>CM028137.1:959340000-962090000 GCA_016271365.2 Neoceratodus forsteri
GTGTGGGGATATATATGTGATGAATGGCTAGTGGCACAGTGTGGGTATATATATATATATATATATGCTGAATGGCTAGTGGCACAGTGTGGGGATATATATGTGCTGAATGGCTAGTGGGTCAGTGTGGGGATATGTATGTGCTGAATGGCTAGTGGCACAGTATGGGGATATATATGTGATGAATGGCTAGTGGCACAGTGTGGGTATATATATATATATATATATATATATATATATATATATATATATATATATGCTGAATGGAGTGGCACAGTGTGGGGATATATATGTACTGAATGGCTAGTGGCACAGGGTGGGGATCTATATGTGCTGAATAGCTAGTGGCACAGTGTGGGGTTATGTATGTGCTGAATGGCTAGTGGCACAGTGTGGGGATATATATGTGCTGAATGGCTAGTGGCACAGTGTGGGGATATATATATATATATTTATATATGTATATATGTGCTGAATGGCTTAGTGGCACAGTGTGGGGATAAATATATATATATATATATATATATATGCTGAATGGCTAGTGGCACAGTGTGGGGATGTATATATGTGATGAATGGCTAGTGGCACAGTGTGGGATATAATATATATATATATATATATATATATATATATGTGCTGAATACGCTAGTGGCACAGTGTGGGATATACATGCTGAATAGCTAGTGGCACAGTGTGGGGATATATATATATATATATATATATATATATATATATATATATATATATATATGTATATGCTGAATGGCTAGTGGCACAGTGTGGTATATATATATATATATATATATATATATATGTGTGTGTGTGTGTGTATATATATATATATATATGTTGAATGGTTGAAGTGCACAGCATGGGGATATATATGTGCTGAATGACTAGTGGCACAGTATGAGGATACATATGTGCTGAATGGCTAGTGGCACAGTGTGGGGATATATATGTGCTGAATGGCTAGTGGCACAGTGTGGGGATATATATGTGCTGAATGGCTAGTGGCACAGTGTGGGGATATATATATGTATGTGCTGAATGGCTAGTGGCAGTGTGGGGATATATATGTGCTGAATGGCTAGTGGCACAGTGTGGGGATATATATATATATATGTATGCTGAATGGCTAGTGGCACATTATGGGGATATGTATGTGCTGAACGGCTAGTGGCACAGGTGTGGATATATATGTGTGCTGAATGGCTAGTGGCACAGTGTGGGTTATATATGTGTTGAATGGCTAGTGGCACAGTGTGGGGATATATATGTGCTGAATGGCTAGTGGCACAGTGTGGGGATATATATGTGCTGAATGGCTAGTGGCACAATGTGGGATATATATATATATATATATATATATGCTGAATGGCTAGTGGCACAGTGTCGGATATATATATATATATATATATATATATATATATATATATATATATATGCTGAATGGTTAGTGGCACAATGTGGGATATATATATGCCGAATGGCTAGTAGCACGGTGTGGGGATATATATATATCTGTGTGCCAAATGGCTAGTGTCACAGTGTGGGGAAATATATGTGCTGAATGGCTAGTGGCTCAGTGTGGGGATATATATGTGCTGAATGGCTAGTGGCACAGTGTGGGGATATATATGTGATGAATGGCTAGTGGCACAGTGTGGTATATATATATATATATATATATATGCTGAATGGCTAGTGGCACAGTGTGGGGAAATATATGTGCTGAATGACTAGTGGCACAGTGTGGGGCTATATATGTGCCAAATGGCTAGTGGCACAGTGTGGGGATATATATATGTGCTGAATGGCTAGTGGCTCAGTGTGGGGATATATATGTGCTGAATGGCTAGTGGCTCAGTGTGGGGATATAGATGTGCTGAATGGCTAGTGGCACAGTGTGGGGATATATGTGTGATGAATGGCTAGTGGCACAGTGTGGGTATATATATATACATATATATATATATATATATATATGCTGAATGGCTAGCGGCACAGTGTGGGGATATATATGTGCTGAATGGCTAGTGGCTCAGTGTGGGGATATATATGTGCTGAATGGCTAGTGGCACAGTGTGGGGATATATATGTGATGAATGGCTAGTGGCACAGTGTGGGTATATATATATATATATGCTGAATGGCTAGTGGCACAGTGTGGGGATATATATGTGCTGAATGGCTAGTGGCTCAGTGTGGGGATATATATGTGATGAATGGCTAGTGGCACAGTGTGGGTATATATATATATATATATATATATATATGTATATATATATATATATGCTGAATGGCTAGTGGCACAGTGTGGGGATATATATGTACTGAATGGCTAGTGGCACAGGGTGGGGATCTATATGTGCTGAATGGCTAGTGGCACAGTGTGGGGTTATGTATGTGCTGAATGGCTAGTGGCACAGTGTGGGGGATATATATGTGCTGAATGGCTAGTGGCACAGTGTGAGGATATATATGTATATGTGTTGAATGGCTAGTGGCACAATGTGGGGATATATATGTGCTGAATGGCTAGTGGCACAGTGTGGGGATATATATGTGCTGAATGGCTAGTGGCACAGTGTGGGGATATATTTGTGCTGAGTGGCTAGTGGCACAGTGTGGGGATAGATCTGTGCTGAATGGCTAGTGGCATAGTGTGGGATATACTGTATATATATGTGTGTGTGTATATATATATATATATATATATATGCCAAATGGCTAGGTGGCACAGTATGGGGATATATCTGTGCTGAATGATCAGTATACACACAGGACTTTTGTGCATGTCTCCTCTGTGGTGCAACTCAACCTCTGATTAACCCAGAGTGGATTTGCAGACTCTGCTCTCAAATGCAGGCCATTGTCGAAGTTATGCAATATGCTAACTCAGCATGGGTCACAAGTTTTACTTTTTGGTTCTAAATAGTTTTTTTAGTTTTTTTGAAGAATGTTTGTTGGTTCATTGTTTCCCTAATCAACTTCAGAATAGCACTTTTCCTGGAGTCAGACATATTGCAAGCCCCCCCCCCCCCATCCTAACAGCATCTCATCAGCGTGGTGACCTCACTGACAATAACATGCCATCTCACCAATCAAGTGGTGTGGGGACCTGCATCGGATCACAATTCATGCTGACAGCTAAATCTATTTCTGGCCTCCTGCTGCCTATCGCAGTCTGACAGAAGACACACTCCATGGTCTAAATTCCACAGTCCCAATGAAAATGGTGGCCCTACAGGTCAGGCTTTGGAAATTCATCCAGAAATATTCAGTTAAGTTAAATTAAGTTTAAAAATTGGATTTGTTCTAGACAGCTTTTTATCCTTTCATCTAAAAGGATGGGCATGTCACTTCAGGTCAATTAGCTGGTCTCTTCTGCCCTCTAGTGGACTGGTACAGTAAGACTGTTGAACATAGAATAGAACAGAATAAAATAACATTTGGTTCTAATACACACACACATATATATATATATATATATATATATATATATATATATATATATATATATATATATATATATGCTACAGATCCCTGAGAGGCTCACCTGGAGTACTGTGACCATTTCTGGAGTTCTCATCTCAGAGAGATAAGGATAGGTTGGAGACAGTGCAGCACAGAGTAACAAAATGATTTAAGGCCAGCAGGGCAAATGCAATGAGGAGCACCTCAAGGCACTAACTATGTACTCACTGGAGACCAGAAGGAGAGGGAGATATCACAGAGACCTTCAGGTTCCTTAAAGGAATTAACAAAGTGAACTGTGGGAACTATTTAGCCTGAATATCAATCTGTGGTCACGTGGACATGGATGGAAATTAATAGGAGGTACTGCAGGATCAGGAGAGATATGAGGAAGTACTTTTTATGTAAAGGTGGTGGAACCTTGGAACAGTCTGACGGCTGAAGTGATGGGTGCAAAAACAGTCAGGAGTCAAGCACGGCTGGGACATGAAGGAACAGTGGTTACAGAGGGTGACAGGACCAGGGAGGAGAATAGAGAGAGAGGGTGGGGGTGTTAGGTCCCTGGAGGAACAGTAGGTTCCAGGGATTATAGGGAACTTGGGCAGACTGGGTGGACCTCTGGTCTTTTCTGCCATCATTGTCTATGTGTCTACATGATCTTTACATAAAGCTATGTTAATGCATCAGTTAGGTTGATATCAAACCATAAAAGGAGGAAATACGTTGTTAGGGTTTTCAGCTAACACCCACCTACCATGCACACACCAGCAGGTGTCAAGGGGTGTAGCTTGGGCTCCCCAGCCATAACGCTCACCCCATTCTTTAAATAAATAAGCTGAAAATGGGTACAGTATGGGAAAATAGGGTGAAACATTATGGCTGGCCACCCCAAGGCACATCCCCGACACCTGTAGTGTGTGCAGGGTGGGGAGTGGGTGTTAGGTTGGAAACCCTAATGTCATATTTCCCTTTTAACAGTTTGATATCAACCCTAATTGATGCATTAGCATAGCTTTTTACAAAGAATCTCCTTGCTTTTTGAGATAGTGTAATCTTAGCCTTATTTCCCATCCCTCCATAGATGCTTATATGTACGTTGCTGTGGAAGAGCCCTGCACTCCAATTTATAGGACAACAGTGACTGAATTGCCAGCATAGCCATCTTATTACTCCACCTCATGTACCCGGTACAGAACATTTTCAAATCCCTGCCAAAATGTAATTCCATGCAACTGCAATGCCGTTCCGTGCCACAGGTGCAAAAACACATTTTGGCCAGGATTTGAAAAATTACAGCTGTGACTACAGTATATGAAATGGGGTAATAAGAAGTGTATGTTGAAAATTGGGGGTCAAGGTTTTTAAAATTTCCAAAGTTACAAGCGAGCATAGAGATATGTCAATAGATGTGCATAACTTGGCCATTTTAGCATGTTTTGCCTCCAGATTTTCAGCATACTCTTCTTATGAACCCACCTCATGAACAAGCATGGGGAACATTTTGAAATCTTGCCCAAAATGTGATTTTGCCAACCTACTGTGAAATCATCTTTTTAGCAGGATTTGGGAAATGAGACCCCCATTGTTCAAGAGGAGGTGTCTCAAAAAGGGCATGTTGAAAATTTGGTGTAAAAATATGTAAAAATGGCAAAGTTATGCACCAGAGTTGAAAATCCCATTGCAATACATTGATTTCCCCTACAAAATAAATATTTTTCATGAGTGATGTTACTAAACAAGGTCTTTTTTCGTATGACGCCGATACAAAAAAACAATTTAAATGTTAAATAAAATGCACCTAAAAGGGTCCCAATAAGCAAGCTACATGTGTTGGTTCCTCCCCAGAATATCATTTTTGGGGTTTCTGAATTTGAATTTCTCAGGCAAAACTGAAAACAAGATTGAGGCCATGCAAAAAAGGAATTTTCCCATACGAAACAGGATTCCTTTTTCATTTCATATAGCTATCTTTTAGTGCTTACTGTGCATGCTCAGAAATGATTTTTTCAATTTTTTAAAATGAAACAACTTACAAACAACTTATTATTTTTTCACCAGGCTAGCAAAGGGCACGTCTGTGGGCTACTCCCTTTCTGCCCTAAAAATTTCAGACCAAAATTCCAAACTGTCTGGGCTCTAGGCACATTCAAAGAAAAATCCCAGCAGTCAGTGAGTGAAAAAATGCCTTTTTCACCTCTCCGGAACTCGGAAACCACACATCTGATTAGAATGTAACTTGCTACATGCAGAGATCTACACTAGATGACACAGTGTGCCAATCGTCATGCAAATCTGTTGAACAGTGACAAAGTTATTAAAGTGCAAAAGGTTGCATTTAACAGTGAAGTGCCTACTAAAACAGGGTCAAAGTGGCAAAATTTGGGAAATGAGGCGTTAGGGAGAGCAGGTATGGGGTATGTCTTGTGCTTCTCAAGCCTAACGCTCACCCCATTCCATCTGTAAATAAGGTCAGATGGGTAGACTTTATGAGAATTTATTTATTTTTATTTATTTTATTTATTTGTTCTAGGATTACAAATACCTTTGAGCCAAGGCTCTTTTACAAAGGTTCCACGTCATTGGTACAATTGAGACAATCATAAGCAAAGATAACAGTTTATAAAATAAAAAACCAAAAAAAAAAAACAACACAGTCTTGTAGATGAAAACAGAACAATAAGGTGAAACTTTGAGGATGGGAAAGGAAAGGAGGGGTGGAAATCAGGAGACTAAGTGGATGGGAGAGAAGGGGAGGTAGGTTGGGGGGGACAGAGAGAGGAGAGGTGGAAGGCGGGTAAGAATAGAGGTAGTGCAGCCGGGTGGCATTTGTCATGGGCCAGCAGGGGAGGTAAAGATAGGATGGGGGGGTGCTGGCAAAGTGCAGGAGTAGATGTGGGTCCAAAAGGGCATCTTCAGCTATGGAACCAAAAGATATGCTTAGCCACAACAGTCACAGAGGTTTGAGGCAGTCAGTGTTGGGTGGAGTGGGGTGAATGGGGTGAGTGTTAGGCTTGAGAAGCCCAAGGCGCACCCCACACCTGCTTTCCTGCCTGGTTTGGGAAGGTGGGGTGTTAGGGAATCCCTAATGCCTCATTTCCCAACTTTTGTCACCTTGATCCTAACTGGAGCATTAATTAAGTTTTTTGCAACTTATTTCCTTACTTTTTGAGATTGTATAATAGTATACTAGTTTTACTGCGGGCATGCAGGGTCCTTTGGACCCTGTACTCCCATCCCTCTGTAGATGCGTGTATGTATGTAGCTGTGTGTATGCACTTCCATTTATAGGACAACAGTGACCAAATTTTCAGCATAACCATCTTATTACCCCACCTTATGTATCTAGTACAGAAAAGTTTTGAATACCCCCTCAAAATGTAATTCTGTGCAACTGCAACGCCATTCCATGCCACAGGCGCAAAAACACATTTTGGGCAGGATCTGAAAAATGACAGCTGTGACATAAATGAGGTGGGGTAATAAGAAGGCTATGATGGAAATCTGGGGTCAAAATATTATAAATTTCAGAAGTTTCGAGCAGGCCTAGCGAAATTGTAATGAATGGTCATAACTTTGGCATTTTTTCATATTTTGACCCACATTTTGAACATAGTCTTCTTATGAACCCACCTCATAAACCCCATAGGTAAACATTTTAAAATACATGCCAAAATGCCATTCTGCACCACAAGTGTGAAAAAACATTTTGGACAGGATGTGAAAATGAGCTGTACTGTTCATGAGGTGGTGTGAAAAATGGCTATGTTGAAAATTTGAAGTCAAAATATTTAAAATTACCAAAGTTATGCATGCATAGAAAATTTCAACAAAGTTCATAATTCCAGCCATTTTTAGGAATGTTTTCATAAAATTTGCAACATGGCCTTTTTGGGACCCCACCTCATGATCACTGGTGGTGTAATTTTGTTATTCAGTCCCAAAGGTAATTTGGCGCAGTGACTGCAAAATCACCTTCTGGGCCTAATTAATGAAATTACACTGCTGGTATTCATGAGGTGGGGTCCCAAAAAGGCCATGTTGAAAATTTGGTGAAAAAATTCCTAGAAATGGCAAAGTTATGAACATAAGTTCAAAACACCACTGAAATACATTATACGGCACTTACCTTGATTCCTCAGTTCACGGTTTGGCTTTGAAGAGTGCAGATGTGTTTCAGGCCACAGAAAATTACAGCCTATGACCTCCAGTGGTAAGTATAGGGTAAGGGGTTGGAGTGGTGGGTGCTCAGTAGGAAGGGACGTTGAGGACGATGAGGGAGCATTTTCTTTTTTTCAGGTTTAAAAAAAATGACAATGGGGGACCATTTTCTTTTTACAGGATCAAAGTAAATAAATATTTTGGGACACTGAGGTGGGCTCCTCAGTGTCCCACACTGCTGAGGGGCTTGTAATGCCAACATGAGGATTGGGCCCCTTCAGGTTGGCACTACCAATAAAGCAATGGGCTGTGGGAGGGGGCATCCGACACTGGTGGTTGGCATCCTGGTGTTGGATTATATAAATATTTAAAACATAAAAATAAGGGGATGGTGATCAGAGGGTGAGGTGCCACTAGACACCAGGGACTAAAATAAAATGAGGGGACTGATGACCTGAAGATAGCAAAGCAGTGTGATCAGCAGGTGGGGTGCCACTAGACACCAGGAATATTTATTTTATTTAGGGGACGATGATCAGGGAGTGAGGGGTGCCATTAGACACCAGGCCAGATGGGCTCACAATCACACAGCAGCAGGCAGCACGAGTTCAGCTGTGGCTGCAGACATCAAGAAAATCTACAATTTTCATACAGAGAATGCAGGGCGTGCTCTTCTTGATAAGTTGGGCACCGATTTCAGGTGCCCAGAAAAAGTATTTCTGGCTCTAATTGTGAAAAACAAACACTAGAATCTAGCTAAAATGGGACCAATTTAGCTAGAGT
Organism: Neoceratodus forsteri; assembly: GCA_016271365.2. Lineage (NCBI taxonomy): Eukaryota > Metazoa > Chordata > Ceratodontiformes > Ceratodontidae > Neoceratodus > Neoceratodus forsteri. The sequence goes on from CM028137.1 coordinate 959,348,422, forward strand.
TCTGGTGACTGATTTGTAAAGTGGCAAATATTTATGTATTTTCCACGCATTTTAGTTCATGAAAAAAGCAAGATGGCAGCTCACAAAAAGAAATTTTCTGGTGAAAAGGATTGGCCCCTCATGAAAAAGAATCCTTTTCAATGAGGCCAAATCCTTTGTCGAACTTTCTCCCTCTATCTTGGAAAGTGATCTTCCCGTTGAAAACAATGGGAATTTAAAAATGTAATAACTTTGCAACAGGTTAATATTTTTCATGAAACAAAGCATGGCAGTTCTGTTACCCAAGCTGTTTCTAGCGTAAAAATCACACCAAAATTCCACGCCATCTGGGCCCAAGGTGATAAGGAAAAAATTGCAAAAATTGCAACTTTTAAGGTTTTGCACTATCCGGATCCTAGAATCCATACATCCAACCAGAGCGACTTATCATGCCAAGAGATCTACCACACAGGACAGCACATGCCAAATTGTATGCACATCCATTGACCAGTTGCAAAGTTATTAAAGTGCAAAATGTAAGGTTTAACATTATACATGCTACTGAACCCTAACTATGGGGCACAATTGCACCCCTATCATATTAGCTTTTGTATTATATATATATGCAGGTGTGGTGGGTGTGCGGAAAAAATGAGGGGCGATCTCAAGAAGCTGGAAGACTGATCAAGGATTTGACAACTGAGTTTCAATGGCAAAAAGTGCCAAATTGTGCATCTGGGGCACAGAAACCCAGAGGCAACATACCAATTGGATGGGGAGGTATTGGCAACCACAAAACAGGAAAGGGACCTGAGGGTAATAATTTCTGATGACCTGAAGATAGTAAAGCAGTGTGTTGAGGCAGTTGGAAGGCTAGCAGGATGCTGAGGTGCACAGGGAGGGGTATCGCCGCAGAAAGAAGGTGGCAGTGTTACTCCTGCATAGATCGTTGGTGAGACCCCACTTGAGTACTGTGTCCATCCTGGAGGCCCCATCTCCAGTGTGGAGTCAGCTGACCCCAGCCCTCTCAGCTGTTCCTGCCTGCACTTACAACTGTGGTCCCCTAGGTGGCAGTGTGATAGTGGAATCAGGCAGCTCCTTCTCCCTTGAGAATATCATGAGCTCTATAAAGCAACAGTTCCTAACAGCAGGCGTCCTGTACCTGTATTAGTTGGCCCCATTTTAGCATCACCTACCTTGCTAGATGTACTTTATCTGTTCTGAATCTGATTTCATATTTTCTTTTTCAATCTCAAATGGTTGAAAAGTGAGCTCTCCATGCGATACAGAGGCCCACAGGCATACACCAGTATCTTCAGCTAGTATTTGTGCCAGTGTTGATTGGTTAGTTTCTGGCAGAACTGGATCCTGTTGAATACCACTGATTTTCTGGGATACCAGATGGCATCAGATTCCACTAGTGTCTGACTACTCAATCCTATCACCTAGGATCCAATAGGAGACTATGCTGGATCAGAGGGACCCAAAGCAGATGTCTGACTACGGATCCCACTATCTGATCTCCAACCCAACCTTCCAATCTTGGATCTGAAATATGAGTAGGATGAGATAGGATCTCAGATCCAGAGTCAAGCGAATGGACTATCCATCGATCCCATTAGGATAATCAACAGCACTTTCCGGCATCACTCCTTTGAACAACAATTGTTTCATGTCACATTTGTTGTGGTGCAGATTAACAACATGAAACAGAAACTGCTTCATGAACATATGGGACACCAGGAGTTTGTGTGTGTGTGTGGGGTGGGGGGACATCAGGACTAAGTCCAGGCCCTTCAAAATGAAAACTCTAACAAGGGATGATAACATGGAGTATGGCACCAGAGGGATGGATTTAGAAACAAAAAGGAACTGCAGGGATAAACATCGGATATTGAAGATATGTGCATGATAATAATAAGAAATCTTTATTTTTCATAAAATGTTTGTATTGTTTTTTAAATCGGATTACAACACTAGTACTATAACAAACTATATACAAATTTAAAAATGAAAAAATAATAAACAAGCAGCTGAATTCATTTTTTCTAACAACGTGAAGCAATGCATGAAATAATATCTCTACCTGAATTTTTTTAATATGTTTATTCTTGCCAAGATTTTTTCTGAAGCAGAAACAAGAAGGAAGACCGATATTTATGCAAACTGCTGCCCTGACTGGTGATTAATGCAATAATGCCTCTTACCTTCCAGGAACAGGAACGAGCTGTACTGGACAGTGGTGGCTGGGGAGCAATCTGAGCAAAGCAGATGCTGAAGAGAAAGTGTTGCAGGTCAACAGGATCATAACCCATCCGGAGGTAAAGCTTCTCGAGTTACACAGACCTGCTACTTTTGCTCAGTTAACTCGGCTTGGCTTGTTCAGCTTAGAAAATGCATTTAAAAGCTTTTCATTCTAACCAAACAAAAGCACCGCTGGATCTTGGCTCCTGGCTCCTGATCACGTCACACATACGTGCTAATGTTTCACCAATGTTGTCCTCAGAGCATGTGACATGTCTTTTGTGACTTTGTGAGAAGCAGTGTCAGCGACCCCAGCCATTGCATTTCCTATGTTCAGCACCAAGGGCCAACTCTCATCGATTTTTTTTTGGTGGGGGCTAAACTTCTCCCATCATTTCCCGCAGCATTTTCTGGAAATTTGGAGTTTTACAATTAGACATTTAATTTTGCAGGTAATGTGCAGATTGGGGCAACTGCATACCAGTGAGGGGCTGCTCATATGGAAGTTACCCTTGAACTTTCCCATTATTTCAGTCTCTAACATCTTGAGGGCATGTCTGTTACAGTTACCCAACACTACAGCACTCTGAAATTGCAGAGTATCACATACTGATGGTGCCGCTCTTAGATGGCTTTTCAATATACAAAGACCCAGGAATCCAGGTTCAAACCCCACCACAATCACTCACTGACTGAATTTATTTGTTTAAGACATCTACCAAGTCAGCAAACAGGGCTGGGTAAGCTTGTTTACAGCTGTGACCTGGGAGTGGGGGAGGCAGAGGACAGTAGAGGTAATACAGACATGCTGTGCATATGTAACAAAAATAGATTTACACTAACTTTATTTAGATACAATTATATATGCACAAAAGTGCACATCTTGAACAGGAAAAAGGTATAGTTTGAAATGATGGTCTCCTGAGCCAAATATATCAATTTAGCTAATAAAGAAACAAAAGATAAAATGCTTCTCATAGTCAGATAAAGATGGGGATTGGATCCAAGATTAATTACTAAAGAAAAATAACAAAATAAGAACACTTTTGAAGAACAAAACGGAACAAAGTGTTGACTAAAGTTCCTTACTCTCTTAAAATGTGCATTGTATGCAGCAAAATTACAACTATTTCTCTAAATGAAAAAAAAATTTCCACATCTCTCTTTACCAAAAGTTATATAGCGAGAGATGCTCTCCTTCCTGATATCTGACTTAATTATTTACAGTAAAATGAAACAGCAACGACATTACAGTCACTGCACGATCTACAGTCACCTGAGCGCACTCTACCCCCAGTCCTTCTAACAGTAACTTTAGGCAGTGGAAGGACCCCAGTGAAAAAAAAAAATGATTCTGGGCAGAATGGGTGGGTCAAATAGTCCTCTTCTGCTGACAAGATCTGTTTCTGTGTTATGTCTCAGCCAGGCTATCCTGGGTAAATAAAACAGTGGAAAGAAACTACAGTATATATATTAAATCAGCAGGCTAGGATGAAGATCGGCCTGAAAAAATGAAAACTAACTTATGGTTTATCAATTCTTTTATCAGTTTAATCCAAAAACATTCAACAGCGACATTGCTCTTCTGGAACTGACTGCTCCTGTACCAGCTTCAAGCAGCATCAGTCCCATTTGCCTGCCTGACACAAGAAAGGACCCCCCTGTTGGGACTCCGTGCTACATCGCTGGCTGGGGATCCCTTTATGAAGGTAGGCTATAGCAACTGGGCGCAAAAGATGCTCAGAATCTGGCTACAAAAAATTTCCAGAGGAGCCAGTATGTGTCTGTGATGCTGCTGTAGTTCTGGACAGTGCTCAGTAGGTCGGTTGAGATCCCCAGTTCCCTGTGTGTCTGTGATGATGCTGTAGTACTGGACAGTGCTCAGTAGGTGGGTTTGAATCCCCGGTTCCCCTGTGTGTCTGTGATGATACTGTAGTACTGGGCAGTGCTCAGTAGGTGGGTTTGACTCCCCTGTTCCCCTGTGTGTCTGTGATGATGCTGTAGTACTGGACAGTGCTCAGTAGGTGGGTTTGAATCCCCAGTTCCCCTGTGTGTCTGTGATGATGCTGTAGTACTGGACAGTGCTCAGGTTCCCCTGTGTGTCTGTGATGATGCTGTAGCACTGGGCAGTGCTCAGTAGGTGGGTTTGAATCCCCAGTTCCCCTGTGTATCTGTGATGATGCTGTAGCACTGGGCAGTGCTCAGTAGGTGGGTATGAATACCTGGTTCCCCTGTGTGCCTGTCATGCTGTAGTACTGGGCAGTGCTCAGTAGGTGGGTTTGAATCCCTGGTTCCCTGTGTGCCTGTGATGATGCTGTAGTACTGGACAGTGCTCAGTAGGTGGGTTTGAATCCCGGTTCCCTGTGTGTCTGTGATGATGCTGTAGTACTGGACAGTGCTCAGTAGGTGGGTTTGAATCCCCGGTTCCCCTCTGTGTCTGTGATGATGCTGTAGTACTAGACAGTGCTCAGTAGGTGGGTTTGAATCCCTGGTTCCCCTGCATGTCTCTGATAATGCTGTAGTACTGGACAGTGCTCAGTAGGTGGGTTTGAATCCTCAGTTCCCTGTGTGCCTGTGATACTGTAGCACTGGACAGTGCTCAGTAGGTGGGTTTGAATCCTGGTTCCCCTATGTGTCTGTGATGATGCTGTAGTACTGGACAGTGCTCAGTAGGTGGGTTTGAATCCCTGGTTCCCCTGTGTGTCTGTGATGATGCTGTAGTACTGGACAATGCTCAGTAGGTGAGTTTGAATCCTGGTTCCCTGTGTCTGTGATGATGCTGTAGTACTGGACAGTGCTCAGTAGGTGGGTTTGAATCCCTGGTTCCCCTGTGTGTCTGTGATGATGCTGTAGTACTGGACAATGCTCAGTAGGTGGGTTTGAATCCTGGTTCCCCTGTGTGTCTGTGATGATGCTGTAGTACTGGACAGTGCTCAGTAGGTGGGTTTGAATCCCCGGTTCCCCTGTGTGTCTGTGATGGTGCTGTAGTACTAGACAGTGCTCAGTAGGTGGGTTTGAATCCCTGGTTCCCCTGTGTGTCTGTGATGATGCTGTAGTACTGGACAGTGCTCAGTAGGTGGGTTTGAGTCCCTGGTTCCCCTGTGTGTCTGTGATGATGCTGTAGTATTGGACAGTGCTCAGTAGGTGGGTTTGAATCCCTGGTTCCCATGTGTGCCTGTGATGCTGCTGTAGTACTGGACAGTGATCAGTAGGTGGGTTTGAGTCCCCGGTTCCCTGTGTGTCTGTGATGATGCTGTAGTCCTGGACAGTGCTCAGTAGGTGGGTTTGAGACCCTGGTTCCCCTGTGTGTCTGTGATGATGCTGTAGTATTGGACAGTGCTCAGTAGGTGGGTTTGAATCCCTTGTTCCCATGTGTGCCTGTGATGCTGCTGTAGTACTGGACAGTGATCAGTAGGTGGGTTTGAGTCCCCGGTTCCCCTGTGTGTCTGTGATGATGCTGTAGTCCTGGACAGTGATCAGTAGGTGGGTTTGAATCCCCGGTTCCCCTGTGTGTCTGTGATGATTCTGTAGTACTGGACAGTGCTCAGTAGGTGGGTTTGAGTCCCTGGTTCCCCTGTGTGTCTGTGATGATGCTGTAGTCCAGGACAGTGCTCAGTAGGTGGGTTTGAGTCCCTGGTTCCTCTGTGTGTCTGTGATGATGCTGTATTACTGGACAGTGCTCAGTAGGTGGGTTTGAAGCCCCGGTTCCCCTATGTGTCTGTGATGATGCTGTAGTATTGGACAGTGCTCAGTAGGTGGGTTTGAATCCTTGGTTCCCATGTGTGCCTGTGATGCCTCTGTAGTACTGGACAGTGATCAGTAGGTGGGTTTGAGTCCCCAGTTCCCCTGTGTGTCTGTGATGATGCTGTAGTACTAGACAGTGCTCAGTAGGTGGGTTTGAACCTGGTTCCATGTGTGCCTGTGATGCTGCTGTAGTACTGGACAGTGATCAGTAGGTGGGTTTGAGTCCCTGGTTCCCTGTGTGCCTGTGATGGTGCTGTAGTACTGGACAGTGCTCAGTAGGTGGGTTTGAGTCCCTGGTTCCCTGTGTCTGTGATGATGCTGTAGTCAAGGCCCGATTTTTCACAATTCCATGGCCACAGAGATTGCCACAGGATTTATTGTAAACTACAGAAAATCTGCTGAATAAAACAATGGAATATTATTCCGTGGTTTATATGAATAGCAGAATATTATTCTGCAGTTTCCATGAATTGTGGAATATTATTCCTCAGTTTATATGTATTCGTAATATTATTCCTTGGTTTACGTGAACTCAGGAATATTATTCCTCTGTTCATACTGAAGAGTCAGTATTTAGCTGGCCTGCCAGAACAGCAGTACTGCTCATGACCTGAGTTTGGGAATGAGCTTGGGGAGTTGGTGGGCTTTCAGACTTTCTGCACCTAAAACAGTGCTCCCCCTTTTCTCATCTGTAATATTTTCTCCCTTGATCTTCATCCCCAGTTACCCAGAATTGGGGCTTGCAAGCTCATGAGAGACAACAACCAGTTCTGAGGGTGGGCCAGTGTTACAGGTGGTGGCTATCATCTAACTCTCTGGCCTCTTTTTTCCCTTGTCTAATGCTTTGGAAAAGATTTTTTGTTAAGCAGTTACTCTCAGTGCTGCAAGTCACACAATCTCCCTACCTATCCAGACCAAAGTCCCCACCTCATTCACATACAACTCCCCAAACAGGGAAACGCCATGTATAGAGACTTCATTGGACCATGGACACAGCTGGGAGGGAGGTGTGCACAAGTCTCTTCACAAAAGAAAGGGTTCTACAAGAGCTCGCTAAGCTCAGGGTGGACAAGGCAATGGGACCTGATGGCATACGTCCCAGGGCACTAAAGCAGCTAAGGGTGGAACTAACAGAGTGATTATCAGAACTGTTTAGTGAGTCTCTGAGCATAGGGGAGGTCACAGAAGACTGGAGAAGGGCTCATGTGATCCCACTCTCCAAGGCTGGTAGCAGGGAGATGGCAGGGAACTACACACTAGTCAGTCTTACCTGAGTAGTGGGCAAGATTATGGAGGCACTCCTTAAGGAAAGGATCGTGCAACACCTGGAATCCATAGGAGCACAGTATCCAAGACAGCATGGGTTTACAACAGAAGGTCCTGTCAAACTAATCTCATGTATTCTTTGACTGGGTAACCAGAGTGGTGGACCAAGGGGGTGCAGCTGATGTCACCTACCTTGACTTCAGCAAAGCTTTTGATACTGTTCCACATAGAAGATTGATTAATAAGCTGGGTAGGCTCAGGGTGGGTCAGAGGTTGGTCAACTGGGTAGCAAACTGGTTGGCAGACAGAAAACAGAGAGTTGTGGTAAACAGTATACAGTCAGAAATGATGCAAGTCACAAGTGGGGTATCTCAGGGATCAGTCCTGGGGCCAGTCCTCTTCAGTATCTTCATCAGTGACATTGCAGATGGACTAGAGAGGTTTGTCTGTTTGCAGATGACACTGAGATCTGCAACAGAGTAGATGATCCAGATGGGGTGGGCAAAATGAGAAGAGATCTGGATAAACTGGCAAAATGGTCAGAAGAGTAGCAACTGGACATTAACTCAAAGAAGTGCTAGATCATGCACATGTTGAAGAGAAACCCTGAAGCCACCTATAGGTTGGAAGAGAAGTTGCTGGCAATCACAAGGGAAGACAGAGACTTGGGTATCATCATCACAGATGACCTGAAATCATCCAAGCAGACCACTAAAGCAGCAGGTAAGGCTAGAGAGATGCTGGGGTGTATTAGTAGGGGTATTGCAAGTCGTAAGAGGGAGGTAATAATCCCTCTTTACAAGACACTGGTAATCCCCATCTGGAGTACTGCGTGAAGTACTGGAGACCGCACCTGCACAAAGACATTAACAAAATGGAGGCAGTCCAGAGAAGGGCAACCAAAATGGTGCAGGAACTGCATCAGAAAACACATGAGGACAGGTTAATGCAGCTCAACATGTATACCCTAGAGCAAAGGAGGGAAAGCGGTGATATGATCAAAACATTCAAATATCTTAAGGGCACTAACAAGGTGAAAGAGTCTAACATGTTTCAGTATAAGAAAAATATCAGGACAAGAGGACACAGCATGAGATTAGAGGGAGGCCGATTAAGGGGTAATGTGAGGAAGTTCTTTTTCACAGAAAGGGTGGTGGATGCATGGAACGGCCTACCTCAGGAAGTGGTGGCTATGAATACAGTGCAGGGCTTCAGATAGGCAAGGGATAGGCATAAGGGAGCAACACAGATGAGTATGCCTAGATAAGCCATTGACAGAGCAAAGGCCGATGGCACATTCATAAGGTAGAACAAATGGGCAGACTGGATGGGCCTTGCGGTCCTTATCTGCCGTCAACTTCTTTGTTTCTATGTTTCTATTGGCCCACTGCAAGGGTCACTGGGGAGTGCTTATGGTGTTCCCCCCTTTGAGACAGAGAGGGTTGCCAACAGTAGCAGTTCTGTCTCTGTACACCAGATATTGAGATACCTGGGCGTATTCCCAATCACCTGGATCACCCCTCATGGTAATGCAACATGCTATAGCTAGACTGCTGGGGTGGCCTAATTAATTACTTCTTGTGGATTGTTTTGTCCCTGACTTTCACAGATATATGACCCGCATCTGCAACAGCTGTAACTGGCAATTCTTCCCCCGTCCTGAAACCAGGGTGTTGAGTAGTGTATTTGCAGGCGTGGCTCCTGTCCGTTTATTCTCTGCTGTCCTTTTGTTGTGCCCTAGATGGTCCCTCTGCAGATGTGGTGATGGAAGCCAGTATCCCCCTCCTCAACCAGAACATCTGTATGACCTCCCTCGGCAAAGAGCTGATGACCAGCACCATGTTCTGTGCTGGCTATTTGTCTGGTGGCATCGACTCTTGCCAGGTAGGGCTATTGTCGAGTCTGTGATGCATGTATTCGGTGATGGGATCAGGTGTATTCATTCTATAAGACTGATATCTGAATACTGTGCAAACAGTGTTTGAATAGTATGATCATCTTTGCCAGCTGGACAACTCAGGACACCATTATGAATCAGTTTTAATTGAATGATTTTTATCTGTAACTAATTGACAGACTGACTGACTGACAGACTGATGATTGGCTAACTAGCTAACTAGCTGACTAACTAAAAAGACAAAGAACCCCAGGATTGTGCTTGTGTGCTGAGGTTCTTTATCTTTTTAGCTTGCTTTCCTATTTTGGGCCCACCATGACCCAGACCTATAAGGCCGCATTAGGGCTGGCTCATTTACTTCTGAGGTGAGATAAAGATGAGACACTCTGAGTCCTGTGTAGGACGAAACATGTGCCTGTGTCTTCTGTTTGCAGCCTTTGCAGATTGTATGAGAGGCCCTTTGGCACCATGCATTCCTGCTTAAAGCTGAACCAGCCTATATGTTCATGGTGATTTGTATATATATATATCCCATGATGCCTTGTACTGGGGATTGTATGATTTTGTATGTCTTCTAACTATGTATCTGGATATACTGGTAAATGTCCTATGATATTCTGCATCCTGCTCTCCAGCTATCATTGTCACTAAGTAACTGACTAGCTAACTAACTAACTGGAAGAAATCAGGCTTAACTACCCAGCTAGGTTCTGACTACATGATCATGGTCCTGACGTTTGCTGTTATGTTGTGATAGGAACAATAAGAATCATGACAAAATGTTCAGTCACAGTAAAGTGTTTGACACTGTTGCTCGTAGCATACTTCTAGAGTGCCTTGAAAACTGTGTTGGGGTTTCTGGCCCTTTTCCCTCCTGGTTCTAGGCTTCTGTTTCCAGCAACCCCTTCTGCAATTAACATAATGGTTTCTTATCTTCCATTAGGACCTCTTTGTTCTGGTGTCCCCTGGCCCCAAGGATATGTTCTTGGCTATCTCTCCCCTTTTCTGTGTATCCACTCCCTTTTATTCATCTCATCTGTGTCTACAACCATGGCAATTACCTTGATGTCAGTGCTCCCCAGCCTGTAATTTATTCTGGTGCCTCTAAAGTAGTCAGAATGTACTAACAGCAGCATTGCCTTTTCCTGCTGTGTATCTGACAGCTAGTGACATGCTGACTGAGATTCTTCCCTTGTTAAGAAGTGCACTCTCCTTCCAGCAAGTCATGTCTTCATCAGCCTCCAGGATTTAAATCTTGACTTCTCCCAGAATGCCATGCTAGTCTGAGGAAAACAGAGAATACATTAAAGATTACATTTTTAATTTTTTATTTATTTATTTGGTAATTTGGAACCTCAATGTTTTCTGGAACCCCAATCTCACATTTGCCTCCCCAACCCTAATGTATGCCAGTCTGACTGCTGTCTTCTTTGTACCTTTGTTCAAGTCTCTCGCCATCTTGCCTTAAATGAGACCCTTATCTGTGTTCTAAATTCTTATTGTGCTGATTACTGTAACTCTGTTCTCTTTGATCTGCCAAGTCCTTGATTGCTATGCATCAATATGCCCAGAATTCTGCTGCTCATTACTCACCAGGCCCAGAAATGTGACCACGTCACCCTCGTTCTTCAAGAGCTGTATCTGCACCCTACTGACTGTCAAGTCCAGTTTAATATTACTTTCCTTGCTGTCAACATGCTTGTCGTATTTTCCATCTGATTAGTAGGTGTATAATTACATGTTGTATTGTTTTTTTATTACATTATGTGTGCTTCCTTCCCACATGGCAACAAGAGAGGTAGGTAAATACTTCTAAAACAGCAGTGAGAAAAAGAATGTGACTGACTAAATCACATCATGTGACTGTGCATTATGGTTTGTTTTACTGCACTGCTGGCTCTCAAGGAAATTTAAAATGTCTCTTTCATGAGCCATTTTCTAAGCACAAAAACCCGTTCCAGGGAGTGTGTGACAAGACAGATCATACCGTCGCTTTCTTGTGCTTTATTATCCACCTGGGGTGTGCGGTCAGATCTGTCTTTCTACTTACGCTGTTGTAGATTATTACTACATAAGTATTTTTATGGAACTGTCCCTTCCCCCCACCTTCTGGACCTGATTTCCTTTTATTCTCTGCTTCGTCCCTTGCATTCTTCAAATTCATACCACCTCTCCTAACCATTCTATGGTTGGTGGTTGATTCTTTGTTTCTTCTGCTCCCACTGTCAGGAATTCGTGTCCTGTTTTTCTGACTCACTGACTCTCTCCCTAATGGGGTTTGGTGTCAGAATGTTTTTTTTCTGCCTTTCCTAAAATGGTCACATTTTATTTTAAGTGTCAGTTTCATTGTAACTGCAGGGTAGGTAATTATTAATAACATACAAATGGGGTAATTACACTGTTGTTACATGTTTACTGCATGTAACTACATTGCAATTGCAATGCAGTTACATTGCCGTTAAGGAATCTTCATAAAATTGTTACCCCTAAAATACCCAGTCCCTTCCCCTTACCCCTTCTGTATTCCGCATTGATCCTAGTTAACCGATTTGGAGTAACTTCATGTGTTTAATGGACTTTTGTAATTTTCTGACCCCTCCCCCTCCCTGTGTCAGGTAGACAGTCCTGAACACACATTTTAGACTCATACTCAAGGCTAATGTATCCACAGTCCAAGCTGAACCTCCCCAACCAAAGGCGGGAATGCCACCATTTGGAGGTTGTGTTTTGCCCCTTGCTTATATCTAAGCTAGGATTGTACCAATCTTGCAATTACATTTTTGTTCAGTAACCAGCTGTATTTATTTAATTGTTATACTTTATGCTTTATTTGTATTTTTATTTTGCTCATGATTTCAGTGTATGTTGCTGGCTAATATTGTAATTTTTCCCTCATGTTTTGTTAATTTTGTACCCAGCCCCCAACCCCCACCCCGAATGCACCTGGAAGCATGCTGTCATTGACCCCGCTGACCAATAAATTTAAATAAATAAATTAAATATTTGTGTAGTACCCTGTCCTCTGAGGGACACTCATGAACACAGGACACAGGTCTCATTTTCCTCCATCCAGTTTTTGGACAGAAATTGGGGATACCAACACAAACATGATAAACTTGGACCCAAGCAGGTCCCAATTATTTATTCTTCATTCTGAGGTAGAATACATTCATTACCACCCCCTTCTGGAAGTAGAAAAAGGTACAGCATTTCTTTCAAATCGGACTAGGAGGACTGATTCATCAACAAGTTCATCTTTCAATTTTCACAACACCCTTGAGGTGGTATTCTGCAGACTCCACCTCCTTGCTTATATTCCTGGACCTCACAGATAGCACCGCATAGTGAGAATGCCCTGGCAGAAGTTGGGGGGTCTGCACTTCAGTATTGAGTGTGCCTAGGCACAGGTTAAAGTGTCTACACAACAGTAGTGAGCATGCACTGGCACAGGTTGGAGCATCTGCATTGCAGTAGTGATCATGCCCAGGCACAGGTTGGAGGTCTGCACCACAGTAGTGTACATGCCCATATACTGGTTAGAGGTCTGCACTGCAGTAGTGAGCATGTCCTGGCACAGGTTGGAAGGTCTGCACCACAGTAGTGAGCATGCCCTGGCACAGAGTGGAGGGTCTGCACCACAGTAGTGAGCATTCCCTGGGACAGGTTGGAGGGTCTGCACCACAGTAGTAAGCATGCCCTGGAACAAGTTGGAGGGTTTGCACCACATTAGTGAGCATGCCCTGACATAGGTTGGAGTGTCAGCAACACAGTACTGAGCATGCCATGGCACAGGTTTTAGGGTCTCCACCACAGTAGTGAGCATACCCTGGCACAGGTTGGGAGTCTACACCACACAGTGAGCATGCCCTAGCACTGGTTGGAGGGTCTGCACTGCAGTAGTGTGTGTGCCCTGGTACAGGTTGGAGGGTCTGCACCATGGTAGTGAGCATGCCCTGACACAGGTTGGAGGGTCTGCACCACAGTAGTGATCATGTCCTAGCACAGGTAGGAGAGTCTGCACTGCAGTTGTGAGCATGCTCTGGTTCAGGTTGGAGGGTCTGCACTGCAGTAGTGAGCATGTCCTGGCACAGGTTGGAAGGTTTGCACCACAGTAGTGAGCATGCCCTGGCATAGAGTGGAGGGTCTGCACCACAATAGTGAGCATGCCCTGGCATAGAGTGGTGGATCTGCACCACAGTAGTGAGCATGCCCAGGCATAGGTTGGATGGTCTGCACCACAGTAATCAGCATGCCCTGGCACAGGTTGGACGGTCTGCACCACAGTAGTAAGCATGCCCTGGGACAAGTTGGAGGGTTTGCACCACATTAGTGAGCATGCCCTTACACAGGTTGGAGTGTCAGCAACACAGGACTGAGCATGCCCTGGCACAGGTTGTAGGGTCTCCACCACAGTAGTGAGTATACCCTGGCACAGGTTGGACGGCCTGTGCTACATAGAAACATAGAAGTTAACAGCAGGTAAGGACTGCAAGGCCCATCCAGTCTGCCCATCTTTTCTACCTTATGAATGTGCCATAGTCCTGTACTCTGTCAATGGCCTATCTATTCATTCCTATCTGTATTGCTGCCTTATGCCTATCCTATGCCTGTTTGAAGCCCTGCACTGTATTCATATCCACCACTTCCTCAGGTAGGCGTTCAATGCATTCACCACTGTTTCTGTGAAAAGAACTTCCTCTAATTATCCTTTAATCGACCTCCCTCTAATCTCAAGCTGTGTCCTCTTGTCCTGCTATTTTCTTATATTTAAACATGTTAGACTCTTTCACCTTGTTAATACCCTTAAGTTGTTTGAATGTTTCGATTGTATCACCTCATTCTCCCTCCTTTGCTCTAGGGTATACATACTGAGCTCAGTTAATCTGTTCTCACATGTTTTCTGATGCAGTCTCTGCACCATTTTGGTTGCCCTTCTCTGGACTGCTTCCATTTTGTTAATGTCCTTGTGCAAGTGCAGCCTCCAGTACTGCACGCAGTACTCCAGATGGGGCCTAACCAGTGTCTTGTAAAGAGGGATTATTACCTGCCTCTTACATACTTGTGATACCCTTACTAATACACCCTAACACCCCACTAGCCTTACCTACTGCTTTAGAGGTCTGCTTGGATGATTTCAGATCATCAGTGATGATGATGCCCAAGTCTCTTTCTTCCCTTGTGATTGCCAGCAACTCCCCTCCCAATCTATAGGTGGCTTCTGGGTTTCTTTTCCCTACGTGCATGATCTTGCACTTCTTTTGCTAAACCCAAGTTGCCACTACAGTAGTGAGCATGCCCTGTCACAAGTTGGAGGGTCTGCACTGCAATAGTGAGCATGCTCTGGCACAGGTTTGAAAGTCTGCAATGGGGGCACACCACAGGTAGCCTGACCCGCAGTGAAGGGCACGCTTGCTGCTGCTATCCATCCACCTGCCTACTGCAATCTTTTTGGGGACCTGAAGAGGTAACCCATTTTCCATGGAGGTACCATGCCTTTCCTGGTATAACATTACAAACAAACAAATACAAAAACAGGTTCCGTGTAACACCCCCACCCCTCACATACCTGGAAAAGCAATGCTGTCACAGCTCAGTGTGCCTTTCCTGGTTAAACATTGCAAATAAACCAGATCCACCCTCTCGGCCACCCTGGCCTGTAAAAGATTACTTCTGCAAAACTGGAAAGAGGTGAAAGTCCCAACAGTTGAACATTGGATGGACTCATTAGGGGTTTTAGCAAATAATGAGAGAATTAGTCACTCACTGCTGGATAAAAACGAAATGTTTAATTAATTTAATTTAAAAAAAAATTAATTAATCTAATTGAAATGTTTAATACTACATGGGCTCCTTTCTTGGCTTATTGCTCATAAAATGGTTAACTTACCAGACAACTTGTAAATGCATTTTAGTTTTAGTTCCCAAAGTCATGTTCTAGAGATATTAGTCTCGTTGGTTAGTTGTTGGTATTTAGTATTGTTTTTTTTTCTAAATAAATAGGGACTTGACATTATGGTTGTTGCAAGTGAAAAATGTTGAAATTTCCAATTCAGTGCTCATAACATAATATTGTCTCTGATACAGTTTTAATGATATCTCTATGAATATGTATATGTATTATTGAGAAAACTTAATAAAATCTTGATTGAAACAAACCAGGTCCCATATACCCACCCTCCCCAGTCACACCTGGAAATTAAACTGTTGCAGCTCATTATGCCTTTCCTGGTCAAAACCTTTCAAATAAATAAAATATAACTAAATTAAAACAGGTCCCATGTAACCCACTTCATAAGACACACCTGGAAATGAGCTGTCACAGCTCAGTGGGCATTTCCTGGCCAAACATTACAAATATATAAATAAAACAGGCCCCATGTAACCCACCCCCAGGAACACACCTGGAAATGAGCTGTCACAACTCAGTGTGCCTTTCCTGACCAAACATTACAAATAAATCACTAAATCCTAAAGCTGACCCTGCCCACAACATTTCCCTTTGTGCCCGTAATTACCGTGGGCACTGCCCATTCATGCAATATGTATGGTGTCTGGACTTGGCAGATGGCTTTCACTAACAGTATATATATGCTTTTGTGATTCTTTTCAGGGTGATTCAGGAGGACCCCTTACCTGCCAGGACCACGGAACGAAGCAGCACATTCTGTATGGCATCACATCATGGGGAAACGGCTGTGGGGAGAAGGGGAAGCCAGGTGTTTATACTAGAGTCACAGCTTTCACAGACTGGATTGCCCAGGAGATTAGAAGTAACTACTTCTATTACGTTTATAAAGCCTTTACTGTTTTCTTCAATATCACCCTAAACCATATCCAAGGATTTGGATTTACATTATAAATCGCTCTCTCTCTTTTTTTTTTTCATATGCAGTTTCTGGGTTTTTGCGTATTTTCTCCCAGCCCCTACATACACGCATTTCTGACGCAGTGCGTGCGTGCGTGTGGAAGCATGTGCGTGCATGCCGTTTGGGATCCCCCTCCCTTCCAGTCATGCCGTTGACCACCTGCACCAGCACCAAACCTCAGTTTGGTGATGGCAGGACTATGGGCAGGTGACCTCACCCCTTACCTGGGAGAGGAAAGCCAACGTTCAATCCTGCTCCCCCTTCCCCCCATGCCGGCACCCCGCGACCTGAGGTCATTCCTGAACCCGAGTCACTGGCATAGAGCGAGGTGTGGCATCCAGCGCCTCAACCCTCAGCACCACTGGTTTGGTATGAATCTGTTTTAAAGAGGGAAGTGAGAGATTTTTTTATTTTACCCCCCCCCGTACTTCTCTACATTTCCAGTCTTCTGAACCAAGTGAATTTATCTTGTTTCCATAGCTCTTTTTGATTTTATACAGTATATTTACCCAGGATAGCCTAGCTGAGACATTGCATCTTGTTTTCACTGGGATCCTGCTTTTGCCCATTTTTACAGCTCAGGAAATGTCACTGCTAAGAGATTAAGTGACTTGCTTAAGGTCACACAAAGCTTAAAGGTGGTCATAGTGGGATTTAAACCCAGGTCTCTGGGGGATCACATGGCTCGTAAGTGTGCACTGTAGCTACTGCATGCTGTCTCTTAATCAGTTTAATGATCTGATACCTCACACCTACCAATGTTGCTGACAGTATCCTTCAGTGAACCCTGTCCTCGATCTACTGTAGCATTCCTGAGCCTGAGCCTGCTCTCACACCACACTGTGCAGCTACAGGGGTTCATTTCTCCCGCCTCCCAGATATTTTTTCCTGTAAGTTTAAAACTAGATATTGCAATGACACCAGCTGTGGCAAGGTGCAGCGTCAGCCCTAAAAAGGAGGCTGTGTACATGTCAGTTTTCTAATCTCTCTTAAAAGATGTCCAAACTATAACTGCCAATAATGGAAAAGTAACATCAGTGCTTCAAGGTGAATTTCATGAGTCTTGGTGAAAATGATGGAATTTGGGGATAATTTTGTGGAAGACATCCATAAATTTTGCCCAGCCATACACCTGACTTGCCATGGAGGAGGAAGGAAAAGATGGTGTAGAGAGGTAGTGGGGTAGCACTCATAGGAGGATTCCATAGTAAAGGCAGCAGGTGAGCTGGAGGGCATTACAGAGCCATGTCGCTAGAGCAGGCGAAGAGATTTGCCTGCCTGCTGTACTGGTCGGAGGAGTGTGATCCACAACCAAGCACCACATCTAGAGGGAGGAGCTGACTGTCGTCCACATTGGGATAGGGAGTACAAGTTCTGAGGACATCAGGAGGTCATTCACTGAATTAACAATGTTCCTATTGGGAAAGGTATTTAGGTGGATCTTTTCCAAGGTTTTCATGGCACTGGGGACTGTGAGGAATGACAGCAGGCTGTCAGGCATGCTAACTGTTGCTAACAGCCTGTCGAAAGAGGAAGGATCTCCTGGCCAGCTAGAAGGCTTTCTGGGACAAGGAATGCCTGCATGTTCACTTCTGCAGTAGTGCCATGTGGGAGCGGGTACTGGTCATGCTAAGGGAGAGGGCAGTCAGGGGGATTCCAACCAAAGGATGGGGAGGCAGCTGTATCAGGGATTAGACACTGGTTCACCAAGGGAAGGGTAGCACAAGAATAAGAGATCCCCAGTAGAATTCGGAGCAAGGAAGCAGAGAGGGGCAACAGTTCTCACTTGAATGCAGCTCATATGAGAATCACACCCAGCTAAACTGACCAACCTAACAGCCCAGAACTGCAAAGTGTAAACAACTCAGCTCATCCGAGGAATGTAGGACAGCAGCCAGTCAGATGCAGCGGTGAGGAGTGCTTTGCAACATTGTCAGCCCAGCAGTAGCGGTGCCCCATGTGATGCCAGTGACCTGGGTTTGGGAACAAGCCTGGGCTGCTGGAGGGCTGGCAAATACAGGATGGTTGAGCATCCCTTGGATACTCATCTCCTTGGATGAGGGAGGGCTCCTGGTCTCCGCTGCTACCCTGCCACCTGGCAGACCACAGGTGGCAGAGCCAGAGCACATGGAGGGAAGCGCCGGCACTCCAACATCTTGGCGTCAGACGCACCATCTTGTGACACTCACAGGTGGGACAGAGAACAAAGAAAAATCCCCAACTGCGCAAAATGCCACCTGCCAGCTTGCCACAGGTCCTGCACTGCCGACTGAGACTCTTGCTCCCTTACCGATATTAAAACTCTGTTCTGGGGTAAAGAGGAGGCCCTCGGACTGCCCTTCCTGTGGGGGCGTCATCCACGGGAGCACAAGGGAGTGATGGTACATCCCAGGGATGGGAGGTGATGGGGATGGGCAGGGTGGAGGGCCTGAAGGGGGCCAGTCAGAGTTAAAGGATCGGCATAAAGGAGGAAAATGCACAATAAATTAACAAACGATTGCACGCACGGAATCCTGCTGTCATTAAATATTATACTTCCACAAATTTTTGAGGAACGTTTGCCAATTAGTAATCTGTGATATCTCCACTGGAAATTTAACATTTCTAAGCCAAGTTTCTCCACCTTTGTTATATTTCAGGATCCACTGACTTTGGGTACGCATGCCAAATGTCATATCAATAATGCAAAGGCAGCAGAGTTATAACCATCCAGATTTTCTGAACTGTTTCACAAAATTTCACAAATAATCAAATTGTGAAATTATGAACCATTATAACTTATAAATTATTTAACTAAATCTCAGTTTCTGAAACCCTTCAACAGAATTGTGCAAACTAATTTTCTAGACCATAAAAGGAGTCCGTATCTTGTTAAACAGGTCAAATGTGTCTAATGCTGAGTAGCTTCTTCATTCATCTGGGGCAAGTGAACCCATACGGTATCATGCCACCAATTTTCCATCAGAGTAGGATCCTTACTTTTCCAATTGCTTGGAACGAGTCTCTTCAAACACAACGAGGCAGGAGAATCCATGCTTTTTGGTGAAAATTAACTGTAGGTATTAACATAGTATTACTTAATATCCATAGTTCTGGGTTAGACAGTGAATTAAAAAAAGACAACGTTTGAGAAAATATTACAAATCATCTTCCAGGTAGGAATTGCACAAGGACAAAATTCCAGAGCATATGACCAAGAGATGCATGTATATTGTTATATAATAATACTTTATGTATTTGTTTATTAGAGAGTCAGATAACACCTTTGAGCTCAAGTGCTCTTTTCCAAAGGTTCCATGCCACTATAGGATTGCAATACAATACATTTTAAAAGACATGAACAGTACCAGCTCAAGTAGAACCTGGTCAGGTGCAGAGCAATAGAGCAATCAGACAATGGTAATGTCATCAGATAGACTTGGCAAGAAGGTTCAAAAGGCATGAAGTCATTTTGAAACAGTACTGAAAGATACGGTAACTGGACATATAAGATGAAGCCTCAGGCAATTTTCATTTAGGAGCTGCAGTAGCAGCGGAGAAGATGGGCACCAGGCAAAAGCAGATAAATATATAAAACAAGGGCATTAGTTATTTAAAACAACCGCAGATAGCTTTCATTGTGAGCTCTTTTTTAGGGAGGTCTTAAATTGTGAAATTTTGGGTAGACCCAGCATGGATTCTGGGAGTTCATTCATCCAGCAAGCAGCCCGAACAGTAAACGAGCACTTACCTTGACTAGTTTTACAAAAAGGGACTTCAAGGGCTGCTCTGGACATGCCTCTAGTGGAATAGTTAGTTTTGACTAGGTGGAGCAGGTCATTGATTACAACGGGGGTGAGATCCAGGTGGGCTTTTTTTTTTGCCAACAGGCAAGTCTGATATTTTTGCCTATCCTGAAGTAGAAGCCAGCCAGTGAGAGTACAGGGAGCAGGGGTGAGTTAATCTATCAGCCTCACAGACAAAGTGACAGGCTTTGTTGTGGATCATTTCTATCCTATTAAGGACAGACTCACAGGCTGTACCATAGATTGGGAGACCATAGTCAATGAGAGGGAGGACCATGCTGGAGACTGCCATGCATCTTGCATCGATGTTAGATTTAATCTTTACCTAGAGAGTGCTCCAAGTTTTGATTGGTCAGATTAGTTATATTGTCAACATGTGAGGCAAATGAGAGTGTATCATCCAAGGTGACACCTAGATACTCAAAGGTTTCAGCTTGTTCCAAGGCAGCACCACTGCATTAAGGATTACCAAAGGGGAGACCTTTTTCTTGTGCTGTTGCCCCGCAAACAGCACTGCCTTTGATTTTTCGTAATTAAAGACATGTTTGTTGCTTGTAAACCAGTCCTCAAGAAACTTGAGCTACTTTAGGGATCACTTGAGAGTTCCCCCATCTGAGAGCTATTATAGAGCACACCACCGTCTGCACTTAATAACGTCTTGGATAAAGGGCAGGCATCAGAAAGTCTGTTAATAAAAAGACTGAAGAGGAGAGGGCCAAGTACTGACCCCTGCGGGACCCCAACTGTGACACTTTTAGCATTAAAGAGCACCTCTTCAACCCTTACCCTCTGTGTCCTCCCGGTAAGGTAGCACCAAAACTAGGAGAGGATTTCAGTTGAGAGACCCGGGGCGGGGAGCTTGCCCAGCAGCAGCTGATGGTTTATGAGGTAGTCAGGTCTATGTGGGTAGCGCCTACCATGTGCCCTTTATCAACTGCCACATGTAGTTGTTTGATATACTCAACTAGAGCGGTTCTGGTGCTATGGAGTTTTCTAAAGCTGTGTTGTTGATATAAGCATCATAATATAAATAATTAAATATATATATGTATATATATATATATATAGAGAGAGAGAGAGAGAGAGAGAAAATTAATATTATAATTGTATAATGATGGAGACATAATAATAATACTAGAAATAATGTAGATATAATAACTGGGGAGCATTTTCTCTCATAGGAAACCCAGTTTATAATTCGCCATTATAACCCATGGGATTTAACGCGAACACACCAGGTTTCCAGTGCTCTCATGGGCCTGCCTCTGCTCTCTCCTCTCCATGGGCCCGGACACTTCAGGCCACTGTCAATGACACATCACCACTCCAGTATCACTCGGCAGTAAATAATAATAAAAAAAAAAAAAAAAGGAAATTGTCTCAGCTGCAAACTTTAGTCGCTGGAGTAAAAAAGAAGAGAGAAAACATTTTGGCAGCTGCCCGGCCACATTCAGACCGCCTACTGTGCTTTATCCACACCAGACTGCAGCAGTTTTATTTTATACAAGTGCTGTGGTGAGAAAACGCTCCCCAGCAATTATATAGAATAAAACATGGGGTGGTGTGTTGACTCGATTTTACACACACCCCGAGGTGTTGGATGCTTAAATAAACCCCCCGAGCTTCACTTTCGGGATTTATGTAGCATCCAGCACTTCAGGGCGTGTGTAAAATCTCATTAAACACACCACCACATGCATTATACTATATGTAATAATATGGACATAGAAGACCCATTCACCTCAGATACCAGAACAAATGGGAAAAGGACCTGAACATAAAATATCCAGAGTCCTGATCCAAATTATGGTCAGCTGCATAGATCCTGTAAAGACGTTCAGGGATATCTAACTCAATTTAAAATATTGCACTGTTATTTTTATATCCCAGAAAGGCTGAATCAATGGGCCTGTTAAAAGATGGATTGTGCTGAAGTGTAATAACTTTATTAACTAACAACCCTACTCCTGGTAGTGCCTTATTGCTAATATAAATATCACTTTAAAAGAAAAGTGTTAGAAGTGTGTCTTTTGTTTGTTTTCCCATCGAGAGGAGATTTTTAATAAAATAGTTAATTCACCAACAACTGTCTAAGAATGTTGGTTCAGAATCGGACTGTATCGTTACAGTCGTTCAGCAGTACTACAGAATGGAATGCTGACAGGAAGAATTCATGCGCCACGGTGATCAGGCTGTATATGATACTGCTACAGAGATTAATGTGAGGGTATCAGAATGTTGACAACCACTCCGATTGCAACATTTCCAAGACCCTTTTTATAGAAACATAGACTTTGTAAGCAGAAAAGGACCTCTTATCCCACCCAGTCTGGCTAGATGTTCCCTGCCTAGTCTGTCTCTGCAGACCCTAACTGGTCTCTGGTGACCCTCCGGCCTCCCTACCTATTTATTAATATTCTTCTATGTCTAACCCATGCATGCTTGAAGCCTCCCACTGTTTTTGCCTGTACTATTTCTCTGGCAGTCTGTTCCAGGTGTCTACCACCCTTTCAGTAAAGCAGTACTTCCAACTGGGGTTTAATGCCAAAAAGTGCAAGGTGCTGCATTTTGGGACAAGAACCCAAGGAGGAGTTACCAGCTAGGAGGAGTGCAGCTAGCCCAGACAGAGGAGGAGAAGGATCTGGTGTGTCATTAGAGGGTCAATGAACAACTTGGCACAATGTTGGAAGGCAGTTGCAAGGGCCAACAAAATGCTGGGTTGTATTGCAAGGGGTATATCCTCGAGGAGGAGGAGGTGATTCTGCCACTGTATAGGTCATTAGTTAGACCACACCTGGAGTACTGCGTGCAGTACTGGCGTCCATATCTGAAGAGGGACATTAAGTTACTGGAGGAGGTGCAGCGCAGGGCATCAAAGATGATCAAGGGGCTGGGGGACTTATCATATAAGAGGAGGTTGAAGGAGTTGAACATGTACTCACTGGAGGAGAGGAGAGACAGGGATGACATGATTGAAACCTTTAAATACATGAAAGGAATAAACAAGATGGGTACAGAGGGGCTGTTCAAAGTAAGGGAGAGGAGGACCACCAGGGGCCATGATATGAGACTGGAGCGAGGAAGGTTCAGGAGGGAGATGAGGAAACACTTTTTTACAGAGAGGGTGGTGGCTGGGTGGAATGCGTTACCTCCTGAAGTGGTATGCAGTAGAACAGTGGACTGCTTCAAACGAGGATGGGACAGGACAAGGGGATGGTTACATGAAGGGAAGGGTGGAAGGGAGGGCAGCTGCGAGAATAAGGGTGCTAGCTGCACATTCGAGCAGACTTGATAGACCTCTAGGCCTTTATCTGCTGGCAAATTTCTGATGTTTGTATGTTTCTCACATCCTCTTAAACTTCCCCATTCCAGCTTCATCACATGTCCTCCTGCTGCTTTTTCTTATTGGAAGAAGACTCCCCTCCTGTACCCTGTTCATACCTGTTAAGTACTTGTAGATTTCTGTCTCATGTCACCTCTCCTCTCTCTCTTCCAGGGTGTCGTGTTGTGATCCCACACCTTCTCCATAAGGCCTTTGGTGCAACCCCTGCTCCATTTTAGTTGCCCTCCTCTGGACTGCCTCCACCTTGTGTATATCTTTTCCACAGTGCGCCCTCCAGAACTGGACACAGTACATCAGGTGGGGTTTCACCATCAAGCAATACAGTGGCAACACCTCCTTCCTCCGGCTGGAGATACCGTTGCTATGCACCCCAGCATCCCACAACCCTACCCACTGCTTTGTCACACTGCCCTGCCACTT
This sequence comes from Neoceratodus forsteri, assembly GCA_016271365.2. Lineage (NCBI taxonomy): Eukaryota > Metazoa > Chordata > Ceratodontiformes > Ceratodontidae > Neoceratodus > Neoceratodus forsteri. The sequence goes on from CM028137.1 coordinate 959,371,966, forward strand.
TGAGATAATCAGTTTGATAACCCCAAGGTCCCTTTCCTGCTTAGTGACTATTAGTACCTCCCGATTCTATACTTAGCTCCTGGATTCCCATGCTCTAGGTGCATGATTTTGCACTTTTGGCATTGAACCCTAACTGCCATGCCCTTGGCCATTCCTTGAGTTTCCTAAGATCCCTGCATATTCTCTCCACCCTTCCTGAGTGCCCACTCTAGTACAGCCTTTGGTACCATCTGCAATGAGGCATCATTTCCTTCCAGTTCTTCTGCAGTGTCACTTATGAAGACATTGAAGGGACTGGTCCCAGTACTGAGCCCTGTGGCACCCTGCTGGTCACTCTCCCATCATTGGAGTGAGTCCCGTTAATCACAAACCTCTGATGCTTATCCATTAAGCAGTTTCTAACCCAATTTATCACTTTGGATCCCACTCCCAGTCTCCTGTGGGCACATTGTTGAAGGCCTTGCTGAAGTCCAGATAGTCCATGTCCACTGCTCTCCCCGATCTACTTCCCGGTCACCCAGATGAAGAAATCAATCAGATTCATGTGGTATGACCTTTCCCTGTGAATCCATGGTGCCTGTGGTCTTGCAGCCCATGGGATTCAAGGTATTCTACCAACCTTTCCTTAAGCAAGGTTTCCATTAGCTTACCCATAACTAAATTGAGATGGACCAGCCTGTAGTTGCTAGCCACCTACCTGCTGCAGCTTTTGTGTAGAGGGACCAAGTCTGCTCTCCTCTAGCCTTCTGGAACCTGTATCCAGTAAACTGTTGCATGAGGCCATCAGTGGGGCAGTTAGCACCTCCCGAGTTCCTTACAATAGTGGTTTACTATCCAGGAGGGAGAAAAATGTTGCATCTTTTCAGGTGCATTGGGAGGTTGAAACAGGAGTGAGAAAGAGATTACAGCAAGGTTAAAGGTTAAGTACAGGGAGGTTAAATACCTTGCTCAAGGTCACCCCATGTGTATGTGGTGGTTGTGGGAATCAGGTGCATCTCCACATTCACAGCTCTGTGCTCTCAGCACTAAGCCAAACTGTCTCATTCATAATGAATTATTCACTCTTCGTAAAGGTGAATTCTGATACTGGCAGTGTGGGCCCTGACTTGTCTGACAGTTCAGTGATGAAGTACATTATTCCTAAAATGGTATAATCTTTGAATTATTGTATAATCTTGAGTAAAATACCTTCTGACAAAAATTGATCAGCGTAGCTAATCACAAGATACCTACCCCAACTTCTTCCCAGAGTCGCCAGGAAGCCGAGAGCCTACCTGTTTTGAGTTGCTGAAAGCAAGTGGCCTTCCCACAGAGGAGGAGCGACGGAAAGCATTTGCCCCTCTCTGCTCCTTCTACAGCCAGTCCTGCTCCTCCTCATCCTTGGGTTCTGCAGCCTGTGCTCGTACCACGGAGGAGAGATGCAGACTCAAGCAGAACAAGTGTGGTGAGTCATGTGGCAGGTTTTTGCTTCTGCACTACAGGAATGGTACTGATACTGATGGTACTGATACTGATGGTACTGATACTGTAGGGCTCATCTGCGGGGCACCTGGCTCTGTGCACTAGTTTAGCACTAAGTTCTGCAGCAGGACTCCTGAGCTTCTGCAGTGAGAATTGTTTACTTCTGTGATGGATTATTGTAATATACAACCAGCACCTAACACAGAAACATCGAAACACTGGGTCCGATTCATGAAGGTTGATGCAGGGCTGTTGTCAAGCCCTGTGCCATATGCAGTGTTTGACACGGCTGCGCCAAAGTACTTTGGTGCAATGCAGCTCAAGTCATGAAGGGCTGGCACAGTTGTGACAGTTTCCCTACTTTACGGCACCTGGCGCCAAACCTTTGGCACAAGCCCTGTAATATGGGTCCCCCAATGGCGCAAAGTTAGACCGGGGGGAGCTGGTCTAACTTGTTGCATTTGGTACAAGGGACTTGCAGCAGGGATTTGTGGCAGGTATCATTCCTAAATCGCGCTTGCCACAAAGTCTGATGTAAGTCACCTCTTTCATCAAACCCTCTGCCGCAAGTCCCGTGTGCCGATCCAAAATGCTTCGTGAATCAAACCCATTTGTGTCAATCATCTCAAACATGCCATGGATGGCATCAGATACTGAGCATGGGGGAGGGACTTCAGTATAAATACAGAGGGAAAAGACTGCCTTGAACTGTGCAAAACTACAATTTGTTCAGGAAATCATCATGAATGGTGAGTTCTGTGGCAACACATGCAGCATGTTCTGTGGCTTGTTCTGTGGCAAGAGTTGTGCATCGTTTAAGCTTTGAATCTTTACCAAAAATTAAAATAGACCTAATAAGATGGTTACAGCCAACCAAAAAGCTCTGTTTCACCAACACTTTTTATAATTTCCATTACATGCAGTCATGACATCACAACTGTGTATAATGGGATTTGTGATATCATTCCTGTGCCGTGTATAATGACAATCTACAGCATCTGAAAATTGATTAGAAGCACATTGAATAATTAATAAATAATAACTAACTAGCCGGTCATATCCTGGGGATTAATGGCTGGCTAGAGGGTTGGTGGCCTGTGGAGCAGCTGAGGGCCACTCCACACCTGCTTGTCATTATTCCCAGGAAATGATAGAGGAATAACATCCGGCACAGCAGCCACTCACAGAACAAGTTGGGCTCATGATCATGAATAATTAAACAATAATGTAATGAATATTACATGTCTCATATCTGTGTTATTCTGCCCCCCACCCCCTATGCTTTCAGAACTCCGGTCTTTTCTCCAGAACCTCCTTGACCTGATGCGCCACATTGAGGAGTTCATCCAGGACAAAGTGGACCTTTCCTTCTTCACAGAGACTCTCCCCAAGTACATGGAAGAGATTTATAGCAACATCTTTCCTTCCCGAAAACGCAGGCAGCTATCAGCAGGCACAGGTATGTGCACACACACAGACACACACACACACACACACACACACACTCACACACATATTCACATACACATACATGCTTACATACATACACATTCACATCCACAAACATATGCTCACACACACCTATACATGAACAAATACAAACATGCACTCACACTCATACACATGCACGCCCCACACACATAAACATTTACACACACACACACACACACACACACACTGTGCACACATACACACTAACATTCACACACACACTAACAAACACACACACACATACACACACACACTAACAAACACACACACATACACACACTAACAAACACACACACACACACTAACAAACATACAGACACACATACACTAACAAACATACAGACACACACACACAACTTGTTGTATCAGTAGACAGCGACCTGTAAATAGCAGCAACATCTAGATATGAACAGAGCTATTGCAATAACAAGGCCCTATAATGCTGTACTCAGACACAGGAACATCAGTGCCCTCAGGAGGTGAGACACTGATAGTAGTACTAAGTGAAATAAAGTAGTTCACCTCCCAGCCAGCTGTCCCTAGTGGCTGGCTGAGAACCAGCTCTGTACTGTGGAATCTAGAACGTATAGCAGTACATTGCAAGCTTATTCTCAGAGAAGGAGAGAACGTGGTCTAAGGAGCCCAAGGAATATTGCAGGTCCTAAAATTTAGACCCTGATCCTCAGCTGAGTCCCCTTAAAAAACATTCTGAGTGGTTCCAAATTCTAATTTGTAATTAGTATGTAATAACTATGTAATTAATATATAATTAGTATTCACTGCTTCGCTGGCTCTTTTATTTACTCCATCTGTGTCAACCGACTCTTAATGAATGTTATATATATATATAAGTAGCAACATATTTAGAAACATAGACGATGGCAGAAAAAGACCAATGGTCCATCCTGTCTGCCCGTGGCACCGTATCTATATTTGGAGGCTGAGGCAGTTTAGCCTAATGGTTAGGGCAATGGCTTGGGAGCCAGAAGATCACAGGTTCAAACCCCACCAGAGCTACATTCTGACTTTCGGATCTCAAGCAAGTCACTTAACTTCTCAGCACTCCAGTTCAACCAGCTGTGAAAATGGGTCACAGCAGACACCCTTGAAAATAAGATGTTGCATCTCAGCGGGGCTATCCTTGGCAAACAAACTGTACAGTAAAAAATAAATAAAAAACATGCCTGCATACAGCGTAGCCAGCCAGGATGAAATGCAGTATTACCACAGGGTGCTGCAGTACGCTGCAGGGAACAGTGTAATTCAGTGGCAATTGAGCCCTTTTGTCATGCAGTATTGTGTGACAGATCATTACCTGCAAGGTATTGTATTACATCCTGGCTGGTTCTGCTGTATGTTACTAACCTTCTTGTAATTTGCTGCACCCCTCCCGATTACATTAGGTTAAGCTCCATTGACTAACTAATGCATTCTTTTAAAAGAACAGGTACTGGACACTGATTTCTCTGAAGGGAAGCACGTGCAGTCTTCAGCAGCAGTAGCTACAGCAAGCACTAGTGTGTTGGACACTGGCTTTGAAAACATCAGCACCAGGTAAGCAGAGACCCAAGAAAGTTCACCCCACCTGCTCCACTGGAGGGTCACTGTTGAGCCGTGACTGACATTACTGGGCACGTATTACGCTTTTGCCTTCCATCAGAGTACCTGTATTTTCTGCTTATTTATTTACTTAAATGTAATTAATCTGCAGGCAAAAGGCAAAGGAGAGAGATCTTACAGAATCTCATTTTCATTTGCAACCTTGCTACAGGGCATATTGGAAAATAGACAGATAATCGATTGCAGTTAGCTTTACAAAGCATTACACAACTGTAAAATCAGAGGCAGTGGGTTCTAACAAATGACATGCAAATTAATTCATCATGATTAAGAAGGCACAGAGGAACAGGGGGCATGGTCAGCTGGGACAGGAGCAGGAGGCTATGGAGTGGGGTTGCCACTTCTGGTTAAGCCCACGAAGATGTCCATGGCAATGCCGAGTTTTTAATCTATTCTCAAAGGGATTTTTTTTTTATTACCAGGAGAGACACACTAAGCTGAAAGCTTGTTTACAGGTGTGACCTGGGAGCACAAGGAAGTTAAGTAACTTGCTCAGGGTCACACAGTATGCAAGTGGGGGCTTTGGGATTCAAACCCGGGTCTCCAGGTTTGCAGCTCAGAGCCTTAAACCACTGTGCCTCACCAGGGACCACAAGTACACACCATGTTGTTTAGATTTTGCACACTTCCCTTCCTCTCACACTTATTAACTTATGGCATTTTCATCACAACGGGGTCTCTGTCTAATGGTCTCCATCTTCTCTGGCTGCTTGTCTACAAGTGATGTCACAGTTCTAGCCTGTAGCATCATAACTGGCTGCAGAAATTATGATGATGTCACAAGTAGATGACTTATAGGCAAGCTACCGGTGAAAGATAATCCTGTTATCAAACAAATATTCTCTGTGCTAAAGGGCAGGGCAATAAATATCTGAATTAGAAGTTGGATTCTGTCTAAATATTAAATTTTTAACGTCTTTCCTGTGACAGTGCGCTCTTTAAGTCACGACTATACAAGCTGATTGCTGCTAATGTGCTACTTTGACTGACTTTCCAATCTGGTGCATGTGAGAATCAAGCTACTTCCTGAGTGCACACCATGGAAATATAAAAAACTCCTTGTCCCATGGGGCTTCCTGGTCTTCAGCTGAGGCAGAAACAGTGCCCTATTGATGAGTCCCTCGAAGGACAAAATTTGTCTCTGTGGTTGTTGCTATTGACTGTGGCACAGTGATTTGCATACTGATATCCACAATACCATGTGTGAACTAGATGACATGCATCAAAAGTGTGGCGATGGAGTATATAGGGTTAAAATAACATTACAGCCATTACAAATGTTCCTTGCAGCAGGACTGGCCTTCTTGAGGTCTGGATGTAGCTATGGGGAAACGTTGCTGACATCACTATGTAAGTGAAAACACATGACAGGGTGTAGTTATGGGGAATATACAAATGCCTTGGGTGGCTGTTTAACCACTCAAGAAGTGCATATGTGCTGGCTGGATGGCGCTGAGGGTTGAGGCACTGGATGCTTTATCTCACAGCACGCCAGTGACCTGGGTTCGGGAGTGAGCCCAGGCCATCGGAGGTCAGCAATGGGGGGGGTGGAGCTGGATGGAGCTGCCGACAGACAAGCTCTGCTTTCTGGGAGGTGTATGGGCTTCCTCCAGCTGATGGCTGCCACCTGGTGGAGGCTGGGGACAGCACAGGCCAATGAGGAGCCAGGCGCTAGGCCAATGGGGTGGGAGGAAGGGGCTGTTACGGGGCCGTGGGACTAATGTGTGCCACCACACGCATGCGTACTCTACCCTGGGGCTCCTGGGCGTAAGGAGGAAAATCTCCACTGGCGGCAGGATGGCAACGGACTCCCTGCAGGTTCCACTCCATGGGCCAGGATAAGGTAAGCCCGGTTATTCTGGGGGATGGGGCTGGGGGTCGGTCTGATGGGGTGGCCACAGGGACAAGGCGCATAAAGTATTAAATGATAAAAAAAAAAAAAAAAGAAGTGCATATGTAGCAGATCCCCAAACAATCATATACTGCTGTGCCCTCTGATTCAGCAGAGTGGGCAGGCCAGGGTCCTGATAGTCATTTAACTGTGGATTAAAATCGTAGGACCCTAAGGGGGACAAACTGAGTAGTGATACACAAAGTCCATGAACTGAAGGTCCACACGAAACAGGTGGGTTGAGCAGCAGGTTTTATTTCTTTTAGCTCAACGTAAGCCTTCTTCAATATCCCATAATTGATACTAAACATCTTGTGCTATTCTGGAGCCCCTATCTGATGCAGGAGCAAGAGAGGATAGAAACAGCAGGACCAAGAGAGGATGAAGACAGGATAAAGGAGGCTAACAAAAATGGTACAGGGCTAGTGAGAAGATTCATTCAGGGAAAGGTTGTGAAACCTGAACATGTATTCCTTGGAGGCCAGAAGGGAAAGTGGGACATGCAAGGCAAGCTTCAAGTGTCTTCATGGGATCAACAAGGTGGACTTCTCTGAGCTGTTTGCACAATACTAGAGCTTAGCTTGCACCAGTGGGCACAGCTACAAACTGCTGGCAGGCAGTTTCAGGAGGGATGAGAGGAAATACTACTTCAATGAGCAGGGGGTAACAAAATGTTATGTAACAGTTTACCGGTTACATTTTAACAGTCAGTTAACTACATTGTAGTTACAGTGTAATTACACTGTAACTGCATTGCACTGGTCTCAGTGTCTGTGTTAGATTGATAACTGTCTTGAGATCAATGATTGATTGGCTGCCAACTGGCTGTGTCTCAAGCCTGGCAGGATGGAAGTGTTGCTCATCATACCAGACCCCTACACAGCAGTAGTGCCACACTTTCATCCTTCAATGACGCTCCTCTGAGCTGTGGATAGCCCTAAAACCTGGAGTGGCTACAGGCAAAAGCTGTCCTGTGATGCCAGGCGGTGGTGGTAGTAGGGAGTCTGCAAGTAATAAATAGTATTTCCTGAATACAGTGAAAGTGCATTATTCGTTATTCAGAGCTGGCACTATTCGTCTCTATTCCTATTCCAGAAATACAATCTGTTTAAAAATGAAAGAAACATAAAAGCTCACACCCTCTCCCAGCCCAGATTTCTTAAAATAAACAAGCCCCAGAGCAGAGGTGGGGGTGGGGGTGGAGGACATACTTGTTTTCCTAAAACAAGCACTGAAATATGGCAAGCAGTGGTGGAGGCACATGGTAAGGTTGGAGGCATTTACAGCTGTGTGGTTGGGGTAGGGGTTATTGTTTCTTATTAAACTAGCAAGAGCATATCATCATAATATTTTTTCCAGTTAGGAAGAAAAATAAGAAAGTAGCAATTGGGGAGGGTGCAGGTATTTAAAATACTGAAACAGTACAAAAGGGTAGTATTACAGCTGCATGGGCATAACATTTTCATGAATACATGAGGGGGACACCATGTTTTTTTTAATTTGTTTACTATTGTAAATGCTGGTGAGCTTAGTGGTGGGAAAACATGACTACCAGTATAGATGTATTGGTTCTGTTGGGAGTGAAGGGATTTTGTATTGGTCCACTGCTGGTCTGCATTTATGTAGTTTGGCTTAACTGTGCACTTGCACAAAATGTTTTACATCCCCATGTGACTTGTGTGAACCAGTCAGGAACTAGATTTCCTACCTATTTTATAATGACTAACTGGCTCATCCCTACATTTCTCTTCCCTCCCCAGTTTAATAACGGAGGAGACTGGCTCATTTTTCAAGCTATCGGCTCTCACCTGGGAGACTGGATTCGCTGTCTGAACACAATTCGGGAGAGCCTCTCCACTGAAGGGAAAGAGTTATCCAGAAGCCACAGTACCACAGAAGAAAATCAGCTTGGCATGGAAAGGAGTATTTTTTTTACAGGTGTGGTTTGCATGGCTTTTATTATCCGGCACCATTCTAAAAGTACTTTGAATCAATTTATTTAACAAATAAAAATGTTCTGCCTGCATCAAGAAACATGTTAATATGACCCCCATCCTCCATAATATCGGTTGCCTGTCCCTGTCTGGATTCAGTTCAGCTTAAAAGTGCCTTCCTTATGTGGCCCCTTCTCCCCAGGCAGTCACTTGGTACCAAGAGACAGATCGAGAGAGGATTCATGTCTGGAAATGTTTCCTGCCATCTTGGCAGGGCCTTTGTCTCATAGTGGGTGATGAGGCTGAAGACTGTGTACCAGGCTCCCAGCACAGCTGAACTCCCCCCAGGCAGGACATCAGACATCATAGAGATTTATTTGCTGACAACCAGAAGTTACTCTGACTGTCCATACCTACTCTGTTGGGGTTGGTGGGGTGAGCTGCTGCAGAGTGCCTGAATCCTCAGATGACTGCAGTTCAACAGTGGGATCCCCGACATTCCATGGGTATTGTTCCATTAACACGCCGGGTGGCTAGCTCATTCCTACCCTCTGGCATGGGAACTGTGAATATGAATCATGGCTTTGGCCTTGTATTATTTGTTTTCCTGTTTAATGGTTATGGCCTGAAGGTGTTGGAATCTCCATGTTGGGATGATGTTTTGAGAATTACCTTGGCAGAAGGTCAGCGTTAGGCCATCTGACCATTTAGGATTACAAATAGTTGGGTTTGGGTCATCTGTCTATGGCTAGTGACTGCTTGCACCATCCACAGCTGTATTTCCTGGGGCTGCAATGATTCTGCCAAGGGATCCCACATTAACTGAGACAGGGGCTCCTTAGAGACTGAGAACAAGAACTGGTGCACCAGTGGGAAGACACTGGGGGACTGATGGTGTAAGACATGGGCGGGATTGTCACCACACAGTATTTACTGCCTGATCTGCTTCCCCTTCACCCTTCTGTTTTCACTGTACCTTGTTCCCCTTCTGCTTGTTCCTAGTTTTGCATTGTATCTTTTGTGCACCTTTCTTTATTGAACTGTAATGTTATTGAATTGTGTCATGGGACTGTGTGGGACTGCAAATTAAACTGCTTCTTGTGGGGTAACATCCTAAGTACCACCTGGTATCTCAAGAGGCTTCTCCAGGTGGCGCATTGGGCCACTACTAATAGCCCAGGTAACAACACCTGAATCCAGGCCCTGCACCCACTCCTCAGCCAGACATCAGAGGACAGAGCAACATGACTTGTGGGACTGGAACCAGGGTGACACAAAGAGAGGAGTTTTTTTGCCCTGCAGGCACTTGCAAGTAATTTGCATCACAAGAAGCAACCTTCTATTTATCAAGGATATCCCGTTCAAGAAACTGTGCTTATCTAGCTCCGCTGTAGCACTGATCACATTGACCCACTTCCAGGAAGTAATTTGTCTCACCTGAGCCTTTAGAGCTTTGAGCAATAGCATGTTGGCCACTGGCCAGGCAGCTGCCATGGGAGGCCCCAGGATCAATCAATCATATTAGAGCTGTTTTTTAATGGGATGGGGTCAGATTGCAGGTTAGGAGCTGCAGTAAAAGAGGAAAACTAAAGCTGATCCAAACGCCAAAAATTCAGTGTTTCATTAGGAAGGGATGAAAGAGAAAGTGATGTTGAAAAGGAGGAATTGAGCTATAAGTAACTGACTGCTGTATCAGACAAAGCTGTCTGTAACAAGAGCCCTTTGGTGGTGAGAGGCTGCAACTGGAGGATTCTGTAGTGGTGAGAGATTGCAATGGGAGAGCCCTCTAATGGTAAGAGGGTGCAATGGCAGAGCCTACTAGTGTAAAAAGCAGCAATAAGACAGCTTTCTAGTGGTGAAAGGCTACAATGGGAGAGCCATCTAGTGGTGAGAGGGTGCTATGGAAGAGCCCTTTAGTTGTGAGAGGCTGCAAAAGGAGAGTCTCTTATGGTTTGCATCTACAACAGGTCAGGTGACGCTGCCAAAACCTATCAGCCGACTTTCAGGTCTGCAGGTTATCACCTCTCACCAGCAGAGGCTGCTAGCTCAATCCTACCGCTCTGCTCTAGCTTTCTCCTATTTCAAACATGCATTTTCTTGTAGTGGCAGTGCTTGCCACGGTCATGCCCCTCTCCTCACTACCCCAGGCAAACCTGCCTTCTTGCAACCCTGCTCTAGCATTTGTCTCTCCTCTTCTCCCTCTCTCCTCACCCCCTGCCAACCCCCATGGGCTGGCAATTCCAAATCCACCCTTTCATGGGCATTAGCCCCTCAATTATACCACTGTCCTTTTCCATGAGGGTTACCTGTCCTAATTAACCTAAGTGCTGGCGTCTCTCCCCAAGCTACACACCTGCCCAGATCCAGACGCAAGCCAAGACTTACATGGCAATACGCCTCTAGATATCTCACCTTGCTACTCCTCATGTCAGGTGACATTGAAACTAACCCTGGCCCAATATCCAAGCACAACCACGAGCTCCATACAAAGGGAATTAGCATACTCCATCTGAATATCCGCAGCCTACTAAAAAAATATCTGAGCTGCAAGTCACCATCCAAACACTCAAGCCAGACATCTGCATCATATCTGAGACTTGGCTCAAACCTCATCATACGGATGCCTCAATAGCCATCCTGGGGTATACTGCAATCAGACAGGACCGCCTAGGCCCTAAGAAAGGCAGAGGCATAGCCATGTATATGTCTACCAGTCTTAATTTCACCCCTGTCCAAATCAGCAGCCCATCTCTCCAGACTGAATCTAATACGATTAAACTCCTGCTGCCACACTCCTCCCTGGTATACGTTGTGGGCATCTACTCTGCCCCGGCTACTCCTGGTGATACCATCATTAGTCATCTAGCTGCCCTAAAAACTCTGGCTGCCACAGGCGAACTCCATATCCTAGGTGACACAAATCATAACTGGCTTGCACCTGCATGTACGAAAATACGCAGCAGTGTCAAAGCCCTTAACCTCTCCCAACTAATTGAACAGCCCATGCGCCCAATCCCACAACAAGCAACCACTCCTCCTGGACTGGGCCTCACCTCCCACCCACACAGAATAATCAGGGCTGGCATCCTCCCAGACTCCTTGAGTGATCACCACATGATCTACATGTCAAGGAAAGTGCACAGACCAACTAACCACCTCCCTCCTAGGCTGATCCTTACCAGAGCCTACAAATCCCTTCGTCTCCAATCACTCCTAGATGATTTCATACTTGCCGACTGGTCCTTTATCAATCTAGCGTCCTCAATTGACCACGCTTTTGATAGGTTTAGAAAGCAGTTCCTCACGATATGGGACTATCATGCCCCCCTAAGAAAGAAAAGAGTCAGGGATTTCCACCTCCCCTGGATCTCTGCAGACATAATTGGCAAATGCCTAGCTAGGGATCAGGCCTGGAAAAATCACAGGAGACTTCAATCCCCTACATCTCTGCAACACTACTGCACCCTCCGAAACAATTGCACAAAAGCCATAAGACAGGCAAAAAACTACTATTTCCGCGACACCCTCACCAAAAATCTAAGCCATCCCTCCAAATTCTGGAAAACCATCAAAGCCCTGTTCTCTCCCCCGGCCCAGACTCCCTCCCCCACCCTAAACCTTCAGGACAACATCATATCAACCCCCAGCTAAGTTGCATCCGCTTTCAACTCCTTCTTCGCTACAAGCGCCAAATCTCTCCTAGACAACTTACAGCCTTGCGCAGCCACCAACTACCACCCTGCCATACCCCAGCCATCCTCAAGCACGCCCACCTTCTCCTTCCGGACGGTCTCCCCAGAGAAGTTTTCGCTGCTCCCACGCCCCCGACCCAAACAGCGCAAGTGCCCACAAGGCCTGGACACCAAACTCCTCTTCCTATCTGCCCTGCCATAGCCTCCCCTTGCAGACCTACTAAACCTCTCCTTAGCTACGGCAAAATTCCAGGTGCCTGGAAGGAAGCTGTAATCATCCCCCACCGAGGGCGACCCATCTGAACCTATCACCTACTCCTTCTTACCGGCCCTGGCCAAGCTGCAAGAGCAGCTCGTACTCACCCAACTAACACAGTTCCTCGACTCCACCTCCTTCTTCACTCCATTCCAGTCAGGTTTTCACAAAAATCACTCCACCATCACAGCCTTGCTAAGGCTCACTAACGATATCTCCTTGGGCATGGACAAAGGCTATGTCACCTCTGCTATTTTTATTGACCTGGCCAAAGCCTTTGAGACCATGTCCCACACTAAACTCCTCTCAAAATTGCAACAAGCAGGCCTCTCCCAACCTGCCTCTAACTGGTTCCAAGCCTACCTGTCAGGCAGAGTGCAGGCTGTAAAAATTGGCCCTCACATCTTCTCCCAACTACCAGTGAACATGGGGTTCCCCCAGGGTTCAGTCCTGGGTCCCCTACTTTTCTCTATGTTCTTAAACGATCTGCCTCAAGTCTGCTCTAACTCAGCGCTACAAATGTACGCGGATGATACAGTACTGTACATCTCTGGCCCCTCTACCGATGACACAATTGCATTGCTTCAACGGGATTTTGATGCCGTACAAACTTGGTTCAGGTCCAACCAGCTTATCCTAAACGCCAAGAAAACCGTCTCCATAACCTTCGGCACCCATCCCAAGTTATCCCACCCAGCAGCCCCCCCTGTCTTCCACACCCTGGATGGCTCAAACCTAGATTCCTGCACCTCCTTCAGGTACCTAGGGATATGGCTAGATCAACACCTCGATTTTCATGCCCATATCGAATCACTGCAGAGAAAACTTCACCCTAGGTTAGGAGCACTGTACCATCACAAAGGCTCCCTTCCCACCTCTGTTAGACGGGAGTTAGTCCTCAAAATGATCCTTCCCATCTTTGACTACGGGGACGTGGTCTACAGCGGTGCCCCCCCATCCACATTGGCTGGACTGGACCCCCTCTATCACTCGTTCTGCCATTACGCCCTTGACTGCCCTCCCACCACCCATCACTGCGACCTGTACAGCGCCTGGCCTTCCCATCCTTAGAGTCTCGGCGAAACAACATTGTACTAACCTTATCTACAAGTACTGGTCAAATACCCTCCCCTCTACCTCAGCAGTGCTCTATCAACCCAACCTCCCCTGCCTACCCCTCAGGAGCTTATGATCCGAAAAGCTCCCGATTTTCATCGCACCTCTAAGGGCCAAAGGGCCTTCATGCATCGTCTGCCAAAACTATGGAATGAGCTACCTGCAGACATCAGGCATTCAGACTCCCACTGGGCTCTTAAACCACTCCTGAGGTCCTACTACTCTGCTGCTTGTAATTGCTACCCGAAGATCTAGCTGCCAAATAATAATTGCCTCTGAACCGCTGTCTGTGTCTTCCCACGCTGTGCACTTTAACTATGACTACTGTTAGCTGCTCTAGACCTATGTAACACTGATGTACTGTGTTTTACTGTTTTACTGTATCTGATGTACTGTGTTTTACTGTTTACTGTATCTATTGTCTGACCTATGTAACCCCAGGTCGCATCTGGTCCCCTCAGAATGCTTATCTGGTAAATCTCTTAAATAAATAAATAAATAAATAAAAGCAACAGGGAAGCTCATTAGTGAAGAGGGACTGAACTTGTGCCCACTAGAGGTTAAAGGCTTCAATGAAGAGCCCTCTAGTGCTGATACACTGTAATGGGATAGCCCTCTAGTGGTGAGAGGCTGCAATACGAGAGCCCTCTAGTGGTAAGAGGCTGCAATGGGAGACCCCTCTAGCGGTGAGAGACTGCAATGGGACAGCCCTCTAGTGATGAGAGGCTGCAGTAGAGGAGCCCTCTAGTGGTGGGAGGCAGCAATGTAAGAACCCTCCAGTGCTGAGATGCTGCAATGGAAGAGCCCTCTAGTGGAGAGAGGCTGTAGTAGAAGAGTCCTCTAGTGGTGAGTGGCTGTGTCTGGAAATCCTTCTAGTGATGAGAGGCTGCAATAGAAGAGTTGTCTAGTGGTGAGAGGATGCAATGGGATAGTCCTCTAGTGGTGAGAGGCTTCAAAGAGGGACCCTTATAGTGGTGAGAGGCTGCAGTAGAAGATTCCTCTAGTGGTGAAGGACTGCAATGAGTGAGATAGCTAAGAGTGAGAACCTGCAAAGAGAGAGTCCTCTAGTGGTGAGAAACTGCAACAGGACACTCTCTAATGGTCAGAGACTGCAATGGGAGAGCTCTGTAGTGGTGAGGGGCTGCAATGGAAGAGTCCTCTAGTGGTAAGAGGCTGCAATAGGTGAGATGACTAAGAATGAAAAGATGCAAAGGGAGAGCCCTCTAGTGGTGGGAGGCTGCAATGGGAAAACCCTCTAGTGGTGAGATGCTCCAATGGAAGAACCCTCTAGTCTAGCCTATTCCTCTAGAGTAAACCAATGTCTGGATTTCTACTTCTAAGCACTGCATCCATATGTGTAGAAAAGGACAGCATTGGGTCCTAGTATTTAAATACCTGGACTTGATTAAGTCCCCAGTGTATCCAAGCAACATTAATTTCTACCTCTACCCTGTGGGTCAGAAGTTGTACTTACACCACAGATAAAGCGATACTTGGAGAAAATGACATTTCTTCAAACCCCAATCCTTCACTCAGATTATTTGAGCTACCATGACTCAGTGGGGAGTTCTTGGTTGTAGCTTATGTCAGTGTTGCTTTGTTTTCACATGGTTTGATGTGTGTACAAATTCTGTGATGTTTGCACATGCTCATTGCTTTCCAAACAAGAGGACAACCTTGGGAGTTTGGGGTTGAAGTAGGTTATTATGGATTTAGGGGTTGTGGGTAAGCAAGCAATAATACCTGACAGGGTGGGCGGTATTGGGCAATACCGGACTGCCCAGGGGTGTAATGAGGCCTGACGCCATAGGCGGAGGGCCTTATAGCCCCTGGAAAGTCCGGTATTACCCATACCGCCCACCCTGGAGGGTATAATTGTGCTTAGAAAATGGGCTATCTGTAAAGTTTGTTTTTTTTATTTAAGGAAAAATAGTAAAAAAAAAGACTAAAATGGACTTATAGTTGGCTTGTTAGTAAAGTAATCCCTCTACTGGTATCCTTACTAATACTTACCAGTAGAGGGCAGAACAGCATTTTACAAGCTGTTTTAATGGGTGCTTACTGCTGTATTATGTGTCTGTCTTTGGTATATGATCCGCCCCGATGTCCTCATTCTGTTTTCTTTCTGCAATTTTTAATTTTACATGTGGCTATACTGTAAGTGACATTAATCTGAACAGGAAACTGAGTGGGTAGGTAGCAGAGGCAGGAGTTATAGAAGGGTTCAGTTAATGACAAGCGAGGCATCAGCGCGGTGGAGATTTCAGGAGCATGCCATGTTTTGAAGTAAGTGTGCCGCGGTTTGGGGAAATGCTCGCTTTTGTTTGCGCTGCCGTTTTATTCATTTTGTCACTGACTACCTTATAGATGTGCCCAGTTTACAGTTCAGTGCCGATCGGTCAGCAGAGGAGTTTCGAGCTTGTGAGAGCTGACTGACCGGCATTAGAAGTGGCGTTGCTGAATAATGCTGTGGTGTGCTGAAGTTCAGCTCGATAGCTGACATATTTAGTAAGATTTTATTTCCTGAATTTCAGTTAGATAGCTATGGCGCTCAGTTACTTATTTTTTTCATGGTGGTGGCACTAGTGGTGTGGTGTGGTGGGATAGTGACATAAGCTGCTCTCTAACTGCTTGAAAAAATGGCGGCAGTTTGAATTCTGTGCCCAGTGCTTCAACCAATAAGGAAGCAGGCTGGGCACAATGATATTTGGCTGGGCATGAGGTAGGTTTGGTCTGGCACTTTTTATTTGCTGGGCGTCTATTGAAAGTTAATGTAACCCCCTGGCAGGGGTATTAGCCAATCAGAGTCCAGCAAATAAAAAGCCCATTTTCTAAGATTGAATATCCCATTCTCCAAGCACCGCATCCTTGAACAAATGGACCACAGCCCACTCCTCCCCCAACAGTTGTGCAACACTGAATTCTGGCAAATGTGGCAGACATTTTGGGATTCTCAGAAGGTGTGCATGGGGGGTATATTTGGATAGCTAAAATGTTTTGACTTTGGTTGCTGGACAGTCCAGCTGTAGCACACTGTATTACCACATCAGTACCCAAGGTTCAGAAGCAAGCCAGGGACATCTGCAACCAGACAGCTGTTGCCAGGGGGGTGCTTCCATGACCAGAGGAGGTTGGCTCCATGTTAAGCAGCCTTTGTGGTGGGCCAAGAAGAGGTCACTCTCCTCCACAGGGGGAGCTGTGCACTTGGGAGGCCCATCAGGGAGGGTAGGAGAGAAAATCAGGAGCTAGAAATTGCCATGGTCAGTCAAAATGATGGGCAATGAAGCAGTGGAGACCGCTTATAGGAACATCAGATATAAGAACATCCCCTTTAAATAAACGTTTTGGATATACTGATTTCTTTCAACATCAGTAAACCTGTTTGTAAGAATAAGCAGCCTGTTGTAAGAATGTTTTCCAGAGGTATTTCTAGATGGTTATTATTATCTCTAGTGTGCTAAGCCTGGGCTGAATAATTATCGAGATTCCTCATTCATGAACACTTAATCAGTGAACAGATCTGTGAAAGATTCCCTACAAAGAAAGCAGCACATATTCCTCTACACTTAGATGAGACACCAAATGAATTTTACAATACCTTAACTGTTTGAGCAAGAGCTGTTTTAAAAAGCTATATTTTACTTTTAATAATGAGTTCTCTAAAAACTACTTTGAGCCCTGTTTCATCATGTTAACCATAGACTGTACGTGGATTTTTACTGTTTTCAGTGAAGCCCTCTTATAAGAACATCCCAGTTATAAGAACATTTTGGCCGGGCATTTAGGGTGTGCTTATAACAGGGCTGCACTGTATACTGGAAAAAGAAACATGGTTTCTTGCAAGGTTCCTGAACTACTTGACATTGACACCCTCTCCATGCCTTTTCAGGATTTCCCAGAAACCACTATGGAGGAGTTGAGTGAACAGGTAAAGCAGATTGTAAAGAGACTGAAATCAGAACTGAACATCGATGGGTTAATGCAAGGTGTCCGAAGGGATTTGTTGGAAGCAGAAAATGTGACAATCCCACCATCCAACAGTAAGTCTAGTGAATATATATTTTTGTAATTTATAAGGGATTTGCAATGGGGACCTGTGATACAGTATCTACACAAGAGGAGTTTGACCACGGGTAACCTTATAAGTGGCATAAACCATGACTGATGTACTGGAGGTCAAACTGCTCTAATGTAGATAAATAATGTATCACACATGGTTCCCACTGCATGTTCTGTTTATACAATAGGCTGGTATTTTTGGGGGGGAGCAGGGGGGGCGATTGACACGTAGTGGTTAACCAACATATGTAGGATACATTCTGGGTTCTAACATTTATCGCACACATGTGGAGATAACATTTTCTATGACACTAGTTTTGTGTCAATAAATATTGTATAAAAAATGTTTATTGAATCAATCCAGTGCTTATTTCTCTTTGACATTTAGACAGGCCTATTATGGCCCATTGCATATTCCATACAAACTTAACACGTACTGTTCTGGCAGTAGACATGATCAGATATTTCCTGAAATTTCTCTGATATTGCTAGAGAAATTCTCTGCATGCCTGCAGTACTGCTGTATGGCCACTACAGAGACTCTCGTTAGAAATATCATGAAATATCTGACCACTTAAAATCCTGCAAGTGTAAAACACACCAAAAAATGAAAATAATAGAACCGTCATTCATTTTCTACGAAGAGGTGGAATTTCATCTCCTTCTGTAACAGCTCCACAGTAGAGTAGGTGTCCATCTCAACTTGGAGAGCACTTACAAGTTTGGAAAACATTCCACAGTTTAGGAGAACACTCCGAGGTTTGGGAGAGCATTCCACAGATTAGGATGGCATTCCACAGTTTGGGATAGTATTCCACAGTTTGGCATAGAATTACGCAGTTTGGCAGAACATTTCACAGTTTGGAATAGCTTTCCATAGTATGAGAGCATTCCATGGTTTGACAGAGCATTCCACAATTTGAGAGAGAACTCCATAGTTTGGGATTACAGTCCACAGTTTGGGAGAGCAATTTTAATAGTCTGACGGAGCATTTCACAGTTTGGGATAGCATTCTACAGTTTGGGAGAGAATTCTTAGTTTGGGAGTGCATTCCACAGATTGATGGAGCCTAAATAGGGAGGTAGTATAGCGCAGTGGTCTAAGGCTCTGAGCTGCAAATCTGGTGACATCCAGCAGACCAGACCTGGGGTTTGAATCCCATGGCTTCCACTTGCATACTGTGTGACCCTGAGCAAGTCACTTAACCTCTTTGTGCTCCCAGGTTGCTCCTGTAAAAAACCTTTCCGCTTAGTGTGCTATACCTGGTTAAACAACTAAATTAAATTAAAAAAAATCTTCAGACTTCAATAACAAAGTTTTTCTTGGCCAGTATGATAAAATATCTTTCTGTGGAAGTTTAAGTTTAATATCTCCTTTATGCAATAATATTGCTTCATGTAAATCACCTTTTGGATGTTTTAAAAGCCATCATTTCTGAAAAGTCCAAGTTTGATAGTCATAACTAATAAAGTTTAGGAGATAGTGATTCTTGTCCATAGTTCAACTGGTAAATGCATTGCAGGCATGTAAGTTAGTTTTATATGTTTGTTTTAAATATTTTTCTTTGAGATGCCATATTGCAGGCAATTGTAGCACTTAAAACACTTAAATAAATAACATAAAGAAAACATTTTTCAGTGGCTTCTCTTTGTTCGGGATACAAAGCTGTTTAGTTACAGCACATTTCTGCAGTGCAATCTCCTGACTCTTGGTGCTCTTCCTTACCAGATGGCTCTGGCCAGAAAACACAAGATAGCTAGTCTATCCTCTTCTTTGCTATATCAGATTTTACTTTTCACAACATAGTTCGTCTTATCAGGATCACTGTTCAAAAAAAGTCACTTCTTTTCTTTTGTGTGAGCCCCAGATCCCTCCTCTTTCTTCTGCCCCCACAGAACACAATGGCTGGGATATTCAGATTGTGCCAGGCAGTGGCGCAAGTCTGGGTGCAGCGCAATAGGGATGCGCCGGTGCCAGGTGCTATTCAACGGTGATGCACCATGGTGCAGCACCATTGAATATGGCATGGTCGGTGCACATGCATGGCGCAGTGGCACTGTGCTGGTGCAAGCCACAGATAGGGAGTACAGGGATGTGCCAGTGCAAGTGCAGTTGTGCTAGGTGCATCGCCTGCAATATTCAGCAGGGGACATGCAAATGAGGCCACAATGAATGCAAGGTGCAAATGGGTCCATTTGCATGTCTTACGCAGGGCAGCCCGGCAACTTGCACCTGGCACCCTGCAGAGCATGATGTTTGCAGTGGGAATCCCGGGGCATCCCCCCCCTACAGCTGCGATTGCACGGTATATGTTTAAAGATAAATCCCTGGTAGTCATTCACATATGTGGAACTGTCTAGTACGGTATGCCCTGCAAGCCCATTGGTCCATACTGGGGACCAATGGGCTGCGCCTATCATTTGGCGGGTGGCCGGGCAGTACGCCTGCCAATGATGAGGGGGAGCGGGTGGGTGAGGGGTTCTGTGTGGGTGGGTGGGTGGGGGGTGCCGCTGGATCACCAGGGCATTTACTTATGGAAGTTTACTGCGTTCGCGAGCAACAGCTGGGAGGGTTCCACTAGACCACCAGGGATGGCCATATTGGTATATATCGGGAATTGGGGACTGGGTGGGGACCACTAGACCACCAGGGATGGCCATATTGGTATATATCGGGGTTGGGGACTCGGGTGGGGACCACTAGACCACCAGGGATGGCCATATTGATATATATCGGGAATTGGGGACTCAGGTGGGGACCACTAGACCACCAGGGATGGTCTTGTATTATATTTATTGGGAATCAGGGACTCAGGGGCACTAAACTACCAGGGATTAAGCTTTAAACATATACTGTGCAATTGCAGCTACGGGCGGGGGTCACTTGACCACCAGGTTCAGTGTGTGTGCTATGGATGGTGTTCTAGGGTGGGCAGGTGGCCACCCATGACTGGGCTGCTATGTTGTGCCCTGCAATACTGCAGCCCACCTGTGGGTGGGTGGGAGTTGTTCCTACTCTGCACAGGCTCAACTTTGAGCCCCCCTATGTGGTACAGTGCAGGGTCATGCCAGCATATGCACCGCACATCCCGGGCTGAATATCGGCCACATATACATGGGCATGCCCCCTGCATCTGCGCCGCCTATGATTACATTACGCCCTGGTGCATCAGGAGTTACGCTGCACCAGACAGCCTTCTCAATATCCCAAAGGGGCACAATGCGGTGTTGCACTGGTGCAACTCTGTTGCGCCAGGCACAACCACTTTGAATATTAGGGCCAATATATTTCTCCAGATAACATATTTTAAAAAGAAATAACAAACTTGAATAAAACAAAACACTTTTATGCCTATACAAATGTGGTTAAATATGTGAAACTATACTAATTTGCTCTGATAATTTAATTACCTACCTTGCCCTACTTTTTCTTCCACATCCCAGTTCCCTGGTCCCTGGTCCCCCCTAACACACCTCATCACTTAACAACTGTCTGTGTTGTCATTTGTGTCTTATTACATCACTGCATTAAAGTGTATACTGGTTAGGGGTTGTTGCACACAGTTGCTGTGTAACTGCCAAAGGTGGGGATGGGTTGTATCAGTTTATTTTCTTGGTGGGCAGCCCCCTGAAGCCTGTTGTCAGAAGGGTCCCTTCAGGTTGAGGGACCATAACACTTGAATACAAACAAACCACATCTCAGAAATCATTTCAAAGCCATCTGTGAAGGTAGCAGCCATACTTTAACATCCACCAGGCTGCTCCAGTCATTGGAGCGAGGGGGGTAAATTACAAGCTTACTACAGTGTGACCTCAAGTACACTTGTTCTCTCCTTGGCAGGGTCTGATGAATCTGGACAGAGTGCAAAACTACAAAAGAGAGACCTTTCCAGTGGCAGTCTGGACAAAAAGGGCAATTCAGCTCTTGGAGGTAAGGAAAAATAGTTTTTATAATGCCTGATTTTTAGTTTTAATCCAGACCCCACCTCCTGTGTCAAATTTTCTGCAACAGTAATAGAAACCAACTAGAACTAATGTGCTGATAATATTTGTTACAATCTTAATATTTATTTATTGAAGTAAATTGTAAATGCATAATTTGTGAGGCAGTATAGTCTGGGGGTAGAGCACAGAGCTGTGAACCTGGAGGTCTGGTAGACCTGGGTTTGAGTCTCACATCTGCTATTTGCATACTATGTGACCCTATTAAGTTGCTTAATTCCCTCCTGAGTCCTACATGGAAATGAACTCCAGCTCTGTGCCCTTTCTGACCAAAGATTAAAAAATAAATCAAAATAATTATGAACCATAGATGTATTGACATCAATTTGTGAGTAGTACAGTGGTTACTATTAGCATTAACATTAATTACATAAGACAGCAAAGTTCCTCATTTCATATTTTATGAATTGTGACATTATTTCTAGACAATCAGTATTGTTTATTTCTAAACATTACAGGTATTCTGATGAACATTGTAAGTTAATTATGTAATTTCAGCCAATCAGTGTGTTCAGACCCAGCGCACCTCTTAACCTGCTTACAGTGACCTCTTGTGCAGGACCGTTAAGAGTAGGGCGCTCAACTTCAGAACCACAGAGAGTATGCAGAAATTAAAATTTAAAATAGAAGCAAATGTGATTTAAAACATATTTTAAATTGCTGTAGCTAAAGATTTATGGTATATATATATATATATATATATATATGTATACATTAAACGCACTGCTATGGTGTGGGGGTGACCACACTGCTACTTGGGGGAGACAACAAACAGTAAAGAGACAATACAAAAGAAAAGTCTAACTAATAAAAAAAGAGTATCTTAAACATGGTAGTGCCCTCTAGTGGCAGGTATACCAGTAGTGGGACTACTTTACCCAGAAAATTGATTTTCTTAATATTTTATTAAAGTGGAACACGTAACCCATTGTCTAAGCACAATAATACCTGCCAGGGTAGGCATTATGGGCTATACCAGACCTTCTGGGGGCTATAAGACCTTCCACCTATGACTTCAGGCCTCATTATGCTCTGGGTGGTCCAGTATTTCCCAATACTGCCCATCCGGTCTTGTATTATTGCTTTTTTAACTCATTCATCCTAGTTATGAGATTTCCATCTATAATATGCAAATCCACTGCAAAACAGGCATTTCTTAAAGGTTTAGAATGTTCAGGCTTCATAGCAGTACTAAGCATATTAAATTGCGAATAACTTTAAAACCAAAAAATGATAGCATGGTACTGTAAGTGTGAAGTTATTCAGCACAAAAATGTGTACAAAATGATTGGTGTTTAATTTATAGATACCTTTAGGTTTTCTTTATAATCAACATATTTTCTATATCATCGTAAATACTTTTACTGCATGTTTCTTTTATGTTATAAAACATCACAAAGCACAAAAATGCCATACAGAACACATGCTATGAGAAACGCTTTATAACCAGTTTGGACATCTTTGCACAGTACAAAAAATGCCGTGCAGCATGAATATTTAAAAAACTGATTTTCAATATCTGTGCTACATGTAGATTTTACAGAAAAAAATACAATTTGTGAAGGATTGCTTTTTGAAGACTTTCATTTTAAATCAGATATAACTAGTTATTCTTAAGTAATGTTTTAAAAACTACGTTCTGTAACTCTTACTACCCTCCCTCACAAACAGTATGCTGTCACCCACAAGTTTTACCAAATTAAAAAGTTATCTTACCTTAAAGTTTTTGTTCATGTTGAACTTTAACATGAAAAAAGCCTACGTGTAGTTAGCTATTTTTATCAGTTTTTTTAATGTGTGCACGTGACCAATTAATTACAATTAACTAAAAAACAAATTAATTTTTTTTACCTCAAACCCCAGAAGGACCTAGTCCCACATGATACCTACAAAATGTGTAAATTTCATACCTCAACACTTTACCATTTTCAAGCTATCTGAGTGCAAAATTGAGGTAGCAAATCAGGAAAAAATATACATCAGCCCTAAATATAAAAAAAATTGCAAAAGCATTTTTTTTAAACTTTGGGGGGGGGGGTGCTAAGAGACCCTAGAACTGGGGTGGTGCATTCAAACTGTTATAGT
Source organism: Neoceratodus forsteri (assembly GCA_016271365.2). Lineage (NCBI taxonomy): Eukaryota > Metazoa > Chordata > Ceratodontiformes > Ceratodontidae > Neoceratodus > Neoceratodus forsteri. Next base: position 959,395,573 of record CM028137.1, read on the forward strand.
ACTAGTGTCTCAGATGGTTGAGATGTAAAGATCTGAAAATTAACATTTTTAATGAAAATCCAATACAACCCTAATATACAGGTGCTACTGCACCTCCGTACTATAGCTATCTATATATAAATAAAATGTATATATTGCATCTGGCAGCAATTTCAAAATGGCATAGCTCTGTGAAAAGCACAGTTGGCACCCCTGTGTTCATCAGATCAGCTGCAGCAGTCGGGACTCCTGAGGGTCGTAAGGGGAGAGCTACACAGCAGTTTCACCCCCCAGCATCGATCAGCCAGACCCGTATCTCAGCTGTTTCTATCTTTCACTGGCTCATGAGGTGAAGGGTAGATTTTCTGTGTTTAATCATATCAGTTTCTATTTTTGTGACAGGCTGTCAGAGTTTGAACGAGACCATGTCCCGCGATGTGGACTCTGTGAAGGAATCATGGGCATGGATCCTACTAATTCAGAGGAGGGCTTGTCCATGAAATTTCTGGAGGTGAGCAACAATATTTTTATGGTTCTCTCCACACAGGAGCTGGTGTTTCATGGAATATCTGGAATCTTTGACAAAGCTAGAGATCACTGCTAGTGCAATGCAGAATATTTAAATTCCAGTTCCAAAATAATCCCACCAAATCATACAAATTCTGTCCAATTTCCTGGAATTCCATCACAAGCAGATTTCCAAAACTGGATTTAAAAAAAACTTTGGATTTGTAATTTATGATTTGCATAAATTGTAGAATGGTATTCTGAAGTTTATATAAACCACAGATTCATTTACCACAATTGCGTAATCCATGAATATTATTCTGGGATTTACATAAAAATGCTTTATGGGTGTCAGCCTACTGGTGCAGCAGCACTAACACTTTGTGGCACCAATGACCGGGTTCTGGAACAAGCCCAGGGCATCGGAGAGTTGGCTTAGTGGGGAGGAGGATGAGCATCTGAAGGACTGCTCTCCTCCTCCTGTAGGATGGTGGTGGGGAGTGGATGTCAGCAATAGACAGACACCCAGTGGTAGCCAGGAGTCAGTGCGCCTGACCTCTCCTGTGGATGCAGAATCTGGGGCATGGTGGATGTTGGTGCGGCCATGCACAGAAGCATGAATGGCATACCTTAGATGTCATTGCATGTTTGAACCTCGGAGAAGGAAACAAGAAACCTCCCCTGTGGCTGCCTGCTAAATGATGCTAGGGAGAGTAGGAGAGCTAACCTCCCGAACGAATGTCACAGCCTAAGACTTGGCTGGGACCCAAGGATGATACAGTTCTTCCCTTCTGGGGCATCACCTTAAGGGGTAAGTTATGGTCTTCCCGGACTGGGCAGCTGGATGGAGGGTATGGGGGCACTTGTGGAAGCCTGGGTTGATATAAGGGGTACATCCTCACCTAGCTGGAGAGTCAAAACAAAAGTAAAAAGAAAAAGGAAATGCTTTGTAGAATGCTGTGGGATTACAAATTAAATTCTGATGGGGGGGGGGGCGCTGGTGAGCAGCCTAAGAGGAAGCAGCATTGAATTCGAGCTCCTAGGAGAAAATTAAGTTTTAAACCTAAAAAGTGCTTTTCTGCATCCAAATCTGGAAGCTGAAAGCCCTGAGGACAGAGGAACTTTATCTTGTAAAGAAAATAGAAAATTGGGGAAGAATAAGGGAACAGCGGCTGCAGCAGGTGACTTTTTCACTCCCAAATGACAGACTAAGAAGAAAAGGCCTGGGCAATGTGGCACTACTGCGGACTCCACTCCTGAGCCAAAGGAAGTGGTATCTCTCACTACGCTTCAATCCACTTTGCACCAGTTGGTGAGAAGAGTACAGGACCAAGATAAAAAATTTGACAACTTAACCACATGAGTGACCGTGCTGGAGACGAGGATGGAGCACTGTGAGGCCACAGTACAGAAGGTGGAGGCCGCAGTGCTCAAATCAATGGATAAGACAGCAAAGTTGGTTAAAGAGAACTCGCTCCTCTGCCAATGTCTAGAAACCATTGAAAACCAGGCCAGGGAGCAAAACCTGAGAGTACTCGGCCTGTTGGAAGGAGCAGAAGGGAATGACCCTGTGTTTTTTGCCAGCTCCCTACTCCCTGCCACTTTGAACATGGAAGACTCCGATTCCTCACTGTCTATCGAGAAGGCCTACTGGATTACTCCATGGTGGGCCGTAGCCAATCCTACCACACTAAGTACATTCCTTATCATTTGTACTGGCATTGGAAACCAGGACAGAGCTTTGTCGATCACCAGACATCGCAGAGCCCTCAAATATGGAGAGGATTCCCTCATGATGTTTCCGGACTTGTCATACAGTACCCGTCAAAGACATAAAGCCTTCGATGGTCTCTAGGGCGGTTGTGGCTGTTAAAAATATCCCACCAGTTACTGCTGCTGGCCAAGCTGCGAATTTACTGGAATGGACAGCACTATCTCTTTAATGAAGCCTGGGATGCAGAGAAGTTGATCGCTCGCATGGAGTCTGAATTGGCTATGGGCAATGAGGGCTTCTCCTTGGACGAAGACTAGAGTAGCAGACAATGGCTGGTAATATACTGTGAGGTCCCAATGGACATAAGAGGGCACGGAGGTTTTTTTTACTGAACACTGACTATTTGAGAGTTCCAGATCTTTTTCTTTGGACATCAGTAAACATATCTATTTATACAGTTATTAACGTGCCTCTCTTTAAGAGTCTATAAGAGCCTTATGATTTTAGGGTATGCTAAGGGAACTTTAGGCAAGCCTTTACTCAGCGCGATGATTTACTGACTTGCACCCTCATGACGATTATAAAACTGTTGTCCCCTTTGATTTTTCTTTTCTCCCCGATACAGGTTGGACTCCAATCAAAGTTAAGGGACTTTTCTTATAAATAACTTTGGGGCTTGATAATTATTGTTACTTCCCTACTTCGGATGAGGATGCATTTTCAATACTGTTTTGTTTAGTGTATGATGTTTGGTTTTCCTCCGAGCTTGAGAATATCATTTTTCCTTAAAACGATCTGTTAATAAAACTAGCGGAATCAATTTGACATTGGTCAACATGATAATAGGGTATATGGGAAACTACTAATCCTTCGACAGATTCCCCTTGACCTTCCTGGCTACGTGCTCAGTTCTATGATTGTTTTAATGCTAAATGCTTGGTTATGTCCCCCCATGATGTAACACTGGAGGGGGTGTCTTACATTAGTGCTTTATAAGTGAAGTGTATAATGCTGAAACTGAAATGGTTATCCCCTGTGTACAATTGTGCTGTAAGTCTATGCTTACAAAATCAATAAATAAAAATTTCAAAAACATTTTTTTTAATTCTGATAAACGTTTCAGAACTGGAAATAATATACTGAGTTACATTTTATATATAACTGGTCAGCAATTTTTCAATGGTCTGACCCAGTTATAATTTGCCATTAGTGATTATAATGGTAAAACACACGCCATATCAGTAAATGAAGAGCCGCATTCTGATTGGCTCTACACTTGTAATGGGCGGCTAAATACCATCACAAACTTGGCGACTCCTCTGTCCCGCTTAGCGAGGAGTCGCCACACCATGAGCATGAATATTGTTGTTTTTTGTACTTTTAAAAACTATTTGTATCTGCCTGATCCTACCATTCACAACCTGCATGGGCATTTTAGAGCTCCACCAGAGAAAAGCTGCCGGAATGACTCGCTGGCTTCACCTAAGAACGACTCTGACCTCGCTTCTGAGGTAAGAAGATCGCAATCGCGATGTCAGCACACAACTCTGCCCAAATGAAACAAACCTAAAAAAGGAACTGTAACAAAAGAAAAATTAAAAAAAAAAGATGAAGGGGGAGACAAAATGTGTGTGTATGTTTGTAGAGAGAGAGAGAGAGAGAGAGAGAGAGAGAGAGAGAGTCAGTGAGTCAGTGTGTGTGTGTGTGTGTGTGTGTGTGTGTGTGTCTCAGACTCAGGGCTGGAAAAAATTGCTGCTCAGCAATTATAAATAATAAAATATGGGGAAGTGTGCTTAAATTAGATGAATTGCGTTCTGTGTGGATGCTTTAATAAACCCCTCAGGTCAGCTCTCAGGATTTATGTAGCATCCCACACCTCGGCAAACTATATTAATTTCTCATTAAGCAATACCTTCCTCATCCATTGTTGTATATATAATTGTATGTACTAACTGAACTCATTAAGAAGAAACCAATGTGAATATTAATGTATATATTGAGTTTTAAGATAAATAAAAAATGTTATTATAGAAAACAAAAACTGGAATTTCCATTCCACATCAGTTCCCACACAAGTTCTATTGGCAGAATCCCACACTTTGCATGGCTCCTGTCACTGCCTTCATATCAAGCAAAACAACTTTAGAACAGAAACATGAAAGCACTTCTTTACTCAAAGCATCACAGGACTCTGGAAGAAGGGTCCGTTATACAAAACAGCATCTACCATTCTGTGCCTGTGGCGAAAATGTTTTGTGGATAGGGCCCTCAGTTACTTTCCCATGTTGTACCAAACAGGGATTAGGATGACAATCTTTATTTTAATACACCCATTATAAACCACCATAAATCTGAGACCATAGAAAACATGTACCATGTACCCCCACCTTCAGTTTGACCTGATATGCTCCATTTTATAGACCAATATTTAAAAAGTTCTACTACACCTTACCATGGATTGTCCTTTTACCCAGCCACATAAAGTGCACAGCTTCTATTATCTGTCCATATCCATGGATAGTAGGCTCGGGAGGCAAGATACGTGTCGATCATGTGCACTAGAGGTTACCACATGTCCTGATTTTTGCAGGACAGTCCTGATTTGGGCAGCTGTGTCCTGCGAAAAACATAAAAAATACTACGTCCCTGACTTCTTACAGTAGAAAAATATTTTCTGACTTCCTGTAAATGTTGTAGAAAACTGTAATACCTTAACTAAAATATCTTAAAATGATAAGAAACAGAAACAACTAAAAACTACAACACCTAGTCTCAATTCTGATTATTTGAGAAAACAGGTCTGTTGCATTGGTCAAGGTCATATCTTGCACTGCGAAAAATCATGTTTCAAGAGGAAATGTCCCACTTTGGGCTTCTTAAAAGGTGGTAACCCTAATGTGCACGCATGGACGTGCTCTGATGCAGCCGCGATATCATGGCGTTATGTTAGCATGTCCATGTGTGCACAGGAGTGGTACGCATCCTTCTCCCCCCAAGCCCACTATCCATGGATTATGGAAGGATAAAACAAGTTGTGCACTTTATATGGCCGGGTAAAAGGGCGTATGTATGGCAAGATGTAGTAATCGCTATAAGATGGAGAGAGTATCAGGTTGAACTGAACAGTGGGGTATGTAGTACAGGTTTTTCTATTGTCTTTGAGATTTATGGTGTTTTTTTTCAAATAGAGATTTTTGCACCTGCTGCAAGACTAGAAGACATTATTACTCCTAAGAAGTTTTATCAGTCATTTGATGTGACAGTACTGCACTGCACCACACAGAAACATTATTGATATCCCTGTTCCGAGCACCTCCTCCCCAGGTGGAATGCATTCAGTAAGAATGTGGATCGCTTGTATGGCAAAGTGTTTTGAACTGTTGAAAGAGAAGGATAATGTCAAGGCTAATCTGGATAAAATACTATGAGAACAACCTCATACAGAATATTACCACTGAATGGAAGGGGTGGGCAGTTAAAATGGGTGCTCATTGTAACATAGTAACATAGTAGTTGACAGCAGATAAGGACCACTAGACCCACCTAGTCTGCCCGTAATCCCTGCCTCCATCCTGCTTCTGCTCTATGAAGCTATAGTATATCACAATGGTGACATTGTTGGCTGTGACATCATAATCTGTTACTATGGAAATCATTATGATGACACAGTTACAGGATTATGATGCAAGATGTATCCAAGTAGTCAGAGGCAAGGACAGTGATACTGTTTTCTTGTTAATACATACTTAAAAGGAAGCTTAAATAAAACAATAAATTACAGAATAAAGTGAGTTGTGTATAATGATTGTTTGGGATGTCAGGGCTCTTAAAACCTCATTCTTAGCTAATTTGCATGCTTTAGACTCTCACACCCTTAAAGCATCTTTCATGTTCTGCCTCACCTGGCCAGGTGCTGCACCCTGCATTGCCACTGCCAACCGGAACATCACATCATCTGGAGAGCCTGTCTCTATCCAGGGTGCCCACTCATCCCTGCCTCTGTGATTCCCACTGAGATGAATCTCTTTTAATAGGGTGCAGCCCAGGGAATGCTCAGGGGCCTCATCTACCCAATGCCCACTCTCTTGTTTCCATTTTTCTCCCCTCACTTTGAAAACGCTGAATAATCAATTTATATTGTTTGGGTGATTTGTGAAGCAGCACCTCCCCCTCTCCTGGGTGCCCTCTCTGTTACACTTTCACCAGTGACAATCACTGAGTAAGTAAGGAATGAGAACGGGCCATTTTTCTTCTTCCTAGGAGACCATAGAGTAGGGCAATTTCATCTTCCCCTGACAGGTTGCGATGGTGCACCCATAGAAACATAGACTTTGACGGCAGATAAGGATCGCTTGGCCCACCTAGTCTGCCCATTTCCCTACCTACAGGATAGGCTGCAGATCCTAGTTAACCAACAGCCTATTTCTTCCTACCCCCCACAAGAATTGCCTTATGTCTGTCCCATGCATTCTTGAATTCTCCCACAGTTTTAGACCCCACAACCTCCTCAGAAAGGCTGTTCCATGCATCCACTACCTCTCTGTGAAATAATACTTCCTCACATTGCCCCTGAACTGCCCTCTTTCTATCTTTAAATTGTGTCCCCTTGTTCTTGCAAGTCTCTTTTTCTGAAAGATGCTACCCTCTTGGACTTTGTTGATTCCACTGAGGTACTTAAAAGTTTCTATCATGTTCCCTCTCTCCCTTCTTTCCTCAAGGGTATACATATTAAGCTCCTTTAGTCTCTCCTCATACAGCTTCTCTTGCAGACCCTGCACCATTTTAGTTGCCCTCCTCTGGACTACCTCTATCCTGTCTATGTTCTTGTGAGATGGGGTCTCCAGAACTGGACACAGTACTCCAGATGGGGTCTCACCAACTGTCTGTACAGAGGGATAACAACTTCCTGTTTTCTGCTGCTGATGCCTCTCCCTATGCATCCCAGTATCCCACCAGCTCTTCTTACTGCCTTCTCACATTGCTTGCCCACCTTAAAGTCATCTTATATGATTACCCCCAGGTCCCTTTCCTTTTTTGTTATTGTTACTACCTCCCCACCCATTGTGTATTCTTCCCCTGGGTTCTTGTTTCCCAGGTGCATTATTTTGCACTTCTTTGCATTGAATCCTAGCTGCCATACTTCTGACCATTCCTCCAACCTTGCCAAGTCCCTTTCATCCTTTCCCCTCCTTGTCTATCAACCCTGTTGCAGATCTTTGTGTCATCTGCAAAAGGCATACATTTCTTCCAGTCCCACTGCAATGTCACTGATGAAGACATTAAAAAGGACTGGACCCAATACTGAACCCTGCGGTACCCCACTAGTAACCCCTCTTTCTTCAGAGTGGACTCCATTTACAATTACCTTCTGTGTTCTGTTGTGCAGCCAATGTTTTACCCAGGCTACCACCCTGGGACCCACTCCCAGGCTGGTTAATTTGACTATTAATCTTTTGTGTGGGACTGTGTCAAATGCCTAGTCTCCTGACATGATGTGAACTCAGTCTCCACCACATCACAGATGTTCCTACAGCACTGTGCTTTTGGGCTGGTCCCTTTAATCACTTCCTTTAACTAACACACACACACACACAAACACATATGCATGTGCACACACACACACATACAAAATGGCTTGTGATGTGAGCAGTGGGATTTTCAGCTGTCAGTTTATCCCTTCAACATGTGTAGTAGCCAATCAAAAACATCCCCTCTCCTTTTTGGCCAGTTTTATAACTACTGAGTAACCTATTTTCTTCTTTGCTTCTCTTAGGTGCTGGCAGACATGGGGTCAAAAAATGAGAAAGGTCTATACAAGGCGGTGACGAGCCACAGTCGAGGGAAAGCCTGTTACTTTCTACAGCTTGGTGGGCCTGGAAGATGACTCCTTTTACGCCCAGCATGCCCAGCCTAATCGCTTTGGCACTGGACACTCTAAAAACATAGAGTACGCTACGCCTTGTGCTCCAATTGACTTCATTACACTGCTGGAGCTACCTGCAGACAGCTATGTGGGAAACAAAGTCATATCACAGCACAGCCAATCAGCAGGCCTCACAGCACAACCAATCAGCAGGCCTTACAGCACAGCCAATCAGCAGGCCTCACAGCACAGCCAATCAGCAGGCCTCACAGTGTAGCCAATCAGCAACACAGTCAATCAGCAGGCCTCACAGTGCAGCCAATCAGCAGGCCTTAGCTGAGAAACTCTGTAGTTACAGTTTCAGATGTGAGGAATCAGATTCTAAGTTACTGATGCTCTGCTGTGCACCTCCCAAACGTCTCTTATCCTCACTCCTATGTCTTCTGTAGATGTAAGCCTGATTGCATCAATGTTGTATCCAGGAAGGGGTCTGGGTGACTGTGTCTGTGATTAACATTATTTGAGAGGTTCTGTTTATGTGCAGTTGTAAGGCAATGCAAGTGCTGCTCTTCCCAGCTCAGCCTCAGAAACAGAGCACATCAGCTCTGTGATCAACCCTCACCTCCACACGCCTGCAGTACTTGGAGTATGACTCTGTCCTTAAACCCTGATCCATGTCCTTATGAAAGGTAATTTGTCTGGCTACTTTCTTAGCCATTCTCAAAAATGGCCATTGTGAAGCACAAAGTTCATTGGGCCCTTCCCCCATTAAGCCCAAAATACTACCTTAGCAATTCCATGTGGAAACATCCCGTGATCTGCCAATGGAGGCCCATATTCACAATCAGCTGTACTGAACTTGCTTATCCCACCCGCACATAAATACATAGGAAACGCAAGATGGAAAAAATGATATGAGTCCCTCGTGTTCACCTCTAGCCATCCCGTCAGCAGCAGCCTTCTGTATTACGACAAACAGCTGCAGCCATTGTTTTAGTGCAAAGTGATGTCATTAAATGGTACAGACGCTGGCACTATCTAGAGAGGATACAGACAGTAGCTGAAATCTCTAGGAACCAAAGACCACATGAGCCACGTGCTCCTCCACGTACTAATTCTGCTTCAACACAACAAGGATGTGTCTCTGTTCCCAAGAGGGGCTGCCATACACGTATATCAAGCAACTGAAAACAGGATATTGCAGAACTTCTGCTATCAGGGTACAGAACAGTTCACATTAAGCAGTCGCACCAATGAGTTAGTTGTGTTGGCATTTCTCAGTGATTTGCATGAGTGTTGCTGGGTTCAGCAGAAAGCCTTGCAAAAACTGTTGCCTGGGCTGCAAAGAAGTTTTGCATTGCTCTGTGACAGAACAACAAGTGCATTCTTTTTGTTTTTCTTTTTTTGAATGGACTGCACTTTTCTCCCCCAGACTCCGACCAGCCCTTTTTGCCCCCCTCCCCCCACCTTGTCCAGCCTTGCCATCTGACATCTGTGGGGCTTACTGCACTCATTTGTGCCCCCTGTGGATGCCCCCCCCATAAGAAGGTCTGCCCAGGAGCCACTTTTTACCCCTGGATGGAGTTTCAGTGTCGGTGGGGAGGGGGAGTAAAAGCCTCAGTCAGTGTTGTGGAAACTGTGGCAGCGTGGTGGGGGGCATTCTACTCAGCCCGGGATTTTCACAGTTTTCTATCCCATACCAAACATCTGGCACCAAGACATCAGAGCACTGGTGTTCCTCCTGTGTCCTGGTTTCAGTGGCACCACCACCTGTGATCACCAGGTGGCGCTGTAGTGGTGGAGATCTGGATCCCTCCTCCCCTGAGGAGGTGGTGCCCTGGGATGCTCAGCCATCCTTGCCCAGCCAACCCTTCAGTGACCCAGGCTCTTCCCCAAATCCGGGTCACTAGTGTTGCATGCAGTTGCATTACTGCTGTGCTGACAGACTGGCACATCAGTTGTGGTCTAGCTGAGTTACAGACAAATGTTATAAATGTTTCTCTTGAGCTGGTTAAGTGCTGAAGAACAATTCAATGTGAGTTGTTAATGCGCAAATGTAAAACCAACTTGCTGGTGCCACCGTTTATTGCAAACTGTACCCTATGCTCCTTAAGAGGCTATTCTGTTTCCATGATTAACTTATTGGTAAAAAACTGCTTTTAGACAAAAAATACAGCTCAGCGTACTGCGCAAGGCCACTGATTTATTGTATCTGAGGGAAGGAACTTTCAAGATTTTAAATTCTGGGATTGAACGGGTAATTGCTAGTCTGATTTGGGGATCTGACCAAGATTCTGCTGTCAGACTGTTTGTATGTGTATACATATTCAGAATAAAAGAAAGCTAAATACACAGCAAACTAAATAAAGCAAAATAAAAATGGCACAGAAAAGAATATACAGAAAAATACAAGTTCTGTGCATTCACTAATCTGGTAAAACAGGTCAAAGTCTGTAAAATGCTATGATTTTACCGGTGTTTAAAAAGTCAAAATTCTGGACATTTCACTGGGTGTTCTAGTGAAAAAAAAAATCAGTGGCCTTAATTGTGTATAGCGGAGATTGTTGTAGGGATTAAAATGAGATGTGTATCAGCCTGACTATGGAATAGGGAAGTGGAGACCTGTAAATTTAACAAGATCTACGTCTGTGACAAAGATGACTTCTTTACCTACTGGATGTGCTGTTCATATATATATATATATATATATATATATATATATAGCTATACAGGATGTATGTTGGTGTAATAGAATGTGTTCACCAATCCAAAAGCTGAGGTTTCCAAGGAGCAACATGGCTAGTTTCTTTCCATGGAGCTCCATAGAGTTTCTGTGGACTATCCGCTCCTTGTTTTCCAGTGCAGAACTATGGAACATTGTCCATGTTAGAATCTTCTTTGGAGAGTCACAGAGCTCCATGAAGTTCCACAGAATTGTGGACCCCTAGCTTTAACAGTATTTCCAGGGTATGGAAGGATGTCTCTGGATCTCCCAACATCTCAATGTCATCCTCCATGGAAATCCAAAGAGAGTTACTGTAGCTAAATAATTCTGCTGCTGTACTCAGAATGTGCAGTATTATAAACTTTCTTCTGGCGTTTCAGTGAAACACAACATTTTTGGCAGGTCTCCATGGAGTAGATGGTGTGGCTTTGTTTGGAGAATACCTGCTCTAGGGAGAGACAGATCAGTTCAGACCCGGTTCTGAATCTATCTCTGATATTTACCTGAATGGGTTTGGTGTACTCTGATTTGCTAAAAAAACTAAAAAGCATTTTCCACATATAGCCTGAACCATGTCAGCTGCATATCTGAAGTGTGTCAAAGTGCAAACCATGACCAAAGTGGGTGATTTGATACCTTATTGGACCAACAAGAGATTTACAAAATACAAGCTTTCAAGGTACGCAGAAGTCTTCTTCAGGCAAGACAGTTTATTCAAAAAAAATTTTGTTTTTAATAAAATTGCCATTGTCTGACAAAGAGCTCTGCGTAGCCTGAAACCTTGAACTGTATAAATGTTATTTTGGTCCATTAAATGTTCACCATTTTCTTCAAGGACCAGTATGGCTAGAAACAATTCCCTGCAAAGTACAAACTAGGATGCCCACTTCTCCCCCAGCTTTAATCTTAAAAAAGCTTTTGAGAAACTCATAAATTTTATGAAAGAAAATTTCAGGACACTAGATGGGGAGAGTTACCATAATGTTCAGTTGCTGTTGGATCACCTATTTTCCATGAACATGCCCCCCACCCTCCAAAACATGGAATTTGCCACCATTTTTGAACCAGCACTTGATGTCAATTTTCAGTGCAAGAAAACTTCACTTGCACCACTTTACAGCAGTGTGCAAACAGCTTCACTTCGCTGCAGAGACCCTCATTTGTAGCCCCATCCTCATTTGACAACAGTTTTGGAAAAAACAGAAATAATAGATTTTAAGATTCTGGTCAAATGGAGTAGGCCATTTCTGAAAATAGAAACTCAGTGGCTCTACTGCCTGAGTTCTTTGAATGTGGAGCTGAGCCCAGCCATTTCATTCCATTTGAATCCAAGGGACCAACGACTCCTGAAATGGCTTTAAGGGAAGTATTCATGTACTGTACATACATTGACCCACATGGCCTGAAACGTTTGTTTTAGTTTTATGAGGTATTGATTTCGGTAGATAAAAGCAGCCAGAGATATTGTTGACTATGTCTGCAGTATATTGATACTAGACTGCCACCATTATACCAAACCCTGTGATGTCATGAAGGAACAGGCTGTGCTCGACTACGTGATGTTAGGCAAAGATGCACAGCGTGTTCTCTGTGACATCACATGGTGATAATGTAGGATCAAGATACAGGAGACTTAGTGATATCTCTGGATTGCTGTCAATTAGGGAAGCCCAATACCTGTTTAAAGAGTTAGTCATGGACGCTCAGATGCTGTGAGCCACTGTCGTTATTATTTCCCTTAAAGATTTCTTTAAGCACGATGCAGTAATTCTGCATTAAAATTAAAAATAGTTAACTCATTTGTAATGGGGAAAAACCTTCAAAATACTTATGGGTCACTGGCAGGTCTGAATCTGGTCAATGGACCAGACTTGGTCAAATCAGAATTCAATCACAAATTAGTCTGATTTCCAAGGTTAAGCTAAGGTGGGACAGTCCGTGAGCTCCGGATCTACCACAGAACTGGTCCAGCCAGTTCTAACCTGCAAGTCTGATCTCCGTGTGGTTGAACGTGGAACCCTTCCGTAACTAACTGTGAAGTAGAAAAATTGATGTGTATTATATGGAGACTTAAGGATCACTCTGGATTCTTCCTCACGCTAAGAGCCAGACCCTGTGCTGGATCCAGGAAGATTCATGTGGGAATGGGGATCTGTCATCTGGTCTTGTAAAGGACTGATCTTTATAGTCACACACACACACACACACGCACACACGCACGCACGCACACACACACACACATATACATACATACAGTTTTTATGTTTTTTTTGTAACTAGGCTTACTTCTGTTAGATTGTATATGAATCTGTACAGATAGAAACTATATTTTCTGACTTTTTTAGCAGAATTGTGGAAGAACTGTAAAACAAATTTCTATTTTTACAATTTTGTTATTGTTAATATTTATTTGTACATAGAACTTTTGGCCAAGTTATATATTTTTGGTTTTTATGATAAACTTTTTTTTATTAAACTCTTGCTGTACATAAACTGCCTCTTTGTATTTCTACAATGAGAAACATTTATTCAGTTGTGTCCTCTTTCCCTTTCTCCCCTCCTTTCCTAGGAAGATAGTATCCTAATGGTTAGAATACAGAGTCGTGAATCAGGGAACTAGATTTGAAGCTCAAGCAGCTATTTGCTGTGTGACTCTCAAGCACGTTCCTTGCTTCCTGTACTTAACTCTATCTGTCTCAGTCCCTTTCTCTGCAACTTACCCACCTTAGCTACCTCCCTCAGTCTCATGCAAAGTTTTGTTTCTTACTAGTAACATAAGATTTTTCAGAGAATCCTCTCCATAGAGCCACACATATTAAACTGTAAGCCACTTGCAACAGGACCTTGCAGAAGACCTTTCAGAGTTGAGGCTACGCACATCACAATGTACCCCATCTATGATGTCATACAACATATGAAATTGCCAACAGGAGAAGGCCTTACAGTCTATTGCATCTGCTCAATTGTGGAATCACTAACCCAGTGATTACAGTGGGCCCCCTCCAGCCCATCAACCCTGCCTCATTCCTTCACCTTGTCCAACCCTCTTTGAACCCCCGAAAAATCTTCTGAGTGACAACCTCAGGAGTTTATTCCACCAGTTGATACTCTGTAAAGAAGTGTCTTCTGACCACCTTCTTGAACCTTCCCCCCTCCAGCTTATAACAGTGCACCCTTTTACTCCTGTTCCTACTGAGATTAAAGAGGTCCTCAACATCCCCTTTGTTTATGCCTTTCAGGTATGTGAAGATTTCAGTCATGTCCCCTTTCTCCCTCCTTCCTCTCCTAGAGTGAGCACATGGTGAGTTTCGGAGAGCCTTCTTCAGATTGACAGAGTATCCCACAGTTTGGGAGAGTGCTCCCTGGTTTGTGAGAGCAGTCCCCAGTTTGGGGAGCATTAAACAGTTTTGGAGAACATTCCATGGTTTGATAGAGTATGCCACAGTTGGGCAGATCAGTCCACCATTTGACAGAGTATGCCACAGTTTGGGATAGCAATTCACAGTTTGATACAGCATTCCACAATTTGGTAGAGCATTCCACAGTTTGGAAGAGCATTTCAAAGTTATGCAGAGCATCCACAGCTGAGTAAAGTATTCCACTATTTGGGTGAGCAGTCCACAGTTTGGTAGAGCACACCACATATTAGAAGAGCATTCCAAAGTTTGGAAGAGCATTCCATTATTTGATAGAGTATTCCACAACTTGGGAGAACATTCCACATTTGGGGACAGCATTCTACAGTTTGGTAGAAGATTCCACAGTTTGGGAGAGCATTTCATAGTTTGAGAGAGCATTTCAAAGTTTGGGAAAGCATTCCAGAGTTTAATAGACCATTCCACAATTTGGGAGAGCATTCCACAGTTATGGAGAGTATCCACAGTTAGACAGAGAATTCCAATGTTTAGTAAAGGATTCCACAATTTGATAGAGCTTTCCACAATTTGGGAGAGAATTGCATAGCTTAATAGAGCATTCCACAGTTTGAGAGAACAATCTACAGTCTGCAAAATACTTCCAGTTTGGGAAGGCATTAAACAGGTTTGGAGAGCATTCTACTGTCTTATAGAGTATTCCTCAGTTTTACGGAACAGTCCACCTGGGAGTGCAACCCACAGTTAGAAAGAGCATTTCAAGGTTTGGGAAGGCATTCCACAGTTTCATAGAGCATGCCACAGTTTTGAAGGGCATTCCACAGTTTGGCAGAGCGTAACTGTTTGGTAGAGTATTCCACAGTTTGGGAAAGCAGTCCACAGTTTGGGAGATCATTCTCAGTTTAGTTCAACATTCCCCAGGTTGGGAGAGCATTCCACAGGCTAAATGAGCATTCCACCATTTGATAGAGCATTCCAATGTTTGGGAGAGTATTCCTTAACTTGGGAAAGCATTCCAGTTTGAATGAGAATTCCACGGTAAGGGAGAGCATTTCACTGACTGATAGAGCATTCCATAGTTTGGGAGAGTGTTCCCCAGTTTGGGAGAGCATTGAACAGTTTCTGAACGCATTCCACTGTTTGCTAGGATGTTCCACAGTTTGGCATAACAGTCCACCATTTGATAGAGTATGCTACAGTTTGGACAGGCAATTCACAGTTTGACAGAGCATTCCTCAGTTTGGGAGAGCATTCTGCAGCTATGGAGAGCATTCATTACTGGACAAAACAGTATACTGTTTGGGAAAGTAGTCCACAGTTTGAGAGAGCATTATACAGTTTGATACTGCATATCACAGTTTGATAGAGCATAGCACAGATGGGGAGAGAATTCCAAAGCTTGGAAGAGCATTCCACAGTTTGGTAGAACATTCCAACATTTGATAGAGAATTCCACAGTTTGGGACAGTATTCCTCAGTTTGGGAGGACATTCCTGAGTTTGATAGCACATTCCCTAGTTTGGCAGAATATTCCACAGATTGAGAGAGCATGACTCAGTTTGGTAGAAGATTCTACAGCCTGCCAAAGCATTACACAGGTTGGGTAAGTATTCTCCAGTTAAGTAGAAGTTTGTACAACCTGACAGAGCATTACACAGCTTGGGAAACATTACAGTTTGATACAGCATTCCACAGTTTGGGAGAGTATTCTCAGTTTGATAGAGTCTTCACAGTTTGAAAGAGCATTCCATAGTTTGAAAGAGCACTACCCAGTTTGGGAGAGCATTCCACAGATTACATGACCATTCCACAGTTTAAGAGAGCAATCTACAGTTTGGGAGTAAGCTCCCCAGTTATGAGAGCATTCCACAGTTTGAGAGTGTGCTCCCCAATGAGGGAGAGCATTCCACAGATTACATGACTATTCCACAGTTTGAGAGAGCAATCTACAGTTTGAGAGTAAGCTCCGCAGTTTGGGAGAGCATTCCACAGATTAATATTTTTTCCACAGTGGTTTGTAGCCCTCTGTTGCAAGCTGGGTGGCTGTATCAGCCTGTCCCACAATCCCCGACTGTCCTGAGTCTTCTTCCACCTCCTGTAGATTGAGTGGGCTGCTGGTGCTGGTGGGCCAGGCATCATGAAGCTCAACCTCCATTTTTTCCACCAGTGTTTCTCCCCGAGCATGGAGGATGTGCAATGAGTGTATAAGTGTGCTCTACCTCTAAGGAGGTGCTCCAAGTACTCAAAACACTGACCCTTCCTCCTAATTTATGGGCCTTGCACTCACCACCATTTCACTTCTGCCAGGGTGGCAGTTGAAGGGTGAGGCACATGTCCCCCCATCCATGAGGGGAGAGAGCAGTCCTACAGACCTAGTAGGACCCCCAAATGACTTGAGTTCATTCACAAACCTGGGTCAGAGGCATGACAACTGGGAGTCATGGATGCCTCAACCCACCTTGCCACTGGGCTGGCTATTCCACAGATTGAGCTTTCCACAGTTTGAGAGATCAATCTACAGTTTGGGAGAGTGTTCCCATTTGGGAAAGGATTAAACAGTTTTGGAGAGCATTCCACTGTTTGCTAGGGTGTTCCACAATTTGGCATAGCAGTCTGCCATTTAATAGAGTATGCTACAGTTTGGGAGGACAATTCCCAGTTTGATAGAGCATTCTTCAGTTTGGGAGAGAATTCTGCAGCTATGGAGAGCATCCAGTGTTGGTCATAGTAATCTACTGTTTGGGAAAGCACATTCTAATGGAGCATTATATAGTTTGGGAGACCATTACACAGTTTGATACAGCATATCACAGTTTGATAGAGCATAGCACAGATGGGGAGAAAAGTCCAAAGCCTGGACAAGCATTTCACAGTTTGGTAGAACATTCCACCATTTGATAGAGAATACCACAGTGTGAAAGAGTATTCCTCAGTTTGGGAGGACATTCCTGAGTTTGATAGCATGTTCCCTAGTTTGACAGAATATTCCACAGATTGAGAGAGCATGAATCAGTTTGGTAGAAGATTCCACAGCCTGCCAGAGCATTACACAGGTTGGGAGCAATATCTAAGCGGAATTTAGTCTGTTGGTTTTTGAAAAAGGAAGGGTATCCTTGTTAGGTGTTATGGATAGGAACAATTATGAGCATCTGCCTTTTGTTCCTGCAACACTCCTTAGTATGATCCTTAGACTTCCTTAGTTTGACAGAACATTCCACCATTTGATAAAGCATTCCAAAGTTTGTGGGAGTATTCTTCAATTTGGGAGAGCATTCCAGTTTGGTAGAGCATTCCACAGTTTGCTGGAAAATTCCACGACCTGATACAGCATTCCACAGTTTAGGAAAACATTCAACAGTTTGGGAGATCATTACATAGTTGGATACAGCAATCCACATTTGGGACAGCATTCCTCTGTTTGATAGAACATTTCACAGATTTGCAGAATATTCCATAGTTTGGGAGAGCATTCCTCACTTTAAGAGAGCATTCCAAAATTTGGCAGAGTACGCCATGTCGGGAGAGAGCAGCCCACAAATTAATAGATCATTACACACTTTTTGGAAGCATTCTGAAATTTGGGGGAGCATTACTCCATTTAATAGTACATTCCACAGTTTGATAGAGCATTCCACAGTTTAGGAGAGCAATCAATAGTTTGAGAGAGCATTCCAAAGTTTCAGAAGGCATTCCACAGTTAGATAAAGAATTCCACAGTTTGGGAGAGCATTCCACAGTTATGAAGAGTATCCTTAGTTAGGCAGAATATGCCATGCTTTAGCATTCCATAGTTTGAGTAACAATTCCAAAGTTTTGAAAAGTATTCCACAGTTTAGTAGAGCATTCCACAATTTGTGAGCGCATTCCACAGCTTGGGAAAGGATCCACAGTTAGTGAGAGCATTTATCTGTCTGGTAGAAGATGCCACAGAGTGATAGAGCATTTCACAGATTCATAGAGCATGCTGCCATTTGGGAGGTACTCCATAACCTAATAGAGCATGCCACCATTTGACAGAGTAGTCCATAGTGTGGGTGAGCACTCCTGAGTTTGGGAGACTATTAAATGGTTTTGTACAGCATTCCATTCTTTGATCAAATATTCCACAGTTTCTCAGAATTGTCTGCAATTTGATAGTGCATGCCAAAGTTTGGGAGACCAATTCACCATTAGAGGACATTCCAAAGTTTGAGAAGGCATTCCACTGTTTGATACAGCATTCCACAGTTTGGGAGAGCATGCCTCAATTTGTGAAGGCATTCCACTGTTTGGGAGAGCATTCCATAGTTTAGGAAAGCACTCCCTAGTTTGGGAGTGCATGAAACAGTTTGGGAGAGCAGTCTGCCATTTGATAAACAGATTAAGCAAGCATGCCACCATTACAGAGAATGATCCAGTTTGGGAGAGCATTAAAGCAGCAGTGCAATGTAAAAAGTTATTCCAAAAGGCTAATTTTCTGCTATGGTTATGAAAACTATTGGCAGAACTGTTGACATAGGTTTTCTGGATGCTTCCTATGCTGTGTACTCTACATTTACATTTACATTGTTGTCTAGATTCTTACCCTCCTCGGGTCCTCAATATTATTCCTATGCAAAAATGAGGCAGCCATCTTTTTTTCTTGAGAAATCATTACTTAAAACTTTCATAAAATTCCTAAATGATGATGGGAACTGAACATTTTATCACCAGCATAAACTGGAAGGCATCTGGCACCAATTAGGAAGAAACAAAGGTGGGGTCAAATTTTAGCCAATTTTTGTTGCACTGCTGCTTTAAACAGTTTCAGTGAAACATTCCACTGTTTGATATGGTGTTCCGCAGATTGACAGAACAGTCCACTATTTGATAGAGCATGCCACTGTTTGGGAGAGCAATTCACTGTTTGATACAGCATTCCACAGTTATGGAGGGCATCCACAGTTGGGCAGAATATTCCCCTATTTGGGAAAGCAGTCCACAGCTTGATAGAGCATTACACAGTTTGGGAGACTATTACATAGTTTAATACACCATTCCAAAGTCTAATAGAGCACTGCACAGTTTGGTAGAACATCTCTTTATTTGATGGTGCATTCCACAGTTTGCGAGAGTATTCCTTAGTTTAGGAGATCATTCCTGAGTTTGATAGAGCATTCCCTAGTTTTGCAAAATATTCCACAGTTTTGGGTGCTTTTCCCAATTTGGTGGAAAATTCCTCTTGATAGAGCATTCTACAATTTGATAGAGCATTCCACAGTTGGGAGAGCATTCTGCAGTTTGGTAGAAGTTTCCACAGCTTGGTAAAGCATTCCACAGTTTCAGAGAACATTCCTTAGTTTGATAGAGCATTCCACAGCTTTGAGAGCATCCCTCCATTTGGAAGAGCACATCACAGTTTGGTAGAGCATTCCCCAGTTTGGAAAACCATTCCAAAGATTAATAGAACATTCCAGTTTGTGAAAGCATTCAACATTTTGGGAGAGCATTCTTCAGTTTGATAGAGCATTCCACAGTTTAGGAGAACATTCCACAGTTTGGGTGAGCATTCCACATTTTAGTAGAAACTGCCACAGCTTGATACAGTCCATAGTCTGGGAGAGCATCCACAGCTGGGTAGAGTATTCCACAGTTCGGGAGTACATTTCACAGTTTGGGAGAGCATCTACAGTTGGACAGAGTATTCGTCTGTTTGGGAGAGCAATCCCTAGTTTGGCAGAACATTTCATGGTTTAGGGGAGCATACCACAGTTTGATTGAGCATTACACAGTTTAGGAGACCATTATGCAGTTTGATACAGCATTCCACAGTTTGATAGAGTATAACACAGATGAGTGCCGTGTTCCAAAGTATGGAAGAGCATTTCACACTTTGGTAGTGCATTCCTGCATTTGGTAGAGCATTCCACAGTTTGGGATAGTATTCCGCTGTTTGGGAGAGTATTTTCTAATTTGGAGAACATTTCACAGTTTGGGTGAGCATTTCACATTTTGGTAAAAACTGCTACAGCTTGAGAGAGCATTCCAGATTTTGAGAGACCATTCCACAGGGCACTCCTTGATTCCTTACCACACTACAACAGAGGGTATCTCAGGATTTCTTGCTCATGCTACTACCCATAGTGCCACATGATTCCCTATATGCACCAATTTCATGTTGAGGTACCAGAAATTCCCTATCCACATTACTACAGGGGTACCATATGATTCCCTACCCACACTGCTAAACACAGTAACCCCTGATTCCCTACTCACACTACTACCCTGGGTACTCCATGATTCCATATCCACACTACTAGCCAGGGTACATTTCCCAGCAGAGATGGTGGGGTCAAAAACAATGCGGAATTCAAAATGCATGGGATCGCATAAGGGAATGTTAGTGGCTAGGAAAGGAGGATAGTTTCTGTAGTCTTACAGTAGGTGGGAAAATGGGCAGACTGGGTGGGCCAAGCAGTCCTTACTGCCATCAGTTTTATGTTCTATGATTCCTACCCACACTACAACCCAGGGTCATACCCTCAAATGTCTCTGATCCTGAGAGACATCCCTTATTTTATCCTTCAAAATTATTCTGTCCCTTAGCCATTCCTTATGGAAAAGGAGCTGCCCATACAGAGACTGTGCTGTAAATTCAGACTTTATTGCAGAAATTAATATTCTAAGTGTTAAATCAGAAATAAACTTCATACAAGTAAACACAATGGTTTCCACAGTGTTCTGACCTTGTCTTCATGTTTGAGGATGTGTCTCTCATTATGAAGGAAAGTACCCTTTAATTGTCCCTCATTTTGAATGTCTGTGTCCCTCATTTTAGTGAAAAAAGGTTGAGGGGTACACGCAGGGCACCTCATGTTTTCCTATCCACACTACTACCCATACATAGAAACTTAGAAAATAGAAACATATCATTTGCTGGCAGATAAGGACTGCATGACCCACCTAATCTGGCCATTTATCCCTGCCTATAGTATCGCCGCAGACCCTACTTGATCTTTGGCCCATTCACTCACCCCTTCTCTTACCCTATTATTCCCTTCTGCCTATCCCATGTATTCTTGAACTCCACCACTGTTTTCACCCCATTACCTCTGCTGGAAGCCTGCTCCAGGAATTCATTACTCATTCTGCAGAAGAGTGCTTCCTCACATCTCCACCCTCAACTTCTTATCATGCCCCTTGTCCTCCAGTATCTTTTTTTTCTGAGTACTTTGTTTCCCAATTTGCACTGCTACTATGTTAGGGTACCCCATGATTCCCTACTCACACTACTACCCAATGTACCCTATGATAACTGACCCACTCTATTACCAAGGATACCCCATGATTTCCTACTCACGCTACTACCCAGCATACCCTGTGATAACCTACCCACTCTACTACTCAGTGTACCCTGTGATACACTACCCACTCTACTATCCAGGATACACTATGATTTTCTGCCCCCACTACTACTCAGCATACCCTGTGATAACCTACCCTCTATTACCCAGGATACCCCATGATTTTCTGCCCACACTACTACCCAGCATACCCTGTGATAACCTACCCACTCTACCCAGGATACCCCATGATTTTCTGCCCACACTACTACCCAGCATGCCCTGTGATAACCTACCACTCTACTACCCAGGATACCCCATGATTTTCTGCCCACACTACTACCCAGCTGCATTCTGTGTGATAACCTACCCACTCTACTACCCAGGATCCCCATGATTTCCTACTCACACTACTACCCAGCATACTCTGTGATACACCACCCACTCTATTACCCAAGATACCCCATGATTTTCTGCCCACACTACTACCCAGCATACCCTGTGATAACCTACCACTCTATTACCCAGGATACCCCATGATTTCCTACTCAGCTACTACCAGCATACTCTGTGATACACTACCCACTCTACTACCCAGGATACCCCATGATTTTCTGGCCACACTACTACCCAACATACCCTGTGATAACCTACCCACTCTTCTATCCAGGATACACCATGATTTTCTACCCACACTATTACTTAGGGTATCGTGTGATTTTTCTACCCACATTACTACCCATTGTGCCCCATGATTCTCTATCTACAGTTCTACTCAGATTACCCAGTGATTCCCTATCTGCACTACTTTCTTGTCAAGGTACCCTGTGATCCTCTACCCACACTGCTAATCTGAGACCCTGTGACTCCCTACCCACACTACCATCCAGGGTACCTGTTATACCTTACTCCCACTAATTCCATGTCGGAGTACCCTGTGATTCCCTACCCAAACTACTAACCTGGGTACCCTGTGATCACATACCCACTCTACAACCAAGGGGGCCCTATAATTCTCTAACCATACTGCTACCCAGCATATCTTGTAATCCCATACCCACTCTACAACCCAGGGTACTCTGTTTTTCAATACCCACTCTACTACCCAGGATACCCTGTGATTCCCTATCCATCCTACTACCCCAGGTACTCCCTGACTCCTTACTCACACTAATTTCATGTCAGGTACCCTGTGATTACCTATCCACTCCCTACCCTGGGTACCCTGTAATTCTCTACTCACTACTACCAAGGGTACTCTGTGATTCCCTATCCACACAACAGCCCAGGATGCCCTGTGAATCCCTATCCAAACTGCTGCCCAGGGTATCCTGTGATTCATTACCCACACAACTACCCAGGGTACTGAGAGATTCCCTAACCACACTATCACACAGGTTACCCTGTGATTATCTAGCCACACTGCTAACTAGGATAGCACATGATTCCCTATTCATATTCCTAATCAGGGTACCATGCGATTCCTACTCTGACTGCTTCCCAGGGTAACCATTGATTCTCTACCCACTACTACTCAGAGTACTGGTAATTCCTCCACACTACTACACAGGTACTTAGTGATCTCTTTAATCCACAACCAGCCAGGGCACCTGAGTAACCTCTTACCAGCACTAACACCAAGTGTATCCCATGACTTAATGCGCACATTACAACCCAGGGTACCTTGACATTTCTATATACACACTACCATTGCCAGGGTACCCATGAATCCCTACCCATACTTCAACCCAGTGTTCCCATGATTTCCTATCAACACTACAACTCGTAAACCGTAATTCCCTATCCACACTGCTACACAGGGTAACTTATGAATTTCTACCCAAACTACTACCTTTTGTACACCATGATTCCCTATCTGCACTACTAATCAGGATACCCAGTTATTTCCTATCCATACTACTACCCAGAGTACCCTGTGATTCCTTACACACACTGCTACCCTGTGATTCCCTAAACATGTTACTAACCAGGGTACCCCATGATTCCCTTTCCACACTTCTACACAGGGCACATCATCATTTCATACCCACCCTAGTACACAAAGTATTTTGTGATTTCCTACTCACTCTACTACACAGGGTACTCTGTGATTCCCTACCTACACTACAACCTAGGGTACCCTGTGATTAACTACTCAAACTACTACCCCAGTGCCCTGTGATTCCCTATCTACACTGCTACCCAGAGTACCCTATGATTCTCTACACACTCAACTAGCCAGGGTACCCTGTGACAACTCCTCCTCCATGGCTGACCCCTGGAAGACTGCAAAGGTGATCGCCATTTTTAAAGCTGGGGACCCTCTATCTATGGACAACTATCATCCGATCTCCATCCTCCCCCACCTAAGTATACTACTCGAAAAAGCTGTCCACCATCAACATGCTGACTACATAGGCAAACACAACCTCCTGTGCAGTCAACAGCATGGCTTTCGAAAAAAACCACTCCAGTGCCTCTGCCCTCCCTCTTCTGACCCACCATATCCTCATTAATATGGACCATGATAATGCCACCGGAGCAGTCTTCGTTGACCTCTCCAAGGCTTTCAACATGGTAAACCATGCCCTTCTCCTCTCCAAACTATGTAGCCTTGGCTTGCTCTCAAGAGGTGGCTACCTGGTTCAAGAGCTTCCTCCACGCCCTCCCTATTTGTGTGTATTGGCCCTGCCACTCTCCACCCTGCCATCTCTACAAAGTGTCCCCAGGGCTTCATACTGGGCCCTCTGCTATTTTCTTTATTTATAAACTCCCTCCCTCTGGTGGTCTCAGTTGTCACTCTCTCCTCTATGCTGGCGACCTTGTGTGCTCTTCCACAGTGATAAATCCCAGGCAATATTTCCTCAGTTCTCTCCCAAAATGATGCTGTGGCCCACAACTGGTTCACAAATAATCTCCTTCTGGTTAATGCCAAAAAAACAAAATTTATGCTGTTTGGATCAAAGCCCTTCCTAGCTAAATACAAAACTCACCCCCCTCTCAACATCGTGTCCCCTGATAACCAAACCCTTGAAGACCTGTGTACTTTCAAATACCTAGGAGTTATACTCAACCCCTCCCTCTCCTTTTCTGAACACATCTATTCAGTAGTTTGAAGGTTTCACTATAAATTAGGTGCTGCTCTCCAGCAATACTTCTCTCCAGAAGCCCGATTTGCCATTGTACCAAATCTCCCTATTCTGGACTACTGCTCCCCTATCTATGTAGGACGTCTGCCACCCTCATGGCCAAGCTCTCCCTCTGCCTATAACAGTGCCTGTCATTTTTGCCTTGCTGTCCCTTTACCACACACATCACTGTGCCCTCTACAACTCGCTAGCTAGGATGGCTCCCACTGCAAGGTCGTTTTGATCTAGCCCTGTGCTACATGATGGATTCTGCCATCCATATTGGCCAGGTATCTCCCCTTGCTCCCTTACTTGCTGTACAAACCTCACACCTTAACCTCCACTCAAACAGCACCCCCCCAATATACCCAGGGCATCTACCAACATGGGTGGCACAGCCTTGTATGTGAGCAGCCCCTACACTGTGGAATAAACTGCCTGCCAAATTCCGCCCCTCGACGCCCACTGCCAGTTCAAAACCCCCTCAAAGACTGGCTCCTGATGACTTCCTGCTGCCACTGCTTCCATGGGTAGTTCACTCCCTTTCCTGACTGCACCCCACCAAGGAATGTGTATGTACAGTATATTAGGTCAAGTGGGAATTAGTTAAGCTGGCATGCTTGTGTACTTCAGCTCTGGTACTATTGTTTGTTAATCCTGCCTCCCACCCCTCCACTCCACCCCTTCCCCATCCCACCCCTATACTTTGCTATGCCTTATCCCTCTTTCTAGTTATACTTAGACTCCCTTGTTTGTCTCCTATTGTAACTGCTACTGATAGAACTGTATGTTTATGCATACCCTTACTTACTGTAATGCCTAACTGATGTATGGCTTATGGAATCCTGTATTTTTGTTGCCCTTCTATTTGTTATTCCCATGCACTATTGTAACCTTTATTTTGTTTTTTTTGTCAACTGTTCCATGATTTGTTGTTTGTTATATTAGTTCCTGTGCCACAGTATGTGGCCTGGGTCGTGCCTGAAAATGGTCCCTGGGATCAGTGCACCTATCTGGTTACCAAAGTCATAAATAAATAAATAAAAACTTACACTAATTCCATGTCAGGGGACCCTGTGGTTACCTACTCACACTACTACCCAGGGTACTCTGTGAATCCCTACATACACCACTACCCAGGGTACCTTATAGTTACCAACCCACACTACATCCCAGGGTACCTCCTGATTCCCAACCCACATCACATCACTAGACAGGGTACCCTGTAATTCCCAACCCACGCTACTAGCCAGGGTACCCTGTAGTTCTCAACCCACACTACTACACAGGGTACCCTGTAATTCCCAACCCACACTACTACCCAGGTACCTCATGATTCCCTACTCACACTAATTTCATGTAAGGCATGCTGCGAGTCCCAACCCACACTATTACCCAGGGTACCATGTTATCTCTTACCCACACTATTACCCAGGGCACCATGTTATTTCTTACCCAGACTATTACCCAGGGCACCATGTTATCTCTTACTCACACTATTACCCAGGGCACCATGTTATTTCATACCCACACCATTACCCAGGGCACCATGTTATTTCTACCCACACTATTACCCAGGGCACCATGTTATCTCTACCCACACTATTACCCAGGGCACCATGTTATTTCACACCCACACTATTACCCAGGGCACCATGCGTTATTTCATACCCACACTATTACCCAGGGCACCATGTTATCTTCTACCCACACTATTACCCAGGGCACCAAGTTATTTCTTACCCACACTATTACCCAGGGCACCATGTTATTTCATACCCACACACTATTACTCAGGGCAACCGTTATCTCTTACCCACACTATTACCCAGGGCACCATGTTATCTCTTACCCACACTATTACCCAGGGCACCATGTTATGTCATACCCACACTATTACCCAGGGCACCATGTTATTTTTTTACCCACACTATTACCCATGGTACCCAGTAATTCCTTACTCACACAAATTTCATGTAAGGCACACTGTGATTCCCTACCCATGCTATTACCCAGGATAGCCTGTGATTCCCAATCCACACTATTACCCAGGGTACCCTGTGATTCTCAATCCACACTATTACCCAGGGTACCATGTGATTCCCTACTTACACTATTACCCAGGATATCCTGTGATTCCCAATCCACACTATTTCCAAGGGTACTCTGTGATTCCCCCAGCCCACACTATTACCCAGGGTACCCTGTGATTCCCAGCCTACACTACTACCCAGGGTACCCTGTGATTCCCTACCCTTACTACCACACCCTTGATTACCAACCCATTCTACTAACCAGGGTACCCAGTGATCCCAAACCCACCCTACTTCCCAGGGTACGCTGTGTAGTAGTGGTGTCTTGAGTAAACCACAGACACAATGGATAAGGTGCAGAAACCACACAGCAGTGTGAATTTATTGAAGCAAAACAAAAATAAAAATAACTTTTAAAGAAATCAAAAAGTCAAACAACCATGACACAGTCAGGACCTGGTGTTGGTCCACTCTCTATGTGTCTTCAACCCGGTTCTTAGGTTGACCTAATCTGCCCCTAGACTGCAGAGAGGACTTTATATACAAAATGATCACATGGTTTGTGAGGCTTCACCTCCTAGTCTAATACATTGTGTTTCTAACTAATAAAAATACAAACAAAGTGAAATATAATTAACAGTTTACATAATCCTCAAAGATTTTGGCACACCATAAGAAAAGTAATGCAAATAAATCATTTTTGTGGACATTTCATTCTTGTAGCCCAACCCACCTATTGTGAGTGACAGTTCAGCCTAGATATAAACAGTAGCACAAGGAATGCTGACCCCTAAGAGAAGATCTGCAGAACAACACCCAGGTGAGGCCTGCAGAACAACACCCAGGTGAGCTACAATGGTTGGGAACTACAGAACATAAGAATAAAATATTTATTTCATTGTCAGGATGCTATCAGCACTAGTGAATCTAAATATTTGTAATGTTGCAGTCCCTGCTAAAGCTTAAAAAGTAACCTTTTATTTAGCTGAAAGCTGGGCTTTTTCTAGTGCTGCAATACACAGGGCTCTTGTTTTACAGAGGGAAAACAAATAAAACAGGACGAGCAAACTGAGTGGATATGGGCGTTTTCTCATGTAAACAGCACTTTAACATGAGAAACTCTCCGTGGCACTGCTCAAAAAAGAATTGTTTATTTTAATCTGCTCTGTAACCCTGTGAGTGTTTTGGTGCCAAGAAAACACTGGTAGGAGGAACAGAGTCAGAAACCAACAGAAGAAAAGCTCCGTGGGCTGGATATTCAAACTGCGCTATTCAGTGGCGCAAGCCCTTGCGCTGCTCAAAATAGTTGCGCAGGGGTGTGTCTAGAGCAATATTGTAAAGGAGTTGCACTTTGAGCAACCTTTGAATATCACCCTCGCTACAGCCACTGTGCATGGCGCAGTGGAAACCTGAGCCACCGCAAGTTGTCAGAGTGGAGCATTCAACTTGCGGTGGCGCCGTCAGTATGCAATGCAAAATCCCCGTATTCAAAAGGTGACATACAAATGGGGCCATAATTTATGCAAGGTGCGGGGGGGCCATTTGCATCTGATTATGGCCCCATTTGCATGCCATTAGCATGCAGGTGCGCCGATCCCTGAGGACTTGTGCCTGGCATCCTGCCAGGCAGCAGCCGTCGGGGACCGACGCCCCCTGCAGCCTGATCGTGGGCGAAACAGTGTACAATCCCACCACCACCCCCACTGGCCCGATTGTGGGCATAGTTTAATCCCCCACCAACCCGATCGCTGGCAGCAATGTGGCTCCACCCAACGCATCCCTGGTGGTCAAGTGGACCGAAAAGCCCAATCATTCACAAATCTGGACTGTCATGTACGGTATGGGCTGCACGCCCATTGGCTCTTACTCTGCACCAATGGGCATGCAGCCTACTGAGCAACCAGTCGGTGAGGCCAGGCGGCAGATGGGTGGGATGCTGGCCCGCCGCGGCTGCGGGGAGGCGGGTGGTGGGGCTTCATGGGTGGGGGTGGGGGACACTAGCCACCAGGGCTATGTTCGGGGTTGTTCAACATTTACATCCCGCTATCGGGATGTGCCACTGGACCACCAGGGATGAATTCAGCAGGGGGTTTATTAAACAACCACTGCCCGCGATCAGACTTTTTCGGTCCAGTGGACCACCAGGGACATGCTCGGGGGCACATTGCTGCCCGCGATTGGGCTGGTGGGGATTAAACCATGCCCGCGATCGGGCCAGTGAGGGGTGGGGGATTTACAGTCGGCTGCCGTGATCGGGCTGCAGGGGGACACAGGGACTGGATTGGGGCCAGCCACAGGTGGCAGCTGCTGTGTTGCGCCCTGCAATGCAGCAGCTCACCTGTGGGTGGCCCTCAACAAGCCTTTTTCTTTGGCTCAAAGTTGTGCAGGCACAGGTTGGGGTTGCGCTGCACAACTCTGCACAGCCCTCGCTGAATATCGGGCTGTGCAATTTATGCATGGTTCCTCCTCCAGTTCAGCATGCATTCATTTGCATTGCACTGTTGCTCAGCCTGTTTTCTGTGGCGCAACTGCCTCCTGCTGAATATGGCAGAATGGAGCAAGTTCGGGACTTGCGCAGGCGCAACCCTATTGCGCATGGTGCAACCTTTCATGAATATCTGGCCCTGCTATTTATAACATCAAGTTTCAATGCTTGACATTTTTAACAGTTCTTGCACTAATTTTTAGACACTTCCAAGGCTTTGTTAAAAGAAAATAGCGAGTATTGCATCTGCCCAGGAAATTCCCTGATACAGCTCACAGGACAGAGCAAGTCTGCTTTACATAAGACACTTGTTTTTCTTTCTTTTATACAGGTTATACAAATTTTAACATATAAGGCACTTGTACGGTAGGACCTTTAAGCTAAACCTCAGGCTATTTTTGAGGGAGAGGAACAAGGAAGATTAAAATGACTCCCTCTCTCATTACTAAAGTTTTAAACGAGGAGAGTTTTGTTTGTTTTAGCAGTCCTGATATCGGAAGCAAGCCAACTTATTTTGTCTACTTTTTGATACCCTTCTATAACACCCACAGAAAAAAGGGATACAAAAGAATGGGGGTACCTGGGGAAGCTACGTTTTACTAAAGCTGTGATTACGATTACGGCACTGCAGTGCTGCGATCCTCTGCGTTGGTGCAGGAAAGCACAATAAGCACTTCACAACACAGAGGCTTGTTTTACAGATTGGAGCTGCGTTTGCAGTACTGCAATAAGAACTTTCTTATTTTAACACTACTGGCATGCCAGCCAGCTGAATGCAGGTAAACCTGGCAATAGCCTGCTGTACTTTCCTGAGGCAGGGAGAGAGAGAGAGAGAGAGAGAGAGAAGAGAGAGAAGAGAGAGAGAGAGAGAAACAGTAGTGTAGGTGGTCTGCCTACAGTGCAGTAAAGAACAGGACAGAAAAAGGGATGCTGTTGTGCAACAGACTTTCAGGACAGAAGAAAAAAAAATTATAGTACAGAGTCTCTCACAGTCTTGCCTCCCAGGCCGGGGGGGGAAGGGCACAGCGCTACCACACCCTGGAATTATTTTCTTATGCAAATTTCATGCTAGGGTACCATGTGATTCCTTACCCACACTGCTACTGAGGGTACAATGTGATTTCCTATCTACACTACTACGCAGGGTACCCTGTGAATCACTACCCACCCTACTCCCCTGTGAACCCTGTGACTCCTTACCCACCCCACTACCCAAGGTACCACTTGATTCCTCACTCACTAATTCCATGTCAGGGTACCCTGTGATTCCCTATCCACACTACTACTCAGGGTATTCTGTGATTCCCTACCTGCACTACAACCAAAGAGTACCCTATGATTTCCTATCCACACTACAACCCAGGGTGCCCTGTGATTCCTTACCACCCTACTATCCAAAATATCCTGTAATTCCAATCCATATTACTACACCTATGATTTACTACCCACTCTACCACCCAGGGTACCCTGTAATTCCTTAATCACACCAATTCCATGTCAGAGTACCCTGTGATTCCTTACCCACCCTACTATCCAGAATACCCTGTAATTCCTAATCCATACTACTACACCCTATGATTTACTACCCACTCTAGTATTCAGGGTACCATGTCATTCCATACCCACCCTACTACCCAGGGTACCCGTGATTCCATACTCACACTAATTCCATGTCAGGGTACCCTGTGATTCCCAACCCACACTACTGCCCAGGGTACTCTGTGAGTCCCTACTTACACTACTACCCAACGTACCATGTGATTCTCTATCTACACTACTACCCAGGGTACCCTGTGATTCTCTAACCACTCTACTACCTAGGTCCCCCATGATTCCTTACATATGCGAACTCCATGCCAGGGTCCCATGTGATTCACTACCTACCCTACTACCCAGGGCACCCTTCTGATTTCCTTCCCACACCACTGCCATGGGGTACCTTGTGATTCCCTACCCACCCTACTACCCAGGGTACCCTGTGATTCCATACCCACATTACTACTCAAGATACCCGATGATTCCCTACTCACACTACTACCCAGAGTACCTTGTGATTCCCTATCCACCCTACTACCCAAGGTACCCTGTGATTCCATACTCACATTACTACTCAAGGTACCCTATGATTCCATACTCACATTATTACTCAAGGTATCCTGTGATTCCATACTCACCCTACTACCCAGGGTACCTTGCGATTCCATACCCACTCTACTACCCAGGGTACCCTGTGATTCCATACCCACATTACTACTCAAGATACCCGATGATTCCCTACTCACACTACTACCCAGAGTACCTTATGATTCCCTATCCACCCTACTACCCAAGGTACCCTGTGATTCCATACTCACATTACTACTCAAGGTACCCTGTGATTCCATACCCACATTACTTCTCAAGGTACCCAGTGAGTCCCTACTCACACTACTACCTAGAGTACCTTGTG
This sequence comes from Neoceratodus forsteri, assembly GCA_016271365.2. Taxonomy (NCBI): domain Eukaryota; kingdom Metazoa; phylum Chordata; order Ceratodontiformes; family Ceratodontidae; genus Neoceratodus; species Neoceratodus forsteri. The sequence continues at coordinate 959,427,131 of CM028137.1, forward strand.
ATTCCCTACCCACCCTACCACCCAGGGTACCCTGTGATTCCATACCCACAATACTACTCAAGATATCTGATGATTCCCTACTCACACCACTACCCAGAGTACCTTGTGATTCCCTATCCACTCTACTACCCAAGGTACCCTGTGATTCCATACTCATATTACTACTCAAGGTATCCTGTGATTCCATACCCACTCTACTACCCAGGGTACCCTGTGATTCCATACCCACTCTGCTACCCAGGGTACCCTATAATTTCATACTCTCCCTAATACCTAGGATACCCCATGATTCCCTACTGACACTACCACCCTGGGTATCCTGTGATTCCCTACCCACACTGCAAGCCAGGGCATCCTGTGATTCATTGCTCACACTAATTCCATGTCAAGGTACACTGGCATTGCTACCCACACTACTATCCAGGGTAATCTGTGATTCTCAACCCACCCTACTACACAGGGTACTCTTTGATTCTTTACCCATACTACTACTACTACTACACCCCGTGATTACCTACACACTCTACTACTTAGGGTACCCCGTGATTCCTTACTCGCAATAATTCCTTTTCAGGGTACCGAGTAATTCCCTACCCACACTACTACCAAGGTTATCCTGTGATTCCCTACCCAAACTGCAACCATAGGTACCCTGTAATTTCCTACCCACCCTACTACCCAGGGTATCATGATGCCCAACAACACTACTGCCCTGGATACCCTGTAATTCCCTACCCTTACTACTACACCCTTGATTACCAATCTACATTACTAACCAGGGTATCCTGTTATTCGCTATCTACACTGATACCCAGGGTACCCCATGATTACATACCTACCCTGCTACCCTGGATACCCTGTGATTCCCTATCTACACTACTACACAGGATAATTTATTTATTTATTGAAAATGTTTCACCAGGAAAGGCACACTGAGCAAAAAGATGCTCATCTCCTGGTGCGATCTGGGGGGAGGGGTTACAGAGGAGGCAGTTATACATACAATAGTTGAGATTAGCAGCAGAGCAATACAGATAACATACAGTTGGGAGGGATTACTTTTGAACTTGTTACATAAGGAGAACAGTAAGAACACAATCATCAAGGACATGGTATACATATCACGGGTACATATCAAAGCAAGAACAGTACAGAACTTGATCATCAGGGACCGGGTAAAACTATCATGAGTACACAATGAGGCAATACATGAAATTACATAAGTGCGAGTAACAGAACTAGGGTGCAGTATCAGAACATGTGTGCCAGTAGCAGGACTAGGGCTGCAGTGGATGCACCAATAGGCAGTAGGAATTGGAGTGAGTTGTGGGGTGAGGAGGGTGGACTAGTAAACATTTGGTGTAGGGGAGGATTAGGTAAGGTGGGAGGAGGGAGTGAGTTAGTAACTGTGAGTAGGGCTGAAGAGCGTGGGTTAGTTAGGAAGAAGGGAGAGAAGGGGGATGTTTGGAGAGTGAAGAGTGAGTAAGAGTGAGAGTGCAAGTGTGACTTAGCACGACACTTAGCGTGGTGCACATTACCGCCCAGGAAAAGGTAGTCTTAACCCTGGGCAATCAGCTCTGCATGACATTTTGGCTTTGCGTGGTGTTTGCGTGGCTTTTGGCGGCTTTGCGCGACCCTAACAAATAAATATGACACATAGGGCCAGATATTCAAAACTTTGCCCTGGGGCTAAATTAGCACTGCCCGGTGGGCAAACCGTGCCCAGAGCAAAAACATAGCCATATTCAAAATGAATAGCCCGGTGCAAAACCAGCTGAATATAGCAAGCGAAGGAAGCCGGGCAAACAGGCCCAGGAGTGCAGGGCAAACATTGTCCAGGATTAAGACAGCACTAAATATAGCAGAGAAGGCAGCACTGAATATAGCAATCAGACAGAGGGCAGTGCAAACACCCACAAAAACAAAAGTGTTACAGAGGTGTAAGCAGCTGTCCAGGAACACAGGAAAGCAGAAGAGCCCAGCCAGACACAACTACAGTACCAGTGAAAGGAATGGAATAACCTACAACCACAAGTGAAATCAGAACACCACAGAACACTGTCAAATCCCAAGTCCACCCCAAAAAGACACAGGACACAGGAATGTCAACTTCAAAAAAGTATAATGTAAACTGTGAAAATCCAAAGTGCAAAGGCAACATGAACATATTTACAGAAAAAAAAATCAAAACACAGCAGAACACTTTTATGTACAAATGGGGTGCAAGAAAAACCTAATGAAAGGGGAAAGAGCAGGCGTAACAAAGGGATTGAAAACAATGGGAAAACAACAGTAATAGTGCAAACAGTCAAATGTTAAATAAAGCAACAGAACAATGGGGTAAGAATGTGGTTGTGAGAGGGATGTGGAAATGCAAAGCAATGATGGGAACAGGATGGCAGAAACAGGGCTAGGGACACTGGGCCAGGGACAGGAAGCAGGATAAGGTACATAGAAGATGCAGGGGTTAAGTGCGGGCAGGTGCTGGCAGACGTTCTTCTAATACATCTGCAACACGCCTTGTCTCTGATATGAGCACAGCCTGTTGTTCAATTAGGTGCGCTGCTGGCACTATCCTCCTCAAGCTCCTCTGTTCCTCACCCTCCTCTGGATGGCTGGCCCACAGTGATGACCTACGTGGACCTACAGGAGAAAGGGGACCACATCAGGCATGATAATGACACAAAGGCGCCATGTACCACCACACGGTGGACAGCATGCCCCAACAACCATGCCCATGTGCTAGTATGTAACAAACCACAACACACACTAACGTGTGCCTGCAGGACAAGGCAGTACGTAACAGGCAGCATGCAACACCCCAGTGTACATCGATATGCATGGAAGTACGCTGAGAAACCCAACAACGTGGAGGCCAGCCAGCACAGTGGCGTGCAGACTATAACAGTGCAAACAGACAGCCACCTCCAGAGATGTGAACGACAAGTGGACACTGACTGATATGCACATGGAATGACACATGGTGGGACATGCTGCCCACGGTCACACAGCTATGATACAAAATACAGATGACACCAACTGGAGAAATTGCCACAGCCCCAACCACGTGTGTAACCACACATGCCTGTCATGTACACCCCCAACAGTGGCCCACCCTCACTGCTGCCCTCCACAAGAACTGTAGACACCCAGCCAAACTGCCACCCACGATGCCATAATACAGCAGCTGTACAAATGATGACGGAAACCCTGAACAGGTGGGTGGGTGACTGACATAAGTGTGCAACAGTGGCAAGTGACACAGATAAAGACTCGACAATGACCACAGAGAACAATGACACTGGCATCAGAACAGTACGGACTGCAGGACAGGTAACCAAGCAGTACACAACCAGGAAGTGCCAGCCACACCACTTGCTGCAACAGAAGGTGAGGGGCCCGATGGTGTACAAATGGCACAGTGCCGTGACACCACCATGCAAGAAGACACACATGTGAAACACAGACACTGGACATGGTCCACCAGTGGCACTGCAGCGGTGGGCCAAAGGCATGCACAGGACAGTGTCACCCTGGTGGTCAAGGCATGGTGAGGCACACACACACCTGTGGGAGCAGCATCTGCCATAGGGGCTGACAACCAGCACACCATGCTACCACAGAACAACTCCTGCAACACCCTGCATAACATGTGCACAAACAGTGTGCACTACAGGACAGAGGGACAGCACTCTTAGGGACAATGGCCCCACATCAGAGCATGAGCCCACAGGCAGGGGTGTAGCCAGACATTCACATGTTCTACATACAATCCCAAACAGCTGCACCCCCCTCATAAATGCTGTACTCAGCAACCCCAAACAGTAAACCCCTTCCAAAAGGGTATGATGTCTGTCAGATAATTCCCCACTCTCTAATGAGGTTGTACATTCCCAGGTGGGCCCCCCTCAGTTGAGTAAGTGGTTACCTTCTGAACTCTGAAAACTTTTGCATTTAGTATCGTGTTTCCTTATTAAATGGGGTATCTGGGACACTGTTGATAAATGTGAGATGCAAACACAGAACTAGTGTATCAGAATGAAGTGGAACATTGATATAAGTGTGTCAACCTGGGCCTCCTCTATTGATTTTCCAGTTGGGCCTTGCATCATCTGTCCAGGTGGGCCCTCTGCACCCAGTCCAACCTCTCTCCTACACAACAGCATTTCAAACAGGCCACACTCTAGTGGCCTACAGTGACCAAAAACGTCTGGTGTACCTAGGAACAGTTGACAGACATGCAGTACACCAAGTGTACACTATCGTGCACAGTGCGTATGCTCACATACACACTTGCTCAACTGCCTGCCCTGTAAAGCCAGACTCATAGTGGAAAAGCATAACATTGCACAGTACTCACGCACAACACCACTTTCACCGTCCGTGTTTCTGCTGCACGCTGTATGCCAGTGGAGGCACCCTGTGCCTGTCGGATGATGGCCCGTCCTGGCTTGTAGGCACGCCTCTCCTGCCTGTGGTTTGTTGTCGGCGCTCTGCAGTGAGAAGAGGGTACAGCATCGTCAATACAATATCAGCCACCATGGTACGCTAAAGACCACCCTGTACCCCAGTGGTGCAGCACAACACACACAGTGGCAGACGGGTGCAGTGCACCACCAAAGCCATGCCAAGCATGACAGGGGTCCGTGCACACTGTCTACCCCTGTCCCACACAGTACACACATGGCTTCATGGACTCCATGAGCAACATGTGTAGCTCAGCAACACCCATGCACATAAGCACACCACGAACACACTGCCCCACCACCCATGCCAGCAGTCGTGCTACAGTCATCCCTTACCTGGCACAGGCACAGTCCCCTCGTGAACCATGGCCCTGCAGCATTCAAGCAGTGGTCGCTGCCTGCGCCTGAGGTCAGCATAACGATGCCGGCACTTTTCACCATCATGTGGGATACTTGTGATGGCACTTAGTTTGCGGGCAATGGAAGCCCAGACCTGCGTACGGGGCAAGTCACCCTCCCGCACAGGTCCAAATAGGCGGCGATGGCGCCTCTCTGTTAACTTCACGAGGTTGGCAGTCTCAACCTCATCCCACCGCCTGTCACGGCCCACCACTGCCCTTTGCCTAGGTCTCCCAGACATATTTGTGCTGTGGAAGGGGGCAATAAACTCAACAACAGTGCAACAACTGTGCATACACCCTGACACACCTTACAAGTGTGGCGTAGCGGCGCTGGCGTATGCCGTAGTGCCGCGCTAACAGGAAGTGTTTGCAATGCGCAGGCGTGACCCCTACCATGACCCTGGTCCGATATTGCGCGCATGCATGTAGCGCCATGCTAAAGCTGGTTAGCGCAGCGCTAGACCGCTATGACAGCGCAGACAAGGGTAACATGAGCATGCATGCTGCACATAGCGCGGCGCTGTTCCTCAAATAGCACTGCTGTGCTAGCGCCGGGCTATTCAGAGCCATATTCAACGGCTGTATGCAAATGAGGGTACTTGTGTATGTATGAGGCAAAACGTGTGATTAGCATATCATTATGCGCTCATTTGCATGACTAACAGGCAGGATTGCCTGGCCGGGCTATAAAAGGGCAAGCAGTGCACCACCAGTGTTGTATTGTGGAACTGCGGGGAATACAGCAGTGAACAACATGGAGAGACATGCAACAGGGGGATGGGCAGCAACAGCCAGGTATGTATCAAGGGTGTGGACAGGCATATTCATTGTACACAGTTGTGTCCAGTTTGGTCGACCGCCTGTCACAAACCATATGCCACTCGGCTACAATTATCAATCTAATCTGTGGTATTTGAGTTAGTGTTGGCCACTGTGGACTGTGTCATGCATGTATGATCTCTTTAGAGTGTAGAGGAATCATCTGACAACTTGTTTGGAAGGGGGTGCACTTTTGATGGGATGTGTACATTATGTAATGGGGGGACGGTTGGAGACTGTGTACAAAATGGCTACACTCCTGGTATGTATGACCACCGTGGGACCACAAACGTCCACTGCATTGTGCTCATACCCCCTGCAGTTCAATGTGTCATGTGCCAATGTTTGCACATTTGTGTCTGCACGCCAGGTGCACTGGTGCTGTACCATGACAGTGCACCGTCTTGTCTTCCTGCATGTGTGGAGTGATGGCCTCTGCCCCAACCCGGGCGTACACAATGTACCAGCAATGTGCACTCCCATGCCACAAACAGTCATGGGGGTTCATGGCACACACAATCCACAGCAGTGCACATGTGTGCACACCACTCCAGACACAGGACAGACAGTGGCAATGTGGGCATGTGCAACGTACAGGCACATGCAGCAATCTGATATGTCCATGTGGCCTGTAGCACTGAGGGGGTGATATCATGCTGTCCACTGTGTGATGCAGTGCAGCACCGACACAGCCACTGACACGTGTCCACTCTTTATTATCCCATAGGTGTGCAGGCTCAACCGGAGCACATCCGTGCACATAAATTCTCCCAAGATGAGCTAAACACCCTGGCACTTGAGGTAAAAGTAAGAGAACATGTGTTGTGCACACACAGGGCCACCAATGCTGTTGTGCGGCAGGCTTGGGAGGAGGTGACTGCAGCGGTGAATGCGGTTGGTGGTCGTGGGAGATCAACTGAGGCAGTCCGGAAGCGTTGGAATGACCTCCTGCAGCGTGCAAAGGAGGAGGTGGCACAGCGCCACAGAGACAGGACCAGAACTGGTGGTGGTCCACAGGAACACCAGCAATGTGTGCAGGAGCCACACATGGCGGTGGTGGCGTCAACATTGTGGATGGTGGCAGTGGCAGGTGTGCCAGGTGGTGGTTGCAAGACATCCCTTGCACTTCCAAGGCCAGGTCTGTATTCACATGTGCAACCCCTGTATGTGGTGCAGGCAAGGGTGCATGATCCTGCTTTTGGTGTCCTGCACAGGCTGCACTGTATCCTGCAGAAATGATGGCTGGCATGGTCAAGGTCACTGTGGGGTGGGTGGGTGCATGTTGTCACAGGCTTGTGTGAGGTGGGTACCTGTCCTGAGGGCTGCATGGTGTGGTGGTGGTGGTGGTGGTGGTAGTGGTGGTGGTTTGCCACAGTGTCCATGGATGGATGACTGACCCTGTCCCTATTCTCTCCTCAGCACTCTCGGACAGGCCTGCAGCACCACAGCATGATCCACAGATGTCTAGCCAGGTTCCCGAGGTTGTGGAGGAGTTTGGAGACGATCGGCCAACAACATCTGGACTTTGTGTATCTCAGGGCCGTATGGGCCCAATGCATGTTGGGCATACCCAGGGACAGGGCATGCAACTGCCTGGGAGGAGGGGCACACCTCACCAGGGGTGTTAGGAGACAGTGGGCACCTGGATGTTGCCCCAACTGAGAGTGATGGGGTGGGAGAGGTACTGCTGGTCACTGTCACCAGTGCAGATGACAGTGATGTCTCTACATATTCACATCAGCTGGACATTCCTGTGCCAGGGGATGTAGGGGTGGGGCTTGCTGAAGGCCATGGAACAGGTCAGGGTGGTTCTGTAGGTGTCGGCAGTGTGGCTGAACACATGGTGGTGGATGGTGTGGGTGGTGTTGCAGGACAGCAAGGCATGCATTGTCTGACAACTGCTGAGGTTCCAGTCCATATGGTGCCACAGCCCACTGCCACTCGTAGTCAGCAGCCGGCTGTAGCAGTTGGTGCAGTGCCACAGGCACCACTGCCAGCTGCTGCTGTGGGTCCTGTGCCTCTGGTCCATGAAGGCCATGGTGCCCGGCCACTCCTGCAGGCTGCTGTCACATCACAGCAGGAGGCCCGTCTGGACCTGCATGCCATGCGGCGTGAACTGCGACATGAGCTGGGTCAGATACGGGAGGCAATAAGAGTGGGCTTTGCTCATGCTGAGCAGCAGGCAGAGGACAGGTTTGGCCACCTGGTGGGTGCCATAGACCGTGGCTTCTCTGGGTTGACTGCTGCAGTGGTGGCAATTGGTGATGTCATGCAGGGTGTGCCTATTGGTCGGCAACATGGGTTTGTTGGCTCTGGTGCACATGGCAGAGGCACACAGGCAGGCACACTGTGGGCGAGGGCTGCCACTGTTACCAGTTCGCAGCCATCACAAACTCCACCTGCAACCCAGCGGTGCCGTGGCCGCCCATACACTCCATCTGCCTCCACCAACCCCCGGGGCACAGGAGGCCAACCGTGCCTGCCTCACCTTCCACTTCAGCTGTGTCCTCTGCACAGAGCACCCCAGGGTCCCTAACCCATGGTACGGGAGCATGCCGCATGCGTGGGTGGCATCGCCGGTGATGCCCACAGGCTGTCTGCCGTACTCTAGGTGCTTCCCCGTCATGCATGGGCAGATGTGTGCGCACGCATGCACACACACACACACACACACACACTCCCACCAACACAGTTGCCCCCCCTTACCCTCACGGCACACATTGCACCTCCCCACCATGATTACACCGTTTGTGTGTATCCCCACCACATATGTGCTGCACAATCATGGAGTCACACCACATGCACACACTATTTGTATTACACTGGGTTTGTTTGCTGTTGTGATTCTGGTTTTCACTGTTATGTTAGTCTGTGCATATTAAAATTGTTGATCACTTGTACTCTTCAGGTTGTTGTGCAGTCTGTACTTACCCTCTGGTCTGTTGCAGTATCCTGATGATGTTGTCCCGGTGCTGTATGGCCCTGCGTGCCATGCGAGGGTCCCTCCTCTCCAGTTGCTCCACTATCCCCCTGACCACTGGCTCTGGTTCACTGTCAGACTGTCCCTCAGGTTCAGGTGCCTGTGTCCCACGGTTCATTGCCATGTTGTGCAGCATACAACAGGCTAGGAAGATACGGCATACCTTCTGAGGTGTATATTGGAGGGCACCACCTGATGTGTCAAGGCATCTAAATCACATCTTCAGGATGCCAAACACCCTCTCTATTATGTTTCTTGTTCTGGCATGTGCCTCGTTGTAGAGCTCCTCAGCCACTGTGGCCGGTCGGAGTACTGGTGTGAGCAGCCAGGGCCGCAGGGGATAGGCACTGTCTCCTGTCAAAACATATAACTTGTTAGTGCTGTACTGCGGTCTGTCAGCTGCTGTCCTGCACCTGTCTGTGGCCCTCCCACATCCCTTCCCTGGCCTGCAATGCCTGCCCCCATCCATGCTGTTGTGTGTTTGCCTTGTGTGCTACAACTCACCGACTAGTTGTCCACTGGGTATTCTGCCCTCCTCAAAGGCCTGACACAGCTGAGACTGGTGCCAGATGAAGGCGTCGTGGGCACTGCTGGGGTACTGTGCATAAACATTGGTGATGTGCCCCGCCACAACGCACACCACCTGGCAGTTGATGGAGTGGTACCCCTTCCTGTTCACATACACATCACTGCCATCACCAGGTGGTGCATGGATGGGGACATGGGTGCAGTCAATGGCACCCAGTACAGATGGTAGGTGCGCAACTCGATGGAACTGCTGCATTGTTTCTCTGCGCTCTGCTGCTGTGCTGGGGAATACTATAGATTCTGAAGCATGTGGCAGGAGAGCCTCTGAACTGGGTCAGGGATGCGGAGGTGGCAGACTCGCTACCCCAATGGTGTCCCCTGCTGGTCGCTGTGGGACGCCCTGTGGCAAGGAAGCACATCGCTGCTGTCACCTTCTCCTCCACTGTCATGGCATGACTGCATCTGGTGTTTGACTGCAGCTGCTCGTGCAGGAGTTCACAGAGCTGCCTCAACATTCTGCTGTTCATCGGTACCGGCCAACGATGTGGTCATCAGGCAGGGTCTCAAAGGAGACCCTGGGCCGGTACAGCCTGTTTGCAGCATACCGCTCCTGGGCTCATGCTAGGCCCATGTTGTGCCTGCTCCTTTCCTCCACCTCCTCCTCCTCCTCCTCCACTACAGCTGCCATCAATGGCAGGATCACTGCTACTGGGACTGCACACATTCCTACTTCCTGTGCTGCTCCTCCTCCTCTGTGTTTGCCCTGTGTTTGAGACCGGCCTTTTATGGGCGGTAACTAGCGCTTAGCTAAGGGCTGCACTATGTATCCTAGCGAGGCGCTGAACCTTTTGAATATCCTCATGCCTCTCAGCACAATTCCCACTCCATCCTTTTGCCCTTGCATACATTACTGGTTAGCCCAGCGCTACTGCAGTTTGGCAGCTTATTTGGCCTTTTGAATATAGCAAACCCACGCTAATCCCACGCCAAACCTGCCAAATGGTTTTTGCCTGGCAAGGTTTTGAATATCTGCCCATAGACAAATCTGGACATAGAGGAAACATGCTTGCTCACTTTTGGCATCACAATGATGCCATCATCTGCCACCAGTCCCAGCCATGCCAGGCAGTAAGTGGTGACCCTGCCGCCAGTGGACAGCATGGCAGTGTGGCCATACAGCACACCCTGCGGACCACTCTTCTGTGGACACCAACAGATGCCAGCACACACATGCAGCACTGTGGGCATGGAGGATGTTGAGGGGAGTGTCGGGTGGCCAGGCCATGCCACATACCAGGTGTGGCCACAAAGCTGGGACACATCATGCAGTGCACGTGGGCCAGTATTGGGAATACCCCAACACCAGTGTGCCTTTCTGATAATATATGCCCCCCCCGGCCACATACCGCACAGCTGTACAATTGCCACAGCACACAAAGCTGGACATGTATATGTCACTGTGAGCATCCCATGCCAGAGGTGCAGCATCTGTGGGTCACACAATAGCGTAACAGTAATGTCCACTGTCAGTAAACACCTGCAAGTTGGGCCTGTTACTGTGTATAGTGCAGTCATCATCACTACCCTACGCACCATAGGCAGTGCTGTGTCCTCACCCTACTGGCCCCCTTGCTACTGTAGTGTCTGCTGTGCACTGTAGCATGACCTACAGTGTGACAGTTGCATGCAGCACCACCACCATCTGTCCCTATGCTGTGTTGTCCCCGGAGTACAATATTCTATGCTATGTTGTACTGTTTACATGTAGCCTACAGCTATCATCATGCACTGCCAGACTGACCTACAGGTGGAGCTGCGGTCAGACCTGGCCAGCCCCTGTACTTCCAGACTGATCTACAGATGGAGCTGTGGGACCCTGCAGTAATGCTGGGCAAACTGCATGCAAATCAGGGCATAATGAGATGCTAATCTGGATGTTTGCCCAGAGACTACCTAAGTAGGTTAATTTGCATGTCACTTTAGAATATGGCAAAGTTTAGCACCGGGCTAATGGTTTAGCCCTGTGCTAAACCTATACAAATGTGTTAGCACTGTGCAAACAGTCTGGGGAATATTATACAGTTTTGAACACTGTACTTTCACATGCACTGCTGCTGCAGCTGTACCAGGTCTGCACATTGGCCACATAGTTCACCTTTACCTACCTTCACGTCACTGTGAACTGTGTTGCTGTTGTGGTTTGCACTTCCTGGTTGCTATATTCAGAGCTGTCTTATTCCAGGCTAAGTTTGCCCTGCACTCCCAACCCAGTTTGCCCGGCCTCATTCCCATGCTACATACAGAAGCTGTTTTTCCTGGGCTATTCCTTTTGAATTTAGCTTGCTTTGTGCTCCCGACTAAGTTTGCCCATCGGGCAGTGTTATTTTAGCCCTGGGGCAAAGTTTTGAATATCTAGCCCATAAAAGGGGATCTCCTCCAAACTCCATGAAATAAATTATTATTTCAGTATTATCAACAACAAAAAAAGATAGAGGGGCAACTAAATGTAGTAACTACAGACCAGTATCATTAATAAATGTAGACTGTAAATTAATAACCAAAATCCTAGCTAACAAAGTTAATAGAATAATAAATTATTAAGTCTCCCTGATCAGGGCGGTGTTCTTAATGGACACTAGAGTACAGACTGCCTCAGAAAAGTGTTGCATGTTATACAGGCAGCCAAAAAACAAAATGTAATTCACTCCTGTCCTTAGACACACAAAGATAGAGCTGAATGGAAATATCTTAATTTCATATTAGAAAATATAATTTTGGCATGTACATGTAAATGGCTAAACACCCTAAATATAGACATCAACAAAGATTAAAATAAACAGATTCTTTCCTAACTCCTTCTAACTTTACAGGGGTATGAGACAAGATTGTCCCCTCTCACCTCTACTGTTTATTTTAGCACTCAAACCCTTACTATTAAAGATAAGAGAATCACTGGATATATATGTTTACAAATTTAGTACATCACACAAACTTATGGCTTAACACAGGCAATGTTTTAATATTCATGAGCAAGTCTAATGTCTTTTTCCATCAGTTACAATTCACTTAACATTTTTTCTGCCTTTGTAGGTTTCCAAATTAACAATATTGATGCTCTACCACTCATAGAAAATATAGACTCATCTAAGTTAACACAAGCAGAAATCAGGATAACAAACTCAGAATAAGATATTTGGGCTTAAGGTTACATAAAGATCTGCAAATAGCTTCAGGAAAACAAAACAAAACAAAACAAAATGCTTCTCTTAATAAAAAAGATTACTTTAGACGTCCAAAGATGGCGCCCAATAATGCTATCTCTATCCAGTAAAGTCAAATCAGTCAATATGATGATTGCACGTAAACACTTCTATACTTTACATCATTTACCACTACACATACCTTCTTCTTATTTTACAATGATAAACCAAATCATAAGAAGATTTATATGGACAATAAACTTGCTAGAATCTCGTGGGCCAAATCACAACAGCCCAGGCATTGGGGAGGTCTGGTGTTGCCAAATTTCCAACTGAGACATGATGCCTTTATAGTATCTCAATACATAAGAGTTATATGGCAAAGGGCTATGAATAGAAAACCTGGATGGTTCTCTACAGAGAATTCTGTGCTAAAGGCTAATGATCCTAAAATCATTCTTTTACAATGCTTTCATGGTCATTAAGAACAGATCTGATATTTAAGATGTCAGCTAATGCTTGGTTAAAAATCTCCACACAGTTAAAACAGAATCCTATTACCTCACTGCACTGTCCACTGTGGGCAAAACCATTTATTGCAGTTCAATGGAAATCCACTTGAGCTAGAATCCTGAAGCATAACGTATTTTCACTATTGGAGATCTTGAATACTATGGCTCCCTTCCCATATTTAGCTAAAAAAATAATTCCATCAAGAATGGCCTGCTGTCACTACTTACAAATTATGTATGTCTTACAATAATCCATGAACGAGCATTTAATCTGACCAACACAGAATGTATTAGACAGTACTTTTACCAACAGCAAATGTCAAAACATTTACTCTAATCTAGTGATGGAATCTGATGAAAACCATATGGAGAGTCTCATAAATAAATGGAAGTAGAACATAATTAAAATATATCTCGAGAAGAATGGAATGAGAGCTGGAAGAATACTCGTAGAGACAGCAAAGGTAGACTTGTCCATTTCAAGATTTCACATATGTGGCATTACTCCCCAACCAAACTGACAGAGTTAGGCATTACAAATGATGACAAATGTTTGAGATGCCTCAAGGAAAGGGGTGACATAACACATATTCTATGGTCATGTGATAAGCTTGAGGTGTTCCAGAAAGATGTATGGCTTTCACATGAAATAATCCTGTATTATAATCTGAATTGTTCTAAGAAATTTATAATGCTTAGAATCACAACTGATCTAGAGAACATTAACAAAATGCAGCAACTCTGGTTGCATGCAGCCCTTATTACTACTAAGAATGTTATTCTGAGATGATGAAAACAAGACGAGTTGTTGCGCTTTATGGAGTGGCTGCAAGACTTACCTCTTAAAGCTAGTTATGAAAGATTTACATATATAAGCCAAGGTAGGATTGATAAATAGCATACAGTGTGAACACCATGTTTAAATTCTGTTTTTTGTAAAATCCAAAGAGATAGGTGCTGGTGATTATAATTCTCTCTTTTTATGGTATATAAAAGCTGGCTCTTTACCCTTTAATCCGTGCATTTCAGTAAAAAAATGTGTTTTTCACTCAATTGATAGATATTACAGCAGTAAATAGAAATGTACCACCCTGCACAAGCAAAATTAGCTACATAAATGTGTATGTAGCTATTATATTGTATTCTATATGTATCTAATGCTCATATGATTATTGTTTGTATGTTCATGAAAACGCAATTAAAGGTAATTATAAAAATACATTTGATATTTCTTCATTTAACCCAAATCAGTTCCAGTTATCAAAACAAAAGTCCATTTGAAGTGCACATTTGCCATTAGAACTGTATGATAGCAGAGTGGCTCCCCTTTCACTACAAATATCGTGTGTTAATTCCATTTACTCTGACTCTTCACGGGGATTCTCAAGCACTTCATCTCAGAGAATGGTGAAAAGGACCATGCAGCAATAGATTGCAAACAAAAACATATAGCGTAATCGGACAAACAAGCACCACAAATACAGGGGTTTTAATATCTCAGTAAGAAAAATAACAAATTTAATAAACAGATGAGGCCAGTGTTTTGAGATAGGGATATGCTGCCAGAATCTGGAGGACATTCTTTGTAGGGTTCGAGGCATGCTGCATACGCCATGACGTGGGCAATGTAGTTTTGCTCCTGGACACCATGGAAGAGGTGGGCCATGGGGCCTTTAAGCGTAGATGCCCAATCTTCTCCCCATGGGTTTCAGAGCTCAGCGGAACTGCCGCCTGCTGCCTGTAGTTATTGTCATCTGTAAGACATAGACCAAGGTAGGTTAGAGAGAGATTATAGCCAGTGTAATCTAGTGGTTGGAGAACAAAACTGTAAATCTGGAGCCCAGTGTTTGAATCCCACAACTGCCACTTCCTCACTGGGGAACTCTGACCAAGTATTTAACCTCTCTGTGCGTAATTTCCAAGCAACTTCCCAGTATTCTATTTCTGAGCTGTTTGAAACTCCTTGTGTGTCTAAGATGATAGCAACATTCTCACCCTCCTATCCTGGAGAGCAAAGTGCTTTAGGATACAATCTATATGAAATATGCTACATAAAACAATTCCTTCTCACCCCTTCCCTCCCTTGCCTTCCCTCTCCCTTCCCTTCCTCTCCTTCCCTTTCTGTTCCTTAGGAACAGTGACTACATTCTGTTCTGTGTTCCATTTCCTCCATTTGTTCTCCATTTCTATCCCTCATTATGCAGCATCTGCAGGCACTCCAACTGGTGCAGTCATGTGACTTTCACACTTTATCCTAGTCCTCTTGGCCTACAGAACAGCAGTCTGACCACCTCGGTACTCCAGGCAAAACCTCAGGGTCATCTAGTAGTCATATCAAGTTACCTCCTTTCCCACGTGCAATGGCAATCTTTTTTCTGCATCTTCTGGTCGCTATCCTAGAAAGTTAAACCCACACAGCCCAGTAAAACCTCTTCTACTTTGTTAAATCCCTCATGGGGCCTGTCAGCCCCTTCAGACCACATATTGTTTCCAGGTTAAAATAAAACCCATTATGTGTTTGCTCTCCTGATGTAGAAAAAGTTTTTTATTTATCAGCTTTCCCGTTCTTAGCAAAATCCCCAAACTGCTATTGCTGTAATCATATTAATAACTGGTTTGGTTTCCAATCCTTGATCTCATCTCATTTATTCCATCCTGAACCTTAGGATTGCCCCTGCTCATGACAGCCACTTATGAGATGAAGCAGTCTCCTCACACTGGGCAGCTAGTGTGTGTGTGTGTGTTTAAAAGACTTCACTGAGTGTTCCCTTTAGATGCTAGAAAAAGTGTTTATCTAGACTAGAGGCCTCAATGACTGTTCCCCTTAGTTGCTGTAGAACATATTGCTCTAGACTGGAGGCCTCAGTAAGTGTTTCCTTTAGGTATTTAGGAAGTGTGGATCTAGAATGGAAGTCTCATTGAGTGTTCCCTTTAGATGCTGTAGAAAGTGTGGGTCTACAATGGAAGCCTCATTGAGTGCTACTTTTAGATGTTGTAGAAAGTGTAGCTCTAGACTACAGGCCTTAGTGAGTGTGTGTTCCCTTTGGATGCTATATAAAGTGTGGATCTAGAATGGAAGCCTCAATGAGTGTTTCATTTAGTTGCTGTAGAAAGTGTGAACCTAGAACGGTGGCCTTGGTGAGTATCCTTTTGGATGCTTTAGAAAATGTGGACCTAAAAATCAATGCTTCTATGAATCTGCCCTTTAGATGCTGTAGAAAGTGTGAATCTGGAATGGAAACCTCAATCAGTGTTCCCTTTAGATGTTGTAGAAGTGTGTATCTAGAATGAGGGCCTCATTAAGTGTTCTCTTTAGATGTAGAAAGTGTAGATCTAGAATGGAGGTCTCAATGAGTGTTTCCTTTAGTTACTGTAGAAAGTGTGGATCTGGAATGGATGCCTAAATGAGTGTTCCCTTTAGCTGTTGCAGAAAATATGGATCTAGAATTGAGGTCTACTGAGTGTTCAATTTGGATGCTGTAGTAACTGTGTACCTAGAATGGAGGCCTCTTTGAATTTTTCCTTTAGATGTTGTAGAAAGTGTGGATCAAGAATGGAGGACTTATTGAGTGTCCCCTTTAGATGCTGTAGAATCAACTCACCACAGGGGTTACTGTGGGAGCAGGATGTGGCATCTCAATCCCCCAGACCACCATAGGGGTTGCTGTGGGAGTGGGACATGGCACATCCCTCTCTCACCCACCACAAGGATCACTGTAGGAGTGGGACATGCCATCTTCTCCTAGCTCACCACAGGGGTCACTCTAGGATAGGGACATGGCCCCTACCTCCCCTAGCCCAACACAAGGGTCTCTCTAGGAGTGGGACATGGCATCTCCCTCCCCTGACTCACCACAGGGGTCATTCTACAAGGTGGACAAGGCCCCTACCTCCCCTAGACCACCACAGGAGTCATTCTAGGAGTGGGACATGGCACCTCCCTCTCTCCCATGGCCTACTACAGGGGTTGCTCTAGGAGTGTGACATGGTGTCTCCTTCCCTGGCTCACTACAGGGGTTGCTCTGGGTGTATGACATGGTGTCTCCCTCTCCCAGACCACCACAGAGGTTGTTTCTGGAGGGGCACATGATACCTCCCTTCCCTGGCACACTACAGGGGTTACTTTTGGAGTGTGACATGATGCCTCCTTTCCTGACACACTGCAGGGGTTACTCTAGGAGTGTGACATGGTGCCTCCTTCCCTGGTACACTGCAGGGGTTGCTCTGGGAGTGTGAGATGGTGCCTTCTTCCTCAGCCCACTACAGGGGTTGCGCTAGAAGTGTGTCATGGTGCCTCCTTCCTCTGCCCACTACAAGGGTTGTTCTACGGGTGTGACATGGTGCCTCCTTGCCTGGCCCACTACAGAGGTCACTCTGAGAGTGTGACATGGTGCCTCCTTCCCTGGCTCACTACAGGGGTTGCTCTGGGTGTGTGACATGGTGCCTCCCTCTCCTGGACCACCACAGAGGTTGTTGGTGGAGAGGCACATAGTACCTCCTTCCCCTGGTCCACCACAGGGGCTGCTCTAAGAGGTTAATATGGTGTCTCCTTCCCTGGCGCACTACAGGGGTTGCTCTGGGAGTGTGACATGGTGCCTCCCTCTCCCAGACCACCACAAAGGTTGTTGCTGGAGGGGTACATGGTACCTTCCTTCCATGGCCCACCACAAGGATCACTGTAGGAGTAGGACATAGCACCTCCTTGCCCAGGACCACCACAGGGGTCACTCTAGGAGTGTGGAATATGGCACCTTCCTCCCAACCCACCACAGGGCTTGCTGTGGGAGTGGGACAAGGCACCTCCCTTCCCTGACTCACTGCAGGGTTTTTGTGTTAGTAGATGCAGCACCCCCCTCTGCCAGCCCACCACAGGGGTCACTGCGGGAACAGGATGTGGCATTTCAATCTCCTGGTCCACCACAGTGGTTGCTGTGGGAGTCGGACATGGCATCTCCACACTAGTTCACCTCAGGGTTTACTCTGGAAGTGCGAAAGAGGGTCTCCCTCAACCCACCCACCTCAGGGATTATTGCTTTGAGTGGAACATGAAACCTTCCTCCCTGGCCCAACAGTGGGGTTGCTGTGGTAGCAGGATATGGTAACCCAATCCCTTGACCCACCAAAGGGGTTTCTGTGGGAGTAGGATGCAGAGTCTCCCTCTGCCAGGCCACCACAGGGGTTGCTGTGGAAGCAGGACATGGCACCTCCCTCTCTCCCCTATCTCACCACAGGGGTTGCTGTAAGAGTGTGGTGTGGTATCTCTCTCTCTCTCCCTCTCCTAAACAGACTCTCCAGCTACTGTTACAATCACCTCTGGCCATGGGCTGCCAGCCAATGGGGAACCCAGGCTAACTCCTAAACCTTGGCTCCCACACAACAGTGGGGTGTGCTACTGCTGGTTGTTGTGGGGTGGTAAACCATTCCCATTAGAACAGCACTGCAATGAAGCTGGGTAAAAATTGTGACCCGACCTTCTTTCACTAGGAAAGATTCCAGGCATGTTTCAGTTCTATATGGTGGTGACATTATTTTCTAGTTCCATCAACTATCTCCAAAAAAGATCAGAAGAACTACAGGTAAAAATCAATATCAGTAAAACAAAAATTTTTGTTTTTGGAGAAAATAAATTAGTAGGGAATTGGTATATAGGAAAGCAGAGAGTTGATATTGTCTCCAACTATGCATACCTAGATTTGCTTCACGTCAAACTGTCTATGGAATCTACATGCTGAAACTACATTGGAAAAATTGAGGAAGACTGAGGGGGGATTAAACAAATTTAATCATAGATGCAGTGGCTTAACCATAATACCCTTGATACAAGCAGTGAAAGTTAAATTTGAAGCTCACTTACTATATAGGGCAGAATGCAGGAGACTTACAAATTACAGTAAACTCACTATACCATTGTTTAAAATGTTAAGAAATGTCATGAGGCTGGGGCACTCATGCCCTGCAGCCTATGTAAGGGCTGAAGTAGGTTTAACTAACATTAATGCCCTAATAGAATCTTGAAAATGTAATTTCTGGTTGAGATTGATAAGACTGCCCAATACATCATTAGCAAAACAATCTCTGGCTGAAAAAGAAACTTGAAATGCTATGGGCAACAAAACTAAATATTGGTACACAACATTAAGGGTACTGTTAAGCAAACATAAGCTAAATGTTTTAAGAAAAGCTGTGGAGAAAAAAAAAATTGGCTTGAGTGTACAGCATAAAAACTACATAACCAAAAAAGTTACACATTTTTGGAATATTGAGGACTTGAATGCTATCATCAAGTCCCTACTCAGAATGGTATGCAAAAATAATACTTATTTTGGGCCCAAAGCATAGCTTGACATATTAACGGATGTAGAACTCAGTGCAACATTCATCAGCTGCAAATTTGAACATTTCCCAAGCAATGTCCTATTACATTGTTATAAAAAAGGTGAAATAGAACCAGGAAATTGTGATTGTGCTAGTGTGGGGATTGAAGATTTATCTCATGTGATGTGGGATTACCCCCAGTACTTAAAAGAAAGAACATACTGGTTGAGCCCCTTTCTAAGTGATATGTATGAAACAGACAAGGAGATTTTGACAAGTATTTTAATTTACACAGAGGATGCCTGGACCGTAGAGAGAGTGGCCAAGTATTTTTGTGAAATTAGTAAGGTTAAAAGAAGACTTACTACAAACTAATGTATGAGTCTTTGTTACACACATCCTTTGTTTTAGATGGAATGAGTGCAATATTAACGTTATAAAATTTCTCTCTCACCTGTGTACTATTTTATCCTTGTATATTTACGTATCTTATAAGAGCTGTATTTTAATTGTAAAGGCTCTATATTCAGTCACAGGTGGCCATTTTGAGTAAGGTTAAACACAGAACCATTCAACTGATATTTACGCTATGGGGCTAAATGAGTTTTTAAGCTACACAATAAAATATTTTGATTGATTGATATGGAGTTCCATCAACCCTTGAGTATTTTAAAAGTTCCAACTTAGTTTTGCTCAAGAAAAAGATGGCCACCACATCTGGCTCAAAATAGCATTATAACCTAGCAAGGATTAGGATCGAGAAAATCAAAAAAAAAAAAAACTCAAGGTGCAGAACACAGGAGGTACCTCGAAAATTAGATTGGACAGGCATGCTAATGTTTTTATTAATTATAGCTGGAAATAGCTTTTTAGAAAACATTTTTCCTTGCACTGCTGCTTCAATAACAATTAACTGTAATATGGTTGCCATTCTCTCGACTGCGGTATAATATAGAGGATAATGTATGGTTCTATATCTACAACAAGTGTGTGTAGCCATCAAGAGGTTCCCATGGTGACCATTTAAAGCTCAAGAGGTTTTGGTCACCATGGGCGACCTTGAGACGGCACACATGCTTGTTGTAGATATAGAATCATACATTGTCTTATATAGTGTATGGTTCTGCTGTGGCACATGTATGGACTTTTTAAAAATCATTTTTAAAATATCCTCACCTTACTTTGTCATTTTTTTCCCCTGTATGATGCTCTCCTTTGTTCAAGCTCTCACTGCCATGGCTGCTTTTAAAAGTGAAAGTTCATGCATCGGACATGCGTGACCCCGTTCTAAGTTGTTATGCTGCACTAGCTATGTAGCTAGTGTAGCATAACAAAACAACTAAGTAGCTAGTGCAGCAAAACAACGTTGTTGAAGGGATGGTGTTTCATCCTCAACAACATTCCACCATACACTATATGAGGCTGTTCAGCATCCTCTCTGACCCAAAGCATGGACTGTCAGTTTTCTTACCAGTTTTTGTTGACATTATGTTTGAGAGCATCCCACTTTCAGTAGCAAACCTGGGTCCATTGCCTATAGTATATAGAGTACTCCCCCAATGGTCCCAAACCCACCCTTCCAACTCTTCACTTGGAGGGTTAGGCCAAATTGGGAGCTATACTCTAAGTTTTGTTTGCTGATATTTAACTTTTGGACTCAGTAGCAAATGGAATAGTCTGCTTATTATTATAAAAATGTTGCATTGGGGATGTGCTTATATTAGAGGTTTTAGAATGCTAGCATGTCTCTATAACTGTAACACAATACTTGGTATTATTAGGGGCTTATTTTGAAGACAGGTATCTTGGGTTTCATCATCATGGCAAGCCATGAGTCTTCACTGTCTACCAGGTAATAAGGTCAAGTATACACTGAAAAGATTTCCTGATAGACTGTAGGTTTCAGGGTCCATATAGGATGTGCACCATTTAAGATTCCTTGTTCCTTGTGCTTTTGGGTCTTGATTTTAACCATAAATGTATCACAGGTTTGCACTTTGCACATTTGTTAATATCTATTGATGGGAGCATCTATTAGATTTATTGTTACCAGGTGAACTTAATAATGTGTTGCTAGTGATCAATTAGTGTTGTAGTAATGTTATTAATGAATTACAATATTTAAATAAGGTAGATTAAATCTGAGGCTCCGCCCCTACTGAACACCTGTCAGGTTGAAGTGCCAGTGTTTGTTCTGCATCCTCCTTTTTGTGATATTGTTACACCTTAAGCTCACTCTAAAATGGGTAAAGTGCAATTAAACTGCAATATCTAGTCTTTTGTAGTTACAAGTGCGTCCTTGAGTGCAGTTACCTATTCCTGCCTTCACCATCACCCCTGGAACCTGGACTAACCCCTAAACCTTGGTTCCCACACAATAGTAGGATCTGTTACTGTTGGACTGTTGTGGGGTGCTAGACCATTCCCATTAGAGCATCAAAGCCATGAAACTGGGCAAAAGATTTGACCCTACCTTCTTTTACAATTAAAGATTCCAGGCATCTTCTGGTTGTATATGGTAGTCAACTTTTCTAGTTCCACTTAAATTTGAGCAATCTAAAAATATGTCAGATGAGTTTATTCTCAAGGAAAAAAAAAGATGGTAGTCACATTTTGGTTTAGAAATAGTATTGCAGATCTGGCAAGGATTAGGATCAAGAAAATTAACAAAAAGTCATGGTGCACAGCACAAGAGATACCTCGAAAATTGTATTTGATAGGCATGTTATTTTTATTAGTTGTAACTGGAAACTAGCTTTTTAGAAAACGTTTTTCTTTGCACTGCTGCTTTAATAACAATAGACTGCATTGTAATATGGTGCTGTTATGCCAGCCTCTCTGATCCACAAAGCATGGACTGTCAGTTCCCTTACCAATGTTTGTTGTCGTTATGTCTGCAAGCCCCACCTTCAATAGCAAACCCGGGTCCGTTGCCATAGTATACTTGTGTATGGCATCTTGTCCCCTGCATTACTTGGTGCTAAACCTAAATTAATAGATCAAAACATGGCTGTCATCTGAAATCCACCAATTAGAGATTTGAGAATTAGAGTAATTATTCAATGAACAGTACTAACATACAATGTTGAAAAGCAACACTCTACTAACATTTTGCATTTCATACCATTGTGCTTGCAACACTCTTACTTAATGTTTTCTTACTTTTTGTCTCAATCCTATAATAAGTATGGAATAGAATAGAATGGAATGGAATGGAGCAGAACAGAAAGGAATAGAACAGGACAGAGTAGAGTTAAGTAGAGTAGAATGGAGCGGAATGGATTGGAATGAAGTGCAACAGAATGGAACAGAACAGAACAGAATAGAATAAAGTAGAACAGAGTAGAACAATTAAGCCAATGAATTGGCTAACGCCCCCTCAAGATGTGCAAATATGTAAGCAATAATACCAGACATGGTGGGTGGTACTAGGCTATACTGGACTGCCCAGGGGTGTAATGTGGCCTGATGCCACAGATGGGTAACCTTATAGTCCTGGAAGGTCAGTGTGCCTACCACCCACCATGGAAGTATTGTGTACTTAGAAAAAATGTTTGGGGCTGACCTGGTGGAGCTGAGGGCTGAGGTGCTGATGCTTTACTTCGTGCTACACTGGTGACCCAGGTTCGGGAAAGAACCCAGGACATCAGGGGTCAGCAGGGGCAAGAGAAGATCGAGCATCTGAAGGACTGCTCTCTTCTCTCAGGGGAGGGAGGGATCATCATCTCACTTGTCGACTGTCCTCTCGTGGGGGCTGGGGGGTGATGCAGGCTGGGAAAAGAGCAGCCAGTGGGTGTGGTGTGCATGTGCTATGCCTTACGCTGGCAGGAAGGGACACTAGAAAAGTGGGAAATGGTGGATGGGGACTCTATGAGGGCCCATCCCTATTCCACAGGCCTGCTGTCATGGTGTCCTCATATTTAAATTGTGCTCCGGGGATGAAGTTAGCTCCCTTTCTGACCATGTCACAGAGGATAATCTGTCTCAGGGATGGTTGGAACGTTCAGGCTGGCGGACGGGTGGTGCATGACAGAGTTCCTGCCCTCAGCGTGCCTGGAAGCATAAACAGTTGAATAAAAAAAAAAGAAAATGGGTTATTTGTAAAATGTTTATAAAATATTTAAAAAATGTAAAACAAATACTTACAAATTATTAAAAATGAATATTGATTTTGCTGTAAAGTAATCCCTCTGTTGATACACTTACAAGTAGAAAGTGCTGCTGTTTTCAACAATTTTTTTTAAGTATCTGTCTGCTTGTTTCCTTGTGGCTTGCCCCTTCCCTTCACCCTGCCACTTACTTTTTTTGTCTGCGATGACTTTCAGCACGAGAAGCACAATTGGAATATGTGGTAGCTGTGATCAGTCAGGACAGTGTGCTGCAAATGTCAGAGCTTGAGAGTTGAGACTGGAAGTAACAGTGCTGAAAGTGTGGTCTGTGTTATCACTGTGCTCACTTTCATTTTTGCTGAAATAATGATTCGGTGATCAAGGATGTCACTTTTTTGAGCAGAGAAAAGCAGATTCCGAGTGGTGGAATCAAGCAGTGAGAGGGTGATTTGCTTAGCAGGGCAGCTGTTACTTTTAGATGCATGATATGTACTGCCTGGAGGAGAGGAGGAAGAGGGAGGTTATGATTGAGACATTTAAGTACCTCGCAGGGAAGAACAAGGTGCAGAAAAACTCAATTTTTCATTGAAAAAGATGTTCCAGGACTAGGGGACATGGGATGAAACTGAAGGAGGGAGGTTCGGATGGAATGTGAGGAAGAATTTCTTCATGGAGGTGGTGGACAAATGGAGCACCCTGCCGGTAAAAGGCAGTGGGGGCTGAAATGATTACAGGATTTAAAAATGCATGGGATAGGCATCAGGGATCCTGGTAGTCGAGGAGAGGGAAATCTAGTTCTACAGAAGCTTGAAGAAGCAAAGTACATGCGCACATGGGCAGACTAGGTGGGCTGTGGGACCTTACCTGCGTTATCATCTATGTATATATCTGTGTGATTGGATGGGAGTGGGAATCTGAAATGTGAATACATCTTAAGATAAACTACCCTGACATGAGACCAGAACAATCACAAGCAGTGAAAAAACTGAGGCTGCTTTCTTCTTTTTTTAAATGAAAATACAGATAATGAGTTTTGACACTGGCGTTGTGGTGAGGGGGTGGGCTCACTCGCTAAGCAAGAAAAAAATGTCTACTGTTGTAAATATGAATAAATCCTGACAGGTGGCTGAGGGATATCTTTCAGTAACAGGGTAGTTGGCAATGGAACTAGTTTTGTCCTGGTCTTTGTTGGCACCTAAATGTATGCCCTGGCAAGGTTTTTAGTCAATCAGAGACCACAGTTTTCCCTAGCCATTTTCTAAGTCACCATAATTGTATGCCTTAAGGCTGGGACTTCTTAGTAGCCACATCACGCAATTAGCAAATCGGTTCTCCTATAGTCAAGGAATGGCTTGCCATCACAAATATGGCTGCCACCTTTACTCACTAAAATTCTTCAAATAGGCTCTGAAAATAAAACTCTCCTTAAAATAAAATCTGGTATAATCAAGTAAAACTGATATGAAATATAAAACATTGCAACAGATAAATAGAGACATCATCAGGACAGGTAAAGAGCAGATGTAAATTTGTGAAACAAATCATAAGTTCCTAAACATTATAACTTACACAGATATGGAACTATATGATCTCAAGCCTGCTGTGCAGGAAATTGTATAATGAAGCCTATTTTAGTGATTGTTTTAAAACTGAATTTTGAGGCTGGCCCAGTGCCATGGTGGTAATACTAACCCCACAGCAGCGACATGGGATTGTGCGATCTTGGGTTGCTGGTGGCTGGGCAGAAGGGAGGATAGAGTGCCAGCTGGATGACTGTCCTCTCCCGGGCAGGTAGGGTTGCCAGCTCCACTGCGTGATCGCCACTAAGTGGAGGCCTGGGGGTAGGATGGGTCTATGAGTAGCAAAGGAAGAGATGGAGCTGCGGGACTTCTGTGGAGCATGCCGATCTCCACATGCACATGCTGACATGTGCATCCCTGCTATGGGGAAGGTGGGACCAGAAAAATGGAAAAAAAGGGCTGTGGCAGGCTTCATGAAGCCACACCCACTCTCTCGGACCTGCACCACCACCACCTGATCTCTAGATCTATATTTATTGTACCAGGGTGAACAAAGACCCCCCTTCCTGTCTCCACTGTGGGGGGAAATCTGTGGGGGACTAACAGTGGTCCCCAGTGCTCCCAGGTCACCCCTATAAAATAGGCACTTGTGTCTGGTGGGGCTTACCTAGTTACCAAAGAGTTAAAAAAAGGGGGATAGCAAGAAAGGGATTAGGGAAATGAAAGAGGAGATAGAGACGCTGGAGACATAGTCAACAATCTGGCAGCGGAAATTTAATGTAAAGAAGTGTAAAGTAATGCATTTTGGGGAAAACAATATAACTAATTAGATGGGAGGGTACAAATTGCCAAGCCTACTGAGGAATGAGACTTGGGTGTTATTATAAGCAGTAATCTTAACATGTCTAATCAATGCAACTTGGCATTCAGTAAAGCTACTAAGATGTTCTTTTGTATAGGTAGAGGATTTGAAAGTAGGACTAGATATATGATATTACCTTTATATCAGTCTCTGGTTAGACCCCACCTGAAGTACTCTGCTGTGCACAGTTTTTAGACTCTTGATTTAAAGAAAAAATTGTGATAGACTGGTTGCAGTACAACATAAGGAAACTAGAATGATCCATGGAAAGCAAGAAAAATCATGGAGGAAAGGATGGCAGACCTGGACATGTACACCTTGGATGACAGAAGGGGAAGGGGAGACATTACTGAAATTTCAGATCCCTAAGGGTAATGAACAAGGTTGGTAGTGGGGTACTATTCACCAGAAATGACAACACCATGAGAGGAGGTCATAGGTAGAAACTAGTAGGGGGTAGATTTGAACGGGGTCTCAGAATGTACTACTTCACTGAAAGGGTTGTGGAAAACTGGAATAGATTGTAAAGGAGGTTGTTAAAGCTAGATCTATTAATAGTTTAATAGAAGGATGGATAAGTACAGGTGGCTAGTTCTCTAGTTCAGGGAATAGGACATGTGAGAGTGGGGTGTAGGAGAGTTAGTTGAAAATGGAACAGAAGAGAATCAACATGCATATAGTTTATGCATTCAGTAATACTAAAAATAGCAACTAGTATAGAGTATAGCTAAGGATCTTGGCAGACCTTATGTCTTTATCTACCATCATGTTTTCTATGTTTCTAAGAAGACAAGAACAATTTGCATTTATAGAATGCTTTTCACACACATTTAACATAATAACTATTAGGCACTTGTCACTGTGCATTTCTAGGAGGATAATGTCCATTGGTAGATCAGTACTTCCCACCTCCCACTGGATATTATCCTCCTGTCTTATCTTAAATAATATAAACAATACAGGTGAGCTAATGCACTGACTAGACTTCTTACCAAGAATGTCTGTTGCCACGTGAAGGTGTTTCCACCAAAGGTGAAGACATGAGAGTGGTCAGCAGTGACAATAGTGAGGGTTTCTGATTCCTTGGTCAGTTCTCCAGCCTTCTGGACAGCTTTATCCATCATGACTGCTTCCATCAGAGCTGCCTTTGCTCTCCCATCATGGTGACCATGGTCTATTCTGCCACGTGAAGTATAAAAGAGATGCAATAAATAACCAACTCAAAGATTCCAGGCCTAGCAAGGCTCCATCAGGCTGGGCTTAAAACATTGTATGGCAGTGGTTATCAAACAGTGCTAGTGTTTATATATCTTTTCTGTTAATTCCAGCATTATCACTGGGTTATTCAAAACTGTTGGGTAAGTATGCCATCCTACTTGGGAAAGTAAAATCCACACACACACGCATGCACTCACGCACGCACACACACACACACACACACACACACAGACTCACACTTGTGACATCAACATAGAACCCACGACTCCTCAGCATTCCATGAGTCAGTTATTTTTTGAACAAACCAGTTTCATTTTTGCCAAAGGGGTTGAGAATACAGTTCTCAAACCTTAACATTCACCATACTTTAATGATAAAAAGGTAGCAGAAACTGTTTTTAACAGATGGATAATTGAGGAAATTAATAATAGTCTGAACAAAGATCAAAATGGTTCTATTAAGAATGACTGCACCATGCACTTACTGATTAAATGTTTACATGATTCACATTTGGAAACTGAAAGGAGAGATATCACACATATATTGACGTAATAGGCTTTTCAAAGGCATTCAGTTTGATTGATAATAATACAACATTAAAACATGTAAGTATTTGAATGACAATCCTGTATTGCTTTGCTGGGTGGATTTATTTTAAGAAGACAGAAACAAAGGATACAATTAGGTGAGGTGGTACTGGAGTTATGTACTATCTGGGGTAGTCCCACAGCCAAAAACTGGCTTACTTGTTTCTTAATGACTATCATTTATGGTATTCAAATGAAAAGAAACCGTTTCATTTATGTAGATGACTACAATAAAAAAGATGAAAAATGGCAATCATGATGGAATTTAGTGATTAATTGAAAAAATAAGTTGTGAATCAATGAAAAGACAATGTAAAGTTTAAGTGTAAAATGACCCTAGAATTCAAAGAGCCAAAATTCTGAAGTGAATGGAACAGAAATTTCAATGGTCAATACAGTTAAAGTTAGTGGAGGTCCCAGTATCCGAGGAGTTGAAATGGAAACGTCATGTAGAACAGAGAATGAATAAAGATAATCACCATTACTACCCTAAAAGAGCTATTTTAAAGAGCAATTAATTGATAACTGTTTATAAATCGATTATCAGACCTAGTAACATGGATGCATACCTGGTATGAAACTCCAGACTCAGTGTTAATAACACAGTAAGATCAGAGGCTGTTCCAAAAAGAGTCTACAGAATAATGCAATGGGGAGTACACAGTGAAAAGTTCTATCAGGGATGGGACCTGGCGATATTAGAGAAAAGGGGAACATGCATGTTTAAAACAGTGTTTGAGTCTATGACCAACTCTGATTACAATTTAAGTAACTGAATTCATCCGCATAACAAAGTTATCACACCAGATTCAATAAAACTTGTAGTAGATGGTAGACATAATTGGCATACCAAAGGTTTATGAAAAGTTCTGTCCCATGGGGGCAGTATAGACATTTGGATGGGTTCAAGAAATAGGAAAATATGGCAAGGGTGATAGAAGTGGCCACAGCCAGCTTCCGTTTGGTTTCCAGTTGAGACCTGAACATTGGGTTCATCTTCAACAATTTGGCTGTACCACTATGGCGCGCAATGCAATAATTGGCATAGGGTAAAACAGATTACTGTACATATCAGGGGGAAGCTTTGAGATTGGCAATGAAACAGAGAATAATGCATGTGCAGGTATGTGTCATGAGGATTTTTCTCACACCTGAAGTATGTGACAATCCATAAACCCCGAGAGTGAAGCTTGAGGAGTTTATGAGATTATCACACACCGAGGGTGTATGAAAAATCCTCATGAAACAAACTTTGCACAGGCATTAATTTTTATAATAACTGGTGCAAAGCTTCAACAGAGAGAAAAACTGGTCTGTATTTGTGTGAGCGAGCATGTCCCTGAGCAGCTGCCATGCCTACACAAGTACAGTGACATGAGAGCACAAGTAGGGAAAACGCTGCAATAACCCGCTATAGAGTTATTACAGAATTCTTCGGGTTATTATGACATTTTATCAGGAATCCTTTTACAGCCATTATAGGGGATCACCTGTTATTATTATTGTTTACTATAGCTTACTTATGGTAGGTCGATTACATGCCATTGCTGGGGATTGGTGCATTTGTGGCAGTGTCACACAGTCTGCAATAAGTACAGCTGCGATGTCCCAGTTCTCTGTGGTCATTAATTGTTAAATATTCATTGTTGAGCTCAGTGCTTACCCTTTCCCCTTACAGTAATCTCTGTTTTATCTCCATGCCATTTTCAACCTCCTTAATTGTCCAATGTGTCTTCTCAATTTTTAATACCTCCCCAAAAAGGTATGCATCCAAGAACATAAACAGGAATTAAAAGGCAAAAGATTCATAGCATTCCATTTACCTTCCCAATCCATCAACACCTATGAAAGTACCCCAGGGGAGGTACCCAAAGACTGGAGGATAGCAGATGTAGTCCCCTTATACAAAAGTGGGAACAAAGAGGAAGCGGGGAACTACAGACCAGTCAGCCTCACCTCGGTAGTGGGGAAGATCATGGAAGCACTACTGAAGGAGAGATTGGTGGAACATCTGGTTGTCAATGGACTACAAGACCCAAGGCAGCATGGTTTCACCAGGGGAAGGTCATGTCAGACCAACCTCATTTAATTTTTTGACTGGGTGACTAGGGAGGTGGATCAGGGAGGGCAGTGGACATGGCCTATCTGGACTTCAGCAAGGCCTTTGACACACGTGCCACATAGAGACTATTGCACAAACTGGGAATATGGGTGTGGGCAGGACAGTAGTCGCGGTGGGTAGGTAACTGGCTGGGCAGCAGGACACAGAGGGTGGTGGTAATGGCTGTCACTCCACAGAGGGAAGAGTGACCAGTGGGGTACCACAGGATCAGTGCTGGGACCGGTACTATTCAATATCTTCATCAGTGACATTGCACAGGACCTAGAAGGCAGAATTTCACTGTTTGCTGATGACACAAAGCTCTGTAACAGAGTAGACACACCAGAGGGTGTAGACAGAATGAGAAGGACCTGCAGAAACTTGAAGAATGGTCAGGGGTTTGGCAGTTGAAATTCAATGCAAGGAAGTGCAAGATAATGCATATAGGGCACAAAACCCTGGCACAATATAACAGTTGGGGTGAGGATATAGCATGCACCAAGCAGGAAAGGGATCTTGGAGTTATCATCTCTGATGACCTCAAGGCAGGAAACAGTGTGACAAGGCAGCAGGTAAAGCAAATAGGATGCTGGGATGCATAGGCAGGGCATCACCAGCAGGAAAAGGGAGGTCATAATTCCACTACTATGAGACACTAGTGAGGCCGCACCTGGAGTACACTGTGCAGTTCTGGAGACCTTACCTATGTAAGGACATGGACAGGGTAGAGAAGGTTCAGAGGAGGGCAACAAAGATGGTGCATGGATTGCATCACAAGTCCTATGAGGACAGGTTGAAGGCATTGAACATGTACTCCCTGGAGGAGAGGAGGGAGAGAGGGGATATGATAGAGACATACAAGTATCTTACAGGGAGGAACAGGGTGCAGGAATGCACTATTTTTAAGCGAAAAAGATGTTCCAGGACTAGAGGGCATGGGATGAAGTTGGAGGGAGGACGATTCAGAGGAAACATGAGGAAGAATTTCTTCACAGAACGGGTGGTGGACAAGTGGAACACCCTGCCAGAGGAAGTGGTGGGGGCTGAAACAATCACAGGATTTAAGAATGCATGGGATAGACATAAAGGAATTCTGGAGGTCAGGGTTAAGGGGCAACAGACTTCCTGGAAAACATAAACTGAACTTACAAACTTAAATGGGCAGACTGGGTGGGCCATAGGCCCTTATCTGCTGACACTGTCTATGTATCTATGTATCTATGTATCTATGTATCTATGTAAAGTAGAAATATTCGTTTCATTCTTTTCTTCTTTCTTTTTAAATATTTTACATTTTGGGTTTTATTTTATGTTGATTGAAATGATGTTTGAATGAAAACAGTTGCCACACTCTAGCTGCCATACTTGTCACAGTAAATAGACTGCGGTACATGAGGCCATGAGCCTGAGGAACGTGTGCATCTGTGCACAGCCATCACTCATTTGGTGTTGTGATTGCTGTCCTTTGATGATGGGTTGGGTGATGAGATGGGTCTTATTTAATTAATAATGACACTGTGCGAGTCATGCATCATACCTGATCAAATCGAGCTTCCTGGTGATGACACTGTAAAAGTTGTTGTAGTGCTTTTGAGAAGACTTGAGGTGGTGGTGTGTGTCATAGTTGTGCTGCTGGTGTTTCCGTGAGTGGCTGGCCAGACTGTGGTGTTGCCAGTGCCGGTGGGAGACTGGGCACACTTGCTAGTGGGAGGTACAGTATAGGAGTGGGAACCGCAGTAGATGTGACTTGTTGAAATGGGAATATTCAAATGAATAGCTGGAGCTGATCCTTGGTAAGTTGAGTTTGAGAAAGGCTAAGAATGCAATATTCTGTGAATCTAGCCAGGAGTGAAACATCTTTCCAAAGAAATTTATGTTGGAGGGCATCTGAGAAAGCCAGAGTAGTCAGTGCATGCCAGTGACTTTCCTGTCCTGCCAGATTTTATGGGATCACTACTTCAGTTAGACATCGGCTCTGCTATATAAGCCTCCATCATGTACTCTGGTGATATATCTGTGCCCTCCTCCAAAATACCTGAGTGGTGCTGGTACTCGGTGTCAAAAATCCCCCAAATGTCCTTTGTTGTCTCCAGATCATCAAATCCGAGCTGCCGTCCATGTCAAGCTGATGCCCGGTACTTGAAGCATGCAAAGCAGTCAAAGAGGAGGAGGAGGAGCAGTACTAGCAGGAGGAGGTTATTCTTTGCTGTTTCTTCACTTTGGGGCCTATTCACAAAGGTGTGGTGTGAGCTACATGCTTCACAACTCCAGTACATAGCCCACTCTGCAACTGCCCAGCCCCGGCCTGCATTCACAAAGTAGATATGCACCCCCTATGCACCCAATCCCCCAGCTGATCATGGATCTCTGCACGGGGCTGGGCCTCGGGGCAGTGTGGGGGGGCATGCCAGCACTCCACACATTCACTATGGTGCGGAGTGCTTTGCATGGGATGCTGCCAGCTATGCCTTCAAAGGGCAGTTGTAAACCGCTGGGGTTGGTTATACTCCCCAGTGAAGTGGCCACTGACTGCGGCGACACAGTGGGGGCATTGGCCCCAATAGAGATGCCCTGCTGTCAGGGCACACCAGGAGGTCAGGGTGGGTGGACAGGTGCCCCTGTACATTGTGGTCAGCGTTCTGTATGCTGGCCGACATCATGGTACCACATGGGTGCAAGGGATCCACTGTGGGTCCTTGCCTGGGCAGCAGATTGGTTGCCCACCGGATCTGCTTCACACCCAACCCCACAGATCTGCATGCCAGGGGCAGGGCTGTGTATGGGAGCCATGCGGGGCCAGTGTTTGTAAATGTGACCCCAGTGCAGATCTCCCAAGGGTGCAGAGTTGCACACCCAAATACATGCCTTCAGAGCACACATTAGTGAATAGGCCCCCTTGTGTTTGCTGCTCAATTTGAAGTGTATGCAGGAGTTTCTACTTGATATAGACATGTCAAGGGGGAGCACACATCTTTTTATCTGTGATCCTGTAGTGCTACCTTGCCAATTTGTGTGCCCAATCTAATGCCGTCAAATCTGCCTGCCAGTTGTGTCAGAAACATCTTGGCCACTTTCCTAATTAGAATTGCATCCATATTCTATTGGTGAGATGCCTCAGTTAAACTAGCAGTATCACTATCATCATTATAGCTGTCATTCTTACCCCCACCACCAGTACCACCACCTTGGAGACCACCATCCCCAGCCTTGCTTTGTTGGGTTGCTGTATAAGATTTTTAAATAATGGTATGTGTGTCATTCTAGTAGACTCACCATAGGAAGGTCCATGAAAGGGTTCCTGATTCACGCTGACAGCTTTGATGGCCTATTCATAAGGACTCAGAATGGAAAAAGCTTTTGCAAGACACATCACTTTACCTGGGACAGTTATCCTCCACAGGTCACGCACTGAATTCCATAGCAAGGAATCTAGCTTCAGTTCCACCTGTCTGTCCACCATAAAAGGATGGAGTTCCATCTTGTCACCATGTCTTTAGTTAAGCAATGCAATGGAATATTGTGCTTCTGCTGGTCCTGGTGGAGGAGTTCAGCACCCTTGGGGAATGCTAGAAATATATAGTTATGTCCTGTATAGTGTCAAGTATTTCTTTCAGCTGTGCATGTTTGTCTGGTACATGAGTCACCACCAAGTTCAGTGCATGTGCAAAACAACGTACATTGCAGAAATCCCTGTCATTCATGGCCTTCAGCATGTGATTCCCACTGTCCATCAGGAACACCCCACCTTCACATTGTGAGGGTATATCCAGAGCTACAGCACTGATTGGATGAATTGCAGAATGGTTTTCTCACTGTGCTTCCTCCCCATGACCGACACATCAAAATGAGGCACTTCCTGTACTGCTGTGCAGCACCACCACAATTCCCACCCCACCTCTGCCTCGTTCTATGAAACATTTTGTGCTACATAACAACTGCTTTTCACAACTTGACAGCATAAACATCCTTATTTATTTATTTACTTATTTATTTACTATTTACTTATTTATTTACAATTTATTTATTTATTTAATTAAGAGTTTTAACAGGAAGGCATACTGAGCGGAGAACCACTTGATTCCAGATGTGTCCTGAGACAATACAACATAACAAAGTGAAGCATACAATATAACAAGGTGAGATAATAGAGACAGTACAGACAAGATAACAGCAAGGTTACAAACCCAAGACATGGTATTACACGGTGCAGGACTAGAATTGCATTTACCATAAGAGATATGACAGCTGTAGTGCAGATACAGGTAAAGTAAAGATGTGGGTGTGGAGGTGCGGACCAGTGCAGCCATGACTGTGGTTCCAGTCAGGAAGGGCGTGAGGGATCATAAAACTGAGTAAAGGGAGGTTCTAGAAGTTGTCAGAGTGATCGGGGGCCTTAGTGGTTTCATTAGACTTAATGTATTACTGAAATAGCTGGGATTTTTTATTTATTTTCTTTTATTTTCTGTGTGCCTTCCAAAAGTCCCTCCATGTCCAGCACAAACTGCAGAAAAGGTGAAGTCTCTTGCTGCATAGGATGCTAGGGACGGGGCAAAGCAGGGTGGCAATAGCAGTAATATATTGAGCTTAATGAAACCAGTTTGAATATTTATGCTGTCAGGTTATGAAAAGCAGTTGTTATATAGCACTAAATATTCATTAGAACAAGGCCCTCCTGAGGAAATGACCTTGGAGATTATAAAATGCTGACCTTTGATCTGTATAGGCCTTTTTATTATAAAATTATACAATAAAGTCCTGAATTTTGATAGTGTGTTCCAGTGAGTGGGTCCATTTATTCCATAGTATGGGTTGCTGTTTTGTGTTAATGGACTAGATCCCTCCTGGAGTTCTCTTTTATATTTTCGGGGGAGTGGAGGGCAATCCTAGTTTGCTCCATTGATTCACCACTGTGACTCATAGCCCCTGACCCAACTCCTTCTCCACCACCCATGCTTACAGAACTGGTACTTGATTGAACTGGCAAAGATGAAACCTTACCTGCTGCTTTCCTCCCCCTGCATCCCTTTCTCCCTCAGTTCTTTTCCTCATGGTTTCTACACTACATGACAGCAAATGCCCCCACACAGATGCCCATCCAGTTAGGTACATATAAAGTTAAAAAACATCACACTTTGCATAGCGCTACGTGTAGTGTGCAACTTTGCATAGCGCTACGCTTTGTGAAGTTCGCACTATACATGCCGCAAAGTGTGAAGTGGCAAACAAAGAGCACTACTGGCTACTGGCACTTCGCAGCTGTTTCTTGCTGTGAAGTGGGGAGCTACTTTGCAAATTACGGCATAGCATGAAGTGGCTAATTCATTGGCACTATGCAAAGTGTATTGTGGGCTACTTCGCGCAAACCTCACTGGCAAAGTTATAACTTCGCACACGCCTACATCCCATCATACACTAACACACCCTCCTTCTCACACTCACTGAGAGATCTAGTGTCTCACTGCAGCACTTCACTCACTTTCCAGGCTTAGGTAAACAAAAAGAAAATAAATACAGATGGACTTGTGCTGTAGCCCACCAGCAAAGTATCTGTTAAATAAATCTTCAAACTCCCACCTGCACATTTCCCAGTCTGCTAAACTCACTCTGCCCTGCTCTTGTAAATAAAATAAAGTAAAAAAAAATTGAATTTCTGTGACAACACCACTAATAGTCAGAAAAAAGAATTGTTAAATAAATCTTTTAAAACTCCCTGCTGTACCTTCCCTAGTCTGCTGACTTCACCAGCTACAGGGCCAGTGCCATCATAGCCACCTATGCACCACAGACATCGGTAACAGAGGTGGGCAAAGTGGCCAAAATTAGCTCTGTGAAGCAATTTGCGGAGTAATGCAGAATCCGCAAAGTAATCCTCAACACGAAGCAGAGTACTTCGCGTCATAATAAGGAACGCAAAGTCCATTGATAACAATGACTTTATGTTACTCTGCCTTCCCCCAATCACTTCTGCACCAATTTTAATGTGAAGTACATAGAAATCAATGTACTTCGCATCACTTCACCTTGTTATTGAGCTCCAAGGCAAATTTTGCAGTGATTCATGGGATTGCAGGTCACATGGGCTCTAGATTGTTCTGCACAGCCTCAGTTCTGTGTAGTGTGTGTAGTGGTAGCTGGAGACAGTTTGTTCTCAGAGCTCTAGCGATTCAAATCCTCTAAAAGCTGTTAAAAAAGCCTTTTTGAGCCATTTTTTTCTCAAAATTTAGTACATTGATTGTAGGAAACCCTCCTGTGCTCATATCATTGTGCATTTATTGTTTGTGTGTGGATTTTGAATGTTAGTTTAGAACATTCAGTCTGTGTACTGATAGACACTTGAGGTGTGCTTTGGGGAAGGGGTGTATCTGTGGTGGAGATAAATTGACTTGGAGAGAAAGGCAGTCTTTCTGTTTTGGTTATATTTTTCTTGTATAATTGTGTTAATGTACCCACAGTAATATTTTCAGTAATTCTTGACATTTTCTTGCTTATTGTTGTGGTGTAGCAGTGTATAATTTCAGTTTGTTTAAAAGATTTGGTTATATTACTGAAGTTTTCCATTTGCTTTGCATTACTTGTAGTGTGTGTATGACGTGCCATCAAATCAGACAACTTTTATTGTGCCACAGAGTAATTGCAGCAGTGTGAACCTGTTATCCACCTCACCTGTGTGATCTTGTACTGCTTTGTGCTATCTTGGTTTTGGACTGCCCCCAAACCAGCAAAAGGTATTCTTTTCCAGATTGGATTGTGACTTGTGAGCACTGGTTAAGGTGTTGTTGTGACTTTGTGTCTGTATCTCTTCTTGATTGCACAGTGCAGTCTTAATCTGTCTGTGCTTCTGCATCTGTTTAGTGCCCAATCTCCATCTGCAAGTCACAGCTGTTGTTTTTTTTGGCTTCACATCTACCGGCCCAGACTGAAAGTTCAGAAATCTAAATTTGTTTAGAATTTTCTTGGTGATCCCCAAAATGCCTGCAAAGAGACGTGCAAGCAAAGCTGTTTTCTGGCCATGGCACTGCTGCCAGTGGCAAGATTGTCTGTGTGTGTGGTAGTATGCAGAGTCATAGCTGATGTCAGTAAAGGATTTCTCCATCAATGTTTTTACAGCACAATCTGTAGCTTCATTCATAGTTGAAGGAGATGATGTTGACCCAGCTGGTGGTGTTAGTGCAGTTTCTGCTGGCATGAGTATTGCTGCCTCAAGTTCCACTTCTGACCAGTTAACCATTTCAAAAATATAGTTGAGTCTAAAGCTGTGACTGACAGTGTAGATGATGTCATACTCCCCATAAACATCCCCATGGTGTTTGAACATAATTCTGATCCTGGTGATGATAACTCACAATGTCACATTTCTTCCAGCGCTGTTGAAGTCTGTCTTTGCCATCCAATGATTCAGAGTGTGGTGCAAAAATATCAGGTGATGATGATGCTATAGTTGGAACAATATTTCTCCACATGACAGCATCCAAGCTGAAAATGTGGATGCGACGATATTGATGAATACGATAATGATGTCAGGGACCCTTTGGGAACCGGAGAAAAGAAAGTCAAGGTAGCTGTGTCTGGGTCTGTTGGGGTTAAATCCCCCCCTCCTCAAAAAAAATTGTGATTTAGCAGTTCCTGTTGTTGTCGATGATGACCCAGTAATAATCATAGGTAGTCGTGGTGGTCAGTTGGAGTCCAAGTGTGTCCAGCCTGAAAAATCATGTAGCGCACCCCCCATCATTTCAGGGGTTAAAAAAATGGAGTCCAATAAGCAGCATCAGGGACACATTCAATGTAGGGGATCACAATCCCTTGTTTGGAATTTTTTTTGTCCAAGATGCAAATGATGAGTCAGTTGCAATCTGCCAGCTTTGCCATGTGTGTGTGAGTCAAGGTAAAAAGGGGAGTTATCTGGGCACAGGGGGGCAGCATACACATCTTAAGAACAGGCACATGGCACTGTGATCCCAGCACCAGATGGCAGCTAATGCCATAATGGGGTGTTCACCCTCGTCATCAACCTTACTGAGCATGTTATCCCCTTCCATGAGTGTAAGACCAAGTAGGATGTATGAGCTGCCTGTGAATTCTCACTCCAGCTTAAAGCGGAGTAAGGCAGAGTACACAACACAAATTCATAATCACAACATGAAGTGGCAAAGTGAAGGTTTAAAATGGGCTCTTCGCATAGCAGAATACTAATATGAAGTGTCCACTTCATGTCCACTTCATGGGTGGAATTTTACTTCGCTGCATCTCTAATCGGCAATTACCTGTCTCCCTTGAGGCACTATAAAGTAGAGACTGTAGTGATGTATGTGCAGTGAGGTCAACAATTAATAGTTGCTATTACTGTAGCTTGCACTGAGGTTCTGATGGTCTTACTGGGTTTTGCAGTCTCTGTCTCGGTACCACAGACAGTAATCCACATCAGATTCATGCCAACAGCAGCACTAGCCACAGATACAGAAAGTAAGCAATAATCCATGATGGGGTATGCATTAAAGCATTAGCGATGCATGTCTCAGTGGCATAGTAAGCACAAGGCTGAAGGCTGAGTGTCCTTGCACCCTTGGGAAGTGCACTGGTAATGCACAACCCGGAGTGACTTATTGCACTTATAAAATGGCTCATTGTAGGTAATGAGGTTTTCCAGCCTTCATAATGAGATCGGTTTCTGACTGTCCATCGTTATTATTGTAATGCACGGTCATGTGACAGCTGTCATCCAGTGAGGTCTCTAGATTTATATTTGCCATTTTATAATTAATATTTATTGCTGACCTCAAGGCTTTTTGGCAGCATTTACTCTAAAGCCATGAATGTGGTATCAAGCAAAAGCCACATTCATGTACATTGCTCCAAATGTGTGGAAAATCAAAGGTAGAGGGGAAAAAACACACAGAACTTTGAAACAAGGCACATGATTAGTACGTATCTTCAACAAAGAGGAAAAAGCCTTTAGTGTTCTTGCTGAGGATTCGAATGGCTTTCTCTGTCATTTCTGTGATGGATGGATCCAAGGATGCATTGCGGCTGAGTTCATATTTCATATCTTTGGGCTCAAACATACCTAGAATAAAACATTTCACCATTATATTGTTGCAAATTAGTAAGGTGATATGGCTTAAAGCAGTATTGCAATGAAACAAACATGGTTTCCAGCTATAGTTAAAAAAAATGTAAGCATATTGGTTAAATCTGCTTTTCTAGGTGCTTCTTAGGCTATGCACTATTATATAGAGTAATGTACAGACAACCATACACAATAAGGCTGTGTTTCCTTTGAGGGGTTGAAATGACATCATAGAACTTGAAAATGAAGCTTGAGAGATTCTTGCTGTCCTCTCAGCCCCGAGATGGAAACATATGCTGAGCTGTGTGTGGTTACCTCCCCCCCGAGATGGAAACACATGCTGAGTTGTGTGTGGTTACCCCCCCTTGAGATGGAAACACATGCTGAGCTGTGTGTGGTTACCCCAAGATGGAAACACATGGTGAGCTGTGTGTGGTTACACCCCCA
Organism: Neoceratodus forsteri; assembly: GCA_016271365.2. Lineage (NCBI taxonomy): Eukaryota > Metazoa > Chordata > Ceratodontiformes > Ceratodontidae > Neoceratodus > Neoceratodus forsteri. The sequence continues at coordinate 959,466,260 of CM028137.1, forward strand.
CCTCCCAAGATGGAAACACATGGTGAGCTGTGTGTGGTTACCTCCTGAGATAGAAACACATGCTGAGCTGTGTGTGGTTACACCCCCACCTCCCGAGATGGAAACACATGGTGAAATGTGTGTGGTTACCCCCCCCTGAGATGGAAACACATGCTGAGCTGTGTGTGGTTACCTCCCCAAGATGGAAACACATGCTGAGCTGTGTATGGTTACCCCTCCCGAGATGGAAACACATGCTGAGCTGTGTGTGGTTACCCTTCCCGAGATGGAAACACATGCTGAGTTGTGTGGTTACCCCCCCCGAGATGGAAACACATGCTGAGCTGTGTGTGGTTACCCCTCCCGAGATGGAAACACATGCTGAGTTGTGTGTGTGGTTACCCCTCGAGATGGAGACACATGTTGAGTTGTGTGTGGTTACCCATATTTTACTTTATATAATGTATGGTTTTGCAGTCATCACCCCTTCCCCACTACAAGTGCACCAGTTTGTTAATTTTTTTAATTCCACCTTGCTGCTCTGTGCCCATCCGTCCCTCTTGTGGTATAAACAGCATTTGTTCCTGCTTAGCCACATAAAAAATAAACATTTTGTTTAATATATCCAGTGCCATGCAGTGATCCTCTCTCATAAGCACTTCCATTGGAATGAATGATTGTTAAGCAAGAACGACTGAGAAGCCAGTCATTTCTGAGGGACTAATGACCAGTTGGGGGATGGGTTTGCCTCAGGGTCCACCTCCCTCCAGCCAGTCACTAATTTAAGCAAATGAATGACTTTGAGGTTGTTACTGTGATTATTAGTCTATAACAACTTTTGTTTTTGCCTTTTTCTACTTATATTTAGGTTTAAGTGTTGTGGTGCGAGCCGCGTATGCCACATGGCATCAGCTGGCAGCTGGATCAGTCATTTCTAAGATGTTAATGAAAGATCCAGTAGCCAATCAGGAGCTCTGCTAGGCTCATGAATATTTAATTAGACATATAATGTTTTGTAATGTTTATTTTTATGAGACCGTGAATGAACAAGCACGGTTTGTGCCAGAAAGTGAGGACTGAGCCACTTGGTGTGGGGTGGGTTTAAAAAACGCATGGACATGTTTGTAGCTGAGCACACAGTGGGAGTCACTGCAGTTCATGCAAGGCATTTAGCACAAGGGTTCTGACAGTTGAAGTTCCCTGTTACACGGCTGTAATGTCTTTTGAAAGGTGTTGTACCAGAGTCCTGATGTCACAACTGTGGTGCAGTGGAGTTTCTGAGTATATGGTTTCCATACACAATACACTACTAACATACGCTATGATCTTTTTTATTCTTGATAAAGCCCTGGTACAGATGGACAGCATCTGATCCTGCTGTTTGCTGATCATATAGGTTCCATGTCATAATGGCAATCGCAAAAGAGCAATCTCCATTAGAGCAAGTGTACATCGCTGAACAGCACAATGGCGATGTACACTTCTGGGTGACACCACATTTGGCAACTGAAAAAGGATGTATGTGGGGTGGGGCTGTGCACCCAACCACATCCCTGCACCCCCTCATAGAATCATAGAAGCTTGACAGTGAGATGAGGCCAATACCGGCCCATCTAGTCTGCCTTTTTTCCTCCTACACCTCCCCTCCCTGCCAGCTCCCGCCCTCCCTGATACTCAGCCCCATATGCTTGTCCCAAGCCCTCTTGAATTCTTCCACCGATTTAGCTCCCACCTCTCTGTCTGGTAGTCTGTTCCCGGACTCCGCCACCCTCTCCATGAAAAACACCCTCTCACATTGCCCTGATTTAATATAACTAACTCTAGGGGTGCATGTCAGGGAGGGGGGAGACAGTCACAAAAAATAAATCACAGCACAAGCAACAAAATACTTCCCGGTCCCCAGCCCCAAACCCAACACCTGCTGTACCAAAGCTAGCCACCTTTGCCACCACACCACACACCATTAGCTCAGCGGCAGCAGGTCACACTACTCCACACAAACCCTTCTCCCTATACCTGCCCTTCCAGTCATCCTTGCAACCCTCCATCACTCATCCCTACCATCACGCTTTGTATTCTGTTGCTGCCCTTACATGGTAGCTCACATGTGCTGCACTGTAAATGAGTTGCTTTTTAGACAGTCGCTCATTTACAGTCACTGTCATCACTGGATAATGATCATGTCACTGTGAGTGGCCATTTTATCTGTGTAATGGACATTGTCTGATCTTGTTGTTCATGTTGACCAATCCATTATGTGCACACATTAACTGTAGAGTGGATGCATGAACAAACACAAAATTTTTCTTCGGACTGTGGAACTGGGTTTAGTGTGGGAGGGTGGGGTTGAGGAGCATCTTTTGGTTGGGGCATCTTCTTTGAGTTCCAATTTCATCATTATTATTTTGATTAAATGCCTTCTTTTTATCTAATATGGACAGTTTTAGTATAACTCAGAACAGAGACTGAGTCCCCATATTCACAGCTGGCCAATAGCACTGCACAGCCAGTCATTTTGCATGGCAAATAGTGCATGGCGCTCTGAGCTATATTCAGACAGTGGGCACCGATGCACCATGCTAGCTATCTGCATATGGGGCTGTGCCAGCACAGCACAATGTGACTATGCACTACACTGACATAGCCTAAGGCTGAATATGGCCCACAGGGAGCCCACTGGAGATAGTGCTGCCCAAAATAGGATACAGCCAGAGCTCCTCTTGTCCATATTTAGCCTTAGCATATAAATTAGCCCACTGGGCATGTAAGGTGCTAAGGGGCAATTTGCATGCCCATTATGGACTCATTTGCATACTACACAGCAGCCCCTTAGCGCCAATGTAGAATGTTGTTCCAGCAATCTGTGGTGCCTAGTGAACCCCTTCCCCCAATCACCCATGTACTGCATTAATAATTCTTTCCACGGTAGTCTAGTGGACCCCTTCGCCTGATTGCCCCTGTATTGAACTAATACCAGCACCACCAGTATTCGTGGTTAGCACAGCACTAATGCAGGTAGTGCAACACTAACCCTAAATATATAATGGTAGCACGGTGGTGCTACCTAATTAGGGTTGAGTAGCCCTTTTAAGGTGAAATGGTGAAACTTTGCACCTTAATAACTTTGCCATCATTCAACAGATTTGCCTGAAATTTGGCAGGCACAGACTGGCAGCTTAGATCTTGGAATCTGCTAACTTTGTACACCAGTCAGGTATACAGCTGCAGAGTTATTAAGCGACACTCGTGTGCGCAATTACTTTTTTTGTGAATTCTTTGCTCGCGCCTACAGGTCGCACGGTTTGCGTGACCGGTCTGAAAACTTCAGGGAACATGCGGCCAGGGTCCCTGATGTGTCTTTTGAAGATTTCATGAAAAAATATTAAACAGTTCAAAAGTTATTTAAAAAACAAGTTCCCATTATAATGGGAAGCGTTAACAAAAAGTTCAACACTTTCGCAAATTCACTTTTCAGTGTTGCAAATGGCCCTAGTAGTGTCGCAAATCCACCATTTTGTTTTCAGCTGGTGATCAGAAAAATGCTTGGCATTTAAAATTGGGACCATCTAAGGACACAATTCTTTTTGTGTTTACCTAGTCGAGCCCTGAGGATGCTAGGTATGTCTTTATTTTGGGGTTAAACACCCCAGAAATATGTTTTTCAAATTTCTGGAAAAAGTAGTGTCACAAAGTAGTGTCACACCTGTGACACTTTCACAGAAACCTAAGCTTTTGCAAATCACAACACTGCTTTTCCAGACTATGGACAAAATGATAGGAGTTCTTGACACCCTGCTGCAAAAGAACGGTTTGGTCTTCTGAGCTGAAATTTGAGGAAGGCAGCCAACATCTCACAGATGTGCCTTTTGGTGGTTTGGTGACAAAATATTGCATATATGTCAAGTTATTCTTATTCGAAGTTGACTTTTTCCCATAGACTAATATGGTGGTGTCTGCCATGCATTTCGGGGCTCGTGTCTCGGAAACGGTGCAAGATATGGAATTTTTGTCACCACAACGTGTAGCCCAGCAAAAACCTAGCTAGGAAAGTCATGAATCATGTGAAATTTAAATTTATTTTCTACGTTGAATGGTTCCTGAGATATAAGCAATTTAGTATTCCAACAGCTCATTTTCTGCTCCAAGGCCCATTATTATGCATACATTCTTTGTACACACTGTGTTTCTCCATGCAGCTGTTGGGCAAAACAGGGTGTTGGCTTCGACTTACTTATTACAGTTAGCATTTCCACTTGTGTTTCTGTACCCGTTTACGTTATTGTTTCCATGTACGTCACCATGTGCGTTACCCTGTGCGTTCTCATTTGCATACACACTTGCGTTTGCATTTCTGTTTCCTTTGGCATTATTTCTGGCAGACAAGGGTGAGGTAGTACTGGTTGGAGACTTCAATATTCCAGACGTGGACTGGAGCATCCCAGCAGCAGCATCAACTAGGAGCAGATTTATCCTGGACTCCCTTCAGGGTGCCTTCCTCAAGCAACTGGTCATGGAACCAACTCGGCAGAAGGCAATACTGGACCTTGTGCTCACAAACAGGGACAGTGTGATGGGGGTAACAGTGGGGGGCACCTGGGAACAGTGACCACCAGTCATTGTGGTTTGAAATCACAGAAAGAGCAGAACCAAACCACACAAAACACATATCCTGGATTTTAGGAGGGCAGACTTTGGGAAAATGGGGAGATACTTGAAAGAGGCATTAAGGGGAATGGAGCAGGAATCAGGGGTTGAGGAACAGTGGGCAGTATTTAAAATGGGGATTACAAGAACAACAGAATTATGCATTAAGCAGGTTAGCAAGAGGAAAAGGAAGAGGATACCATTATGGTTTTCCAAAGAGGTAGCAAAGAAAGTGAAAGCCAAAAAGATTGCATTCAGACAATACAAAAAAGACACAGGCAGAAGGGGATAGGTAAAAGTACCAGGAGAAGCAAAGGGAGGCAGGGAGGTCAGTAAGGGAAGCCAAAGCTCAGACAGAAGAACACATTGCAAAATCAGTGGGTAGAGGGGACAAAACCTTTTACAGGTACATAAGTGAAAAAAGAAAGACAAAGGGAGGGATAGTGAGAATGAAGGGGGGAGGATGGGGGTTGTGTGGAGGATGACAACAGTAAAACTGACATATTGAACAGGTATTTCTGCTCAGTCTTTACTGAGGAAGAGGAGGGTAATGGGTCTGAAGGGAGTACAAGGGGTGAGAATGGTGCAGAAATGGACACAAGTCCCTTTACATGAGAAAGGGTCCTGAAGGAACTGGAAGTAATAAGAGTTGATAAAGCAATGGGGCCAGATGGGGTGCACCCCAGGGTCCTTAAAGAACTAAGAGGTGGTGGCTGAACCTCTGGCTATCCTGTTTAGCCGATCACTGGAAACGGAGGTACCCAAAGACTGGAGGACAGCAGATGTAGTCCCTTATACAAAAGTGGGAACAAAGAGAAGCAGGAAGTACAGACCAGTCAGCCTCACCTCAGTAGTGGGGAAGATCATGGAAGCACTACTGAAGGAGAGATTGGTGGAATATCTGGTTGTCAATGGACTACAGGACCCAAGGCAGCATGGTTTCACCAGGGAGGGTCATATCAGACCAACCTCATTGAATTTTTGACTGGGTGACTAGGGAGGTGGATCAGGGGAGGGCAGTGGACATGGCCTATCTGGACTTCATCAAGGCCTTTGACACTGTGCCACATAGAAGACTATTACACAAACTGGGAATATGGGTGTGGGCAGGACAGTAGTGTGGTGGGTAGGTAACTGGCTGGGTGGCAGGACACAGAGGTGGTGGTAAATGGCTGTCACTCCACAGAGGAAGAGTGACCAGTGGGGTACCACAGGGATCAGTGCTGGGACCGGTCCTATTCAACATCTTCATCAGTGACATTGCGCAGGACCTAGAAGGCAGAATTTCACTGTTCGCTGATGATACAAAGCTCTGTAACAGAGTAGACACACCAGAGGGTGTAGACAGAATGAGAAGGACCTGCAGAAACTTGAAGAATGGTCAGGGGTTTGGCAGTTGAAATTCAATGCAAAGAAGTGCAAGATAATGCATATGGGGCACAAAAACCCTGGCACAATATATCAGTTGGGGGTGAGGATATAGCATGCACCAAGCAGGAAAGGGATCTTGGGGTTATAATCTCTGATGACCTCAAGGTAGGGAAACAGTGTGACAAGGCAGCAGGTAAAGCAAATAGGATGCTGGGATGCATAGGCAGGGGCATCACCAGCAGGAAAAGGGAGGTCATAATTCCACTATACAAGACACTAGTGAGGCCCCACCTGGAGTACAGTGTACAGTTCTGGAGACCATACCTACGTAAGGACATAGACAGGGTAGAGAAGGTTCAGAGGAGGGCAACAAAGATGGTGCATGGATTGCATCACAAGTCCTATGAAGACAGGTTGAAGGAACTGAACATGTACTCCCTGGAGGAGAGGAGGAGAGAGGGATATGATAGAGACATATAAGTATCTTACAGGGAGGAACAGGTGCAGGAATACACTATTTTAAGCAAAAACATGTTCCAGAACTAGAGGGCATGGGATGAAGTTGGAGGAGGACGATTCAGAGGAAACATGAGGAAGAATTTCTTCACAGAACGGGTGGTGGACAAGTGGAACACCCTGCCAGAGGAAGTGGTGGGGGCTGAAACAATCACGGGATCTAAGAATGCATGGGATAGACATAAAGGAATTCTGGAGGTCAAGGGTAAGGGGCAACAGACTTCTAGGAAAACATAAACTGAACTTACAAGCTCAAATGGGCAGACTGGGTGGGCCATAGGCCCTTATCTGCTGACACTGTCTATGTATCTATGTAATGTTACCATTTGCATTTCTGATTGCGGTACCGTTACTGTGCATTGAGGTCGTTGGTCCTAGCTCTCACCCCATTCTCCTATACCTCAGCTTGTTTACACATGTGATGGGATGAGAGTTAGGGCAGACGACCCCAATGCACACCCTTCGCTGTTTGGGTTATGGCTGGGGGTGCAAGGGGCTTTCAACCATAACACCGAATTTCCTCACTTTTGTCACTGTGGAACAACCCTAACTGATGGATATATATATATATATATATATATATATATATATATATATATAAGCACTGATGGGCCTAATCCTCCTGCTATACAAAACCTCCTCCACTCATTTAACAACCAATACTCCACCAGTAGTATGAATAGGAATGCCCCAGAAGCACCCTTCTGAAAAACAAAGCAGGGCACGCGTTCCTTTGTAGTTAGAGCAGCTCAATGGCTGAATGAGTTTCCCGAATCCCAGCTGGGTCTCCACAAAATAACCCACTTTAAGAAAGCTGAAAAATGACCTCACTCACAGATCCAAATGCAACTGTTATAACTGACTTGTACGTGTTGTTATCACTGTTTTCTCCTAGAAGTTAATGTAATGTGCTCTGTACTAGCTTTAACCTCATTGCTCACTATTGACTATGCCCCCATGAACTGCTGTTACTTAATTTGCTGATACTTGTACTAGACTATGTTCCTCTGAGCTGCTGATTTTTGCATTATAATGTTAATTTCTCTGTGTAGCTTGTCTTTGTCCTTGACATGGAACCTTTGTAAAAGAGCACTTGTGCTCAGAGTTTTTCTCCAAATGAATGAATGAATAAATAAATATTGGGGCCTGAACCTCTGCAGCTATGGTCCCCAAAATATAATATCAACAAGTTGTAAAGTGGAGGCTTAGTTTGCCCCATAACTATCTACAAGTGCTATAAAACAATCTTCGTCTTTCCAGCATACCGTCAGTGATAATCTCCCAGTTTCTCAGATCCTTGCAAACAGTTAATCATAAAGTGGATGAAATGAACAAACGTTGTTCAGCATGGAATAAAAAATTGGAGACGTAAATATGTGTACTTATCCTATACTCTCTTCTACCTGGGGCACTCCTGACAACAAGCATTGGCTCAGTGTTCTATTCCAGGTCAATATTAAAACAAACACATTTACTTTTCAAACTACAAGAACAGATTTTTAAGTGGGGGTTCCTATTAGTTCATACTTGCTAGGTGGATATTGTTTTTCACCCATCCCTAGCCCAGACCTTCACTAAGTACTGTATACTGTTTACATTGTTACATAGCAGATACACAGCTCAGGGACTAACCCATCTCAGGATTAATACATCTCGGGAGTAACCCATGATGGGATTAACATGTCTCAGGATTACACAATTTGGGATTACACATCTCAGGAGTAACCCATGATGGGATTAATATGTCTCAGGATTAACATATCTCGGGATTAACATGTCTCAGGATTACACATCTCAGGATTAACACATCTCATGAGTAACCCATGATGGGATCAATATGTCTCAGGATTAACATATCTCAGGATTAACATGTCTCAGGATTACACATCTCGGGATTAACACATCTCATGAGTAACCCATGATGGGATTAATATGTCTCAGGATTAACATATCTCGGGATTAACATGTCTCAGGATTACACATCTCGGGAGTAACCCATGATGGGATTAACATGTCTCAGGATTAACATGTCTCAGGATTAACATATCTCAGGATTAACATGTCTCAGGATTACACATCTGGGATTAACACATCTCATGAGTAACCCATGATGGGATTAATATGTCTCAGGATTAACATATCTCGGGATTAACATGTCTCAGGATTACACATCTCGGGAGTAACTCATGATGGGATTAACGTCTCAGGATTAACATATTTTGGGATTAACACATTTTGGGAGTAACCCATGATGGGATTAACATGTCTCAGGATTAACATATCTCGGGATTAACATGTCTCAGGATTACACATCTCAGGATTAACACATCTTGGGAGTAACCCATGATGGGATTAACATGTCTCAGGATTACACATCTCAGGATTAACACATCTCAGGAGTAACCCATGATGGGATTAACATGTCTCAGGATTAATGTATCTTGGGATTAACATGTCTCAGGATTACACATCTCGGGCAGTGATGCACGCGCTCATTCATTGAAAGAGCTCAGTTGGGCTCATTTGTAAAACTGCTCAGTTGGGCTGCCAGCCATGGAGGTGAGTGGAGGACTGTGCCAGTGGCCTGCTGGGGTCCTAGATGGGAGTGCGGGGTGGGGGTCATTACCAGACAGGGTGGGTGGGGGTACTAGACACCAGGGACAGTTTTTCTATATGACTGATGTTGGCAGAGCATTAATAGACAATGGGAGGATGGGTGTGAATCTCAGTGGGGTCATTCTTCATTTGCTTAGTGATTGGCCAGGGGGGTTGGACCACTAGACACCAGGGAAATGTATTTTTATTTCAAATTCTGGATGGGGGATGGGAGTGGATCTCAGCAGTGGGGGAGGCATTCTTCATTTGGCCAGCGATTGGCCAGGAGAGTGGGACCACTAGACGGATACCAGGGAAATGTATTTTTATTTTTATTTCAAATTCTGGATGGGGGATAGGGGTGAATCTTGGTGGGGGGGGTTCTTTATATTGGGCTGGCAATCGGCCTGGGTGGGTGGGACCATTAGACACCAGGGATGTGGGGATAAACATTTATTTTAATGTTGGCCTGGACAGCAGGGGGGAAACACTTTTTTTTTTTTAAATATTATCATCTCCCATCTTTCAAATCGGAATTTCACCTGCGGTGGTGAAATTCCACATTTACTAGTGGAATTGCACCCTTGAAATATTTTGTGAAATGTGCAGATTACGGGAAATATTTTGCAGGGTGAGATTTTTAATTTCACATCTCTAATTTTAAGATTACCACATCTCTGGAGTAACCCATGATGGGACTAATATGTCTCAGGATTAACATATCTGGGATTAACATATTTTTGAATTAATACATCTCAGGAGTAAACCATGACGGATTAACCTGTCTCAGGATTACTCATCTCAGAATTAACATATCCCAGGAGTCGCACATCTCATAGAAACCAACCATACCCATTAAGTAGTCAGTGGAGTCGACATCGACTGCATCCAGTTGCTCCTTATTCCACACATAATGTGCATTCTGAAAAGAAAAGTAAACATCAAGTGAAGTCTCAATGTTGTATCAGAGAATAGCCAGGAATTGGGTAGGGGTGAGAGGGTTCTTTCAAACATAACCTCTTACCATAGTCTGACAATGTTCTCTTATTCCTCTGTAGGTCTACAGAGAACCACATCTTTTAACTGAATTTATTTTGTTCTTAAAAAACAAACAGACAATACTAACATACATACATAATCATAAATCACAATACAGACAAGGATCAAAACAAAAATATCAGGTCTTATGAGATAACATTGCTGTTGAATATCTTCAATATAAAATATTCAGTTTGACAAGAACGTGAAGGAAAATTAATGTAGAGCAGGCCTCATAGACAAAAATGGTGGGACAGGTCTAGCATGCCTCCTGTGGAGTACCAATGCACATCATTCGACCTGTCATGTTCTACCACTACTGAACTAAGACTTATACCTCTCCTTGTTGAGCAGTGTCAGCTACCTGAACAACCATAAGGAAGGTGTAGAGCTCTCCACTTCATTTTATAGTGAACGCCACCAAATTTAATAATTGCTGGTCTCCAGCTCTGCTTGGAGAGTGTATTTGCGTGTGATGTATGTGTGTATTGTGTATGCGTGTGTGTGTGCATGCGCGTGTGTGTATTCGTGTGTGCGTGTGTGTGTATTCGTGTGTGCGTGCATGTGTGTGTGTTCGTGTGTGTGTGTATTCATGTGTGTGTGTGCGTGTGTGTATTCGTGTGTGTGTGCGCGTGTGTGTGTATTCGTGTGTGTGCATGTGTGTGTGTATTCGTGTGTGCGTGTGTGTGTGTGTATTCGTGTGTGCGCGTGAGTGTGTATTCATGTGTGTGTGGGTATTCGTGTGTGTGTGCGTGTGTATTCGTGTGTGTGTGTGTGTATTCGTGTATGCGTGTGTGTGTGCATGCGTGATGACAGCAGACTGAAGCCAGGACCATTATATTGTATGAGGCACTGACAGCAACAATGGTCCATGTGGGAGCAAAACGAAATACCCAACATGCCTCAGGACACAAATTCAGTAAAAACTGAAGCAGGAGGGCACTCCCATACTGTGCAAACAAGCAACCTTTAATAAATGTAGGTGCAAAATAAGGCTATAAAAGTCATAGCATACTGCGCTACACTGGGGGTCTGCAAAAAACAACTTCACCATTGCTGAAGGGCATAAGGCGAAACAACTGGCGGCATTAATGTCCAGACTTGAGAGTCAGAAAATCTGCAGTAGATATCAGGGCACCACTGCAGTGTGCACAAATAAGCAGCCACAGGATAAAATCATGCCACGACGATGAACCCAGTTCGAAACATAAGCATTACCAGGAAGTAGCATACTGCACGGGGCTGCTGCTGTTTGTCTGTTTACCGTGGTGATTTTATCCTGTGGCTGCTTATTTGTGCACACTGCAGTGGTGCTGGGTGAGTACCTTTTGGAACTGTCATATGCCCTGATATCTACTGCAGATTTTGTGACTCTCAAATCTGGACATTAGTGCTGCCAGTTGTTTCAGTTTTTACTGATTTTGTGTCCTGATGTACGAGTCTTCCTTGGAGTCTGAGCACCCCTTTTAGTGTAGCTTCTACCCCCCTTCCCTTTTTGTGTTTACCCAACATGCCTGTTGCAGTGAGCGAAAATGATGACCGTTGTTGGTGATTTGTCATTATCTACTGATGTGGGGGGGGAGGGGGGAATGAGATCTGTCAACATTGCACAGTGTGCTTATTTAATCCATGCTTTTGACACGGGGGTGGGGGTCGTGATGGACGTAGAGTCGCTACCTTAAACGTTATACTACTGCTATATGTTAATGTGGTTGTGCATGGAGAAGGGGGCTACAAACCCACATTATCTGTCTGCGTTCTCCTTTGATGGCCCAAAGTTGAGTTTGCAGTCCTTAAATGATGTCAAGTATGACTGAGAGGACATTATGAGGTCACACTTTATTTTAAGTGTCAGTTTCAATGTAACTGCAGGGTAGGCAATCATTAATTACATGCAATGGGTGCAATTACATTGTAGTTACATGTATGTTGCGTGCAAATACATTGCAGTTGCAATACAATTACAGTGTAGTTACAATGTAACTACACAACTGTTTTCCAAAAAGGGCATGGGTTTGATGGGTGGGGGTTCAGGCACCCTGGAACACATGCCTGCCCTAACATTACCATTGGCTATGATTTTACAATATGCAGTGTACAGTATGAGATGCCGACATAACACCTAGCCAGACCTGCATGACATCTATAGACACATCTAGTTCAATAGCCTGGCCTTAGACTCCATATCTGTCCTCCTTGTATTAGTTCCATGGAGCTACAGTTTGTGGAAAATTAAGAGTTTGTAAGAACAAACAAGAAAAGAGGTAATTCTGAGAACATTCAGAAGACATTGACACTACCTCCGATGATGGGGAACTGGATGGTATTAATGTGTGGCTACATGATGTCAGCCATCCTCTGCCTACATGATGTTTGCCATGGACAGCATGTATGGTAACTGGATGGTGGGAGGGCTAAATGAACAACACAGTTCTACCTTGCATCTATGATGGTGGCCATTCGCCAGCCCACCTCAAGGCTTCTCACAACCCCAGGACCCTTATTTCTGGCTCTGCTTCATTGCAGTTATCTACCCTAATAAGCTGGGAGGTGGCCCACCCTCTGGGGTGTAGGTGGATGGTAAGTAGTGGGAGAGAACCAGGAGTTCAGAGGTGGTATAGACCGGAATCCTGTGGGCCAGTAAGAGTGCCAGATGGGCACCTACATCATCAGGACTGGCCACAAGACAAACAAGGCAAGGAAGGTGGCAGACAGGGGCAATTAGAGCGGCACCAAAGAATGTACGTGTATCCTCCCCAGACAGGCTTTTATTTAACAGTAATTTGTTTTTCTGGTGTAAGATGCATCCTTGGATACATCTGGTAGCGTGTCTATTAGGGTGTGCAGTAGCAGAATAGTATTCCTGAACACCACGAATAATAGCTGTTCATTATTCGGGAATAAAAATTAATTAATAGGTGCCACTATTTCTGGTAGTCAGCATTCGTTTTCCCACAGATGCCCTCCCTTTCCTGGTCCCAGAGACTACTAGAGTAAAACAAGATATAACATTGTTGACTCCTGGCACTCTGTCAGCAGCTGATAGCATCTTTTCACTGGCCCTCCCACCCTAGCCCGACTTCCTTGTTCTCTTAAAACAATTGTTTTAGTTCAGACAGCCCCCCCCCGACCCCTTACCTTGAGTGAGGGCAAGTGGCACTGGGGCAGCTATGATCCAGGCTAGTTAGTCAGCCCCCTCCTGCTGTGTCCCTAGCCCAGTCGATTTCGTATATATGTTCCAATCCTGAAGTAACCCCACTGACCCAACTGAGAAAAGGTGCCAGTGGCATTGCTATTTTATTGTGTACTTATAATTAAACTATAGAAGCCGACAAGCAATTTCCTGACTTGTTGACCGACTGAGTCTGCGATGGAGCATGTGACATGCTGATGTTTGTGAAGGGGGGGCAGCAATGTCATAGAGTGACATGCTATGCTGTACCTGTACAGCAAAGAACAGACCAGGCCAACTCTTCCAGACTGTGGACAGGCTATGCAATCCAGCCTGTCTCCACTCTGGTCGAGCATTATCACAAAAGCAGTGAGAGGAGTTTGTGCAGTTCTTTTCTGATAAGGTGTCCTCCATCAGAAATGAGATCAGCCAGTGCCTTCCCATTGGTCCTTGCATTGACCAACCAGGTGGTACTAATACCCAGTTGACCTGGTCCACCTTTAGCCAACCAGTGGTCGTAGCTATAGTGAGGATAATCCAGACTCTGCGGCCAACTCACTGTAGTTTGGATCCGGGCCCTACACACCTACTTGTGGGATGTGTAGAAGTCATCGGCCCAGTCCTTGCTGGGGTAGTGGGAGTTTCATTGGAGAGAGGGATTTTTCCAGATCCCTTAAAGGAGGCAGTAGTTCACTCCCTTTTAAAAAAAAACTACCTTGACATCAACTGCCCAGCTAACTACAGGCCAGTCTCGAACTTGCCCTTTGGTGGGAAAGTTATTGAGAAGGTAGTCGCACTGCAGCTGGACGATCATTTGACCAGCCACAATATCTATGACCCTCTCCAATCTGGCTTTAGAAAAAGACATAGCACTGAAATGGCCCTGGTGAGGGTACTTAATGATCTATTGATGGCGAGAGATCGGAGAGCCCGTTCAATCTTGGTTCTCCTTGATCTCTCAGCAGCATTTGACACTCTGGATCATGGGGTGCTGCTCAAGCGCCTGTGATTTTTCTGTGGACTGAGTGGGACAGTCCACAATTGGTTTAAATTTTTCCTTGAGGGTAGGTTTCAGAGAGTGGTGTCAGTAATTTATTCCTCAGCCCCTCATGGACTACCCTGCAGGGTTCCACAGGGCTCGGTGCTGTTCCCTATGTTATTCGCAGTGTATCTGCTTCTGATAGGGGACATTATAAGGTGGTACAGGTTGAATTTTCATTGCTAGGCTGATGATTCTCAACTGTACATGTCCTTTGTACCCGATCAGGAATTAGATGCCGTTGCGGTGTTTAACAACTGTCTCCTGGAGATTCAGAGTTGGATGAGTGCTAGTTGGCTTCGGTTGAACTCAGAAAAAACAGAGGTATTGGTTGTAGACCCTGGTTATAGGATGATAGGGACATGGGAGCGAAAACCATCAGGATTAAGTCTTGGTGGAATCCCGTTTATTGCCTCTGGCCAGGTGTGGAACCTGAGCATTGTTTTTAACGAAGGCCTGACCCTGAGGACGCAGGTTTCAGCTGTAGTCAAATCTTCCTACTACCATTTTAGGAACATAGCCCGGGTGAAGCACCTGGTTCCTCCCGATGATCTTCCGACCTTGGTCCACGCCTTTGTCACCACTCATCTTGATTATTGCAATGCCCTCTACCAAGGGCTACCAGGGATAGATATCGGCCGCTTGCAACTAGTGCAGAACGCGATAGCCAGGTTGCTGACTGGAGCTTCTAGGCCTAGTCATAGTACACCTGTGCTGTGTGGATTTGCACTGGTTGTCAATACAGTGGCGGATTACCTTCAAGGTCGTTTTGTTGACCTATAAGGCTCTACATGAGCAGGGTCCCTACTACCTGAAAGAGCTCCTGCATCCTAACTGTCCTCCCACTGCTCCCTCCTCTGGCGAGGGATTGCTAGAATTCCAGGGTATCCCTTAAAACTTCAGGAGGAAGATTTTTGCCTTTTTGCTCCTACCCTGTGGAATTCTCTACCTGCCAAATACAATATAACCAAGCCCATAGATGGTTTTAAAATTGTCTGAAGACATATTTGTATAACCAGGCTTTTCAGGGATATTTTGAGTTCAGCTTGTTATGGTTGTTTTAGTATGTTTTATGCTTTATGATGTATGGTGATTTTAATGTTATAAGTGTAAAGGTGCCTGAGCTTTGGAAGGGCGCTTATATAAATAAAATTAGTTTGCTTGCTTGTTACGTGATAATTATGTTACCCTTCTAGATGAATGTGAACCGTAGGGTTTACATTTGAGTGATTTAAAATGACTGATAAGTGGGGCAGCGGGCGGTGTGGCTTAGCACCAAACAGGAGCAGACATGTCTTGCTTTAACTCCTAGGAGAGATTCTTAGTTTAACATAAACTGACATCTTAAACTGAAATTTTCAAAGCGAATCACACTCAGTGCCTTCATCTATGATAACAGAGCAGAAAAAGGTGAAACTGAAGTCTGCAGCATAACCAGGTGACTTTGTAACCCAAAGTCTATGTCTTAGGATCTGAAGTCACCACGGCATCAGGTCACAGCCACAGTGGAATAGGATAAGCTAACCGGAAGTATCACACTCACCACCATGAATATGACACTTAGCCAGCTAGTGAAGTCTGTCTGGGATATGGATCACAAACTGGTCTCTCTGACACCACGGTATCCACCTTGGATACTAAGGTAAGCTGGACTGAACAAATGGTGCAGTGAGTAGAGGGATCATGCAGTAAAATGCAAGACTCTACCTCAGCCTTGATTAAGGAGACCTTGCTCCTTAGACAACATAGATACATAGATGCTATCGGCAGATAAGAGCTGCTAGGCCCATGCAGTCTGCTCGATAAGGACTGAAAACTTAAAAATGAAGCCTGGGAAAGAAACATTAACAGAGTTGTGGGGCTCCAGAGACAGCAGAAGGTGAAGACCTCCTCGGCTATGCTGGTACCTTCCTCTCACAGATCTTGGGCATACTGAAGGAGGAGACACTACTTTCCTTCGACAAAGCCTACCACCTTACATTGAGGTGAGCCCCAGCCCACCCTGATGCACCACATATATTCATGATGGTACTCAGTGGAGTTGGAGACTAACATAGAGTCCTGTATGTCTCCAGACACCTGCAGAATCTTCAATATGGTGAAACTTCTATTTCCCTCTTTCCTGATCTGGCATATAGTACCCAGCACTATCAAAAGACTTTCGACCCAGTTTGGGGAAGCTTCCATCAGCACAAAATCCAACATCAGCTTCTCATGTCTGCAAAGGTGCGGTAGTCTGAATGGTCATTCCTATATTTTCAATAACCCACCGAGAAGCACCCATAAAGGTGTGGCAGTTAGAACTCAAACTAAGCCTTCAAGAAGGGAAGAACCGAGTCAGACTGAGAAACATCTAGAACTGCATGGAGATCTGGTATGAGCACTTGATCTGTTCCTGTCAGACTTTAGACTAAACTTGCTGATTATATTTGATAATTCTGACTCCCATACTCTCCCGCATCAAGAGACAACACATAATTGAACTGTATTGCCACAGTTCCGGGACTTAATTCTACATAGCTTACTGCTGGGATTGAAAAAAAAAAAGAACTCAAATGTTGTGAAACATTTTCAAACAGTTGGATGCATAATCAGTGATGCTTACTTTTGCACTGTTATACTTCGTGCCTTATCTAATGTTATTGGTCTGTGTGAAGGGAAGGAGGTTTAAGCAGGGCACTCTTGAATATAGAAAATAGTTTACAAACTGCAGTCAAAATGGTGAGTCCACCAAAATGTCTTTCTTTTTCACTGCTGGTCTACCTGACTCTTGCTGTGACACCCTCCATGGCAAATCTGTTGGCATGTAGGGTAAAGTGTGAGTGTATGGATCAATATGGATCAACCTGGAAGGGACCATAAACATTCTCTTTCTTTACATTATTGTTCTATGGTGGTGGTGGGGGCATAAGTTCTGGGCTGTGATTTTTTATAAACCTGCTCCAGCCTGAAAGATGTTATATAGTGGGCACATTTGTTGCACAGTTGACATTACATTCATTCTATTTGCCCTAATAGGAAATTAAATGTTTGTATAAGAGTCTCTCTTGGGACACTGTACTTGTGGAAAGCAAGTGGCTAAAGTATGAAAGGTATTGTTGGCATTACAGCCTTAATGGTGACAGGGAAATGGGATCATAAAATGTTTATGAAACCCTGTAGAACTCCCTGGGTGTATGCCTGTATAGTGCTACGCCTGTATAGTGTACCTTTATTCTGATCAAGTCAGATAACTGCCCTCTGATTTATCCATTGGGAAGAGGCCTGAGACATCCTCTGTGAGAGAACACATCAGTTTCATTTTAACTTCAGTTGCTAACCTTCTGTGTAACGTGATGAGTTTGTACTTACTTGCAAAATCATAAAATAAACTTTAAAAAATTGACTGGAATGCAGTAAAACATTTTTATATTCTATTGCATTACATATGTATTATAAAATGGGAGCATTTGTGGAGTACTGGTATTGTGATTAACTGAAATAAAAAAAACATATTTCCTTGATAGGTGTTACCTAAAAATGAGGTAATTAGAGCTTTCAGATAAGAAAAGGCAAAGCTGACTGCTGATGTAATATATATGCCATTAATTCATGTAATAATCACCATACATCAGAGGGTGAAATTGTGGCTTCATGACCTATAACCTAGGGTACTGAAATCATAGACAAGACATGCCATCACTGGTACTATAGATGACAAAAGGCACCTGTTTTAGAGATGTATAACATGCCAACACACTCTGACAGTGTCCTGTAAGTACTGTATATCAAATGTACATTTACTAACCATTTTGAATATGTTTTGAATAGGTCTTTATGCATACAGGACCACACCCTTGATAAAGTGACATGATGCCACAGAATATTGGTTGCAAATAGCTAGCCAGAAAAAAGTATTAAAATAATCCGTGCAAATGATAACGGGGGAGACTGTATACATTCTTTCCTTTCTCCTTCACAGACCAGCAACTCATGTCATTTTATGGATAACAGTGGTAGGGACTCACTGTCTCATGGATAACAGTGATAGAGACTTGCTGTCTCACGGATAACGTGGTAAGGATTGCTGTCTCACTGATAATAGTGATAGGATTCACTGTTTCATGATAACAGTAGTAGGGATTCACTGTCTCATGGATAACAGTAGTAAGGATTCGCTGTCTCATTGATAACAGTGATAGGGATTCACTGTTTCATGGATAACAGTAGTAAGGATTAGCTGTCTCATGGATAACAGTAATGAGGATTAGCTGTCTCATTGATAACAGTGATAGGGATTCACTGTTTCATGATAACAGTAGTAGGATTCACTGTCTCATGAATAACAGTAGTAAGGATTGGTTGTCTCATGGATAACAGTGGTAGGGATTTGCTGATATTTGCTTATCTTTACTTTGATGAGATTGGGACACCTGCCATTCCATTTTTTTGTTTGGAAAAGGAACATCACAGTGTGGGATGAGGGGCAATCAGCGATTTACTGCTGTAGCACCGAGGAACATTAAATGAAAAGAGGCAAATATTTAACAGGTGTGTCCTTGTCAAAGTGCAGGCCCAGGGTTCATTGTTTAGGGTGGTGCCAGGGGTCCAGATAATTTTTAAGACTGGGAAGTGTCTACTGCAAGCATCTTCGACATGGTAGCATGTTTATTGAAATGGTGGGAATGTAATCCAGAATTAGTACTGCATCCCTGCCTCTGAATGAAGTCAAACCAACTGCAGGCGATGTAGTCAGAGAGAGAGAGGCGAGAGAGAGAGTGAGTGAGTGTGTGTGTGTGCACACATGTGCATGCATGCGTGTGTGTGTGTGTGTGTGTGTGTGTGTGTGTGTGTGTTTGTGTGTGTCTGTGGAAGGTGGACACTTAAACTTTTTGATCTGGGCTCCAACAAGAAGCAAAATAAAAAGCAACTGTCACTCAGACCCTTGGGGCTAACTTACCCACCCTCAGACATTCCTGGCTTGTTTCCTGTCTGGGCCTTATTCTCTCTCTCTCTCTCTCACATGTAATGGGAATGTTGGCCAGACACTAGGGATATCCCAAATCATTTTGTAAATACCTCAGCACATCCCCTTCAGCAGGTGTTGTTATGGGGTGGCTGGGACGACCAATTCCATAAATAGCTAAAAGGCTGTGGGGGGGGGACATGAATCTACTGATCCTTTCACACTGATGTCAATGTCATTGTATTGGCCATTTTGCAGAGCCTAAAACAATCATGAGGGATTGGGACCCCTCATCAGCCCCCCTCCCCCCCGGTGATTGAGCCGATGTTTGCTAATCTTTTGTAGTTTATTTACCCAGGGTACCTTAACTGTGATGCAACATTCATTTTCATGAGACTCCTGTTTTGATTCCATTTTTATACAGATGGGAGCAGGGACTGAGGCACAGGGAGGCCAAGAGGCTTGCTCAAGGTCACAGAGTGAGTTTACATCTTCAATAGCATTTAATCCTTGGATCTCTTGCATCATAGTTCAAGTCTCTGATCTATAGACTACATGGAGGTCATGAGTTATAAACTTCCAGTGTGTCTATTTACAGAGAACTTCCTCCTAGATTTGAACCCAGTTGTCTCACATAAGTGTTGTAATTCAAGTTAGGAGACAAACAAAACGGAGAATAATTTTGCTAGGTAAAGAAAAGGGAAGGATTTTTATACAGACACAGTACTTGTGTTCATATTTTGGACCCATGCTGCATCCAGATGTCTGCACCCTATTCACTGACACTGGCACGCATCTGTGATTATTCCACAGATATGCCAATTTCTGCCACAACTGCACAAATTGTGTCCTTTTTTCCAGACACAGGGGTGGAATTCTGTCTAGGGAGTTGTGCCAACTTTTCATGTTCTAAGTCCTGGGACAAATTTCTGGCACTCTCAACTAAAAATTGGCCATGCCTTTCTGAAATCCACCCCTCCCCAATACCTTTATGAGACTAATGGAAAGTTAAGCTTCTGAGGCCTGTAGTACTGCCTCTTTCTGAAAAAGCTTGTATCTTTAACTTTAACTTTTTATTATCCAATGAAGATGTTATCCTTACTTAGAAAAAAGGTCCTCCGTTTCTGTTCTAGTTGTATGTGGCCTAACACTGCAAACTGTCCCCCCCCCACCATGTAATAAAGGAGACAAACTGTTCTGGTACCTTTCTGGCCTGCAGCCATTGCTCAATAAGATTTTGCCCATCCTTCCTGGTTCCATTTTGCTTTGGGTCGGTTGGATATTCCGGGTCAGATGTTCCTTGTGGGGTCATGTAGATTCTACCTCCTCCAAGGATCACCTGCAAGATCAGGGATTAGAAACGTTAAGGGAGGTAATGCGATTGGCCTTGCTTGTTGCACAACAGTAGTTTCTGAGTCCTAATCAGTGGTGGAGCTCCAAGGGTGTTAAGGTGGGGTATTGGTAACCTAAACAAACTCAGTTCTTTTTTTTTAAATTCAAGTTTATTGACACTCCAGAGTACAGATATACAAGTTTCATCAATATACAATTAATCATATACAATTACCACAGTGACTTTAATCTTTTCAAGTACATTCCTTCTGTTTTGCTACTTTGCACCTCTTGACTAATACAGGGTTCCTTCTATTATGCCTTCCACATGTTACCCACCCTCAGTGTCTGGATATATATTCAATGACATATTTCCCACATCAGTAGGCTCACCTTGAGTTCCTGGGCTCCCCATCCCCTTTGGTTCATCCAGGTTCACCTCTCAGTTCCTGATACCACAATTCCACATTGTCCACCTAGGAATGAATACTGAGATCCGTTGATTAACTTTATGGCTCAGTTCTTCCATATTCTGTATTTCCTGGACCACCTCCAGCCACTGCTCCACACCTGGGAGGTCTGCAGAGAGCCAGCGTTTAGTGATAGCCTTGTCTGCTGCAGCTATTAGTATATTCCAGAGGTACAGAGCATCTCTGCCTTTGATCCCCAGGGCAGTAGGCCTAAAACCAGGTGTGGCAGGACATATCTGATTCTACCCAAAGATCTACATTAATGCCTTTTAATTTGTCCCCAAATGTTTTTGTAGAGAAGGGCACTGCCAAAAGATGTGCGAATGGTGGTCAACTTGCTCCCGCACCCTCCAGCATTTCCTGGATCCTGCTCTATTCCATCTTCCTGAACTGCTGGTGTGTAGAAGAATCCTACCCTGATTTTCCAGGCAAATTCTTGCCACATAGGTGAATATTTTGTTTTTCCGAGGAGCTAAATATTTTCCCTTATTCCACCTCGTTAGCTAAAGGTCTGCTTCCTTCCCCACCTGGATCTAACAGTTTGCGATGGGGTTTGATATAGACCTCTAAGAGCTCTATATATTGTGGATATGTGGCCCTTCAGCATAGTTTGGGTCCATATTGCCTGGAAAACCCCCCAACAAGATTTGTACCTGAGGGCCCTCCCGGCCCTCTCTTTGAAATTTGTCTATATAATTTCTTACTTGAAGGTAAGCAGAACAAATCTTTCCTTGGCATTTGATACTTCTCCCTTAATTGTTCAAAGGAGCACCACACCTTGCTCCATCATTTATCCCAGAGTACAGAATCCCAAATTCGCCCGTGCTGGAGCATGTGGCCCAGCTTACAGGGTAAGAATGTTCCACTCCAGGCAAACCAATGTAGATGCCAGATTGTCCCGAGATCTTGAATTTGGACCACATTCTAAACCACCGTAGGGTATTTCTAGTTGCCAAAGGAAAGCTCCTTGATGTTTTGCTGGTGTGACCCATCTGAGATTCTTGCTTCCAGGGGGCTCCCACGACTGTGGCCACCTCCATCTTCTGCCAGTGTTCCTCATACCCATCTGCAGTACACAGAACAGCTGACCGTAGCTGTGCCGCCATATAATAGTCTTCTAAATTGGGAAGGGCCCTCCCCCCTGTTGTTTGTCTGCATGCATTATCGAGGTTTTGATGTGTGATCTGCCAGGGGCCATACATAGCTAAAGATGAGTTCCTGCCAGCTCTTAAATTGGGTCTTTGGGATCCATACCGGCAGACACTGAAACAGGTATAAGAACCTGGGAAGGACATTCCTAGTAATTGATTGTATACGGGAGTACATGGGGAGTTTTAATAGTGACCATCTCTCAATATCTTGTCTAATTTGGTGTACTAGAGGTCCATAATTTGCCTCAAACAGTTTACCTAAGTTCTAGTTAGATAGGTCCCCAGGTATTTGATTTTAGGGGAGGACCAATATAGCCATATGGTTGCCCTAATGTCCTCTGAGGGGTGGTAATGAAGGCATAGAGCTTCAGTTTTGTGTTTATTGAAGGTGTATCCTGCATGTCTCCCAAATTCCAGTAGCCTCCTCCACACCTGTGGTATGGGGTCTCTGGACTTGTTAGGTAAAGAAGAACATCATCCGCGTACAGCAAAATGTTGTGCTCTACATCCCCCATCTCCAGCCCATGTATTTCATGATCCTCCCTAATTAGCTTAGCCAGAGGCTCAATATAGAGGGCAAATAGTATGGGTGATAGCGGGCATCCCTGCCATGTTCCCCTTCCTAGGTTAAATCTAGTTGAGATCCTCCCGTTAACCCTAATGCCGCCTGTGGGCTCCTGTACAAGATTTTATTCCTGTGACAAATTGTTGTGGGAAACCAAGGTGCCCCAAAACCTGAAAAGAAGTCCCAGGCCACTACTGAACTCAGTTCTGTGACTGACATTACATAAAAGGATTGCTCACTGCTGTAGTGTAAAATGCACTTCTTAAATGCATAGAAGTGCAGCTTTTAAAATGCCCAAAGCCCCCCATCAGAAATGTTCCCTCCAACCTCAAAGGTAGTACCCCTGCCCGTAATGAATTTTTTTTCCGTTTCTACCACTGGCTAAAATCTAACAATATTGTAGTGACTGCAGCTGAGCCAGAGGAAAGGGAGGGGGGTTAGAATGTAAAGTGTAAGAAAGGCTTCCATGTCACCAGAGAATAAAGGCACCAGATTGGTTGTAATATTTATTTATTAACCTCACTAATGCATGCAGTTTTGTTAATTATGATACTCCCTTTTGCAAGCGTTGCCAGCTACATGTAACTATGTTCCACAATACTGTGCTACAATTCAGAGGCTTCTTGTCTGACAGGTCCCAGCTAGTTAAAATCAATAGATCAACGTAGTCTTCAAAATCACTTCAACTAGGGGTTCCCCAAATGTTTCATACTAGGACCTGCTGCCATTTAGCTTGTTTAGTAACCTTCCAAGTATTTGAAATAACACTAGCATAAACTCTCCTCTCTACACTGATGTCCCAGCCACGTACATCAATGCCTAGTCCATCAGGGACCTCAACAATTCCTTGCAATTCCTTGCTTGTTAAGACTTGGGGTTTGTTGTACACCGTGGATTATTACTGAATGGCACGAGGCCAAGTTGGCACTTTTACCAGAGAGCCATCACCTAACGTTCATCATGCATCCTACCAGCAATGGGAACCCCCTGCTCGCCCCCCCCACCACCCATGAAAATGTTTCTAACTTCAAGCAGCTTGCTGTACAGTATGGATAGATGGTTACACTAAGTTATCTTTCAGTAACCTCATTACAAAATGTATCAGAAGCATGCGCCAGAAACGTGGGCTTCTGTACTGCAATCTTAGCTGCCTCGATTATAACTCTAGAAAGATGGCACAAACATATGAAAATAGTCAGCAGAAAAAAAGGCCTTGTGGTCTATCTAGTCTATTTGAGTTTGCAGACTACTCAGTGCCTACTGAGTGATCCACTCCCCCTGTTGTCCACTCCACCCTCCCCTCAACATCCACCACCCCCCACATTCCCCCTTCTCCATGCAACCCTTTTACACTGTCCCATCTCTCTTGAAGTTATCCACCATCTTCAGGGAGATCGCCTTCTCTGCAACTCATTCCATATTGCTACCACCCTTTCAATGAAAAAGTGCCTTCTCATCTCCCTCTTGTACTTCACCAATTGCTCTTACAGTACCAGTACTGGAGTACAGCTGTGAAGTTACGAGGATAGCAAGTACCTCTGTGCTGCATATGACTGATGAAGCATTTAACAACATTTGTAAATTTGTTGTAACCCTGGAGCCATTATACCAAGGGCTACTACCTCTGCTTGTCTCCCTAACAACAGATTGAGGGCCCCCAGTTTGGAATCAACAAGTACCAGGGTGTCCCTGCCCTTAGTAAACTAAATATTGTGGTGCCTCCACCCAGAGTAGTGCTAAAGTGGGTCCTGAAAGGAAATGGTACATCCCTCTGGGACGCTATAACCACTCACAATCCCACCTAGTGACCTTGTACCCATAAACTGGTAATAACCAGTTGCAGCATTCAAAAGACAGTTTATAATAGGCATTAATAATATGCTTACACACCTTGCACTTACCACTAGGGGTTGGTCTTCTGGCAAACACCCTGGAATCCCCCTGTAAAAAGTTTTAAATGCAAACATGCACTTTTAAATTCTTTATCCAGGTTACAGTAACTTTAGACCAGGCAATGACAGGCTCACCAGCCAGCTTAACAGGAAAACAGCAAATCTGGTTTATTAAGGGGACGTGAACAAGGAGAGGGATTGAATTTAAGCAAACGATTACTTTACTGGTTGGAACTAGGTTACTTTTTGTGCAATCAATAGGGCCCTGTATTATTTATTTATTTCTCAGAATTACAACCTTTGATCTGGGATGTTCCACGTCAATTGTACAAAACAGACATAAACAACAGGCAACATACAACAAGTGAAAATTAGGTAGTTTCAGGTGAACAGACATTTCTAAATCTAGACAAAATTACGATACTAATGAGGGAGAAACAAACAAGGATACTACGAAAAAAAGGAAAAAAATGGAGCTCAGTGAAGCCGGGATTGGTACCCGTAGTTATTAGGGTGGGGGTGAGAAGTGGAGGTAGGAGATTAAGGAAGCAGGGATTGGTACCCGTAGTCAGTACCATAGAAAGGTTGGGGCGGGTGGTGCCCCCACACTGGGCGCAAGTCTCTGAGGGGTGCAATTTTCATCTCTGAAGCTTTTTTTTAATTCACTTTACGGCAGCGCTACCACTTTAAATGTTTTTTTCTTTTTGTTTTTTTTTCTTTGGCTCTGAGTTGACTTGACTGTGTGATTATAACTACCTGTTAGCAGGGGCGCACATGCTGAAGACCAGCAAAGGGGGGTTCACATGAGATGCGCTGCTGCTAACATTCCAAGAAATTCAGCAATCGGAGTAGAAAAGGTCTTGTGGGGAGTCGGAACCCCTGTGGCGGCACCAGACATAATAAGCAATGTACCCACGGCATTCAAAAGTGAGAGCCCTAGCACATGCTTTTCAAAGAGATGGCAGGCACCACTCGGAGCCCTCTGCTTTCTTGGGGAGACCAAGGATTCCGGGCAAGGATTATTAGTTTATTGTGTCGGTGCCACCTCTGACCCACAGTGTTCTTCCAGCCAAGATCAAACTCTGCATCAACGTTGTCTTCAGTGCTCCATGGAGATTAAGCAGACCCTTGTCCTTCGCTCTTTGCTGCCTGGAGGTCCCCCAGGGAAGATCAAAGTGCTTTAAACTCCTGCGTAAGTTCCTTCATTTTGATTTCATTCTTGAAGGGGATGAACTCAGCCAGAAAATGGTCCTCCAATAAGGGGGGCAGCCTGGTGCAGAAGTAGAAGTTTTCCAATTCTCGAATTCCCGGAACTGGTGGCCTGGTGCTTTGGCCTTTAGTATTTTTCTCCAGGGTCGAAGGTGGGGTGTAATGGTGGGGGGGGGCGGGGGGGCGTCAGAGTTCTTCTTCATCACTGCCTCCTTTGTAGAACTCCGTTTCAACACCGCACACCACCAGTGAACAAGATGAACAGGTACTTCAGGCACACATAAAGAAAGAAACGATCTAAAGAGAGAATTTATGCAGTTTTACAGGGCTACAGCAGCAGGAGAGATGAAATTGCTCTCTCTCATTCTAGCCAGAAGTGACTTGAGATTTTTGTCTGACCGCACGTGGGGAAGAGTGCCACCACAGGCAGCCAATTAAGGCACTAGAAGGAACTAGAAGGGGGACAGGAGGGGTGCTAATTGGCTTGCCAGGTCTCACTCAGCAGGGAGGCAGAGCTGAATCAGGTGTGGAGTTAGTGCTTTGGCTTCTCAGAAGGAACTAGAAGGGGGACAGGATCAGATCTACAGTACAGTAGCTTCTTGTTTTACATTGTTTTTCATGGATTCTACTTGGTAGAATGTTTCTTTTCTTTCTTACTACTAAGGGGTTAGCGGGGTATTGTTTGGGGCTGTTGGAATTTTGAAACCTGTTTTGGTAGCTATAAGTAGGCTCATTTGTTTGGTTCACTGTGTGGCAGGCTGCATTTGTAGAGGCCTATTTCTTCTGTTTTAAACATAATTGGTGTAATTTAACTGGGTCTGCTTCTTTGAATTGGAGACCTATATCTTCTAATTCCAAGCCTATTTTGATGTATTGTTGGTGAAGCTGTTTGAATTGGTGTCCTGTTTCTTTGGGTAGCAAACCTATTTTGGGGGCTTTGAGTAGAATTGATTCATTGTTGCTGGCTTCACTAGCTGCAAACTTTGAGTGCACAGTGGGGGAAGGGTGCTAAGGGTCTGACTAGAGGCCTCAGCTACCTGATTGTTTCTGGGAGACTTGGGTTGGTCCCACCCACCCCTGGTCCATTATTTCCTTTATGCTAGGGGTTCTGACATCACTTCCTTAAACAGGCAAAGGATATGCACCTGTCATAGCAGAGGCAGACATCCAGGAAAGGAATAGCAGCAAGTGAAGAGGTGACTGCTCTCTCAGTGGAAGGGAAGTAACTGCAAATCTAGGAGCTTTCATTATTACTTCACATTGATATTGCATTGTGGAAAGGAGGAGTAGGAGTTTGAAGAAGGTTGTGCAATGGCTACTTAGAGTCTCTTTTGAGTGTGGATAGGAAGGATAGGAAGATAAAAAGCAGTTGCTCAATCTATCTAAATGTGTACAACAAAGGGGGTAAGGGAACTAAAGAAAATGTTTTGCACTGATAGAGGGGGAGGGAGACTTGGGGAGTGTTTGGTATCCTGCATCTGGAAGGGTGGGGGTCACTGGTGAGCAACGAGAGCAATGGGTAGGGTGGTAGGCTGCAACAACTGCGGTGCACCAACTCTCTAAACATTGCCTGGAGTGTGGGAGGATGTTTAGTGTGCATTCACAGAGAAACTTAGAAAGGAGATTGAGGGTCTGCAGGAGGAACTAAGACAGGCAAGGCAGATTGGGGTGGGTTTAGCCCAATACTGGAGGGAGGAAGAAGGGGAGATGAGGGAGGGCGATTTAGCCAACAGTGGTGAGGAGAGGGTCAGAAGAAGGAAGCAGAGACAAAGGGGCCCAGGCCAGGAAGAACGATTGCCGGGGAAACCAGGTCAGGAGACAAAAGTCAAATGGAAGGAGGTGATAGGGACTTGTGAGGGGAGGAGAAGAAGTGGCAAAAGTCGTGGAGTGGAAAGGAGAGAACAGGTTACTATGAAGAGAGAGGGAGCGGGCATTTGTGAAGGGTCTTCAGAAAACAGCTGAGCACTGCTAGAAAGGAAGAAAGCAGACGAGGGAAATGATGAAATTAGAGGAGTAATTGATAAATGCCTGGACCAAACTGGAGTGGGGGGAAGTTCTGCTGGGAGAACTGCAACAGGGGTAAAAGGGGGAAATAATGTGCAGGAGGAAGAAGAGGAGCTGGAAATGAGGGAGGGAGATGAATGGAAGCAAGCAGGGAGTAAGAGGGGTGGAATCTTAGTGCTAGGGGACTCAATACTAAGAGGAGTTAGGTGGGGTAGCAAGGAGAGGCATAGTTGCATTTGGGTGGAGGCCATGCCAGGAATGACAGCAAAAGGGTGGGACAGTCTGTTCTGAAATATGCTAGAAGGGTGAGGACAAGCCTCATTTAATTACACATCTTGGGACAAACGACCTGGCTGACAAGACAGTAGATATAGTCCAGAGGAGGTTTGAGGAACTAGCACAATTATGTGAGGGGGCAGGAAGATCAGTAACTTTTTCCGAGATACTTCCGGTGCCAAAGGCAAGCACAACAAGAAAGCTGAGAATAAAAGAATTTAACGGATGGCTAAGAACCTGGTGTTGTGCTAAAGGGTATGGGCTGTTGGGGGGGTGAGGAGGGACCTGGGAGGACAGTAGTCTCTATGCCAAGGACAGACTACACTTGAGTGAGGAGGGAAAGAAAGTGCTGAAACAGAGGATGGAAGAATATATAGAGGAAGTTGGGAATTTAAACTAGGAGTGGGGGGTGGCAGTTGGGGAAGAGATATGCAGAGGTTGGGAAATCATATGAGCTTACCCCCCATAACAGTGACAAAGGACAAATGGCAAGTACTATTGGTGATGCTAGGAAAGGAGGGCAGGATAGGAGGGGGGGAAAGGGTGGAAGGTGGTTACCCTTAATGCTAGGAGCCTTGGGAGGAAAACTGCAGAGTTACAGGTTCTCATGGCAGAGGGAGAGATGGACATTGCAGCCATCACGGAAACATGGGCCACAATATAATGACTGGGACCTGTCTGTACCAGGGTACAGGTTATTCATAGGGACAGGGTGACTGGGAAAGGAGGGGTGGCACTATATGGGAAGGACTGAAGTGTGTAAGGGAGGAAGGGGAGGAGGGTAGTACAGAGTCACTTTGGGTACAAATCCAGGATTCCAAGAATAGGATTCTTAGAATGGGAGTGGTGTACAGGCCACCATCTCAGATGGAGGAGTTAGACAGGGAACTAGCGGGACAGATCAGGAGGACCTGCGAGAAGGGTAGTGTGGTGATTGTGGGGGACTTCAACATGCCAGGAGTGGACTGGAGCACCCCAACAACCAGGAACAGAAGGGAGCAGGTACTGCTGGATGCCTTCCAGGACAGCTTCCTGCTGCAAATGGTCAGTGAACCAACCAGGTTAGGAATACCCTTGACCTTGTGCTGGCAAATGGGGACTTTGTGAGAAAACTTACAGTGGAGGAACAGCTGTCAGGGGTGACCACCACTCAGTATGGCTCACATTGGATATGGGCAAGGAAGGAGTGGAATCTGGCACAATAGTGCTGGGACTTCAGGAGGCCAACTTTGGGAGGATGGGGAAGTGGTAAAGGGTACCTGGCCAGAATTCA
Organism: Neoceratodus forsteri; assembly: GCA_016271365.2. Lineage (NCBI taxonomy): Eukaryota > Metazoa > Chordata > Ceratodontiformes > Ceratodontidae > Neoceratodus > Neoceratodus forsteri. The sequence goes on from CM028137.1 coordinate 959,495,731, forward strand.
ATCTAGTATGGATACTAACCAGAGATGGGAGCTCATAAAGCTGGGGATAGTGGAGCAACCAAAACCTGCTGCAAAGCCCAGAGCAAGAAGGCTAGGGCTAAGAAACCGAGCTGGTTGAGCAAGGAGGTCATGGAAAAGGTAAGGAGGAAAAGAGCTGCCTTTAGGAAGTACAAGAAAACAGGGAGGGGAGGACAGAGGGTACTTGACAGAATCGAAGGAGGTGACAAAGGCAGTAAGGGGCCAAAGCATCTACGAACTCAGGCTGGCACAAGGCATTAAGAAGTGGGAGAAGGACTTCTTTAAGTACATCAGGAGAAAAGGAGCTGTAAGGACCACATAGTAAGGATTAGGAAGGAGGGGGTTGGGTGGAAGCAGGAGTGCGATAGGCGGAAGCACTAAATGAGTACTTCTGCTCAGTATTTACTAAAGAGAAGAGGGGGGGTGACACCCAAGGTGGGAGAAATGGCAGACGCAGAGGGGGAAGTGGTGACAGATGGGGAAATCATGGAGGGCAGAGTTCGAGAGGGGTTGAAGGCGCTGAGGGTGGACAAGGCACCAGGCCCAGATGGCATCCACCCCAGGGTACTGAAGGAGCTGGCAGAGGTCCTTGCAGGACCTTTTGCAGACCTATTTAATGCCTCACTACATTTGGGGTGTGTACCTCAGGACTGGAGGATGGCTCATGTGGTGCCCCTCCACAAGAGTGGCCCCAAGGATGAACCGGGAAACTACAGACCAGTGAGCCTCACATCCATCGTGGGTAAGCTAATGGAGACTATCCTGAAGGAGAGGCTGGTGGCCCTCCTAGAGGCCAAAGGACTACAGGACAGCAGACAGCATGGCTTCATACGTGGCAGATCCTGCCAAACCAACCTGGTCGAGTTCTATGACTGGGTAACTAGACAACTGGACAGGGGCCATGCAGTGGATGTCCTGTATCTGGACTTCAGTAAGGCATTCGACTCGGTGCCACATGGAAGGCTGGGAAGGAAGTTAGTAGGCACAGGGGCGGGTGCAAAGTTGGTGAGATGGGTAGGAAACTGGCTGCAGTGAAGGCAACAGAGGGTGGTGGTGGGTGGGGAGCTCTCACACCACACCCAAGGGCAGTGACGAGCGGTGTCCCACAGGGCTCGGTGTTGGGACCAGTGTTGTTTGGGATATTCTTTGCAGACATATCATGGGACATCAAGAGCAAGATCAGTCTGTTTGCTGATGATACCAAGGTTGGCGCAGTGGTGGATGATCTAGGAGGATGGCAGGGGTTGCAGGATGATCTGGCAAAGCTTGAAACCTGGTCAGACACCTGGCAACTAGGCTTTAATGCCAAAAAGTGCAAGGTGATGCATTTTGGGATGAAGAACCCAAGGAGGACTTACCAGCTAGGGGGAGTGCAGCTAGCCCAGACAGAGGAGGAGAAGGATCTGGGTGTGCTCATTACAGGGTCAATGAACAACTCGGCACAGTGTAGGAAGGCAGCTGAAAAGGCCAACAAAATGCTGGGTTGTATTGCAAGGGGTATATCCTCGAGGAGGGAGGAGGTGATTCTGCCACTGTATAGGTCATTAGTTAGACCACACCTGGAGTACTGCGTGCAGTACTGGCGTCCGTATCTGAAGAGGGACATTAAGTTACTGGAGGGGGTGCAGCGCAGGGCGACAAAGATGATCAAGAGTCTGGGGGACTTATCATGCAAGAGGAGGTTGAAGGAGTTGAACATGTACTCACTGGAGGAGAGGAGAACAGGGTGACATGACTGAAACCTTTAAATACATGAAAGGAATAAACAAGACAGGTACAGAGGGGCTGTTCAAAGTAAGGAGGGAGGGCCACCAGGGGCCATGATATGAGACTGGAGGCGAGGAAGGTTCAGGAGGAGATGAGGAGACACTTTTTACAGAGAGGTGGTGGCTGGGTGGAATGCGTTACCTACAGAAGTGGTATGCAGTAGAACAGTGGACTGCTTCAAACAAGGATAGGACAGGACAAGGGGAGGTTAATGAAGGGGAAGGGTGGAAGGAGGCAGCTGCAGAATAAGGGTGCTAGCTGCACATTCAGCAGACTTGATAGACCTCTGAGGCCTTTATCTGCTGGCAAATTTCATATGTTCATATGTTTGTAAGCCCCCAGGGGCATGGGAAGATGCCAGCCACTGTGGGCAGGCAATTAAGGAGCATGGGAAGTCAGCCAATCAAGGAGTCCACTCAGTGAGGGTTGACTGACACATTTCCAGCCTTCCAGGGAACACGCCCCAGACCTCAAAAATATAGCTGCTGCTGCTGCAATACCATGCCCCCTCCAGTACCCTAAAAAAAAAAATGCTGCCTGTCTGAATGTGCTACCTGACTGTAATGAAAAGAAGCTGAGGTAGTCTGGACCTAGTCAGTTCAGTTGTGGTCTCTAAGGGGCAGGGATTTCTTGCTTTGGTGATGTTGCAAGCCTGGACCCTGTCTCCTACTATCAGTACTTGGTACCAGACCACTCACTGCTACCTAATAAAAGTCAGCTACAGCACTCAGGACAGCCAAGCACTGAGCAACAGCAGCACTGGCACTGCAGTGTCAATTGGTTGTGTTTAAGCCTATAAAGATAAATATACTGTATATATATGTATTACAATAGTGAATATATATATATGTCAATCACAATACCCAATACATACACAGATACAATACAATTAAAGAGCTGCTGACGCCTCAAAGAAAACTTAGAAAAAAACAATATTTAGGTACAGTTCGGCTAGCATTCTATTTAATATACTTCTCTTTCCCATTACTTATTACTGTGAAATTTGCATGGAAACATGCTCTATATCCCTTAGAGTTCATCTGCCTCTTCAACTTACTCCCTACTTCATGTCATAGTCCTCTGTTGTGACATCACAGCCTGTTGCCATGGAGTAATTGGGATGTCACAAGCAGTGCATTATGACGTCAGGTAGGAGAAAAGCAACAGGAATGGATGAACTCTTCAAAGACAAAGATCCTATTTTTATGCAAATTACCTCAGTAATAAATAATGGTGAGGAAAATACAGACCTACGTGTGAAATACAAGCTGAGCTGTGTCTAAATATTATGTTTTGTTAAAGTTGTCCTAATGGCGTAAGCTGCGCTTTAAAAACGGAGTCGCACTGTAATGTTTCAGCCCCTCACAAACAGACATGGTAGCTGATCTGCTCCAGTGTTGAGGGTATTAAAAATACAGCACTTCAGATCAGTAAAACAGTTACAAGACCCCTAATGTGTACCCAGGAAAAACAGAGCCACTTCCTGAACCTCAAGGCACCCACAGCCCCTCTGTTGTGTTCTAGTGACTGCCTTTGGGGCATGTTAGCAGGTTCAGGAAGCAGCTCTGTTTTTCCTGGGGTACACATAGGGTCCTGTAATTTTTACTGGACTGAAGCTCATGGTATTTAATACCTCTCAACCCTGGAGCAGGTCAGCTACTGTATATGTTTGTAAGGGCAGGGAACTTTACAGTGAACACCTGCTCTTTAATCAAGATTTTTTTTCCTCGCTCAATTATCCTCCCTCTGTTTTACGTCCCTCTTGCCACATTGCCAGCTAAGATGGCGAAGCCCTCTGCCAACTTAGCTGGCAATGTGCATCAAGAAAAAATACGGAAGTGTAGACTAGTAGTAAATGTTATTTGTTGGAACTTGATTAGCAAAGAGAGCTTTATTTTACTTTTCCAGCCAGAGTCTCCCACATCTCATATTTCAGAGGAGCAAAATATTCCCTGAAAACAGGGTAGGAACATGTAACGAAAGTATGTTTTTCTTCAAGAAAAGCCCCAAAACTCACCTCAGAGCATGTAAACCCCTCCGAGCTTCAGGGGCGCATGGCCGACCCAACTCTTTTCTGGAGGGGTGCAAAATTAGTCTCTTGCCCAGCACCAAAATGCCTTCCTCACGGCTCTGCCCGTAGTTATTCTGATGGGGGTGGGAAATGGAGGTAGGAGATTAAGGAAGGAGGTTAAGATGAAGGAGGGACGGATGGTAGAGGGAGGTTGAGAAGAGGGTAGCAGTGAGGAGGGGTAAGATAGAAGTGGGATTGTGTAGGAGGGCTGAGAGGAGGTGTGATGGGAGAAGAGGGATGAAATAGTTGTCAAGGGAATAGAGAGGAAGGGGGGAGCAAGTGCTATTAAGCTGAGGTAACCTTATAGAGAATAAACGCGTGTGCTATTTGAGCAGGGTATTAGTCACTGGAGATCATTATACTGAGCAGGAACACTTCTTTAGACCAGGGAAGTGGGAGCAAAGGTTAGCCTTATATGGACCTTCAACAGTTTAACAACTACTGGGTACTCAGAATGTAAGTGAAGCACTGCAGGCTGTGCGATAGCTGTCATCGCCAGACAGCTCAGTCGTGATGGCCGTGGTGGTATCTTGCGGTGGGCTGAGCCACCCTCCGACAGCGGGTCTTTGCTGGAGTAGGGGTGGGGTGGCTGGGGTGTACATGGGGGCTGTCCGCACGCCTGCCATGGGGTGGCGGCTGTACTGGGTGCTTGGGGCTGGGGGTGTTGCCTGCAGTCTAGCGCTGCCATGAGCTGCATCGTATGGGCGCTCGGGGGAGCATCAGAACCTCTACTGCCACCGTGAGTGGCTTTATACGGGGATCGATGGGGTCATCACCACTACTACTGCCACTGTGAGCGGGTCTGTATGGGGGTTTGGGGGGATTGTCACCATTACTACTGCCACCGGGAGCAGCTTTATACAGGGATTGGGGGGATGTGTCCAGTAACACTGCCAGGGGTAGCAGTGTACGGGTGCATGGGACTTTGGGGGGCTCACTGGGCTGCTAGGGTGGTCGGGCGCCTGTGCTGCTGCCCACAGTGTGGCAGCCAGCCTGTAGGTGGCCCCTGAATTACATCACTTTCTTTGTACTTATCTTTCTGTGGCGCAACCCGGGACTTGCCCCGGAGTTGCACCCTGAAATGAACTGTGAATGGGGCTGCACCCAGTATTCAGGGCACACCCCTCCACGGCCCCTACGGATCGCCACACATACTATAATTGCAGGTGGTTTGCAGTGCATCGGGTTGTGCCAGTGCATGCAGTTGGCGTCAGCATGGTCGCCCTACCTGAATCACCATCGGGCGGCATCCCTTTGTGAATCCTGCCCTCTGTTCTCTTCTCCTTGTTCTCTTGCCAGTTGCACTCTCACCTGACTTGCTGAGCAACCCCTCAGTTTGCAGGAAGGCACTGTCTGAAGATTGATCCTGCATGGGACCAAACTGAACCATGCAAGAAAAGGCAGGCTTATTCTGTGGCAAACTCACAGCTGCAAAGCACAAACTCCTGTTTGTGGGAGTCTCAAACTGAAATGCCACTTTCACTGAAGTCTCTTTCCTGCTTTTAGACAGTCTGATGCTTTAAATACAACAGGGAGGCAAGTCAGGGCTTTCCCCTACCATTTCTCTTTAGCTCTTCTCTGGAGCTGCTTCTCGTTGGCTTTAGCTGCTTACTCCACACTCCAGCAACAAATTAACTTTTTTTTCGTATCAGTTCTCAGACTAGTCCGGTTTCTCTGGATTCCAGTTGGCTAGGGGAGCTGTCAATCACAGTTTCTGTGCTCCCATTTGTCAGTTTAGGTGCCAATCTGAAAAACTACAAAAACTACAATCTTACCCATGAGCCACCACAGTCAGGACCCCTAAGGACCCGAGGATCTTGATTGGCTCAAACCTGGAAGTCCCAGACCAAACATTGCAGCTCCCATCAGGGAGTGTACACTACAAAGAAGGCAGGTTAGACAAATGGCTCTAATTTAAAAGCAGCAATGAATTAGAACTAAATATTTACAGTACCATGTAGGGCTTGCTCTGCACTATTGACAGCAGAGTGGAGCAGATCAGGAGATGCCTGGCTGGTCACGAGCCTGGAACACTTGGACCCAGCCCAGGCTATTTACACAGTATACACACTGGCTGTGGCTTAAAGGGACAGCATGGAGGTGAAGCATGGCACTCTCATGCAGATCAACAGAAGAACACCAACAGTCATAGATTTATCATCTCGGAGGTTAGCCTTAAATGGGCCTTAAACAGTCTAACAACTACTGGGTACTCAGAGTGTGATGCTGGCATACCAGAATGGTACCCGGGGTTGCCGGTGTTGCAGCTGCTGTTGGGGCCCTTGATGGAAGAAAAGCAATTAAACATTGGCAAAGCAAAGATCTAACTTAGTTGTGTCCATGGCCAGTTGGCCTAGTCTATTTAAGCACTCGAACACTAGCTGAACACAATTTTATATATTTATTTCTTTATTTATCGAAATGTTTCACCAGGAAGGCACACTGAGCAACAGGTTGCTCATCTCCTGATGTGATCTGGGGGGAAGGGGTACAATAGGGATGAGACATTTTACATTCAAGTTACAAAGATCAGCATAGCATACAATTAATTAAGGCAATTGTTACAAACAGCGTTGTGTACATATGCAATTTGTGAGAACAATTAAAAAGTGCAATGGTAATAAGTGCACAAGTGCTATTGTGAAATAAGGGGTGAAGGAGAGAGAGGATGAGATGACAGATAGTGTAGAGTCGTGTCCCAGAGAGACCCCTTCAGGATGCGGGGAATCCTGCAAGGGGACAGGGGACTGGAGTAGGGAAAAGACAGAGAGAGAGAGAAAGAGAGGGATGGAGGGGGGGGGAGAGAGTGAGAGAGAGATTAACACCTAGGAGGGGAAATAAGGCCTGACCCAAAAAGAGAACCCTTCAGGATGTGATGAACCCTGCAAGGGGGCAGGGAAGTTCAGGCAATTGTAAATCCTCCAGCGGTTAGGCGTTGTAGTTATAGAGGGATAGTGAGAGGGTGGGAATAGGAAATAACACCTGGGAGGGGATGAGGCATGATCCAAGGACCCTCCAGGATACTGGGGACCCTGCAAGGGGACCTGGAAGGACAAGGATAGGTAGATGGGAGAAGAAAAGGAGGCACATCTAGGCACACTATAGGACCCCTTCAGATACTGAGAACCCTGCAAGGGGAGTGCGTAGACTAGGGAAAAGGGGAGAGAGTAGGAAAGGGAGAAAGGCATGGGAACTAGCACCTAGGAGGGGCTAGGGTCAGTGAGACAGTAGAGTCGATAGAGGCATTGGGAAAGTCTGAAGGGGATGAACTGTAAGGAGCAAGATGAGGGATATCGAGGGTGGGTCATAACACGAACAATTAGGTGCAAGACAGTTGGAGAGGGCAGTGTTGATGGAATAGAGGAGGAGGAGTGTCAGATTTGGGAGGTAGAGAGCTCCATATTTTAGGAAATGGCAAGAGTACCCAGACTGGCTGGAGAGGGTGGAGCTGCGGGGTTTAGTTAGTATGTAGTGTCAGTAGATCTGAGGAGGGAAGGAGGAGGAGGAGGTGTTATAAATGAGGGAAAGGTAGGAAGGAGTTCACCCAGCCAGTGTTAAGCAGTGAATTTAGCGCAGTGTGAGAGGTGTCTATTTGTAAGAGGGGGAGAAAAGGGCTTGACAGAGGTCACGATGGTGGGTGCAAAAGAGAGCATCATGAGCAAAGTGGCAGAAGGAGTTGAAGAGAGTGTCCAGTCTGGTCAGGGAAGACTTAGGAGCAGCACCATAGACTACGTCGCAGTAGTCAGAAATGGGGAGGATCATCTTCTGGACAAGCTCACACCTAGCCACAGGAGAGATGCAACTGTGGTTCCTGAACAAGGCACCAAGCACAGGGCGCATTTCTTTCTGGATGGCATCAATGTGTCCAGAGAAGTTGAGGTGTTGGTCTAACCAAACCCCAAGGTATCTGAAGGATGAGGTGTCCTCAATAAAGTCCTGTCAAGAGTGCAGAAAGTGGGCAGGAAGGGAAGCCTAGAGAGTCTCTGCCTCATGCCAAATGTCATGGAGACTGTCTTCTTGGCATTGAGGAATAATTGATGGTTTGCAAACCAGAGTTGGATCGCGTTGAAGTTGTGCTGCAAGCTGGATGTGACCTCAGCTGGCATGAGCGAGATGCATACAGGACAGTATCATCGGTGTACATGTGTATGGTGGAGAAGGGGGAGCAGACAGATGGCGGGTCATTAAGGAAGATGGAAAATAGAAGGGGACCAAGCCCTGAACCCTGAGGGATGCCAGTGCAGATCGGGAGGGGTGGCAAGATGGCATCTGGGATCTTAACTGATTGGGTTGTACCAGTAAGATTGACTTTAAACCAGTTAGTGGCAGAAGGGGTTAGACCAGCAGATGAAAGGGAACCAAGGATAAGGGAGTGGGAAACAGTGTCAAAAGCCTTGGCAAGGTCGACAAATATGGCTGAAGTGATTTGGCCATTGTCCATTCGGGAAAGGACGGAGTCAGTGAGCCGAAATAGGGAGGTGGTGGTAGAGTGTTTTTTCCTGAAACCAGACTGGAATGGGGTGAAGAAGGAGGAATCAGATAGAAAGGAAGTGAGTTGAGAGAGGACTAGATGTTCTTGTAGTTTGGCTAAGGTAGGGATTAGTGAGATGGGAGTAGTGAGATGGGGTGATAGTTGCCAGGGGATGAGGGGCCTCTACCTCAGATGGTACAATCAGATGGTACCATGAAATTATTGAAACGCTTGTTGCAGGGAGCTACCCTGGTTTTACTCACTGTGCCCAGAAGATGGATGATGGCATGGCAAAATGAAGACCTGTTGCTTGCAGTTGGTGTACATGGGGAACTGGGCCAGCACATCTCACCTTCTCTTCATGGTCTTGCCCTGTAGGTGGCCCACAATCTGTGAAGATTTGCTGTGCAGGGGCTGAATCCCCAAATCTGGTCTCTCACTGAAAAGCTGTAGTTGGTACAGGAGCAAGCAGTATGGGCCGAGATTGGCATGGGCCCAAAGGCAGAGCAGTGTCTATGGAATGGTCAGTTCTTTTGCTTGTGAAACCGCCAGCTGGTAGGAAAATTGGTTGCTACATAAGGCCGGGCTCCTTTTTTGGTAAACTGGACTCCCTGGTTTACAGTCTCTTTGCATGCAGCAGGCCTTAGCACATTTAACTGAAGAAGCATTAAACTTTCTGTTCTCTTCTCCTTCGGTTCTCTTACCAGTTGCAATTTTAGCCGACTTGCTGAGCAACCCCTCAGTTTGCAGGAAGGCACTTTCTGAAGATCAGTCCCTGCATGGGACCAAACTGAACCATAAAAGACAATGCAGGCTCTTTCTGTGGCAAAACTCACGGTCTCAAAGCACAAGCTTGTGTTTGTGGGAGTCTCAAACTGAAATGCCACATTCACTGGAGTCTCTCTCCTGCTTTTAGGCAGACTGATGCTTTAAATACAACAGGGAGGCAAGTCAGGCCTTTCCCCTGCCATTTCTCTTCAGCTCTTCTCCAGAGCTGCTTCTTGATGGCTCAAGCTGCTTACTCTCCACACTCGAGCAACAACTGAACTGTTTTTTTTTTTCTCAGTTCTTGGACTAGTCCGGTTTCTCTGGATTCTGTTTGGTTAGGGGAGCTGTCAATCACAGTTCCAGTGCTCCCATTTGTCAGTTTAGGCACCAACCTGAAAAACTACAAAAACTCCACTCTTACCCATAAGCCAGCACAATCAGGACCCCGAAGGACCTGAGGATACCAATTGACTTAAACCAGGAAGACCGGACCAAACGTGGCAGCTCCCATCAGGGAGTGTACACTGCAAGGAAGGCAGGTTAAACAACTGGCTCTAATTTAAAAGCAGTAATGAATTAGTAATAAATATTTACAGTACCATGTAGGGCGCCCTGTACACTGTTAGCGATAGCAGAGTGGAGCAGATCAGGGAGATGCCTGGCTGGTCACGAGCTCCAGAACACTTGGACCCAGCCAAGGTTATTTACAGTATACACACTGGCTGTGGCTTAAAGGGACAGCATGGAGACGAAGCATGGCACTCTCATGCAGATCAACAGAAGAACACCAACAGCCATGGATTTACCATCTCTGAGGGATGCCTGCCAAGCAGTGGGTATTCCTGGAGCCCTGAGATACACTTAAGATAAGCCCCCCCAATTTGGGGGGGGGCTACATTGTCATAGATTGTGACAGACAGGCTCATCACTGCTTGCTGTAAAACAACCTAGGCATCCTACCCCCCCAAGAGAAGGGACTCAAATTGGTCTCCCCAGTCTGCAAATGTGTCCATAGTTTCTATATAGACTATCTTAGTAATATGTTGTCCAAGGTAGACATATCATACCAACTTGGTTCTCGCTCCAGCCACATACTTAATGTCCCTTGGATGCAATAAGCCATTGGAGGTGAAGTTCTAACCATTGCTGCCCCAATCAGTTGGAATTTGCTTCTGGAAATTATTGAAGACTGTAGAACCATTGGAACACTCAAGAAAGCCATATATAACTATCTTCTCAGCACATCCAACGGCTGACCGTGCCAATAGCAAACACATCCTGTCCTACTCCCCTCCCCATCCCACGTAATTCTCTCCCCATTGATTCTGTCCTGTTTCATTGCATCACCTACAGATAAATGCCTGGTGTCTGCCTGGTGTCTGCTGGCATTGCATTACCCATCATATTGAATATACAGTACCTGTATTTATTCAGGTTGCTTGAAATATGGAATGTGACTAATTATCTAATGTGAATATACTGTACTTTGGTGTTGTAATATCCCACCAGGGATCTCTTGTAAAATAGTTTTTGCACCTGAGTCTATCCCGATGTGCGAAAAATCTAAATATATAACTGTTTAAAGTTTCACCCATTCCTACTGTGTATGGGGTTCCATCCAGAAAAGGCTTACATTTATGCTCAGTGTTGGTGATTAGCTGATATGCAATGTCCTTGCAGCCACCTTCAATGGCATCTGTGGGCAGATCACTATCACCATACCAGTCTCTGTTTACAATGTGGGCATAGGAAGCAGCGGAGAGGCATGCTGAACTCGCGTGGTGGTCACAATTCCAACAGACTTGCCTAAAGAAGGAAGAAAGAAACTTTGTGAACCACTAATTATCATCTTCAAAGCATTGCTATGGTCACAATGGCAGCCCACATAGCCACACACTAATAACAGCTTACTTGGACTATTGAGGCTATCAAAGACACCTACTGGCTGAACTACAAATCATCTGCTCTGCTTCTGCCAACCCAAGGCCAATGATTTTTTACAAACATGGAAAGATGGACAAATCAATGGACGGAACAATTTTGTGAGACTTAAACCTTTGAATTGTGTGTGTTTTTTTTTTTTTATTTTACACTAAATTTAGCATTGTGTTTTTTTATTCTTTAGTAGTTAAGGCCCCCTAGGCACAAGTTCCTATTTCCAGATGCAACCTGGGAGTGCTGAGGAGGTTAAGTGACTTGTTCAGAGTCACAAAGTATGCAAGTAGAGGTTGAGGGAATTAAATCCAGGTCTGCTGGATATAATCATGTCATTTACAGCTCATTACTCTAACCTCTGCTAGTCAGTTTATTTACATAATACTGAGGTGGATGTATAAAACTGATCACCAGGGCTTAATGAGGCCCGACGCCGCAGGCGTGAGGGCCTATAGCCCTGGAAGGTCCGGTATTCCCATACCACCAACTCGAGGGTATTATTGCGTTTAGAAAATGGGCAGTGTAAAAAACATAAGTTAAATAAAAAGAAAATTAATAAAAAAATAGTTTAAAGTCATTTTGTAAAAAAAATAGTTCCTCCGCCTGCATTAGAATGATGTTTTTTTGGTTTTTTGGGGCCCCTCTGAAGAGTGAGAAAACATGCAGTTTGATTGTACTGTGCTTTTATTTAAATGTGTCGCCCCCCCCAGTGGATTCAGAAGACCGAGCATGTCAAAGCCCTGCCAGTCCGGTAAAACCCCAGTGGACTCAGAAGACCGAGCATGTCAAAGCCCTGCCAGTCCGGTAAAAAATACAGCCCGCAAAAGAAATGAAGAATACTTTTTAAAAGTTAACAGCCAGCATATTTACGGCTGGTAATGTGCTGCGCTGTCGCCGTCCTGATGCCCAAGCCTTCAGTTTGTCTTGAGGTCGCTAGTCCGTAAAAATACAGCCCTGCAAAGAAATGAAGAATACTTTTTAAAAGTTAACAACCAGCATATTTACGGCTGGTAATGTGCTGCACTGTCGCCGTCCTGATGCCCAAGCCTTCAGTTTGTCTTCGGGCGTCACGCGACATCCGTGTTGTAACTGAAGCAAGGAAAGTGAACGCAGCCCAGCAGAAGGGAATGTGTTTGTGAGTGGGAAAGACAGAGACAGAGCAGCAGTGGCAAGCTGGCAAGTAAAACAAAAACGTTTTCTAAGCCACTGTGTGATGACAGGGGATGAAAGGACATGTGGTGGGGGGGGGCAGAGCAGTTGCAGATGAGATCGGGACACAGGAGAAGAAAGCGCAATCAGAAGCTGATCGGTCTAACGGCTTTTTTTACTGCTTCGTGTTTTTTTTCTTCATGTAGGCAGACGGAGTACCAGGGAGGTGTGGTGTGGGTTCATGTGGTAGCTGGCACTAAATTGGGCAGTGGGAGGGTGCAGGATCTCTGCTAAGCAAGAGAAAAAATGGTGGCAATTTCAATTTCATATTATGATTCTAGCCAATTAGGAAGCATAGTGGGCACAGGAATAGTAGAATTGGTGAAGGGCATTGTAGGTGGCACTTTTATTTGGTGGGCATCTATTGAAACTTAATGTACCCTGTGGAATGGGTACCAGCCAATCAGATGCCTCAAATAAAAAGGCCCATTTTCTAAACTCAAGTTTATCATCAAAACCTTGCTTTGAACCAATTCTTCATGCAAACTCTTCACTTTGCGTCAGGTGGCATAGGAGGCAGTTTGCATAGGAGGCAGTATAGCGCAGTGGTTTAAGACTCTGAGCTGCAAACTGGAAGACCTGGGTTTGAATCCCACAGCCCCCACTTACATACTGTGTGATCCTGAGCAAGTCACTTAACTTCCTTGTGGTCACACCTGTAAACAAGCTTTCAGGTTAGTGTGTCTCTCCTGGTAAAAAAAAAAGAAGAAAAAAAAAGGTGGCTATGTAAAAACCCCATCAGTCCAAACTCTTTTGAAGAAAAAAATGTGGAGCCAAATTGTAAAGCAAAATGGTAATTTTCACTAAATGTGGAGAAAAAATGAAACCATTTATTTAATTTTTAGTAACAGGGTAAGCCCCCACGGAAGCAAGCCCATTTTCAAGGGATGGCGCATGGATAAAATGCATTTTAAGATTTTGCCAAATGGGACTGAGATTTGCCCTGTGTGCCATCAGGCCCTCTTGTAATAATACATGGTCCTCACAGTTGGGGTTTTGATAGCTGAATGGTCAGTTTACTGAGGTTGGAGTTGGGAACTGTTTTCCTTCTCTCTGTGCTCTAATATTTGATGACCAACCTAAGTAGCAGTTATGCTAACCTGCCATAACTACTAATTTGGTCAGATAAAACATGTGGCCCTAGAGTGACGAAATTATATCCTGCAACTGGTAGCCTTTTTTTCCCTATGTTTTCCTCCCGCACCTCCCTGGGTTGTATCGCTCTCATGTTCCATGTTGCTCAAGGCTAATGTGAGCATCTCTTTTTAAACTGTGGCTCTACAGTACCTAGCTAGCCCTGAAGGTGTAATCCTTTAAAAACCATCGGTAGGATGCAAAACAACCTCATGTGTCTGTGGGGGTTAATCTTCTGCCCACTTTTTCACATTCAATAAAATGAAGCCACCATTTCTTTAAACTTTTATCTGGCACTCCAACCAGGTGGGAATATACCCCTTATCTGCTTGAGTCTCCCCAGGCTGCTCACACACCTTGGCACCCCACAGCTGCCCAGTCTGGAAGGGCCATGACTTACACTTCATGGACGAGCACCCTGTAGAGAAAGCCCTTGCCACTCTGGGACCCTGGCTGAGACTTACGCTGGGCATCACTTTAGAGGACAGGCAGCCCAGTCCCATCCTCAGCCTGATTGTCCACACTTTTCTAAGCAACCTCCCTTCACTCTGTGTCCCATTGCTATTGCACAGCCACATGTACAAGGGTGACACCGTTTGTTTTGCCTCTGGAGTCCTGGTCCCTGAGCTGGAATTGTAGTGCCACTGTGAGTTTAACAATGGCCAGTTCAGGTTCTGCTTGAACAGACTCTCACTAAATATCCACAAAAAATGCTTCTGTTACCTTGGGCACTCAGCAGAGGTCAGCAAGGCACCCCTCCACCCCAGCTTTCTGGACTCTTCAAGATGCCCCACTTGAAGTAGTTCCTATACCTCTCAATTGTCTGATTTTCAGGGATGTCCCTGGTTTTGTATTACAAATTCCCTCTTTCTCTCCTAAATGTTGCTTTTTTTACCACTGAATGGTAGAGTTTTGAATAATAAAATCATACCAGAAGCTAGTTGCACAGACTAGTTCTCCATCAGAAAATGCTTTTATGACTACATCAATTACTGTAACAGTTTCATGACCTGCTATCGCCCTTTTCAAGACCTGTCCCTGATTTTGGTCCTGTGTCCCTGATGTTGGTCTTGTGCCCTGATTTTGTCCCTGATCTTGGAATCAGGAGGCTGAGAGGTGTGGCCAGTTCCACACCTCAGATAGCTCAGTGTGTGACTGAACCTGGCTCCCAACTTCTCCACATCAGCACCATGTACAAAAAACTCTACCCAAAAGTTGTCACACTGTACCACAACAAATCCTTCTTGCAACGTCCAGCGTGCCGTGAACTAGTCCATCATGATGACATTGTTTCATTTTTAATTTTTGGTAAAAACACTGAGCCGACACTCATTTTCAATAGTGTCTAAGCAAAACATACATAATAAATGTTTCAACATATACAATAAAAACTAAAATATATGTAAAAAACATACATTCCATTTATTGCAGTTATCTATAAAAAAAATCCATAAAAAAACCTATACAATAAATGGAATTTAATAAATATACAAGCTAAAGTAAACTAATATTAATAAATAATGATAACAAAACAATACAGAAAATAATAACACATTCAAGTAATATCTAGCCAAAAGATTTAACCAAGGCAAGAGACTTTAAAACAAGTGTGGAACATAGATGAGGTGAAAGCAACAGTGGACTGAATACACAAATGACCTGGAAGAGCATTCCACAAAGCAGGACACAAATAATGAAAGTTTTTCACCTTTATTGGGTCTGACATGAGGAACAAACTCAGGCACACACTACTAGATAGAGATGGGGTGATGCCTTGGACAATCATAGAGATGAAATATACATTAAAACTAGAGGGGACATCATGTGATTTGGTGTTCCCTGTCTTTCACTATCCTTACATTAGTGGTCTGGAATGGTATACCATCACTGCAGTGACTCTCTGATGGTGAAGACCATCATAGCAACAGGATTTGGGCAAAATCTGCATGTCACTGTGATGGTCTCTGCATGGCCAGGGGACTGCCTCTTAGGGTGTTTCACCCCACTCCGGTCCAACTCCGACTCAGAGTTGGAACTAAAGAGACCGGTGGTGGGGCGGAGCCTCCACATGGGGGTTTGGGGGTGCAGCTGATGGAAACACGGAGGCATGCCTACACTACCTTGCCGATACTGCAATGTGGCTGTCGCTGTCGGGGATGTCTCTGTGTCCGCTGTCGCTGCAGCATGGTAAAACGTAATAACTTGCATGTGGTGATTGAGAGCTCCAGAAATACCACATGATGGCCTCTCTAGATAGATAGTTAGACAGATAGATATAGACAGGCAGACAGATAGAAAGAAATAGCTAGACAGAGAGAGAGAGAGAGAGAGAGAGAGAGATAGACAGATAGATAAATAGAGATAGACAGACAGACAGATAGATAGACAGAGATAGCTAGATAGAGAGAGAGAGAGAGAGATAGACAGATAGATAAATAGAGATAGACAGACAGACAGATAGATAGACAGAGATAGCTAGATAGAGAGAGAGAGAAATAGATACTGTCAATAGATAGATAGATAGGTAGATAGATAGATAGATAGATAGATAGATAGATAGATAGATAGATAGATAGATAGATAGATAGATAGATATTCAGTCTCTATTGTGAAAACATGCTGACTCTGAACTGCTTTACTGTTTGGAACTGATACACCACTAATTAGAGGCTGGGTGATGTTTTGTGACAGCACATCGTTTTACCTGCTTTCTTGGCCCGGTGCAATACTGACTCCACCTCATTTCCGAAGGTTGTGTTGCACTTACTCACGACTGCAGCAGCACTCACCCCAAGCATTTTGGCATTGGTCTTCACACCGCACAGGTAAGCTGTGCCTGTTCCGGCACTGTCAGGCACCTGTTTGTCCACATTGTATGTCTGTAACACACAATAAGACAATGGATTGGAGTGCAGGGTGATATATATTTATATATACACATAGAGATATAGATAAAGATAGATACATATATATATATATATATATATATATATATATATATATATATAGATACATATATATATATTATATACAGTAAACATGCAAGACACCCATATGCATGCCTCGTATTGTCCCTCATTAGTAGGGATATCCATCATTTTGTCATTTAGAAGCCCTCAGTCCCACATGGAGAATGTGTTGTCCTTCACTTTACACTGAGACTGTAAGCAGAACATCATATTACTTCCTGCTGATCATAGCTGCAGTCCCTATAAGTAAGTACATTTTGGCAGAGCACTCATTTCCATCCCTCTGTGGACCTCATCAGCCTAGAATCATGTCCAACAAATGACCTGAAATGATTCCTGTATGTTTCTGTTACTATACAATCATATGTAATCTTTTGAAAATAAAGCACTTATTTTTCAGTGTTCTGATGTCTATTTTCCTGCAATGGCAGTGTGTCCCACGTTTTGTCTCTCCTACCCCATCTGGTAACAGTGCTACGTGGGCAATGTCACTGTGTCCCATGTTTTGTCTCTCACCACATTTGGCTAACAATGCCATGTGGGCAATGACAGTGTGTCCCACGTTTTGTCTCTCCTACCACATTTGGCTTAACAATGCCATGTGGGCAATGACAGTGTGTCCCACATTTTGTCTCTCCTACCACAGTTGGCTAACAGTGCAATGTGGGCGATGACAGGAGCTCCATGGAAAGTGGGACACTGCTCTACCATGCAGCAGGAAGCCTAGGACTTCCATTTGTTGCACAGCCTCAGGGTCAGGGGTTCTGCTAATTGCATCACCTCCTGGATGAGGGGAGGTATGCTCCCATTCTGTGCCCACACAGACCCCAGTGGGGGAAAGGAGGTAACCAGCATGGAGGCATTCCTGCCTCCTGTACAGGGTCTCTAGGGGAACTGACATGCTGTAGGGGTGGCATAATGGTGGTGGGGAACCTTGGCAGAAAATCCCAATGGATATGTGTTGAGGTTTCTATGCCATGTGGCCCTCGGAGGGGTCCTACTCCAGCACCTTAGCTGGTTTCCTATTTACTTCAGTCACTGATGGCAGCACTCCCTTCTCTCTCACTCCACATTCTGTTCCCAACGCCCAACTCTTGCTGTCTCCCCACAAACTGACACAAACACTAAATGGAAACTCAGGCCAGTAACTGAACTGCTGGGCATAAGTTACACACCAACAGTGGGGGGGGGGGGCAAACCTGAGAGGGGAAAGATCCAGAAGGAAGCATTCAAGAGGGGTTAAAAGAATTAGAAGCCCAAAACTGACATTTTCATTTTTATTTTTTATACTTGATAACTTGGTGAGCATCACTGCCTGTTTTCACAACTGGCAAGTAGTACATAAAACAGATGTAATAATTCAATACAAGACACAGTAATACTATACATAGCATAATCACACTATAAAAACTAACAGACAAAAAGCTAATTCCTAGAAGTACCGCTTGAGCATGAACAAGAGGTGGAGATTTTCAACCATGCTTTAAGTCTTATTTTAAAAATGGTGAGTGAGAGACAATTGCTAATAGCTGAGGGAATACGAACATACAAAGAAGCCAGCAGAAGAAGGCCAGTTGGTCTATCAAGTCTGCTCGTATTGCAGGGTCCACATCTTGAGCTAATGTCCCTGCCCTCCTCCCCCTCCTCCCATCCTCCCTACCCATGATCCTTACTTTCCCCATGCCTATCCCATAGAATTAGAAAACAGTGGCTCTAAGTGAAAATGATTTCTGACCAAAGGTTTTTTCCCTTAGGAATCATAAACTGAAATTTACTCTAGGACCTAGTCCCTAGCAAATTGCTGCTTGAATAATGTTCTGTGAGCCCTCCACATAAAAAAACACTGAACAAGACGCTTCAGTGCTTTGATCAGCTAGGGTTTCATCAGCGGGTGTCATGCTCCCTGATGTCAGGGGGTGTTGTGCTCCCTGATGTCAGGGGGGTGTCATGCTCCCTGATGTCAGGGAGGTGTCGTGCTCCCTGATGTCAGGGGGTGTCATGCTCCCTGATGTCAGGGGGTGTCGTGCTCCCTGTTGTCAGGGGGTGTCATGCTCCCTGATGTCAGGGGGGTGTCATGCTCCCTGATGTCAGGGGTGTCGTGCTCCCTGTTGACAGGGGGTGTCATGCTCCCTGATGTCAGGGGGTGTTGTGCTCCCTGATGTCAGGGGGTGTTGTGCTCCCTGATGTCAGGGGGTGTCGTGCTCTCTGATGTCAGAGGGTGTCGTGCTCCCTGATGTCAGGAGGTGTCATGCTCCCTGATGTCAGGGGGTGTCGTGCTCCCTGATGTCAGGGGGTGTCGTGCTGTCTGACATCAAGGGGTGTCGCGGTCCCTGATGTCGGGGGGGTGTCATGCTCTCCCTGATGTCAGGGGTGTCATGCTCCCTGATGTCAGGAGGTGTCGTACTCACTGGCGTCAGGGGTGTCATGCTCCCTGATATCAGGAGGTGTCATGCTGCCTGATGTCAGGGGGTGTCATGTTGCCTGACATTAGGGGGTGTCATGCTGTCTGATGTCAGGGGGTGTCATGCTGCCTGACATCAGTGGGTGTCATGCTCTCTGATGTCAGGGGGTTCATGCTCCCTTATGTCAGGGGGTGTCATGCTCCCTGATGTCAGGGAGTGTCATGCTGCCTGATGTCAGGGGGTGTCGTGCTCCTTGATGTCAGGAGGTGTCATGCTGCCTGATGTCAGGGGGTGTCATGCTCTCTGATGTCAGGGGGTGTCGTGCTCCCTGATGTCAGGGGGTGTCATGCTCCCTGATGTCAGGGGGTGTCATGTTGCCTGACATCAGGGGGTGTCGTGCTGCCTGACATCAGGGGGTGTCATGCTGCCTGATGTCAGGGGGTGGCATGATCCCTGATGTCAGGGGGTGTCGTGCTCCCTGATGTCAGGGGGTGGCATGATCCCTGATGTCAGGGGGTGTCATGCTGCCTGACATCAGGGAGTGTCGTGCTCTCTGATGTCAGGGGGTGTCATGCTCTCTGATGTCAGAGGGTGTCATGCTCCCTGATGTCAGGGGGTGTCATGCTCCCTGATGTCAGGGGGTGTCATGGTGCCTGATGTCAGGGGGTGTCGTGCTCCCTGATGTCAGGGGGTGTCATGCTCCCTGATGAAGACCTAGCTGGTTGAAGAGGCTGCTTCTTGTTCAACATTTGTCTATGTGGAGAGCTCACAATAAATGATTTAAACAGTAATTTCAGTTTTTGGGTTCTAGTTTTTTTAAACCCTTTCAACTGTTGCCTTCTGGATCTTTTTAGCTGTGTTTAGGCTGGCAGATCTGGTTAGTACTGTCAGGTCATCCTTGGGCACTTTGCTTGCCGTTTTGGATTTTTAAATCTGAGAGGGACCCTCCTTGGCCTCTGACTCGTTCTGGCATCAGTTCAGTCAGTGAAGGTCCCTCTAGATTTGTGCACCATCTAAAAAAAAAACCTGGTACTGAAAACATTGACAACATATACTGTAGTGTGTCTGGGGTGGAGGTTCAGAATCAGTGGAAGCATTTATTCACTGGCTAAATGACAATCGCCTCAATATCAGGTGTATCTATCAGAGACACAAAAGTCAAATAGATCTTTTAGATGTTAGATGTAAGGTCAGTGATGAGTTTAAAGTGATTTGTGAGCTCTGTCACAATTTCATTGCAGGAAATAACTTGACTAGGGCAGAAAATGCTTACCCTAGGGCCCTGGTTGGCAGCATCCCCTGTGGTCAATTTTTAAGGACTGAGAGGAATTGTACTGTGGGGAGTACATACCAGAGAGATGTGGCAATGTTGTTGACCAGGTTCTGAGAGAGCGGCTGCTCAGCAGCAGCAGTGATTAAAGCTAAAGGAAAGGCAGACCGTATTGAGCAGCATAGTAGCTTATTGGAACCAAAGCAGAAAAAAACACGAGTCTGAGGTGAAACTCAGTTTTGTAATGGACTTTAACAGTTTCTCCAATGCCAACAAGAAACTTATTCGGGGCTGGTCTGCCTGCACAGTGGTAGTGTTACTGCTTGCAGGGCTGACAACCCAGGTTTGGGAGCGAACTCGGGGCCGGAGAGGAGAATCGAGCATGGACTGCTCTCCTGCAGCAAGGGAGAGTCACGGAACCTGGCATGTACCTGTACCCTAGCGGAGGCTAGGGGGCAGGACAGTTTGGACTGGCAGTTTGGTGGGAGGAATGGCAGATATTGACACACATTGCACAGGAGCCTGTGATGTGCACTGTGACATCATTGCATGCCAGCTACCCCAAGGGGAGAACACAGGATATTCCACCTGGCAGGATGACTCTGGTCACCTGCAGACACTGCACCTGACAACCTGGGCCCATCCATACAGAACCAAAGCCATTTCACTGGGGGCACTGGGGCAAATGCATCCGTATGTCTCTGGAGAATTCAGGCTGACAGGGCTGGGGTGGCCGATGATTGAGGGCCGCCCGGACCAAGGGTGATAAAAAGGATTGCAAAAAAAACATTTAATTATTCATGCTCACTGGTCCATCCTTACTAGTGACCCAGAGTTAAAACCTCTGGTTGGCCTGAGCGCACAGGTAACCTTTAGAAGGCGGGGGTCAATTTCTTTGATATGCTCACACAGAATCATGTTATTGACAAAAAAAAAACAACAGATTAAAGGGAAAACAGTCTTCTACGCTTGTCATAGATGCAACATATACCTGTTTGCTGATGCAGGGTCTGTATTTTTACATCCTGTAATGCAAACAGAATACTGAATTAAACAAAATGTCAGTTGCAGGATTCTGTTCATAGTCTACTATGGGTGGTGCTATTGTGCCAAAATATATGCGGGGCATACCACACGTCCTGAGTACATGAGTGCTATGAAAACAAGCATTTGCCAATGCCGAATGTTGTCGCGCTGGCATTGACTTTGGTAGTGCAGCACGGAAACACATTTTTGGCAGGATGTGAAAAATGACAGCTGTACTGTTCATAAGGAGGTGTAAAAAAATGGCAGTAGTGAAAATGTGGCATGTAAATATTGCACATTTGCGAAGTTGCAAGGGTGCGTGGGAAATGCGCAATGCACACTTGTAACACAGTCATTTTATGGAGTTTCAGCACCAAATTTTCAACATAGGCATTTTAGCACCTCTGCTCATGTACAGTGTCACTGTCATTTCCTTAAACTGTCCCAAAAAGTGATTTCGCAGAGCGACCGCGCTATTCTGCGCTGGACGTGCGAAAACACATTTTGGGCAGGATATGTAAAATGACAGCTGTACTGTTCATCAAGAGGTGTGGAAAAATGCCAATGGTGAAAATCCAGAGTGAAAATATTACAAATGCACAACGTTATGAGCGTGCGTGCAAACTGCACAACGCACGCTCAGTAATAGTCATTTTATGGAGTATCATCACCAAATTTTCAACATAGGCATTTTAGAACCTCTGCTCATGAACAGTGTCACTGTCATTTTGTAATCTGCCCCAAACACTGATTTCTCACAGCGACTACGGTATTGTCGCCAAGTGCGAAACACATTTAAGTCAGGATGTGAAAAATGACAGCTGTACTGTTCACAAGGAGGTGTAGAAAAATGACAGTGTTGAAAATCTGGCATGAAAATATTGTGGTCTGAAGTTACGAGCATGGTAGAAACTGCACAATGCAGGCTAAAGTAAAACAACCATTTTTGGATTTTTCCACCAAATTTGCAACATAGGCTTTTTGAGCCCACCTCATGAGAACTGCCACTGTCCTTATGTGTCGGTCCTGAAAGGTGATTCCACGCAGTGACTGTGAAATCACCTTTCAGGACCGATTAATCAACAGTGACAGAATTCATGAGGAGGGGTCCCAAAAACCCCATGTTGAAAATTCGGTGCAAAAATTCCAAAAAACACCCAAGATTTGCATCAAAGTTGAAAAAACCCTATTAAGTTGTCATCCTTCTGTACAGACAGCTGGTGAGACCCCATCTGGAGTACTGCATGCGGTTCTGGAGACCCAACCTCTGCAAGGACATAGACAGGATGGAAGCTGTCCAGAGGAGGGCAACTAAAATGGTGCAGGGTCTGCACCAGAAGACATATGAAGAGAGACTTAAGGAGCTTAATATGTGTATAGCCTCGAGGAGAGGAGAGGGGACATGATAGAAACGTTCAAGTACCTCAAGGGAATCAACAAAGTCCAAGAGGGTAGCATCTTTCAAAAAGAGGTGCAAGAACAAGGGGCACAATTTGAAGGCGGGGTGGCTCAGAGGTAATGTAAGGAAGTATTTTTCACAGTGAGGTTGTGGATGCATGGAGCGGCCTTCGGAGGAAGCTGTGGAGTCAAAAACAGTGGTGGAATTCAAGCATGCATGGGACAGTCATAAGGCAATTCTAGGGGTGGGGTAGGAAGAAGTAGGTGCTGGTTAACTAGGATCTGCAGCTTATCCATTAGGTAGGAAATGGGCAGACTGGGTGGCCAAACATTCCTTATCTGTCATCAAATTCTATGTTTCTATGTTTCTATACAGCTTAACAGCATTTCCTCAGTCCGCAGTCGGCTTTGAAGAGTGCAGACGTGTTCCTGGTCCACCAAGATCGCCATGCCGAGCCCAGAGGTAAGTATGGGGTGGGGGTGGGAGGCAGGGTGCGCGTGGGTGGGTGTGGGTGGTGGGTAGGGAGACTACGAGGGACCACTTTCTGTTTACGGGTAGTAGAAAAAACATTACGGACAGTTTTCTTTTTACAGGTGGTTTCTTTTTTGAGGGGATAGCCAACGGGGATTGGACATCCGCTGGCTACAGAAGAAGGAGGGACATCATGCCGATGGGGATAGGGCCCTCCATTGGTACATTAAAGCGAGAAAGGGGGGGCGGATGCCGATGGGAATTGGGCACCCCCGTCGGCAAACAACGAAAGCGGGGGGGACACATTCTGCCGAAGGGGAGTGGGCTCCCCCATTGGCACATACTTGAGGGGCAGGGAAGCCGACCGGGGGATTGGGCACCCCCAAAGTCTGCAGTTTAGCGGCCACTGTGCCATCATGTTTCTAGCTGGCGAAGTACGTAGAAAGAGTCCGCTGTGTATGACGAGCTTTGCTCACATTGCAGCGGACCTTTCCTTAGATGTGCTCGCCACAGTAGTATGCATGGTGTGGCACCGTCATGCAGGCTGATTGGGAGAATGAGGGACGCACCTACTGGTGCGTGCCCTGCAATTCCCCAACAGAGACCGTACCTCCAAATCTGCACTACCGCAAGATGTTGGCTGCGCAAGCGCGCCAACATAAAAATGTAATCAAGAAAGTGCACAGGGTGACCATTTCAGGGAACACCAGAAATGAACCACCAGATCCTAGAACTCCTGATGCCATTGGGACAACATTGAAAAAACAAATGTCATGTTTAGGCATAACTCAGCTTATATTTCATATTTACTCTGTAGTTTTCACTCTTGCTTCTTTATTTCCAATGACATTTGTATGAAAACTGGATCTCAGACCTATCTGCTTTGGTTCCCTTTCTACACCTCGCATCACGGCTCTGTTCACAACATCACAGACTTTTGTTGTGGAGATAATTCTGATGTCATAATTGGGGGTTATAACATCAGGAGTAGACAAACAGGCAGAATGGATACTGTTTAGGGGACAGGGATGTTGTTTCCATGCAGCTCTCCTCAGTAGAAGAAAAACAGAGAATAAATTAGTGAACATACATGAAATATAAACAGAAGAGTGTCTAAATCTTACATTTTTCAAATTTTCTTGCTGGTGTCAGGGGCTCTTTAAATTCATAGGACTGGAGCACATCAGACCCCCCGCAGGGTGGGAATAGATTAAACAACTTAATAAGGAAGGGAGCTGAATGGATGGACTTAATGACATTATAGATTGGAGACAATTTTTGCAATAAATTTATTTATTCATTTTGTTTTTCTACCAATGGTGATCTGATACAATGAACTTCAGATCATGTACCTTTTTGGCTGTTACTATGCTTTCTTGGGTCTCTCTTTGTAGGGCCATGTAAGATTATTTAAAGAAATTGGTATTAATGTGGTATTTGCACTTATTATTCTGTGTCTCTTGCTCCTATGAGTTTATGCCCAGTTGTTTCCAACTCATTTATTTAAAATTATATATATCTATTTTTACTGACAACATTTTCTGTATGTCCTGTGTAGTCTTGCATGGATATATATGGTGGTTTTCAATTATTAGTCTCCTTTTGGACATAACATGTTTTTTTTAGATTTTATTTTTCCTATGGGCTGGTATTCATCTCATGTGAACCCATTGTTTTTAGGCTGCCCCCTTCCCTTTTTCCCTTTCCTCTCCCCACCATTCCCCTTTCACACCACTACTGTTTTAAAGTGTGGGGTATATATATCTTAATAATTTCTATAATGCTTTGATCCAATGTCAATCTTTAGATCTGTGACCATATTTACTGGTTAACCAAAATGATGCAGGGTCTGCACCAGGAGACATATGAAGAAAGACTAAAGGAACTAAAGATGTATAGCCTCGAGGAAAGGAGGGAGAGGGAGGACATGATAGAAACTTTCAAATACCTCAAGGGAATCAACAAAGTCCAAGCGGGTAGCATCTTTCAGAAAAAGAGATGTGCAAAAACAAGGGGACACAATTTGAAGATGGGGACGGCTCAGAGGTAATGTGAGGCAGTATTTCTTCACAGAGAGGGTTGTGTATACATGGAACAGCCTTCCTGAGGAGCTTGTAGAGTCAAAAACAGTGGGGGAATTCAAGAATGCATGGGACAGACATAAGGCAATTGTAGTGGGGGGGTAGGAGGAAGTAAGCTGTTGGTTAACTAGGATCTGCAGCTTATCCATTAGGTAGGGAAATGGGCAGACTAGGTGGGCCAAGCAGTCCTTATCTGCCATCAAATTCTATGTTTCCATGTTTCTATTAGATCATTACTACAATAGTTTACTGGGCATCTGATCTCTGATGTGTCAGATAGTTTACTGGGCATCTGATCTCTGATGTGTCGGGTAGTTTACTGGGCATCTGTTCTCTGATGTGTTGGTAGTTTACTTGGCATCTGATCTCTGATGTGTTGGGTAGTTTACTTGGCATCTGATCTCTGATGTATTGGGTAGTTTACTGGGCATCTGATCTCTGATGTGTCGGTAGTTTACTTGGCATCTGATCTCTGATGTATTGGGTAGTTTACTTGGCGTCTGATCTCTGATGTGTTGGTAGTTTACTTGGCATCTGATCTCTGATGTGTTGTGTAGTTTACTTGGCATCTGATCTCTGATGTGTTGGGTAGTTTACTGGGCATCTGATCTCTGATGTGTTGGGTAGTTTACTTGGCATATGATCTCTGATGTGTTGGGTAGTTTACTTGGCATCTGATCTCTGATGTGTTGGGTAGTTTACTGGGCATCTGATTGCTGATGTGTCAGGTAGTTTACTGGGCATCTGTTCTCTGATGTGTCGGGTAGTTTACTGGGCATCTGATCTCTGATGTGTTGGTAGTTTACTTGGCATCTGATCTCTGATGTGTTGGGTAGTTTACTTGGCATCTGATCTCTGATGTATTGGGTAGCTTACTGGGCATCTGATCTCTGATGTGTCGGTAGTTTACTTGGCATCTGATCTCTCATGTGTCGTGTAGTTTACTTGGCGTCTGATCTCTGATGTGTCGGGTAGTTTACTTGGCATCTGATCTCTGATGTGTTGGGTAGTTTA
Source organism: Neoceratodus forsteri (assembly GCA_016271365.2). Classification (NCBI taxonomy): domain Eukaryota; kingdom Metazoa; phylum Chordata; order Ceratodontiformes; family Ceratodontidae; genus Neoceratodus; species Neoceratodus forsteri. The sequence continues at coordinate 959,521,736 of CM028137.1, forward strand.
CTGGGCATCTGATCTCTGATGTGTTGGGTAGTTTACTGGGCATCTGATCTCTGATGTGTAGGGTAGTTTACTGGGCATCTGATCTCTGATGTGTCAGTAGTTTACTGGGCATCTGATCTCTGATGTGTCGGGTAGTTTACTGGGCATCTGATCTCTGATGTGTTGGGTAGTTTACTTGGCATCTGATCTCTGATGTGTTGGGTAGTATACTGGGCATCTGATCTCTGATGTGTCGGTAGTTTACTTGGCATCTGATCTCTGATGTGTTGGGTAGTTTACTTGGCATCTGATCTCTGATGTGTTGGGTAGTTTACTGGGCATCTGATCTCTGATGTGTTGGGTAGTTTACTTGGCATCTGATCTCTGATGTGTTGGGTATTACTTGGCATCTGATCTCTGATGTGTTGGGTAGTTTACTTGGCATCTGATCTCTGATATGTCAGGTAGTTTACTGGGCGTCTGATCTCTGATGTGTTGGGTAGTTTACTGGGTATCTGATCTCTGATGTGTTGAGTAGTTTACTGGGCATCTGATTTCTGATGCGTTGGGTAGTTTACTTGGCGTCTGATCTCTGATGTGTCAGGAAGTTTACTGGGCATCTGATCTCTGATGTGTTGGGTATTTTGCTTGGCATCTGATCTCTGATGTGTCAGGTAGTTTACTGGGCATCTGATCTCTGATGTGTTGGGTAGTGGGGTGCAGTGCTTATGTAACATACATTCAACTTAGGCTTCAGTATTTCCACCTTGTTAGAGTTGCCATGGATGTGGGCCAATGGCTAAAAGAATTAGGGAGTAAGAAGCCAAGGAGACTCAGGAGAATGCCAGATCTGGAGGAAGGGTGGGGTACAGAAGAGGTAAAAGTTGGCTAGTGCCATGAAGTGCAGCTCAAGTCAGGTTTTGAAGTCAATGGGGAAATAGTCTATCAACTGACTACTTAACTCTATCAAGCTGCCAACACTGCCAAATATTTGTTTTTTTCATTTTCTCAGTCGTGTTATATCATCATTCTTGGCACAAATGGCATTGATTGCCCATATTTCATCATCATCATCATCATCTCTCTCTCTGCTCACCTTTAATTAATTTCACTTATATTGCATAATATTATCTTTAATTTGCAATGCTGGTGTACCTTTTCCAAATGTGAATCATTTTGGGGAACTTTTATATGAAAAAGCTGTCTAAAAGAACTCTATATTTTATTTCATTGTACTATAAAAAGAACCCTTGCTTAAAGTTCGCATTTATTGATACCTATTCCCTGCTGGGCATGGGCAGGAGGCAGCGGACCACCTGCAGGCTCGATTGTTCCTTGGTGGAAGTCAGTGCCATTCTCCTTACCTTGGAATGAGCAAGGTAGGGAAACTCTTCTATGGTCAAGACCTCCTCCTCGCCAGTTCTCCCTTCCAGCTGTCCTTTGAAGATTCGAGCTGCTGACGCGGTCGACACCCCCATGCCTGAAACCAAGACATAGCAAGTGATGGAAGGTGAAGGATTGTATTGGTACAGTAAGCCAATGACAGCTAAGTAGGTGATGCTATAGACAAACCAGATGCTGGATACAGAACCTTACATTTAAGGAAGTGCCAAGTGTCACCTTTCTATCTCAAAGCAATCAAATCTAGAGATGGCCTTGATCACAGAGAAAAGCGTGATTAGGATCATGTGTACGCATTTATTTATTTGTCAGAACATTAAAGGGGAACTGTCAGTAATAATAGCCCCACACCCAAGAATGAGGCAGGTCCTAATTTGCACTTGTGAGCAAAAATATTTTTTTGCCTGTTTACTGCAGTGTAGCAGATTGTATCACACTGATTCTGTTTGACCTGCAAGCTGGCATTTTCTGTAACAACAAATCCCAGAATCCCCTGCAGGTGACATCAGAGGAGAGCTGGAGTGCTAGGAGATTCAATTGCCTGCAGAGCATTTTAGACCTGCTATGAGCTCAGATTATATGTTTTTGCTGGTTCAGCTGTTCTCCTGGAGCTAAACACAGTCATCTGTGACTCTACTTAGCCCAGGGAGGACAGCAAGTACAGCAAACAAAAGATCAAAGCTTATAAAACTCTAGCATGTACTGCAGGCTGTTGAATCTCCTACTTCTGCAGCCCTCCTATGATTTCAGCAGTGGGGAATTCTGGGATTTGTTGTTACAGAAAATGTCAGCTTGTAGGTCAAAAGAATTAGTGTAATACACTCTACCGTACTGCAGTAAACAGTAGAATGTTTGTATACACAAAGTGTAAGTTAGGATCGGACCCACACTTGTGTGTAGGGCTCCTAGTGCTGACAGTTCCCCTTTAAATGGAACCACTGTCAACATTTTAGGGACCTGTGACAAACCTCTGGCTTCGCTGTCACCTGTCTGCCATGTATGCACACACACGCACACACACACACACACACACACACACACACACACACACACACACACACACACGCACACATACACCGGATGCCCAGACAGCGTCTTGTATTTCAATGCTGCCATCGCCTTGCTGACTGCTGGGGTATCTTGGTCTGGTTCTTGTTTTACAACAGACCACTGCTCACCCAGTGCAAGGCCTTATCTTTGCCATAGGACCAACCCTTCAGACACTTCCAGACCCTCTCACCTGCTCTGTATTAGACACAAGTTACTGTCATACTTGGTAGTTGTGCTCTGTGGTAGCAGAACACCAGTTTGCTCAAGAAGGGTACCTGTCCTATAAAACGCTACACAGTCACAAAGAATATTAAATACAAATATTTGACATTACTAAGGTTCATACTAAGGTGTTTAGGAGCTAAGCAGGCTGAGATCCCTTTAGATGCTCCTGTTCATTTACCCATAATACCGAACAGTATTACCATTTAATATATGGCTATCCAATCATTGTTTGAAGCTTTGTTTATTATTACTTATTAATATTTCCAAGGGTAACCCATTCCAGGGGATCACCACCCTTTGTGTGTAGAAGGCCTTCCATTTATTTATATTAAAGCTCTTAGGTTGCAGTTGTAACGGATGCCCCCTGGTGTCGACCAAGTTATTTTTAAATTCCAAATTTAATTCACTCAGCAGGTAATTATCCTGCATGATATCATAACACATTAAGAGGTCCCCCCCTATTTTTCTTGTTTCCCAGAACATGAGGTTCAGACCTAGAAGTCTCTCCTCATAAGATCTGTATTTTAAGACAGAAATCATTCTCGTGGCCCACCTCTGCAGCCCCTCCAACATGTCCGCACCACCCCTCGATATTGGCCCCCCCCCACTGGGCTACCACAGTCCAGCAGTGGTCTCACATAGGCCCTGTACAGTGGCATGATGACCTTTCTACTTCTAAAGTTCCTTTTTATTACCCTTAATAATTTATTTGCTTTGCTAACCTGGTTTGTATATTGCATTCTGTATGTTAGTTATTATACCCAAATCCCTTTCTTCTTCTGAATGTCTTAGTGGTTTTCCATTTAGGGTATACTTTACCATTTTATTGTGTCTACCTAAGTGTATGACACAACATTTCTCTGTTAAAGCTCACACCTCTTTAGGTGGCCCAGTTATTTATTTTGTCAAGATCCCTTTGCATTGAATCGATATCTCCCTCTTCTAAAGGAAATTCCTGCTAGTTTTGTATCATTTGTGTATTTACTCAGCCAGTTTTTTATGTCTTTCCCTATACTAGCCATAAATACCCTAAAGAGTACCGGTCCCAAGACCGACCCCTGAGGGACCCCACTAGTCACGGGGACTGTGGAGGAGTAATATCCATTCACGCACGCCCTCTGGGTCCTTCCCGTTAACCCATGCATGTATCCATTTAATTATCCCTGTATCAAACCCTGTGTCTATTAGGCTACTTATGATTTCAGAGTGGGAGACTTTATCAAATGCCTTCGCAAAATCCAAATAAATACAATCCACCAGTTTCCCTTTATCCAGGGCAGCGGATATCTTCTCATAGAAACAGAACAAGTTTATAACATGTGACCTCCCCGACTGGAAGCCATGTTGCTCCTGGTCCATCTGTTTGCTATTTAAGTGATGAGAGTTAATTACGTCTTTTAATAATGCCTCCAACAGTTTACCCAGCACCAATGTCATTCTAATTGGGCGGTAGTTCATACAATCAGCCCTGTCTCCCTTCTTATGGATGGGAACCACACTTGCCATCAACCAGTCCAGTGGGACTTCCCCTGTTTCCAGGGATTTACTAAATACCAATTTTACATGGGTGGCTATTTCTGGAGACAGCAACTTAAAAATGGTATTAGATATATTGTCGGGTCCAGCAGAAAAGGTATTTATTAGGTTCTTTAGTTTATCAATGATACTACTTTCTGTTACCTGTACACAGGTAGAGGCCATTAGACTTACTAGATTGCTCATTGTAGTCTTTTGGGAGAAGACAGTTCCAAAATATATATTAAATATGTCAGCCATTTGCTCTGGAGCATTTACTGTATTACCTTTTGCTATTAGTGTACACAAACCCTTACTGGTTTTCATAAGTGAGTCTACATAACCATAAACATGTTGCATGTTATTCTTTCCTGCCCCTCTAGCCAGGTTTTATCCATCTTTTGTTTACTTCTTTTACTTAGCCTTTAACATTGTCTTTGTATTCTTTTAAAGTTAACCCATATTCCTGGTCTGTTACTTTGTTTGTATGCCTCAAACAGTTTATGTTTTTTCTTTAATAATTTTTTGATTTTGTTATGAAGCCACTTGGGTTTAGCTCATATATTGCTGTATTTATTTTTCATTTTTATGTGTTTGTTGCATAGTGAGATTATGTACTATTTAAAGCTGTCCGGATATCATTTACTGATTAAAATATAATTCCATTTTGTTTCTCTCAATTTTTCTAACATCTGCTCCCTATTTGCTGTGTCAAAGAGGTAGATTTCCTTGCAACCCTTAGTAAGTGGGATGTATTTGTTAATGTTAAACAAAATACAGTTATGATCACTATTTCCTATAGGAGAGGTATTTGCACTACTAATTATAGAATATACAATAACATACAACAGAGATAACACGGACTGGGCAATGCAAGACAAAAACAGGTAACTGAAGGATTACAGAAAAGAAGAACCTGTGTCGCCTAAAAGCTCTTATCCCAAACTCTCTTTGCTTTCTCTCATAGGAACCAAGTTGTCACTATGGCCTAAGATCAGTGGATGGCAATTCCCCTTTTTTACCATGGTTATCTGCTATGCTGTGCCTCACAACTGACTCTGCTGGTGCCTGAGCTGTGGTGCCAGGGTAACCCTCTCAAGGGGCACATGAGGGGGTTGCAGAACATACAGTCTGTCCTGGTGTCTTCTCGAAAGCATGTTCAACAGAACACATACCACAAAGAACAAGAAGCACTCACACCATATTTCTTGCTTGTGTTGTTTTATTCAGGCATTTTGCTTAGTAAACAGTAACATGGGAGCAACTGGAGACCAAGACAGATCCCTCGGCACTTCAAGACTATTCAGTCTCTTTATTAGGAGGAGGTGCTTCATCACTGCTGACTGGCTTTTTTCATTGCTCTCAATTACCACTTCATTAACAGTCACTTAAGTCCTGTTATAAGAACTAAAATGATAATTATATAGATCATTTGCCAATCGTGTCTGATTGTTAGGTTTGTGATGTATTGCATCTGAATCCCATTACAGGGAAAAAGAAAGGGGTGTTTAAATAAAGAGAGCAATTCATGCATGAGAAGCAATGATGATGTTTTTACCATTCCACTATTATTCATAATAACATCAACATATTACTTAGATCTGGGATGGTAAAAACCTGTTAAGTTACGAGGGACAAATTTTAACTCAAAACAAAAAACACGTCTAAAGTTGTTGATGCCTCTATGCAAGTTGAGATGTAAACTATTTTTGAACTGTATACTAAGTTATCAGCAACGATAATATCAGTTACTTTTACTGGGCCCGACCTGGCAGCTGCTATATTCAGTCTGATAGAAAGCTGATGCTATCTGACTGAATATCAAACCATGTCTGGGCAGTGCTAAGCGGGACTGCACTACCCTGACATGGACCTAGGCTGTATATAGCCCACAGGGAATAGCACTACCTGGAATGGATAGCACCAAGACCCTTGTGGGCTATATTCAGCCAGAACATACAATTGAGTTCATTGTGAATGCAAGGTGCTAAGGGGTCATTTGCATGGTGCGCTGCAACCCATTAGCACCCATTCTCCTATGTATCCTCAGAAGTCCCTGGTATCTAGTGACATCCCCCACCCCCCCAAACACCCATTTCAGGTTAAATGAGCTATCTCTGGTGTCTAGTCTCACCCCTTCCCCCTGATCACCCATTTCCCAAACTGCAGAGTTCTCCTAATGTCTGTCTAGTTGCACCACCTTCCTCCCAATCACCCAATCCATAAACTGCAGAGTTATCCCTGGTGCCTAGTGACACCCCACTCCCCAGTCACCCATTTTGTAAACTGAAGAGTTACCCTCATTACCAGTGGCATTCCCCCCGAACATCCATTCCATAAACTGCAGCACCATCCCTCATGTCTAGTGGCATCCCCTCAATCATGCAGTCCATAAACTGCAGCGTATCCCTGCCACTAGACACTAAGGATAACTCTGCAGTTCACAGAACAGGAGATTGTGGGGGGCAGTGTGCCACTAGATACCAGGATATCTCATCTAATGTGAAATGGGGGATTGGGGTGAGTTGAGTACAGTCACCCTGCTCTTCGGGGTGCACTGGTAAAAGGTGGTATTCAGTGGTGGTAAATAGTGCCATTTTGGGGTTGTTTCACTGCTGCAAACCTTTGAAAATACCACTGCGCTGATGACATGCATTGGGGAACCACCTTATTTGCATAGGTGTAATGGTATTGTAGAGCTTTGGCACTGTGGGATTGTGGGATTGTGCTGGAGCTTCTGGGCCTTCTGAATATGGGCCAACTGGGAGCACTAGCATAAGTCTGGATTAGTGTACTCACTGCCCCTATTTGTGGGTGCACTAATCTTTTAACATCAGGCCCAATAATGTCCTTTTATATTTTACCCCTTATTGGCCAGTGTGTCTGTTAATGATGTTTATTAATCATCAACACTAGACATTATGTATTTCAAAGGATCTGTTCGCCTATTGCATCCTCCTGACAGTCACAAGGTCAGCGCCTCTTTGGCACTTTGATCCAGACACTGGTCCAAACCAGTTTCCAGCTAATACCCATATCCCCAGATGAGGCTGCTTACTGGGAATTTTCCTACAGCTAACCCAGCTACTACTGTTGTTTGATAAGGTTGGCCTTGAAGCAGGTTGCTATCCAGCCAGCCCTTTTGACATGATAAGGATGAACTTTCCATATCCATGACCAATATAGAATACCTAGAACTGTTTTCTTTCTTTATGCATAACTAAGAAATGCCTTTGAAAATCACATCATTTCAATCCAGACCAATGCAAACGAAAAGAATGGAACAGAATGACTGCACAAGCAGGGAAAGGATCAACAGGTAGGATCTACAAACTTTTTAGTAGCCCAGATAAAGACCTACAGAGAACTTGAAAAGGAGATGGAAAATAGAACTTCATAGAAATCTAACAGATCAAGTGTGGGAAAGTCTAGGGCGAAATGCTTGCAAAATCTGTAAAGAAATACAAGGGAGGGTGATTAAATCTAAAATTTTATGCCATGTTTATTATATCATGGACATCGTAGCTAAAATCGAAACACAGAAGAAAGGGACATGTGTTGGAGATATGGGAATCAAGAGCCAATTTATCCTGAATCTTATTGTTCTGTCCACATTTGAAAGAGATATGGCAGAAAATATTACACTTTTCTTCACAATTGCTTAAATTCCAAATTATACTTGACCCCTTGTTATGCATACTAAGAGACTGCTCCGCTTATCTCTTCCTTGTCAAAATCAGATCAGCTATGGTTCCTGGCAGCATGTCTTGCCTTGAAAAGATTACTCCTCTCCGTTGGAATATCACAGCCATTACAACATTCCATGATTGAGTACAGTATATGGGTAATCAAGCTTTCAATGAAAGAATGAGTTATCTAGCTACTGACTCTGAATATCTTTGAGAAAGTACAGAATCAATTTCTTAATTATTTACAGAATGTCTGAACGAACTGTTATTTCATATGAAATGTGACTCTGGTAGTATATTACTTAATGTAACATTGTTTACTGGCTATTTTGTACTGATATCTTGAATTATTATTGTCTAATACATTGCATTATCTCTACGTAATGCATTTTATCTTATAATCAATAAAATATTGAAGTTAAAAAGGATGAACTCTCAAATATAATGCTTCTGGATCCACTCTGACAGATAGTAATCTGCCCATCACAGAGGCCCTTTGTAACAGCCCTGCTCTGTGACATTCCCTTCAAATCAGACTGTTTTTTGCAACCTCTTAACCCTTCCTGCCCATCTGATGAATGTTAGAATTATTCCCCAACTATGCCACATATTTACATTACTAATCTATGTCTATGTACAGGGCCTCAGTACAAACTGAACAAATCTATTTAAAGAACTGCAGAGTAGCAGCCAAAAAGTCTTCAGTCATTCTGGGACTTGTTGCACTTCGTTGAGGTGGGGGCTTGGGAAGGGGCAAGGTGGGGGTTGCATTTATTAACTAAATGAATCCAGCATTTTAAAATTTCAGATGATTTGCTTTAAAAACGATGGCAATAATGAAATATTATATGATGGTGCTGATGTCATCTCTTGGGTATCTGTAGCCTGGAACTGAAAAAAGGATCTTGCCCCTTAGTACTTAGCCACTAAGTTGGGGTCCCCTGCTGGCAGCAGCCATGTTCCATGACATGATTACTAATTTACTCCCCCCTCAAATAACTGGAAGTGCAGGTTTAACACAAAGCCACACTCAGCAGTTCAGATACTCTTTAGCTCCCCAAATCACTGCAGTGCCAGATGAAGATAATAAAGCATGGATACTATAATGCTCCCCCTCTCAAATGATGAGCGGTGCCAATTTAATGTAGAACTATTCTCGGCAGCATGGATAGCCTTCTACTCACTCCGAAAAATCACTGGCAGCACTGCCATTTATCTGAGCCCCATAAAAATTACCCGGGGGCTTGCTTTGCTGCTCACTCGTTGGTGGCTCCTGAATTGCTCACCTGGGCAGGTTTGTTTTCCACCTGAGGCTGTGCTCCCCGATCATCAAAGTGTTAAGGTGTAAGTCCCCACCATACAAGAGCCTTCTCTGATGTGCCTTGAAACGGCATTGTCATCAAGTTGACCACTGTTGCCTGCTCTACCCAGTCTGTATCTAGGCATGGTGTGGTACACCTCCGAGGAAGCACCATGAGGGGCACAAACCACAGGTGATGCAGCACTTCCCCATAGTATGGACTGGAGGTGGACCTCTGCACAGCACCTTTTGTGTTTTGCTGCATTTTATTAAAGATTTACTGATTGAAATTATCTAGTCTTTGGACTGTGTTCATTACTACTTAATGGTTGGGGTAAGTGCTTAATGTTCTTTTTGCACTGGTCCAGTCTATTCATCAGTGTACCACTAGCACACCTAGCTGCAGCCCCCCCCACCGATGTTAAGGTTATGTGGTAGTCCCTATGTCTGCAGCAAGATCAGTGTGCTAGCATGCTAGTGGCTCTGTACATTGGTCAAAGATTTTATAACAAGCACTCTAAAAATCTGATGGTCAACATGTAGAGTAGATTTACCATGTAAACAGCACTTTATTATTAGTGCAGAAAACCTCATTCCTTCTTTATCTTATCTAATCAGTCAGCCAGATTAAAGAGTTTAATTAGACTGCCCCACCTTGCAGGTAATTGCTCTGTTTGCATCATTGATAGATTCCACAGTTCAGATCACTCATCCTCCCAACTCTGCCGTTTATCTCATTATGTTTGCTTGCACACATGTGCAAGAAACATAGTGCCATCATCTGAGTTTTTCAGAGGTGTGTCAGCATCTTCCAATTCAGTCAGTGTGTTTGCAGGCGTGGTCAGTTCTCCAATCACTGCTGAAGCTGTCTATGATAGCAGTTGAAAGAGGGAGCTACACTTCAGTGAGCAGCCCTCCCCACACACACACACAGATCAACTGTGTCAGTTGCCTGATAGGATGGTGTAGTCTTATCTAGCTTAGAGAGACAAGCCACACATCATTACTTTAATAAACTGTTCCCTGCCAAAGCAGGACCACCAATATGTGTGGGTGCCTAACAGTCCTTACACATGCCAGCTCTCCAAAGCACACCTTCATGGACTCCATGGGTTCTAATCCTCCAGAAAAAAAATACCTCAGCATTTGATGTGAAAACTCAGACTTCGTTGTATGTGTAATTCCAAGTGTTTTCTCTTACTAGACCCTGTCAATGTGAACTCCCCACTGCTAAAATCTATGCAAACGAACTTGAGCGTACTGTACTACCTGTAGGGCTTACTGTCTACCACTTTGTTCACCCCCCCCATGTACTGGTACCATTTTACATCCTCCCTTGCCTTAGTCCAGCTGTGCTACATCAACCTGAAGCTCTGGTAGGGCTTACTGTCTACCACTTTGTTCACCTCCCCATGTACCTGCACCATTTCACATCCTCCCTTGATCTACAGTGAGTGGATCCCTCATTCATACGTCACATATGCACACACAAACAAAAAAAAAAGTCTTCAAATATTAAGATACATTTATTATGTTTGTTATGTTTGCTTGCACACATGTGCAAGATACATAGTGCCATCATCCGAAATTTCGGAGGTGTGTCACCCGCTCTTCCGATTCAGTCAGTGTGTTGGCAGGTGCGGCCCCTGTAAACCAATGAATGATGGAGCTGTCTATGACAAGCTCCAAAATGCAGTGGCATACTGTTCAAAGGGGGAGCTACGCTTCAGTGAGCAGCGATAAGATATCACTTGCTCATGCGCAGCCCCCCACACACACACACATGCAGGCGCGCCGCGCATGCACGCATCGCACACTGTATAGCCAACGGGGTGCCCAACTCCCCGCTGGCTGTGCTGCACCCCTGCCCCCAAAGTTTCCAAATGCCACACTGGGTGCCCACCCCAGCGTGGCAACTCATGATATAGCCGAGGGGTGCCCAATCCCCATCGGCCCACTGTCCTCACCCCCGAGTACTGGGTACCATGCTGGGAGCCCACCCCAGCATGGCAATCGATGCTTTGGGTGATGGGAGTGCCCAATCCTCCAACTGAATGCCCCTCAATATCTTTGTGCCATGCTGGGAGCCCACCCCAGCATGGCAAAATGTCCTGCATCATCATTGGAAACAAAAGAACACCTGTAAAGAAAAATGGTCCCATGTAGTCTCCCTGGCCCCTCCCACAACCCGCACCCACCACTGCGCACCCTGCCTCCCCAGCCCCCACCCCATACTTACTCCCGACCTCGGCGCGATGATCTTCGTGGACCGGGAACATGTCTGCACTCTTCAAAGCCGACCGCAAACTGAGAAAATGCCGTAAGCTGTATAATGGGCTAGATAGGGGTTTCAACTTTGTTGCATATCTCAGGCATTTTTTGGAATTTTTGCACCAAATTTTCAACATGGGGTTTTTGGGACCTCTTCTCATGAATGATGTCACTGTCATGGCGTTATTCGGGCCCGAAGGGTGATTTAGCAGTCACTGCGCGAAATCACCTTTTGGGACTGATTAATGAAATGACACTGCCAGTGTTCATAAGGTGGGCTCTCAAGAAGCCTATTTTGAAAATTTGGTGGAAAAATTTCAAAACGACTGTTTTACGAGTGTCGCTATGAGTTCCTAGCACGCCGTAAGTTCAAATTTTCAATATTTTCATTCCAGATTTTCAACATTGCCATTTTACCACACCTTCTTATAAGCAGTACAGCTGTCATTTTTCACATCTCACCCAAAACGTGTTTCCGCCCATGTAGTGCACATTTGGCAGACATGGTGTGCTAAATCAATGTACGGGACAAATTAATAAAATCACAGTGACACTGTTCATGAGCAGAGGTCTTAAAATGGCTATGTTGAAAATCTGGTGAAAAAATTCCAAAAAATGATTGTTTTATGAGCGTGCGTTAGCAGTTCCGTACGTACATTTGTAAGTTCGAAATTTTCAATATTTACACTCAGATTTTTAACATTGCCATTTTACCACACCTCCTTATGAACAGTACAGCTGTCATTTTTCACATCTTGCCCAAAATGTGTTTCCCTTCATGTAGCACACAATGGCGCAGTCGATGTCAAAGAAATCAATGTATGGGACACATTAAGAAAATCACAGTGACACTGTTCATGAGCAGAGATCTTAAAATGGCTATGTTGAAAATTTGGTGAAAAATTCCTAAAAATGACTGTTTTACGAGCGTGCATTGAGCAGTTCCTATGCATGCTCATAAGTTTGCAAATTTAATATTTTCACTCCAGATTTTCAACATTGCCATTTTATTACACTTCCTTATGAACAGTACAGCTGCCATTTTTCATATGCTGCCCAAAATGTGTTTTTGCACATGTAGCGTACAATGGTGCTGTTGGTGTGTGAAAGCAATGTTTGGGACAGATTCAGAAAATCACAGTTACACTGTTCATGAGCAGAGGTCTTAAAATGGCTATGTTGAAAATTTGGTGACAAAAGTCCATAAAATGATTGTGTTACAAGTGAGCATTGCGCAGTTTCCACGCACCCTCGTAAGTTTATGACTTTGTAATATTTTAAGTCCAGATTTTCACCAGTGGCATTTTTCCACACTGCCTTATTTACAGTACAGCTGTCATTTTTCACAACATGGCTGAAGTGTGTTTTGACACTTTCAACGTAGAGATGCGTGGTCGCTGTGGGAAATTATTGTTTGGGACAGATAAAGAAAATCACAGTGACACTGTTCATGATCGGAGGCACCAAAATGCCTGAGTTGACAATCTGCTGTAAAAAAATCCCCAACCTAATTATATTATGGGTGTGCGTTGCACAGTTTCTATGTACACTCATGACTTCACCATTTTTTTAAATATTTTTACTGCAGATTTACAACATTGCCATTTTTTACTCCTCCCCATGAACAGTACAGCTGTCAGTTTTTACATCCTGTTCGGACTGTTTTTGTACCTGTGGTGCTAAATGCTGTAGTCGCTGTGTATAAGCAGCTTCCGGCTAAGAAGCTGATATTCCCCCTCTTCATGAGGTGGGGTCACAAAAAAACCATGTTGAACATTTGGAGTGAAAATACCAATGAATGCCTGAGGTATTAGGGTTTCCAACCATAACGCCCAACCCTGTAGAGAATGACAGGTATCAAGGGTGTGACTTGGGATTCTTGCCTGTAATGCTCATGCCATTCCACACCCTGCAGCCAGTGAGAAGCATTGAGGTATGCCTTGGTCTCTTCGGCCCCAAAGTTCACCCCATTCTCCTATATTGCACCCATCCCACTGTATTTCCGAATGGAATGGTGTGCGCATAAGGACCAAAGACCCCAAGGAACACCGTGACACTTGCCAGTGTCTGCAGGGTGGGGTGTACTGAAATGGCGTAGCCGTTATGCCTGATGACCCAAAGGCATACCCCAATGCCTGTCACTCTCTGCAGGGTGGTGGTGGGGTTGGCTTCAGTTCAATACTTCACTGCCATTACTATTACGCAGCTCTGTAACTTCTACACTATCACTGCCAATGCCAGCAAGCAAACATTTGGCATTGACAAATGCTTGTTTTTAAACAGTTATCAGTGAAAGCAAACACAGTTATAATCTGGCAAGGATGCAATAAGGATCTAGGGAACCTGAGCATGGTGCTTTTTGGATATTTCTATGTTTGCATGCTGAAGATCCTTGAATGTTATTACTACATTCAGATACAGCCTGCTGACACCCATAGAATATGACACCATCATTCTCTGAGTCTAGGATTTGTTTCTGCAGGGAAGTCTGAACATAACAAGGGGTTGGGGGCATTCTTAGAAGTCACTGCACATTTCATTTATCTGTCAGGATTGCACTAATACAAGGCAGTCCAGTGGCATGTCTAGGGACAGACAGAGAGCCAATATGTTGAACCTGATTTGTTTAATTACTGCTGTAAGTGGCAGCTCTGGAATGAAGTGGGATTTCTAAGCATGTGCAAACTCTTTCTAGATTAATGAGTCTCCATATGGAACTCATGATATTTGTACAGCACAGTCTATCATTTCAGTAAGTAAGTGTTATTTTGGGTACAAGTGAAAATCAGACTGTCAGATCCAAAGAAAACCAGAGCAGATCAATAGAAGGCAAACTGCACACAAGTTGTGTCAATTTTGTCAGTATGACCAGTTCAGCAACTCTGAATTTCACCAATGTGGTTTAAAATGGTATGGGGATCCGCTAATGTCTTTAAAAGGGACCCAATACTCAGACCAGCCTCCTCCCATCTGATCACCCATCCAGCACCCGGACCAGGCTCTGGCCCCCAGCCGATTACCCTTCCTACACCTGAACCCCCCCAGCACTCAGCCAGTTTTCCTTCGGGCAACCACCTTCTCTGCATCTGGAATATCTACTCAGGCACTGGACCAGTTTCCCTTTCCTGACTCCCACCCATCTGACATCTGGAGCACCATATCAGCATGGGTTTGGAGATGGGTCCGAGGTTGGGTTTGGTATATAGGGTGTGGGGCTGGTGAATGCATGGGGTGGCTGATCTTGGGATTAGGATACTTTCAAAGACATCAGAGGATCCCCACATCCTTCAAATACCTATTGGTAGAATCTGGAGTAATTGGACAGGCTGGACCAGAAAGTTTCACACAACTTGTGCCTAGCTCAGATTGTCTGCGGGTGCAAGTATCACCAAGTCCCTGCCATTTCTCACCGTTATTTAAAAGCTGGTAAATGATACAGAAGTCTTAAGTGACATTCTGCATGTGTGCACTTGCTGGGCTGGATTGCAGCTAGCAATAATGCGTTTATATGCAGTATAACACTTCAGTTGCAAGTGTAATCTTGGGTGCTAATATCTCACCTGACAGGAATGGCAGAGATGACCTAAGACTTAGTGTTCAGATAGTTTGTGCTTGGACCCTGAACGATGGGATTCTGGTACTGAATCCTGATCATGTTGTTCTCAATTAAATAAAGACCTTGCCATCCTAATCTTAAATGCTTTGTTGCCATCTGTAAG
Source organism: Neoceratodus forsteri (assembly GCA_016271365.2). Taxonomy (NCBI): domain Eukaryota; kingdom Metazoa; phylum Chordata; order Ceratodontiformes; family Ceratodontidae; genus Neoceratodus; species Neoceratodus forsteri. The sequence goes on from CM028137.1 coordinate 959,536,885, forward strand.
GAACCTGTTTGTTATTGCAACACATTCTAATGCAGTGTCATGTGATGTTGCCTATTGCATCGTATAATATAATGTGGTTGTGCTGCTGCTTTGAATAATGCTAGTTTTAAAGGGTCTTGTTAGTCGAACAGTAGCCTTCATCAATCTTCAACTGCCATTCTTGTGTCATTCTTCAGTATGGAAACTCATTAAAGATCTTAATCTGGAGGACGCTTGGTAGCTTGCACACGCTACAGATGAATTATATCTTCTGCTCTTCAAGACATTCTTCCTTCAGTCAAATCGACATGATTTTTATGTCAAAACATTTGACTATAAACCTCATCTTGGCTAGCATCAAAGAAACTACACTATCAGACTATGCCTTTTTGTAGGTCTCAGCTCTCCTTGAGGGTTTTAAAATTAACTGCTTCCACCGGAGATTGAATGTTTCCCTGTTGCATGAGCTTAAATTTATAACTTGAATTAATCAAGTAGCTGATGAATTCTTCTCTCTAAATAAAAATGGTGAAGTGTCACCAAATTGTCTATGGGATGCTTTTAAAGCATTCATAAGAGAAAGAATCATCAGCTTCCTATCAAACAAAAAGAGGAAAGTTAATAAGAAGCTGGCACAACAAAGAGGAAGAATCTTCTTAAGTTGGAAAATGATTTTAGAAAAGGCCTAATAGACAGGGGAGTTTACTTAGCAACATCATCAAACTTAAATATGAAATAAATAGAATGTGTTCTGCCAAGGAAGAATACTCAATATATAGAACTAAACAGACCTTCTGGGAATCCGGGGAGAAGGCTAATATCTTTAATAATTATTTTTGTTCCATTTACACCAAACAAGAGTCACCAACAAATAACAATATAAACATTATTAGTACAGGATCCTATCAGTTTAGTAAGGAAGACATCACACACCACATAACTAAATAAAAAAAACAGTTTAGCACCAGGTTTAGATAGCATTACACTCATGATGTCAAAATTAATGCAAATTCATATCTGAGTACCATTCAAAATTCTGTTTGGGAAATCATTAACTACTGGACAAATTCCAAACAAGTGGAGGAAATAAAAATCACACCCATTTTCAAAAAAAGGTAAAAAATCAGAGGTAGGAAACTATAGGCCAATCAGCTTGACTTCAATACCATGCAAAATATTGGAATCATTAATAAAAAAATAAAATACTGGCCCATTTAAGGTCTATTTCCCTATTTGATAACGGCCAACATGGCTTTACACAGGGCTGCTCTTGTATTACAAATTTAGTGTCCTGTTATGAAACAGTTAGTTGTTTGTTAGACACAGGCACTCCAGTTGACAATATTTTATTTGATTTTAGCAAAGCTTTTGATATGGTACAACACTGGACCATAAGTCAAAAACTGTATAAATATAACATTGACATACACATTATCAACTGGGTGGAAAACTGGTTAAAAAATAGACTTCAATCAGTATCCACTAGGGGTCACTTGTCAACTGAGGGACAAGTGACAAGTGGTATACCTCAGGGTTCTGTCATCAGACCAATCATTTTTCAAATATTCATTGCAGATCTAGATAACAACATCAATAATAACATCATCAAACATGCCGATGTTACTAAACTCTGTGGCCCATGTAAATCAGATTCCCAAATAGAACTATTACAACAAGATATTAATAAAATTCAGGGACCCTGGTTTTCCATTTTTACCGGTAACACCGGTAACAATCACGGAATCCTGCTTGGTTTGCGGATTTTGAATTCTTGTACCGGTGCCTCACGGAAATTACATTTCACTGCACAGAATCTCTAAGATTTCAGCATCTTTTTACATTTTTTTTTTTATTTTCTCTTTCTATGTCCCCTTCTCACAGCATCAGTCTCCACTTTTCAGAGATCCCTAGGCTGGCTATCCCTTAGCTTCACCCCATCTAATTCTCAGGAGCTCCTGCGGTCCTACCCTATCCTGCCTGGATTGTACCCCCCCCAGGTGGGAAGGGAGGGGACCCCAGGTCACCCCTCCACACTCCCTTAGTGTGTGTCGGGCAGCTCAGTGGGTCCCTCATGGTGCCTGGTTATGAAGTCTGGAGCACCTGGGTCCCTTCTGCCAGTGGCCAATGTGGGTGATTCTTCCTGGTTTTCTTGGTCTTTGTCTCTGAGGGCACCAGCACTACAGGAGATCCAAGGAGGTAGGTCACATAGAAACATGCCATTGCTCCAGATCCTGGCTAGCCGGTCCCCTCCTGATCACTCTGCAGCACCATTGCATCACCACCCGTGGTCATGCAGGTGGTGGTAAAGCAGCAGGACCTGCACCCCACCCTCCCTGGAGGGAGGAGGAGGAGGAGGGCAGTCCCAGGTGCTCGATCCTACTCCCTGGCCATACCTCCAGCAACTGAGTTTGATTCTGACCCTGGGTCACTGGCATTGCAGCAATAGTGCTACTGCAGTGCCAGTGGGTCAGCCCAGATTTCAGCATCTTAAAATGAATGCTGCTGTGCTTTGTATTCTTCTGCTTTGCTGCATATAGAGTCAGTAAGGAAATCACCGCACTACTTTATTGTAATCTGCCATTCAGTTTAACCACCCATGCCTAGTGGTTAGAGTAACAAACAGTGAATGAACTGGGTACATCCAGGAGACCTGGGTTTGATTCCCACAACCTCCACTTGCATACTGTGTGACTCCAAGCAAGCCACTTAACCTCCCCAATGCTTCTAGGTCACTCCTGAAAACAGACAGTTCTGCCTAGAGGGCCTTACCTGCTTTACAAAGAATATAAAAAATACCAATATATGTTTACTACATCATAGAATAGTAGTTAGGGTACCATAATTTACCTGAGTTTTACTTGAGCTGCAATGATTTTGTATAGGTGAAGATAAATGTTCAGATACATTTTATGTGTTTTATAAGCTTGTTTTTAGATTTTAGTCAGGTTTGTATTGTATTCTTTGCATATATGCATCTAGGTTGTGGACTGCTAAACACAGGATCAGTGTTACCAACTAGCTTATTCAAGTTTATAATCAGTAGGACCATCCAAAATCCTCAGTTGTTTGAATGAAAACTAGCCTGAATGAAAGTATGTTCACAAAGAAGAAACTGCCTTACTACTTATGAAAAGACTTCACAGTTAGCACCCCATTTAGGTGAATTTGATAATTTGCACCTTTTCTCCCACCTGCTGTATCAGTCTCTGTGACAACAAAAGTTTTCTGATAGACTGCTTCAACAAAAAGCAGATGTTGGTATTTAATGTACTTATGCTTGGCCAGTGGATTTTGAAAGCATAGTCAATGACGACAGAAGGTAAGACTCAGGGCTGTATGATGCTGGTGGGCAGAGTATTGCTCAGTTCACATCTGAACAAAGACATGAAAACTGGGAGACACCCTTTTCATGGACACCAAGTAAAAAAAAAAAAGCATCCACATGTCTGGGAGATGCATAAATCCATTTGAACGTCCTCCACTAATCACTTATGGATTTTTTAGGTGAAGACACTGTATTTCAAAGAAGCAAATTCAAGCAGTTTTTTTTTTGCTCCTCCTACCCCCTGGCCATTCACTCCTTCAGGCCTGCCAAGGCCCCCTACCACTACTGCTGAGTCCCAACCACCATCCACTGCCCCTTACTGCTATGCTACCAGGTAACCCAAAGTAACCCTTCATTGAGTGGGCCCCTACCCCTGTGGGAGGCTACCAGGGGAGGAGAATTGCCCTAAAGAGCTTCCTGTGTATCCTGGGTATGGCAGGGTTCAGAACAGACACATGTCTGGGGCTTCCAGCTTATGGAGGGACCAACAGCTGTCCTTCAGTTGGTCAGCAGGTGTTTTCCAATTTTCTTGGGAGTTTGACAGGCTACATGATGTCAAGGCACAAGCTGACATCCATCACGCTCTCCTGCAGTGAGGGCTGACATGTTGTCATGCCTCTGGCCTCCATCAGGGGCCAGCAAATGCTGAGTTGTGAACCCACCCTCCCTCCCGGGAGAAGGTGAGTGGTCACTGGACCTCAAGCCTTCACCCACCAGCTGGCCCTCCAACACCCAAGTCTGTTCCCTAAACCTGGTCAGCGGTGTCACAGGCAGAACCGATTCAGGCAGTTAAATTATAGATAGGAAAAATAAAGGTAGCCCACCTTAGCGGTGATAGTTCTGATTAATTCACATCTGAGTTCTACAAGCAAAGGACCAAGTCATTTCTAACTTGTGCATATCGGGTGCGGTGTTGAAGAAAGAGGATCATAGTGCTGTCACTACTGCCATCACCCTAGAGGGATGTGGACTGCATTGTTGCTACTACCATTACACCAAAGGGGTGGGGGCTGTAGTGCTTCTGCCATCACCACTGACAGATGGGGAATGTAGTACTACTGCCATCACACCTAAGGGATAGGGGCCATAGTGCTGCTACTTCTGTCACACCTGAGGAATGGTGAACGTAGTACTGCTGCCATCACACCTAAGGGATGGGGCCACAGTGCTGCTACTTCTGTCACACCTGAGGAATGGTGAACATAGTACTGCTGCTATCACACCTAGGGATGGGGCCACAGTGCGGCTGTTCTGTCACACCTGAGGGAGGGAGGTCATAGTGCTTTTGCTGCTGCCATCACACCAGAGGGATGGGTGCCGTAGTGCTGTTGGTGCTGCCATCGCACCTGAGATGGGGTCGTAATGCTGCTTCTATCACACCTTAGGGATGCGGGCTGTAGTGTTGTTGTTGCCATCACATCTTGTACCTAAACTAACTTTAAATTGGTACAAGGATGGAAGGATGTGCAATAGTGGAGGTCAAAATTGCTAAAATGCATGTTAGCAGAGTTAAAAATTGTTAATTAAAGTACACAAAACCAAACACCGGTAAAACCGGATTTTGGTTTAACAGACACCGGTGACAATACCGTTTTTTACAATGTGCAAAACGGAATATGCTCTTTCTCAATCCCGGTAAACCAGTGTCCCTGATAAAATTGCATCATGGACAGAAACTTGGGGAATGAAGCTAAACACCGATAAGTGCTGTGTTATTCATATGGGAAGAAATAGTAAGCATCATACATATACTTTAAATGGAAATACACTTCTGGAAAAAATATCAGAGAAAGACCTGGGAATCATTCTCAATAAAAATTTTATGTTTAAAGGACAATAGACATTGGTTATCTCTAAAGCAAACCGCACCATTAAAGCAATAAAGAGAAATATAAAAAGTCAAAATTGAAAAGTTCTTCTACCTCTTTATCAGTCATATGAAAGACCAGTTCTTGATTATGGTAGCCAGTTATGGTATACAAAAACAGACATTAGAAAGATAGAAAGTGTTCAGCGCAGCTATACCAAATTTATTTCAGCTTTAAAAAATATGTTGTATAAGGAAAGATTAACAACACTAGGACTACATAGCCTAGAACAGAGAAAACAGTGAGGGGACATGTTGCTTTACTTTGAAATCATGAATGACCCATTAATGATGAATGAACTAAACATCACATACAAAGATGACACAATAGTCACAAGAGGTCACCCATTGCAAATCAATATACATAGATTTAAAACAAGCAAACAAAAACAGTACTATACATTACACTCAGGAAATCTGCGGAATAGACTACCAATAAATATAATATCAAGCAAAAACAAAACTGAGTTTGAAATACAACTAGATAAGTATACTGCCAATGGTGGAAGCTTAAAATATTATACTGTGTCCTAGAAGGAGCCATGGTATGGGCTATTTGGCTTTTTTTTGTGCTTCTACAAACTATGTAAACTAAGGCCGGGAAACGTTTAGCTCACAGACTCAAGAAAAAACAGGTCAGAATTTAATAGCTGGGGTTGTCAACAATGCTGGAGCAACCAACGTTTCTAACAAAAAGATCAACTAGAATTTGAGTCCTTTTTTAAAACATTGTAGTCAAATTCTTCAACACTGGATTTGTTGGAATCACAGACTTTTTTAAACTCAATAACAACTCCTACGTTAGATGAGATGAATAGGAATACAGTAAGCCCCCATGTCTCTCTAGAAGAGTTGAATGGGATCATTCATGGACTTCAACCCAATAAAACACCAGGCCTGGATGGGCTTCCAGGAGAAGTTTATAAGGCAATAAGCTCCAAGGTTAAACTCTACATATTTAATACTCTCACTTACTTCCTTTCATTGGGATCATTACCCAATACTTTGTACCAGGCATATGCACCTCTAATCCTAAAGAATGGTAAAGATCCTTTACAATGTGACAACTGTAGATACATTTCACTACTTATTGTGGACTATAAAATTCTGACCCAAATTCTGGCCTCTAGACTTAAACCTCTTATTAGCAAACTCATAGGAGATTAACAAGTTTGTTTTGTCCCAGGCAGAAATGGTTCTGACAATGTTCATAGGCTACTAAATCATCATCTGCAGTGTCAGTGGCTCAGTAGGTAGCACACTCGCCTCTGAGACCAGGAGATCAGAGGGCTGTGGGTTCAGTTCCCACATCTGGCACTTGGGTTAATGGCCCAGTACTTTTTTTATTTTTCTTTTATTTTAGTTTTTGTTGACTGGGTAAGTGCACTAGACAAATCCTGCCTATTTTCAGGCATGACCCGGGGGAGGGGGATACAGATGAATGCCAACTGACCTTGAACCAGATTAAGCTGTTGGTGATATTTTAGTGAATGAGGAAACTTGTCCAGGACACAGAAATTTCCTACTCTTTCGATAAGTGCCATGGGATCTTTAACATCCACCCTGAACTACCACCAATCAGGCAGATGGGACCTCGGTTTAATGTCTCATCTGAAGGCGGCCTCAAGTGCAGCACCCCTCTCATGCTGCACTACAGTGTCAGTACTGAGATATGGCCAAGTGCCAGACACCGTAGTGCAGCATGAGAGAGGGTGCTACACTATGTGCTGTCTTTCGGATGAGACATTAAACCAAGGTTCCATCTGCCTGGATTGGTGGTAGTTCAGGTGGATGTTAAAGATCCCTTGGCACTTATCAAAAAAGAGTAGGGGAATTTCTCCAGTGTCCTGGCCAAATTTCCCTCATTCACTAAAAATACCACTAACAGCTTAATCTGGTTCAAGGTCAGTTGGCATTCATCTGTATCCCCCTCCCCCGGGTCGTGCCTGAAAATAGGCAGTATTTGTCTCGTGCACTTACCCAGTCAACAAAAACTAAATAAATAAATAAATTTGAAAAGCAAACATCTTGTCCAACCCAGCAATAGCTTTAGCCTTTGATTTTAGTAAAGCCTTTGACTCCTTATAGTGGGATTGCCTGTTTAAAGCCTTAACTAAATTTCAGATAGGAGACCCCTTTATTGCCTGGATTAAAACTCTTTATAAAAAACCCTGCTGTTAGGGTTATCACAAATGGATATGTCTCAAATAATTTCCCGTTATGTAAAGGATCTGGACAGGGGTGCCCCCCCTCTCCCCCGACCTCGTTATTTTAGCAATTGAAATTCTGATTAGGAAAATCACAGTATACTTAGAGGTGAAAGGAACTAGGACTGGCAATATTGTGTATAATGTTTTTTCTATGCTGACGATTTGCTCATCACACTCTTAAATCCAAGGGCATCAATTATGCAGCTGTACAAAATCTTTAGTAGTTTCTGATCTTTCTCTTAACTGGGATAAAACACAAATTTTTTCTTTGAACTCATATCTTAAGCTGGGAGATAGTATAGGGTTTTTCCAGATGGAGATGAGATGCAATGAGAGTTTAAGGCCCTGTTCACGCTACAGCATGGTAACTAAAATTGTTAAAAAAAAAGATTAATTACCGTGCTGTAGTATCCATGCTGTAGCATCCATAGTAGTGCCAGCATGTTGTAAATCATTCTTAAAGATGGTTTACAGCATCCACACTACTGCCTCCAAATTGATTTAACGTGGAACTGGTTCCCATGCATTGACACGAAGGAGAACCATGCCTTTGCATTCGCACAGTACCTAAATCTGATTTAGCTGTTGTAACATTTTTAAAACCGTGTTTAAGCCTAGGTCTTATCAGGATTTAAGCACAGTTTTTAAAAATGTGTTACAATCTGCGATAGGTGTGGACGCAAATCGTGCTACGGTGATTTTAAAACAGTTTAAGCTCCTTAAACTGTTTTAAACACTATAGTGTGAACAGGGCCTAACATATCTAGGCATTAAACTGAATAGGGATATCACAAAACTAGATAATTTGAACTTGACCCCTCTAGTGAAGGAGACTGAAGCCGACCTTCAAAAGTGGCTGTCTCAGTTTATCTTTGTGGGGCAAGATTAACTCATTAAGAATGATAATAGCACCTAAACTAATCTACCTTTATCAGACCCTACCAATCAGGATAAGGCAATCTGTTTTTGATACAATTAATAAAATAACTGGAACTGTCCTTTGGGGCACCTCTCCACCCAGATTATCTTTAGGGAAATTAAGGGCACGTAGAACAGTAGGACACTTTGGATTACCAAATTGGAAGAAATATTTTCTGGCCTTTAGGCTGAAGCAAGGCATTTATTACATAGATCCCAAAGTAAGGAACAAATATCCCTGTAGTTTAAGGTTGAAAAATAACAAATGTTTCCCTTTAAACCTTCAGATTATCTCTTTGTCCCTCTGCCCACTACTCTTGCTAGCAATCATTGTATCTCTGCATCTATCTGGATAATCAAAAGAGTCCAGCACTTCTTGCAGTTTGAGAAACTTCCCACTCAATTAACGGCGATCTGGGGCAACACTAAACTTCTCTACAATAAAAATCATCTTACTGACTTTGGCTGGAGTAGGTTGGGCAGAACAAATCTGCAGGATTTGTTAGGGACACATGGAGAGTTACTGTCAATTGAACTCCTCAGATCCAAATTTAAGATACCTAAATTTCAGTTTGTAAATTATTTACAGTTAAGGAAAGCTCTCCAAGACTCTGCGCTAGGCCCAAATTTACATTGGAATGGAGGAAATGAATGGGATTCAGTTGTTAAGGTGGCAAATCTTAAAAAAAGGAATAAGTTTGACCTATAAGCTCCTGATAAATATGCAGGATCATACACCCCCCCCCGACTGCGCCAGCCAAAACAAGGTAAGAAGAAGAAACTGGAGAAGAAAGAACAGACTTGGAATGGGGTTCAAGTTACTTGGAATAATGCCCTATAATAGTTGTAGAGAAGTCCTGAGAATAGCAATTCAATATAAAATCTCACACTATTATTATTACTGTCCAGAAAGATTAATGTCTATGGGTATTCAGGCAGATGGTAGATGCTGGAGGTGTCAAGCAGATGGTTCCACCCATTCAGGGTGCCAGCAGCAGTGCATCCGGTCATTAGTGCACCACGTTTGCAAATCACCATCTCCTCTTTTTGCAGCCCCCACACCCCCCTTTCTAAATAGTCTAACTCTGAGGGAGCTGACCCTGGGAAGGGGGGCAGCAAATTCCATTATTTAGCACCCTAATGACAGGCACACTGCCTCTGGCACCCTGATGGCTTGAACTGCAAGTGGATAATGCAGATTTATTGCATATTCTCTGGTTCTGCTCTTCTATTTGTGATTTATGGGCTAATATACACAATATCTGCAAATCTGCATATGGCATAAGGGTTCCATTCACCTCAAAGTTTCTTATTTTGGGGATAGTGGAAGAACCAGATCAGCTGAACAAACCTAAAAAGTTTGGTGTGTGGTCTGCGGCCCTGGCTCTTAAAAGGCTTTTTCTTTCTCACTGGAAATCCCCCACTGCTCCTGACCTCAAGGAGTTGAGCAATAAAATGAGCAAAATGATAAATAATGAGAGGCTAGCCCTACAAAACATTGTGAAAAGAGATTTATTCGAAAAAATCGGGGCCCCATTTTTAACCTTTTTAGGCTAGATACAGGTTTTACCTCGACCCTTTTAGTTCAGTCATTATGTGTATCCTTATTTGTTTAAAACATTTAAAAATGTTTTTTCTAGTTATAGACTGTTTGAAACTAACACGTCAGTTCTGGTTTTATTAGGACTTGGTATATAATTGCATTGTCACCTTTACATTGCTGTTTTATTTTCCAGTATTATTTTAATTAAATTTACTGTATTGTTATCCTTAATAACCCAATAACATTTTTAAAGCCAAAAAAAAATGCCCAGTCTTACGCATAAAAATGATGTTTAAATTGAGCTCCATTCTTTTCAATGGGGCATGCCTCCGTGCTCTCCCTGGCCACACATCATTACGTGCCTGATCACAAGGGCTTTTCAGCATTATCGGGAAGTGGAAGGGATGAGTTGGCCACCTTGTATGGCCAAACTATAATCCCTTCCACAAAAATAAGGAATTCAAATAAAATGAGTAAAAGCTGCTGGGATGACTATTGCCAACAGTAGCTGCAAGAATGTGTGAGTGGAGGAAATCTTGGAAAATCACTTTAAGTAAAGTAACCTCCCACTTCCAGCTCACTTCTTACCACAGCACAACCTCTTTATTTTTTAGTAAAGTTGACTCCTGCACCCTGCTCAGATAACCCTCCCGGATCTAAATTGCTGCTTTTAAGTAAATTACCCTACCACATAACCTCCCCCCATGGTAACTACCACCCCAGACAATAAGCAAGAGAGAGCTGAAACCAAATATATGTTTTTCTGCCAGCCAATGCCAGTATAATGCCAGCACCAAGAAATTATATGAGCCACCAAGGGCACAACATGGTGTGTGTATATGGGACTAATAGTGTGGGTCTGTCTTTTTGGCATCTTCCAACTTGCTGTAATGTGGGAGCACATGGCACACTGACATCTTGTCGGTCCAACATGTGGTGTGGAGGCCATAGAGTATTGGATTTGGCATGGTGGTACGGAGGCTGTAGGCTTTTTAAAAAAAAAATGAAATTGTATGTATTTGAAAATACATTTTTGTGTTGCAAACATGATCCAGATGATTACTGGATTTTCTGAAGTTCAATGAGGGAAACCTGGATCGAGCACAAGAAATGCACCGCATGTGGACACAGGTGTACAGCGAGTAAGGGGTGTAGCGGTTCTCCTCGTTGAGTGGTTCATGACATTCCATTGCCATATAATGTGCTGTGTCAAGCAAGGCAAGGCATGTTTATTTATATAGCACCCAATCCCAAGGGCTCTGGGAGCCTCGCAGTATATTCAGCAAATCTGATAACAGGAAAGTTAAATAAAACCCATGCAGAAAACACAAAGCAGCAGGAATACTTTATATAACAACACCAGGTCCAAAACTTAGTTTTCCTAAACTTTGGAATTCTCTCCCCTACCCATTTGTTCAGCTTCCACCAAAGACTCACTAACCTCTCTACTCTGCACCCAAACCACCCCCTCCTGCAACTGCCGCTACTGCCCTGCCCCAATGTTTCACTCAACCCTTTCCTCTTCTTACTCCCCTCACCTTCTCCTGTCCTTCCTACCTCCTCACTCTTTTCCCTCTTCCCTCTCCCCTATCAATCTTCCTTGTCCTCTCCTCTTCCTCACATTCCTCTCCCCCTCCCCTTCATCTCCACTTCCCTTCTCCCTTCCCCTCTCACTTACCGCTCTTATCCACTCACCTTCAACCTGTCCCCAGACTTAATTTCCTCCACTGTATCTTATCTACATATGATTGTAAGTACTGTCAATACTGATATTGTGACTAACGAAACTACTGTCTCATTGTATTGTGTTGTATTGTATATACTATGTCATGCTTGCATCAGTCCCTCTTCCCAATCCCCCCAGGACACATCTGGAAATGAGCTAATTTAAGGTTCAGTATACCTTTCCTGGTGAAACACTTTAATAAATAAATAAATATATATAAACAGATGAGTTTTCAAATGTGATTTGAACATGGCCAGTGAAGGAGCACCTCTCACCTCTGGGAGAAGGGCATTTCACAGAATCGGGGCAGCCACGCTAAACACCCTAGCTACTTATTAAACTAGACCTCGGTACAGACAAGAGGCCTGCCTCCACCAACCAGAGGGGTAGCCAGGTGCATATGGTGTTAGGAGGTCTTTCGGGTGGCCCAGACCCAGACCGTGCAGAGCCATGTAAGTGAAAAAACATGCCTTGAAACTGATGTGTCACCGCAGTGGCAACCAGTGAAGAGCACGGAGCACCGGCATGATATGTTCGAATCGAGAGGTCCCCACAGTCAGATGGACTGTCACATTCTGGAATAGCTGCAAATCATGCAACAGCTTTATGGAGGCCCCAAGGTATGGAGTGTTGCAGTAATCTAATCCTGATGTGTATAAGGTGAGCACCAGTGTTGCTAGGCCAGTCAGTTCAAAAAGGGCTTAATCCCCTGTTGTGATTTTAAAATTTTCATGCGAATTGTAATTAATTTTGCTGCTACACTGTAAGTTCAGCATTTGTGAACTGCACTCAGTGCAATTCACCACAATTGCAGCAAATGTTACTGTGGGACATGCCGCAGTTTGCACTTTGCGTTGAAGTTTTGGCACAAAGTGCGGCATTTCTTGTAGTAAAATGTGCTGCAAGATGTGTAGTGCGCCAATTTGCTATGCAGATTGTGTCATTTTTTCACTTCACACACAGTTAGATAGCAGTAAGGAAGAGCAGCAGGACCTGGAGGCTACCTTATAGTACAACTGATGTGCCTGGAAGCAAATGCCAGGCCACTGGATCTCCGCTTCCCAGAGAGTTTTGCTACTGATGTTTCTTGTCACCATAATTTATGTTCTTTTGCTGAATTTTCCACACAGTAGTGTTTACACAGATCTGATCCCCACAACTATGATATACAAGTACCAATTTTCTTAATTGTGTTTCATGATTTACTCACCGTCCCCCAGGAACATGATGACGTTCTTGGCCTTGTGCTTTATAGGCTCCAGCTTCAGTGCTGAATCTAACGCTTTCCTTGGCCTTTTCATTCCAGAACTTAGGATCCTTTTCCTCTTCAACTGGTGTAGTAGAAAACCAAAACAAAATGTATTATTCATTTTATTTATTTACTTTTCTGTAATTTCTTTTTATGTCGTCTTGACTCACTCTGAGCCTGATCTCCTTCCAGTCCCCCAAGGCTAACCACCATTCCCCTTACCTGACGAGACTCGAGGTGCCATCCTCCATGGAGCCATGGCTTACTCCTCCAGGTGTGGATGAGGTAAGGGACCATCCCTCAAGCTCTTCTAGTGTTGTCAGGCAGCAAGCTTGGAGGTCCAGGCAGGGAGATGTAGTGGAGCCGGGGGGGGGGTCATCATCATTGGGTCAGGGCTCCATTTTTGTGGTTTTTCTTCTATCCCAGTGGTCAGAAGCTGTGTGTGCAAAGGCTACAAGTGTGCCCACACATCAGTGTATGGCGTCAGCATGGTTCCTCACCCCCTGGTGATGCTGAGCCCTACCATCCCCTACATTCAAGTGGCTGTATGGCAGCAGCAGATGGGACTCTCTCACCCTGGGGAAGGAGATTGTCCTCTTGGATGTCCAGTCCTTCCACCCAACCAGTTCCTGACAGCTCAGGCTCATTTCTGAACCTGTGTCACTGGCACCGTGAGCAGTAGTGCTTCCACTGCACTGATGGGCCAGTTCCCTGTTTTTCATTTTAGTGTCAAAGGTAACCTAAACACCCCAACAGGAGGCTCTGGACTCCAATATATACAAATGCCTTTCCTCCAACAAGAGATTATGATGTCATAGAGTATTATGCCTTCAGGTCTGCTGTAAGTAGCAGAAATCTATGAGGTCTTAGGGAGGAATCCAGTTTTAATGAAAATGTCTCCAGTATATAAAATTTGAGAGTTGTGAAAGTCTTATTCTGCCTGATTTAGTGCACCTAAGAACTGTGATTGTTTACTGGAAACTAAAAAAAAAATCTCTCATAGGGTCATTAAAATTGGGTTACAACCTTGTATAACTGCAAGGAGTAGCCACACTTGCAGGACGTTTGGGTGCCACTCCTGCATAATTGCATGTGATGGTCACACTTACAGGGTGTTAATGTGCCTACCTTGTATAATTGCATAGAATGGTCACACTTGCAGGAGGTTAGAATACCTACCCTGTATAACTGCATGGAACAGCCACACTTAAAAAGGGAGCTAGGGTGCCTACACAGTACAAATGCATGCAATGGTCATCTTACAGGGATTTGGGTGTCAACCCTGTATAACTACAGGGAGGGTCACACTTATGGGGGTTTGGGTGCCTACCCTGTATAACTGCATGGAATGGTCACCGTTTGAAAGGGAAATGAGTGCCTACCCTTTATAATTCCATGGAACTGCTGCCACTAAGGGGATTGGGTGCCTACCCTGTAAAATTGCATAGAATGATTTCCCTTACGGGGGGGCGGGTGCCTACCCTGTACAGTTGCACTGAATGGCTGTCCTTACATAGGTTTGGGTGCCTACCCTCTATAATTGCATGAAATAGTAACCCTTTGAAAGGGGTTAGAGTGCCTTCCCTGTATAATTCCATGAAATTGCCGCCCTTGCACTAGGTTTTGGTTCCTACCCTTTATAATTGCATGGCATGGTCACCCTTTGAAGGGGGTTAGAGTACCCACCCTGTATAATTGCAATGAATGGCAATTCTTAATAGGTGTTTGGGTGCCTACTCTCTATATTTGCTTAATATGGCCACCCTTACCGGGGGACTGTGCCTACTCTGTACAATTGCATGGAATGGCCACACTTACGGGGGGGGGTTGAACTCTGCATAACTGTATGGAATGGCCACAATTATGGAGAAGGGGTGTTGTTAATGCCTGCCCTATACAATTGCATGGAATGGTCACCTGTTGAAGGGGATTAGGATGCATACCCTGTTTAATTCCATGAAATGGCCATCTGAATGGCCACCCTTATAGGGGTTTGGGTGTCTACTCTGTATATTTACATGGAATGACTTCCCTTACTAGGAATTTGAGTACCTCCCTTACTGTATATAACTGCATGGAATGGCCATACTTGCAAGGTGTTTGGGTGGCTACCCTGCTTAATTACATGGAATAGCCACCTTTACGGGGGTTTAGGTGCCTACCCTGTATAATTACATGGAATAGCCACCTTTATAGGGGTTTAGGTGCCTACCCTGTATAAATCTCTGGAATAGTCATCTTCGAAGGTGGTTAGGGTGTTTACCCTGTTTGATTGCATACAATGGCCACCCTTACAGGGACATTTGGATATCTTCCTTGTGTAATTGCATGGAACGGCCTGTATTACAGGTGCATTAAGTGCCTGCCTTATATAATCACAGAGAATGTCCACCATTATAAGGGGTTTGGGTGCTTATCCTGAATAATTGCATGGAATGGCCACTCTTACAGGGGGTTTGGTTGCATACCTTGTAGAATCACATAGAATGGCTACAGGGGTTTGGGTGCCTACCCTGTACAAACTGCATGAAATTGTCACCCTTGCAGGACTTGAGTGCCAGCCATGTATAATTGCATAGAATGGTTACATGTACTGGGGTTTGGATGCCTGCCCGGTATAATTGCATGAACTGGCCACACTAACAGGGCTTTGGTGCCTACCCATATAACTTCATAGAAGGGCACCCTTACAGGTGATTTTGGTGCCTACTCTGTATAATCACATGGAATGGCCACCTACAGGGGGTTTGGGTGCCTACCCTGAATAACTGCATGGAATGACCACCATTGCATGGGATTTGGGTGCCTACCCTGTGTAATCGCATGGTACTGTCACCCTTAGAGAGGTTTGGGTTCCTACCATGTATAAATGCATCAAATGGCCACACTTAGAAGGAGTGTGGGGGCCTAAGCTGTATAACTGCATGAAAGGACCACCCTTAAAGGGAGATTAGGTGCCTAAGCTGTATAATTGCATTGAATGGCCACACTAACAGGGGGTGTGGGTGACTACCCTGCATAATTGCATAGATCAGCCACCTTTATGAAGGGCATGGGTGCCTACCCTGAATAATTGCATGGAATGGCTTCCCTAATATTGGGGCTTGGGTATCTACCCTATGTAAATTACATGGAATTGCCACCCTTACAGGGGTATGGGTACCTACTATGTATAACTGCATGGAATGGCCACCCTTACAGAGGGTTGGGAGCCTACCCTGTAGAATTTCATGGAATGGACACCCTTATAGGGGGTTTGGGTGCCTACCCTGTAAAATTGCAGGGAATGGCCACTTACAAAGGGGGTGGGTGCCTAACTTGTATAATTACATGGAATAGCCACC
Source organism: Neoceratodus forsteri (assembly GCA_016271365.2). NCBI lineage: Eukaryota > Metazoa > Chordata > Ceratodontiformes > Ceratodontidae > Neoceratodus > Neoceratodus forsteri. The sequence goes on from CM028137.1 coordinate 959,553,046, forward strand.
CAGGGTGCCTGTCCTGTAAAATTGCATGGAATGGCCTTACAGAGGGTTGGGCGCCTACCCTGTATAATTGCACTAAATCACCATCCTTATGGGGGTTTAGGTGCCTACCCTGTATAATTGCATGAAATGGTCACACTCACAGGGGATTTGGGAGGCTACCCTATATAACTGAATGGAAAGGCCAGACATGTGGGGTATTTGACACTTAAATATTTCAGTCTAGCAATCACATGGTCAGACAATATGAGAAAGATTTTTTGCACTGAACTCTGATGGAATCTAGAAATTCTCTCTAATCTCTGGAAATGTACCATGAGCAGAGACGACTGCTGGCATTATTTATTTAAATCGAGAGCTGCTGAAAATGTAAATAATTAGTGAATCATAACCATCATATCCCCTTTATCATTTAGAATGCTGCTTACCAGGGAATTGTTTGGTACAATGATAGTAGACACCCAGACAGACTGGCAGGCAGACAGATAGATAGATAGACAGATAGATAGTTAGACAGATGGATACGATAGGTGCTAGATAGATAGATAGATAGAGACAGACAAGCAGACCAGACTGGCAGACAGACAGTCAGATAGATAGATAGACAGACAGACAGACAGACAGACAGACAGACAGACAGATAGACAGATAGACAGATGGATAGATAGATAGATAGATAGATAGATAGATAGATAGATAGATAGATAGATAGATAGACAGTCTGTATATAGATAGATAGACAGCTAGATAGATAGGCAGACAGACAGACAGACAGATAGACAGACAGACATATAGAGAGAGAGATAGAGAGATAGATAGAGAGATAGATAGATAAGAGAGACAGAGAGACAGGCAGGCAGACTGACAAGCAGATAGACAGATAGATATGATAGAAACAGATAGATACTGTCTGTAGAGAGATACTGTCAACAGATAGATAGACAGACATAGATGGAAAGACAGACAGTCTGTAGATAGATAGATAGATAGATAGATAGATAGATAGATAGATAGATAGATAGATAGATAGATAGATAACAAGAGAGACAGAGAGATAGCCAGGCAGACAGACAAGCAGATAGACAGATAGGATAGACAGAGACAGATAGATAGATACTGTCTGTAGAAATATACTGTCAACAGATAAATAGACAGACAGACAGATAGATAGATACTGTCTGCATATATATTTTGTAGCTAGCTGGATAGATAGACAGACAGATAGCAATATAGATAGAAAGATAGGCAGATAGCAATATAGATAGATAGACAGACAGACACCGTTGATTGATAGATAGATAGATAGATAGATAGATAGATAGATAGATAGATAGATAGATAGATACTGTCTGTAGATAGATATATAGATAGACAGACAGACAGACAGATGATAGACAGATTCAAAAACTTTCAACAAGCAAGGATACACTCAATCAGTTCTTTATTGATCAACATATAAATGTTATTACAATTAAATCATAAAAAGTTTCATAGTATACATAGCAGTGCAGAATACATACACAATAAACTGAATCAGTGAAAAATAGTTAAAAGTGCATATTATCTACAAAGCACCAAAGACCACCTTTCTTCTTTTTTCAGTTGCCCTAAATTAACATATTAGTTTGAATTCATAAGATGCCCAAACGGCATCTCTCTTGGCTTTTATGTGTTTGCTAAGAAAGAAGCTATGCAAACAGTTCTTCCAAACAAAGGACAAATCATAACCACATGATAAAGGTTTTCTGTCCTTTGGGCTCCACAAGGGCCTTAGTGGGATCTTCTCTTATGTTATATCTTGCATATTCTTGCTTTGGTTTTTAAATAACATGCCTTAGTTTTAATTAAGAGTGATCTGGCTTTCTTCTCTCAAGATAAATGGTGATTCATTCTGTAACTTTGACTTTAATACCTTCCTTTTGGATGAGGCCTTTTTGAGTTTGTCATGAGTGCAAGCACAGACAAATTCATTAAAATGAGAGTTGTTATATGCAGGGGGGAGGGGGTGCATCCACTGGAGAGCTCAGTTCCAAGGGGCAGGTCAGCTGCAGGCAAATCAGTAGGCAGGCTGGCAATGACTCAGTTTCTGTTTTGGGGGTAGAGTTGGCAAACTTTTCAAAGGACAGAGTCAAACCAATAGTGGCATGGCTTGGTCCTTTACTGTGTAAAGCCTTGCATTACATTGACTTCCAGGTACTGTGTTCACACTGCCGTAGCACTTATAGTGTGAATGAAGTGAGCCTGCCCACTGCTCCTGTCCTCTCTGCATTCCCATTCAAGCCCCCCACCAGTAAATCAGTCCCCCTGCTTCCTCCCACTGCTGCTATCCTCCCCACACCCTCATTCTGTTCGAGGTCCCCCCCCCACCAGCAAATCAATCCTCCTCTCCCTCCCACTGCTGTTGTCCTCCCACACCCTAATTCTGTTCAAGGCCCCCACACACACACACACACACACACACACACACACACACACACACACAGAGGAAATCCCTTTCTCCCTCTTCCTCCCACTGCTGCTATCCTTGTCGCACCCTCCATTCCCCGTCCCCCTCGGACACTGGAGAGCATCCTCTCAGTGTCCAGAAATGTTCACAACACCCTTTCCTATAAAAAGAAAAAGAAAACTGCCCCAAGTGTCTTTATTTCTTTAAACCTGAAAAAAAGGTCCATCATTGTCTCCCTATCTTTCTCTCCCATCCCGACCCTCCCACAGCGCACTTACCTCCCCACACCCCCCATACCCACACTTATCTCTGGAGGGCAGGAGCAGTGATCTTCTGTGGACCGAGACATGTTTGCATTCTTCAAATGCTGACCGGCAAAGTGAAGATTTCAAGATAAGCCGTATAATGGGAATCAATGGGGGGTTTTCAATTTAGGTTGATATCTTAGCCATTTTAGTATGTCTCAAATTTTCAACATGGGTTCTTGGGACCCCACCTCCCGAACACTGTCACTGTCATTTCGTTACTCTATCCTGAAAGGTGATTTTGCAGTCGCTGTGTGGAATCACCTTTCAGGACCAATTAATGAAATGACAGCACCACTGATCATGAGGTGGGGTCTCAAAAAGCCATGTTGCAAATTTGGTGAAAACATTCCAAAAAATGACTGCGTTATGACCATGTGTTGCACAGTTTTTACTTTTGCTCCTAACTTCGCCAGTTTTTAATATTGCCATTATTTCACACCTCCTTTGAACAGTATAGCTATCATTTTTCATATCCTGCCTAAAACATGTTTTCGTACCTGTTGCACAGAATGGCATAGTGACTCTGTGAAATCATCTTTCAGGATGAGTGAATGAAATGACACTGCACTTTTCATGAGGTGGGGTCATAAGAATGCTACATTGAAAATTTGGTGTGAAAATATTAACTAACATCGAAGTTTCGAGCATACACTCAAATTCACAAACGCAGGCTCGTATCTTTGGTACTTTTCAATATTTTGACCACAAATTTTCATCATAGCCATCTCTTCACAGCACCTCATGAATGTGACAGCTGCCATTTTACAGATCATGGGAAAAATATTTTTTGCATCCCGAAAGGTGATTTCGCAGCCACAGTGTGAAAGTACCTTTCGGACAGGAGCTGAAATTGTACTCCTCCTTTCTTCATGAGGTGGCATACTAAGATGGCTATGCTGAAAGTGTGGTGTAAAAATATTAGAAAACAATGAAGTTATGAACCCATGTTGAAATTTGCCAACACCGGCTCATAACCTCATAACCCCCCCAAATGGCACCAGTGTATACAACAAACTTTCAGCCTTGACAAATGCTTGTTTTAGGTTAACTTTCAAATTCCAGTTTTAGGCTAATAACATTTTGTTTCTTCATGTATACACAATCACTCATGGATAGTTCAAAATGACACTCAATTGTGTTTTATGGGCTCTTTTAGAAATGGTGATATCTGGCTTGTTGATATTTGAGCTTGAAATGCGTTCTTGGATAACAGTCAAACTGTGTACTTCCCATATGATTCTTAGTTGATCCTTGAATGGATTTTTGGCCAACAGAATTTTTGCAACTGTCGTTATCTGTTTTTTATGTCTGATCTGGGTGTTAATAGACTGTATTTTTCCAAAACAACTGTCAGTTTCTGATGAAGGGCTCAATGTAGTCTGAAAACTAAAGCACCTGTTTTTCTTTTGTAACATCTATTCTTGTCTAATAAAAGGTATCAAGTCATCTCTTTTTTTTCCTGGATCTTTTGTCACAAGGACCAAGTCAGCAACAAAATTAATTTTCTGTGTCATCTTGCACTGGGAAATGTATTTCTGTATGATTCCAATCTGTATCAGGCTATTAGCCTTCCGTCTTCTGGAGAAATAGGCAGTGTTAAGCAACACTCTGAGGATCACTATAATTAACTGTAATTAACTACTAAATAAATTTCCATTATCAGTAAATAATCTACATTTCATTAATCCAGTAGTAATGAAATTCAAATCATCAATGAAAAAATGAAGGAACTCACGTTCAGACAGGAAAAAAGATAGATTGAATATTTTAAACAAATGAATAAGTGAAAGACAAGAGCAAAATATTTATGTTGAGGAAAACCCAGAATAAAAGTAAAATAAAGGACAGGTTAACATCCTATATCCATAATTATAACAATGCAAAATTGATTACTTGAACTTCAAATACCACATAAAATCAGGTAAGTCACTTCCATGCTAAAAATGTGCACTTTGCAAGACTCTAGACTGCATTCAGAATTGAAGTACATCAGAATTTGCACCAGTTTTTACCGTGCTTACAACAATAATGTTGACAATTCATTCAGGCAAATACTGAAACATAAATTAAAATGAAGAGTGATCACTGTAAGAAATCCTTTATTTGTTGTGCTGCAGCATGCAGTTCCTTGTCTGAGGTGGGTACCGACTGCCTTTCTGTGGATGAGTCTCTGCCACAGTGTGACCTCAGAAACAGACACCTGGTCAACTTCAAAAAATATGTGATGTTTTCCCGGGCATATGACTCTCAGTTTCTCTGGAGCCAATGGCTGAAACTGGCTCTCTCCCAGTTCAAAAATGTCTTGATGAAAGCAAGAAAATGCCAATGTCCCATACTCAGAACTCGCTGTTTGTGCTGTACAGACAGGAGCACAGTGTGGCAGTAAGAGCATGGTTGGCACAGGCACTATTCAGACAGTTATAGCGCTTCATCTGGAATGTGCTGACTATCTGCGTATAGGGCCCTGCCAGCCCAGTGCATAGTGACTACACACTTCACTGACACAGCCCCCCATGGATTAATATGGCCCACAAGGGAGCCCTCTGGATACAGCACTGACCAAATGGGAAAGGAGCAGGGCTCCTGCTGGCCATATCCAACCCTGGCATGCCAATGAGCCCATTGGACATACAAATCATTAAGGGGCCATTTGCGTGCACATTATGGGCCCATTAGCACTCTGCACAGCCACCAGAGTGCTCATGTTGTGCTTTCAAACACATTCACTAGTAGTTTTATGGCCTCCCCATTCCCCTATCTCCCCATTCATACTACTGCAACCATATTTTCTGGTGTCTAGTGGCCCCCCCCACCACCCCAATCACCCATTCTGTATATTTCTTTATTTTGTTACTCTTTTCTATTGAATGTTATATATACCTGGACTAGGTAAAAAGGGAAGAGGTATGTCAGCTGGAACTTCAGGGGACAACAAGGACTGGAAGGGAGGAAGCAGGAAAGCGAGCAGGGCAGGAGTAAGGTATGGAGAGACATGTGCACCAATGCAAAGAGTCTGGAAAATAACATTCCAGACCTGGAGGGCATCACAGCAGAGGCTAGCCTGGAGTTAGTGGCCATTATGAAGTTGTGGTGTCCAGAGCACCCCAGCTGGGACATGTCCATACCTGATTACTCTCTGTTCAGGATAGACAGGGCAGGGAAGAGGGGAGGAGGGGTTGTGCTATATGTGAGGAAGGGAATCAAGGCCATAGAAGTACAAGGTCAGCTGGAGGTGCTGTGCGTTATCCTAGAGAGACAGGCTCTGGGGCATCTATTCATACCGGATAAGTGTACAGGCCTCCAGCACAGGGACAGGAAGTGGATAAGGCACTTGGGGAAATGATCATCAGAATGGCAATAAAGGGGAAGTGCTGCTAGTTGGTGAATTCCATCTTCCAGATGTGTATTGGAGCATTCCAGCTGCAGCTTCAACAAGGAGTAAAGAAATTCTTGACTCCCTACAAAAGGCTTTACTAAGGCAACTAGTCAAAGAACCCACTAGGGACAAGACAGTGCTGGATTTAGTGCTTACAAACAGGAACAGCACTACTGACATCACATTGGGCATTCTTCTAGGTACCAGTGATCCATGTGCAGTGTAGTTATCTGTAAAGACAGGAGCAAGAGGCACACCACATGAGGATAAGGGACCTGGATTTTAGGAGGCCAGATTTCAAAGAAAAGGAAGACTACCTCAGAAACTGCCTCGTGAGGGGAAGATTGCCAGGGAGGGATAGAGGCACAGTGGGGAGCAATAAGGGAGGGTATAATTAAGGCAACCAGCCTCTTTGTGAAGGAAGTGAACAAAAGCAGAAGGAAAAGAGACCACTATGGCTCTGTAGGGAAGAAAGGGAAGGAAAAAAAGTATGGCCCTTAGGAGGTATAAGGAAATGCAGGCAGAGGAGGACAAGTAGGTATACCAAGTAAAGCAGAAGGATGCAGGTAAGACGGTGAGTGGAGCAAAAGTTGAGACAGAGGAAAGGATAGCCAATGGGGTAGCTAAATGGGATACGACTTTCTACAGATACATAAGTGAGAAGAGGAATGCTAAGTCAGGGGTATTGAGGATTAGGTAGACTTCAGGGTGAGACTGCTCAGAAGTGGACCAGGAAGAAGCTGACATGCTGAACAGGTACTTCTTCTAAGTCTTCACAGTTGGGGTGAGGGATGGACCAAGGGAATAGCAAGAACTGGGAGGTGGGGGTGAGGTGGTCACAAGTCCATTCTCTGAGGAAAGAATCCTGAAGAGATTTGCTGCTGTAAAGATGGACAAGGCTATGGTGCCAGACAGGATACACCTAAGGGTACTGAAGAAATTCAAGGAGGTGCTAATGCCCCACTGATGGCCTTATTCAACAGTTCACTGAAAACAGGCATGATTCCTGAGGACTGGGGAAGACCAGAGGTGGTCCCTGTATGTAAGAACTGCAGTAGAAAGGATGCTAGCAACTATAGCCTGGTCAGTTTCACTTCAGTGGTACCTCACTCGTGACCTCCCTCTCTTCTGACTTAACCCCATTGACCACTACCCTCTGCTGCCTCCTCTTTAGCCAGTTAACTGTCCAGTTTACTATGACCTTAGCCACACCAAGATCCTCCATCTTCTTCAACAAGTCTCGGTGAGGCACTGAGTCTAAAGCCTTGCTGAAGTCCAAGTACAGCAAATCCACAGCATGACTGCTATCTAATTCCCTCATCACCCAGTCAAAGACTATCAGGTTAGTATGATAAGACCTCCCTGCCAAGAATCCATGCTGTTTACTGTCCTGGACAGTACTGTTCTTCAAATAGCAAACAAGGTCCTTTTTGACTGGTGGCTCCATCAGCTTCCCTACAACAGAGGTAAGACTGACAGATCTGTAGTTCCCGGTTTGTTCCTTGTCCCACTGCAGCAGTGTTGACATTATCCTAATTTTGGCACTGGTTTTCAAGGAATGAAATTTTCCTTGCACAATTATACTTTGACAGAGGGAATCAGGGTTGGGGTAACAGCAATAATGTGTTGAGCAGTTGTTCTACCCCGGGAACACCACACCATGCTATCAGGAAGATTCAGGGGACTTTGTAGTCTAATGTCACATTTCCATATTTTTGAAGCTTTTTGTTGGTCAGGGCCAGAGGATTGTTTTATCACATGCAAAATATTAAGAAAATTTAAATGTTGTGGATGGGTCTGGCAGCAATGCCATTAATTGATGCATTAGTGGTTACATAACCAGAATAGTGTACATCTCGGTAGATGGGCCTGCATAATCAGTAGGGGTGTCATTTGTCAGCAGTGTAAAATGCAGCAGCATGGGTTGCCTGTGGAGCTAGCAGGTATGATCATACTGTACCAGTTAAATGGGACCTAGGATGGCTACCAATAAGGGATAGGATTAACTTAAAAAAATATGGGTTTTGGTCTATAAAGCCCATAGCTGGACTACGTCCGGTCTTCCTGAGACACCTTCTTGTGACACTTGCCCCAGTAAGGTTCCAAGAATCATCCAGAGAAGGACTGCTAATGTAATATTGGGCTTGGAGATCAGTAACAGACAGATAATTTAAGGTTCTGGCACGTGTATGACCTAGATGTTTTTGTGCTGCTACATCTGTGCAGAGTTTCAACAGGAGCCACTGGATAATTTGATACCTTTTATTGAACCAACACATGTCTTGTACAAGGATGACATCATGCACAAACTTTCTGGGCCCAGCAGATTCCTTTATCAAGTACAATAACAATCTGCTGTCAGCAATTTTTCCAGATGGGGTGTATCCTCTAGCTATCTGAAAAATGCGGTGTTTTGTATCTTCTAACTATGCAATGAGAAGTGTTAATAATCAACTCCTCACCATTCTGAGAAGCAGAACCAACACTGATATGAAATCATGTGTCACCTTTGCCCCTAAACTATGAAGCAATTTGCTGGTTCATATCAGACTGTCAGTCAAAGTGAGTGTTTTTAAAGGGAAATGCTGAGGATTTGACCCAGTGGTGTGACGGGATAAGGTGCTGGATGCCTTAGCTGCCGCCACGGCAGTGATCCAGGTTTGGATGCAGACTTGGATTGCTGAGGGACCGTCTGGAGTGGGAGAGGATCGAGCGTCCAAGATACTGCTTTCCTGTCCTGGGGAGGGAGGACTTGCTTACCCAGCCTCTGACTGCCATCAGGTGGAGGTCTGATGGTAGTGCATGCACTGGGGGCACGTCGGGAGGGGCTGTGTCTTCATCACATATGTGTGCCTTCACATGCATGCATTCACATTAGCTGCAATGGAAAACAGGTTGGATAGTGGAAAAAGAGAGCTGGGGCTTAATGATTCCCTACATGTCTGACCAGGAATCTGCACTGTCACCAGGGTCCTCCTTGGTCTGAAACTGGATTTGTATCTTGGGGGGTAGACAGCCCTCCCTTCCCTGATGCCACCATGGTGAGTAACCTGTAGGGGTGCCCTGACTGAAGGTAAGTCCCAGTGGAGATGTGTGCTGATCCGTGGGGACAGGGACAGGGCTGATAAGCCACCCCTGTGGTCCCACTGGAGAATGACCTCTACAAAACCAAAAGGGAAACACTGGGAATGTTTTATTAGTTCTTTATCCTAGACTAACTTGATAGCCTAGAGGTACAGCTGAGTGCTACCACAAGGGGGGATTCAAGTTTAGGAGCAAGCCCGGGCCCCAGCATGTCAGCTGGCCCAGAGACAGATGTGCTGCAACACTCCGTGCCTCAGAGGTGTGGTCACTGCCATACCACTTCCACAGTAACCCACAGCAGAGGGCGATCAGAATGTAGTAGTATGTATTAAGTAGTAAAGACCTTTATTTGTATACAGGACATAACCATTGGGGCTAGAAGCCCTATTTATAAAGTTACCTTGTTCCAGTGACATTGTTACATAAATCTTACTATAGATCATGGGAGTGTTATGGGTTGCTACTGATCTATCATAGCACTTTGTTTGGTTACCCATGGGATACTCATTTCCATAAGAGTGTCTCACCCATTGTTCCTTCCTAACAGGCTTCTGGCTAGTGCTGCTCATGCTGCACAGACAGGGACTGCAAAAAAAGTATTTAAAAAAAAAGTTATTGCACGTTCTATAAGTATATAGGGGCACCAGAAGGGCCTCTTCTGGATATAAGAGTGTTGCCTCTTGGATCCTTAGGGCACCAGAACTGCTCATCTTCGATTCACAGTTCTCTTGCCCATAGAACTCATGGGGTGACACTCTCATATTCATAAGAGGCCCTCCTAGCACCCCTGAAAATTGATATCCAATATCTGAACAGTACATGTGGGATAGCCTAGCCAGTGAGGTTTTTGACCCTAGCACTGTTCAGGCTTTCAAAGCAGACTTAGACCAGTTCCTGAGGGAGTATGGCATTGAGGGTTACAAAGCATGTGTAGGGGTAACACAGGACTGGACAGATTCCTGAGGGAGAATGGCATTGAGGGTTACACAGTATGTGTAGGGGTAACACAGGACTAGACAGATTCCTGAGGGAGAATGGCACTGAGGGTTACACAGCATGAGTAGGGTAACACAGGACTAGACAGATTCCTGAGGGAGAATGGCACTGAGGGTAACACAGCATGAGTAGGGTAACGCAGGACTAGACAGATTCCTGAGGGTTACACAGCATGAGAAGGGTAACACAGGACAAGACAGATTCCTGAGGGAGAATGGCATTGAGGGTTACACAGCATGAGTAGGGTAACACAGGACTAGACAGATTCCTGAGGGAAAATGGCACTGAGGGCTACACAGCATGAGTAGGATAACACAGGACTAGACAGATTCCTGAGGGAGAATGGCACTGAGGGCAACACAGCATGAGTAGGGTAACGCAGGACTAGACATATTCCTGAGGGTTACACAGCATGAGAAGGGTAACACAGGACAAGACAGATTCCTGAGGGAGAATGGCATTGAGGGTTACACAGCATGAGTAGGGTAACACAGGACTAAACAGATTCCTGAGGGAGAATGACATTGAGGGTTACACAGCATGTGTAGGGATAACACAGCACTAGACAGATTCCTAAGGGAGAATGGCATTGAGGGTTACACAACATGAGTAGGGTAACACAGAATGAGACAGATTACTGAGGGAGACTGGCCCTGAGTGTTACACAGCATTAGTAATGGTAACACAGGACTAGACAGATTCCTGAGGGTTACACAGCATGAGTGGAGGTAACACAGGACTCAACAGAGTCCTGAGTAGGTCTGTGTGAAGTTAGCATTCTGATTTCATGAAACGTTCACAAAATTCTGCTGATTTTGTAAAATTTCATGACATTTTGTGGAATTTTCAAATTTCTTTAATTAGTCATAACCCAGTCAGTTTTACAACTATATATCCAAACTGAGGCAAATGTATTGTTTGGATGAAGCCCTGAAATGGTGCCAAGTTTTATGACATTTGGATAAGGAGTGGGGTAGTTATAGGGGCTAACAGTCTAGCAATTTATTATTCATGTAAACATTTCTGAAAATATTTCTATGCTTACAACTTGCCTGCCTTTAGAGAAAAATAATTGAAATTTTATATGCATACTTTCTCAGAAAAGTCTTAGAAACTACTAAATAGAGTGGCAGTTGGTTACTTAACTTGTAAGTTGCAGGAGTTCAAACGTTCTCAAATTATTTATTGTCAAATTGTGTGAAAATATTCAAAATATTTGGGTGTTTATAGCTCCACTGCTATTGCAGGTATACAGTCAAGATTTGGCATGCATACCAAAGTAAATATGTTGGTTGTTTCAAGCCTTTGGGGCAGCTATTGAAAGAAATTTGGAACCACCTGATGTTTTGGCAGAAGGCACGGCTATTATGGTTGGATGACCTTGGATTCCTTGAACAAAGCCTCAAGTTCAGCACATCTGCTAGGGAAGAGGAGGTAGAGTCTCTCAGAGATTTGTTGCTGATATAGTCAAGAAAATAGATTCTACAAGTGAGTGGGGAGAGCCAGTTCATTTGTATACATTTTACAGTGACGGGTACTGAAAGGATCCACTAGGGCAAAGCAGCTAAGATTATTGTATGTTCAGTATGAGGGTCAGTTGTGATCTAGTTCTGATTCTGATGCTCCAAAAAGTTCTGATATCTGTCAAAACAGGTAAATTTTCCAGACTGGTCCAGAACTGGGTCAGAAGTAGATCTGGATCCTGTCAAATGACAGAATCAGGCTGCCCATCACACTCTAAATAAGCCCTTTCTTTATATTATTTAATATTTAAACTAGTTATTTTATGTGTTTTCTTAACCAATTTCTCATTTTTTAATAGGAATAAAGCTCTCAAATCCCTTTCATTACCAGGACCTGGTCAGAACCTGGTCACTTGAAAATCCGAATCTTGTCAATAGACTGAACCGGGTCAAATCAGAATCAAGTCACAGATGGCTCATTTCCAGAGTTGAGCTAAGATGGGCCATTCGGGGGGGTTCTTATCTGACACAGAGCCAGCCTCCCATCGCTACTGTATGTTGTATTAATTCTCCAAGTATGTTTTGCAGGAGTAGTTGAGAGCAAGGGTGCTCCATAGTCAATTTAAGGGAGGAGAGAGCCCTTTGTGGTGGTGAGGTGAACATCAAGTGGGAAACGTTGCTTCAGTCTATAAAAGGCAGCTGATGGTTATTGTTATTTATTTAATATGTGGGATATGTCACCTGTACAGAACATGTGTGGATCTTAGAAAACCCTTAGATTCATAAAAATATGACTTGCCAAAGATGGGTCACTCAGGGCCCCTGGCCTTCAGGCTTGAGTTTGCTGTGGGTTTGGGTTAAAGAGCCAAATCATAGATTTGATCTGTTTTGAGTTGATAGACAGCCAGTTCCCCAGAAGCCAGTTCTGCACAAGCTGGAAATCAGAAGCTGACGTATGGAAGGCTCTGGCAGACATTTACGCTTATAATAAGAAATTGTCATGTCATCAACATACTGCAGTGTGCTGCTACACTAAGAGTAGACATGGAAGGAGTTGACAAATAGGGAGAACAACAGAGGAACTAGGACGGATGCTCAAAGAACCCCACAGGATACTGCTAGGGTTTTGAGAGTTTGTTGCCAAGGTAGTTCCTGAATGTGTGGAAGGGACTGTCAAATGGTCCAAATGCCTACACATTGCACAGGAAGATGTCCTGATCTACCAGGTCAAATGCCATGGTTAGAGCTATGACAACGGCACCAGTCAAGCAACTGTCATCCGTGGCTCCTAGTCTCATAGTCCATGTAATAGATCAGTGTTGTGCTGCTACTATTGTCGTGTTACATGCCATGTTGCTCATGTCAGAGTGAATTATACCTGGAAATGTATTTACTGAGTTGGGTGAATGCAACCTGCTTCAATAGTTTACTCTAGTGGGAGAAATGGTGATGGGGCAGTTTGTTTATAGCAGAACTGGGACAAACCCCTTAATGACTAAACTACCCTGCCCTGTTTTCAGATCTAGGCCATTATAGAGGAGGTCAGTGAGAGAATAAAGATTCTGGAGTGAGGTGAGGCTATGGGGACAGGAAATAGTCTGTGAAATCTTACTAACATATGAACATACAAAAATAGCCAATAGAAGAAGACCTCCTGGTCTATTGTGTCTACTTGGATTGATGTAGGGTCCTGGCTTTGTACTTACGCTAGTGTCCCTGTCTCCACCTCCTTCCCTCCTAACCCCCCCCCCCTTTCTTGGTCCCATGACTTCACTCTGTGCTTGTCCCAGGCTCTTTTGAAACTTCCCACTGTCTTTGCCTCCACCACCTGCTCTGGTAGCTTGTTCCAGGCAGACACTACTCTTTTTGTAAAAAACAAAATCTTGGTCCAGATCATCACTCTCCATACAGGCATTGGTAGGGAGAGTGTACAATAGATTATAGACTTCATTAGAAGAGACGGTCTTGAAGAGAAGAGGTGTCAGTATGTGAGCTGGATCCACAGACTGGGGGTAAAGTATGCACCTCAGTTCTTGAATGGGAGTTTGGAAGAGTAACTAGACAGATCTGTGAATCTCTCATTGAATAAGTCAACAATGAGTCTGGGGTTCCTTAATTCAGAATCACCCAAGCGTAGTCTGTTAATCCTCGGCCTTGACACTTGATTGATGACAGAGTTCACTGCTAACCAGAACTTTTTTCTGGTCCCAATGCTTCAGGTGTGATGAGAGCTATAGCAATTAGATTTGTGGGACCTATTCCCTATTTTACAAAGGAATCCTAGTTAACTATTTCAGTGGCCTGGAGACAGAGGTTGTTTAAGAGTGCACCAATGTTTTTTGGAGTTTCATGAGGCTTGGTTCTATGTGATAACGGCAACTTCCTAAAGGCGAGCTGTGTTATCGCGATGTCAGAGCGGCAAAAACATTTTTGGTGCTCTGACATCCTCGGTGCATGGAACAATGGTGCCGGGGACTTACAATTTCTTGCTTTCTGTGGGGGGGCTGTGCCCCCCCACATCCGCACCCTCCTACTAAAGGATTCTCAACTCCAGGGGGTGTATGTCGGGCAGGGGTGAAAGCATGAAAAATAAAGTTTTGGCCCAGGCACAATAAAATTGCACCAGCGCCTGGACCTGAACCCAGTACCTCACCCACCTCAACTGCAGGTCAACCCCCGATGCCATGCCACAGCTCAGCAACCCACCACAGCACCATCCCCTACATCCCCTCCGCCCCCTACCAGCCCACACTCACCATGCTCGCCGCCCCCCACTCGCGCATGTATGTATAGCGACAGCCTGTCACTGGTCTCGCCCACCCCCACATCCAGTCGCCTTCCCCTCCCCATCGCCATTTGGGCTTTCACTCATAAAGCGTCACCATTTCAGACATTGCCCTTGTGCATGCACCCACATCACAGGCTACCATGAGGCCTAGTATTCCTTTTTATAACCAGCAATAATTAGAGTCTCATAAGTGTTTGCTCGAGGCAGCAATCAATTCTGTGTGAAAAATATTGAGTGCAGAATCAACATCAGTTATACAATCAAGGTAAAACCAGTCAATATCAGTTGGAGATCAGAAACATGCAGGGTAACAATTCCAGCAGTCTCTACATGTGGACACCTTGGGTTCCACCAAGCTGCATCGACAACAAAGTTGTCGAAATGCAGCTTGGTGAAATCCACAATGTCGACAGGTGAAATTTCGCCTGTCAGACATTGTTTTTTTGCGGGGGGGGTGGCAGAGCCCCCCACACCCCTCCCTCCATTTCTATATAACAAATTCTGTGTCTGAGTTTGTTCAAAATGGGGGGAAACATGGCAAAAATGGTGAAATTCAGAACCGGGGCACATAATAGCAACAACATCGAAATCGGTCAAAGTTGCTGTAGTGGTCTTCATTGTTCGAATTTTGTTGTTTCGCCAGTATACTGACACCTTGGAGGAATCTTGGATGACTAACAGGACCAAATACAGTAGGTGGTGGAGTAACACTGATGGAGTCGTTTCGAATTCTGGCACACCTGACCATCCTCCCCACCCTATTGGTCAACAGCCTGTAAAGAAGGGGGTGTAGCTTGCAACCTGACTGATCAGACACACACTGTCTGAGCTCCTGAGGCCACAGACATGGGCTGGGATATTCAGACTGCACCAGGCAGGGGTGCAAGCCTGGGCACAGCACAACTGGGATGAGCCAGGGCATGGTCCAGGCAATATTCAACGGTGCTGTGCCAAGGCTCAGCACCATTGAATATGGCACTGAGGACTCATGCACTGCTCACAGTACAGTGGCACTGCACCAGTGCAAGTGGCAGCAGGGGAGCAGGGGCTGCGCCAGCACAAGTGCGGTTGCACTAGGTACAGCAACAGCGATATTCAGCCGTAGGCATGCAGATGAGGTCATACTGCATGCAAGGTGCAAATGGGGCCATTTGCATGTCATTATAGCTCCATGTGCATGCGGTGTGCCAATCCCTGGTGGCTTGCACCTGGCACCCTGCCAGGCTGCAGCTGTTGGGGACCGATGCCCTGCCACTCCTCATCAGGCGCCACTCCCATTCGCCCGATTGCGGGCATGCATTGAAATAATCCCTGGTGGTCGAGTGAACCGCTATCCCTTGCCTGATCGTGGGCATGTGTTGAAATAATCTCTGGTGGTCGAGTGGACTGCTATCCCTTGCCTGATCGTGGGCATGTGTTGAAATAATCTCTGGTGGTCGAGTGAACCGCTATCCCTCGCCTGACTGGGCATGTGTTGAATATCCTGGTGGTCAGTGACCGATCCCCTTCACTGTCTGCAGAGCAGCAGTCAGCCTCCCTGGTGGTTAGTGGCTGGCCTCACCGCCCACTGAGTCCCGCTACCATTTCGCACCCAGTCAGCAGCCAGCAGCAAAGCTCATCCGATGTTACTGAGTCAGGATGAGCTGATAGCGCATAGGTTGGGGAGTAGTTTATTGGTCCACTGTGTGGGTTAGTGGTGTGTAGACTATACAGTTGACTTATTGTCCCGAACTGTGAATGAACACTATCTTCCATTCGGACTGTGTAGTACAGTATGGTCTGCACGCCCATTGGCACACGCAGTGGACCAATAAGCATACAGCCCTACTGTACGCTGTCAGTCGGCGGGAGGAAGGGTGGCTTGCGGGCAGGGTGCTGACACCTGCCGCTGACTGGGGGGGGTGCAGGGTGGTGGGAGACTCAATGGGCAGGTGAGAAGGGGGGTACCACTAGACCACCAGGGAGTTTGACATATGCCCGCAAGTGGGCAAAGGGGATTGGTCCACTGGACCACCAGGGATCATATGTGCATATGACCGTGATCGGGCAGGGATAGCAGTCCACTAGACCACCAGGGAGTTCCTTTACTGATGCCTACGATTGGGCAATGGAGTAGGGGGGCACAACGCTCCCTGGGCAGGGGGCATGGGGTCAGTATTTTGGGAGATCAGGTGGTCACCCATGGCAGGCGGCTGCTGTGTTGCACCAGGCAATACGGCAGCCCACCTGTGGGTGTCCCCCACTTGTTCCCTGTTTGTACGGGCACAACATTGCGCCCCCCTGAGTGGCACAAGGCGGGGTTGTGCCTGTATATGTGCACATCCTGGGCTGAATATCGGGATGTGCTGCATATGCATGGGCACGCCCCCCACACTTACGCCACATACATCACAGGTGCACCCCGGTGCATTGGGGTCGCGTAACGCAACCCGCCCATTTGAATATCACACTGGGGCACATTGGTGGGTTGCGCATGGCACATCCCTGTTGCGCCATGCACAACACCTTTGTATATCCCACTCATGATGTTTTTTTTTATTTCTATTTATTCCCATGGTACCCTACCCAAAATTTCCTCCAGGCCCACAGGGTTGCCACCAGTCACCTCTTACCTTTCTCCTCTGTGCCGTCTTATGCAGAGCTGAGGCTTATTCCCCCTGGTGGGGTCAGAATGGAGGGGCTTAACTCTGAACTATTTGTTGTTTCATCAGGAGGCATCCTTAGTGAGAAAGGGGACTTAGCGATGCCAGGAGCCCTTTGTCTTTTGGTAGCAGGGTCCATTCCTTCCCCTCCTGTTTCTCCCTCAGGAGCCAAGCATGCAAAGGCTACAAAGACACATGCACAACAGGTGTAGGGTCATCCAGTCTGCTCATCCCCTCCCTCCACTGGTTTGCCACTCTACTACTGTCCTGACACCCAGGTGGTAGTGTGGTAGCAGTTGATGGGACACTCCTTCCCCGGAGAAGGACAGCATTCACTGGGATGCTCTATCCTTCCTTCTCTGGACAGTACCCAGCAGTATGGGCTCGTTCCTAAACACGGGTTGCCAGTGTCATGAGCGGTATCGCTACCACTGCACCGACCTGCCACCACACCTTAAGGTTTGAAAAAAGACATTTCTAACCTTTCAGTGTCAAACTTACTTGAAAGGCAGATCAGGGACATAGTAAGTAGCGATGTCATTTTGAAGGCAGTAATGCAAAGACATCATGGGATAACTCATTCAGAATGCTACAGCCTTCACCAGCAGCCACAGGTCAGTAGAAACAGCAGGCCCAGGTAGTGGAGGAGATCAATGGGAGCAAAGTCACACCCCAACCAGTGAACTGGAATCATTCCTTGCACACATCCTTAAAGCAGTCCGAGATTTGGAATCAAAGGTGGAAGGGTTCAACTGATAGCTTGTGATGGTTGGAGAGCTTCATGAGGGTATGGGATAAATACAGAGGATTAATTCAGGGAGGACGAGGAGGGAGGGGGAGCTTAGTTCTGTAAAGGGCAAGCATCCCTACATCTAGCAGACTGGAGAGCCATAGTCCATAGCCCCCTGACAAAGCTTTTTATGGGCAAAGCACCGGGGCATTGTTTGAGACCCCCTGTGTGGTTACCAATTTCGATTTTCCTGCTGTGCTTTGATACATGTAGTACATGGGTGAATAAAGGTTATAATCAGCAGCAGTTTGGGTTTCTTGAGTGTGGCTCTTCTGTAGATCTGATTTTATTTGAGCCAGGTCTGGCCACCCCTTGAACCAACACCACCCCTCAAGCTGGAAGAACGTATAACAAAGTGAGGTGAAAACTGTTTACAGAGGCAAGAGTTATCTGTTTGGAGACCTGCAGCTGTGCCAGTACCCTGGTACAGAGGATTAAGAAATAATTTGGTGACCATGGAATGGAGGACTCATCCGATTCAAATACTTGAAATGGAACATTTCTACATGGGACCTATGGGCTGTTCCAGTTTGGTGAGACTATCCCATAATATGTGGGGCAATCCCTTCAATTTGACTCTTAAGGCTTAAGCTTAGGACTGGATCATTGTTGTTTAAAAAGTTTATTAAACTGCTAATTTTCTGATTTTTGCCTCCTGGTTTCAAAACTGTGAGTTGAAATGATGTTTTTGCTCTTATGTTTAAATGCAGAATCCACAGTAAACCAACATTTCAGTGCCCACTAGTGCACCAGTATCTACATACAGTAGGTACAATATGCACAGCTTATTGTATTTCTCAGATTTCTTATACCATTTAGTAAGAGTCGATGCTTTAAAAGGTCTTACAAGTAATAGTCAGGATTTACTGTGCTGCTGTCGAAGTTATACTTTGTATGTTTATTCTGCCGTGGAGAGCACTCTCATGGTTGTGAGAAAGGTCTCATGCATATTCTTACGTTATGAGAACCACTAACAAAGGGGAGCTGTTCTGATACCCTAAGGATGTGAGACCACTGTTACACCCATAAGAGTGGAATCAGTGGTGTTGTAATATATTTGAGAAATATGAAATCCTTGCACATGCACACTGCGGCACACAAAAAGAGACAGGCTCAGTCTTGTACGCTCAAAGTGCCAATATTCATCAAAGTACAGCAAAATGGTGGAAGAGCCATGGGCAACTCCAAACAATGCCTTGATGTTTCACACAGCTGCAGTTTGTCTCTTGGCAACCGTTTGCAGTTTTTTGGGGAAAGCAGGTGATAATCTTAGAACGTCATCTGATATTTAATCCTTACATATTTTAAGGACTGAAGGGGCACCAAAATCTCAGTAATGGGCAATGTTCATCGAAGGACTGTTGCTAATTTCAGAACTTGTACACTGAGCCCATATCTCTTGGTACTGCATAATCATCTAAATTTCTCTCTAGCCATAACTGCATAAATGATTTGTTATTGCAATGCCTTCAAATAGGGTAACTGTTTTGGGCAGACAGCTGGTGCTCCTAATTTGTTTTATTTATTGAATTTTGTTGACGGGGCAGACCCACCGAGACGAAAAGTCTCTTTTTCAGGGGAGATCCAGGGCTTGATTTTCAAAAACTCCCGTTTGTCACTAGCACTGTTTGTGCCGAACATATAGTGCATGGGGCTTGTGGCAATCACCCATCTGGCAATCGGGTAAAGTGTCACAACTGCGCCTGGTCTACCAAAATCAGGTGCAGTTGTGGCAAAGGTGATTGTTGCAGAATGCACTAAAGAAAGGGTTCGATGCAGGGCTTGATGCAAGACCTGCATCACCCTTTGAAAATTGAGCCCACGGAGTTAATTACAGCGAGAAACAAACAGTGCGCTGATGTTGGTTTACATTCAAGTCAAGTACATTCATTCCAGTAATATGTGCATAGAGAAGCGTGATACAGTAAGAGCCTCGTGATTGCATAAGAGAGCTAACAGTGCTGAAGAGCCTGGATTAACAGAATGATAACAGCATTCAGGAGTCTGGATAAACTGCTACTAGAGAAGGGTGGCAAAGGACAGATCCTTACAATGAAAGTTACTTTCAGGGCAGCCCTGCCTCTGAGGCACTGCTGCCCTGGAGGCTGACATTATGGACAGGGCCACCTCCCAGGCAGGGCTTTAACCTCCACAGCTAAAGAGCTGAGTTTGACGCCTGTGCCAGCTTGGTGGTGTGGCAGAAAGGTAAAGGTAGGCAGCAGAAATCTGTCCCTTGCAAAGCACCTGAACTGTTGCATCAGCCATTTGTCAAGGACAGGGAGATGAAGTGAGATCGAAGGAAGTTAAGCACATCTCAGAACCGTTCTTGTGTGCATCTCAAGAACAACCTGAGTGAACCCAAACCAGTGAGTTACAAGCCCTGTCGTGCCATTTAGTGTTTTCAGTACTATTGTATCTGAACTATTGCCTTTTAAAAGACATTGTGATGCATTGTAAAGATGCTACACAAAATAAAATTGTGTGTATTGTGTTGTATTATTAGTTCAATGCAAAGAATTGTCTGACTCTTCAGATTACTCTGTCTGAGTCCAATAGAAACAAGTTCAGAGTAAATACAATGGCAGATACAGTTTTATTTTTCTTACCTGCACTTGATGTAGTTGAGATTAAGGAAGAGATTGTGACCAAACTGACCAGAAATTTCAAGTACCTCATTTTAGTCTCCAGTACAACTGACTCAAGAAGTTTCTTCTATGGAAAAAATCCACTGTTTGCCTTTTTTAATGGCACGGCAACTGTCTCTGCCTTTAACCTTTGAATCCAATCAGTCCTGAATACCAAAGTTAAAAACAAACACACAAGTGCAAGAAAAAAGAAAAGCAACCAAGCAAGATTCTTCCTCCAATGGGAAACGTCATGTCTTATCAACAGAAACTTATGCTTTTGAAAGATAGTAAAATGGATTTCTCCATTACATTATATGAAGCTAATATTTAACATCGTAAATGGAAAACATTGCTTCATTATTTAGGATCGTCTCTCTATCTCTCTCTCCCTCTCTCGCTGCTGGAACATAGAAACTTAGAATTTGTAGGTAGATAAGGACTGCTTAGCCCACCCATTCTACCCATTTTTCCCTGCCTATACTCTCACTGCAGACACCACCTGATCTCCAGCTTCCTCCCCCTGCTTCCCAACTAAGATTCCTTTCCATCTATCCCATGCATGCTTGAAGCCCACCACTGTTTTCACCACCAGCGCCTCCACTGGAAGACTGTTACAGGCATCCACCACTCTTTCAGTGATGAAGTACTTCCTCACATCCCTCCTAAATTCACCCCCCCAGCTTCATAGCATGCCTGCTTGTTCACATGCAACTGCTTTTCTGAAAAATACTCTCCTCCTGTACCTCACTCACACCCATGAGGTACTTATAGGTCTCTATAATGCCCCTGTCTCATCCAGAGTGTACATATTAAGATCCCTCAGTCTCTCCTCATAGGGCATGTGATGCAGCCCCTACACTGTTTTAGTTGCCCACTTCTGGACAGCCTCTACCCTGTGTATGTCTTTCCTGAGATGTAGTCTCCAGAACGGGATACAGTACTCAAGTTGGGGTCTCACCAACCAACCTATACAGTGGCAACATCACCTCTCTCCTTCTTCAGGTGATACACGTTCCTGTGCACCCCAACATTCTGGGGTACCTCAGAGATCAGTCCTGGACCAGTCCTCTTCAATATCTTCATCAGTGACATTGCAGATGAACTGGAGGGTAAGGTTTGCCTGTTTGTAGATGACACCAAGATCTGCAACAGAGAAGATGATCCAGATGGGGTGGGCAGAATGAGAAGTGATCTGGATAAACTGGCAAAATGGTCAGAAGTGTGGCAACTAGGGTTTAACGCAAAAAAGTGCAAGATCATGCGCATAGGAAGAGAAACCCAGCCACTTATAGGTTGAGGAGTTGGCAATCACAAGAGAAGAAAGAGACTTGTGCATCATCATCATCATCATCATCATCACAGATGACCTGAAATCTTCCAAGCAGACCACTAAAGCAGTAGGTAAAGCTAGAGAGATGTTGGGGTGTATTAGTAGGGGTATTGTAAGTCATAAGCGGGAGGTAATAATCCCTCTTTACAAGACACTGGTTAGGCCCCATCTGGTGTACTGCGTGCAGTACTGGAGGCCACACCTTTTTATTTATTTATTTGATTACTGGGTAAGGTACACCGATCCTAGGGACCATTTTCAGGCACAACCCAGGCCATTTTACATGGCACATCTATCATAACAATATTTGAAAAGTTAACAGCACACAGATTCTACAATCACAGTTGAAAGAGGACCATAAGTAGAGAAACATAGTGAAATACAAAAGTAAGAAAAAGGAAGATACATTAACAATTCTTGACTGCTAGGGACTTTAAAACTTGTTTCTAGTCAAAACACCTGGTAATATAAGTGCATTAAGAATAGCAGGCCCTGCTTTATTGCTTGGCTGATGTATCGGTCAGTCACTTGCAGTAAGTAGGATTAACATTTGAATAGAGATCTACTTAACATCTCCTCAAGGTTGTGCAGTTTGAAAGTGGTGGGTGAGACCGGTGTGTGTAGCCTGTTTGGGAGGGAGTTCCACAGTTTGGGTGCAGCATAGGAGAAGGCTCTCCTACCCTTTTCTGTGTTTCGTCTGGGACGTTCCATCAACTTGCTATCAGAGGACCTTAATTCACACCTATTGCTCTTGGGTTTAGCAGGTCTGATAGGGGGATCCTAGCCAAGCTTGTAATGTTTTTGAGATAAAAGTTCCAAACAGCAGCTCTCTACAGTCGGAGGGGGATAGCCATCCCAGGGTTTCATAGAGGTGACAGTGGTACGTACGATATGGGGCCTGTACAATGAACCTGCGTATGTTATTATATGCTGTGTTCATGCATTTTAGTAGCACAGAGGGTGAGAGGGCTATAACTGGGGAACAATATTCTAGTATGGGGAGTGGGTGTCCCCTCCCTCTGGCTAGTCTCGCTTTAGGGGACAGGAGGTGCTTGAGTCGGTAACACATTCCTGTTCTTTGGTTCGCCTTATTTATTGCCACGCTAATGTTGTGTTCAAAAATAAGAGCACATCAAGCAAGACCCCCAGGTATTTGAATTCCCTTACCTGCTCAATGTTGAAGCCATCAGTGCTGAAGATGTTCATGGCATTTATATCATAGGGAGCACACTTGAAGAGCCTCTGCTTGGAGTCAAACAGCATGCATTTTGTGTTTTTTTGGCATTTACAGTGAGTATATTCTGAGTGGACTATTTAACTGTAGTACTAAAATTATTATTTAGTTTTAGGTTCAACCCAGAGAGGTCGTTTCCACTTCTATAGATTATGAGGTCATCTGCGTACATTATCCTATTACTGTCTGAGAGTTCCGCTAGTAAGGGAGTCCTAAAAAGGGAGTAGACTAGGGGACCTAGTATGGAGCCTTGGGGAACTCCAGTTCACACTTCTAAAGGACAGGATAGGACCCTCCCAAGATGTACCAGCTGAGTTCTGTCCATGAGGTAGCTATTTACCCAGTTTGTCATACTGTTGTGGAAGTTCAGGGAGGACAGGGTCTTTAGTACTATCTCATGGTCCACCATATCAAAGGCTTTTGATAAATCCACGAACATGGCCCTCGTGAGGTAGCCTTTGTCCGCTTGACTGAGAACATCGTCTGTATATTTAGTGAGCACTGTGGTGGTACTAAAGCCTCATCTAAAGCCATGTTGGTCATTGGATAGCAGGCTATATTTCTCAATGTGGTCTGACATCTGACGATGTACTACTTTTTCAAGTATCTTACCCATGTGGGACAGGATTGATACTGGTCTATAGTTTTCTGGGAGGTCTGGGTCACCTGCCTTGAAAATGAGGACTATTCTAGCTTCTTTCCAGATTGTCAGCACAATTCTTGTCATATATATATTTAACAAGAATTGACCACAAATAGAAGGAGAGTTTAATTATCAAATACTGTAAAACTTGACATTTTCTTTGTGTGCTATTTTCACTGCGGCAGTAATCAGCGATAAAATAAATTTACACTAACTAGTTCTGTTAGCCCTTTTTCCATTACAGTGAATGTGGCCCTAATGACTTATCGCTAAATTTAACTTGTGTGATTGTGGTTGCATTTGGGGTTGTGCTAAAATTACTTTGTATGAACATAAGGAGATTGTTACATTTGTGTTACAGACAGTTAATATGACCATCTACAATGTTCAATTTATTTTGTTTGCTTGCCAAAGTAGTAGTAGTATTAGTAGTATTAATAGTAGTAGTAGCAGTAGTAATAGTAGTATTAGTAGTAGTAGTAGTTGTAGTAGTAGAAGTAGTAGTAGTATTAGTAGTAGTAGTAGTAGTTGTAGTAGTAGTAACAGTAATAGTTGTAGTAGTAATAGTAGGTGTATTTGTAATGTGCCCTTCCCTCTAGGCTCAGGACACTGTACAAGTATTGACAGGCAATAAAAAAGCAATACAGTCAAATAAAATAATCATCTTAAAATAACACAAGTAATAGAATTGAAATATATCAATAATTTTTGTCAATAAAATTAAAAACAGCAGCTGCCTAACAGTGAAATACGCAGAAATCAATTTTTGGTCCCTGAAAGGCTGTCTAAACAGAGGTGACTTTAATTCCTTTTTAAGGGCTCCACCATGGGGGGCCTCCCTCAGTACTGCAGAGTGTTCCAAAGTGACCTCAAATGCACGGTCCCCAGAGGATTTAAGCCAGGCCCTTGGGACTGACAGGAGGGCCTACTTGGAGGAGCAGAGGGTGTGTGAGGACTGGAGAGAATTCAGAAGATCTAACAGGTAGCCCAGGCTCAACCTATATAGGGCTTAATAGGTTAGTAAACCAACCTTGAAGGTAACGTGTCACTTTACAGGCAGCCACTGTAGGTCCTGCAGGAGTAGAGTCACATGACCAGCTCGAGAGGCCAGTCAGTAACCTGGAGGCTGCATTCTGCACCAGCCACAAGCATTGTAGGGTACCTCCACTAACCTCAAGACAGAACCCATTATGGTAGTCCAGCCTGATGTCATGAATGCATGCACCAGTGCTGGCAGGTCTTCAGGAGGGATAAGGGACTTAATCCGGCTGATGTTCCTCAGATGGTAAAAGCCATTCTGGGCTATAGCTGACACCCGAACCTCCAGCATCAGACAGTCATCTAGAATGACTCCAAATGTTTTCACCTTTGCAGAAGCCAACAGCCTAGACACTTTATTTATTTATTTATTTCAGTTTAGGATTAGTACTTTTGAGATGAGGGCTCATTTACAAAGGCTCCAAGTCATAGTAAAACAGTACAAACAGGTGAACATAAAATAATCAGCAGGTAAACAAGGGCTTTTACAGCAGAATAGTTTTACAGGATTACAATTCCCGTGTGTAAGAATACAGGCTAGCCAGAGCAATATCTCAATCTAACACACTAGGAGAGAGAGGACCCAAAGCGATGAGGAGTACTAGGGTGGCCTGGCTGAGTGAACCAGACAGCAAGCTAGCAGTCAGAGGGTTAAAAAGCTGGATCAGGAAGTAAGGTGGGAGCAGCCAGTGAATAGCCCTGTCCAATTGAGAGGTGGAGGTGGGGAAGTATGGGAAGTCTATAGAGGTAGATGGGAAGAAGAGAAAGCAGTAGAAGCTGCCAGAGATAACCTTGTCCAATTGCAAAGTTGAGGTGGGGGCCAAGGGGCAGAGCATGGGGGAGAGGGAAGGGTAGATGGAAGTGAGAAGAGGGAGTGGACCTTATAGGACGGGGGGGGGTGAAAAGGATTTGGGGGAGGTGAAAGTGTAGCAAGTTAAGGTTATGCAGGATCAGATACTGAAGTAGCGTCTCAGGTTAGGAAGCGCAGTCGCATGAGTAGTTGTTGGCTAGGTGCGTATGTAGTCCTGATTTGAACTGGCTGAGCTTGTTACATTCGAGTAGGGCTGGAGGTAGGTCATTGAGCCACTTGGGTCCATGGTATGAAAGGGATCTCTGGGCAAGAGAGGTGCACTTAAAGGGAACTCTAAGTCCCCCCTTTGTTGCACTTCTGGTGCTGATAGAGGGTTGGGTAGTTTCAAATAGGGTGGAGGTGGACTCTAGCATGAGCTCCAGTGTGGATTTTATAGCCAGTAGACAAGTCTGGTGTTGCAACCTGAAATGTAGGGTCAGCCAACCAGTGTTGCGGTAAAGGGTACATGTATGCATCAGGCATTGGGCTCCCAGGACCAAACAACAGGCGTTATTTAACAGGGTTTTGACCCTTGTTAATGCAGTGTCAGAACCAGACCCATATATCACAAGTCCACAGTCCACAGAGGACAAAACAGAGCTACTTGTGACCAGCTTTAAGGCGTCCATCGTTATTGCTTGCTGTGGCGGTAGAGAACACCTAGTTTCATGTTAGCCAATTTGACAAGCTGCTCAATGTGAGTGGTGAAGATGAGGGTGTCATCTAGGTGAACACCCAAGTATTTAAAGGTGTCAACTTGTTCGAGTGTGTCTTCTTTGTGGTTCAGAATCCTTAGGGGGGAAGCATCTCAACTTGTTCTGAGATGTGGAGAAAAGCACGCACTTAGTCTTTTTATAGTTGAGCATTAGTTTGTTTTGGGAGAATCATGATTGCAGACTCTGGAAGTTGTCTTGCAATGCAGTGTTGATTGAAGCCAA
Organism: Neoceratodus forsteri; assembly: GCA_016271365.2. NCBI lineage: Eukaryota > Metazoa > Chordata > Ceratodontiformes > Ceratodontidae > Neoceratodus > Neoceratodus forsteri. The sequence goes on from CM028137.1 coordinate 959,579,596, forward strand.
TTCTCTGCCAGGTGTTGAGATTACAGCATCATCCAGGTAGAGCACAATGTGTGCTGAGCATGCAGCGGATAGTGTTGTAATAAAAAGGCTGAAGAGGAGTGGGTCTAGGATTGGCCCTTGAGGACACCTAGGCTTACCTCCCGTGGTTCAGAGAGAGAGTTCTGCCAATCCTTACTCGTTGAGTCCTATGAGGTAGGTAGCTGTTGAACCAGGCAGCAGTGTCAGGTGGACAGCCCTGTGGATAGGAGACCGTGTTTGAGCAGCTGGTGGTTCACAATGTCAAATGTCCCATAGAGCTGGGAGGTGTAATCGACCAAGGTGGTGAGCGTGGAGTGGTTTTTCCAGAATCTATGTTGTTGTCTCCAGAGTAGATTGTACTTTTCAAGATATTCTGTAAGTTGGTCAGAGACCACCCTCTCAAGGGCTTTGGAAAGGGGGGGGGGGTAGTATCGATATGGGCCTGAAGTTAGTCAGGTTTGTTCTGTCACCTGATTTGAAGACCGGAGTGACAAGCACAGCCTTCCAATTGTTAGGGAAAATACCCGATTTTAGGGAGGCATTGAAGACCTTGGTGAGCGGGGCAGCGAGTCATTTAGGGTGAGTGCGATCATCTTCATGTCAATAAGGTCGCTTCCCATCCGGATTTTTCCTATGACTTGCTTGACGTATTTTATTGTCTCAGTTCTAGTTAATACCCTGAAGTAGAAGAGTGGGGGGCCATTTTTGGCAGAGGAGGGTGAAAACTGATGGGAGGGCTGGTCTGACCGTGCATGAGTGAGTTAGTCATTTGATAACATGCTGCTTAGGTCAGTGAAGGTGATGTTGAATGCATTCACGATATCCCTTTGGTCCTGCAGTGTTTCGATTTGGTTACAATGAGGCTAGTGAGAGCCCTGGAGGCACTACCCGTAAAGGATCTCACCGATTCCCAAAACCCCCTTCCATGGCCCCAGCTCATGCCTAGCAGGGCATTGTAATAAGCTGATTTGCCAATACGTATGAGCTTCTTGCAGCTATTTCTGGCTGCCTTGTAGGCTATAAGGTCAGCCTGTTTCCCTGACATCTTATCCCCATGCCAAAGGTTGTCTCTGAGGCACATACATTCCAGGAGTGAGCCTGTTAGCCAAGGGCAAGTTGATCCTCTTACATTTTTGGATTTGTACGGGGTGAAGATATCATATGCCAAGGTGAAGATTTTACAAAAGTAGTCAAGGGCTTGCTAGCAAAGGCTAGCAAACATATAGCGTTTAGTCAGAGTTCTGAGAGGCTTTTTGGGGCTTGGCCATCCTCCAGCTGTCATAGCTTCAGAATACCAAAGCTCCGTCTCAATTCCACCTTTCTGTTGCTTTTCCCTTTGAAGCACTTGGCCAGTCACAACGTGAAAAATGCAAGGTGGAGGTGTTTTCTTGTGCAGTTTCTACTTCCTACAGCTGACATCTCCTGTGCTGCTCATTCTCCTTAACTGGTGCTGTGTAGTTCTTTGTTTCTCTCCTCCCTGGGAATGGCAGAAATCTTGTGCAATGGCCACAGCTTCCTCCTGTCTGTGGATGGCATCTCAGCTTTGCGCATGATGGCACTTGCTCTGCCTATGTTCCCCCATCAGCAGCGCCAGCTCACAAACGTTGCAGTTGACAAGATATTTCTACTGTGTCACTCGCCACCTTCAGTGGAGCAGGGAGACAGCACTTCCCTTTTTATGTCATGCTCTGACGAGCAGAGCAGAGCATGGCAGTTCAAAGCCCTTCCTCCAGAGCAGAACCAAATGGTAGTGGCAGTGAGAGAAAGGGCAAGTAAGTGCTCAGTCGCAACCTCCCCGTCACACTCTGTCCAGCCCTCAGTGCCATCAAACAACCCCCCTGCCACATTCCATAATACTGGGGTTCCCAACCCCTGGTACTGCCAAACAACCCTCCAATCACACTCCGTGACTCTGGGGTGTGGTGACACCAAAGAACACACTGACACAGGGGTGCCCAATTCCCAGGGTCAGGTCCCTGAAAAAAAGAAAACTATCTATTGACATTTCCCTTGTTTGTAGTTTCAACCTGAAAAAAACGAATACCATACAGCAATGTCTACACTGCTAGCCCCCCGACCCCCAACCCCCACCTCAATCTCAGTACACACTACCCCCACACTCCCCAATCCCTCTCTTACCTCATTAGGGTCTTGTGACATAATCCTTTCTGTGACTAGCGAAAATGCTCTCCCAACCAATCCTGACCACGAACTGACTGAGAACAAGGTAAGTCAGGTTAATGGCTTTTTAATGCGTTTTGAACTTTTACTCGCTGCCGCACCCAGATGACTGAGGGCGCTCCAATTCTCCACTTCATTCCGCACTTCCCTGCACCACCACCTCCAGTTAACTAGGTGGTGGTATAGCCATGTGCTACAGAAACCTGCCTCACCAGAGGAGGAGAGCATTTGATGGGATGCTCAGTCCTCCTCCCCTGAGCCGGCCCTCTGAAAGCCCTAGCTCGTTCCTGAACTGGTGTCGTTAGGATTGTGGGTGGTAGCGCTACCACTGTCCTGGCAGATGGAATGGAGATAAAAAGTATAATTAAAAAAACAGATAGCTTTACAGTCATTGACTGGTCCTGGTTATTTCCTAAGAAGCCCTTTGATCTTGTGACTGGAGAACAACCTTGGGAATCAGGAATTCTGTGTTTCATATAAATCCCACTGGAGATAACTGGCCCGGTGGAATGGAGGGTTGAGGCATTGAACACCTTACCTCCTGCCATGGTGGCAGCCTGTATTCAGGAATGAGCATGGGTTGCCGGGAGGAGGGCTGGAAGAGGACTGAGTGGATGTCTGGCAGCTGTCCTCTCCTGGATTGGGGTGGTGTGACGTCTCAGTTCTTGGCTGCCTCCAGTTGTAGCTCTGGTGGTAGCCCATAGGATGCAAGATTGGCATAAATTAGTCATGTGTGGAGGAGGGAGCTGTAGTCCCAGGATGCCTGCCCAGCTACACATGCATGTACAAACCTGCGTATGCCATGGCAGGGGAACAGGGAGAAATCAAGGGGGAAAGTATAGGGCAGCAGGCATTAATGACCCCGCACTCTGTGTCCCCACCTGCCCCATTATCAGGGGACCTGTCAGCAGATTGGATTCAGGCTTTGGGGAGGAGGACAGCCCTACCCCTCCTGTCCCCACAATGGGGGGGCAATCCCTGTGGGGGTAGTAGACAAGCAAGTAAACCTGGGGTGATGGTGGATGGCAGGGCAGGGCAGCTAGGAGCCAAACCTGCTGTGGCCAGGGAATATAAATAGAGTACAGAAAACAGAATCCAGCTGGAGACAATTGCACACTATGCAATCCTGATCAAGTTACTTAACCTCTGAGTTCACCAAGCTGTAAAAATGGGCAAAGAGGCAGGACCACAATGGAAATGTAATAATGCATCTCAGTTGGCTTATTCTGGATAAAAAATGTGTGCAAAAAAAAAGGAGTTCCATATTAGTCCACCTAAGCCCATATTTTCCGCGAAACTTTACAAGCTTGGCAGTACTAACTGTCTCTTACACCTGGGTGACACCTGCCATAGAGAACCTGCTATGGCATTTCTCTGTGTAAACCTCCCATCAGCAATCTTTGTTTTCTCTTTTCTAACACTGACTGTGAAGTATGATAATAGTAACAGTGCCAAGAAGCAGCACACGCCATCTGCACTGATTAGCCAGAGTTTCCCAATCATTGAATCGCATGAACTCTCTCACTCGTTGTCAGCATTCAAAGAAAATTCCAAGGTTCAGCCTGATTCTTCAAAGAAGAAATGCTAAAAGGCTCAGTTTATAAAACTTTTCCAGCAGCGCCAGCACAGTAGCTCAGCAGTTTGCTACAGTTGGTGCTGAATGTGCTTGAAATATGCTGCAGGGGAAATTAATAAGTTATCAGCGATGGGTACCCAAAAACCAAGGCAGCAAAAGTCCAGCACCTTCAGTGCTGGAAACAATATGTCAAGCATTAGTGGGACTTGGGGGGACAGTCTGCTCTCATTATAAGATTTTACATTTTCATAGAAAAACTTCATCACACTTTCCTTTCCTTTCAGATATTGCCCTTCCTTTCCACACAACAGCAATCCCTCCCAACTTTTTTTTCCTGCAGCTGAGTCAGACTTTCAACAGGAGATTGAGGCACCTCTTCTGCTCATACAATATTTAGAACAGGTTCTGATTGGACCACCTTGCCCTTCCCCCACTGGCATCGCTATCTACACTACTTCAGCAGCCACTCACACATTAATGCTTTAGCAGTGCTTCAGGCATGCACCCTTGACACGCTGCTGCAGCAGTGCAGTGGGACATGCCACTGGAGAGGACAGTGGCAGCAGTACAGTGGGACCTGCCACTGGAGAGGATGGTGGCAACAGTGTGGCAGCAGTGTAGTGGGACCTGACACTGGAGAGGACGTTGGTAACAGTGTGGCAGCAGTGTAGTGGGACCTGCCACTGGAGAGGACGGTGGCAACAGTGTGGCAGCAATATAGTGGGACCTACCACTGGAGAGGACGTTGGCAACAGTGTAGCAGCAGTGCAGTGGGACCTGCCACTAGAGAGGATGGTGGCAACAGTGTGGCAGCAGTGACAGGCTGGATGAACTTTGCTAATAAAATAATAATCCATTCAGAGGCATCACTTTCTTTAGTTTGCCAGAGTGTAGGTGTGATGGTCCAGCTTCTGTCCTCTCAAGTCCCAAGGGGTAGGTGTGCTTTCCCTGATATGATCTCCTCTCATGGGGTAGGTGTGCTTGTCCAGCTACATTCTCGTCACAGAGGGTAGGTGTGCTAATCCTGCAACACTCTACTCAGTGTGTAGCTGTGCTGTTCCAGCTGGTCTTCTCCGGGAAGGTACGCTGGTCCTGCTACACTCCCTTCCCAGAGGGTATATGTGCTGATGCTGCATGTTCTCCTTCCATGGAGTAGGTGTGCTGGTCCTGCTACACGCTGCTCTTAGGGGTAGAAGTGCTGGTTCAGCTATGCTCTCCTACCAGGGGTAGGTTTGCTGGTCCTGCCACATGGTTCTCTGGTGGTAGGTGTGCTTTTCCAGCTATGCTCTCCTCCCAGGGGTTAGGTGAGCAGGTCCTGCTACACTCTCATCCAGTGGTAACAAAGCAGGGAGCATAGCAACTGCAGGAACAGCATCTCTCTTCTCCATAAATAACCATGATGTGGGAACCAGTGTGTGGGCCCTGGACAACTGAATTCACATCTAATACCTCCCACTGGCACTGGTCACACAACTGTACATTTTCTATGTCCTGCCCTCGCACTTCAGTGTCAACATCTGGGGACTCATAAGCAGGTGAAACAAACCCACTGGGTTCCTGACTCACTGATGTTGTTCTAGCAGGAGATGACATGGTAACTGTTCAAGTCACTATGATGTCGGTCGTGGACGAAGGTGGCATCTCAGGAAATGATTTGGAACAGAGTCACATGCAGCACTCACATCTCAAACAATGTAGAAGCTGATCACTACACCAAAGGCATCTTCGTCCCTTATCAAGACTGTGGGGGAACTGACCTACCTCCACCTAGTGATCGGTGGTGGACTATCGTTGATGCTGCTTCCCACATTATGGGTTGAGTAGCCACCCCTGTGGCCAAGTAGCCCAAAGTTTCCAAGCAGGCCTAAAAAGGGCAGAATTTCTCATCTGTATGTACATGTGCTAACTAGTATGATGGGATGACCAGCAAGGCTCCTTGTCAGTAGTAAACCACTCCCCAAGACATCTCCAAGCTCAGACTGACTGTATGCAAATGTCCAAAGGAGAAACTGTCTATGACGCACTTGTCTGGCCAAGCTGCACACTTTTCTTTGGTGCTGTCCAGTTTTTATCACCATCTTCAACAGTTCTCAAGCAATAAACATTTTACCCGTCTCTCTTCGTGCTTGGACACACACATGCATAGTCATGTATCCATGCCACATCAATGTGCCACATGCCTTAGAGTCCCTTCTGCAACAACTTTTGCCAGGTTAAAACAATTCCCTGTTACAAAGTAAATCCTGAACTTTTCAAAGCAGCTTTCTACCTGTCCCCAAATCCTCCAGAACTATACTAAATCATGTAAAATCTTCAAATTCCTGTAAAATTAATCCTTCAAATCCCAGACAGGAACTGTCAATGTAACCCCTTTCAGACATTATGACAACTGGCCTGCATAGCTGCCCTGCGTGGGGCAGACATGGACCAGGGAACTCTTGTGATTAGGGGTATAGATGTTATGCTTGCTGGGGTGGGGTGGGGCTTGCATTCATTGGTTTCAGGTTTGCTTATCCTCTTGTAGGAGATGCTGGATGTGGGCATCATTTATGGGGGAACAAAACACATAGAAAACTAAAATTCAAGTTCTTGGTTTTCATTACTTGAGTGTTGATAAAATTCATTGGTACAGTACACTGTTTTCTCGCCCAAGGATTCTAATCATTCAACTCCTATACTGTTCATTACAGTAATCCCAAAACTTTGCCTAAGCAACACTGCCACAGCGATATGTGTCCAGTCACTCCGGCTACCTGGGCTTGGACTTCAAAACACTATTTCCAGACTCTCCCAGTCCAGTCACATGGTGGGCATCACAATGCCTGGAGACTCCCTATCCCACCTAGAATAACAACCATTGACTTGCTTATTGTATGTGCGTCTGTGGGCATACTTCACTGCTGCCCTTTTTCTTGAGAATTTCAATAGAGGGTTTAATTGGCATGCCTGGCTGGTGTCCACACTTAGGGTGTCTCTCACATACTGTATGTGGGCCCACCAGGATGGCATTGCCTCATTGTGCTCCATGCCCTGCTACTTGTGAAGCTCCTGCTGCTCGGCTGTATCCACCTCGGACTAGACTTTGATTTGCAGCTGGTGCGCCATGACTCCCCCCCAATGGTAGCATTGCAGCAGACAGCCCATGGACTCCATTTTTAATGTTTTGGGGGTTCCCCACCCCACTTAATCATAGACCTTTCTCCCTCTTACCTTGCTTATATGTTCTTTTGTGGTACCTATGCCTTTAGCTTCATGGTGCTCTGATGATCTACGATGTGGTCCAGGGGTCACCTCCATCCTCAGAATGCCCATGGTCTCTTTAGGGCAACTTGCTGCAGGCCCACGGCCATCAGGAGCTATCCCCTGAGACAATACACCCCTGGGGTTCCCACAACCTTATGGTCATCACATTAACCTTGTTATGCTAAAACACCAAAGTGCTTGTCCTTCTGTCTTAACAGGTAAGGAAACATCCCAGATGCCCAAGGCCCTCCCTGGCAACTGACAGGATTTTTTGATATCTCTTCTAACACCCTCGTGGTAGCGAGGTGTCCCTAGCCCCGTGCCACCCTTAGCCACTGAGGGCAGCATGGCACCTGCATCTCCAGGTATAAGCAAGAGAATAGAATCTTATGTGCAGGGTCACTGGAAAATTGTGGAAGAAATTTCCCCAAAATGTGGAGTTTTTTTTACAGAAATTGTGGGAAAATTGTGGGAGTCGTATTTTACATCCCAAGTGCTCCACACTATCTCATTTACTGTTTTCTGAAGCACGTACTGGTCAACTTAAATTGTTACATATAAACAGTCTCTTTTATGTGCTTACAACTTCAAGCAATGTTTGTGTTGTTGGAATGTATCAGTATGTAGCATGTCTTCCACAGTCTAACAACAGAAACCTCATGCAGTGCTAACCTTACTAGATTTCATTTATTTTGATCCACGGCTAGTCAGTGTTAAATAAATTCACAAGCAACATATTCTGTAAATGCCTAGTTGTAAAATGTTTATCACAAAATAAATACAAATGCAGTACATTTTTTTTATTTTTTACAATTTCTTTAGTCAGGAAAGACACATTAAGTCAAGGCTTGTTTCCAGGTACATCCTGGACCACAGGGAAGTTAAGTGACTTGCTCACGATCACACTGTATACAAGTGGTGGCTGTGGGATTCAAACTCAGTTCCCCAGGTTTGCAACTCAGTGCTTTAATCACTACACTATACTGCCTCCCTTCTTTGCACTGCATCATATAGTAGTTTGTAATGCTAGTTTGTTTTACTCTGACCGCAATCACTTTTCTCTATTTATAGAAAAATAGAGTATTTAAATATATTTCCACTCCAATTATATCTCCATTTGCATACTGTGTAACACTGGTGCTCCAGGGTGGCCCCTGGGTTAAACTGAGCAGGAGCCCACTGGAGCTCAATTCCACCACCTTTAAAAAAAAATGATATGACAGTTCAACCACCTCCGTAATCTTTCTCCCTTGACTAACACAGGAGAGTTCCTCCACCTAGAAATTACAGTTCCACCACCCTAAAATCTAGAATTGAGAGTTCCCCTACACTGGCATTTCCAATTTAACCACTGGTGGGCCTTTCTTGGTTACCAAAGAATAAAACAAAAACAACAAAAACAAGCATTTGTCAATGCCAAATGTTGTCTTGCTGACATTGGCATTGGTAGCGCAGGAGTTGAACAGATGCATCATAGGAATGGCAGTGAAGCATGAAAGTGGCTTCAAACCCCACATCACCCTACAGAGACTGACAGGCACTGAGGTGTGCCTTTGGGCATCGGCCATAATGTTCATGGCATTTCAGCTCACCCTACCCTGCAGTGCGACAAATATCACGTTGTGCCTTGGGTTCCTCGGGCCTTAGCTCACCCCATTCAGCCATCACGCTCATGGCATTTTACCTCACCCTATCCTGCAGACACCGACAAGTGCTGAGGTGTGCCTTGAGGTGTTTGGCTTTACAGTCACCCCATTTCATAAGGACGTATGCTGAAATGGGTGCAGCATAGAAGAATGGTGTAAACTATGGGGATGAAGAGTCCAAGGCACACCTCGATATCTGTCAGTGGCTTGAGGGTGGGGGGAGATGGTATGGCATGAGCATGACAGCTGGCAATGCTAAGTCACACTTCTGATGCCTGTCAGTCTGTACAGGGTGAGACGTTATGGTTAGAAACCCTAATGCCCCGGATGTTTGTTGGTATTTGCACTACAAATTTGCAACATGGCATTTTTGTGACCCCTTCCTCATGAAAGTGTTTTGGACCTCTGCTCATGAATAGTGGCACTATGATTTTGTTAATCTGTCCCGAACGTTGATTTCTCACAGAGACCATGCCATTCTGCAGCAGACGTGGGAAAACACCATTCGGGCAGGATGTGAAAAATGACAGCTGTACCATTCATACCATTCATAGGTAGGAGTGAAGAGATGGCAGTGTTAAAAATATTGAGTAAAAATATAAAAAATGTGCACATTTACGAGCATACGTGGAAGCTGAGCAATGCACACTCAGAACAGAGTCATTTAGTGGAATTATTTCACCAAATTTTCAACACAGGCATTTTGGAACCTCTGCTCATGAACACTGTCACTATGATTTTCTTCATCTGTCCTGATCATTGATTTCCCACAGCGACCGCGCCATAGTGCATCACTTGTGGGAAAACACATTTCAGGCAGGATCTGAAAAATGACAGCTGTACTGTTCATAAGGACGTATGCAAAATTGACAACGTCGAAAATTTTGAGTAAAAATATTACAAATTGTCAAAGTTACGAGTGCATGTGGAAACTGCACAACGCACGCTTGTAACATAGTAATTTTATGGACTTTTGTCACCAAATTTTCAACATAGGCATTTTAGGACCTCTGCTCATGAACAGGGTTGCTGTGATTTTTGTTACCTGTCCCGAACACTGATTTCCCATAGCAACTGCAGCTGTGCCGGTAGTGTGGAAACACATTTAGGCCTTGATGTGAACAATGACAACTGCACTGTTCATAAGGAGGTACGGAAAAATGCCAATGTTGGAAATCTGGAGTGAAAATATTACAAACTGGCAAAGTTACAAGTGCACGTGGAAACTGCGCAATGCACGCTCGCAACGCAGTCATTTTTTGGAATTTTTTCATCAAATTTGCAACATACAGTAGGCTTTTTGGGAGGCCGCATCATGAACAGCAGCAGTGTCATTACGTTACTCAGTCCTGAAAGGTGATTCCGTGCAGTGACCGCAAAATCACCTTTTGGGACTGAATAATGTCATGACAGTGAGTGAATGAATTCATGAGAAGGGGTCCCAAAAACACCATGTTGAAAATTTGGTGGCAAAAGTAAAAAAAAATGGCTGAGATATTTACATAAGTTGAAACAAAACATTTATGCCATTATACAGCTTACCGGCATTTCTTCAGCTTTGAAGAGTGCAGATGTGTTCTCGGTCCACCGAAGATTGTTGCTCTGGGCTCCGGAAGTAAGTATGGGGTGGGAGGCAGGATGCTCAGAGGGTGGGCGGGTTGGGGAGGGACCACCGACTCAATGAGGGACCATTTTCTGTTTTACAGGTTAAAAAAACAAAACATAGCAGGATTTTTTTTTTTTTACAGGGGCATTTGGCACACTGGGGTGGGATCCCAGCATGCCACCTGAGTGTTTTTGTTTGGTGGGGGTCTGTAGCTGATGGGGGATTGGGCACCCCCACTGGCCATACAAAGCTGGGGGGTCCCATGAGGCGAGGGGGATTGGGCACCCCCTCAGCACACAAGACATGGGAAGTACATTTGCTGACAGGGATTGGGCACCCCCATCAGCAAATTACCTAAGGAGGGGGCATGCCGACAGGGGGATTGGGCACTCCTGTCAGTGAGTTGGGGGGTCACATGAGCCGAGGGGGATTGGGCACCCCCTCAGCACACAAGAAATGGAGGGCGCATTATGCCGACAGGGATTGGGCACCCCCATCAGCAAATTAACTTAGGAGGGGTATGCCAACAGGGGGATTTGGCACCCCCGTCAGCAAATTAACTTAGGGGGTATGCCAACAGGGGGATTTGGCACCCTGTCAGCAAGTTAACTTAGAAGGGGGTATGCCAACAGGGGGATTTGGCACCCCTGTCAGCAAATTAACTTAGGAGGGGTATGCCAACAGGGGATTGGCACCCCATCAGCAAATTAACTTAGAGGGGATGCCAACAGGGGATTGGGCACCCCATCAGCAAATTAACTTAGGAGGGTATGCCAACAGGGGATTGGGCACCCGTCAGCAAATTAACTTAGGAGGGGTATGCCACAGGGGGATTTGGCACACTCCGCCGGCTTTCAGAGGGACTGAGCAGTAAAGGCTGTCCTCAGCTTCTGTGGGACGTAGTAGCTGATGGGAAGCTGCTGTCATGTTGCTTGACCAGACTAAGCAAGCAGTGATTGGCTGTTGCAATCAGGGACTGTTCTGTGGCACTCCTTGATTGCAGCAGCTTATTTCTCTCAAGGTGATGGAAACGTTTCTTGACTGCTGTCATAGACAGTGTGCTATACCAGTGGCACAACAGAGACCGGCCTCAAAAACCGGTGGTGCCCTTGGCTGCAACAGGACCGCACCTCCGAAACCCGCTTCTCCACTGAAGCAACCACAGTATGTTATCTGCGCTGCACATGCAAGACAACATAAAAAAAAATCACCTGTTTTAGAAGTTTGTTTTTAGTCAAGTTTTACATTACATACTTTGAATATGAATATGTAAGTGGCAAATTGTCAAGGAAGGGAACCCTGTTTAACTGTCAGAGACACATTCAAATTTAGACTTAGTAGGGCCATCCTAAATCCTCAGCCATTTGCATCAAGATCCTTTCAGAATGAAGTGTACACAAGGAAAAATCTACCATTCCACTTGCAGAAAAGATTTCTTGTTAGCACCCCTTTTAAGTAAATGGCACAATTTGCACCTTTACTGCCACCAATTGTTTAAGTCACGGTGACAACTTTAGATTGCAGCCTAAGTGCTTAAAGGGAAACTAAAGTAAAAATTTACAAAAACATCTGTTGTACAAAGTGTTTTAATTCATAGGAGGTACTCCTAGTAAGTCCTTCCTTTTATTTGCTGAAAGGAGTTTTTTTTCTAAATTTGCTTGCTGGGTTTATGGCCCCCTGGGGATCTACATACAGTATTAGCATTTTAATAGAAACATGGAAACATGGAAATTGATGGCAGATAAGGGCCGCTTGGCCCACCTAGTCTGCCCATTTTTCCCACCTACTGCAATACCACAGATTCCACTTGATCTCCAACTTTACCCTCCCTTTCCTATTGCTAGGATTCCCTTGTGCTTATCCAATGCATTCTTGAATCCCCCTACCATTTTGGCCCCCATCACTCTACACTGAGAGGCTGTTCCATGAATCCACCGCCCTTTCTGTTAAAAAATACTTCCTCATGTTGCCTCTGAGTCCACCCCCTTCCAGCCTCATACTATTATCTCTTGTTCTTGAATAACTTTTTTTCTCTGGTTCAATGTCTTCTCTTGTTCCTACCGTGCCTTGTGTCCCATGTGACAGTGATGCATCCATGATCATTAATTCAACAACAGCTGTTTGTTTTCAGTAGCAGAGCTGTGATGTTAACTCTCCTTGTCCAGGGAGCTCTAATGAAGGCTACCTTTACAGTTGGCAAAAGCCTGCTGGATGATGATAGAGACATACAAGTACCTTACAGGGAGGAACAGGGTGTAGGAATACACTATTTTCCAGTGAAAAAGATGTTCCAGGACTAGAGGGCATGGGATGAAGTTGGAGGGAGGGTGATTAAGAGGAAATGTGAGGAAGGATTTCTTCACAGAAAGGGTGGTGGACAAGTGGAACACCTTACCAGAGGAAGTGGTGGGGACTGAAACAATCATGGGATTTAAGAATGCATGGGACAGACATAAGAGAATTCTGGAGGTCAGGGGTAAGGGGCAACAGACTTCTAGAAAAATGTGAAGGAAACTTACAAGCTCAAATGGGCAGACTGGGAGGGCCATAGGCTCTTATCTGCTGACAGTGTCTATGTATCTATGTATAACTGGGTGGGCTATTCTGCAAGGAAGCACCTAAAATCTTTTTGTGGGGAGATTTGTGTGCTTTTTTAAATGGTTGTGTGTGGTCTGATAAAATGAGAAGTTTTAAAAACAAATATTCACTTCTGCTGGCTATACCTAGACACATACCTAGGAAACAGAACATTTGGATTAGACAGAATTATTTAGTTGAAGCCAGAATATCAGACTCCTAACAGCAGATTTCTGCTGCAGCAGTTATTACTCTCTGAATCAATGTTCCTGGATGCATCACTGTCACATGGGACAGGAGGCATTGTGGGAATGAGAAGAGCAGTAACAGATGCTAACATGGAGCGCCCCAGGGTCCATAAAACCAACATAAAATTTAGAAAAAACTTTTATTTCAGAAAGCAAATGGAAGGACTTACTAGGAGTACATCCTACAAATTAAAACACTCTGCATAACATATTTATTTTGTAAATTTTGACTTTAGTTCCCCTTTAGTGCACATGCTTAGTCAGAGGATTTTGAAAGCAGCTTCACACAGAACCACTTAGAAAACCCCTCCCTACTTTATATTGTATTGTTTTGACCAGTTCCAAGTCTGCACATTACATTATCACTAGATCTGTTAGTATAGCTGAGTTTTTTTTGATATCTTTAATCTTTTTTACAGAATTTTGTAAAACTCCACTGACTGTAAAAAAATTGCAGAAATATTGCAAAAAATGGTAAAAACTCTGTATTTTGCAATAAAATTGCAGGTGCAATTTTCCAGTGTCCCTGCTTACGTGCCCCAGGCTCATGTTCTGCAGCCAGTAGCCTGGTAGGACACACCATGTGTCCATCCCTCTAGGTGCACCCAGGATCCGTGGCACCCAGCAAATGGCTGGCCATGCCTGCTCTTCCCTCAGCTGGCACCCCAACTCAGGGTATTTGCACCAACCTTTCACAAGTGCCTGAAGGGCAGCACGCTGGTGAGCACACCTGGGACGTGGCATCCCCTTCTCTTGGCCTCTAGCTCAAGACTCCATCTCCTGAAACTCCAGCAAAACATCTCCCCTGACAACACAAGAGTACCCCAATATGGTGCTGCCTTAGTCTTCCCACACCAGTATCCCACAAAGGGTGATGCCAAGGCATTCTTCCCTCTGCTGGGCACACTTAGTAACACTCCCCGCTCCCCGCTGTAAGGGTGGGGCTGTTACATAAGACCACAGACTCCTGTGTTTTAAAGGGGAGCCGTCAGTGCTAAGAGCCCCACAGTGTTTTTTTGCTTACTGTTTACTGCAATTAAGCAGATTGTATCAGGCTGATTTTGTTGACATGGAAGCTGACATTTTCTGTAACTACAAGTCCCAGAACACTCTGCGGTTGATATCAGAGGAGGGCTGTAGCAGTGGAAGATTCAATAGCCTGGGATACATGTTAGAGTTCCTATAAGCTCATATATTTTGCTTACTTGTCTTGCTGTCTTATCAGGTCTAAGTACAGTCCTCGGTGCACATAAGGACCAGCTGAGTGTGGGGCTTTTAGTGCTGACTGTTTCTCTTTCATGAGGTAACAGAGTTCACAACCACTACCCGTATTGTAAGGTGAGCATTGTTACATAGGACCATAAACTTCTGTGTTTTATAGAGATATTATAGCTCATCATATACAGTATATCTTACAATGATAATGTGACAGTGAGATCCACTAAATAGAGCAATAATTGGATTATCACATGGAGAGAATGTGAGGCCAAAGGCAAATTACTTTATTGCTACAAGATAGCAGGAAGAATGTTCACCCAGCTGTATGTTATCAGGGTGTCATTAATCTCAGGGTTAATGGAAACTTTTATAAACCATGAGAGCAAATCTGCAGTGATTCACGTCGTGCCATAAACTGTGAGGTAAATAGTATCTTTAAAATTTGCAGTTTAGGTGTATGCAATGTTTTATAATGCATAGTGTTATGAGGCTAGTGGTGAAGTTAGAAGTCACAGATACAGTACAGTTAAAATGAACTGTTTCTATGGCAGGTGAGTGCATGCTCCCTGTCACTAAGACAGCAGTCAGCTGAGGTAGTAAGTAGGGGGGCCATGCCAGTCACCATTTTTGGGAGGAGTCAGGTCGAGTTCTGCCAGTCACCATGAGTGGGGGTGGAGGGGACTGTGTGGGCAGAAGGGGGAGGGGTGGGATAGCGATAGGTCAGGGAGGGTCACCAGACTACCAAAGTGATAGGATTGTTCTGCATCTGACATATTGGCCTGTGATTGGGGGATTTGACTGCCAGGGTGATGGAGTTAGAAAAACAGACACTGTCAGCAGAAAAAGACCAATGCTTTTTGCAGTCTACCTTGTTTTATGCTACCTTACTCTGTGACCTATTGGTTAGATGGGGCATTTGCCCTCACCTCCCCCCTCACTCCTTCACTCCCTGCCTCACTGCTACCCCCTAAGTAACTATTAAGCCACTGACTCTATCCCAGACATGTTTAAATCTGTTTATGATTTTCGCTCCACTCATCTTGGCTGGTAGGCTGTTCCACAGCACAACTGCTCTCTCCATGAAGTAACACTGTCTGGCATCCCTCCTGAATCTCCCCTGCTAGCTTCTGTTCATGCACCCTTGTCTTTGACAAGCTATCCCTCTAGAGTAGTTCCTCACAGTTTACCTTGTTTACTCCATTCAGTAACTTGAAGGTCTCAGTCTTGTCCCTTGTCTTGTTGGCCTTTTGGACATTTAGGGTATGATATTCAAAGGGGTTGCGCATGGCGTAACAGTGTTGTGCCATGTGCAACCCACTGATGTGCTCCAGCGAGATATTCAAAAGGGGATGTTGCACTGCACAGATCCTGATGCGCCAGGGCGCACCAGTAATGTATGCAGCAAAGGGCAGGGGGTGTGCCCATGCATATTCCGCACATCCCAATATTCAGCCTGGGATGTGCGGCGATATGCTGGTGCAACCCCTACTTGCGCCGCACACTGGTGCACAAAGTTGAGCCAAAAGGAAACAGGAGCAAAGGCTGGCCACCAACAGGTGAGCTGCCATATTTCAGGGTGCAACACGGCAGCCGCCAGCTGTGGGTGGCCACCTGAGCTCTGGAGCCAGGGTCTGTTGGTGTCGCACCCCCCCATGCCCGATTGCGGGCATTGTAATAGAAGTTATATTCCTGGTGGTCCAGTGGACCGCTTCCAGCCTGGTTGCGGGCATAAGTAATACATATATCTAGTCCAATATCCCTGGTGGTCCAGTGGACCGCTTCCAGCCTGATCATGGGCATAAGTAATAAATAATTCAAGTCCAGTATCCCTGGTGGTCCACGGGACCACTTCCAGCCTGATCATGGACATAGGTACAGTGTACTAAAACAGTTAAAATTAACCCTGGTGGTCCAGTGGTACCCTCCCCACCCGCCCACTGAGCCCCGCCAGCCGCCCCCGGTCAGCAGCGGGTGGCAACACCCCACCCGCAAGCTGCCCAGCTGCCTGCTGACTGACTGCATACAGTACGGCTGTACGCACATTGGTCCACAGCATGGGCCAATGGGCATGCAGACCGTACCTTACTACACAGTCCAGATATGTGAATGGATCCAATGGAGCATGGCATGCATGAGGCCATATGCACACCACCGGGTAGGTGTTTGGGGGGCTTTATGTTTCACCAGCCAAAGGGTTGCCATAATGGCTGCACAGCCCCTCTGACCTGCAGCCATGGACCCCAGACCCCTATATGCCACAGAAGGCTGGTAGTGGTGGTGGTGGTAGATTGTGGGGTGCTGACTTCTAAAAAGGTATAATTTATTTATTGCTGTTAGGGATATGTCCGG
This sequence comes from Neoceratodus forsteri, assembly GCA_016271365.2. Classification (NCBI taxonomy): domain Eukaryota; kingdom Metazoa; phylum Chordata; order Ceratodontiformes; family Ceratodontidae; genus Neoceratodus; species Neoceratodus forsteri. Next base: position 959,596,258 of record CM028137.1, read on the forward strand.
TCCATCCTGTGGAGTGGGGATCAACTCTGGGGCCTGGTTGGGGCTTCCGGTTGGAAGCCCCTGGTGCTGCTCAAGTCAGGCACCTTGCTCAGAGCTGTGCAGCTGCACATGGGCTACCCAGGTTCACCCAGAGTTTTATGCATGCTAGCCCCATGCATCCTGCGGTGGTCAGCTATGCAGCACGTAATTATGCTGCACAGTAGATGCCCCTATGGCCCAGTGTTTTTGGTTTTTTTAATGGTAAATTGTATTATAATATGTCATACATTCTTCCACAATCCGTGTATCTTCAGTTACATTTTGCCCTTTGTATGTTATAATATTTGATACAACATTTCTTTGTTTCTGTATTTTAACCATGTGAGCTAATAAGCAGCCCGACTTGACTCCATTTATGTACTTTTTGCATGTTTTTGCCAACGTCACAGGTCAAGATTTCTTTTTTTCTTAATTATTAATTCTTGCTGCTGATTTAATTCAGTTTTAACGCCTTTCATTAACTTGTCATACAAATCTTTGTTTTGTTTTCCAGTCTTGTCATAGTTTCCTTCCCTAGTTTATTTAGTGTAATTTAATAGGTACTTTATTTTATTTATTGAAACGTTTCACCAGGAAAGGCACGCTCAGCAAACAAAATTGCTTGTCTCCCAGTGCATCCTGGGGGAAGGAGATATGAGGGAAAAAATTACAGTAAGATGTAATTACAGAGCAGTATGACAAATGCAATAACAGATTTGACTATCAAATGAAGGGTAAGAGTAAACTGACAACAACAAAGCTTTAAATATTTACATTGAGTACTAATTGCTGTAAGTGCCGACAAGCGGACGTGTTAGCATATAAAGAAAATCACAGTCAGTATGTAAATTCATAATCAGGAGTGGTGGAGAGGGCAGAGTCCAAGCAGAAGAAGAGGGGACTAGACGGTAGGAGAAAGAAAGAACAAATTAGAAGCAGGAACAGTTTAAAGAAAAGAAGTTGAGCAGGGAGGAAGAGAGGGAGTGGGTGCTGGAGGAGTGCCTAATTTGAGGAGGCAGTTGGTTCCAGAGTTTAGAGAACCGGTATGAAAAGGCTGATTGGCCTGCTGCAGTTGAGTGGTGAGGGATGGATGGGGTGTGAGTATCCTGAGATCTGAGGGAGTGGGAGGAGTGGGGAGGGATACTAACAGAGAAGGAGCAATAGGGTGGGAGAGAGCCGAACCAAAATTTGGACACAAATTTGACAATGTGGGAGAGGCATCGATTTTCAAGTGAGGAAAAGGCTAGGGAGTGATGTACGGTACAGTGATGAGTGCAGAGAGGAGAGTCCAGGGCAAAGCAACAGAAGGAGTTAGAAAGGATGTCCAATCTGGACAGGGAGGTCTTGGGAGCAGCATTATAGACTACGTCACAGTAGTCAAAAATCGGTAAGATAATTTCTGAACAAGTTCATGCCTTACCAGAAGAGATAAACAGCTCCGGTTCCTGTACAGGGCACCTAGCTTGGGGCACAGTTTTTTTAGGATGGTATCCACATGAACAGAAAAGTTTAGGTGCTGGTCAAGCCAAATACCAAGGTACTGAAAAGAGGTGGAGTCCTCTAGTGTAGTCCCATCAAGGGTGTGGAAGCAGTGTAAGGAGGGGAGCCTAGAGTCTCTGCCTAGTGCCTAAGGTCATGGAGACGGTCTTCTTGGAATTTAGGAAGAGCTGATGAGAGCTAAGCCAGTGTTGAACTTTACTAAAGTCAGCTTGGAGTCTGGTAGCAACATCAACAGATGACTGAAGTAAACAGCACCGTGTCATAAGCATACATATAGATAGAGGATGTGGTGCATACAGTAGGAAGGTCATTTAGGAAGACAGAAAAGAGCAGGACCTAACACTGAGTCTTGTGGCACTCCAGTAACAATAGGGAGGGATGGGGAAATAGAGTCAGTGATTTTGACTGACCGAGACCTACCGGAGAGGTATGCACTGAATGATTTTATGGCCGAATTTGATAATTCTGCCGCAGTAAGGTTGTCAAGAAGGAGAGAGTGGGAGACAATATTGAAGGCCTTAGCAAGGTCGACAGATATAGTGGAGGTGATTAGGTCACGGTTAATCCCTGAGAAGATGGAGTCAGTGAGCCTGAGTAGGGGGTAATAACACTCCCCATTATCGTGGTCTTCAAATCATCCCTTATTTGGGTTACTTTTTGCCTGTCATTATAGTTTTAGTGCCAGAAATCCCCAAAGACATTTGTAATAGCTGCTCACAGAAGTCAGTGATTTGCTTCTGATGGTTATGTATGCTAGGGCACCTAGGATTAGAGGTGGGTAAGACAGGGCAGGATCAAGCCTGGCTTGAACTTAGTGTCTGGGTCATCCCGACTCGACCTCTATAAGCAATTGAAAGCCAAGGTCAGGCCAAGCCAGTTATAGTCAAAGTAAGCATTTTTGTCAGCCTGAACAGTTAGTGCAGTGTCTGAAATGTTCAACTGCAGTGTAGTGAACAGTGTTCAGTAGCCAGGGCTCAGCTCGTGTTATAACTTGTAGAATCAAGCCAGACCCCTGGTTCATTTCTGGCTTGGCTCTAGGCGAAAAATTCCTGGCTTGCCCACCTCTAGCTAAGATGTGGAACAGGGTGCCGGGATTATTGAGACATCACCAGCAATGATCTCTCTGCATCAGGTCCATCTTATATCATTCTTCTGGGGTTTGGAACCATCTATACAATACTTCATCACTATACAGATTCCAGGTGAGACCTCACTTGGAGTACTGCACCCAGTTCTGTAGTCCTCCTCACCTGAGGAAGGATATCAACAGAGTCAGTACAGCGAAGTGTCACTGAGATGACCCTGGGCCAGCAGGGCAGATCCTGTGAGGAATGGCTAGAGGCCTTAAACATGCATTCACTGGAGGGGAGGCAGGAGCTGGGGGATATCATCGAAACATGCCAGTGTTTTAGAGATATAAACAAGATAAACATCGAAGAACTATTAGTAGAAATAGAGGTGTTGTCACTAGGGGCATGAATGGAGGTTGGTGGGGTGGGGGTCAAATTTAAGGGAACTTTGAGGATGTTCTATTGCACAGAGAGGGTGGTGGAACCATGGAACAGATTGCCGACAAAAATAGCGGGGGCAGCCACCCTTAATGGATTTAAACACAATTGGGACAGGGAAGGGGGACTCAGGTGGTGTAGCAAGAGTTTGAGGGGTAGGATAGTGATGGGGGAGAGATGCAGCCCGTCAGGGCAGTCAGTCGTTGGGGTGAGGTAGTATAATAAGAGTAGACTTGATGGGCCTTTAGTCTCCTTTTTGTCATCGAATTCTGTGTTTCTGTAAGTTGGTACTATACACCCCTGAATGATCCATGTGCCTTTGTCAGGAGCCAAGCATACTTTGAGTTCCAAGTTCCTCCTCCCACTGCCCTTTCTGCTTTGCCAGGGAAGAAATGTCCTGCTAATAGAGTAAATAAATACTAGACCAGTGCTTGCTGTTTGCTGCTGTCTTTGTAATGCAGCCCTGACTTGGCTGCAACTCCCTGTTTTCCCACCAGATAGTGCTGCAGACACACATTGTGTGTTTATCCAGAGGAATCTGTCTCACTGTTTTTATGTGCTGCCTAGCTAGTGGTCTGGGAGTTGATCTACTAATAAGATGTTATTTTTATACAGGTTAAGACACTTAGAACACTTGGTTCTGTTCCTGTGTAAACATGCCAAAAAGTTGCTAATACAAGCAAACAAAAACAAAGTACTTAATTACATACAAGCCTTGTATACTGTAAGAAACTGCAGGGTCTGTGAGGTCGCTCAATTAGTTAGTAACAACTGCAAACATGAGATCATTGCTTTTCAATTCTCAGTTACTTTGTAACAATCCCCTCCTTACAGTAGTAGTGTCCAGCACAGGGAAGGGTACCTTGGCCTTGGTGTCACCCTCTTTGGTGATAATAGTTTTGAGTGGAGCCTAGGTAGTATATGGGGGAGGTACACAGGACAAAAAAAAATGTACTGCAAACTCAGCAGTGCTAGACCTAGAGTAAAAACACAATTGAACAAAAAAGGGGACCTGCACGCCAGAGTTGCAGAGTGATAAACTGGTTACATGCACAGAAATAAAGTGCGGCCAGTGCATACCCACTGTGCATTGAACGGTAGCTCCCCACGACCATTCAGAGCCATGAAAGATTCTTTATATGTTTAATAGCAAATAAACACACTATTTAAAAACAGTGCAAAGATGGAGAGCCAAATCTACAACTTTGGAGAGCATTAGAAATCCAATTTGCATAAGAGTTCTATAGGTAGATACTATGACTATACAATAAAGCTAGCTGTCACAAAACATCTGTGCAAAGATCATTATGTAACTGCATAAATACATATACTCTCAAAGGAAAAAGAAGACCATGAGCAGTAAATCAGGTGTCCAAATTAGATGAGGAATTTTTGTTTTATAATATATAGGAGGGTACGTTCGCGGTATCCGGGGTGGTTGTTGAAAAATGAGAAGGCGGGACATCTTGAAGCAGTAGGGAGCAAGTGGGAAGGAGTCACCACATCGCAGGTATTCTTTCTGGGCAGGTTGCCTTCAGTACTGGTGAGGGATCAGCCAAAGCATAGATACACAGACACATAGAATCTGTTAGCAGAAAAGGACAGCTTGGCACACCAGTCTTCCCAGATGTTCCCTGCCTAGTCTGTCTCTACAGACCCTAACTGGTCTCTGACAACCTTTCTCCCTCCTCCTTGCCAATTGGCTAATACTCCCATATGTCTATCTCATGCATGTTTGAAGCTCCCCCACTGTATTCACATCCACTACTTCCCTTGATAGTCTGTTCCAGGCTTCTACCACCCTTTCAGTGAAGTAGTACTTCCTCACATCCCTCTTAAACTCTCCCTCCCTTCAGCTTCATCACATGCCCCTGCTGGTGATCTTTCTCATTTGGAAGAGACTCTCCTCTTGCACCCTGTTTACCCCGTGAGGTACTTGTAGGTCTCTATCAGGTTTCCTCTTTCTCTCCTCTCTTCCAGGGTGTACATGTTGAGATCCACCAGTCTCAAGGGCTTTTGGTGCAACCCCTTCACCAAGCCACCATGGGCAGTGTTATCTACCAAGGGAAGCAGCAGGTATTGCCAGCAGTGCGCTAAGTGCCAGGGACTATGTAGCTACCTGGCGGGGCGGCCACATACTATGCCTCACTGTGTGACTGGCAACAGGACTCAGACCAGAGGCAGAAATGGATCCTGTTGCTAATTCCCACATGGAGACACAGGTGCCATCCCCCCTCCATGCCTCAGAATGGCACAAGGTCTGGGAAACTGAGCTATGGCCAGGGGAGGCCTTAGACATCTGGGATATTTCCCAATCTGCCAGGACTCATAGCATGCAAAGGACAGGGTTTTGCCACAGTTTGGAAAGTGTATTGTGACCACAAGCAGGGTATGTGAACCCCACAGGTTACCCCATCAAGGGACACCCCCTGTTGGCCTTTGGGCCTGAGGTGGGTTCCCCCAGAGGTACAGCAAGCATGCAAAGGGAGAGAGATAACACCAGAAAACCTTGCAAGAGGTCATATGTTCACCCTTGGGATGGAGGTAAAGGCATCGCTGAAGATGCTGGCACAAAGTAGAATAGTCTCCAAGAATATGGGGAGGCAGGTTTCCTGATGGTAAACTGGGTACTTGTGGCTGGTAAGCTAGGATATTCCTCTGGGATGGTGGGTCGCAGGTCACTTCAGTAAATTGGAGTTCTGTTGAATGAGATCCTGACCATGTGTAGAGGCAATGAGAGTTCCCTGGGGCACCTGGGCATGTTGATAGAGTGCCAGCCCAATGCACCCAGGGAAGACTTTTCAATTACCCCAAACTACAGGCACTAACATGCTCTAATGATTTGAATGTTCAGAAAACAGGCGTGCAGTGCAATGGTGATTCATGAAGGTCATTTACTAGATAAGGGCTCAGCAGTAATGCTCTCCAATGAATGACATCAGTGGATCGAGGTCAGTGAAGGAAATGCAGGTAAGAACAGGGATTCCCCAGGCCCATATGTTACAGGGGTAGGGAGATTCCAAGAAGAGACACAGTGCACACTGCAGGGGGCAGTAGTGGAAGAGATACATTATGCACAGGGGGGGCAGTAGTGGAAGAGACACAGTGCACACTGCAGGGAGCAGTAGTGGAAGAGACACACTATATATTACAGGTAGCAGTAGTGGGAGAGATACTGCACACTGTAGGGAGTGGTAGTGGAAGCAACACAGTGCACAGTGCAGGGGTGGTAGTGGAAGAGACACAGTGCATACTGCAGGGGGCAGTAGTGGAAGAGACACAGTGCACCCTACAGGGGATGGTAGTAGGAGAGACACCGTGCACATTGCAGGGAGCAGTAGTGGGAAAGACACAGTGTACGGTGCAGAGGGTGGTAGTGGAAGAGACACAGTGCATACTGCAAGGAGTGGTACTGGAAGAGACACAGTGCACACTGCAGGGGTGGTAGTGGAAGAGACACAGTGCACACTGCAGGGGGCAGTAGTGGAAGAGACACACTATATACTACAGGGAGCGGTAGTGGGAGAGATACAGTGTGCACTGCAGGGAGTGGTAGTGGAAGAGACACAGTGCACACTGCAGGGAGTGGTAGTGGAAGGGATGCAGTGCACATTGCAGGGGGCAGTAGTGGGAAACACACAGTGTACAGTGCAGAGGGTGGTAGTGGAAGAGACATAGTGCATACTGCAAGGAGTGGTACTGGAAGAGACACAGTGCACACTGCAGGGGTGGTAGTGGAAGACACAGTGCACACTGCAGGGAGCGGTAGTGGAAGAGATGCAGTGCATACAGCAGGGGCGGTACTAGAAGAGACACAGTGCACACTGCAGGGGTGGTAGTGGAAGACACAGTGCACACTGCAGAGGGTGGTAGTGAGAGAGATACAGCATATACTGCAGGGGCGGTAGTGAGAGACACAGCGTACACTGCAGGGGTGGTGGTGGAAGAGACATGGCACACTGCAGGGGCAGTAGTGGAAGACAGTAAACATTGCAGGGGCAGTAGTGAAAGACACAGTGTACACTGCAGGGGGCAGTAGCGGTAGAGACCCAGTGTACACTGCAGGGAGCAGTAGAGGAAGAGACACAGTGCACACTGCAGGGGGCAGTAGTGGAAGAGACACAGTGCACCCTACAGGGGATGGTAGTAGGAGAGACACCGTGCACACTGCAGGGAGCAGTAGTGGGAAAGACACAGTGTACAGTGCAGAGGGTGGTAGTGGAAGAGACACAGTGCATACTGCAAGGAGTGGTACTGGAAGAGACACAGTGCACACTGCAGGGGTGGTAGTGGAAGAGACACAGTGCACACTGCAGGGGGCAGTAGTGGAAGAGACACACTATATACTACAGGGAGCGGTAGTGGGAGAGATACAGTGTGCACTGCAGGGAGTGGTAGTGGAAGGGATGCAGTGCACATTGCAGGGGGCAGTAGTGGGAAACACACAGTGTACAGTGCAGAGGGTGGTAGTGGAAGAGACATAGTGCATACTGCAAGGAGTGGTACTGGAAGAGACACAGTGCACACTGCAGGGGTGGTAGTGGAAGACACAGTGCACACTGCAGGGAGCAGTAGTGAAAGAGATGCAGTGCATACAGCAGGGGGCGGTACTAGAAGAGACACAGTGCACACTGCAGGGGTGGTAGTGGAAGACACAGTGCACACTGCAGAGGGTGGTAGTGAGAGAGATACAGCATATACTGCAGGGGCGGTAGTGAGAGAGACACAGTGTACACTGCAGGGGTGGTGGTGGAAGAGACATGGCGCACTGCAGGGGCAGTAGTGGAAGACAGTAAACATTGCAGGGGCAGTAGTGAAAGACACAGTGTACACTGCAGGGGGCAGTAGCGGTAGAGACCCAGTGTACACTGCAGGGAGCAGTAGAGGAAGAGACACAGTGCACACTGCAGGGGGTGGTAGTGGAAGAGGCACAGAGAACACTGCAGGGGGTGGTAGTGGAAGAGACAGTGCCTAATGCAGGGGGCAGTAGTAGAAGATATGCAGTGCACACTGCAGGGAGCAGTAGAAGAAGAGACAGCGCATACTAAAGGGGGCAGTAGTGGAACAGAGTACATAACGCAGGGGGCAGTAGTAGAAGAGATTCAGTACACACTGCAGGGAGCGGTAGTGGGAGAGACATTGTACACTGCAGGGAGTGGTAGTGGAAGAGACAGTGCATACTGCAGGGGGTTGTAGTGGAAGAGACACAGTGCATACTGCAGGGGGACAGTGGAAGAGATGCAGTGCACACTGCAGGGGCAGTAGCGGAAGAGACACAATACACATGGCATGGAACAGTACTGGAAGCAACACAGGGCACACTACAGGGGGAAGTAGTGGAAGAGACACAGTGCACAATGAAGGGAGCGGAAGAGGAAGAGACACACTGCACACTACAGGGAGCGATAGTGGAAGCAAAACAGAGCACACTGAAGGGGATAGTAGTGGAAGAGAAACAGTACACACTACACTGAGCAGTAGCGGAAGAAACACAGTGCACAATGCAGGGAGCAGTAGTGGAAGAGGCACAGTGCACACTGCAGGGAGTGGTAGTGGAAGCCTCACAGGGCACACTACAGGGGGCAGTAGTGGAGGAGACAGTACACACTGCAGGGTGTGGTAGTGGAAGAGTCACAGTGCATACTACAGGAGTGGTGGTGGAAAGACACAGTGCACACTGCAGGGGGCATTAGTGGAAGTGACACAGTGCACATTGCAGGGGACAGTAGTGGAAGAGACACAGTGCACACTGCAGGGGCAGTAATGGAAGAAACACAGTGCACATTGCAGGAGTGGCAAAGAGAAAGACACAGTGCACACATCAGGGAACAGTAGTGGAAGAGGCACAGTGCACACATCAGGGTCATGTAAAGACACAGTGCATACTGCAGGATGTAGTAATGGAAGAAACACAGTGGACACTGCAGGGGGTAGGAATGAAAGAGACAAAGTGCACACTGCAGAAGCGGCAAAGAAAAAGACAGTGCACACATCAGGGGACAGTAGTGGAAGAGACACAGTTCGCACTGCAGGGGTGGTAGTGAAAAAGACACAGTGCACACTGCAAGGGGCGTTAGTGGAAGTGACACAGATCACACAGCAGGGGGTGGTAGTAGAATAGACACACTGCACACTGCAGGGGGTGGTAGTGGATGAGACAGTTCGCACTGCAGAGGCAGCAGTAGAAAAAACACGGGACACACTGCCGGGAGCAGTAATGAAAGAGACACAGTGCACACTGCAGAGGTGGTAGTGGAAGAGACACAGTGCACACTGCAGGGGGCAGTAGTGGAAGAGACACACTATATACTACAGGGAGCGGTAGTGGGAGAGATACAGTGTGCACTGCAGGGAGTGGTAGTGGAAGAGACACAGTGCACACTGCAGGGAGTGGTAGTGGAAGAGACACAGTGCACACTGCAGGGGGCAGTATTGGAAGAGACAAACTATATACTACAGGGAGCGGTAGTGGGAGAGATACAGTGCGCACTGCAGGGAGTGGGAGTGGAAGAGACACAGTGCACACTGCAGGGAGTGGTAGTGGAAGAGACACACTGCACACTGCAGGGGGCAGTAGTGGAAGAGACAGTGCACATTGCAGGGGACAGTAGTGGATAAGACACTGCACACTGCAGGCGGCAGAAGTGAAAGAGACACAGTGCACAGTGCAGGGGCAGTAGTGGAAGAGACACAGTGCACACTGCTGGAGTGGTAGTGGAAGAGGCACAGTGCACACTGCAGAATGCAGTAGTGGGACAGTAGCTGCCATGGTGAGGCTGCTAAAGACTGAAGATTACCATTATTAACTATTTGGAAACCAATTATTTTTTCCCTAGGTCAGATTACAGTGATTTGTACAAATGACTTATGACCTGTGCCCCAGTGAAGAAAGCCAAGTGTTTGAATCCATTGCCAGTGATGTTTCTTTCATCCACGTGTGCTGCCTAGGTCAAGCATCTCCTGCAGCAAGAATAGTGAATGTGAAGTTGTCGAGAGTAAGGGGTTTCCTACAGGCATAACATCTATTCTCCTAGACACAGGATTGTCCTGGGCCATGCCTGCCACCCCAACCAGGGCATCAACCCATGTCAATCAGCATACTGCTTGAAATGACATTGCTCTTCCAGTCCCCTGTTTTTTTTTGTTACAGACCCCCAACTGTCTCCTTAATTGTGCCGGTAATTTTGGAAGTGCATGGTCACACTCGGCTGAGGAACAAGGACCTGGCAGAACCTTTTGTTAATTTAGTATGCTTTTCCCCTCTTTGCCAGCCAGCTCCCATCTGTCCTACCCACTCACTCAACCCCCTCACCTGACTTCCCCAGGACTTACCTCACCTCCTTGACACCCTGGCTTACCCCGTAGGGTGGGGCTGTCAGGAGGGGCCCCTACCCTTGATGGAGATTGGGTGGGTGCTACAGAGGAGAATGCCTCAGGCAGTGGGGGAGTCTGGGGTGAGTGGCGGACATCCTCCTGCAGCATCTGGCCTTTTTCCACTTTCTGACCCGGCCCTTTATAGAATGCTGAGAAGAGTTCCTGGTGTGTGTTGCATGTTAGAGTACATCAGCGTCCTCCCTGAAGCTGAGTCTCCACTTGCAGTGCCATCTCTGGCCACCCAGGTGGCAGTAGCAGAGCACAGTCTGTCTTCCCTCCCTCCCTGAGGTGCAGAGTTGGATGCTCTGCTCACCTCCCCCTTGGCTGGCCCTCCGATGACTTGGGCTTGTTCCCGAGCCCAGGTCATCAGTGTCATGAATGGTAGCATTACTGTTGCACCGGCAGGCCGGCCTGACCTAGCAGGACTTTTCTTTATTTGGAAACATGCACACATGCTCAGCTGGTTTAACTATAGAGCAGTAGTCAGTGAAGCCAGCAGGAAGAAAGAGGGATGCACTGGTTCCTGATGAAACTGACAACAGTTGCATTTTTTCACTTGCTTTGTGCTAATGCCCAGTCTGTAGTAATGGGTGCACACCGTAGTCAACAGAGGATGCTCAGGGTGGAAAACGGTGAGGCTCTCTGATGGAGCAAGAGAAGAAAGTAAAAACCCAACTGCAACTAGGGAGTCTGCTTATTTTTTTTAATAAGGGGTGTACCCAGCTGTAGCTGACTGGTCTGGTGCGTACTATGGTACCTCATAACCACTCTAAAAATCTGACTCATGGAGCACAGAGGACATGGATGTATGATCTTCAGTCAAGGTGATATACTGATTAACTGCCCCACAGGACAATGCATGCCCTGCAGGAAACTTATATGGACTATACTTGTCCAGCAGGGGACTACAATAAGCATGTGTAACCCCTCCAAACATGTGGAGGCTTAGCTGTTAGGACAGCATGGGGCCCACCCCATGGCACCAGATACCCACACAGTTGCTCCTGTTAGTCCCCCAATTTAGACTTTAGGCTGCAGTGTGGGGACCAGACTGGGAGAGGAGAGTGGAGCCATAGATCTTGGGATCCTCCTGCGTCAGAGCGAACGCACTCTGCAGCTTCCGCTGCACATCAAAGCCACTGCCAGAGCAAATGCAGCTCGGAAGCTCCCACTGCATGTCAAAGTCACTGCCAGAGCAAATGCAGCTCTGCAGCACCCACCGCACTTCAAAGCTACTGCCAGAGTAAATGCAGCTCTGCAGCTCCCACTGCACATCAAAGCCACTGCCAGCCACCAGTGATCAGCACTCATGATGGAACAGGGATTCGTCGATGACCACCTTGATGACACATGACATCAGAACATGACAGCATGCAATGAACTGAGTTGCCAGTAATTGTTTTAGTAGAAGGAGTCCTGTAGAAGATAAACATTTTGAGTCAGTACCCCAAAACAAAGAGTGACACTCCCATCTTTGTGCACTCTGACCTCCATCTCTATACAACAGAGCTCAGGGGCTGCATCAGATGCAGAGCCTGAAGTTGAGGTGCCAGGAGCTCCTGTAACACCAAATGACTGCAGTATTCCTGGCATGAATGTCTAGACAATTGTCTGTTGAGTGACAGACCTCCAGCCTTCCCTTGGATTGATTGACAGCTGAATGAACCAATGGTGAGCTAACATGCCACACTAAACAGCAGGGGCTGTTACCAAGCTCAGTCAGTCTGTGTGTGACTGCTGTGAGAAGCAGACTGGTGGAGCTGCTTCAGAGGCAGACTGTACATCTGCCAGAGATGGAGTGTCTAGGAGAAGCAGAATTCCTGGCTTCAGACTGAAGGAGGTAATCACATGCTAGCCCAGCACGAAAGTGACCACTGCAGGCTGCAGCTGAGGAAAAGCCTTTCTGCTGCTGTTAGAATCATGGATAAACCATGATTGTGCATGGTTAAACTACACTTATACATAGTCAGCAACCATTGTCATTCATGGTTTGGCAAAAATGTTAGCCATGGATGGCTACTGATGGTAAACAGCCCAGAGACAGACCATGGATGGCTACTGATGGTAAACAGCCCAGAGACAGACCATGGATGGCTACTGATGGTAAACGGCCCAGAGAGAGGCCATGGATGGCTACTGATGGTAAACAGCCCAGAGACAGACCATGGATGGCTACTGATGGTAAACAGCCCAGAGACAGGCCATGGATGACTACTGATGATAAACAGCCCAGAGACAGGCCATAGATGGCTACTGATGGTAAACGGCCCAGAGACAGGCCATGGATGGCTACTGATGGTAAACGGCCCAGAGACAGGCCATGGATGGCTACTGATGGTAAACAGCCCAGAGACAGGCCATGGATGGCTACTGATGGTAAACAGCCCAGAGACAGGCCATAGATGGCTACTGATGGTAAACAGCCCAGAGACAGACCATGGATGGCTACTGATGGTAAACGGCCCAGAGACAGATCATGGATGACTACTGATGATAAACGGCCCAGAGACAGACCATGGATGGCTACTGATGGTAAACGGCCCAGAGACAGACCATGGATGGCTACTGATGGTAAACGGCCCAGAGACAGGCCATGGATCGCTACTGATGGTAAACAGCCCAGAGACAGACCATGGATGGCTACTGATGGTAAACAGCCCAGAGACAGGCCATGGATGGCTACTAATGATAAACGGCCCAGAGACAGGCCATGGAAGACTGTGCTCAGTACAGAGTGAGAGTTATTGCCCACAGTCATCCATGGTTATCCATGGCTGGTAGGTAGGCAGATGAAGTTAACTGCTATAAAAAAAGATTACTGACACTAAAAAAGATACAATTATAAAATACATATAGTGTTACATTTTAAAATTCATATTGTACTGTACAGGGTTTTTTTCCATGCCATCGACAGCAACAAACCAGTTTTGCAAAGATAATATATGCTAATTTTGCAGTTAAGAATATTTGCAAATGGCAAGTATTGTTAGATATAATGTGCTTATTTTATTTTATTTTATTTAAAATTTGATGACCGGGAAAGGCACACTGAGCCGAGGCTCATTTCCAGGTGTGACCCGAGTGCGATCCGAGTGGAGTCTTATTAACAAGTCGATGATCATTAATCTATGATTACTAATATCTGAAGTTACCTGCACTAAAAAATAAATATTGTCATTGTTCTAAGTTCATTTTTTCAACAAACCTTAACAATCTGTAATGAATACATATTATACAAATATACTTTTGAAACAGTGTTCATTTACTTACTCGCTGCTGATGTTCCTTTCACCAGTGAAGTCCTTCCTTATTCGTAACTGATACAATTACCCAATTGCTATTTATACCACCATAAAATAAAACCTTTTTAACTCTTATGCTGCCAACAGAATTAGAATGTACAGGAGTTCTGGACTGATATATCAGCCAGTGGTACAGCGAGAGTTAAAATGTGGTGATTTCTCCTGTTTATTTTCCTATGCTCAAGTAATTAATTTCTTTATGTAAACCTTATTTTTTCTTCATAAATTGCAGGCAAATATTTGTGATTATTTATTTATATTAGTTTTGAGTGTCAAAATCGGAATTCTGGTAAGTAAATGTGATTTGCTATCCCATGCTCTTACAACCATGGATAAACCATAATTAAACTTAGTTCAGTGTGTGGCTGCCAGCTGTGTAAGTGATTGTGCAACATTACTTTGAGGAGTTACTTTGGCTTGACTCTACCTCAGGATTTCCACTCTTGGTACAGGTGTCAGGAGAAGTTTATTGAGGCTAAAGGACATTGATAGCTAAAAGAGCCACACCCGAGGCAGAGCACTGGAGAAGGAGGAGGGGTTGGGAGGAATCGTAAAAAACATTAGACAGGAGAGGTGGGTAAGTGTGTGACTTATGTAGTGCAGAGAGTGGAGTCTGGCAGCCACCCATCGAACCACAGGTGAAATATTTCAAGTCAATGTGTTGCTGTTAGTTGTAGAAGTGCTTGTGCAATGTTACTTTTGCTTCACTCTTTTTTTTGGATTTCCACCCTCGGTAGAGGTACAGAAGAAGTTTCTCAAGGTTAAAGGAAATTTGTAGGTAAAAGAGCCAAAAGAACAAAGTGTGAAATAACAGAACCTGCCTCCTCCAACTCATGAAACAAACCAAACAACACAGACGAGAGGAAAAAAAATCATGCGGGGAAACCTCTGGGGAACCATAGTTATTGGGTTAGCCTTCCCTCCAGGCTTCTAAAAATTATAAGACTAGTGGTTGATAAACCTGGTGAAGTTTGGAAGTTGGCTGTCTAGATTTCAAAGCAGGATGAAGTAAGTGACCCATGATCTTGATGATGTGACCTGGTATGTTCTTTCTGGAAGTAGAGATGGCTGCTGCACTCCTGAATGAATGGCTGGAAAAAGATGAGGCATCAAGACCCAGATGAGATAGCAACACTGCAAGATGAAGGACAAACCAGGAAATAGTTACAATGTAATTGTTTTCAGTACACAGACGAGGATGAGCAGAATCAAGATGTCTGTCCATAGCTTGCAGTTGGTTCAGGACTTGAACAGGACACCAAGCTGATTCTGGTGTGAAATAGGATATGTGGATCCCCTCTATTACTTCTGTTGGTTTCTGATCTTGGTAAAGTAAGGATAAAGGAATGCTAACATCATGGCTGCTTGGAGACTAAGATCAGAGGAAGATCTAAAAACTCCATCTTTGAAGAGGTCATCAGACAAGAATATATGTTGTACTCTATAGGCTTCCTTTTGGAGGGACTTGAGAAGTAGATTTTCTGAAACCCTGAAGAAAATCCTTCTTACACAAGATAAGCAATAGCATGTGGTATCGAGATGCGTGGACAGTAATATAAACTGTATGCTTGAGATATATGGTTTAATTGTTGTGCTGTCGAGCTAATGTGTTTGAGAGCACTAGGATGCACATGCCAGAACATGAGGAACAGAATATTGTAGAAGGTCCATGTTTTGGAGGGTACAGGAGGCAGTGTATTTATTCCATGCTACTCAGTAGGCAAGCTTGATGATGCAGCTAGAAAATTTCGGATGGTAGTGGAAGTGTGGGTGAGCTATATATTTAGTCCATTTGCAGTTCTTGGAATGGTGGAGAAGGAGTCATTTCGTTGTTGGCGTGAGGGGTAACCAGCTTTGAATTGCTTTGACAAGTGACTAGGTGGATCAAATGCAGCTGAGGAGACAGTATATTCCTCAGGTCTTAGGAATCCCAAGAAGGTTAAGGTCATAGCCTCTTGTAAGTGTTGAGTGGTTAGTGAACTGAAGACTCCATCAAGTTAGAGATTTATTACTTTGCAACAAAGAACATGGACTACAAGCTTCCTTGAGAGTGGTCCTTGAGAAGTAGATTTCTCCGGTCTTGAAGGAATGCTTTAACTGCTGGATTGGATTAGTATGAACTAGGACAGATGCAAATTAAGGTAAACTAAATACCCAGTATACAATATATTGTCTGATAGGATTGGCCAACAGGCCTAATGCTTGAGAGAAGTAGATGTTGCTGACAGGGCGAGTACATGGAATAGTATGATGTTGCTGACAGGGCAAGTACATGGAGCAGTATGATTTGGCTGACAGGCTGACTGTGACTGCTTGGAGCAGTATGATGTGGCTGACAGGCTGACTGTGACTGCTTGGAGCAGTATGATGTGGCTGACAGGCTGACTGTGACTGCTTGGAGCAGTATGATGTGGCTGACAGGCTGACTGTGACTGCTTGGAGCAGTATGATATGGCTGACAGGCTGACTGTCACTGCTTGGAGCAGTATGATGTGGCTGACAGGCTGACTGTGACTGCTTGGAGCAGTATGATATGGCTGACAGGCTGAATGTGACTGCTTGTGAGCAATATGCGGATCCTAGGATGATGAAGGAGGAGCCATAATTTCATTGACCATAGGATGGAAGATCTGAATTGCATGAAGACGTTCATGTTAATCTTTTCAGGAAGTTCATTATGGAGAAAGACTGATCCGTATTTATTATGTCTAAGGCTGCTTGAGTATCAGAACAGAATACGACAGATTGATTGTTCCAAAGGTGACACCAGGTGAGAGCAGCTGCTGTAAAGGGATACGGTTCAGACAAGGAAGACATGGATAGAATATGAGGAATAGCTTGGATTTCTGAAGACCTTGGACAAGCAAATTAAATGGACCATAAAATGCCACAAAAGTCTTAATTTTCTGTACTAGAGCTGGATCCTTACAAACGTGGATACTCCATTCCAGTCCAAGAGAAAATGTGTCCACATGACAGGGTTTCAACAAAGTGGAAACAGTGATGGCAAGGTGACAATCCAGAACAGTGTCAGTGACTGCAACATTAAGAACGGATGTGACATTTCTTCCCAGGGAATAATTCTCTTTGCAAAGTTCAGGTGTCCTAGTTAGGATAACAATTTTCATTTTGTGCAGGATTATTTGAATGAGAAGGAAGAGACAGATCAGAAATGTCGAGCAGTTTGTCTTGAGACATCTGGATCTACAGAAGCAAATTGAAGAATTAGAACAAATAACTGAGATGGATAGTATAGAATGAAGTCGGGTATGGAAGCCTTTGTCAAGGGCTGAGAGAAGAAACTGAATCAGCTTCAGGTGGATGGGACTTAATTAAATGTTTTTAAACTTTAATTCTTATTCCCTGTTGTGGTGTTTCCCTTGGAAAAATTGGAAGGCTGGGGAAATTTCTCAGGTAACATACGCAATACATGTACAGTACTGTCCCCGTCCCTATTCCTTGTTATCTCTCCCAGTTTTTCTCTATCATTTTCTCTCTTGTTATATCACTTGTATATGTTGCCAAGCATACAAACAACTGTACTGCAATGACGTCACTAAAACTGTACTTCTGTTTTTGTCATTTAAAGCATAATTTTTAACAACAAATTCACACAGAATTATTTACTGAGTTCAATACTTTGGTTACTTTTGAATACAGTACCCATTGCTTGAGGTGGAGAGGCTGTGCCCATGGATAATGACAATCATTGCCTCCTCTTTAAGTAAAAAGAAAAAAACTGACAAGAGCAAGTATTTTGAGTTTGTGC
The DNA here is from genome assembly GCA_016271365.2 of Neoceratodus forsteri. Taxonomy (NCBI): domain Eukaryota; kingdom Metazoa; phylum Chordata; order Ceratodontiformes; family Ceratodontidae; genus Neoceratodus; species Neoceratodus forsteri. The sequence continues at coordinate 959,613,729 of CM028137.1, forward strand.
CTACAGTATATCTGAAGGAACTGATGCATTATTTGGTTTTCAGGTATGGAGAAAACAGAAGTATATTTTTGAAAGATGTCATGGTGGGGGGAATGTGGGCTATTTAATTTCAGAAAAGTAGAATTTGCCCATTGATTTGTTAGATTCTTTGTGCCTGGATTACCGGGACTTTGTTTTGTCTCTGGATAGCAGTGTCACAATATGAAGCTCCTGGCTAATCAGGACACAGTATTTTCCACACACATTTTATAACAAAATGCTAAATTAACTGTTGACTGAACTTGAACTGTGAATGAAATCTGCTGCCAGCTCCCAGGACTTACAGGGAAACTAGGGGTCTCATCGATTGTGGCTTATTCCAATATGTGGCACATGATGAATAAAAAGGAGTGAATATACGGCTAACTGTTACAGCTGAGTGATTAAGCAGCACACAGCTCTGAGGACGGGGAACATGCTTGATGCATGAAATAGATATTTTGCCAAGGTATCGAGTTGCTTCCTTCCACCAGTGTATCCACATTCAGACATAGGATAGTGGCTAGGAGGAAGCAGCTGTCTGAGCTCTGATTGACAGGCCAGTCTGAGACATTCTTCCAATTCCCAGAACAAAGACACTCCCACAGAATTTACAAGTCATCTGTTCAAGCCCCTCCCCACCCTGAATGTAGTATCCCATCCTTGATACCTTTACTCTCTCATCTCCACTTGCATCTCATCCTCTCCTCTTACTCTCTCTGTACCTCAGACTGTTGTCCCTTCTTTCCTGTCTCCTACTTTAAAACCCGTGATGGACAGCCTGCCTTCCCTCCAGCCATCCCCTCCTTCAAAACAGCCCTTCCCCAGCCTTCCAATCCTCTCTCCCAACTTTTGAAGCTCTCCACTATGACGTCTTCACTCCCACTTGCACCTGCTACTTTACTTTATTTTTAACATTGTTCCCACCTATGTTCTTCCTCCTCTTTTGCTCTTCTTTCTTGCTCCAGTTTCCCCCTGCCAGTGCTCTCTCAGTTCTTTCTAAGATTCAAGAATAAATTATTTTTAACTTTCATTGTCCTCTCACCTACATTGTCATTTCCGGGATAAGTACAGTACATGCTGTAGCTTGTTTTGTAACATTACTTAGGGAGTTTCCTAATTTCTTAGTAATCCTTCTGCCTCCCAAAAGTGATCATACTAACCTGCCCCAACTCCAACTGATTGTACTAACCTGCCTGCATCAGCTTATTATACTAACCTGCCTACACCACTGATTATACTAACCTGCCTACATCACCAACTGATTATACTAACCTGCCTACACCACTGATTACACTAACCTGCCTACACCACTGATTATACTAACCTGCCTACACCATTGATTATACTAACCTGCCTACACCACTGATTATACTAACCTGCCTACACCATTGATTATACTAACCTGCCTACATCACCAACTGATTATACTAATCTGCCTACACCACCAACTGATTATACTAACCTGCCTACACCACTGATTATACTAACCTGCCTGCATCACCAACTGATTATGCTAATCTGCCTACACCACTGATTATACTAACCTGCCTGCACCACTGATTATACTAACCTACCTGCATCACCAACTGATTATACTAATCTGCCTACACCACTTATTATACTAACCTGCCTACACCACTGATTATACTAACCTGCCTGCATTACCAACTGATTATACTAATCTAGCTACACCACTGATTATACTAACCTGCCTACACCACTGATTATACTAACCTGCCTGCATCACCAACTGATTATACTAATCTGCCTACACCACTGATTATACTAACCTGCCTACATCACCAACTGATTATACTAACCTGCCTACACCACTGATTATACTAACTTGCCTACATCACCAACTGATTATACTAACCTGCCTACACCACTGATTATACTAACTTGCCCACACCACTGATTATACTAACCTGCCTACATCACCAACTGATTATACTAATCTGCCTACATTAACTGATTTAGAGGATTGGTCTAGGAAGTACAGTTTGCCATTTAACACAGAAAACTGCACAGTAATGCACCTTGGGAAAAATAATAGTATGACACCTTACATGCTAAATGGTAACATCTTGAAAGTAATCTCTGATGAGAGAGGTCTGAGAATCAGAATTACGCCTGACTTTAACTTTAAACAACATTGTAGCATGGTGACAAAGAAGGCTGGTCGTATACGACATTGTATTATCAGACACATCAAGAGCAGGGATGGAAATGTACTGATGCCATTGTATACCTCACTGGTTAACCACACTTGAGTGCTGTGCACAGTTCTGGTCTCCGGGGCTATAAGACACAGATCCAAGCATTAGAGAGGATTCAGAGGAAGGCTATGTAGTAGATTCTGGAACTGAGGGGTAGGGAATATGAGGAGAGACTGGGGGAGCTGGGGATGTACTCCCTGGAGTTTTGGAGACTTAGGGGAGATATGTGCCTGGTTTATAGGGCACTGCATGATGAAGGTCTGTGGGAACAGCTTGGTCTAGTTACTAAGGAGTTGGGGTACTGCACCAGAGCACACCCATTGCAGATAAAAGGGGAGAGGTTCCGCACAGATAAAAGGAAGCATTGGTTCAGCATTAGAGCTGCTAAAATATGGAATAGCCTTCCAGTTGAGGTAGTAGCTAGTAAAACCATGACTGAGTTTAAATCCTAATTAGATAATCACCTGATATTAAAAAAGATTTGGGGGTATAGCGTATAAAATTGAAGCTATCTTTATGGCCTCCAGCCTTCTTTGCTCTGATAAACCTATGTAACCCATATAACCTATGTAACCCATATAACCTATGTAACCCATGTAACCCATGTAACCTATGTAACCCATGTAACCCATGTAACCCATGTAACCTATGTAACCTATGTAACCCATGTAACATATGTAACCCATGTAACCCATGTAACCTATGTAACCTATGTAACCCATGTAACATATGTAACCCATGTAACCCATGTAACCTATGTAACACGTTAACCTGCCTACATTAACTGATTACGTTCTACTTCATTATGGTGAGGGTACATCCCTGGCACACAGGAAACGGTGCCAGGGATTTAGGATTTTAATGTTAATGCGGTGGGCTGTGCCCCCTGCACTCCTCTACTACAGGATTCTTAACTCCAGGGGGTGCATGTTGGGGGGGTGCAAATTTTGTGAAAAAAAATCTTTCTAGCTGGGCGCACAAAAATGTAGACGTGCCCAGACCTGAACCCAGAACCATCTCTGCTTTAGGCTGCCACCCACCCACTACGCTATGGGGCCAGCTTGGCAGCCCCACACCAACCACGCCAGGCCAACCCTCTCTTCTTCCCTTCCATCATACTCGCTCCCTCCCGTGCGTCTACATATAGCAACATCCCGTCAGCTATATGCGCAAGTCTCCATCCTGTCACCTTTCTCTCACACCTTCACCCTGTACTTTCTGTACCCCAAGTGGTCGCCATTTTCGTAGGCACCCACTTGTGGATAGCCCACATCACAGGATACCAACTGATTATACTAACCTGCCTACATTAACTTATTATACAGTACTAACCTGCCTATATCGCCAACTGATTATACTAAGTTATCTACATCAACTGATTATACTAACCTGCCTACATCAACTTACTGGGAGTAGGGAAGAGAGCCTCCTCCACTGCCTCTGTCCTACATGAGACTGCATCCATCCTTGAGAAAATCTCCTCTGAAAAACAGACTTCATTGGATTGTGCTTCGAAGATCTTGACTACAACCTATATTGCTGCTGGGCCTGCTGCGATGGTGGATACATTCCTGGTTAAGGAACTTCATCTGCAGGCCGATTTAGATGAAAAGAAAATGCATCTCCATCACCTCATGGAGGAAGAAGAAAAAGTCTATCTCAAGAAATGGCAGCGTCTTGCCGATGCATTCTTTACCCTTTTTAGGGCTCCAGAAAGACCGACTTCTGCAACCACTGCTGATGCGCCCATTCTCACCAGCAGTATAGACAGTGCAGCTCAAATAATGCTTACTGACTTACGTGCTACCAAAGCTGCTCCTGCAGCCCCTCTGAGAACTGAGATGGTTGTGGAACTCACTCCCAAGATGATTGCTTCTACCTCGTCTTCCAGTGCTACCCCCCGAACTGTCTTTCTCCCCCTTGTCTGTTCGGAGGGGTTCAGATGTTTCCTGGGAGACTGCCACAAGAGATTTTTCTGGAGTGGCTTCTTCACTACCTGACTCTCACAATCTGGGGATGGGAATGGATACCTGTTTGGGACTCTCCTCATCGATTCCTTCAGTGCTGTCCCCTCAGCTACTTCCTCCTGCACAGCGTAAAGGATTAGCTGCACCTATCCACTCAGTCAAAGGATTTTCTTCTGAAGTCGGTTCCCAGTGTTTAGCTCTTGCACTGGTGGCTCCAGGGATCTCACCCTGTCATACTGGTAAGCTAACATCTGTGACTTGAAAGAGGCAATAGACATGGTGCAATCTCTGCCCAAGGTATGCATCACAGAAATCAACTTCTGCAATCTATATCTCAAGTTCAGGTGTTTCAGATACCTGGTGGTGCACAGTCAATGAGCTTTGCCACAACAAAAGGAATGAAAAATCTGATTAGAGTCTTGCATCCACTCAACTGCAATGCTGGGGGTGGGGTGAGGGGATGGGTGCTTTACTGAAATGGAGATGGGGCTACAGTGTTTGGGGTGGGGTGCTTGGGGGCTGTCAGGGACAGGGATACAGTTTGTTTGGGGGGGTTGACTCACATACAATGGGGCCAGGGCATACATGGGTGGATGGATACCTACAGTTCAACAGGGTTGGGACAGACGAGTGAAGGAAGACATTGCCTTTCGTGCAATGAGGTCAGGGCTGACCTGTGTTGGGGGTATCCTGGATCAGGGATGGGGCTGCATTGCTCGTGGTGTGTGTGTGTGTGTGTGTGTGTGTGTGTGTGTGTGTGCGTGTGTATTTGGGGGGGTGTTTCTGCACTTGGGAATGGGGTTCCAATGTGTGGGGGCCATTGGCCAGTCAGGGATGGGGTTGCACTGTGTGTGTGTGTGGAGAGGGTGCTTACATGCATTTGGAGATGGGGCTACAATGTGTTGGGGCTGGGACCACTTCAGGTAATGGTGCTGGGGCAGCCATGTGCATGAGACTTGGCATGTAGGGCACTTATGGCAGGGTTCCCCCGGTGTAACAGGCACCCTCATATGCCCCCCTGTGCACAGCACTGTTCACCATGGTGAATGGTGTGTAGTGCTGGCATGCCCCCTGCCTACCTGACACATTGCGGTCCATGCGGCCAGGGGATCAGGTGCATAGTGGCTGCGTGCCTGGTTTAGTGCATCCCACACAGGAAGGGGGGCACAATGGGTGTGGAGTGACTGTGCTGCAGACCCGTGGCACGTGGCCACTCCACACCTTCATGCATAGGCCCCATTGTTACTAGAACAGCAGGGAAATCAGCAGCTAATGACATACTCAAGTACTTCCACGCACCCATGGAGGTAGGGATTGTCACAAGTGATTAGCTGAAAGTATAGTAAGCCCCCTTCCTTCCTTCCTCCCTCCCTGCTGCTACCACTGAGCCTTTTCCTTCCTCCCTGCTGCTACCACTGAGCCCCTTCCTTCCTCCCTGTTGCTCCGACTGAACCCCCTTCCTCCTCCCTACTGCTACCATTAAGCCCCTTTCTTCCTTCCTGCTGCTACCACTGAGCCCCTTCCTTCCTTCCCTGCTGCTGCACAGAGCCCCTTTCCTTCCTCCCTGCCGCTACCACTGAGCCCCTTCCTTCCTCCCTGCTGCACTGAGCCTGCTTCCTTCCTTCCTGCTACTCCCACTGAGTCCCTTCCTTCCTCCCTGCTGCACTGAGCCTGCTTCCTTCCTTCCTGCTGCTCCCACTGAGCCCCTTCCTTCCTTCCTCCCTGCTGCTCCCACTGTGCCTCTTCCTTTCTCCCTGCTGCTCTGACTGAGCCCCTTCCTTCCTCCCTACTGCTTCCACTGAGCCCCTTCCTTCCTCCCTGCTGCTACCACTGAGCCCCCTTCCTTCCTTCCTCCCTGCTGCTCCCACTGTGCCCCTTCCTTCCTCCCTGCTGCTCCGACTGAGACCCTTCCTTCCCCCCTGCTACTACCACTGAGGCCTTTCTCCCTGCTGCGACCACTGAGCCCCCTTCCTCCCTCCCAGCTGCACTGAGCCACTTCCTTCCTCTCTGCTGCTACCACTGAGCCCCCTTCCTCCCTGCTACACTGAGTCCCTTCCTTCCTCACTGCTGCTACCACTGAGCCCCTTCCTCGCTGTTGCTACCACTGAGCCCCCTTTCTTCCTCCCTGCTGCTACCACTGAGCCCCCTTCCTTCCTCCCTGCTGCTACCACTGAGCCCTCTTCTTCCTCCCTGCTGCTACCACTGAGCTCTCTTCCTTCCCCCTGCTGCTCCTACTGAGCCCCTTCCTTCCTCCCTGCTGCACTGAGCCCCTTCCTTCCTCCCTGCTGCTACCACTGAGCCCCCTTCCTTCCTCCCTGCTGCTACCACTGAGCCCCCTTCCTTCCTCCCTGCTGCTACCACTGAGCCCCCTTCCTTCCTCCCTGCTGCTACCACTGAGCCCTCTTCCTTCCTCCCTGCTGCTACCACTGAGCTCTCTTCCTTCCCCCTGCTGCTCCTACTGAGCCCCTTCCTTCCTCCCTGCTGCACTGAGCCCCTTCCTTCCTCCTGCTGCTACCACTGAGCCCCTTCCTTCCCTCCCTGTTGCCACCACTGAGCCCCTTCCTTCCTCCCTGCTACCACTGAACCCTCCTTCCTCCCTGCTGCTACCACTGAGCCCTCTTCCTTCCTCCCTGCTGCTACCACTGAGCCCTCTTCCTTCCTCCCTGCTGCTACCACTGAGCCCTCTTCCTTCCTCCCTGCTGCTACCACTGAGCTCTCTTCCTTCCCCCTGCTGCTCCTGCTGAGCCCCTTCCTTCCTCCCTGCTGCACTGAGCCCCTTCCTTCCTCCCTGCTGCTACCACTGAGCCCCTTTTCTTCCTTCCCCCTGCTACTCCCACTGAGCCCCTTCCTTTCTCCCTGCTGCTACCACTGAGCCCCTTCCTTCCTCCCTGCTGCACTGAGCCCCTTCCTTCCTCCCTGCTGCTACCACTGAGCCCCTTACTTCCTCCCTGCTGCTCCCCTGAGCCCCCCTTCCTTCCTTCCTCCCTGCTGCTACCACTGAGCCCCTTCCTTCCTCCCTGCTGCTACCACTGAGCTCCCTTCCTTCCTCCCTGCTGCTCCTACTGAGCCCCTTCCTTCCTCCCTGCTGCACTGAGCCCCCTTCCTTCCTCCCTGCTGCACTGAGCCCCCTTCCTTCCTCCCTACTGCTACCACTGAGCCCCCTTCCTTCCTCCCTCCCTGCTGCTACCTCTGAGCCCTCTTCCTTCCTCCCTGCTGCACTGAGCCCCCTTCCTTCCTCCCTGCTGCACTGAGCCCCCTTCCTTCCTCCCTGCTGCTATCACTGAGCCCCCCCTTCCTCCCTGCTGCACTGATTCCCTTCCTTCCTGCCTGCTGCACTGAGCCCCCTTCCTTCCTCCCTGCTGCACTGAGTCCCCTTCCTTCCTCCCTACTGGCCCCACTGAGCTCCTTCCTTCCTCCCTGCTGCTCCCACTGAGCCCCTTCGTTGCTCCCTGCTGCTCCCACTGAGCCCCCTTCCTTCCTGCCTACTGCACTGAGCCCCTTCCTTCCTCCCTGCTACTACCACTGAGCCCCCTTCCTTCTCACCCCAGCATCCTGTTTGCCATGCTCACTTTTCTCTCATCTCAAAGTATGACCAAGCAAACTTGCATTCACTACTCAAATCCAAGATGATTGTCATTGCTACAGTAAGAGAATTAGCATTCTAGTATTCTTATACAATCTCAGAAGATGGAATACCCCTGTAAGAAAGGACTCTGGGTCAGAACATAGCCGACCACATCCCCTGGACTTAAGGATTCCCACTCGGGGGGGGGGGGAGGCAGATCACGGGCCAAGTTAAATTTGTGAGGCCATGGAATATGTTATCCACAGCACCTTGTAAAAAAAAACACAAGTCCTGATTTGTGCAAAATAGTTGGAGACTAGGATTAGAACCCTGGTCCCCACTGCTTCCCACCTGAGCTGCTCCATGTACGATCCCTCCATGCCACGGGAGCAGCACAGCTAGCCCCTTATATTTTGCTGTCATGTCCTGTGGCAGCACCACGGACAGTGACCATGGGATTGCATATAGCAAACACGCTATATCCCAGCTCACTGTCCATCATAGTTCTATACAGACTAGCGATCAGTTGACTGGTGCTGTTCTGATAGTGTTAATATAACTGAGTACCCTAGGAAAGTGTCTCTGTTGTGTGACATGGGGTCACTGATTGGCACAGGCTGGGACGGCAGCCCTTTGTGTAGCCTCACCTGGCACTGCTGTCCAGCACAGTCTCTCACGTGATAGTCATCCACTCATTCAGTGTTTGGGTCTTCCCCTGTCCACTTCTGGGGAGCCCTCACCTCTAGGAGAAGTAAGGGTGATGGGTAATTCCAAGGGGTCTGCTTGTTCGGTAAGCCATTGTGGAAAGTGTCACAGCAGGCTATCGGGTGGAGGTGAGTTGAGCATGGGGGAACCATCAGTTAGTGGAATGTGGGAAATATAGCAAAAAAAAGTCTTGTCTTGTTCCCTTGAGGCAAGCAATGACTTTCATACAAGGGAGAAAGCATTTGTCCGCTATTTTCAGCCTTGGAGCGTCTGACACCTGCTGCTGTCCATCAGCATTTCTGGAGCTTAGCAGATGTGTCTGCCCTTCTGGGACAGGAAAACAAACACACACACACACACACACACACACACACACACACACCAAAGGAAGAAAGGTTGCAATACATGCATATTGAGACTGCTTGTAGAGTTTAAGCATCAAAAATGAAGATATGCTTGCTTTCTCTAGCTATGCTTCTACTGATAGGCTGCTCAGGTAAGGAGAATACTCATGTTTTTCTTTTTGTTATTTCATAGGTGTTATTAACAGAGGGTTGTAAATGACGTTTCCTGTTGGATCCCTTGTGTCTCGGGCTCTTGACACATCAACGGTGAAACTTTGTCTCTTAAAGAAACACACAGCTGTGGAAATACATGTCCATGCCCCAAACAAGAGTAACTGTTCCAAAAGCAGCAGACTTTAAAGTGACGCTCCCTCACCGCATTCAATGTTCCTCTTCCACTGTTCGTTTATGCATTTATTTATTTTATTTAGCAGGAAAGGGGGGAAGGTCCGTTGCCTGTTTTCTGGCATGTCCTGGGATGAAAGGCCCCACAAAAAAAACAAGAGAAAGATTAACTGCAAGAAGGAAAGGCTGGGATTCTTGATGGAATACCACTAGTTTCTGTCAGTATGTACTATATAAACTCTTTCTACATATGTTACTATTTATACGTTCATATCTGTGCATAAAATGAAAATGCATTTAATAACACTATTATGCTATAGCAAATCTGAAAGTGTTCAAATATTCTTTCATTTTTCTAAAAAAAAAGCTTTCTGTTGATATTGTGTTAGTGTGTTAATAATATATTCATATTATCAAAGTTAATAATATAGTCATTTGTTCGACTTGGAACCTTTGTAAATGAGCCATTGGCTGAAAGGTGTTAATCCCAAACTGAACTAAATATAATAAAATATATAAGCATATTTCCTCTCTACTGATACACTGAAATTGTTCTTTCTGTCTGTATAGTGGAATGCATTAGTAATATTGATATTATGTAGTCAAAGTGCATTTCTACTGCATTGCTACACTGAAAGTGTATCGATATGATGTAACCATGTTAAAGAGCCACTGGCACTTTAGGGGCCCGCAGCTGATGGCAAGGAGCTGCCTGCCCCAGGCCCTAAATTAGCAAGGAAATTCATTTTTTAACCATGGATTTTAAAGCTCTTTAACTTACAACAACCGCAATGTTATTTCCGAGTTACACGTCAGACGCTGAGCGCCTGCCGCAGCCCCACCCACAAAACTGCATTTCTATGATACAAAGTGGGGAAGAAGCTGCAGGGCTATAGATAGCATTATAATGCTAGCGGGGGCAGCAGTGGCCTTTAGGTGTAACATGCACATAACACAGTCACAGGTATGTGTTGAGGGGGGTAGTATTACATGTACCAGTAGCTGTGATATGTACAAGGTACACCTAAACATTTTTGTTGTGGTCATATAGCAGCAAATCGAATATCAATGGTATGCTTTTTGTATACATTGCTTGGGATGTTAGGAGGGTTTTTGTATACATTGCTTGGAATGTTAGGAGAGCTTTTTGTGTACATTGCTTGGGTTGTTAGGAGGATTTTTGTATACATTGCTTGGGATGTTAGGAGGGCTTTATCTGGGTGTATGGTAAGTGTCATCTCACGCATTCTTAGGCGAGAGAACTGTGGACCAAAACCTGAGCCCCAAGCATGCAAGCAGTGATGTTCTTATATACTTGAGAGGCTCTCCTAGCATCTCCTAGAGAAAAATAGAGTAACATAGCATGTGATGGCAGGTAAGGGCCACTGGGCCTGCCTAGTCTGCCCACATTTTTTTAAACTTCACTTTTTTGCTGCAGACCCTACTTAATCTACCCCCCCACCAGCCTTTCTTACCTCTACAATTTCCTTGTGCCTGTCCAAGGCATTTTTTTTTTTTGGAAATTCTTTTTATTGAACTTTTTCCATAAAACCACACTCATACATAAAGCAACATAATTTTATAACAGTACAATACAATAATTACTCAAGATCCTCGCCACTGTTTTCTCCCCCACTACCTCTACTGGAAGGTTGTTCCAGGTATCCAGCACCCTTTCAGTGAAGAAGGGACGGTATTCTGGGCAGCCTGGGTTCGAGTCCCAGCTAAGGCACTTACTTTTCTCTCACCTTTGTTTGTATAAGTTCCCCCACCAGCAGCACCTCCCCCTTTTCCATCATTTTGCCAATTGATTCTAAACATTACCATAGCTAAGTCCTTCCCCTGTGCAAGAGGCATGCAGATCACACCTGTCCGCACAGTGGCTCCATTATCTGACTCAAGGGTGACCCACAGCACCTCTGTCCCCCCTGAATTCCCTGTATTTTTGTTGATTTTATGTTTTCCTTCACATAAAGCACCACAGTTCCTCCTTTCCTTCCTATCCTGTCTCTTCTGAACATTGCGTAGCCTGTTATGACCATGTCACAGTCACAGACATCAGTGAAACATGACTCCGTAATGGCCGCAATATCCAGGTCTGCCTCCGCCATGATGTCCTCCAGGTCTTGGAATTTATTTCCCAGTCTCCTAGCATTAGCACATATGACCTTCCAGATGTTGTTAGCATTTTGCTTGAATCTACCCCTTTTTCTTTTTGTTCCCTCTTCCTCCCTCTTTTCTTCTGCCTGCTTCACTTCCCCTTCCCCCTTTGCTAACCCCCTACTACCTTGATTAACTAGCATCATTGTGGGACTATCTCCCCTTTGGAACTCCCTACACTGTGTCTCAGTCTGTAGAGGGGGGCAGTTTCTGCTTCCCCTTTTTATTCCAGCACCCCTATCAGCTAGTTTAAACGTTCATCTAAGTAACGTTTAAACTTTCCACTTAGAACTACCATTCCCCTCCCAGACAAATGCAGGCCATCATCTCTGTATAAGTTCTTATCAGCCCAGATGGGCCCTGGTCCCAAATGTATCCATACTCCTTCTCTCTGCATGAGTCCTTCAAACATGAGTTGAAAGCCTTGGTGTGAAGCTCTCTCTCCTTCCTCCTGTTGTAGACAGGTAGTACCTCCCCGAAAGCTACAGAGCATTCCACCTGCCTAAGACTTCTTCCCAGCTTCCTAAACTTCCCCTGCACAGTACCTGCCCCATCCCTAGATAGGCCATTTGTCCCCAAGTGGACAATGACATCCAACTCCTTCTCCTTGCTTACTGCCCCAGCGATACATAGACGATGCTTCCCAGCCCTCCAGGCTGTTACTCTGGGCAGGCACCTGGGCTCTCTCTTCACCCCCTTTCCTATTCCTAAGTCTATCCCTCTGACAATAGAGTCCCATAGAAACACAGAAACATAGATTTGGTGGCAGATAAGGACCGCTTGGCCCACCCAGTCTGCCCATTTCCCTACCTATTGGATATGCTGTAGATCCTAGTTAACCAACAGCCTACTACTTCCTACCCACCCCACAAGAATTGACTTATGTCTGTCCCATGCATTCTTGAATTCCTCCACTGTTTTTGACCCCATGACCTCCTCAGGAAGACCATTCCATGCGTCCACCATAATCTCTTTGAAAAAATACTTCCTCACATTGCCCCTGAGCCGTCCCCCCTTATCTTCAAATTGTGTCCTTTTGTACTTGCACATCTCTTTTTCTGAAAGATGCTACCCACGTGGACCTTGTTGATTCCCTTGAGGTACTTAAACGTTTCTAAGATCTCCCCCCTCCCTCCTTTCCTCAAGGGTATACGTATTAAGCTCCTTTAGGCTCTCTTCGTATGGCTTCTGTTGTAGATCCTGCACCATTTTAGTTGCCCTCCTCGGGACTGCCTCCATCCTGTTTATGTCTTTGCGGAGATGGGGTCTCTAGAATTGGACATAGTACTCCAGATGGGGTCTCGCCAACTGTCTGTACATCCCAGTATCCCCCCAGCCATCCATACTGCCTTCTCACATTGCTTGCTTACCTTTAGGTCATCTGATATGACTACCCCGAGGTCCCTTTCCATTTTTGTTGTTGTTACTACCCCCCCCCACTGTGTAATCTTCCCCCTGGGTTTTTGTTTCCCAGGTGCATTACTTTGCACTTCTTTGCATTGAATCTAAGCTGCCATACATTTGACCATTCCTCCAACCTTGCCAAGTCCCTTCTCATCCTTTCCACCCCTACCTTGTGTATCAGCCCTGTTGCAGATCTTTGTGTCGTCTGTAAAGAGGCATACTTTCCCTTCCAGTCCCTCTGCGATGTCACTTATAAAGACATTAAAAAGGACCAGACCCAGTACTGAACCCTGTGGTACCCCACTAGTAGCCCCTCTTTCTTTGGAGTGGACTCCATTGTGGAGACGAGGATTTCATGAATTGATATGATTGATATTATGATTTTAATGTTTATTGTAACTCTAATTTTTGGGATTTTATTGTTAAGATTGTACAGTGCCTTGGTACCTGAAAGGTGCTTAATAAATAAAGTTTTATTATTATTATTATTACTATTACCCTCTGTGTCCTGTTGTCCAACCAATGTTTTACCCAGGCTACCACCCTGGGACCTACTCCCAGGATGGCTAATGTGTTTATTAATCTTTTGTGTGGGACTGTGTCAACTGCCTTGCTAAATTATAGGTAGGCCATGTCCACAGCCCCTCCCTGGTCTACTACTTTGGTCACCCAGTCAAAGAAATCAATTAGATTCGTTTGACATGACCTTCCTGTTGTGAATCCATGCTGCCTTGGGTCCTGTGCCCCACTAGCCTCTAGGTACTCAACAATTCTTTCCTTCAGAAGTGATTCCATCATTTTCCCTTATCACTGAGGTCAAGCTAACAGGTCTGTAGTTTCCTGCCTCTGTTTTGCTCCCACTTTTGTGAAGGGGAATCACATCCACCCTCCTCCAGTCCTTAGGTACTACACCATCCTCCCATGATTTGTTAAAAAGGGTAGTCAGTGGTGTCAGTGGCTCTCCCCTTAGTTCTTTTAGAATTCTGGGGTGAATCCCATCAGGCCCCATTGCTTTGTCCACCTTCAGTTTTAGGAGTTCTTTCAGAACCCTTTCTTCTATAAAAGGACTGGTATCAGCCCCCCTATCCAGAGTGCTTCCATTGATTGGATTAGGTACCCACCTCCTCTTCTTTTGTGAATACTGAGCAGAAGTATTCATTCAGTAGCCCTACTTTTTCACTGTCCCTCTCTGCCCACCGCCTCCCCTTTATTAAGCGTCACTATCCCTCCCTGGTCTTTCTTCACTCTCTAATGTACCTATAAAAGATTTTATCCCCCTTCTTAACCGAGTTGGCTATCTTTTCCTCAGTTTGGGCCTTTGCTATTCTGACTACCTTCCCCACTTCCTTCTGCCTTAACTGGTACAGTTCTCTGTCTTGCTCCATCTGTGTTTCCTTATACTTCCTGAACGCTATCTTTTTCTTCCTTACCTTCCCCGCCACCTCTTTTGAGAACCACAGTGTTTTTTTCTTTCATTTTGATTTGTTTATTTGCTTTACACAAAGGCTTGTTGCCTCTGTGATGGCAGTTTTGATGTTTCCCCATTGTTCCTTCACCCACTCCTTCTTGCCTGTTTGCCAGTGCTTTTCCGGAGCACTCTCTAATTTTGACAGAGTCAGCCCTCCTAAAGTCCAGTACCCTCACTTTTGTATGGCTTGACTCTGCGGCTGTGTTTATCATGAACCACACTGTTTGGTGGTTACTTCTTCCCAGATGGCCATCCACTTCTAGATCTGCTGTCCTCTCGCCATCCCCATTTGAGAGTACCAGGTCTAAGACTGCTCCCTCCCGAGTGGGTTCCGACACTAACTGACTGAGGCATGCCCCCTGTAGGGCATCGATAATTACCCTGTTCTTGGATGTGGCTACAGCAAAGGTGCTCCAATTAACATCTAGCATATTTGGGTCCCCCATCAACAATATCTCCACTTTCTCTGCCATCCTAAGGATTCCTTCTATCATTTCCTTGTCCATTTCCTCCCCCTGAGTTGGGGGTCTGTATACAACCCCCGTGTGGATTGTGGTGCCATTTCCAGTCTCCTGGGTGACCCACAGTGTCTCCTCTCCTCCCTGTTTACCCTTTAGTTCCATTGCTTTGATCCCTCCCTTACGTAGATTGCTACTCCTCCTCCTTTTCTACCCTCCCTACCCCTCCTGTAGATTGTGTACCCTGGTATTTTGACATCCCAGTCATGGTTCTCTGTGTACCATGTTTCTGTGACTGCCACAATATCCAAGCATCCCTCTTCCATCAAGGACACCAGTTCAGGGAGCTTGTTACCTAGACTACGGGCATTGGTACTGATTAGTCTCCATTTTGTGATGGCATTACCCCTTTTTGCCCCATCCCTGTCCTTACTGCCTTTGCCTTTTTCTCCATTTACCTCTGCCCTTTCCTTATCAACTTCTCTATCCTGGTGTTTACCTCACTAATTACCCTGATTTGGGGGGGGGCTAGGATTTCCCTGCTCCTTTTCAGTACCTCCCCCTGGGCTAGTTTAAATGCTTGCAAATGAATCATTTAAACCTATCACCTAGGATCCTGGTTCCCCTCCTTTACCGATGCAGACCATAACACCAGTATAGGCCTGCATCCATCCATGTGGACCCCCAATCCCCAATGAAGCCCAAACCGTGATCTTTTCACCAGTTTTTCAACCACTGATTGAATCCCATGCTGTGGAGCACCCTAGCCTCACCCATGCTATAGACAGGCAGTACGTCCGAGAAGGTTACTGTGCATGCTATTTGTCTAAGTCCTCTCCCTAACTCTACAAACTCCTCTTGCACTGCTCTGATCCCTTTCTCAGCCAGGTCATTTGTCCCTAGGTGGACAATGACACCAAGCTCCCTCTCCCATGCATCTGCTTCAACGATCCTGAGGATTCGCTCCAAGTCCCTCCAACCCATGGCACCAGGCAGACACCTTACCTCCTTCCCCCCCAGTTCTACCCTCCTAACAATTGAGTCCCCCAACAGGAGTTGTTTCCTTCCCCTGTGGGTCCCATGCTACACTCCTGTGGGTCTCCTTTGTAGAGGTTCCCAGCATCTCCTTTGTCTCCACTGCGGGTGCCTCCATAGAGGAACCACACTCTGCCAGAACAGCATACGAATTATGGAGAGGTACAATTGGAGGGATGTGCCTCTATTCCACCACCCTCACCCTTGCTGAGCCCACTGTGGTTCAACTGCTCCTCTTTCTTGGCAACCTCTGGTGGTCTCTGGGTGGGAAAGGAGGTCCCCCTAATCCTGGCCAACTCAGCCTGGAGATAAACAACCTCCTCCCTCAGCCCAGAGAGGTGCCTGTGATGGGACAACACCACATCCTCCAGAATGTCTCCTGGAAGACTGCCGCTCCACAGCCACTGCACTGCACCACTCCCATCATGTCTTATTTGTGGCCCCTCAACTGTTGTTTTGTATGCTTACTCTTTCCTCTCTCTGTTTATTTACCTTTTTTTTATGTTATATATACTTTTTTTTCTCTCTACTTTCCTACTGCCACCGTGCCCTTAAAGCTCCTGTTCTTCCTGTTCTGGGACAGGAAGTTCCTATATTCCTCAGTATTCTCCTTCTTACTTGCTCAGAGTCAGACCTCCAGCAGCCAGGGGAGGATGGAGAGCTACTCTTTTCCTTTTAGGATGGTGAGTCTTTTGTGCCTCTGTGATCACTCCCTTCCTGCTCCCAAACAGGAAGTTCCTGTTGTTAGTCAAATACTATGCCTATAAAAGTAGAACTGGCTAAGGGGAGGGGTTTGAGAGGAAGGAGAGAGGGCAATATAGTCCCAGTAGAATAGTGAAGTTCTAACAGTCCTCCTTCCTCTTGCTGTTCTCTGCCAAAAGCTATCTAGGGCAGATTTAAATGCAAACACCAGGCTTCCTGTTGCCTAAGCCACTCCCCCTAATGCACAGTTCCCTTCTTCACCTAGTTAACTGTACAGATAACAATTCACTTCATCCAACTCAGACAAACACACTAACTCTTTTTTTTTACCCTAAATTGAAGGCCCCCCCCCCACAAGTTGCTTCCTCCTTCTCTGGTATTATTTTTCACCTTCCCTGGGCCCTCCACTTGGAAAGGCCCTCACATCCTCTCCAACTACCACCACAGGAGATACTACTATCTCTATAAACATGTTTTGTGTCATCAAAAATTCCAATGTTAAAAGGCTATTTAAAAAAAAGACATGAGGAAATATTTATTTTTTAGTTTATTTTACAATTTTTGGTGAGGAAAGACACTTTGAGACGAGGCTTGTTTCCAGGTGCATCCTGGGAGCACAGGGCCGTTAAGGTACTTGCTCATGGTCGCACAGTATGCAAGTGTTGGCTGTGGGATTCAAACCCAGTTCTGAGTCCTAAAAGTGTTTTTGAAATTTTAGGAAATGGAGATTGCTTTTTATGCAGCATCAGAGTGGAAGCAATTTGGTACTCTAGCCAGAAGTACAATGTCTGCTGAATTGTTTTAAAAAAGTGTTGGAAAATAACCATAGTATGTATGTAATTATTTCTAAACTGTATGTGAAAGTTATAGTTAGTTAGTTAGTTAAAACCTTTATTTTTAAACAGGAATTCAGATGGAAAAATTCACATCATTAGGACAAAGTCCTGTTTTCAAGATGGTCCTGTAAAGTACATGATTCATAAGTTATAACAACAATACATTCACAATATACATAAACCAGTCATTCAGAATATAATACACAAAAACACCTAAACAATCATCTATAACAATCACAATGGACTTTTAGTTCAGACATCAGACTTCTTAAAAATACCTTCAAATCATTAATCTGATTACAATACACAGGTTTCAAAACCCCCCATAAATGATTAATAATAACCGGAAATCTCAGAGTACTATATATGTTTATGGACCTTGGAAGTACATAACCCCTTAAATTTATGTCTCTCAAATTATATACACATTTTCTTGGTTCTAATTTATCATAAAGGCTTTCAGGCTGTTGAAATTTTATTACCTTAAAAATTTGTATTAACCAAGAAATCCTATGTTTACTTTCTTGTGTGACCCAACCCAATTCACTAAGCACTTGACAATGGTGTGGTCTATAATCCTTTTGTATTATAAATCTAGCCATCTTATAATATAATTGATCAACCTTAATTAGCCATCTTTTTGCTGCAAAGCCATATATATGATTTCCATATTCCAAAATTGGAAGAAGGAATTGATTTATAATTTGTTCCCTCATTAATCTATTCAAACAGAAACCAGAGCACCTAAAAGCTCCCAACCTTTTATTTACTTTAGTTATAGTCTCTGTTATATGATGTTCAAATTTCAATGATGAATCTATCCAGACACCCAAATATTTATATACTGTAACCTGTTCTAACATTTCATCACTTATGGTTTTTATATTAATCCTTGTATTTCCAGAACTTAAAGGGGCTTGCCTTCTTCCAAAAAACCATAAACTTAGTTTTCTTGCTGTTAAGTATTAAGCCAGATTTAGTTAGCCAATTTGATAAACCAGTAAAGTAATTTTGTAATTTTTTTTGCATTTCACCTATTGTATGACCACTAGAAATCAACAGAGTATCATCCGCAAAAAGGTTTATACTAGAGTGTTTTATACAATCTGTAACCTTATTAATATAAATCAAAAACAATATAGGGCCTAAAATAGATCCCTGAGGTACTCCTCGTTGCACATTTAATTTGTTTGATAACACTCCATTAATACAGACCTGTTGAGTTCTTTTTTGATAGGTAAGATTTAAACCAATTTTCTGTCTCTTTAATCACACCAAATTCTGCCAAGCGGCTAGCCAACAGGTCATGATTAACTGTATCGAAGGCCTTAGATAAATCCACGAACACGCTCCCACCGATTGGCCCCCCTCTAATTTAGAAGCAATAGCATCAACCACATCGGTGAGAGCGGTGCCCGTGGAGTATCCCCTTTGAAAACCAAATTGTTGTTTGATTATTAATGAATTCCTTTTCAAATGGTCAACCAATTGAACTTGAATTAATTTTTCCAAAATTTTTGATATCCCAGATAGTAAAGCAATAGGCCTATAATTTGTTGGTTGGTATAAATCCCCTGATCCTTTATATATAGGAATAATCTTGGCGTTCTTCCAAACATCTGGAAAAATGCCCTCAATCAGGGACCAGTTAAACAACTTAATCAATATGGGAGCAATCACTTGAACTGAATCTTTCAAAAATCGATTTTCTATAAGATCAAAGCCACAGGCCTTGTTTGTTTTTAACTTCCTGAGTTCTACCTTTACCTGTTTACAAGATATCATTTTGAAGCTAAACCTCGATATATTAATATCCAAATTCTCGATTGATTCGTCCCCTATTTTTGGATCAATAAGATCCAAATCAGGCAATGTAACAAAATAGTCGTTTAAAATATTTGTTTATTCCTTTATATTCTGGGGGACACCTCTAGTTACTATCTGAATAGGTGGGCCACAAACCTGTGGGGTCTCAAAAGATTTCAATAATGACCAATAATTTTTATTATTATCTGTATTATAGTGGCATAGTTTGTGTAATGTATGAATTGTGTGATTGTTACAGGAGTACATTTGAATATAGACTATGCCCACAATATGTACTGTATGTTTTCCTGATTAAAACACACATTTTATACTTACTGTATATTTTGCGTAAGACAGAGCTCTGTGGGGCAGCATGAGAAGCACTCTTGATAGGAGGTCTGGGCTTGACTGTCTAACAACAACAGTCCTCACTGGTAAATCTATCTTAAGAGATCAATAATTGTAAAAATGTGTTCCAAAGTGGTCTAACCACGTTTCATAACATTTTCAATTCGCATATGGGTAAAAATGTACCTGTGCGCTTACAGGCTAGGCTATGGTGATTGCAAAAGAGATGCATGCTGGCTCTGCGGCCCCGCCCAAATTTCTGTATCTGCTTCTCTCTGTCTCTCCAGGTTAACCACCCCTACACTGGCTTGGGGTTTCCCTAGTCTCAGCTTCTGTGTGGGTTTGGTGACTTTTGTAATGTTCCACACATTGGTGTCGTTCATGCTGTTTATTGTTGTTTGGGAGCAGCCTGGATTGATGTGATTTGTTTTACATATGACAGTCATGCTCACATTTACCAGAGGCTGTTCTGATTGCACACACATTGTTTTACAAGACTGCTTCTTTAGTGTATCATTCTAAATTCTGTATTCTCTTTAGGGACTTGCATTGATCTGCGACAGCTTAGACGGCATATGCAGTGTGATTCACTATTGCTTATAATTGTTACTTGTTGTTATGCTGGATTCTCTGTTTTAGAGTACTTACCGTCCTGCTCCTCCCCCAGGGCACACCTATAAGGATCTATTCAGCTAGGTGTGCCTCTCCTGGCCATCTCTTTCAAATAAAGAAATAAAAATATACACTATCAATTGGAAGATTACAAATACAAGGGCTGCATAGGTTACAGAGCACACACACAGCAAGGCAGGAAATGAAAACTCCCAATTACTGAACAAGTAATAGCTGCACGCAGAGTAGAGCTGTAGTGGTTGTTATAAGAAATTATGATCAAAAGATACAGACAAAGGTGATAGATAGATGTCATGTTAAAGGGACTGTGTCTCCTTTGAGGGAAACTCACAATTCAGTTTAAATTATATAGATGTTATTCCTTGTGTGCATCATCTTATTTATTTATTTGTTTATTGTTATTTATTTTGTCGACCAGGCAAGTGCACTGGTGCCCAAGTGCCTTTTTCAGACACAACTTGGGTACGGAAGAGTGCACAACAAGATAGTGGAACGGGTACAAGAGCCTAAGTGTCATAATGCAAAATGATGTGACATGGTGCAGAAGTAAGGCACCTCATGATGTCACAAACTAAGGATTCTAGATCCAGCAAAAGATTAGGCAGTTGCAGCAGATGTACTCTAGGGGGCAGTGATCCAATAATAGAAAAAACAACATGAATCTACCTTGTATAATATGTTGGTTCAGAGACTGAGGCTCATGATTCTAAATATTAGTGCTGCACGGAATCCGGAATTCCACCAGCAAAATTAGCACAGAATGCCCATTTTGCTGGTGGAATTTCTGCCAGAATTTTACTGGTTCTTCTGTGGAATTCCACCTACCATGATCTGCAGAATAATACTCCATGGAAGAGCATTTTGCTGTGGAAAAATATTCTGCAACAATTTCCACAGAAAATATTAAGATCCACAGAATAATATTCTGTGGAGCAGCATTTTTCCGTGGAAAATCATTCCTCAACTATTTTCAGCTGCAGAATTCTGCCATTCCATTTCTGGTCAAATTCCATGGAATTTCAGCAGAATTTTGAAAATTCCGTAGAATTTTGTTCTGCCAGAATTTGAAAATTCTGCACGGCACTGCTAAATATGTTTTACGTATTTCTTCTGGCCATGTTAACATCTTTCTGTACTGTTTCTGGAGAAATAGACTTACTCACCACTTATATTCTTCAATTTTCACAATACTGTACTGAGACCAACGGTTATTAAATGCAAACTGTGAAACATGTATAATATTAGTGGTAAGTGAGTCTATGTCTCCAGAAACATTAGAGACAGACAGGCTTTGTCTGGGGCAAACTTCTTCATGTGGTTTCTTTTTGTTGCAGGTGGTGGGTCACATTGGGTTCCTACGTGGAAACATGTTAACGTCTTTCCCAATGTTTTGAATCGTGACACACTTATCGGTGTCGCACCAAAAAGGTGGTGTGAAACTCAATTTGACTTGTGAAACTATGTTTTAATTGTGATTCAGATAGGTCTGTTGAAAATGCGTTTTGATTGTCCAGCATCATTTTTCATTTTGCGACAAAAATTGGTTTCTTGAATTGAAATTTGATTACATATCAGAATTATTTATTTCATAGCAGAAAATTGATTTTTCAACTTGAAATGTGATTACACATCAGACTTGTTTAATTCACAGCAGAAAATTGTTTATTCAGCATTAAATTTGATCCTGCACCATGATTTTTCATTTCGCAACAAAAATTGGTTTCTCAGCATGAAATTTTATTGTGCATCAAAATTTTTGTTTTTGCAACTTAAATTTTTTTTTACATGAAATTTGTTTGCACATCTTAATTTTCCATTATGTGGCAAAAAAATGATCACCTGCTATGAAATTTCACTGTGGCTCATAATTTATTATTGCAAGTGACAAATTGGTTGCTGGATTTGAAATTTGATTGCAGTCTAATAGTTTTAGTTTTGTGTGATGAGAAACGCAAAACTAAATTTGACTTGCAAAACTAATTTTTATTTAATTGTGATTCAAAAAAAGTCTATGTGGAACACATTTTGGTTCTGGATCATGACTTGTACTTGAAAGAATGTAAGTTTGCTGCTCGATATGAAATCTGATTGCGGATCATAATTTCCCATTGCATGATGATAATTGGTTTTGCAACATAAAATTTTCAGTGTGGATCATAATTTTTTTGTTCCTAGGCTCAAATTGGTATTTCAACATGGAATTGCATTGTAAATAAAATTTTGCATTGCATGATGTAAATTGGTTGTGCAATGTGGCATTTGATTGCTCACTATAACTTTTCATTTCACAGCAGAAAATTGGTTTCTGGTATGAAGCTTGATTGTACACTATGATTTTTTTGTGGCAAAAATTGATTGCTCAACTTCAAATTTTATTGTGCATCATAATTTTTGGTTTCACAACTTACGTCGGTTTCTCACCATGAAATTTGACTGCACATATAGTGAAGACAAGTTTTCTCTTGGCATAGGGCTCTGCCTGTCTGCACCCATGGTGGTTGAGGGTCCTGTGCATTGGCTAACAAATGGACTCTTTCCACTTGCATCTGTATCTGCAGTCACATGGAAGTGCAGAGAACATAGAGCCCTGGGCTGTTGCAGCCCATCTGACAGCTCCGTGGATTCTTGACATCCATTGCTGCACAGAACTGCAGGGCACACTAAGACCCTGTACTTCCATGGGCAGACAGGGTCTTCACTTTCTTTCTTTGGGTCTTACGTAGCTGCATGAATGAGGGAATAAATCCACTATCTCAAAAGGAAGGAAATTCTTTACAAAAAAAAAAAAACGTTGTTATTGTACCATTTAGGATTCAAGTTAATATCACAAAAGTACCTTAACTCCCCACACCCATCCTTGGAATTGTCAACCCTAATGCTCACCGTGTTCCATGAGCAAACAAGGCCAGATGTGATCTCCTTAAGGAAGCTACAACACATAGTATTGGCAATATGTTGTCAAGACATACTTCTCTACCTTTGAAGAGTGTATCAGTATGAGGCACTGGTTTGGAGCTGTAACTTCTGCTTTGGACAGGAGGGTGTGGGCTGGGAGGAGGGGTGAACATTAGGGTTGACAACCACTTGGAAGACCCCACCACTGATTCACCAAAACTCAAGAAACCCAAAACCCTAATGTTTTGTTCTTTGTGCTGCTCAGGGGATGGGGGTGAGGAGTTAGGGCTGGAAACCCTAAAGCCACATTTCCCTACTTTTGTGGCATTAAAGTGAATCCTAACTGGTGCATTAACAAAGTTTTTTGAAAATAATATGTTATATTAAATTAAATAAATCAGAATTTTATAAGCAATCTTCTTCATTTCAAATTTAGTAAAATATGTAAATGAATGTGTTCTGTTAGACCAATCAATGCAGACTGATCATGGTCAATCATGAATAAAAATTACCATGGCTGACTGTACTCTGACCAGGCTAGACTGACAATGTTTTATAGCCATGGTCATCAGTCACAGTTAAAACATGACAACTATTTTCATTCATGGTTGAACTTTGTGTTATAGTCAAATCCTCACCAAGGTAGAAACTCAAATGCATACCTTGAAACTGCAGATGCTGGTCTCTATACAATCCAAGAGAAGATACCATAACTGCTCAGACAAGACGGCATGGAGCCATGAAACATTGGCTCCAAGTCACGCTGGTGGATATAAATAAAAAAAGAAATCATTTTGAAAAGCAAGAGGGTTTGAACTTTATCTCCTTTGAACAGATGTTTTCCATAAGGATCTAAGCGATAACATCGCTGATAAAAACATTGCGGCACAAAACCCAGCAACCAAACATTGGGTGTCAGTTTCAAAGTCAGTAAAAACACCAACTACACAAATACTGTAACAACACATAAAATTAAAAATAACAGAAGGATTTCTTTGTTTTGTGGGGGGCTGTGCCCACCACACCCCTGACGTGGGGAGCTTTGCTCCCCACCCACCCCTGGAATTTTTATAATCAACTCTGAGGAGATGTGGACCTTGGGGACAGGGGGAAAGTCACGGGGTGAAATGTCTTAAAAAAAGTCAGTTTTGGGAGATGGGGAACCAAATCCTGGTCTCCAGGTCTCCTCTGCTGCAGGAGCAAGTGCCTTGCCACTTCACCACAGAAGCGGCTCAGCCAGGGACCACACCTCCTGCTCCCTTATCCCTTCCCCACTACTGCTTTCTCTTCCCCACCCACACATACAGTGACAGGGGTAGTCATAATATTGCAACAATGTAATCCCCCTGTCACTGTAATGGCTCCCAGCATTGTAAGCCACAATATTATTGTGGCATTATTTTTTATTGTATTGTATTGTTTATTGTTTGGAAAATACCTTTGAGCAAAAGCTCCTTTACAAAAGTTCCACATCAAAAACACATTACAGACATTACATACAAATGAAACAAGCAAGGTACATCATGCTTTGTACAAAATAATGGTGCTAACCTTATACCAATGGTCAGTAAATTACAATGGAGCAACCTTTTACCAATGGTCAGTAAATTTGTATGTACTAAACAACAGAGTGAATAGGTGTAACAGGTAACAGCCAAATGGATGGCCTTGTCATAAAGAACGAGTGGTCAGTGTGGTCAGAGTGGGAAAGTTGGAAAGGCTTGAAAGCAGGGACAGCAGGGCGCAGATTCAACTGTGAACCAGGGAGTTCACATCTGGTGGGTTAGTGCAACCATGAGGCAGTGGGGAGGAAGGAGGGAATTGAGGGACCGATCAGTGAGTGGTGGAGTTGGGGAGGTAGGTAGTGGGAAGAGCAGACAGAGTGGAGGAGAAGGAGGGGAAGGGGCTGAGTGATCCTTCAGGGATTAGTAAATCCTTGGAGTCCATGGATGAGACTAACACAAGGTGTTAGGCAAGGGTGGCCTAGCAAGCGGGGCTTGGAGGTCAGCACCGGGCAATGGGCTCTTTACTGACACTCACAAGTGCTATTGCTAACTAGGAGCTGTTTCAAGTCATATTTGAATGCCAGCAGGTTCACAAAATTGGGTAAGGCCTCTGGGACCTCGTTAAGCCAAAGGGGGGATCTATAGAAGAAAGAACATTGTCCAAGTGCTGTTCTCCGAAATGGGACTCAGAGTGAGCTCAGTGTGTTGCCTCTGGTGCTGTACTTGTTTTCAGAAGAGAATAACATATCTGCGATGCAAGTGGGGTGAACATCCCAACAGGGTCTTCTTACCAAGGAGGCAAGTTTGGAACTTGATTCTGTTTCAAAGGGTGAGCCAATTTATTTACTCATATAGTGTGCAGGTGTGAGCAAAATGATCTGCACCGAGGGTAAGCCTACAGGCCTTATTTAGGCCTATGACTACCCTTTTCAGAGCCGTGATGGTGGCTGTGCTGTAAACTAGCAGCCCATAATCTATAACAGAATTGAGCTGGAGACTGAGAACCAGAGTGCGATAGGTGTGAGACTATGCCGGTGTCTTCACCACCTGGTCAATATGCTGAGCATAAGAGAGGGTAACATCTATTGTGACCCCTAGGTACTTGAAAGAAAACACCTGCTCAAGGGGGATAAGCTTGTCGTTGGTGATAGATAGAGCGGGGTGTCTCTTCTTAAGCTGTGGGCTGGAGATGAGCATGACTTTCACTTTTTTGTAATTAAGTAAGAGTTTTTGTGAACTGAACCACCCCTCCAGTTGGCGAAACATAGATTTCAGCTCATCCTCCAGTGACCTGATACGAGAGTTGCTGCTGAGGATGATAGCATCATCCGCGCACTGGATAAACTTGCTGTTGCAGGCCTCAGGGCGCTCATTTAGGAACAGGCTGAACAGCAGTGGTCCTAGTATTGATCCTTGGGGTATTCCTAAGATGACTTGTTTGGAGTTGGAGACAGCTGGGCCTACTTTAACTCTTTTTGGTCTGTTGGATAGGAAACCTGTGAAGCAGTGAACAGCACTTGTGGCTATTCCCAGGGACCATAGCTGCTTCAGCAGGAGTGGGTGGTTGACTGTGTCAAAGGTCTTTCTTAGGTCAAAGAAGATCAAACCCATCATCTCACCTTCATCCAATGCTCAGTGTATGTATTCAGTGAAGTATACTAGGGCAGTAGCAGTGCTGTGATTTCTCCGAAATCCATGCTGTTGGTGACACTTTAACTGGTATGTTTGAAGGCAGTCCATGATTTGATCTGCTACTATCCTTTTCAATGCTTTGGAAATGGGGGAGAGGATAGATATAAGCTGGTAGTTAGCAATGCAGGACCTGTCACCACTCTTAAGAACAGGGGACACCATGGCTTGCTTCCAGATACTGGGAAATGCAGCCAAGGTGAGCGATTTATTAAAGATTTTGGAAATGAGGAAGATCAGTACATCAATGGCCAGGGCAACTAGCTTCATGTCTAGGTTGTCACACCCTAACTGTGTTTTTCCCAGGACTTTTTTGACATATGACACGGTCTCCTTAACTGTTACTTATTTAAAATAGTAGTTAGGGTGCTCCGTCGTGCTGTATTTACTGTGCTGATACAACTCGGTCTTCTTCAGGTAGTCTGGAGGGAGAATGGAGCTTAGATCTGTGAAAGCACCATTGAACGATTCGGCTATTGACTGTGGATCTGTGGAGTAGGTACTGTTACTATTGAGCATAGAGGGTAGATTCATGATGTCTTTCCCAAGGAGATCCTTAATATTCTCCCCAAAACGCCTCCCATCACCCCACTTTCTATCTAGCTGGTCTCTATTATAATTAGCCTTAGCAAGTCAATGAGCCATGTGCACTGGTTTCTGGTGGCCCTGTAGTTCTGGTAGTTGTATTTGACTCCTGTAGATCTGGCTCTTGACCAGAGGTTGTCCCTGTCCCTCATGAGATCCAGAAGATCACTAGTTATCCACCCGTTATTGTTGCCTCGGATCATTCATTTCCTGATCGGGTCAAATTTGTCACAGACACTGTTAAATTTGTCAGTGAAGAATTTTAGTACCTGATCTATATTCTGCATAGCATCCATAGGTGACCAGTTAATCTGGGCAAGCGTTTCCTCGAAATAGTTGAATTTTCCTATTTTCAGGACTCTGCTCTCTGTGATAATAGGAGGGGCTTTCTTAAATTTGTTGGACCACCAGCATGTGACTGGGGAGTGGTCACTTAAGGCATCAGCTAGGACACTGACCTCGGATACCCTATTAGGTGAGCTTGATAGGAGCCAGTCAAGCAGCATGCTGTTTCCCGTTTTGTAGTTCCTCCTAGTAGTTCTGTCGCTAGTTGTGTTAAATACGAGCAGGCCACAAAGTCCTTCTGGGGGGTTGCCTCCTTGCTGAGCCAGTTTACATTAAAGTCACTGGTGATAATGAGTTTATAATCCTTAATAAGGCTGACTATGGCTGCGAGGACTTTACTGAGTCCTTTAGTGGCCTTTTTTGGAGGAAGGTAGACTGACACAATGACCAGGGATTTGTGGTTTGAACCAAAAAGGAGTTTTATCCCTAATAGTTTGTGGTCATTAGTACCGCCTGTAATGGGGAGGACAACCCCTCGTAAAGTGTCCCTAATGTAGATAAGACACCCACCCACTCTTTTGGTTTTTCTATCACACCTGAAGGCTTGGTATCCAGCCATTGCAATCTCATTATCCTTTGTACGGGACGATAACCATGTCTCAGTGAGACAAATAATGTCCAGGCAGTGTAAGGCCATCCAGGCCTGGAATTGTACTAGTTTAGGGAGAAGGCTGCATATATTCAGGGTTGCAATTCTTAGCCACCATTGCTGGTGCATTCACACTTCTGATATTTAGTGGTGCCGGATTAGGATGTACGTTTCCTGACAAGAGGAGCAGCATCAGGATAGCTTGCTTTGTTGTTATTCTGATGGCCAATGAGGACTTACCCTTCTGGAGCTTTTGCTGGCCAAGGGAGGGTAAGAGTTTAGTAAGACAAATGGTTTTAAACAACGTTCTGGCTGGATATCCTTCCACAAACACTCTAGGTATACACACACTCAGCTGCACAATCAGGGCTACTGATTCATCAAAAATCTTTGTGTAGTTTAGAAGCTTTTATTGCTGGATATAACATAAAGCTACCGGAATGGCACTCCCACATATAGGCGTCAAAGGTTTTTGAGGAGTATGTCATCTGGATTATGCAGCTGAGCATGTGTGTACCTAGTGTTTTTTCCTTACTGGCTTGTGTTCACTTCCATGGTGTTCTGAGCTGCTTCTTGTGTGAGTTCTTCCACAAACAGAAGTGCTTCCCCTGACGACAACCTAATTATCCTCAAAAGAGGAGTGGGCAGCCTGGAACCCTGTTTAGGATTTCACTGTCGACACAGTAACAGAGTACCCTAGTAATTTAGGGTCAGAAGGAACTCTGGTCCATCATGTTTGCCCCCCATCCTGATTCATATCAAGTATGAAGGAAGCATACTGTGCAGACATACCAATTTATTAACATTTTCCATGCACTCTGCCACAAGGTATACATATTTATTGGGATTTCCCATGCACTCTGCCACCCTGGATACCCATTTATTGGGATTTCCCATGCACTCTGCCACCCTGGATACCCATTTATTGGGATTTCCCATGCAATATGCAACCAGGGGTACCCATTTATTGGGATTTCCCATGCACTCTGCCACTAGGGATATCCATTTATTGGGATTTCCCATGCACTCTGCCACCCTAGATGCCCATTTATTGGGATTATCCAGTCTCTGCCAACCAAGAACCCAGGATACCCATTTATTGGGATTTCCCACTCCTTGCCACCCTGGATACCCATTTATTGGGATTCCTCAATCTCTGCCTCCTGGGATACCCATTTATTGGGATGCCCCATGCACCACACCATCCTGGGTACCCATTTATTGGGATTCCCCAGTCTCTGTCACCCAGGATACCCATTTATTGGGATTTCCCATGCACTCTGTCACCATAGATACCCATTTATCAAGATTTCCCATGCACTTTGTCACCTTGGACACCTTGTGATTGCCTCTGTAAGTATAACTTGGATGGGACTTACCTTTAAGCCTGTACTGTCTTCATATCCAGTGTCACCAGTGGCAGGCTGTTACATCCACTTTAGTAACCACCTTCCAAGAGAAAAAGTGTCTCCAAACTGTACTCCTCAGGAGGGTTAGCATTCTGACTGACATGCTGGGATGTGCGTCTATACTCAGATGGTGTATAACCACTTCTGTATAGCAGGATGGCTAGACAAGGTGAATGCAGTGTCTCTCATGTTGCTACAATAATACATTACCATGTTATGATATGTGAGCAATGATCATTGCCTGATGTGTCACAGTTACGTGCTCTGACCACTATGTTTCAGTGCCTTCTATTTTTGTTACAGTGTGGCCAAGCTCTATTGCCTGACATCAGTCCTCTTAAAAGGTCTTCCCTGAGGTGTTTGCAGTTGTCCCAACTGTTGTGCGACCCTGCTTCTTCCTTAGGATAGAAGTAAATTTTGATTGTTTATGGAGACCTACAGTGTTTTTCATGGGTATATGACTGTTTCTTTGTGTGTTCTTTGGGTGAGAGGTTTTAGACTGGCACCTTAAAGATGCCAGATGTAACCCTCCTGTATCCATAAGAGACATCCTAAGTGTCCCCATAAATATAAAAGGATCACATCATCCAGCAAAATTCAATGATTTATGATACATAAAAAGTCAAACCAAGCATTCTTTTTTTTTATTTACTGTCCTTTTTCCTCTCTCCCTGCGCACATCTGCTGCAACTCCCCATATCCTGTCATCAATCAATCAATCAATCAATCAATCAATCAATATCTTTATTTATCCAGGCGGGCACCATTGAGCAAGCTCATTTACAAGGTGGACCTGCGGTCCTACAGTAATAATACAGAAAGATAAGTTACAATAGTACAAACAGTAAAAATAACTGCTATTATAGTAAAAATGCACATTTACAGGTAATATACATTGAACATAGAACTACAAGGAGTCATGGATAATGAACTTGTGCTGGATCCAAGCCCAAAAACTGTGCATAATTTAGTGGGAAATGCTAGGGAGAGGGTAGGCATACCAGATAGAAGATATCAAGTGTATAATGTAGGGAGAAGTGGGGAATAGGGGTGCAAACGAAGAAGACCCAATTGTTAGAGCAGAGTGAGGGATTGGGAGGGTGGAGGACTGCATGAAAGGCGACAAAGTGATTTTTGCCCCAAAATGCAGCGACATATGGAGGAGAAAAGCTGCTGTTGTACTAAGTGCAAGAGGAGGAATATAGTAGCAAGAGCATAACTGAGAGGGTCCTGAAGGTTGGGGCAGAGGGAGGTGTTGGATGGATGAGGGACTGAATATTTTTTTGGGGAAAGACAATAATTATCCCCAAGTGTGGTAGCATGTGCTAGAATCAGGCTGCAGCTGTTCAGAGTGTCAAAGAATAAGATATGGGAGTTCAGCAATAAATCCTGTGGATCTGTTGGTGGGCATGCTAGAGGCAGAGGCACACATTTCAGCTGGGGTCCGCCGTTTGCGGGCCGCCATTTGAGGGAAGGAGGTTAGTTAGTGTCTAGTAAAACAGTTGCAAATTTTCGTAATGACATCATGTTAAATCCTCCATCTCCTGGGTTTACCTGCCCCCTCCTTAGCTTGTCCCCCAAGACAGGGTCATAGGAAGATGGGACAGGTTCCTCCTGACAGAGTTTAGCTTAACTGTGAGGTGGGAATCAAGGTCAGTGGAACAGGACCTGCATTGTAGGAGGCTGCATCTTACTGCTACGATGAGGAATAGTTTCTGATTTACTGCATCCCCAACCCCCGGAAACTGATTTAAGAGTTTAAAGGTAAGCACTGGTGCAAGTCTGTGTCAGCACACATCTTGGCTTCAGCATCCCCCACCCCACATTGATCCCCAGCTCCAGCCTGCACCACTTGTGAGCCCCTCCACTGATCCCCAGCTCCAGCCTGCACCATTTGTGATCCCCTCCACTGATCCCCAGCTCCAGCCTGCACCACTTGTGATCCCCTCCACTGATCCCCAGCTCCAGCCTGCACCACTTGTGATCCCCTCCACTGATCCCCAGCTCCAGCCTGCACCACTTGTGATCCCTCCACTGATCCCCAGCTCCAGCCTGCACCACTTGTGATCCCTCCACTGATCCCCAGCTCCAGCCTGCACCACTTGTGATCCCTCCACTGATCCCCAGCCCAGCCTGCACCATTTGTGATCCCCTCCACTGATCCCCAGCTCCAGCCTGCACCACTTGTGATCCCCTCCACTGATCCCCAGCTCCAGCCTGCACCACTTGTGATTCCTCTCTCCACTGATCCCCAGCTCCAGCCTGCACCACTTGTGATCCCCCCTCCACTGATCCCCAGCTCCAGCCTGCACCATTTGTGATCCCCCCTCCACTGATCCCCAGCTCCAGCCTGCACCACTTGTGATCCCCTCCACTGATCCCCAGCTCCAGCCTGCACCACTTGTGATCCCCTCCACTGATCCCCAGCTCCAGCCTGCACCACTTGTGATCCCCTCCACTGATCCCCAGCTCCAGCCTGCACCACTTGTGATCCCCTCCACTGATCCCCAGCTCCAGCCTGCACCACTTGTGATCCCCTCCACTGATCCCCAGCTCCAGCCTGCACCACTTGTGATCCCCTCCACTGATCCCCAGCTCCAGCCTGCACCACTTGTGATCCCCTCCACTGATCCCCAGCTCCAGCCTGCACCACTTGTGATCCCCTCCACTGATCCCCAGCTCCAGCCTGCACCACTTTGTGATCCCCTCCACTGATCCCCAGCTCCAGCCTGCACCACTTGTGATCCCTCCACTGATCCCCAGCTCCAGCCTGCACCACTTGTGATCCTCCTCTCCACTGATCCCCAGCTCCAGCCTGCACCACTTGTGATCCCCTCCACTGATCCCCAGCTCCAGCCTGCACCACTTGTGATCCCCTCCACTGATCCCCAGCTCCAGCCTGCACCATTTGTGATCCCCTCCACTGATCCCCAGCTCCAGCCTGCACCACTTGTGATCCCCTCCACTGATCCCCAGCTCCAGCCTGCACCACTTGTGATCCCCTCCACTGATCCCCAGCTCCAGCCTGCACCATTTGTGATCCCCTCCACTGATCCCCAGCTCCAGCCTGCACCACTGTGATCCCCTCCACTGATCCCAGCTCCAGCCTGCACCACTTGTGATCCCCCTCCACTGATCCCCAGCTCCAGCCTGCACCACTTGTGATCCCTCCACTGATCCCCAGCTCCAGCCTGCACCACTTGTGATCCCCTCCACTGATCCCCAGCTCAAGCCTGCACCATTTGTGATCCCTCCACTGATCCCCAGCTCCAGCCTGCACCACTTGTGATCTCTCCACTGATCCCCAGCTCCAGCCTGCACCACTTGTGATCCCCTCCACTGATCCCCAGCTCCAGCCTGCACCACTTGTGATCCTCCACTGATCCCCAGCCCAGCCTGCACCATTTGTGATCCCCTCCACTGATCCCCAGCTCCAGCCTGCACCACTTGTGATCTCCCTCCACTGATCCCCAGCCCAGCCTGCACCACTTGTGATCCCTCCACTGATCCCCAGCTCCAGCCTGCACCACTTGTGATCCCTCCACTGATCCCCAGCTCCAGCCTGCACCACTTGTGATCCCCTCCACTGATCCCCAGCTCCAGCCTGCACCACTTGTGATCCCTCCACTGATCCCCAGCTCCAGCCTGCACCACTTGTGATCCCCCCTCCACTGATCCCCAGCTCCAGCCTGCACCACTTGTGATCCCCCCTCCACTGATCCCCAGCTCCAGCCTGCACCACTTGTGATTCCTCCCTCCTTGTTGATGAGAGCATCTACTGGGATACTCAGTCCTCCTTCTCCCCCGACCAGCCCACTGATGACTTGGGCTTATTTCTGAGCCCAGAGCATAGCCACTGCAAGTGGTTGCAGTACTGCACAGGTGGACCAGCTTAAGCACCCCTTTTCAAAGTGGAGCATTCCATGTTTTTAAACTCTGTATAGAACGCCCTTTTTTTTAGCTGTCAATGTGTTCTCCTGTTGCTGTGGTCCTGCCTCAGCAAGCACCCCTCAGTCCCATCCCACGGCATCCACAAGCTGGTGCTGACCCTTACCCCTAGGGCTTACCCCCCCAGTGGGGCCAGTGGGTCTCCCCAACCCTGCCGAAGACTGGATCCAGTGTGGCCATTGCTGTGGCTAGCCAGGAGTGGGACCTGCAAGGCGCCCTCCTTCATCTGCTGCAGCAACCTTTTCTCCTCCAGTTTTCTCCCTTTCAGTGATGGAGTGTGCAATTATGCCAGTGGCGGCAATGCTCACACTCCCATGCATGTTCCGTCAGGCATCTGTCACATCTCTGCCCACATTGACAGCATCGGCGTGCTGCCCCCCAGCCTCCGCTAAGGGCTAGGTGTACGCCGACCACTGGCACCCCCTCCCTGGAGAAGAGCAGTCCCTGGGACGCTCGATCCTTCCCTTCCCCTCCCAACCTCCGGGCAGCCCGTGCTCATTCCTGAACATGGGTTACTGATATGACGCGAGGTGTGGCATCCAGCATTTCAACCCTCAGTACCACCAGGCTGACCTTAGAATGCCCTTTTATGTTTACAAGAGGTCTTCACAAGCAGCTTGAGCTTAATGTTGATTGGCTGAATCAACGCATGAGCTCAGTGCTCATTGCTTGAAGCAATGCCTGAGCTCAGTGCTGATTGGTTAAATCAATGCCTGAGCTCAGTGCTGATGGCTGAAGCAATGCCTAAGCTCAGTGCTGATTGGTTAAATCAATGCCTGAGCTCAGTGCTGATTGGTTGAATCAATGCCTGAGCTCAGTGCTGATGGCTGAAGCAGTGCCTAAGTTCAGTGCTGATTGGTTGAATCAATGCCTGAGCTCAGTGCTGATTGGTTGAATCAATGCTGATGTTTTATCATTGGTTTTACTTTTTTGTTTACAGGGATCTCTTGTAGGAACCAGGAGGAAAGGCTCATTAAACACTTGTTTGAGGAACGTGGATACAACAAGGAGGTGCGGCCAGCCAAGTCCAAGGATGAGCCCGTAGATGTGTACCTCGCATTAACTCTCTCCAACCTCATCTCCTTGGTAAGTTGTCCTTTACTGCTCTCTCCATCTCAAAGGACATTATTACCCAGTTCTGAACTTATGATATACT
Source organism: Neoceratodus forsteri (assembly GCA_016271365.2). Lineage (NCBI taxonomy): Eukaryota > Metazoa > Chordata > Ceratodontiformes > Ceratodontidae > Neoceratodus > Neoceratodus forsteri. Next base: position 959,647,866 of record CM028137.1, read on the forward strand.
GAGGGGAAGGGGAGGGCTAGCAGCTTACCAGTAACTGAACTACCACCATTTTTTAGCCTCTCTATCAAACTTATCGTGCTTCACTTCATTATCTCTCATATACAGTACAAGTAAATGGTATACGTTTAATATTTCTTGGCTGTGGAACCCTGACAACTTATAAAATACATAGATACTGTTGGCAGGTAAGGGCCTATAGCCTACCCAGTCTGCCCATTTGTGCTCATAATATCACTTTAAGTTTTTCTAGAAGTCTGTTGCTCATAACCCCTGACTTCCAGAATTCTCTTATGTCTATCCCATGCATTCTTAAATCCGGTGATTGTTTCAGCCCCTACCACTTCCTCAGGCAGGGTGTTCCACTTGTCCACCACCCTTTCTGCGAAGAAATTTTTCCTCATGTTTCCTCTGAATCACCCTCCCTCCAACTTCATCCCATGCCCTCTAGTCCTGGAACATCTTTTTCACTGAAAAATAGTGTTTATCTGCACCCTGTTCCTCCCCATAAGGTACTTGTATGTCTCTATCATATTCCCTCTTTCCCTTCTCTCCTCCAGGTGATGATACTCCTGATTAGACAAGACATTGAAAGTATGCCATTTACTTTTTATTATTAATTGTTTTTGTCAATTAGTCACATTACTTTATCTCAAAACTGCTTCCGACCAGTAAAATCTGCTTCTGCAAACAACACAACCAACTCCCTCCAGCAAAATCAGCAATGTTTATCATTATTTGAGGTGTACTTACCTAAATAAAGTCTGAAAGAACTTAGCCTTCCCAACAAATTACTGCTCCCAGAATGACGTTACCACAGTCATTCGACACATGGCCATTTCTGCCTCTGCTCTAAAACTGTGGAACAACCTCTGGATACTTTGCATCTGGCTGCTAGCCCCATTATATGCCAGAATGTTTTGCTGCACCTGTCATTTAAGTATGTTATGGAGTATTTGTTTTTTTTTTGAACTTAGATTTTTATTAATTTTTCATTATTAGACCATTTACATTTGATTCTCTTTACAGGGTAAACATTACAGAATTCCATTCGTCTTGAAGTTAAAATCATTTTGACAGGACAATACATAAAAGCAAATGACATAAATTTGCATTATATTTCTTCTTGGGTATGGGAGCATCCTCTTATACATTTTTGCAGGCTGGACTGAGTAGTGGGAGTCCTCACTCAAGGTGGAGAGGGTAAGCCCCCATTTTCTCATATCGAACCAAGTCTATAGTTCTCTCGGTCTTCTTTTCTCTGCTCATCTAATAACTTCCCTCCCTTATCTCATCCGATTCGTCCTCATACAAAGTAATAAAACTGTGGTGTCCTTCTTTGTCTTATTAACTGACTGCAACCCTTCCATTTCCTATTGCCCTTCTCCTCCCCAGAAGATATTCTAAGGTAGGGGACGAGAAAGAGAACCCCCCCCCAACCCTCATTTTAATTTATAGAGGGAAAAAATGGGCCTTGTGTGCCGGTCTAAGGTATACTAGAAAGAAAAAAAAAAAACTAATCACGGACCGTTTACCTCTGTTGTCAGAATTGATTGGTTAAGAGCAGGCATCTGTAGTTTAATGACATTTCTAGGCCTTCTACCCGGATATCTATCTAGTTTATTTATCCAGCTCATTTTGTCAGGAACTGGTCGAGCACCGGAGTGCCACTTCTGTTCTCCACATATTCATAGAATGAGAGCCATCTTGAGTTAAATTTATCTGTTTGCAACCTCAGTATAGCTGTGAGGGCTTCCATTTTCTTAATATTAATCACATTAGACCACCATTTTGAATATGTCACTTTTTCCCTGGAAAGCCATCTTTGTGTGATAGCTTTGGTAGCAGCTGCTATTAGTATAAAGAACAAGTATCTTTGGGCTTTAGTTTTAACCTCGGGGGGGGAGCCCCAATACCACATGAGGAAAGTCTGGCTTATCTTTTAACTGCAGTATTTCTTTTTATGGCTAGGGTTACCTCTTCCCAGTACTCCGCCAGCTTCCGACAACTCCAAAAAATATGATATTGAGACCCTTTCTCCGTGCACCCCCTCCAACATTTATCATTTCGGGAGGTGTCAAATTTGGCAGAGGTCTCTGGAGTTATAAAGTATCTAACTGAGATTTTCCATCTAAACTCTCTCCATACTGGTGAATTGGTGGTTTTATGTACTCCTTGCCATATAAGTGACCAGTCCTTGTCTGATATTTGGCCGTCAAATTCTGCCTGCCATTTATTTTCTACAGCTTGAACCTGAGTATCCCTGAGCCCTCCTGCAAAGTCTGCTGTAGATATGAAACAAGTTTTGGAGTCTCCTTTTGGCTTCTCAGGTGCATGCATTTTAGCGGTGGTAGGCCCGTTTGTATAGCACTTATCAACAGTGTTATTGATAAAGTGTCTACACTGAAGGTATCTAAAAAATCTTTTGGGGTAGTTCAAATTCCTCTTGGAGCTGCGAAAATGTTTTAACCCCCTCCACACACACTATCTGGCACAGATATTGGAGTCCTCTGTCTGACCATCTTTTCCAGCAAGCATCAGCTTGTGTTGCTGGGAATTGTGGCAAGTACTTCAGTGGGATATACTTCCAAGTGGGAGAAAATATCTCCCACCACTGTCTAACTCTAAGCCAAATTTTCAAGGTGTTTCTAGTCCAAATGTTACTTAAATTTTTAAGGTCTGCAGCTCTAATTACCCATGGCAGGTACCTCAGGGGACCAGGGGTGTGCTCCTTCCTCCATTCCGTACCATCCTTCTCCGTTCTTAGGCGACAAGCATTTTAGTATAGGAACTGTCTGGGCCACTAAAAATATTTTAACAAGTCTGGCACTCCCATTCCCCCTTTTCTTCTTCATCTCCTAGTATGCTCCACTTCAGTGGACGACGCCCTGCCCAAATAAATCTGGACAGCTTTTTCTTAGTTCTCGCCATACCTCTTATCGATAAGAATAGTAATGTCGAAATAGGAACAAAAATCTAGGTAGAATGTTCATCCTGATAGCTTCCACTCTGTTCATGAAGCTAGGGAATGCTCTGCCACCTCTGCAAGTCTTCAAATATTCTTTCTTTTAGTATCTGGTGGTTATAAGAATATAATTTGTTGATGTCTAATGGAATCGTCACTCCCAAATATTTAATTTTGTCCTTAACCCACTTAAAAGGTTCTATATTCTTTAGCTCTGTATCTGGCGGTCCACCCAGACTCAAACTCTCCGTTTTTCTATGTTCACTTAAACCCTGAAACTTCACAACTCATCCAACAATTGGAGCACCGCTGGTACAGAACTAACTGGGCCCCCAAATACAGCACTGTATCATCTGCATATAACGAGATCTTATTTCAATATTGTTTATTAGTATCCCTTTTATATCTGGGCTTTGGCGAATAGACTGTGCCAGTGGTTCCATAGTCAGTGCAAACAGTAGGGGGGACAAAGGACACCCCTGTCTTGTTCCCCGTTTTATATCGAATCTCTCTGAGCACAAGCCATTAACCCTGACCTGGGAAGTTGGGTTCTGGTAACACATGTTCACTCACTTAAGACAATTTCCTCCCACCCCCATTCTCGACATCCTCCTGCATATACACCCAGTTCACTCTGTCAAACGCCTTTTCGGCGTCAAGAAAAATTGCCACTGGGTTTGTATTGCTGGTGTATTTGTACGAGACCATATTCAGGAGTTTCCTGATATTGTCTTGCAAGTGCCTGTCCGGTATAAATCCTGTTTGGTCTGAATGAACTATGAGCCCTATACATTGCTGCAGTCTAGAGGCCAATATTCGGGTTAGGATTTTTAAGTCTTGGTTGAGGAGAGAGATGGGCCTATAGGATGAGCACTGAGATCTGGGCTTACCAGGTTTTGGGATAACTGTAACCAAAGCTTCTTGCCATGATTTTGGGAGTGGCCCCTCTTCCAAACTAGCGTTATAGATCCGCACCAATTTGGGTACTAATAACTTACTGAATGATTTGTACCATTCGCTGGCAAGCCGTCAGTCCTCAGCGCTTACCTGTCGGAAGGCTTTTAATAGCTATATAAATTTCTTGCTCTGTGATTGTGGCTGAGAGTGTCTCCTGAATCTTTGCTGGAAGGACAGGTAATTTTATGGAGTCCAGAAAGGCCGAGGTCCCGATCTAACTCTTTGTTTCCCCCACTCTCTGTGTAAAGTTCTTTGTAGAATGCTCTGAACTGTGAGTAATTTCTGGTGGCTTTGACCTCAATTTTATCCATATTCACACTGTCCCTTATCATTGAGGCATGTCTCTCAGCTTGTCTCTTCTTGCTGAAAGGCTAATAGTCTCAGGGCCCTCTCACCCATTTCGTGATACTTTGATTACAGAAACTAATGAGGCCCTCTGCCTTCCTACACTCCAGATCATGTAGCTCTTGTCTGGCCTGATTAAATCTTTAGAATCTTTTTCACCCTGTGTTTTCTTTATGTCTTGCTTCTATTTTTGAAATTTTTCTCTTAAGGTTTTCATTCTTTTCATCTGTTTTTCTTTGCGAAGCATAGCTAATTATTTGGCCCCTTACCACTGCCTTAAGGGTGTCCCACCACAGCATAGGTGAACATTCTCCTACAGGTGAGTTCTGTTCCAAGTTGGAAATTGTCTTGTCAATAAGTTTTTTAAAAGATTCATCATTTAACAAGGATACGTTTAGCCTCCAAAGGGGAGTTTTTTCCTCTTGCCCAAGGGTAAGTTTTACTGAAATTGGGCTATGATCCGAAAGGGTGATGGTATGTATCTTAGATTGTTCAACTGTGTGTAACTCTGTTTTTGCATTAGGAAGGTGGCTATTCGTGAGTATGAGTTTTGTGCCCCAGGTAAAAGTATAATCTCTTTCCCTGTGTGTTGTTCTCCATACATCTACCAGACCTGATTCCGACATCAGGGCTTTAAGCTTCTGCTTGCCATTTTGTTAGTGTTCTGGTTTGCCTGATGAGGCGGTCTAGGTGTGGTGAGGTTACTGTATTAAAATCACCCCATCAGTATTAGTCCTTGGGTGGGCTAGCTCTTTGCTAAAAACTTCTCCGAGAAATCTTTCAGTTCCTACATTTGGAGCATATATATTAACTAGGTGTATTAGTTTGTTGTACATTGAACAGGTCGCCCTAACAAACCTTCCCTGAAGCCCTTCTTCTGTTGAGTCAACCTTCAAGGGGCTGTCACGTCTAATAAGTATCGCCACCCCTGCCTTTTTACTTTTAGGGTGTGAGGCTGCCACCACCTGATTCACCCATCTCCTCCTGAGCTTAAGGTGCTCCATCTGTGAGAGGTGTGTCTCCTGTAGAAAGGCCACATCACAACCCAAGAGCTGAAGTTCTGACAATAACCTAGCTCTTTTCACTGGAGAATTAACTCCTTTTACATTGTATGAGATTATATTCAACCGAGGCATTTGATATCTGGAGGTTTATCCTTTATGCACCAGTAGCCAGCCCTATGCAGTCCATGAGTCCTCAGTCCAGCCTGCAAAAGCCCAAAATTAAACCCCCAAAATTTCAAGACTTTAAAACGTAAAAAGTTGTGATACAACTTGGTACCTAATTCCGGTACTATTAAAACAGATAACATTAAAACTATATACATTATATTGGTGTTGTTCTCGATGGCTTCCATGTGAAACCCACGGCAAAGACCCGTGGGGGGTCTTTTCGACCCAAATGGTGCCCCCTAAGATTGGGGCAAGAGGTCTAAGTGAGTTCCCTGTCAGGGAGCCCCTACCACCCCCTTAGGCCCGTCACTCCGAGATCAGGCCGAGATGTAAACGACCAACTTCAATTTCCTTTCTAGGAGCCCCCGCTCCCACCATCTTTACCCCTTCTCTCTCTTTAACTCTGTCTTTCTTCCTAACCGTGTTGTTACCTCTTAAGACTCTACGCATTTCATCCATGTCTCTTCCCTTAATTTCTACATTGTCTCTAGGAAATTGTTTCATCCCTGCCCAGTCTGACATTATATTAAGTTTCTTATCTGTCCCCACTTCTACATCTAGACCTTCTTGGGTTACTATTAGCTTATAGCCCTTTCCTTCTTTATCACTTATCCCTTTCTTCTAGGGCCTCTCTTACCCCATTAGAGGGATAGTTTCCCCCAGTGAGCAGAAGACTTCTTCCCTCCCAATTCCTCCTCTTTATAACCTCAGGTTACTTCAACCATCTCGGTTTTCATTCTGTAGGTTATCCTTGCTTCCCTTCCCCTCCCCACTAATGGAGCTAGGTCCTTTCCTTTTACCCTTTTAAATTTAGTTGTCTTTATCCATCTTTCTATCCTTAACTACTACGTCAATATCTGGTATTCATCTTGTGGGTTGCCCTACCCCGGTAAAGATAATTCTGTATATTTTTGCCTTTGGTTAAGATTGTCCTCCTATTTGCCCTCCCATTAACTTATTTTCTTAGTGTGTCCACCCCTCCCCAACTTCTATCCTTGCTTTTACTTGCATATAACCACCTCTATGTATCTATTTTTCCTTTCACCATTGCTGAATCCTTTTCCTTTTCCTAATATTTGTCCCCCTCCTTCCCCATCTTCTACCCACAACCTTAACTAAATCTCTTTTGTCTCAGTTCTTCTGCTCTTACTGTGTTCCATTTTACCTGAAAGGGGCTCTTCATGTCGCCTAGGGACCCATCTCCACCAGGTTGTTTTATAATAATGAGAACTCTTGTTTATTTCTATCAATCTCAAATGTCTTTTCTATTTCAAAGGGGATCTGCCATTAGGTAGACCTTAAAAGTCTCCAAGTTTATATGCAGCAACCTCATTCCCTAGGTCCAGTAATTTAAAAGAGTTTATTTCTTCAGTAAGTTTATGATGGTTCCAAACTCTTCAGTCCAGTCCTTTATCTTGCCCATTTTTTCTCCTACTATGGCGGTCCTTTGCTTCCTTGTAAACAAGATTTTATTTTGATTATCAAGTCCAGGATATCCGGAGCAGCTTCAGTGCGGGTAAGAACCTGGGTTAGCCCTCTTTCTTCCTCTGAGTTCGAGACTCTAGTCCACATTTCTGCTTTCAATTTACTCTCCAGCCTCTGCATATCTAGGTCAGGGACGCGTGTTTTCTAAACTTTGAGAACTTGTGCTGCTTCCATCAAATCTGAAAAACTTTGACCCCACTCTCTAGATGTATTTTGATTCTGGCTGGGAATAGCATTTGGGCCTTATGTCTCTTCTTGAGTTTTAACTCTCTGATAACCCCTGACCTTTTGTCTCTAACTGTAGTGCTGACGAAAGTCTTGGTCAAAAAGATTTGAGCACCTTCATATTTGAGGTCTCTTTGTCTCCACGCCTCCTGTAGAATCCAATCTTTACTTTTGGAAAAGACCATCCTGACAATAATAGACCGCGGTCTTGCAGCAGGGTCTTGGGTTTAGCAACTAGAGATCTGTGAGCCGATCAATGTCCATTTTGATATCTGGGGAGGCGGAGAGCACTACCGTAATAAATGCAGTACCATGTCTGCTGTTGAGGGAATCCTGCCTCAAGGCCTCTGGCATCCGCGTATTCTAAAATTATTTCTATGCGTGATCTCTTTCCAGACCCTCCAGTTTATGCTGGGTTTCTCTGTCCCTCTGTAATAACAGCAAAAGGAGCCTATCTGATCTCTTTTGTGTTTCTGAGATCAACATAAGGTTGGATGCATTAGTAGTTACTTTTTTATTTAAAGTTTGCACCTCTTTTTAAGGTCTGATAGAGATAGGTCGATTCTTGTAACTGTGGAAAGTATTTGCTGCAAAGTCCTCTAAGTCGTTTCAGTCGGTGCTTTCGGTAATCTGGCTCCCAGAGGGACTCAGGCTGTGCGTTTCACGGGTGACTGGACGCCGAATCCTCCATGTCCTCATCTAGCACAAGCTGTTTCAATTTCTGCAGGCTACTCGCCGATTTAGTGCTTTTGCTTCTCTGCTGCTTGCCTGCCATCCTCTTTCCCTTCGGGGATCGATCGTTTTTAGCTTACAGGAGTCGCGACTCATTTGGGAGGTACTCTTTTTAAGACAGCGGGAGCAGAGCTGCTGAAGTTAGCTTTCGGCCATCTCCGTGACGTCACCGGAAGTCGTTATGGAGTATTTGTAAACTTATCTTTGTACCTTCACATTTTACGTTATCTTATACTATCATTTTGTAAAGTTTTGCAGAATTGCTTGGGCTGTGTCTCAAAATGGGCTAATTACGAACCCAGTGTACTGACCTGGTAATCAGGGTCTGGATCACAAATCCAGTTTGAATCTGTTCTCCAAATGGGCGGTGTCTCAGGGAACAAAGAGATGGTTGAACCTATGATGTCAGAGTGACATATACTATGATGCAGCATGGTGGGATGCCCAACCAAAGACATTTGGGGTCTATGTTTGGCCCTGAAAAGTTAGTTAGAATTGGCACTCTGAGCGAACAACATCAAGGGTTCATGTCTGCCTTAACTCACCAAGTTCCCAGTTGGGGTAAGCATCTATTCTGCTTAGTATTTAGATAAAAGTGATTTTAGGTTCTTCTGTGTGTTTTGTATCTGTTTCAAAAATCTTTCTTTTAAGCTCTATAGAAATGCTGTATTCCCCATAGTCTTTGTGTGTAATATCCTGTGATATATGTAAAAATCGTGGAGTATTAAAGAGCAGCTGGCACCTTTGGGAAAACTTTGGAAAACATAGTATTTAGACACAATTCAGCTTGTATGTCATATATATTTTCTATGGCTTTCTCCTCTCCCGTACTTATTACTAAACAAATTCCCATAAAAACAAGATCTTTATCCCTTGGAGTTCAGCTGCCTTTACAGCTTACTCCCTACTTGAAACCATAATGCTGTGTTGTGACATCACCGTCTGTTGCCATGGGAATAACTGTGATGTCACATGCATAGTATTATGACATCAGGCTGGAAAGAAGCAACAGAAGCAGATGAACCCTCAAGAAATAACTATCCTGTTTTCAGGCATATGACCTCAGTAATAAATAATGGAGATAAGAAATTAAGAGCTAATAAGAAATATAAGCTGCTTTGTGTTCAGAATGACTTTTGGTGGCAGCTGACCTATCTAGGATTGAGGAAGCTTGTGTGATTGGCCACGGGGAGGCAGTGGCCACCTATAATAAGGTGGTGTCTGAAGCGCTGGATGCCATAACACCAGTTTGTATACGACCCAGATCTTCTCACTTGAGATCCCTGTGGTTTGACAGGGATCTCAAGGTGATGAATATCAAGGGACAGAAGTTGGAGCATTGCTGGCAGAAGTCCCAGCTAGATGTTGACAAACTGGTCCTGTGCACCCACTATCATGAGTACTACGAGGCAGTCTCCTGTAACAAGGCAGAGTTCCTGTCCAGGGAGATTGCGGAAGGGAGGAATAGACCTGCTCAGCTGTTTCGGACTGTGGACAGGCTTCTTCATCCGGCCTGCCTTCAGCTGAAAAAAGCCTTTTCATCAACCTTGTATGAGAAGTTTACTCTGTCCTTCTCTGACAGGGTGTCGGCTATCTGGTCGGGGATTCTGTCAGGTAGGCTTTTGCCTCGCAGTTGCCAGTCTGTTGGAAGCAGAGGAACTCTGCCTGCCTGGGAAGAGTTTAGGCCAGTGGAGGTGTCTGAGGTGACTCAAGTGATCTTAGAGCTGAAGCATTCATCTTGTGAACTGAACCCAGCCCTGACATGTTTCTTGATGGGATGTACCGAGGCTGTTGGCCCAGTGTTTGCTGGGATAGCCAGGTGTTCGATGGTGGAGGGGGTGTTCCCAACTTCTCTGAAAGAGATGCTAGTTAGACCCCTCCTAAAGAAACCTTCCCTTGATTCAGACATCCTAGCGAATTACTGCCTTATCTCCAACCTGCCTTTTTTGAGTAAGGTTGTTGAGAAACTGGTAGCACAGCAGCTCGAGGATCAGCTCATGTCCTTTGACATCTATGAGCCATTTCAGTCGGGTTTTTGGGCTAGTCACAGCACAGAAACCACACTAGTCAGGGGGCATAATGACTTACTCAGAGCTAGAGATAGAGAAGACAGGTCAGTTCTTGTGCTTCTCGATCTCTCTTCAGCTTTCAACATCATGGACCACATTGTGCTTATTGATCGGCTCTGTGAATTTTGTGAACTCGCCGGTGCTGCCATCAGATGGTTTGAGTCCTATCTCTCAGACAGGGTGCAGCAGGTAGTGATGGGGAATTTCTCCTCCTCTTCCATGCCTCTGCCCTGTGGAGTTCCACAGGGCTTGATCTTGTCACTGATACTGCTCGCGGTCTATATGCTGCCTCCAAGTGAGATCATCCGCCAGTACAGCGTGGAGTTTCATTGCTATTCAGATGACATCCAGCTGTATTTGTCATTTGCCCCCAGGACATCTGGTGCAGTTGATGTGCTTAACACCTGTCTAGCTAAAATCAATGACTGGATGGCTTCCAGCTGGCTGCGACTCAACCCGGACAAGACAGAGGTGTTGGTGGTCAAGCCAGGTAATGGGCATGATGGGTTGCTACCTGAAGTGGACTCTGGTCTTTTCCTAGGATCTGCTCCATTGGTTGCTTCCCTGAAGGTGCAAAATCTAGGTGTGATCCTGGACAGCAAACTGACCTTCGATGATCAGGTGTCATCTGTTGTGAAGAGTGATTTTTACCACTTGCAGAACATCGCCAGGATCAAACCCTTTGTCCCGCCTGAAGATCTGCCAATCCCAATACATGCCTTTGTGACCTCCCGATTCGACTACTGTAACGATCTTTATTTGGGGGTCATGGGAGGGACCCTCAGCAGGCTGCATCTGGTGCAGAATGTAGTGGCCTGGTTATTGGTGGGACTATCTCAGTTGTGCCATGTGACTCTGGTTCTGCATGTTCTGCACTCACTGCCCATCAAGTGGAGGGTCCTTTTCAAGGTGGGCTTGCTCACCTATAAGGACCTAAATGGGCTGGTCCTGGCTACTTGTCTGAGTGAATGTCACCTATGACCTCTGCCCACTCCCTCCGCTCCACTTTGAAGGGCCTCCTGGATGTTTTCAGGGTTCAGCTCAAGACCTCTGGTGACCAAGCATAGGGCCAACCCTGTGGAACACACTTCCAGCTGTAGTCTGGGAGGCCTCATCAATTGGTGTCTTTAAGCAGAGGCTTAAGGCCCATTTTTCTGTCAGGCTTTTGGGGATTGAGCCATCCCCCCACCCTACCCTCAGCTATTTCATATTTTATACTTTATATTTATGCTTTTAAGAATGTTGTTTTAAAGATTTTGACATTGCACAAACGTTATTGTATTTTGTATTCTGTTTTTATTGTGTACGGTGCCCAGAGCCTCCGGGATTGGGCACCTTAGAAATAAAATTGCCTTGCCTTGCCAAATATTATATTTTACAAAGTTTTTCTTGAGGCGTCAGTGGCTATTTAAATATTATATTTTTATACTTCAGGCTTTCTGTGACTGAATGACTTCTGGTACAGATAACAGCTATATTGAGAAAAGCTGTGATCTGTCTTCAAAGAGGACAGCTATAGTTAACATATTTTATCGTTAAGTATTCTTAGCTGTGACTGAAGGGGTGGTTGTCTAATCATTGGTAAGGAGACCTGTACTCTGTGTGCAGTGGCTTTGGTGGGTTTTAGACCTAGCACACCCCAAGTATGGGTCACACTTAGTAGTGACAACATATCCAGGTACCCTTGCAGGCATCTGAAAGGTTTAGAGAACTGGTAACAGTCACAGGCTGAGTTCTGGAAGAGAACCAGTTTGTGACAGGTACACTAGCCTGACAGGGGGTGTTCCCTCCAGTCAACTATGGCTGCTAAAAGTTTTTAAAGAACCAACACAAAGGAATGGGAGCTGAATACAAGAGCACTAGAGGAGCACATACTGTATAGTTGGTACACCGTGGCCCAAGAGAGCAGGAGGAGACTCAGCTGAAGATTGTAGAGGAGAATTACCTCTCAGGTTCTTGTTCATCAGAAGCTAGCAGAAGAGACTGTAGATAAGTGGCATCAGTAAGTGTAATAAACAAGTTTATTACACAAAATCAGAACCAGGCCCTTGCAGGAGCTTACCTAGATACTGGGAGCCAGAGTATTCCCTACACCCCGGGATATGAAGGTGGACTCAGAGAGAGAGAATATGCTGCAGTAGCTTTTATACTATAGATAATTATTGTAGCAACACATTCTTCTTATACACATTAGAATTACAGACAAACCCTATTGGCTAAAATGCTAGGTGGCTCCTTGATATCAGAGATATACATTGCAGTGAAGTCAGCTAATTTGTGAATGCAATGGTTTCACACAGAGCATGAGAAAAGCAAGTGCAGTGTTACAAAGATCCACACGATGGTGGCAAAGATCACGCATTCATTGTACAGTCTTGTCGCTAAGATGGCAATATGTGTTATAGTCAGAACACAGCAATACGTTATTGGTACATTGCATATCTATTTCCAATGAATCATAACAATAATCTTATTGATTGTTCCTGATACCTTACTCTTATATGGTAGGTACCTACACCCTAATAGGTTAGTACTGATTATAGCACGTGTTGGAGCCAGATTAGATAATACTGAGGATGCTGTCAGGGGTGTACTGTAGGTTTCCAATATAGGTTAGGGGATCAGGCCTAACAAGTTGCTGGGATAAAATAGTTCAGATTATCTTTCAAGTGATGGAGAGGCAAGTCTCCCTTCAGCATGATGCAAGGCAAGCAGTCAGCTCATTTCTAGCCTCAGAATCTCAGTTCTTTAGTGGAAGACAAGACGTGCACAATGAGATTTTCAGTTCCAGCTGTGCATCTAATAGACCTGAAGGAACTGGAGCTCACAGCCCGACTTCATGCCCACTTTACTTGTACCCATGATCACTTTCTGCCAGTGCAAGAACCACAGGCATCCCACATCATTACTTTCTGCCTCTCAAAAAGTAAAATGACTGCAGATGTCCCCATGATAACTTCCTGCAAATCAGAGTGCAACAACCACAAGTGTCCCTGTGTTCATTTCCTGCTAATCAATGCCTAACCTTGGGACAGCAGTGTATCCCTACTTGTAATAGTCACACTGTGATCTCTTCAATGGAGTGGAACAATCACATGCATCCCCATATTAACTTCCTGCCAATCAATGTCTTCCCATGGGTATGCCATGTATTTATGCTTGACACAGTGACACAGTAGTGCCTCAAGGAGTGCAACAACCATTGGTGTTCCCAGGACAACTTCATGCCAATCAATACTGTATCTTCTCTTTTGTCAACTTTGCTAATGAAGGTCAATGATTTCTCCACCTGGTGCACCAGCCTTCCTGTAATTCTCTGACTTGACACAGGCCTTTGATACTACTTGTCACCCCCTGCTTTTATCTAAATTAGCTCCCCTGGGTCTATTGTATACCCCTTTTACTGGTTTAAGTTAATACATGCCTGACAGATCACAGGAGGTTAAGGTGGGGCCTGACATCTGCCCCTCACTCCCAGTCATACGTGGTGTACCACAAGATTCTGTCCATATTGGGCTTCTCCTGTTTTCTGTATTCATCAATGATCTCCCTAGGTCAATTGACACCGCAAGCCTTCACACATATAATGCTGACACCATCATTTATTCCTCTGGGCCTGCCTCACCACAGTCCAGTGGGACCTTCAGAATGACTACACAAATATTCATAATGGGTTCCACTCTAATTAGCTAGATGTCAATCAAAAGAAAATTGTCTCCATGTAATTCGATTCAAAACAATGGCTTTCTAAATCCCTCTCATCTCCTTGTCAGGTGCTTTTCCATAATAACGTATCTTCCTACTAATGCCTGGTTTCACGCTTGGTCAGTCCATAGACTAAAAAGATCATGTCAGCAGCTTGATTTCCAAATGCTTTGAAAAATGCAAGATGCTTAATATGGTGATAATCTGTCTCCCCCTTTGCACTAGAAGATGCATTTGGGAAAGGATGATTTTCCCTACCCTGGACTATGAGGACGGGCTTTTCTTCCTTGCTTCCAACTCTACCATCACCAAACATACCAGCCTCTTCAATGCTCTCTGCAGGTCTGCTCCAGATTGTCCTCCTAGCACTCACCACTATATACTGTACAATGTACAATCAACTGGGCTTTGCTACACCTGTGATATGACACTCCCTACATAAGGCCACATAGGCTGCTTGCTAAATCTGGGCTCAGAAACCCCACTGAGTACCTACACAGAATCCTGTCCCCTGCTTCCAAAACTTCCTATTCTCTTAGATGTGAAGCAGGCAAGAGGTTTCAGACCCCTCTGTTTAAACAGAATGCAGGCCAAATGCCCTCAGATACAGACTCCCACAACTGTGGAATAGCCTCTGCAATACCCTAACCTTGGTTGCCCAGCAGCTTGTCTGCCAGACCTAGGCTTATGGAGTTCTACATGGCGCCTCTTACTCCTGCCATTACTGCCCTTCCCTCTGGCTAGTACCTGTCATCCTCCTACAGTGTTGGTCAGGTTACCAACGTGATTGTGTCCATGTTGTTGTTACTGTTGCTGTATATATTAATCGATATTTACATACATGTATGACTGTAGTTTATGCACATAGTTTGTAGCTTACTGGTATTGTGCTCACCTCTGATTTATTAGCCTTTAATTCTTCTCTGTGTTCCGCCACCCCACCTCCCTCACCCATGGTCCCAACTGGAAACAAGCCTCGTGGTCTCTTCTTGTATATCTAGTAAATTTTGCTTTAAATTAAAGTTTTAAATAAATTAAACATAAAGATATCATGCCATTGTGTATTTTCTGACATTTGTGGCATTCCCTAGTCTCTACCCATGAGCTATTCTATTATGAAGTAAATGTTGAATCATCAGAAAATGGAATGTTATCACTCATTGAGGAATCATTGTTTTGCCATTATGACCACTGGACATTAAATTAAATTTTTATTGCTGATTTCAGCAATGATTTCATGCATCACTGATTATGTTTTGGTATCATTTCAGAAAGAAACTGATGAAACCCTTACTTCCAACGTGTGGATGGATCATGTGAGTATAATATTCAGGCAGCTTAGAAGGTATACAATACCGGAGCAGACAACAGCAGTGTGCACATATAGATACTGATGATTCCAAAAGGCACAATTATTGACACATTCAGATTCATATTCTGAATATCAATTTCATTTATATTTGGATTTAACATTTGTATGCAAACTTTGTTTTGCAGCAAAGCTGGTGATGTTAATAGTTTACACCCCCCAAGGTGCCTGAGGTTAATCCCACAGTTCCCCCATACCCTCTGATGCTGCCAAATATATATATATATTCATTGCAAAAAAAGTATGTTAATGTATATATTAAGGTTACAAAGTCACAAAAGGAAAACTGGCATTTTTTAACCCTTACACCCACCCACTCCTCCAGCCCCCTACCTTCATGACGTAAGACCAAGCTACAAGTCTGGGACCATGCTTCATGGGTCTGATGCTTAAAGCTACAGGCCAGCAGGCCCCACAAGTCTGCTGGTCCCTGTATGGTCTGTAGGATCAGTCAGAACATTTTACACTCCGGGTCCTGACGGTGCAGCGTGAAGCAAACAATGACTCGTAACTTTCTTGGCACAGAGCACTACTTGCTTTGCCCAAAGCATAAGACATACCTTTCCTTGTACAGGGCCCCAGAACCATTGATTGAAGCAGCAGACCCATGGGGCATGGCCCCAGCCTTGCAGCTTAGCCTTGGGTCACAAGGGTAGGGGCTGGGTTGGGGGTGGGCTTTAGAGCTGAAAAATCACAACTCCATATTTCCTTCTTTTAGTGACTTTTTAACCCTAATTCATGCATTTTTTGCAATGAATTTCCTTACTGTTTAAAAATGCAGACTCATAACTTACCATTGTGTCCTGCATGAAGCAGGAGGGGAGTCCTAAATTGCATCATATAGGGCCTTTCAGGTGGGGGACGTGAGACCTAACTTTTTTGTTATACAAAGCAGGAGGTGAGAAATACTTTTCTTTATATTTTATTTGTGAATGACAATCTGTAGCACAAAATTCACCCTTGAGTTTTTGGTCGTGTTCCTGAAACATCTTTCTGTTTCACAGCTTTAAACATTTTGTTCATGTCAGATTTAATTGATTTTTCTAGGCTCATGAATGGAAGGAAATTTTTTTTCAGTCAGGTTTGTGACTATTTTTATCTTGCAGTTCTTCTTTTGTTATATCTAACCAAGCATGTACACGACCCCTTCCCACACAGGCTGAGTTCTTCAAAGTCTGTCTCGATGATTTTTTCCAGGAAAATGCAAACATTTTTTTTCTAATTAAAAATCTAAACCTTATCCAGTCTCCTTCTCAGCTATCCCACCACCCTCAGATGACAGCTTGTCCTTCCCCCCCATATCCCCACAGGAAGTTTTCAACACATTATTCTCCCTTTCACCCAAATAACACAGCCCTGATGGACTGGACCCCAGGTTGCTCAGTCTCTCTGCCCCAGCTATAACCATCCCCCTTGCCTACATACTGAACCTATCCTTCTCACCCTCAACTGTCCCCAAAGCCTGAAAAATGGGCAAGGTCATACTCCTCCTCCACAAGGGCGGTGACCCTTCTCGCGGGAGCTACTATCCCATTTCCCTACTCCCTGCCCTGGTGAAACTCCAGGAAGCCTTTGTAGTCTCTAGGCTCACCTCCTTCCTTGACAGCACCTCCTTCCACACCCCCTTCCAGTCAGATTTCAGAAAGTCCCACTCTACAGTATCTTCCTTTCTCTGCATTGGAGATTCCATTTTTACCGCTATGGACAAAGGCCACCTCACCTCAACTATCTTTACAGACATAGCAAAAGCCTTAGACTCAGTGTCCCACTATCTCAATGAACTGGTCACCTCAGGCCTCTTTTCCTCTCCAGTGAAATGGTTCCAGTCCTATCTTTCTGACCACCAGCAGTCCGTACAAGTCACCAACACACTATTCCCTCCTCTCACTACCTATGCAGGTGTCCCCCAGGGCTCTATATTGGGGCCAATTATTTTCTCTATCTTCCTAAACAACCTTCCCTCTATCTGCATTGCTGTGAATATTCACATGTATGCCGACAATACACTGCTATACCTGTCAGGCCCCTCGTGTAATGCACTCGAAGCCCCTCTCCAGCTTGACTTCCTTAATGTTATACAATGATTTAACATAAACCAGCTCACATTGAATACTAAAATGACTATATCAATGACATTTGGCTCCTCCCAGAAACTTGATAAACTCCAGCCCCCCCCCAACAATCTTTTACACCCTTGATGGCACCAAACTGGAATCTGTGTCTGTCTTTAAATACTTGGGAGTCTGCCTCGACCCCAGATTGGATTTATCCCACCACATTGTCTCCCTACACACCAAACTCCACCCAAACTAGAAGCTTTGTATCATTCCAAAGTCTGTCTAACCCTCCCTACTCATCAAGAGCTTATTTTAAAATTAATACTCTCGTTGTTTGATTACGCTGGTGTGGATTATGGATCAGCCTCCTCCTCCTCTTCCCTCAGTAAGCTCAACACCTTGTGTAACACCTTCTACTGCTTTGCCACTGATCTACCCCCACTTATCATTGTTCACTTTGCTCTGCACTCTATGTCCTTCCACTCCCCCTCCACCATCAAGTGCACAGTGCATCTTTTATAGCTAAATATTGGTTTAACTTTCTCCCAGCCTATCTCTCCTCCCTCCTCTTGCCAGCTGTTGCCTCTGGCTACCTCCTCCACTCCAGAGACTTGTGCACTTTCTCCACCCCTCAGGTGCACTCCTATGCTGGAAAATCTGCCTTCTCTTACCACCTTCTCCTACTCTGAAATCAGCTCCCCCTCACTCCTGTGGTTGTCCCCCTCCCATTCCTCCCTTAAATATCAGCTAAAACTCTCTTTACAGCTCTGCTGCTCCTGCATCCCTGCCCAGGCTCCCAGTTGATACCCCCCATCCCCTCTTCATTTGGCTGGTGCCCCCTCCAAGCTAGCCTTCTAGCCCTAAGTTCAATGTCAACCTGAACTCCACCTCCTAAGCTTTTCTGCTGCATATATCCTTCCCCCATTTCAGCCCACCCATCCCACATATCTACTGCTTTTTATTTCTGCTCATTCAATATAAAACATGCTTTTTTCCTTATTGTTCCTTGATATGCAACTGTAACATGGATCTTTTGTTCATGTAACTGTTTTTGGATTGTAAATATCTGTATATTCTTCACCAATGTGTCTGCTCATTGTAACTCTTTTTGTATTTTAAGTATATGTATATACTCTTCTTCCCCTTTCCCCGGGTTACACATGGAAACAAGCTCCAGCTGTGTGTCTTTCCTGGCTACCAACTGTTAAATAAATAAATAAATAAATAAATGCATTAGACATAAAACCAACATACAGAAATCTTGGCTAAAAGAAGGATCTCCAAAGGTACAAGAATCTAACTGGAATACAGTTTGGAGTAATACAAATAAATATTAAATATATAATATATATATATATATATATATATATATATATATATATATATATATATATATAAACAAAACAATGCCCAAGGCTTATTTCACTCTTTGGCCCCCCTAATATATACAATGACATTTAAAGATTCACCTGTATGTTAGAGTAATTGCTCACAAATATGTACTGTACAATGTTCATAAAATTAAACCATACTGACTTAAAACAAAGTAAGAAACATCTAAAATATTACATATGGACTTGACCATGTCATTTAAAATGTTTATTCTGAACGATTTTTCTGGGCTAGCTCTTAATAGCAGACAAAATATTTTATTAGCCATAATTACCATGACTACTGAAACATTGATTTTGGAAAATTGGTACAACCTAAATGTTCCTCCCTGAAACCTGCAAAGGTGGCAGAATAATTTGAAAGCCACATTAAGCTGTGAAAAATTATTTATGAATCATAATTTTTCTTGTGACTACAAGGATAAAACTTGGAAGGAAATTGTTAATCTTTTGCTTCCTGCACTGAAAATATAGAGTTTAATTAATTGGTAATTTCATCTTGTGTTATAGGATAATTACCATACTAGTAAAATGGTAGAATAATGTTTTTTTTTTTACTTGGTTAAGTTTGTCATCCTTATGTTGATGTAGTTATGAAACAATAAAGATGTTACTAAAAACGTTGAATTGAGGTTGCTCACACTGAATAAGGTAACTTGAACTGAGATTGCTCATGCTATATAAAGTAAGTTGAATTGAGATCACTCATGCTATATTTTATAAGTTGAACTGAGGGTACTCTCACTGTATAATGCAGATTGAATTGAGATCAAACATGCTATATAATGTAAGTTGAATTGAAGGTGTTCACACTGAATAATGTAAGTTGAATGGTGGTTATGCATGCTGTATAATATAAGCTGAACTGAGGTCGCTGACACCGAATAATATAAATTGAATTGAAGTCGCTCACACTGAATAATATCAGTTGAACTAAAGCCTCTGACGCTGCGTAATATTAGTTGAATTGAAGTCACTCACACTGAATAATGTCAGTTGAATGGAGGTTGCTCACACTATATGATGTAATTTGAATTGAGGTCATGCACACTGAATAATGTAAGTTAAATTGAGGTAGTTCACATGGAATAATATAAGGTGAACTGAGGTCTCTCACACTGAATAATATTAGTTGATATGAGGTCATTCACACTGAATATTATAAGTTGAACTGAGGTTGCTCACACTGAATAATATCAGTTGAATTGAGGTCACTCACACTGAATAATATCAGTTGAATTGAGGTCGCTCACACTATATAATGTCATTTCAATTAAGGGCGCTTATACTGAATTATATACGTTGAATTGAGATAGCTCACACTGAATAGTATAAGCTGAACTGAGGTCTCACACGCTGAATAATATTAGTTCAAATCAATCAAATCAAATCAAACTTTATTTATAAAAGGCGCCTTTCAAAACCAAGGCACCTGTACAATAAAACCACACATATTTTTAGAAATATCCAAATAAAATTAAAACTAATAAATACAATAGCAGCTTTAGTAGTTAAAAAATGCCAGGCTAAAAAGATGCATCTTTAAAGCAACTTTAAAACTTTGAATGGTCAGGCAATCTCGTACCCGAAGAGGTAGAGAATTCCACAGGGTTGGGGCTGCAAAACTAAATACCCTTGCCCCAGATGCTTGTAAACGAACCCTGGGAATCTCTAGCAATCCCACATCAGTGGATCAGAGAAGGCGGAGGGGACAGTAGGGGTGAAAGAGATCTTTCAGGTAACTGGGTCCCTGATCATGTAGGGCCTTATAGGTTAACAATGCAACCTGGAAGGTGATCCGCCACTGTATGGACAGCCAGTGCAGTCCGTGGAGCACAGGCATTATATGACTGGTTCTAAAGGTACCAGTCAAAAGCCTGGCTGCTGCATTCTGCACTGGCTGCAAGTGGTGGATATCAACCCCCAGGAGCCCTAAGTAAAGGGCATTGCAATAGTCAAGGCGGGAGGTAATGAAAGTGTGAACCAATGTTGGAAGATCATCGGGAGGAACCAGGTGCTTTATCCGGGTGATATTCCTCAGATGGTAAAAAGAGGTTTTGACAACTGCCGACACCTGCAGTTTTAGGGTCAGGCAGTCATCAAGCATAACACCCAGGTTCCGCTCCTGGTCTGAGGTAGTTAGCTGGACACCTCCAAGCCATAGACCTGAAGGAGAACCTGCCAACACACCAACCTCACGACGACCTGGGTTCACAACCAGCACCTCAGTTTTTTGGGGGCTCAACTGCAACCAGCTCATATTCATCCAGTCCTGGATTTTGGTCAGACAGCTGTTAAATATCGAGACAGCATCATCCTGATCAGGCACAAAAGACATGTACAGCTGAGTATCATCTGCATAGCAGTGAAAACTCAAGCCGTACCTCCTAATAATCACTCCCAATGGCAGTATATACACCGCAAACAACATGGGCACCAAGATGGATCCCTGTGGTACCCCACAGGATAGTGAAAATGGAGATGAGTTAACAAACCCAGACACCACCCTCTGGGTCCTACCCTCAAGGAAAAATCAAAACCATCTGAAGACTGACACCGAAAGTCCACAGACAAACCTCAGGTGATCCAACAGTCTGCCATGGTCCACAGTGTCAAATACCACAAAGAGATCAAGAAGGACCAAGATGGAATGAGTCTTTCAATCTCTTGCAATTAGGAGGTCATTTAGTACCCAAACAAGGGCTGTCTCCATACTATGTCTCTTCCTAAATCCAGACTGGAGAGAATCATGAATATTGTGGCTGGTCATATGGTCATTCAACTGTGATGCCATCACCTTCTCAGTAACCTTATCCACAAAGGGTAGGTTAGAGACAGGCCTGTAGTTATCCAGTCAGTCTGGGTCCAAAGAGGACTTCTTAAGAAGGGGCCGAACCACAGCCTCCTTTAGTGGTTCTGGAAAGATTGCCCTCTCCAAGGACAACCAGACAATCTCGGCAAGGACTGGGCTGATGGCATCCACAAAACTGAATAAAAGGTGCATGGGCCCCGGATTCAAACTACAGTTGGTTGGACATAATAACTGAATAACCATCACAATATCACTGATTGTGGGCCGGCCAAAGTCGCACCACACAAACTGGGCATCCGACATCTCCTGCCAATAATTGCTACTTCCTTGAGAGAGGGTCAAGCAGATATTGGACCTGGTCGTGGCAGTCTTATCCAAGAAGAATCGAGCAATCTCCTCACACCACTCTTGGGAAAAAGCGTTTCCAGACTGAAGACAGAGTGGATTGCACAGTCTGTCTACAGTCTGGAAATGCTGAGCTGGTCAATTCTGCACAGCAGTAATTTCCCTGGACAGGAATTCTGCCTTCTTATGGGTCATTGCAGATTGATAGACTGAATAGTGGTCCATCAAACAAGTCTGTCACATATCAGGCCCGACCTCCGCCGGCGCCTCTCTAACCTTCATCCGACCCTTCTCAACTCCCTCAAGGTCTCATCAAACCAAAGAGACCTGGGGCAAAGACTGAAGGGGTGAACATGAACAGAAGCAATGGAATCCAGGGTCTCTGTCACTGTCTTATTATAGGCTAGTACCAGATCCCCCGGATCTGTGCATTCACTCGGCATACCCAATAGGTTCAACACAGCCATCAGGCCATCAGGAGATACACCCCTCAAAGGGTGGTATCGGACCATCTCCATAGGGACAGGCCTCCTGGGGGGGGCCATGAAACTGAACCCGATGGTATGATGGTCAGACCACCCGACTGGTTCCACCACCAGATCAGATATCTCCATCCCCAGGAGAAATACCAAGTCCAGTGAATGACCACCAGTGTGAATTGAGAAGGAAATAACCTGTGTGAGGCCCAGTGAACTCATTAACTGGAGGAAGTCCTGTCCAAACTGCAAGAGTTCATCGTCGACTCAGGCATTGAAATCCCCCAGGATCAGCCATCTGTGGGATTCCAATGTCAGGTCAACAATAAAGTCTGTGACTTCCCGCAGGAAAACATTCCCATCACCTGGTGGATGGTAGACAAGAAGAATCCTGCACCCCACACCCTCACCCATGATACATTCAAAAGAATTGGTGGCTCCCACTGGTACTTCCATCAGGTTCAGTTCTGATTTAAAAACAAATGGCCACCCCCCCACCCCTATTATCCGTCCTCAGGCGCTATATCACAGAGTACCTAGCTTGAACCACTGCAGCCAAAATAGGACCAGCATTCTCATCCAGCCAGGTCTTGGTGATGCAAGCCAAGTCAGGTGATTTAATAAGATTGGCACGTATAGTGGTCTTGTTTTTAATAGACCTGGCATTACATAACAGCACCTGAGTCAGATGAGCAGCCGAGGAAGACAGAGTTTCCTGCCTGCTATAAGCAGAGCCCTTGGGTATGGGAACCAGACAGGGAGGACTCCTTTCCTGGACTCATTTTGCCCCAGGGCACCTCCTTGTCCCCACAATCCCAATCCGCCCACTCCTTTCCATTTCCCGAACAGGCGGAGCCCCCACCCTAGACCGCTTAGCTATCCCCAGGTACCCTACACTGTCTTTACACCTCCGGAGACAGGAAGGGACAAAAAAAAGGGCGGGAGGTTCCTCAACCTGGAGGGGGAATAATGTCTGACTGTCATTGTACCTGCCCAACACATATTTGCCACAGATCACAAACACTCAATCAAATAACATTCAGTGCAATACCAAAAACTGTCAAACTTCCGCACCACTCCACACAACAACTACACACACAACAACCACACACACATCAAACAACAACCACACACACAACAAACAAACAAACAGCCAAAAATCCCCCACCCCAACAGCTATATAGAATCAGTTATATAACGAGGTGTTAAATGTTTTTAAGTAGCAGTAAGTATCACAAACTTTTCCAATTGAATAATTAATTTCCTCTGGAGAGCTCCCACCTCTCCAGAGATAAAAGTTATTGCCCCTGACACAATCTCTCACATAAGTCTGGGGAGCATTCAACAAATTAATAAGAAAGTTAATTATTAGGCACTCTCACTACAAACAAAGTCTCCAGATGATGTCTCTCCAAAGATCATCGATTTACTTTAAAATGTAAACAGTCATAGGGGTCTCTCACTGCCCATGAAGCAAAAACCCAGCCCAATATAATGAATGGAGAAACAAAAAGGGACAAACCAGGTTGTGTACCAGTCCAGATTCTCCAATCCAGGTTCTTCTTTGGCCTTCCGAATCTCCAGCTCAGACTACAGTAATAAATGTTCAATAAATGGCAAGATGTCCCCCAAGTGCTCCGCAAACGACTATCCCCCCAGCTCTACCAGTGACCCAACACCTCAGCTCCCATTCGAATCAGCCCACTGGCTGAATCCTCAGTGAGCCTAGGGGTAACAGATTCAAGGCCAGCCCTCCGTCAAGCCCTACCTCCAACCCCCATGTGGAACACAGGCTAGATACACACCAAGCGGTCCCCCCCCAAAGCCCAAGGGGTACAAGCAACTTCAGCCAATATAACTGGGCAACAAAACCCCCAGTCCAAAAGGACAGCACAGCTCCCCAAACTTTCGGATCAGGAATCAACATGGAACCAATTCACTGAAGCAGTTCCATGACGAGTGAGATGGTCCAGCATCAAACCCAGTCCAGGAACAAATGCCCAACCCTGCTCTCCAAACAACAGTTCCGAAGCAGAATCCACTCTCTTGTCAAGGCACACAGCTCCCCCAATCCTCCAGGCAACAAGGTCGCACCACCCAGAACAAATACAGAAGGTAAGGGCCTCAATTATTTCACTACAATATTTTTGGGCCAGAATAACAGTGTTCCACATCTACCAAGAGTCATGGCAGTGCCTTTATAGTGACTCTGGAGCCCCAGGTTAAGTTATCACTGCCACCTAAATCCCGATACACACCTAGCGATAATTGATTCACTAAAACACCCTCTCTCACAAAACACTGATCGCTAAACTATGATTGGCACTGCTAATGCTGCTACTATGACTAAAAATGAATGAATTGCTAACAGTAAATAAAATAGAATGATAAAATATATACTACTCTAACTCTATCTCTCTAGAGGTCAGGCCAGCGTGGTCGTCATCTTCCTTCCTCGCATTGTTAAATCTAGCACAGCTTAATAGTTGAATTGAGGTTGGTCACACTGAATAATATAAGTTGAACTGAGGTCTCTCACACTGAATATCTGTTGAATGGAGGTTGCTCACATTGCATAATATAAATTGAATTGAGGCCACTCACACTGCATAATGTAATTTGAATGGAGGTCACTCACACTGAATAATATAAGCTGAATTGAGGTAGTTCACACTGAATAATATAAGTTGAACAGTATCCAGCAAACAAGGCACTGAAATTGGGCACTGACAAAAACAGCGACTCAGTTATAGTGCCTGTGTTCAAAGCTACCAAGCAGGGGGGTGATCGGATACTGGGGTGGATGAATACCGTGACAGGATATAGTGGATATATGTGCATGTGAGCACATGCATGGGGGGGAGAGGCATGGGAGGGGTGGTATATGGGAGGAGGTGTGGCAGGCAGCTGCTGAGCTGGTCCACTAGCATGGTAGGAAGGACGGTTGGCTGGGAGGCACAGGGTACAGGGTTTGGGTCTGGTGTGTTTTGTTTTTTTTTGCTGGCAGGTGGCATGTATTTTTTTAAGTTTTTCAACCCCCAAAGTGCACCTCCCTGGAGTTGAGAATCCTTAAGTAGAGGGGTGCAGGGGGCACAGCCCTCCCACATTAACAATGAGACTTGCAGGTCTCGGGTGCTGTTGTTGTCTGTGCTGCGAGTGCATATCACCAAAATTGATTTTCGGCATGTACTGTTGCCATAACAGCGATCGTGTTTCCACGATCGCCATTATGACATGGAACCAAGTTGAACTGAGGTCACTTACACTGAATAATAGTTGCACTGAGGTTGCTCACACTGTATAATATAAGTTGAATTGAGTTTGCTCACATTGAATAATATAAATTGAATTAAGGTCGCTCACACTGTATAATGTAATTTGAATTGAGGGTGTTCACACTGAATAATGTAATTTGAACAGAGGTAGTTCACACTGAATAATGTAAGCTGAACTGAGATCTCTCACACTGAATAATATGAGCTGAGTTGAGGTTGCTCACACTGAATAATATCAGTTGAATTAAGGTCGCTCACACTGTATAATATAAGCTGAATTGAGAGCACTCTTACTATGTAATGTAAGTTGAACTGAGGGCACACTGACTGTATAATATAAGTTGAAATGAGGCCATTCATACTGTATAATATAATTTGAATGGAGGTCACTGACACTGAATAATATAAGTTGAATTGAAATCACTCACACTGAATAATATCAGTAGAACTAACGTCGTTGACACTGAGTAATATAAGTTGAACTGGGGTTGCTCACACTGAATGATAGAAGTTGAACTGAGGTCACTCACACTGAATAATATCAGTTGAATTGAAGCTGCTCACACTGTATAATATAAATTGAATTGAGGTCACCCACATTGAATAGTATAAACTGAATTGAGGTCACTCACACTGAATAATATTAGTTGAATTGAGGTCTTTCACACTGCATAATATAAGCTGAATTGAGGTCTCTCACACTGCATAATATAAGTTGGATTGAGGTCTCTCACACTGCATAATATAAGTTGAATGGAATTCACTCACACTGCATAATATTAGTTGACTTGAGGTTGCTCACATTGTATAATATTAGTTAAACTGAGGTTACACACATTGAATAATATGAATTGAATTTAGGTCACTCACACTTATAAAGTAATTAGAACTGATGATGCTCACACTGAATAATATAAGTTGAATTGAGGTAGCTCACACTGCATAATATAAATTGAACTTAGGTCTCGCACACTGAATTATATTAGTTGAATTGAGGTTGCTCATACTGAATAATATCAGTTGAACTGAGGTTGCTCACACTGCATAATATAAGTTGAATTGAAGTCACTCACACTGAGTAATATAAGTTGAATTCTGGTCACTCACACTGAGCAATATCAGTAGAACTAAAGTTGCTGACACAAAATAATATAAGTTGAATTGAAGTCGTTCACACTGAATAATGTAAGTTGTACTGAAGTCGCTCACACTGACTAGTATAAGTTGAATTGGATTGCTCACACTGAATAATATAAGTTGAACTGAGATCGCTCACACTGAATAATATCAGTTGAATTGAGGTTGCTCATATTGTATATTGTAAGTCGAATTGAGGTCACTCACAGTATAGTATAATTTGAATTGAGGTTTCTCACACTGAATGTTATAAGTTGAACTGAGGTTGCTCTCACTGAATAATATAAGTTGAATTGAGGTTGCTCACACTAAATAATATAAGTTGAATTGAAGTCATGTACAGTAATATAAGTTGAATTGAGATCACTCACACTGTATAATATAAGCTGAACTGAAGTTGCTCACACTCTGTAATGTAAGTTGAATTGAGGACACTTTTACTGTATACCGTTAGTTAAATTGAGGTCATGTATGCTATATAATGTAAACTAAATAGAGGTCGCTCACTGTATAGTATAAGTTGAACTGAGGTTGTTCACACTCTGTAATGTAAGTTGAGTTGAGGTTGCTCACTGTATAATGTAAGTTGAATTGAGGTCACTCACTGTATAATGCAAGTTGAATAGAGGTCACTCACTGTGTAATGTAAGTTGAATTGAGGTCGCTCCTACTGTATAATGTTAGTTAAATTGAGGTCACTCACTGTATAATGTAAGTTGAATAGAGGTCACGCACTGTATAGTATAAGTTGATCTGAGGTTGCTCACATTCTGTAATGTAAGTTGAATTGAGGTCGCTCTTACTGTATAATGTTAGTTAAGTTGAGGTCGTTCACTGTATAATGTAAGCTGAATTGAGGTCACTCACTGTATAATGCAAGTTGAATAGCGGTCACTCACTGTATAGTATAAGTTAAACTGAGGTTGCTCATACTGTGTAATGTAAGTTGAATTGAGGGCACTGTTACTGTATAATGTTAGTTAAATTGAGGTCATGTATGCTACATAATGTAAGTTGAACTGAAACCACTCTGACTGTGTAATAAAAGTTGAATTGAAGTCTCTCACACTATATAATGTAAGTTAAATTGAGATTGCTCACTCTGAATAATATAAGTTGAATGAGGTTGCTCACACTGTATAATATAAGTCGAATTTTATGTTATTTTAAGTTAGTAGTATAGGGAGCTGGTACAGGTGGAGACTATGGATGGCTTTAAGAGGGGATGGGACATTAACAGGAGGAGGGTAAATCTGACCAGGCCCAAAATAGGTGGAACATCTGGGACTGGGGACAATATAACCCAAGGGGGAGGGGAGGACACCAAAATTGGCCCTCAGTGTGGGTGCTGAAAATCGAGCAGACGCGAGAGAACGTTAGGCCGATTCTGCTGGCATTTTAGTATGTTAGTATGACTTGAGGTCACTTACTGTGTAATGTAAGTTGAATTGAGGTCGCTCACTGCATAATGTAAGTTGAGTTGAGGTTGTTCACACTGTATAATGTAGGTTGAATTGAGGTCGCTCACTGTCTAATGTAAGTTGAGTTGAGGTTGTTCACACTGTATAATGTAAGTTTAATTGAGGTTGCAAACTGTATAATGTAAGTTGAATTGAGGTCACTCACTGTATAATGTAAGTTGAATAGAGGTCACTCACGGTATAATGTAAGTTGAATTCAGGTTGCTCACTGTATAATGTAAGTTGAATTGAGGTCACTCACAGTATAGTGTAAGCTGAATTGAGGTCACTCACTGTATCAAGTAAGTTGAATTAAGGTCATTCACAGTATAGTGTAAGTTGAATTGATGTCACTCACACTGAGTAATATAAATTGAACTGAGGTTGCTCACACTGAATGATATCAGTTGAAATGAGGTTGCTCACACTAAATAATATAAGTTGAATTCAAGTCACATATACTAATATAAGTTAAATTGAGATCGCTTACGCTGTATAATATAAACTGAACAGAGGTTGCTCACACTCTAATGTAGGTTGAATTGAGGTCACTCACTGCATAATGTTAGTTGAACTGAGGTTGCTCACACTGTGTAATGTAAGTTGAACAGAGGTCACTCACTGTATAATGTAAGTTGAATAGAGGTCACTCACTGTATAGTGTAAGTTGAATAGAGGTCACTCACTGTATAGTATAAGTTAAACTGAGGTTGCTCACACTCTGTAATGTAAGTTGAATTGAGGGCGCTCTTACTGTATAATGTTAGTTAACTTGAGGTCGCTCACTGTATAATGTAAGCAGAATTGAGGTAGCTCTTACTGTGTAATGTAAGTTTAATTGAAGTCTCTCGCACTGTATAATATCAGTTGAATTGAGGTTGCTCACCCTGAGTAATAAGCTGAATGAAGTGTCTCACACTGTGTAATGTAAGTTGAATAGAGGTCACTCATTGTGTAATGCAAGTTGAATAGAGGTCACTCGTATAGTTTAAGTTTAACTGAGGTTGCTCACACTGTGTAATGTAAGTTAACTTGAGGTCACTCACTGTATAATGTTAGTTAAATTGAGGTCGCTCACTTTATAGTATAAGTTGAACTGAGGTTGCTCACACTGTATAATGTAAGTTGAATTGAGGTCGCTCTCTGTATAATGTAAGTTGAATTGAGGTCACGCACTGTATAGTGTAAGTTGAACTGAGGTTGCTCACACTGTGTAATGTAAGTTGAGTTGAGGTTGCTCACTGTATAGTGTAAGTTGAATTCAGGTCACTCATGGTGTAACATAAGTTGAATTGAGGGCGCTTTTACTGTATAATGTTAGTTAAATTGAGGTCGCTCACTGTATAATGCAAGTTGACTAAATGGTCACTCACTGTATAATGCAAGTTGAATAGAGGTCACTTTCTGTATAATATAAGTTGAACTGAGGTTTCTCATACTGTATAATGTAAGTTGAATAGAGGTCACTCACTGTGTAATGTAAGTTGAATTGAGGTCACTCACTGTATAATGTAAGTTGAATTGAGGTTTCTCATACTGTATAATGTAAGTTGAATAGAGGTCACACACTGTGTAATGTAAGTTGAATTGAGGTCACTCACTGTATAATGTAAGTTGAACAGAGGTCACTCACAGTATAGTATAAATTGAACTGAAGTTGCTCACACTGTATAATGTAAGTTGAGTTGCGGTTGCTCACCGTATAATGTAAGTTGAATTGAGGTCATGCACTGTGTAATGCAAGTTGAATAGAGGTAACTCACTGTATAATGTAAGTTGAATAGAGGCCACTCACTGTATAATATAAGTTGAACTGAGGTTGCTCACACTGTGTAATGTCAGTTGAACTGAGGTTGCTCACTGTATAATGTAAGTTCAATAGAGATCACTTACTGTATAATGTAAGTTGAATAGAGGTTGCTCACACTGTATAGTGTAAGTTGAATTGAGGTAGCTCACTGTATAATGCAAGTTGAATTGAGGTCACTCATGGTATAATGTAAGTTGAATTGAGGTTGCTCACTGTATAATGTAAATTGAATAGAGGTCACTCTCTGTATAGTATAAATTGAACTGAAGTTGCTTGTACTATATAATGTAAGTTGTATAAAGGTCACTCACTGTATAATGTAAGTTGAATAGAGGTCACTCACTGTATAATGTAAGTTGAATAGAGGTCACTCACTGTATAATGTAAGTTGAATAGAGGTCACTCACTGTATAATGTAACTTGAGTTGAGGTTGCTCACACTGTGTAATGTAAGTTGAATTGAGGGTGCTCACTGTAAAATGTTAGTTAAATTGAGGTCGCTCACTGTATAATGTAAGTTGAATAGAGATTGCTTATCGTATAATGTAAGTTGAATAGAGGTCACTAACTGTATAGTATAAGTTGAACTGAGGTTGCTCACACTGTATAATGTAAGTTGAATTGAGGTCACTCACTGTATAATGCAAGTTGAATTGAGGTCACTCACTGTACAATATAAGTTAAATTGAGGTCACTCACTGTATAATATAAGTTGAACTGAGGTTGCTCACACTGTGTAATGTAAGTTGAATTGAGGTCGCTCGCTGTATAATGTAAGTTGAATTGAGTTCTCTCGCTGCATAATGTAAGGTGAATTGAGGTCGCTCACTGTATAATGTAAGTTGAATAGAGGTCGCCTACTGTATAATGTAAGTTGAATAGTGGTCACTAACTGTATAGTATAAGTTGAACTGAGGTTGCTCACACTGTGTAGTGTAAGTTGAATTAAGGTCACTCACTGTATAATGTAAGTTGAATAGAGGTCACTCAGTGTGTAATATAAGTTGAACTGAGGTTGCTCGCGCTGTGTAATGTAAGTTGAATTGAGGTCGCTCACTGTATAATGTAAGTTGAATAGAGGTCACTCACTGTGTAATGCAAGTTGAATTGAGGTCACTCACTGTATAATGTTAGTTGAATTACGGTTGCTCACTGTATAATGTAAGTTGAATTGAGGTCGCTCACTGTATAATGTAAGTTGAATTGAGGTCGCTTACTGTATAATGTAAGTTGAGTTGAGGTCACTCACTGTATAATGTTAGTTAAATTGAGGTCGATCCACTGTATAATGTAAGTTGAATTGCGGTTGCTGACTGTGTAATGTAAGTTGAATTGAGGTTGCTCACTGTATAATGTTAGTTAAATTGAGGTCGCTCACTGTATAATGTAAGTTAAATTGAGGTCACTCGCTGTATAATGTAAGGTGAATTGAGGTCGCTCACTGTATAATGTAAGTTGAATAGAGGTCACTTACTGTATAATATAAGTTGAATAGTGGTCACTAACTGTATAGTATAAGTTGAACTGAGGTTGCTCACACTGTGTAGTGTAAGTTGAATTGAGGTCACTCACTGTATAATGTAAGTTGAATAGAGGTCACTCAGTGTGTAATATAAGTTGAACTGAGGTTGCTCACGCTGTGTAATGTAAGTTGAATTGAGGTCGCTCACTGTATAATGTAAGTTGAATAGAGGTCACTCACTGTGTAATGCAAGTTGAATTGAGGTCACTCACTGTATAATGTTAGTTGAATTGCGGTTGCTCACTGTGTAATGTAAGTTGAATTGAGGTCACTCACTGTATAATGTAAGTTGAATTGAGGTCGCTTACTGTATAATGTAAGTTGAGTTGAGGTCACTCACTGTATAATGTAAGTTGAATTGCGGTTGCTCACTGTATAATGTAAGTTGAATTGAGGCCGCTCACTGTATAATGTAAGTTGAATTACGGTTGCTCACTGTATAATGTAAGTTGAATTGCAGTTGCTCACTGTATAATGTAAGTTGAATTGAGGCCACTCACTGTATAATGTAAGTTGACTTGAGGTCACTCACTGTATAGTGTAAGCTGAATTAAGTTGCTCACATTGTATAATGTAAGTTGTATTGGGGGTGCTCTGACTGTATAACGTGAGTAGAATTGAAGTCGCTCATAGGGTTAGGGAACATCTCTGCTAACCTTCTAGTAGATGTAGTATTGCTGTGTCAAACCTTTGCTGTTGAACTGCAACATGTGTTATAAAGTGAGTACTGGAGAGCTGGCCTTTTGGGGCTCTCCTGTCCAAAAAGATGGTCACATAGTATGTTCTGCTGTAGAACATTCCTCCGCAGGGCTCGCGGTTGCACAGTCTGAGGGTGAGAGCAGAATGAGTCAGTTCTATCAAAGATGTACAAACCATTCAGATTAGGTTTAAAAAGTCATAGTTATGCCAGAAATATATGTTGAGTTTCTGTGCTGAGACTTTGTAGATAGGATTTGAGAGTGTTTATGTAGAGAAAAAATGTTTTTAGCGTATACAGTATTATTGAAATGGTTTACTCTGTTTATTCTGATCTGACTGCACTTGAATCTGGTGGGGCAGGGGAGCATCAGTTACAAGTTTCACTTTGTTTGACTAAATGTTTTACACTTTTAAGTTTTTTTTTTCCTGTGCAGGTTTTTGCTTTCTAGTCTATGTTGCCGACCACCATTTGTGATAGACTACGGTCTATTTTGGAAGTGAGCTGATGGAATATAATTTTTTATATAATAAAACACGTTTTTTGGAACTGTGAAAGCCAACTGTCCAAATTATTTGTCCAAGTCTGTAAAATGACAGTCCAGTGCAACTTCCTTTTTGTTTCTAAACTATAAAAAGTATATACAAAATCTTTTGGGGTTGTGCCAGACAATAGCCTGTTATTTGTGTAAATCTGTTAAGCAAAAGTCTGGGGCATCTCAGTGCTTAGACAGAGCATCTTTTTGTTTTTACATTGTAAATATACTGTATATAATATATTCATTGCAAAAAACTCTGTTAATGCACTTGTTAGGGTGAAACTTACAAAAGTAGGGAAAGATAGCATTAAGGTTTCTAACCATAACACCCCACCCCCACCCTGCAGGCAGCAACAGGAAAAAAAATTATGGTATGACCTCTCTTGCACCTTCACAAATCAGGTGTGGGGTGTGCCTTGTTGTGTCAACCTTAATTCTCACCTCATTCCATCATTAAAGAGGCTGAGATGTGTAGAGTATCTGATAATGGGGTGAGCATTAGGGTTGACATCCCCAAGGCACACCCCACACCTGATTTGTAAAGCTGTAGGAGAAGTCAAGCCATAGTGGTTTTACCTGTTGCTGCCAGCAGGGTGGGGTGGGGAGTTAGGGTTGGAAACCCTAATGTCACATTTCCCTACTTTTGTCAGTTTAACCCTAACTAGTGCATTAATGAAGTTTTTTGCAACAAATTTCCTTACTTTTTAAGATACTGTGGGAGTGCAGGGCCTGGAGGGACCTGTGCTCCCATCCCTCCAAAGATGCATGCATGCATGTATTTTGCTGTGGAGGGCCCTGCACTTGTATTTGTGCCAAAACAGAATTTCTTTCCTTCATTATATGGCTTGTTAAACTTCCAGTGTTATCCCATGGGAAATTGCATTTTTCATTTTTTATGCATTTGTTATACTGTCCCTAAATGATTGTGGAGATATGTATTATCCTTGTAGTACTCATTAAGACCTTTGTTTTAATATATAGGTTGTCACTTAAATCCATAAATTGAGGGTGTTATAGCGTCTTAAAGTTCCAATTTTATCCTATGTGAATTAGCATTTTTTAAATTTTCTGCTTTATAATATGAACCCTAGATTTTTTGAGGGCATTATGTATTATTCTTGCAGTACTTTTAATACCTTTCTTTTAATATATAGATTATTCCTTAAGACCAAATATTGAGGGAGTTATGGTTTCTTGAAGTTCAAATGTGCAAAAAAAAAAAAAACTAAGTCCAAAATCCTTTTCATATGAAGGAATCCTTTTTTGTATGAAAGGTAAAACTCATATGAAAAAGGATTCCTTCAAATGAAAAAAGAATCAGAAAAAAACTAAGTCCAAAATCATTTTTCATATGACGGGTAATTTTTTGTATGAATGAAAAAAACATTGGTAAAAGGATCCCTTCAAATGAAAAAAGAATCGGAAATTGATCTATCCAAAACCTCATTTTTTTGTATGAATGAAAAAAACATTGGTAAAAGGATCCCTTCAAATGAAAAAAGAATTGGAAATTGATCTGTCCAAAACCTGTTTACATTTGAAGGGATCCTTTTTCATAAGAATGAAAAAAATATATGAAAAAAAAATCCCTCCAAACAAAATGAATCAGAAAAAAACCTAAGTCCAAAATCTTTTTCATAGGAAGGGATCCTTTTTCATGTGGCCAAATTCTTTTTTCATATGGCCATATGAAAAAAATGGAATTGAGTCATGAAAAAGGATGTAAAAATGTTTAAAAACACATTTGGGGTAATTTCTTTCAATATTTAACTGCAGAATGCACCTAATGGTGTCCTGATGAGCAAAATACAAGTGTTGGTTTCGCCACAGAATGTCATTTTTGTGGGTTTTGAATTTTGTTAAAATGGAAACAAGATGGCGGCCATACAGAAAATGTTTTTTTCCCTCATGAAAAAGGATTGGCTCCATACAAAAAAGGATCCTTTTTCATTTGGACCAAATTCTATTTTCATTTCAAAACATCTATCCTAAAGTGCCTCCCAAGCATGCTCAGAACCAACATTTCAAATTCTAATAACTCTGCAATGGATTATTATTTTTTCACCAAACCAGCAGAAGGCACTGCTCTGGGCTAGAACCTTTCTATCCTGAAAATTTCAGACCAAAATACTAAACCAACTGGGCACTAGCAGACAACAAAAAAACAGCAAAAAAACTCTGCTTTTTATACATTTTTCACTGTCTGGATCTCAGAATCCGCAAATCTGGTTAGAATGAAACTTGGCATATCAGGAGACCTTAGGTTTCCAACAGAGCATGCAAAATGTTGTATAAATCTGTTAAACAGTTATGAAGGCATTAAAGTGCAAAAATTGGGGTTTAACATTAAACAGCCTACTCAGCCCTAACTACTGTATAGTAGCATGACCGCACTACTATAATATATATCTTTTATGACTGTTCCAGGCAAAAGTTTGAGTTATTTGTGTAGGTATGTGAAGCATCACAGCATACGGTGGTGTATGATGAGGGAGACTTGAGGAAAATATAGCAGTGGTAAAGGTCAGGGCAAAGGGGCTTGGGGTCAAAATAAGAAGCAGGAAAAGCAGAGCTCATCACCAGCAGATGTGGAAGATCCCAGCACAGTTTTCCAAAATCACAAGGCAGAGGCAGGATGATGAGAGATGACTTGGCTGCCATGATTCCAGAAGAGGAAGGCAAAAAGACTAAGCCCCAGCCAATGCCCACAGTAGTTTCAACAGTTAAGGGGAGAGCAAAGTTGAGGAAAGGTTTGTAGAGGATATGGGGAGAAGGTAAGTCTAAAGAGACCAATGAAAAGAAATAAGCGGAGGAGATTAAGGGCGATGTTGATGATGCAACAGATGCTCCCTGACCACTTCAGTCCAAAAAATCAAAAGTCAGCAAATGCGGCCCTGACAGCAAGGCTCTGATCCCAATAGCCAGCATAGACCTAAAAGTCCCCAAAATGTTCTTTGTGAGGCCAAGATACTCTAGTCCTGAGGCTCTGATGGTTTTTGTACTGAATTTTATAAAAAGTTCTGTGACCAGATGAATCTCTTGTTACTGAAGGCTATCCATGACATGCGGGGGGGGGGGTGGAGAGCCCCCACTGCCGTCTTGGTCTTATGCAACTATTTTGGTTATTCTGAAGCCGCATAAAAGTGCTCAGATTTGTCCTTCATATAGGCTGATTTCCATCCTCAGTGTGGATTACAAGATTTTCATGGGTGTTCTCACAAGATGCATTGATGCCTCACTTCCACATCTGATAGGACTCGAACAAATGTGATGTGTGCATTTCCGCACTACTACCGACAACATGAGATGCACACTGCTTGTAATTTACAAGATACTAATAGTTTCAAACCCATTCCTCCTGCTGACCCTTGATGCAGAGAAGGCATCTGACCGGGTCTCTTGCACATTCCTGTACATGGGGCTGGGGCACCTGGGATCCCCTGGCCCCTTCATATCCCTCATCCAGAGTATCTGTTCCTCCCCACGATCCCGGGTCAAGATTAATGGCCATCACTCACCCTATTTTCCCTTGCTGCATGGCACCCACCGAGGTTGCCCCTTATCCCCCTTGCTGTTTGCCCTTTACATTGAGCCTCTAGCTCAGGCTGTCAGAGTGGATTTCCTGATATCAGGCGTTCAGCCAGAGGGGTGAGGAGCACTGCATAGCCTTATACACAGAAGACATTCTCCTATACCTTACCCACTCTGAAAGATCTCTCCCTGTTGTTTTCCCAGACTCTTCACACATATGGTAAGGTTTCAGGTTATAAGATCAATACCACAAAAACAGAAACACTCTGTTTTGGTTACTCTTCCCCCCACATCATTAAGGAAGCCTACCCTTTTTGTTTGGACCTTACTAAACTTAAATATCTCAGAATATACTTTACCCACTCCCCAGGGGATTACTTTATTTATTTATTTATTGAAGTCTTGGAATTACAACCCTATGAGTCAAAAAACTGTTTAGCAAAGGCTCCATGTCAGATTTACAAACAGACAGGTTACAAAAAAATTACAGGAGATTAATACAGTACATTATACATAAAATGCGATTATACTAGTAATACAGTACATTATAAATAGGATGCGATTATACTAGTAATACAGTACATTATACATGGGATACGATTATACTAGTAACACAGCACATTATACATAAGTGCATCATAAATGAGGGTGGAGTGTATGGCAAAGAAACAACATGGTGAGTACATTTAAAACAGGATACGAAACATTACAGGAAATTAATACAGTACATAATACATAGGATAAGAGAATACAAGTAATGCAGTGCATTATACATAAGTGCATCATAACTGAGGGCGGAGTACATGATAATGAAACAAACATGGTGCAGGTGGTTCTAGCTAACTGAGTAAACAGATAAGAAATTAAAGAAAAGAAAGGGAGACCAGAAGGAAGTCAGTTAAGGAGAGCTGTGAGACAGCTGGGGGGGGGGAGGTAGGGAAAAAGGTTGAGTAGAGGGGTGTAAGGTGTAGAGAAGGAGGAATAGGAAAGAGTGCAGGTAAAGGTTGAGTAAAGGGCAGGAGGGGAACAGAGTAGGGAGGGAGGGAGAAATTAGACCAAGATAAGGTGGAGAGGAGCAGGGGGAAATTGAGGGACAAGCCATGAGCAGTCCCAGATTGACCAGTAAAGGCTAGGAGCAGTCATAACTATTCACAGAGAGTAGGTGCTGGCAAAGTTTAGTTTTAAAGGGGCCCAATTTAACTGTAGAGGAAACCAGAGGAGGCAGGCCATTGAGTAGCACAGGGGCCCTATGGAAGATCGCTCGCTGCCCTAGGGATCTCTTATAGAAAGGGACTAGGCAGAGGGCCTTAAACTTTAATAAAAACTGTCCCTCTGTTACTGTACAGCTATCACAGGACCTTTGCAGCTGGAGCATACTCTCCCTTACCCTGCCAAGAAATATCGAGGTCATCCGTATTGTCATCTTCCCGCAAGTACTTTACCTATTCCAGAATATGCCCCTTTGTCTTAATCCATTTTTTGAAGATGGAATAGAGAAATCTCTCACTTCCTCTGGGCCAGACAAAAGCCGCATCTCAGAATGGAGATTTTATATCTTCCCAGAGGCCATGGTGGGCTGGTACTGCCACATTTACAATTGTATTACTGGCCCTTTCATACTACTAAGGTTCATACTAAGGCAAAAGGAGCCAAGAAGGCCTGGACGGCCCATTATTTGCTCCGATCCATTTATCCATAATATGCCATTCTATTTCCTTTTCTCTAACATTTTTCTCTCTCTCATCTCCTGGGGGGGGGGGGGGTTCCCTATGATCTGGCTCTCGATGGAACGTGAGATGTTCCCTGACCACGTATACATTATTTACATTCTCTACCAGGACCCTGCAGCCACTGAGGCATTATCTGCTAACCACTGGATATGTCATCAAATAAAAATTTGGCAGGTGGTTCTGCAGCCCCTTTTTTTGCAGGACTTTCTTCCCCTTCTGTGCCCCATCTTGCACTGGGAAGCCTTCCCTCCTAACTGGATTACCCCAACCTTTCGGCGGTGGGAAGGGATTTCCCTTTCATACTTAACTTCTAGATGGAACAGGAGTATGATCCTTCCCCAACTTGTAAGCAGCCTTTAGGCTCTGTCAACTGGGTTTCTTTCTATACCTCCAGTTGAAATACTGTATAGGAGCCTCACTGATTAATGTTTGATTGCCCGACACTTAACCCCCTATAATACAGCTCTTCCTCACTGCCACCCAAACAGGCCCATTTCCAGATATGATCTCTAATCTGTATAGATCCCTACTGGACTACTCTGGCTTCTTTCCCTTGGATGTGATTATGAACTGGATGAAGGAGCTAGATACTGGCCTTATAGACCAGCATACTTTTCAGTGACCCATGATGCTTCATGCTGGAGAGGCTGCGGGAAACCAAGGGCACATCTCTCTCACATCATGTGCTTCTGCCCGGTTGTGACCCCTTTCTTTTGAGAGTTGCAGAGGGAACTTTCCGTATTTCTAGAAGCTCCTTTTACAATTACAGCAGAGACCATTTTGCTTTTAGACTATCCTAAGGAATTACAAGATCCCCTCACATGTTATTATCTGGGAATCTGACTTATGATGGCTAGAAGACTATTATGAAACTGTGGCTCACCCCAGAGCTTCCTCAACTAAAACCTGGTACAGAATATTACTAGTCAAATCTACCACATGAGGAAAATAACTCATTCCCTTAATGATCGAACTGAGCTGTTCCTGCCTGGCTGGAATGGTTGGGTGCTCTATACTATGGGCCACGATCCGAGGTTTGTACCATAGCATCCTGCTGGATTGTACTCTATGGGAGTTAGGGTTTTTATGTTTCTTTGGTCAGCAGTTCATGTTGGGAGTTCTGTACTGCATTCTTTTCTGATCAATATTGCTATCTGATAGCACCTCCAGAAAACTGATGAGTGGTGGTGCTGGGTCTGGCCCCTGTCCCTCTCCTACCCACCCCCCTCTTGTTACCCCATGATAGGGGTGAGGGAGGAGTCTTTCCCCAGGGTAGTCCCTCCCCCAGCCCCTTAGGATATTATAACTTGTATAATTGCCTGGGACAATCTGACTGCTAAATGGTACCTACCCACTGGCTGGAACATTCTCCCCACATTCTGGGCTGTGAGGAAGATCCATGCCTGTGTGATCCTCTGTTTATTCTGCTGTACTGTGATTGCCTGTCATTCAATGACTACCCAGCACTGTGATTGTATGTTACTGATTTTATTCCTCTATGGCTGTATGCACAGGACTTTCAATAAAAATATGGTTACAAAAAAGAGTCCCTGAAATGTAAAAAATGGCACTGCAGCCAACAAGGGGGCCAATCCTCCCCATCAAGATGTCCAAAAAATACAAAAAAGCAACAATAATCCACAAGACACACAACCAGAGAAAGTACTTAAAGTGACACAGCCCCTCACTCCCACCTGAGCAAGTTACTGCCACCCAAAGTCGCTTGTGTGAAACTATTTTATAATTGATCAAGCAGATGGCAGCAAGGCAA
Source organism: Neoceratodus forsteri (assembly GCA_016271365.2). Taxonomy (NCBI): domain Eukaryota; kingdom Metazoa; phylum Chordata; order Ceratodontiformes; family Ceratodontidae; genus Neoceratodus; species Neoceratodus forsteri. The sequence goes on from CM028137.1 coordinate 959,687,439, forward strand.
TATGCCAACTATGTCAGGCACATGTAAAACATGGGAGAAGGGGATAACTTACACACTGACTACAGAGACAGGCTTATTTCAGTTTCCAGGATAATTTGTGCCTGCTTGTCTGTTCCCCTTTATAAAGTGCAGTCACTGATTTTGTCCAGTTAATTATTTGTTCAGATTTCGTCCACGTTTAACATTTCCATCCATATAAAGAATCAGCTGGGGTGATGTTTCGTGGTGGGATCTCTAGCACTCTAGTTTTAATTGATGTTTGAGTTGTAGTCCTCAGAATATAATACAGTATATTGTTTTTAGGGCTGTATGTAGTGTTCTGGAATGGATACAAGCATATTTCAGGCTACTTATCGCCCCGTCTTTCAATTTAATTCTGTGTTGCTTTATTGGCGTGACTATACTGCAAGAAAAATATTAAAGTTATTACAGTACAGAGTGCTAACAATATGTACGGTGATCAGCAGTGTGCCCAAGAATGTTGCATCGGTAATCGCCTGGTTTAGCCACAACCCAGCAGCAGAGAATGTGAGCGAGTAGGCAACAGTCAAAAAAAGAATATTTACCAACAACCGTATCTGTGTACACAAAATAACAAATTTATTGGCGAACCAAAATATATAGAAGACAAAGATACTGACAAGACAGTGCAAGAAGTGCATGTTACATAGAATATAATTTCTACAATATTTAATCAAATTTGGTATCCGTAAACAAACTAGCAGGAAGATGTTGCCTCACAATGTCTGATATTGTGACATTTTATCAGATACTCTACAGCTAATGTTACGATTTCCATTTGGGAAGGGGGTGTGGGAAACTCTTATTCTGTAACTGAATTTTATGTTTTGTTTTCTTATGTTCAGGGTTGGTTCGACCACAGGCTGGAATGGAATGAATCCGAGTTTGATGGCATTTCTGTACTCCGGCTACCTCCAGACATGGTGTGGCAACCACAGATTGTGTTGGAGAACAAGTAAGATTTGTAATTAATTAATTAGTTTATTAATTTATTTGTTCATTTGTTGTTGACTTCAACAGCTGGCAAGCTGGAGAATGGAATGAAATATGAGAAACAAAGTAAAACTCTGTGCTCTGTACCACAAAATGGACTGCCTATCTCCCCAGGTCCAGCGGGAGTCGGTCACCAAAATGGTTCTCCTGGTGACCGACTATGCAGGATATGGTCTAAGACACTGCCTCATCCTCTTCCCTTGCCAGAATGGATATCCTCTGCAATATCTTCTGTTGTTTCACTACTACTGCCCCCTTTTACACCCACCACTGCTCCCTTTATTTCTCCCTCTCTGTCTCTCCTCTCCCTTCTCATCGCCAATCTCATTGCACCTCCATTATTTCCAAATATTGGTTCAGTTCTCTCCCACCTTACTCGCCTCACTTCTCAGTCCCAGTCTCCTTGCCTCCTATTCTCCTCATTCCAGAGACGCATGCACCTTCTCCCTACCTCACTTGCACTCCCCTGCTGGCCAGGCTGCTTTACTGTGTTGCCTCCCCCCTCTCTCAGCAACACTCTCCCTTCCTCTCTATCTCTCTCCCTCTCGTCTCCTTTCAACACTAGCTAAAACTTCCCTCTGCTTTGTCCTGCCCCTGACAAGTCTCCCCATGACCCGTCCATCCTGCCTTCTCTTCTACATCCTTGTCACTGTTTTCCCATCAGTTCTGCCACTGCCAGCCTTGACATCTCTCCCACTAAGAGTTATGTTACCACCAATAATCTCCTGTATTATCATCACTCTTTTTGCCCAAGTGTACTGTTCATTCTTTCCACCCTTGGGATTTTTTTTTTTACCATTGTCACTGCACTTTTATCTTGGTATTGGAACAGCCACATGTACTTTACTTTGCAGCCATGAATTGTATTGCTACTTTACTATTTTGCCCCACTTCCCCCTTTTCCCCAAGACATACCTGGAAATGAGCCTCAGCCCAGTGTGCCTCTCCTGGTTACCAAGTTTCAAATAAATAAAATAAACATCCTTTCCTTGCTGTGAATGTTCCCAGTAACAACAAATAAGGGAGATGAGTATCAACAATTCATTCAATACAAGCTCAATTGTGTCTGAATTCCATATGGTAATAGGAAAGGATTTACATGAACTTTGCCACTAGGAAATAACTTGTTAAAATCCAGTTGCCCCCTGGTCTTCCCAACTCTGGATTGGGTATTTGGCCTGGCCCAGGTGGACTGGTTTAGCAGTCCCTGTCCCCAAGCCCAGACCCTCTGTCAAAGTTTGCTCAGAGACCTATAGAGAATTTCATCTGAACTTTTGGTATGGAGTTCAAGGGATAGGTAATGTTTCATATTCTTCCACATTGCTTAAACAGCTCCTCTCTTTTAAAGATCTGCAGTCACAGGTGGACCACAGCATTCAGCAGAGATGCCAAGTATCTGGCATCTGGAGAAGGGCAAGACCTCCAATGGTCCAGTGTAGAATAGTTGAGGAGATATGAGCCTGGGAAGACAGCTTACAGACAGAGAGCTCTTGCTCTTAAGTCCCATCCATTGTGTGTGTCTTGGACATGAGGGACAGAAGATTAGAGGCAACTCAGCTCCTGCAGCCTTGGTATTGCTTTACAATGCCAGGTCGGTAGTGAATAATCATCAGGGAACTTATCTTTGATTCACTGATAACCCTGGTGTGTATCATAGAGACCTGGATGATTCTGCTGACCCTGTGGTGCGGGAGTGTGCCCATCTGTATTTCTCTGTGATACAACTCCTTAGGTAGGAACACCAGGTGATGGAATGACAACTATTTATTGAAATGTGAACTGAATTGGGTGGTGTCCCCAGTGAGAATGTAGGGTCCATTGAGTGCAACACTTAGTCAATCAATCATTCATTCAATAAATCAATCTTTATTTTTTTAAATTTGAATTTGTTAACCAGGTAGGTGCATTAAGATGAGGGCCCTTTCTCAGGAGTGACTCAGACCAAAAGGGCAATATACAAAACAATGGCACGAAACTGAAATTATACAACTGTATATAAATTAACATGTAACTCAGATGTACACTATGTATGTGACATCATTAATAATTGACAATGATCTTTAAAATTCTCCAACATTTGCCTGTTGAACTGGCTTGACTTGCAGATCGGTACTTGTCTGTCATCCCCCAAGGGATGAGGAATTCTTACAGGATCGGTTTGCTGACAAGAGTGTCTGCCCTGGCATTGGCAGCCTCAAGACTTAACTGCACTCAGGAACTTCAATGCTTAGGGGCACAGCTCTTCATATTCTTTTGTGTAACCCACCTTCTCCCATTCTGGGGGCTTACTAGTACCGAGAAGCATGAAGCCTTTTTTGTTCTGAGGACATTTCAGTTCTCCTTGTAATACCCAGGGGCTGTAGACTGCATCAATTGGGGTTGCAGTGTGAGTGAGGAATACTGCTGATTATTTGGGGTCTCCTACCTCTGAAATGATTGTTATGCAAAAAACTTACAATGGTTTTCACTGCCACTGATGACAAGCATGGCTGACACTCATGGTGGACAGAGGACATTCTGAATCTGCAGATCCAGCAAACTGGATACTGATTCTTGCCCATCAGGACATAGGATGGGGTACAAAGTGAGTTTCAAAGGCGTAGTGGCCAGTGCTGTTTAAAAAGGACTTTTGGAGATTGTGCCATTGGCACTGATGGCTGCTACCATCTTTTGCACTTTGGACCTGTGTCTTTTTGGCAATCAGTATGCAAGAACGGCAAGCAGCCAATCAAATGGCAGAGCCTTCCCCAGAGCCACTAGCAAGCCTATGGGCAACCAGAGGACTTTATTATTTCATTCAAGTTCAGGGTGACTACTAGGCTGTTGAAGATCCTACAGACAAGCCCTCCCTGGGACTGACATCCCTGTGTGTCTAAAGAGGCCTACCTACTGGCTGGGAGTGAAAGCCAGTATTGGGCAGACATTTGTGAGAGGAAGACATGTGCTATCTCAGCCTGTAAGGAGGAGCTGCTTTATGTAGGTCTACTACAACCTGATCAATTGACCCTGCACTATCATCCAGCAAGTGTCAGGCTGTGAAGGCTCTTCCTTAGAGTCACAACTGGAAGACAGGAGAGAAAAACTGAAAGACCAGAGCAGCCAGAATGGCAATTAGTACAAAGAGGCCCAGGGGCCACCTTGCCAGTCATCACCACTTGGAAAGAGGATGCAGTGGCTGGGCTCACAGCCTCACATCCACCAAACACCCTGAAAAACATAGAAACATAAAATTTGACGGCAGATAAGGACTGCTTGGCCCACCTAGTCTGCCCATTTCCCTACCTAATGGATAAGCTGCAGATCCTAGTTAACCAACAGAAAGAGAGAACCCTATAGTAGAGCCCAGCTGACCGGTGGAGGTGCTGGAGATGATGATCATGGATCGTATTGTTTGGATCACTGCACCATCAAGTTGAGAGTCAAGGCCAGAAAATCACCACCTCCAACTGAGGTGATCCATTATTATTCCAAATGGGACATGGGCGTTCAGAGATTTTTAGGTCTGGTGGATACCTCAGGCCTGGCAGAGGCCTCTTTCAGGGGGTGCCATGCCACATTAGTAGAAACCTATAATACGGCTTTGACTGGGGCCCTGGACCCCCGGATACCAGCTTGTTCACATGTGGTTACCTTGCAGAGAAGCAGCCCTTGGTTTTCTACGAAGCTTTGGTGTTTTAAGGTGCTGGGTCATAGTTTACAGCAGAGAAAATCTGGGCTAAATGTTAACAGACTGATCTTGGAAACTCATTATTGGAGGTACCAGCAGGCCATGCACTTGGAGAGAAGTAATTTCTTCTGCTGATTCGTTGAAGTGGAAAGAAACAAACTGGCCACACTTTTGCACATCATGAAGAGTATTTACACTTCATTTATTCATATTTGGAAGACCTTTGAGCTCAAAGCCTTTTTTCAAAGGTGTCCAAGTCATGAAACCTGATAGACAACATGATACACAGTACAGTTCAGTACAATACAATACAGTACAATATAATACAGTACATAGTACAGTACAGTACAATACAGTGCATAGTACAATACAATACAGTACATAGTACTATACAATACAATACAGTACAGTACAGTACATAGTACAGTACAACACATAGCACAATACAATACAGTACATAGTACAATACAATACAGTACATAGTACAGTACAATACAGTACAGTACAATACAGTGCATAGTACAATACAACACAGTACAGTACAATACAATATAGTACACAGTACAATACAATACAGTACAGTACATAGTACAATACAATACAGCACATAGTACAATGCAATACAACCCATAGTACAATACAATACAGTACTTAGTACAGTACAATACAGTACAGTACAATACAATACAGTACATAGTACAATACAATACAGTAAAGTACAGTACAATGCAGTACATAGTACAATACAATACAGTACATAGTACAATACAATACAGTACAGTACATAGTACAATACAATGCAATACAATACAGCACATAGTACAATACAATACAACCCATAGTACAATACAATACAATACAGTACATAGTACAGTACAATACAGTACAGTACAGTACAATACAATACAGTACATAGTACAGTACAATGCAGTACAGTACAATACACTACAGTGCATAGTACAATACAGTACAGTACAGTACACTGCAGTGCATAGTACCATACAATACAGTACATAGTACACTACAATACAGTACAATTCAATACAGTACATAGTACAATACAATACAGTACATAGTACAGTACAATACAGTACAGTACAATACAGTACATAGTATAGTACAGTACAATACAATACAGTACATAGTACAATACAATACAGTACAGTACACTACAGTGCATAGTACAATACAATACAGTACATAGTACAATACAATACAGTACAGTACATAGTACAATACAATACAACCCATGGTACAATACAATACAGTATACTATAATACAATACAGCACATAGTACAATACAATACAGTGCATAGTACAGTACAATACAGCACAGTACAATACAGTGCACAGTACAATACTATACAGTACATAGTACAATACAATACAACCCATAGTACAATACAATACAACCCATAGTACAATACAGTACATAGTACAATACAATTTATTTTATTTTTTATTTATTTAGTTTTTGTTAACCGGGTAAGTGCACTAGCCAGCAGGTGACTATTTTCAGGCACGACCCGGGAGGTACAGTTACAGTACAGAGGATACAGTATAACTTACACATACAAGCAAGATACATTGGAACAAGAACAAAGTGATACAGTGTAGATTTACATACAAGCGTAGATTCATTGGAACAAGAACAGACATGCATACATTATATAAAAAATAAGGGGGGGAGGGGATAAGGGGCAGAAGGGTAAGTGAGGGAGAGTATGAGAAGGGGGGGTAGTAGAGCTCCCAGGGGAAGTAATGGGCAAGGCAATACAGCACATAGTACAATACAATACAACCCATTGTACAGTACAATACAGTATAGTATAATACAATACAGTACATAGTACAATACAATACAACCCATAGTACAATACAATACAGTACAGTATAATACAATACAGTACATAGTACAATACAACCCATAGTACAATACAATACAACCCATAGTACAATACAGTACATAGTACAGTACAGTACAATACAGTGCATAGTACAATACAATACAACCTATAGTACAATACAATACAGTACAGTATAATACAATACAACCCATAGTACAATACAATACAACCCATAGTACAATACAATACAGTACATAGTACAGTACAGTACAATACAGTGCATAGTACAATACAATACAACCTATAGTACAATACAATACAGTATAATACAATACAGTACATAGTACAATACAATACAACCCATAGTACAATACAATACAACCCATAGTACAATATAGTACATAGTACAGTACAATACAGTACAGTCCAGTACAATACAATACAGTACATAGTACAATACAATACAACCCATAGTACAATACAATACAGTACAGTATAATACAATACAGTACATAGTACAATACAATACAACCCATAGTACAATACAATACAGCACATAGTACAATACAATACAACCCATAGTACAATACAATACAGTACATAGTACAGTACAGTACAGTACAATACAGTGCATAATACAATACAATACAGTACATAGTACAATACAATACAGTGCATAGTACAATGCAATACAGCACATAGTACAATACAATACAGCACAGTACAGTACAATACAGTACATAGTACAATACATATAAAATAATGGATGTGGAAGTGTGCTTAATGAGAAATTAATGGTTGCCCGAGGTATGGGATGCTACATAAACCCCTGAGGGCAAAGCCCAAGTGGGTTATTAAAGCATCCCACACAGAGGGCAACCATTAATTTCAAATTTAAGCACACTTCCCCATCTTTTATTATTTATAATTGCTGGGCTGCAATTTTTTCTAGCCATCATCTAGTGTCTGTGACTCCCTGACTTTCATATACACACACACACGCTCACTATTTTTGTCTTTTTTACAGCTGGTTTACTTATTTTTATATTTAATTTGCCTTTGTTTTTTGGAGTTGTAGATTTGAATGGCAACTGTGATCACCCTTACCTCAGTCAGCGAGGCTGGAGCTGTTTACTGTGAGAGTGTTTCAGTACACCATCAGAATGGCAGGATAAACTAAATAGATTTTGTTAAGAACAGAAGATGTGTTCGGGGTGCTGTACTGTTTTTAAATAAATAAAAAAAAAAGGTGAGAAACAGTCTGCGTCTGCCAGGTCCTAGCTGTGTGGGTTGAGGCGCCGCCGCGTTTAGCCCACCCAACAAGAGTGAAGAGTGAATCAGGATGCGGCCATTGTTTGAGTGACATGGTGCATGTTTGCCATTATAACCCACGGGTTATAACGGCAAATTATAACTCGATCAGCCTAGTAAAAAAAATGCTGGCCAGTTTTTATAATACAATAAATAAAAAGCAATGACATTCAAAACAAGTGAACAAAAACAATATAGCAGTGTAAAAAACTATACAAAACAGATTACGCAAAGTAATGATAAAAAGGGCTCAAGTTAATTACACCTACACAACATGTTGCCATCACAGTAAGGCAGCAGTTTTTAAAGGGCAACAAGGAGGGAATTGCACAGTAGTCTGTAGGTAAGGAGTGGTCTACTTTGGCGGCCTTGTAAAGGAAACAACTGCTGCCCTAGACAGTTTTCCTTGACTGTGCTTGGAGCCTACCTCTGCACATTGCATGAAAAGTGTATCCACGGGATACAAAGGTAAAATATTTTTTGAATGATAATTGGCGTAAGTCCTAGTATTGCCTTTTTATACAACATTGCCAGCTGGAAGGGCACTTGGTGGTAGAAGGGCAACCAATTTAAAGCATTGTATAGATCACAAGTGTAGACATCATACTTAAAGGAACACTACATGCAAAAATGATAAAATTACATGTTGTGCCTTGTGTTTTTGTTTTTCTTATGGTCCCTTGCATTCTATTTAATGTGCTAGAGGTTAAGTTTTTGTTTTTTTCACTTTTCCCTGCCAGTTGTATGGCCCCTGGGGGTAGCATGCAGCCTTCTTTCAATGCCTTTGATTTGTTGGAATTTTCCCAGAATGCCTCTGGGAATTATGTCAATAAGACTGAAGTTCTTCAAAGGTGTATTCTCTCCAGTATCACCCAGTGATAGCAATCTGACTTTGGCTGGGGAGTGAGGGCAAACACCATTTCAAAATGGTTAACTTTCACAAGCAGTTGCAGTTAAATAATGTGACTAGATTATAACTAGGATCCTGAGCTCTTAGTTAATTTAATGCAAGGTCTAATTCACATCATTCCCAGAATTCCAACAGATCAAAGGCAAGAAAAAAACCCAGAATAGCTGCCCCCAAGGGCCGTAAAACTTACAGAGAAATAAAAAAAAAAACTTGCTACCGACACAGGTAATAGAATACCAGGGATCATCGGATAAACCAAAACCCAGTGCACAATGAGTTTTTATTATTTTTGCACAGAGTTTTCCTCTAAGATCAGGCTCCTGTATTTTCTGTGATCTGCGGTTGCAGCAGCTGCCACAGAAATTGGTTCTGCTACAGAAACAAGCCTCTGGCACAGACCTGGTATGTTTGGTGTAGTAAAGATGTCCTACACCACTGAAACCCCTTAACTAAATACGAACATACGAACATATGAAAATGTCAGCAGATTAGGCCTTCAAGTCTATCGCAGCTGCTCAAGATGCAGCTCACAATTTGATAACTACTGCTCCCCCCGTCCCTTTCATCCCTCCACTGATTTCCATTCACAACCCTGTACTTTAGATTATCAACTCCAGTTGGAGTTGATTTGGGAAGGGGATGCAGGACTGGGAGACAGTGTGCCCCTGTCTCAGACGCACCAACACAGCGATCTGTCGGCAAAGTGTTGATTTTGCAAGCATCAAAGTATGTCACTTTGTTCGTGTTGTCGTCGAAACAAAGATCATCACAGAAGTGTTGAAGAATCACTCATAGGCTGACCTCAGAAAGCACGATGTCCTGCCAGTCGAATGTAGGTTCACTATGCCGCAATGTACACATTGGACTTGCTAAAAGAGCAGCTGATGCCAGTAAGAGAACTTTCACAAAACATAACGTTTAGACCCAGTCCAGCTTGTATTTATAACTTGCATCACTATCACATGGGACAGGAGGCATTGTGGAACAAGAAGAGCCATAGCAAATGCTAACATGAAGATCCCCAGTGGCCATAAAACCAGCAAGCAAATTTAGAAAAAAAATCCTTTCAGTAAATAAAGGGAAGGACTTACTAGGAGTACACCTACACATCAAAACACTGTGTACAATATGTCTTTTTATAAATTTTGACTTTAGATCCCCTCTAACATGACGTAACACAAACTCCAATATTTAAGAGTGATATTTGTAGTTCTAAAAAGTGTTGTCTTTGTGTGTATTTATTCCATTTAGTATTTGTTTTGCACAAATTAGTTTTTAAAAGCTATCAACTATTACCTTCTATATCTGGTGTACTTTTCCCCCTTTGGTTAATTAGAAGATTTTTTATCTGATGTTATTAGCTGTGATGTGGGGAACAGCAATCTGCCAGTCAGCGGACGTATCTAGTTTTGTCCCTCCCAACACACCATCAGCACTGTGACTTCACTGATTATGACATCACAGCTGCTCAGAAAGAGCCACTCAGTAGCTGCTAGGGCTGCGCAAATACCAAATATTACTTTCTGAATACCACGAATCATGGGCTATCCGAATATTCAGACCAAATATCAGATAGTCCACTATTCGGCTGGTATTTGGCCATGCGCAAGGAAAAAAGTCTTTCCCACTCTCCTGGCCAGCATTAAATAAGTATTTTAGCTCTGGTGTCTAGTGGTCCCATCCCCGGCTGATTGCTGGTACAAAATTAAGAATACCCCCCAAGACCCTCAGCAATACCCCCGGTCCCCTGTCACCAAATGTACAAAATAAATAAATTCCCTCATTTCCATGGTGTCTAGTGGACCCCCCCACCCTGTCAGGAAGTTCCTCCCCACCCATGACCCCGAGCGGACCACGCACAACCTCCTCCACTCACCCCCATGGCTGGCAGCCCGACTGAGTTTAATGAATGAGCGTGTGCTTGCACAAGCACGCCGCCAGTCACTGACACTCAGATTCAGCCACCAACAGCAACTAGCACTACCAGGGGCTGGGGAGCTGTTCCAGTCACCGACGGGGCAGTGGGATGGAAATGGTGTTGTGGACCCCAGAGGTGCAACACCATTCCATCCCACTCCCCCCGGTGACGAAGCAACTCCTCTCCCTCTAACCCTGGTAGTGTTATTGCTGGTGGCTGATTCACAGTGAATGAGCACATGCATGTACAAACACGCGCTCATTCACTGACACTCAGATTCAGCCACAACAGCAACTAGCACTACTCATTGCTCATTCATTGAAAACTCAGTTGGGCTGCTGGCCATGGAGGTGAGTGGAGGGCTGTGCTGGTGGCCCGCTCGGGGTCATGGATGGGGGGAGTGAGATGGGACACTACCTGACAGGGTCGGGGGGGTGAGGGGTCCACTAGACACCAGGGAAATTTGGGAACTTTTTTATTTTTATACATTTGGGAACAGGGGACTGGGGATATTGCTGAGAGTCTGGGTGAGGGGAGGATTCTTTATTTTGGATCAGTGATCAGCCGGGTGGTAGGGTGGGACCACTAGACAGCAGGGATAAAACCATTTATTTAATGCTGGCCAGAAGGGGGGTGCTCTTTTATTTTTAAATACTCCCCTCCCAGCCACCTGAATAACTAATAATGCATACCGAATAATGAATATTTTGGCACCAAATAATGAATATTCAGCTGAATATTCTAAAAGGTATTCGCACAGCCCTAGTAGCTGCCAGGTCAGCCAGCTGTGATGTCAATGTCAGTGAGGTCACAGTGCTGATGATGTAGTGGAAGGAACTGAAACAAATATGTCAGCTGCCAGGCAGAGTGCTCTTCCTCACATCCAGCACAATACTATCACAGAGAAAACTTTCTAATAAGCAAAAGCAAAAATTCTTCAGAAAAAATGAAATGTTACAACTGACTACTTCTTTAAATGTGAAACATTTTCCAGTTTGCTGCTTTTGGCTCTGCTAGCTTTTTAACACCATGAACTCAATTCTGACATGCAAATTTCTGAGCCAGAAAATTGAGCAAAACATGTTTGGTATTGGCAAATGCTTGTTTAGGCATGAAGGTGTTTGTAATGTACTTCATTCAGCCCAGCCTTCAGGTAAGTCTGCAGGTGTGGTTCTGGCAAAATTCAAATTCGGATGTCTCCAGCCCACTCTCTAACAGTATCAACCATTGTCTTTCTTGGGGGGGAGCAGCAATGATGGACAGTTCCAAGTGGCCTACTACTGCAACGTTCTGGTCTACTCTAATGGCTACGTCTACTGGCTTCCACCCGCCATCTTCCGCAGCACCTGCCCGATCAATGTCAACTTCTTCCCCTTTGACTGGCAGAACTGCACCTTAAAGTTCACGTAAGGCATTGACTTCATGTGTCTTCATGTTCTCTGTGTTTACTTTGCATTGAGATTAGACTGTTGCAGCCAGCAGCAGCTCTGGATGGGGCATGGTATTAGACTCTGCATGGTTTTAAACTCTGCTGTGATGTTTAGAGTATGATTTAGCATATAATTTGTGATTTATTATTTTTATTTGTTTGATTGTTCGTGTATAATGTTTTTAAAATTTGTATGGCTCCCAGAGCCTCCAGGATTGGGCGTCTTTTAAATAAATTTGCCTTGCCTTGCCTAAAAACAACACTCTCTATAGAACTGCCACTGCTTTCTCCATCTTTAAGGGAGAGGGGAGCATGCAGTACTCTCAAGACATATCTATATGTCCGCATTCTCATTCTGTATTTCAGGTTCAAGGTTCATGTTTATTCAAGCCAGATAAGACAATAAGAAGTTGGGGGTGGGGTGTTGATTCAGGAGAGATGTGAGGAAGTACTTCTTCACAGAAAGAGTGGCAGATTCCTGAAACAGTCGTTTAATGGAGGTGGTTGGGGTGAAAACAGTGGTGAGGTTCAAGAATGCATAGGGTAGGCATAATGGAATCTTAGGGAAAGGAAAGGGGAGTGTGAAAGGGCGAGAGATCAAGTAGGATCTGTAATGATACTACAGGCAGGGAAACTGAGTAGACTAAGTGGGACAAGCAGACTTTATCTGCCAACAAATTCTATGTTTCTATTGAGACAACAAGAAAAATGTAGCACTTAATCCCTTCTGTCATGCAGTAACTCGAGACATTGCAGTGCATCCTGACTGGCACCACTGTAACTCAAAACAGGGAGGAGCCAGTTGAGTGATGTTTGTAGAACCCAGACTGGAAATGTGACCAGAAGTAGGAGGAGTCAATGAGGAAAGAGAACGGAGAGAGGAAACATTTTTCCAGCACCTTAGCCAGGGCTGGAAGAAGCCAGATAGGGTGTTAATTCCCAGGGGATGAGGATTCTCCTCCTTTGTGGAGGAGGAGGACTTTAACCTGTTTCAAAATCCAAGGAACAGCCCCAAGTTTAAAGAAGAGATTGAGGTGGGAGGCATTAGAAGCAGTAATAGGAGCAGAGAGGTGAAGGAATTTAGTATACGAATCACAAGAACCATGCCCTGTAAAGGGGCTGAGACACTAAAGAGTAGAGGGGGGTAGATGGGGGAAGTAAAAGAGGCAGAGAAGGTGAAGTGTTTGAGGAGCAGAGGGGATGGTTAAAGAGGAGGGGAGGGTTGGCTACATGGGGATAATGAGAGTGCAGGAGTGAGCCCAAGATCAATGCCCTTTGGAAGGTCAGAAATGGGAGAACATCTCCATTTGAGAACATGGGTGGGTGGGTGGCTGACTTGATTAGGGGGTCAGAAAGGAAATGGATAACCTTTCAGAACTTATCAGGAGAGTTGCGTTTGTTCTGGGAGGTGATGAGGATGTTGTTTGATCTGGCCTCCCTATTAGCCTTAGTGCTGGCATTTTGGAGTTGTTTGTACCTCAAGGAGAACTGTGCTGAACCTGTAAGTAATTTGTCACATTGAAGCTGTTTTTTAAATACTGGTTCTAATTATGTTACTGTGCCATCTCTACAAGGTTTTAGTTATTTTAGTGGGCATTTCTAATTTGCACACAGGTCGTAAGTACCATTTTAGAAATGTGTGATGTAGTTTATATGCAAAACTGGTAGAGTATCTTGAATCCAATGGGTTGCAAGACCACAGGCAGCATGGATTCATGAGAGGAAGGTTTTGCCAAAGTAATCTGATAGAGTTTTTTAGGTGTCCAGGGAAACAGATCAGGGGAGGGCAGTGGTCATGACCTGTCTGGACCTCAGTAAGGCCTTCGATCCTTTGCCACATAGGAGGCTGATTAGGAAGTTGACCAGCAGTGGAATAGGATCCAAAGTGGGAAATTGGGATAGAAACTGATTAATGAATAGAAGGCAGAAAGTAGTGATTAATGGCAGTCATTCTAAGGATGGGAGCATGGCCAGCACGGTACCACAGGGCTTGGTACTGGGACCAGTTCTCTTTAATGTCTTTAATAGGGGGCATTGCACAAGAACTGGAAGGAAAGGTATGCCTTTTTGCAGATGACACCAACATCTACAAGAGGGTGAACACTTGTGGGGGGGGGGATAAAATGTGAAGGGATCTTTGGAAACTCAAAGAATATTAAAAAACATGGTAGTTGCATTTCAATGCCAGAAAGTGCCAAATCACGCACCTAAGGCATAGAATCCGTGGCAGAGTACAGCATGGGGGCAGATATTGACAGTCACGAGACTAGAAAGGAACCTTGGGATTATCATATATGAAGACCTCAAAGTGGCAAGACCATGTCACAAGGCAGTGGGTAGGGATAGTGGGATGCTGGAATGCATAGTGAGGGGTGTTGCCACTGTATCCTGTTTTGGAGACTACACCTCAGAAATGGCACAGAAATGGTGGAGGCAGTCCAGAGGAGGACAAGTAAAATGGTGCATGGTTTGTACAAAAAACCCAACAAGAAGAGACTGAGGGCTCTCAACATGTCCACTCAGGCAGAGGAGAGAGCGAGAGGGGACATGATAGAGACCTACAAGTACCTCACGGGGGGTGAACAGAGTGCAGGAGGGAGTGTCTTTCACATGGGAATGAGTACCAGGACCATGGGGCATGCAATGAGGCTGGGGGGGTCAAGAGTAATTCACTGAAAGGGTGGTAGACTCCTGGAACAGACTGCCAGCAGAAGTGCTGGAGTCTGGAACAGTAGGAGGCTTCAAGAAAGCATGGGCTAGACATGGGGGTATATAAGATAGGAGACGGAGAGGTGGGAGGGTCTCTGAAGACCAGACAGGGTCTGAGGAGGCAGAATAGGCAGAAAACATCTGGGCAGACTGGGTGGGCCAATCTATGTGGCTATGTCCTTGCTCAGCTCTTCCATCATTGGCACAATGCATCCATGTTCTACTGCTGCTCTCCATGACTGAGAGGGACATAACACATAACACAATTCTGAAATCATACTTAAACAGTCTACAATTCTAAAATCGTACTTAAACAGCAGTATTTGTTAGCTGGCAAAAAGTTTCATCATATAGTTGCTTTTTTACATAAATGTATTTCTGACATCCTTGGATTTATTTTATATATATTTTTAATTTTCTCAAATATACAGTATTTTTGAAACAGCTTTCATAGTTAATTTTATACTTAGTAGCTCAAGTCATTAAAGATGGCTGCTGGATTCCCAATGATGTCACTGACCTGCTTGGCACTCAACCTCTCAATTAAAAACACCCATTTTCATGTTGCATTTTGTGATTAATCTCACTCACCATGCCTGGAAGGTACAAAAGATGATCACTCTAAAAGATCTGGACATGAACAACTGAATTCTGGACAGGATGCAGATGAATCAACTCCCTGGAGCATAGAAGGTAGCCAGAGCCCTTCCCCTGCCAGCCTAAGAGGCCGTGACCATGATACTGACACTGAAGTGGAGAATACAGTCTGTAGCTGCTTCCAGATATTCTTAACAGAAATAAAGCCATCCTGCGACAACAACAAACAATTCAAAACGCTCCATCAAAAACTAGCCACGGGGTAAAATGAGTCAAGGTGGCAGAGGAAAGAATGGGACTAGTTGAAAATGGTGCCATCCAACTCAGTGAGGCAGTGGAATCGCAGTTACACCCCACTACAGCTCTCCACAAAAAAATGCCTGGCCCGCCCGTCAGCCTGCGCAGTGGTAAAGCTACCACTTGCAACACCGACAACCCTGGTTCAGAAACAAGCCTGGGCTGTCAGAGGGCCGGCTGTGGGGGAGAAGAATCAAGCAACACATGGACCACTCTCCTTCACTGGGGAGGCAGAGAAGCTGTTCCCACTGTGACACTTCCACCTGGGTGACAACAGGTGGCAGTGTAGCAGAGAACATCAATAGACCGGGAGGGGGTGATGTCAGTCGAGGGACCCATGCTCTGTGTCTGCTCATGTGTGCAGGTACAGTGGTCTCCCCGTGTGCATGCCAATGTCTCTAGGGGTTCACTAATACCGGGGGAAAAAGCTTGACCCCGGTATTGGCTTCAGGTGGGACCCCAGTATGTGCAGGGTGGTCCTCGCTGCCACTGCAAGCAGCCCAAAGAGATGCACGACCAGGGGTGTAGCTGGCTACCCTCTACCCTTGGCCAGAGGATAAACTGAGGCTCCATGGGGGCAGGCTGGGGTAGAGTAGGCGGGGACTGAGGGATGGCCCGGTGGCTCCCAGCCAGAGGGCCAGCCTGGTGATTCAGGGGAATAAACAATAAATTAAAGGAAAAATGCCTGGACCTTGAAGGGTGCTCCCATAGGAACAATCTCCAGCTCTACAGTCATAGAAACATAGAAACATAGAAGTTGACAGCAGATAAGGACCGCAAGGCCCATCCAGTCTGCCCATTTTTTCTACCTAATGAATGTGCCATTGGCCTGTACTCTGTCAATGGCTTATCTATTCATACTCATCTGTATTGCTCCCTTATGCCTGTCCCATGCCTTTCTGAAGCCCTGAACTGTATTCATATCCACCTCTTCCTGAGGTAGGCTGTTCCATGCATCCACCACCCTTTCTGTGAAAAATAACTGCCTCACATTCCCCCTTAATTGGCCTCCCTCTAATCTCATGCTGTGTCCTCTTGCCCTGCTAGTTTTCTTATATTGAAACATGTTAGACTCTTTCACCTTGTTAATGCCCTTAAGGTGTTTGAATGTTTCGATCATATCACCTCTCTCCCTCCTTTGCTCTAGGGTATACATATTGAACTCCATTAATCTGTCCTCATATGTTTTCTGATGCAGTCCCTGCACCATTTTGGTTGCCCTTCTCTGGATTGTCTCTATTTTGTTAATGTCCTTGTGCAGGTGTGGCCTCCAGTACAGCACGCAGTACTCCAGATGGGGCCTAACCAGTGTCTTGTAAAGAGGGATTATACAATGGCAAAGAAATCTCCCCTATCCTGATTGGTCAGTGTGTGCTTGGCACAGTGATATTATTGAACAACAACATCCCTGTATTAAGTCCAGGCACATAAATGACCAGAGCACAGTAAAATTCCTCCCTCCCGACGAAGGTCATTGTGAAGCCGACGATGCCCTGAAGCTGACACAACTTAGCCGCCCCCAAACAAACACAAAGTTCAGTGCCTGGGTGTCTCGGTAATTCAGATAAAAGCTGTTGGCTTCACTAAAAAAAACAAAAAAAAACAGCTGCTGTCTCTTTCACTTCACAAACGCTGCCCCAGGCTAGTAAAATGTGTGTGCTCGGCTGTTTCCACAAAAAACAAATATGTAATTCGTACTCCTTTTGAAACCCATGGCAGTTTCTCACCAAACCAACATACACTGGCTATTCAAAGAAACCAGTTTAACAATAAAAAACAGAACAATTCTGTAACTCACACATTCCGATGATGTCCAGTTACAGAGCGAACATGGGAAATCGGAAGTGTCCAGGCAGTTCCGCTGTTGTCATTTTACTCTCTATAGTTTTCACAGTGGAGATAAAAAAAAAAAGTCATCTTTGCTGGGTCTCAGGACAAGCTGGGAACCACACAGATTAAATTTCATGTTAGAGCAAAGGTCACCACGTAACGAGTGTGTGTGTGTGGGGGGCACATGTACATAATACCCACGGTATAAGCAACAGCATCACCTGCTGGACTACTTTTTCTCGTATTACCAAAATATGGCTCCAGTACAAAAAAGAATAAAAATAAAAATGTTACAATTTTTTTAAAAGCTTTTTATTATTTATAAAATGAGCTATTGTATAATAGCAATAAGACACTCCAAGGAGTGTGCTATTGTCTAATAACATCACTCCTGTGGTGGTGGAAGCACTCGGCTGTGCCTCATGCTTCAACCCACCTCAGGAGTGATGTTATTAGACAATAACACGCACCCTGTCATGCCTTATTGCTTAATTATTCCCTCCCTCTTATGACTTGCGATACCCCTACTAATACACCCCAGCATCCCTCTAGCCTTACCTACTGCTTTAGTGGTCTGCTTGGATGATTTCAGATCATATGTGATAATGATGCCCAAGTCTCTTTCTTCCCTTGAGATTGCCAGAAACTCCCCTCCCAACCTATAGGTGGCTTCATGGTTCCTCTTCCCTATGTGCATGATCTTGTACTTTGCGTTAAACCCCATTTGCCACTCTTCCGACCATTTTGCCAGTTTATCCAGATCTCTTCACATTCTGCCTTCCCCATCTGGATCATCTACTCTGTTGCAGATCTTGGTGTCATCTGAAAACAGACAAACCTTACCCTCCAGTCCATCTGCAATGTCACTGATGAAGATATTGAAGAGGACTGGCCCCAGGACTGATCCCTGAGGTACCCCACTTGTGACTTGCATCTCTTCTGACTGTATAACGTCTAGTTGTGGGATCCAAGACAGGTCAACTGATAGACTTTCTGGTAGATTTGCTAAGAGATGTACCATCCCTCCCACCTGACCTACAAATTAACACAGAGTGAGCACCTCGGGCCCTCTTACCCAAGCTGTCAGAGCCCGAGGCCCACCCACGCTTGATCATAATACAATTCTTAAGCTTTAAAACAAAGGAAGACATCTTGTGATGGGACTGGCAATAAAAAAATGTCTCTCTCCTTGGAGTCCATCTTCTGTTCAATCACGATTACCCCACTGAGATACAGTGGCAGAAAATGGCCTTTGGTGATGTCCTGAAACTGGGTCAGGGAGAAGCAGGTATGATTCTACACCCTGTTCCCAGGAGGGCTCAGAGTATTATAGGAGGACAGAAACAGAATTGTTTGGCAGATAAGGACCTCATGGCCACCTGATCTGTCCAGTTTGTCTCTACCTATACTGTCACTGCAGAACATACCTGATCTCTGGCTATTCTCCAGCTTTCCTACTAACATTCCTTGGTGCTTATCTCATTTATCTCATGCATGTTTGAAGCCCATAACTGTTTTTGCTCCCTCTACCCCTGCTGGTAGACTGTTACAGGCATCTACTATTTCAGTGAAGAAATACTTCCTCACATTCCCTCCTACTCTTCCCCCCCATTCCAGTTTAATTACATGCCCTCCTGTCCTGGTGCACCTTCTGTTCTGAACAATGCTCCCCCTGCACCTTGTTTGTCCCTGTGAGGTAAGTACAGGTCTCTATCACGTCCCTTCTCCCCCTCCTCTCTTCCAGAGTGTACATACTGAGATCCCTTAGTCACAGAAACATAGAAACATAGAAATTATCATCAGATAAGGAATGCTAGGCCCATCCAGTCTGCCTGTAGGCCCTACACATTGTTTGTGGCCACTGACCCTATATGACCAATGGCTTTTCATCATAGAGCTTTTTCGATGCAACCTCTGTACCAGTTCAGTTGCCCTCCTCTGGATAGCCTCCACCTTGTCTATGTCCTCCCTGAGATGTGGTCTCCAGAACTGGACATAGTACTCCAGGTGGGATCTCACCAATGATCAATACAGTGGCAGCTGCACCTCTCTTCCTCCTACTAGAGATTCCCTTTCCTATGTACTCCAGCATCCTGCTGGCCCAGCCTACTGCCTTGTTGGTCTGCCCAACCACCTTGAGGTCATCAGATATGATAACTTCAAGGTCTCTTTCCTGCTTTGTGACCATCAGTACCCCCCATTTTATATAACGCCCCTGGGTTTCTGTACCCCAGGTGCATGCTTTTGCACTTTTTTTGCATTGAAACTCAGCTGCCATACCCTCAATCACTCTTCGAGTTTTCTCAGGTCTCTGCTCATTCTCTCCACCTCCTCTGGAGTATCTACCCTAATGTAGATTTTGGTGTCATCTGCAAAGAAAGGCATACCTTCCCTTCCAGCTCTTCTGCAATGTCACTTATGAAGACATTAAAGAGGACTGGTCCCAGCACTGAGCCCAGCGGCACCCTGCTCGTCACTGTCTTCTCACCAGAGTGAGTGCTGTTTACCACCACCCTCTGTAACATAAAACATTAGTCCTGTCCTATAACGTGTGTAACCCCTAAGTGGTGCTATCCCAAGGGCTACTACCTCTGCCTGCTTGGCCAATAGCAGGTTAAGGGGTCTGAGTTCTGAAACGGGTGCCTCCACCCGGAGGTCAGGGTTGGTAGTGGTCAAGCTAACCTGGGCACAGCCCTCCGGGACACTGTAACCCCACTCTTTCCCCTCTAGTGGCCTGAACACTGTACAATAATCACTTTCACAATACCCCTGGTACACCACACAAGTGCCCACACTGTTTGCACTTACCACCAGGGCTGGTTCCTCTGGCTAGACCCTAGGGACCTCCTGTAAAACAAGGTTATGCACAGAAAATAGCAACAGTACAGTACTTTGAGCACAAACTGGAACCACAATCAGATTACATGCAAAAAAAGTTAGATCTGATTTATTCAGGGGTCTTGAACAAGGGAGGGGCAAAATCAGGTTAATAAGCTTAAAGATTATATCAATCAAGCAGTTATTCATGTGCTTTGAGTCCCCCCACACAGTCCACCTCTGGTTACCCAGGTGGAGAAGAGATGGGCTAGCCAGGACCGTTACATGGGGTTGCAGCTGGTTGGGGCCCTGTGATGGAAAACACAACATGCACAGTACACAATATTTGTAATCCGGAGCCAGAGGGCTCAGTTTGTAAAGGAAATGAAACAACAAGACAATCAGATGACACACTCAGATTAAGCTGTTGTTGCAGGGAGCTACCCTGGTATTTACTCATGATACCCAAGACTGGACACAGACTGGACGAAAATCAAGACTGCAGGTGGTTGATCTGGAATGTCAGGAGAAGCAGGGCCCACATGAGTCGCAGAGGCGTTGTTCCTGTTCAAGCATGGAGTAGGGGTCTGGTCCCCAGGCAGGTCTCTCATCGATGGCTTCTCTGTGCAGTGGGTAGTCTGGCTGGGCCAGTCTGGCAAGGCCCAGACCGCATGGAGACAAATTCAGGTCCAGTCTGTTTTGGGCTGGATACAGCTTCCAGCATGCAGAACACAGTTCACACAGTGGGGAACTAACTCACAACCCACTAGCAGCTCATAGCACATTTACATGTACAGGAATTCTACTGTACCAGGCAAAGTGCTCCCCGGTCACAATGGCAAAGTCTCTGCACACACCGGGAGCTTAGAGGTAGATAGAACTCCTGACAGGCCGATCGCATTCAAAAAAATCTTCGGTCTTCTTCAGGTTGAGCCTGGCCCACTTCTGTAGCTTACTTTAGTCACACAAACTTGGATTTAGTCCAAAATATTTCTCTTCTCTCCCTCTCAGGAGCAGCAGGCAGACATACAGGCCAAACACTCAGCCTTTTCCCAGTTCTCCCATATGAATCCACTCAGGATTGCTGCTCAGAATTACTTCAGCTCCTTCTTCTTAAGCTTCCAGCTCAGAACTAACTGAAAACTGCAAACAGCCCAGGATTTCCCCAAGATCCAAAAGATTTGGTTGGCTGATTTGGCTGTCAGTCAAAGCAAGAGCTCCCCCTTCAGTTGCAAAAAAGGCACAAAAAGTTCAAACTACAGTTCCTACAGATTTTGAATTCAGACAGCTCTTGTAGTCCAGCTACATTTTAGGTCCCACCAATACTGTTTGGTCCAATTTGCAGTCCAGGACCAAGATAGTAGAGACAAACCAAACAGTCCTTGCTACAAAGAAAACAGGTTAGACAAACTACATTATCATTATCACTCTAAATGATTTTCAGTAAATAGTTTTACATCTTTCAACAGAGCTCCCTCTCAGATTACTTAAGCTGCAATCAGGCAGCTCTTAAAGAGACAGTACACAGAGACTATACAGGCTCTGGTAATCACATTTAAACTGCTAAAATGCAGGACACCAGCCTGGCAGTGAGCATTTAGGCAAGCTCAAGGAAGCCTTTTTGGGAACCACCATTTGTAGGGGGGTTACATGTGCATGGTCTTTCTCACCATATTAAGCTGAGCAAAGTGATGATTTTTTGGAAAAAGTCCAGAGCTGGTTTATATTTCTTCAAGAGACACACTTATCTAGTGTGTAAGATGAAAAACTGAGATGCTTTGGGAATCAGATGATGGCCACTTCCTCATATAAAGCTGGGCAGAGGAGAGGAAACCATTGTGCTGATCCCAGAGGTGGTCTTCTCTGAAGCTTTAGATCAATTGATGGACAAAGAGGGGAGAGATGCGTTGCCCAAGGGAAGTTATAATAGTGTCCTGCTCACCCCGGCCTCTATTTATTCTCCACCTGGATCTGAGTATGCCATTCTTAGAAAAATGTTTTAACTATGTTAACAAATAGGGGAAGGGGTCTTTGATGTGTAAGGAGGACCTCCATTTGACCGTTATGCCTCATCTCTTCAGCACCTCCCAGATTCCTAGAAAAGAGCACCACGTGGCCACGAAGGCCTGGAAATTGTTAACGGAACTGAGATACCTGGATGTCTGGCACCACCTATATGGTCAGGCCTGAGAGTTTACATATTTGCCAGCACCATGTTAAATTCACTCCAGGCTGGACTTTTTCCTGTTGGAGAAGGAGTTAAGGGATTGGACAGGGAGACTGAATGACTTGTTATTACAAGATAAGGAGATTCACTGCTGCATCCCTTAACTGATCGACCAAGCAGTTCGGGAAAATGACTCTCCAGACATATCCCCAGGTGTTTTAAGAGATACAGTCAAAGCTTTAGTCAGGGGTAAATTTACAGAAACTTCTGCAAGACAGAAAAACAAAGGGAGGCTCGTGGGGTTGAGCTGCAGAGCCAAATTTGGGAAGAAGAAGCCCAGCAAAAACTTAAACTTGATTGGCAGTGGGGTAAACATTTGCTAGTGCTTAAAAAATAATTAGGAGCCCTCTTAGACTATAAAGTGGAACAGCAACTAGTGTTTCTCTGGCAAAGATATTACCTGGGGGGGGGGAGTGTCCTCACTCCCTTAGGCTTCTTGATGGTCACCTGAGGGTACAGAGAGCCAGAGCACAAGTAAACCTGTTGGGTACATCCCACTGCGAGCCAGATACTGAATGAAATTACAGAAACATACTGTAAAACCTTAGATCATGACAGTTAAAAAAGACCAGCGGGTCATCCAATCTGCCCATATTCCCTATAATCCCTGGAACCTTCCCTGGAACCTATTGTACCTCCAGGATACTAACCCCCCTGTCCTATCCCCATTTTCCTCCCTGGTCTTGTTGTCCCAGGCAGCCACTATTCCCTCCATTCTATCCCTTGCCTATTTGAATCCTCTGACTATACTTGCACCCACCACCTCAGCTGACAGACTGTTCCAAGGTTCCATCACCCGTTTGGTAAAGTAATAGTTCCTTACATCCCTCCTGGACCGCCCTCCTGTTAATTTCCACTCATGACCTCGAGTTGATATTCAGGGTAAATAATTCCCCATGGTTTACCTTGTTAATTCCTTTAAGGAACTTGAAGGTCTCTATCATATCTCCCCTCTCTCTTCTGGTTTCCAGTGAGTACAAATTTAGTGCTTTGAGGAGTTCCTCATAGGATCTGCCCTCCTGGACTTGAGTAATTTTTGTTACTCTGTGCTGCACCATTTCCAACCTATCCCTGTCCTTTCTGAGGTGAGGGCTCCAGAACTGGATGCAGTACTCCAGGTGAGGCCTCACCAAGAATCTGTATAGAGGAAGTATTACTCTTTTCTTCTGCTTTCACTTCCCCTCCCGATACATCCCAGCATCCTGTTAGCCTTGCTATAGGTATTGTTGCACTGGCCCATTTGTTTAAGGAAGTTACTGATGATAACTCCTAGATCTTTTTCCTCTTTTGTAGTGCTAAGTCTCACCCCGCCCATCTAGTACTCCATCTTGGGGTTCCTTTTCCCTATTTAAATCACCTTGCACTTTTTGGCATTGAATTTTAACTGCCTGAACTCCCCTCTAGTTTTTGTAGGTCCCTCTACATATCCTTTACTCCCTCATCACTATCCAACCTCCCACATAGTTTTGTGTCATCTGTGAAGAGACACAGCCTGCCCTAGATTCCCTTACTAATGTCACTAATGAAAATATTATTATTTTTTTTTATCATATCACTTTTTACCTCCTTGGTCAGAGCAGTCCCCAATCGACCCCCAGCCACCGGCACCTGTACTCTCAGAGTCGAGCCTGGCATGCAGATTTATACACCCCATCAAACTGTCCGGCCTATGACAGAATCCCCCCCACAGGGACCTGCGGCATGGAGCTCTCAAAGATGCCTAGTCGACTCCAGGGGCACAGGGCTGGCCATCAGTCACCGAGGTCACCCCACCATCATTTTTCCTTCTATTTTATTTTTTTGCGCAATGAGGAGCTGGACGCACAATGGCATTGCACTGACATGCAGATGCCCACTGTGCTCCTCCCCTTTACATATGCCCCACGACTGTGGAACACTCAGCCTCCGCTGGGTGTCACTGCAAGTGCGGTGCATGGCTCTCACCCTCCCCAGAGGAAGGAGAGCAGTCATAGGATGCTCAATCCTTCCTTCCTTCCCCCTGCCAGCCCCCAGCAACCTGAGTCCGTTCCTGAACCCGGGTCACCAGCACAGTGCGAGGTGTGGTGACCAGTGCCTCAACCCTCAGCACCACCAGGCTGGGCTACTAATGAACATGTTGAAGAGGACCGGACCCAGGACAGATCCCTGTGGAACCCCGATCATAACTTCCCTTTCCTCTGATTTAACCCCACTGACCACCACCCTCTCATATCACAGATGCTATTAAAGTGTATAATGAAATGCTATATAGAGCTGAGGGGGGTGTCACATGGGATGAGACAGCTGCCTTTTTAGCTAAACTTGGCCTACGCCAGGTGTCAGAGGAACCCATCACTGCCTTGATAACCCCTACCCCAGATCTCAGAGGAACACAGTGGTGCCCTGACAGCCCCATCTCTGAATCAGAAATTTCTTGGGAGATCAGCCATCTCAAAATGAGAAAATGCCCTGGTCTAGACAGTTTAGGAGGGGAATACCATAAACATTTCAGACAGGTGATCCTCCTACAGTGGAGAGCCTTTTCTGCTACTCTGTCTGATGAGAGTACCCTGGCCCTGTCCTGGTCCCAAGCAGGCATTTCAGTGATATTTAAACCTGGAAAGGACCCAACACTCAGTGCCTCTTTTAGACCCATTTCCATACCAAACAGATCACAAAATGTTGACATCCATTCTGACCAGAAGATTAGAACCTTCCAACCCACGGATTCAATAAGATCAAGCAGGATTTGTGCCTGACTGTCAGGTGCAGGACAATATAGTGGGTGTACAGTGCATATAACAGACTATCTCAGCAGGACTGGACAACTAGCCTTTCTCATGAGTTTAGACATTGAGAAGGCATTTGATAAAGCGTCTTGGGATTACATGAAAAGGATCCTTCCCAGGTTTGGTTACTCAGATCCCTTCATTCGCTATATTTCCATCACTACAGGGTTCCTTTGGTTTTTGTAGCCAGTGGTCATAACTCAGGGGGTTTTCAGTTAGGTTAGGATACCCAACAGGCTAGGGTTGTCCCTTATCCCCAATATTACTTTCCCTCTACATAATATCCCTACCCCAGAGTATTCGGAGTAACCAGGGGATTAACGGAGTCCAACTAGGTGAGGTAGAACATAAGACAGCCCTATACGTGGACAACTTGCTGCTAAATTAAAGAGACCCTGAACCGTCCTTCCAAAGGTTATGTCTGTGGTTGAGTACTTTTCTAAAATATCAGGTTATACACTCAACACTTCCAAAAAAGAGGAATTAAGTGTTCTCCCATCAGACTTCCTTACAGCTCCGAAACTGCTATCACATGAAATGGGATCTTACTACACCTAAATACTTAAGTATTGTTTTGAGGCTGAAATTGGTATTCCTGTTTGAGGATAATTTTGTTCCTCTAGGGAGAGACATGACAGCAAACTTTAAAAGATGAGCCCTCCTTCTGCTGCCTTTGCAGAATCCAAGCTGTCAAAATGACTATCATACCCAGATACTGTACTTACACTTATTTTAGTGTGCTCCCTACATTATTTCACAAAAAGTGCTATAGGGCTGGCAAAATCAAGTGCAGTCTTTCATTTGGCAAGGCACCGGACCGAGAGATAGGCGAGCAACTTTGCATGTCCCTAAGGCCAAAGGTGGGTGGGTGGTCCCACTATTAGCAAGGTATTGGATAGCAGCAGAAATGTGAATCACCCTACTTTGGGGAAACACATGCTGCACTGTGCATTCGAAGTCCATGACCTAACTAATGTTAGTAGAGTTCCCCTACAGGCTGTGTTATTTGATCCAGACCTTCTTCAGTCTATGTAATCTTTAGACTTCAGAGGCTTGTCCACAGATTTAGAGGGATGGTGCCGAGACACATGGGAGGATATACTATGGATATAGAAATGGTGGGCACATGATGACATCTTTATACCAACTAAGATTGATCCATGGTTTCATAAGCACTCCACACTAGGCTTTCAAGCCCCATGGCAGATGCTTTAAGATGGGGTAATGAGCTCTTTTGGTGATAGTGTACAGTATTTTGGGTGGAGAGCCACAGATCATTTTCATTTTTTTGCCAACTCAGGGATCATACTCACAAGCAACTCTAGGCACTCCCAAAGTAGCTGCATGGATATCACCCCAATTACTGAATTCTCCACAGTGTGAAACTCCTCCTTGGGTAAGGGTTCTATCTCCATCAGGTAAGAGTTCCAACTCTATGCTCGACTCCAGATACTCGGTGGATCTGGGCACTCAACCAACTATATAAGGCTGAAGTGGGAGCAAGATCTGAATGTCCCTATCTTGAAAAAAATGTGGGATAAAGTATGAGGAGTCGTGCTCTTTATCCTGTCCCACATAAATAGAATTTGTATGGAAGGTGCGAGTACACTACTTTCTGGTGCCTCGATTTCAATCCAAATGGGACCCGACTAATTCTTCCAAACGTTGGAGGTAGTGTGGGGGAGATCATAGCCATACTTGCCCACACATTCTGGCACTGCACCAAACTAAAGGAGTATGGGATGGAGTACAACACTGTATCTCCCATATGCTGTCTATATGCAGCCCTCTTACAGACTGTTACTTACTACTGGGAATTAAACCCTGACACCTAAAGGGGTCTACCTGTAAAATGTCCTGATGGCAGCTGCAGCAAAAGGGGGCACTAAAAATGAGCACAGGTAGTTCCACCTACTGTTGCAGAATGGGTGGAAGTAGTTTCACAAATACAGAAACTGGAGACTCATTTATTGTACAGAATTGTCTCCCAGCATTTACAAAACATTGGACTTGCTAGGAAATGTTAAGACTTGAGGATGCAGCGTTTGAGAAATAGGATAACATTGTTCCCAGAGCAAAGGATCTCTGGAGTGACCAGGTCTGAAAGTTGTTGCTTTTCCTTATGATTGCTATCCCTGTCACCTTGTACTGATGTCAGATCTCCTTTATACAGGAATAATGTATGCTGCACATAACAGGGCCATTGCTCTAGACAGGTACTACTACATCGTGTGATCTAGCCTTGTTGTAGTCAGTTTAGTTTTTTTCTGTTACAAAATAAAATAGTTGGAAATTACTGCTGTAAAACATTAGATACTTTGACCAAGCGGTCCTTATCTGCCATGTAGATTCTGAGTTTCTATGTTTCTATGACAACTATATTGTTTGTAGCATGGAATGTGGTTATGTTACTGCTATGCATGTTGGATGTTACACCTGGCAATGTTCCTGCAAAGAAGTACAAAATAAAAATAATGGCTGCCACCCACAATTTTTAATAATCTCTTCCGATATGGTTACCTGTTGAATATACATACTAGATTCATGGTTCTGATGGCAAGTAGTACATCACTGTACCAAAAATATTGAATCTTTTTTTCATTGTGGGTGTGACATGGGTTGGAAAACTTTGAAAAAAAATTTAAATCCTTTACCTTCATTCAGAAATGAAATAAAATGAAAAGAAAAATGCGTAAGTTGGTATTTTTGTCAGAAAAAATATTATTGCTGAAAAACTCTACTTGGTGACTAACAAATACAGCTGCTTTATCACCAGACTGTAAATTGAAAACAATACCCTCTGAGGTTAACAATATGACTGTATAGCAGAACAATAACGGAACTGGAACCATAGCCAAAAAAAAAACTTCTATTTGAAAAAATGAGTATCAGGTTCAGTGCTGTTCTTTAACAAGTCTTTGAGAAACCCTAAAGTCTGGAGTAAAAACCAAACAGTGTCACCAGCTTTGAATAATTAGCTCTGTCGATATGTATGCATGCGTGTTACAAGGAAACGAAGCACAACAAATGCCAAATTTCTCCTCTCTTTGACAGATCGCTGACATACAGTGCAAAGGAGATCACAATGCATCTGAAACAAGAGGAAGACCAGGACAAAAAGAAGTATTACCCCCTAGAATGGATAATTATCGATCCTGCTGGTTTCACTGGTAAAGCCCTGTTGGTGTGGTTCCCCCACTCTGAAATACTGAGCTATAAATCAATTTGGCAATGCTGACCCTTTTACAAAGTGAACAAACTTTCATGCAGGAATGTGAAAGCAGGAGACAAATAAGCTATCAGGTGTTTATAACTCAGTATTTCAAAGACTGATCTTTTGTATAATTTCTTTATTGTTTTTTTTATTGCAATCATCACATGACGGTAACTTAACCTTATCAACATTCAAAACTATTCCTCTCGGGTTGGGAGGGGCAGTCCTTTGGCCTTTAATCTTTTCCATTCAAAAACCCATATTTTAAGGACTGCACTTTACACAGGAGAGCTTAGTCCTCTATAACCAGGAATCTGGTTCATAGAAACAAGGCATTTGTTGGCATAAAAGGACTGCTTGGCTCACCCAGTCTGCATAGATGGCCCCTGCCTACCCTAGTCTGCCTCCAGAGACTCTACTCTTCCCCAATTTCTGCCCCCATTTTTTTGCCTGTTCCTCTGTAATTCTGGGGAGTTCTACATTTCTCAGAAAATTTTCAACACCTTCTTCATTCTGCCAGACCTCGGAAGGGTACAGTTCTTTATAATATCTTTAGAAGGCTTCATTCATACTGCAGCTGGCTGTGGCCACCTCCCCCACCTTGTTTTTAAGGGGCCCAGTTTATTAATTGACTCGAATATTCTTTGTCTAACATAGGGCAGGGCAACCCTAGGCTTGGTTTCTAAAAGTGTATCCAGGGTGGTCCTTGCCGCTTGCAGTACCATGATATCCTCTGCCCCACCCCCCGTGCCCTCTTTTCCAGCACCCTAATCTGGGTATGCAATGTAACCTATATGCCCTTGCAGTTTTCTTGCTTCCTTTAATCTCGTATAGTATGAGCCCTCTCGTGCAGGCCATCCTTGCTTCTCATGGTATGAGTGCTGATGTTCTCGAAGGCTCATTAAGCTATAGATATTGGGTCCACTGTTCTTTCATTTGTGTTTTAGTGGTGTCATCACTAAGCAAATATGTAGGAACTCTCCAGCTTACTTCATGTTGTTCACCATATGGGGGGTTTATATGATTCATTGCCATGGTGTGAGTTGAGATCTTTATGGGACCCACTTCTGTT
This sequence comes from Neoceratodus forsteri, assembly GCA_016271365.2. NCBI lineage: Eukaryota > Metazoa > Chordata > Ceratodontiformes > Ceratodontidae > Neoceratodus > Neoceratodus forsteri. Next base: position 959,717,067 of record CM028137.1, read on the forward strand.
CTTTCCACTCTGTGACATCAATATTGCGGGTGCAACTGCAGCCTCTCTACAGCTGTGAGCCATATGGGCAGTGTAGAATGTAGACATAATTGCACATACCCCAATAATGTACAGAATCATGGGAAGCATATGCAAATCCTCATGAAATAATGTGGACTGGCTCAACTTTAAGCAGAATTGCATGGTGCCCAAAGGCCTCACAATGCAACCAGATGCTGTTCACAGCCTTTGCTGATTGCATTGTGAGGCCTTCTGGCACCCTGCAATTCTGCTTAAAGTTGAGCCAGTCCAAATTATTTCATAGGGATTTGCATATGCTTCCCATGATGCTGTACATTATTGGGGTATGTGCAATTATGTTTTCTTTAAAAATTTAGCTGTATGGCCAATACCCTCTGAGGTAACCCTTGCCTCAGTTCATTTGCTGTGGGGTTCTTTTCGAGTAGAATGTATACTCCCATTATCCTGGGTTCCACAACTTCCATGTCTCCACTAGGTCAGTGTCAGTGATTTCACATCTACAACCTTTCTCCCCTGTGCCAATCTGTCCATTCTTGGTTATAATGCCTCATGTGGGAACCCCACTCTTGGAATAACTATCTCCAATTCTTGAACCCAATTAGGGTCATGCTGTGCCGGTACATAGATGGTGAGACAGTTGTAATCTCCTCCCCAAACATTTGTCATTGGACAAAGAGACACCTCCATCAGCATTGTCTGCTATGACGCTATCCACTTTAACGCATAGGCTGTGGTGGAGTAGTGTAGAAACCAATCGGAGGTAGGAGGTGTAGCAGACATAGGGGTATTCCTTTCCCCCCCCACCCCCCACTAGTTTCTCTGCCTGTAGTCTGTTTGTTGGAGACATATGACCTGTGCTTTCATTTGTTTCAAATCTATTAACAGTTTCTTTTGCTTAATAGGAGAAATAACTTTTACATTTCGGGCAGACCATACAGTTTCAGCCATTATCTCTTTATAGTATATGATTTGATCTTATCGTGTGTGGAATTTAACCAGTTCAAAAACTTCTCAGTGCCAAATATTTGCTGAAGAGATTTTAGGATTGTTGATGTGAGGCGGCTTCCAACTTTACAGCGAGCTCACACACCCCAGTCACACCAGCCGATGTCAGTTTAGCCCATCTGTCATTAGGACGTTTTCTTGAAATTGGTTCCCAAGCACACAGTGACACCAGAAAACAAGAAACATACATGTTAAGTAAAAGGTATAATCATACTGTACTCAGTAATTCAGACGTGCCATTTGGTGCAGTACATGGCTATAGACTACTGCATTGCACAGGGAATGCTTCAAATCTAATTCATCATTATGTCCCTGTAGCTCAGGGCAAGTCAGTCTGAATATCCACATTGTTTCCTTCTGCAGCAGGTGTTGCACACCCAGGGTCTGGCATCACATGTTCCAGTCCAAAACAAGATGCATCTTTCAAATTCCTGTTATGCACTCTTGCAAAGTGCTCTCCAAGTGGGGTATTTTCTCCTTCCCCCATAATATCCCTGCCATGCTCCTGCAGTCTCCTTTTTAATGGCCTAATTGTCTGTGTCACAGACTTTTTTGCAGCAGCATATCAAGGCATACACTACAACAGTGGTGCGACATGTTATAAACTGCAACATTGTATTGCTTTTTTGACACAGCGTGCTCAAAGACGCTCCCCTATTTCAATAGACATCAGTGTTACAGTTCTTAAATGGAAAAAATCCTTCTGGAGGTTGGGGTACCAATTTCCTAACTGCACTCTATGTTTTTTGCACTGCCTATAGACTACTTTATCCCCTACACTTGGTGCATGTCTAAATGTAACTCTAGGTTCCTCACTGAATGCTCCTTTCAACATCAGATTTATTTATTTAATTAATTTTTGTTGACCGGGAAAAAAGACTAGGCAATTCTGCCTATTTTCAGCCTAGTCCCATGGGGTGGGGGAGATAGAGATGCAAACTGATTTACAGAATCAGATTAAGCTGTCAGTAGTATTTTAGTAAATGGGGGGGAAATTTGGCCAGGACACCAGGGAAATTCCCTTACTCTTTTCAAGAAGTGCCAGGGGATCTTTAACGTCCAGCTGAACAAACACCAGAACAGGCAGATGGGACCTCGGTTTAATGTCTCATCCAAAAGATGGAAGCTTTGCCATTATTATGTCCCAGTGATTGTGTATTAGTTCACCAATCTGTCTAGTCATACGGTTATATTCAAGAGAGCAAGTCACTGGCTCGGACTGAGTCTCTACCTTCCTCTGTTGGGATTTCAGAATGTTTTCCAATCTAATAAGCCCACCTTCTCTCTAGCCTCCCGTAATACTGTAGTAATATATCCCCTCCTACTGAACCTTCCATATAGCTCCTCTGCTTGATTCTGAAATATTGCATTGTTGCTGCAGCTTCTACATTCCCACAGAAACTGAGAGTGTAGTATGGAGTCCTTGAGCACTTTTGGATGGGCACTGGTGGGCATCAACAGTGGCTTGGTAGCAGTTGGCTTTATATACGCTCTTCTTTGTATCTTTTCACCCTGTATCCCAGTCAAAGTTACATCTCAAAAATTTGTAGATGTACATTTCAACCTAGAAGTCAACCTCAGATTAACAGAATTTATCTTTAACCAATGAATGAACTCTGTGGCACCCTCAGCAGAGCTGTTCCATATGCAGACAATGTTGTCAATAAAGCAACGCCACAGGACAACATTATCTATGTATGAAAGGGCCTCTGCAAAACCGTCTTCTTGATCTCACAATCCTGTAAACAAATTTGCAAAATACGGGGCCATATAGGTGCCCAAGGTGGTTCCTAATAGTTTCAAATAGAACTCCCCAAGGAATTCAAAATAATTATGTTTCAAGATAAAATCCATTCATTGTGCCAGAAACATTGCCACTGTGCAGGCGCCACTCTCATCCTCATGGCTTCTGGTATCCAGTTCTTCACAAAATTAACTGGGTCTTTGTTCTCCAGGCCCTTGAGCATTTCAATAATTTTTGCATTTGAGCATCTCAACTGATCTTCAAGCCTGTGCAACTCATCCATTGTAACCTGGAGTTTAGTCTGCGCTTCATTTCTGCTGCTGAGTTCACCTTATGCTCGAGGACACTTATTTGCATTGCCGCATCTGCTAGTCTTCAAGCATGGCTATTCATTGTGCTCCAACGTTCATCTACTGCTGCCTGCATTCCAGCAAACTGCAATGACAATGTCTGAAACCCAGATCGTATTTCATTCTGGAGCCCAACCTGGATTCCAGCTGTGGATGCAACTGCATGCATTTCCTCTGGGCTGAGCATGCTTAAATATGTGTTAGTACATCCCTCGTCGCCACTCGTTGCTGAAAATAAGTAGTTTCACATGCCTTCAGCTGAGCAATAACTGCGAAGAAAGCTGAGCTGTTCTGGCTCAAGCTGAAGGCAAATGAAACCACTTGTTTTCAGCAACGAGTGGTGATGGGGGACATATTAATATATTATTGATTGAGAGCGATCAATAATATATTTAAAAAAAAAATTCCCAGAACATGCCCATTTCCATGGCAACTGCACATGAGATGCTCTTCACAGAATAAGAGTGCCTCATGCGCAGGGGAAAGGAGTGCTCCGACTGGTCAGAAGCACTCACTCGATCTATAATATGTGTTAATACATCCCCCAGAGCTACTTGTTGCTGAAAACGAGTGGTTTCTCATGCCTTCAGCTGAGAGAGAACAGCTGAAGCAAAGCTGAGCTGTTCTGGCTCAAGCTGAAGGCAAATTAAACCACTCGTTTTCAGCAACAAGTGGTGACGGGGGACGTATTAATATATTATTGATTGAGAGCGAGCAATAATTTATTTAAAAAAAACAGTTCCCAGAATGTGCCCATTTCCAGAGCATCTGTGCATGAGATGATCTTCACAGAATGAGGGCCTCATGTGCAGGGGAAAGGAGCACTACAATTGGTCGGGAGTGCTCCTTCGATCTGTAAAATATTAATTAGAAGGATGACTGATGAGGGAACTGCTTTACCATGGCTCAGCACTGCTCCCAAGACTCATTGTTTTGTTTGTGTAAACATCCAGTTATTTATAGTTTTATTTGTTCACTGGAGTGTGATAACTTAGTAGGCTTACTGAGACAAGCTGTCCCTTTTTCAGGAGTGCCCCAGAACAGTTTACATATAGGTACTAATTAAGTAATAATACATGACAGGGTGTGGTATATAATTCGATATCATCACACCTCAGGTGCATTGTGAGGCATGAGGCAACACCAAGTGCCTTCAGCCACCCAAGAAGTGGCGCTATCCCATGATATACCTCACTGTAGAGTGCATTATTGTGAGTATAACATGGCCCAGAAGTATTAGGAAATGGCTGATCTTGGTAATCAGGTTTGGACCGCAATAATATTTACACTGTTTATTAAGGTACAAGAAGGCATTGGGACCCATCGTGTCTACCTCCCACACTTTGTGGGATATTTGTCTAATTACCCAAGATACATTTATTCAAATTATTTTTAAATTGATCTATTGTGAGTGAGCTCACTATGAACTGAGACAATTTCTTCCATAATTCTGTTGTTCTAGCGAAAAAAAAAAGAACAATTTTCTTTTGCTTTTTTTTTTTGCTCTTGGAACATAAAGCTGCTGATTGTTACATCTAAGTTTGTTTGGTTTGATAGCAGATCGTATCCCACATTCCTGCATTAATTGGTTGTTGCAGAGGCAGAGTATTTTATATAAAAATAACAAGTCCTCTCTCTTACGCTTGACCTCCAGACTGTACAAGTTTAGCTTCCTACATCTGTTCTCATACGGCAAATTTCTCGGTCTAGAAATTAATTTAGTTGTCTTCCTCTGTACACCCTCCAACAGTCTTTTATCTTTTGTCAAATACGGTACCCAAAAAGTTGCTCCGTAATCCAAGTGAGGTCTAATATATGAATTATATAATGCAATGACACACGGTTCTTGTCTACTGATAAAAGTTTTTTGAGGGAGTTCAAGATGTAATTGGCTCTAATAGCAATTTGTCTACAATGGTTACTGGAGAGCAATTGATTATTGATCAATATACCTAGATCTTTTTCTGACTGGACTTCTTTTAACAGTTTATTATTAAGATGATAGTCAGAATTTTGGTTACATGGACCTGGATGCATAAGTACGCATTTATCCTCCTTGAAGGACATGTTATTATTAGTTGCCCGTTACTCCAATGATTCAATGTCCTTTTGTAGAGATATAATCTTGTTATTATCCACTTCTCCACTGATTTTGGTATCATCTGCAAATTTACTACTATGGCATGTGATATCCTTATCTAGGTCTGAAATGTATAAGCTGAAGAGAAGTGTGGACCTAGAACTGATCCCTGTGATACGCCACTTGACATTTGGATAGGTTTAGATAGGAAATTTTGAATTTTTACTACTTGATTTCTGTCAGTTAACCAGTTTGTTATCCAGCCTATGATATGCTGATCAAGTTTTATATCATGTCATTTATTAACCAAGATGTAATGTGAGATTTTATCAAAAGCCTTTTTGAAGTCCAGATACACAATGTCGACTGGTATACCCCTATCTAATGAGCTGCTGACAGATTCGTAGAAGGCAATGAGGTTAGTAGTACAGGACCTCCCTTTTATAAAGCCATGCTGCTTAACATCTTTAATTCATTTAATCTCCATTTGGATTTCAATTCTATTTTTGAGAATTCTTTCCATTGTTTTACACACCACTGATGTGAGACTGATGGGTCTATAGTTCTGTTTCTTTTCTATTCCCCTTCTTTTTATATATTGGGACAACCAGTGCTTGTTTCCAGTCCTTAGGTAAACGTCCTTGTGATACAGATTTTATAAAACAATAATTTAAGTGGGGAAACAATGGATAATGTTGCATTTTTTTATCAGTTTTGGATTAATGCCATCTGGCCCTAATGCCGAATCTGCCCTTAGGTCCTTGATTACCTTGACTATTTCCTCTGTAGTTATTAAATTCAGCGATAAATTTCCTGTACTATGATAACTGACCTTAGGATCTTTATTGAATACCGATATTGTCATGGGTCAAAGACTGTTTCAGCCAATCAGATTCCAGGATTTAAAGTAAATTACAATTGTAGTAAAGATAATGGATTTACATTACAAAAACATGCGCCACAGGTCTCTTGCTATAATACTTTCTTATCAACCGAAGTGTCACACTCATTTAAAAAAGTTTATTTACATTGTAAGTGCTTGCATTTATGACTCTAGCAGAGTTCTCTGTATAAATTCTTCCCCTTGTAACTGTTTTATCACTCTGCATGATGGAAAGGCCTATGGGGCTTTGAAAGCTTGTGAAATAAGTTTCTGTCCATGAAATAAAAGGTATTAGTATCTATTTCAGACACTAGTAGGAATTTTTCCAGTAACAGCATTTGGTAAAGTTACAGACAGTCATGGTACTTTTTTTAGTGTGACATGGGCCAAGTTCTGAATAATGTAGAAAGTTCCAGGTGGCAATCCTCTGACTTATAATTTATTTAGTTTTTGCTGAACAGGAAAGGAGTGCTAGGCAATTCTGCCTATTCTCAGCCTCATCCTGGGGGGGGGGGATACAGAAGAAAACAGACATATTGAATCAGGCTCAGCTACTGATGTTGTATTAGTGACAGGAGAAAATTTGGCCATTGCATTGGGGAGTTCCCCATCACTTTTTGAGAAGTACCATAGGATCTTTAACGTGCACATGAACAACCAGTAGAACAGGCAGACAGGACCTTGGTTTAACATCTTATCTAAAAGATGGCACCTCAGGGGTGCAGTACCCCATGTAGCACCACAATGTCAGTATTGGAACTTCACCCCAAGTGCCTCATGTGGGACTAGAATCTGTAACCTTCTGATCTTCCATCCTCAAAGGCGAATGCATCACTTGCTGAGCCACTGACACTGCCTGATTGCCAACAGTGTCCTACTTTCCTTCAGTTTTCTATACTGCCTGAGCTTCGGTGTGCCTTTTTTTTCTTTCCAATGACAGAAAATGGTGAGTGGGAAATCATTCACAAGCCTGCACGGAGGAATATTAATAAGTTGGCCTCACCCGACAGCTGCAATTACCAGGATATCACCTTCTACCTGATCATCAAACGCAAACCTCTGTTCTACATCATCAACATCATCATCCCCTGCATCCTCATCTCGTTCCTGGCATCACTGGTCTACTACCTGCCAGCTGACAGTAAGCATTAACCAAAATTATAAAATGGGTAAGAGAAATTAAAATCTGTGATTGGCCAGGTGTGATCTCATGACTGTAAGATATTCCAAGATAATGACACATGTCAGAAATACTTAACTTTGTGAATCTCACTATTCAGTTTCAAAAATAAACATCAGAGGAATCATTTTATAATCATAAAAAGCCATTCCAAGGTGTGCGTAATTGTGGAATAATGGCACTTCTCAGGAACATATGGCACTTGGCATTGCCTCATGCCTCCCTACCCAAAGCATGCTGTTATCCCATCAGAATTTAGTTTGAATCCCACAGCCACTTGCATACTGAGTGACCATAAGTAAGTTCCTTGACTTCCTTGTGCTCCCAGGATGCACCTGGGTAAGAAGCCTTGGCTTAGTGTGTCTTTCCCAGCCCAAAATTGTAACAAAAAAACAAAAAACAGATTTGCATTAAATGCACATTTTATAATGGTGAATGTCCTGTGTAACTCAATAGAGAAATTAAACAGAACAAACCTCAATAATTACTTATGCAACTGTAATTACAAGGCAGGCAGGAGCTTATGCAAAAGATGTGAACAACCCCCCAATCTAGGTACTGAGAAGTCTCCATTATGTTTACATGGTGCGCTGTTATGCATGAGTAGTATCTTATCACACTAGAGTGATGTTTCCTTACACGTGTATGGTGTCTCAATACATTTTGCTGCTGTTGTAACACATGTGCAATGTCTTGTTACGCATCAGAGGTGTCTCTTTCCACATGGATTGTGTCACGTTACATATGAGTGATGACGGCCATGATGCAATGCAGTACTGCAGTCAAGTTACTGCAGTAAACAAGACAATTCCAGTGGCAGTTAATCCCTTTTGTGACGCATTAACTCAAAATACTGCATTGCATCCTGGCTGCTGGCACCAGTGTATTGGTAGTATCTTGTTAAGCATGAGAGTTGTCTTATTACATAGAGAATAATATATGGGGTGGTGTGCGTGACATGATTTTACACACACCCGAGTTGTGGAATGCTACATAAACCCCGAGGACGAAGCCTGAGGGGTTTATAAAAAGCATCCCACAATGAGGGTGTGTGTAAAATTGAGTTTTACGCACACTACCCCATATTTTATTTTTTATAATTGCTGGTGTGTGCTTTTTCTCCTCAGCAATTATAAAAAATAAAATAAGACTGGTGTTCAGGAAGCCACAGAGCAGTTTGGATTCTGTGTGGTCTGCAGTCTTCCTAGTTACACTACTGCACTTGTTGGGGGAAAAGGCTGAGGATATTTTCTTAAAAATGTACAGAAATGTTGATTTTTTTTTTTTAAAGATAAACTTTCCACTGTGTGTCTGTTGCAGTGTCCTTCCCGGCTTCAAAAGGCAGGGAGAGTCTGTGCCATGCACTCGGCTGCGATTGCATGCTGACAGGAAACAAGGTGCTAGTTTTACTTTTAATTTGCTTTTGTTTCCCTGGGTCAGTCAAGAAAGAGTTCATTTAAAAAGTAATAAATAAAAAACTAAGTTACCGCCGAATAAGAGGGACCCAAAAGTGTGCTTCGGGATTGCTCCAGGGAATGTGAACATCACAGACTAGGGACTGTGCATGGCTGCTCCGAGGGAAACCTGGCACACGTTTGCCATTCTAACCAGCCCAGCTGGTTATAACGGCAAATTAGAACCAGGTTTCCCTATGGGAAAAAGCGCTACCCAGTAATTATACCTACATTGTGTATAGTTATATGTAACTGGTGTCTTGCAATGCATGAGTTGTGTCTCATTACACATGGGTCTTCACTTGTTACACATGAATGGTTTCTTGTTACATATAGTTGGTATCTCTTTATATATGAGTGGCATTTCATTAAATGTGTGTGGAGTATGTTAACATGTATGTAATGTCTTCTTACACATGAGAAATTACACATAGGTGGTGTATCATTGCACATGTGTGGTGTCTTTTTATACAGGTGTGGTTTCTTATGTGATTGTGTTTTGTAATGTGTGTGTGGTGTTCTGTTACACAGGGTGGCATGGAAGGCATGGAAGGTGTTTTTCTACATGAGTACTGCCTTGTTACACATGGACTGTGTCCTGTAGCATGTGGTTAGTGCCTTGTTACGCATGGACTGTGTCTTGTAGCATGTAGTTAGTGCCTTGTTACGCATGGACTGTGTCCTGTAACATGTAGCTAGTGCCTTGTTATGCATGGACTGTGTCCTGTAACATGTAGTTAGTGCCTTGTTACACATGGATTTTGTCCTGTAACATGTAGTGTCCTGCAACCCATAGCTAGTGTCTGGTTACATATGAGTGATGCCTTATTACACTTGCATGGGGTCTTGTTACACATCTGTGTTCTCTTGTGTTACGTAGGTGCCGATACAGATGTGTGGTGTCTAGTTACAGATATGTGGTATCTTAAAACAAATGAGTGTTACTTTGTTACAAATGGGCAGTGTTTTTTAACAAGCTGGTGCTAAAAACTCTGAATCAAAAGGACTTAAGATAATTCTAGCAAATGCAAGAAGTCTACTAAAAAAAAAAAGATGACTTATTTATTTATTAGCTTTTGTAGACCGGGTAGGCGCATTAGGCAAAGTCCTGCCTATTTTCAAGCACGACCCGGGAAAGCATAACGGACAGAGTACAATAACAAAACAAAGGTGGAGTACTAAAGCAGCCGATAATACCAAGCCAGTGCATATCCTCGCAGGGATAGTCATAGAAACAAAAACAATACAATAGACTTGGAATACTTACTTAAATCTGAAGCGGTGCACCCCCTTCAGGTCGACACCTCGACGGCAAAACAGGAAAAAAGACCATTATGGCGACATTCGCAGTAATGGTCCTTTTTCTGTGTTTCACCTTCCCCCAGTGTTCCGCCCCCTCCCCGGACTGACTCCGACCTGGAGTTGGAATCCTAATGTCCGGAGGTGTGGGGGCAGAGCCCCCCCACAGAAAACATCTTTCAAACAGGTGGCACAATACCTGCGTCACAGTATACCTGTGTGCCAGTGGTGGGGGGAGGGGGAACCATGACAACTAACAACGAAGACAAAACTCCTTAGTTCTGAAATAAAAAAAGCAGGCGTAGGAACTGTTTTTTTAACAAAACAATTAAAATACTTAAGATATTTAACAATTTACCATAAAAATTACTTTTTCCAAGCATATAAAATACAGTGGGCCATTTTCTAAGCCTTATAATACCCTCCAGAGTGGGCGGTATTGGGCAATACTGGACCTTCCAGGGGCTATAAATTCCTCTGCCTGTGGCGTCGGGCCTTATTACGTCCCTGGGTGGTCTAGTATTGCCCAATAATGCCCACCCTGTCAGGTATTATTGAGTACATGATGCCATCTAGTGGTGAGATACAGAAGTGATGGACAATTAATAACTTAGGCTAAGCGCCCAGCTAAGGGAAGTTCCCTTTATCTGAAGGGTCAGAGCTACTGCACTTAGGACTTGGGTTTTTTGGTTTGTTTCCCATCAGAGGTTTTTGTTGGGTTTCTACAACAGGCACGCCAGACATTATAAATCCCAACTTCCACTGTCATTCTATTAATGCAACACTACTGTGAGATTACAACATGCCTACTGTATGTGTGCGATATATTGTGATACCTCTACTGAATGTATGTGATGTATTGTGATACTCCTACTGTACAGATGTGATGTATTGTGATACTCCTACTCTACATATGTGACTTATTGTGATATCCCTACTGTATGTGTGTGACATATTGTGATACCTCTACTGTATGTATGTGATGTTTTGTTATACCCCTACTGTACGTATGTGACTTATTGTGATACCTCTACTGTACATATGTGACATATTAAGATACCCCTACTGTATGTATGTGACGTATTGTGATACCTCTACTGTACGTATGTGACTTATTGTGATACCCCTACTGTATGTATGTGACGTAATGTGATACCCATACTGTACGTATGTGACTTATTGTGATACCCCTACTGTATGTATGTGACGTATTGTGATACCCATACTGTACGTATGTGACTTATTGTGATACCGATACTGTATGTATGTGACATATTGTGATACCACTTTAATTATTTACATCTTGATACTTAAGGTGGAGAGAAGATGACCATGTCTATTTCTGTGCTGCTGGCCCAGTCTGTCTTCCTACTGCTGATTTCCCAGCGGCTCCCGGCAACCTCCCTTGCTGTCCCTCTCATCATAAAGTAAGGCACTCTCCTACGCAATTTGTTTTTTATTGTTAATGTTTTTATTGACATGGTTCATCAGATAGGGATGCTGAGATAGTAGCACAGTACTGTGGGGGATGGAAGGGACCTGAGGGTATCTTGTTCACCCGTGCTGCCATATAACAGTGGCTGTATCACGTTTTACTAAGAATACATATAAGGCACTGGTTCTCTGATGTTCCCTGCATCTCCTTCCTTTCTACCCAGTAATGGATGTAAAGATGAACATCAGTCCTGAGACTGATAAGAATAACAATTATATAAAATAGTGAGGATAACTCCAGAGACCTCACTGGCTAGCAGCTATCACATCACCGTACATTAAAATACTAACGATGGAGCTGGCAACACTTGGTGTGCCTGGCACAATTCTGCAAAGGACAGCAATTTAAACCCTTTACTGACCTCCAAACTCACTATGGTCTCAGGCAGAGGTATTTTTATCAGTACCTGCATGTCCAGCACTACTGGAACACGCAACAGCTGACTATCCGTGATCCAGCTAAACTTCCCACCCTGGTAATTACACTGGCTGAATATCTTGGAGCTCAGGATGTTCGACATCTCATCTCCATCTCCACACAAAGCTATACAAGAAACCTAGCAGCATAATACTCTGTACATAGCAGAGAAATGGGCGGCAGAATAACTGGGAAGGGAGATTGAGACAAAGGCCTGGGAGAGGGGTTGCTGTGAAGTGGGTAGGTTAACTTACTCCCATGTCTGGTGAGAGCACATGTGGAAGCAACTAACTCGCTACTTCAGAACTCCAGTAGTAAGAGCCAGGTATGGAACAGGTGACTAGGAGGCATAGTGGCTAGGCCCGGGCGTCGAACACCCATGTAATGTGGGACTGCCCAAGGTGGGCTGTTTTCCTCCAGGCACTGCAGGAAGCAATATCAGAGGTCCTACATATCAGGATACACCTGACTCCTGAGATACACTTGCTGTACCAGTATCCCAGACGTCTGAAGGGAAAGCACCGTACATAAATACTAGGTATAATGCTGGTGGTGGCAGACAAGTGCACCACGGGAAAATGGCTTATGCCACAGATACCAAATATATCAGAGTGGAGGGAGACAGTTAATCAGATTTATAATATGGAACGAATCACCTTCAAGCTAAATGACTGAAGGGAGTCTTTTAACTCCAGATGGACTGCGTGACGTCTCTATGCTATACAGCATGATCCCCCCCCCCCGTCCCATAGCAGATAGATAGGTTACAACTCCCAACAACTGGAACAGTGCATACTAGTCTGACCTTCTTACATCTGCTACCTCGGTCTGCTCCCTCCATTCTTCCTCTAGGGGCCTCCTTGCGATTCCCAGGATGAGGCTAAAAACTGTTGGTGACAGAGCGTTTAGTGTCGCTGGCCCCATCCTGCGGAATTTGCTTCCACTATTGGTAAGGGAGGCCCCTTCAGTTGGAAGTATTCAAGGCCTGCCTCAAGACCCTCCTGTTCAGTCAGGCCTTCTCAGACACTGACTGCTAAATCATATTCCTGGAATCGCCCTTTTACTGACTGTTTTTAGCTCAGATATTATTTATTTATTTATTTGGCCTTTATGTATTTTTTATTTTATGAATAGTTTGTATTTATGTACACAGTGCCCAGAGCCTCTGGGATTGGGCGCCTGGAAAAATAAAACTTACCTTGCCTTGCCTGGTTTAAGAAGAATAAACTACTGCTATACTACAAAAAAACAAAGATCATGGTATTCTTCAACCCCCAGAATAAGGGAAAAGTGAGCCAAATGATTATTTTGAACAATAGTGGTGAATCGCTTGAGCAAATCTGCACCTTTAAATATCTTGGAGTCACACTAGATAACTCCCTTACCTTCACCCCACACATTGACCAAGCGGTTAAAGCAGTAAATGCCAAGCTAGGGGCCCTTTACAGGCATGGGAACTATCGGACACAAGAGGCCATAAGACTCGCTGTTAACAGTTCGACACTGTCAATTATAGACTATGGACTATCGGTGTACAGCATAGCCTCTGAAACAGCTTTAAAAAAAGTTAAGGTGGCACTAAATAAAGCATGCCGACTGGTTCTGAGTGCTGGAACACTAACACACACCTGTGACCTCTATGCCCAATCCAATTGGCACACACTCCAGGGAGGATCACGACTAAGCACCACCCTTGCAAAAAGTGCCTAGGACCCACCCCCCACCAATATACAAAGCTCCTCCAGCGTTCACACTGCCTGCACCTCACTAGGAGCACTACCAGAAATGACCTCCAGGTACCTTTCAGAAATACCTCATTAACCCAGAGTTCCTTCACCTACAGGGCCCCTCTGTAGCTCAGTGGACTCTCTACTACTCTCATAACTGTCCAGGATATTGGGCAGCTCAAAAGGGAGTCCTGTTCGCATTGGATTCTGATGGGTAAATGTGAGTGCACCAGTTAGCCTACTTTACCTCTGCCTACAACAAAGCCCACTCCTGTGTGTCTTCCTCCACCCCATAATACCTATACCCTTTACTCTCTCATTCTCACACCACCCCCCAAATATTCCCTCTTCTCCTATCTATGCTTGGTGCACCGGGACCAATCCTAACTGGTAAGGCCGGTTTCGCCCCTATGCCCTGTCACCCTGCTCTTCTCTTTTTGATAAGGCTATATTTGGCTGCCATCCCCCCCCCCCCCCTTCCAGGCTGCCACTTACATTGATTCTGCACTGGCCTGCGCTGTACTGTTCCTCACATTGTGTAACTCTGGAACTGATTGTCCCCAAGTTAAATACCTTTGTATATCTCATTGTTTGCACCGGACGTGAAACCTTTGTAAATGAGTTATTAGCTCAAAGGTTGTTGTAATCCGAGACATTAAATAAAAAGAAATAAATAAATAAAAACTAGAGGAAGAGCTAGTATAATGGGAGGGCAGGCAAGGAGAGATGTGAGAGAGCAACTGTGAGATAACCATATGGGACACCGAGGACTCCCCCCCCTATTTATTTTGCATTTTCTCCAATATGTAGGAGGGCACATAGGGTTCCAGCAAGCTGCATTGACAACAAAGCTGTTTAAGTGTAGCACCTCAGAATCCCAGACACTGACAGGTGAAATTTCACCAGTGAGTAACTCCAGGTGTTTTTTGCAGGGGTGGCCATGCCCCCCGCACCCCACATGTGGGGGGCTCTGACCCCCATACCCCCTGATTAAGCAATAAGATATGACAGGGGGTGTGTTATGGTAGGGTAACGGCCCACCTTGGGTGGTTTGAAGCACAAGGTGTAGCTGAGGGCTTCCACCACCCGAGAAGGGCCGTTAGCCCACCATAACACACCTCCTGGAGTGCCTTATTGTGATTATGAAAAGGGTACTTTTTAGTAATTTTTATGCATTTTTAAACATAATACTTTCATCTGGGCCATTGTGCTGGGATAATGGCCCAGCTGAAAGCAGCTCTTGTCCAATCAGAATTCAGCATTCTTTCTACCCATTTCATAATTTTAATATAATCAACTCTAAGTTGGAGCTGACTCGGGCGGGGGGGGCACAGGTAAAAATGGCGCTGGTGTACACCAAATCCATTACAGTGACAATCTCGAATCCTTTTAAAGTTGTCGCTGTAATGGATTTAGTTGTAGAAGTTTCAACGTGTCAAAGGTAGTAAGATGTACAATGATAGTGGGGGCACACCCTCTGCATTGCTGAGCTGGAGGAGGTGGGTGCCCTGATATAATCGGTAGCTGCTGTTATTTAATGGTGCTCTTTCTTTTGCTACCTAGGATGAATCTGTACCCCTAATGCTGCTTTTTGCCTTTACTATGTGCACTTCTCCCCTTTGTTTTCTTCGGAAAAAATTAATAAAAATATATTAACAAAACAAACAAACAAAAGATAGTAACGATGCACAGTCAGAAACTGGATCCCATTAAGGAGGCTGGAAAACCTTATTATCTACAATGAATAAAAGTGCAATAAGCCACTCTGGGGTGTGCATTAAAGGATTAACGATGCACTTCCAATGGGTATAAGGACACTTGACCTTATGCCTTGTGCCTTGCTATGCCCTTCTGCATGCATCGTTAACCCCCCCCCCATCATGGCTTATTGCTTACTTAACCACTGCATGGAGAGGCAGTTGGCAATCATTGATGAAATGTAATGTTTTAGCCAGCCTGCCTGCACAGCAGTAGCGCTACCGCTTCCAACACTAATGTCTTGGGTTTGAGAATGAGCCTGAGTTTTTGGAGGGCCAGCAGGAGAGGTGGGTAAGGTGTTCCAAGGGGACAGTCTCAACCTCAGGGAAGGGAGGGTTGGATCTCTGCCACAGTGCTGCCACCTGGGGTCAAGGCTCAGGGAGGATGGATGTCAGCGTGCTGTAGCACGTGTGCCTGTGTGCATACATTCTGCACTCTACAGAGATCATGGGACTAGGGAAGAAATAGAAAACACCCCTGTCCTGACCAGGATGATGCCCATCTGGCTTTGCAGGCCCCACACCACTGAATGAGGTGCTCTTCTGAGACTGCGCTATAACTCCTCTGGGGGTTGGGTACCCCTCCCGGTGCCCTGCCCTTTGTGGTGAAGAACATGGGAGAAGTAAGTCTCAGAGAAGGTGGGTGGCAGGGCTGAGTATGGAGCAGGACTGATAGTAGGCAGGTCAGGACAAAGGGGAAAAAGTACGGTAAATACAAAAGTAAGAAATGTTATGTTATATTGCACTCACCAGCAATTAAGAGTGAGTTACCAGAAAGGGGTGAAGACGTTCCAGCACAAATAACTTAGTTTGTATCCCTAACCAAGGCACTGGGAGCTGATTTAGAATCTGTTAATGTAAATGCTGGAACTGTTAACATATACAGTAACCTCCTTGACCTATAGACAGTTATAAAATGAGGTTTAAAACAGTGACCAAATAAAACACTTTTATTGGTTAAAACACAGCACATGACTGTTGATTATTTAACTAGGAACTGCACAGTTCACAAATATTCTGCCCTAATCTACCCATCAACAGCCTTTTTACAATCTCAAAAAATTTCTACACAGAATGCTGACAACAAAATGCAACAACACACTTTGCAGCCTTGTTTCATGGCGCCAGTCACATTGCAATGCTCCGTGTCATGAACTACATCAGATCCCACTCTCAGCCTGACATGGAAAAAAATTCCAAAACTGACATCTTCAGAGAAAGCTTGCACTTCAAACTGCACCAGAATCATGCATTATAGCCAGAGCATCCAAATCTCCGAACATCCGCATTATATCTATGGACAGTATTGGGACAGTCACAAAACAGCGACGCTGCACCAAATAGTCTACTTCCTGCACACGATAAGACAACAGCAACTGCCAGCAGATTATAAATGTCATAAATCTGGACATGACTCCACCAGTATACAAAAGAACACTTATAAACAATATATATAAACATGATCCACAGTACCAATCATATGTAACAACAATCATATGTAATAGTTATTTCTACACATTACAACAAGCCATGACAAATGAAGTAGAAGAGACCACTTGAAATGGCAGATTTATTTTCATTAAAACACAAGCATAAAAAAGCATAATAACCTGCCTATTGCCTATTTTTTTCAACAGCATCCCCTCCCATTTTATAAGCGCAATAGGCCACTACAGGGGGTGCAGTTCCTGGTAAATGGTGCATGCCCTGGGTGCATTGGAGGACACTCAACCTGTGGCCACATGCCTCACAACACACCTGTAATGTTACCCTCACACATGCTGTATAACCATCAATGTCATTCTCCCTCAGGAATCTGTCTAGTCCTGTGTTACCCCTACTCATGCTGTGTAACCTCACTGTCATTCTCCCTCAGGAGTCTGTCTGGCCTATGTTACCCCTACTCATGCTGTGTAACCCTCAGTGCCATTCTCCCTCAGGAGTCTATCTGGTCCTGTGTTACCCCTACCATGCGTTATGTACCCTCACTATCATTCTCCCCCAGGAATCTGTCTAGTCCTGATTTTAAAGCCTGCAGTGCTAGCTTCCACAACCTCACTTGGTAGGCTATTCAACTTGTAAAGTAGTATTTTCTAATGTCCTCCTTATTCTCTATCCCCCCCACCTCAATTTAAGGGCTTGCACTCACCAGCTCAAGCAATAGTTTATACTCTGCTCTGTCTATTTTGCATGGTGTAATTGGGAAAACGGAACTCTAGACGTAGGCAATTTCTCTAAAACAACATGGTCTTAAGTTCTGTGTGATGTATGGGTTTCAGTTCCGTACTCTGAGGCTAGCTTTTCTCCTTTTCTGTTAATTTCAGGTACATCATCTTTATGATGGTGCTAGTTACAATCGTTGTGGTGAACTGCGTCATTGTACTGAATCTCCACTTCCGTACTCCAAGCACCCACATCATGTCCAAATGGATCAAAAAGGTAACCAAACCATCCCTTTTATCTACTACCTAGAGCTCCCCTGCCCTGTACAGTTAGGGGGTCATTCCACTGTCTTTCATCAACTTTAACAGCACTCTTTTTTTATGTTTGCTTGCCAAATTATAGCAAACATATTGTGATCAATTTGAGCTCTAAGAAGGCTTTCTGTAGCACGCCACATTGCCAATGGGTAATCATTACTTTATTTATGTCTTTGGCAACCGGATAAGGCCCACTAGGCACAAGTGCCTGTTTTCAGAGGTAAACTGGGGGCACTGGGGAGGTTAAGTGACTTGCTCAGAGTCACACGGTATGCAAGTGAAGGTTGTGGGAATCAAACCCAGGTATGCTGGATGTACCAAGCTCATTCACAGCTTGTTACTCTAACCTTAGTCTAGGCTATACTGCCTGCCCCATTACAGATGGGTATTGTGTACCCCTACTAGGGGAAGTTGGCACAGTTTAAGGCTGTTAACAGAATAAAATGTTGGCACATGAGGATTCCAGACAGCAGCGACTCTCCAGTTTTTGCTCTGCCATCGAAGGGTAAACAACTGAAAAACTTCTCTGAAGAAAAATCAGCTGTTACTTTTCTGGGGCTGCAATTCTGCATAGCAGGTTGGGGCTACCTTGTATCAGGGAGCACCACTAAATTAAAAGTGTGCCTGTTAAGCTGTGGCATTCAAATTGGCTAACCTACTCTCCCCATTTCCACTGCCTGTGCTTGGATTGGGGGCTGCATCTTCTACATAAAAAAAATCGCTTTTATCATCTGCCTGTTAGGATTTTATGAATTTCTGCAAATGCCACAGGAGATATCAGGGGCCCCTGCCACTTTTCAAAGACACATAGAATGAGCAGTTGGGGATAAGACTCTCCTTAAGTGCCTTGTATACCTTGATGACGTGATTGTTTTTGTCAAGACGTTAGAGGAGCATGATGCTTGCCTCTTCAAAGTGCTTGATCGTTTAGAAGAGTTTGGCCTTAAACTTTCAATAGACAAATGCCAATTTTTCCAAAGTTCTGCAGAGTATGTGGGTCATATGGCAGCTGCTCAAGGTATCCAGACTAACCCCAGCAAGGTAGAGGCACTGACTGGCCCAAGCCAATCAATCTTAAAGAATGACAGAGATTCCTGGGATTTTGTGGCTACTATCACAGATTTGTTAAAGATTATTCTGAAGTGGTAGGTCCCCTGCTAAACCTGACGCAAGGGAATCCCCCCCATGCACAAGACATTTAGAAAATGTACCGGTAGTGAAACTGCAATGTCCTGTTTCAAGCCTCATGAGCGTTTTGGCAATCGATGGATTGATGAGTGTGATGTTGCTTTTGAAGGAATTATCTATTGGCTGAACCATGCACCTGTTCTGGCTTATGCAGATCCCTATAGACCCTATGTGCTTCATGCGAAAGTCAGCTTAAGTAGCTTAGGGCCGTGCTTTGTCAAGAATACCCTGAGGGAATGCGCCCTGTTGTTTTCACCAGCCAAAGCCTGACTAGATCAGAAAAGACATACCTGGTACACAAACTTGAATTTCTAGCGCTTAAGGCCATAGTGGAGCAATTCCATGAATATTTGCATGGGGGAAAGATCCTAGTGAAAACTGATAATAACTCATTGATGTATGCACAACCCTCAGCCAAGTTAGATGCCACAAGTCACAGATGGCTTTCAGCTTTGTCTACAGATGATTATACTGTAGAATACCACTCTGAGTTAAACCATATTAATGCTGATGCCTTCTCCAGGTGGCCTGTTACCGAATCACAACACCAACAAAGGTGGGTATGCATTCCTGAGCAAACTGTGAAGGCTTTGTGCCCAAATATTTGATGATAACTGCTCACCTGCGAAGGATGCTGGCCATCTAGCAGATTGTCTATGGCCCCCAGGGAACTGTGTGCCAATGGCCTATTGTAATCTAGCTGCCCTAGGGCTGAGCTCTGTACATCAACTGACCAAAGCAGACTTGCAAGGAGGATAGAGTTTTGATCCCTTGCTGAAAGACATTAGCGCTGTACTAAAGAAAAGTGGTGATTCCTCCCAATTGCAGCCAAATGACTCCACTGCTAGACTGATACTTCAAGAGTTGCCCAAGCTCAAGTTGCATTAACATTTGCCATACCAAGAGATAACTAATAGTCTGAGAGGGCCTAGGAAGCCACAACTAGTTTTGCCAGCCATGTTCAAAACAGTGGTACTTAAAGCTTTACACAATGACATGGGACATTTGGGGAGTAAGAGAACCCTAGATTTGGTCCGTTCACAATTCTATTGGCCCCGGATGTCACAAGATGTTGAGCAAGATTGCAAATATTGCAGCTGGTGCAAACAAAGAAAGCACAGCCGCAAGGAGCAGCTTCTTTGGTTAATATCATGACAAGTGCCCCCATGGAACTAGTTTGCATAACTTTCCTCAGTCTTGAGCCTGATTCAAAATATCTCAGATATACTTGTCACTGATCATTTTACCTTCTATGCTCAAGCCTATCCATCAAAGGACCAGAAGGCTTCCACTATTGCTAAGGTGCTGGTAGAGAAGTTCTTTGTGCATTATGGCACCCCAAAACAAAGCCACTCTGACTAGGGTCGAGATTTTGAAAGTAGGCTAATCAAGGAAATGCCTCTCTCTGTTGAGTCAGAAAATCCAGAACTATCCTGTGTTATCCTCAAGGTGATCCCCAACCAGAGAGATTCAACTGTACATCGCTAGATATGCTGGGCACACTTGATCCAAGAGACAAAAGTAAGTGAAGCCAACAAGCCAGTGCCTTAGTCCATGCTTATAACTGAACAAAAAACAATGCCACCAGATTCTCCCCCTATAGCCTGATGTTTGGGAGAGAAGCCCAGCTCCCTGTTGATGTGTGTTTTAGTGTTTCACCAGATGCCACCATATCTGAGTACTATCTGCAGTATGTACAGAGACTAAATGACCAGTTAAACCAAGCTTACAAACTAGCTGCTGAAACGGCTATTAAAAGAAACAAGCCAATAAAGCTGGGCATGATAAAAGAGTGAAAGCTTAAGAGCCGGAACGGGGAGCTCATGTGTTGCTTTGCAATCTTGGAATTCGAGGCAAGCATAAAATAGAAGATAGATGGGGCAATACCCCTTTTGTTGTGATAAAAAAACTCAACGGACTTCCAGTATGCAAAATACAACCACAAGGTGAGAACTGTGGTGCAAAGACTATTCAGAGAAATCATCCAAGAGACTCAAACTCCTTGACATCCTGTAACTAAATCTGCTGCATGAAACAAGCAACCAGTTCCACAAGCACCTGCTCAGGGGCCTGTGGTTGAGACTGATGATATGGGTGGTAAAAAGTATATTGATTCTGGGGTGAAGAAGGTTTCTGCCCAGCTTATTACCCTACTCCTGAACTTGCTAGACTGCTCCAGGGATTCTTTCAGTCTTCTCATTGCAATACCCCTAAAAATCAAGTGTCTACTAATGACTCTAACATGTCTGCTATTTCTGAACAGCCAAACAATGATGTGTCCAGCATAAGCTCTGAAACAAGTGAACCCCCTTGTAATGTTGAACTAAGTGATAAATCGGGTTAGCCGGGTTAAGAAATTTGTTCAAATCAAATGAATGTTTTGCTGACCCTGAGAATAGGAAGTGTGCAATTAATGATTCAGAATTTGTCAACACACTCCTTAACAATGAGGATGAGCCTGAAGAACCTGCAGGTAATGATGAAAACCAAGAAAATGCAGTTGTAACAATTTCTACAGAAGCTGTTTCATTGGTGGACAATGAGCCAGGACTGATCACCCCACATGCTGAAGAAAAAGTGCAAGTACCAGTGCCAAACTTACTACATTGCTCTGAAAGAACTGTAAAACCCTTGCTAAAGTTAACATATGAAACTCCAAGCAATCCTGTTGACTGCCCTATGAATGTTGTGCACAAAGGAGTTTACATCACATTCAATCTTTGCCAAGACTTGTGTTCACCTCTTCAAAGAAAAGAAAAATCCCCACCCAGTCTGGGAAATGTTGTACTTGTAAAGTCAGAGGGATAAAATGAAAATATTGGGTCTGTGTGTTTAGTAAGATTTTATGTGCCAAATAAAATTTTGACCCAAATGTGACTTTCAAATGTCTTCATCTGTGTTGTGTTAAATTTCAAAATGTCATGACAATGCTACTGATATATGAAAGTCCTTTCTACTAGAAGTATGACCTAGTATGCATACTGCCTAGCCTAAATGTATTGGGCTGGATATTCAAACTGCGCCATTCTGAGGCGCAAGCCCTTGCGCTGCGCAAAATAGTTGCTCAGGGGTGTGGCCCTGGCGATATTCAAAGGAGTTGTGCTATTGAGCAACTCCTTTGAATATCACCCCCCAGCCACAGCCACTGTGCATGGCGCAGTGAAACTTGCGCCACCGCAAGTTGTCAGAGTGGAGCATTCAACTTGCAGTGGCCAAGTACCATTGTGCCATGCGCAAAATCACAATATTCAAAAGGTGACATGCAAATGGGGCCATAATTCATGCAAGGCGCAGGGGGGGCCATTTGCATCTGATTATGGACCCATTTGCATGCCATTAGCATGTAGGTGCGCCGATCCCTGAGGACTTGCACCTGGCCGCCCTGCCAGGCAGCAGCCGTCGGGGACCGATGCACCCCTGCAGCCAGTGCGGGCAGCAGTAGCAGCTCCCCACCACTCCCGTACATCTCCCTGGTGGTCCAGTGGACGAAATGACCCAATGGCGGGCAGAAGGTAAAATGACCCCCAGACATGTTCCTAGTGCCCGATCGCGGGCAGTAAGTAAAAGTGCCCCCACCCGAACATCTCCTGGTGGTCCAGTGGACGTAATGCTGAATCGTGGGCGGAATGTAAATGACCCCCAAACATGTTCCTAGTGCCCGATCGTGGGCAGTAAGTAAAGTGCCCCCCCACGAACTATCTCCCTGGTGGTCCAGTGGACCGTAATGCCCGATCGCAGGCAGAATGTAAAATGAACCCCGAACATGTTCCTAGTGCCCGATCACGGGCAGTAAGTAAAGTGCCCCCACGAACATCTCCTGGTGGTCCAGTGGACCATAATGCCCGATCGTGGGCAGAATGTAAAATAACCCCCAAACATGTTCCTAGTGCTCGATCGCGGGCAGTAAGTGAAGTCCCCCCACCACCCTGAACATCTCCTGGTGGTCAGTGGACCATAATGCCCGATCGCGGGCAGAATGTAAATGACACCCCGCCCAAACATCTCCTGGTAGCTATTGTCCCCACCCCACCCACCCATGAAGCCCCACCACCCGCTCCCCGGCGGCGGTAGCGGCAGCATCCACCCACCTGCCACCGCCCGCCCGCCGACTGACTGCCGGTAGGCTGCATGCCAGTGGTGCAGAGCAGAACCAATGGGCAGCTATACCGTACATGACAGTCAGATTTGTGAATGAATCCATTCACAATCTGGCCGTCGCTCGGCATGGACTGCACGCCCATTGGCTCTTGCTCTGCACCAATGGTGTGCAGCTCTACCGGCAGTCAGTCGGGCAGGCGTGGGGTGGCAGGGGTGGGATGCTGCCGCCGCTGGCCGCGGGGGAGCGGTGGTGGGGCTCAGAGGGTGGGTGGGGTGGGGGACACTAGCCACCAGGGAGATGTTTGGGCGGGGGATGTCAATTTACATTCTGCCTCGATCGGGCATTATGGTCCACTGGACCACCAGGGAGATGTTCGGAGTGGGGGGCACTTCACTTACTGCCAGCGATCGGGCACTAGGAACATGTTCGGGGGTTCATTTACATTCTGCCCGCGATCGGGCATTACAGTCCACTGGACCACCAGGGAGATGTTCGGGGCACTTCTTACTGCCCTGATCGGGCACTAGGAACATGTTCGGGAGGGTTCATTTTACATTCTGCCTGTGATCGGGCATTACGGTCCACTGAACCACCAGGGAGATGTTCGGGGGTTCAACTTTCTGCCCGTGATCGGGCATTTCGATCCACTGGACCACCAGGGATGTGAGCGGGAGGGGAGGCCACAATGATGCCGCGATCGGGCTGGTGGGAAGGAATACACTATACCATGCTTGGGCTGGGGCACAGGGACTGATGGGTCAGCCACAGGTGGCAGCTGCTGTGCTGGCGCCTGCAATACAGCAGCTCACCTGTGGGTGGCCCCTCAAGCTTTTTTTTTGGCTCAAGGTCCTGCAGGCTCAGGTTGGGGTTGCGCCTGACAACTCTGCACAGCCCGGCTGAATATCAGGCTGTGCAGTTTATGCATGGTTCCTCCCCCTCCTGTTGAGCATGCATTCATTTGCATTGCGCTGTTGCTCAGCCTGTTTTCAGTGGTGCAACTGCCTCCTGCTGAATATCGCAGAATGGCGCAATGTAGGACTTGAGCATGCGCAACCCTGTTGTGCATGGCGCAACCCTTTTGAATATCTGGCCCATTGTGTATAGTTACTCAATGTCTAGATAGACTTTGTACATAGTAAAAATGTTCTTGTTTGCCAGTTCTGTTATGAACT
Organism: Neoceratodus forsteri; assembly: GCA_016271365.2. Lineage (NCBI taxonomy): Eukaryota > Metazoa > Chordata > Ceratodontiformes > Ceratodontidae > Neoceratodus > Neoceratodus forsteri. Next base: position 959,741,418 of record CM028137.1, read on the forward strand.
TGGAGCAGATGCCAAGTTTCCTTTAGGTGGGGAGAGTGTAACCCCCCCAAAGTGGTGGGGCTTTGCTTATGTTGTCTCCCTGGGCACCTCCTTTACCCTCTGTCTGGCCATGCTTCAGCCATGTGTCCTGCTTTTGAACCTGGTCTAATATCTAGCATGAAGGTTTAAATCCAAGTAAAGTGGTGCTGTGTCCTTGGTTCCTGTGTGAATGTGTGAGCTGGGTCATTGCGCTATAGCTTTAAGAGCTTAGTACCTGTATATAGTGTTGTGCTGGGTCCGAGCTCGTGACCAGCCAGGGAACACTCTTATCAACTCCACTCTTGCACTGGATAACGGTGCAGAGGGAGCCCTACTGAATGTTGTAAATGTTTAAATTTAAAACTGAACTTTAAAGTTAGAGTGATAGCTGTTTTCCTTGTGACAGGCATCTTGTTACTTTGACCTTTCCTTTTGGCCAATTGGAACTTAAAGGGTCCTTAGCCATGGCTGCTGGGAGAGTTAGAGGACTGTGTGTTTAGCACCCTCTAAGTGGCCAGTCAAATGCCAGAACTGTGACTGACAGCCTCATCTACCAATCCGATTACAGTATTGTGTTTTCTTCAGTTAAGGAGGGACGGTTAATCAATGCAGTGCTGATGGAGCCTCCAGAGAGTGAGGAGGTTCAAACTGTGTGCTCTACAAGAAAGTTTGGAGGCCTATCTGGGTTTCCATAAATCTAGCCAGTGTGCTCTTCTTGAACTCCAATATCTGCAGCAGTTGCTAAAGCTCTCTCTCTCTCTCTCTCTCTCTCTCTCTCTCTCACACGAGCTTTTTTGTTTGAGAGGGAGCTTTTCTGTTTGAAACAGCTTTGGTGTTTTGCCTGAATGGCATCAGAGACTGCTTGCACAGCTAGAGCCAAATGGCTGTGGAGTTTGAATCCTACATCAGGCTGCCAGAATTGAATTTGGGAACCCGGCCTGTACAAGGGGGGACCAGAGAACTGTTTTGCTCAAAGTAACACCTGCCAAAAAGGTACCGCCTATGCCAAGTGTCTAAAGTGAATTTATTAAAACCTGTTTATGCAGAGACTGTATTCAGCTTGTTGATCCAAATTATCAGAGACTGTATCCTGAGCTAAAGCTGCATCTGTATTTGAACCAGCATAAGGAGTCAGCTACTAATGTAACAATCAGTGTGGGTTTGCGGCCACCTCAGAGGTTATGTCTAGATGTGAGGGTGAGTTTTGCCAGCCCTGATCCTTTCTGCAGGTCCTTGCTCCAAAAGGCAAACATCAACAGCCTGAAACTGAAACTTTAGAGGTTTGAGATTGCCCTAAGGAGCCACTCCTCTCGACAACTATTCAGAACCTGAAAAGCTGCAGTTGTGAGTAACTTCAAGGCTAGCCCCACCACAAATGTTCATTCATTTCAAGTTGTTGTTAAAGTGTTTTGCAGGCCATCTGGCCTGCGATTACAAATACCAGTTTGCCAAGGAGTCAAGCCATTTGTTCTTTAATGTTCAGTCATCTTTGCATGGTTAAAAAGTTAATTCAAGTCACTGGTTTATGTGCATCAGCACTGGCCAGCCAGCAGCAATGTGCCTGTCCTGCAACTGTTCAGTCTGGGTACCCAGTGAAGATAACTGGGACTGTCCATTTGGACTATTAATTTCTGCCTTAAATGTTTTTACCAATCAAAAGCCTATGCAATCACCTGGTCTTTAATTTGCATTCCCCCATTCCCCTTAATAAAAGAGTTATTGTTATTAACACTGTCCATGAGCATATTATTACTGAGTGCAGTTCTAGGATGTTTAGCTGTAAGGTGCACTGTTGTTTCTGCTCACTGTTTTCCACAGGTGCTGGGGGGGGTATTCGCAGTAGTCAGAACCCTGTTGGTAAGTATAGCCAGTGTGAGCATATTATTAGCTGCAGTCAATAAGCATACCACTGAATGCAAGTTAAAGTGGAGTATGCTAATTCTGTGTGGGGCCACTGGTTGGGGCAGTGAGTAGATACAGTATCCCAGAAGGTTGTGCTAGCTTGCCGTCAGACCCACTTATAAATTACTCTGGGTGGAGGCACCACGCTATTTATTGTTATCTTGGGAAAGAATCCCCTTTCCATCTGAAATAGGACCCAGGCCCCTCAGCCTGGTTTGTTGCCACCCAGCAGGGGTAGTAGCCTGTTGGTACATGGTGCCAGGGTTACATGTGTAAACAGCTAATTGTGTGTTTTTTATGTCAAGTCAACCGGTATGATATTTATTTCCATATTTAGAGGCACTGCAAGGATAATAGTGACTGGAGAGTTGCTGTTGTCCAGAATCCTCATGTGCCCAACATTCTGTTATGTTAACAGCCTTGGGCTGTGCCATTTCCCCTAGTGGGGTGCACAATAGCCATCTGTAATGATTACCTATTGACAACGTAGGAGCTAACAGAAAAGGAAATTACGGTAAGTATGAAGAAAGTTCTTCTTCTGGGGGCTTGGCCGTCTTCCGGCTATCCCAGCTTCAGAATTCCCAATCTCCCTTTCAGTTCCACACACTCTCCCCTTTTTTGTTGTCTTTGGCTTTGAAGTATTTGGCCAGTCAGAAGGCTGGAAAATGCAGGCTGGAAGTGTGTTTTCTTGTGCAGCTGGTAGTTCCTGCTAGTAAACGTTTCCTGTGTTGTTTGTTCCATGTGTCTGATGCTGTACCATGCTTTGTTTCCCTGTCATTGTGGGAATTGCAGAGATGCTGCACAGCAGCTGCAGATTATTCCTGTCTGGGCCAGCCATGTTAGCTGTACTGCTTAGTGCCACTTGTTCTGTCTCCCACCCCCATACAGGCAGTGCCAGTTCTGTGATATTGCAGCTCGGCGACATTTGTTCTGCTTTATCATCTGCCACACTCAGAGGAGCAGGGAGAGAGCACTTTTTTCTGTGCTGTGCTCTGAAGAAAAGAGCATGGCAACTAAAAGCCCTTCCCCTGAGCTGCCGCCTGACACCAGAAGAAAATGGCAATGGCATCAAGGGGAAAGGGCAACTAAGTGCTCAGCTAGTAGCCCCCACCACAGTCTGACACTGGGGTGCCCAACCCCTGGTGCCAGCAAGTGACACTGCCCCCACCACAGTACATGCCTTCAGGGTGCCCAAGCCCCAGTGCTGACAAACAACACCCGCCATCACAGTTCACAAGTCTGGGGTACCCAACCCCCAGTGCCACCAAGTATCACCCATTCCCACATTCCAGCACTGGAGTGGGCAACAACTACAGCTGGTAAACAACACCCACCCCAACAGTCCATGACATCGGGGTGCCTACCTCCAGTGCTGCCAAACAACACACCAGCACAGTGCTGTCCAATCCCCAGTGTCAGCTCCCGGAAGAAAAGGAAACAAACCACAGTCATTTTCTTTTTTTTTTTGTGTAGCCTGAAAATAGAAAGCCATCAAGTGAGTTTGTGGTGGTAGGAATTTCATTAGCTGGCCTCTAAGGTGGATGGTTTAATGGATTTTTATACCCATGCTCAATGTGTTCTATGAAGTATGCTGACATTTAGGCAATGGAACCCCCCCAGATACTTAATATCTCGCCCTAGCCATGTTGCTGTTCCAAGCCTTAGCCACACTTGACAATGTGCAACTGAACTTCCAGTTGGGGCTCAGTAGCGAGTGTGTCGGGAGCTGGGTTGGCCGATCACAGCATGCAGGAAGCCATTTGCACTCTGCTGGTCCATTGTCAGGGGACATTTTGGTTACACCAGCCAGGGGGCTGCTGTACTAATGCAGAATCCCCCCCAACAGGTGTCAGGAGGCCCCAATCAAGCCCCACTGCTATGGACCCAAGCGCTACACCTTGCCATGGAGAGCTGGGATCAGGACGATGGATGTGGGGCACATTTCCATTTTTAATTAAAAACAGCACCCATGCCTACTGGAATACAATAGTTTGTAAGCAGGTTGCCATATTACATGACCCCCTGCTCCACATAGCAGGGGATATACAACCGAACAAGTCTGGAAGCTTGCTGTCCAGCTCAGTAATAATGCCATGAAGAAGAAAGGCAGGAACAAGAAATAATGTAAATAATAACACTGTTCCAATTTTTATTTATGGACACCTTTTCACAGTCGAGATCGATCATTACCATCAGTGTGTAAATCTGAAATGCCCACTGATTTAACTTAACATAAAGGGCAAACTGGAGTAGAACAGAATATACTGGGAATCAGTAATTTAAGAGATGGTTTTTACAAGAAAGAATGACTTACACGGTTGCTGCGATTGGTTTAAAGGATTACCAGGAGCTAATGGCAGAGCCTTTACTTATTCTCTTTATTTCAGCTCTTTTTGGACAAGCTCCCACACATTCTGCACATGTCCAAGCCAGCGGTCATGGATTCAGATCTGCAGAATGGGGCCCTACAGCGTCGCAGTAGCTCTGTTGGTTACATTGTGAAGGCTGAGGAGTACTTCACAGTCAAGTCTCGGAGCGAGTTGATGTTTGAGAAGCAGTCAGAACGCCATGGATTGCCAAGCCGGATTACCCCAAGTAAGGAGCGTGGAATGGTGGAGAGGAACAGGGCAGGGCAGGGATAGTATGTGAAGCATCAGTTTCGAGCTTGCAGTTAGTGCAGAAAGCAGGTTAACCTCTGCAAGTTCTGTTTAGACCCAGCTCCAAGGAGAACCCAAAACAATTTTGAAAGGTTCCTACAGTATTTTCAAGTTATATATATATATATATATATATATATATATATAAATACTAATTTGCATATATTTCCATTAAAAATCCTCAGACATTCCACAGGAAACACCTCAGTATTTAACATCTTTATTTTCATAAAATTGGCACATTAACATAGACACGTTCAATGTTCACTAGGCTTCCTCTGCTCTGACTGCATGTCTACAGCTGACATCGTAATGCTGTTTATGACACCATAAACATTCCCACAACAACAGACTGTGATGTCATGATTAAAATGAGAAAATTATGATGGCAGATGTAGGCAAGCAGCGAGAGTGGATAATACTAAAGCAGCTGGCGCAGAATGCTGTGGCCAGGTTATTGACAGGTCTTCCCAGGGCTTGCCATATAACTAGTTTTACACGAGCTGCACTGGCTGCAGGTGAAGTGATGAATTACCATGAAGATTGGTTTGCTGACCTGTAAGGCCCTATACTGACTGGGTCCTGGCTACCTGAGAGGCCTCCTGACCCCTTACCAGACCTCTCACCGCCTCACTCCTCTGAAGTGGGCCTACCAGCTGTTCCCAGGGCCAGGTTAGAATCTTTAGCTGATTGAGCATTCATGTTAGTGGGACCTGTCCTGTGGAAGAGACTTCCTCGATCTCTTTGGGAGACTGCCTCGGTAGCAGCCTTTAAAAGGAACCTAACGTCCTTCCTGTTTCAGGAAGTTTTGATCTATTCCTAATATGTTATTGATCTGATGCCAACTATGCTTTAGTAGTTTTAAGATAAATGTGCATTTTGTCCATATTTATAACTTATTTGTTAATCTATATTATTTTATTAATTTCCTGTTTGTTTTATTTGTTCGATTTTATTGTATGGCGTCCTGAGTCCCTGGGAATTGGTGCCATAAAAATAAATGTTTACTTACACATCTCATCTGCCTTGAACTCAGCCAGCAGTGTTGCATAGTTCAAAGTAAACAGTGCGGACAGCTTCATAAGGTTCCACGTCATAACGGTGACCATGGAAAGGTGATCGCTGTTAGGAAGAGTGTACATTGCTGAAAAGCAGTTTCGGCAATGTACACCCCCGGCGCACAGCAAAAGGGCACCAGAGACTTAGGATTTTATTTTTTATGCAGGGGACTGCACCCCTTGCACACACACCCATGGGGGGCTTCACCCCCTGTACCCCCCCCACTAAAGGATTCTCAACTCAAGGGGGGTACATGTCATAGGCGTGTAAGACCCTAAAAAGAAACACAACTTGGTCAGGGCACAACAAAATGTACATGCGCCCGGACCTGAACCCGACACCTCTGGAACCCCAGCCCGCCACCCACCCACCACACAACGGGGTCAGCTCGGCAGCCCACTGTGGTACCATGCCTCACAAACCCTCCCTCCTTCCGCCTCGGCTCAGCGTGCTCGCCCCCCACGTGGTACATGTAGCAACATCCTGTTTATATATGCGCCAACCCCCCATCCAGTCACCCTTCCTGGTCGGTAGCCCTGTCGACAGGTGCTGTGATTGAGTCACGCTTTTTGAAAGCACCCAATCATGGTCCCCTATATTACAGGCTACTGTTAGTAGCAATCTGAACTCCCAAGTAGCGCACCACCCAATTAGCTGCCCATTAAAATGGGAAAGTCTGCTGGAATTCTGCTGGGCAGGACCCACTTTGCTTAATGATGTCCAACAGTGTATTTTGTATCTAGAGATTGCACCATAACTGTGCACTTCTTCATGTGGCACCAGAATGGATGTCTCCAGGGATGTGAGAAAAACCGGGAAGTCATCCACATAGAGCAAAATTCTATGCACCTGCCCCTATGCTCTGACAGTGGATTTTGCTGGACTGCCAATGCCAGTGGCTCAATGCAAAGTGCAAAAAGCAGGGGTGACAGAGTACACCCCTGTCTGGTGCCCAGAATGAGGGGGAAGTGATAGGTGTGAAGGCCGTTCATCTGGACAGTGGCTTGGGGTGAGGCATACAAAGCCTGGATGCTTTTGCGAAAGGTGTCAGCAAACCCATCACCTGAAGTATGCAGTGAAGGATTCTCCAGTTCACCTGGTCAGAGGCCTTTTCAGCGTTCATGAATACTGTTAGAGAGAAGTCTGGTGATTGATGCTGCCAGGATATAATGTTTAATAACCACTTGATGTTCACGTGGACCAATTGGCCTATAATAAACATCTTTTGACCTGGGTGAACTAGGAACTCCACACATGTCTGTGATCTACCGTGCCAAAATGGATGTCAAACCCTTCTGGTTAATGTTCAGGAGGGAGATATGGTGGTATGATCTGCACAGCATTGTATCCTTGTCTGGTTTTGGTATGCCAGTAATCTGAGCTTGCTGCCACCAAGGTGGTATTGGTTGCTCCCCTTGCACCACTTTGTAAACCCCACAAAGTAGGGGTTCCAGCATCTCCAAGAATGCTTTATAACATTTGGCAGACTGGCCATCAGGGCCTGGAAATTTTCCAGTCTTCATGCCAGCAATGGCTGCCTGAACTTCAGGCTGGGTCATTGGTGCCTCGAGGGCCTCCTGTAATGCTTGTGTGAGCTTTATTTGTCCAACCTCTAAGCACAGTTTCCTATTCCTTCTTGGGTATAAAGGTCCTTCTACAAGGTTTCAAAGCATCTCGCAGTTTTTGATGGGTCTTTATCAATTTGCTGAGGACTACCCCTTGGTTTGTGCAATCAGAGGACCATTCTGCTTGCTGCCCCACAACGCAGCTGCCAAACTAGCAGTCTGCCCACCTGGCTGCTCATCTCATACCACTGACACGAGTAGTGCAACATTCTTCTGCCTTTGCCTCCAGGAGTCCATTGAGGTGATCTCTGCAGGCCTCTAGGCATTTTTTAACCTCCTCATTGAAGACTATTTTGTGAGGTCAAAGCACTCCCTCTGTAGGAGGAGTTGCTCACATTGCTTCTCTTTTTTGAGCTGGGAGACAAAGTTAATGGTACGGCCCATCACCACCGCCTTGAAACCATCCCAGCAGATCACCTTCACCTCAGAGATAGTGCCTTTTGGGTTGGTGAAACTGTAGTACTTCAAACAGGCTTCTACCATTTTAACATAGTCTGCATTGCTGAGAAGGGATACATTAAAGTGCCATGAAGGTGATTTAGACATGAGGTTAACCAGTAGATACAGGACAGGAATTAATCTCACATGCCTCCACCGCATGTATACAGCTTGATGCATCATAAAATAGTCAATGTGTTATTATACAATGTGGTAAATCGAATGAGCTGAATCCTGCAACCTGATTGGTTGGCTGGTACTTTTCCCAGCGTGCTAAATCCTCCAGTGTACCCACTGGAAAAAGTGCCAGCCAACTTTGTATCGTGCCAATCCGGTCACTTTCACTTCAAATGAAACAGCCGTGATGTGTCCTGTCGCCGCTACGCTAAAACACCGCGGTAAATGTTTTACAAAATGACATCCTCTTTCGAAGTGTAGGGACCTCAGTGAGTTAGAAAATAGTTAAAAAACATTAAAGAAACAACATTTGCCATTGCATAATAACAATTTATCCCTCCAGGGTGTGGGTATAGTGGAGGACTTAACACGACTGGTATGGTAAATCCTCCACTATACCCACACCCTAGAGGGATACATTGCTTAAAAACGTCTGGTGTGGAGGAGATCAACATGTCTAGTACCTCACACCAGGGCGAACAAACCTCCACACCTCCACCAACTCCAGTTCCTGTGACATGCCTCTAATGAAGTCCCTCCATTCAGGTTTGATTCCCCCTGGCCGGGTTGGTCTAGAGAGGGCCACCACACTATGTTTTAGTCCTCCCCTGCTATAAACAGGTCACCCAACTCAGGCGCCATCCATAGGAGAATCTTTTTACAGGATGCCATGTTATCTCATTCTGAATTCAGGACATAAAGATTCAGCTGGATACAGGATACTGCCCGATATTTGCCCTTAATGCAGACATAATGACCCTCCGGGTTCTGTAGTACCTTTTGCACATCCAGTGGGCAACTTTTTTGTACCAAAATCACCACTTCTCACTGATGGGGGTGTGCCTGACATGTGGAAATGAGTACCGCCCTGCCCATGGATGCTTTAATTTCTCATGCTCCTGTACTGTAAGGTGTGTCTGCTGAATGAAAGCAATCATGGCTTTCATATGTTGAAGTTCCTGGACTACTCAAGCCCACCTAATCTGCTTAATCAGGCTATTTCATCCCCTGATGTTATAAGTTACTACTCTTCATCCAGCCATTTATTAGTTATAGCCCACCCACCACGTCCTCTGGAGCCTCCCTTCGGGAAAGCATTGCCCCCCTTTCCTCTAGCACCATGACCATCCATAGACTTAGTCCACACAACTGGTAACTCAGCAATAGTAAATACAACTGGTTGCCCCCCAACATGGAGGGAAAACTTCAAAAGGTCACATTATCTTCCAATCTAACTGTATGGTGGTGATCTCAGGGCCACATGGGACCAGCCTAAAAATGGCCAGGAGCACACTGATGCCTGGTGAGTCTCGTGTCCTCCCAGTGGCTCATACAGATCTGCTGTATTCCATGTGGTTGTTCATGTGGTTGTTCTCAGTCTCACATCCCCCCGCCAAGTGGAGCAGTATCTTGTTGGTGGCAGTAGAGTACTCCGGAAAGGTAGGCATCCAGGACCCTTGCCATATATGCCTTGCAATTGCTCAGTTTCAAAGTAATATAACCTGGCCACTCCCCAGACCCCCCACCCCCACAGCCCAAGAGGTCCTTCCAGAATGTGTCCGGGTAGGTCACATCCGGAATGTGTCCAGGGGGTGGGTCCCTGGTAGGTCCCCAACCAGCACCCAGGCTGTACATCTGTGAGATTCCTCCTTTGCCGGAGGGGGGGTCCTATTGCATAATCAACAGAGACCTGAGTGGCCCCAGAGGCCACCCCCACTGCCCACCTGCTATTATACAGTAAATTGCTACTAACAACATGGCACAGTTTCCCACCATCCCCTGTTAGTCATTTCACTGCTGTGGAGCCTCTCCCCCCCCCATGTCCCAGAAGAGGCTGTGGCTGCTCACTGTCCCCTGCCCTGGTTCCATGAGTCCCTCTGTTGCTCTCTTGGGGCTGCCTCAGGTGGTCACAGTCCCCTGTTCTGTACATTTCCTTGGGTAATGGCAGATAAAGTAACTGCAGGCGGGTTCAGAGCTATCCCCAAGAGAGGCCACATCCCTTAATCTCCCATCATGTTACTAGTTAAAATGCTGCCTGAGGAGCTGAGCTGCTGCCAGACCCATCAGAGCCAGACCACTCAGCCAGTGGGACTGAAGGGAAAGTAGGAGGCCCCACCAGGAGTGGGCTTTCATCAGCTGACTTCCCACTATCAGTGGTATCCAGCCGTAAGCCTCAGCCATTTCTAGAGAAGCACTTTCCCTGCCTAAAGGGTTAACTGCATGTGCAAGCATGCATATCCTGGCTCCACATGGTTCAGCCAGCCTTATTGCACACTGAGCTGTCCCGGGCCCACCTCATGTGCCACCCCACCCACCACCTACATCCTCAAGTTTTAGACCCTCGCCTCAGGACAGTAAAATTACCCCAACTCTAAGTTGCTGCTAAACATTGGTAACCTCACAGTTGAAACAACAACAGCCTATTACAAAAGCAATTTTCTTGAGCATGCCTGTTTTGCTAAACTAAGATTATATTTGCTAAACTAAGATTAATTGTCTCAAATTAACTGGTAATTAAATGCGAGAGTTCTGATTTCAACTTGTGGCTGTACAGTCAAGACTCACTCCATCCATTATGGCGGGCAAGTCAGGATGTCTGCTGCTCCATTGAGTGGGAGACTCAAAAATCAAGCGTAGTGTTGAAGAGTAGTAGTTTTTATTTAGTGCTCCTTTTTAAGGAGTCGTCATCTTAGTTGGGGATGTCACAGGTTCTGTATCAGTCCTCAATGTCCTTGATGGGAGGCCTGCAGATGCACAGGGCTGTCCCATTTCCTAGAGCAGCAAAATGCTGTCCATGGGGTCTGCTCTGGGAGGGCTTCTAGAGCTGGCTCAGGTGTTGCAAAAAGTTTCCCTGGTACCCCCAACTTCTTTAGCAGGGGTTTGACATCTGGCAAGGAGCTGTAGAATTTCAGCCCCTCCTCAGTATGAATTTTAAATTGCACAGGTGCCAGGATTTGTACTTTAATGTTCTTTAGCAGCAAAATGTTTTTTTGAGTGCAAGCAATGTTCATCTTTTTGGAAGTGTATGTGATGTAAAATTATGTTCAAAGTAGAGCTGGTTTTCCCTGAACACCACCTCTGTTTTACTCCTGGCAGTCTGAAGTATTTAGTCTTGGTTCTATAATCTAGGAGTTTAAGAACCACAGATCTGGGTTGTGCTTTCCAGTTGTCAAGCCTTGTCCCCAGAGCCCTATGTGCATGGTCAATATTCAGCGACTCACTAGCCGGGAGGTCGAGTATCTCTTGTGGAAAGAATTCCAGACAGGGTTCCATTGCACCTTCCTAAGCTCCTTCTGGTAGTCTGTGGCTTGGGATATTATCCCACCAAAAGTGGCGCTCCAGATCACCTATCTTCTCTATTAGTGCCAATTCCCTGTGGTTCAAGTACCTTAGTAGTCAAAGTCAAAGTCAAATTTATTTAAAAGACACCCAATCCCACAGGCTCTGGGTGCCGCACAAAAACTATACAGTATTTCATACCGTATACATTATACATTAAAATATAATACACATAGAAATTTTACAGTACAGTACCACGGTGCTCCACTATGTCTGAGGGCTAAATCAGGCTCTTCTCCATGTCAATTATGCACTGAGCAACTGCCGCCAAGTCTTTAGAAGTCTCTGTTACCACTTTCTCCAGTCTCTCCATTGTAGTTCCTAGCCGATTCAGGTCATAAAACAATCTAAGAGAGGTCGTTGCAAACTCCTCCTCCTCTACTTCATTTTCATAGCAGCAGCTTGCCAGGTCTGATACTATTGTGCTAAGCGACTTCTGCTCTGGGCCCAAGACTTGCCAGTTCCTGTTAGGTTAACGGCCACAGCAGCTTCGTGCAGTTTGTCTTTGGGTTTTACTTTTGTCAGCATAGTGATGCTGTGAGGTTTACTTACTAATCTGTGCTGCAGTCTCGCTGAGTTGAGGTATATAAACTATTTTCACCTTTGGAGGTGACAGCTAAACCAGCTGAGGACTGCATGGCTTAGAGGCAGAACTGGAAGTGTTATTTTTATAAGTGGTCTTGTACTCATCCACTTTTTTCATGTATGCTTCTGATATGTCACCAAAATTGGGAAATCAATGGCTTTCGTCTGGGTGTCATGGTTAAGGATGGTAGTCCATTGCCAGGCAAACCTTCTCAATGGCTCTCCATGGGCTAACAGCCATGAAGCAGAGTCACTGGTGTTGACAGCCATGTGAAACTGGTATTTAGTGGCATCTAGGGCTGACTTTGCTGTGGCAGCCAGATCCTGTGCTACCTCTCAATTAACCTCATCAGTCAGTGCCAGCATTGCATTCCACAGTGCTTTCTGGTACTGAGCTTTCTATGCCAGATAAGCTGCCCACCTGCTGGCCATAGTTTCCAGTTTCTTGGAATCCTTCTCAGGAGGCTGTGCAGAGAATAGGACCCTGGCCTTCTCACAAGCAGCTGCCTGGACCACTCCTTCATGATCAGGATAGGCATATAGGTATCTCACCCCGTCTGTTTACCTGATACTTCTTTTAACTTTTTTATCAATGCCAGCAGCTGAATTAGGTGCTGACATGATTTTTGAAGTAGGATTTTGTAGTGACTTGTGGATGGGGACTAGTAGTCTCCTTGTGGGTATTAGCCCCATCATATGCGTGAACTCCACATCCTCCTTGTCCTCCTGTGTCCCACGACAGAGGATGTTGTGGGTGTTCACCATCTGTCTGATGAATGTTGAGTAAGAGTGAAAATCCTCTGTGGGCCCAGGAGGGGAGCCAAATTCTTGGTCAGGTGAACCTACTCTTCCTCACAATACATATCTTCCTCGTCCGCAGGCAAATGGACTGGGACCTGAGCCTGGGAAGGGGGAAGGCATATTGAGGAAGTTTCCTGTCACCTGGAAGGCTTGGAAAAACTGCTATGCTTTGGCTGTGTCCTCTGCTGAGGGCATTTGTCTTTGATCCAGTGCCTGCTCCTTTCCCTTTGCAGGAGGATTGACAAGGGCATGCTTTTCTGTTTGTATTGTCTTGGCAGGCACTGGCTCCAGTATCTGCTGTGAGGGTCTTTTATTTGTATATTTGCTATCTCTAGAATCATGCTGCCCCTTTTTCGGACACCCTGGTATCTTCACCATCTTTACCATGCTTATCTGGGGGCTGAGCAGCTCTGTCTTGTCTGCCTATCCCCTTTGACAGGGATGGCCACTGTTTCTAAGGAAAACAGCCCTCCGATGTGTGCTTTCCACCATCATTAGAACTTCCCCAGAACCTTTATTGTGCTTCGGTGACAGAGAGGCAGACTGCAAAGCCATGAATACTTCTCTTGTTTTTTTAGCCATATTCTTTTGGGATTTTAGGGAAAAACTTTATGCAGATCTCATAGCTGATATAATCACGATTTGGACCCAGGCACTTTAAATAATATTCATGGAAGTCTGCCTTTGCCAGGAGCTGAAAACAATTTGTTCAGTTTTTGAAGCCTGTTGTTCCTGTTTGTTCAGTTATGCCGGAAGCTGAAGACCTTACTTTCAAACAATTATTTGGTTTGCAATAGTAGTTTTAAAATGTTTCCCTCTCACCGATAGTGGAGAACTGCTGGTACACAGTGGTTTGATAAATAAACAAAAAGGGCAGTTTGGTTCCCTAAAAACAGGAACCAAGTGTGAAAAAAAATTCCTTTTAAGAATGATAGCATCTCCTTATTTCCTTCTAAAGTTCATCTTGGAAGTATCAAAGGAATATCAGAAAATTTCTGGATATTTTTCTCTTAAGTCTTTTTCTGCTTCCGTGGCCATGTCATATTTCCATTGTTTGCCTTTGATAAAGACCTTTAACTTATGTGGTGGTAGAAAGATAGATTTAGAACCATTCTTCCAAATGATGGCTCTTAGATTGGCATATTTCTTCCTTTCTGTAATGACCTTGGGCAAGATTCACAAAGATCCTGAAATTCCCACAGCTGCGTCAAAACGTTGGCACCAAAGGGTGATCACTTGCGGGGCCACAGGAGTCCGGCAGCGGCAGGTATTCTCAAAGCTGGAGTCGGATTACGACCGGCTCCACGATATATGGCTGCTTGCGGGAGGTGTTGCCCGGGAGATCTCCGCAGCTGCGGCAAGATGCTATGGTTGGTGGGAGCAGCCGCAACATCCTCCGCAACTGCTGTGGCTGAGAATCGCAACCAGCACAGCTGCAGGTGATTTCAGCCTGCAACTGCAGTTGCGGAGTGGGACCTTGGTCCTGAAAGTTGTGAAAATCCTGCCCCTTGTTTGGAAGCTTCTGGAATATGCTTTTTGTTGCTCCCTTGTGTTGGATTTTCTTTTTTTTGAAGACAGCATTCATAATTTTATTTCTGTCCTCAGTTTTTCGAAATTTCACAATGATGGCTGTACGGGGAGCATCATCTCCTGGTCGTTGTCAATGCATGATGCAGTCTGTCATATTCCAACTTAATGGAATCTTTCAGCACATCTAACAAAGCAGCGGAGACATCATCCAATATCTGTACTAATGGTACTTGATGGTCTCAGATTTCTGGTACACCTAGTAATCTGATGTTTTTTGTTCTGTTTCTTGTTTCCGCTTCAATCATTTTACCATGTAGCTGTTTTAGTTCAATGTCCTGTTGAGTAATCTGTCTTTTTAACACAACCATTTTGTCCTCGACATTACTTATTCTTTTTTCTGCAGTTATTATCTTCTCCATAGTTTGTTTGTTGGAAGTTTCAGTAGTAGTTAGCGACGTTTTTATACTATCCATTTCATTTATTAACTTGTCCAAAGGATCCATTTTATTTTTGGGGGCTGGAGGAGCTCTTGTAAAATCATTTTAGCCCAGGAAGGTGGTTCTTGTTCTTTTTGAGAATGGTCCTTTCCCTCTGCAGAGTTGCCCTTAACTATGTCTCGTGTCTCATCTTGAAGTTCTTCTATACCGAATGTGGTTATTACTTGCTGCTCTGTCTCCATTTCTTCAGGCCGCACTGTCAAATTCAAAGGGTGCATTTTGGGCAAGGTTTCCAGTGGGTGCGTCCTTTGTTTATGATCTGCCCGATCCTGGCCGCATGCTGCATCTTCTGAAAGATTTCCTTCTTTTGAACCTTTAACCAGCATCTGAATGGGTGAAGTGGTAGCCTGTGATGTGGGTGACTGAGTGTCAGCGACTGGTCATAAGGGCGACTGCACAATGGCACCGACAATGTGGGTGACCTTGGATTTCACCGCTTTCCCCGAGTATTAAATGACATACTGTTTTTCAGTTGCCCTTGTGGTGTTGTGCCCTTATGACCAGTCGTTGACATTCTGTCGCCCCTGGTCACACAGAACCGGTGAAATTGAGGGTGCCATCATATTGGCAGATGTTATCAGGGGGCCAAAAAATAAATTAATTTTGGCTTTATTCGATTTGTCAGACTGCATGGGTTGTTTTTTTTCCTGGTTCCATTTTGTTACTTTTATCTTTATGTGCTTTAGACTGCTTTATTCTTTATGGTTTTGCCTCAAATCTCTCTCAAGAATTTTTAGATTGTTTCTGTACTTTCTGATCCTTATCTTTGCTTCTGGTAAACATCAGAATGTTTTGGTTCCATCAACCCACTATTTGGCAAACATGGCTTCAATTTGGTTAATTTGCAAAAAAATGAATTGTTAATAGCACACGATGGTTTTTACCTGCAGCTTTTTTTCTCAGCTTAGTTATTTAATGAAGCGGAAAAGACCATGAAATCTGACCCAGTCAATGATATTAGCACCGGTAATCAAATAGTAGTTGCTTGAGCAATTGCCACTTCGTTTCTCCTCCCCCTGTATCTCTTCTAGTCACTCATTAAGTTTGAATAAAGTGTGCTCTTTGTTCAGAGCCATGCAATTATCTCCAACTGTCTAGAGTATTTCACTTTGTTTGGCTTATATGATATGACTCCTCTTTGCTCCAAAAATACAAACGTTTTGTTCATTACACCACTTTTTACCTCCTCCTAACCAATCCTCCTGTTTTTAGACAACCAACTACTGTGTGTGTTACACATTCACCTCTTGAATCAATTACAGTGTGCCACTTCTGCTTTCTGTAACTTTTGTTGGCAGCAAATTTAGATTTTCCCTTTTTTTCTCTTCATTCCCTCCTCTCCTCTCCCTCTCTCTCTCTTTCCCTCTTTAAAGTTTAGGCATGCGGCTCCAACACTGATTCTGTTAAAGGTTTAACAGACTTGTTGGTTGTTGTTGAAATCACCAAGAATTAACGAATCTGTTAAAGGGCTTACCCGCTTAGATGTCCAGCTAATTTTCTTGGTCTAAATAACCACTTTGTCCATGTTTTTTCCAGGATCAGTTACTGCATACAGCAGACACTTCTTTGGGTCAAGAGTGGAAGTGGTTGCAGGTTACAAGTTCCTGTGTTAAGCCCAGAAAATGAAGAGCATTTTAAACTGTTAACACTCGGAGCATGGATTCAAAGATTGGTCGTTAGTCAACTTGCCAACCTTATCAAGTTCTTGTTGCCTTTTTTTTTTTTTTGTCCTTTTTGTGAAAGGTTTCTATTTTACTGAGATCAAAGGACATTTAAACTTCAGGACGCCGCACTTGTTTTGAATTCACCACCATTACTACACACAGCGCTCTGCTCCACTCGGTTTGCATTTTGGAGTCTGTCTGAAATCACGTCACTCCTCCTCTTATCCCAGCATCACCCCTAACACTGGACAAGATCTTCAAACCTTAGTGGCTAACTTGAGTATAACTAAGTGTGAAATTGTGAAAAACTGCTTAATAGTAAAGCTTTAATAATTAAAAAATTAGTTTTATTCAATTTGCAGGCAGTTCCCTCAAGGTGGGAACCTCATTTCAAATGTGTCCTTCTCTGGTTCTTGGAACTGATCGGAACTGGAGAAATCACAAAATGTACAAAAAATTAATAAACACCCAAATGCAGAGTATCAAAAAACTAACTTCAGAAAATAACAAATGATTTACTAAAATAAGACTTTTTTGACCAGAAGGCTGGAGCTGTACTTTGGTCGACTGCTCTCTTCAGGTGGAGAAACAAATCCGAGATTAGAACACTAGGGGGAACGTGACCACAGTGCTGAGTCTGAAGTTGCATTCTATAAGGAAATAAATATAATAAAAAAAAAAAACTACAGTACAAAATTATATGACAAGTTGTTACCATATGAAAGTATTATTTCAACACAGCTAATTCAGGGACTTGAGCTGCAGGAGGCTGGGAGTGAAACAGAACAGTGAAGGGACCTTCTTCTGACTTCTATAATTTGCTTTCTTTAAGAATATGACCCTTTGGTGGAATCCAGTGGAGACAAGGCTACTGATCAGTTGTACGGAGAAATAAAGCCAGCCATTGATAGCGCCAACGTGATTGTCAAGCACATGAGGGAAAAGAATGACTACAATGAGGTACGTCGTTGGAGAGGCTGTTGCTATGGATGAGGAAGAGTGAAGTGTTAAAGGTCATGAGTCATGTCCATGGGGTGACCCAAATGAGCTGCCCTCAAAACTGGGGCTTTGTCCCTGCCCCTTCAAACACACACACACACACACACACACACACACACACACACACACACACTAATATTAGATAATTTCTTACAGGTCCCCATAGCTACATTTGAAGTAATGGATTTCCTCACTGGAGTAATTCCTTCCATTCTAACCATGGTATCATTTTAGTTTTTAAACAATTTATTTCAATACAGACTATAAGAACAGCCTCCAGTAGCCACCCCTTTGGGTGTACTGGTTGTTCTTATGCTCTTTAATAAACTGTATGTATGTTCAGGACCTCCTTGTAAATGACCTTGCTCAATGGAGTATTTTCCAATCAATAAACTTGAACTTGAATCACAACATGGTACAGAAATGAAGTTAAGATGGCCGGCATCCGGTTTGGATCCAGACCTCACAGTTGAACACGTGATTCAACCAGCAAAATAAGTCAGCAGAGGACCACAGGTGGGCTAATCCATTCCTTCTTTTTCTCAAACAATGTATTTCCTTAGGATTGCACACCTTGAATACAGCATCTCATTTTCTATGGAGTCCTGCTGCTACCAAGTCAAATCTTTAACTGTTAATCTGTGATGTGCTGGATGTTGCTCTGACAGACTCTATACAGTAGGTGGTTGTTAAAATTTGCCCACCATTAAAATAAATGGGAAAGGTGAGGTAAGGACTGAGGTTATTCAATCATCAGAGCCAGTTGTTACAAATTTGAGGAGGCAGTATGGCGCAGTGGTTTAAGGCTCTGAGCTGCAAATCTGGAGACCTGGGTTTGAATCCCACAGCCCCCACTTGCATACTGTGTGACCCTGAGCAAGTCACCTAACTTCCTCGTGCTCCCAGGTTGTACCTGCAAACAAGCTTTCAGCTTAGTGTGTCTCACCTGGTAAAACAATTGGTAAAAAAAAAAAAAAAAAAAAATTTGACATGCTGTGTAACCTTCTGTACCATTCTATCAGGAATCTATCTAGTCCTATGTTACCCCTACTCATGCTGTGTAACCCTCAATGTTGTTCTCCCCTCACCAATCTGTCTAGTCCTGTGTTACCCCTACTCATGTGTGTAACCCTCAATGCCATTCTCCCACAGGAATTTGCCTAGTGCTGTGTATCCCCTACTCATGCTGTGTAACCCTCAATGCCATTCTCCCTCAGGAATCTGTCTAGTCCTGTGTTACCTTTACTCATGTTGTGTAACCCTCAGTACCATTCTCCTGCAGGTATCTGTCTAGTCTACTATACTATACTATACTACCTCAGGAATCTGTGTAGTCCTGTGTTACCCCAACTCATGCTGTGTAACCTTCAATGCTATACTACCTCAGGAATCTGTGTAGTCCTGTGTTACTCCTACTCATGCTGCGTATCCTCAATGCTATACACCCTCAGGAATCTGTGTAGTCCTGTGTTACCCCGACTCATGCTGTGTAACCCTCAATGCCATACTCCCTCAGGAATCTGTGTAGTCCTGTGTTACCCTGACTCATGCTGTGTAACCCTCAATGCTATACTACCTCAGGAATCTGTGTAGTCCTGTGTTACCCCGACTCATGCTGTGTAACCTTCAATGCTATACTACCTCAGGAATCTGTGTAGTCCTGTGTTACCCTGACTCATGCTGTGTAACCCTCAATGCCATTTGGAAGCTCTGTTTCAAGTCTTGCTGAAACCCTGTTGCTTACAGCAGTAATGTCATCTAACAGTTTCTCTCATATTACATAAATTGTAGTGAGAAAGACAAAACGTGCCAATCTGGGAGATGAACCCAGCTCACTGGGAATTGAATCCGGTTCCCCCCAACTGCTGTCCGGGTGCTGTGCCACTGTGCTATCATTCAACATGGTGGGACATAAGGTTTCTGGACAGAGATAAATGCTATGGGAAATCATATCCTGCACTGAGTGCAGATCCCGCACGCACATAGTTGCAGTGGAGTAAGCCTCATCCAGAACTAATTAAGCTGACTGCAACATAGAACTAACAGTTCAATGTTCTGAAACCCTATTTGAAGCCCCGCTGAAACCTTATCGCTGACATCAGCGATAACAGTCAACAATTTCTCACATACAGCATGAATGGTAGTGAGGAAGAAAAAGTGTGCCCTACTGGGAATCAAACCTAGGCCTGAAACCCTATGCCAAGCCCTTCAAACCTTATCAATGACATTATGCAGCTGAATCACTAAGTGTGAGTATAACCCTACACTCGACTAAATGCAGAGAAGACCATGTATGACCACAAGAGGTGTTTCACGAGCTGCATTTGCTCTTGAACCTAAAAATAAAGTGTGCATTTATCTGCATCATTAGCGCTAACAGATACCATGCACCTACACAATGGATGCCTAGGAGAGCACAGTGTCATACCCAATGAGTTTTGGAAGCACTAACAGGGGGCTTGCACAGCGCTGTTTAACACTTCCAAATCCCTACCTTTATGAATGCACTAAGGGATGCCTGTCTACCCAAACCCCTCAAGGCACTGGTGGTGTTGCGTGTAGTAGAGTTACAGTAATTGCAGTGCTCTGTGTCCCCTCATATCCCAGTCACTATCGGCACTGTGTGATGTTTTCATACTCTGCCTGACTGTCTTGTGTGCCCCCCCCACCCAATCCTGATTGGTACGTGCACCTCCCACTGCATTTTAGCAGCCGCTCACTATTGGACATATCTGGTGGTCTAGTGCTACCCCCAGTCCTCATTTCCAGAATATCCCGATATTGTTATACAATGGTGGTCCAGTGGTGAGACCCCCAACAGCAGCAATCATAACTCCTCCACACACAGTTGCTGACCATCATCTGGCTTGCACAAGTACAGATGCATTCTGTGCATGTCACTCTATCGATACTGTACTTAAGTGAGTTATGTGTCTAACGGGGACCCTGGATTATTAAACCTGATGCTGTACAGTAGCAGCACATACGTACTGTACAACGTGATGTGCAGATGAAGCATGCTGTAAACATATGGAAAGGGCTTTATTTATGGATTTAGTTCAGAATGTTTTCAGGGAAAGGCACACACTGAGCCAAAATTCATTTCCAGATGCAAGCCCAGAGTACAGGAGTTGAAGTGACTTGCTCAGAGTGCCACAGCTTGTAAGGGTCAGCTGTGGGATTCTAACTTGGGGCTGCTGGGAGTCCATCTTCACAGCTCAATGCTGTAATCTCTAGGCTATACTGCCTGTAATTTCATGACAGGATCTGCATGCATTTGAAGATATAGCCATACCACTGGTGTGTGCAGAGGCACAAGGCTGCAGTTTGAGTGTCCCTCAGCATACACTAGACATATTCCTATAGTCCAATGAAAGCAGCATCTGGAATGTGTTACAGTCCCCACCATTTT
Source organism: Neoceratodus forsteri (assembly GCA_016271365.2). Taxonomy (NCBI): domain Eukaryota; kingdom Metazoa; phylum Chordata; order Ceratodontiformes; family Ceratodontidae; genus Neoceratodus; species Neoceratodus forsteri. The sequence continues at coordinate 959,762,121 of CM028137.1, forward strand.
TAGCAGGCTAATTTGTGTTGTGCTGTTCTGCTTGCTGTATTAGTTGGGCACCATGATGTCTGCAACACTGTCCCCATTGGTCAGTACTTTGTTTGAGAAACACCCCCTGCAGGGAGTCCAGGATGCCCCTGTTCTTAGCTGAAGCTGCAGCCATGATGCTCCAATCAACATTCAGCAGTTTGAAGTCCCCCACCAGCAGCACCTCCCCCATAGCTACCATTTTATGGATGGCTTCTACTAGAATCCTGTCCATCTCCACCCCCTGTGTTGGAGGCCTGTAGATCACACCAGTGTGAATAGCGACTCCATTTCCCACCTCTAGGGTGACCCACAGTGCCTCCACCCCTCCCTATGTTCCTTGTACTTCAGTTGCTTTTATACTATCCCTCACGTAAAAAGCCACTCCTCCCCGTTTCTTACCCACCCTGTTCTTCCTGAACAGAGTATAGCATGGAATGGCTATATCCCAGTCATGTTTCTCATTGCACCATGACTCAGTAATAACAACCATGTCCAGGTCAGCCTCTACCATTATGGCCACGAGGTCCGGAATTTTGTTTCCCAGACTATGAGCATTTGTGCACATGGCCTTCCAAATTCTGCTACCACCCTTTCTGCCAGCCCCCCTTTTTCCTCTTGTCTACTCTCCTTATCCCCTCTGCCTCTATTCAGATCCCTCTTTTTTTCTACCATTCTACTTTCCCCAGTTATAGGCACCTTTGGGGATTTCCCTCCCTTGGAGTTCTCCGTACTGGCCACTACAACTTGCGGGGGGAGCAGTTTAATTCTCCCTGCTCCCTTCCACCACCTCCTTGGCTAGTTGAAATACTTGCCAATGCAGCATTTAAACTGTTCCCTGAGGACCTGGGTTCCCCTCCCAGATGGATGCAGGCCATCTCCCTTAAATAGGCCTACATCCCTCCAGGTGGCCGCAGTCCCCAATGAAGCTGAGACCCATTTAACCAGAGATCAGTACTTGTGGCGGCCATCTTGATCCAGTTTATAAATAAGCATTGCACATTATGTTACATATTCACAAACAAATACAAAGCACATTAGTAACGGCAATTATTACACTTGGAGTTAGTGTTCCAGAAAGACAGGCTAGAAGAAGAACAGGATGTGGGGTCCATAGAGGAAACATGGAGAGAACAAAATTCCAAATTGCTTGGTTTCTTTATGTATGTCCAAAGCACACATATACCAAGCACAATGCATCATGAGTATGCAAATCCTTGTGTAGTAGAATGCTGGCAATGCTACGGTATCACAAAAGTCACCCTCTTTGCCAGCTTTTACATCTGCTTGAGCCTCGACTGAGAATGCTGAGTGCTGATTGCCTGTTTCAGTATCTTTAGTGGGGTTATGTGTGCACCACATCAATGAGACCCTATCTGGTCCTCTATTACAGTTTTCCTAGCATTACATAGTGACACCAAGAAAACCCCTCACCCTCCTCCTGTGCCCATCTTAGAGCTGTCAGCTGGTACTGTGATGAGGGAATTCCAATGGAGCTGCCAGAATTTCAGATATTGTCTCCTCAGGCAAACTAAAATCCAGAAGCCAGCTAAACCTTACAAAAAAGAAATTATTATGGTGGTCTGTTCCACCAGGCTAATTATCAAACAAACACATAAAGTGGATTTGATTTACTGGCCACATAGTAAATGATTTTATTATATCGGAATGACAATTTCACCAGCTACTGAACTAGCTGATGAATATTTTGTGGCATGATGCCACTTTATTATGGAGAGTGGGTGGTGTATATTCTCTCATAATGGGTGATGTACTCCCTGCTCACACTGGTTTCCAATTCATATGTTGTCAGGCTATTAAACAGCACTGGGCTCCAACGTAACAGGCTTACAATGCCTTTTTGTCAGGTGTCTAATAAGAACCCATCCACCTACCCACTTTTTGTTGAGATACTGTTTCCCCTCATCATAGGTTGGGGGTCAGCTAATACACTGGAGCTTCTGCCCATAGGGCCATGAGTAAAGGGTGTCTGGTTGAAAAGACAGTGTCAAGAGGGGGAGAAGCTAACAGGTAGCAGGACACCAGGTCCATCTACTAATATATGGGAGATTACTGACTGGGGCTGGGAGATGACTATAAGAGGGTGGACATGAGAATAGCCCTGGCCATGTGGCCAATAGAGAAAAAACGGGGTTTTTTTTCTGCAATTTGAGTACTGAATCCCCTGAACAGGAGCTGGCATTGGAAATGAAAAATATGAAAAATTCACAATGTTTGGGAGATTAATATTTGTTAAATTTGGGGATGAATATGTGTTACATTTAGGTATTAATATGTGTTAAATTTGGGGGTGAATAAGTGCTATATTTAGGTATTAATATGTGTTACATTTGGGAATTAATATGTGCTATATTTAGGTATTAATATGAGTTACATTTGGGGATTAATATGTGCTATATTTAGGTATTAATATGTGTTACATTTGGGAATTAATATGTGCTATATTTAGGTATTAATATGTGTTACATTTGGGGATTAATATGTGCTATATTTAGGTATTAATATGTGTTACATTTGGGAATTAATATGTGCTATATTTGGGGATGAATATGTGATATATTTCTGGATGAATGTGCATTAGCTCAGGGGGATCGACGTGCTATATTTGGGACTATATGTGTTATATTTGGGATTCATATGTTATATTGGATAATTAATATGTTTCACATTTGGGGCTTATGTGCTACAGCATTTTGTGGGATTTTTTAAGTACTACATTTGTGGCTTATTGCTGTATGTGTTATATCTGAGGATTAATATGTGTTATATTTTTGAAATGAATATGTGTTCTATTTAAGCAATAAGGCATGACAGGGGGTGTGTTATGGTGGGATAACAGCCCACCTTGGGTGGGTTGAAGCATGAGGCATAGCTGAGTGCTTCCACCACCCAAGAAGGGCTGTTAGCCCACAAGAACACCCATCATCATGCCTTATTGTGATTATGAAATGGGTCCATTTTAGTAAATTTTATGCATTTTTTTAAACATATTACTTTCATCTGGGCCGTTATGCTGGGATATCAGCCCAGCTGAAAGCAGCTCTCGGCCAATCAAAAATCAACATTCCTTACACCCATTTCATAACTGGGGATTTGTCACACACCAGCCCTCCCAGAACTCATCCTGCACCATACCGTACTGTCAGTTTTCATAACCCTTCACAGCCCTGAATGGTCACATCAATACTCTGCCAGCACCCTGCGTGACTCTCATTTGGGGCATCTTTAGGTCACAATCCCACCATGAGCCACTGCTGATACAATACAATTGATTCCTCTAAAGGCAAATGACTCACCCCAATAGTTATAGCTGGGACATTCTGCTTTGGACAGTTCAGCAGCTTGTTTCTTCAGAAATGGGCTATGGACTTTCCAATTACACCAGATTATCTATAACCTTAAAAGTACAATCACAGAAAACATGAAGTGTATAAAAATACTATTTCAATACTCCACTGTGCTCCAAATATTTAGTACTCTGTGGTATTAATATGGTGCTCGATTAAGCCCATGGGGAAACAGAAAGGGGAAACAAAACTTCTGGACAAGCAGAATACAGGCAGAATATTCTCACTAAGTGCTAAACTAGATTATAAATAGATAGTTTAAGCTTACCCTCAACTGGCATCTCTGGAGTCATAGCAAAACTGACAGCGATGTGGTGGCATCAATTCCCAATATATCTCTGAAAGTTCAAATGAAACTACTGGCACAGAAATACCCATGCCATGCCGGCCCCTTCACATGCATCATCTGCTCTTCCTCTCTCACATCACACGATGGACATTGGGATTTATTTCATATGGGTTATTCCATGTTTTCTAAGATTGATGAATATGTTGTCTCACTTTGTTATTGAACCATGTTTGGTAGTGACTCTTTTCTGCATAAGATTAAAACTATCAGCCTGAGATTCTTTGTTAATGACAGGAACTGCTCCATGGGAAACATATAGTTCTTTCTGCAACATATGGGTTATAGTGTGTATATATTCATTTGAAGTGCCACCTCGGTGAAAGCAACCCCTCTCAAAATCTGATTTGGATGTTAATACAAGTCACTTAAATCAACAACTATTTTTTTTTCAATTTCTTTTTAGCCCTGCCTTAATACCCTCTCACCCCACTCCTTCAGACCTGATCAACCCGGTAGATCCCCCCACGGAGTCTGCCCCTAGAGTGCCTGGCTTACTCCTTCATCCCCCTACCTTATTCTTCTCTTCGGAGTGCTTGCACAATGGGGTCTGCCCATGGGTAGGTGATCTAGGGCACGGATCGGTCATCATCTTGCGCTGAGAGGTTTTTTTTTTCCATTTTTCTCCCCTTAGTCCCTCCTTCCCCAGAGGGCGTCGGCACGCAGGACCGGCATCCAGAGAGACAGCATGCTGGCGCATGCCATTGTCAAATGCCCACAATGTCCTCCCTTCCCCGACTCCAGAGAGCCACCTGTGCCCCGATGCCTGTGCTTCCACAGGTATTGATGCGCTGGGTGCTCAGAGCACCCCAGGAACCCACCCCAGGAGAAGGAGAGCATTCATTGGGATGCTCAATCCTCCTCCTCCTTCCCTCCAATCCCCAGTGGCCTGAGTTCATTCCTGAATCCAGGTCACTGGTGTGGCATGAGGTATGGCGTCTAGCACCTCAACTCTCAGCACCACCAGGCCCGCAACAACTATTTTTTATCATGGCCTTAAGTTGTACTAGTAATTTTTTGTATATGTCATTTTGTCAATATACATTGTCAGTTTAATGGGTTTTCATATTCTATGCAAAGCTATTATCTTTGGTGAACAGAAATAAAGAATCATTACTACTACCATGGACATTCCTTTGATCAATGTCCTCCCCCAACTATTAACAAGATCTAGCCAGAGTCGATATGACTGTGGTAAGCTAGTAAAGCTCCAGACAAGGAGTGCCACTGAATGCCACCTCCAAGATGGTGGCGGTGACGCAACTGCACATGCGCAGCACTCGTACATGCATAGTAGTGATGCATGGTATTCTGCCATTCCCAAGATGGCGGTGCCAGCTTAACTGAGCATGCGCGCCTCTTCTTGTCCCAGAATGTGGAAGTAACAGACAAAACAGAGCGGCTGTTACTTCATAGCGATTGACCGTGGTGGAGTGTTCCATGCTTTGTTGGACTTGCAGAAGTATACTGTCTGTGAACTCATATGTGTTACATTTTTGGATTAATCTATGTTCTATTTGGAGATTAATATGCTATGTTTGGGGTTTAGTATATGTTATATTTAGGGATTCTTGTGTGTTATATTTGGGTATTAATATGTATTATATTTTGGAATTAATGTGTGTTATATTTGGTAATTCATATGTTATATTTTGGTATTGATATGTGTTATATTTGGGGATTGATATGTATTCTATTTGGGGATTAATAAATGTTAAACATTTAGGATTAATATGTGTTATATGTGGGTATTAAAATGTGTTATACAGTATTCTGAGAATTAATATGTATTATATTTTTAGCATTAATGTGTGCTCTATTTGGGGATTAATATGTGTTATTTTTGGGGAACAGTAAATTTTGTATTTATTGCTTCATATGTTATACATTGGGATTAAGTAATAGCATTCAGTTAGTTGGAGTATACAAAGCAATAACTGACTAATGTGGGTCATTAAATGCATTTAATGTATTCACACCAGCCAGTTACTGTGAGTATACTCCAACTAACTGAGCGTTATTAGTATTATATGAGTTGGAGCTGGTTTTCAGGTGTTTTATATATTGCTATTTCACTTATGGAGGAAAGGGAGTAGTGAAAGGGGAGAATACCTTGAAATTGTGAGTCAATTGTGTAATGCAGCTTTGAGTCTTTGTAGTGTAAAAGCAGCGTGTGTGTGTGTGTGTGTGTGTAATGTCACTTGAAAAGGGAAATAAATTGTGCTGTTTTGGAAACGCAGCCTTAAGTGTGGATTATTTAAATGAAGCTTGATTTTTTATGTAATGTTTAGTTTAGTTGGAGAAAACTGTGTGATATTGGTCAGTTTACTAGTTTACTAGTTGCCAGAAGAATACTGGTAAAACAGGAGTGGAAACAGAAATGCTGGGTGTGGCTTCTCTAATGGATCTCTGAGTGCTATTTCTGGAAGTTCTCCAGTGTTTTTTATAAATATTTTCATAGAATAAGAAATTGTTTTTGTATCGGGCAGCATGCTGAAGACAGGAGACTGCCAAAAGTGCAGTAGTTTCCCAGGATGGCCGTGACCTGGGGGGGATTGTTTGGGACAGCAGTGAATGAAGGAGACGAGACAGGTACTTTCTGTGAAAAACAAATGTTGCATAACAGGTTGAATGCTGTAAATAATGAATTCTTTGTTATGAGAGTGGTGGACTAGGTTTCGGTAGTTCTGTGAAGTGAACTACTACGGGCTCTGCAACTCCATTTTTTTTTTCATTTTTAATTTTTGGCTCCAGTTGTGAATAACTTACTGTAGCCACAGTAAAAATTTGATTAACCAACTATGAGACGGGTTTAGTTCAGTAACAGACACTGGGGATTCTCAGATATAAAACAATAAGACAAAAAGTGGAGCAACCCAGAAAAAACTAATAAAGATCTCACCGTTAGGTCCAGTTAAAAGGCCTTCATTCATGTTTTCCGTGTTGCTCCATGTTTTGTCTTGTTGTTTTATATTTTCATGTGGTCGCACTGGACAGTCTCTTCAGTGGCCGCCTCCTTTGTGCTTCATTGATTGTCAAATATAGTTTGTGGGACAATAAATGACAGATGTTCTTCACTGTGATTGGCTTAGCAGATACCTCTGGTATAATATATGTTATATTTGGGGGCTTAATATGTATTGCATTTGGGGATTAAGTGTTATATTTAAGCAATAAAGCATAAGGGGGGGTAATATGGTGAGATAATGGGCCACTTCAGGTGGGTTGAAGCACAAGGTGAAGCCGAGTGCTTCCACCAACTAGGAAGGACCGTTATCCCACCATAACACCCCCCCCACCGGAGTGCCTTATTGCAATTATGAAATGGGTCCCCATACTATTAATAAATTAAAAAAATTAAAACATCTCTTTTTGTGTTTTAAATTAGTAAAAGATAAGAAATGTAAAGAATTAATTGAAAGGAAAAAAAGTAGTGCCAGCCCGCTCGCTGTCACCGACTTCCCACTCTAGTACTTCTGAGTCCCGAGTCTGCTCCAGTCTCTGTCACTACTATCCATTCAGGAATTAAGAGGGAAAAAAGTAATGTTCCTGACTGGCAGCAACTGTGGGAGCTTGTCTATTTTTTTTCAATCTGTGTCTTAGATCTGCGATTATGGAGCGGGTGGGAGCTGCCGGTCTAACTGCGGAAGCATGAGCATGTAGGAGCAGCTGATTAATAGTATGGGTGGCAGCTGCAGTGAAAGACAGAAACGTTACTTTTTTTTTCAATTTCTGAAATGGACAATAGTGACACAGACCATAGCAGGGCCGGGACTCAGAACTACTGGAGCGGGAAGTCAGTGATCCAGAGACAGCGAGAGGGCAGTCAGCGACAGTGAGTGGGCAGTCGTTGACAGAAGAGAGTGATATGCCATAGTTGATTGGTAAGGAGATCTGAGTGCCAGAAGCTACTTTCACCCGGGCTGTTGTGCTAGGATAACGGCCTGGCTAGAGGCAGCTCTTGACCAATCAAGAACCATCATTCTAAATACTCAGTTCATAATTAGCAGTATCAGTAGCTCAGCAGGTAGCACAGTCCTCTCTGAGGCCAGGAGTTCAGAAGGCTGTGGGTTCTATCCCCACACCAGGCACTTGGGTTAAATCCCAATACTGACACTGTAGTGCAGCATGAGGGGGGTGCTGCACTCCTGAGGTGCCGTCTTTCGGATGAGACATTAAATCAAGGTCTTCATCTGCCTGTTCTGGTGGTAGTTCAGGTGGATGTTAAAGATCCCATGGCACTTCTCAAAAAGAGTAGGGGAATATTTTATTGAAACACAAAGCAAGTCAAACAGTGTACAATATAATAGTACAAAATTCCGCTTTAGTGTAAACAAACCCAAATTCCCAATAACTCAGCCCACTCCAATTCCAGAATCACCAACCCACAAGAAAATAAAAGGGGGGAAAAACAAATAAAACCCAAACCCCAATAATAGGAAAAAAACAATATAGAGTCTACACAGGCGGTCTTTACTGTAGAGGAGCACTTGAATTTAATAAATGCAGAGACCCCTCTCCACCATTTAAAAACTTTTGTTCTTGGGTTATGACGTATTTCATAATCATAAATGTCCTGCAATTCTACTTCAACGAAAACTCTAAAATTATCATACAAAACCAGATGTTGTTGTAGAACCCACTTACATCTTGCATTCCAGAGATAAAATTTAAGCACTGCAAAAAACACATGTATAGTGCCAGCGTTAAAGCATTGCAAAGTGGAAGGGTATATACCCAAAGCTAAAGACTCATAAGAGACAGTGGCCAGCCAATGGAATCCCCACAATTTTGCTAAATAAATCCATAAATTGTTAGATTATGTGCAAGACATCAAAAAATGGGCACTATCTTTGACCACTGCAATACAATCTGAATAGGGACGATAACGTTCACTAAAGGTTTATGCTTATTATGCCCTCTAATTGCTAGTCTGCCGTAGGCACATAGCCATACTGTTTCCCATATTTTCATTAGGATGTATTATTCACTTGGAAGGTGTAATATGTTCTCATGCTCTGCTTCAATATAAAGTTTAAACACTGGGCACGCCGGCACACAAGTAGACATTATATTTGAATAAAGTTGGGAGCAGGTCAATTTACTACTTGACTCTTTATCTAGGTTCCATTTCTTAAGTTTCTGATCAAACTGGTAAAGGAAGGTGGAAAGAAGAAATAGTTAGATTGTCGAGGGATGCGAGCAGACCAAACTTGAAAAAAATCTGCTAAATTGTTCAGTAACCATTTAGTAGGTAAAGCAGTTGGGAGTTGTAGGGCCAGTTTAAAATTTTGTGAGAAAAACAGGGAGTGAAAAAAAACACACCGGGTCCACCATTCCCAACCCTCCTTTTTCTTTCTGTAAATAGTTGTAAATCCTTTTAATGGGATTTAATTGACTGCTCCAAAGAAGTTGAAAAAACAGGCAATAAAGTTTGGTTTCTGCAGTAGGGGGTAGGGCCATATCATCCCTGTATACAGGACTCCAGAAATGAGTAATTTCTTGATAACTGTCAATCGCTTTAGTTTCGATAACCTCCACCCTTTCCATTTATTTACCTTGTACTCACAAGCCGAAAGGGATACTTCCCAATATTATAAGAATCTAAATCATATCCTGAAAAATAAATCCCTTAAATTTTTACCGGGGAAGTGACCATTTTAATAGTCTCAACAGGAATCTCTGTACGTTGTTCCAAACCTAGTCCAAAACCAACACATTTTTTAAAGTTCAGTTTAGCACCAGACAACGCTGAATAGATATGAATTTCTGAAAGCATGAGTGAAATATTATCCCTGGTCTCTGCCAGGAAACAAATATCATCTGTATAGGCTAGAATTCGTATCTCATCATGTGGTTGAGATTCATGAACCCCCTGAACCAAAGTATTCATTGAAATTTGTTGAAGCAAGGGGTCCAGAGAAAAAACATGCTGGAGGGGGCTTAAGAGGGCAGCCTGGTCTGACACCTTCAGTCAGAAAAATGGTCTCCCCAATTTTACCATGTACAACAGGACTAATGGAACCAGTGGAATATTACATCCTTAACCACTGAACAAATTCCCCTGGGACGCCATAGTGACTTAGAGTGCAAAACAAAAATTCATGGTGCACTCTTTCAAAAGCTTTATTGAGGTCAACCGAAATCAAAAATCCAGAATGGCTGTGCATGTTATAAAAATTCACTACTTCCCTAATTACAATAAGGGCCCGTTGAATTTTCCACCCAGGTAGCCCACAAAATTGGGCATAATGTAATTATGTGGCAGCATACTTTTTTAACTGGATATTAAGAATACTGGATAATAATTTAAAATCCACATTTAACAGTGTAATATGCCTCCAATTAATAATTTCTTTCCTATCCCCTGCTTTATAAAGAAATATTACCAATCCTGTAGTAAACCAAACAGGTATAAACTTCTGTGTCAATAAAAAATTAAACACCATAACTAAGAGCGGAGCTAGCTCAGCTGAAAAGGTGCGATAGAGCTCATAAGGTAGTCCATCTGACCCAGGTGACGAAATTCTTAATTTGATCCATAACATTGTTACCAGTACCATATGCCAAAGACATCAGATTTTGCAAGTGTGCCCGTAATTTTAAATATTGAAAAAAGGAGTCCTGTGGTCTACATTTCCCGAATTTTTGAAAATATTTTACCAAATCGGAATTGGTGTCCCACCACCAATCCCCCAAATTCTCATACAAATCCAAAACAGAAATTCTAGCTGCCAAAAGACCTCTAATGGCCTGTTGGACCTCAGGGTCTTGGAGTACTGAGGAATTTAACTTCCATCTATTGTTTTTATATTGTGGGGTAGAGGAATCCAAAAAAGACCAAATTAAGAGTACATGATCTGAAAACTCTAAACATGTAGAGGTCATAGTAATATGTTTATGGTGTCTGCTAGTGAAAATATAATCAATTGTAGATGTCCGCTTCCCTCTTTGAAATGTGAATGAGGGGCCTGTTGATTTGAATTCCACACAGTTAATTAGATCAGCAGTGGAGATACATTTCAACAGCATATGAGAATCACAATATATTTTTTTTATCCTTCTGGCAAGCTGAATTGGCAAATAAGGGACAATTAAAGTCAGGGCAACATACAGAATCCTGGTTGTAACTAAAAAATTCTGTATACTTTCTAGCAGTTTTACCCTATCCGTCTTTGCTTGGGGGGAGCATAAATGTTAATCAGTCTGCTCGGCTGAGAGAACCAAATGCCATCTAAAATCAGCACTCTCCCGTTTTGTTAACGTGAAATCAAAACCTGAAAAAAGCATTCCAACCCCGTCTGCCCTATCTAACCCAAAAGACCAGAAAGACGAACTTCACTGCCATTCAGAAGAAAACAACTGAGCCTGATTGGCTGACCACATCCGTGTTTCCTGAATAAAGCAAACATCTAAAGCAAAGTCATGCAGGGTTTGAAATGCAAGTAATCTCCTTTTATGATTTAAAATGCTGCAGATGTTTAAAGAGGCTACAGTATGCATCTAGAGGTTCATGACAAATCAGCATTTATTTTTTCCTCTTTTTCTTTTTCCCTGAATAACGATATTCCACTATTTTAAAGGATGACCCTGGGATTGACTCCGAGTCTGTCACATCAACCTCCATATCCCCCCATTTTTGAGAGTTTAGAACTGAAAAGGGAATTTCTGAGGTAAAATTCAAAGTTCCTGTCGTAGAGGAGCTACTCCTAGTAGATCTTCTTCTTGATGTTGGGGGGGGGGTCCCGGCAGCTGAAATCGTAGACATGCATCCTCCCGTGCCACCTCTGAATAACTAACCGGAGTTAACAAATCCTGTTGTAAACCCTTCTTGTGCTCAGAGAGCTCCGTGGAGGCTTCCAGTAAAGTGACAGGAGAAAGTTCCAACAAATTTCTACAGGGTGGTTCAAGACTGTTACTGCGTAAACCCTCTGTGGGTTTTGTCACTATAGAGGGATCGTCTGGACAAGCATCCTCCTGGCGAGCAGGTTCCAGGGGGGTCTTCATCTTGAGGTTCCTGCTGTGGTCCTTCAGATTCTGTACTAGGGGCTGGAGGTCTTGCAGCCTACTAAGCCTTATGGATAAGATTTTCAGGGTCCAATTTATCAGTTTTATTTTTTGAGGCCCAGGGGCATTCATGGAAAAAATGACCAGACAGTTCGCATAAGGAGCATTTTATGTGGTTAATACATTGCCTGGTCACATGGCCCACTTCCCCACAAATCTCACAGTGTGGTTTGTCACAGACATATGACAAATGGGTCCTAGAGCCACATTTGTAGCAAGCTCTAGGTTGCCCAGCATAGAAACATATCCTCCTGTCTCTCCCGAGAAAAAAACAGTTAGGAATATGTACAATCCCATTATCATCCTGCATTAGTTCAACTTTATATTTCCAGCCACCTGTCCAGAATTCTTCAGCATCTAGAATGGCTTCAGGGATAGGCAGTACTGTGCAATGCAGTTTTAACCATTGAGTAATATAATATCATTGACATGAACTCCCTCATTGAGAAACATAATTGTTACATACTTTACCAAAGGTTTGGTAAGAGGGATTACTAGAAAGGGGGTCCAGAGTGGTGAAAACTTGATCTGATTATAACGTGCCCAGAATAATTCTAGCAAGTGGGAGATCTGAAGCTAATGTCAAAATTGTCCTCACCAGAAATGTTAATAAAAGCAAAGACTTCAGCAGGAGTGAACGTCAGTGATCCTTTCAATAGCTGTTTCCCCACATAGTATCTGTCCGGCCTCATCTCCAGCCCCCCTTTATAACTAATGCGAACCACATTCCTTCATGGCGCAGCTTAGGTTGGTTGAAAGAAATCTGAGTATTTCTTCGTATCTTTGTGTCCTTGTCTGTATGTTGAGATTTAGTATGATCTTCCCTTTGAGGGGTCTGGGACGGTGTAGGCCCATGTTGATTTTTTTGGGGCTGACTTCCAGCTATGGGACCCTTATTGAATTGTTTAGCAGCCAGGGTTACCCCCCTGGCTTGATGGTTTCCATTCTGGGCTGCCTTGCGACAATGGGGTGGGGTCCCAGTCAGCATCTGGGTGCCACTGACCGTCAGATCCTTGTTTCCAGCCCACCCCTCCTAAGACTTTTCCTGGGGTCCAGTCATTATCGGTATCAGGGTTCACCTCAGTTGAAAAGGCTATATCATGCTTTTCAGCCCTCTTATGTCCATGTGTAAGCAAGGGCTTGATATCCACAATGTCCTTCCCACCCTCACTTACCAGGATCGATAAATCTGTTCGTTCCGAAGCCAAGGCAGAAACTAAGGAGACTTCATCATCCTCCTCTTGTCCGTTAATGCCTGCAGGGGTTACTCCCTCCACTACTCTATTATCTGCTGACCACTGACTATTCATATTATCAGTTGTAGATGCCATTAAAGAACTTGCTTTAGATATGTCAGGGTCATCGGCAATTAGTGGGTAGCAAAATGTCAGACTTTCCCATAGGACCCAGCTGTACCGAAGGCCCAAAACCAGTGGAAAGAGTTTCAGATACAGTTTTAGCCAAACTAGGATTAACTTTTTTCCCTCATTTAAAAAAAAAGGCAGTAGCAGTGTCCTGATCATACCAAGATCTGATACTGAGTACCTGTTGGAGATGCCACTGTTGCACTCGGGGGCCCAGATATTGAAACTGTGACAGTCTGTGGTGCAAGCCTGTGCGCTGCTCAAAATAGTTGCACAGGGAGATGCGGTGGCGCAAGTTCCATTGTGCCATGCACAGCATCTGCGATATTCAAAGGGTGACATGCAAATGGGACCATAATTTATGCAAGGTGCAAGGGGGGCCATTTGCATCTGATTATGGCCCCATTTGCATGCCATTAGCATGCAGGTGCACCGATCCCCGACGACTTGTGCCTGGCACCCTGCCAGGCAGCAGCCGTCGGGGACCAACGCCCCCTGCAGCCAGATCGCGGGACGTCCCGTAAGGGACAATGAATGTCTCCTATCCCTGGTGGTCCAGTGGACCGCGATTAGCCCCGAGTAGCCCGATCGTGGGCATAACTGTATCCCCCCCATTAGCCCGATCACTGGCATAACTGTAACACCCCCCCAGTAGCCCGATCACGGGCGCAACTGTATCCCCATTAGCCCAACCGCGGGCATCAGTATCCCCAAAGTCCAATATCCCTGGTGGTCCAGTGGACTGAGCGGACCCAATCATGGGTGGCATTCCTCACCCCAAGTCCAAATCCCTGGTGATCTAGTGGACCCCCACCCACCTGCCCACGGGCCCCTGCCCGCTCCCCCAAGTCAATCGTGGACGGCACCACCCACCTGCTGGCCCACCACCCACTGACTGACAGCTCGGTATGGCTGCGCCCATTGGTTCAGAGCATGAGCCAATGGGCATGCAGCCCATACCGTGCTAATCAGTCAGATATGAATGAATTCATTCACATATCTGGACTGACTAGTCGGTGTATAGGTGCATGCCCATTGGCTCATGCTCTGAACTAATGGTGTGCAGCCATACTGCTGTTGTCGGCGGGTGGCGGGCGCGCAGGTGGTAGGTGCTGCCGCCGCCAGCTGACGGCGGGGAGCGGGTGGTGGGGGTCCGTGGGTTAGTGGGGTGGTGGGTCCACTAGATCACCAAGGATTTTGGACTTGGTGGGGAGGAATGCTGCCCGTGATCGGCTTCCTGTTCGTCCACTGGACCACCAGGGATATTGGACTTTGGGGATACTGCTGCTTCACGATCGGGCTAATGGGGGTGTTCAGTTATGCCCGTGATTGGCCTAATCAGGGGAATACTGTTATGCCCACTATTGGGCTACTGGGGGTGTTACAGTTATGCCCGCGATCGGGCTACTCGGGGGGAATACTGTTATGCCCGCGATAGGGCTAATCACAGTCCACTGGACCACCAGGGATATTGGACTTGGGGGGGATACTGATGCCAGTGATCAGGGCATGGGGGGCACCGCCAGGTGCGGCGGGAACAGGTGATGGCCATCCACAGGTGGCAGCTGCTGTGTTGCGCCCTGCAATGCGGCAGCTCACCTGTGTGTGGCCCTCGACTTGTTCCTTTTTTTTTAGGCGTAACTTTGTGCAGGCACAGATAGGGGTTGCGCCTGTATAACTCTGCATGGCCCGGGCTGAATATCGGACTGTGCAGTTTATGCATGGGCACACCCCCCCACCTGTGCCGCATACATTATTGATGAGCCTCGACGCATCGGGATTTGTGCAGCGCACTTTTCCCTTTTAAATATTTCACCAGGGCGCATCAGTGGGTTGTGCATGGCGCAACCCTTTTGAATATCTGGGCCGTGTTAGACAAGTCACCCACTCCAGTAGAAGATGGGAGGTTTGAAAGTCCTGCATCTGACTCAGTTTGCAATATTTCCAAGGCGCCTTCCAAATCAGCCTTTTTCTTGTCAATCTGGCGAACTTCATTTTCTAGATGGTTTTTCAACACTTGTGCCCGCGATATAGCATCTGGCACCATAGACTTATCATCCAAATCCGAATCCAAGGCAATTTTCATATCACTCATCACAATGGTCGAAGCGAATCTAGTTTCTTGGTCACCAGCAAATTCAAACCCGGTAAAAGATCCATTTGCATCTTGAAATGCATCTTCAGCCTCTAGAGAAATAAGAGCAGAGGAGGAGGCCTTCTCCTCAGCTCTCTCTACATCCATCCAGGTCGCTGTCCCAGGAGAACTGGCCATCCTAGCACAAGATAGCATCTTCCCCTACAGGTCAGTAGGGGAATTTCCTGGTGCCCTGGCAAAATTTCCCCCATTCACTAAAAATACCACCAACAGCTTAATCTGGTTCAAGGTCAGTTGGCATGCATCTGTATCCCCCTCTCCCGGGTCGTGCTTGAAAATAGGCAGAATTTATCTAGTGCATTTTCCCGGTCAACAAAAACTAAAATAAATAAAATAATTGGTAATGATATGTATCCTATTTGGGAGTTAATATGTATTGTATTTAGGGATTCATATGTTTTGTTTTACCAGGAGAGACACACTAAGCTGAAAGCTTGTTTATAGATGTGACCTGGAAGCATGAGGAAGTTAAATGACTTGCTCAGGGTCACACAGTATGCAAGTTTGGCTGTGGTATTTAAACCCAGGTCTCCAGGTCTGTAGCTTAGAGCCTTAGAGCCTTAAACCACTGCGCTATACTGCCTCCTTATTTATATTTGGGTATTGATATGTCTTACATTTGGGGGTTAACGTGTTACATTTGAGTACTGATATGTATCACACTTTTAGAATTAATATGTGATCTATTCTAGGATTAACACATTATTTTTGTGAAAATGTTATTAATATTTAAAAGTTTTAATATATTACTTGTACTACCCTGCATTCTTTATTACTGACAGCGTATGCACACAAATGGATCTTTGTCATCTAGATTTCATCTTGTCCTCTTCCTTCTCCCACTGCTGAAGTCATAATACTCTGTTTCTGAGACCACAATCATTTCTGCAGTAGCAGAAAGTGAAGTCACATGACTATCACTTATATAGCAGGTAAAGCAGAAAGTGCAGACAGGCTGAGGAGGGAGGCAAGGATCTTGTTTTCCATATAAATTTTCACAGTAATCGAAAAGAAGTGGTGCTAAATACAGAAAAGGAATGGAATATAAGCTGAAGTGTGCTGGAATATTAGACTTTTTATAGTTTTCCTGGGTACTGAATACTGGACAGTGCTTATTATTTTGCCCACTGTGGGTTTATGAAAGGACAACTAGATAGATACTACATGCTGGTCGGCTCCTGATGGGATTTCATGTGACAGGAGGACAATTGCACCAACAGCATTAGTGAATGTGGTGCCCCCTTGTGTTGTTGATATGTTGGATTTGGAAGACTCAGAACTCCTCACGTGTGTTTGCTGTGCATGCTCACAGTGCAGATATTGTCTAGGGCTGGGTGCACTTGC
Source organism: Neoceratodus forsteri (assembly GCA_016271365.2). Lineage (NCBI taxonomy): Eukaryota > Metazoa > Chordata > Ceratodontiformes > Ceratodontidae > Neoceratodus > Neoceratodus forsteri. The sequence continues at coordinate 959,778,783 of CM028137.1, forward strand.
GAGGTTTTGCTTCTGCTAATTTCTGTGGTGGAATGTATCATTTCAACACAATTTGTTTTATATTAGCAAAAATTGTAATCTTTCATTTCTGTGCATTCATATAATATGATTAATAATGTGGGGATGCACTGTGCAACTTTCCTAAATGGCACATGCAGATATTTTTAATGCTGTGATTCATGGTGCAAGAAAAATGTCACATTCGGAAAATTGCAAACATTTCAATACCGATGTCATCAAAAAAAAAAATCCCAACAGCCAGAATCTGCAGAAATTATACTAGTCAACATAAACTTCCTTTCAACTTAGTTGTACATACTGCAACCTTCACCTTGCTGTAGACCACAGGGCTGCACTTGGGGGTTATTACCAGAGTTAATTTAAAGCCATTAACATTCCTGTTGCTATCCCCCACAGGAGAAGGATAACTGGAACCGTATTGCCAGGACGGTTGACCGCCTCGGTCTATTCCTCATGACTCCAACCATGATCCTGTGGACAATGTGGATCTTTCTCATGGGCACATACAACCACCCACCACCGCTGCCTTTCCAGGGGGATCCCTTTGACTACAGAGAGGAGCACAGACGCTACAGTTGAAGGATCAGCTAAAGAATGTCATGTATAGTGAGACGGAGGGTGACCTTCGGCATCTTGGTCATCAGCTCTTTTGAAGGAAATGTGTCACCAGCAGCTCAGTTTTACCTTGGAGCTTAGACTTTTCATCACATGCTGTTCACTTCCTCTTGAAACAGCTGTATATGTTACTTCATAAATTTTGTACCTGTACTGTTTTACTTAGTTTTAAATTTTCATTTTTTCTCCTGTCTTGTAAGAGGCCAGTTTCCCCAATTTTAAGTCTGTTTTGGCATTCTATTAAAGATCTGAAATAATTAAAGGAGATCATCATTAAATATGGCAGCCTCAGGTTGTTATTCAGTGGCAATCACAGCTGTTTCTGAACAACTGTGCCCAGATTTTCAAAGCAGGTGGAAGCACTGGAAAATGCTTGCTCTTTAACAACAGCAAAAGGCATCTCAGCGTAGAGCCGGTGCACAGAATATAAAAACAATGCAACACTCACAGGAGCAAGGCAGCATGCCACTCCAGAGCTAGAGAAGGAACAATGCAACAGTCACAGGAGCAAGACAACATGCCACACTGGAGCTAGAGAGAGAACAATGCAACACTCACAGGAGAAAGACAGCATGCCACACTGGTGCTAGAGAAGGAACAATGCAACACTCACAGGAACAAGGCAGCATGCCATACTGGAGCTAGAGAGGGAACAATGCAACACTCACAGGAACAAGGCAGCGAATCACACTGGTGCTAGAGAAGAAACAATGCAACACTCACAGGAGCAAGACAGCATGCCACACTGGAGCTAGAGAGGGAACAATGCAACACTCACAGGAACAAGGCAGCGTGCCACACTGGTGCTAGAGAAGGAACAATGCAACACTCACAGGAACAAGGCAGCATGCCACACTAGAGCTAGAGAAGGAACAATGCAACACTCACAGGAACAAGGCAGCATGCCACACTAGAGCTAGAGATGGAACAATGCAACACTCACAGGAGCAAGGTAGCATGCCACACCAGAGCCAGAGAAGGAACCAACGCCAGACCTGATGTTGTCAGGGTGTCTGCATGCTACTGTGTGTTTTTAAATCTTGTACAGCATAAATGTAGCCTTTTGATCCTGAAACCTACACTGGCACTTTCTGTAGCTCTGGTGTGGCATGCTGCCTGGCTCCAGTGAGTAGTGCAAATGCATGCTCTATTTAAGTCAGTGTACACCCAGGCACAAATCAGCCATGACAGGTGGACAGGCCCTGGATAGATCTGTATAAAAATCCAACTCCCCTTCATTGTTTTAACTTCACTTTTCTTGTGACTAGGATTTTCTGGAATGCAAGAAGCACTGCTCCTGGACATAATGGGAAACTGGGGAACATCGGGGCTAACTACAGGCCACAGAATTAAACATGGTGAACTAGCATGCAACAGACACTGCTCCCTGACCTCATACACTGGGGACATCAGGGCTAACTCCAGACCACAAAACAAAACATAAACTAGCATGCAACAGACACTGCTCCCTGACATCATGGGACACTGGGGACATCAGGGCTAACTCAAATCAAAAAACTAAGCATGGGGAACTAGCATGTAACAGATACACTGCATCCTGACCTTATGGGACACTGGTGGACATTAGGGCTAACTCTGGGCATTAAATTAAACATGCTGAACTAGCATGCAACAGACACTGATCCCTGAACTTAAGGGACTCTAGAGGACACAAGGGCTAACTCCAGGTCACAAAACTAAACAAGATGTACTAGCATTCAACAGACACTGCTCCATGACATCATGGGACACTGGGGGACATCAGGGCTAACTCCATGTCACAGAACTAAACATGGTGAACTAGCATGCAACAGATACTGCTCTCTGATGTCAGGGGACACTGGGGACATCAAGGGTAACTCCAGGTCACAAAACTAAACATGGGGAACTGGCATGCAGCAGACACCTCTCCCTGACCTTATACACTGGGGACATCGGGGCCAACTCCAGGTCATAAAACTAAAAATGGCGAACTAGTATGCAGCATACACTGTTCCCTGACATCATGGGACACTGGGGGACATCAGGGCTAACTCTAGGTCACAAAACTAAACATGGTGAACTAGTATGCAACAGACACTGCTCCCTGACCTCATGGGACACTGGGGGGACATCAGGGCTAACTCCAGGTCACAAGGCTAAACATGGGGCACTAGCATGCAACAGACACTGCTCCCTGACCTCATGGGACACTGGGGGGCATCAGGGTAAACTGCAGGTCACAAAAAATAAACATAGTGAACTAGCATGCAACAAACTCTGCCCCCTGACATCATGGGATGCTGGGGACATCAGGGCTAACTCCAGGCCATAGAACTAAACATGATGAACTAGCATGAAAATTACGTGGCTCCCTGACCTCATGGGACACTGGGGGGCATTGGGGCAAATTCCAGGTCACTAAACTAAACATGGGGAACTAGCATGCAACAGACACTGCTCCCTGATCTCATGGGACACTGGGTACATCAGGGCTAACTCCAGGTCACAAAACAAAACTTAGTAAGCTAGCATGCAACATGCACTGCTCCCTGACACCATGGGATGCTGGGGGCATCAGGGCTACCTCCAGGTCACAAAAGTAACATGGTGAACTAGCATGCAACAAACACTGCTCCCTGATCTCATGGGACACTGGGTACATCAGGGCTAACTCCAGGTCACAAAACAAAACTTAGTAAGCTAGCATGCAACATGCACTGCTCCCTGACACCATGGGATGCTAGGGGCATCAGGGCTACCTCCAGGTCACAAAAGTAACATGGTGAACTAGCATGCAGCAGACACTGATCCCTGACCTCAGGGGACACTTGGGGACATCAGGGCTAACTCCAGGTAACAAAAAAAACATATTGAATTAGTATGCAAGAGACACTGTTCCCTTACCTCATGGGACAATGGGGGATAGCAAGGCTAACTCCATGCCACAAAACAAAACACGGTGAATTAGCATGCAATAGACACTGCTCCCTGAACTCTTGGGACACTGGGGACATCAGGGTTAACTCCAAGTCACAATACTAAACATGGTGAACTAGCATGCAACAGACATTGCTCTCTGACCTCATGGGAATGGGGACATCAGGGCTAACTCCAGGTCACAAAACATGGTGAACTAGCATGCAACAGACACTGTTCTCTGACCTCATGGGACACTGGGGGACATCAAGGCTTATTCCATGTCACAAAATAAAACATGGTGAACTAGCATGCAGTAGGCACTGCTTCCTGATCTCTTGGGATGCTGGGGACATCAGGGCTAACTCCAGGTCACAAGACTAAACCCGGGGAACTAGCATGCAACAGACACTGCTCCCTGACCTCATGGGACACTGGGGACATCAGGTTTAACTGCAGGTCACAAAACTAAACATGCTGAACTAGCATGCAGCAGACACTGCTCCCTGAACTCAGTGGACACTGGAGACATCAGGACTAACTCCAGGTCACAAAACAAAACATGCTGAATTAGTATGCAACAGGCACTGCTCCCTGATCTCATGGGACACTGGAGAATATCAAGGTTAACTTCATGTCACAAAACAAAATATGGTGACCTAGCATGCAACAGACACTGCTTCCTGAACTCTTGAGACACTGGGGGACATCAAGGCTAACTCCATGTCACAAAGCTAAACATGAGGAACTAGCATGCAACAGACCCTGCTCCTTGACATCATGGAACACTGTGGGACATCAGGGCTAACTCCAGATCACAAAACTAAACATGGGGAACTAGCATGCAACAGATAGTGCTCCCTGACCTCATGGGACATTGGAGGACATCAGGACTAACACCAGGTCCCAAAACTAAACATGGTGAACTAGCATGCAACAGACACTGCTCCCTGACCTCATGGGACACTGGGGGGGCATCAGGGTGAACTCCAGGTCACAAAACTAAACCTGGGGAACTAGCATGCAACAGACACTGTTCCTTGATCTCATCAGACACTGGGGGACACTGGGTACATCAGGACACACTCCTGGGCCAGAATTCACAAAAAGATTGCAAAGTGGGCACAAAAGTTTGTGCTGCACTTCTCAGTTTTGCTGGTGGGCAACAGAGCTATTCACAGTCGGATAGCCCAGTGGGCTATCCGACTGTGAATAGGGGATTGCGGGGGGTAGTGCTAACCCAGAAAAAGCAGTGGAGTATATAGTAGCGCTGCCCCCACAGCCAGCCAGGAAAATGGTCCTGCAGAGAATAGTGCTTAGGCACCAAAGTTCTGTTCATGAACAGAGACATGCAAATGGACTCATTGGGCATGCAAGGAGCTAGTGGCCATTAGCATGCCCATTATGGGCTCATTTGCATGCCAGTAGTGAGACAGTGCATGCCCCCCACCAGCCCAAGCACCATACAGCCGCATTCCCCATAGTGTAGTGGTGCCCTCCCCAACCCCGATCGCGGACCCGATTATAAAAAATATATTTCCATAGTGTAGTGATCCCACCCCAGTCCCCAATCTCATGAAGCTCACTTGATTATACAAATAAGTAATTTTCATAGTGTTGCAGTCCCACCTCAGTCCCAGATCATCCACCAGAGAATAAAATTTTTTTTTCCAATGTGTAGGGTCCCTCTCCAGTCCCCGATCGCACAATTACCCACCCGTCGTTTGAATAAAAACTTTTCCAGGGTTTTATTTAACTCTAAAAATTGATTAGCGTTTTGCTCATAAAAGTTCTAAAACATTGTGAAAATGCATAGCACTTGCCTCACTGTGTTTAACAAACATAACACTTCTAGAAAACCTATATAAATATTCTCTGTACAGTTAGTATTCTCCTAAAAAAAAAACTGCTAATCAGTTATTTAAAACCCTGTTTTCCATAGAGTAGTGGTCTTTCCCTGCCCCCAAACACCCAGTTACCCACCTGGTAATAAAAGAAGAACATTTCCATAGAGTAGTGGTCCCTCCCCACCCTGATCACCTGATTAGCCACCTGGTAATAAAAGAAAATAATTTCCGTAGTGTAGTGTTCCCCCCAACCCCTTCCCCTACCCACTCTGTGAAGCACATACCACCCTGCTCCCCTGCTCAAGCATGGACGCCAGTTGGTGAGCAGCACAACCCTCCTCACACCTCCACGGCTGCCCGCTGACTCAACTGTCAATGACAGCTTACAGGATACACTACAAGCATTATGGGATATTGCCTTCCCTTTCAACCCCTTAGCAATGTTGGTAATAAAGACATTAAACAGAGGCTGGCCAATCAGTGCAGGGATGTGTTACCACTCATGTTGCCAGTGACCCACATTTGAGGACAAGCGCAGGATGTTGGGGGCTGAACGTCCAGGAGGCACATCAGCGCTAACTCCTGGTCACAAAACTAAACATTGTGAAATAGCATGCAACAGACACTGCTCCCTGACCTTATGGGACACTGGGGAACATCAGGGCTAACTGCAGGTCACAAAACTAAACATGATGAACTAGCATGCAACAGACACTCTCCCTGACCTCATGGGACACTGGGGACATCAGGGCTAACTGCAGGTCACAAAACTAAACATGATGAACTAACATGCAATAGACACTGCTCCCTGACCTTATGGGACACTGGTGACATCAGGGCTAACTCCAGTGACAAAACTTAACATGGTGAACTAGCATGCAACAGACACTGATCCCTGACCTTAGGGGGCACTGGGGACATCAGGGCTAACTGCAGGCCACAAAACTAAACACACTGAATCAGCATGCAACAAACAGTGATCCCTGCTCTTATGGGACACTTGGGGACATTAGGACAAACTCCAGGACACAAAACTAAACATGGTGCACTAGCATGCCACTCACACTAATCCCTGATCTTAAGGGACACAGGGGGCATCAGGGCAAACTCCAGGGCACAGAACTAAACACGGTGAACTAGCATGCAACAGACACTGCTCCCTGACCTCATGGGATACTGAGGACATCAGGGCAAACTGCAGGTCACAAAACTAAACATTGTGAACTAGCATGCAGCAGACACTGATCCATGACCTTATGGGACACAGGGCTAACTCCAAGTCACAAAACTAAACATGTTGAACTAGCATGCAACAGACACTGCTCCTGATCTCACGGGACACTGGGAACATTAGGGCTAACTCCAGCCCACAACATTAAACATGATTAACATTATTTATTTATTTAGCTTTTGTTAACCAGGTAAGTACACTAGATGAAACATATGCCTATTTTCAGGTACGACCCGGGAGGGTACAGGAGAATAAAAGAACATACAGGGCCAGATATTCAAAAGGGTTGCTCATGGCGTAACAGTGTTGTGCCATGCACAACCCACTGATGCGCCCCGGCATGATATTCAAAAGGGAAAAGTGAGCGGCACAAATCCCGATGCACTGGAGCGCATCAGTAATGTATGCAGGCACAGGTGGGGGCATGCCCATGCATACCCTGCACAGTCCGATATTCAGCCCGGGATGTGCAGAGCCATGCATGCGCAACCCCTACCTGCGCCAGCACAAAGCTGATCCAAAAAAAAAGGAACAACTGATGGCCACCCACAGGTGAGCTGCCGCATTGCAGGCGCAACATGGCAGCTGCCACCTGTGGGTGGTCACCCGAGTTCCGGCTGCATCTGGTGGCACCCCCCCATGCCCAATCGCGGGCATTTGTATAATAAAATAAGAATTATTGCAATATCCCTGGTGGTCCAGTGGACCACTGTTCGCCCGATCGCGGGCATTTGAATAATAAAATGAGAATTATTGCAATATCCCTGGTGGTCCAGTGGACCACTTTCCGCCCGATCACGGGCATCTGTACCCAAAGAAAGGACCAATATCCCTGGTGGTCTAGTGGTACCCTCCCCACCCACCCACCCACTGAGCCTCACCACCCCTTCCCCGTCAGCGGTGGGCGGCAGCACCCACCGTCTGCCTTGCCCGCCCGACTGACAGCTCGGTAGGGCTGCCACGTAATTGTTCAGCGTGAGCCAATGGGCATGCAGCCCATACCGTACTACACTTTCCAGATATGTGATTCATTTTTATTATACAAATACCTACGCTCTGACGAACAGCGGTCCACTGGACCACCAGGGATATTGAAATAATTCTCATTTTATTATACAAATGCCCATGATCGGGCACAGAGAGGTCCACTGGACCACCAGGGATATAGGAGTCTTCTATTTTTTGACAGATGCCCGCGATTGGGCTGCAGGGGGCATCGGTCCCGATGGCTGCTGCCTGGCAGGGCGCCAGGCACAAGTTGTCAGGGATCGGTGCACCCTGCATGCAAATGGTGCCATAATGACATGCAAATGGCCCCATGTGCGCCTTCCATAAATTATGGCCCTATTTGCATGTCATCTTTTGAATATCATGGGTGCTGTGAATGATGCAATGGCACTTACGCTAGGGCATCTCCATGCTCCACTCTGGCCACTTGCACTGGCGCAGTGCCACTGCGCCATGCACACTGGGGGTGGCCAGGGTGCGATAGTCAAAGCTGCTGAGCCATGGCGCAGCTCCTTTGAATATCGCCCAGGCCACACCCCTGCGCAGCCAAGTTGAGCTGCACCCAAGCTTGCACCACAGCCTGGCGCAGTTTGAATATCCAGCCCACAGAGTACAAATTGATGCAAATAAGGAACATATATACGCTGACATCAGAGAGACACAACATACTGCACTGTGTAACTGTCCTAACTGTGTCGTACATTCTGTATATATTATATGTGACATGGAACCTTTGTAAATGAGTCTTTGACTCAAAGGTATTTCTGATCTCTGTAATAAACAATAATAAACATAGTGTGATAGCTCAGATTACAGCAGTGGACACCATCAAATGCGAACATGTAGCAGTACAGTTTCTACAGCAATATGCCTAGCGAGAATATACAGTATATACACAACATACACAGCGCCACACCCAGGCAGGCAGGCAACAACAGTAGGGCTGAAGCCAGGTACAGGAGATACTGTGCTCGAGTACTGTGCAGGGACCAGAGTACCCAGGGAGGTCTGAGACAGTCGCATACTGAGGAGAGCTTCAAGTGCTCCCATAGGGAGGTTCGTAGATATGCCTGGGAAGGGGCAGACCTGACCTGGACAGGAAAAGAGTTCCATAGTCTAGGGGCACAGGATACGAAATCCCTATCCCCTATTTGGGTGCGTGTCACAGGAATCTTGAGGATAGCAGGACCCAGGGATCTTAGGGAGTAGGGAGTGGAGGCAGCTGGCACAAGAAGCTCCACCAATCCAGACAGGATGCCAGAGCCCAGAACCTTGCCCATGAAACAGCCCTGGATAAAGTTTATGTGGTTGGATGGGGAGAACCAGTTTAGCCTGCTATACAGATCACAATGGTGAGTGAGACGAGGGGCTGTGAGAGAAAAGCGGCAGATATTATTGAAGGCTATGGTCCACCTATTGAGATGAGACTTGGTAGTACGGGCAAACAAAAGAAGCCCATAGGATAGAGATGGGAGAAGCACTCCTCCGGCCCAGTGCAAAGTGAGCAGCAGTGGGTATTCCTGCGCCCTGTAAGCCAGTCCCAAATTGCAGTTAACAGCCCGACACACATTATGGATGTGGTGACCAAGGTCGAGCTGAGGGGCAAGTGTCACCCCAAGATATGTTACAGAGTAGGTGGTGAGCACGGGAACACCATCAATCCCCGAGATGCACAAGGGGACCGAGGAGGCCTTTAACTTAGCCTGGGACCCAAACAGCGTGGCCTGAGTCTTTCTAAGATTTAGGACCAACTTGTGGGAGGATATCCAGGATTGGATGCTCATAAAATCTTCACTCAATTGGTGATTAAGGACCCCAATGTCCCAGGCGTGAGTAAAATAATGAGGTCATCAGCATACAGGATGGCCTTGCAAGAGGCAACAGAGGAGGGGAGGTCATTGACGAATACAGAGAAGCACAGGGGACAAGGACTGTCCCCTGGGGAGCCCCTGAGGACATAGCGGCAGTGTCAGAGAGCATCTTACTATATTTAGTAAGTTGTTGCCTGCCCTGAAGATAATTGTGAAACCACCTAAGTGCAGGCGGGGATAGACCCAATGTCCTAAGTTGCACACATAGTAAGGTATAGTCAACTAGGTCAAAGGCCTTAGAGAGATCGATAAAGATGGCCCCAGAAAGTCTGCCCTGGTCCATAGCAGCCCTTATCCCAGAAGTGCCAGTGACAAGGGCAGAAGTAGTACTAAGACCGTTATGGAAGCCATGTTGCGAGGGAGACATTAGCTCATGAGACTGGATATAGTCTGTGAGTTGCCCCGCCACAACTCTCTCAAGAAGCTTACCAATAGTGGGCAGGATGGCAATCGGCCGATAGTTATCTAGGATCCTAGGGTTGCCCTGTTTGAGTATAGGTACAACCTTCCCCACCTTCCACAGGCCAGGAATAACTCCAGTGGCTAGGGATAGGTTGACCATATGGGCCACAGGGGAGGCAACGTAGGTGGCCGCAAGGCAGAGAAGCTTTGGTTCCATATCATCATGACCTGCACTAGTAAAGGGGGAGAAACCAGAGAGCAATCTCTGCACCTCATGCACCGTTACAGCCTTGAAGTAGAACAGAGGATGAGGGGAAGGAACCGGCTGAGATGAAGGGGCCTGGACAGGTCTGTCATTACCATTGGAGAAGAATAATGGGATGAAGGCAGACAGATCCAAGAAATGTTAGTTAAATGCATTTGCTATGGTCAGTGGATTAGTGCAGCTGGCACCCTCAACAAGCATGTCAGGAGCCTTACAGGTGGAGGAACCTCTCACAATGTTTTTAATATTCCTCCAGAAGCTCCCAGGGTCCTTATCTGAGGTCCATAATGCGGCTTTACAAAACTTGCTTTTCGCAGCCCTGATAGCCTTTTTACATTCATTCCCGAGTCTGCTGTATTGCTGGAAAATGGCCTGGTCCATTGAGACCTTAAAGTTGGCCCAGCATTTGTCCCTAGTCCTCATGAGAGCAAGGAGGCTCCCATGTAGCCATTTGGCATGCAATAGACACTGCTCCCTGATCTCATGGGATGCTAGGGATGTCAGGGCTAACTCCATGCCACAAAACTAAACATGATGAACTAGTATGCAACAGACACTGCTTCCTGACCTTATGGGACACTGGAGACATCGGGGCTGACTCCAGTGACAAAACTTAGCATGGTGAACTAGCATGAAACAGACACTAATCCCTGACCTTATGGGACACAGGGGACATCAGGGCTAACTCCTGGTCACAAAACTAAACATGGTGAACTAGCATGCAACAGACACTGCTCCCTGACCTCATACACTGGGGTCATCACAGTTAACTCCAGGTCACAAAACTAAACATGGTGAACTAGTGTGCAACAGACACTGCTCCCTGGCCTTATGGGACACTGGGGACATTGGGGCGAACTCCAGGGGACAAAAACTAAACATGGTGAGCTAGAATGCAACACACACACACACTGCTCCCTGACCTCATGGAACACTAAGGCCATCAGGGCTAACTCCAGACCACAAAACTAAACATGATGAACTGGCATACAACAGACACTGATCCCTGACTTCATGGGACACTGAAGACATCAGGGCTAACTTCAGACCACAAAACTAAACATGGTGAACTAGTGTGCGACAGACACTGCTCCCTGGCCTTATGGGACACTGGGGACATCAGAGCGAACTCCAGGGGACAAAAACTAAACATGGTGAGCTAGTATGCAACACACACACACACCACTCCCTGACCTCATGGGACACTGGGGACATCAGGGCTAACTCCAGACCACAAAACTAAACATAGTGAACTAGCATGCAACAGCAACAGCTCCCAGACCTTATGGGACACTGGGAACATCAGGGCTAACTTCAGGTCACAAATCTGAAGCACTAACATGGCAAACATAAAGTTTAATGTTAAAGAGACAAAGATCTTCAGCACAAAAGCACTGTGGCAAGGGTTACCTGAAAAGGGCACTGGCAACAAAGGGCCGACAGCTACTGGTGCACTCTCAGAAGGACAGAAAAAATTATATTCTGATATTTTGAGGGTTTTGATAATATGTTGTAGTTATACTATAAAATACTAATGCAATGAACTTTCTGTTCACTGTTTGGCGAAGGGTTTTTGAAATATAGTGATGTATGAGTGATGTCATGAGAATTTTTATATTTAAATGTATTGGGTACCTGCAAACCCTGCCCCCTGAGGAAGGTTGAGAGACCAAAGCGCTGGGATAGCACCATCTGTGTTTGTACTTGAGTCCTAATAAATGTACTTAATTTGGCTTTTCAGCTAAAAACAATCTGCTTACCATTCTTTCTGTCCTTTTGAGAGTGCACCAGAATCTGTCGGCTGCTTGTCAAAGTGTAGGGTTTGTACACAACCCTCAGTAGCACTGCTGGAGACCTGTGGAGCATGGCGGTCACTCGTTTGTTGGCAACAAAGCCAGGTTTCAAAGGAATACAAAGTCACACATACCTTAATAATGCAAAGCATCATGGGATGTATATGCAAATCACTATAAAATTTAAGCTGGTTCTGCTTTGAGCAGGAGTGCATGGTGACAAACGGTCTCTCACACAATCTGTAAAGGCTGAGAACAGAAGACACAGACACACGTTTCATTCTGCACAGACCTCATCAGTTTGCCTCATCTGTATCTCAATCCAGGAGAAAATGAATCAGCTCCTAAGTGGTCTTACAGGTTTGGGTCAAGGGGGACCTGAAATAAGAGAGCAAGCTAAACAAAGAATGAACATCAGCACAAGAGTACCAAGGCAAGGGTTGCCCATTCTCAGCCTTTGCAGACTGTGTGAGAGGCCATTGGGCACCATACACTCCTGCTTAAAGTTGAACCAGTCTAAACATTCATGATGATTTGCATATACAGCCCATGATGCTTTGCATTATTGGGGTATGTTTGATAAAGTTGAATGGATTTGGAGACAAAACAAAACTGCATGAATCACCATTGGAAGTTGAAAAGGAGTGCAGACCTGCAGAATGAAGTCCATTAATTTTTCTTATTACTGTCTGAATTAGTTGCCGTACTGTTTCTAGAACTGGAGTCAGGGTAAAAGGCATGCTGTCCCTTTAACAATGCAAGTGATTAAAATCTAGGTTTCTACTCTTATAAATGGTTCCTGTTTTCTTAAAAAAAACTTCTCAGTTGTAGCCACAGGTACTGTTACCTAGTGTTGTCTGCATCCACTTAAGACAGTTGTGATTATGCAGTACTCAGCAAGGTGGGGGTCCTATTCCTTCGCTGCACAGTTGGTAAGCACATTGGGACTGTGTTGGGGAGAGCCATTCACAAAGTGTGCTGAGCCTGAGAAAGGGAGAGTGAGAAAGCAGCCACAGCTTCCTTGAATCAAGGAGGTTATTTTCTAGACTACACTGAACTGAATTATTACTTTTTGGACCTGTGTAAGTAGCTAGTATTGATTCTGTTTTTGGGGTGGACTTTTCTTAGTTTTAACTTTAATTTGCCAGGGAGGAACTGTAGCTGGGAGATATTTGCAGTCAGTTGTGAGTAGACCTGTTACTTAGCCTTTGTGAAATAGATGTCTGAAAGGAAGGAAGGCACTCCCTGGGGAGGAGGGTAAGAGTTGTAGGTGACTGTTTCTGGATGGCATAGGTTTACTCCCACCACCCTGCCCCTCACCACACCCAACCCAAGTGCATAACTTCCTTTATAGTGGGGCTCTGACATCACTTCCCCAAAACTGCTAACAATATACACATGTTCATATCCTTAAAGGCACATCACACTGAATAGGGGGTAGAGATACTCACAAGCTTGCACACACTAAAACAAGAACAAAAACCAAAAAAGCATCTGTAACTGAAAGGGACATAGATATGTGGGGAGTGGTGCAATGCACTGGCTGTGGAGCAGCAGTCTTCTGGGAGACATTGTAGAAACTGCATTGCTGTCCTATTTGCAGGCACCTCTCTGGTCTGAGAGTGGAGGTTGTTCATCTCCATGCTGACCTGACAAGGGTTCAGGAAACCTGCTCCCCCACCCAGGGACCACTCAGGCCACTGCCACTACCTCAGAGGTTGCCAAGAAAGAGGAGTGGTTGGACCACGGTGGGCTCAGGGAGGGTGAGGGTGGTGGAACAGAGGTGCGTCCCTCCAGTTGTACCTCTCCACAGTTTATTCATCACTCTGGCAAAGCATGGCTCCTCTATGGAGGCACCTGCAGTGGAGACCAAGGAGGATGCTGGGAACCTCCACAATGGAAACCCACAGGAGGGTGGCCCAGGACCCCACAGGGGAAGGAAACAACTCCTGGTGGGGGACTCAATTGTTAGGGGGGTAGAACTGGGGAAGGAGAGGAAAGGGAGGTAAGGTGCCTGCCCAGCACCAAGGCTTGGAGGTACAGGAAATGAATCCTCAGGATCGTGGGAGCAGCGGCAAGGGGGAGGGAGCTGGATGTCATTATCCACCTAGGGATGAATGACCTGGCTGACAATGGGATCAGAGCAGTGCAACAAGAGTTTGTGGAGTTGGGGAGGGGCCTTAGACAAGTAGCACACACGGTAACTTTCTTGGAAGTGCTACCTGTCTATGGCTTGGATGAGGCTAGGGCACTCTGCACCATGGGATCCAATGACTGGTTGAAAAGCTGGTGCAGAGCTCAGGGATTTGGATTCATTGAGGACTGGGGCTCCACCTGGATGGATGCAGGCCTATGCAGGCACGATGGTCTGCATCTATCCTGGAGGGGAACCAGGATCCTAGGTGATAGGTTTAAATGCTTCAAAGGCAAGCATTTAAACTAGCCAAGGGGGAGGCACTGAAGAGGAGAAGGGAAATCCTAGCCCTCCCAAAAAAATCAGGGTAATTAGTGAGGTAAACACCAAGATAGAGCAGTTGATAGGGAGAAGGGCAGGGGTAAATGGAGAAAAAGACAAAGGCAGTAGGGACGGGATGGGGCAAAAAGAAATAAAGCCATAAAGAAATGGAAGGTAATGAGTACCAATGCCCGTAGTCTAGGTAAAAAGCTCCCTGAAATGGTGGCTTTGATGGAAGAGGGATGCCTGGATATTGTGGCAGTCACAGAAACATGGTACACAGAGAACCATGACTGGGATGTCAACATACCAGGGTACACAATCTACAGGAGGGACAGGGAGGGAAGAAGAGGAAGAGGAGTAGCTCTCTGTGTAAGGGAAGAGATCAAACCAACAGAGCTAAAGGGTAAACAGGGAGGAGAGGAGGCACTGTGGGTCACCCTGGAGACTGGAAATGGCTCCACAATCCGCACAGGCGTTGTATACAGACCCTCATCTCAGGAGGAGCAAATGGACAAGGAAATGATAGAAGGCATCCTTGGGATGGCAGAGAAAGGGGAGATATTGCTGATGGGGGACCTGAATATGCCAGATGTTGACTGGACCACCTTTGCTTCAGCCACATCCAAGAGCAGGGCCATTCTTGATGCCCTACGGGGGCATGCCTCAGACAGCTAGTTTTGGAACCCACTTGGGAGAGAGCAATCTTAGACCTGGTACTCTCAAATGGGGACGGAGAGAGGATTTCTCATCTTGAAGTGGGTAGCCATCTGGGAACAAGCGACCACCAGACAGTGTGGTTCACGATAAACTTAGCTGTAGAGTCAAGCCACACAAAAGTGAAGATACTGGACTTCAGGAGGGCTGATTTTGTCAAAATGGGAGAGTGCCTCAGAAAAGCACTAGCAAACAGGCAAGAAGGTGGAGCAACAATGGGGAAACATCAAAACCGCCATCACAGAGGCATCAAACCTTTGTGTGAAGCAAACAAACAAATCAAAACGAAAGAAAAAAACACTGTGGTTCTCAAAAGAAGTGGTGGAGTAGGTAAGAGAGAAAAAGATAGCATTCAGGAAGTATAAGGAAACACAGAAGGAGCAGGACAGAGAACTGTACCAGTTAAAACAGAAGGAAGTGGGTAAGGCAGTCAGAATAGCAAAGGCCCAAACCGAGGAAAAGATAGCCCACTCGGTTAAGAAGGGGGATAAAACCTTTTATAGGTACATTAGGGAGCAAAGAAAGACTAAGGCAGGGATACTGTGGCTGAACATAAAGCAAGGTGGTTGGGCAGAGAGTGACAGTGAAAAAGCAGGGATACCGAACAAATACTTCTGTTCAGTATTCACAATGGAAAAGCAGGTGGAAATACCTAATCTGGTCAATAAAAGCACTCTGGTTGGGGGGGTTGATATTAGTCCTTTCACAGAAGAAAGGGTTCTGAAATAACTCTTAAAACTGAAGGTGGATAAAGCAATGGGGCCTGATGGGATTCACCCCAGAATTCTAAAAGAACTTATAGAAGAACTAGTAACACCACTAACTACCCTTTTTAATAAATCATGGGAGGATGGTGTGGTACCTGAGGACTGGAGGAGGGCGGATATGATTCCCCTTCACAAAAGTGGGAGCAAGACAGAGGCAGCAGGAAACTTCAGACCTGTCAATTTGACCTCAGTGGTAGGGAAAATGACGGAATCACTTCTGAAGGAAAGAATTGTTGAGTACTTAGAGGCCAGTGGGACACAGGACCTAAGGCAGCATGGATTCACAGCAGGAAGGTCATGTCAGACAAATCTAATTGATTTATTTGACTGGGTGACCAAAGCAGTAGACTAGGGAGGGACTGTGGACAGTGGCCTACCTAGACTTTAGCAAGTCATTTGACACAGTCCCGCACAAAAGATTAATAAACAAATTAGCCAGCCTGGGAGTGGGTCCCAGGGTGGTAGCCTGGGTAAAACACTGGTTGGACAACAGGATACAGTGGGTAATAGTAAATGAGTCCACAGTGAAGAAAGGAGGGTTACTAGTGGGGCACCGCAGGGTTCAGTACTGGGGCCGGTCCTTTTTAATGTCTTTATAAGTGACATTGCAGAGGGACTGAAGAGAAAGTATGTCTCTTTGCAGATGACACAAAGATCTGCAACAGGGTTGATACACAAGGTGGGGTGGAAAGGATGAAAAGGGACTTGGCAAGGTTGAAGGAATGGTCAAATGTATGGTAGCTTAGATTCAATGCAAAGAAGTGCAAAGTAATGCACCTGGAAAACAAAAACCCAGGGGAAGAGTACACAGTGGGGGGTGAGACACTGACAACAACAATAATGGCAAGGGACCTGGTATTAGTCATATCAGACAACCTAAAGGTGGGCCAGCAATGTGAGAAGGCAGTAAGGAGGGCTGGGGGGATACTGGGATGCATAGGGAGAGGCATTACCAGTAGAAAACAGGAAGTTGTTATCCCTCTGTACAGACAGTTGGTAAGACCACATCTGGAGTACTGTGTACAGTTCTGGAGACCCCATCTCTGCAAAGACATAGACAGGGTGGAGGCTGTCCAGAGGAGGGCAACCAAAATGATGCAGGGTCTGCATCAGAAGACATATGAAGAAAGACTAAGTTAACTAAAGATGTATAACCTTGAGGAAAGGAGGGAGAGGGGGGACATGATAGAAACTTTCAAATACCTCAAGGGACTCAACAAAGTCCAAAGGGGTAGCATCTTTCAGAAAAAGAGATGTTCAGAAACAAGGGGGCACAATTTGAAGATAGAGGGGGGACGGCTCAGAGGTAATGTGAGGAAGTATGTCTTCACAGAGTGGGTTGTGGATACATGGAACAGCCTTCCTGAGGAGGCCGTAGAGTCAAAAACAGTGGGAGAATTCAAGAATGCATGGGACAGACATAAGGCAATTCTAGTGAGGGGTAGGAGGAAGTAGGCTGTTGGTTAACTAGGATCAGCGGTTTATCCGTTAGGTAGGGAAACGGGCAGACTAGGTGGGCCAAGCGGTCCTTATCTGCTGCCAAATTCTATGTTTCTATAACGATCCTCACTAACCCAATCACTGGCTTTTGCAACACCTGCTATTTCTAGAACTCCTATCCACAGGTAGCAAGCGTGTCACAAAGGTGCAGGCTGGAACAGAGGATCCAGCAGAGGACTGTGTGTATCCTCAGGTGTGAATCATGTGACCATTCCGCTGGGAATGCAGGATCTAGCACTGAACCACATATATCCTCAGGTGTGAATCATGTGACCATTCTGCTGGGAATGCAGGATCTAGCACTGAACCACATATATCCTCAGGTGTGAATCATGTGACCATTCCGCTGGGAATGCAGGATCCAGCGCTGAACCACATATATCTCTGGATGTGAATCATGTGACCATTCAGACCCATTTTGGAGGGAACAAGGCAAGGAAGGGGCTTTGGATTTCATTGGAATCAAGGGAGTGCCTGCTAAGTGTGGTGCTGGTGAGGGGAGCACTCTATTACCAGGTCGAGGGTCAGTGGGGACACTGAAATTTCCATATCCTTTGGCCCTTAAACAGGCCTAAAGCTAAGGATGAAGGTGAGTGGGGGCCATTTCTGGGCCACACTTCCCATAACGACAAGCTTGCAGCATAAGAACCTCATGCAAGTTGTGCTCCACCATGCTGGGACTCCATGGGAGTCACTCCTATGTATCTGACCCACTAAGATCTGAGAACCTTAATTACATTTTGACATACCTGCCACCAGGAGGGGGACTCCTCTCCTATCCTACAACAAGCAGAACCACTTTGATGTATGGTGGTACTGGGAATCACTGCCTCCCATTCTGCTTCCCCCTTACAATGTGGCTGTAAAATGGACCCAAACGGTCTCAGCAGTCTTCACGTCTTCTAGTTAATTTTTTCCAGCTGTGCTGTGTGGAGGAACTAAAGAGGCAGCTATGTTTATGAATGGCAGGAAAACCATGGCCTTGTCTTCTCAAAGGAAATAATCCCCTTCCAGAGCCTGGAAGAACAAGGATGATAAGGTGCTGGTTTTCGGAGGGACGGAATGTTCACAACATGGTTAGAGGTACTGTATACAATAAAAGTGTAGGTGAATGAAACTGTTCAACTTTACATTTTTGTTAAATTTTCTAAACAGAACCAAAATTCAGAAAATATTTAAAGAAAACAATAATTACATTTTACTTTTTTACTTTCTATTTCCCCCTTGCTGTCCCCTTACCACACCCAACCCTATCATACCACCTTCTACCCAGTTGCACCAACTCCGAACCAACCTACTACACTCACCCCCATGGTGGGGACACCAACCTTTTGTTTTTTTTTTCAATTCTTTTTCCTTCCAAATCGCAGCCCCGAGGTCCTGTCTCAGGCATCCTAGCCTTGTCCTGCCCGCCTGAGGATCCCCGAGCTAAGCCTCCTCTCCGATGGCAGCACCCCCAGCTAACCCTAGCTGGGGTGGGTCACCCTTACCTGGGTGCACTTACGAGTCAGACTCTGTCATCAGATGAGGAGTGGATCCTGGAAATCAAAGGCCACCTGTGGAGAGCCCGGCGTTGGGCATGGTGGAGAGGTGCTGTCGCCTGATCCTCTGCACCGGGTTTTTCTGTGTTCCTGGTTACCCCCTCAACATGAGATGTGCAATGCCGCACAGCCTGTAGCGTAGATGCTCCCACCTACGTCCGGAGGCAGCTGTCAGACGTCGTCCCCTTACTGTATGAGCCTGAGTGCGTAGCAGTGCCTCTGGTCTCCACCGCGGGCCGCTGCTGCACCTGGCTACTCCTGGATCCTCCCCGAGAAAGGAGAGCATTCCAGCGGATGCTCAATCCTCTCTCACCCCTGCCACCCCCTGGCAGTCTGGGCTCATTCCGGAACCAAGGTCACCAGCGTGACACGATGTTTGGCGTCCAGTGCCTCAACCCTCAGCACCACTGGGCAGGCTGACACCATCCTTAGGTGGGAATTTCATAGAGGTAGGCCTGGTAAAATCCAATGCATGGGAGAGGCGCCATTGATGCTAGCAGCAGATGAGACAGTCATTTCCCACTTAGCCTTTCTTCCTGGCTCCTGACACTGATGTGCAAATGTCTGGTCACCAACGCACACATGTCCGCTGTGTCCCTCCCATTCCCAGGCATCACCAATCTCAGAGACCTTGTGCCTCAAGAAGCAATGCGGAATACAATGCTTGCCTCTTGGTCCAGCCACACAGGTTACCAGTGTAGAGAGAGAATGCTCTTCCCCATCCCTGGGGACCACAAACACTAGCACGGGCACCACTGTAGCTTTGGCCACCTGAGCATGGGTCCAAGGCACGAATTAAAGTCATCCAAATGACAGCATGACAATCTACCTCAGGACCATGTGGAGCTGCCCCTCAAATCAATCCTCACACAATGTACCTGTCCTTAGAAGTTTTTTAGAATTTTACAGAACTGGGCTTTTTGTGTCACCACCCACTGCTGGCATGGTGCCAGTAGGCAACACCATCTTTCATGAAATCCTCCTTCTGTACCCCACCCACAAAAGGCCATTTATGGGCTCCCTTCCTGACTCCAGTCTACAATTGTCTGGAGGAGGGGGTGAGTGACAATAGTCTGACTGCAGGCTAACTCAGCAGTTCCCCACTCCTTAACCTACAGCATGCTGTAAATCATGTTCCCATGTGACATCAGCCACCCACATGCCTGGGAGGGAGGATGGAGGAGCATTCTTACATCACTGACTATGCTAATCACACTGATTGGTTAGTCTCTGCCTTTCCTGCCCCATTATTAGAATGAGGGATCCATAGGGAATCGCTATGGATTAAAGGTCCTTTGGAGCTAGCATGGGGCGTGCTAGGGAAGGGAGCTCACTAAAAAGGTGGTGTAGGCTCCTGGCATCATGCCAAGGACAACTGTGATTTTTTTATTTTTATTTTTACAGAGTCAGTGTATGGAAATATTGGCATGGGGTAATTGACTACACAGATACATCAATCAATCAGCCAATTGTATCTTTGCAAAGCTGCTCTCCCTAAATGCCCAAGTTGCTGTAAGCATTTAAAAGTACTGTCATACGGCATTCAGTAATATCCAATTCATGGGCTTAAAAAGGTCAGGAGAAAAACGGGGTTTAAAAGCAACAGTATGCGTAAGTCATAATGTTTTTTTCTGGCAAAACTATTAAGATATCCATTTTTTATTTTTTGTTTTCTTTCATCCTGAACCTAGGTACGGGATTTTGAAGTTCCCACTCCATTGCCATAGAAATTTGTTTTAGCCTATGTTATCTCCTACTGCCGGCAGAGCTCAGTGGTGGTTTTACTGACCATCCATGTTCAAGCCCCCCTGTAGCTGTTGGGAATCATGCTGCGTGGAGGTGAGGGCTGGGTTTTTTACCTTATTTGAGGTTTGCTGTTGCTTTGTTTCACTGACACCCCACCCTTGAGGATGCCAGCACAAAGGACGCAAGTCCAGGCTGTAGACATCCTAACACACATCTCAGCCAAGCACCTAGCGCCTTCCAAGACTGTGAGTCCCGTGCCACCGCCCGTGCATCCACAGGCAAAAATTGAAATCACTCGGTACAGTGCTGTGCTATTTGCCTTCTGAAACATGTGATAATATAATTCTAATACATCCACATTATGATTAGAGCCTTCCTCGGTGCATGAACCCAGGTCCTCATGCCACAAGGATACCCCACCACTCATCACTACAGAGCCAACCTCAGAGCATGAACCCAGGTCCTCATGCCACAAGGATACCCCACCAATCATCACTACAGAGCCAGCCTCAGAGCATGAACCCAGGTCCTCATGCCACAAGGATACCCCACCAATCATCACTACAGAGCCAGCCTCAGAGCATGAACCCAAGTCCTCATGAAACAAGGGTACCCCACCAATCATCACTACAGAGCCAGCCTCAGAGCATGAACCCAGGTCCTCATGCCACAAGGATACCCCACCACTCATCACTACAGAGCCAGGCTCGGAGCATGAACCCAGCTCCTCCTGCCACAAGGATACCCCACCACTCATCACTGCAGAGCCAGCCTCAGAGCATGAACCCAGGTTCTCCTGCCACAAGGTTACCCCACCACTCATCACTACAGAGCCAGGCTCGGAGCATGAACCCAGTCCTCATGCCACAAGGATACCCCACCAATCATCACTACAGAGCCAGCCTCAGAGCATGAATCCAGGTCCTCATGCCACAAGGATACTCCACCACTCATCACTACAGAGCCAGGCCCGGAGCATGAACCCAGGTCCTCCTGCCACAAGGATATCCCACCACTCACCACTACAGAGCCAGCCTCAGAGCATGAACCCCAGGTCCTCCTGCCACAAGCATACCCCAACACTCATCACTGCAGACCCAGCCTCAGAGCATGAACCCAGGTCCTCCTGCCACAAGGATACCCCACCACTCATCACTGCAGACCCAGCCTCAGAGCATGAACCCAGGTCCTCGTGCCACAAGGATACCCACCAATCATCACTACAGAGCCAGGCCGGAGCATGAACCTCAGGTCCTCCTGCCACAAGCGCCCAACCACTCATCACTGCAGACCCAGCCTCAGAGCATGAACCCAGGTCCTCCTGCCACAAGGATATCCACCACTCACCACTACAGAGCCAGTCTCAGAGCATGAACCCAGGTCCTCATGCCACAAGGATACTCCACCACTCATCACTGCAGAGCCAGGCTCGGAGCATGAACCCAGGTCCTCCTGCCACAAGGATATCCCACCACTCACCACTACAGAGCCAGCCTCAGAGCATGAACCCCAGGTCCTCCTGCCACAAGCATACCCCAACACTCATCACTGCAGACCCAGCCTCAGAGCATGAACCCAGGTCCTCGTGCCACAAGGATACCCCACAAATCATCACTACAGAGCCAGGCCCGGAGCATGAACCCAAGTCCTCATGCCACAAGGATACCCCACCAATCATCACTACAGAGCCAGCCTCAGAGCATGAATCCAGGTTCTCATGCCACAAGGATACTCCACCACTCATCACTACAGAGCCAGGCCCGGAGCATGAACCCAGGTCCTCCTGCCACAAGGATATCCCACCACTCACCACTACAGAGCCAGCCTCAGAGCATGAACCCCAGGTCCTCCTGCCACAAGCATACCCCAACACTCATCACTGCAGACCCAGCCTCAGAGCATGAACCCAGGTCCTCCTGCCACAAGGATACCCCACCACTCATCACTGCAGACCCAGCCTCAGAGCATGAACCCAGGTCCTCGTGCCACAAGGATACCCCACCAATCATCACTACAGAGCCAGGCCCGGAGCATGAACCTAGGTCCTCCTGCCACAAGCATACCCAACCACTCATCACTGCAGACCCAGCCTCAGAGCATGAACCCAGGTCCTCCTGCCACAAGGATATCCCACCACTCACCACTACAGAGCCAGTCTCAGAGCATGAACCCAGGTCCTCATGCCACAAGGATACTCCACCACTCATCACTGCAGAGCCAGGCTCGGAGCATGAACCCAGGTCCTCCTGCCACAAGGATATCCCACCACTCACCACTACAGAGCCAGCCTCAGAGCATGAACCCCAGGTCCTCCTGCCACAAGCATACCCCAACACTCATCACTGCAGACCCAGCCTCAGAGCATGAACCCAGGTCCTCGTGCCACAAGGATACCCCACAAATCATCACTACAGAGCCAGGCCGAGATGAACCCAAGTCCTCATGCCACAAGGATACCCCACCACTCATCACTACAGAGCCACCCTCGGAGCATGAACCCAGGTTCTCATGCCACAAGGATACCCCACCACTCATGACTACAGAGCCAGGCCCGGAGCATGAACCCAGGTCCTCATGCCACAAGGATACTCCACCACTCATTACTACAGAGCCAGGCTCGGAGCATGAACCCAGGTCCTCCTGCCACAAGGATACCCCACCACTCATCACTGCAGAGCCAGCCTCAGACCATGAACCCAGGTCCTCATGCCACAAGGATACTCCACCACTCATCACTACAGAGCCAGCCTCGGAGCATGAACCCAGGTCATCCTGCCACAAGGATACTCCACCGCTCATCACTACAGAGCAAGACCCGGAGCATGAACCCAGGTCCTCATGCCACAAGGATGCCCTACTGCTCACTACTATAGAGCCATCTTCAGGGCAAAAACTCGGCTCCTCATGCCACATGGATGCCCTCTTTCTCCTCACTATACATCCAGCCTCACAGCATGAACCCGGGTCCTTATTCTCCATGGGTGCAATACCTCTCACCAGGATAGAGCCAGCCTCACAGCATGAACAAGAGTTCTCATGCCATGCAGATGGCTTACTGCTCATCACTGTGGAGCCAGCCTCAGAGCATGACCCACATCCACATGCTGGGGGGATGCCCTACTGCTCATCACTGTAGAACCAGCCTCAGAGCATGACCCACGTCCACATGCTGGGGGGATGCCCTACTGCTCATCACTGTAGAACCAGCCTCAGAGCATGACCCACGTCCACATGCTGAGGGGATGCCCTACTGCTCATCACTGTAAAACCAGCCTCAGAGCATGACCCACGTCCACATGCTGGGGGGATGCCCTACTGCTCATCACTGTAGAGCCAGTCTCAGAGCATGACCCACATCCACATGCTGAGGGGATGCCCTACTGCTCAGCACTGTAGAGCCAGGCTCAGAACATGACCCACGTCCACATGCTGAGGGGATGCCCTACTGCTCATCACTGTAGAACCAGCCTCAGAGCATGACCCACGTCCACATGCGGGGAGATGCCCTACTGCTCATCACTATAGAGCCAGTCTCAGAGCATGACCCACGTCCACAAGCTGGAGGGATGCCCTACTACTCATCACTGTAGAACCAGCCTCAGAGCATGACCCACGTCCACATGCTGGGGGGATGCCCTACTGCTCATCACTGTAGAACCAGCCTCAGAGCATGACCCACGTCCACATGCTGGGGGGATGCCCTACTGCTCATCACTGTAGAGCCAGTCTCAGAGCATGACCCACATTCACATGCTGAGGGGATGCCTACTGCTCATCACTGTAGAGCCAGCCTCAGAACATGACCCACGTCCACAGGCTGAGGGGATGCCCTACTGCTCATCACTGTAGAACCAGCCTCAGAGCATGACCCACGTCCACATGCTGGGGGTATGCCCTACTGCTCATCACTGTAGAGCCAGTCTCAGTGCATGACCCACATCCACATGCTGGGGGGATGCCCTACTGCTCATCACTGTAGAGTCAGCCTCAGAGCATAAACCCATGTCCACATGTTGAGGGGATGCCCTTCTGCTCATCACTGTAGAGCCAGGCTCAGAGCATGACCCACGTCCACATGCTGAGGGGATGCCGTACTGCTCATCACTGTAGAGCCAGCATCAGAGCATAAACCTACGTCCACATGCTGGGGGAATGCCCTACTGCTCATCACTGTAGAGCCAGCCTCAGATCATAAACCTACATCCACATGCTGGGGGGATGCCCTACTGCTCATCATTGTAGAGCCAGTCTCAGAGCATGACCCACGTCCACATGCTGAGGGGATGCCCTACTGCTCATCACCTTAGACCATGCTTCAGAGCATAATCCCAGGTCCTCATGCCATGTGTATACCCTACTGCTGATTACTGTAGAGCTAGTTAATAGGCATGAACCCGGGTCCTCATTTCATGTGGATGCCCTACTGCTTGTCACTGTAGTGCCAGGCTCAAAGCATGAACCCGGGTCCTCATTCCATGTGGATGCCCTACTGCTTGTCACTGTAGTGCCAGGCTCAAAGCATGAATCTGGGTCCTCATTCCATGCAGATGCCCTACTGATTGTCATTGTAGTGCCATGCTCAAAGCATGAACCCAGGTCCTCATTCCATGTGAATGCCCTACTGCTTGTCATTGTAGTGCCAGGCTCAAAGCATGAACCCAGGTCCGCATTCCATGTGGATGCTCTACTGCTTGTCACTGCTGTGCCAGTCTCAAAGCATGAATCTGGGTCCTCATTCCATGCAGATGCCCTACTGCTTGTCACTGTAGTGCCAGCCTCAAAGCATTAACCCAGGTCCTCATACTGCATGGATGACCTACTGCTTATCACTGTAGAGCCAACCTCGGATCATGAACCCATACCTGGATGCCCTGCCACTTGTCACTGTATAGCCAGCCTCAGAGTGTGAACCCGGGGCCCTCATGCCACCTGGGTGCACTATTGCTTCTCACTGCAGAGCCATTTTTTTCTAAAACATTCTACACACTCTTATAACATGACAGTGTATAATATGCTTGTACTATATGTGTCTATGTGAATTATCTGTATTATCCTGTTTCAAATAAAAAATTATGCATAGTTTAAAAAATGGGGTCTCTCATGTGAATAGCTCTGAAATTCCAATTTCAGTTAGCGTATTCCCTTCCTCACACATGGTGTTTGTGAAGTTTTCTGCAAAGTACAACACACACACATATACAGTATATATATATATATATATATATATATATATATTTGTTTCTATGCATTTCATAATAATGTTGCATTTGTTTACAACATAATTCTTTAACGTGATATTTCTATGGTTTCATCTGCAGTTTATTGGTTACCGTCTCTAATGATTATGAGTGGCTGTCTTATCAAGTCCTTTGTGTGCCAGACCTCACAGATGTACCCTAATAATCTTGCGAGACACAATGACTGCACATATTAATAAACAAGAAACATCCCTCCCCCAGGACAGCTATACCGGTATGTTTGCTTTGTCTGTGGGTAACTTTGGTTTCTCTCCCAGTCCTTTGTAACACTAGGATTCCAGCAGCTGAGGCAACAGCTGACAAAGAGCCCAGGACAGCTGGGAACAGAAACCAAGGTGGTGTCAGCCTTAACCCAAACAAATCCTAAAATAACTTTGCAATCACCTGACAACTGCTCTGAGATCTCAGCGAGGCTTTGGTCAGTTTTAGGACACCTCCACTCACCCTGACCCATGGCCATCCTGTTTTTTCTACTTTGCGTCTCTGCTACAGGTAAAAAAAAAAATTAATAACGTTTTATGTATTTACAGTGTAGCTAATTTTTTAAATCATGTAAACAGCTGTTGTTTAGTTAGTAACGTCTCCTGGTATCTGTACTGCAATAAATCATTCAGCCTGTTAGGGCCTGTGAGGGATGCTTTGTCTGGAGAACACTCTGGAGCAGTGCTGATCTATATAAAACATAATGTCATTTCCTATACAGTATGCATAAAATATCATATGATGACTATAGCAAAAATAATATATTTGAAATACACAAAAGAGTGGAAACATAGCATTGGGTTCTTAAGTATTATTCTTGTTAGATTTCCGCTACACGGATTTACTCTGTAACCTGCAGGGTTGTACCTGAGAATAGGTGTCTTAATTGTCTGGTGTGTTTACCTGGTCAATAAGAACTACCTAAATAAATACATAAGTGACTTGTTATAGATGATGTATACTCAAATTAAATGGAAGATGAATTTTCAATAATAAAATGTTATATTCATGATTCATATACCGTATTGTCCCAAACATGTATCACAGATCTATTCACTTTTATCATATATTTTAAATGTACTGTAGCTAAAAGAGAATAACGTTATATTTTAGCCATATTTGGATATTATATAAGGAATAAAGTATGGATGAGCATACAGGACACAATGAGCCTGTGTTTCCATCGAGGGGTAGCGATATCAACGCATGAACCTCGAGAGCGAAGCTCGAGAGGTCCATGCTGCTATCTCAACCCCGAGATGGAAATATGAGGTGAGTTGTGTATGCTCACCCATACTTTATTTTTTATAGTATATACCTTGTGCTCGCTCCAGGTTGCTTTCAGAAGCTCAGTCTACTGCAGAGTCCATTTGTGTCATTCTGTTCCTCTCCTGAACCTCCAACTGTTTGCCCATAGCAGTTTATGAAGAAAAAAAAAAAAAGACAAATCTGTATGCTTTTGAAACACAGAGCCAACTATGGCAGTCGGTGTCTGAAACCATCTCGGTGAGCCATTCGCTAAGCGCCTCCACTATGTCTGTTTTAATTTTTGTTTGAATGAGGCAGGTTAGACCAATCAGGTGACTGTTAGCGCATGGAGTTATGAATATGTATTAGGGACTAATAAACATTAATCACAGAATGTGCACAATAACTTTTAGAATGTGCACAGCAACTTTTAGAATGTGCACAATAACATTTAGAATGTGCACAACAGCATTTGAGCAGCCACTGAATTCCATACATCATAAGCCCAAACCATATATTACATTATTATTCTGTATCTGGGATATGGTCTAAAACAAAGTCATGTTGATAGTTGCCCATTAAACAGTGGGATGTTGCATTGGGTTCAGCAGAGAAATGACAGCTGTAAGGGGAATCCTGTCCTCTCAGTACTCAGGGCTCAGTACTGGGTCCAGTCCTCTTTAACGTCTTTATAGGTGACACTGCAGAGGGTCTGGAAGGAAAGGTATGCCTCTTTGCAGATGACACAAAGAGCTGTAACAGAGTTGATACACAAGGGGGGGTAGAAAGGATGAGAAGGGACTTGGCAAAGTTGGAGGAATGGTCAGATGTATGGCAACTTAGATTAAATGCAAAGAAGTGCAAAGTAATGCACCTGGGAAACAAAAACCCAGGAGAAGAGTACACAATGGCAGGAGAGGTACTAACAACAACAAAAATAGAAAGGGACCTGGGGGTAATCATATCAGATGACCTAAAGGTGGGTAAGCAATGTGAAAAGACAGTAAGGAAAGCTGGGGGATACTGGGATGCATAGGGAGGGGCATCACAAGTAGAAAAAGGGAAGTGGTTATCCCTCTGTACAGACAGTTGGTGAGACCCCATCTGGAGTACTGCATGCAGTTTTGGAGACCCCATCTATGCAAGGACATAGGATGGAAGCAGTCCAGAGGAGGGCAACTAAAATGGTGCAGGGTCTGCATCAGAAACCATATGAAGAGAGACTGAGAGAGCTTAATATGTACAGTATACCCTTGATGAAAGGAGGGACGAAGGGACATGATAGAAACTTTCAAGTACCTCAAGGGAATCAACAAAGTCCAGGAGGGTAGCATCTTTCAGAAAAAGAGAAGTGCAAGAACAAGGGGGCACAATTTAAAGATAGAGGGGGATGACTCAGGGGTAATGTGAGTAAATTCTTTTTCACTGAGAGAGTGGTGGACGCATGGAACTGCCTTCCTGGGGAGGTTGTGGGGTCTAAAACAGTAGGGGAATTCAAACATGCATGGGACAGACATAAGGCAATTATAGTGGGGGGTTGCAGGAATTAGGCTGTTGGTTAACTAGAACCTGCAGCTTATCCAATAGGTAGGGAAATGGGCAGACTGGGTGGGCCAAGTGGTCCTTATCTGCCATCAAAGTCTATGTTTCTATGTTTCTCTCTAAGGAAAGGAGAGCCCAGCTGAGATGCAACATCTTGTTTCCAGTGGGGTCCTGCTTTTATCCATTTCCACAGCTGGGTGAACTGGAGCACTGGGAGATTAAGTGTCTTGCTCATGGTTACACAGTAAGTAGTTGGCTCTGGTGGGGTTTGAACCTGTGTTCTCCTGGTTCTCACACCATTGCTCTAACCACTTGACCACTGTGCCTCTTAAACACTGCCTGTTTGGATTTAAAGATGTGCAGATCCTCACTGGGGAGAAAAAAAGGTTACCAGAACTTGGGAGGTTCGTTTTTGCTAGAAGCTGAGATACACTTTTGAAATTTAGCTTGAATTTTGGCATAGTTTTTTTTTTGTTTGTTTGTTTCTTTAAATAGTCATGCTTCTCTGCTTTAGCACTTGCTGCATATCCAGTGTGATGGGATACCATTCCACACCCTCTCCTCAATCATGCGATCAGGCTGCATGTTCCTTGAAGGCAAGGCAAAATTTATTTAAAAGACGCCCAATCAAATTTTAAAACAGACAATTAAACATAATAAATATCCCTATTGCCTACTATCTCAAAATTTTTGGAAAAAGTTGTTAACACCCAAATCAGGAAGTACCTGGACTCACAGAATCTGCTAAACACAGCCCAATCGGGCTTTAGAGCTAAACACAGCACGGTCTCCGCCCTTGCCAAAGTAACCACAGATTGGCAAATGGCCTTAGATTCCAAGAAGTATGTGTTTGCTCTCTTCCTTGACCTCAGTAAGGCCTTCAACATGGTGGATCACAACATTTTGCTTCATGCATTGAGCGTCATCGGTTTCGACAGCGTTACTGTCACATGGTTTAACTGCTACCTCACTAACAGAAATTAGCAAGTAGAAGCATCAGGTGACCTGTCTCCGCTAAAACCGTTATTACGAGGTGTTCCCCAAGGTTCTATCTTGGGTCCGATCCTATTTACAATCTACAACAACAATCTTGACTGTAATCCGTGCACAGCTAATGTACAGCCTGTTTGCAGATGATACTGTCCTCTACACCATCAATCCTACTTTTTATTTATTTATTTATTTTTTATTTATTTGTAAAAAATCAGTTTACAACCTTTGAGCCAGAGGCTCATTTCCAAAGGTACTTCGTCACATAAAGACATACATTGTGTTTTTAGTTACATAGCGTAGGTTTTGCAAAACAATAGGCGTTCAACAGAGGCGCCACGTCACACTGTGGTCAGACAAATACATTTGGGTTACAGGGTACATGTAAATTGAGAACAGGTGTTACACAAGTTGGTATCAATAGTGAGCAATCTAATAGGTAAACACTGAAACAGCTGGCACTGGCCAGGTTAAACATAGGCACGGTGTACAGGGAAGTGGTGGTGGAGAGCCGCCCAGAGGGTGTTGTCAAGAGAAGTAGAGGTGGAGGCTACTTTCAGAGACAGGAACAGTTACGAGTGTTGATGATGTGGTTCCGAAGGGTGGTTTTGAACTTGGAGATGGTGGTGGCATTGGTGATGGGGGCAGGGAGAGAGTTAAACCAGGTTGGGGCTCTATAGCAGAAGGACCTCTGGCCACGGCTGGTTCTTGATCTGGGGACCATTAGAGTGGTCTTGTTGGAAGACCGTGTTGCAATAGTGGGAGGGCTCTGGTGGATGGATACCATTACCCCAGGGGGGGAGAGCCCGAGTAGGGTTTTTTTTGTGAGGAGACAGGTTTGGTATTGGAGCCATTCATCCAGGGTAAGCAATTTAGCCTCGACATACAGCTGACAGGTGTGTGTGAGCCTGGGGGCACCAGTAATCAATCTGCAGGCTTTGTTCAGGATTAAGTGAATTTTTTTGAGTGCAGTAGTGTCAGCAGCACCATAGACTGGTAGACCATAGTCTATAAGGGACAGAATGGATGATGTAACAGCGAGCCGGAGAGCATTTGGGGGAAGGCAGGTTCTATGGCGGAAGAGAATGCCAAGCCGTGTGTTAGTGGTGGATGTTAGGGCATCAATGTGGTTGTGAAATGTGAGGGCTGAGTCGAAGGTAACCCCAAGGTATTTGTAGGAGCAGACTTGTTCCAGTTGCTGATTGGTACTTGGAAGGATATAGCGTGGGTGGTTGCTGGCTTTGTTTTGGGGGTGGGAAAAGAGCATAGCTTTGGTCTTTTTAAGATTGATGACGAGTCTGCGCTCCTTAAACCAAGCTTCGGCACTGTTGAAAGACTGCTGTAGGGTGTCCTGGAGGAGATGGGATTGCGGTGGGTGGCAAAAGGACAGCGTCATCTGCATACAGTAGAATTTGCCAGGGCATGCACTGGGCAGGGTGTTCAGATAGGCCGAAGAAGGGGCCCAGGATGGAGCCTTTGGGGACCCCAGAGTGAATGGGACGGGTATCGGAGACTGTGCTATTGATTTTACACACTGTGATCGGCGTCATGATAGCTTGTGCACCATACAGGGGCCAGCCGAAAGACCAGTGTGGCAGAGTGCATTCAGCAGAAGTGGATGGGAGACGGTGTCGAAGGCCTTTGAGAGGTCGATGAACACTGCACCAGCTAGGGAGCTGGTATCCAAGGAGGAGTGTAGGAAGTTGGAGAATTCAATTAGGGCAGTGCTGGTACTGTGACCAGCACGGAAGCCATGTTGCTCTGGGCATAAGATGTTATGCTTAGCCAGATAATCAGTGATTTGAATGGCCACCACTTTCTCCAGGGCTTTAGAGATGGGGGGAGGATGAAGATTGGCCGGTAGTTGTTGGCCGACGACCTGTCGCCCCTTTGTGAATTGGTGTGATAATGGCTGTTTTCCAAGCCATGGGAAATTGTCCCAGGCAGAGTGACTGGTTAATTAGGCTGGTGAGTGGGGCAAGGACTTCATCTAGCACCAGCCTGAGGATACTGGGGTCCAGTGAGTCACTGCTGGGAATGTTGCCATTCAAAGCTCTGACTAGGATGGGTCTGGCTTCCCAGGTAGAAATCTTGCGCAGGTGGAAGCTGGGGTGCTGGAGGACAGGGGGAGGTTGGTTGGGGGGAGGGTCAAAGAAATTACTAGGGAGGACTGAGCTAAGGTCAGTGAAAGCGGTGTTGAACCAGTTAGCTATGGTGGCAGGCTTGGTGGTGGTAGTGCCAATTCTAGTGAGCTGGGATGGGGCAGGGGAGCGAGCTTTTCCATTAAGTTGCTTAATATTATGCCAGAAAGTCCGGGCCGAGCCCCAGGAGGAGGTAAGGGAGGCCTGGTAATGGTCGGCCTTGGCTTTCCTGATGGCCCATGAGCACTTATTCCGGGCTGCATTGTAAGCCTGCCTATCAGACAGACGACCCGTTTCAGTGGCAAGGTGCCAGAGGTTATCCCGACTTCTTAGTAATTGTAGAAGGGCCGGGCTAACCCAAGGTGCATTCTGTTTTTTGGACCGGATTTTGGTGAGGGGTGCAAAGAGATCACAGGCCATGTTGAAGGTGTGAGTGAAGAAGGCGAGGGCAGTGTCAATGTCGGTAGCGTGATGAATGGGGGACCAGTTTATCTGGGTGAGGAATACTTTAAGTTTTTTCAGCCCACCAGGGCAGAGGCGCCTGCGGAGGGTGGTCTGGGCTTTGGGTTTGGGATTGGAGACTGCCCAATGAAATAGGATAGGGGAGTGGTCACTTAGGGAGTCTGGGAGGACCTGGATGTTTTGGATTTTATGGGGTCAGTTAGTTATAATAACATCCAGAAGGGTGCTGGTACCTCTCTTAGAGTTTATTCTCGTGGGCCTGGTGACGAGTTGCGTCAGGTCTTGGGCGGAAAATGAGTCTCTGATCACAGATGAGGAGGTGCTGAGCCAATTTACATTAAGGTTCCCAACTAGGATTTGCTCCGCCTTATGGTGGAGGGTTGCCAGGTAGTCCGTTAAAGATACCAGGGCTGGGTGCTGGTTCTTTGGGGGCAGTAGGCTGTGGTGAGATAGAGGGCTCCCTGAGGGTCTGGGGTGAGTTTGAGAGTAGAGCCTGGGCCCCATTTACAAGGGCAGGGGTGGGGAGTGCGTGTCCAAGTATTGTGTCCCTAGTGTAGATTGCACAGCCTCCCCCTCGTTTGCCTACTCGGTCCTCCCGGTATAAGGTATAGCCTGGGAGGGAAACAAATGAGTCAGGGGTGGCTTTGGACAGCCAGGTTTCAACCAGGGCTATGATGTCTGGTTGATGAGCCAAGGCCCAGCACTGAAGGGTGTCAAATTTCTTCAGCAGGCTGCATATATTCATGGAGGCTACTGAAGACCATTGGGCTGGGTGGGTGGGTGAGAGGGCAGGGCCTGGGTTGGGATGTATGTTCCCTGTTAGGAGTAGGAGGAGGAGAAGTGCTCTGGTCAGAGGGTGCCAGATGGAGAGTTTACGCCGGGAGCAATAGGATGAGGAAAGGGGTTTTGTAGCACAGGGGTGGGTAAGGCAGCACAGGCAGAGAAGGCTTGCATGATCAGAGCGCAAGAAGAGCTGGGGAGGAAAGGTAATGTCTGGATGGGGGTGAGGTGGAGAGGAGCATATGGGGTGTGTGGAGGAGGAGGGAGGGAGGAGCAGTGGTAAAGGAGGAGGGGAGGACAGGAGGGTAGGTAGGAACACTGGAATAGTGAGGCTGAGGGTTAATAGGGACAATAGGGTTGGTGGAAGGCAAAAGAAGAAGGAGGAGGAGAAGAGAGAGGCTGGCGAGCAGGGGGTGCACATGCATAGTTGGTAAGGGTGGGGGAGCTGAAGTGAAGAAAGAATGGGGGTACTAGGAAGATAGAGGGGAAAAAGTAGTGAAAGGTCACCTTTGGACATGGCCCATGAGGATTTACAGCAGGACTTTATTTCTCTACAATATAATCTAATTAAACATAAGCGTTTACTCAATGTTAAAAAAAACTAATGCCATGATTATCTCACCTAAGGCAGCCTCTAGCCCCTCTAGTGATCATAAGATCCTAACTCTGTTGGGCGAACCCCCTTGAAACTGTGGACAACTTCAAATATCTCTGGGGTTCTGGCAGGACATGAAGCTTAACTTTCTATGTCACCTGAATGAAGTCACCAAAAAATTAAGACAACATCTAGGCTTATTCTACTGCATCAAACACCTTCTCATCTTAGATGCCAGGAAGAGACTAGTACAATCTTCATTCATGCCACTCTTGGACTATGCTGACTTCCTGTACATCAACTGTCCCTCCTCAGCTCTCGGTAAGCTTGACACACTCTACCACAGGGCCTTGAGGTTCATCCTTAACCTACCCTCTTGCACTCACCATTCTCTACTGTACCATGAGATAGGATGGTCCTCCCTTTACTCAAGGAGGAAAAGCAACGCTCTTCTTTGGCTCTACAGAGCATTGACTGACAAGCTTCCAGCGTACATCTCAAGTCTCTTCGAGCATGCTAAGGGTGCTCATGGCTTGCGACGCTTCTCCCTAATTTGCTTGCAGACACCAAGAGTAAAAACCTCGCATGGCTCGTCCTCTATCACCTTCTCCCTTTCTTCCCTATGGAATACCATGCAAAGCTCACTAAAACTGTACACCCTTTGCTGTCCATTCACTTTCAAAGCTAGGCTAGCTAAATACCTGAAGGAAACCTGTAATTGCTTTAGGTGACCCAGTTTCTGTAACCTCTGATATTCTTCACATGGTACTCTAGCACTTAGTTCACCGAGTTCCCTATTTAGAGAGCTTCCCTCCTGCCCCTCTTCTCCCCTCTACCTCCTTCCCACGCTCTCCCTCTCTCTCCCTCTCCTTCTCTTCATGCCCCTCTCCTCTCTTGCTCCCTTCCACTACCATTTCCCTTTATCGTGTTCCCCTACTTTCTCGTCTCCACAAGCACCGTCCCGCTCCCTATCACTACCTCTTGCACTTTTCCCTTCCCCCCTCTTTCTCAAACCTCTTTTCCCAGCCTCTATCTCTCCTACATTTATGCTCCTCTATATTATACGATGACCTAATCGATATGTGTGTGTATGTGTATATGTGTGAGTGTGTATGTGTGTATATGTGTGTGTGTGTGTGTGTGTGTGTGTGTGTGTGTGTGTGTGTGTGTACAGTGTATATATATATATATATATACACATATGTAGTATGTATGTGTGTATATATATATATATACACACATATATGTATAGGTATGTATGTGTGTGTGTGTGTGTGTATATATATATATATATATATATATATAATATATATATATACACACACACACACACATATGTTTTACACTGAGCCTATACTTATTGTTCTGTGATATCTTGATAACTGCGTGTAGTATTGTTATCTATATGTTTTGATATATAATACCTCCTTATGTACTCTGTGATTGGTTACCTGTGTCTGTAACTTGTTGTCCAGGACGACCTTGAAAATGAGCTTGCTCAATGGTGTTTACACTTGGTTAAATAAAGTTAATTGATCAGGTAGGGCTTAACTTGGGAGATGTTTTGAAATTGGAAGAATCCACTGTGGGCCATAGATAACAACTGATGCTTGAGTGTCAGCTCTGGTTCAACAATGACTCCCAGATTTTTCACTCTATCCACGGCCATCAAGACAATGTCATTTAATGAAGGGAACCTGATGGCATCTCGCCAGACAGCTGACCTGCAAGAACCTGGTGCCACCTGTAGCAGCTCCTTCTTGGTTGGATTTTAGCTCAGCCAGCTGGAGACCATGCGATCTACAATCTCTTGTACAGGTGGACATTGTTTCAGCACCTAGATTGCCCCTTGTCTGTCAGGTGTAAAGGACATGCACAGCTGAGTATCACCTGTGTGGCAGTGACAACTCAAGCTGTATAGCAGGTAAATGCTTCTTAAAAGGCCCAAATATATCCTAAAAAGTTACCAACGAGGAGAGCTAACCATAATAAGGTGAATCCCCCAATAACTGAGCAATCCACTGCATCATGAAAAATGTGGCTATAATGCATTATCCAAGCAAACCCCCCCCCAAGATGGCACAGCTGTAATTTGCATGTATTACCCATGAGGCATTGTATTGCATACCTTGATAAGATCAACCACCCCAAAAAAAGAGGAATCCACCATAGCATGCATGGTGTGGTTATAATGTGTATTCCAAGCAACTCCTCCCTTCCAAGGTGACACAGCTGTCATTTGCATGTACTACCCATGATGCATTGCATTACATACCTTGATAAGTTTAACCTCTCAATAACTGAAGAATCCATATTAGCATGAATGGTGTGATTATTATGTACTATCCAAGGAATCCCACCATTCCTGAGATGGCACAGCTGTAATTTGCATGTACTACCCATGAGGCATTACATTACATAACCTGATATGGTTAACCTCCCAATAACTAAGGAATCCACCATAGAATACACAGTGTGATTATAATGTATTAGCTAAGCAACTCTCTGACATGATGACACGACACAGCTATTTGCATATGGTACCCCTAAAGCATTGCATTACGTACCTTGCTAAGGTTAACCTCTCAATAACTGAGGAATCCACCATAGCATGAAAGGTATGGTTATAATGTACTATTCAATCAATCCTCGCCTCCCAAGATGGCAAAACTTCTATTTGCATATAGTGCCCATGATGCATTACGTTGCATACCCTGATAAGGTTAACCTCCCAGTAACTGATGACTCCACTATAGCATGAAGGATGTGGTTATAATGTGTATAATGTATAAGGAGCTTAATATGTATAGCCTCGAGGAAAGGAGGGAGAGGGGGGACATGATAGAAACTTTAAAGTACCTCAAAGGAATCAACAAAGTCCAAGAGGGTAGCATCTTTCAAAAAAAGAGGTGTGCAAGAACAAGGGGGCACAATTTGAAGATAGAAGGGGGGCGGCTCAGAGGTAATTTAAGGAAGTATTTTTTCACAGAGAGGGTTGTGGATGTATGGAACAGCCTTCCAGAGGAGGTTGTGGAGTCAAAAACAGTGGTGGAATTCAAGCATGCATGGGAAAGTCATAAGGCAATTCTAGGGGGTGGGGGTAGGAAGAAGTAGGCTGCTGGTTAACTAGGATCTGCAGCTTATCCATCAGGTAGGGAAATGGGCAGACTGGGTGGGCCAAGCGGTCCTTATCTGCTGTCAAATTCTATGTTTCTATGTTATCTAGGCAACTTCCTAGCATTAGGATTTATTTGGAAATGATCACTGAGTAGTTGCTATGAAGCAGTTTCTCATGCTGCCAGTAAACTAAGTGTTGTCTGCATTACTGAGTACAATTGGACAAAGCTCCAGGCTTCCTGTGTGTGGTGAGGGATCTGGAGAGTGGCAGCTGTCAGCTGTCATCAGTGAGCAGCTGATGGCAGAGCAGGAGCCTATGGGAAGGATGACATTCAGAGAAACATGGAGAAAAACCTAAATTAAACAATGAGCAGGGAAAACAGGGTGTTACTTTTTAGGGCTACACAAGATCAGAAAAACAGAACCCCTGGTGCCAAACTAGCAGAATCTCTTTCTGGCCATGCCAAATTCATCCTGAAATGGAAACTCCTGAATTCTGTAAAAGCCCTTTATTAACTGGCTCTATATATAAGCAAGCCCCATGCCACTGGCCTCCTGACATCTCTCCTTCATAACCTTTAAAATATGTTCAACATGCTGTGGCCTGCCTCCTAACTCACGTCATTTTTATTCTGAAAGCCCTGTCTCAGACTCTTCCTATATATAATACAAAAAGGAGCATTGCTGTCACATGTGGAGAATTGAGTCTGCTGGAGTTACTGTCAAGTGGTGCTGAGTTTAACCATTTCATTTAATTCGATTCCATGATAGGACCAAAGATTTCTGAAATATTTCAAGATTTGTCTGACTGTTTTTCACATTCTAACCCCTGGGTGCCACCAGGTTGTTATTCCCATTTCCCCCAGTTGACCCAGAATCCTCCCTAGTGGAGTCAGGTACCTGAGTCTCCTCTAGGAAGTGCAAAGCAATTTGCCATCAGGATGGTGGGGGTTAATTGACCTCCTTTCAGCTGCCCCTGGCACCCTTTCCCCTCCCTGTCCCCACCACTCTCCACTCCCATGAATCAGTGGGCCTCTGAGGGAGTGGTGACGTGGGCTGTGGGCTGCAGCTGAGCCAGTGCCGGAGGAGAGATATCTCTTCCCTCACTGCTATCAGCTGAGCTGACGCTGCAGGAGAGATATCTCTTCCCTCCGTACTACCAGCTGAGCTGACGCTGCAGGAGAGATATGTTTTCCTTCCCTGCTACAGCTGAGCCCCTGCTGCAGGAGAGATATCTCTTCCCTCCCTGCTACCACCTGAGCCAGTGCTGTAGGAAATATATCTCTTCCTTCCCTGCTATCAGCTGAGCCAGTGCCGCAGGAGAGATATCTCTTCCCTCCCTGCTACCAGCACAGGCCAGTGCGCCAGGAGATATCTCTTCCTTCCTGCTACCAGCTGAGCCAGTGCCACAGGAGATATATCTCTTCCTTCCCTGCTATCAGCTGAGCCAGTGCCACAGGAGAGATATCTTTTCCCTCCCTGCTATCAGCTGAGCCAGTGCCGCAGGAGAGATTTCTCTTCCCACCCTGCTACCACCTGAGCCAGTGCTGTAGGAGATATATCTCTTCCCTCCCTGCTATCAGCTGAGCCAGTGCTGCAGGAGAGATATCTCTTCTCTCCTTACTAATAGCTGAGCCACTGCTGCAGGAGAGATATCTCTTCCCTCCCTGCTACCAGCTGAGCCAGTGCTGCAGGAGAGATACAGTATCTCTTCCCTCCCTGCTACCAGCTGAGCCAGTGCCACAGGAGAGATATCTCTTCCCTCCCTGCTATCAGCTGGGCCAGTGCCGCAGGAGAGATATCTCTTCCCACCCTGCTACCACCTGAGCCAGTGCTGTAGGAGATATATCTCTTCCCTCCCTGCTACCAGCTGAGCCAGTGCTGCAGGAGAGATATCTCTTCTCTCCCTACTAATAGCTGAGCCACTGCTGCAGGAGAGATATCTCTTCCCTCCCTGCTACCAGCTGAGCCAGTGCTGCAGGAGAGATACAGTATCTCTTCCCTCCCTGCTACCAGCTGAGCCAGTGCCGCAGGAGAGATATCTCTTCCTTCCCTGCTACCAGCTGAGCCAGTGCCGCAGGAGAGATATCTCTTCCCTCCCTTCTACCAGCTGAGTATGGTGCTCTACAAATGTCCTGCAGAACAGGCAGTAGACATCAAACTTCTACCCCAGTTTGCTGGTGCCCTCTCTTGCCAGGGCAAGGTCATCACCTTTAAAGAGCCTTCTGCCCGATAAGTCCCTCAGTCACCCACAAAGTGGCACCATTTCTCCTGATATCATCCCCTTAAACACCCATTTAATTCCTCTGTCTCTTCCCTCCTTACTTTATTTTTTTTCCCTGTACTCCACACTGTGAGGATCTCGGAAAAGGCCAGGGAGGCAAAGTGTGCCTTCAGTCTGTCTCTCAGCCTCTGAATGTTCCCTTTCACTTCCTCCACAGTCTGGTTCACCAGAATGTTTGTACCCAAGTGTACCGGCATCCCCAGATCCCCCCTTCACTATCCTTCCTACTCTATGTCCTGCATGGCTGATACTTCAGGAAGGCACCTGACCATCCCCCACACCCCCCAGCCACCAGCCTATCTACTCTCCTGACTTTAGACTCTCTGACCACTAAGACTCTGCTAGCTACCTTCTTCTAACTCTCACTCCTGGGTGACACCAGCTTGTCATTACCATTTCCCCTGACAAACCCAGAGTCTCCCTGCTGGAATTAGGTGCCTAA
The DNA here is from genome assembly GCA_016271365.2 of Neoceratodus forsteri. Lineage (NCBI taxonomy): Eukaryota > Metazoa > Chordata > Ceratodontiformes > Ceratodontidae > Neoceratodus > Neoceratodus forsteri. Next base: position 959,818,301 of record CM028137.1, read on the forward strand.
GCCTCCTCCAGGGGTGCAAAGCAATGTGCCATTGGGATGGTGTGGGGCTGGTTGATCTCCCTGTGGCTGCCCCTGCCACCCTTCTCCCCCTCCCCACCACCTTCTACCCCCTGGACTAGTGGATCTTTGTGGAAGTTGGGGTGTGGTCCCAGGTTGAACTGGTGCTGCAGAAGATAGCTCTTCCCTCACTGCTACCAGCTAAGCATGGGGCTCTGCAAAGGTCCTGTAGAAGGGGCCATGACCCCTCCTCCAGAGCGTAACTCTGGAGAAGAGCGCCCCACAGTCCCTGCAACTGACTTGCTCCCCGCTGAACCTCATCCCTATACTGAAGTGTACGATAATCCTTAGACTTCTACTGAAATGTTCTAGCAGAAATGTTCTAGCTGCCTCAGTCAGCTGCCTACCTGCTCTGCAACTGACAAAAAACAGGGGATACAGGTCCTCTCTTTCAAGCTGTACATTGGCTAGAGGTGCTGCTGCCCTTCAAATGACATGAGATGTTAATGCATCTGCCCATGTCTGGTAGTTGTGCGGGAGCTGTTAAAGTTCCCATGACACTTTTCAAAAGAGTATGAGGTACTGGTCAGTGTTAAAGTCTGTGATGGAGCCTGTGCACTATCCAGAAATGTTTCTTTTAAATTGGAATTTACTTTTTTTAAACTCTTTTTGTTTGTATTCAATTTTTGAATGCTATTAAAAACAAGACATAGAACAACAACAGAACATACATTTAAACATACATAATAAAAACAGTTATTGATTAGATAGTTCTTGACAAATTTCTTGTTGTTGCATAAAGGAACTAAGAAGGTAAATCAATCTAGAAGTCATTCAATGTGGGTAAATCAGAACACCAAAATGGTTCATATAAATATGACATAGAGTTGGGATTCTTATGCTTATATTCTTAAATCAGAATAAATTTGGGTATGACCAGCCAACTAACTCTGGGGCACAAAGTCTGGGCGGAGGGGGGCCAAGTACAGCACCCATCTCTTCCACAGCAGTTCAAACTGCTCCTGCTTCTTATTTAAGACTGCTATTAATCTGTACATGCTATACATTTCAATTAAAATGCCCTGCCACTGGGTACTAGTGGGAACTTCTTTCAGCAGTCACATGTTAGTCATAAGCTTCTTGGCCGCTAATATCAAGACTGAAATAATTTTGACTGAATTTGGATCTTTGAACTCTATTGCCATTGAGACAGAAAAAAAAGGTGAGGGGTTAACTTCAGATTGGAGGAGAAAATCAGCACAAGTGCCCGCTGAAGCTTTATAATAAAGGGCTGAATTTTGGGGCAGTTCCAAAACACATGCCCGTGCGTGGCTGGAGAAATTCTGCACCCTCTCCAACATTGTGATGCCCCTTTTCCCAGGTATTTGGCGGTCACTGCCGGTATTCTAAAAAACCGAGACATGTTTTTCCAGTAAAATTCCCTCCATGCTATAGCGGAAACTCCCTTATAGATCCTATGTAAATGTTCCTCCCACACTTCTGATGGGATGGGCATGTCCAGATCTGAGGCCCAAGATTATCTAACAGGATCTGTAGAATCCTTCCAGAGCATTTAGTGCTTTATATAAATATGAAATCGTGTTCCAAAGGTGCTCTGCCCTCAAGAACCACTTTCATGATCTCTGTGATGGGGGCATCTGCCCATAGATCTCCTGATAGGATTTTATAAAATCCCTTTGCCTGGAAATATCAGAATCTATTTCTGTGCAATATCCCAAACCATGCTACCAGATCAGTAAAGATTAAGATTGTCCCCCCTTTTATAAATTGGTAAACTGTGTGTAGGCCCTGTCTCTCCCAGTAACGGAATCCCAAATCCAGTTGAGCTGGCATAAAATCTTCTGAGTAGGGCAGAGAGTACAGGAGAGGCCGCCATTTTTCTAATTTCTTAGATTGGATTGTCTTTTGCCAGCACATCAGAGATGTGTTTTTATATAGGTTGTCTCCTATAACAATACCTGCCCTACGTTACCTGGCAATAATATTCTGCGTAGGTGTCCTAAATCTTCTGACTGCATTTCTAGAGTTTTCCATCTAGCCTGGTAATTAGGGTTAAACCAGTACAGAATGGTCCATAATTGGGCCACCTGGTGATAATATTCCATGTTTGGGAGTGAGAGTCCCCCCTCCGGCGAGGTCATTGCAATACGGACAGCTGAATCCTAGGTCTCTGAGATGCCCAGACATACCAGGAAATCTTCCTGTTAAGGGATATGTAATATTCCCTAGGGACTGGGATAGGGATCGTTTGGGCTAGATATAGAAAACGTGGTAACAGAACCATATGCACAGAGTCCACTCTTTATGATAGAGGGAGTGGCAGTACTCTCCATCTTTCCATCTCAGCTATCAGTTTTTTAAGCAAGGGGGCGTAGTTCAGAGCGAATAGACCTTCTGGTGTGGGGCCTATATGAATTCCTAAGTACTTAATACTAGGGAAGTCCAATTTAAAGGGGAATTGTTTAATATGGGCTGAAGGAATATAATTTATCTGGAGGGTCTCCGTTTTTGTTAAGTTCAGCTTATACCCTGCAAGTTTTCCAAAGTCCTCCAGTATCTTCCAGAAGGGTTTTAATGATTTCTCTGGGTCAGGTAAATATATTAACAAATCATCGGTGTACAGTGCCAGTTTGTGTGGGTTCTCTTCATCTGTCACCATCCTTTCTACTTTGCTCTCCTGATGAAGGGCTTGTGCAAGCAGCTCTAAATATAAGGCAAACAGCAGGGGTGACAAAGGGCACCCCTGCCTGGTGCCTCTACCCAGTGGCATTGGAGATGAAATGGCCCATTTTACCTTAATGTACACTTGGAGGTGGGAGTGAATCGTCCTCAATAGTTCTAATAAAGCTGTCTGGGAAACCCATACTCCCAAGGGTCTGAAACAAGAATGGCCAGGCCACCCTGTCGAAGGCCTTCTCCGCATCCAGACTTAGCAGTAGAAAAGGGGCCTCCAACAGGGCAGTCAAACGGAGAATGTGCAGGGTTCTCTTTATGTTGTCTTGAGTTTGGCGGCCTGGTATGAAACCCATCTGATCTGTGTTTATCATTCCAGGCAGTAGCCTTTCCAGCCTCTTAGCTAATATGGTGGCAAATAACTTATAATCAACATTTAGGACCGAAATAGGCCAATATGATGCACAATTAGTTTGGTCTTTCCCTGGTTTAAGGATACTTGTAATGGAGGCATAGTTCCAAGTTCAAGGTAACCCTCCCGGACCTCCCCACGTGCATCCAATAGGGCTGGCAAAAGCTGACCCTTGAAGGCTTTAAAAAACTCCCCAGTAAAACCATTGGGTCCTGGACTTTTATTGGTTTTGAGTTCGACATTGCTTTGGTCAATTCAGAGCTGGATATTGGCTGAGCTAGGGCCTGTGCTGCTCCTCTGATAGCAACAGCAACTGGAGCCTGTGGAAAAACTCTGACTTCCCTTAAGTCTATCTCCATTTCCAGGGTATAAAGTTGTTGATAAAAGGTCCGAAAGGGCTGCCTAATTTTAAAGGGCATGGTGGTCAGTCTGCCCGTATCTGGTTCTCTAAACTGAGTGATGGAAGATCGGGTCATTTTCTGTCTAAGGCGGTGGGCTAACAGTCTTGTAGCCCTAGGCCCCTCCTCATAATATTTAAGTTTTAATGTCTGCAGTGACTGCTCTGTTTTAATCTCCAGGAGTCTCTGTAGTTGTTATTTAGTGGCTTGAAGCAGGGGGTAAACCCCTTCGTCCCCAGCTGCATGCTGCATTCGTAGTTCCTTTAGCTGCTTTTGTAATAAATCCTGCTTTGCTGATTGTTGTTAATTCTGAAAGGTAGCATATTTTATTATTCCCCCCCCCCCATAATACCACTTTAACTGTGTCCCAAAGGGTAGATTTGGTTATTTCTGGGTGTGTGTTTTCCCTAACTATCTGTGGAATCTGATCCTTTATTAATTCTTGAAAATCTTTATAATTGAGCAGATAATTATTAAAATGCCACAAGGTTTCTCTCCGCTCTGATGGCCAATCCAGCTATACACTCAGCTGGGAGTGGTCCGAGAGAGGGGAAGGCATCATGGAGCAAACCCTCAACCTATAGCAGTGCTCTTTAAATGTATGAAAATAATCAATGCAAGTGTAAATTTTATGTGGGGGGGAGTAGTGGGAACACTCTCTTTTGTGTGGATGCGGGGCTCTCCAGACGTCTAGCCATCGCATTTCTTTGGCGTAAGTCCCTACTGCTTTTTGTGTGTGTGGGGGGTCTTCTTGGGGATCTGAGGGTTAGTTGTGTCAAGCCAGTCATATATCTGGTTGTGATCCTCCCCACTACCAAAACTCCCTCCTGGAGCTCTGTGACTTTTTGCAGTAATGGACATACTGTGTTAGCTTTTGACCCTGGTGGGATATATAAAGATACTAGAGTTAGTGGCTGTCCCTCCACAGTTCCCACTGCTATTGACAGGCAGTAGCCCTGTGGGTCCACATATGAGTTGGTGAGGTGGAAGGGAGTGGCATTAGAGAATCACCGCCCCTCTACGCTTCCCCTGTCTGAATGATGATGCTATTTTATGGGAGAACCCACATTTAGACAGCGTGCAATGCTCTTCCCTACTCAAGGGAGGAGGAGAACAAAGTTGGGATTTTGTTTTTTTTCAAAGTTCTTATGACCTTATATCTCTTAATTGGATTAGTAATAAGTTTTAAATTGGGATTTACTATTTTAATTTAAGGGTTAGTCATGGGATAATGATTATTTTCTTAGAATTTTTGGTGAAGTTATTATTACATTTTGTTTCTAGTTGGTTTGACATTTTTAGTTTTTGACTTGCTCTTATTGGGCACTAATTTCCCTTTAATTGTGGGCTTAAGATATGAACTAATGGGTTTTTTGGAGGAGAGTTTGGCTCCCCACAGCTCCGGGCTGGCCTCTCCTTCAGGCCTTCCTAAGCACCTTGTTGCTACACTGCCACGATGCAGTCACCCATCACCCCATATTGCAACCCACCCCCCCGGGTAACCCAGACTTAACCCTTAGCCAGGTGGGTCCCTCTCCTCTGAGGGTGAAGGCAACGGTGGGGTGGCCAGCGCAATTCTTGGCCTGGGTGCTGCTGGGATGGTCTATGTACTGCTCGAGGCCTCACAGCAGCGGGAACTGGCAACCATCATCCGGTTGGCCTCGGGGTTCTTTTTCTGTTTGCTCCCGGGAGGTGTGCCACTAACTTCAGGTATATGCTGATGTTCACCACGCCCCATTAGTTGGTGGTACCCTGTTCATTGCCATGCCCCCAGCCTCCGCCATGGGTCAGCATGCACCAGGTCACTTCCTTGCCTTCCCCCAGAGAGTATGAGAGCCGTGAGTCAATGTTCAAGCCCTCTCTGCCCGGCCATCCCTCAAGCACCCAGGTCCTTTCCCGAACCTGGGTTGCTGGCGTCGTAAGCGGAAATCCAACCACTGCGCTGACGGGTCCAGTTTTAATAGGTTTTAAAGCAGATTAATGGCTTACTTCGGGTTTTCAGTACCTGCATAATTGATTACTTAAGCAAGGTATTTACACCAGCCCTACTCTGATCATGTCACCCCTGACGAAGTGAGTTTGCTCACGAAGTACTGGGTTGATCAGTCCACCACATCTGTGCCTTTGTAAATTACTTTTTGGTCAGCCAGTTTTCCAATCCAACCACAGTACTGTGTCACAGACAGGAGTACTTTGCCATTAATAAACAAATGCACTGGAAACCCTAAATGAACAAGCCTTTGACATCTGAGCATGTACACTGTAAGTTTTCTGGGACGTTTTATGTACTGCATTGAGCTTTTGAGTAAAAAACACTCCTCTAAAGTTTTCATGTGTGCTGTGCTTTATTACTTAGGGTTGATGGATTTTGCTATTTCAGGTTAGCACCACCCTTTAGAGTGCTGTTGGGGAATTGCGTTGGCTGTTTGGACTAGCTCTTTCATCCCCTGTAACGCTGGCCTCCCACCACCACACAATGTACTGCATAGCCATGGGGGACCATTTAGGTATTTAGTTTGCCAGTCCCTTGGACTTGTTCCAGATCCTAGGCTACCAGCACAGGGGCACAGTGTGCTACGCATGAGAGACTGGCTGACCTCTGAGTACCAGCTTGTTTTGCTAGTGGTCAGGTAGAGTAACAGAGCATCCTTAAGTGTGTGTGTGCACTCCACTGCTAGTTGACAAGTTTCACAGCTGCACTCATTGCCAGTTCCATTGCTGGGAGCCAAGTTCTTTCCTTTTTTCCCTAAAGTTTGGTGCTTCGCTGGTGGCAACTGGGATGCAATAGGTCCACCACTGGTGGACACCGCTGTGTGGTAGATGAGGGGACTCTTGCTTCAGTGCTGCCTCAGCCCTTCTCGGATAATCTTTGGGGCCATGTGTGAAGGTGTGGTGCAGAGGTTGCTGAAAAGAAAAGTGCAGGAGGTAGTTTCTTGGTAGGTGAGCTGCCAGGTGGGGGTCTCAGGGAAGCCCCTGCATTTGAGAGGGGGCATTACACAGTGGTACAGTAAACAATGCCAGGAAAATGATTAATCAGGGTAACACACAGGCCCACAAGGCAGGAGCTTTTGGTCTAATCCATCTATTACATCATAGAATAATTAAACTAATGCCATCACCCATTTCATTTTTTTGGCATAGGGGCACTCTGTCGGAACCAGGAAGAGAAGCTTCTGAATGATCTGATGGCCAGCTACAACAAGAATCTCCGACCAGCAGAGAATGATGAAGACATCATAAGAGTGACGCTAAAACTCACTCTTACCAACCTCATCTCTTTGGTAAGTGACTGGCAAGGGGGTACACGTAGGGAAAACAATTAACAGCAGTGAGAGAGATAAGGAGAGGGGCTACGTGTAGGCACAATTTGTACTCATAACGTGGTCATTTCTGAATATTTTTCCCCAAATTTTCAACATGATTTTTTTGAGACAGCATCTCATGAGCAAATGTGGTGAAATTATGCAAATCTATCCCGAAAGATGATTAAGCTGTAGCTGCATGAAATCACCTGTTGGGCAGGATTTTAAAATTTACTCCACCCTTGTTCATGAGGTGGGCTCATAAGAACGCTATGTTAAAAATTTGGGGTAAAAATATTAAAAAAACAATAAAGTTATGAGCATACATTAAAATTTTTCAGTGCACGCTTATAACTTTGGTAATCTTCAATATCTTGACCCCAAATCTTTTTCGCACCTCCTCATGAATGCGACAGCTGTCATTTTTGAATTCCTGGCAAAAATGAGTTTTCACACTTATGGCACAAAATCACCTTTCAGGCAGGGTTTGAAAAATGTCTCTGCCCTTGCTCGTGAGGTGGGGCATAAGAAGGCCAAGTTTAAAATTTTGGTTAAAAATATAAAAAAACAACAAAGTTATGATTGTACATGGAAATTTTCAATGCATACTCATAACTTTTGTAATTTTCAACATTCAGACCCCAAATTTTCAACATAGCCATTTTTTCGCATCTCCTGAATGTGACAGCTGTCATTTTTCAAATCCTAGGCCAAAATGTGTTTTCACACTTGTCGTACGAAATGATGATTTAGTCAATATTTTATAAACGACACCTGCCATGTTCAGAAGGAGTGGTCATGAAAGGACAGTGTTGAACATTTGGGGTCAATGTGTGAAAAAACAACTAAGTCATGAAGAAACAATGAATTGTTAAAACATTTCCTCATAACTTTATTTTTTGCAGATTTTGGCCCCCAATATTCAACATATCCCCTGTGTTACCCCACCTCCTGAACATCATTTTTCAAATCCCCTCAGGAATTTTTTTTCACGGTTCCTTTCAGATGGGATTTTAAAAAATTCCTCCTGTCTTACTCTTAATGTCAGGTCATAAAAAGACTGTAGAAAATGTGGGGTCAAAATGTGGGGGCCCACTGAAAGTTAAATATTGCCTCTCAGCTGGCCTATCCTGGGTAAATACAATCCAAAAATCTGTAAAAGCAGGACACCACTGAAAATAAGATACTGTATGTCATCTAGTCTATCCCAGGTAAACATATAGTTAAAATATGCTAGCCACTGGATCTCCACCTACTGGCAGTAGAACTAAGGGGGAGCAACGACCATCCCAAGAAAGGAGAGCTGCCCCATGGCTGCTCCATCCTGCTCTCACCCTCCGTTCCCTCTCCCTGTGCAGGCTCCCTGACAACCCAAGACTGTATCTGAACCCAGGTCACCAGCGTGATGAGAGGTAAGGGGTCTAGCACCACAGCCCTCTTTGCCACCGGGCCAGTTTACAACTCTTTTTTACAAAAAGTGTTCTCCCTCTAAAAGCAAACTGGAATTCCAGACTGTGTGCACAGGCCAAAAGATCCCCCCCCCATTTACATACACTTCTGCACTTCTCAACAGCTGTAAATAAACTCCGTGACTTCTGTCTAAAACAGCAATGCTTTCCTTAGCTCCGTCGCTAATGCACTAACACCACGTTGACCAGTGGCACAGAATCACTTTCTGCCAAAACTTTTTTTTGTACCATTAATTGAATACAAAATCACCAGCTATTCATTTCATTCTGTCTCACCAGCCACGTAGCTGTTGTCTTCTGTTGCGGAGCTGCCATCATTTCTCATAGTGGTCAGATCAGCACTGAGCATAGCATGCTGAGCCGGTCAGTGAGACACATCCTGACCATCCTCTAGTATCAATCAGCCATCTGAACTGACGAAGCGGCGCTGCCCAAAGCACAGCACAGTAGAGCAGAGGGAGCAAGGGAGCTGCCTTCTGAACCAGCAAAGCAGTGCTGTGCAGAGTGGACCACAGTTGAGTGGGAAGAGGAGGTTCAGCAGGAAATGTCCTCCAGAACTTTACATCCTGTGTTGTGGAGTGATCTTTGATACCACAAGAATTGACTGAGTGGCTGGGAGGGGGAGGGCAGTTAAACTAAATTTATATTGTTATTATTATGTCATATTGTGTTTCAATGTTTCACAGCAGAAAGACACCAAAGGGCTTCCACAGCAGCTGATTTATTAAAATGTGTTTCATTTGATTCTTATACTTTCAGAATGAAAGAGAAGAGGCACTCACCACTAATGTTTGGATTGAAATGGTATGTATCCTTGTTAATGTAACCCTCCTTTACTGGGTTGCTGGTTAGGGTATAGCTTTAGTGGCTCCCCCTTACCTCCTCATTGTTTTGAAATGTTTCGGATATAAAAATTGGAGGAGCCAGAGAAAAGGTTAATCTGTGCAGTTCTTGATCTCAGAATAAAGGTTTTTTAGAGAAGGGGCCATTGTAGACCAGCATCATTTTCTCCCTTCCCTTGGTAAGGATTAGATACATACGTAGATACATAGACAGTGTCGGCAGATAAGGGCCTATGGCCCACCCAGTCTGCCCATTTGAGCTTGTAAGTTCAGTTTATGTTTTCCTAGAAGTCTGTTGCCCCTTACCCCTGACCTCCAGAATTCCTTTATGTCTATCCCATGCATTCTTAAATCCTGTGATTGTTTCAGCCCCCACCACTTCCTCTGGCAGGGTGTTCCACTTGTCCACCACCCGTTCTGTGAAGAAATCCTTCCTCATGTTTCCTTGGAATCGTCCTCCCTCCAACTTCATCCCATGCCTTCTAGTTCTGGAACATCTTTTTCGCTTAAAAATAGTGTATTCCTGCACCCTGTTCCTCCCTGTAAGATACTTGTATGTCTCTATCATGTCCCCTCTCTCCCTCCTCTCTTCCAGGAAGTACATATTCAGTTCCTTCAACTTGTCCTCATAGGACTTGTGATGCAATCCATGTACCATCTTTGTTGCCCTCCTCTGAATCTTCTCTACCCTGTTTATGTCCTTACGTAGGTAAGGTCTCCAGAACTGTACACTGTACTCCAGGTGGGGCCTCACTAGTGTCTTGTATAGTGGAATTATGACCTCCCTTTTCCTGCTGGTGATGCCCCTGCCTATGCATCCCAGCATCCTATTTGCTTTACTTGCTGCCTTGTCACACTGTTTCCTACCTTGAGGTCATCAGAGATGATAACCACAAGATCCCTTTCCTGCTTGGTGCATGCTATATCCTCACCCCAACTGATATATTGTGCCAGGGTTTTGTGCCCCATATGCATTATCTTGCACTCTTTGCATTGAATTTCAACTGCCAAACCCCTGACCATTCTTCAAGTTTCTGCAGGTCCTTCTCATTCTGTCTACACCCTCTGGTGTTTCTACTCTGTTACAGAGCTTTGTGTCATCAGCAACAGTGAAATTCTGCCCTAGGTCCTGCGCAATGTCACTGATCAAGATGTTGAATAGGACCGGTCCCAGCACTGATCCCTGTGGTACCCCACTGGTCACTTTTCCCTCTGTGGAGTGACAGCCATTTACCACCACCCTCTGTGTCCTGCCGCCCAGCCAGTAACCTACCCACCACACTACTGTCCTGCCCACACCCATATTCCCCAGTTTGTGTAATAATCTTCTATGTGGCACAGTGTCAAAGGTCTTGCTGAAGTCCAGATAGGCCATACAAAATCACACATGCCCCCACAATGCAAAGCATCATGGGCTGCATATGCAAATCACCACAGAATGTTATGCTGGTCCAACTTTAAGCAGAATTGCACGGTGCGGAAAGGCCTCTCACACAGTTTGCAAAGGGTGCTAACAGAAGACATGAACCGTGTTTCATCCTACCAGGACTCATCAGTATGCCTCGTCTGTTTGACACCCCAGTGGAATGGACCAGCTACCCTTAAGGCAGTGTGCCTTGGATATATTGTGGTGAACTCATTAAAATAAAAACTATTTAAAGACAAAGAACCCTCTGATGTAAACACTGAGGCAAGGATTACCCAAGGGCATTTGGCTGGAAGCCAAGTTTCAAGAAAATACAAAATCACACATGCCCCCACAATGCAAAGCATCATGGGCTGCATATGCAAATCACCACAGAATGTTATGCTGGTCCAACTTTAAGCAGAATTGCATAGTGCCGAAAGGCCTCTCACACAGTTTGCAAAGGGTGCTAACAGAAGACATAGACACGTGTTTCATCCTACCAGGACTCATCAGTATGCCTCGCCTGTTTGACACCCCAGTGGAATGGACCAGCTACCCTTAAGGTAGTGTGCCTTGGATATATTGTGGTGAACCCATTAAAATAAAAACTATTAAAGACAAAGAACCTCTAAGCGAAACACTGAGGCAAGGATTACCCAAAGGGCATTTGGCTGGGAAGCCAAGTTTCAAGAAAATACAAAATCACACATGCCCCCACAATGCAAAGCATCATGGGCTGCATATGCAAATCACCAGAGAATGTTATGCTGGTCCAACTTTAAGCAGAATTGCATGGTGCCGAAAGGCCTCTCACACAGTTTGCAAAGGGTGCTAACAGAAGACATAGACACGTGTTTCATCCTACCAGGACTCATCAGTATGCCTCGTCTGTTTGACACCCCAGTGGAATGGACCAGCTACCCTTAAGGCAGTGTGCCTTGGATATATTGTGGTGAACCCATTAAAATAAAAAACTATTTAAAAGACAAAGAACCTCTGTGTGCAAACACTGAGGCAAGGATTACCCCAAAGGGCATTTGGCTGGGAAGCCAACAGTGAAATTCTGCCTTCTAGGCCATGTCCACTGCCCTCCCTTGATCCACCTCCCTAGTCACCCAGTCAAAAAATTCAATGAGGTTGGTCTGACTTGACCTCCCCCTGGTGAAACCATGCTGTCTTGTGTCCTGTAGTCCATTGACAACCAGATGTTCCACCAATCTCTCCTTCAGTACTGCTTCCATGATCTTCCCCACTACCGAGGTGAGGCTGACTGGTCTGTAGTTCCCTGCTTCCTCTTTGTTCCCACTTTTGTATAAGGGGACTACATCTGTTGTCCTCCAGTCTTTGGGAACCTCCCCTGTTTCCAGTGATCGGCTAAACAGGATAGCCAGAGGTTCAGCCACCACCTCTCTTAGTTTTTTAAGGACCCTGGGGTGCACCCCATCTGGCCCCATTGCTTTATCAACTCTTATTACTTCCAGTTCCTTCAGGACCCTTTCTTGGGTAAAGGGACTTGTGTCCATTTCTGCACCATTCTCACCCCTTGTACTCCTTTCAGACCCATTACCCTCCTCTTCCTCAGTAAAGACTGAGCAGAAATACCTGTTCAATATGTCAGCTTTACTGTTGTCATCCTCCACGTGGCCCCCATCCTCCCCCTTCAGTCTCACTATCCCTCCCTTTGCCATTCTTTTTTCACTTATGTACCTGTAAAAGGTTTTGTCCCCTCTACCCACTGATTTTGCAATGTGTTCTGTATGAGCTTTGGCTTCCCTTACTGACCTCCCTGCCTCCCTTTGCTTCTCCTCATACTCCTCCCTATCCCCTTCTGCCTGTGTCTTTTTGTATTGCCTGAATGCAATCTTGTTGGCTTTCAATTTCTTTACTACCTCTTTGGAAAACCATAATGGTCTCCTCTTCCTTTTCCTTTTGCTAACCTGCTTAATGCATAATTCTGTTGCTCTTGTAATCCCCATTTTAAATACTGCCCACTGTTCCTCAACCCCTGATTCCTGCCCCATTCCCCTTAATGCCTCTTTCAAGTATCTCCCCATTTTCCCAAAGTCTGCCCCCCTAAAATCCAGGATACATGTTTTTGTGTGGTTTGGTTCTGCTCTTTCTGTGATTTCAAACCACAATGACTGGTGGTCACTGTTACCCAGGTGCTCCCCACTGTTACCCCCTCACACTGTCCCTGTTTGTGAGCACAAGGTCCAGTATTGCCTTCTGCCGAGTTGGTTCCATGACCAGTTGCTTGAGGAAGGCACCCGGAAGGAGTCCAGGATAAATCTGCTCTAGTTGATGCTGCTGCTGGAATGCTCCAGTCCACGTCTGAAATATTGAAGTCTCCAACCAGTACTACCTCACTTGTCTGCCATCCTTTGGATGGCTAGCATCAACTCCCTATCTGTTTCTTCCTCCTGGGCTGGTGGTCTATAGACCACATCTGCGCGGATGGCTGTCCCCATTTTCTTTTCCAGCTTAACCCACAGTATCTCTCCCCCATTTTGTTCCTCCTGGATGTCTGTGGCCCTTATGTCATTTTTCACATACAGTGCCACTCCTCCTCCTTCCTTCCTACCTGTCCTGTCTCTTCTGAATATGTTGTAGCCAGGTGTGGCTATCTCCCAGTCATGGTTATCATTACACCAGGTTTCAGTGATGGTCACAATGTCCAGATCTGACTGCACCATGACAGCCTCCAGATCTTCCATCTTGTTGCTAAGGCTCCTGGCATTGGCACACATGGCTTTCCATGATTTGACCTCCCTAGACTGTTTTGCTGTTCTACTCCAGCCCCTTCCTTGGTTGTCCTTTATCCTGGTTCTTCTTGCTGCCTATCCACCTCTTGGGCACTAAACTCCATCTTTTGCACACTGCTTTGTAGAGATAGCCACTCCTCCAGTTCACTGTTTCCACTGCTAGCTGTGGGGGGTGAGCAAGTAGGTACCCTCCTTGCTGGCCTGCCACCCCCCTTTGTTAGTTTAAATGCTTGTTAATGTAGCATTTAAACTTATCATTGAGTGCTTGGATTCCCCTCCAGGATGGATGCAGGCCGTCAGGCTTGAACAAACCTCCATCCCTCCAGGTGGGTCCCCAGTCACCAATGAATCCAAACCCTTCCTCACAGCACCAGTTCTTCAACCATGAGTTAAAGTTCCTGGTGCATGAACCCCTATGCTCTCCCTTGCCTCTCACAGGTAGTACTTCTGAGAAAGTGACAGAAGTAGCTACTTGTTGAGACCCTTCCCCAATTTTCTAAACTCTTCCTGGATTTCCTTTGACTCCCCATTTGCCAGGTCATTAGTACCTAGGTGGATAACAACATCCAGCTCACCCTCCCTTCTTGTCTTCTCAGTGATTCCCAGGATCTTCCTTCCATCCCTCCTTGCCATGGCACCTGGTAGGCACCTCACCTCCCTGTCCTCCCCCTCCTGTGTTCCGAGCTGGATCCCTCTTATGGTGGAGTCCCCCACCAGGATTCACTTCCTCCTCCTCCTCTGGGGTCCACTGCTCTCCCCGCTGAGGTTACCTCCTTGGCTAACCTCCACATCCTTTCCTTCCACTTCTCTGGGTACCTCTATTTGGTTGTCCTCATTTGCCAGTGTGGCATATGAGTTCTTGAGCGGAATAGGATCTGGGATGTGCCTCTGCCTGACCGCTCTAACCCTCCCTGAGCCCACTGTCATCCAAGTGCTCCTTGTTCTCGGCACCCTTTGAGGCAGTCGCATTGAATTGGGTGGTTTCTGGCTGTCAGATATCTCCCCTCCCTTGAAGGCCTGGCTCAGGAATGTAGAGTTAATTCGGGGGATGGAGGCCATCACAGCTCAGTTAAGGTTATCCACGGACAAATTTAACACAAGATGGTTGCCTTTTTTTAAATATAAGGAAATGAAGGAGGGGACCCCAATATGGGAACAATTTCTCCTGAGTTAACCCAATCCAATTGATATTTTAAAGACTCAGGGCAGAGGTTGGAAGAGGAAGGTGTTGGGACTCGAATGGTGGATCTTATCCCTACAGGGTAAAGAAGGGGGGGAGATGAAGGAAAAGAAGGGGAAAGAACAACTCGGACCTTCTTAAGGGGTATTCTTGGTGACTGACTAGAATGGGGGGGGGTGCTTTTTACTTCAGTCTTTCTTTTTTCCTTACTTACTGTAAAGGAAACAAGGACTCACTCATTTTCTTTTCCTTTTAAAAAAAAAATGAAGTGTTTTTTTATTATTGCTGGTATAAAAGTTACATATGGTTCCAAGAGATAATGATTCGCTGATATATGACACCTTTATGAAAAATCTCTAAGAAAGCAGATGTAAAAGCATCAGGAACTAATCTGGAAGTTATATTTTAGAGTAAGAAAGGATGATGTGATTAGCAGATGTCTCTTTTTCCTTGAATGACACAACTTACGTTGAATGGGCTGAAAGCTATGAAGAGCCTGCAGAGTTTAATTAGTAATTGCAAACAAAATTCCTTTCTTTTTCCTCCTTTTCTTTTTCTTTATATAAAAGTAATTTAATTAGCTTGGTAAATAGTGAAGGAGGAAGCACATGATGAAATCTGTATCTGTATAGTCTTGGAGATTGAAACATTAAGTCTGTAATAAGATGATTCAAAGATCTGTAACATGAACCTTTAATAAAAAATACAGTTGTGCAGCTTACTTCATTCCCAGGGCTGTGGTGTAAAAAAAAAACAAAAACAAACACACCCAGTCCCTCCCTCTACATGATGTCTAGCACCCACGCTCCAATTTCCCGGTCCCGGTATAAAAGAAAACCCCTCCAGCTCCCTCCATCTGCATGATCTCCAATCCCCACTCTCGGTTCTCAGCAGGTATTTGGAGAAGGAGTGCCTGCAACCAGGAATGAGAGGCTGTTAGCCTCTGAAGTGCATGGAAGTGAAGGAGGCAGTGTTACATAGTGGTTAGGGCCCAAACCTGTGAAGCAAGTGATTGTAATTTTCAGCGCTGGTGACTGTCCTGAGTCATGCAGGAAACGCAAGCAGCCAAAATGTTGGCATTGACAATTGCTTGTTCAATGCGGTGCTTCCTACCTCTGTTGGCTGGCTATACAGGACTGTGCTACCTGGTGTCCTTATTGGACTAATTTCAAGCTAACCTGTCTGTAACTGTGAGATAATGCACTGGAACTCTGGGTCTCATTTGTAAAATACGTGTAATAAGAATCTGATTACTTCTCTACAGCAATGGTGTGATTACCGCCTGCGATGGGATGCTAATAAATATGATGGTATCCAGTTGCTACGGATCCCTTCCAAGATGGTGTGGCTGCCTGATATTGTGCTGGAGAACAAGTGAGTGTGAAGAGTCACCACTGCCCTCAAGTGAGCCTGTTGTAAAGGAGGAAGATCAGCCTCTAGAAAGTAGCACCATCTAGACTAGCAGAGAGAGCCACAAATAGCAGAGTCCTAGAGTGCTAAGAAATAATAACAACAGAGGGCTCTCTGGTGGTGGCTGTTGAGAGTTCACTGTATGAAACTCAAAGTTTGAAGAGCATCTGACACCTTCAGGAGAACTTGAACAAAACATAATATTTAGACACAGTTCAACTTGTATTTCACATTAGTTTAGTATGTCTCCTCCCCATTATTATGTTGTCTTGTGTGCAAGCGCAAACAACATATTGTGGTAGCTTGGAGTAGCAGGTTTTGGAGGTCCGGTTGTGTTGTGGCCAATGGTGTCACTACTTTTTTGAGCTGGGCTGTGTGGCACCAATGAAATAGCATGCTGTCTATGACAGTGCTGCAAAAGCATGCCACCAACTTGAAATAATTTTAACGCTGCAATGAGAGAGCGACCCTGGTGTAACATTTCAGTAAACATGGCAGCAGTTGTCGCCATCCACCTCCCACAGTTCCACCTGAAAGCCAATGTCAGGGGTGCCCCCTCCCCAGTTCATTTGCTGATGGGGAAGCCAAATCCCCATCGGCATAATGTTCCCCTATTTTCATTTGTCTTCCAAAGGGGGTGCCCAATCCCCCTCAGCATCATGCACCCCCCAAACACAGACATGGTATCCTAGCACCTACTACTCCTCATGTCCATCCTCACATCTGAGGCCTCTTCCTCCCTGACTAATGAACCCTCTGGTACCTCTACTACTTCCTGTCTCCCACCCAAACTCACTCCCCCCCCTTTTTTTCCTGTCCCCTCTCACTTACTCTCCCGCTCACCACCTTTCCTCCTCTCTAGCCTCCTTTTGGTGCCTAATGATCACCCTCTCCCTGGAAGTTTCCTTAACCTCGAAATTGTCTCCTGCTTGAACCTGTTATAGCTTGTTTTCTATGAAACTTAAAAATGTTACTGCCTTAAACTGTTAATAGCAAATTTATGATGTAACTTTCCTGTCTGGTTTTACCTGTAATGTGTATCATGCTTTGTTAAATGTTCTTTGTGACGTGGAACCTTTGTAAAAGAGCCCTGGCTCAAAGGTATTAATTCCTAGACTAATAAACTAAACTAAAACTAAAACATGTTTTCTGTGCCAACAGGGGGCGCAATCCCCACCAGCTTCAGTCCCCCTCCTAAAAAAATTACAGCTGGCACACTGGGAGCCTACCCCAGTGTGCCAAGACAAACCTGTGAAAACAAAACCTTCCCGTGATGTCTTTTTTTTTTTTAACCTGTAAAAGAGAAAATGGTCTCTTGTTGTCTCTGGTGTCCCCTCCCCCAATCCACACCCACTCACTGCACACCCCACCTCCCTGCACCCCCTCTCACTCCATACTTACCTCCAGAGCCCAGCGCAACAATCTTCAGTAGAGCGGGAACACGTCTGCACTCTTCAAAGCTGACTGTGAACTGAAGAAATGTTGGTAAGCTGTATAATGGCATCAGTGGGGGGATTTCAACTTAGGTGGATATCTCTGCCATTTTTGTGACTTTTGGCTCCAAATTATCACCCCATCTCATGAACTCTGTCACTGTCATGTTGTTATTTGGTCCCAAAAGGTGATTTCATGGTCACTGTGTGGAATCACCTTTCAGGCCCGATTAATGAGACAACAGTGTCACTGTTCATGAGGTGGGCTCCCAAAAAGCCTATGTTGCAAATTTGGTGAAAAATTTCAAAAAAATAACTGTTATTACTGTGCATTGCGCAGTTCCCATGCACGCATGTAAGTTCGAGAAGTTTTAATATTTTCACTCCTGATTTTCAGCACTGCCATTTTTTCACACCTCCTTATGAACAATACTGCTGTCTCTTTTCATATCCTGCCCGAAATGTGTTTTTGCACATCTGGCACACAATGGCATGGTCACTGTGGGAAATCAACATTTGGGACAGATTAAGAAAATCACAGTGACACTGTTCATGAGCAGAGACCCCAAAATGTCAATATTTAAAATTTGGTGACAAAATTCCACAAAATGACTATGTTACGAGTATGCTTTGCGCAGTTTCCATGCACACTCGCAACTTTGAGAATTTTTAATATTTTCACTCCAGATTTTCAACATTGCCATTTCTTCACACCTCCTTATGAATGGAACAGCTGTCATTTTTCACATCCTGCCCAAAATGTGTTTTCGCACATCTGGCGCAGAAAGGCACGGTCGCTGTGGGGAATCAACATTCGAGACAGATTAACAAAATCACAGTGCCACTGTTCATGAGCAGAGGTCCCAACTGCTTTCATGAGGTGGGGTCGCAAAAATGGCATGTTGGAAATTTGGAGTGAAAGTACCAACAAACACTCAGGGCGTTAGGGTTTCTAACCAAAATGTCCCACCCTGTACAGACTGACAGGTGTCAGGGGTGTTCCTTTGGATTGTCGACTGTAATGCTCATGCCATTCCACCCCACCCCCATCCTGCAGCCAGTGACAGGCATCAAGGTGTGCCTTGGACTCTTTAGCCCCAAAGTTCACCCCATTCTCCTATACTGCACCCATCTCAACGTATTTCTTTATAAAATGAGGTGAGCGTAAGGCCCGATGACCCCAAGGCACAATGCAACACTTGTTGGTGTCTGCAGGGTAGGGTGAGATGAAATGGCATGAGCATTATAGCCGATGACCCAAAGGCACATTTCAATGCCTGTCAGTCTCTGCAGGGTGGGGTTGACGTTGGTCCCATACTTCACTGCCATTCCTATTACGCATCTCTCTAACTCCTGCACTATCAGTGCCAACATCAGCAAGAAGAGCATTGACAAATGCTTGTTTATTACTGAGGCCATTTACATGAAAACAGGATCTTTGCTCCTGAAGAGTTTATCTATTCATGTTACTTTCTCCCAGCCTAAAGTCATAGCACACTGCTTGTGACATCACAGTTATTTCCATGGCAACAGGCTCTGATGTCACAACAGAGGATTATGACCTGAAGAAGGGAGTAAGCTAAACTGGCAGATGAACTCTGAGGATAAAGATCATGTAATCATGCACATTCCCACAGTAATAAATAATAAGGAGGAGAAATCTACAGAATATATTGTATATGGAATGTGAGCTGAATTGTACCTAAATATTATGTTTTTCAAAGTTTTGTTTGAGGTGTCATCAACTCTTTAAGTCTAACCTCCCAGTTAGGGTGACTTTCCTGTTAGCAGAATGGTAAGAACTGTTGCTTTCAGGCTTCAGAATCCCAGGTTTGATTCTTGGTGAGGGATAAGCTACATCTGTGCAAGTAAAGTGCCCACAAAAACACCCGCAGCTGTAGAATGCCCACCAAAACACCCACGGCTATACAGTGCCCCCTGCCAAAACACCCGCAACTGCAGAGTACCCAACAAAACATCCACAGCTGTAGTTTGCCAAGGACACCCACCATGAATGTGCTATGTAGAACGGGAGGAATGAGGAACTAAACCTAGAAACAGAAGAAATGATGGCAGAATAAGGGCCAGTGACCATTCAGCCTGCCCCCCGCCTAACTGCCCTCTGTAGGACCAGTGACCCATCCGGTTTGCCCCTACCTAACTGCCCTTTGTAGGACCAGTGACCCATCCAGTTTGCCCCTACCTAACTGCCCTCTGTAGGACCAGTGACCCATCCGGTTTGCCCCTACCTAACTGCCCTCTGTAGGACCAGTGACCCATCCAGTTTTCCCCTACCTAACTGCCCTCTGTAGGACCAGTGACCCATCCAGTTTGCCCCTACCTAACTGCCCTCTGTAGGACCAGTGACCCATCTGGTTTGCCCCCTACCTAACTGTCCTCTGCAGGACCAACTGGCCATCCATTCTGCCCCCCACCTAACAGCCCTCTGTAGGATCTAGTGGCCATCCAGTCTGTTCCCCACCTAGCTGCCCTTTGTAGGACCTAGTGGCCAGCCATTCTGCCCCCCCGCCTAACTACCCTCTGTAGGCCCTAGTGGCCATCCCGTCCACTTTACCTCTACTCTCTAACTGTGGCCATGTGCCTGTCCCATCCTACCTTAAAATCCTGTACTGTTTTTGCCATTACCACCAGGGTTGTCCAGAATCCATTGAACAGAATTGTATTTGTCAGGTTCTAATCCAATTTTAGGATTTAAGATTTTTGGATTTGCAGTCTGAAGATCCTAAATCCTAAACTGAATCCTGAAACCTGATTTACATATGCATTTAGGATTTAGGATTTCAAATCCGAAACCTAAATTGGATTTTTATGTCCTTTGAGGATTTGAAACAGGAGCGGATTAGGATTTCGAAGTTCCTAAAATCCTAAAATTGGATTGGAATTAGCCAGTTCCAAACATCCCTAGTTAACACCCCCTTAGGAGTCTGTTTCCATTGTCCCCACATTTGTAGTGAAAAAGTGCTTGCAGACATCACTTCTGAGTCCTGCCACCACCGCTACCATCACCACTTCTATTTGATTTCCTTACATTCCTATATTCATACTTCAGAAAAATATGATTTTGCAAGCCACTCTGTTTACCCCGTGCAGATATGTGTGTGTTGTCTTGTCTCCCACCCCTCTAGTCTCCAGGGTGTACATGTCAAATCCAGACAAACAACTTTGCTCCCCATGGTAGTCTGTGCACAGGCCAAGCAGAATGCAAAGTTGAAACGCAGCAGCAGGTATCCAGTAGTAGACAACTTACTACATAAAGTCTGGTGCCACCTTTTTGTTTGGCTGTTTGTACACATTGAGACGTAGCTGTCTGACTGCACTGGTGGTACGGTGGTAGTGCTACTGCCCACCACAATGGCGACTTGGTATTGGGAGCAATCTCGGGTTTCTGGCCGGGAGAGACAGGATGATCATCCGATGGACTGCTCTCCTCTCCCAGGGAGAGAGGCATGCTGTTCCTGCCAGATGACTGCCACCAGGTGGAGGGTGGGTGGCAGTGCAGGTCTGCAAGTCATCACAGGCAGAGTGGAAGCTGCGGGACTTCTCCAGCATATACGCATGCCTCCACATGCACGCATCCGCTGTGCACCCCAGCAGAGGAATTAGGGAGAAACCCTAAGGAGTAAAAATGGTGAGGCCGGTGCCTATAGGAAAGTAACTACTGGTTCATTACTGGGAAAGTGCTACTGGTGCATTACTGTGAAAAACGTCATGGATTCATAACTAAGAAAGGTACTATTGGTGGATTAGTAGGAAAGGTACTACTGGTGCACTACTAGGGAAGGCATTACTGGTAAATTAATGGGGAAGGTGTTACTGGTGCATTATTGGGAAATAAACTATTAGCACTTTACTGTGGAAGGTACTACTGGTGCATTACTGGGGAAGAAACTACTGGTATTTTACTGGGGAAGGTAATATTGGTGGATTAGTGGGAATTAAACTACTGCTGCAGTACTGGAGACTAAACTACTGAACCTTTACTGGAGAAAGCTTATGGGTACGGTATTGAGATGAAGCTACTGACTTACAATGAGCAGTGGGATAGCAGAGATGCTACTGTTGCAGTCCAGGGGAAGGAATGGACTGTACACTGTATAGTCACACTAGAAGATTTAATCTTCCATCTACGATTCAAATAGGAGCGTAAACATTCTATCCAATTGGCCTACACATGAAAGCTGTTCCTTCTAGGTAGCCTTCCAATGGAAGGTTGATCCATTTTGTCCAACTACCAGTCCACAGGAATGTAACTGTGACCTGTTTCAAAGGGCTCTAAGATGCTGGTTCGACAACACTTTTCATCGAACGGCATCACAGCAATGGGATTTATAGCGATCACAAGTTGTGGCTGACATAAATACCGATTGTCTCCCAGACTGTTTTTCTATTGGGGGCTTTGCCACCCCCGTGCTAGTTATAATCAACTCTGAGTCAGGAAGGGGGTACAGGACCAGGAGACAGTGTGCCCCTGTCTCAGGTGCACCAGCATGACGAACTGTCAATTTTGTCGACAGCAAAGTAGGTCTCTGTGTTGGTGTCATTGTCAGGGGGTATACCATTTCAAAGCACAGTTAAATAATTGATTTCTCTGGAAGGATGTTGAAGGCACTTTGTTCTCAGAACTCACAATTAAAGACATTGATGAGTGTTAAGATATTGGAAGAGAGTTTAAAGAAGTAAAGTAGGGGGTTGAAAGAGAAGTTTGTAGAATAAAGGCAGGAGATTGGAAGAGAGGTTTACAGAATAGACACAGGATTAAAAGGGAGATTTGTAGAGTAAAGACAGGTCAGCAGGGAGGGGAAGCGAGTAATGAAGCAGGGGATGGAGGGGTACATAGCGACAAGGGTAGCTTTAAACTAGGAAAGGGGGTGGCAGGAGAAAAGCTGGTAGGCAGGGTTTCCACAGAGGGGAGCCAGACGAGCTTACCCCCCCAAGCTATAAGGAAATCACTAGCCTCCTCAGAGGTGCTCCTGGTACCCTGTGCAAGTACTGTGAGGAAAGGCGTTGTACTGAAGGGTATGGGTTAGTAGGGGCCTGGGGCAGAACTTGGGATAATAATGACCTGTATGCAGGGTATAGGCTACACTTGAGCAGGGAGGGGAAGGCAGTATTGAAGCAGGGGATGGAGGGGTACATAGCGACAAGGGTAGCTTTAAACTAGGAAAGGGAGGTGGCAAGTGGTCAGATGGCAGGCAGGGCTACCAGAGAGGGGATCTAGATGAGCCTACTCCCCAATCTATAGTGAAGGGCACCGGGATAGGAGCAAAAAGGGAGGTAAATTGGGGTGGAGTAAGCAAAGGAACAGGGTGGAGGGTGGTGTCACTAAATGTGAGGAGCCTGGGAAACAAAGCAGCCAAGTTCCAGTCTCTCTTGGCAGTGGGGCAGGTGGACATTGTGGGCATTACAGAAACTTGGGCCAACCAGTACCAGGACTGGGATATGATGATCTTGGATACAGGCTGTTCAGAGAGGACAGGGCAAACAGGAAAGGGGGGGGCAATCTATGTAAGGGAAGGAATAAAGTGCATAAGAGAAGAAGGGGAGGAAGGTGGGACAGAGACCCTGTGGATACAGTTTCGGGATCTAAGAGGCAGGGTGCTGAAATTCGGGGTGGTCTATAAGACACCAACTCAAGGGGAGGAGCTGGACAGGGAGTTGGCAGATCATGTAAGAAGGGTTTGCAGGAAGGGGAACACAGTGGTGGACTGGAGCATACCAACCACCACAAGTGCTAGGGAGCAGGTTATGCTGGGGGGTATTTCAGGATAGCTTTCTGGTGTTGCTGGTGCATGAGCCAACTTGATTGGGAAGGACTCTGGACCTTGTACTATCAAACAGGGAATCCGTAAGGGACCTAGAGGTTGTGGACCCTCTGGCTGGGGGTGACCACTACTCTGGTTCACACTCAGTATGGGGAAGCAAATGGGTGGTTCAATTACCAGGGTGATTGATTTTAGAGGGGCAGACTATAACAAGATGAGGGAAATTCTGATCAGCTGTCTGGAGGGAATCCAACCAATCAAGGATGCCAATCAGAAATGGGGTATCATTAAGGCAGGGCTGGCGGAGGCCACTGAGACATGTATTAGGGTACAGAGTAAGAAGGAAAGGGCAAGGAAGCCCAGCTGGCTGACCAAAGAGGTAATAGAGGGGGTGAGAGCCAAGAGGAGAGCTATTCAGAGATTCAAGAGATCAGGGAGGGGGGAGACAGGGAGGAGTAAACAAAGAAGTCCAGAGAGGTTACAAGACTAGTCAGAGCGGCCACGGCAGTCAGGGAGCTGAGCCTGACACAGAGCATTAAAGATGGTGAGAAGAACTTGTTCAGATATATTGGGGAAAGAAGAAAGAACAGGGGACCAGATAGTGAGAATTAGGAAGGACAGGGGGTGGGTAGAGAAGTGGGAGGTGCAGGCTGAGGCACTAAATGAGTACTTCGGCTCGTATTCACAGTGGTAGGGGTCAGATACTGCATGGGAGCAGTGGAGTAGGCAGGGGAGGTGAGCGGGTGACTGATGGGGAAATTATGGAGGAGAGGGTACTGCAAGGACTGAGGGCACTGTGGATGGACAAGGCACCAGGGCCTGATGGCATTAACCCTAAGGTTCTCAAGGAACTGGCAGGGTGTCTGGCAGGACCACTGGCTGACCTGTTCAATACCTCTCTGAACACAAGATGTGGGCCACAGGACTGGAGATTGGCCCATGTGGTACCCATATACAAAGGAGGCTCAAAGGATGATCCGGGTAACTACAGACCAGTGAACCTCACATCAGTTGTGGGGAATCTCATGGACACAATCTTTAGAGAGAGACTGGTGACATTTTTAGAGGAAAATGTTCTCTAGAACAGCAACAACACAGGTTTGTCTCTGGCAAGTCCTGCCAGACAAACCTGATTGAGTACTATGATTGGGTGACCAGGGAACTGGACAGGGGGCATGCAGTGGATGTCCTGTACTTGGACTTCAGCAAGGCCTTCAATTCTGTGCCACATGGGAGGCTAGAGGAGAAGCTGGAATATATTGGAGGTGGTACTAAGATGATCAAATGGATCACTAATTGGCTTGGGCAGGCAGCAAATGGTGGTGGCAGAGGGGAAACTCTCATTGCCAGGGGCGGTAACAAGCAGGGTGCCACACGGATGGGTACTGGCACCAGTGCTGTTTGGGATATTCATAGCAGATATCTCACTTGGGACCCAGAGTAAGATCAGTCTGTTCACAGACGATACCAAAATGAGAGCTGCAGTGGATGACATCGAAGGGTGGAGGGGACTGCAGGGAGACCTGAATAAACTACAGGAGTGGTTGGAAACATGGCAGTTGGGGTTCAATGCCATGAATTGCAAGGTACTGCACTTCGGATCTAAGAACCAGAGGAGGAGCTATCAGCTGGGAGGGGTACAGCTGGGGAGTGCAGATTAGGAAAAGGACCTGGGGATGTCTATAACGGGGAATATGAACAACTCGGCTCAGTGCAGGAGCACAGCAGCCAAAGCTAACAAGATGCTGGGCTGTATAGCAAGGGGGGTCTCCTCTAGAAGTAGGGAAGTGATCCTTCCCTTGTATAGGTCACTGGTTAGGCCACACCTGGAATACTGCGTGCAGTACTGATGCCCATTCCTGAAGAAAGACATCAGACTGTTGGAAGGGGTGCAGGACAGAGCGACTAAGATGATCCAGGGTTTTGGAGGGGAATTCATATGAAGAAAGGCTGAACAGGCTTAACATGTATTCCTTGGAGGAGAGGAGGGTTATGGGAGACTTGGTCAAGACCTTTAAGTATCTGAAGGAGATAAGTAAGGCAAATATAGGAGAGTTATTCCAGATCAGAAGGGGGAGGGATATTAGAGGGCATCAACTGAGGTTGTGGGGGGAAATTCAGGATGGAAATCAGGAGACATTATTTCATGGAGAGGGTGGTGGACAAGTGGAACACTCTTCCTGAGGAGGTGGTTTCCTGTAGGATGGTGGGATGCTTCAGGCGAGGATGGGACACAGTCAGGGGAGAATGGTTGTGGGGCAGGGAGAGAGGGTTAGGGCAGCTACAAGTTGAGGGGCTAGCTGCACAATCGAGCAGATTCGATAGACCATGAGGCCTGTTTCTGCTGGCATTTTTTATGTATGTATGTTCATATTGGAAAAGAGGTGTACAGAGTAAAGGAAGGGAGCTGGAAGAAAGGTTTGTAGAGTAAAGGCAGAGGACTAGAAGAGAGGTTTGTGGAGTAAAGGCAGTGGATTGGAGGAGAGGTTTCTATCGTAAAGGCAGAGGATTAGAAGAAAGGTTTGTAGGGTACAGGCAGGAAATAGGAAGAGAGTTGTACAGAGCAAAGGTGGGGGTTGGAAGAGAGGTTTGAAGAGTAAAGGAAGGGAATTAGAAAAGAGATTTATAAAGTAAAGGAAGGGAATTGGAAGAAAAGGTTACAGAGTAAAGGCAGGGACTGAAGGAGAGGCTTGCAGAGTAAATAAAGAGGATTGGAAGAGAGATTTACAGAGTAAAGGCAAGGAATGGGAAAAAAAGCAGAAAACACATGAGATCTTACTCCAAAGCTTAATTGTATAGCCAAATGGTAAATCTAACAAGTACTACCTAACCCTTTTTACATAGCATAATTATTTTACATGACTCATTAATATGTATCCAAAACCTCTACAGTCCAGACTTTGTTGATAAGGTGCTTAAAACCGTCAGCCAGAAATACCAGAAACTGTGATTTCAAACCACAAAATAAATGAAATTGTAAATAAAAATGAAGAGAAAATGCACTAGTGATGTGGATTAAAAACAAACGAAGGGGATAATTATTGATGTTAGAGGAAAAGACATCTATCGAGTATAGAGACTCTTTACATTTTGATATGTTAATCTGAACATCTCTAAATATAATAGCACTAACCTGCAAAAAATCTACTCTGTCTTCCTTTAATTTCTATGCTTTTCATGCTGTGGTGCTACATTATAGGCACTGACATTTTCTATTAATAGGCTGCTACTTCTTTTAATCATGCTCTTACACGTTAGTTTTTCTCTGGTTGACAGTTTTGTTGATTTAATTGTGTTATTTGTATAGTTGCACTTTGCTGTACTCTGTATCTGTTTCTGTAGTTGTCCACATTTGCTTGCTTACCTGTTTTTTCTCATAGGCTGGAATCCCAGCTTCTGGTATTTTGGGACCACAGGTTTTAAGCACCTTATTAGCAGAGTCAGGATAAAAGAGATTTCAAATACATATTCAAGATACATGGAAAATAATGATGGTACGTAATGTTTTAAGAACCCTGCAGATATAAACGTGCAATATCTGTTAATCAGACACTGTTGACCCCCTTAAGCCTCAGTGTGTCTGGTTTAAAAAACATATCGTGACTGGTCACATTCTGTAGAGATTGCTGATGTAGCTGGTAGTTTGATTTTAATTCTTTTTGTTTTCTTTTTAAAAGTGAAAAATGGACTGCCCATTATACTGGTGCTACCATACAAAAATGTGTTTTGTTTGCATTCTTTGGTCAACTCCCACTGTATCTTTCCTGGACTTGGGGACACCCCCAACACGTCTAGCCTGTTATGATGCAGTGGGAGGAGAGAGGAACTATTGCATTGTGAGTGGCTGCACTGTTTGGGGTGTTTGTAATGTTCAAGAAGTATGCAGGAAGAGTAAATCAAGGATTTGAAGCAAAACAAGGTTGTGTATAATTACACCATTAGCATGCATTTTAGTCCTCTAAGAAAGGAGACAGATTAAACGAACAGCAACACCAATGAATTTTAGAGAAGCAACCAATCATGAAATGTGGGTATTGAACTAGAAATAATATGATGCATAAATGGTTGACAGTAACCCTTTAAGTCCCACCCCTTGATGAAGCACATGTGTTATGAAGCGAAGTGCTGCAGATTACTCTCTTACTGGATTTACTGTTTGACAATAAATGAGCTTCTGCATTTTTGGAGAGCAGTCTCTTGTATTTCTGTGTTTATCAGTGTTGTTCTGCACCCGCCACAAATTCAGGTGCATGTGAGTACTGCATTTCTTTACCTGGAAGAGTGGTAAGTAGAATAAAAGCAGGGGACTGGATGAGAGGTTTGTAGAGTAAAATTAAGGGGTCTGGATGTGAGGATTGCAAAATAAAGATAAAGGAAAAGCAAAGAGGTTTGCAGAGTAAAGGTAGGGGATTGGAAGAAACATTTGTAAGGGCAGGGGTTTGGAAGGTTTATAGAGTAAAGGCAGGGTATTAGAACAGAGGTTTTCAGATTCAAGGTATGGAGTTGGCAAAGAAGATTGCAGAATAAAAGAGTAAAACAAAGGGGTTTGCAGAAAAAAGACAGAGGACTGAAAGAGAGGTTTGTAGAGTAAAGAAAGAATTAGAAAAGGGGGTTGTAGAGTAAATGAATGGGATTGTAAGAGAGGTTTGCAGAGTGAAAACAAGGGTTTGAATAAGAAATTTGCAGAGTAATGGCAGAGGACTGGAATAGGGGTTTATAAAGACAGGAGTTTGGGAAAAAGGTTTGGAGAGGAAAGGAAGGGGGCTGGAAGAGAGGTTTATAGAGTAATGTCACAGATTGGAAAAGAGGCTTGTGGAGTAAAGGAACGGAACTGGAAGAGTGGCTTATAGAATAAAGGAATACAATTGGAAGAGAAGCTTGTGGAGTAAAGGAAGGGAAGTGGAAGAGAGTCCTGTAGAGTAAAGGAAGGGAAGTGGAAGAGAGGCTTGTAGAGTAAAGGAATGGAGTTCGAACAGAGGCTTGTAGAGTAAAGGAAGGGAATTGGAAGAGAGGCTTGCAGAGTAAAGGAACAGAATTAGAAGAGAGGCTTATAGAGTAAAGGACAGAAATTGAAAGAAAGGTTTGTAGAGCAAAGGAATGGAACTGGAAGAGAGATTTGTGGAGTAAAGGAAGAGAACTGGAAGATAGGCTTGTAGTGTAAATAAGGGAATTGGAAGAGAGGCTTGTAGAGTAAAGGAACGGAATTGGAAGAGAGGCTTGTAGAGTAAAGGAATGGAATTGTAAGAGAGGCTTGTAGCGTAAAGGAAGGGAAATGGAAGAGAGGCTTGTAGAGTAAAGGAATGGAATTAGAAGAGAGGCTTACAGAGTAAAGGAAAGGAATTAGAAGAGAGGCTTATAGAGTAAAGGACAGACATTGGAAGAGAGGCTTGTAGAGCGCAGGAATGGAATTGGAAGATAGATTTGTGAAGTAAAGGAAGAGAACTGGAAGAGAGGTGTGTAGTGTAAATAAGGGAAGTGGAAGAGAGGCTTGTAGAGTAAAGGAATGGAATTGGATGAGAGGCTTGTAGAGTAACAGAACGGAACTGGAAGAGAGGCTTGTAGAGTAAAGGAAGGGAACTAGAAGAGAGGTTTGTAGAGTAAAGGCAGCAGACTGGAGGAGAGGTTTTTAGAGTAAAGGCAGGGGATTGGCAGGGTTACCATTCCCCTGTAAGTAAATAAAAAAAGTGTTTACTTTGAACTGTTTGATGCTGTTATGTGGACTGTTCAGGATACCATTTTAATGAGACAGGAAAGACAATGAGTGAACTAATGTGTCCTAGTGGTCAGAGTGCAGGCTTTGAAACCAGGACGACCTGGTTGATATCTCGTCCATGTTACTTACTTACTGCATGACCATGACAGACCAATTGACCTCTTTGTGCTTCCTTTCCCCTCCCAGCTACACAATTCTTTAGAAGCAGTAACAGTGAGATTTTTCATGATAGCTGGGATAGCCTTTGAAAATAAATTGTTAAAATAAAAGAGAATGAGAGAGTTCAAATTAACTCTGTTAATTGTCTCCTTTTTGTTTCTGGCAGCATTGATGGCAAATTTGAGATTACGCTGTACACTAACGTACTAGTGTCCCCAAATGGATGCATCTACTGGCTGCCCCTTGCTATCTACCGCAGTTACTGCTCGGTCTTAGTCACCTACTTCCCCTTTGACTGGCAGAACTGCTCCTTGGTGTTCCGGTGAGTCTCAGCTCAGACTGTCTACTGTTACTACCCTGCTGCAGAATTAGGGTTTGGGGAAGGGAGATTTCACTCTGTAGCCAGATTGCATGATAAAACTCATCAAACTTATAGGGGAAGACTACACAGACTTAACTGGAAACGTAGGATCAAGATGTGCTTCTGTGTGATAGCATTGGGAGGATCTGTGAAAAGGAGGGTTAAGTGACTTCTCCTATGATCAAAGGGTGTCCAAATTAAATTTGTTTAAACTTAAGTGTAGGAGAATGTATGAAGACTAGATCTTGGTATACAGGGTGCTTCAGGACGAAGACATTAGATCATGTGTGGGACCTGAATTTCTGAACAGAAAATTCCTGACTAATACATATCAATTTCTGGTAAAGGGAGAACGGTTTAAATCTGACTGAAGGAGATACTGTTTTAGCCAGAGAGTCATCTCAAAGTGGAATATGCTTCCATCCAGTGTAGTAGACGGTAACACCCTTTAGGCCTGGAAGAGTAGCCTGGATGAATATCTGGGCAGCACGGATATCAGTTGCAGTATCCACTGCTGAATGGTCGACATTCATGATGGGCATGTTGTCTTCTTATTTTTGCTCTATTTTATAATCCTACAAACAGCATCCTGACCTGCTTTCAGCTCATTTCCAGATGCATCCTGGGGGCTGGGGAATGGGTACAATTGACTAGTACAGATCAACACAACAAAGCTTAGAATAGTGCAGAAGTACATTACAGCAATTAATCACAGCACGATGCAACAGTGATACAGAAACGAGGTACGGAGTATAACACCTAAAGCATTGCAGTGGGGAAGTAACTGGCAGCAAATAAATAACTGAAGCAGAATCCAGAGGCAGGAGCAGCAGTGTGCAGAATGTTAAGTAACTGTGCAGGTAGCCTGCCCAGCTGAACAGATGAGGATTTTATAATGATGTATCTGAATGATCATTATCGGCTATGTTCAGAGATCCTGTTTAAGCTTCAAAAACCATCATTGAAATCATAATAAAAATAATTAAATATCAACATTAAATTGCCGCCAATCAAAAAACCATGGTGATATGGAGATGGTGATTATGATTAATGATGATCTCATATCTTCATGATTTTTCATGACTGCCCATGAGCAAGATTACAGAAATACATTTAAAAAATCAATTTTTCTTTATGCTTTGTCTTAAATTTGGACATTTTTATTGAAATAATCAGTTATGATATGTACTTCTGTTGCAGAGGCTCATTGCTTTCAGTTATACTTACTTTGATACCTCACATCCTACTGGTGTTAAAAAGGCTGATATTCATTTATATGTCCCCATTAAGTGGCTCCTTTTATGTTTGTGGTGACTTCCTAAAAGTACTTGGTTTGTGCTCAAAACCTTTTCTAATAGTTTGCAAACTAGTACTGCCAATGCAAAATTAATTTAAAAATAGAAATTACCATTGGTTTGTTCCATAAACTGTGCTTTTGAAACATGCAAATATGTATACTATACCAGACATTGCATGTACTCTTCCTAATGGGATTAAAAATTAACTTTACATGATTTACATTATAATTGATAATTGATATGGCTTTGCTATGTGACATTCATATTTTTAGAATTGTAACAAATAAAACTTTAAGTATTACTTCTGCGACTTGCAATCTTATAATACTGAACTAATATAATCATCAGTGATCATCACTTGATCATCCACAGATCATCAACGACCATCATGCTGCTTTCAGTTTACAAAAATAATCAATAATCATCAGCTGGTGATTTGAACATTCATGTTTGATGATTTAATCATGATCTAGATGATAATCTTATGGTAACATTTGATGATTAACAATAATCAGTCATGACTAACCTTCAAAAATCATGACTAATGATTTACCGATTCACATGGGCACAGTGGCAGTGTGTAACATTGCATTAGCTGGGTCGTTTGGCAACCCTGTGTATAATTCAGGATAGAGCAACAGTTGAAACTGACATTACCTAGGTGAAAAGAAGGTATAAGACACATGGAGGGTTCAGTTGCGTTTGTAGACATGGGCCATGAAGTCATGGAGGAGACCCGGGGAAGAAGGCTTTTAGAATTGAAGGAGAAGAGGTGGAGAAAACAGCAGGGGGGAAAGCTGGACCAGAGTCAAGAGAATCTATGCACAAAAGCAGATTGACTTGCAGATGATTTTCTGCAGGGGAAAGAGAGAGAGAGAGTATTAGAGTTTCGGAGGGAATAGGTGGGGGTAGGAGGGAGGGGAGGAGGGAGTTAAGATGGAAGAATCCTCCAAACCTTAATTTGGAAATAAAAGAATCTCACTGGACAAGGAGCCTACCTGCAAGAGAGGGGAATAGGAGGGAGAAGAAGAGTAAACAGTGGGGACTGTGAGAGGGGCAGTCAAGGGTGAAGGGACAGAAGGAATGAAATAGGGGGTTCAGTCTGACAAGGGTGGATTTGGGTGCCACACTATATACAGCATTACCATAGTCAAAAACTGAAGTGATCGTCTTAAAATTGATCTCTCTATAGATAGAAGGTGGGATGCAAGCTTTGTTCTCATGTATTGCACCAAGATTAGGGTAAGATTTTTCTGAATTGCATCTACCTGGCAGAAGAAATTGAGGTGACAGTCCCAGATACTTGAAAGAAGCAACCTCATCAAGTTCAGCCTTGAAAACAGTAGGGGGTTAGATTCTGGTGCTGTCTGATGCCAAAAACCTTTGAGACTGTTTCCTTAAAACTGACTGTAAGATCCGTAGAGCAAAGTTAGAGCTGACTGTTGTTGAAACCCATTTGTGGCTCAGCAGCTAGAGCAGAGTCAGAGTCTTGAGGTGACAACCAGCATCGTCTGTGTGCATATGTATGTTAGAGAAGACAAACACTTCTAAAGAGCATTGAGGTGGATTGAGAACTGGCTAGAACCAATGATAGAGCTTTGGGGTACACCTGAACAGAGTGGAAGTTGGGGGAGAGGGTTAAACCTATACAGACTGCTTGAAACCTACTCTCAAAGTTGGAGCTAAACCATCTTAGTGATCAGAGTCCTGCACTCTTAAGCTTGTCCAGGAGAATGGGGTGGGAAACAATGCTGATAGCTTTGGCCAATAAAGATGGCAAAGGTGATTAGGCCCTGATCCACTCCCATTCAGAATCTAGTTAGTGAGTCGAGGAAGGGAGGTGGCCATGGAGTGAGTCTTCCTGAACCCAAACTGGTATGGGGTAAGGTAGAAAGAAGAGCCCAGAATGGAAGGAAGTTGGGAGAAAACCGGGTGTTTTTGGAGTTTGTCCAAGGTCAGTAGGCACAAACTGTACCATACCTGATCAGTAATGGCTACCAGATTCCTGAGCAGAATGCATTGTGGGGGACAGGGGCTATTTTATCCTTTTGCAAAGCCACCACTAGTCATTGAATTCTGAAGTCAGGCAGACAGAGGACTACCTTAGTCTGTTGTGAACTGGTGTCCCTTTTTGGTGATCCCGGGAGAAGACTGTTATCTAATGAATCCTTTACTAGTGTCTGACATGCTGGAAACAAGCTGCCCACAGCTCAGCGTGTTCCCTTCCAGTCAGATGTTCCAAATAAATGAATATTCCATTGTGGGCAGGATTTTCACAAGTCCCCATCTTTGTGTGCACTGGTGGATTCTCAGAAGAGCTGCTCTACGCCCACTAGAGGTAGTCTTCAGCTGGGGCAATGAGCAAGCCACCAGACATATACTGTAGTAAGTACTGGTAGGCTCTTTTATATGCTGGGGCAGGGGGTGTTGCCATGGGAATAGTCCTAGCCATCTGGCTGAGTGTAGAAGGCTTTTCTTAGGTTTTGTTATGCATTTGGCCTTAATAACAAAAGTTCTTTAGTTCTGTGTACCAGTACTCACCTAGTATTCATAAGAAGGTACCCACTCCCTCCGATCCCAGCTGAGGCGTTTATTTCATTCTCTGTTCTGTTTGTTTGGGTTCCATATGTAAGCCCCCCTCTTGATGTCTAGGGGTATACCTGATGTTACACATGGGGAAGGGGGGCACTTACAGTCTGAACACACTCTCAGAAAATATTGCTACTCTTTACCTGGGTCCAGATGAGATGTCTCAGGGGGTGCCAACTTTACTTAATGGCCCAGGGGCACAGCAGCTGTGGGGTCAATCCTGGTTAGTGCACAAACACAATGAGCCAAATGATTGTCCATTGTCCACTCCAGATTAGAGAAGAATGAACAAATGATTTATTTGGTCACAACTGATTGATTCACTGCATGGAGCGGTGGGTGCAGCAAATCACAATGGTGGGAAACTATTTAGGGCAAGATGCCCAATACAGTCTGCAGTATACCTTTAGTTGTTAAAAGGTCTTTCCCTGCAGTGCTGCCTCAGAGCTGAATAGGCTCACAATCCTGGCCGCAGTAACACACACAGCCGAAATGCAGGCTGCAGTTACATTGGTTCTCCTCAGAACTCTCACCTGCATGAAATTTACTTTACTTTTCACAAGATTACAGGGCAGAAGTCACCGGCCACACAGCACACTACCCGCTACAGGGTGTAGAGTAGTGGAACACGTTCGCAGTCATATCCATGACGGGAGGCAAATCCGGGATCCACTGGGTGACAATATTTGAGACAGCATCCAAGTCCCTGGAAATGCTGAGTCACCTCTATTCCAAGCCTCTGTGCAGCTCCAAGCATCCCAGGGCATTTCTGCTAGCCCTGGCCACCCCAGAGACCAGTGCACAAGTCCGCTTCTTGAACTGAATAGGCTCCCCAGTATCTCAAGGCCAAGCCAAAGTGCAACTGGAAAGGGATACAGGCTGCTACCTCTGAGCTCCATGCAATCATGGACTGCCTCCACTATGGTGCCCCAACAACCTGGCCCCAGACCTGCCCTCCGCTCATCCGCAGATGAGGAGAGTTGGGGGGACTCATCTGTGCTTCCTCACCAAGGTGGCAGAGTGTCACGAGGTGGGCCACATTTCTTCTACCCGGGCGTTGGCTCCCACTGACACAGGCCTCCCTCAAACAGGCTTAAGACTCCTTTTGGCTCTGACTGCTACATACTATACCGGTCTTCGAGGGCGGCAGGCCAGGGTAGCAAGCATCCCACCCCAGCCCCAAATCTCGGCCCTCAAGGCCAAAAACAACTTGTGCCACCTCCTCACTCTTCCTCCCTTCCTCTCGCTCTTATCACGGGCCAAAACTTTCCCCCTCTATACCCTCTGGGCTGAGGCCTCCCCTGGTGGCAGGCAGGGCCCCAAGCACCAGTCACTAAGACTCCTCTAAATTAGCTAGTAATCTCCCAAGGGGTGCTTACACATATATGTGCACACTGCACCCTTGTGTATGAAAATGTAATTATCTGTGCAGAACCAAATTGTACATTACAGAAAGAATAAGGTAATTCTGGGAGTCACAGGTTTCCAGTTGCCTTGGTGGTCTAGCTGATAGTACAACTGGAATGATGTTCTGGGTGGCCTGGGTTCAAATCCCAGATGATAATGTATTTATTGCTCTCTTCTGTTTGTTTGGGTTCTATATATGTGCACACCACACCCTTGTGAATGAAAGAATAAAGATATAGCCAAATTAAGTAGGGAATGCCAACAGCAGCTAGAGAAAACTCTGCACTTTCTGCAGATGGTTCACCAGCAGGAAGACACTCGGTTGCCCCCCCTCAACTGAAGAGGGCAAAGGCGCCTCTAGATGCCCACATCTTGTACCAAACTGAAACTGCTCTAACTTTCCTCTGACGATACTCCTATGAGGTCAGTGCCAGAGTCTCCCACCTGCTGGCATATTGGCTTCACAAGCAATGCCATTCTGTGATGATCCTTGCCATGATTCGTCTGCCCTCTGGGGCTCGGCTTACAGAGCTATACCGGATCTAGTGTACCTTCTGCTCTTATTACCTATCTGTTTACAATCCAGAACAATATGGGGCAGAATTTGATAAGGCCTCCAAGAACCAGGTTCTACCCTCATTAATGAAGTTATGTATTTTTAGTTAGTTGTTTAACCAGGAGTAGCACACTAAGCTGAAAGTTTTTATACAGGTGTGACCTGGGAGCACAGGGAAGTTAAATGACTTGCTCAGGGTCACACAGTATGCAAGTGGAAGCCGTGGGATTCAAACCCAGGTCTGATCTGGTGGATGTTACCAGATTTGCAGCTCAGAGCCTTAAACCACTGCGCTATACTGCCTCCCAAATGGACTCCACCACCCCAACCCCCACCCCATTTGAATATATACAGTAATTTCCATGATCCCAAAACCAGACAAAAAAACTTTTATGCAGTTCCTATCAGCCTAGATCAGTACTCAACACAGACTATAAATACTTTATGACTGTCTTTTACCATAGGCTTGACAGGGACCTCCCCACTGTGGTGGGACTTGACCAGACCAGATTTGTCCATTCCAGAGCGATAGCAGACAACATGCAGAGAATGCTGCACGTATAGTATTATTCATGAAATGCAGAGGCACTGGTCCCCCTTGGTCCTCCTCAGTCTAAATGCTGAGAAGGCCTTTGACTGGGTCTTCTGACCCTTCCTATACTCTGTCCTGGGAAGGCTGGGATCCCCAGTCCCCCTCATTCATAAAAACTATATTTACAAAAATATGAAGCATGAAACACAACCTTTCAAAAGCACTGAGAGGGGGAAGTCTCTACATATTATTAGGAATTCATGGAAAGTAAGCATTATAGAGCCTTGCCGAGAAGCTGATCCAAAGTCAGGTGAGAGGGCTGCCTTTTATCAGCACTTCCTACTACTTCTGTGATTAGTATTATGTTTCACAGCTGTGAAATGTTTATCTATTCTGACCTGTGTAAAAAGCCATGTAAATGTGTTTTTTGGCTCAGTGATGTTTTTCCTATTCTTCCAAATAAACATTTTGCTACTACAAATTTATTACTACTGCAAAAATTGCACTACTACAAATATATTATTACAAAGTTATTACTATTACAAGCATATTAGTGTAAACTTATTACTAATGTAAACATATTACCACATAGTTCCACTACAAACATATTACTACAAACATAAGACTATAACAAACAACTATTACAAACATATTAGTACAAACGAATTACTACTAAAAACATATTACTGCTGCATGCATAGTACTACTACAAACATTCCTGCTACAAATATGCTACAAGCACATTGATATTATAAACATATTAATACCACAAACATAGTACTGCAACAAAAAAATACAGTACACATATGACAATTTCCATAAACAGTGGTGCCACAAAGGAAATGACTGCTGCAAACAGTGCTACTTGTGACACTGTACTACTGCAGATATACATTATTACTACTACTGAACTACAGCTAGTCTCCTTTTGAAGACTGGTTGTAGTACTTAGCAACTAGATGGAACAGGGAGTTATTTGCTCAACATACCTGTTATTTTGGAGTATACATGAATTGGAACTTGCATGAATTTTTTTTTTCTTTTTACTTCTGTGTTTATTTATTGACTGAGATTACTTGACCAGGAGAGGCATGCTAATCCAGGGCTCATTTCCAGGTGGGACCCATGGGAGAAGTTACAAGAGGGAAAACATAGTATAGCTGTAGTAGTAGAGTTCATTTATTATAGTAAAC
Organism: Neoceratodus forsteri; assembly: GCA_016271365.2. Taxonomy (NCBI): domain Eukaryota; kingdom Metazoa; phylum Chordata; order Ceratodontiformes; family Ceratodontidae; genus Neoceratodus; species Neoceratodus forsteri. The sequence goes on from CM028137.1 coordinate 959,855,199, forward strand.
ACAGTAAAGTGTCAAATGTGAGTTACACCAGAACATAGTAAGAGGTACAGTTTACAAACATTACACGGGTAACCCGAGGGAGTCAGTACAGAGTTGTAGTTGCATATTGCAGGGTACCAGGGTGTGCCCCTCAGGACATGGACAGGTGAAGAGGGGTGGGGATCCTAGGTGGATAAAGCAAGCTGCAGGTGGACAGTTTTGAGAAGTGTGTCAGCAAGGCACATGCTATAGACGTACAGTAACTAGCTGTTCCTTCATACCAGATATCCATTTTGCATGCGAGTTAATTGTAGTGCACACTATGGAAAGCAATGAACTTTACCTACATCACAAGGTAGCACAATACATGTATCATGCTAGATATATTGCTGTACATACTGCAATATATCAGTGAATAAGATGACTTGTCTGAGAATCTGTTGTAAGCATATGGCACCAGGATAGCACTGTGTTTTCTGCCTTTCAGGTCCCAAACCTACAGCGCCAATGAGATTGACCTGGAACTGACAGTGGAAGAAGATCAGGTCATTGAGTGGATTATGATCGATCCTGAGGCATTCACAGGTACAGCAGGTGGAGGGAGCAGGTAGAATCCAATAAGGTTGTGCTGTAGTAGCACAGCAGACAGCACTCTATGAATTAGATCAGAGCCTACAGGAGTGGGATCCCACAATGCTTTGCTGTGGTGGATCACCAGGTAGCATGCTGGGAATTAGAACAGAGATTTGGGGGTGGGGGCCCACAAGGCTGTGCTGTGGTTACTCAGCAGGTAGAGCAATTAAACAGTAATACATGACAAGGTGTGGTTTATCATGGGATATTGTCATACCTTGGGTGCCTTTTGAGACACGAGACCACAGACCAAGTGTTTCAAAAACCCAAAAAGAAACAATATCCAGTGATATGCCACATCTTGGAGTGTTTTATTGCCTCTGTGACTTGAATTAAAATTGGTAGAAATAAATAAATGTTTTTAAATATGTGAAAAATGATTTTTAAGGGGTACTGTAGGAGTATAGTTTCACAAAATAGTTTGATATAGGTTGCAGTCAACATGTGGCACTGTTGTAAGAGCTGGAAGTAGGTAGTGTAGGGACATCTCCGTATGTTTTCCCCAGCCAAGCATGCGCATTCACTCACACACACACACACACACACACACACACACACACACACACAGACACGCAGCTTGAAAAAACTATGCCTCTGCGGTCTGTGCCTCTCTATGCTATCTGTGCACTGTTCTTTTGTTGCTGGAGAGCTGCCTGCCAGTGTGCACCTCAGCTCATCAAGCTGCTATTTTTTGTTAAGAGCCTAGGTTGGCGGCATTTGTAATGGGCTGATCTGAGTGTGTTTTTTAACAGCCACAGTATCCATAGAGATCATGTTCTTTACAATCTCTATTATGGTAATGTGTTATGCTGTTTGGTTCTGGTTTTTGGTGTAGCATGCATGCAGGAGAAATGCCATTGTTGGCATGCGTTCTGGTGGCTTTCTGTGAAGCACAGCGAGAAGCTGTTGGATACATTTCTGGTGAGTGAAGAGGCTGGTGTCTGGAGGGTTTTTGAAGCTGGGATTAGTAGTGACTGGAGGGGGGATCCCACAAGGCTGTTCTGTGATGGTTCAACTGGAAGTGCATTGGGAATTATAAAAGGGATTTAGGGGATCCTACATGGCTCTGTTGTGGGGACTCGGCTGGTAGTGCACTGGGAATTAGAACAGAGACTGGAGCAACTGGGGCTTTTCTCACCTAAAGAAAAGACTGAAGGGGACATGATAATGGTGATTAACTTACTTAAGGGTAGAGAGAAAGCTGAATCAAGCAAGAAACAACAGCAAGGGGCATAGGCTCAAACTGCAAGAGGTACGTGCACGGTGGGATGTTAGCAAGTATTAGTTCACACAAATGGTGACAGAATGTGGTGGCTGCTCCCTGAAGATGCAATAGAAATAAAAACAGTTGTGTGATGCATACTAATGTAAACCCCCTACCAATTTCAGGGCTTACCAGTAGCCCAGTTATTCCCATTTGCTCTCTTTCCAGGCATCTCCTAAAATACTGCAATTTTTTTTATTCCCCGCTCCTTGCCTGAGTCCTATTCTGTGCCCCGTGTAGCCCCAGAATGGCCCCAGTGTAGATTCAGCCCTGCAGGGCTCCAGAAATCCAAACCGTGATTACACACTCTGGTGCAGTGGGGATCGCATATGTGCCGATGGTGCTTTTGAACTCCCAACCACTCAACTTGCGGTTGACCGAGAAAGTGTTGCGGCGGTCCCGGTTTCCCCACCTGATCAGTGGGACCCGGTGACCACACAGAGCCCGCTTGCCAGGAAAAATAAAGAGATCCACAAGCTGTCTAAGATCAGGGCTCATGAAATATTAATGAGGCCAGAGCCCCGATCTATGAATATTCATGAGGGTCTGTTCTGCCCTTGGGGAAGTGGTATTTTGGCTACAGCCGAGAAAAGAGGAAACAAGAAATGTTCTAAAATAAGTAAACGTAACTGCCTGTATGTTTGGGAACAAATATTAAGAAGGGGGAAGTGTTTAAATAAAATAAATGCTCAACTCCTGATTTCACTCAGAAAGATAGCCTGCCTGCTGCAAAGGGAGCTAAAACAGTGGCAGCAGTGACAGGAAAATGGACTGAGCAAATAATTAAATCTGTGCAGCAACAGCAAGTACACATCCAAGGATACTAAAATGTGAGGCATTTGGGCAAATATCTAATTTATTCTGGCTGCACCAGGACTTTGGGACTGTATTATTTCTGCTTCAGGAACTATGTGTTTCAGCAGCCTTTACAAGCAGCCACAGCCAATAGGAAAGCTAGGATATCAAAGCCAGGACTTATGGGACATTAGCCAATACTCGTGAGAAACTTCCAAGTGCTCATGGGGGACTGCAGGGACCTCATTTCAGGTGCCAAAACAGTAATCCAACTGTGCATCGAGTAAGGTTCATGCATAATTCATGTTCTTGATTGACAGGATCTCCAACCAATCAGAGGCTAATCATCCAATAGCTTTAACCAATCAGGAGCCTCAGGGGAGCCCTATAAAAGACTGTGTTTTTCAGCAATTTTCCAGATTTGAGTGGGAACCCCCCACAGGGGTGGGGCCCAGCCCCCCCAGCCATGCAACTGGGCCTGGTGATCCAGCTAATCCTCTCCATCCAGGAGGGGGTGTTTGCCTTCTTTAGCAGTTAAAGTTAAAGCAATGTAATTTATGTAGTACCTGCTAGTCTGGGGATTGCCAGAATTTCCCCCAGGTGCTAGCCCTCTCTTCCACATTGGGGAAAGATGTGGATCTGCAACTTGATGACTTCAAGCCAGCTATGAGAAAGCTAATCGTTCCTCAGTTGTGAGAGGACGAGGACTGAAGAATTCAGGAACCTTGATTGCGGAGTTTCTACCATGAGGATCCTGAGTGATCACTCTTGTACCCCCCAGTGCAAGAATAAAGGAAAACTTGCTTAATTGGGGACCAAGTGACTGTGCTTGTAAGATCGTTATTTGGTTTGCACCCTACATCTGCTGTGCCTAACCTTAACCCAGGGCGGGTGGACTCTCTTGAACTGTTTTTGCTGATTGTGAATTTGTGACTGTCCAATTGGTTTGCACCATGCATCTGCTGCACCTAACCTTAGCCCAGCGCAGGTGGATCCAATTGTTCTGGGGGGGACCCAAGTGAGCCCAGAACAGGGTATAGATGTACTGATATGTGATATCTGCTACGGAGCCTACAGGACTGGAAGGGGAGCACTCAGTACAGGGGCTCATCCTGACTTTGCCTGGGAAGTCCTGTGTTATCTAACAAATCCGGTCAAGATGTCCAGTGGAGCTGCAACCTACAGCCATGTACCACGAATAGGACTGAGACCTTAGGTCTACTGATTGTGACTATTGTAACCTGGAAAGAACTGTTCTATGCAAATATGACCAGGGCGGCCACCCTGGCCCCTGGTTGAAGGCGCTATCCCTTCATCGAATGTACCCAATGTGTCTGAAATATGAATTTACTGAATGTGCTAACATATAAACGTGATGGATGTTCAGAAATGATAATTGTTTTCCCAACCGACGTAACCGGCTGGTTACCTCCTGACTTTGTTCAGCCTACAAAGTGCAGGGCAATCCCTGCAAACCCCAAAGAGACTGTAAACAGTTTGTCTGCCTAACTGCTTCCAGTTTAAGCACTAATTTTCTGCTTATCAAGCTGGCCAATGAACAGCTGCGCCATCTACCAGGCCTGCAACCATCAAGGGACTCTAGTAACTGGGTACCCAGGTTTTAATGTGTGGGATTGCAGGGTCTCATACTAACTTTGGGAAACTGGTACCAGTGTGGGCAAGTGTAATTTCTGTGTTCCATCTGATTTTATGTAGTTAGATAGCCAGGGCTCTGGGCATCTTATTGGTCTAATGTGATTGCTTTCTGATTAATAACCAGGCTTTATCTCAGCTGGAGGGTTTTCACCAGCACCAAAACCAAACTAATCAATTGTAAATATTGTAAATAAGAATGATAGTGACTAAATGACCTCTATTCCTTCTGTTTCCCTGTTCCTAATCCCTATGCCCCCAAAATAAATACTGTTGTTGTTTTGCAAGTATGGTTTCATGAGCATATTATTAGAGAGAGTCTTTAATTGATAAAATGTTGAAATGTGGGGAAATGCTTAATTGGGTCATGTGTTGGGGTGGCTAAAGGTAATAGTGGGTGGTATGACATCCCAGGGGGTTTGCACCAGGTAACAGCTAAACCACTTAAATGTTAAACTCTGAGTGGAGGCACTGTGCAAAAGTAATATCTTGAAAAGAACCAGTTTTATGTAAGTTTGGGAACCTAGGCCCCTCCACCTGGGTCCTAGGTAGCAGGCAGGGGTAGTAACCTTAGGAATAGCACCACCTAGGGGTTACACTAAAATTAGAAGATTATCTAGGGAGAAGAGGCATATCACTGGATGTAATTGGATACAAAGGGACCTAACTGGATATAATGGGATATAACTGGATATGACTGGATAGCAGAAACTGGATACAACTTCTCAGACAGCAGGGAGACATATCTCTTGTCTATCTGCCTTTGTTGTCCCAATAGTAGTATTCATACTACAATGAAGTATGTCCCTATGTTAAACTCACTACCAGTTAGATAGGACTCATAGAAGCCTGCCCTTGGACACTGCCGATAGTGATAGGTGATAGGTGTTTATAGACACAGCAGGTCTACTGGAGTCCTGTTAGCTTCTTCTAACAGTCACTGATGGACCTTCTTGGGCCTCAGTCCTCTTAGGCCCTGTTAATTCCTAACTTTAGAAATTTCAGGGCAACAAAAATGGTGTACTGTTAAAAACAATTGCTGTACAAGATGTGCGAAATTTGATATAGCTACTGGGACAATCCTGGTATTGGTCGTGCTTGTTACCCTATTCAGATATAGGGATGGTTGAAGGTTACTTTGGAAAAGACAGAGTGAGGGTCATTCCCTGTGTAACAGCTGCTTGGTTTGTGCAGGTGAGGCACTTAGCACTGATTTCAGTAGCCTGTCAGTGGTTAAGGACAGGTGGAGACCCCAGACTGGGCGACTGGAAGAGCTTGGGCTGTATGGTTTGGAAAAGAGAAGATTAAGAGGGAACATGCATCTTGTTTTTAGAGCATTCCAGAAAATTGATCAGTGGAAATGCCTCGGATTACAGATTAAGGACAACCAAAATGTAGGAAACTGGCATAGCAGACAACTGAAGGGACACATGTATAACATGCCAAGAAGGAGGGCATAGTTTTCTCAGAGGGTGGTCTCCATGTAGAATTTGTTGCCTGATTCAGTAGTTCTAAGTAAAAACATGACATGCTTTAAAACTGGTCTGGACATGTATCTGACAGGGACTTGTATCCAAGGACACAACCACCGTTGAAATAGCGAACATCATGAAGGCACTAGTAGCCTAACTGTAGTTGTACTTTCCTGTGAAACCTATGCTGTTGATGAACGTAGGATCAGTGGGTAATATGCATGGATAACAGGACTGACCTTTTGTTTATCACAGGGATATGTTTGAGTGTTATCTCAGTAACAGCTCTGGTAAGAATTGTGCCCTCCCCATGTCCCCCACTGTGGTTTCTCCATGACACATGGACCATGACAGAGAGGTCGAGTACAGGTCAATAGTCAGCAGAATGGGGAGAGAACAAATAGAAACATAGAAGTTGACGGCAGATAAGGACCACAAGGCCCATCCAGTCTGCTCATTTTTTTCTACCTTATGTATGTGCCATTGGCTTGTACTCTGACAATGGACTATCTATTCATACTCATCTGTATTGCTCCCTTATGCCTATCCCATGCCTGTTTGAAGCCCTGCACTGTATTCCTATCCACCACTTCCTGAGGTAGGTCATTCCATGCATCCACCACCCTTTCTGTGAAAAAAACTTCCTCACATTACACCTTAATTGGCCTTCCTCTAATCTCACGCTGTGTCCTCTTGTCCTGCTGTTTTTCTTATATTGAAACATATTAGACTCTTTCACCTTGTTAATGCCCTTAAGGTGTTTGAATGTTTCGATCATATCACCTCTCCCCCTCCTTTGCTCTAGGGTATACATATTGAGCTCCATTAATCTGTTCTCATATGTCTTCTGATGCAGTCCCTGCACCATTTTGGTTGCCCTTTTCTGGACTGCCTCCATTTATTAATGTCCTTGTGCAGGTGTGGCCTCCAGTACTGCACGCCCCTTTAAGATAGTGCATGTTTAGTCAGCATACGTATTCATATAGTGCATGTTTAGTCAGCATACATATTCATACCTGTTTGTGAAGTGGGGAGGAAGGCGAACATGATGGACCTAGAGTCTTTTCCACCTCAGAGCAGCAGTGCAATGAATTTGGGAAAAAATGTGACCCTACTTTTTTTTTTTTCACTGTAAGATTCCAGACATCTTTTAGTTTTATTTGGTGGTAAAATTTTCTAGTTCCACAAAAATTTGAGTACTTTATAAATGTTCTAATTTACTTTTTCCTTAAAAAAGATGGGCACCATATTTGACTTAGAAATAGCATTGTAGACCCGGCAGGAGGTAGGGTCAGGAAAATAAAAACCTCATAGTGCATAGCGTAGGCAGTACCTAGAAAAGTAGATTCAACTGGTATGGCTAATATTTTTAATGACTATAACTGGAACTAGCTTTTTGGACCAATCATTTTTCATTGCCATGTTGCTTTAAATGATTATGTTACTAGGTCTTGACCTCTCCATTAGTTCCAGCCTCAGATGTACTGTGTGGCACATGACTCACTCCAGATCCGATGAACAAATATCTTCGGTGTGCGTGCAGAGTGTAGGTTTGAAGGTTTTCTAGTTGTAACGTCAACATTAGTACTCCAGGGACTTCTTCAGGGTGTGCTTCAGGGCTGTGAACCCTAAAACTCACCCCATTCCATAAGTAAATAAGCTGAGATGGGTACAATATATGAGAACCCCAAGGAACACCCCACACCCATTGTTGCTTGCAGGGTGGGGGTGGGTTGTTAGGGTCGGAAATCAAAATTCTCATGTTCTTTCCTCTTGCTGCATGGGGGGTGGGGGGTGGAAAGGCATTAGGGTGAGAGCCCCAACACCACATTTCCCTGCTTTTGTGGCATTAAGTTACCCTAATTGGTGCATTAATGCAGTTTTTTGCAAATTATCTATCTATCTGTATCTCAGAACTCACCACATCTTCAAAAAGTTTTATTTTTGGGTGGTATAAATAGCAATTATAAATTTCCATCAGTTATGAATGAGGAGAGATTCCTTTAGAAGAACTGCGATTGCATTTTCCTGACCTCTCCCTCTTGTGTTTGCTCTGATCAACAAATGAGGGAAAAAGCACTGAGTAAGCAACTTCTTTATCTTCAGAAAATGGTGAATGGGAGATCAAGCATAGACCAGCCAAGAGAATTATCAATGAGCGCTTCTCCAAGGATGATCTGGAGTACCAAGAGATTGTCTTCTACCTGATTATTCAGCGGAAGCCACTGTTCTACATCATTAACTTCATCATTCCGTGTGTGCTCATATCCTCCGTTGGACTACTTGTTTACTTCTTGCCTGCCAAAGGTAATAAGTGCATGGTTTATAAGTTTTTATAAAATGGCACTGGAAACTCCAAAGACATAATTGGCTGAAATATGTCACATGACTGTGCATTAAAATGCTTTCTACAATGGGTAGAAGAAATCCAATACTCTTATTGGCCAATACCAGTCATACGACCATGCAGTGACGTTGCCTGCCACATGGTCAGCCTGGTATTTAGCCTCTTCACAACCCTGTTCGCCAGCTCACACTACATAAATATCTGACAGCCATTTTTTCTACTGCTAACAATTCCCCCCCGCCTGTCTGACCACCTGCTCGGCCGACAGCAGTATTATTCCATGCTCAGCAGACCACACTATTATTCAGTGCTTGGCTCACATCATTATTATTCAGTGCTTGGCAGACCACACTGTTATTCAGTGCTTGGCTGACCACACTGTTATTCAGTACTCGGCTGAACACACTATTATTCAGTGTTTGGCTGACAGCACTATTATTCAGTGCTTGGCTGACAGCACTATTACTCAGTGCTCGGCTGACCACACTGTTATTCAGTGCTGGGCTGACAGCACTATTATTCAGTGCTTGGTCGACAGTACTATTATTCAGTGCTTGGCTGACAGCACGGTTATTCAGTGCTAAGCTGACCAACCTGTTATTCAGTGCTCGGCTGACCACACTTTTATTCAGTGCTCAGCCAACAGCACTATTATTCAGTGCTTGGCTGACAGCACTATTATTCAGTGCTTGGCTGACAGCACTATTATTCAGTGCTCGGCCGACAGCACTATTATTCAGTGCTTGGCTGACAGCACTATTATTCAGTGCTCATCTGACAGTGCTATTATTCAGTGCTTGACTGACAGCACTATTATTCAGTGCTCGGCTGACAGCACTATTATTCAGTGCTTGGCTGACAGCACTATTATTCAGTGCTCGGCCAACAGCACTATTATTCAGTGCTTGGCTGACAGCACTATTATTCAGTGCTCGGCCAGCAGCACTATTATTCAGTGCTTGGCGGACAGCACTATTATTCAGTGCTCGGCCAACAGCAACATTATTCAGTGCTTGGCTGACAGCACTATTATTCAGTGCTCAGCTGACCACACTGTTATTCAGTGCTTGGCGGACAGCACTATTATTCAGTGCTTGGCTGACAGCACTATTATTCAATGCTTGGCTGACAGCACTATTACTCAGTGCTCAGCTGACCACACTGTTATTCAGTGCTTGGCTGACAGCACTACTATTCAATGCATGGCTGACAGCACTATTACTCAGTGTTCAGCTGACCACACTGTTATTCAGTGCTTGGCTGACAGCACTGTTATTCAGTGCTCGGGTGACAGCACTATTATTCAGTGCTTGACTGACAGCACTATTGTTCAGTACTTGGCCGACAGTACTATTATTCAGTGCTTGGCTGACAGCACTATTATTCAGTGCTTGGCAGACCACACTGTTATGCAGTGCTTGGCTGACAGCACTATTATTCAGTGCTCGGCCGACAGCACTATTATTCAGTGCTTGGTCGACAGCACTATTATTCAATGCATGGCTGACAGCACTATTACTCAGTGCTCAGCTGACCACACTGTTATTCAGTGTTTGGCTGACAGCACTATTATTCAATGCTTGGCTGACAGCACTGTTAGTCAATGCTCGACCGACAGCACTATTATTCAGTGCTCGGCCGACAGCACTATTATTCAGTGCTTGGTCGACAGCACTATTATTCAATGCATGGCTGACAGCACTATTACTCAGTGCTCAGCTGACCACACTGTTATTCAGTGTTTGGCTGACAGCACTATTATTCAATGCTTGGCTGACAGCACTGTTAGTCAATGCTCGACCGACAGCACTATTATTCAGTGCTTGGCTGACAGCACTATTATTCAGTGCTTGGCTGACAGCACTATTACTCAGTGCTCGGCTGACAGCACTATTATTCAGTGCTTGGCAGACCACACTGTTATGCAGTGCTTGGCTGACAGCACTATTATTCAGTGCTCGGCCGACAGCACTATTATTCAGTGCTTAGTCGACAGCACTATTATTCAATGCATGGCTGACAGCACGGTTATTCAGTGCTTGGCTGACAGCACTCTTATTCAGTGCTTGGCTGACAGCACTCTTATTCAGTGCTTGGCTGACAGCACTCTTATTCAGTGCTCGGCTGACCACATTTTTATTCAGTTCATACTGTTTCACGTTTTAACACAATTGCTTTCTTTTCCATAAAAAATTGTTTCTTTTCTTTACAGTTTGAAAGGCATGAGTGCAACCACAAACATGTTCGCACTTTCACTCTAAACCCACTACAAGTGCTGTATGAGCACTCCAGTCTGTGAAACATCTTTCAAAAATAAATACCTTTGCTGCAGTCTGTCTCCCTACATCTAATAAAACATAGTCTTCATGTTTTTATTAACCATGATAGCATTTTGGTGGGGGTGGGGCATCTCAAGAAACTATATGAACCACAAGTATGGCAGCCTTCTTAGGAGGAAAGTCCTAAAGCAAAGCCATAAATACAAAGTAGTTCCAGCAGGTGGATGGACTAATTCAAAAATACTTTTTGTAAAGTTTTTATTTTTTACTTATTTATTCATTTATTTATGGCTGGCAATATACCCTAGAGGTTAGAGTAACAAGCTGTGAACGAGCTTGGTACATTCAGCAGATCAGACCTGGGTTTAATTCTCACAACCTCCACTTTCATACTGTGTGACTCTGAGCAAGTCACTTAACCACCCAGTGCTCCCAGGTTGCCCCTGAAAACAGGCACTTGTGCCTAGTGGGCCTTACTTGGTTACCAAAAGACTAAAATAAATAAAATAAAATTCATTGTTATAGTTACAAAATAATTTAAAAAAAGGCCATTGTATAAGCGCAATAACACATGGCAGGGTGAGCATTACGCTAGATTGCTGCACTTCCTGGGTGGCAGAAGGCACTGGGCCTGCAACTCATGCCTCACAGTGCACCTGGGGTTGCATGGTGATCTAGCATAATGCACACCCTGCTGTGTGTTATTGCTAGCTTAATGCACTTCCTAGGGTGTCAGGCACTCATCTATGCCTTGGGCCTCACAACCCTGATTAAAATGCTTTAATGCACACCTTGTTGTGTATTAATGCTCACACGGGTGCTATGAGAAATGTCTCTTATGGTATGAGAATGTCATCTTAGATGGTTTCACTGAGCGGGTTGCTTAGTGAGACTGAGTAGTTCTGCTGGCCTGTCTGTGTGTTAATGGTCTTGTACTACAAGAGACAGATGTATCTAAAAATGTAGTACCTATAAACTATTTTAAAATTACATGAGTTGGCAAGAGTGATTTAAATGTTTGAGATCCTGTTTATTTTTAGAAAAAGAAAATGCAATGCTCCTCTCCCCATCTCTGAGGTGGAACACACCATTTTTTTCTCATTTAATATGCTTTATTTAAATTTTATAACAATAAAAAGCATAACACAGAAGCACAAGGATACGTAATACAAATGCAGTGCTAAGAACAGATAAAGATTAACCATGAAAAAGGAACACACCATTTTTAACATTGCTATATGAAACTACAGCTGTACGCTGAATAAGATACCTTGAGAGTGAGAACTGGTTAAAATTATATAAGTGATTTATAATTAGAGCCCCCACTTCTCCATAGCACTTCAGCCCTGATTTCTGTGGCAGGGCCCCTAATGTTCTACAGTGCATCAGTCCTGATTGCTGTGGCAAGGCCCCTAGTGTTACAGTGCACTTCAGTCCTGATTTCTGCTGCAGGGCCCCTAGTGTTCTATGGTGCATCAGTCCTGATTTCTGTGGCAGGACCCCTAGTGTTACAGTGCACTTCAGTCCTGATTTCTGCTGCAGGGTCCCTAGCACTCCATTGCACTTCAGTCCTGATTTCTGTGGCAGTGCCCTGAGTGTTCCACAGCACTTCGGTCCTGATTTGTGCAGCAGGTCTCCTAATGCTCTGTGGCACTTCAGTCCTGATATCTGTGGCAGAGCCCCTAGTGTTCCACGGCACTTCAGTTCAGACTTCTGTGGCAAGACATCTAGTGTTCCATGGCACTTCAGTCCTGATTTCTGCAGCAGAGTCCCTAGTGCTTTGTGGTACTTTAGTCCTGATTTCTGCCACAGGGTCCCCAGTGTTCCACAGCACTTCAGTCCTGATTTCTGCAGCAGGGCCCCTAGTGTTCCATGGCACTTCATTTCTGATATCTGTGGCAGGGCCCCTAGTGTTCCACGGCACTTCAGTTCAGATTTCTGTGGCAAGACATCTAGTGTTCCACAGCACTTCAGACCTGATTTCTGCAGCAGGGCCCCTAGTGCTTTGTGGTACTTCAATCCTGATTTCTGCCACAGGGTCCTCAGTGTTTCAAAGCACTTCAGTCCTGATTTCTGCAGCAGGGCCCCTAGCATTTCACAGCGCTTCAGTCCTGATTTCTGCCGCAGGGCCCCTAGCATTTCACAGTGCTTCAGTCCTGATTTCTGCAGCAGGGCCCCTAGCATTTCACAGCGCTTCAGTCCTGATTTCTGCAGCAGGGCCCCTAGTATTTCACAGTGCTTCAGTCCTGATTTCTGCAGCAGGGCCCCTAGCATTTCACAGTGCTTCAGGTCCTGATTTCTGCAGCAGAGCCCCTAGCATTTCACAGCGCTTCAGTCCTGATTTCTGCAGCAGGGCCCCTAGCATTTCACAGCGCTTCAGTCCTGATGTCTGCAACAGGGCCCCTAGTGTTCCACGGCTCCACGACCGCCCAGCAAGTTCCATTACCATGCGGCATTAACATTGCAGTGAACACCACTAATGGGTGTTCCACGTGGATTGGAGTACCATGTGGATCCGGACCATGAATGGGGGGGGACAGAAGTACCCATGCTAAAATCGCACAGGTGCTTGTAGGCACAGAACAAATGAGAACAGAAGACAAACAGCTATGACATAGGCAGATATAATTGCACCAATACAGTAACCCCCCCAACCCTGCCCGGAGTAAGAGTACAAACATCCTGGTGGCTACCGGTCCTGCCCCCATCACTTGCACCATCCAATGACCTCAATACTCCTGTACTCCCCAGTGACTAGTGGTCCCTCCCCCATTACCCACCCCATCATATGGTCACAATACCCATGCACTCCTCGGTAGGTAGTGGTCCCTCACCCCATCACCCTCCTGACCAGTCCAGCACAACATGCCCTCCCAGACCACCCTCCCAATCCCCCACCATACAGTGAACAACAAATCATAGAGCAACAAAACAGTACCCCCTAGTGGTCACCTGACCATCCCTATCCTCCACCCCGTGAATGACATACAGCATCCCTGGTGGTCCAGTGTACGCCCTATACCACACTCAAGGGCAGGTGACAGGCACAGCCCTCCTCACTTCTCCATGGCCGGCAGCCCACTGAGCTAGCAAAGAATGGCCACAGGCTTGCACATGCACATGCTGATTCACTGATAGCTCAGTGGGCTGCCGGCCATAGGGCAGTGAGGAGGGCTGTGCCGGTCGCCCACTCTCGGGTGTGGGATGGGGCTGGGAGACATTTACCTTCTTGGGGGGTGGGGGGACACGCTGGACCATGAGGGATGCCATATGTCATTCATGGGGTGGGGATAGGGAGGGTCACTTGACTAGCAGGAGGTACTGTTCTGTTGTTCTATGATATGTTGTTCTCTGTATGGTGGGGTATTGAGGGGGTGGTCTGCAGCATGCAGGTGAATGGGAGCTGCAAACACAACAGAGGCAGGGGAGGGGCATGACAGCAGCAATCAGTGCACAGGAATGGAAGCTAAATGGGAGTCACAAACACAACAGAGGCAGGGGAGGGGCATGACAGCAGCAGTCAGTGCACAGGAATGGGAGCTAAATGGGAACCGCAAACACTACAGTGGCAGGGAAGGGGCATGACAGCAACAATTGGTGCACAGGAATGGGAGATAAATGGGAACCGCAAACACTACAGTGGCAGGGGAGGGGCATGACAGCAGCAATCAGTGCACAGGAATGGGAGATAAATGGGAACCGAAAACACAACAGTGGCAGGGGAGGGGCATGACAGCAGTAATCAATGCACAGGAATGGGGGCTAAATGGGAGTCACAAACAAAACAGAGGCAGGGGAGGGGCATGACAGCAGTAATCAGTGCATGGGAATGGAAGCCAAATCGGAGCTGCAAACATAACAGTGGTAGGGGAGGGGTATGACAGCAGCAATCAGCGTGCAGGAATGGGAGCTAATTTGGAGCCACAAATGAAACAGAGGCTGGGAAGTGGTATGACAGCAGCAATCAGTGCACAGTTAAGGGATGTGCTAGCAGGTCCAGCACAGCGCTGGCACAAATACAGTCACCTGTAACTGATGAGATGTCAGCTGGCTGGAACCACATCTGCTGGAATGAGAACAAACTGTCAAGCATGGGTTCCATGAGGGGGATGTAGGTGCAGGGGACTACAAAGGGGGTGGGGGCATGAAGGTGTGTGCTAGCCTCAGTTGGATGCTAACCAAACAGACATGCCACTCAAATATGTTAAGAGCCAGAGGGGTGGGCAGCTACTGCTTCATGATGGCTACCTGTACCGCTGGGAATGGGAGTGTAATGGGAAGCAGTACTGGAAGTTTGCAGCATACAACAAGATGAAATGCTCTGCCAGTTGCCACACAGCAGGGGGGGTGATGGTGGCTGTGCTAAAGGAACACAACCATGTGGTGGATGCAGGGGAGGTCGCCACATGGCGGGTTGTGGAAGGGATGAAAGAGGAAGCTGTCCTGTCCACGGAGACTCCACACAGAATAGTGGTTGTAGCAATGAACAATGTGTCCGCATCAGTCGCTGGGAAGCTGCCACCAGTACCATCCCTGTAATGGATGATACAGCATGTCCAGAAGGCATCCAGTGATACCCCTGCCCTACCAACATCCCTCACCGAGTGTGTTGTACCCCCGGAGTACACCTGCACCAGCACCTGAACAGTTCCTGCTATATGACGATGGGTCATCCAGTGACAGATTCCTGATATTTGGCACCCATCGGAATCTGGCGTTGATGGAGCAGTGTCTACATGCTGTGCAATACAGTGTGGTGATGCCCAGAGTGTACATCCTCATACCTGATTGTATCATGCCTACCTATACCCGTGTCCTGACTGAGCTGAGGAATCTGCACATTACCCTGAGCCCCTATCCATTATGATGGACTATGAGTAGGCTTCCATTAGGGTTTGAGACTGTGTTCCCAGAAACAGAGCATAGGGGATCCTTTTCCTCCCTGTGCCAGGCTGTCTGGCGCAAAGTCCAGGAGGTGCCAGCCTTGCATCTCTGGTACATCACGGAGGAGGACTTTTCCCTACACATGTGGATGCTGCCTACATTGGCATATGTCCCACCCACGGATGTGGTACCTGTGTATGAGATTCTACAGTCATGGGAGTTCTTCCTCCAGAATGAGGATGTCCTCAAACCTCTAATGGACTACTTTGAGGACACATGGGTTGGATGTCCAGTGGGCCAAGGGAACCATTGGCAGCCACTGTATCCAGTGGACTTTTGGAACTTCTACTCTGCTGTGTCTGCTAGGTTGCCCGTACCATCAACTCCATGGAGGGCTGGCACCATGGCTTCAACAACTTCATGGGCATGTGCCATCCCTCCATATGGAAGCTGATTGATGGGCTGTGGGCGGAGCAGGGCCTGAATGAGGCATGGATTGAACAGTCTGTGTCTGGGGGCATGCCTCCCCCTCCACGGAAAAAGTACTGGGTCACCATCAGGTGTATCACAGTGCTGGTGGAGGGGTATAGAAAGCACTCTGAATGTGATTACCTGCATGGCATTGCCCACAACTTTCAGCTGCAGGTCTGATGTTTTGCTAGCCCATGCCTTGGTCATGTAAATAAATGTGTGCACTGCATCCACACTGCAGTTGGTGTGCCGTTCTGTATCATCCTCTCCTCTCCTCTCCTCTACTCTACTGTGCTGTCCTGTGTGTGTGTGTGCCCCTTGCTGCCAGTCATCTGTCTATACTTTAAACATAGTGAGTGGTGTATGCCTTGTACAATCGCAGCAGTCATCTGGTGCTGCCCCAGCAACATAAACAGTATTGTCATGTTAGGCACTACATCTAGCAGGTGTTCGATAATGCAGCTGTTGTCCCACATTTATTGACAAAGACCATTGCAGAACACTACACATTGTTGTATGTCTGATTGTAAGTCCAGCATCATGTGCATGGTCAGTGAACTACTTGGTCAGTTCCATTCTCTACAACTGACATCCCCTCCGCAACCATCACTGGTCCTTGGTTCACAACACCACCACCATTACAGGACTTGTGATCCGAACTGGATGATATGCGGGTCTTCCCCCAGCACAACCCACATTTAAGGTCTGAGGTACTGTCGCTTTTGTACTGTTATGTCCGTGCAATGTGCACTCAAGGTCCTTTCATTATGAAACCATTACCTCGCAGTTCGATGGATTACTCCCTGGTTCACATCCTACCAGAGCCACCTATGCATGATGGCCCCATGGGCATTCGGAATCACACCTAGGCTGCTGTCATAATGTCCCTGGCTACTGTAGATATTAGTGATATATGCACACATGGTTCTGTTCATCACTGTATGTCTTTACTGCTACATTACATTATCTCTGCTTTGCATAGGTCTCGCACTGCAGTATGCATCTCGTACTCTGTAATGGCAGTCCATCATGCTAAGGCATGCCATGGACTGCAGTTCACAACATTGATGTCTTACTGTCTTTGATGACCTGTGTTACTAGCACACACAACTTCACATGACCGTCACCTGCTTGCATTCAACTGCTATTAGCATGGCGTACACTGACATGACCAGGATACATCTGGAAGAGCTACCGTCAACCCCCCCCCAACACACACACACACACACACACACACACACATTCACTTATACATATTCATTACTGGAGACGGGGTTGCTTGTGATTACATTTTATTTGGCTCAGTGAATGGGGAACTGCTGTGTACATGGCGGTCCCACTGTTCACATCCCACTACAGCCACAGATTCTTGATATCAGTCATACATTGTTTTACAGTGTTTGACTCCATTGGGTGACAGGTGGATTCACCCTTCCCCCAACAACCCTTCCATCTCCTTCCCTGATGTCACCTTGATTTGGACTTCATTTGCTCATTACACACGTGATACACAAAATCCCAACCCCTCATGGCCACAGTTGACCGGTTGCCATTTGGGTGCACTACCCCTCTCGATAGCAGGCCCCCTATTCTAACCTCCATACTGATGTGGAGACATTTACCTTACGGTTTACATTTCATTGTTCATGCTGAGTTTGACAGGCCTGGGTTGGGTCCTTGTTCCAGTTTGTTCCTGTCACTCCCATTTGCATGCATCGGCCCCT
Organism: Neoceratodus forsteri; assembly: GCA_016271365.2. Classification (NCBI taxonomy): domain Eukaryota; kingdom Metazoa; phylum Chordata; order Ceratodontiformes; family Ceratodontidae; genus Neoceratodus; species Neoceratodus forsteri. The sequence continues at coordinate 959,872,700 of CM028137.1, forward strand.
GTGTCCTCAAGACCCACCCTTCTATGCCCCCCCAGGGTTGCATTGTTCCGTCCAGTACAGTCCTGCCTCCCCACATGTTGCCCCTCCCCTGACTGTGTCCATCACTCCTGCATCCACTTGGCCACCCCTCCCCCATATGTTGCATCCATGCGGTGTTGGTCCCTGCGCCCTACCCACCACCTTGTGTCTCCCCCCAGGCTGCGTCCCACACATGGTCCTGTGCTCTTTCTGCAGCCCTCCTACCACTCGTTCACAGCCTCCTCTGTTTCAGCACTGTGCACTGCTGTGTGCATGTGGCGGATGTGTTTCACGTCACATTTGAACCGCGCTTGTGCGTCATGCAGCCAGGGGAAGTAAGGTGAGCTCCTACTGGAGCCATGGAGGAGAAGGGAGTAAGGTGCCCTCTTGGGGCTATGGAGGAGGGAGCAAGATGGCCTCCTATTGGGACCATGGAGGAGAAGAGTAAGGTAAGCTTCTATTGGAGAAATATAAGAGAAGAAGTAAGACTGCCTCCTGCTGTGGCCAGTGAGGACATAAAGAAGATGGGCTCCAGCTGGGACTATGGAAGAGAGAGTAAGGTGGCCTTCAGGGACCATGGAGGTGACAGAGGAAGATGGATTCCTGCTGGGGCCATGGTGGAGAAGGAGAAAGGTGGTCTCCTGCAAGGGACATGGAGGAGAAGAAGGAAGTCCAAACAGGATAAAGGGCAGATTATCATGAGCACTAGGGATGAGAGACCCACAAAAGGTTCTGAGGCTCTAAAAGGTTCTGATAAGCCAGAAAAGTTTCTGATAGTTACCCAGACCTTATCAGAACCTTTTGGATCAAAGTGCAAAAGCTGTTTTTTTGTATTTTTTAATATTTCTATTTTTCCCCTCCTACTGCCCCACAGAGCTGCTCCATCGGGAGTCGCCCATTAAGCCTGCTCCTACCAGTGCCTACCTTACGACCTCTGGTCCCTCCATCCAGCCTCAGCAAACTCCCCAGGTGGGGTCAGGGTCAGGCAGCCCCTGAATCCTTCAAGTCTTGTCAGGGTCCTGGGGTGGCAGGCAGGCACTGGCACATCAGGACCCGGCTCGGAGCTCTGTTTTCCCGGCTCTGAGGGGTGTTTTTCCCCATTCTGTAAGGGACATTGCCAGCCCCTGAAGTCAAGGCACAAGCACTGACATCCGCAATGTCCTCCTCCTAGATGATGCAGCCCCTAGAGGTGATTGGTCTGCAGGCCACTGCCCACGACCAATCAAACCCCCGAGTTGCAGATGTGCTGTCATGCCCCCAGCCTCCGGCAGAGGTCACCATGTGCCCGGGTTGGATTCCCACCCTCGCCCCAGAGAAGGTGAGCAGTTGTTGGACGCTCAGCCATTCTCCCCACCCTGGCCAACCCCTGGCTCCCTGGGTCTGCTCCCGAACCCAGGTCGCTGGCATGGTGCGAGGTGTGGCGTCCGACACCTCAACCCTCAGCGCCACTGAGCCAGCGCAAAAGCTGTTTCAACCATCATTGTCCACACTTAAGGTATTTTCAGTGAAGGGAAAGGAATTTAAAAAGAACTCGGAGTGGTACTACACCATCTCCTGCTGCCTTTTGGGTCTTTCTACCACCACCACCAGCTTTCTTACTAGAGAAAGAGCAGCTGAGAGAGTGTATAAAGCTACAAAATCAATGTTTTAAGTATTACTAGAACCCCAAAAATGGATCTGATCAAGTACTTTTACAGAAAATGGCATAGGTTCTTGGTGAGTCTGAACTTAGTCAAACCAGTTACCCTGTCCCTGATGAGCACCCAGATGGAGCAGTGATCACGTGAGGTGACTTGCAGAGAGAGACCCTGAAGGGCAGCCATGGAGGGAAGACATCGGGCGGAAAAATTGAAAATAAAAAGAGTCCCATTTGAAAACAGGTTAGAAAACAGCAACTATCAGTTCATAGAGACAGACAGACAGCAGTAATACTCTGGTGTGTTCAGTCAATGTTTTCTGATTAATTGCTTTATCTTGTAACAGCTGGAGGACAGAAGTGTACGGTATCGATCAACGTTTTACTGGCCCAGACTGTCTTTCTCTTCCTGATTGGCCAGCAGGTTCCAGAAACTTCCCAGGCCATCCCGCTGATTGTAAAGTAAGCCATACTCTTCTGAATCCCCTCTCCTTTTTTTTTGTATTACTGAAATGTCTTCTCACTTTTCCTGGTCTGTAGGATGTAAGTGCAATCACAGACACACAATGAGTTGTGGCAGGTGGTTCCTGATAGGTGCCAATCAAAAGGTTCAGTGTGCAGACGCAGGGTGCCTGACTCCTGGCCAAGGAGAGAAGGAGTTGCCTGACATTTGTGCTGCTTCTGTCAGTCTACCGAGGAAAGGTGCAGCCATGGCAATCCAGATTTTCATACTGGGGATAGAGAGGTGGAGACTGGGGGCTCACTATGAGGTAAACTCTCCACAAATAATGAACTAAAGGAGAGGTCAGTGTGATTGGAACATCAATACAAAAACTGGAAACAAAGTTGCCATTTATTCTTTCCATGTGTCCTGTGCTTTTTCTTCTTCCTATTCCTGCCAGTTCAGCAGTCTTGCCCCATCAACTGCCTGTTGCAACCCCTCTCCCTGTCACCCCTACTTATGGCTCTCCACTCAACCCCATGGTTTACAAACACAGACATACCATATGCACACATACCCAAGCGTGCTCATATTTTACACACACACACACACACACACACACACACACGCACACACACACACACAGACACAGACACAGACACACACACAGACACACACACAGACATACTGTATGCACACATACCCAAGCGTGCTCATATTTTACACACACACACACACACACACACAGACACACACACACACAGACACACACACACACACAGACATACTGTATGCACACATACCCAAGCGTGCTCATATTTTACACACACACACAGACACAACTGCACATAATCACACATGGATGCATGTACACACACACACACACACACACACACACATACATACTCAAACACATACACAAACAACACACACACACACACACAACTGCACATAATCTCACACACACACATATGCACACACCCAGATTCAAAAACACACAGCACACAAAAATACATTTAGTGATGATGGAAGGTGGTGGTCAGTTTTCCTCTGAAGAAATGTTCACATCATGAAGGTGTCAGGAAGCTGTGCAGGGCCTGACCTCACCACTCTCAGTGCTCAAAGACTACATGCACACTGAGTGTGCTTACATGGAGTCCAGCGGGTGTCCTCCATCCCTGTGGGAACTGTAGCACTGAGCCCAGTGGATGTCTTCCCTCCTGTGGGAACTCCAACACTGATCCAAGTGGGTGTCCTCTCTCCCTGTGGAAACTGCAACACTGAACCCAGCGGATGTCCTCTCTTCCTGTGGGAAACACTGAGCCCAGCAGGTGTCCACCCTCCCTGCGGGAACTCCAACACTGAGCCCAGCGGGTGTCCACCCTCCTCTGGGAACTCCAACACTGAGCCCAGCGGGTGTCGTCCCTCCCCACGGGAACTCCAACACTGAACCCAGCAGATGTCCTCAATCCCTGCGGGAACTCCAACACTGACCCCAGCGGATGACCTCCTTCCTTGGGGGAACTCCTGCTGCACTGCCACCTATGGTAACAGGTGGCAGAACCAGAGCAGTGGCACTGACCCACCTGCCCCAGAGGAGGAAAGCATCCTCTGTGATGCTTGAACCTTGGTCCCTGCCTCACCAGCCCTCGACAACTCAGGCTCATTCCCAGACCAGTTCATCAGTATCCCAGGAGGTAGCCCTGCCATTGTGCCAACAAGACAGCCAATCCAGTGGTTTTTCAAACTGCCTGCTGTATGTGACGTGTCACTGTGCTATATTGTACGTCTGTTGGCTTCTTCACTGCCCTGGTACCTAGCTAAGGCACTGACTGATGAGTCCACAAAAAATAAACTATGCAGTCCATTCAGTTTTGGATAGTGTTAACTATTGGTGGATCTGGAGCACCCACTGTACCCCAGGCACCTCCTATTCCCCCTGCACCCCATCCCCCAGTCCTTCTGCTCCCCAGCACCACATATCCAGGATGAGAGGCAGCATCGGTTCATGGGGGGAATATCATGTCAGACAAATCTGATTGACTTCTTTGACTGTGTCACTAAGACAGTAGACAGGGGCCAAGCAGTAGACATCCTCTATCTTGATTTCAGCAAGGCCTTTGACCCTGTGCCCCACAAAAGGTTGATCAGGAAGTTGGTGGATCTTGGAGTTGGGGAAAAGATGGTCAGATGGGTGGAAAACTGGCTGAGGAACAGAACCCAGAGGGTGGTGGTGGGGGGAGAGTTATCTGGCACCAGAGAAGTAACCAGTGGGGTCCCACAGGGCTCTGTGCTAGGGCCGGTGTTGTTCAATGTCTTCATCAATGACATTGGGGATGGCATTAAAGGCAAAATGTGCCTATTCGCAGATGACACCAAGCTCTGTGGGAGAGTGAACACAGCTGAAGGGATAAGGGACCTACAGGAAGATCTGGAAAAGCTGGGGAGGTGGTCCAGGATCTGGCAACTTGGCTTCAATGCCAAGAAATACAAAGTTATGCATATTGGAGCCAAGAATCCCAGGACCGAGTATTACCTGGGTGGAGTCCGAGTATCTGCATCATAGGAGGAGAAGGACCTGGAGTAATGATTACTAGTGACCTGAAGCACTCCACACAGTGCAAGAAAGCAGCAGCAAAGGCAAACAAGATGCTGGGATGCATATCTAGGGGGATCAATAGTAGGAGAGAGGAGGTTATACTGCCCTTGTACAGGTCACTGGTAAGGCTGCATCTAGAGTATGGAGTTCAGTACTGGTGCCCACACCTCAAAAAGGACATTAATCTGCTGGAGAAGGTACAGAGGAGAACTACAAAGATGATAGCTGGTCAGCAGGGCAAGGCATATGAGGAGAGGTTGAGGGCACTGAACATGTACTCCCTGGAAGACAGGAGAGAGAGAGGGGACATGATTGGTACATTTGAGTACTTGAAAGGGATACATAAAGTTGATAAGGAGAGTCTCTTTAAGCTGAGTGGCAACCATATCACAAAGGGGCACAGTCTTAAGCTTGAGAGTTGAAGGTTTAGGAGGGAGGTCAGGAAGCACTTCTTCACAGAGAGGGTAGTGGGCACTTGGAATGCTCTGCCAGAAGAGGTCATCTCATTGAACATGGTGGGCAGCTTTAAGAGAGGCTGGGATAGGTATAGGGGGAAGGTAAGAATCATGGGTGGGGAGGATGGGAGGAGTGGGGAGTGAGGGAAAGGACAGTAGCTCAAGCTGTGGACCCTGCAATACAAGCAGACTTGATGGACCAAATGGCCTTCTTCTACTGGCTTCTTCATATATTCTCTCTGCTCCCTGACACCCCATTCCCCTGTTCCCCAGCACCCCTATTCCCCAGAACCCCCTATTTCCCCTGCTCCCCATGCCTCTATTCCCCCTGCTCTCTGGCACCCATATTCCTCCTCCCCATCACCCCCTATTCCATCTGCACCCTGGCACTCCCTATTCCTCCTGCTCTCTTGCACCCCTGTATCACCCTGCTCCCTGGCACCCTCTGCTCACCATAGTCCCACTACTGACCTGCACCCCCCTGTTCTCTTGGACCCCCTGCTCCCCAGCACCCTCTGTTTCCACTGCACCCCCTGCTCCCAGGTACCCCCTGCTCTCACTGCAGCTCCATGCTCCTCTGCAACCTCTGTTCCCACTTCTCCTCTATACCCCTTGTTACCTGGCACCCTTGGTCACCCTATTCCCACTGAACCCTTCTACCTGATGTTCCCTTGCACCCCTGCTTCCCTGTATCCCATGTTCCCTTGCACCTCCTGATCTCCATGATAACCTGCAGCCCCTGCTCCCCCACATGTCTACTACCCCTGATCCCCTGCTCCCTCTGTGTCCCTGCACCCTCTGATCCCTTTACTTTCCCTGTACCCCCTGCATCCTCCGAATCCCCTGCTTCCCCAGCTCCCATGCACAACATGCTCCCCATTCTCCCTACTCCCCGTATCCTACTGTGCCTGATCTCCCTGATCACCTGCACCCCCTGCTCCCCTGCAACCCTACTCCCCTACACCATGTCACACTGAACCCCCTACACCTTCTGCTTCCCGTACTCTCCCTGTACCCTCTGCACCCTCTGAACCCCCTGCTTCCCCATTTCCCCTTCACAACATGCTCTCCCTGCTATCTCTCCTCCCCAGCACCCCTACTCCACCTGATCCTCCTGCTCACCTGTACCTCTGCTCCCCTGCATCTCCTGCACCCCAATACCCACTGCTCTTCCTGCTTTCCCTCCTCCCCTGTACCCCTACTTCACCTGTTCACCTGCACCCCCTGCTCCCCTGCATCCCTACTACCCCTGCTCCCTGCTCCCCTGCATCCCTACTACCCCTGCTCCCTGCTACCCTGCATCCCTTCCTACCCCTGCTCCCTGTTCCCCTGCATCCCTACTACCCTGCCCCTCCTCCCCTGCATCCCTCCTCCCTGCTCCCTGCCCCCTGCATCCCTTCCTACCCTGCTCCCTGCTCCTGCATCCCTCCTCACCCTGCCCCTGCCCTGCATCCCTGTCCTCCCTGCCTCCTGCCTCCCTGCCTCCTGCCTCCCTGCCTCCCTGCCTCCTGCCTCCTGCCTCCTGCCTCCCTGCCTCCCCTGTCTCCCTTCTCCCTGCATCCCTTCCTCCCTGCTCCCTGCTCCCTGCATCCCTTCCTACCCTGCCTCCTCCCCTGCATCCCTTCCTACCCTGCTCCTGCTCCCCTGCATCTCTCTTCCTCTCTCTCCCCTGCATCTCTTCCTCCCTCTCCCCTGCATCTCTTCCTCCCTCTCCTCCCCTGTCTCTTCCTCCTCTCCTCCCCTGTATCCTGCATCCCTCCTCCCTGCCCTGCTCCCCTGCATCCCTTCCTCCCTGCCTCCTGCTCCCTGCATCCCTTCCTCCCTGCCCCTGCTCCCTGCATCCCTCCTCCCCCGTATCTCTTCCTCCCTCTCCTCCCTGCATCTCTTCCTCCCTCTCCTCCCCTGTATCTCTTCCTCCTCTCCTCCCTGCATCTCTTCCTCCCTCTCCTCCCTTCCTCTCCCTGCCCCTGCTCCCTGCATCCCTTCCTCCCCTGCTCCCCTGCCCTGCATCCTTCCTACCCCTGCCCTGCTCCCTGCATCCCTGCTCCCTCCTCCTCCCCTGCATCTCTTCCTCCCTCTCCTCCCCTGATCTCTTCCTCCCTCTCCTCCCCTGCATCTCTTCCTCCCTCTCCTCCCCTGCATCTCTTCCTCCTCCTCCTACCCTGCCCCTGCTCCCTGCATCCCTTCCTCCCTGCCCCCTGCCCCTGCATCCCTCCTCCCTGCCCTGCCCCTGCATCCCTTCCCCTGCTCCCTGCTCCTGCTCCCTGCATCCTTCCTACCCCTGCTCTCCTTGTTCCCTGCATCCCTTCCTACCCCTGCTCCCTGCTCCTGCATCCCTTCCTCCCCTGCCCCTGCTCCCTGCATCCCTTCCCCCCTGCTCCCTGCCCCTGCATCCCTTCCTACCCCTGCCCCCTGCTCCCTGCATCCCTCCTCCCCTGCCCCTGCATCCCTTCCTACCCCTGCTCCCTGCTCCCTGCATCCCTTCCTACCCCTGCTCCCTGCTCCCCTGCATCCCTCCTACCCCTGCCCCTGCCCCTGCATCCCTTCCTCCCCTCGCTCCTGCATCCCTTCCTCCCTCTCCCTGCCCCTGCTCCCTCCTCCTCTCCCTGCTCCTGTTCTCTGCATCCCTTCCTCCCCTCCTCCCTGCATCTCTCCTCCTCCTCCCCTGCATCTCTTCTCCCTCCTCCCCTGCATCTCTTCCTCCTCTCCTCCTGCATCCTTCCTCCTCCCCTGCATCTCTTCCTCCTCCTCCTCCCCTGCATCTCTTCCTCCCTCCTCCCCTGTATCTCTTCCTCCCCTCCTCCCCTGCATCTCTTCCTCCCTCTCCTCCCCTGCATCCCTGCCTCTCCTCCCCTGCATCCCTTCCTACTCCTCCCTGCTCCCTGCATCCTTCCTACCCCTGCTCCTGCCCCTGCATCCCTTCCTACCCCTGCCCCTGCTCCCCTGCATCCCTACTACCCCTGCTCCCCTGCATCCCTTCCTACCCCTGCTCCTGCTCCCTGCATCCCTTCCTACCCCTGCTCCTGCTCCCCTGCATCCCTTCCTACCCCTGCTCCCTGCTCCCCTGCATCCCTTCCTACCCCTGCTCCCCTTTGTTCCAGCACCAACTGCTCTCACTGCACCACCTGCTCCCTGTGCTCCCCCTGAACCCCTCCTTCCCTGCATCCCCTGAACCCTAGTACGCCTGCTCCCAATGTTGTCCCACCTCCCAAGCACCCCTACTTCACCTGACCCCCCAGCTCACCTGCACCCACTGCTCACCTTGAACCTACTCCACCTGCCCTGCTCCCCTGCACCCCTTCTACCTCTGCTCCCCTGTTCCCACTGCACCCTTCTCTTCCAGCATCCACTGCTCCTCTTCACCGCCTGCTCCCCCTGCACCCAGTGTTCCCAATTAACACCCTGCTCCCTCTGTACCTCCTGCTCCCCCTGTGCTCCCTCTTCCCATGCACTCTACTGTGCCTGATATCCCTGTTCCCTGCCCCTACTACTGACTCCCTGCACCCTAACTGCCCCTGCTTCCACTACACCTTCTCCTCTCCACCCTTCTGCTGCCTGCACTCTGCTCCCCTGTACTCCCTCCTCCCCTGCAACCTACTCTATCTGATTCCCCTGCTCACCTGCACCCTCTGCTCCTCTGAACCTACTTTCCTTGCCCCTTTCTCCCTTGTACCCCTACCCCCTGCTTTCCCTCCTCCCCTGTACCCTACTGTGCCTGATCTCCTTGCTCCCCTGCACACCTGCTCCCTGCACACCTACTACCACTGATCCCTTGCTCCCACTGCACCCCCTGCTCCCAGTGCTCCCCTGAACCCTCGGCACCTCCTGCTACCCCTGCAACCCCATCTGCCCCTACACCCCCTGCACCACTACATCCCCTGCTTTCCCTCCTCCCCGTACCCTTCTGTGCCTGATCTCCTTGCTCCCCTGCACCCTTGCTCCCCCTGCTTTCCCTCCTCCCCTGTACCCTTCTGTGCCTGATCTCCTTGCTCCCCTGCACCCCTGCTCCCCCTGCTTTCCCTCCTCCCCTGTACCCTTCTGTGCCTGATCTCCTTTCTTCCCTGCACCCCTGCTCCCTTGCTCCCACTACATCCGTGCTCCTCTCCACCCCTTCTGCTCCAGCACCCACTGCTCCCTCTGCACCTCCTGCTACCCCTACAACTCCAGCTGCCCCTACATTCCCTGAACCACTATATCCCCTACTCCCCTGAACCCCCAGTACCCCTGTATGCCTTGCTCCCCCTGCCCCCGCATCCATTGCTCCCCTTCTGCCCTGATGCATATTACTCCTAATGTATGTGCACGTTATTAATGAGCTGAAAGCTCCAATATAACAAACATGGAGTTACGGCACGCCTGTATTTCTTGCTGTCACATTAAAAGATCCATCTACTGCCTGACTTTATAAATTACAGATATCTGACGCTCCTCATGAGTGTGGCGACTGTCATCGTCATGAACTGTGTGATTGTGCTGAATATTTCCCTCCGCACACCAAACACCCACATCATGTCGAAGACTATCAGAGAGGTAAGAAAGAAGGAATGAGACCTGTGTATGGGCTTCACTAATGCGCAGGAGTGTTTAGGATGGTGGTGTCAAAACAGTGGATCCCAAATACCCCTCTTGCAAGACCTTTGTTTTTCCGTGGTGAATCGTGATAGTCTGTTGATTTATGGCTGGGCGGAGCCAGTTCTTAAAAAAGATTATAAGGCGATTAAATATTCATGAGCCTAGTGAGTCTCCTGATTGGCTATTGGATGTTCCATTAATGTCTTAGAAATGACTGATCCAGCTGTCAATTGATGCTGTGCGGCACGCACGGCTTGCGCCACTCTGCTCAAAACCTAAAATAAGTCACAAATAAATTATAGAAACTCACGTTGTATTGAATTTAGACTTATAATTACAACAACAACTGCAATATATGACATTTCCTTGGACCACCCATCCCCCAAACCAGTCATCAATCCCTCAGAAATTACCACCTTCTTGGTCATTACTGCTTAAAAGAAACCCTTACATCTGGCCTTAGAACAACATAGAACCTGTCCTTTCACATAACAGCATGAGGACAGCCACACAGTGGCCTAGTAACAAGCACTGCAGCCTAAGCCAGCGTTGACCTGCGTCTGAGACTCAAGGCCAGGCTGCCCTCAACGTAACTATTTCTGATTAGAGCTGAATAAAATTGACAAATCTCAGCAACTTGTTTGCTGGAAATGTGGTGCCGTAACTGCATCTCTGGGTCATTTGTTTTGGTACTGTCCCAGAGTACAAGCAGAATGGAGAAAAAAATTAGTTTACTTCATCAGAAGATTCTGAAGGTACAAATACCCTGTTTCCCCTCGTTTTGATTCTTGGGGACACCGCACTGTTATCGCATCTTCCTAGATCCTTCCAGCTATGGCAAGTGGCTCTGGCTTTGGCCTATAAAAGGTTATTGCTACAAAAACGGGAAGGTTCATAAGATCCCTGTTATGACAGACTTAATGGATTCCTGAGGAAACATTGCCAATAATGAATGTATTAGCTATTTACTGCTTAATAGATCAGAAAATTTTAATGAAATGTGGGAACCTTCTTACAACTTTACAAATGCTCAAACTGTATTTCTTGCTAGTAAACAGGCTGAAGAGATGCATATGAAAAACTTGCTTTTGTATAGGTTCAGTATTCTTTATTGGATTCTAAGACTGGGAGATTTATTCTGTTACTCATATGTAATATTTGTATGTGATTGTTTTATTTAAAAATCAACAAACTTTTAAACTGAAAAAAGCCCATGCTGTTACAGAGGCAGTGCTTAGCGTTCATCTCAGACACTTCCTGCCTCAGGGAGGGCAAGTGGCTCCTCCTGGTATAGAACTGCCCCAGGGTTCGAATTCCAAGCCGAGGTATCACACATGAGGTGGCAGCAGCAGTACTGAGTGTCCCATCTCAGACACCTCCTGCCTCAGAGAGGGTGGGGGGCTCCGGCTGGTATAGTATTGTCTGTGGGTTTGATCTTGAGCCAGGAGTATTGCACATCGAGTGGCAGCAGCAACACTTGTGGGTCCACATCATACACCTCCTGCCTCCGGGAGGGTGAAGGGATCCTGCTGGTATAGAATTCTCCATGGGTTTGGGTCCTGAAGCAGGTTACCACACATCAGTTGGCAGCAGTAGTACTGAGTGTCTCGATCTAGTACACCTTGTGCTTTGGGGAGGGTGGGAGGCTCCTGTTGGTATACAACTGTCCCAAATTTGAGTCCTGAGCCAAAGGTATCACCCATTGGTGGCAGAAAGGCTAAGTGTCCATCTCGTATTCCACCTGCCTCGGGGAAGGTGGGAGGCTCCTGTTGGTATAGAACTGCCCTGAGTTCAAGCGCCAAGCAGAGATACCACACATCAGGTGGCAACAGCAATGCTGAGAGTTCATCTTGTCCACCTGCTGCCTCAGGGAGGGTGGAGGCCTTTTGCAGGCACACAACTGTCCTGAGGTTCGAGTCTCAAGCTGGAGGGTATCACACAGCAGCACTGAATCTTTCTCTCATACCTCCTGCCCCATGAGGGTGGATGGTAAATGCTAATATACAGTTGTCACCAGGTTCGAGTCACAAGCCAGGAGTATCACACATCAGGAAGGAGGCTGAGTGTCCTTATCTGACATCTACTGCCCCATGAGGGTACCCACTGTCCCCAAGTTTGAATCCCTAGCTGGGGATATCACACATTAGGTGGGAGGGGCAGTGCTGAGTGTCCTTCTGTGACTCCTTCTGCCCCAGTGAGAGTGGATGATACCAGCCCATATACAGCTGTGCCCAGGTTTGAGTCCTGAGCTGAGGGTTTCACACATTACATGTGGGGAGGCAGTGCTGAGAGTCCTTCTCTGACACCTCCTGCCCCATGAGGGTGGATGGTACCTGCTAGTATGCAACTATCCCCAAGTTCAAGCCCCGAGCCAGGAGTATCATACAACCAGTGGGAGGGGCAGTGCTGAGTGTCCATCTCTGACATCTCCTGCCCCAGCAATGGTGGATGTTACCTTCTTGTATACAGCTGTCCACAGGTTTGAGTCCTGAGTCAGTGATATCATACATCGGATGGGAGGGGCAGTGCTGAGTATCTTTCTCTGACACCTCCTGCTCCAGCAAGGGTGTGTGGTACCTTATTGTATACAGTTGTCCCCAAGTTTGAGTCCCTAGCCTATAATATTACACATTGGGCTGGCCTGCCGGCACAGGAGCAGGGCGCCTATCTGCAACGCCAATGACCTGGGTTCGGGAACGGACTCGGGATGTCGGAGGGCCAGTCGGGGGGGAGAAGGATTAAGTATCCTAGGGACTGCTCTCCTTCTCTGGGGGAGGGAGGGAGGTAGAGTGTCTGGCACACTGTGAACCACTGGCAGAGGATGGGGCACTACCATATTGGCACCGTCACTTGAGGGGGGTGGGGTGGATGCGGGACGTCATTGCATATCCCAACCCCCAGAGAAGCAACAACAACAACAAAAAACACAGCTGCCACCTCTATAAGGCCCTGCTTTCCCAGCTCCAGTCACACCACCATGCACTCTGGGCGGTTGACCCATTACGGCCTCCAGTGTGGCTGGCCGACGCCACACCACGCCCTGGGAGGTAAGCCAGGGAGGCAATGCCGGTAGCCTCCCCTGCTGGTATCCTTCCTCCGTCTCATGCAGGTTCACACCGGGTACATTGGCATCACCCTGGGGAACAATCCAAGGGGTATCCTCTACCCAAGAGGTAAGTCTCGGGGTGTGATGGGGTCTGGGATGGGCCTGAGCTGAGCCTTGGCAGTAGCTGGGGAAAAAAGCATACTAAATTAAAAAAAAAAAAAAATTACACATTGGTTGGGAGGGTCAGTGCTGAGTGCCCATCTCTGACACCTCCTGCCTCAGTGAGGTGGGATGGTACCTGCTTGTAAACAGCTGCCCCCATGTTTAAGTCCTGAGCGAGGGGTATCACACATTGGGTGGGAGGGTCATTGTTTAGTGTCCTTCTCTGACAGCTCCTGCCCCAGCAAGGATGTGTGGTACCTGCTTGTATATAGATGTCCCTAGGTTTGAGTCCTGAGCTGGGGATATCACACATTGAGTGGGAGGGTCAGTGCTGAGTGTCCTTCTCTGACACCTCCTACCCCAGGAAGGGTGTGATACCTGCATTTATACAGCTGTCTCCAGGTTCGAGTCCCTAGTCAGGGGTATCACACATTGAGTGGGAGGAAAAGTGCTGAGTGTCCTTTCTTGATACCTTGACCAGTGAGGGTGTGTGGTGCCTGGTTGTATACAGTTGTCCCCAGGTTTGAGTCCCGAGCCAGGGATATCACACATCAGGTGGGAGGGGCAAAGCTGAGTGTTCTTCTCTGACACCTCCTGCCTTAGTGAGGGTGTGTGGTACCAGGTTGTATATAGCTGTCCCCAGGCTAGAGTCCCAAGCTGGGGGGTATCACACATCAGGTGGGAGATGAAGTGCTGAGTGCATTTCTTTGACACCTCTTCCCCCAGTGAGGGTGTGTGGTATCTGCTTGTATGCAGCTGGCCCCAGATTCAAGTCCCAAGCTGGAGTTATCATACATCGGGTAAGTGGGGCAGAACTTGAGTGTCCTTCATCCTTCTCTGACACCTCTTCCCTCAGTGAGGGTGTGTGGTACCTGCTTGTATGCAGCTGTCCCCCCAGGTTTGAGTCCTGAGCCAGGGTAATCATACATTGGGTGGGAGGGGAAATACTAAGTGTGTCCTTCTCTGACACGCCCTACCCCAGTTGTGGGTGTGTGGTACCTGCTGTGTATACAGCTGTCCCCAAGTTTGAGTCCCTAGCTGAGTGGTTCATACATTAGGTGAAAGGGACAGTATTGAGTGTCCTCATCCTTCTCTGACACCTCCTACTCCAGTGAGGATGTGGCACCTGCTTATATACAGCTGTCCCCAGGTTTGAGTCCTGAGGTGGGGGTATCACACATTGAGTGGGAGGGGCAGTGCTGATGTCCTTCTCTGACACTTCATGCCCCAGCAAGGGTGGATGGTACCTGCTTGTATACAGCTGTCCCGGGGTTCAAGTCTCAAGCTGGGGGTTTCACACATTGGGTGGTAGGGGCAGTACAGATTATCCATCTCTGATACCTCCTGCCACATCAAGGGTGTGTGGTACCTGCTTGTATACAAATGTCCACAGTTTCAAGTCCTGAGCCGGGGTGTCACATATTGACTGGAAAGGGCAGTGCTGAGTGTCCTTCTCAGACACCTCCTGCCTTGGGGTGGATGAATGTCTCCTGCTGGTACAGAACTGTTCTTGGTATAGAACTGTCCCTAGTGGCTCAGAGATGGTGCTGCCGCCCACCATGCTGGCTAACTGGGATCAGGAACAGATCCAGGTTGCTGTGGGTTGGTCTGCTGGGAGGGATTTAATGTCCAATGGATTGCTCTCCTCTCTCGAGGAGGGGAAAACAGCTGCACTGCCCTCAGAGGGAACAACAAGACAGAAGCACCCACCTGCACTGCTTGTCTAAAGGTGCAGTCCTCAGTGAAAAACAAGAACAGAAAACGGACAGTGCACAAGAGTGCTGAATATCTATTTAATGTGAAATTCGCATAGATACAAAGTGCAGTCAGTACAAAAAACTCCTCTACAGAACGAGCCCCATGTGCATTAAGAGCTCGTGGAGGACAGCTCCGAGTGCACACGGGGCTTGTTTTATGAGAGGACTTTTTGCCTGACTGCACTTGATCCAGGCTGTCGCTCAGGCTCAGCACCTGTAATGCTGTCCGCTTTTTTGTCTTCGCCTCAGAGCGAAGGCTCCATGGCAGCACAAGCAGGTACGAAGCAGAAGAGGAAGAGCTGCTGATAGATGTGTGGTGCATGCATCCTCAGCTATATCACTGTATGATAGCTGAATCAGGGAGAAAAATGAGGAAAACATCCCCCAAAGAGGATGAAGTGCTTGCCCATTGCAGGGTCCACATTGCCTTCCATGGCATGGCTCACATTTCAATGAGTAACTCTGGAGGGGAATGTCCCCCCCCCCCAGCCCTGCCATTAGAGGCACTCCATTGGGGATTGTAAGGAGCCAGTAAGTCCCTGGGATGGTGGGTAATAGGGCTGGACAGGTGGGACACAAAAGAGGACCAGACGAGACAGAAAAGAACATAAATACAGACTTAGAAAAGAAAGAACTGTCCCTAGGTTCAAGTTCCAAGGCTGAGGTGTCAGACACTGGGCAGCAGCAGCAGTGCTGTGTATCTCAGACACCTTCCCTATCAAGGAGGTTGGGGAACTCTTGCTGGTATACAACTGCCCCAGGGTCAAGTCCCAAGGCCAGGTATCACACACTGAGTGGCAGCAGCAGGACCGAGTGTCCATCTCTGGCACTTCCAGCTTCAAGGACAGACGATATAACTTCCCCCTTGTGGTGTGGTTCCTGATATAGGCTTGGTGAAAGTGTGTTACTGCAGTGATGTTGGTTTCTAACATGGGACCTGGTAATAGTAGTCTTGTGTCAGCGACAGTGACAGTGAGTGGCAGTCAGCATGCAGTGAATGAGCCTCATCTGATTCTCATTCTGCTTCTGGTGGGCAGACATATCTCCCATATCTCAGACCAAACAAGAGCTGGTTTTCTTAGTCTGGAGCCTTTGAGCTGGATGATTGTGCACTGAACTGTCATGTGGGGTGCTTGTACATTGTGCTGTCACATGGGGTGCTTATGTAGTGTGCTGTTACATTTAGTGCTTGTGCATAGCGCTGTCACACAGAGTACTTGTGAACTGCACTGTCACAATGCATGCTTGTGTACTTTGCTGTCATGCAGGGTGCTTGTGCACAGCACTGTTAAGCAGAGTGCTTGCACGCTGCACTGTCACAAGGCATGCTTGTGCATTGCACTATTGCATGGGGCACTTGTGCATTATGCTATAACATATGGTACTTGTGCATTGTGCTGTCAGGCAGGATGCTTGTGCATTGCATTGTCATGTGGGTGCTTATGCATTGTACTGTCATGTGGGGCACTTGTGTTTTGCACTGTCACATGGGGTGCTTGTGCATTGTGCTGTCACATGAGGTGCTTATGCATTGCACTGTCATGTGGGTGCTTGTGCATTGCGCTGTAACATGGGGTGCTTGTGAATTACTGTATAAACTGCGATGCTTGTGCATTGCACTGTCAGGCAGGGTGCTTGTGCATTGCGCTGTAACATGGGCTGCTTGTGCATTGTACTGTCACATGTGGTGCTTCAGTATTGCATTGCCATGTGGGGTGCTTGTGCATTGCACTGTCATGTGGGGTGCTTATGCATTGTGTTGTCATGTTCGGTGCTTGTGCATTGTGTTCTCATGCAGGATGCTTGTGCACTGTGCTGTCAGGTGGGGTGCTTTTGTAGTGCACTGTCACAAGGCATGCTTGTGCACTGCACTGTCACAAGGAGTGCTTCTCCATTACTCTTACATGAGGTGCTTGTGCATTGCACTGTCAGGCAGGGTGCTTGTGCACTGCACTGTAACATGGGCTACTTGTGCACTGCACTGTAACATGGGGTACTTGTGCATTGCACTGTCACTTGTATTGCTTGCATATTGCATTGTCACATGGGGTGCTTATGCATTGTGCAGTCAGGCAGGGTGCTTGTACATTGTGCTGTCAGGTGGGGCGTTTAGGCTTGGTGTTGGGTGTTTGTACATTGTGCTGTCAGGCAGGGTGATTGTACACTGGGCTGTCAGGTGGGGTGTTTGTGCTTGGTGTTGGGTGCTTTGTACATTGTGCTGTTAGGCAGGGTGTTTGTGCTTGGTGTTGGGTGTTTGTACATTGTGCTGTCAGGTGGGGTGCTTTTGCATTGTGTTGTCACATGAGGTGCTTGTGCTTGGTGTTGTTACATGGGGTACTTGTGCATTGTGCTGTCAGGCGGGGTGTTTGTGCTTGGTGTTAGGTGCTTGTGCATTGTGCTGTCAGATGGGGTGCTTTGTGCATTGTGTTGTCACACAGGGTGCTTGTACATTGTGCTGTTAGGCAGGGTATTTGTGCTTGGTGTGGGGTACTTTTGCTTTGTGTTGTCTGGCGGGGTGTTTGTGCTTGGTGTGGGGTGCTTTTGCTTTGTGTTGTCAGGTAGGGTGTTTGTGCTTGGTGTTGGGTGCTTTCGCATTGTGCTGTCACACAGGGTGCTTGTACATTGTGCTGTCAGGTGGGGTGCTTTGTATATTGTGCTGTCAGGCGGGGTGTTTGTGCTTGGTGTTGGGTGCTTTGTACATTGTGCTTGGTGTGGGGTGCTTTTGCTTTGTGCTGTCAGGCGGGGTGTTTGTGCTTGGTGTTGGATGCTTTATACATTGTGCTTGGTGTGGGGTGCTTTTGTTTTGTGCTGTCAGGTGGGGTGTTTATGCTTGGTGTGGGGTGCTTTTGCTTTGTGCTGTCAGGCAGGGTGCTTGTACATTGTGCTGTCAGGCAGGGTGTTTGTGCTTGGTGTGACACACTTTTGCTTTGTGCTGTCAGGTGGGATGTTTGTACATTGTGCTGTTAGGCAGGGTGTTTGTGCTTGGTGTTGGGTGTTTGTACATTGTGCTGTCAGGCAGGGTGCTTGTACACTGCTGTCAAGCGGGGTGTTTGTGCTTGGTGTTGGGTGCTTTGTACATTGTGCTGTCAGGTGGGGTGTTTGTTCTTGTTGTTGGGTGTTTGTACATTGTGCTGTCAGGCACAGTGCTTGTGCTTGGTGTTGGTGTTTGTACATTGTGCTGTCAGGCAGGATGCTTTGTGCATTGTGTTGTCACACAGGGTACTTCTACATTGTGGTGTCAGGTGGGGTGCTTGTACATTGTGTTGTCACACAGGGTGCTTGTACATTGTGCTGTCACATGGGGTGTTTGTGCTTGGTGTTGGGTGCGTTTGCTTTGTGTTGTCACACAGGGTGCTTGTGCATTGTGTTGTCACACAGGGTGCTTGTACATTGTGCTGTCAGGTGGGGTGCTTGTACATTGTGTTGTCAGGTGAGGTGCTTTTGCTTTGTGCTGTCAGGCAGGGTTTTATTTTTCATTTATTTCCATTTTCTCAGGATGGTGGACTGGATCAAAAAGATCCATTTTCAGCCACGCCTGGGGAAAGGATACAACATAAGGGGTGTCTCGGTACACACAAAATTACAAGATAAGTACACAAGGTGCTTGTACTTGGTGTTGTTACGTGGGGTGCTTGTGCACTGTGCTGTCACACAGGGTGCTTATACATGACTTGCACTGTCATGCATGGTGATTGTGTACTGCGCTGTCATGTGGAATGCTTGTGCATTTTGCTGTCACATGGGATGCCTATGCATTGTATTGTCATGTGGGAGGCCCATTTTTGTGTCTCATGCCTGACCCTTCCAGCATGTGAAGTCTAGGGAGTACAGTACAGGTATTAGCTCAGATTACATGGGACCAGAGACCTCTCCCCTGCTGAAGTACATCCTTCTCTGGAGAATTGGAGTAGCAATGGTGTTGTGAGGGCCCACAAGACATCAGCTCCTCTAAAGGTTAGGAACAGTGATGGTAAAGCTTCTTTAGTGGGCAGTTACAGTGTGGGAAATTGGGTTGTGATGACTTTAAAGCCTCCCAAATGCTGCAGTGATCTTCCAATGGTCCTCAGGCTCCCTGCTTCCCACCCACATTGGATTTTAGGGAGAGCAAAGCCTGCTGTCATGGAAGGAAGTGGAAGAAGGAAATCCAGACACAACAAGGGGTTAAAAAGTAGATTAAAAAAAACTTACTTTCTTCTCTTTTTTGGGGGGGGAATTCAGCTACTCCTGAACCGGCTTCCCAGATTGCTTGGAATGCACTTGCTGCCCAGCAAGGAACCCTTTGACACCCCAATCCCAAGGAGAAGGAGTTCTCTGAGACTGATCATCAAGGCAGATGAGTATATGATGAAAAAGGCCCGGACGGAGCTGCTGTTTGAGAAACTGAAGGAGAGAGATGGACTGATGAAAGCTGTCTTGGAGAAAATAAGTTAGTCCTTCCTACATGTGTCTTAATTAGCATGTCTGTGAGAGCCAGCATGGCCTAGGGATTACAGTAGGGTTTTAAATTGTGTTTGATCTAATGCCGTTTCTAACTGATTTATGAGGGGTTCTCAGAGGGGCTCAATCTAGGGTTCATACTCTAGCTTTTCCCCCTATCCAGTAGGTTCTCATGCAGAGGTATGGTCTGGTGTACTAGGCAACAATCTGTTTTTTTATTTCAAAGTTCCTTTCCCTCCTCCACGTGGCTGTTTCTTTGACCATCAATGTCTTAAATTGGGCCAGTGGAGAGCAGGTGTGTCTCAGAGGTGATGTGCTCACTCTCCACGAGGGGGGCAGGGGGTATCACCCTGTTGTGCTCATGGCAGAGGGGTATGAAAAGCACTCAGAGGAGATGGCCCTCCATGTTCCACGCTGGTCAGAGTCATGTATAACTTGCACTAGAACTCATTGGATGGGGAACAGCGTGAGAATTTTATGGAAAAGGGACATCTGACAGCAGGAAACTGAGAGATCAAATTCAGATTCACTTTACTGTCCATTTTTCCCTACAATAATGGATTTGGGTGGGCCGTCTGATAGCCTATTAGGCAGCACATTGCCCTTTCATGCCAGTGATCTGGATTCGAGAATGAGCACAAGGCACTGGCAAAATGTGCAGCCAAGGATGGCAGTATGCTGCACATGGCAGCATGTTGTCAATCAGGTGGGTTGGCACCATACTTCCGTGGCATCTGTGACCCCTGTGGTCCGGCTCTACAAGGTTCATCTTCCAGCCACGGGGGAGCTGTATGTTTATAAAGTCTCCAGTGGCTATGGTGCAGTTGGGATGAAAAAAAGCCAGGCACCATCTTTTTTTTCTCTTCTTAGCCAGGCTCCATCTTGAGGATGGCCAAAAGCTGGACCACATGAGCTTCACCCTATGCAGCCCCATGTCTGTCTCCCAGTTCGAGCTGTGCAGAATGCTGGATTCTGATGGCAGAACTTTGTGCAGAATGGCAAAATGCTTTTCAAAATGTTTTTATTAATTCCACAAAATTCTAAAAAGCATTTCTACCATGTCATCAGTGGAATGTTATTCTTTGGTTTGCAGAAAATTAATTCACAGTTAACATCCCACTTTCAAAACTTTGGAAATTCTGCTTGTTGTGGCTGGCCCAGTGGTGGGGGGCTGAGGCACTGAGCACCTCACCTACTACCACACCAGTGACCTGGCTTTGGGAATGGACCTGGGATGCCAGGGGTCAGTCAGAGCAGGAGAGGATAAAACATCCAGAGGATGGCTCTCCTCTCCTGGGAGGAAGGGTTTCAGTACCTGGCATTAGCCTGACCCTAGTGTTGGCAGGGGGTACAGCAGCCAGGGACTGTCAGGATAGGGGTTGGAGTGGTGGCTGCCGATGTCCTACATGCAGTAGTATGCGTGGAGACAGCTGGACAGCATGGCATGTCCACTCTGCAAAGGAGAAAAACTGGGAAAATGGATTCCTGGGTGGCCACTGACTTCCAGCCACCTGGTAGTCCTGCAAATACCCATGCCATGCTGCCTTCATTTAATGGTAGGCAGAGAAAATGGGTGGACTAGGTGGGCCAAGCGGTCCTTATCTGCCATCAATATCTATGTTTCTATGTTTCAGTGTAAAGAACTAACTACCAAAAAAAAAAATTAATTCTGGTTCCAGTGGAATTCCACAGAATTAGGCAGAATTTTCAAATTGTCTTGGGGTTCTGGTGGCAGTGGGATTTGAACATTCCACACAGCTCTGCTCCCAGTCCTGACTGTGTCACTGAGGAACAGGACAGCCTTCCAAAACATCCCTACCATGATGAAAAACATGTACTAGTTGGCAGGTGCTTGAGGATTAGTGGCAGATGAGGCTGGGGGATGGCATTGCCAGGGAACTAGAAAGGGCGGTGTGCACTTATAGGGAAAAAATCCTAATTGAAAGAAAGATGGATTTGGTAGTGGGTGTCCTGGGGCCACCTGGGGAATTGGGGTTCACATTCGAGGAGTTATCCTACACCGTGGCCCGTAGGATGCTGAACCTGTCACTGTGGTGCTACACCCACCCTGGTTAGCACTTTCTGTGCTAAATTAAATTTTTTGCTTTGGTATAGTAATGTATGTTATACTGCCCTGACATAATGCCCATACAGTCACTCTGGCAGGATCCCAGAATCCATTCATTGAAAGGCATTTCATTTGTTTCAAAGCTTAGGGGAGGCTTACTGTGGAAAAGTGTCAGAATTAATGGTATTAGAGTCATCCTGTGTAAATGTAGGCAGCTCAGACAGCTCATTTCTTATATGCAAATATAATTTTTTTTCATGATTTTCAAATACATTTTTCATAATTTTCTATATATCTATATTTGTGTGTTTGTCTATGAATGCATTTATTTATATATTTGTTTGCCTTTGTTTATGAATTGATTTATTTGTATTATTTATTAATGAATATGTGTGTTTATGCATTCGTTTATTTGTGTATTTAATTGTTTATGTTTATGTGTTTGGTTCTGCATTTCTGTATTATTTATGTAATTACATATTTATTTCTTTGTGTGTTTATTTTTTATGTATTTATATTTTATATAGTTATTTGTTTGTGTTTTATTTATAAATACATAAACTGGGAGGCAGTATAACGAAGTGGTTAACAGTACTGAGCTGCAAACCTGGAGAACTGGGTTTGAATCCCACATCCACCACTTGCATAGTGGGAGACCACAAACAAGTCACATAATATTCCTGTACTCCGAGGACACACCTGGAAAGAAGTCTCAGCTCAGCATGTCTTCCCTGGCCAAAAATTGCAAAATAAAATAAATATTGATGTATTTGTTTATGGATATATATATTTATGTGGTTGTTTATGTATTTATTTGTTTTTATGCATTATTTGTGTATATGTTTATGTATTGTGTGTGTATTTACTGTTCATGTATCATTTACGTAATTATTTATGTCGTTATACATTTGTGTGTATGGTTTATTTATGTATTTATACTGTATATTTATTAATGTATTCTAGTGCTTGTTTATATGTTTGTTATTCATTAATGTATTGGGTATGCATTTCTTTGTGCATTATTTATGTATTTGTGTGGTTGATTATATGTTTGTTTATGTATTATTTATTGATGCATTTGTTGTGGATGTATTAATTTATCTGTCTGTGTATTATTTATGTATCTGTTTGTGTGTTTATTTATGCATTAATAATATTTAGGCCAGGTGGGCAGACTGGATGGGTTGTTTGGCCTTTATTCAGCAATAATTGTCCATGTTTCTATATTTCTGTATTTGTTTATGAGTGGATTTATTTGTTTGTATGTTATTAATTTATGTGTAAGTTTGTTTGTCTTTGTTTATGGCTTGCGTTAGTTGTTTGTGTATTATTTATTTATGAACCGCTTTGTTCATGTGTTTCATTATATCTTTAGTTGTGTTTTTATTGATGTATTTGCGTAATTATGTATGTATTTCTTTGTGTGTTTATGATATTTTTGTCTATGCATTATTTATGCATTTGTTCACATGTTTGTTTATACAGTGGTAGTTATCTAAAAGTTTCCTACCTCAAGGTACCTCAAGGTAATTTGCATTGGCTGTCATGTGATCCTGCCTCATTCTGCCTCAGTATATCCAGGTATACCTCAGTACTGAGAAACATTTCTATACTACCACTGTATATAATTTATTTGTTTATGGGTGTATTTATCTAGTTTATGTATTTGTTTTTGTGTTTATGAATTATTTCTGTATATGTTTAAGTATTACATGTTTGTATTGATGTATGTATTATTTATGTAATTATCTGTTATGAGTTTGTGTGTATGACTTGTTTGTTATGCATTATTTATACATTTGTTTGTGTACTTGCTGTATGAGGTAGTTTATGTCCCTGTCAGGAACAGAGTTCAAAAACAGAATACAGATACATGACTGTGCTAACAATAGAAGAGCAGAGCAGGGACATACACTACATCATAAAGTTCTAAAATGGTTCTTACCAGGAGTACATAAATCAGAAACACCCAGTAGGATAGCTAAAAAGCATAATTATCTAGATCAATAACAGAATGTTAACCAGTATTTAAAAAAATAGCAACTAGGAAAAATGACTTACAGATTCAGCGCAGTTCACCTTTAACTGAGAACTAAGGGCATAATCCACGGAGCACTACACACATGCAGCCTTTGACATGTGGAGGCTCTTTTCCAAAGATGTGGAGGCCTTCACACGTTCACCAACAAAACAACCCCACTCACCCTCAGGTGGTGGCCCAATTCAGTGGATCTTTACAGGTGCACAGCGCACCTTGGAGGGTCAAGTCCGAATTCTGTACCTTAAGTAGTGCACTGAGGAAGCCTCTGGGATGGAGGAGAAACTGTGCGATGTGAACCCTGATTAAGTCCTCTGTATCTCTGGGCACGCAGTTTCTGATTATTGTGGGACCAGAAAAGCCCCGCCCCCCCCCCAAAAAGCATTTGCTGGTAGTCCTCAAACACATCAATGAGTGCTGGGTAGCAGAAAGCCTCAAGTTCATTTTAATGTTATTTTAATTTTAAAAGGTTTCCATAGAGGATACGACAGTCTAGTCCCAGAGAACAGGGGATCCACATAGAAAAATGCACACATAAAATCACTCCATCACAGGAGCCCAACGTGGATGCTGCCAAAAATTGCAGGGACCACAAAATGCAGACAGACACACTTAGGCAAAAGTGTAGCATACAACTCAAAAATGTAGAAACAACAGTGCAATTTTTTGTGAGCCAAGAAAAGAGAAAGCTACAGCTTCAGGAACCCCTTGCATTCTGTGTCATCATGTGATGCTTCTTCATGTGGGACATCTACGGAAGCGCCATGCATATGCTGTGAAGCGCAGAGGGTTCCTGAAGCTGTGCCTTTCTCTTTTCTTGGCTCACAAGAAACTGCACTGTAGTTTCTACATTCAGATTTGTATGCTACCTTTGTGTTTGAGTGTCCCTGTTTGTGTTTCTGTGGTCTAGTATGTGTCTGACCTGGGCTTTGTATTGGAAGCATGGTGTCTGGCACAGTTCCACTGCTGTGTAGATTGTTATCCACCAAAGGTGAAGCTGCATAGTTCAGCTACATGCCAAACATGTGTATGCCAACCCAGCTGCGGACCAGACCCTTTGCTGTAGTGACTTGCCAGAGGCCTACTACTAGAGCCCTTGCTTCCACCACCACCACCACCCCTAGAACCCACATCTTCAGCATTTGCCTTGCTTGACAATCCCACCGGTGCCAGGCTGCCTGTTTCCTGTATTCTGGAGCCAGAGTCATTTGGATCTCCTCTTACTGTTTTCCCTCCAGGTAAAGGGCTGGAGAACGGGAGTGCCCAAGACCTGTACTGCAGCTTGGCTCACACTGCACCAGAGATACGAATGTGCGTCGACAGCTGCAATCACCTCTCCAAGGCCACGCAGGACCAGAATGAGTTCAAGAGTGTAAGTCAGAATTGGGAATGAAAGCTTGGGGGCAGGATGTTCAAAAGCCCTGACATGGGCATATTTCCATATCTGCTCTAGTACCCCTGTGTTTAGACTGCTTCTTTCTTACTGGAGCTATTGTTGAAAGTTGGACATAGATACAGCATTTCAACCTATGGATAGATAACACTAAATGTTGGATGTGATTTGTAAATCTAGAAGATTTCTAGACCACAATAAACTTGGTGTGGCATTTGTGTCCAGAGGCAACTACTTTGGAGTTTTTACAACCACATACTGTGACTAAATTAAAGTTTTCAGCATTTGCTATATCTGAAAGCAGGACATTCAGACACAGTTTAGCATCCAGATTTGTAAACAACAGAAAATTGCATCTAGACATAGGATTTGAACCCCCCGACTGGGTGACCTACAGGGAGTCAGGGAATGGTTACAGTGATTAGCTCTGATTGATGTCTTTCTTTCTTTTCTTCTTTCTTTCTTTCTTTCTTGCTTTCTCTCTGTCTCTCTTTCTTTCTTGTAGTGTTAGTGACAAGAGGGGTCAGAAAAGAAAACTACATCCGGAAAATTGCATGCCTTTTTTGACCACAGGGTGGCAGTGTTGTTCCTTCAATGGAGTACTGTAGAGGTTGGGGCTGCATGGTTTCCAGTACAGTGAGCACAGCCTTCATAGCTTTGTAGTTAGAGGTCCACTAGAGCCAAATACTCCCTGCGTGCTTCAGTCCAAACTGTAACAATTGGTAAAAGCAGGACCCCACAGAAAATAAAAGGTTACTTTGTAGTTGAGTAAATGAATTGTTAAACAAAATCTTTAACCAGGCAGGAAAAATAGCCATTGAGAACAAAATTCTCATTTACAGTGGTGACGTAACCAAGAGGCTGTATAGCAGAAGGCTCCAGGAACAAAATGCACATAGACTAAAGAAAGGAAATGTTGTGTTGTGTTGTGTTGTGTTGTTGTGTTGTTATGTTGTTATGTTGTTATGTTGTGTTGTGTTGTTATGGTATGTTGTGTTATGTTGTTATGTTATATTATGGTATGTTGTTATGTTATGTTGTGTTGTGTTGTGTTATGTTATGATGTGTTGTATTATGTTATGTTATGTTGTTATGTTATGGTGTGTTGTGTTGTGTTATGTTGTGTTGTGTTGTGTTATGTTATGTTATGTTGTTATGTTATGTTGTGTTGTGTTGTGCTGTGTTGCGTTGTGTTATGTTATGTTATGTTGTTATGTTATGTTGTGTTGTGTTGTGCTGTGTTGTGTTATGTAATGTTATGTTATGTTGTTATGTTGTTATGTTGCTATGTTATGTTATGTTATGTTATGTTATGTTATGTTATGTTATGTTATGTTATGTTGTTTAGTTATTTATTGCTCACATAAGAAGGTTGACTAGGTCTTGTGGCCCATTTACTGCTACACCTTTGGGAGGAGGGCATAGATAGAGAAATAAAGCATGCAGAACAGAAATGTAACTGTGCATAACAGTAAGCTTGCTACAGTTTGGGGAGGCAGTGTGTGAGGCATAGCATGCGTCCCCACTGAGCAATACTGCACAAGCTCTGCCATCCTTAAGACACCAGTTTTGTTACAGCAGCATACAGGTAGATTTCTGACACATCTGCTTCTTTTCCCCTCATTTCCTTCAGCTAGGTAGCCACCTGCTGCATGTCTAGTTTGCCTTCAGCTACTGTTTATGGTGTCCCACCTCCTGCTCCCTGGATTTCCTTATTATCAGTTTCCTGCTGCTGCACATAACCCAAGGATTGTTTACTCATCCTCACTACTCTTCCTGTAGTTGCACTTTTCTGTGTGGGGAAGCCCTTGCACAGCTTAACTGTAAGCAGTCTTTAGTTGCTTTCGCTGCTCGTGGTTAAGAAACATAGAATTTATCACCAAGAAAGGACTGCTTGGCCCACCCAGTCTGCCCAGATGGTCCCATCCTAGTCGGCTTCCGCAGACCCTAACTGGTCTCCAGTGACCCTCCCTTCTCCCTGCCCTTTTCTTAATATTCCCCTATTGCTTTGGCATGGTGTTAGGTTTGTTTCAGCTACTGGAGTTACCTTGACATGATACTGGACTGGTAACAGATTCTGGAGTTACCTTGACTGTTGGTCTCAGCTTCTGGAGTTGTCTTGACTTGGTGTTGGGATCAATCTCAGCTGCTAGAGTTGCCTTGACATGGTTTTTGGCTGATCTCAGCTGCTAAAGTTACTTCAGTGTGGTAATGGGGTGGTCTCAGCTACTGAAATTACCTTGATATGGTGCTGGACTCAATCTCAACCTTTGTAGTTAATCGTGACATGGTGTCGGGTTGGTCTCAACTACTGGAGTTGCTGTGGCAGGGTGTTGAGCTGATCCCAGCTACAGAAGTTGCCTTGATATGGTGGTGGGATGGTTTCAGCTACTGGAGTTAACTTAACATAGAGTTAGGCTGGTATCAGCTACTGGAGTTACCTTGACATGGTGTTAAATTGGTCTCAGCAGCTAAGGTTACCTTTATGTGGCACTAAGCTTGATATTAGATGTTGAAGTTGTCCTAATGATATGCTGAGATTGCTGTCAGCTGTCCTGTGGATAGTCCTAAATGCTGTAATTGCCTTCACATGGCACTTGGCATGGCCTCAGCTGTTAGAGTTGACTAGACATGACCCTTATCCTGGTATTGGATGAGGAACTTGTCTTCATGATGCAATGGTCAGTGTTTAAGGCTCTTAGCTGCAAAACTGGAGATCTGGGTTTGAATCCCACAGCCCCCACTTGCATACCGGGTGACCCTGAGCAAGTCATTTAACTTCCATGTGCTCCCAGGTTGCCCCTGTAAACAAGCTTTCAGCTTAGTGTGCCACTCCTGGTTAAACAATTGAAAGAATGAAAGGTCATGCTGACAGCTGTGGGAGTCACCTTTATGTGGTGCTGAGTTTGACCATTTTATCCAATTTGGGTCCATTAGACCATAATTCATAAACAGGCTTTTGGATTTACCTAAATGGCTAAGTATGATACAGTAGTTCTCAACTGCTGGAATAACTGGAGATGTCCAGATATGAAATAAGCCTCCTCAGATACCCACCAGACTACATAAGGGGTTCTGTGAAAGCATATGTTTTGGTTGGCAATTAGTCCATGACTGCATCCTTCTTGTCACCATGTTAAAGCCATAATTTAAAATGATTTGTTGTCTCCTCCCTCAGCTAATAAGATACCATCCAAAGCCATCCTGCAATTGGTGGTGCCGTATACATGGCCTGCCACAGGGGATGCTTACAGGACATTTTGCATCCTCAACACTGGGAACAAGAGCTCTGCCTTGGGCTGTACCTTCACCCTTGAGCACTGGTTTGTGGTGATCCAGGTTCACAGCAGGAATCCAGGTCATTCACATTCTGTAATTGGAGTAAACTTATGTTATGCCAGATGATGAGTGGACTTTATAGGACATAAAGAGAAAGAACAAACCCCCTTTAATAGACACCGGTCCTTTTATAGAAAATGAACACTAGACCAAGTCTTCTAGGGCATAAGGAGATATACATGGTCCTTTCATAAAGAGCGAACAACGTAGATCTAACTTTGAGAACTAACAAGGCCCTTTTATAAAGCGTGAACACCCTGGAACTAGCCTTATAGGGAACAGGGAGAAACAACAAGGGCCTTTAATAAAGAGTGAACACCCTAGAACTAGCCTTATAGGGAACAGGGAGAAATAACAAGGCCCTTTAATAAAGAACAGACACTCTGGAACTAGCCTTATAGGGAACAGGGAGAAATAACTAGGCCCTTTAATAAAGAACAGATACCCTGGAACTAGCTTTATAGGGAACAGGGAGAAATAACAAGGCCCTTTAATAAAGCATGAACACCCTAGAACTAGCCTTATAGGGAACAGGAAGAAATAACAAGGCCCTTTAATAAAGAGTGAACACCCTAGAACTAGCCTTATAGGGAACAGGGAGAAATAACAAGGCCCTTTAATAAAGAACAGACACCCTAGAACTAGCCTTATAGGGAACAGGGAGAAATAACAAGACCCTTTAATAAAGCATGAACACCCTAGAACTAGCCTTATAGGGAACAGGGAGAAATAACAAGGCCCTTTAATAAAGAACAGACACCCTAGAACTAGCCTTATAGGGAACAGGGAGAAATAACTAGGCCCTTTCATAAAGAGTGAACACCCTAGAACTAGCTTTATGGTGCATGAGAACTAACAAGCCCTTTAAATACAGAAAATATACCTGGTTACCAAAGAATAAAAAAATATGCATTTGACCTAGCCTTATAGGGCATAAAGACAAATAATAAGTTGTTAGATAGAAACAGAAACATTAGAGCTAGCCACTGGTGCACATTTCATCCTGGTTGATCTCATTGCTGTCTTTCTTCTTCTATGCAGGAAAATCAAGAATGGATCTTGGTTGGGAGGGTGATCGACCGCGTCTGTTTCCTGCTCATGTCCCTCATCTTTGTCTCCGGCACAGTTGGCATCTTCCTGATGGCCCACTTTAACCAGACTCCATCGGAGCCCTTCCCAGGAGACCCCAAGAAGTACCTGCCTTGAGTTCCATGAAGCAATGTAGGGATTGCCTGAGTGCTGTTCTTGTCTTGGTGTCAGAGTCTATGGGGCTTGCCTTTTCTTGTTGACAGGCCTCGCTGGGATCCTTCTTTCTGATTTGACAATGAAGAGCCAATTCCCATAAAGGGACTTCCTATGGAAAGTTAAAAATGTACAGATAATTAACTTTGCCATCACACACATGCATCATGTGGAAAATGAAACGTGGCTGGGATCCTTTTAACTGAGTAACCAACAATCAAATAAAACTCTGTGTTCGGTGTAGCCTGTTTAAAGATTTGCATTATCAACTAAGTCTGTGCTGTAAAACATCTGATGGCTGCTACTGCATATTGTAGTGATAATACCATAGTGGTCTGTGTCTACAAGGTAATAACAGGACCAGAGGTAATAAACACCAAGGTCAAAAGCCAAGGTGTTTATTAACCCCCTGGTTCAGTTATTACCAAGGAAACCCATATCACTATTGGTATTCTTGCTATTATACCACAAAAATGAAAAAAAAATGTAAACTGCCAAATCTGTTTGTTGTGACACAATGCCTATATGAGAAAGGAGGAAGAGTTTCTCACAAAAGGGTTGTAGTGTTACTAGGCATCTGTTTGGCTACTGCGTGTTGAAATGAGAGGATAGGCTGGGCCTGCTCCTGATTGGCTAAGTATACATGCAGCAGCCAACCAGAATGTAGAACCACTGTCCTATTATTGTTCTTAGCGAATCAGAATGCAGAGCCACTGTCCCATTAGTCAGTCTACTGTCCAGTTATCACAGAATAACCTGACAGTAACTCTGCATTCTGATCAGTTATATCGGTTCTTAACACAGAGATATGAACAATGATGGCAGAAAAAGACCAGAGGTCCATCCAGTCTGCCAAGTTCTCTGTAATCCCTGGAACCTACTGTTCCTCCAACATGCTATCCTTCCTCGTCATCTCTCTCTAGTCTCCTCCTTGGTGCTGTCACCCCCGGTAACAAACTATTCCCTTCATTATGTCCCAGCCCTGCTTAACTCCCCTGACTATTTTCACACCCACCACTTCAGCTGAAAGACTGTTCCAAGGTTCCACCTCTGTTTCATAAAGTAATACATCCTACATCTCTCCTGCACCTACCTCCCGTTAATTTCCATTCGTGTCCATGTGGTATTGGTATTCAGGCTAAATAGTTCTCCCCAGTTCACTTTGTTAATTCCTTTAAGGAACTTGAAGGTCTCTGTGCTATCTCTCCCCTCTCCCTTCTGGTCTCCAGTGAGTACATATTTTGTGCCTTGAGGTGCTCCTCACAGGATCTGCCCTGCTGTCCCTGAATCATTTTTGTTACTGTGTGCTGCACTGTCTCCAACCTAACCTTATCCTTTCTGAGGTGAGGACTCCAGAACTGGTGCAGCACTCTAGGTGAGGCATCACCAGAGATTTGCAGAGGAGAAGTATTACCTCTCCCCTTCTGCTATCAGTACCCCTCCCGATACATGCCAGCCTCCTGTTAGCCTTGCTACAGGCCTTGTTGCACTGACTCGATTGCGTCAATGAGAGATCTTTCCGGCATAATAAGCATTAAGGATGGTCTAGGCTTTGGTTACGTAAGTGGCTAAGTAAGGGATAATACATGATGAGGTGTGTGGTTACAAGGCAATTATGCAAGCCTGTGGTGGTTGTTAGGCATGAGGTGTAGCCAAGTACTATAACCACCCAAGAAGGGCATCATTCCCTTAGAAATGCACACTATGGAGTGTGTTAGCCCACTTTAAAAATGGGACTGTGTTTGTTAGAACATATATGTAGTTTAGGAGAGGTATGTGCATTTCAGAAAATAATCAATAGTCATGTGAGATGTTTTGACCAATGAAGTTACAGAATTTTCATGGTCCATTTCATAACATCACATAATCTAACCCTAAGAAAACAGTGAAGCATGATGCAATGCCAAGTGCCCTGGGCAAGTGTATTATGCCCCTTGGGGTAGGTTATCAAAGTAGTCAATGCTTGGGTATTACTAAATTAAAATGTTTTATTTTTTAGAAGGACTGTCTTTAAGGTAAAAATTCTAACTGTTGCAGAGTACATGAGAGTGAAATTCCCTTCATAGCTACTTTGTAAGATGGCAGCTTATTGCAACGTGAAACATTGGCCATAGTGGAGTTGCTCTGCTGGGTAATCTTTTTCACCAATAAAACAATTTATCCT
The DNA here is from genome assembly GCA_016271365.2 of Neoceratodus forsteri. Lineage (NCBI taxonomy): Eukaryota > Metazoa > Chordata > Ceratodontiformes > Ceratodontidae > Neoceratodus > Neoceratodus forsteri. Next base: position 959,904,068 of record CM028137.1, read on the forward strand.
ACAACTTATCTGGAGTTTTTTGTGTGTCTCTGTGAGCCACGCTTTTGAAGAGAAAGGACAGTGCAATGTATACAATGGCTCTAGGTCATTCCACCTGAGCTCCTTCCTTGCTATTTCTGACTCTGATTAAGTCTTACCATTTCATGGACTTGTTATTCTCAAAAGCTTGATGATCTCATCCATGTAGAAAGAATTAATCTACAGTAGCAATAGTTAATAGGTTTTTAAAGTTCCTAAATGGAGCTGTATTCCTACAAAACTAATTCCCTTACAGGCAGGGCCGGATTAAGGGGGGGACAAATGAGGCAAATGCCCCAGGCCCCCCGCCATAGACTGGCCCCCCCAGTAGTCGGAAGCAAGAGACACTTTTAGTAGGTGGACTGGTGGTTTGTAAATCATGCCACCTCCCGCTGCAGCTGAAAGTTGCTAACAGTCAACCTCCCCATAGGCCCCCGGCAGCTTGTTCCCTTAAAAACGCTGTGAAAGCAGCCTGACTTCAGAAGAAGCACATTTGTTAAATAAAATAAAAAAAAAACACACAAGCCCCCTGCCACAGATAGGCCCCCCGGCAAGCCTACATTGCAGATTTCTCTCATTCCCCTTCCTCAGGTGGTACAGTACTGGTAAGGATTTGTAATAAATCATGCCCCCCCACATGAGTCAAGAGTGACTCAACCCTCCCCCGGAGCTTGCTCCATAAAACAAAACAAACAAAAAAATGACTTTGGGAGAGGTTTCTTTAATTAAAGAAAACAAACACAAGCCCCCAGATCCTCCTGCTACAGATAGGCCCCCCAGCAAGCCAACATTGCAGAAGATTTCTCTTGTCCCCCACCCTCCTCCTCCATTATTTGCAGCCTGCAGCTAGGGTCAGGTGACTTGCTAGAAAAACAAACTGGCACTGTGTGGCACTGCAAGCACCGTGATCTACCTCCTTAGGATACTGACAGGTTTTCCATTTTGTTGAGTCTGGGACTGGACCTGGACTGGTGCAAGTTGCGACCAGACCTGGGCTGCCGCTGCATAATACGAGGAGCGGCGCCAGGACCGTGAGCTTTGCATACAATCCATCTGGGCAGCATTTTTTAAACCACTCTTTCTTGGTGGTTTTGAGGCTCAGCATGCACTTTGCCAGCGGCAGCACCTGTACTGCTTATCTGTACGCCTATGGCCACTCTATCGCTAGCAGCATGATTAATCGATGCACTGTTCTAAACTGCCTGCTGCTGCTAAACTAAGGAGTTTCAAAGGAGCACCAAGCAACAGCAGACAGCTTGAGTTCAGTAAGTGGCTTAGAAGTTGATATCTGTATTTTATTTTATGCTGAGATAATTGATCTGAGCTTCTTCAAAGAAGAGATAAAGGGACGTGGGTGTGTGTGATACATGCATGGATCCTCTAATCTGAAATAAAGGAATTAATCATTCCTTTGATATCCCATGAGCAGATAAAGGTATGACATCAGTCTGTTTATTTGGAGTCATAGCATTTGTACATTGGAACTGCACACTTCTGTACAATGGGTACATACAGTAACTTACTGTTGTTTGGAGTAGGATGCATACCTCTTAGTAAAGCACTGTTTATTTTTGTTTCATTTATTTCCTTAAAATAAACTTGTGATTAAAGAGGTTATTTAAAGATTACTTTGCTTTTCTGAACAGGGTCTAGAGGAGAGCTGACTCAATAAAAGCCCCAAAACTCACCACAGAGCATCTAGACCCCCAGATCATCTGGAGCCTGGCGCCTTCATGTCTTGTACAGTACAATAAATATAACATTACAGACTATGACAACATGACAGGGTGTTGTACTTCAAGTTACTTTTTTCTCCTGTGAATAATGGGGGTAGTCTCCCCATATGGTGGTTGTTATGGTTAATAAACAACGTGCTCAGTAAATGTTGCGCAAAATAAAACATTTTGGTATGGAAAGTTGGGCGTTTCACATGGCCACCCAAGTTGTAAGTGTCCCAGGCCCCCCATGGCTTGATCTGGCCCTGCTTACAGGATAACACAAATAGATCCAGAAGCAAAGGATTTGATACCTTTTAATGGACCAACATAGATGTAACAACAAGAACAAAGTGCTCTAGCTTTCGGACCAACCAGTCCTTCTTCAGAAGCACAGGATAACACAAAGTCACTTTTGAAGGAGAACCCTCAATGGCGAAAGCTGGGTTAAAGTAGGTAGTCACCATATTCTGTGTGACAATTCAGAAGGACTCTTGGCCTCTTAATATATTTTCTACTTCACTGGAAAAAAATGTAATATTCCTAAAACCCATTTTAGAAATATCTTCAGCTGAGAACTCCCTTAAAGAGCCTGTGATGTCCCAAAAGTGACTTTGAAAACAACAAATATTTAGACACATTCTTAATCTATAGTTCATATATGCTCTTTAGTTAGCATCACAGTTTCTTTTTTCACCACAAAGTTTTTCCTACCTTGTGGTGGCTCGGGTCAACTACTCAATCATGTCCCGCTCCCCCAGATGGGTGACTACCTGCCCTAGGACTCATCTGCTCATGCAGTTCCCCCACAACTTCCCTCCATAGTGGGGCAAGAGGGAGGAGGGTTGTCTCCCCCAGAGGCAACATCCAGAGTGTACCAAAGTCCCTGGCAGCAATGCCCCACCAGTACTTTTTCTGTTTTTTCCCTTCTCTGCTGCAGTTTGTGAATGTGTGCGCGTGAAGGCACACGTGCGTCACATAACTGCAGCCTCCCTTTATGGTGCCCAAAGCTGCACCACCACCTGCATCCACCTGGTGGAAGCCAAGGGCTAGGCCAAGAAGCCTCCCTTCCCTGGGGGAGGACTAAAGTTCCTCAAAACCTCAATCCACTCCCACTCCACCTGACTCCAGCGACCCAAGTCTGTTCCTGAACCTGGGTTACCAGTGTGGCAGTAGGTAAGGCACTCAGTACCTCAGCCCCTTCCCCGCCGGGCCAGTTAGCACCACGGTTTCTTTATATCTGCATAGTAACAGCGAAGCAGAACCATCCACTAGACTTCCTGTGGCTGCTTGTCTACCTCAGAGCTCTCATAACTCTTTATTCGTGACATCATAATAAATTCCTGAGCAAGTCTGTGATGTCACAGTCAAATGATTATGATGTCGGACAGACTGGGAGGAGCTATGGCCTTTATCTGCCCATAAAATTCTGTTTTCTATGTTTCTCTGTCAGGATTCTGACAAAATGCTGAGCAGGTGAAGCCTAGGGAACAGTGAGCCCGTTTTCAGAGTAATGTACGTATTTATATGAGCAAACACAGAAGCAAAACAAAAACTATAGATACAGGTATATAATATGATATGTTTTTCAGTATCCCTTGAGATGTCAGGCCTTTTTAAGTCACATTTCCCACACAATAAAAAGAATGCAGCTGGGAAAGAATGGGAACAAATCATAGTAAGTATGAATCGAACGGCAGGTGAAATGTACACAATCTTCCATGAAAGTAAACCTAATTTTGCAGTCTCGTACCCCTCATTGCTGGAGTGAACTATTAAGCCTAACAACAGATTCTTCAATCAACAGTCAGTAACTTGCTTTGTACACCTACCATGAGGACTGAGATGGTTCAGCAATCCTGCTCCAGGACTGTGGAACTCTATACCACTCCAAACTCATGTTCCCATAAAAGCAGGCGTTAAACAATATTTATATGAAAACAGAAACATAATGATAATGTAATAGATGATTTTCTCATTTTGACAGTGGTTTAAAATATTTTCTTTGTTTTGTACGATGTTTTGTGCTGTAAATTTGCTTTGTTGTTGTAATGTTTGTAAGGCTCATGTCATCACTGCAAAAATTATTCTGTTTCCAGTGGGTTCAACTGGTAACCAAAAAAAAAAAAAATTTATTAATTAACAGAAAAAGCTAAGAGTCATTGAGAAGAAGATCTGTGATGTCTGATCACAAATGGAAGTTAAATTGGAAATGTTTAGGTGGCAGAACTCTAGATTTTTAGGAGGGGAAACTGTTGTCCTCAGGTGGTGGAACTCTTCTATATTATTCAATGGAGAAAGGTGACAGGGATGCAGGAACTCTCTTACAATTTTGCGAGGGGTGTGTGAACTAAGATTCTGTGGCTCCTGTCCAGTTAACACCTTAACTAATGTGGAATGCAGTTGACACCACAGACACGGCATAGAATAAAAGGAGGTTAAGAGTGGGGTGCCACAGGGATCTGTCTGGATCCTGTCCTCTTAAATATGTTAATCAGTGGCATTGGAGAACACATCAAGGGCAAGTTATGTCCCTTTGCAGATGACGTGAAGCTCTGTGGCAGGATAGACAGTGATGAGGTGAGCAATGAGATGCAGAGGGCGCTACAGCACCTAGAGTGGTGGTCCAAGGTTTGGCAGTTGAAATTCAATGCCATGAAATGCAAGGTTATGTACCTACAGTGGGGGGAAACAGGACAGGGTACTGGATGAGAGGGGTTAAATTTAGCACCTGGGAGTCATCATTATTGACGCGTAATCAGTAATCAATAATAAGAATCAAGCCAGCATAATAAGGCCTATTGTAAGGATAATGGGATGCTGGGGTGTATTGGAAGGGGTACTGACAACATGACAAAGGAGGTACTACTACCTCTGTGTAGGTCACTGGTGAGGCTGCACCTGGAACACTGTGCTCAGGTCTGAAGTCTTCACCTGAGGAAGGACAGGGACAGTCAGGAGATGGTGCAGTACAGGGTGACCAAGATGATTCAGGGCCGACAGGGCAGATCTTGTGAAGATCATCTGAAGACAATGAACATGTACTCACTGAAGACCAGGCGAGAGAGAGGGGGGATACGATAGAGATCTTCAAGTTCCTGAAGAGAATAAACAAGGAGAGCCACAGTGAATGACTTAACAGGCATATAAAGTTAAGAATCCAAGGTGAAGAGTGGAAACTGGCAGTGGAAAGGTTTAAGAGGGATGTGAGAAAACTCTACTTTATGGAAAGGGTGGTGGAGCCATGGAATGCTCTGCCAGTGGAGGTGGTGGGCACTAGGGCTGATGGTTTCAGGTATGGCTGGGACAGAGTCACAGGTCTGGTGATTGCTTAGGCTGGCAGCAGTATGGAGGGGAGCGGGGGGGGGTGGACCAGACCCAGTATGAAGAATAGGTCCCTGGGCAGATAGGGAACTCCAGGGCACACTAAATGAACCTCTGTTTTTTTCTGCCATCAGAGCCTGTTTCTATATAGTGAGGTTCAAAGACTTTTCATTGTTGTCATCATTTCCCAGCAGTTCTTAAAAAAAACGTAATTCCTCCCAAATAGCATTTGTTGGAGGTGAGATGTTCACAAAAACAGACAGCATGGCTTGTATATTTTGGAGCTGCCTAACAACTCCAGTGTCTGGCCTGATGTAATTCGTACTTGTCTAGAGGATATATAAATTAGTAGGGGTGTGAAAATACAAGAAGCTGAGTATTTGTTGAATATTTATCAGATACGGGCCAGGTATTTGGGCATTCGATTGTATTCAGGACTTTGAGTATCCAGACATCTGACGATGATGTAGTGCATTGCAGATGTGTAAACACCTATGAGCAGGTAAATCAGATGTTTGCTGTTCGGCATGGATGGAGAACGTTACTAGCATTTGGAAATGGCATATTGAAGCACAACACGGTGAAGTAAGTGTTAGTACATGATTAGATATGTGTTGTTTGCTGGTCAGCCTGAATAGACCTACCAAAAACACTGAAGAGAACACCTATGAGATAGAGAAACAGAGTTGCACAGCAGAGGAAGAAAGCATTTGTTTCTTTTTTTCCAGAGTTTGGCCTAAATAAGCCTAACATAAATATATATCAATGATGTCTGTTTTGAAGACAGGAAGGCAAAGCAGAACTACACAGCAGAGGAAAAGCCTAGCCTGACTATACCTAACATACAAAAACTGCAGAGAACGAGAATATACAAGACTGAGATGTTACTGCGCAAGCCAGAGTAGAGACCATGGTGTACACAAAGGAATCCCTAGAGAATGGTAGCAGCAATATTATAATTAATGTCTATCTTGATCATTAAATCTAATTCCAGAGTACCTTTACCAAAGAACAGAAGTCTTATTGCTATTCCAGAGGAGAGCTTCTAAATTGATGCATGGTCTGCATCAGAAGCCTTATGAGGAGAGGTACATCCTGGAGGAGAGGGGAGATATGATAGAGACCTTTAAACACCTCATGGAGGTAAATAAGGTACAGTAGAGGAGTATTTTTCAGAGAAAAAGGTCTTCTAGAACAAGGAAGCATGATATGATGCTGGAGGGGTAAATTCAGGAAGGATGTGAGGAAGTACTTCTTCACAAAAAGGATGGTGGATACCTGGAACAGCTTTCCAGCAGAGGTAGTGGAGGCAAAAACAGTGGTGGGGGGCCGGCCAAGTACCATGGAGGGCTGAGGCACTGGGTGCCTTACCTCCTGTCACACTGGTGACCTGGGGTCAGGAATGGATGCCGGTTGCTCAGGGGGTAGAGGGGACAGGACAGCTCTCCTTCCTCAGGGGGGTGGGTCAGTGTGGCGCTCTGCTTGACTGCCGCCCAGTGGAAGCTGAGCAGTAGCACATGCGATGCCATTAGGAAGGGAAGGGAACCCACATTCAGGATGCATGGGGCGTCTCTCCGGAAGTAAAGCTTGTACATCCATGGGCCCAGGGCATAAACAGGTGGAAAAACACCCCATGTGACAGGATGACACCCGACCCCCTGCAGGCCCCACACCGGTGACTGGGCACCACCACAGTCCTGTGGTAGAGGACGTTGGTGTAGGTAGGTCCCAGACAAGTTGATTGATGAGGCTGGGATGGGTCGGTCAGAAGTGGGCAGCCAGGGGAGAACAAGGAGATAAAATGCACATAAAAAAAACAGCGGTGATGTTCAAAAATGTGTGGGACAGGCGCAGTAGAATCATAGGGGTAAGGAATGGGAGAAAGATTGCATCATATGTAGGGTCGGCAGCAAACAAAAAAAATGGGCAGACCAGGTGGGCCCAGTGGCCCTTTTCTGCCATCACACTCCGTGTTTTTATGTTTCTATGTTTTATATCCCAGGTAACATGAAACAAAACAGAAGAAAAGCCATTTGCCAGGAATATTGAAAATCACTGTCTTTTAAATGGCAGTGGTAATAAAGTTACAAGGATAGTATTCAAAAGTTTAAAGAGGAATGCCCATCACCACAAGCTCCACAACTAAGTGTGGGTCTGCCCCTGATTAGCACTTTTAGTGCAAAAGTAAAATGTTCTCATAACTTGTTACTGAGTACTTTATATTTATCTTGTCGATCCTGACTTTTCTGTCACCCGACATCTTACACCGAGACCACCAGGGGTGCATCCCAGAATCTGCTACAGCTGACATCACAACCAGGGATCAGCTGTGGGAGATCTAACTGGAAGTTGTAGTAACTGAAGCTATTAAATTGCTTAATTTTGCTAACTGCTGGTCTCGCCACCCTATCGAGACTAAGTGTAGCTAGATGCTGGGTGGGAGAAATGGCAGGATTGACAAGATAAAAGCACTGTACTCTGTAACAAGATAAGGTAACATTTTACTTTTGTTCAAAAAGTGTTAATTGGGAGCAGCTCCACATTGAGGTGTGGGGCTTTTCTTGTTGGGCATTCTACTTTAATAGCTGGCAGGCCATGGCAGCACATTGCCATGCTGTGACGATACCCATATTATTTTAGAAGTACTGTGTCAGACTGGTCAATCCTAGACTCAGCCTGCAATTGTTACCAGCTTTCGCAAACCCTTCAGGGTTTGCAAGGGTAACTCAGTAGCTGCCTCCACTCAGCAAAGACACTCCATCAGGGTATCACTAGGTCTGAATCCCACTAGAGCCACTGCACACATACTACAGTGCTCCACGAAAAGGGCAAGCAGCCCATCCCTAAGTATAGCTGAGAATAACTTTGCCTTAGAAGCAAAATATGGTAACTGTAGCCTTCTCTTCAGAGATGGAACACCATTTTTATCAGTTATAACCCAGTTATCTGCATCTCAAAGGACTAAGTCACAAAAATATGAAGTACATAAAAATAATATTTAATACTTCAAGAGACGTACACATATAATACAGGATATTACACAAAGACTATAGGGAACCATAATTCTACAGAGATAAAAAGAAAATGTTTTATATAATAGAAAGCACACAGAAAAAATGATCTCACTCTTCTTTCTCTGTTAAGCAAGGTAGAATAGTTTACCCCTCTGGACACCTTGGTGAATCAGGGCATACTTAAAACTTAGATGGTAACTGTTTGAGGTCTCAAACCCAACTACCTTTGCTAGGGTCTAGCAAGTGCTCAAAACCCATCAGCAGCAAACCCCCATGACACAACATCAAACATGACACAACATCAAACAATGCAAAGAAGTGCAAGATAATGCATATGGGGCACAAAAACCCTGGCACAATATATCAGTTGGGGGGTGAGGATATAGCATGCACCAAGCAGGAAAGGGATCTTGGGGTTGTCATCTCTGATGACCTCAAGGTAGAGAAACAGTGTGACAAGGCAGCAGGTAAAGCAAATAGGATGCTGGGATGTATAGGCAGGGGCATCACCAGCAGGAAAAGGAGGTCATAATTCCAGCTATACAAGACACTAGTGAGGCCCCACCTGGAGTACAGTGTGCAGTTCTGGAGACCATACCTACGTGAAGGACATAGACAGGGTAGAGAAGGTTCAGAGGAGGGCAACAAAGATGGTGCATGGGTTGCATCACAAGTCCTATGAAGACAGGTTGAAGGAACTGAACATGTACTCCCTGGAGGAGAGGAGGAGAGAGGATATGATAGAGACATACAAAGTATCTTACAGGGAGGAACAGGGTGCAGGAAAACACTATTTAAGCGAAAAGATGTTTCAGGACTAGAGGCATGGGATGAAGTTGGAGGAGGGCGATTCAGAGGAAACATGAGAAAGAATTTCTTCACAGAGCGGGTGGTGGACAAGTGGAACACCTGCCAGAGGAAGTGGTGGGGGCTGAAACAATCACAGGATTTAAGAATGCATGGGATAGACATAAAGGAATTCTAGAGGTCAGGGGTAAGGGGAAATAGACTTCTAGGAAAACAAACTGAACTTACAAGCTCAAATGGGCAGACTAGGTGGGCCATAGGCCCTTATCTGCCGACACTGTCTATGTATCTATGTATCTATGTCACTCTGACATCATAGATTTGACAGTTCCTTCCTGTCCTAGAAAATCTCCCATCTGGAAAACTAGTTCAAAATGAAATATTGGACTTTCATGGACTCAGAAACCTTCTCATTTTTCTAAGCCCTGTCTGACTTAGCAGGGGGTAGCTGCATGACCAGGACACTCTGATCTCTTTGAAGTTTCCTTGCTAACTGCCCTGGGGGGTTCATTGTTACAAGACAAAGGGATTGTAATTACTTCTCTGGGGCAGCTGTTTTTGGCCTCTGGCAACAATTTCAATGTCATTTCCTTAGCCCATCTGTGTCCCCACAGTAGAATTAATTATATAAAAAACACAGAAAAAAAATCATAAAATTATTGTTTTATCTCTCACCACCCTGAAAAAAGCACACATTCTGTTAGCACTCCTAACAGATGCTTGTTTCTTCAAGTGAACCACCTAGCTCCACTTGCTACTCCCTTGGTTCACTCTCTGGGTGAACCCCTACCTTAGTTTCTCATAGCGCCTCTCCTACTTGAAAAGGGTGCACTAACTATTGTCTGGACAATCTGTCCACGTTACCATGCTGTGACCCAGTGCAGTGCCTAATGTCCATATTATAGGACTGCAGCACCAGGCTCACCTTAGCAATTTGGGGGTTTTGTCCACTGCTCCTATGCAGCTAAGTAAGAGGGTTGTGGTCACTGACCAGGGTCTCAAGCCATACAACAATGGGGAAAAAGTTAAAAATCACAACCATGCTAATTAAAATGCCATGACTTTAATAAAATACATTAAGAAATCCACAAAATAAAACCTGCACTCACAGATAAAGTGTTGGATAAATTGAATATGCCACAAGGGTCTCTGAAATATCTGTGATATTTAATTCTTGTGCAGGGTGACCTTATGACATCACTCATGGTTTTGCTGATGGTCTCCCAGCACTAGAAAAACTATCACAGATATTTCAGAAGCCCCTGCGGCATATCCCATATATATGTATATGAGAGGTCACCGATATTATGATATCTCAAGAGTGACAAAGCCACAAGTAGGATATCTTAATATCAGTGACCTTGACTGAAAATAGATATGAAAGGCCCAATTCCATAAGTGGCTGAAATCACTGCAAGGGACTTGCGGCAGGATGTTTGATGCAAGTACTGACTTATGTCAAACCCACTATTCCAGAAGCTGCAAGTCCAGACACCTCAAAGTTAGACCATCGCCCCGCTGGACTAACTTTGCACCCGTGAGGGCACCCTTACTACGGGCTTTGTGCCAAACCTGGCACAAGCTGCCATAAAGTGGGAAACCTGTCGCAACTGCACCAGGTCTTCTGGAATAGTGCAGAGTTGCATCTGAGGGCCTTGGCGCAGTGGCATCAAACTTTGTGGTGGTCGCAGAGCAGGGCGCAAGTCCTGCGCTCACCTTCTGGAATCAGGCCTGATAGCTTCGGTCAGGTCAGGTTATGTCATGTTCTGTGTATGTTCATATATGTGTGAGGACTAAATGATAGTACCTATTTTTATTTCTGCCACTATGCCACTCAACAAAGGGTTTAGCTCATTGACTACAATAGGTAAAATAGACTCATTTTCCATTTCCTCCACTAGAGGTTGCCAGAGCTGAATGTAATGTGTTAGTAAAGGGGCATTTATTCTACTGAGTAAGGAGCAGGACTGTGATAAGGCAGAGAACCATCCCCCTAAATCGCACAGTGAGTGGCCAGCAGCACGCTGCCATCTGCGGTAACGTGCTTCATGAAAGTACCACTAGTATTCATTTGTGGGGCAGGAACCAGTTGTCAAGGTGTGGTAATAATTTTGGAGGAGTGGGAGGAAGCAGAATTTTATTGATTTATTTATTTCAAATTTTGGTAACCGGGACAGGCACACTGAACTGGAGCTTGCTTCCTGGTGCAACCCAAGCGGAAGGGGAAGTGAGGAAAATAAGGTAAATGGGTTACAATGTAAATAGGACATGTAGCAAGTCATTTGTAAATAACAATACAGGTTGGTACAGTAGAAGAAGAAGAATAATAATCTGCATTTATATAGCGCTTTTCATATATCCAAAGCGCTTTTACAAGCAATGCTAGACTGGTAGTGAAGTGACTGAATGTGTGGTGTCGGCCATATCGGACATCATCACCCACACACAGCCTGGATAATTGCATGAACCGGTTTATGGGAAAGGGAAGTTGGCCAGGACACGGGAATGTTCCTACTCTTTAGAAAAGTGCCTGGTTCTTTACTTCACCTGGACACCACCAGGACAACACCAGGATGGGCAGAAGGGACCTCGGTTTAACGTCTCATCCGAAGGATGGCACACCCCAGCAGTACAGCACCCCCCAATACTGCACTCGGATGCCAGCGATTTTGAGGTGCAAGTCCAATCCCGGTGAGGGACGAGATCCCATGACCTTCTGGTGCAGAGGCAGATGTGCTACCAACTGAGCGACACTGACACCTAGGAGGTAGATGCATGACAAATTTGTATAGTCAGTAAATATGACGTCAATCAGCAACAACTTAATAAATATTAACAGAATTGATACACAAAGAGGTAGATTCACAACAAGTTAGCACATCCAGTAAATTAGGAGAGGATAACAGTGATGGGGGGGGGGTCAAGGGGTTTTGAGGAAGAAGGTTTCTGTAGGTACTAGGTGTCAGAGTGGTGGGGGAGATTAAAGTACAAGGGGAGACAGGTAAGGTCGGGGTGCCAAGAGAATGCAGAAAGATGGCAAATCAGGAGGAGGAAGGACAGGAGCAAGAAATGGAAAGGAATTGGGAAACAGTGCGCCTTAGAAAGTGCAGAGATGCAGATAACTGAAGGGAACTTGGAAGAGAGTTCCAGATGGAGGGGAGTTGATAAGAAAAGCCTTCCTGCCTGCCTTGAACTGAAGTGAGGACGGGGAAGGGAGAAGATACAGGGGTCTCTGAAGCGAAGCTGATAAGAGGAAAGGGATGACGGGGAAAGGAGAGAGGAGAGGTGGGGGGGAAGAGATCCAAACCAGAATTTGGAAGTAAGGGTGGAGGCATGAAGCTGGTGGCATAATGGGAGAAAAGGAAGAGAGAGAGAGAGAGAGAGAGAGAGAGAGAGAAGAGAAGAGAAGCGAAGAGAAGCAGAAGAGAAGAGCGCTCAGCAGTGAAGAGCTGGCAGCAGTAGTGTAAAAGTCACCAATTCATTCATTGATGTCTGACTTGGCGAATGGGGAGGGATGGCTTCCTGTTTTACAGGTCCTGATCAACTGCCCATAAAAAATTGAAGTTTGAAGTTTATTGTTCTAGGAATTAATACCTTTGAGCCAAGGCTCTTTTACAAAGGTTCCACGTCATTAAGTACAAAAACATAGTAGACAGTGTTACAAACAATCAGTAAGCTGTTTAACAAGGCCACAACTTAAACAGTAAAATTTATATACAGAAAAGAAAAAGGAACTCAGAGGCAGTGTCAAGGGCAAGGAATAAGGATTGGAGAGCTTGAGAGGGAAGAGAGGGAGAAATAAGAAGTTTAGGAGCAGACAGAACCAGGTTAGTGATACTCGGGTTGTCTTTGTCAAAGAGGAGACCATGGTGGTTGAGTGAAACAAATGTAAGTGCACTCAGTGGGATGAGACTTTAGTCAAAGCAGTCACAGGAGCTGGAGGCTGTGAGGTGAGCGTAAAGTATGGATTTGAAAGCTCCCAATATAGAAGTCAGATACAGGCTTAAAGAGTACCCGACCCCTGAGACTATATTCACCATCACCCAGGGCCCTTTACTCCCCTACTGGACTACTGTTTTCCCATCGACATACAAAATACATCCACCAGACTTTCCAGGCTAAGCACAGCCTACAATAACATTTGTAGATTTACACTGATGGACCCTTACTCTACTCATCACTGCTCCCTCTACCAGGCACCAGGATGGCTCCCCCCACAGGCCTGCCGTGAATACCTCCTAGGTTGCATTGTAGACAAATCTATTAGAAAAAAATGTACCCCCCACATCCCTACTCAAGCTAAAGCTTTCCCATTGTGGCCTCGGGAACTCTTCCAGCCTCTGTGGGAGGGTATTGGCTGGGGTTGCAAAAGGAAAACAGATGTCAGTGTCAGGCTTAGCATGCAGCTGGCATGGTTTTATTTGACAAGGTCAATTTTGCTTAAAAAGGCAAGTTTTTGAGATCACTTTACAGACAGTACAGGCAGTTCTTTGTAAGAACAGATCAGTTTTTTTATTTTTTTTATTTATCATTTCAGAATTACAAACCTTTGAGTCTACATCAGTGAACACACAGGCATTAGACAGAAAACAGCAGCATATACAAAACAGATCACAGTTTCATAAGGTACAGGGTAGCAACCAGCAAGTTGCGTTGTCATATTAAACAACAAGGTTGTGCACAGCAAACAATAAGACTATTCACAATGGCGGTGGTGGGGGATTAGCAGGACAAGGTGTCCCCGGGGTGGGGTTAACTGGTCAGGTGTACCTCGGGGACCCTAGACTGTTGTAGTTGTGAGGGCTGTAGGGAGGGGTGGAGAAGTGTAGGAGCCAAAAATATTGAGTTGGCTGAAAAAGGTGGGGGGGGAGACATGTGGGGGGGCAGGGTAATAGACCATGACTGAGAGCTAAGGGCTTGTCTAGAAGTAGTCACAGGCCACTTTGTTACGTATCTGCTCCCCGAGAAGATGTTTGAAACAACCAATTCTGGCTTCAGTGAGGATGGTGTTGGGAAGCGCATTCATCTAGAGAGGTGCCCTGTAACAAAAAGTTATTTGGCCCAAGGCCGATCTACAGCGGGGAACCTGGAAGAGTGATTTTTTGGATCTATGGGTGCATTTGAGCATGGAGGCGGTCTGCAGTAGGGGTGAGAGGCTGGGGGGGGGGGGAGCACAAGACCATTAGCAATTTTCTTGGCAAAGAGACAGGTCTGGTATTTAAGCCTCCCATCAAATTTGAGCCAGTTTGTAAGACTATAGAGACAGCAGGTGTGAGTCAAACGTTCACAGCGAGTGGCAAGACGACAAGCCTTCTTCAGGTTAACCGGACTATTTATTTATTTAGTTTCTGTTTACCGGGTTAGGTGCGCTAGCCGATGTTGACTATTTTCAGGCACGACCCGGGGGAGTACATACATAAATTGAGATACACATACATTGCATAAATACAGGTAGATTAGATACAGATCAAGTCAAACAGTACTTGAGATAATACATATAGCTAGGCAGTGAAAACAAAAAGGTGACATTAGTACATGAAAATAGTAACTGAAACTGGGCTAAGGGACAACTATAGTGACATTTGTAAAGCACAGCTTGTTTGCAAGTGCTGTGTGTAGTAAGTGAAGGGAAAGAGTTAGGAATGAAAAAGAATTTGGGAGAGAAAATTGGGGACCAGTCCCAGCAGGCAAGATGCTGTTTGAATTTTGTGATTCTACCTGGGCGGAGGTGTCAGCGGCTTATGGTTCTTGATGCCGGTTTAGGCAGCCGACCAGACCACAAGACAGAGATGTCCACAATTTTATGTGGGCAGTTTGAGAAGACTATGTCAAGCAGGGTCTGCTTTCCTGTAGAGAGGTTGTAAAAGAAAAAAGAAAGAAAAAGAGTTTGGGAGAGAAAATTTGGAGTACTGGAGGTGGACAGGGTGAGATTTAGGCTGCAGCCCATTGCCCAGTTAGCCCTGTTATTTTAATATTGTTACACAGGGCCTGCTCACTTCTAGCATTTCTTTTTAAAGAGCTGCTTGTTTTTTAAAACTTTTGGACATCTCAGTGTTCCCATTTCTTAGGACATTCTGTTAAAGGAGGTGAATATGTCCTGCTGTTATTCACATTTCCTTTAAATCATAGGTGTAGGAAACTGAGCTGATGTTTCTTAAAAAAGGAGCAGTTTTACTTGTGTTTAATGGGGCTAGTTGTTACTGCTGTTTAATGGTGTCTCCGGCACTTCCAGCTCCACAGAAGAGACCTAGCATCACTCCCTTCCTCTTGAGCCTGCTCTTGCGAGAGGTTATGTGCGATTTGCAGTTGCTATGCAACAGTCAACAGCTTCCTTGCTGTTGCTTACAGGAGCAGGCTCTTAAAGTGCTTGCACTTCCAAAGCACTGCGCTGCTTTATTCTTATTGTTCAAGACTCTGGGACTGTGGATTGATAAGATAAAATACATATATGAAATAGAAAACTTTTTTACGCTGAACAAGGTATTCAGAAACCAGTAGGTTTGTTTATTTTGCAGATAATTTCAAAATGGTATAAAACCATTCTTGAATGTAAAAATTTTCTTTCAGAACAAGAAATTTTGAGGTACATAGCCCACTTTCAGTGAAATGGGTACAGGCATAGGCAGGAGACACACCATGTGTTTGTGCTCCAATACACACACTGTTGGTGATGGTCTGAATTTTCACTGTATTATAAAAAACAGTTTATTTGAGAGAAATCGGAATTACAATCCTTTGAGTCAGAGACTCCTTTGCAAAAACGCCACATCAGACACACATATACAAATAACAACAGGTTACTTACATGGGTAATACAGTACAGGGAGTATATACAGATAACAACAGGATACTTACATAGGTAATGCAGTACAAGGAATATATACAAATAACAACAGGTTACTTACATAGGTTATACAGTACAGGGAATATATACAAATAACAACAGGTTACTTACATAGGTTATACAGTACAGAGAATATATACAAATAACGACAGGATACTTACATAGGTAATACAGTACAGGGAGTATATACAGATAACAACAGGATACTTACATAGGTAATACAGTACAGGGAGTATATACAGATAACAACAGGATGCTTACATAGGTAATACAGTACAGGGAATATATACAAATAACAACAGGATACTTACATAGGTAATACAGTACAGGGACTATATACAGATAACAACAGGATACTTACATAGGTAATACAGTACAGGGACTATATACAAATAACAACAGGTTACTTACATAGGTAATACAGTACAGGGACTATATACAGATAACAACAGGTTACTTACATAGGTAATACAGTACAGGGAGTATATACAGATAACAACAGGATACTTACATAGGTAATACAGTACAGGGAGTATATACAGATAACAACAGGATACTTACATAGGTAATACAGTACAGGGAGTATATACAGATAACAACAGGATACTTACATAGGTAATACAGTACAGGGAGTAAATACAGATAACAACAGGATGCTTACATAGGTAATACAGTACAGGGACTGTATACAAATAACAACAGGATACTTACATAGGTGATACAGTACAGGGACTATATACAGATAACAACAGGATACTTACATAGGTAATACAGTACAGGGACTATATACAAATAACAACAGGTTACTTACATAGGTAATACAGTACAGGGACTATATACAGATAACAACAGGATACTTACATAGGTAATGCAGTACAAGGAATATATACAAATAACAACAGGTTACTTACATAGGTAATACAGTACAGGGAATATATACAAATAACAACAGGATACTTACATAGGTAATACAGTACAGGGAATATATACAAATAACAACAGGATGCTTACATAGGTTATACAGTACAGGGACTATATACAGATAACAACAGGATACTTACATTGGTAATACAGTACAGGGAATATACACAATTGGTTGGTTACAGCTGTAGCAGTCATTAACAGTAGACCCCCATGTCATTACATATGGTAGGTTACAGTTTCTGGGGGTCTTAAGTGGACCCCGAGTCATAACATATACACAGCGTGAGAGGAGTAATGAGGGAGATAAACAAGATGCAAGATACAGACATGGTTCCCCTTCCCAGTGTGTAAACTAACAAGTATAATGAATGCACTAAGTGCAACTGGGAATAAGTTAAAAATGATCTATGTATATAATTAGAATAATTTAATACAACAAACAATATAAGATGGCTCTGTACATGATCAATATGTGAATGCAATAATGATCTACATAATCAATGTAACATGTTTACTCTTTTTAGAAAAGTAAAAAAGCCCTTTGAAAAAGATTCATCTGTAGAATCGAAATGTCAGGGCAGAAAAAACAATAAAAGAAACATTTGTGTAACTTTATACAAACGACTCCTATTCTTCTATGGTTAAGAAGCTGAAGGGATCCTTACAAAAGACCTTTTTCATCAATTCTTCACACCTCAAGGACCCTGTTGCAATTGAGCAACATCCCATTTCCCTCAGATACATATGCTACTATAACCTGACCATTACCTGTGATAGGTCACCCACTGACCCTGTCCCATCCTGAGTACCCACAGGTCTCCGTGTGTATGGGCCAAAAGGCCTTCTCGTCAGTCACCCCAAACCTGTGGAACAGCCTGTCTGCTCCCCTAGGGACTCTAGGCTCTCACCCTCTATTTAGTTTCCACTATAAATCTCACCTTATAGTGACAGTCACCTGTTCCCATCCCCCCAGTTGATTACCATACCCTGTCCCAGGGTAGCCGGACTGTCCACATTTTTGACACTGGAATTGTTTTATTGTATCCATAAGTTACAGGTACTGGATTGTTTCTTGTGGTCCCTGCACTGTCACTGTACCACTGGCACTTTACTTATCGTACTTTATTCATATGCTCTCACTGTATTCACTTTATGCACGTTTTCCACAAAGCGGTGTAGCTTTATTTAAATGTGTCCCCCGTGCACCTTACTTGTTGCACTGGATTCACGTTTGTACTGAAACATAGAAACACAGAAGTTGTCGGCATACGGGGACTGTACGATCCATCAAGTCTGCCCTTGGCTTTCTACCCCTCTACTTAGCTGCCTGCTTGTGTATCCCACAGTGCCTGTCCCATGCCCACTTGAATTCCCCCACTGTCTTGGCTCCCACCAACCCCCCCTCCGGCAGGCTATTCCATAGTTCCACAACGTGCACTCTGAAGAAAAATTTCCTTGTATTGCTCCTGAACTTTTCTCCCTTAGGTTGAAGGTTGTGCCCTCTAGTCCTGCTGTAGTCCTTTACCTGAAAGAGGTTCTGCACATGCAGTCTGTTGTTTCATTTAAGATATTTGAATGTTTCTATCATCTCCCCATAATTCCTGCGTTGTTCTAGGGAGTATAATTTGAGGTCATCCAGTCTTGCCTCATACGGTTTCTGATGCAAGCCCTGTACCATCTTTGTTGCTCTTCTGTGTACCGTCTTCAGCCTATCTATGTCCGTCCTGAGGTGTGACCTCCAGAACTGGACACAGTGCTCCAGGTGAGGCCTGACCAGGGACTGATACAGGGGCATGATTACTTCATGCCTTCTGCTTATGACGCCCTTCCCTGTGCATCCCAGGATGCCACTAGTTTTTAGTGCTGCCTTTTCACATTGTCTACTGACCTTGAGGTCATCTGATATGATCATCCCCAGGTCTCACTCCTGCCTGGTAGCCACCAGCTGCTACCCTCCCACTGAGTACAGTTTCCCTGGGTTACACTTTCCCAGGCAAGTGACCTTGCATTTTTTTGGCATTGAATTTCAGTTGCCAGGTCTTGGACCACTCCTCCAGTTTTCGGAGATCAGTGTCAATGCTTTGCTGTCCCTCTGTTGTGTCTACCCTGTTGCCGATTTTGGAGTCATCTGCAAACAGGCATGCCTTTCCCTCCAGTTCATCTGCAATATCACTGTTGAATATGTTGAAGAGGATCAGACCCAGAACTAAGCCCTGCGGGACCCCGCTAGTCACCCTCCCCTCCACAGGCAGAGTGCCGTTTATTAATACTGTCTGAGTTCTCCCATGTAACCAGTTTCTGACCCAGTTTATAACCTTGGGCCCAATTCCCATATTCTCCAGTTTTTTGACTAGTCTTCTGTGCAGAATGGAGTCAAACGCTTTGCTGAAGTCCAGGAAAACCACATCCACTGCCCCACCCTGATCCACTGTTTTAGTGACCCAATTGAAAAAATCAACCATGTTTGTCTGGCAGGACCTCCCTGCCATGAAACTGTGTTGATTTTTGTCGAGCTGACCAGTTTGCTCTAAAATTGCTATGATTCTTTCCTTCAGCAGGGACTCCCTCAGTTTTCCCATGACTGACGTTAGACTAACCGGACGGTAGTTACTTGGCTATTCCTTGCTTCCACTTTTGTGGAGTGGTACTACTGTTGGACTCTTCCAATCCTCTAGCACTGTCTGGCTCCTTAATGATTTATTGAAGAGCACTGCTAAGGGGGCTGCCAGTTCCCTCCCTAGTTCTTTAACTTGTCTATTTCCTCCAGGACCCTTTCCTCTGTGAAGGGACCCGTGTCTATTCCTTTAGTCGGCAACTTCTTTATGCCTATTGTTGGTCCATTACCGTCTGCTTCCTGTGTGAAGACTGAGCAGAAGTACTCATTGAGTGCCTCTGCCTTCTCCCCATCTTGCTCTGTGGGTTGTCTATCTTTTGTTTGTGATTCTAACAATGCCCCCTTTGGTCTTCCTTTTTTCATGTATGCACTTGTAGAAGGTTTTGTTGCCCTTTTTTACTTCCTGAGCTATCCTAACCTCTGTTTGAGCCTTTGCATTTCTTATCACTTTCCCGGTCTCTTTTAGTTTCTGTTTATATTCTGTTTTGTCTGCCTTGTTCCCTGACTCCTTGTACTTTCTGAAGGCTATGTGCTTTTCTCTCACCATGGTTGCCACCTCCTTAGAAAACCATAGTGGGGTTTTTCCTCCTTTTGTTCCTACTAACCTGACGGGTACACTGTGATGTGACCATGGTTATTGCATCCTTCAACTTTGTCCAATATTCCTCAACGCTCCCTTCTGTTGAGTTACCAAGGTCGTCTCTTAGGCAGGCCTTCATGTTTGTGAAGTCTGCCCTCCTGAAGTCAAGGACTTTCAGTTTGGAGTGTGTGGAGTCTACAGTCCTTTTCACGTTTAACCATACCGTGTATGATCACTGTTGCCCAGGTGGTTCCCTAGTTTGACACCCGTACTGTATACACTGTCTTTTCAGTTTTGCACAAAACTGAATAGTGTTTCTTAATTGTGTCACCCGGTTCTGTAACTACTTTGTACCGTGTTATTGTGCTATCTTCATGGCCCAGGTCGTGTCTGAAAATGGTATCTTGGATTAGTGCACCCACTCAGTTAACAAATAAATTAAAATAAATAAATATCCTTGGGGGGAATGAGGAAGGGGGTGGGAGAAATGGTAAATGTGGGGGGGAGCTGTGGTTTTTGTTTTTAAAAAAAAGCAAATAATAATAACTGTGTCATGGCATTTCACTGGTGAAGGTGCCATTGCACATAGTTCCAGCCTTTTTTTGTTTGACAAAGTTCTAACCTCACCAGGTGAAGAAAGGCAGAAGTACACATGGTAGCACCTTTACTGGTGACCTGCCACTACAAGCAGTTTTGCCTGGTGACATTGGCCAGTTGAATGACTACATGGAGTGTCGCTGTGCTATACCATGTTGAGAAAGTACATGTAATAGTTTGTGAAGCAGTTCCTCAACTTCACCCACACCTATGAGGCAAAGTTACATATATTAATTAGTTACAGACCCTCAAGACACAGGAACATAACCCCATCTGCTGACCTTCAGGATATTGGGACAAAAAAATATCTGCTGCCCTCAGGACACAAGGATATAACACCATCTGGTGGCCCCTAGGACACAGGGCCACAACACTGCTCTCTGGATATGGGACATAATACCATCTGATGGCCTTCAGGATGGGGGGGCATGACACCATCTTCTGCCCTCAGGACATGGGGATGTAGTGTCATCTGCTGGCCTTCAGGATATAAGGACATAAAACCATCCACTGCCCTCAGGACACAGGGACATAACACCATCGATGGCCATCAGGACACAGGAGATATGACACTATCTGCTGTCTCAGGACATAGGGACAAAACACCATCTGATGGCCATCAGGACACAGCAACAAAACACCATCTGCTGGTCTTCAGAACACAGCGACAAAACACCATCTGATGCCTTCAGAACATGGGAACACAACACCATCTGTTGGCCTTCAGAACACAGCGACATAACACCATCTGATGGCCATCAGGACACAGGAGACATGACACCATCCACTGCCCTCAGGACACAGGGACATAACACCATCTGCTGGCCTTCAGGATATAAGGACATAAAACCATCCACTGCCCTCAGGACACAGGGACAAAACACCATCTGATGGCCATCAGGACACAGGAGATATGACACTATCTACTGTCTCATGACATAGGGACAAAACACCATCTGATGGTCTTCAGAACACAGTGACATAACACCATCTGATGCCCTCAGAACATGGGAATAGAACACCATCTGCTGGCCTTCAGAACACGGGGACATAATACCATCTGATGCACTCAGAACATAGGGACATAACACCATCTGATGGCCTTCAGAACACGGGGGTATAACATTATCTGATGCCCTCAGAACACAGGAACATAATACCATCTGATGCCCTCATGAGGACATGATACCATCTGATGCCTCAGACACTGAAACATAACAGTATCCACTTCCTCACACAGAGGACATAACATAATCAGATGCTCCTCAGGATATAGGGGAAAAAACATCCTCTGATGTCTTTAGGGTACAAGGACATAGCACCATCCAATGCCTCAGACATGGAACATAATGCCTTCTGAAGGCCCTCAGCATATGGGGAGAAAAACGCAATCTAATGCTGTTCAGGACACAGCGATAGAGTGTCTCTGTGTCAGCCCTTAGCAACCAGCTTTAGTTTAGATTGTTTTAAAAGCCAAGAGATGTCTGTGCTTTGGAAGTGTTCCACAGCTGTGTCATCATCAAATAATCCTCTTTTTTTCATGTTCAGCCCTTTATAAGCTTCTAATGAGCTTTCCTTTGGAAAACCACCAAGGTCAATATTGAAGAATCACTCCCCTGTTTCACTGCATCTTTTTCCAAAGACCCCCCACTGGTGTTTGCCTTCCAGATTGGAAAAAAGGTTAGAATTGCACAACCAAAAAAAACCACACACAACACAAGCTGGTCTTTGAATTAAACTCCAGTCACTTTAGAAGACTTTAGCAGAACATGAACCTTGCTGTCACGAATCTCTTAACCGTTGATGTTGATTTATAAAACGACTTTACAAGCCATTATGCCAATGGAGATCCAATTTTTTTTAATCCACTGAAGAATAACTACTCAACATGCACTGTGTGTGACCATGGATTTTATCTTCCATATTCCTATAGAGAAACTTGTTGTTGGACAGCTGCCCTTCCTCATAAGAGCTGCCAAAATTTGGAACGCTCTACCTATTGTACTGAAGTCTTTGCACATGTACATTTTGCTTTCTTTTTTTTTTTTTATTATGTATTACCCTATTTTCAGAAGAAACTTGTGTACAGGTGTATATAATTTTATAATTGTGTTAATTTGCATGTTTTGTGTATTATCTTCTTTGCTTTTATGTTTGTTGTACGTAAGGAACCAGGACGCCTTTGTAAAAGGGCTTTATGGCCCTAAGGTTTTTACCTATACATAAACTAAACTAAATGAATCAGTCCTAGCCATTTTTGATTCTCCAGTGGCATTCCACGATATTCCTACAATCTCAGGAAGTGGAACCTGATTTTTTTTCTTTTTTGTATTACTGAAAACGTTTTGTCACTACACTGCACAAACACCAGACAGACCAGGATTACCTAGAATCCTACCTGGGCTATGGCCCAACATGCTGTGTTACGGGGGGGGGGGAATCCAGCTTTCACCCCCCCGTCCCTCTGGTGACCAAAGGAGCAGTGGTGTTATTGGCTAGGAAGGCAGCCCTTTAACCCCCCCCCACACACACACACAGACACACACACAGCCACGGAATAAGATGCAGCTCTTGTGACCCTGAACATAGAGGGGGAGTAACTGGGCAGAAACGGCGGGACAAGAGACTGAAACAGTTATTGCTATACAGTATGGGTACTACAAAACCAACACATGGGGCTTCTTTCTACAGTGACCCTAGCAAGATGGAAGGCAGTTAAAATTTCACTTTTGATGCTGCCCTTTACCCACCAGGCACAGCACTCAGTCCACCAGTAGCTGCTGGAATGTGGCTTTTAGATCTCCAAGCAGTGTGCCTTAGGTAAGATGGTACAGCTGGCATTGTTACGGTTTCAAAATGTCAGTGCCTACCCCCCAGAGAGACCCGTCCCTTCAACTTGCTGAAAAGCATTCAGGTCACATTCGATATTCCCCAGGAAAATACAATGCTGGTACTAAATAGGGTCTCCCCATGGCACTAACAATTGGAATCACTGAAACAGTAGCAATGAACACAATGAACAATAAAAAGGAAATCACAGTATATGCAGTGAAAATGCTCATGGCTCTCTGAGTCACCCACCCCTGAAGCCAAAGAGCAGGTACGCCTCTGCCATGGAGCATGGAGCTTCAACAGTTTCTAAGTCGCAAATTTCACTGGATGTATTCCTATCTAATAGCATGCCTATTGTCTGCTGCTTTAAACAGTGCTGCTTAGCACTTTTCCTCAGCCCGCTCACTCTTAAGACAGCTTTTTGTCCTGCCCACCTCACCCTGCCTCCAACCAATCTTAAATACATTCAAATGCCACCCTCCTTTCCCCACACCCTCTCTCACTGGCTGACACTCATTTCTGCAGAGCCCACAACTGCAAAGCCTGGCTGCACTGAAGAATCCTAACCACAGCTATACAGCACCTATAAACTAAGACTCTCTCTCTCTCTCTCTCTCTCCCCGGGCATATCAACTACATTCTTGCCCTACAGATCTCTGTAACTGCACCCCCTAGCTCTCAGAAACCACCTCCAATGCAGTGGCTCCCTAAACTAATCCTAGTACTGGCAATTATAATCTGCCTCAGGGTAGACTTACACAGAGAGTGTAGGAGCTACCCTAACTTCCTCCACCCCCCTGGTGATACACTGACAGCAGGTAAACAACAGGTAGGATACTCTTGCTGACAACACCTGGCCCATAGTCTTTATGGCCCCCCCACAAATCTACAGGGAGCAGCCCCCTCCTGCCACCCCTGTAGCTGCACTGCTACATAGTCGCTCCCTAGTACTGAACTCAGCTGGCTACAATCACCCAGGGTCAAAGCCCAATTGCTCCTACTGCCTTTACCTTTACCTAGGGCTTTTCTGGGGGTTGGTATACGCTGCCTGCAGCTGGTGCAGAACGCAGCAGCCCGGATGTTGATGGGGACTCCTCGGACATATCATATCATGCCGGTGCTTCGCGAACTGCACTGGCTGCCGATTCGGTGGTGGATCACCTTCAAGGTCGGACTTCTGACCTATAAAGCCCTACACGGACTTGGTCCAGACTACCTGGAAGAGCTTCTGTCTCCCTACTGCCCCAAGTGATTGCTCCGCTTGGCTGTCGAGGGGTTGCTAGAGATTCCAAGGGTGTCCTTAAAATCTTCAGGGGCCCATGCATTCATGTATGTGGCCCCAGCCCTTTGGAATTCTCTACCCTGTCAGCTACGGGAGTGCACGACCGTGGGGGGATTTAAGCAGGCATTAAAAACATATTGGCGGTGCCAAGCATATGCTGCCTGATTATATTGAATTTTATTGGTTATCTGTTTTACATTGTGTGTTTTATTTTTATCTTGTTCTATTTATTCTTTTATGTAAAGCGCCTTGATGCTCCTGAAAGGCGCTCACCAAATAAAGCTTAGTATTATTATTATTATTACTGGGTGCTCTGGTCACGCTTCCTTCCTAACCTGAGCTTCCTACTACTATTGATATCTGGCAATGTTCACCCTAACCCAGGTCCCTCCCCACTCAGGAACCACCTCTGGGGTAGGACATCTCAAGATCATCTCCCTTAACACAGGTGGCCTCCTCCCAAAGTTCGCACAATTCCAGACATGGGTTGAGATGATCAGTCCTGACGTCATAGCCCTCACGGAGTCCTGGCTAGCCCCAAAAAACACAGATGCCTCCAGCACCCTTGATAGATATATCTCTTTCCATCAGGACAGGCTCTCCAAATGGGGTGGTGGTCGCCTAGTATACATCAGAAGTGACATTAAAGCTCACACTTTGCCGAGCAGTACACGCACCAAAGAGGCCAAGATTCTAAACTTAAAGCTCTCTATAGGACAACAGAACAAAGTCCTACAGCTGACCATGGTCTACATACCCCTGGTCTACAGACCACTGGCCTCCAGCACTTCTTAGGCAACCAACAGCTGAGGTGCAAGAAATGGGAGCAGGTTATTGTCGGTGATCTTAACTTCAACTGGCACTCCCAGGGCACAACTTTAGCTAGAGACCACATTGCTGGTCTATACCTAACCCAAATAGTCACTCAAACTACTCGACAAAACTACAAAATTGGGACCAGTACACTCATTGACTGACTCCTCTCTACCCACCCGGTACATGTCACTGAAGTAACAGTCCTCCCAGACAGCCTCAGTGATCACTTCCCGGTCACGTGCACCTGGACAAACCAGTTTACCAACTGCACTCCTAAGATCTCCAAAAACCAAAGTCTGAGACCCAGGCTCCTGGACACCTTCAGACTGCACCTTAAACAGACTGACTGGTCTCTGCTTGACAGAGCCAAAGACAGCAATCAGGCCCTGGACTACTTCACTGAGACCTTTACCTGGGCCTGTGACATCTTTGCTCCATACAAAACTAAAAAAGTTAAGGGGTCCTCTAACCCATGGCTCTCTGGTTCTCTCATCAAACTAATGCATCACAGAGATAATATTTGGCATAAGGCAAAGGCAATTGGAAAACAGGCCGATGTATCAGCCTACAGGGCAGCCAGAAACAGCTGCACTAAGTCCATTCACCTAGCCAAGGCCACCTGTTATAAGGATCTCCTGAAGAAACCATGGGTATCCGGAAAAGAGTTTTGAAACTCAATGAAATCACTAACAGGAATGGCCCCTAGAGCCCCGACTGACGTGATCACAACAGCAGCAGGGACTCTCCAAGAACCCCTCAATATAGCAAATGAGTTCAACACTGCCTTCACTGACCTCACCAGTGTGCTACTGAGAGAATATCTCATGCCACGTGCTGACCCACCCTTTGGCTTAGATACCCATACTCCTTTATGAAACAGGGTTCCGCCTTTCTATTTCAGACAAATCACAAGACCCAAGACCATAAAATATGTCAGACGAGTACGTGGCAAAACCAGGATGGGGAGTGGCCTAGCTGACATGAAGCTAGTTGTCTTAACCCTGAATGAGGTAGCAAATCCACTCACTAAGGTTTTTAATGCATCCCCAAGATCGGGTGTTTTCCCCGATGCTTGGAAGTCAGCCCTTGTCACCCCTGTTTTCAAAGCCAGTGACAGAACTAAAACAGCAAACTACAGGCCAATCTCTATCCCCTTCCCAATCAAAAGCACTCGAAAGGATGGTCTCTGATCAGCTCATCGAGTACTTACAAAAGCACAATCTACTCTGCTCGCAACAGCATGGATTCCAGAAAAACCATGCTACACTCATCACTCTAGTCCAATATACCTCCCAGCTCTATGATGCCATGGACAAAGGGCTGGCAGTGGGGTCTATAATTTATAGACCTCAGTAAGGCATTCGATACCATTAACCATCACCTCCTCCTGAACAATCTGCTATCCACCGGCCTGTCTCCTGATATGATGGTTTAGCAGATACCTCTCTCAGAGAACTCAATGTGTCAGAATAGGCAACACGCTCTCAGTATCTAGGGAAGTGAGCCTAGGAGTGCCACAAGGCTCCATCCTCGGCCCACTCCTATTTAGCCTCTTCATTAACATCCTACCCTCTGTCTGTCTGGCACATATCGTACTGTACGTGGATGATGCCATCATATCTGCCGCTGGCAGAGACCAATCCATCATCTCCTCCAAGCTAAGGGACAGCTTCCATGTGCTTGAATCATGGTTCAGCCAGAACAAACTCCTGCTCAGCCATAAAAAGACAAAGGGCATGCTGTTCACAGTCCCCTAGAACAAAAAGAAGTTCCCCCTACTGCAAATACAGAGCCTTAAGGGAGACACTCTCGAACAGGTGTTCACTTTTAAATACCTAGGTGTCAACCTGGACGAGACACTTAATTTCTCCCATCATATTGACCATGTTGTCAAGACTGTCAACGTGAAACTGGGGGCTCCATACTGTCATAGACAATCCTTGACACCTGCAGCACTGAAACTCACCACAAATAGCTCAGTCCTGACCTCAGTAGACTACAACCTACCAGTATATGGGGCAGGCTCAGAGTCAGCTCTCAAAAGAGTAAATACTCTCCTAAACAATGCCTGCCAACTGACCCAAGGAGCCGATCTCCTAACCCATACCTGTGCCCTCTACGCTGGTACAGGGTGGCTCCCACTCCAACTTTGAATTCGTTACCAGACCTGCATGCTGGTAAAAAAAAGCTGTGCTGGGGCTTGTGCCTGAGTCCGTTACCAGACTCTTCATGAAAGCACAACCCTCAAAACACACTAGAAACTCAGCTTAAGGAGGGCTCCAGGTGCCGTTTACGTGCACTAGTATGGCCCAGAAATCCCTCTCCTTCCAGGCTCCGAAGTGGTACAATGAGCTGCCGACTATCCTCACTGAGTGCTCCAAGCTTAGCCAGTTCAAAGCAGGGCTACGCTCCCACCTAGAGTCTGAAAAGGTCTGTGGATGCTTTACCTAATGTACCACAAAGGGCACAACCTGCTCCAACCTCCTCCTCTCCTTCCCCCATTTCCCACCCCCACCAAAACCACTCTACATCACTCTCCCCCGCAAGTCTGTTTGCAGACTACCCTTCCTCACCCTGCACACCCTTCCCTGCCTTGCACTCTCCTCACCTCCCCCACTGCTTACTTCCTGCTGCATACTACTGACAAAGCCTACTTCTGGCCACCCCCCCAACTGAATCTTAGTCTCCTTACAGAGATCTCCTCAGTGATCTCTGATTGTCTTTTCTGCATTACCCCTAGTGGCCAGGGTTTCGTCCATTTACTGTCCTCAGCACTTCATATTAAATAATACTGCACTCAAATAGTGCTGCTAGGGTATAGTGGTAGATCTGAGTTTTAATGTAATGCTAGCTTAAGTAAAACCTGATGCATCTATCTGTACAATGTAACATATGTGAAACAATGTTTGTACGTTGTTTTTAATGTCTTGTATATTGTCTTTAACTGACTTGGAACCTTTGAAAAGGAGTCCTGAACTCCTAAGGTATTAGTCCTAAACTTAAATAAATAAAATATAAAGGGCAGAGCTCTCTTGGGGTAGGCAATCACAGTGTATACAGTAAAAATGGTTTATAAAGGTTTATTGTGGGGGAAGCTGGAGCAAGGTTCTGAGGAAGGAAAGTGTGAATTAGGCACATAAGAAGACAATGCAATTAATCACAAATATTGGGAGCTTTACACTATTATGGGGCCGGATTGCACACAGCTGGCCTGCAAAGCTCCACACCAGCAGACAGCAGCAAGGTGCATGGTATGCACTACTGCACACCTCCACAGGACACCTGTCTGCAACCCCACCCCGGCATGCTGCTGTGGGGGGAGGGGCAGAGAGAGGGACAAAGGTGAGCATCCAGTCAGATCCCCATCCTGGGTTTCAGAGTGGATCCTCTACTCCACATGAGCAGGGGCTTGTGGGAAGGCATGGGAGGGACAAATTTATTGCAGACAGGTGAGAGCCCAAATGGTTGTCCCCTGCCCCCCTGTCTGCCCAGAGGGTTGTGACAACATGGTAGAGGGGTGGTTGCGTCTGTTGTAGCTGGCGGTCAAAATTCAAGGGAGGGCACACAACGGATACAGCAGGGTCCCTGCCTGCGTATACTGTGACCCTTTCTCCCAGCCCTTCCCACCTTCAGGAATGGCATAGAGTATGTTTATGACCCCAGACATGCTTCTGGACTGGCTGCATGAGTAGCTGCAAGACCAGCTGAGGGATCCAGTGCAGAAGAGACACGTGTCCCATGTGCATGCATGCAGGAGTCCGCAGGACCATCGGTACGTGGCGTTGTCAGTTAGAATTGGCTATGTGCTGCTGATCCTCAATGCATAGGCAATCCACATGATAGTGCACAGACCCCAATATGCTTAGCAGTGACCTCCCACAACCCTTAGTGTCCCCCTGCCAGAACACAGTCCACACGCAAAGTCACTTAGCTTCACTGGTGCACCATTATTTGAACTACCCTTCTACCCAGGTAGCTCCCTTAATACTGTTTGTGCTGACGACATGAGGCTACGGCAAGCGCTCAGTGCAAGTCTGATGAAGAAGAATCATGTTGTAAGGTAGTCACAAGCACTGGAGAATTTCTAGCAACTTTGAGCACTTTAAATTTTAATCCAACAACAAAGGGTTAACTTGTAGGTCTTCCACCTGAGCTATACCACTATACCTTGGCCTGAGTTACACCACTGTGCCGTGGCCTGAGCTACACCGCTATGCCTTAGCCAGAGCTATACCACTGTGCCGTGGCCTGAGCTACACCACTATGTCTTGGCCTGAGCTACACCACTATGCCTTAGCCAGAGCTACACCACTGTGCCGTGGCCTGAGCTACACCACTATGCCTTGGCCTGAGCTACACCACTATGCCTTAGCCAGAGCTACACCACTGTGCCATGGCCTGAACTACACCACTATGCCATGGCCTGAGCTACACCACTATGCCTTAGCCTGAGCTACACCACTTTGCCTTAGCCAGAGCTACACCACTGTGCCGTGGCCTGAGCTATACCACTATACCTTGGCCTTAGCTACACCACTATGCCTTAGCCAGAGCTACACCACTATGCCTTGGCCTGATCTACACCACTGTGCCTTGGCCTAAGCTACACCACTGTGCCGTGGCCTGAGCTACACCACTATGCCTTGGCCTGAGCTACACCACTATGCCCTAGCCAGAGCTACACCACTATGCCATGGCCTGAGCTACACCACTATGCCATGGCCTGAGCTACACCACTATGCCATGGCCTGAGCTACACCACTATGCCTTAGCCAGAGCTACACCACTGTGCCATGGCCTGAGCTACACCACTATGCCGTGGCCTGAGCTACACCACTATACCTTGGCCTCAGCTACACCACTGTGCCGTGGCCTGAGCTACACCACTATGCCTTGGCCTGAGCTACACCAACTATGCCTTTGTCCAGAGGTGGTGTTAGGCACAAGCAAAGCAGGTGGCTGCTTGGGGCCCCAGCACAGAAGGGACACACTGAAGTAGAAAGTATAAGCAAAGCCTGAAATGCAAATTCCTTAATATAAAACCATAGTGGTTGTCATCCCTTGTATTCATAGAATGTATACCACTTTTTTAATGTGGGGTGGGGCAGAAGAGAGGTGGGGAGCATCTCCCACTAAATTCTGAAATACAGTAAGTAACCTTCTCGAGACCATAGGTCTCTCTCCCAGCATTCCCAATCTCCTGATTAACTCCGGTGTAGTTACTGACCCAGTTGATATAGTGAATGCTCTTAGCACCCATTTTGTGATACACATGAGTGATGTTGTCATGGAGTAGGGCTTTCAGTGCAGAGGGAGAAATGAAGAAGCGGATGGGAAGAGGGAGGTTAGACCAGAGCCATGGTTCCATGTACAAGAAGGTGGCCTGACTAGCAGTGGATTTTGCATGGGTGAGAGAGAAGGAGGGTAGGTCAGAGTTACGAAGCTGATAACAGGAGGGGTGGTGACAGGTTACTAAGGAGCTGAGGTATGACGGAAGCTAACATTCGAGATGCCAGTCATTTCCTACAAGTTAATGACCGGTTGGGGGTGTTTGGCACAAGGCACATCTGAGTGCCACCTCCCTCCAGCCGGTCATTAATCCAAGGAAGTGACCCACTTTGAAGTTGTTATTGTGATTAGAAATCTATCTAATCCTAGTAACAGCTTTAGTTTTTGCCTTTTTTTTTATTTACATTTAGATTTTAACAGTGTGGCGAGAGCCGTACATGCCACATAGTGTCAGTTGGCAACTGGATTGGTCATTTCTAAGACAATCAATCCAGTAGTCAATCAGGGACTTCCCTAAGATCATGAATAATTAATTAGAGTTCTAATTAACAGTAAGGGTGGCCCAGTAAAGCTGGTGTATTCCTTAGGGATTGGGGAGAAAGAAGAGTACAGTGATTTTGTGCCCCTGAAAGGAGCCGGATTGACAGCACTCGAGACTGAAGCCCTTAGGTTGTCCACATGACAGGTGCTGCACTGTTGATCATGCCATTCTATATGCTGCCCCATCATTATGCCTCAGCTCTGTCACTGAGGGACTACAATGTAGGTGGGAGATTAGCTCAGACTCCATGCTGTTTAACCCTTGGCCTCTCATGTGAGACTGCAGCAACAAGGGTGCCAAGCAATAACAGCTGGATTGGAAGGTTTTAAGATGTGGACACCTGACAACAAGGAATTGGACTGAGAACACCACAACTTATTTCACAGAGGTCACCAAACAGCCTTCAGATGATGATGGCTTTTGGCCATGACCAACCTTATCCAGATTTGAACCAGTACCTAGGGGTGAAAGGCTCCATAACAAGCCATCAACCCATTGAGTCACTGAGACCCCTTCTGAACTCCAGCTAGGGGACCAAAGACATACATCAGAACAGTTCTTAGAAGGAACAGTTCTGAGACCTATCAACCTGTACCTCGAAATCCACAAGTACCACATGTCCTAGGGATTCTTTGGCCCACAATGCAAAGAACTCAACTAGAGAACTGAATATCACCAGTGTTGTTAGGTTCATTGAACCTTAATATTAGGCTTTGAGGCCACCCACAAGGCACCTCAGCAGAGCGTCATGCTGACATGCTGATGCTCTGGGATCAGAAGCGAGCCTGGGAAGTCATGTTGGGAGATAGTCCATGGCCGAGACAGCTGTTGTTCAGCAGTACATCTTGGCTGGGGAGGGTTGGCAGTTGGTTCCACCAACACAGTGACCCCTGCTACTGGGACAGAGAGCTTGCACCTACCGGAGGGTAAGCTGTGGCTGTGTGAGGCTGACAGAGGCTCCACCCCACACCCGCAGAGGTGGGAGGGAAAAATGTTGGAGAAGAACCTGAAGGATGGCTGGGTTCAGCCTGATGAGGGTACATCCCTGTAAACAGGGTATATCTCTAATAGATGAACTGCTGGTGGGGAGAAAAAAAAAGACAGGCTATGCATATCAACTCTCTAGTCTTTTGCTCAGAGGCTGGCCAAGTTATAAGCAGCAAAAGATTTCAAAATAACATCAGTAATTAAAGTTTAATTTCATGAACTTTTTGTGAAATTGTGTAATGCTGTGATACTTTTGTCAAAGCCATGTCCGTACATTTTGCCCAGTCATACAGTTGAGTTGCCATTGTAGAGGAAGGTAAATGTGGGGTAAAGTGGCAATAAGGTAGCATTCATAGGAGGCTCCTTAGTAAAAGTATAGTGGTGCCAAGAGTCAGGTCACTATCCTGAGTGACAAACCATGAAGAATAGTCACGGACATCACTGTGAATTACCCTGAATTCTTGCAATATGCTAGATAACCACTAGAGCTCACTGAGTTAATGACTTGTGAAAGTACATGCACGTGCAGCATTGTTTCAGTACAGTGCCACCTGCTGACTCTTTAACAACCCTGTGGATAACAGTGGATATTTTTACTACTTGAAAACAGTGGCACCAAGTGATGCCAAGCCTTACAACTAGTTACAACTTAGGCCATTGTGACAGAAGTATCTGGATACCTTTAGTTATGATGGAGTGTAATTCTGGGCGTCACTGTTGCAGGAGTGTTGGAGGGACATTGCAGGGCCATGATGCCAGTGCAGGTGATTTAGTGGTGATAAGTGCTTTGTGAAAGTTAAATTTCACAAGTGGAATTCTACTGGCATTACCTATTATGTGTCCGTGAATATTTGACCAAATTTTCCAATTAGTAATTTCTAAAGTATCAACAATAAATTTTAACATACTAAATCACATTTATTCAGCTTAATTAGATTTGAGGACATATTTAGTTTAGTATGGACACCAAACCTTGAGTGTATACCTGCAATAGCAGAGGAAATATAGACATCCATATATTTTGAACATTTTCATACAGTTTAACAAATTAAATTGTGAAATGTTGAACTCCTGCAACTAAAAAGTTAAGTGATGAAATACCTCTCTATTTAGCAGTTTCTAAGACTCTAGGAAATGTTGGGCTGTCTAGCCAGAGGAAAAACTAGCAGGAAGGTGAGGGTCATTCTGCCACTGCACAGGTCCTTGGTGCGTCCACACCTGGAATACAGTGTACAGTACTGGTGCACATACCGAATAAAAGACATCAGTATTCTGGAAAAGGTCCAGAAGAGGGCAACTAAAAGGGTATGGTGTATAAAGAGAGACTCGGAGGCCTCAATATGGTCTCCCTGGAGGACAGGAGAGAGAGGGGAGACATGACTGAAACATTTAAATACCTCAGTGGTATAAATAAGGTAAAATCTGAGCATCTCTTCAGCCTTGGCAGTAACAAAACCACTAGCAGCCACTTTCAAAAGCTGGTGGGGGAACAATTTAAGAGTGAAATGAGGAGGTATTTCTTCACTGAGAGGGAGGTGATTACGCTGAAAGAGCTGCCAGATGAAGTGGTATCCCTAAAGACAGTGAACAGCTTTAAGAGGGGTTGGGACAAAGTAAAGAGAAGGGTCACAATTAAAAGTGGAAACATGGATGACTCCTACTGGGGAGGGAGAAACCTCTTAACGAGCAGGTGTCGGAGCTCTCAGTAATCACTTAGAGATTTGCATTATGAGCAGACAAGATGCATCTTTCCGGTCTTTTTCTGCTGGCATTTTTCATATGTTCGTCGGTTTCCTTAAAACTAATAAACATAATTTACAAAACAATCAATGAAACACTTCGCAGCTTTCATTACTAGTGTTCCTTTGCAGTTAACGAAAACTCCTCCTCCCAACTTTACCTGCTTACCATGAAAATCTCTGCTGCTTACCTTGCTAGAGACAAAAATGAGATATTCCTGAACATCTTCTCTAAAGATTCCCACTAGTGGGGACCCTGCAGGAGCCAGAACTTTTTTGGGGCTGGTGACATGAGTTGGCCCAGTGTATTCATCACCACTCGTGCCCTCTGGTATACAGCAGCACCAGCCCCCAACCACCCCAGTACCTTTTTTACTGGGGAGCTGAGCAGCACGAACCTAACAAGTACCTATGCACTTAACCTAAGGGCATAAGATAACCCTGGTGGCCAATGAAAGAAGAGCCACCAAACCCAGTAACACAGTGTCTTCACAACCCAAACCAAGTACAAAGGTGTGAAGACACACAAAAATACTGGAGTGAGTCCGGGGGATTGTGGGCAGGAGTGGTAATCTATGGAGAAGATATTCAGGAAGTTCAATAGTTACAGTAACTACGTAACTTTCATATCTCCCAAGGATCAATCTTCTCCATAGATTCCCACCAGTGGTTAAGAGTACCAACCTCAGAGAAAGCCCCCCTGACCAGGTAGGCTAGAGTTCAGGGCTCACTCAGACAAGTAGTTCATTCAGAATTGTTCTGCCAAAGGAGGCATGCCACCTGGCATGGACATCCAGGATATAGTGCTTGGTAAAGGTATGCACTGTGCTCAGAGTTGCAGTTCTGCAAATTTCCCAACAGGCACAGAGTGTATCTCTGCCAGGGAAGTAGCAACTAGTCTGCTGGAGTGGGCATGTACTGTCCCATACCCTCCAGTTTAACTTGAGCCATAGCTTAGCAGTGCTGAAGGCAGTTTACAATCCAGGCTGAAATGCACTTGGCTGTGACAGGCTGCCCATTTTGATCACAGTCAAAATAGACAAAGAGCTGTTGAGATTGAAGTCTTTAGTCCTGTCTGTCCAGGTAAAATCTAAGG
Source organism: Neoceratodus forsteri (assembly GCA_016271365.2). Taxonomy (NCBI): domain Eukaryota; kingdom Metazoa; phylum Chordata; order Ceratodontiformes; family Ceratodontidae; genus Neoceratodus; species Neoceratodus forsteri. Next base: position 959,939,087 of record CM028137.1, read on the forward strand.
AACATTTTAATATTCAGGGAGTGGAGAGTCCTTTCTCCCTTATACTGGAAGTTGGCAAACTAGATAGGCAGGATAATAACCTGATTAAGATGGAAGTCCAACACCACCATAGTAAGAAACTTGGGGTGTGTATGAAGAACTTCCTTATTATGTAAACAACATACTAAGGATCTATGACCAAAGCATGGATTTCAGATACTCTGCGTGCAGAGGTGATGGCCACCAGAAATGCTGCTTGCCAAATTAGAAACTTCAAGTCACAAGTCATAATAGGCTCAAAGGGCTTGTGAGTGACCATATCCAGCACAATGCTGATATCCCAGGAAGCCACCAGCTTCCAGATAGGTCTTACGTGCAGCATACCCAGAGGAACCTCTTAAACAGTGGCAGCTGTACCAAGTAGAGGGTACCCACAGGTCTGTGGTATGCTTATTTTGCACATAGGTGGACCTAAACTGTGGAATACTACAGACCAGTATCAGAAAGGTCCAGTAAGTACTCCAAAGCCTTTTCAGCTGGACACCTGAAAGGGTCAATGGTGAAGTTTGGAGTACCAGTTGGAAACATCTTTTCTTCATGTTAGAAGGCTTACACACAGCTGAAAGCATTTCAGAGACCCTCTGAGATATCTTGAACCTGTTCACTTCTGTCTCTTCAGGAGCCAGGCTCGGAGGTGAAGGAAGCAGAGGTTGGGATGGACCAGCTGACCCTGAGCCAGTAAGTCCATGCAGAGGGGCAGAACCCTCGGTTTATTTCTTTTTGTTATTTGATAACTGGGTAGGTACACTAGTCAGAGGGATCATTTTCAGGTATGACCTGGGCCATCAAGAAGGCATGTAAACAGTACAGTCAAAGCAACAAAGAGATCAAGAGGCACATACAGCACAGGCATTGCTGTCTTAAAGCTGATTCAGTGGAGGAAACCATGTCTGCTGAGGCCAGCAGAAGCCACTAGGATCATCTTAGCCCCATGTGACTCCAGTTTGGATAACACCCACTGGATGATGAGGATTGCAGGGAATGCATACAGAAACAGATTTTGCCATTGCAATCTGAATGCATCCTGATGGAAAACGCTATGTCCTGGATTTCTGAAGCAGAATCTGAGCAGCTTGGCATTGAGTGGGGATACATTAAGGTCCACCTCTGGGGTTCCCTCACTCATTGAATCTCACAAGATCTGGTGCTAGGGACTACTCTTGAAGATCTGCCTCTGTTTGACTTAACTTGTCTGCCAGAGTGTTCTGAACCCCTGGCAGGTAAATTGCTCGGGGCAGGATCCCCTATTCCAGGCACCATTTGCACATTCTCATTGCATCCATGCAAAGGAGGTAAGAGTGTGTTCCTCCTTGTTTGTTGACACAGCACATGACAAACTTGTTGTTTGTATGGAGGAGAGCTGTCTTTCCACTGACCAAGTCCATTAGGGCTTTCAAACTATACAGAACTGCACATATCTCTAGCATATTGATGTGGAGATAAGTTTCTGATGGATTCCAGACACCTTTGTCTGGAGACACTGGCAGTGGGTTCCCCACCACAAGGCATTCATGGTGAAAGTCACTTTTGGCTCTGGTAGTGAGATGCAGAAGCCCTGGAGGAGATTGTCCTCTACTGGCCACCATATCAGAGACCTCACCAGGGGTTTGGTCACCTGAATGTGGTAGTTCTTAGGGTGTGATGCCTGTGACCACTGTGTGCTAAGCATCCACTGAGTTTTCCTCATGTGTGGTCTTGTCAGAGGCACTGTGAACACTGAGAAGGCTATTAGGCACAGCATGTGTTGCATGGAGTGGGCTCGCATAGTCTTGTATTTCATGATGTGGCATGCCATCTGCAAGACTGCCCATAGTCTGCTGTCTGGAAGGAAGGTCTGAGCCTGGGTCATGTCCAGGAACAGCTCCCATGAATGGCAGTTCCTTTGGAGGGTTAAAGCTTAGACTTTGGAGGATTCAGAAGAACTCCCATGGATGCTAGGAAGTGAAAGGCAGAGACCAGTGCATCCTCTATCTTCTGCCTAGATGGGCTTGAGATTAGACAGTAGTCCAGATGTGGGAAAACCTGGAGTCATAGTTTTCTGAGGAGTGCTGTGAGTACAGCAACTCACTTTGTAGAAACTCACGGCACTGTGGAAAGCAAAAAGGATAGGACTCTGAACTGGTAGTGTTGCCCTTCCATGCAGAACCAGAGGTATTTGTGGTGGTTGGGGTGCACCAGTATGTGCTGGTATGCAGCCTGATATCCAGTGATGCTAGCCAACCATGATGTTTCAGGCAAGGTAGCAAGGATCACAAAAAAATCATTCTGAGTTTCTCTCAATCCATGTATTTGTTCAGATTTCTGAGGTCAAGAAGGGTGCACATGCCCCAGGATTTCTGTGGTACCAGGAATAAGTGTTACGTTCTGACTCTGGCACTAATTTCACTGCCCTGTTTCTCAGACAGCCCACAATCTCCTGAGCCAGAAGCTCTGATGTGTGTGCTGACAAGGGTAGTTGCCTTTGGGGAGGAGTTTTCAACAGCTTCAGGGAGTACTCTTCTTGGATGATCCTACTGAGGACCTTTTTGCTTTCTGTGCCCCGCATGCCTATTATCCACCTGAAGTCCCTATCGAACTCCACCCCCCACTGCCACCACCCCAGCTGCTGATTTCCCTGGCTTTCCCCCTCAAGGTGGGGCCACCAAGATGATCCCCCCCATGGAAACTTGTCCAGATTACCGGCAGCCTCACTGCCACCAGCAGGGCTCCCTGGGCTAGCACCCCATGGGGCTGCGGGGGCGAGCCGACTGATGGAACACTGTTTCAGTCGGAACCGGGAGGGGCAGTGGGTATGGCAGGACTGGGGGGGCATGCATCATCGTGGGATCACCGGCCAGTTTTTCTGCTTGCTGATCCCTGGGGCCGGGGTGTGCAATGATGTGCAGGGTTGAAGCACTACATCTGCCCTGCCCCCCATGACTAATGGTGCCAGCCATGATTGTACCCCCAGACTCCACCAAGGGTCCGTAAAGCGCCAGACACTCTACCCGCTCCCCTCACCCTGGAGAAGGAGAGCCATCTTTAGGACACTCAGTCCTTCTCCCCACAGCCAGCCCTCCAACTCACGAGTTCATCCCCAAACCCGGGATGCTGGCACCACATGCGGACACCTTGCCACTGTGCCAGCGGGCCAGCACTGGGGACCCATTTGTTCATCAAGATGGATTCCCACTGATAGTAAAACTAGGTAGGGTGGCCCCCTACTGGGGAGCGGTGGTCTGCCTTGCGCAGCTGAAGTTGATCCGGGGTTGGAGCTCAGATGGTGGTACTGAGTGCTCTTGGTGTCTGTGCCTTCAGCTGTGCTTTCTTCTGGGCCTGGGAACAATGGAATTAATTGTTTTGGGTGCATCTGCCAGGGAAAAACTGCTTATTGTGAAAGGAACCACATATTCTACCCCTTTGTGGGTTAGAGTATTGGCCTGGAAGTCTTAAAAGATACCTAAACAACATTTTGACAACAAACTATTCAAAAATCTGATTCCGTAGGTGACTAGTGGAAAGGCTGCTGTATTCATTAATGCTAAAACTACATTTATATAATTTACCTAAATGTGGTTCCAGAGCATTTGAAAATTGTAAAATCAGCCTTCCAATTTCAAAAAAACTGTTTTACCTACTTCCTAAAATGGCCGCCAAATGTGTTACGTGATGACATCATTGGAGCCAAAGTCAGAGAGATATATGGCTCTCTATAGTGCTAACCAGTTCCTTTTTCCCTTTGTATAGAATTGTTTCACCCAAATGGCCGAAACCATGTGCATTATTTTGTATAATTCACGTGTTAGGCTATGGTTCTGTTCATTTTGTTTACTTTAACATGCTTGTCTTCTTTTTCCATGGGAAATAATAATAATAAGAAGAAGAATAAGAATCAGCATTTATGTAGTGGTGTTCATACACATTGTATCCCAAAGTGCTTTACAAGCAATGCTAGACTGGTAGTGAAGTGACTGAATGTGGAGTGGCAGCCATTTCATACATTAATATCCACACAGAGCCTTGGACAATTGCATAAATTGGTTTTATGGGAAGGGGAATGTTGGCCAGGACAACAGGGTCAGGTAGTGATCATGGTGCCGGCAGCCCCACATCTTATTTCTCACAGTAATCTGCTCATATTTGTCTCCTTCTGCCTTCCCTCTTCCCTGAATATAGCAGTACCTTGCAAGAGTTGCCTTCACAGTCCCCCTCTGATATTCATTCTTCACTATTCCTCCTCACACCAAAAACTGGTGAGCTCATCACCCTTCTGCATCATGAATGCAAGTAGTACAGACCCGGTTTTTTTTTTTGACATATCAAATATAAACCTATCTTTCCAGTAAGTCAGGCTGATAGCAGTAGGGAACAAGGGGAATGATGGGCTTTCCTATCCTTAAAAGATCTAGGCTACCTTTGATTAGGCACTATTAAATGACGGGTGTGCACATCATTATGCAAGTCATTTAATAGTGCCTAATCATAGGTGGCTTAGATCTTATATGGGTAGGAAAGCCTATTTTTCCACTTGTGCCATGCTGCTATCAGCCTGGCTTACCAGAAGATTATGTGTATTATTAATATGTAAAAATAACACAGGAGACTGTACTAACCACATTCATGATGTGGAAGGGTAGTGAACACACCAGTTTTTGGTGAGGGGAGCAGGTAAGAAGAATGAATGAATGCCAGAGAGAGAGAGACTGAAGAGGCCATTTCAGCAGGGTACAGCTATATTCAAGTTAGTTGAAGACAGGAAGGGGATGTTAAGCAGATCATTGTGAGATCTGAAATGGGCTGCCAGCATCGTGATCACTACCTGACTGTGGATGCGAGTAGCTAGCGATGGCAAATACTCAGAGTGGCAGGGCTGCACCTAAACTGTTACTTGAATTCAGTGTAGGAAGATTCCCCTTGGGTTGGGGGGGGTGTTGACATTTGTTAGGACAATATTTAGGGAGTTGTGTATAGCTCATTCAAGATTTGGAAGGGTGGTAGCCAGCCAACTTGCATTGTGGAGTAGAGCACAGAAAAGTACTGGAGAAGAATTGCTGGGAACTGCCCTGCGGGGTTCTGCAAATCACAGGTAAAGGAGTAGACTGACACTGGAAGTCGGGTGGATTCACTCAAGGTATTAGTATGTCTTTCCTGCTAATAATATTGTTATCCATGTAACGGCAGCCCTTATGAGGGCATGAACACCAGTTTTTCTGGTAGGTCATGATACTTATTGCTTAGCCCTCCAAGAAGATCTAGTTGTTGGTTAATGAGGCAGGAAAAAACACAAGAACTGTACATACTACCTTCACTGTGCAGAAAGGTGGTGATCCACTCAATGTTTACTGTGGGAGCAGAAGTCAAATATTGAGAAGGTGGACTGGAGAGTGATTTGGGAGGCATTTTCTAACAGTGCCAGCTGATGATGCGTATCAGTATAGGTGTGCACAACTCTCTGAGGTACAAGATTACAATCTGAGGTGTGATCATTCTCTTCATGAGACCGCAAGCTCATATGCTGCCCCAGGCAGTACTAAGGATAGAGTATGGATGGCAGGGTGTTCAACAGAAGGCAGGCTAGGTGCAGGGAGTTCACGTGGAAAGGGAAAGCCTTATTTGTGGATTAACAAGAGAGCATGAGCTTTTTAATTGAACCAGACCGGTACTTTGCTGTGTGACCCTGAGCAAGTCACTAAACTTCCTTGTGCTCCCAGGCCACACCTGTAAACAAGTTTTCAGCTTAGTGTGTCTCTTCTGGTTAACAAAAAACAAAATTCAGGGCATCATATAACCACTAGATCATCAAGTATTTGAAGTGTACTGTGGTTAAAGTAAACAAAATGAACAAAATCATAGCCTAACATGAGTACTGATCAAAATAATCCACGAGTTAATACATGGTGTTGATCATTCTGGTACAACAATTCAAAACAAAGAGGGAAAGAAGAACTAGTTAGCACTGTAGGTATATATGTGAGTCGCTGGCTCTGGCTCTGATGATGTCATCATGACTCATCACTTAACACAGTTGGCAGACATCTTAGGGAGAAGGCAATGCTGTTTTTTGAAAGTGAAAGGCTGATGTTTACATTTTTCAAAAGCTATGAAACTGCATTTATGTTATTTACATAAATGCAATTTTAGCATAAATGTAAACAGTAGCCTTTACTTTACCTCGCAATGAAGCCAAATTTTGGAGTTTGTAGTTTTAAAAAACTGCTTGTTTAGGTACCCTTTAAGAGTCATTCTCATTTCATTAGACTCCTCAGAAACATAGAAACATAGAGTTTGATGGCAGATAAGGACCGCTTGGCCCACCTAGTCTGCCCATTTCCCTGCCTAACGGATAACATGCTGATCCTGGTTAACCAATAGCCTACTTCCTCCTACCCCTCACTAGAATTGCCTTATGTTTGTCCCATGCATTCTTGAATTCCCCCACTGTTTTTGACTCTATGACCTTCTCAGAAAGGCTGTTCCATGCATCTACAACCCTCCCCATGAAGAAATACTTCCTCACATTACCTCTGAGCCATCCCCCCTCTATCTTTAATTTGTGCCCACTTGTTCTTGCATATCTCTTTTTCTGAAAGATGCTACCCTCCTGGACTTTGTTGATTCCCTTGAGAGACTGGTCCACCTACTGTCCAAACATCGAAGGGGACAATCATGACCTGTTGCTGGACATCTGGGGTGAAGCCAGCAGTCAGCAGCCAGGAGTGCTACCAGATGCAAATGCCTGCATCTGTGGTGTGAACTGCTGCATCCAAGACTTCCAAAGGCTTTAAGCTGGTGGCTGTTAGATTCAATATCTTGTTTAACAGAAAGCAGCATCTCTTGCTTTGCTTCTGTATCTAGCAGAGCATCTGCTAGACACTTAAGCTTGCTCGAGAGGGCATACTCATACTAACAGAAGTGACCCTGGTAGCTAGCTATCCTCATGGCAATGGTAGCCAAGGCATAGGACTGCTTGCCCATGGTGTCTACCTTGTACAACTCATTGTTAGCGGGGTGCTTGGTGACCTCCTTGGGCACTATGGTTTTGTCGTTCTCAGCCAGATTAATAATGGCAACTGCTATTGACTGTGTGGAATACGTGGGCTTAGATCCAGGCACTGTGTGTTTCTTGTCCACCTGCTTGCAGACAGCTGCCACAGTAGCAGGCCTCCTCCAAGCTGCCTCAGAAAGTGTCTCCAGGGCCAGCTGGATGGGAGGAACTAAAGAGACTGGGATATTAGGCATGTTTTGAAACTCCAGTTGGAGGCACCTAGCCTGGTCTGTGGCTGCTAGCTCAAAATTCAGTGCAGAGCCTGGAAGGAAACCTCCTCCTGAGGTACAGTAACAGGAACTGATTCCAAGTTCTCTGGACCATACTATAAGTCACTCTCCTCATCATCAGAGATAATGAGGTCAGGGACTAATTCGTCCCGCTCTACTCAGGGAGTAGTAGAGGAGAGGGGGAACAAAGAGTCAGCAATGCAGGCCATGGCTTAAGAATTACCGGCAACACTGGACAAAGGCCCGTTTGATGCTGTCAGGTACTGGTGTCAACACCAGCATAGGCTCCAAAGGGCTTGATCTCAGTGTCTGCAGCACTGCCAATGATATTGAATTGAAGTAATTGGCAGTGGCACCGTGTTCTGCAGCATTGAACCTCATCATGTCCTTGGACATGTGGGTATCCACAAATACCCCACACCCAGTCAGGTCTTATTGCTTCCATAAACAATGAGATGAATGGTGGGAAAACACAGTTACATAGGCAGAGGCAGACCCAAACTGCTTAAATTCTTGAAGTACATAAATGCACATACATTTGAATCATATGTGGGTGTTTTCAAGAGAAATCTACTCTCCAACAATCTGGAAGGCTCAACAGTTTTGAACACATTTCCATTAAAATACCTGTATTGGTTTTGAAATGCAAATAAGGTAATTATTATTTTTTAAATAAAAATGTGTGCCACCCATGGGGCTGGATTTTCAAACTGCTGCGCAGGACGTGCACCAAACCCTGTGTCACACCGCTTGGGTTCTGGGGGTGCGCTGAACCCCTGTGCCACAACTGCACCCAATTTTAGTGGGTTGGGTGCAGTTAGGACATTTTACCCAAATTACAGCAGCTAGTGCCAAATATTTAGGGCAAACTCCCTATAAAGGGTACCTGGGATTGCAGCAAGCTAGACCAGAAAAAGGTGGTCTAACTTGCAGCAGTTGGCGCTCAGGATAAAAAAATCCTGATCATCGGCTGGGAAAATGCCGCAAGCCCATGTGCTGTGCATTCAGCGCGCCTGGAGCTCACAGCATTTTGGGGCCTTTTGAAAATCTGGAGTGGTTTTCATTATCTTGTGTTGTTTTTACCTACCCTACTGTTACTGAAATATGGACAATTTTTTGCCTTTAAAATTAAAATGGTAGCATATTTCAATTAAAGGTACTAATTTTAATCTATTTTAAAAAAGATTTTCTTATTATTTTTATTCATTTTCAGCCAAATATTGAAATGCCATTTTATGAGTGCAGTAAGACACTCCAGGGTATGCCAGTATGTGTTATAATGCACCTCGTACCCAACAACACACCTGGGGTGCACGATTATATACAGAATGCAATTATGTATTATGAGTTTATTTCATGCACCCTCGGTGTGTGATGCCACTTATGGGGTTTTATTAGGCATCACACACCAAGGATATGTGAAACAAATGAGTGATAAACATCTGCACACGTTTTATTTTTATACTCGCTGGCATACAAAGTAAAGCAAAGCAGACACGAGCCACACAGAAAAGAAATGCTTTTCCTTTAACACTTTCACAGCATAGATGCCTGCTTTATTCAGTGCCAGCAGGCTTACTTTGTGGGAAGGTTCTCTGTAGATATCTAACGAGGCCACAGTTGTCTAACATGTTCTTTTTTATTTGTGTCATTTCTGCTGCAGTAATTTGCTGCAAATTACTGAACTGCCATCACTGACTGGACGAAACAAAAACAGTGGTTTAAAATCATTTGACACACTTCTTCCCACTCTAAAAGTAGATGTCTTGGGGGGGGGGGTGCAGTAAGTAACATTTCATATTTTTTAAACACATTGCACTGCATTTCACATTATTATGGCATTTGAGAATATGATACAGGCGTACTAAGAAAAGAACATAAGAATGGTCTGTGTGTACATTAAAAGATCTGTCATAACAATTCGCAACTCAGTTAATGAGGAGGGCATAATAATCGAGTTGCTGGTTGTCACGGAACAGACCACGTTAATCAGCTTTTCAAAGTTACAATATACCAGTTATTAAAAAGGCTCACCAGTAATTATATCGCCATAATGCACACCCTGCCCTGTCTCATTGTTTACACACTGTACACTCTGACTATTCCTGCTAGCTGCTTGTGCTGCTGCGGCTTTTACTGTGTTTATCACTTGTAAAGAAAAGTATTTTGGTCTCTCCTTCATTCTTCAGCTGTGCATTTGAGAAACACTGACCTGTGATGTGGTGCTGGCCCTTGTTACATATAACCCCATCCACTAACCTCCCCCCCTCCGCACTTTCAGCGTTTATCCTTAATCCGTTGAAATGACAGCACACTTGTCTCAGCATGCCTGCCTAATAATCGCTTATTGTTTGCTTCTAAGCACCTCTCGATCTCCCCTCTCCCTCCTCCTGCCAAACTCTTGGGCCTTTTGTGGGAATCCTGTGATCTCCCATAAGCTTCCAGTCTACGGGGCTACATGCAGAAAAACAACAAGGCACTCAAACAGGGGGTGCCATGGATGTGTGACATCATTTGCTCTCCATGGAAACATATCCTTGTTATAAGATGCATCCTTGCTTTCTTTTCCAGGGAAAACATTGGGACGTTCCACTAACTTAGCAACAATCTAGGTAAACAGAAATTTCAAAACAGCAGTCCACAATAGGTGAGGGGAAAAAATGAAACACAAAAAGACGCTCAGCATGTATGAAGAAACCAAAGTTTGTTTGCTTGTTTACAAAACTTAGCAAAAGCACCCCCTTCAGGACTTGAAGCACCTGCACAGAAAATCACATAAACAGACATAAGACAACAGGACAGTTATAATCATAAATACCATCCTATTTCACATTCTTATAGATGACAGACAAGCACAGCAGCATTCAGGTTGAGAAACTCTAGTTAAGCTAGTCAAAAGCTCTCTGCAGAAGGTAACTTTTTAATTTCTTTTTGAAAGATAATATAGATCTGGTGGTGCGTATCCCCTCAGGGAGCGAATTCCATGGGGTGGGGGCTGTAACAGAAAAAGTCAGGTCACCGTGGACTTCAGTGACACCACACATGTGGTGCAGAGACCTGGTGAGTCCTGGGGTGGATAGCCCTGTAATTCTCAGAAGTACGCAAGAACCACCTGTGGAAACCAAATAACTCTAATAATATAAGCAAAAACACTGCACCTGGGGGCTATGCCAAATTATAGACATATATTATGCACCAAAACAGAAAAAGTGCAGGTTTAAAAGATACAAAATTGCTCTAACCAATGTGCGAATACAGTGAGCTGCAATTGTCCTGGTACTACTCAAGTGCCCCGGAGCTTTGCTCACTAAAACTTTATCCAGGGGCACAGTGGCTACATCACAACCTTTGGTTTATAGGCCAAATGTTCATGGCCTCACATTTGGGTCCTCACAAGATGTCTGACAGCCAGATAAGGTTTGGAACGAGACCAGAGTACAAGTAATAAATTGATCCATTGAAAGTGCAATACAAAGTGCAAACTCCCACTTTAATAAATATAACTTTAAAACCGCCATACTAATAAATATAATTATGAAATGGGTCACACAAATCTTGATATCTGATTGGTCGAGGACCTCGGAACCCCTTGTTGATATCCCAGCACACCAGCACAGAAGTGCTGAGTCTCCCAGTCAGTCTCTGGAATATCACTTCCCACTGCCGCCAGCTGCCCACTCACTCATGTTAAAATGTTGCATTTTAAAACACACAGTACTAGCTCTACACCCCCCCTCATGATTTCAGTGCCTTGTGTCCAAAGTTTTAACTTCAGCCGCAGACTGCAGCTCAAACAAATGTCTTGTGACCCTGCTTCCCTCTTCTCTCACACTCTCACCACAGCGGCTCCAAATAATGGCTTTCGGCGCTGCCTCCCTTATGTCTCCCGCTCTCAATGCTGGTCAGTTGCCAACAACTTTGGGGGCTAATTCAAAGTAATGAATTGTGGTTCTACATCCCTCATGCTTCTCACTTTCAGTACTGGCCACAGCTCAGTTCAGGTCCCGCTCTCCTCGATGCGTGTGGTTTGTACGGCACATAAGTAAAGAGGAAAAAAAAATATATATATAGATATATATAGATATAGAGCCTCCTGCTGCCACCTTCTGGACACCCATGAAAACTACATGTCCTCAATTGGACTACTTTTTTTTATATTTCCACTGTTTCTAGTTTTTAATTTTTTTGTAATTACTTCAAATTACTGTAACAAAATATATTTTCCAATTTTATTGTAGACCCATTTCACAACTGCAGTAAGGCACTCCAGAGTGTTTGTTGTGCTGGAATAACAGCACTTCTCGGGTGGTGGAAGCACTCGACCTTCAGTGTTCTACTTCAGCCAACCTGAGGTGTGCTGTTATCTCAGCGCAGTGCACACCCCGTCATGCCTTATTGCTTAAATATACAATCCCATACTAATATATATACTTAATATATGGATATTGTATTTAATAATATACTAAAGTATACAAAAAATTCCCGGTAATACTACTGAAAAGGAAGTGATAATACTACACTTGCCCACTGGTAATAGTAGCATTCAGAAGTGATAATACTATCATTCAAGTGCTGTAATAGTATTGTTCAGGACCTGAATGATAGTGTTATCAACAGAATTCAAGAGTGCAAGTGCAAGTTTGGGCACAACATCACCCTAAGTGCACCTTCAGATTGGCCGCTTTTCCTGGGTGGGTGGGCAAAACAATTTTACAAACATGGTGGCTCACTATCTCACTTAGTGAGGCTGCACTGTGCGTCCATGTTTCCTTCCCTTTTTTTTTTTTTTGTTCTTCAGGGGGAAAAAAAATAAAACAAATTATTTAGGTGAGCCTTCAGTGCCACAAAAAGAGAAAAGGTAGAACTACCTACAATTCTTCTCCCTACGATGCGGGTGAGGGTGGGGGTGGGGTGAGAGTGAGACAGTACGGAAGTCGACCAGAATCGAGAGTCCTTCACTACAGCAGTCGACCACCCATAACAAAATAATAAAATAACAAAATCGGATCCATATATTAAAAGAAATAACATGCAGGTTTCAGTGCATTACCAGCGAGTGATACCATCTCGAGATTCTGGATACAGGAACCTCTCAAGCTTAGCACATGTCCAGAACCTCTCAATGGTATTACTTTCCGGTAATACACTGGAACCAATACATTATTTTCTTTATATTCAACCCCATACTAATAAATATAAATATACAATTGTGTACTGATAAATATAAAAATACGCTACCATACTAATATACCAATACAACCCCATTCTAATAAAAAAAAAAATATATATATATATATATATATATATATATATATAAATCTTACAAAAAAACTTAGTAGGAAATGGAGTATTAGGGTTTCAAACCCTAACACCTAACCCCACCCTGGACACACCAAGAGACATCAGGTGGGGAGGCATTGCAGTTGTCCGCCCTAAGCGCTCACCCCATTCTCTTATTCTGTACCTACCCAGCCTATTTTATAAAGGAATGGGGTGAGCATTGGAGTGACGACTCAATGCCACCCCCATGCCTCTTGCTCTGTCCAGGGTGGGGTTGAAACGTAGGGGTGGAAACCCTATTATACGACCCTACTGTTGCAGCAATCCTAACTGATGCATTAACAGTTTTTTGAAATTTATGTCTTTACTTTTTGAGATAGTATAATCATATCCTAATTTGCCCGTGGGAGCGCAGAGCCCCATAGATGCGAATATGTACTTAGCTGTGGAAGTGCAGGGCTCTCTGGGCATTGTGCTTCCATTTATAGCACAAGAGTGACGAAATTGTCAGCATAGCCATGTTATTACCCCACCTGATGTACCCAGTGCAGAAAATATTTAAATCCCCACTGAAATGTAACTCTGTTCAACTGCAATGCCATTTCCATGCCACAGTTGTGAAAACAACTTTTGGCCAGGATTTGAAAATGACAGCTATGACATACATTTGGTGGTGTAATACCGACTCTACGTTCAAAATTTGGGGTCACTATATTTAGACTTACAAAAGTCCCAAGCGCGCGTAGTGAAATTGTAACAAATGGTCATAACGCAGCCATTTTTTGACATGTTGACCCCACATTTTCAACATGGCCTTTTGGGGTCATCACCTCATGAACAGTATGACTGTTGTTACACAAATTCTGCCTGAAAGTAAACCCACCAAGCGACCTCAAAATCACCTTTCTGGCAGAAGTTGTGAAATGAGTCATATTGTTCATGAGGTGGGGTCCCCAAAAGGCCATGTTGAAAATCTGGGGTTAAAATCTCAATAAACTGCTGAGTTATGCATACAAGTTGAACCCCCCCAATTGAAATACAGTGAACTGCATTTACCTTAGTTTCTTATATTGAAGTCGTCTGTTCCAGCAGCAAGACATGTCTTTGATTGGGAGAGCGGATCTTGAACCTGGGACCTCTTCAGGTGAGGGAGGGTGTATGGGGTGTCAGGGGGAGTGTGGGAAGGTGGGTGCATAGTTGGGTCATCCTGAGGGGGCTGTGAGTGTGATCCACGATGGACTTTTTTTTTCTTCTTCTTTTCAGCAAAAAAGACATAGGAGGGTAGAGAGAAGTCACTGGCCACCAATGATCAACCCAAAATGGGTATTGAAGGGTGGGAGGGGTACCACTAGACACCAGGGATAAGTTATGGCCAGCAAAGGTGGTGAAGGTAGACAAAATAAAATAAAAAATATATATATATATATATATATATATATATATATATATATATATACTGCTCGCCTATGGTTAGGGTTGAGTAGGAAGTTTAATGTTAAATCCCAAATTTTGCACATTAATAATTTCACAACCGTTCAATGGATTTGCACAAAGTTTGGAATACATGATCTTGGATGGTAAATCTCTTGATTTGCCAAGTTTCACTTTGATTAGATATGCAGTTTTCGTGCAGCGAAATGCCCCCCAAAAATGCGTTTTACGCCTTTTTTGGCAAATGTCAGGGTCATTTTTCAGCATGTGCTGCACCTGCACTGTTTTAAATTTTGGCCTGATGTTTTCAGGGTAGAGAGAGGTTATCCTAAGAAATAACCCAGCATTAGTTTGGTGAAAAAGTATTAATCTGTTCCAAAGTTATTACATTTTGAAATTTCAGGTTCTGAGCATGCTCAGTTCAGTCTTTGGGATAGATGCAGTTTCGCGCAAAGATTCCTGGTCACAAACGGCTCACAAACAGAGATTGTGAAGAAAGATTGGGAAATCCCTCTTCACAAGAAATCCCTGTTCATCTGCTGCCATTTTGTTTTCTCGTTTAGCGAGGGGAGAAAACAAAACCTTATAACTTGCCCAAGGGGAAGTCTTTTGTAAAAACCAAGGCATGGGTTTTGGTGAGGGGGACATCCTCTATCCACCCATGACTTTGTTTTTTTACTTTTATTTTACAAATGGCACTTTTAAACTTTAAAATCCCTTTTTGCCAGCAGATTCCTTTTCGCCAGATCAGCAGGCGAAAAAGGGATTGTGAAAATTCATTTTTAAAGAAGGATGCTGGTTTCCCTGGTGTGCCCATTCTATTACTTATTTTCACCGACATCGGGGTGCCCAATCCCCGTGTCAGCATTTTTTTCCTCCCTACTACTGCGGCACACTGTGGGAGCCCACCCCCAGTGTGCTGAAATAATTAAATTGCTTCAAAAATGTTTCTGACACAGGGATGCCCACTCCCGGTGTTCGTATGGCCCCCCCCCACCACAAGCCCATTTTATTTTCACTGACATCGGGGTGCCCAATTCCCATGTCAGCATTATGAAACCCCCCCCACCCCCAAGCACTGTGGGGCACTGGGGAGCCCACTCTGTGTCCCAAAATACACATTCTAAACCTGTGAAAAAAAAGAAAACTGTCCCCGATGTCTTTTTTCCCCCACAATAAAAAAGAAAATGGTCCTTCATTGTCTCCCCATCCCTCCTTCCCCATCCCCACCCTCCCAATGAGCACCCACCTCCCTGCAGCCCCCTACCCTATACTTACCTCTGGTGGTCATCCGCTGTCATCTTCTGTTGATCAGGACATGTCTGCACTCTTCAAAGCAGAACCATGAACTGAAGAATCAAGGTAAGCTTTGTATAATGGGAGAGGACTCTGTACCTATCAAATGGGGAGGCTGTGAGGGATCTGGCTGGGAGTGACCACCACTCTGTGTAGTTCATGCTCACTGTGGGTAGGGAAATGGGGGTTTGGGAACCAGGGTGATTGATTTCAAGGGGGCGAACTTTAAAAAGATAGGGGAAATTTTGAGTAGGCATCTGGTGGGATTCCAACAAAGTATGGGTGCTAGTCAAAATTGGGATATTATTAGAAAAGGGCTGGCAGAGGCTACTGAGACATGTATGATGGCATGAGTAAGAAGGGAAGGGCAAAGAAGCCCAGCTGGTTGACTCAGGGGGTCACGGAAGGGGTGAAGGCAAAGAGAAAAGTTTTTCGGACATGCAAGAAATAGGGAAGGGGAGATGGCAAGGATAAGTATATGAAGAAGTCCAGTGAGGTTACCAGGCTAGTCAAAATGACCAAGGTTTCAGGAGAGCTGAGACTGGCACAGGTATTAAGGAAGGAGAAAAGACTTCTTCAGATACATCAGTGAGAGAGAAAAAACAAAGACCAGATTGTGAGGATTAGAAAGGATGGAGGGTGGGTGGGTGGGTGGAGAAGGGAAGAGATCAGGCAGAGGCATTAAATGAATACTTCTGTTCTGTGTTAATGTAAGCGAAAGGAGGGCAGATACCTCAAGGGACAGGTCAAGTGGGCAGTGGAGGGAAGGGGGTGACTGATATAGGGATTACAGAGTATAGGGTTCTGGAAGGATTAAGGGCACTAAGGGTTGAAAAGGCACCAGGACCAGATGGCATTCACCCTAGGGTACTTAAGGAACTAGCAGAGATCCTGATAGTACCACAGATTGACATGTTCAATACCTCCCTGGATACAGGATGTGTACCACAGGAGTGGAGGATGGCACATGTGGTGCCCATTCACAAAAGTGGACCTAGTGATGAACCAGGCGACTACATACCAGTGAGCCTCACATCAATTGTGGGTAAGCTCATGGAGATGATCCAAAAAGAGAAGCTGGTAATCATTTTGGAGGACAGTGGTCTCCAGGACAATCAACAGCATGGGTTTGTCTCAGTCAGATCCTGCCAGACAAACCTAATTGAGTACTATGATTGGGTGACCAGGGAGCTGGACAAGGGCCATGAGGTGGATGTCCAGTATTTGGATTTAAGCAAGGCCTTTGATTCCATGCCACATGGGAGGCTGGAGGGGAGATAGAATATATAGGGGTGGGAAGAAAGATGGTAAAATGGATAATCAACTGGCTGAATGGAAGCCAGCAAAGGGTGGTAGTGGGGGGGACTCTCATCACCAAGGGAGGTGACGAGCAGGGTGCCACAGAGATCGGTACTAGGACCAGTGATGTCTGGGATATTCCTAGCTGATATCTCGCACAGGATCCGGAGTAAGATCAGTCTGTTTGCAGACGATACAAATATGGGAACTGTGGTAGATGAATATCGAAGGGTGGAAGGGGCTGCAGGAGGACCTGATCACACTACAGGAGTGGTCAGAAATGTGGCAGTTGGGGTTCAATGCCAAAAAGTGCAAGGTACTGTACTTCGGAGCTAGGAACCAGGGGAGGAGCTATCAGCTGGGAGGGGTACAGCTGGAAACCACCAAGGAGAAAAAGGATCTGGGGGTGCTTATAATGGGCAGCATGAACAACTCAGCTCAGTGTAGGAAGGCAGCTGCAAAAGGCAACAGGATGCTGGGGCGTATAGTGAGGGGAATCTCTTCCCGAAATAGAGAGGTGATCCTTCCCCTGTACAGATCTCTGGTCAGGCCACACCTGGAGTACTGTGTGCTGCACTGGTGCCCATTCCTGAAGAAGGACATCAAATTGTCGGAGGCGGTACAATGGAGGGTGGCAAAGATGATCCAGGGATTGGTGGGAAAGTCATATGAGGATAGGCTGGGCAAGCTGAACATGTACTCCCTGGTTGGGAGGGAAATGATTGAAACCTTTAAATGCCTAAAGGGGCTAAACCAAACTAATACAGAAGGAATTTTCCAGATTAGAAGAGGGAGGGATATGAGAGGGCATCAGCTGAGGTCGGAGGGGAGATTCAGGAGGGAAATCAGGAGACATTTTTTTACAGAATGGGTGGTGGACAGGTGGGATACTCTGCCAGAGTAGGTGGTGTCCTGTAGGATGGTGGGTGGTTTTAAGAGGGGTTGGGACAGAGTGAGGGGGTAATGATGAAGGTGGGGCAGCTGCAAGTGAGGGGCTAGCTGCATAATCGAGCAGACTCGATAGACTGAGAGGCCTGTTTCTACTGGCATTTTGTATGTTCGTATAATGGCAGTCAATGGAATTTTCAAGTTCTGTTGATATCTCACCAATTTTTAGGAATTTTGGCCCCCATATTTTCAAACATGGGGTTCTTGGGACCCCATCTCATGAACACTGGCACTGTTATTTTGTTACTGGGTCCCAAAAGGTGATTTTACGGTTACTGCACAGAATCACCTTTTGGGACCAGTTAATGAATAGACACTGCCACTGTTCATGAGATGGGGGTCCCAAAAAGGCCATGTTGAAAATTTGGTGCAAAAATACCCAAAAATGCCGAGTTACGCGCAGTCATTGAAACTGTCACTACGCACATGTGTAACTTTGGCAAATTTTAATACTTTCACTCCAAATTTTCAGTATTGCCAGTTGTTCACACCACCTCATGAACAGTACAGCTGTCGTTTCTCACATCTTGCCTGAAATGTGTTTATGCAGTGGTGGTGTGGAATGGCACAGTTGCTGAACAAAATCACCTTTTGGGACTGCGTAACAAAATGACAGTGTCAGTGTTCATGAAGTGGGATCCCAAAAAGGCCATGTTGAAAATTTGGTGCAAAACCCCCATAAAATGCCTGAGTTACATTCGGTCATTGGAAGTGTTCTACATGCGCGTAACTTTAGGAATTTATTATTTTGCCTCTAAATTTTCAACACTGCACCATTCACCACCACCTTACAAACAGTACAGCTGTCATTTTCAGATCCTGCCAAAAAATGTTTTACGTACCTGTGGTGCAGACTGGTATTACAGTTGCGCAGAATTACATTTTGATGGGGATTTGAACATTTTCTGTACTGGGTACATGCGGTGCGGTGAGGTGATAAGAAGACTATGTTGAACAAAGCTCTGTGGGGCAAACACTTTCTACCCTGAAATTTTCAGACCAAAATTCCAAACCATCTGGCCGCAGTGCGATGACCAAAAAAGTGCAAAAAAAGGTGAATTTTAACATTTTTTCACTATGAGCAGCGCAAAATCCACCAATCCAACCAAAATGAAACTTGGTACGTCAAGAGATCTACCCCACCAGGCTGTGCATGCAAATGTTTGCGCAAATCCATTAAATGGTTGCAAAGTTATTAAAGTGCAAAATTTGAGGTTTAACATTAACGTGCCTGTTCAACCCTAACTATAGTGGTGCTACCATGCCACTATAATACCACGTCAATATAATATATAATTATACTGGTGCAGTAGCACCAGTTTAGTTATGGGAGACCAGGCAGTTAATGTTAAACCTCAAATTTTACACTTTAATAACTTTGCAACTGTTCAATAAATTTGCATGCAACTTGGCATGCTTTGCCCCTAGGGGCAAGTCTCTTGATCTGACAAATTTTATATGGATCTCCTTTGTGGTTTTTGAGATGCAGAGTAGTGAAAAAATGTGATATTTTACATGTTTTTTGTGATTTGCTTTTGACAGCCGTTTCACGGAAACGACTTTTGGTTGTGGTCTGAAATTTACAGGGCTGAAAGCCTGTGCCTCACAGATGTGCATTTTAAAGGTTTGGTGAAAAAATATTAATCTGTTCAAAAGTTATTACATTTTTAATTTCCCATTATTTCCTATGGGAAAAATAGATGTCCCATGCAAAAACATTTTTGTTTTTGCAGAGAACCAGTTTATTTTAGCGCAAAGGCATTTTGTTGCCACAAGCTGGGTGACAGATTGTCACAGTGAGAGTTTTCCTAGATCACCACCCCTTGGTAAACCCCAACAGTTGTGTTTACCTAATTGGGGCCTAAGAAACATGATTCTGGTATTATTTTTCTTAAAATAATGTCTAGAAATATTTTTTTTAGGGTTCTGACATTAGTAGTGCTGCAAATTTGCGGAACTACCTTTGTGAAAATGCCATAAACTGTAGCAATACCTGTTAGAAAATTACACAAATTGCAGGACATTTTTAAAGTATTTGCCAACAGCAAGGTGCCCCATCCCCCTGTCAGCAGTGTAAGTCCCCTCCAAGCCAGGGTGGGACACTGGGGAGCCCACTCCCAGTGTCCCAAAACATGTATTACTGTATCCAACTTGGCTTATTTACTTATGGAATGGGGTGATCATTAGGGCTGATGACCACAAGGCATACCCCCAATGCCTGTCAGTGTCAGAAGGGAGGGGGTGGGGTATTAGGGTTGAAAGCCCTAATACCCCATTTCTTGCTTTTGTCACTTTAGTAACAACCCTAACTGATGCATTAACAACGTTTTTTGCAATGAATATATATATAATCTCATACAAATAAATATAAATATAAACTCCCATGCTACTATACATATACAACCCCATGCTAATAAATATACATATACAATCTCATGCTATTAAATATAAATATACACTCCGATATGAATATACCAATACAACTTCATACTGATAAATATGCATATACAATTCTAGTCTAATAAATATACATATATATTCACACATTAATATAATAGCACCACTCCATACTAATAAATATACATATACAACCCCAATACTAATATAGATGTACAACCTCATACTAATATTTTGACACAAAGGATAATCCTTTTATGGAATAACTTACCTAGGGAAATAGTAGAAACTAATATGTTTCTATCCTTTAAAAACAAAACTTGAAAAGCACCTGCCCTTGAACTGGGGATTGGATGGCCTGCTAGCGTAGGAGATGAACCATATGGGCTCACGCCTCCTGTTCACCTAAACCTTCCAAGTATAATAAATATACACATACATCCCATACTAATACATATACACATACACCCCATACTAATACATATACACATACACCCCCGTACTAATAAATATACACATACACCCTCATACTAATAAATATATACATACAACACCATACTAATAAATATACACATACACTTTATACTATTAAATATATTAATATACATTATATACTAATATATATATATATATACACTTATACTAATAAATATATATATAAACACCATACTAATAAATATACACATACACCCCTATACTAATAAATATACACATACACTCCATACTAATAAATATACACATACACCCCATACTAATAAATATACACATACACCCCCATACTAATAAATATACACATACAACCCTATACTAATAAATATACACATACACTCCATACTAATAAATATACACATACAACCCCATACTAATAAATATACACATACAACCCCATACTAATATATATACACATACACCCCATATCCATACTAATAAATATACACAGACACCCATACTTATATACACATACACCCCCATACTAATAAATATACACATACACCCCATGCTAATAAATATACACATACACCTCCACACAAATACATACACATATACCCCATACTAATAAATATATATACAACCACATACTAATAAATATACACATACACCTCCATACAAAAATATACACATATGCCCCTATACTAATAAATATACACATGCACCCCATACTAATAAATATACACATACACCCCTATACTAGTAAATATACATAGAACCCCTATACTAATAAATAGGTATAGATACAGATACATAGATATACAACCAGTACTTCTTTTGTCCCAGCACGGCTGCCTGCCTTCTACTACAACTGCCTTCCTCCCAGTATCACAGCTTTTGTCCTAGTACCACTGCCCTCCTTCTGGTAACACTGATAGACACGGCTTGCAGTTGCCTACCTTCCAGTGTCCCTGCCTTCCTCCCATTACCATGGTCTGCCTCCCAGTGCAACTACTTGCCTGCCAGTAGTAACTGCCTAACTTCCAATACTACTGCTTAACTGCTAGTATCCCTGCCTTCCTCCCAGTGCCACTGTCTTCCTCTCATGACCACTGTCTGCCTCCCAGTACAGCAGCCTGCATTCCAGTGCTACTGCCTGCCTCTCTGTGCCACTGCCTGCCTCTCCGTGCCACTGCCTGCCTCCCAGTGCCATTGTTTAACTTCCAGTGCTATTTCCCACCTCCCAGTATGACTATCTGCCTTCTGGTGTCATTGTCTGCCTTCCAGTGACACTACCTACCTTACAGTGTAACTGCCTGCCTCACTGTACCACTACCTGTCTACTATTGCCAGTGCCTGTCTCCCAGCACAACTGCCTGCCTCCCACTGGCACTGCCTGCCTCTCAGTACCACTACCTGCCTTCCAGTGCCACTGCCTGCCTCCAGCTACCACCGTCTGTCTCCCATTCTCCTAGTACCACTGTCTACCTTCCAGTAACACTGACTGACACTGCCTGCGACTTAGAAACATAGAATCTGATTGCAGATAAGGACCGCTTGGCCCATCCTGTCTGCCCAATACCACAGACCATGCCCGATCTACAGCTCTTCCTCTCTCCCCCTTCCTTTCTACTATGAGTCCCTCATGCTTATCCAGTGCAATCTTGAACCTCACCACTGTTTACAACTCCCACCACCTCCACTAGAAGGCTGTTCCAGGAGTCCATCATGCTTTCTGTGAAGAAGTACTTCCTATCATCTCTCCTGAATCTATCCCCCTCCAGCTTCATAGCATGTCCCCTTGTTCTTCTGCACCTTTTCTTCTAACAACTACTCACCTCTTGTACTTTATTTACCTCTGTGAGGTATCTAAAGGTCTCCCACTGCCTGCCTCCTAGTGCCCCTTCCTTCTTACCATTACCACTGCCTGCCTCCCAGTACCACAGCTTGCATTCTAGTGCCACTGCCTGATTCCAAGTACCACTACCTGCCCCTCAGTACTACTGATTGTATCCAGGTGCCACTGCCTGCCTCCCAGTACCACTGCTTGCATTCTAGTGCCACTGCCTGATTCCAAGTACCACTGCCTGCCCTTCAGTACTACTGATTGTATCCAGGTGCTACTGCCTGCCTCCCAGTGTTTTGTCTGCAGTCTCCCACTACCATGGCTTCATTTGCCTGCCTTCTAGTACCAGTGATTATCAGCAGCCACAGTCTGGAAAAGAAAAATAAAAAATGTGGAAGTTAATTCACTGTCACTCCACTACATACAGGTGGTATACCTGCTGCAATGGCAGTTTTCAGCAATACTGAGTCCAAAAGTGATTTACAATTACTGTAGTACCTTCATTCGGCACAGCAAAATCACCTCCCCTTTCCCACACTGATTAAAGTATTGTGCACTGCAAAACACCGAAGCCACCCCAAAAAATAAAGACAGGTAAAAATTGTGCTACACTGTGCTGTTCATACACTCTTCAAAATAAGCCTTTTATATGTGTATGAACGGATGAAAACTGCTCTCATTTCAGGAGAGCTGCGAAGAGTTGTTTACTCTCTGCCTTGAAGCCCAAATTATGATTTTGACACATAGCAATGAGCTGTCTGCATATTTAAGCTGGAAATGCTTCTGGAAATACCTTTCAATTATTTATTATTTTATTTATTTATTTATTGAAGTCTTGGATGACACCTGTGAGCGGATGCTTGTTGAGAGGTTCCACATCAGATACATTAACACAAGAAGACACAATATAGTTACAGTAAATTATACATACAGGCCAGGATATTCAAACTGCACCAGGCTGTGGCGCAAGCCTGGGCACAGCTCAACTTTGTTGCGCAGCGGTGTGGCCTGGGCAATATTCAACTGAGCTGCGCTATGGCGCAGCAGCTTTGACTATCGCACCCTGGCCACCCCCACTCTGCATGGCGCAGTGGCACTGTGCCAGTGCAAGTGGCCAGAGTGGAGCATGGAGATGCATTGGCACAAGTGCTATTGCGCCATGCACAGCACCTATGATATTCAAAAGGGGACATGCAAATGAGCCCATAATTTATGCAAGGCACACAGGGGTTCATTTGCATCTCATTACAGCCCCATTTGCATGGCATTAGCATGCAGGTGCACCGATCTCCGACGACTTGTGCCTGGCGCCCTGCCAGGCAGCAGCCGTCGGGGACTGACGCCCCCTGCAGCCCGATCATGGGCATTCCTGTAAAATAAAAAAAAAAAGTCCAATATCCCTGGTGGACCAGTGGACCTCTATGTGCCCGATCATGGGCATCAGTATAGTCCCCCGTCCAATATCCTGGTGGTCAGTGGACCTCTATGTGCCTGATCGCAGGCATCACTGTAGTCCCCAATATCCCTGGTGATCCAGTGGACCGATCGCGCCCGATCGCGGGCATCCATAACACAGAGACAGACCCCTACCACCCTGGTGGTCCTAATGTACCCACCGCCCACTGGGCCCCACCGCCCGCCCCATCAGCGGTGGGCGGCAGCCTCCACCAGTCTGCCGCCCCGCAGCCGCTGACTTTCGACAGCTCAGTAGGCTGCATGCCAGTGGTTCACAGTGTGAGCCAATGTGCGTGCAACCCATACCATCTACTCGGTCAGGCGTATGTGAATGAATGTTCACATATCTGGAACTAATCTCTGATATAAAACTACACACCAGATAGACTCACGCTGTGAACCAATAAGGGCGTGGCTCCTGAGCTGTCAGGTCAGCGGGTAACGCAGATGGCAGGTGGGTGGGATGCTGCCGCCTGCTGGCTGACGGTGGGGAGTGGAGACAGTGGGGCTCAGTGGGTGGGTGGGAGGGTACTAAACCCACCAGGGTGGTAGGGTCTGTTCTGTGTTACAGATGCCCGCAATCGGGCAGCGATCAGTCCACTGGACCACCAGGGATATTGGAGGGGGGGGACTATAGTGATGCCCATGATCGGGCACATAGAGGTCCACTGGACCACCAGGGATATTGGGGGAGGATTTTGCTCCAGGGATGCCTGCGATGGGGCATGGAGGGGTGCCGCCAGGTGCGGCAGTAACTCTGGTGGCCACCCACAGGTGGCAGCTGCCATGTTGCACCCTGCAATGCGGCAGCTCACCTGTGGGTGGTCATCACTTGTTCCTCTTTTTTTTGGCTTAACTTTGTGCAGGCGCAGATAGGGGTTGCACATGCATGACTCTGCGCATCCCGGGCTGAATATCAGGCTGTGCAGGTTATGCATGCACCTATGCCGCATGATATATTACTGATGCGCCCCGGCGCATCGGTATTTGTGCGGCGCACTTTTCCCTTTTGAATATCATGCCGGGGTGCATCAGTGGGTTGTGCATGGCGCAACACTGTTGCGCCATGCGCAATCCTTTTGAATATCTGGGCCCAAGAGTACAAAAAATTCAACAGTACATGTGTTGCAATGACAAGCAGTTCACAAATTGTGCTAAGGCATTGTACATGGTATGTCAGTGTCCTGTGGGAGAGGGAGAGGCAGAGGCAGACTGTTAGGGTGAGGTAGAGAAGGGCAGTGGGAGCTGGGATAGGGAGGGCAGAGGGAAAGAAAAGAGCCAAGGGGTAGGGGTGGGAGGCAAGTGCTTGAACAAAGACTTAACCTGGTGGGCCAAGAGTTGGAAGTGCTGAGGCAGACTAAAGCTGCAGGCACTGACTAACAGGGTCACCTGTATGTACTATTGTCGATGAGGTGCTGACAGAATTTGCGCTTAAAGGAACTAAGGGTTGTGGCTCTGGTGATGTCAGGTGGTAGGCCATTTGTCCACAGAGGGGCCCGATGAGCAAAGGATCACTGTGCCATTGTTGTGTGGCACCTGGGCACATGGAATACTTGTGTAGTGAAGCTCCTGGTGTGCCTGGCAAGTACAGGTGGTGATAGAAGGCTCAGAACTCCTTGAGGAAGTAAGTTTAGTGAGACCTTTTTTTTGAGTAGGCAGGTTTGGTAAAGTATTCTGTCCTTCAATTGAAGTCAGCCCAATTGCGCATAAAGCTCACAGGTGTGGGTGAGTTTGGGGGCATTAGAGAGCAGGCAGCAGGCTTTGTTTAAGGCTGTTAAGAGGCATTGGAGCACTGTGTCAGTAGCGGAGCTGCAGAAAGCTAGGACATAGTCACGGTGATAAGTGAACTGTTAATTGCCAAGTTCAGAGCTTCGTAGGTCAGGCAATGTATGTGCCTGTAGAGGATACTGATCCTGGTGTTAAAGGCTTTGGCCGTGATGTCAGCGTGCTGTGTGTAAGACAGGGTAGTGCCCAGTGTGATTCCCAGGTACCTGACATCATGACATACTCATAATCCAGAGGCTGCTACCTCAGAGCACTGCTGCAGAAATAAAAACGAATCGACCCAGTGTAGAGCCCAAAATATTTGAATTACTCACTTTGGTCCCAAATTGTGAAAGTTGGGGGTATCCAGACATGCTGATGGAGTAACCATGCATCTTACTTACCTGCTCCATGAGGAGAAGGAATCTGGCCCTGGATACAGGGATTGGGTAGAATGTGGAAAAGTGCCACTGAAAAATGGAGGGTTCAACACGTAGGGGGATGATATCTGGGGAAGGTGGGTACAGTAAGTGTCAAGCCTCCCGCTGAGGACTGCAGCGATGATGTCTGCATCAACAAGTTAGCAAACTGAAGTTAGTATTAGGTATCAGTCAAAACCAGTAATCTCAACCACCACACATGTCTGCCAGTAAATCAGTTTCCCTCCAGTGTACTTGGTGCATATAATATATCGAAATAAATGACCATCAGAATGTTTGCATATACTCAAATAAGTGTGCATGTGTGTGTATTTGTTTCTGCACATATGTGTGTGTGTGCATACATGTTTCTCAATATGTCTGTTTCTGTGCATGTGTGTATTTCTGTATATGCATGTGTGTATGTATTTATATGTGTGTGTGTGTGCATATGTGTGTGTGGGGTGTGTGTATGTATGTATTCATATGTGTGTGCATGTATATGTATGTGAATGTGTGTGTGTATGTGTACGTGTGTGTTTGTATGTATTCATACGTGTATGTAGGTATGTGTGGGTGCATGTGTATATAAGTGTATGAGGGTTTGTGTTTTTATATACAGTGTGTACATGTGTGTTTGTATTGGGGGTGATGTGTGGTGGTTGGTGGAAGGTACAGTTTCCAAGTTCACACCCCTCAACTCAGGGATGTCTGTACTTCATCTCCTAGACAATGCAGAGTAATAGGAAGATGAGACTCCAGACGCTTGCACTCTGTTTGGCTCAGTTCACTAAAGTAGGCCTTAACCTGAATGTGGGTTCTGTCTTATATGTAACTATGAGGGTAAAGTATCAGTGCGTCACAGACTAGCTGTGGGTGTAGCCAAGGAAGGCGCTGCTCACCTATCCAATGTGAAACTGGAGAATGAAATTTGCTGCATTCTGGAACTACAGCAATGACACAAACTCAAGTTGTAACAATTTGGTGATGTTTATTACATCCAAGAACCTGGAGATGGAACTGTATCCAGCACTTCGACCATATGCAATGGCCTTCGTCAGGGGGCATCAATGGTAAAAATCAATCAATGGTAAAAATATTTTATTCATTTATTTGGTTTTTGGTAACCAACTAGGTACACTAGGCAACTACTGTAAGTGTCTATTTTCAGGAATGACCCGGGAGAGTACAAAGCACAAAGTCAATACATGGGTACAATTTGGACAATCAGGATTCACTTACAGGAAATCGAGCACTATGCAATCATATGTGTAGCCTTACCACTGTGATCCATATCAGTTGTTCTGGAATAATAAAATATATGTCTCTTGTAATTATTTCTATGCTTCAAACCTCAGTCCACAGTTATAACTGTCTAATCAACAGTTTTGGGTAGTAACATGTTACAGGTAACACACTACTGTATCTAATTGCATTGTCATGTAACTTGTAACAGTAAAGGATTACATAAAATAAAATGTGATCTTGGGGTGTTACAGATTACACTTTGTTCAAGTAAACCAGTAACTGTCATGTAATTTACTATATTGGTATTTGTTTGTAGGAACATCATGTGACCATGTGGGTTCCAGGAACCAGGCTAGCTGTTGTCCATTCCTTGACTCATACCAGTATGCCACACAGTATGTTGTTGTTTTCTTCTTTGCCTGGTAATGGGGTGCTGAGGTCACTCTGATTGGTGGACTGGTTGGTAGCATGTGATCTGCCCACCCACACACCCACCGGCCAATGACCACCCATGTCGGTGCAGACTCGGTGGTGCTGGCATGCACATAAGGAGGAGCAGAAGGAGATATGCACTATCACACTGTCTTGCTGTGCATTGTCTGTGCAGAAGCAGTGGCTGACCTGGAGAAGGAGCTAACCATGAGCCTAGAAATTGGCACCATTGGTGCAGGAGGGACAGCACAGCCTGGAGGTCTGGGCCACAGAGGCTATTTTGGCTGAGCAACATATAGCGCAGCAGCAATCTTGTGCGTTGCAGTTGGGGTGGGGATCGCTGGGGTGGAAGCATACGTTCTGGTCGCTGAGTGCCTACTCGTCATTGACAACTCATCAAGAGACTGAAAATAAGTGAGTCATTCAGTGTAGATCTGAGCTGGCTTGGATGGGTATATGACTGGGACTGAGAAAAACAAGAAGGCGCTATGATGATGTAAAGAGCAGATGGGTGAGTGTCAAGTGCATAGAAGTGCTGCAGCTGAAAAAGTAGTACTTTGTTTGTTTTTTTTTGTTACAGTAGAAGCCACTGAATCAGGATGGCCTGGTGGCAACCCTTTTTTCTCAATTAGGTTGCCATCTTGATTATCAGAAGTTCAGTTTTTCACTATGGGCCCTATTCACTAATGGGGCGTAACGTACGCTCCAATGGCATGTATCCCGCCCACATAGTTCCGCGGCCCGGACACGTGCAGGGTGCATGGTGTTCATGACTGCAAGCACCTGAAGGGCACCTGTCAGCAGCCCTACCCCCCCCCGCAGCATACAAGTTTGCGGGGGTGGACAGGCGTGGAGCGGTGGACACGGGCAGGCATATCATTGGATGCCCGTTCCAGGTCGTGGAGTGGATCCCTTCCTCCATGGGAGCAGTGGATTGTGGGAAGGTGCAGGATGAGAGTGTGCAAAATGTATGGGTAATCACCCAAATGGCCTCCCCAGCCCTCCGCATCTATCCAGTGGACCTGAGCAACATGGGAGGTCAACTCCCACTCTAACCGCAGCCAGCAGGCATCTTCCTTGGGGGTGCACAGTGGGTTACGGCATGGTCCCCTCTGCCATGAACTGCACCCCCTTTTGCCCAGCATTATGCACCTTTGTGAGTGGCGCATAGTGCAGGCACACCCCGACACTTCCCCCACCCTCCCGTGGTGTGTAGCTGCCCACACAGCAGTGGGATCTGCTGCACTACTGGCTGACGCACTGTTAGTGAATACTGCTGAGGGTTCGCGGGAACCCTACTATGCAGCATTCCCAGTTAGGGTTGCCGATGTGCATCAGATACATAGCACGTAGGCAATCCTGTTTTTGTTTTGTGCACAAGGCCCTATGTTTTTAGGGCTGACTGGTTTTCTATGCTCAACATTTATTTCGGCTTTAGACTCCCACATACCCCTTAGCTCCAAGTAGAGTAACATATTTCCTTTGTCTTTGTACTGTATCACTTTAATCTCCACTAGTATGTGCTGATATAATTTCTAAGTCACCGCACTGTATAATCAGAGCAGAGCAGAGCCGCATGCAACCATGTGCAAGTCCAGAGTTGGAAAACGAGACAAGAAAACATTGTCAATACTGTAACTAAAATAAAGTTCGTTTCCTTCACCATTTTTTGTTTTTTGAGCGTGTTTTCAGGCTTGAGAGTGGGGTCAGAGTGTTTGGAGTTGGGGGGCTGGAGACAAACACAGCATGAACCATGAAGAGCATGTCAGCTCAAACAACTTGTCAGCTCAAACAACTTGTCAGCTCAAACAACATGTCAGCTCAAACAACATGTCAGCTCAAACAACTTGTCAGCTCAAACAACATGTCAGCTCAAACAACTTGTCAGCTCAAACAACATGTCAGCTCAGTGTAATTTCAGTGCTGAGGTGAGTGAGCTTGTAACTTTTGTCTCTTCCACTCCACATATTTACAAGCAAACTACTCATTCATAAAGGAGGAGACAGGAACAGGACAGATGGGAAAGGAGAGACAGTGTCAGCCTGTCAGTTATAAATTTAAAATTAGGTAATCTAACAAAAATGTCTGGGACTGGCTTCTAGAGTGAGGCCAGGCTGCCCTAAAGTAAAGGGTAATTATGGTGGTACTGTACTGTTTCATTTGGGGTGGGTGAGAAGGAGAGAAGAGTTGCCCTGAACTAGTGTCCCCAGGCTGTGATCAAGGCCCCCATAGAACTCAAGCATTCATCACCCATGAATGTAATGGAACAGGATGTGAACAATGGCACAGAACTGGGAAAGACATATCAACAAGCATGGTATTGTATGCTTAGAACATTGTGGATATCGTCACATTAATGTTTAAAATGTTTGCTGATACCTGAGCATTATGGATTATTTGAATTTCTGTTTTTAAGTCTTAGTTGCCACTGCGGAATATTGCCTTCTCCATGTGGGAATAAGGATTTCTGAGTGGTCAGATAAGTGAACTAGCTGATAATGTGTGACAGTTGAGAAGTATGCCCTCCCATGCCAGCCATAAGGTGGCTGGTTAACCCAGCATTTGCCAAGCAGCGTTGTGGAAATGTACGGGCATGGTAAGCATTGCTAACAAAGCATTTGAGTTTCAAAGCTGTGTGAACATTAACGTAGTGACTATAAGGTCATACAGTTTGTGTGCGAGCATTTGTTTTTTGGGAAATGAGATCAGCCACCACTTCAGTTACTCCTACCAGGCCGATCACCTACCAACTAACCAAGTCAGTGTCTCAGTCACTGTCCAAAATAAACATTTAAGGTATGGGGCAATTAGACAAAAAATTATATAAACAGATTTGTTTTGGATCTGTTCTAGTCAACTGTGTGGGTTGTTTTCTTTGAGAGACCAGGCCAGGCAGGAATTTAAATAGTCGGACTAGGAGAACCACTGTGCCAGGCTTTCTTGGAGTTGCTGGTGGGGCAGGTTATATGTGGTTACTGGATCAGTATTAGTGTTGCCAGCAGACACGTGAGTGTACATTCACGGAGGCAGGGGACAGGGTCTTACCTGGGTTTCAAATGGAGGTTTAGGTGCTGGGAGAAACTATATTAATTAAGCACATGTTGGCCAAGGGAGAACATTTTTGTTTTGAAAAAACGAATTCACTGACAAGCACTGAGCTTCGTGGACCAAGTTATCAAAAGTAATAGAAAAATAGTATGCATTACAGTTACTGTTATCAGTTTTTATAAAAAAGGTAATAAATAACTGTAATTGATTACATTTATTTGAGAGTAACTCATAACTGGTTACGTTTTTAAGTGACTTACCCAACACTGCTAATCAATTGCAGAAGATGTCACAAACTGTATACCAGTTAATATGCATTGTTCTTGTTCAACTCTAAAAATTTAATAAAAAACTTCTATGAAAAAAAAAATAAAGGAAACCCTGATTTCAACCTCTCAAGGGAGGGGACCACTGAGCTCCACCGTACAATATGTGCCTTACAGAAAATGAGATACTAGAAATGCTTTGCACACCAATAAATGAGACAGCTAGTTAATGTGAGTCTATTGATTTAGGGAATAGGACTGGTGCCATAAGAAATGCTGGGGGGGTCACAAAACGTGGTCAAAATTAAGGAGACTCCCTTAAAATTAGGAGGCATGAATATGGGCTAATTTATATCAAATCCTCCTCTCTTCTTTCCTTTAATTTGTGCTTCATTCTTCTGGGGCTAGTCACCCCCCCCCCACCCATTGCACACAAACACAGCTTAGCATTTGTCTGTCTCCATCCAATGATGCTATTATCCCAGAACAATAGGCAAATCCGTCTGGTTGGGATGGAAACTTCAGCGGGTGAACAAGTGGAAACAGAAAATCTGATCCTCTTCAGCTCACTGTTTAGGAAGAAAGAGAGCCTAAACCATCAGCCAAACAGAGGAAGAAGTGTAACATCCTAGACTGCCAGCTTCTACCAAGTGGGCTTTTTGGGCATTTTCTTTCCAGCATAGATTTTTCCCCCTTTGGAATATTCTCCAGAGTCTGGATTCTAAGCCACCATTTATAGGTTCATGTCCCCTGCCCATGGCTGCCGTTACTTCTCAGCCCACCCCCTTTGGATTCCTGAGACGGGAGAAGCACATCGAGTCCTTATTTAGCATCCTGAAGGAAAAGCAGAGACAGACTCAGGATCCTGAAGATGATGATAATACCTGCCTTACTGAAGGCAAGGGCTTGGACCTGATGAAGCCAAATTTCCCTCTCAATGTTTCAAGACTAAAGAAGTCTCCACAGGGAGAAGGAGACATCTCTGGAGTAACTGAGCAGGGCAGTTTTGGGTTAGAGCCGAGTTGTGCACAAAGGGGTGAGATGCAGCCTTCCTCTTGTGCTGTCTGGGTAAAAGGGGCAGATGGAGCCGTGGCAGATGGTACCCGCTGGCACTCGAATGCAGGTGGAGGGACAGGGTCCAGTAACCAAGGACTGCAAGTGCTGATGAGTACAAATCAGCTGTGTGTTGCTGCTAGACTAGAGAGTCATGGTAAGTCTGTGTGGAGTTAAGAGGTTTTCCTCAGTTGTGTCTTTTAGTCCCAACATGAAGCCAACTTTCAACAACGTAGACGTCTGTAACTAGAAATGGAGTTCTGTGATTAAATGATTGCATTCTCTAGGGTTGCTACCAGCTGGAGACCCTTCTGTACAAACAATGATGTACAGTTTAAACTCTAAAATCATTCATTAAAACACTTTTTTCAAAATGAGTTTATTAAAATTAAAAATCTCTAAATGGTTATTTTATTGCCTTCATTAAACTAACCTCTCCCATTCCCTCTATTGGTCATAAGGTGGTATGAAAAGGACTGTTGAAAATTTGGGGTCAAAATGTCAGAAAACAATGAAATTATGAAGAAACCTTGAATCTTTTTAACATTTACTAATAACTTTGTGATTTTTGCAGATTTTGTCTCTAAATTGCCCCTGTAACCTCTCTTGTCAGGCTGGATACCCTTCTAAACTAATTTTGCTGCTTTGCTACAAACTCCCCCCTACGCACCCACCACTGCGATCTTTACTCCCTCCTCGGGCTAAGCCCCTTATCTCAAAGGCATTCTATACATGCCCTCAACCTTATACCTAAGTACTGGTTTAACTTGCTCCCCTCCTATCTTGAGGACTGTCTATTCTTAGACTCCCTATCCCCCTATGAACTCGGGCACAGAAATGAAAATCCTTCACCTTGCCCTGACCCTCTTCCGCAGTGGGCAAAGCTGCTTTCTGCTACCGGCTTCCCTACTTGTGGAACAAACTTACCCCTACTATTAGAAACTCACCCTCTCTGTCTAGCTGCAAGGAACAGCTACGTCTCCTTCCTCCACCCTTATGCTGCTGCCACAACAGAGTTAAACCCACTACCTCTACTGACTTTACCTTCCTGCAACCCTCCCTAACACTTATTAAAGATTCATTACATACAGCACTTACTGTTGCATTGTTCACCTCTACATATTCATCACGTCATGTTTTTTTTTTTTGCTCCCACTGCTGCATTATATTGATTGTAATTAGCTGTTATTGTTCTGTTAACTAATTCTCTACATCTAGTGTATGTATTTCCACTGCTTCTTTCCGCTTGTGTCGCTCCTGGAATCAATCAGCATGCCTTTCCTGGTTACCAGATGTTTAAATAAATAAATAAATAAAAATTGTCAAGATGGGCCTTTGTTGCCACACCTCGTGAACTTGACAGGTGTCATTTCTGAAATACCCTCCGAAATATGTTTTTGCAGTCACTCCATGAAGTCAGTTTCCAGATGGGATTTAACAAATGCAAATTGTCTTAATCATAAGGTGGGGTCATAAAATTACTATATTAAACATGTGGAGTCAAAATGTAAAACAAAAACAAAGTTATGGAGAAAACTTTGAATTTTTCCAATGTTTATCCATAAATTTTCAACATCGTCCTTTTTTAGCCACACCCAATGAACATGACGTGCCAATTTTTTAAATCATTTTAGAAACATATTTTTGTAGTCACTTTATGAAATTACCTTTCAGGCATGCTTTAGAAAATTCCACCTGTCTTGGGTCTGGGGGCCACAAAAAGACTATGTTGAAATTCTGGGGTCAAAACGTCAAAAAACAGGGAAGTTGTGAAGAAACAGTAAACTTACAAAGATGCTCTTTATTCTGTTCTCCTTTTTTAGCTCTAGGGTTCCCATATTCAAATAGTTAGCACAGTACTAAATGTTTGTGCTGCACTATCCGTGAACAGTGCTGTATGATGGGGCAGGGGCCAATTTCAAAGGCCCCTGGAGTGCTGCGCTGATCCTGACAGCGTGACCTTATAGAAAATACTGCTGCACCTATGCACACGAGGGATCCCCCATGCATTCTGGGCACAGCAGTATGTTCAGCAGCGCTAAACAGCCTTCATTGCACTGCTGTTTATTGTTGCCAAAAGCCTTCCTTAATCCCTATGCACAGTTGCCCCCTATCACCCTTCCTGTAGCTGTCTTGTAGATACCTGGTTGTCTAGTGGTCCTACCACCCCCCAATTACTGTCCTGTAGCTGTCTTAAGTATTCCTGATAATCAGGTGCTACACCTGCCCCCCCCCCCGCTGACTGCCCATTCTATAGCTGTCTGGGATATCCCTGGTGGTCTAGTAGTCTCCTCCAAAGTGGCATCTGACTCCCTCCAGATCACCCCCTCACTCAGGAGCGCAGGACCCTCCTTCCACACACCCCTCACCCTGATCACCTAAGCCAAACTATACACTGGGATTACAGGTGAAGTGCAGGCTGGGAGGGAGCATGGCCCATAGGGTGCCCAACTATTTCCTCTGCAATACTGCCCCATGGGGAATCACAGGTGAGCTGCAGGCTGGGAGGGAAGGTGGCCCATAGGGTGGCTGTCTGTCTCCTCCATATCACTGCCCCTGTGGGTTCACAGGTGAGACACTGGTAGGAAGGGAGGTTTGCCCATAGGGTATCCACCTGTCTACCCATAGCACTGCTACCTAGTGATCACAGGCTAGGCACAGACTTTCAGGGAGGGTGGCCCATAAGGTGCCTGCCTGTCTCCTGATAATCTGTTGAGATCCCCTATCTAGAACAAGGAAGTCTGATACATTTACAAAGTTGATCGCATTTTGGGATTGAAACCACCTCAGGAACCGTCCAAAGCTCTATTAATATGATATGTTGCTACATTGCAGGAGCTCACACATTAGGAGCGGTTTCTTATATATGAAATCAAATTCGCTGGCAGTTTGAAATTTCCCTTTTTTCACTCCCACTTGCCCCTCTCCCCTTTATTTAATAACACTGATGTTGGTTATTTGTTTAATATGTGGTTGGATACACTATGGAAGTGTGGTTGCTCATCATGTCAATTATAGGTATATGTATTTTTGACCATAAATTAAACACTGTAGTATGTCACTTTGATGTCATCACACTACTAGTATATGAGGTGTGATTGTCACAAGGATCCCACCCCCTGAGGAAGACTTACAAGGTCAAAGCGCAGGGTATCCTTGTTAGTGTTGTGTTCTCACCAGCTTTAATAAAATTCAACATTTTTCAGCTACACTTGTCTTGAGACGTCTATTTACTGCTGGTGAAACAGTGAAAGCATGCCTGATTATCCACATGGAGCTCAGTGAGCCAGAGCAATTCTGTTTCATTTAACTTCCGTCCAAGATAAGTGTGTTGTTCTGGTCTTTCTGTCTACCCATAACACTGCCCCGTGTGATCCCAATTGAAGCACAGGCTAGAAGGAAGGGTGACCCATAGGGAGCCCCCTTTCTCCTCTGTGACACTGTTCCTGGGGAGGGATGTTTGCCCATAGGGTGCCTACCTGTCTCCCATAACACTGCCCCCTGTGGGATTACAGGTGAAGTGCAGGCTGGGAGAGTGTGTGGTCAATAGGGTGACACCCATCTCCCCCATAACACTGCCTCTTAGATTATCACAGGTGAGGTGCAGGCTTGGAGGGTGAGTGGCCCATAGGTTGCCTGCCTGTCTCCCCCATAGCACTGCACCCTGTGGGTTCACAGGTGAAAGGCAGGCTGGGTGGGAGGGTGAACCATAGGGTGCATGCCTGTCTCCTCCTCCATAACATTGCCTCCTGAAAGATCACTGGTGAACTGCACACTGGGCAGGAGGGTGGATCATAGGGTGCCTGCCTGTCTCCTATGTAACACTGCCCCCTGGAGGGTCTGTGGTAAAATACAGGCTG
The DNA here is from genome assembly GCA_016271365.2 of Neoceratodus forsteri. Classification (NCBI taxonomy): domain Eukaryota; kingdom Metazoa; phylum Chordata; order Ceratodontiformes; family Ceratodontidae; genus Neoceratodus; species Neoceratodus forsteri. The sequence continues at coordinate 959,974,851 of CM028137.1, forward strand.
GGAGGGAGGGTGAACCAAAGGGTGCATGCCTGTCTCCTATGTAACACTGTCCCCTGGGGGGTCTGTGGTAAAATGCAGACTGGGAGGGAGCATGGCTCATAAGTTGCCTGCCTGTTTTCTAAATAACACTGCCCTTGGGTATCACAGGTGAACTGCAGGCTAAAGTGGACCATAGGGTGTCCACCTGTCTCCTATGTAGCACTACCCCTTGGGGGGGGGCGGTGGTGAAATGCAGGCTGGGAGGAAGAGAGGCCCATTGGGTGCTTGCCTGTCTCCACCATAACACTGCCTCCTGTGGGATTACATGTGAAATGCAGGCTCTGAGAGTGGATAGTCTGCAGGTTGCCACCCATCTCCCCCATAACACTGCCCCTAGATGATTACAGGTGAGGTGCAGGCTTGGAGGGTGAGTGGTCCATAGGTTGCCTGCCTGTCTCCTGCATAACACTGCCCTTGGGTATCACAGGTGAACTGCAGGCTGGGAGGGACAGTGGCACAGAGGGGGCCCACCTAGCTCCTCCATAATACTGCCCCCTGGGGGATCACAGATGAACTGCAGGCTGGATAAGAATGTGGATCATAGGGTGCCTGTCTGTCTCCTATGTAACACTGCCCCCTGGTGTGCCAGTGGTGAAATGCAGGCTGGGAGGAAGAGAGGCCTATAGGGTGCCTATCTGTCTCCACCATAACACTCCCCCTGAGGGAATCACAGGTGAAATGTAGGCTGGAAGGGAGAGTGGCCCATAGGGTGCCTACCTGTCTCCTCCGTAACACTGCCACCTGATTGATCACATGTAAAGCTCAGAATGGGAGGGAGAGTGCCCCATAGGTTACCCACCTGTCTCCTCCATAATACTGCCCCCTGAGTGATCACAGGGGAAGTGCAGGCCAAGAGGGTGGGGTGGCCCATAGAGTTCCTGCCTGTCTCCACCATAAGACTGCTGCCTGGGGATCACATGTGAGGTGCCAGCTGATCAATTTCATGATATTCCAGAGACAACAGTGCAAACAACCATCATATTTCAGAGACAACAGTGCAAACAGCCATCTTACTGCAGAGACAACAGTGCAAACAGCCATCATATTGCAGAGACAACAGTACAAACAGCCATCATATTGCAGAGACAACAGTGCAAACAGCCATCATATTTCAGAGACAACAGTGCAAACAGCCATCATATTGCAGAGACAACAGTACAAACAGCCATCATATTGCAGAGACAACAGTGCAAACAGCCATCATATTTCAGAGACAGCCCTCCCTATTATCCTGCTAGTACAGTGTCTGTCTGTCTGTCTGTGTGGAACTGACCATGGCCCATTGGGTGCCTGCCTACCTCCCCTGTAATACTGGCCCCCTGGGGTGTCACAGGCAAGGTGCTGACTGGGAGCAGTGTGGCTCATAGGATGCCAGCCTGTCTCCCCATAACAGTAACCCCAGGGTATCAGATTTGAAAAGCTAACTGGGAGGAAGGGTGGCCCATAGGGTGCCTGCCTGTCACGTCTCTCCACCACACTGCCCACTGTTGGATCAGAGGTGAAGTACAGGATGTCCCCCTTGTCCCACACCCCAAGTGTGAGCAACTTTAACCCCCCCTTCCCAAGGCTAACTGTACCTTAATCAGTTAATCCATCTGACAGCACTGTACTCCTGAATTAGCTCGCACCACAGCAGTCTGAGTGGTCAGGTGCTAATCCTGCTACTGTCAGGTATTGCTCCCTGTACTGTATGACAGCTGTATTCTATTTTGCATTGTATCTCATCTGGATTTTTGTATTCCTGAATATTCTGCCTGTAAATTGTGACTGCACGCTAATTTTGGTACTTAGGAGTGCAGATCCCCATGCAGGGAGCCTCCCTTTTTGAGGCCAGTTATGCCCCCCTTTTATTGGCAATGGAAGCAGCTCTTAAAAGGTGGGAAGAACTGCCACTGTCAGTGATGGGAAGGCTGGAAGCTATACATGTGAATATTCTCCTGAGGTTTTTATAGCTGTTGTCCTCACTACTGGTAGATAGTTCCAAAAATACACAGGGAAATAAAAAAAGCAGTTGGCCCAAATTTCTAAGGGAGATAACTGACCCAGTGTAAGTCGCCTTTCTGATGTAGTGCAGCGGAGGCAGGGGTTGGGGCTTCAATTTGCCAGTGTACTTCAAGGCATAGAATAAGTAAAAACAGCAGGCAAGCTTCTCATGCCTTGAGAAAGAGCATGTACTACGCTTGAACCATTAGCGTGGTTGGGTGAGTGCTGCTTCCAGCATTTCTATTTATCAATCTTGTTTATTTTTGAATCAGGCAACCAAAGTTGTGGTTTTCTGATATCTGTTAGCCTTAGCATTTATTTATTTATTAAAATGTTTCACCAGGAAAGCACACTGAACAACAAGTTGCTCATCTCCCGGTGCGACCTGGGGGGAAGGGGTACAGAGAGGATGAACAGTAATACATTCAAGGTGCATAAGACAACAGTTACACACAGTGGAAAAACAGTAGACAATTCAGTGTATGTGGAAGGAGAACAAGAGGGCATCACAGGCATCTACCTAATACTGAAAATAAATACTAGTAGTGAGGTTTATTACTTGGGTATAGACAGAAAAGAGAAATACAGCAGAAGGGACAATTACAGAGAAGTGCAAAAGCATTAGCAAGTGCATGAGGTATTGATGATTCTTAAAGTGCCGAGGGAGGGGGATTGAGCAAGTAGGTATGAAGTGGAATAACAGAAAAGGGGAGGGAGGAGGAGGGGAGTAAGAGTCAAACCCAGGGATCCCACCAGGATGTTGAGAACCCTGCAAGGGGTCAGGGACTGCTCGACGAGGTGAGAGGACTTTAGGGATTGCCAAGGGGTAAGGGGAATTGAGAAGGTAGGTATCAAGAGCAATGGGCGAGGGAGGAGAAGGGGAGAGGGGGGAGCAGGAAAGGAAGGGCGAGCTGAGCCCAAGAAACCCTTTCAGGATGCTGGGAAGGGGGGAAGAGGTAGCCAAACCCAGAGGCCCTCCAGAATGTTGAGAACCCTGTGAGGGGCAGGGGCTGCGAGAGATGGGGGGATTTAGGGAGTGCCAAGGGGAAGAGAGGAATTTGTAGGTCAGTATCAAGTGTTAAGGGAAAAGGGTAAGAAGAAGAGGGGGGAGGAGGAGGGGTGGGAGAGCCGAGCCCATGGGACCCCTTCAGGATGCTGAGAACACTGTAAGGGGGCAGGGGAGGCTAGAAAAGATAGTGGGGGAGGAATGGTTAGGCTAGGAGTAGATATAGGTAAGGATGAGTCTAGACATATGCAAGGACATGGTTTAGGGAGGGTTGTGGCAGGAGTAGCTAGATGAAAGATAGTTGTGAAGGGCTAAGCTGATGGAGTAGGAGGAGGAGTGACAAACTTGAGGAAGGAGGAAGGGAGTTCCAAATTTTGGGGAAGCGGTATGAGAAGTCTGACTGACCAATGAGGGTGGCATGCCGAGGGATCACCAAAGTACGTGAGTCAGTAGATCTAAGGGAATGAGAGGGAGGGGGAGGGACAGTAAATGAGGAGGAGAGGTAGGTTGGGAGTTCACCTGACCAGTGTTTGGAGCTGAGCTTTGCAGAGTGGGAGAGGCATCTGTTTGTGAGAGAGGGGAAGGACAGGGCATGATAGAGGTCACACTGATGAGTGCAAGAAGGAGCATCAAGGGTAAAGCGGCAGACAGAGTGGAACAGGGCACCCAATCTGGTCAGGGAGGACTTGGGAGCAGTGCCATAGACCACATCGCAGTAATTCAAAATGGGGGGGATCATCTTCTAGATAAGTTCACGCCTAACCGTAGAAAGGATACAACTATGATTCCTGAACAGCGCACCAAACTTGGGGCACAGTTTTTTTTAGGATGGCATTACTATGTCCAGAGAAGCTGAGGTGTCGGTCCAGCCAAACCCCAAGGTATCTAAAGGAGGAAGTGTCCTCTAAAATAGTCCAATCCAGGGTGTGGAAATAGGGCAGGCTGGGGAGTGTAGAGAGTCTCTACCTAGTGCCAAAGGTCATGGAGACAGTTTTCTTGGCACTGAGGAAGAGATAATGGTTGGCAAACCAGAGCTGAACTTGATTGAAATCATGCTGCAAACTGGATGTAACCTCAGCAGGGCGTGGGCCAGAAGCATATAAGACTGTATCATCAGCGTACATGTGGGTGGAGGAGGACGAAGAGGGACAGACTGACGGCAAGTCATTCAGGAAGATTGAAAATAACAAGGGACCAAGCACTGATCCCTGAGAGAGTCCAGGAGAAGGGAGTGGGAGACAGTGTCAAACTCCTTGGCAAGATCGACAAAAGTGGCTGAGGTGATAAGGCCATTGTCTGTCCCTGTGAGGATGAAGTCAGTGAGCCTGAGCAGGGTGTTGGTAGTGGAGTGTTTTTTTCTTGAAACCAGATTGGAACAGGGTGAAAAAGGAGGAGTCAGATAGATAGGAGGTAAGTTGGGTGAGAACCAGGTGTTCTTGGAGTTTAGCGAGAGTAGAGAGGAGAGAGAGAGATGGGGTGATACTTACTAGAGGAAGAGAGGGATCCCCATCTTTAGGTAAGGGGAGAACCACAGCATACTTCCATGAGGTGGGGACTGAGCCAGTAAAGAAAGAGAGGTTTAGAATGAGAGAGAGGGGGTAAGCAATGGTAGGGGCTGAGAGAAATAGGACTTTGAGGTCAAGATCATTATGGGGAGGAACCTTTTGAGGGGGTTGATAGTGAGCAGGGCATTTAAAGCATCATCAGTGGCAACTGGTGGAGGAGGAAGAGGGGGGAGGTTGAGGGAGGGTTTCAGTATTGAGGAGGTTGGAGGGGAGTGAAGGAGGAGGACTTTAGAAGCTCGGTAGCACATGAGTGTAGTTAAGGATAACTTTCTGGTGAGTTGAGAAGAATAACTGCTTCTGTGGATGATTAAAATCACCACACCACAGAAGCCGAAAGATTCAAAATATACCTCAACTCACTGAAAGTTATTACTATTATAATGAGCTGGAGTATGCGTGATGGTTAGGAAAGAAGGCAAAGAAGAAATTGCTGTATTCTGTGTTGAGTGTCTCGCTCTTGTGTCTTGGTTCGTTTCTGTTTGCAGAGTTAGTGTGAGAACAGCACATGCACAGCAGTCGGTCAATATCTATGAAGAAGAGAGAGAGAGATTTCAGAGAGATTGGCAACTAATGTGTTTTGGCACAGTGTTATAATTTTGAATGGGTGCTTGGCTTAAAGAAGGGAGGTGAGCTGGTTAGCCATGTGGGGAATGTGAGGAGACTAGAATGCAGCTGTAGTTTTGTTGATGTCCGTGATATGGAAGGAGCAAGTGAAGGAGGAGGGAGGCTGTGATTTGTAATGTCATCCAGCAAAAGAAAATGAGCTTTTTGATTTGTAAAGTATGTAGATATCAGAGCAGGAGCACAGTTGTTCGAGGGGGATAAGTGAAAAAAAAGGGGGGTGGCTGAGCCTTGTGGCTGCTGCTGAGGTGAACTGGGTGTTCTGACGCCATTTTTTTAATTTTATCCTGGTGTGATGCTCGAGGTTTGAATATACGGCTGTAGGCATGGCTTATGTCTGATTAAACAACTGTGGGAGGGATAAAGATTAATAAACGACTCTGGGGGATCCGAGATGTAGTTTGTGGGGGAATAACTGGCAACAGTTCTCAATTGTGATTGGCTGAAAGGAGATGCCTCTCGTATAATAGGAGTTAAATTCCATGGCCACCGAGCTCGGGTCGGCCGCAAAAGAGTTGTTTATTCTAAGGACTGGGGAGGGAGGAAGGATGGGATTGGGGTGTGAAGAGGGCATGGACCACTTCCAAAATTTTGATGGAGTATTTATGTTTGTGAGGAAGGCTGTTTTAAAGTGTTTAGACTTTGCTAATTGCGTTGCCTTGGTACAGGTCTTGTTTTATTTGTTTTGTTCATGATGTAGATGTCCAGGGTGCTGCTAGTCCATCGGGTGGTTGCCTTCAGTTTGTTTGGCCTTACTTCAAGGCATGCCAGATCCAACATCTGGTCCAGCACTTAAAAGGGGCTCAGGCCTCAGAGTGGTTGCAGATGGAAGGGGATGGCCAATTAGGTAAACAGGTCTTCAGCTCATGCAGTCTTAGATAAAGCTAACCAAAATCCCCTGGGCCAGAGTGGCGTTGAGTAGCTGGAGAGAGGCAATAATTATCGGGGGGTGATCAACCAAAGATTAGTGTCTACACTTACATCAGAAATGGAGAAGGCTTCTCACCCAGCAAGGTGGACCCCACATACAAAAGGTGGGAGGTTCAAGGCTTAAATAGGTTGGGACAGCTGACAGGGAATAGCACCACCAAATCCTTTGTGCAACTTTAACAGGAGTTCGGCCTACCACAAAGGAACCTATACTGTTATTTACAAGTGAGAAATTATATTATTACTCAGCCAAGGAAATCACAATTGGCCAGTGGGTTAGGCACTTTACAAACACTGCTAGTAGAGATGATGGAGGAGGCAGACAGCAAACATCTAGTATTCAACTTATACCGGCTGTGCAGACCTCAGCAGACATATCTAAAGGAGGAAATACAGAAGAGATGGGAGAAGGAGTCAGAATGGAAAAGGTACAGGGCAGGGGTGACAGAGGCATCAGCATCTCCTGCATGGAGGGAACACAGTTGGAACGTTTTAACAAAGTGTTACAAAACACTCATGATTAAAAGCTCACTACAGCCCAGCCACTCCAACACCTGTCGGAGATCCTGTAACCACACAGGGCACACTGATCATATTTTTGGGAACTGTTCAGAAGTGATGGCCTACTGGGAATTGGTCCGTAGAGACAGAACAGACATTTTAGGGGTTCATCAATCAGAGGCAATTAAATCTGTGGTGTGAGGACAGCCCCATGGGAAATGAGAGTGAAAAGCAAGCTTTATCTTTTTCATATACCGATAGAGGCAGCCTCTACAGGGATCACTCAGAAATGGCTTCAACCAGATCCACCGAGTAAATCAATGTGGTTGAAAACTGTAAAGGCTACACTAGAAATGGAATGGCCGACAGTGAAGCTGCGCAGCAAGACTGAAAAATGTAAAGGTTATTGGCTCCCTTTTTTCCACTATTTAGAGAGGCAGGAGGGCACCCCAGCATTAGGAGAGGTAGTGGCATTCACACTAACCTTCAGTATCATGAAAACAGGATTTAGAGTTATGGGTGGAGAGAGAGAAATAAACAATAAAACAAAGAACTAAAAGGGCTCCCCATCAGCTTCCCCTCAGAAACAGTCCAGCTTGCTGAGAGGCGGCTTACAACAAGAGGCACTTGCAGATGATGATGTGAAAGTGTTATATGGAATGTATGTTTTAAAGCATCTCATGTTGGGTTACTGCTCAGTATGTGTTCGTTGTAGTAGCCCCTTTTTTTATTTCTCCAGTCTTTTCAGTTGGCTGTCTGCAGAAGTCAGTGTGGTTTTAGATAGTAAATGTACAGCAACATACATACAGGACCAGATTTTCAAAGCGTGGTGTAGGACTTTCACCAAGCCCTGCACCATGACACGTAGGAGGCAGTATAGTGCAGTGGTTTAAGGCTCTGAGCTGCAAACCTGGAGACCTGGGTTTGAATCCCACAGCCCCCACTTGCATACTGTATGACCCTGAGCAAGTCACTTAACTTCCTCGTGCTCCTGGGTCACACCTGGAAACAAGATTTCAGCTTAATGTGTTTCTTCTGGTTAAAAAAAAAACAAAAACTCTTCAGTTCTGGCAGTGCGCCAAACCCCATTGCCACAACTGCGCCTGATTTTCAATCTCAGGGAATGTTGTCTAGCGCTCATGATTCTGCAGCTTCGTACCAAATATTTGATACAAGCTCCATGAGAGAAGTTTCCAGGATTGGCAACAAGCTAGATCAGAAAAAGTTGGCCTAACTTGTGGCCATTACTGCAAGGGATAAAAGATTCCTGTTAGATCGCTGCAAGCCCCCGTGCGCTGTATCATCGGCACACCTAGGGCTTGTGGGGATCTAAGACGTTTGAAAATCCTGCTCATAGTGTATAGTAGAGCATGTTCTGTATAGAGTTCCATCCTTTCAAAATGCTCTTGCAGCACAGTTAAAAGGTCATGGAAAGTGTGTGTATGCGTCTGTGGTGGAACGACATTCTAGAACCTCTAGAAACTGCACAAGCCAGTTTCACTGTGAAACAGAAAAAAACACAATGCACACATTTCACTAATACTATGCACTATAAAACATAAAGGATGAGCAACTTTATGCAAAACAAGTGTGTTCTGCCACCTTGGGGTTCTGATTCCCACGGACCACTCAAGCTGCACTCCTGATGTCAGGGGAAATCAGAACCCCTCTGTGGCAGAACACACTGGTCTTGCATGGTTCCCCATCCAGTATTCTCTATACTGTACCAAGGTACTGCAGAGTGTGCTGACTGTTTTGTTAAGATATACGTAATGTTTTATTCATATGACTTGGGTGGCGTAGTGAGGCACAAGGCTGCAGGCCAAGAGCGTCCAGTCCCCTAGCTGTGCATTAGAACTGTCTAAAGCAACCCCAAAGTGGCTTATTGTGCTTATGAAATGGGATTGTGTATTCTACATTGGGTTTCTAGTTTTAGCCATGCATTAGACACTTCTAACGCATGGCTAATGGCCAATCAGAATAGCTGAAATCCCTTCCCAACTTTATAAATGCATTTATTTCATTTATTCGGATTAACCCTTTGAGCACAAGTGCTCATATGCAAAGGTTCCACATTTGAGTCAAGAAGATGATTCATAAAACAGTAATCTTGAGTTCATTACAGTTAGTAACACAGTATCGGCAGCTCATGTGGAGCGTAGTCAGTAGTAGAATCAGCAGCTCATGTACAGCTTTATCAGCTGAACGTATGAAAGGTACAGTAACTAGAAAACAGCCGCTCCAGAGGAGCATAATCAGCAGTGAGCATTGGAAACCCAACATACCTGTGTGCACACAGTTCATAAGAAGTATGGGGAGAGAATGAGCCAAGGGGACCTAACTAGCTGTAACGGGTGCATTTGGTATTTTCTGTGAGTTCTGTCCTCAGCTGTTTCTTGAATGGGGCAATTTTAGGGAGTCCTACAAAGATTTCTCGCAAGTTGCTGAGCCATTTAGATATCCTTACTGCAAAGGAGTGCCTGCCAAGGCTAGTTTTACAGAAAGGTATCGCTAGGGCATTCTTAGACATACTCCTGGTAGTGTACTGTTTGTTAATGGGGCAGAGGAAGTTACAAATTGCTAATGAGGTAAGGCCCGATGGTGCTTTTTTTTGTTTGCAAACCAGTCTGCTATCTTAGCCTTTCATGTAGGGGGAGCAGGTTAGTCAGGGTGTGAAGGAAGCAACTATGTGCAAGCACGTCAGCCCCAAGTGCAAAGCGACAAGGCTGGTTCCATGTCATAAGTGATGTAAAAACGGCACGGGCAAAACAGGGCAAATACAAAATAGCAAGCATCAAAAAGAGTGATCAACATTACAACTACAACCTAAACTGCAAAGTGCTTTACACCCCCACACTCCCCTATCTAAAATAACCAACTCCAGAGAGAACCAACTCGGAGACTGGGAGAAACCCAGAAGTGGAGATATTCTCTGAGGGAGGCAACTCAGGAAAGAGAGAACAAGTTGGGGGGGGGCAAAACTCAATTCTGCCACTTGGGGGGGGGGTGACAGAACTAGAGGAGCAGGGGAACAGACAAATTGTGAGTTGGGGACAAACTGGAGAGAGAAAAAAAACACAAAAAGGAAAAAGCACCAGCCGTGATTGAACCCAGCTCTACTGCACTTCCCAGCTACACGCAGGTGGCAACTCAAACCACCACACTATGCTGGGAGCACGGATTTCAGTTCACAGCAGCTGCGCTACATCTAGCAACTGCTCGCTATTTTCTTCTTCCCTAAATCCATGCTGTTTTCAAACCCTCGCTATTTTCTCATGCCCGCTGTTTTGTACTGCTCACTATTTCCTCAGGTGCTCAAACTGAGTCGCTCAATTTGATTTGCCCATGTCACTGGATACCACAAGGCTTATGAAGCACTACCCTAATTCTGTTAAGTACAGAGTCACTAGCTGCTGCGCAGACAGGGAGGCCATAGTCCAGAATCAGTAGGACTGTGCAGGACACTACAAGATGCTTTGCTCCGGCGGTGAGGTTCAGGCAATTTCTGAACAGTGTGCCTAGCTTTTTGTTCACAAGGCTAACAATGTTATCCATGTGTGGAGAGAAAGATAAAGTGTCATCCAGCGTAACTCCTAAATATTTGAAAGATTTAACCTGTTCTAATTTATCTCCTTTATCATTTAGGATGGCTAGGGGAGGGATCCTTTTTTTCAGTTGCAGCCCTGAGAACAGCATAGTCTTGTTTTTTTTTTGTAGTTTAAAACCTTCTTATCTAGTGAGAACCATTTCAGTAAGGATTTGGTCATTTTAGAGGTCAGGACATAGTTTTGTCTGTTTTGCAGTACTGGTGTAGAGAACAGCATCATCAGTGTATGAGTGCCTTAGATGTCAGACAGGCCTCTGAGTGTCTGTTTATGAATAGACAAAAGAGGAGGGGGCTGAGAATAGCATCTTGCGGCTCACCCACTGAAACACTTTTAACATTAGAAAGAGAGCCGTCAACTTTTACCCTCTGTGAAAAGTTGGTGAGGTAGCTATGGGACCAGGTCACCATGTCTCATAAGAGGCCAAGTAAGAGGCACTTGTCAAGCAGCAGCTTATGGTTAACAAGGTCAAATGCTCTGGTCAAGTCAATGTATATGTCTCCCACCAGGTGATCACCATCAAGTGCCTTGTGCAAGTAGTGGGGATATTCTAAAAGGGTAGTACTAACGCTGTGATGCTTTCTAAATCCATGTTGTTGTGGGCATTGAATATTGTACTTGCACAAGTAGTTGACTGATCTGATACTATTCATTCTAGGGCCCTGGATGGGGGGAGACGATAGATATAGGCCTGTAGCTGGGCACAGGTGTGACTAATGCAGTTTTCCAGATTCAAGGGAACTGGGAAAACCGCAGTGAAAAGTTGAATATCTTAGTAATGGGCTGGGCAAGTTTCTCAAGTAGTAAGGACAGAAGTTTCATGTCTATCATGTCACCCCTCCCCCCAGTTTTCCCTAGAACCCTTTTAACATATTCGAGAGTATCTGTTATTGTGATAGGCTTGAAACAGAATTTGGGGTAACCATGGTCAGAACTACTAGGTAGTCCTGTTCCATCCCCTTTACAAGCCTCTAACCCATTATTAGAAGGGAGGCAAGAGCTGAAATCAGTGAAGGTTGTGCTGAATTTGTTGGCGACCTCTGTTGGGTCTAGGGTGACTGCACCATCAATATTGAGCAATGTTGGTGGCAATTTTACACGTTTGCCCAGGAGTTCTCTTGCATCATTCCAACATCCTTTACTCCAGTTCCTAGTTTGCTGCTGTTTGCAGTGGGAGGCCTTGGCCTGCCTTATCAAACTGCTGCAACTATTGCATGTGGCTTTGTACCTTTGTAGGTCAACCTTAGAGCTTATTTCTCTTGCCCAGTGCCACAGGTTATCCCTGATGCGCATTTGGGTTAATAGGTCAGTGATAACCCACCCTGCTGCTATGCCTCGAACCACATGCTTCTTAAGAGGGGCAAATGTGTCACAGTTTTGCATTGGTTTATGAAGTAGTCACGGGCCATGTCAATATCAATATGTTGTCCTGCTTGTTGAGCAACAAAAAAACTGCAATAAGAATTTTAATTAAAAAAAAAGTTACTCATGAGAGTTTACCAGTATCTAAACTCTAATTGGTGCTTTCTGACCTCACAGTCCCTTCATATACAACATCAATATCTGCTAACCTAGCAGAGACCATAATATTAACAAAAGCAAAGCAAACTCAGAAAGCAAACCAACCAGGTTTGCTTTTAATGCAACCATCTAACGCATTTAAAATGGTATTAAATGGGAAGGAAATAATAATCCAGGGAGGGAAAGAACTGTTTTTTTTTAAAGATTCTCCCTTCAAACAACAGTTCTGGTGGTTTCAAATTCAAATTATGCATTAGCAGGCAATTTGTCTGTAATTAATGTGCAAACTTTCTCTGGTTTAACTTCCATAGGAACCAGTAGAAATGCACATGTTTTTTCCTAGGGGGTGGGGGCAGGAAGAAGTAGGCTGCTGGTTAACTAGGATCTGCAGCTTATCCATTAGGTAGGGAAATGGGCAGACTGGGTGGGCCAAGCGGTCCTTATCTGCCGTCAAATTCTATGTTTCTATGTTTCTATGATTTTGGTTAGTGGGCTGTGAGTTGTGTAGCCTCTCCCTGATTTGTAAGGTAGTGGGTCAAGAGGTCTGTGCCTCTTGTCACGCCATGTCAGGCAGGACTCGGTGTTTCCTTTACACTCAGAGGAGGCGGAGATGAGGCAGGCAGACCTGAAAGCCACTGTAAAGTAAAGCAATTATCTCTCTCTGTTGGGGGTGGGGGTTTTCACCAAGACTTCCAGTACTGCAGATGTTAAACATGAAAATGTGCCATACTGTGATATCCCTATCTACCCCACAGCCTCCCGTACTTGGAGCGCAGTGATTGTGTTGTCTCCCCCCCCAAAGAAATAAAAATGTACCTTATAACAAACGTAATTTATGTTTTTGTTCCCAGGTTTCACCTGTGATCCTGGCAGATCTTACGACATCAAGACTGAAAGTGACAAACAGCTACTGGTTGTTGTCGAAGGTAACATTTCACAAATTGTTTTGATTTAAGCACAGAATATTGCACCCACTCCACAGTTCAGCACCTCCTCGCACCACAGAGACCCATGCCAATTGTAAATAACACGTCATCAAATTTTCAAGAACATGTTAAGGATGTAGGTACCACTGAATAATGTGGAAAGGATGAAAACACACAACATGATGTGTGAAATTAAGTGACTGGTGCAATGCCCACCACGTGGTGTAACTGGCCAGTCATAACAAACTGCCCTAACTCACAGTGCCGAGATAAAGACACACTTTCAACTGTATAAATGTGTGCCAAAATTCATTACAATAAGCATTAATCCACAACAGAGGAGGATTCTATAGGGATTAATGCCTGGTTCAGAGGTTGGTGCGGTGGCCCAGGCTGAGCGCTCTAACCTTCCAACCAGGCATTAAATCCCTAGTAGAGCCCGACTCTGGAGTGGATTAATGTCGTGTAACATGGCAAGTGCAAGGTCAGTATTGTTACAATACTGCTCGCTTTAAATCAACATAACAATTCACAACAGTACTAATTCTACTTCACAATCCATAGTGCACTTTCCTCCTTTTCATACACTGTGATGCTCTAACAATGTGCGCGTCCACATTGCACAGCCAACATACATTTTTGTAGTGTCAGAAATTTCACAACACATTGAAAGATTACATTGGCCGCTGACACAGAGGAAAAGATCACAATTTTGTTTTTCTTATTGACAGTTTTCCTGTTTTCCCCTTCATTGTTAGATCACGATCGTCCATGGCACTGCTGAATTGTGGGGGACATGTATATTTGCACATGTATGCACTATAGCAAATGGCAACACTGTTCTCATTTTCTCTCTGGTGATGGCTTTCAGGTGAGGTCTCCATTCCCCGAGCTTTCATTGGGTGGCTGGGTCGGAGAAAACTGTCTATGGAGCTGTTTTATCAGCTCTCTCGGTGGCAGCATGTCATGCTACTCAGGGCAAGTCTGACTATCTCGCTCCCAACCCTCACCAGGCTTGGTTGCTCCACCGCACTGCTCACACTAGCTGCATCATTTTCCATGGTCCTGACACTGATCGTGCGCCAGTAGTTGTGTGGCCGCAGTTCCAACTTTCCAAACATGCACTAGCGGGCATTACTAGGAGATTAATACCCGCTAGTTTCGGATCACGTGCTGTGTTTGCACCAGTTACCATGTCTACATTTCAGACATATTTAATTGCCATGTTACAAGTATTTTTAAAACGTTGCAGCAATAGTGGAAAAAAGATTCAATGTTTTGCACAGAGATGTGTTCTTTATCAAGAGTGAAAGATGAAAAGACAAATTGCATGCTTATATAGCGTTACCAATAGCAACACTGGTACCACGTGCAATTCAACTATGAAGTGTAATTTGCAAAACTATCACCGTATCTCAGATCAATAAGCTATAACAAACAGCTAATTAAAAACAAGATCAATAACAATCACAGTAGCATACCTCAGGTAATATAGCGAATCACGAAAAAGAATTTCATATGAAATATTACAATTGGATTGTCCGTTTTTTGCCACTGTGCTCCAGAATTCCTTCTGACCTCAATACAATTCTCCCCTCAGTAATCTGTCTAGTCCTGCGTTACCCCTACTCACGCTGTGTAACATAGAAACATAGAAACATAGAATTTGACGGCAGATAAGGACCACTTGGCCCACCCAGTCTGCCCATTTCCCTACCTGATGGATAAGCTGTAGATCCTAGTTAACCAGCAGCCTACTTCTTCCTACCCCCACCCCCTAGAATTGCCTTAAGACTGTCCCATGCATGTTTGAAGTCCACCACTGTTTGTGACTCCACAACCTCCTCTGGAAGGCCATTCCATACATCCACCACCCTCTCTGTGAAAAAATACTTCCTTAAATTACCTTTGAGCCGCCCCCCTTCTATCTTCAAATTGTGCCCCCTTGTTCTTGCACACCTCTTTTTAGAAAGATGCTACCCTCTTGGACTTTGTTGATTCCCTTGAGGTACTTGAAAGTTTCTTACCATGTCCCTCCCCTCCTTTCCTCGAGGCTATACATATTAAGCTCCTTAAGTCTCTCTTCATATGTCTTCCAGTGCAGACCCTGCACCATTTTAGTTGCCCTCCTCTGGACAGCTTCCATCCTGTCAATGTCTTTGTGGAGATTGGGTCTCCAGAACTGCACGCAGTACTCCAGATGGGGTCTCACTAGCTGTCTGTACAGAGGGATAATAACTTCTTGTTTTCTACTGGTGATGCCTCTCCCTATGCATCCCAGTATCCCCCAGCCCTCCTTGCTGCCCTCTCACATTGCTTGCCCACCTTTAGGTCATCTGATATGACTACCCCCAGGTCCCTTTCCATTTTTGTTGTTGTTAGTATCTCACCCCCCATTGTGTACTCTTCCCCTGGGTTTTTGTTTCCCAGGTGCATTACCTTGCACTTATTAGCATTGAATCTAAGCTGCCATACATTTGACCATTCCTCTAACCTTGCCAAATCCCTTCTCATCCTTTCCACTCCACCTTGTGCATCAACTCTGTTGCAGATCTTAGTGTCATCTGCAAAGAGATATACTTTTCCTTCCAGTCCCTCTGCAATGTCACTTATAAAGACATTGAAGAAGACTGGTCCTAATACTGAACCCTGTTGTACCCCACTACTAACCCCCCTTTTTTCAGAGTGGACTCCATTTACTATTACTCTCTGTGTCCTATTCTCCAGCCAATTCTTTACCCAGGCTGCCATCTTGGGACCCACTCCCAGGCTGGCTAACTTGTATATTAATCTTTTGTGTGGGACTGTGTCAAATGCCTTGCTAAAGTCTAGAAGGCCATGTCCACAGCCCCTCCCTGATCAACTACTTTGGTCACCCAGTCAAATAAATCTATCAGATTTGTCTGGCATGACCTTCCCGCTGTGAATCCATGCTGCCTTGGGTCCTGTGCCCCTCTGGCCTCTAGATATTTAACAATTCTTTCCTTCAGAAGTGATTCCATCATTTTCCATACCACTGAGGTTAAACTAACAGGTCTGTAGTTTCCTGCTTCTGCCTTGCTCCCACTTTTGTGAAGGGGAATCACATCTGCCCTCCTCCAGTCCTCGGGTACCACCCCATCCTCCCATGATTTGTTAAAGAGGGTAGTCAGTGGTGTCACTAGTTCTACCCTTAGTTCTTTTAGAATTCTGGGATGAATCCCATCAGGCCCCATTGCTTTGTCCACCTTCAGTTTTAAGAGTTCTTTCAGAACCCTTTCTTCTGTAAATGGGCTGGTATCAACTTCTGTATCCAGAGTGTTTCTACTGTTTGTTTTAGGTACCTCCCCTCTTCCTTTGTAAATACTGAGCAAAAATATTTGTTTAGTATCTCTGCCTTTTCACAGTCACCCTCTGCCCACCCTCCCTCCCCTTCATTAAGCCTCACTATCCCTCCCTTGGTCTTCCTTTGCTCCCTGATGTACCTATAAAAGGTTTTATCCCCCCTCTTAACTGAGTTGGCTACCTTTTCCTCAGTTTGGGCCTTTGCTGTTCTGACTGCCTTCCCAGCTTCCTTTTGCTTTAACTGATACAGTTCTCTGTCCTGTTCCTTCTGTGATTCCTTGAACTTCCTGAATACTTTCTTTTTCTCTTGAATCTTCACTGTCACTTCCTTTGAGAATCATAGTGGTTTCTTACCTCGTTTTGTTTTGTTTATTTGCTTTACACAAAGGCTTGATACCTCTGTGATGGCAGTTTTTATTATTCCCCATTGTTCTTCTACTCCTCCTTCCTGCCCATTTGCTAGTACATTCCTTAGGCACTCACCCATTTTGACAAAGTCAGCCCTCCTAAAATCCAGTACCTTTGTCTTTGTATGGCTTGACTCCATTGCTGTGTTTATTGTGAACCATACTGTTCGATGGTGGCTAGTTCCCAGATGGCTACCCACTTCTACATCTGTGATCCTCTCTTCATCTCCATTTGAGAGAACCAGGTCTAGCAGGGTTTTAAATAATTGATTAGCAGTTTTTTGGGGGGACAATACTAACTGTACAGAAAGCATTTATATAGGTTTTCTAGAAGTGTCATGTTTGTTAAGCACAGTGAGGCAAGGGATATGCATTTTCACAATGTTTTAGAACTTTTATGAGCAAAACGCTAATCAATTTTTAGAGTTATTTAAAACCCTGTCTAAGATTGCTCCCTCTCAAGTGGGCTCCAATACTAGTTAATCCTCAGTGCCATTCTCTCTCAGGAATCTGTCTAGTCCTGTGTTACCCCTACTCATACTATGTAACCCTCAATGCCATTCTCCCTCAGGAATCTGTCTAGTCCTGTGTTACCACTGCTTTCACTATGTATTGTCACTGCTCATGGTGTGTAACGCTCAGTGCCAGTCTCCCACAGGTATCTGTCTATTCCTGTGTTACCCTACTCATGTTGTGTAACCCTCAATGTCATTCTCCCTCAGGAATCTGTCTAGTCCTGTGTTACCCTACTCATGTTGTGTAACCCTCAATGCCATTCTCCCTCAGGAATCTGTCTAGTCCTGTGTTACCACTGCTTTCACTATGTATTGTCTCTGTCTAGTACGGATCCCCTAATCCTACTCATCTCATCACGACAACTGGACTTACACTGTTTTTGTTCGATGTCGTACATTTGCAAAGCAAACCTATTGGGACTGCTCAGGCAGGTGTGTTCTGTAGCAGCCAATGCAGCTGAGCCTGCAAAAGGTGTGTGAGTCAACACCTAGTGCTCACATGGCTCTTGCTGATGGGTGGAAACTTCTCACATATGAAAGGATGCAGCCGCACCTATCACAGTGTGGGTGCATCATCAGCCAGCATCCTTCCTTCCTTCCTTCCCGCCCAGCCCAGCCCAGCTTTGATCTTGGAATCTCCCCTTCAGTCTGACTCTGCTCTGAAAATATGAGCAGCTGCTGGTGTTCAATCCCACCACTAGTATTCCCTCACCCACCCAACCCAGCTTTCAATCCCCCTGCCCCCCAAACACAGTTCAATACCATAGTGCAGCTGACTAAACTCCCAACAGAATACAACAGTGTGCCCATCCTCCGTGCCGCCAACCAACACAACAACACTGGAGTGCCCAGTCCCTGCAATAAAGAAAACTGATCCATGTCACCCTCTTTGTTGTTGTTTTTTTTTAACTTAAAAAAAACAAAAACAGTCCATCGATCTGTGTAGCTCAACCCTGGACACTTTTACGTCCCATCAGTACCCACCACCACCCTCAGCACCCCTCACTTATCTATCAAGTCCACTGGCGAATGTCCTATTGCTGCCAACAGTGAACTTAATGAAAACAAGATAAGTCCAGCAATGCTTTTTTTTTAAACGTGTTTTAAACCTTTACTCATAACTTTGTCATTTTTTTCCCCCCAAATTTCAATAGCCTTTTTACCCCATGTCAGCAACAAGGGAGGTGTTATGTTTCAAATCCCCTCTACACCATGTTTTCCCAGTTGCAAAATCCCCTTTCAGATGGGATTTTCAAAATTCATGTCATAAAATGCGGTTGTAAAAACACTGCTGAATATTTGGAGTCAAAATATCAAAAATCAACAAAAGTTATAAAGAAACATTGGATTTTTTTCAACATTTGCTCACAACTTTGTGACTGGTGCAGATGTTGCCCTTCCCCTCCCATTTTCAGCATAGCCCTTTTGTTACACTTGCCATGTTCATGAGGTGGGGTCATTTTTCAAATCCCCTCTGAAATATGTTTTTTGCAGTCAAACCGCAAAATCGCCTTTCAGACAGGATTTAAAAATCCCACCTGTCTTGACTGTAGTGTAGGGTCGGGTCCTCAAAACTTTATGTTGAAAATTTAGGGTCAAAGTGTCAAAAAACAACATTAAATAATAAATTTACAAAGAAGTTCCTTGTTTTGGTCACCATTTATTCAGCTCTAGTCTAAACCCCTTAGCTTAGTGGAACCCAAAGTCCACATAACAATGGTCCCAGTGGGGTAAAAAAGGGCTGCCTGTAGCTTCCGGATAAATGTGTAACACCATGCAAGCAAACATTTTTAACATTGAAAAATGATTATTTAGCATTGATATGTGCTTTTTGCATAGTTGCATCTTTATTCCCCATGACTAGTGCGGACTCAGTAGTCTGTTCTATCAGTCATGGCAGCTGTATGTGCTTTGAGTTTGTTTCCTATTTGCACAAGTGTTACTGTACTCCACTACTCCCCTATCCACCAAACACATCTGGAAACAAGCTGCAACCAGCTCACTATGTCTTTCCTAGTACAACGTTTCAAATAATACATACAGTACATACATACATTCATACAAACACAGAATCATAGAACACCAACCCACTTTGGGGGTCTGTTCCAGTCTCTCATTTCTCTTTACAGTTCTCATTTTACATTCAAGGTCAGGCCTGGCTTACCCTCACTCTGTACTGGCAATAGAAAAGCATCAAAAAACTGCAAGAAAGACTGGTGCTGCTGTCATTTCAAAGACCCAAACAAAAGGCACAACTACAGCGCTTACTGGAGTTTCCAAAAACACAAGTACGAAAGAGACTGACATGAACAAACTTGCTAAACTAAAAAATAATTTATTCAATCAAAAAGCCACAAGATCAGGTTCTTGTGCTTGGGGGGGGGGGCTCTGCCTCTTTGTTAAGGAATATGTCTGCAGTGTAGCCTGTTAATTAGTTTCTTGCATTTTTGGAGATTCCTTGCCATGCTACATATATAGGTCTGGCTTAACCTGAGCCCTGGGTCTCCAGCTCCTGCCCCAGCTCCATGCAAGGTATTATGTTCCCCTTCCCCCATCCCTGCTGCTTAACCTCCAAACTGGGCCTTATCATCCCAGAATCTGAATGTTGGTGGGGGGAGTTCAAGGACTGATACAGGCCATTGGTGTGACAGGCATGGAAGTATGCATATACTGTTGCCGCAGCGACTCTCAGATCATAAAGACCACCACAGCGACAGGAATCAGGCAAAATCCGTCTGTTGCTGTGGTGGTTAGTATAGTGATCGGGACTGCCTCGTTGGGTGTTTGCCCCACCCCCCCGGTCCAACTCCGACTTGGAGTTAGAATCCTAGAGACAGGGGGTTCAGGAGTGCAGTCCCCCGATAGATGCATGGAGGCATCCCTGACACTGCAATGCTGACAGTCGGCATTGCGGCTGTCCCTGTCGGGGATGTCTCCAGGAAGACTGTCACTGTGGCATGGGTAAACCAGAAGTATGCACATTTAACCTACTTGGCCCAGCCCATTATCACCCCAGCACCCTGTGAGGTTGCCCTCTCTACGCCTAGTCATTAGAGAATGTAGGACTGAGACTGTATGGACATCCCAACATCAGTATTAATTCAATTTCCAAGGTGAGGGGTTCCCTCACCCAAAGTTTTGAGCGTGATGCAACAGCCTGAAAAAGGACCCTCAGTTTAGTGTTCTTAGCTGATTTACAATAAAAAAACAGCAGTGCTCCTAGACTGCACCAGTGTAGAGTAGGAGTCCAGCATTTGACACAATTCCAGGTCTCCTACATGGCAGCATAACACAATACCCATAGGGACACGCCCCCAGTACGGGAGTGAGGCTCTGGTCAGCCTCCAGACACAAACTTGGTCCTATCATATAACAGCTTATGCAATACCCCTAGGGACACCCGCTGAGTATGGGAGTCAGGCTGTGTACACAAACTCAGTTCTGCCATACAGCAGCGTATGCAATACACCTAGGGACATCTGCCCAGTATGGAAGTTATGTTTCAGACACAAACCATGGTCTCTCCCATATTTTTGCACATGCAATACCCCTGACACACCCACCCAGTCTAGGAGTTAGGCTCCAGGCACAAACCTAGGAGCCTCACATTGCAGTGCAATATAGCCCAACCCCTGGGCCATCAGAGTGACCCCATCTTTACAATTTCTAATGTGTGATCCTGTCCTGGACTCGTCCATTCATGTCAGCAGCCTGCTGGAACTTGGGAACTAGCCTGACAAATGCCCTGCAAGAACAAGACTTCTGGAACCACTGTCTGTCACTGGTTCTTCTAACTCTTCTGCCTTCACAGATACCAGCTGTCTCTGCCTACACCTGTGTGGCCCCGCTCGCTCCTGCTGCATCCGGCTCTATGACCAAAATGACCAGGAGGTGTTGCGTTTCATCAGACCTTTCCGTGTGGATGCCTGCTGCCTTGGATGCTGCCTAATGGAAATACAGGCCTTCACGGTCAACAATGAACTGATTGGCATGGTGAAGCAGAGGTAAGGCACAGTAATGTTCACCTCTATTGTTTAGTGGGTGGGGCAGGTCCACTTACCCCATGCAGTATGCAGCACAGCTGTGGCATGGAGATGCTGATGACCCTCCTTTTCATTTTGTAAATCATTACATCATTTCTAGCCAATCCAGGTTATTTATTTAAGGTGCTTTTGTACCTATGAGAAACAGTAATTGCATATTATACACAATGTCAATACTGTATGTATATTACGCATAATGTCTGGTTTGTATGTATATAATGATATATTCTACATAATGTCTGTACCCCATTTACATAATGATATATTACACATGTCTGTACCCCATGTACATAATGATATATTACACATGTATGTACCACATGTATATAATGATATATTACACATGTCTGTACCCCATGTACATAATGATATATTACACATGTCTGTACTATGACTGTGGTATCCAGTGATGATAGCAACTGTAAATGAGCGACTGTCAAAACAGTGACTCATTTATAGCACTAACCATTTGGGCAACCCTGTAAGGGTAGTGACGGAATATGAAAGTGAGTATGGATGAGCAAGGGAGGGTGACCAGAAGGGGAGGGATAGGGAGGGGAAGGATAGGGAAGAGGGTTTGTGTGGGGTAGTGTGCCATGCTGTCACCAAGCTTGCTGTGTGGTGTGGTCATGAGGGTGGCTAGTGTGGCATGAGGGTGGCTAGCTTCAGTGCAGCAGGTACTGGGTTTAGTGCTGGGGACTGGGGAAAATTTTACTTCTGCTGTTGTTTTTTTTTTTTATCAGACTGTCTCCCCCTCTCCAACATGCACCTCTGGAGCTGGTTGTAGTTAGTCAGGGAAGGGTGGGGGGACACAACCCCCCTCCCCCACATAAATACTATTTTAAGTTGCCAGATGTCTTGTTGCCCACAAGTGTACATCATCAATTTTCTTTTCAGTGATATACACTTGCTGTAACAGCGATCACAGTTTTGCTATCTCTGTTATGACATGGAACCCTGTATTATACTGTGTAAATATGATATATTCCACATAATGTCTAGTCTGTATGTATATAATGATATCTTCCACATGTCTAGCCTGTATGTAAATATGTTATATTCCACATAATGTCTAGCCTGTATGTATATAATGATATATTCCGCATAATGTCTAGTCTGTATGTATATAATGATATCTTCCACATAATGTCTGGTCAGTATGCATATAATGATATATCAGTCAGCAAATCTTTGCTTACCGAGCCCCACTCTGGATGAACACCACCCCTCACCCCATTACATCCGAACCCAAACTCGGCCTCTTCAAAACCCTCCTCAAAAGCCACCTCCAGACCATCAAGAACTGTGATTGTCCTTAGCTCCCTTGACTCTTGACAAAGGACTCTCCTCCTGCTCCCTCACCCTAGCCACAGCTCTATTTTGCTAATTAGGAGCAGCCCTTGCTCTCAAGGTTCCTGTTGAACTTGACACTGTCAGGTCTATGCCCTGGCTATGACTTACCCAGTCCCAATGTTTATCTACTGCAAAACTGCACTGTATATACTGTAAAACATTTGTACCCAAACTGTATATGTTGACCTAACTGTTGTACTCTACTCTCTCAGACCTCTATCCTGACTGCGACTGTCTTTTGTTACAATGCTTATGTACTGTACAATATTATGTACCTAAATGGTATATGTTGCCCTAAATGTTGTATACTTGTCTACTGACATGGTGCCTTTGGAAATGAGTCTCTGACTCAAAGGTTGCAAACCAAAATGTTCAATAAATAAAACAAATATTGCACATAAGGCCACTACTTTACCCATAATGTCTGTAATGTATGTATTTAATGATATATTACTCATGAAAATGCCACTTGCATAGTTGCAGTGAGCAAAGGGTTTTTGTAGGTGTCCCTTATCTTACCTCTGCCCTAATTGGAGTGAATGCCACATCATTTGGAAATTAAAAATAAACAGACTCAGTAATGCACAATTAAAAAAACTCTAAAGGAAAAGACAGGTTTCAGAACATAACTAAAATACTCTTATACATCTGCACTTATTAAATTCCCAAAGTCACAGTCAGAAGCAGTCTCAGAAATATAGTTCCATCACTGCCCAGTTGTGGCCATTTGCTAATGTAAAACCCCTGGCCAATTAGAGCGCACAGTGTTATACTCCCCTGGACATGCCCATTTAACCAGCAACAACCAAATACAAGTCTCAGGAGTTTTAACCCATAAAACATGTATACTAAAATGATGACTGGAGGGTGAATTTATTGGGCCAGATTTTCAAAGGGGCTAGATTGCCGCAGGCCCCAGGTACACAAAAGATACAGCGCACTGGGCTTGCAGCAATCGAATGAAATTTTCTATCCCATGTGGCAATTGCCACAAGTTAGACCATCTTTTTGTAATCTAGTTGCGTCAATTTCAGGAACCCCATTTACGGCGCATGCACACGTGATCTGGCACAAGCTGCTGTAAACTGGGAAAACTGTTGTAACTGCATCTGAAACTGTAAAATCGGGCACAGTTGTGGCAAACGGCATTAGTATAGCTGCAATTTCAGAGTGTTGTGGCACAGAGTTTGATGCAAGCCCTGTGCCACCACTTGAAAATCCAGCCCATAATGTCAACATGAGGCTTGGAGTAGCCATACTTGTACAGTGTTTCCTCTGAGCATGCCCATTGATCTGCCATCTTGTTATAGTGGTCACAGAGCCTCAGAAATAGATATATATATAAAAATATGGATAGATGATAACTTCCAGCCAGGCTGAGCTGCACTGATATGATTTCTGTGATATAGAGTTCAAAAGTCTTCCCCATCCCAGCACCCAGAAATAAACAAGTCATCCCAATAATTTTAACCCATTCTATTACCCACTGTAAGACATTGTATTAGTCAAGATCTATGGATCGCGGAATCACAGGTTTGAATTACATCACTGCCATTGCTGACTCATCTGTAGACCTTGTTGGGCAAGTCTCTTGATGCGCCTGTGCTTCAGGCCCTCCCCAGCTGTATAAAACTGGGTAAATGCTACCCCCCCCCAAGAATGAGGTGTTATCTCTTAGTTGGGAAATTCTGTACAAAACTATGCAGTAAGTATAACTTATTGGAGAAACTTGAAATGCTTGCTTGTGCAGTACTGTAGTTGAACAGCATGTTGTTCTTTGAGTAATTCAGTTCAAAGTTCACAATTCTGGTGCCCAAAAGACACAGCAGAGTGTGGAGATGCCTTGGTGTTCTTACTGACCTTTTATAAATCATCCAATTTGCAAAATATTAATAAATAACAAAACATGTTTTTAGAAAGCTTTAAAAAAGAAAACTAGACCCAGCATGGCCTATAGATATTCCTGAACAAAAAAACTGACAAGGAGGAGTCTGCTCCAAAAATACCTCTGACAGTGCAGACGGCTGGAATAAAAGACCCAGGAAATTGCTTTGCAAAATGACTCGATATTTATTCATATAAGAGGGTACACAAAATCTGTAAAAATCAACCGACATATTGTGATAAAGATCACTTCCTCAGGGTAACAACGTTATCTCAAGATAACCTTTCTCTCCTATAAATTTAAACTTTTATGCCCTCTTTTTGGTAACTCTTAAAATTGTTTTAGTGTTATAACATCGCTGCTTTTCTTGGCTAAAAGTATTGTAGCTTCATGGACTGCACAGCTACTTTCAGTGGTTGGTCGATCGGTTGGTTGGTTGGTAGGTCGTTCGGTCGATTGAATGGTTGGTTGGTTGGTTTGGTTTGGTTGGTTAATAGGTAGGTACAGTAGGCTGGTTGGTTGGTGGGTGAGTTGGTCGGTTGGATGGTTGGTTAATTGGTTTGTTGGTTGGTTGGTTGGTGGTTTGGTTGGTTGATAGGTAGGTACAGTAGGCTGGTTGGTTGGTGGGTGGGTTGGTCGGTTGGATGATTGGTTAATTGGTTTGTTGGTTGGTTGGTGGTGGTTTGGTTGGTTGGTAGTAGGTACAGTAGGCTGGTTGGTTGGTGGGTGGGTTGGTCAGTTGGATGGTTGGTTAATTGGTTTGTTTATTGGTTGGTTGGTAGGTAGATACAGTAGGCTGGTTGGTTGGTGGGTGGGTGGGTTGGTTGGATGGTTGGTTTCCATGGATCTTGTATACCAGTTTTTATTTTAACTAAATGCTGAATAGTTTTGCAAAATAATTTTTGGGTGACTGAGTCTCCAACTCCAACTGTCTGCATTAAAACGTTATGAAAACATAAAACAAATATATTTTCCCATGGAAAGGCAGAACAGCTCATTTATTCATACTATACATGAGTGTCTTATGCTTTGTGATAAGTCGGTTTTGGTGCTGACTGTTCAAGTCAGCACCAATGGCGTACAATCATTTTAAAACTTTTGCTGGCAGAAAAATGGCTGCTGAGTAGTACTGTGCAGGATTTTCAGCTGCCGAGTAGTACTGTGCAGGATTTTCGGCAGCTTAGCAGTACTGCACAGGATTTTCAGCTGCCTAGTACTGTGCAGGATTTTTAGTTGCCAAGCAGTACTGCACAGAATTTTCAGCTGCCAAGTAGTACTGTGCAGGATTTTCAGCTGCTGAGTAGTACTGTGCAGAATTTTTGACTGCTTAGCAGTACTGCACAGGATTTTCAGCTGCCTAGTACTGTGCAGGATTTTCAGTTGCTGAGCAGTACTGCACAGGATTTTCAGCTGACAAGTAGTACTGTGCAGGATTTTCAGCTACCGAGTAGTACTGTGCAGGATTTTCAGTTGCCAAGCAGTACTGCACAGGATGTTCAGCTGCCTAGTACTGTGCAAGATTTTCAGCTGCCTAGTACTGTGCAAGGTTTTCAGCTGCCTAGTACTGTGCAAGATTTGCAGCTGCCAAGCAGTACTGCACAGGATTTTCAGCCGCCTAGTACTGTACAGGATTTTCAGCTACCGAATAGTACTGCAAAGGATTATCAGCTGCTGAACAGTACTGTGCAAGATTTTCAGCTTCCAAGCAGTACTGTGCAGGCTTTTCAGCTACTGAGTAGTACTGGGCAGGATTTGCAACTACTGAGAAGTACTGCATGAGATTTTCAGCTACCGTGTAGTACTGCATGGGATTTTCAGCTGCTGAGCAGTACTGTGCAGTATTTTCAGTTAGCAAGTAGTACTCGCAGGATTTTCAGCTGTCTAGTACTGTGCAGGATTTTCAGTGACCGAGTAATACTGCACAAGATTTTCAGCTGCTGAGCATTACTGCACAGGATTTTCAGTTGCTGAGCAGTACTGCACAGGATTTTCAGCTGCTGAGTAGTACTGTGCAGGATTTTCAGCTGCTTAGTACTTTGCAGGATTTTCAGCTGCTAAGTAGTACTGTGCAGAAATTTCATTTGCTGAGCTGTACTACGCAGGATTTCCAGCTGCCAAGTAGTACTGCACAGGATTTTCAGCTGCTGAGCAGTACTGCACAAAAGTTCAGCTGCCGAGTAGTACTGCACAGGATTTGTAGCTGCTGAGCAGTACTGTGAAGGATTTTCAGCTACCTAGTACTTTGTGGAATTTTCAGCTGCTGAGCGATACTGTGCATGATTTTCAGCTGTGTAGTAATGAGCAGGATTTTTCAGCTGCTGAGCAATACTGCACAGAATTGTCAACTGCCAAGCAGTACTGCGCAGGATTTTAAGCTGCTGAGTAGTACTGCACAGGATTTTCAGCTGCTGAGTAGTACAGTGCAGGATTTTCAGCTGCTGAGTAGCACTGCATAGGATTTTCAGCTGCTGAGCAGTACTGCACAGGATTTTTGGCTGCCGAGTAGTACTGTGCAGGATTTTAAGCTGCTGAGTAGCACTGCACAGGATTTTCAGCTGCTGAGTAGCACTGCATAGGATTTTCAGCTGCTGAGCAGTACAGCACAGGATTTTCGGCTGCTGAGTAGCACTGCATAGGATTTTCAGCTGCTGAGCAGTACTGCACAGGATTTTCAGATGCCAAGCAGTACTGCGTAGGATTTTAAGCTGCTGAGTAGCACTGCACAGGATTTTCAGCTGCCGAGTAGTACTGCGCAGGATTTTCAGCTGCTGAGCAGTACTGTATAGGATTTTCAGCTGCTGAGAAGTACAGCGCAGGATTTTTAAATTCCAACAGAATGGAATTGTGTGGGATTTTGGAAAATGTTGCTTAGTTTTGTGGAATTTTGTTGTTACCAAAATTGCAAACACAGAATAGTTTTCATGGATTAGTAATCCCGTTTAAATAAACTGCAAATTATTTTTCTGCAATCTGCGGAAACATATTAAGTGATTTACGTGAGCCACAGAAAATTTTTCTGTGGTTTACATAGACCTGCGTCTCCAAATTCTGTGGAATTCACAAAGAAATTCCAAAGAGCATTTCAGACGTGGAACTGCCATTCTACATAAATCCCACCAGTGGAATTCTACATTCTGCCCAGCTCTACTGCCAAGCCTTCAGGAATCTCACTGGAATAAGTAACTCAAGTCAGCTATAGAATGCAGCCTGATGACATGCAGTGGAGGGGTATTCCTGCAATGCTGGTGAATCAGTTCCTTCACACACTTATATACTCTTCCAGGGTGGGAGGTTGGGAGATGAGCACCTGGGTAACCTCAGATAGAAGTGCTCATGGATTGGGAATGCTGTCTGTGTTGTGCTTTGGTGGCACATCGACACATGCACATGTCTCAGTAGTTTTGGTGGAGGAAGAAGCACCTCATACCTAGATGGAAGAGGAAAAAGGGTGGATAACAGTAGAGCAAAAACAAAGGAACACAGGACAAACTAGAAAAACAAGACCTGTGAGGTTCATAGTGTTCATCTCTTTCCATGCAGGCCGCCTCAGCATTTGACATTATGTGAAATATTGGAGACTAAGGGACCCCCTCCTCCTTCCCACTTGAATAAAATGCCTCTGAGGACCCTCCCATCACCAATGAATTAAATTCTGTACCCACTAATGTTATTCTCTATGGAACCTCAAGAGACCCTCTTTTCCCCCAATGAATGAAATGCAGTAGCCAGTAATGTTATTCTCCATAAAACCTAAGGGGACCCTCCCTACCCCAATTAGTGAAATGCAGTGCCCAGTAATGTTATTCTATATTCCCCATGAAGCATAGAAACACAGAATTTTTCATCATATAAGGACCACTTTGCCCACCCAGTCTGCTCATTTTTCCCTGCCTATACTGTCAATGCAGACCCTGCCTGATCCCTAGTTACCCCCCATTTTTCTATCAAGACTCCACTGAGCCTACCCCATGCATGCTTGAAGCCCACCACTGTTTTTGTCCCCACTACCTCCATTGCAAGACTGTTCAAGGTGTCCACAACTCTTCCAGAGAAGAAGTACTTTCTCACATCCCTTCTAAATTTACTCCTTTCCAGCTTCATTGCATGTCCCTTGGTTCTCATGCACCTTCTCTTCTGAAAAATACTCCCCTCCTGTACCTTATTCACCCCAGTGAGGTACTTGTAGGTCTCCATCATGTCCCATCTCTTTTTCTTCTCTTCCAAAGTGTACATATATTGAGATCCCTCAGTCTCTCCTCATAGGGCTTACAATGTAGTCCCTGCACCATTTTAGTTGCCTTCCTCTGGAAAACCTCTAACCTATATATGTCCTTCCTGAGATGCGGTCTCCAGATCTCGACATAGCACTCAAGGTGGGATCTCACCAACGATCAATGCAGTGGCAATACCACCTCTGTCCTGCTGGTGATTACCTTTTGTATGCACCCCAACATCCCATTGGCCTTGCCTACTGCCTTGTTACAGTACCCCACCACCTTGAAGTCATCAGATATGATAACCCCAAGGTACCTTTCCTGTTCAGTGACTGTTAGTCCCTCATCCCCATTTTAAACACCGCCCCTGGGATTCTGTGCCCGAGGTGCATGATTTTGCTTTTTTTTTTTCTTGCATTAAAGCCCAGCTGCCATACCCTCAACTACTCCTCGAGTTTTCTCAGGTCTCTACCCATTCTCTCCATCCCCTCTGGAGTATTTACCCTATTGTAGATTCTGGTGTTATCTACAAAGAGGCATATCTTTCCTTTGAAGAGGGCTGGTCCCAGTACTGAGCCCTGAGGTACCAAGCTGGTCACTATCCCCTCATTAGAGTGAGTGCTGTCTACCACCACTCTCTGTCACCCATCCATCAACCAGTTCCGCACCCAGTTTACCACCTTGGGTTCAACCCCCAAGCTGCTCAGTTTTGTAATCCTCCTATGTGGTAGGGTGTCGAGGACCTTGCAGAAATCTAATTGGACCATGTCCACCACCCCATGCTGACCTAATGTATGTCCCTCATCACTCAGTCAAAGAACAATTGGGTTCATCTGACATGACCACCCCCATGAATCTGTGCTGCCTTGGATGCTGTAACCAATTTCATTCAAGATACTCTACTAGCCTTTCTTTTAATATTGTCTCCATTAACTTCCCCACCACTGATGTTAGACTGACTGGCCTATAGTAGCCAACCTCCTCCCTGCTGCCGCTGTTATGAAGTAGGACTACATCTGTCCTTCTCAAGTCCTTTTTGACCACTCTTGTTTCCAGTGAGTTGTTAAATAGGGCTATCACAGGTGCAGCCAGTACCTCCCTGTGCTCCTTCAGCACCCTTGAGTGCACCTCGTCCAGACCCATAGCCTTATCCACATATTGAGTTGCAAGCCCCCTTGGGTCTGTGAAGGTCCTGTGAAAGCACTTTAGTCCACCTCCCGTCTCCCCAATATTCCTGCTGCTTCTATGTGGTACATCCCCCTCTCACACCAGTATGAAGACTGAACAGGAGTATATGTTCAGGATATCTGCTTTTTCCTAAAAGCCTCTGGGACACTCCCTTCCCCAGTGAATGAAATGCTGTACTGAGTAATGTTATTTTCCATGAAACCTTAAGAACCCTCCTTTCCCCAGTCAGTGAAATGCTGCACCCATGTTATTCTCCACAAAACCTCTGGGAACCCTCCCTTCCCCCAATGAATGAAATGCTGTACCCAGTAATGTCATTCTCCATGAAACCTCTGGGACCCTCCCTTCCCAATGAATTAAATGCTACATAGATACATAGAAGGTGATGGCAGAAGGGGAACAAAAGGTATGTCTAGTCTACCCATGATTTGTAGGTTGTACAAATACCTCTGAAGCCAGAGTGCAGGTCTGTACCCAGTAATGATATTATCCATGTAACCTGGGGGACCCTCCCTTACCCAAGGAATGAAATGCTGTACCCAGTAATGTTATTCTTCATGTAACCTGGGGGACTCTCTCCCTTACCCAAGGAATGAAATGCTGTACCCAGTAATGTTATTCTCCATGTAACCTGGGGGACCCTCACTTACCAAAGGAATGAAATGCTGTACTCAGTAATGTTATTCTCCATGTAACCTGGGGGACCCTCACTTACCCAAGGAATGAAATGCTGTACCCAGTAATGTTATTCTTCATGTAACCTGGGGGACTCTCCCTTACCCACGGAATGAAATGCTGTACCCAGTAATATTGTTCTCCATGTAACCTCTGGGACTCTCTCCCTTACCCAAGGAATGAAATGCTGTACCCAGTAATGTTATTCTCCATGTAACCTGGGAGACCCTCACTTACCCAAGGAATGAAATGCTGTACCCAATACTGCTATTCTCCATGTAACCTCTGGGACTCCCTCCCTTACCCAATGAATGAAATGCTGTACCCAGCAATGTTATTCTCCATGTAACCTGGGGGACCCTCCCTTACCCAAGGAATGAAATGCTGTACCCAGTAATGTTATTCACCATGTAACCTGGGGGACTCTCCCTTACCCAAGGAATGAAATGCTGTACCAAGTAATGTTATTCTCCATGTAACCCAGAGGACTCCCTCCCCTTCTCTGTGAATGAAATGCAATATCCTCTTATGCTATTCTTCACAAGGAACTGGTCTAACTTGTATTAAAAGATACAACAATCTCTACTCATGCCTCTTCATTGGAGGGCCTGTTTAATAGGTCTTCACCTCCTTGGGTGAAAAAAATGGTTCCACACACTAACTCTACCCCCACCCCTTAAAGGGCAGCATCCAAGCTGAAAGGTTCCACATGTACTGCTTCCTAACTTTAGCCCTAATTGTATCTTGCCTGTGGCTTCATGTTTCAGCACTCAGTGAAGTGCCCAGAGCTCCTAACAAATGTACACTCTGCTGGGTGTTATTATCCGTGTAAATAAGCCAGTACTTACTCTCTCTCTCTCATATACACCCTGTTTGTGTGCCATTATAAAATGGTAAAAGGACTTAAAGCAATCTGATTGGTTGTTAACCATGCATTAGAAGTGTCTAACACAACCAGCCTGGTGACCCTGAGGGTTGAGGCACTGTACACCACACCTCACTCCATGCCAGTGACCCAGGCTTGGGAATCGAGCCCCTGCCACCGGGGGTCAGCTGAGGGTGGAGGGAGGGAGGGAGTTTGGATGAGCAGCCATCAGGCAGCTCTCCTCTCCCAGGGAGGGAGACAACTTCTCCTTGGCTCTTGGCTACCTCCGAGTACAGGCTTGGTGGCAGTGCCAGGCCATCAGGAGAAGTGGGGCTTGGCTGGGTGAGGGGGAAGGGGCTGTCACTGGGTGTCTCAGTGCACATGACGCCTCCACACCATGCATGCATGCAATTGGTCTGAGGTCCCAGGATTAGGAAGAGTGAAAATAATGGAAAAGAAACCCAGACTGCAGGTGACGACCAACCCCTTCTCAGGCTTCGCATCCGGTGGCAGGGGGTGCAGGTGAAGATAAATCTCAAGAGAGCCAGAGTCATGGTGCTAGAGGGGAGGGTCAGTCAGAAGGGAAGCAGCCAGGGGAAGTAGGGGGAAAGAAAATGTCTAACGCATGGCTAAAACTATAAACCCCATGTAGAACACACAGACCCATTTTATAAGCACAATGAGCCACTTCGGGGATCTGCATTAGAGAGCTCTAATGCACGTCTCAGGGTCTGATTGTACTCAGCCTGTGGCCTCATGCCTCACTACACCCTCTAACCATGCATTAGAACTGTCTAACGCACACCCCGTCATGTCTTATTGCTTACTTATTACGCATGTAAATAAGCCCATACTTATGCTCTGTCTCACCCAGTTGTGTATTATTACCCAGGTAAATAAGCCCATACCCACTCTCAACCTATTGTGTGTTATTATCCATGTAAATGAGCCCATCCTCACTCTCTCCTTCTGTCTCACACTCCCTGTTAGGTGTTATTATCCACGTAAATAAGCCCATACTCACTTGCTCTTTCTCTCTCTCTCTCTCTCTCTCACACACACACACAAACACACACACACACACACACACCCTGTTACGTGTTATTATCCATGTAAATAAGCCCATACTCACTCTCTCTCTCTCTCTCTCTCTCTCTCTCTCTCACACACACCCTGTTAGGTGTTATTACCCATATAAATGAGCTTGTACTCACTCTCACCCTGTTGTATGTTATCATCCATGTGAACAAGTCTGCCCTGCCTCTCTGTCTCTCACCCTTTTGTGGTCTTACTCATACTGTTAAGCCCATACTCTGTCTCTTTCTCTCTCTCACACACCTTGTAATGTGTTATTAACAATGTAATTAAGCCCTGATTGTTTCTCTCTTACCCTGTCATTTGTTATGACCCATGTAAATTAGCTCATACTGTCACTCTCACTTTGTTGTGTGTTGCTATTACACAGGTAAGTGAGCCCACACTGTCTCTCTCTCTCTCTCTCTCTCAAACTCTATCATGTGTAATTATACAAATGAGCCCATATTGTCTTTCTCACTCTCTCTTTCACTCTGCTGTGTGTTATTACCCATATAAATAAGCCCACATTGTCTCTCTCTCACCCAGTTCTGTGTTGTTACCCATGTAAATGAGCCCATACTGTCTCTCTCTCTCTCTCTCTTTCTCTCCCCCACACTGTCATGTAATTACACAAGTAAATGAGCCCACACTGTTTGTTTCTCACTCTGTCATGTGTTATTATGCATGTAAATGAGTCTGTACTATCTCTCTTTCTCTCTCTCTCTCTCTCTCATGCCATCGTGTGTTATTACCGAGGTAAATAAGCCTATACTGTCTGTCTGTCTGTCTCTCTTGCTCAGCCTGTTGTCTTTTATTACACATGTGAATAAGCTACTACTCTCTCTTCCCCATTATGTAATATTATTACCCATGTAAATGATCCCATTCCCATTCTCTCTCGCTCTCACTCTCTCTCCTTATTGTATATTATTTACCCATGTAAATGACCCTATTCCTGTACTCTCTCTCTCGCTCCTTACTGTACATTGTTTTACCCATGTAAATGATCCCTTGCCCTCTCTCTCCCTCTCATTTTTCTCTCTTGCTCGGGTTTGCAGATGGAGCATGTTCAACCCAGTTTTGGAAGTCTGTGATGCAGATGGGACAAGCTTTATGAAAATCCAGGGATCCTGCTGTCCCCTCAGGTGTTCGGCTGATCATCAGCTGCAGGTGAGTCTCTGAATTTAACCCTTAATCCTCTTTATTTCTTCTGGCTGACTTGTAACAGCAACTCTTACTGGCAACAAACACTCATTGGACAACAATTTCATTTTCTTTCAATTTACATTTTCTGATTTTATCTCCTGCCTCCTATCTCTCAAGACTTTGTAAACCCCGACTGGCATGGAAAGAGGATGGCAATGATGTGTTTGACTGTCTCAGACACAGTGCATCACCAATAAGATAGCCACTAGGCTAACACTGTTTAGTGGCTAAACCCACTGCAATGGTGGTCATGCAGCATACAGAATCTGCACCAAATGTGTTGGGTATTTTGTCCACAAATAGGAGAATTGCATTGACTCAGGAGGTCATTTTTGTCCTTTAGAGACTGTTTCCAAAATACAGGTTTCATTTATGTTACTGATCCATCTTTTCTCGCTGTTTAGTAAACTCATTGAGTGTTTCTGATTGACACACTGACGCGATGTACCATTTCAGAACTGCCTGATATTCATATCATATAGTATGTCCCTTTCAATCACAGAATTCCACAGTAGAACATAGACATACTGTAAAAATGTACACACTGTAAGGGTATGAGAACCCCAAACCATCTGTGAGCTGTTCTCATGCCCTAAGAATGTGAGATGACCCTTACAACCATAACAGTGGTCTTGACTGCTGTATTAATATTTCAAGGCACTTGCATGTGAGGTATGCTTTACAGAATAAGAGGGCATCACGTGGAGGGGACGGAGTGTTCTGATTGCTCAGGAATGATCCCTCAGCCAAAGGTATTTTGGTCCTGAAAGTCATAATGGAAAAGAGCAAGACGGCAGCAGATTCTTTTCAAGTGTTGCAATGTAAATGGGGCATACCAAGAGCAGACTTTTGGAGATATTTGCAGATCTGCAGTGCAGTACAACATGTATTCCACAGGACATAGTCCTCCCAAAAGCCATTTGCACTGCTGTCTTGATGGCTCCTCACAAAAAAAGGGCAGCAGGGATTATCTATCGGGCAATAAGAGACTGTATCCATAGTCAGTCCCTTCAATCCAAGTACTGATGGCAAATAATGCCAGATATTACTATTTCTGAGAAGGAATGGAACTCCTTTTGTCCCTTCTGTCATAGTCTCTCAAGACGCCTGCAGCAAACTCATACAGAATAAGATAATCCACTCCTGGTACAGAACCTTGTTCATGTTGCACAGAATGAACTTACTGCCCAATGACAAGTGCTAGAGGAATGGAGCAGAGGGGGTCACCCTGCACGTACCATGGCCATGCCCATCCATTCAATCCCTTTGGGAAGAGACCTGCACTCTGGCCTCAAAGGTATTAAAATGCTGTATACCACGTTCAATACCATATCTCCTCCTAGGTCTCACACATTACACCAGCAGGACATAGATGGATTGCACTTCTCTGCATGCAAGTTAAAAGACTGCTGTTATGTAGATAACATACCTCTGAGATCCCAACACACCAGGATTTGGTGGTTAATCTGATACAGATAGTAACACTTGACAGGCTAACCCATCTGGCAATACATACCCTCAAGTAATATTACACCTGCCAGCTACCTTATCTCCAATTTCTGGCTTCTAGAACAGGTGTGGTTTGAAGGACAGTTAACTAGTATCTCATGAGTATCCTATTTAGAGTAACTACTATATGAAATTAGAATATTGGTCCATCTCTAACGGTTTTGTTTTGCAGTTGAAATTCTATTTCCTTAGGCCAAGTATAGATGGTTTCTTTTATTAAAAGACATATTAAAGTTCTTAAACCTCAGCATCCCTTCAGGAGCATACTGTTCAAATGGTAACAGACTGCAGTTCACAGATTTTTCGCTATTCTGTATAAACATTGCTTCCTTGCTTTTGATGATAGTATTGCTTTGTGCTCAGGTGCACTGTACACAGGTAATGCCCTAACTCCTGTATTGCGGTTAAAATGAAATATGCCAATAAAAATATTAACTGCAAAAGGAGCATTAATATAATATGATATCATATAATATAATATAATTTTAATCAACCTGGCCATCATAAACTGTATGATGTTGGTCTCACAGCCATTCAAAATGCCAAAGACACAGCTAAACATTTAAATGCATTAAAATACTGGATTCTGTACATCAGCTTCCCAGATTCTGTCCCATGGGAATCAATGTGGTAGAATAGGAATGTACCAACGAGCCTCTCCGAGCATGCACTCCGTTTCATCCAGCAAACATTTCCACTGTTTTCCTCTTCCCCTATCTTCTCATATTTGGTTCTCTTTGTTCTCGTCTTGAGTGGCCCTTCCACTCCTACCTGTCAACCCCATGCCCCATGAATCAGGGACAAGGCTTAAAAAATCAAGGGCAAAGGACTAGAATCAGAGGCACATCCTAAGTAATGATAATGTCTGCCCAGGAAGCTGCTGTTGTATGTAGCTGAGTAATAGGAGGCAGTATAGCACAGTGGTTTAAGGCTCTGAGCTGCAAACCTGGAGACCTGGGTTTGAATCCCACAGCCCCCTCTTGCATACTGTGTGACCCTGAGCAAGTCACTTAACTTCCTTGTGCTCCCAGGTCACACCTGTAAACAAGCTTTCAGCTTAGTGTCCTAGTCTCCCCACATAAATAATATGTTAATGGGATTAAATAGAAAATTGGGGGTCCTCTACAGGTTTAAAAAATATATGTCAAGGGATATTCATTTAAATGTTGCAAATTCATTATTAATACCCATTTTGGACTATGGGGACCTCCTATATGGTGGAGCCCCAGGTTTCCTATTGAATAAGGTGGGCTTGATGTTTCAGAGGATGGCTAGCTTTGTTCTGGAGGTCCCATATAGAACACATTGGTGTATATTATTTAATAATCTGGGTTGGTCAAAGCCTTCTGTGCACAGGAATTCACACCTTCTTAAATTCATGTCTCAAATTTGGAAAAAAGAGGTCCCAATTTATATCATTCAGTTATTTCCTCTGAAAAGCACTAAAGGCAATCCGAGGTCTGCCCATGGAATACAATACCTAATTCCTAGATGTAACCTGAATGTGGGCAAGTCAACTGTGTTATATAGAGGGACAACTTTGTGGAATAGAATACCCTTGTCCCTAAAGGAGACTGGTCAAATGGTCCACCTGTCTGATCTAAATAAGTGGTATCTGGGATGGTCTAGTAGTTTGTCCTACTGTAATCAATGTGACGCTTATTAATTTTTGATTACTTGTATACAGAGGTGGGTTTTTTTGTATCTTTTTGTAATGTACGGCTGTACACTTTTTACACTGTAAATTGATGTTTTGTCTTGTGTGCTATTTTACTCTGAAACTGATGCTAGCTGTTTTGACACTGAGACTTCTCTGTAAATGAGCCTTGCTCAAGTGAATCCTTCCCTTATTCATATGAATGAATAAAAAAGATTTACTACTACTAGTGTGTGTCTCCTGGTAAAAAAACAAAATACAAAGGTAATAAATGCATTTTCTGAAACAGAACTAAACTGTAATACTCATGTCTGACATAATTTTGTGAGTCAAATGCTGACTTGTCTGTGAGAAAAATGCCAAATATAGGAGGGAACAGAGGACATTTATGGGTCAAAAGCAGGGATATCCCTGAACATCAAGGAGTGCTGAAAGGAATGCTTTCCTCACATGGATTCACAGGGAGGAGGTCTTGTCAGATGAATCTAATAGATTTCTTTGATTGGATGATCAGGGAATTGGATCAGGGAGGAGCAGTGGGTGTGACTTTCGACACAGTTGCACATAGAAAGTTAGTAAACACGCTGGGTAGCCTAGAAGTGGGACTAAAGGTGATAAATAGGGTAAGAAATTGGCTGAAGATTGGAGACAGAGGGCGGTGGTAAAAAAGTTCACTCCAAGGAAGGGAGGGTGATCAGTGGGGTACTGCAGGGGTCTGTACTGGAACTGGTCCTCTTTAATGTCTTTATTAGTGACATCGCACAGAGGCTGGAGGGAAAGGTCTGTCTGTTTTTGGATTACATTATAATCTGCAACAGGGAAGACACTCTGGGGGTGGAAAAAATGAGGGGATATCTGAAAAGGTTAGAGGAGTGGTCAAGGGTATGAAGAATGAGCTTCAATGCAAAAAAAGTGCAAAATCATGCACTCGGGGAACAGAAACCCAGGGGTGGAGTATAAAATGGATGGATAGGTATTAATGGTCACCACACAGGAAAAAGACC
Source organism: Neoceratodus forsteri (assembly GCA_016271365.2). NCBI lineage: Eukaryota > Metazoa > Chordata > Ceratodontiformes > Ceratodontidae > Neoceratodus > Neoceratodus forsteri. Next base: position 960,012,470 of record CM028137.1, read on the forward strand.
TGGGAGTTATAATATCTGATGACATAAAGGTGGCTAGGCAGTGTGACAAGGCAGTCAGGAGAGCTAGCAGGATGCTGAAGTGCACAGGGAGAGGGATCACCAGCAGAAAGTGGGAGATGGTGTTACCTTTATGTAGATCACTGGTGAGACCTCACCTGGAGTACTGTATCCAGTTCTGGAGACATCTCCAGAAGGACATTGAAAGAGTGGAGGTGGTCCAGAGGAGGGCAACCAAAATGGTGTAGGGTCTGCATCAAAAGCCCTACGAGGAAAGACTGAAGGACCTTAATTTGTATACATTGGAACAGAGGGAGAGGAGGAATATGATAGAAACTTTCAAATACTTTATATTTATAAATAAGGTTCAAGAGGGAAGCATTTTTCAGAAAAAAAGATGTATAAGAACTAGAGGTCATGCTATAAAGCTGGTGGGGGTAGACTCAGAGGACATGTGAGAAAGTACTTCTTCACAGAGAGGGTGGTGGATGCCTGGAACAGCTTGCCAGTGGAAGTGATGGGGGCAAAAACTATAACAGGGTTCAAGAAAGCATGGGATAGGTATAAGGAAACCTCAGTGATAAGACAAGGGGGAAAGGCGGAGATCAAGCATGGTCTGCAGTGATACTGAAGGTAGAGAAAACAGGTAGAATACGTGGGCCAGGCAGTCTTTATCTGCCATCAAATTCTATGTTTCTATGTTGTACCTCTAAGTATTTTTTTTTCCTTTTTACTTGTTACTGTCTGCATACTGTTTTGAAACTAGGCAATACACCTTGACTCCAAACTATGATTTGGGTTGTCAATGCATCTAGGATCCAGTACATTAGTGGCTGTGTGGTGTGGAACTGGACACCCTGTGGGATCCAGTACTTTAGTGGCTGTGTGGTGTAAGGACGGACACCCTCTGGGATCCAGTACTTTAGTGGCTATGTGGTTTGGAGCTGGACACCCTCTGGAATACATTACTTTAGGGGCTGTGTGGTTTGGAACTGGACGCTGTCTGGGATACATTACTTTAGTGGCTGTGTGGTGTGGAGCTGGACATCCTCTGAGATCTAGTACTTTAGTGGCTGTGTAGTGTGGAACTGGACACCCTGTGGGATCCAGTACTTTAATGGCTGTGTGGTGTAGGGATGGACACCCTCTGGGATCCAGTACTTTAGTGGCTGCATGGTGTAGTGTGGTGTGGAGCTGGACACCCTGTGGGATCCAGTACTTTAGTGCCTATGTGGTGTGGAGCTGGACACCCTCTGGGATCCAGTACTTCAGTGGCTATGGTATGGAGCTGGACACCCTCTGGGATCCAGTACTTTAGTGGCTGTGTGGTGTGAAGCTGGACACCCTCTAGGATCCAGTACTTTAGTGGTTGTGTGGTATGGAGCTGGACACCCTCTAGGATCCAATATTTTAGTGGCTGTCTGGCATGGAGCTGGACACCCTCTGGGATCCAGTACTTTAGTGGTTGTGTGGTATGGAACCGGACACCCTCTGGGATCCAGTACTTTAGTGACTGTGTGGTGTGGAGCTGGACACCCTCTAGGATCCAGTACTTTAGTGGTTGTGTGGTATGGAGCTGGACACCCTATGGGATCCAATACTTTAGTCGCTATGTGGTGTGGAGTTGGGCACCTTCTGGGATCCAGTATTATATCGTCTGTGTGGTTAGCAGCAGGACACCCTTTGGGATCCAGTACTTTAGTGACAGTGTGGTGTGGAGCTGGACACCCTTTGGAACAGAGAAACTTGATGGCTTCAAGTGCAGGGCCCCTTAAACTCTGTGAGTCTCTTACGCTTCTCACCTTCTGAGCATTGCAACCCTTGGATCAGTGGGAATGCATAGTCCATCCAAATCTCTAAGTCATCTTCCCATACAGTGGTAGGAACAGTGCCCAAAAACAGTCTGAGTCTGCAGTAAGAGTTCAGATTCACAGAGGGTACCACTATGGGGGACACTGCAAGGGGAGACTGTATTGGCAGAGGTGTAGTGGCTGGGGAGGAATTCACTGGAGTAGCCTCCCCCCCAGGACTCTCTCTGGCCCTTTTCAAATCCTCAGAGGTCTGCCCCACAGCTGCTGACAGTTTTCCCAACTTCTCCTTTAACCCTTGCACTTTTGGTGACCACCACAGGGGAAGATGCTCTAATATACATATTGATAACCCTCCATCCCACCTGGGATCCTTCAGGCATAATAACAGGGGATACAGTCTCTGGGTTAATAGGAATACTGCACTCAATGAGAGCCACTAATGTCTGAGCAAACAGGTCAGCATTTTGTCCCTGTACTGTAATTTTGCCCAGACACTTAACCTTATTCACTGCCTCCTCTATAGTAGCTTTAGTGGTCCCTAATGGGATATCCAATAACATTAAGGGATGGGAGGGATTAGCATCTTCCTCCTCGCTCCACCCCAACAGATGGCACACAGCCATTTTGCTGGCAGGGAGATTTCAAGTTTAGTCTTAGAGAGGTCCTCATTTCATATTTGGTGCTAAATTGACAATTAACTGCAATTTCGTATTTTGGCTACTAAAGGGTGCTAATCCCAGCGGTGCCTCCAAGATGAAACCCCTAGGTGGTGCTATCTCTAGGGTTACTTCCTCTGCCTGTACTTTGACCAGAGGTTGAGAGGCCTGTGTTCAGTATTTTGGTGCCTCCAGCCAGAGTAATATAAGTGAAGGTATCTACCTAATCTGGAATAGCCCTCTGGGAAGCTATAATCTCCCATACACCCACCTAGTGATCAAGTACCTTATAATAGGAGACAGTCCTTTGCAGTAGTTGACACAGTTAACAATGAGCATTAATAATATGCACACACCCCTTGCACTTACCACCAGGGACTGGTCTTCAGTAAATACCCTGGAACCCCTGCAAAGACAACATTAACAAAGCAAGCATGCACTTTCAATACTGTAACAGGTTTCAGTAATTCCAAACCAATGAAGAATATGCTCATATGCCAGTTCAAACATCAAACAACAAATCAGTTTTATTAAGGGGACATGAACAAGGGTGGGGACGCAAATCCAGAAGCATGATTACTTTACTGATTTGATTCAGGTTACTAAGCATGCATGTACTTTAGTCCCACAGTAAACAGTCTGACAACACTGGGTACCCAGAATGTTATGTTGGCTGGCCAGAACTGGTGCCCGGGGATGGCCAGCGTTGCAGCTGTTGTTGAGGCCCTTGATGGAAAGAAAACGCAGTTAACATGCATAAACATGACTCTGGTTATTTGTATCCTTGGCCAGTTGGCACAGTCCTTTGTAACTCTGTAACACACTGAAGCAATCAGATGGTACCACAGAATTATTTAAAGAAAAATTGCAGGGAGCTACCATGAGTTTACTCACAACCCCGGTTAGTAGAAACTGACCTGGTGATATGAAGACCTGCTGAAGACTGAAGAGCATGGGGAAGATGGGCCTGCATGACTCACCTCCGCTTCATGGCCTTTCCCTTCAGGTGGCTGAAACATGTGATTCTTTGCTATGCAGGGGCTGGATCCCCAAACTGGTCTTTCACTGAGAAAAGTCACTGGTGCAAGGATAGTTGGCTTGGGCCAGATTTGGCACAGGCCCAAGGCTGGATAAACACTTTGGCACAGTTCGGCTTGTTTACTGGTGAAGGCCTCCAGCAGATGAACAGTTCTGATCACTGGCAAAAGTAGGCCTTGAACCTCGATAAACATTCAGCACATTTAACAGAAACAGCATTTATTTTTCTACCTCACAGTTCAGTTTCAGACCAGTTCGCAACTGCAGTCGATTTACTGAGCAAACCTCTTAGTCTATAGAAACAGTCTTTAACCACAGTTCCAGGGCCAAGTGCTTCACAGGAGCTTCTTTTGTCCAGTATCTTGAGCTGTATTTCTCAGAATCTCAGAGCTTTCTGCCACAGTTTAAAGTTATTTTTGGATTAGTCTGATTACTGCTATAAGGCAGTCCAATGCTGGAAAACAGTAGCAGGAAGATAAGTCAGGGCTTTCCCTGCCAGTTCTCCTCGGCTCCATTCCTGGAGCTGCCTCATGATAGCTCAAGCTGCTCACTCCCCCAGCTCTAACAGCAACTGCCCTGGGGCTCCCTATAGACTGAGAGCTTGAGCAGGACTGACTCAGTTCAAAAAGTGAACACAGACCAGTCCAGTTTTCCTGGGTTGTGGTTGGCTAGGGGAGCTGTCAGTCACAGTTCTGGTACTCCCATTTGTCAGTTTAGGCACCAACCTGCAAAACTACAATAACTACAACTTTTTCCCATGAGACACCTGAGCTAAGGACCCTTCGAGGTCCCTTGTGTCTCAATTGGTCCAAATTTCTGGAAGTACTGGATCAAACATGGAGGCTCCCATTCGGATGAATAAACTGCAAGAAGGCAGGTTAAACAAGTACTCCAATTTAAATATAACAGCAGATTAGAAATAAACATTTGCAGTACTAGTTAGCAGTAAATATTTACAGTACTAGTTAGCAGTAAATATTTACAGTACTAGTTAGAGCTCCCTCTGCTTTACTATCGACAGCAGATTAGAAATAAATATTTACAGTACTAGTTAGCAGTAAATATTTACAGTACTAGTTAGAGCTCCCTCTGCTTTACTATCAACAGCAGATTAGAAATAAATATTTACAGCACTAGTTAGCAGTAAATATTTACAGTACTAGTTAGACCTCCCTCTGCTTTACTATTGAGAGCAGAGTGGAGCAGTTTAGAACAGTACCTGACCAGTCACAAGCTTTGAAACACTCAAACCCAGCCCAAGCCATTTACTGTATACACACTATGTATAGCCTTAAAGGGACAGGTGTGGAGACACATCATGGCACTGTCACGCAAACCAACAGGACAAGCACGAACAACCAGGATTTATTATCTTTGCAGGACATCTGCCTGGCAGTGGGCATGGCTGGAACCCAGGAAGACACTTAAGGTAAGCCCCCAAATTGGGAGGGGGCTACATAAACAAATAAGCAAATATAAAATGAAAAAAAAACTTAAGATATTGGAAGTGACAGCTGACAGCATCTGAAAATTACTGTTAATTCCAGGCAGTACACTAGCTCTTTAAGTACCCTAAGTAGAGCATCTAATTGTATTATAGCTCCACCTATGTGCATACGGTATCTTTTTGGACTGCATAATATGAAACAGGTGAGTAAAGGTCCATTCAGCCTTTATGCAAGCTCGATTTACTTAGCGCAGATAAATTTCAGAGAAACCATGGTTTAATTATCTTTTCCTTTTCATGTCTTCAGGTTTTGCAGTCGGTAAATCCTTTCTGTAAAAGTCTGTGTCTTTACTTGTAGTTAAGAAGTGCTGTACATATTTACATAGTGAGCTATTCAAGAAATTTAAATAATTGTATGTCAACTTTCCTACTGACTTTGCATGTTATATGAGCACTCAGGGTAGACAAACCACCACTCAGGCTTGACAGCAGGGCTTCTCTGTTCGGGGCTGAGGATATCTGTCTTGTTGTGGGTAACAGCAGTCTCTTTTCCATTTGTAAGGCTCAACATTCTGGCTGGCCTGCTAAGTGAATGCAGTTTATTGTCACTCCCTTGTGAATCTTAGTGGGGGGGGGCAGGATACAAACCAGGAGCACATAGCTCCCTTTTACGTTTTCGTCCAGTTGCTCTACACCCTACTGTGGCATAGACAGTTTGAGGAGAAAAGATTCCTTTTTATATACATTTAATTTATGCATCAGTCCCTTTTTGGCTAATATTATGGCACCAAAAAGTGGAGCACAGTCCTTGCAGTGTTTTACCTGCCTGGTGCCGATTTATGTCAGGCAGCGTGGACAGCTTAGGACCCCAAGGTTAATGTTCATTCCCAACCTCATGCCCTACTGGCTGCTTGGACCTGGGTGCGAACCAAGCTGGTAGACCAATAGAATACCTTTGTTTTAAAATGTAATAGTCTCTGAGGCATATTGTGTTGCCTTCTGTCTCTCTCTCTCTCTCTCTCTCTCTCTCTCGACTCACTCCTGCCACTAGCAATGAAGGTGGAGAGTAGGAGCGAGCACAGTGTACCTTATTTTGTTTTATTCTCCCAGTAGGGAGATCATATTTAAATATTCCAGTCACTCCTGCCAGGCCATTTCAGTGGCCACCAGGGCAGGGGCTGCCTAGACCACTTGTCTGTTCCTTAACAGTTCCTTTAGCCCATGCTGTAAGTAGGATGAATTCTTTGTCCCTATAACTGACCGTCTTCAGGACAATAGATCGTGGTCTTGCTGATGAATTGCTGGGCTTCTACATCAGGGGTCTATGTGCTCTTTAGATTCTAAATTGAAAGGTAGGTGGCAACTCTAGTACATCTCACAGTAAATCCTCAACGAACTCTTTCATCTTTCGGTGAGCCCGTGAATTCGAAGTTTATCCCTTCTGGAGCGCACTTCTAAATCCAGCAGCATATCATGTAAGGTTCCTTGGAGACTGGCTAGGAAATCGACTGCTTAATGTAATTGTTGGGTCTCTTCTGCAGTCTCTCCTACCCGAGTTTCTGACCACTCCAATTTTTCTCTACGGTTTGCATTCTAGCCTGAAGTGACAAACTCTTTTTTGTTTTCGGCTCAGAATGCTTTAATTTCTGTTAGTAGCATCTCAAAGCAGGAGCGGGATAGGTGCTCGCTCTCCTGGTCGGTGTCTGGGTCTCACGCCAGGCTGCTAGCTGGGGATGCGCTCTGGCTGGGGATGTCCTTTTCTTGAAATCTATCGACATCCTTCTTTTTTCTGTGCCTCCTGGAGCGAGGTTTGGTAGTATCTTTCCCTCCAAACATGCTAGATGCCATTTTGCTAGTTTTAGTTGTAGTTATATACTGATCTGGAGGTTTTTAAAGTTTGGGAGTGCAGGAGCTCCAATCCCAGGCAGCCATCAGGTGGATGACATCACCAGAAGTCCCGACACTTGAATTTTTTTCATAGTTGCTACGGCTGCTAAGATATTGGCAAATTCATGTTACAAGGGTTCCTTGCCCTATAGGGCTACTGTAAGGGTCCGTAGTTATGTATAAGTGGAAGCACAGAGTCCAGATGGCCCGTGCTCCCACAGACACACATCGTTAAGCAGAAATGGGTAGCTTGGTGGGAGCATGGCCCAAAGAGCCCAGCACTCCCACTAACACATGCTATTTACCCCATTCTTCTTTACTGTAGTATTTCAACCTGTTTACACATGGAATGGGGTGAGAGTTAGGCCTGATGACCCCATGGCACACCCCAGCATCTGCCAGTCTATGGAGGATGGAGGGGGTGGGGTTAGGGGCTCAACTCTAACATCTAATTTCCCCACTTTTGTCACTTTAATGCTAACTGATGCATTAACGAAGTTTTTTGCCGTGAATATATGTACAGGTATTTGTCTAGTGTACTTAAATGGACAATAAAAGCAAAATAAATAAAACCAGGATGAAGCATTAACTGAGCAAAGTAGCACATGAAAAAACAATGACAGCGGCAAAAGGGATTGAAGATAACTTCCAAAAATTAACCTTTGGTCAGAGCTACAAAGGATGACCTCACAGTTTCAGTGAGGAGAAAGAGCTTAGGCAAGGGGGTGCAAGGACACAAGAAAGAAGGAAGAAGCTAACGCTTTGGCCAGTGGGGTTTCTGAGGACTTCGTGCATGCTTAGTACACTGTGTAAGTGTGATGATGTATTAGGAAGCCAGGCTGTTGTTGTTGTGACATGGAGGTCTGAGGCATCCTTGCCTTACCTGCCACCATGCCAGTGACCCACGTTCAGAAACACACCTGGGCTGCTCGGCAGTCTGCCATGGGGGAGCAGGATCGAGCATCACAGCAGATGCTCTCCTCTTTGGGGAGGGAGGGCAGCCAGCTCTGCCACAACATCGCCACCTAGATATGGGTAGTGGTGCAGCCAGGAGCAGCAGTTAGGAGAGGGAGGGCAGCCTGCTCTACCACAACATCGCCTCCTAGGTGAGTATGGTAGTGGTGCAGCCAGGAGCAGCAGTTCGGGAGGGAGGGAGGAGGGCAGCCAGCTCTGCCACAGCATCACTACCTAGGTGAACATGGGTGGTGGTGCAGCCAGGAGCAAGCAGTTTGGGGAGGGAGGGCAGCCTGCTCTGTCACAGCATCGCCACCTCGGTGAACATTGGTAGTGGTACAGCTAGGAGCAGCAGTTAGGGGAGGGAGGGCAGCCTGCTCTGCCACAGCATCGCCACCTAGGTGAACATGGGTAGTGGTGCAGCTGGGAGCAGCAGTTAGGGGAGGGAGCACAGCCTGCTCTGCCACAGCATTGCCACCCTGAGCATAGGTAGTGGTGCAACCAGGAGCAGCAGTTAGGGGAGGGAGGAAGGGCAGCATCCTCTGCCACAGCATTGGCACCTAGGTGAGTATGGGTAGTGGTGCAGTTAGGAGCAGCAGTTAGGGAAGGGAGAGGAGGGAGGGAAGCCTACTCTGCCACAGTATCACCACCTAGGTGATTATGGGTAGTGGTGCAGCCAGGAGCAGCAGTTAGGGGAGGGAGGAGGGCAGCCTGCTCTGCCACAACACAGCCACCTAGGTGAACATGAGTAGTGGTGCAGCCAGGAGCAGCAGTTAGGGGAGGGAGGGCAGTCTGCTCTTCCACAACATCAACACTAGGAGAGTATGGGTAATGGTGCGGTCAGAAGCATCAGTTCTGAATAGGGGTCACTCTTGATGGAAGACATCAGCACTTCCAAGGACATGCATATGACGTCAAGCCATCACCTCCATGGAGTGTCCATTGATCTGGGAAGACAGAACGCTGGAAAAACCACCAGTGGCAGGATGAAGCCCTGCAACTCCTCACAGATCCCTACACTGCCAGCTGGGCACAGGACCACTACACTGAGCAAAGCCATCCAGAGGGGCTTGGGGAACCCCCGATGGCACCACCACATGGGGAGAACTGTTTAGGTAAGTCCCAGATATGGCAGGTGATATGTTTGTGGTTGCTGAAGGGGGCAGGAGGGGGCCAGCCTGGTGAGAGTGGAGAATGAAAAGGAAGCCAGGTAGTTGTAATGCTTTGTAATGCTTCCCCTTATCCTGTCCTCCCACCTCCATTTGAGTGCACACCTGTCAGTTCTGTTTGCACTCACCGGCTTGAAGAGCTGCTGTATATGCACTCCAGCCTGTCTGCCCCCTTTCGTATTGTAACATTCACCTGTCCAGACTAGTCATCACCAGCTCATCTCCTTTCTCTTGCTGCACAGGTAACATCTAAGCTTGGGAGCCACTTAGCAGTTATCTGGAAAAGATGGCGTGGCTTCAATGCTGAATACAACATGGACCATGAGTACTTTGGGGTGGATGGTAAGTGGCCTTTCCCATAGCTCTTTGTGTGACTGCAGCCATGCATAAAAAAATGGAGGTCTGGAGCATTAAAAGAATTCAGAGCATTGGGTGTTGAAGGGCAGCTGCAACAGCTTGGATTCAAAAGCAGACTCCATTTCTCAGGCCCAAGGGCAGTGGGTGGGGGCAAGTGTGATATGGAAGTGATGTGCAAAGGAAAAGTTACTTATTGTAACTCCTGATCCTCAGAAATATCTTCTCCATAGAGTGTTACTTTGTGGCCTTAGAGCTGGAGGTGACAGGGCCCCATGGGAACCAGAACAGTTTGGGATGACAGCTCTGGTGCCTAGCCTGATGAGCACAGTTGTCTGTTCACCTGCAGGGTACTTAGCAGTGCTGGTCTCAGTTCCTTTTTTGTCAAGAAGGAAGAGGTAAGCTATCAAACTACAGAAGCAATGAAGAACACTAGGGCATAACTTTGCCTACTGGTCCCTAAAAGAAGCAACAACAATAGCAACATGTGACGTCACCCATTCAAGGAAGACAACATATCGGGATGACGTGAGTCCGGAGGATGGAGGTACTCTATGGAGAAGATATTTTTAATGATCTGGAGTGATGGTAAGTAACTTTTCTAACTTCAAGAATCAGTCTTCTCCCTAGAGTCTTGAGGCTCAATTCTGAAAGCCCTGGCAATGGTGCAAGGTGCTTGCACCAAACATGAATGGCGCAAGAGGCACCTTGTGCCCAACACAGCCATCAGAGTTATTTTGAAAGGCAACCTGCATCGAACACAGGCTGCCTCCCCCAAACGGGGCTTGCACCTCCCATGCACCTGAAAATGGGCTGCAACCTGGCTCAAGGGGGCACGTGGCAGATGCAAGCTGCCACATCCCTGAAAATGGAATTCACAGAACTCTCCCAGTGGCTGAATTTCTAAGTACTATTGGTCTAAGGGAACTTGGAAACCCCCCACTGGGAGAGTTGTCCTGTAAGTAGCAATGTGCCACTGTTCATGAACCCCCATGGTGCTGATATGCACCCATTAAAGTATAACCCCCGCCCTGGGGGACCGATGCCCCCCCCCCGCCATGAACTCTGATCATACCGGTAATGAAATAAGTTAATGGTACCCACATCCCCACTGGTCCAGTGCCCCCCTCCCTGAACTTGCTGTAATGTAATAATGTATTAATACCCACATCCCTGGTGGTATAGTGGCTCCTCACCCTCCCCACCCAAGCAGGTAGTGTCCACCTCCCCGGCCCCCCAACCAGGCTCTGAGCCAGCGACCAGCACAACCTACTTCACACCTCTGTGGCTGGTCACTGACTGAACTGGGAGTACTGTACAGTGTACACATTCACATACACATTGTACACGCTCGTGTACACATTACAGTACTCCCAATGACAGTCCAGTCGGCGGCCAGCCGCAGAGGTGTGAGGTGGGTTGTGCTGGTTGCCAGCTCCGAGCTGAGTTGGGGGTCAGGAGGTGAACACTACCTGCTGGGTGGGGAGGGTGGGGACGACTATGCCACCAGGGATGTGGGTATTATTAATATTATTACACTACGGCAAGTTTGTGGTTCAGGGATGGGTGGTGGGGCCACAGGACCACTAGAAATGTGAGTATTATTAATAATATTACATTATGCAAGTCTGGGGTTCAGGGATGGGGGCCACAGGGCCACTAGCGATGTGGGATTCCATATATTTTAGGAACAATAGCAGGTTCGGGAGGGGGACCACTAGCCCACCGGTGATGCAGGGAAAACAGTACCACTATTTCTAGGTATTGGCATGTTTGGGGATCGGAAGAACACTTTCCCTAGCCACAGGGAGCCTGCGGCAATCCCTTCTTGTGCACCATGTGTTTGGCGCATGAGACAGGTTGCCTCAGGTGTCAGGACTTAGGCACCAGAACCCCTCCTGTACCAGAATCTGGTGTGGGGTCCCTGGCGCACCAGGCTTCGACGCAAGCTGCTGTTTGCCGCAGCTTGCACCTATTGAAGCCATCTATGAGAATCGAGCCCTCACTCTTTAGTACTGACTAGCCAGCTGTTAGAAAGCCCCCTGGATTAGGGAAGCTGGAGACCTAGGACTCACGAGGCGAGTAGGCCCTGTAATACAGCCAATCTGAAACCTGCATGTTTCCTGGAATGGATATCCAGGGAATAGTGTGTTTGGTGAAAGTATGAACACTGCTCCAGGTAGTGGGCCAACAAATCTCTGAAATAGGGATGGAACAGAGCAAAACCCTGAGGTGGCCATTGCTCGAGTGGAATAAGCTCTGAAGGAGCCTTCCAACTGCTGATCACTAGCATGTAGTAGTGATGAATGCAATTGACAGTCATCCCTGCCAGTGAGTAGTAGTGATGAATGTAATTCACAATTCAGTTTGACAACTGTTTTTTAAACAGGAAGTCCCTTTCGATTGGGATAACAAGAGACAAATAGTCGAGAGGCTTGTCTGTAGTCCTTAGCTCTTTCAAGGTAGAAACTGAAAATTCTTTCAAAAGTGAGAGTGTGCAGCACCATTTGCCCAGGTTCTCTGGTTTGAGGAAGAAGGTTGGAAGCACCAAAGACTGACTGAAATGGAACTCTGAAACCACCTTTGCCAGATATTTAGGATGCATTCGGAGAACCACCCTATCTTTATAGAAATACATGTGCAGAGGAACCATCACTAGGGTCTGTAATTCAGAAACGCTGTGCAGTGATAATGACCACTAAAAACATAATGTTTCAGGTCAGATACTTCATGTCACATGCAGCTGCTGGTTCAGAGGGCTTACAGGTGGGCATGTCCAGCACCCGATTGAGATCCCAGTTGGTGACAGGTTTCTTCATTGGGGGTTCTGTGTGCTTGAGACCTCTTACAAATCTGAAGAGAAGTTGGAACATGGAAACATAGAATTTGCCAGTAGAAAAGGACCACTTGGTCCACCCAGTCTGCCCAGATAGTCACTGCCTAGTTCGTCTCCAGAGACCCTAACTGGTCTCCAGCAACCCTTCCTTCTCCCTGCCTACTTACTAATATTCCTTTATGTCTATCACATGCATGCTTGAAGCCCCCTACTATCTGTGCCTCCTCCACTTCTGTTAGCAGTCTGTTCCAGGCATGCACCACTCTTTCAGTGAAGTAGTACTTCCTCACATCCCTCTTAACTCCCCCCTCCCCCAGATTCATTGCATGCCCTCTGGTCCTGGTGCTTTTTCTCATTTGAAAGAGACTTCCCTCCTGCACCCTGTTCACCCTGTGATGTACTTCTGGTCTCTATCATGTGACCTCTCACACTGATCCCTTTTGGGGTATACATGTTGAGATCCCTCAGTCTCTCCTTGTAGGGCTTTTCATGTAACCCCTGCACCATTTTAGTTCCCCATCTCGGGACTGCCTCCACCCTGCCTATGTCCTTTCTGAGGTGTGGCCTCCTGGACTGGACACATAGTTCAGGTGAGGTCTCACCAGCGAGCGATACAGTGGCAACACCACCTCCCTCCTCCTGCTGGAGATACCTCTCTCTATCCATCCCACTGGCCCTACTCCTGACTTTGTGACACTGCCCTGCCACTTTGAGGTCATCAGATATGAAAACCCCAAGGTCCCTTTCCTGCTTAGTGACTGTCAGTACCTCTCCCTGTCCTATACTCAGCTCCTGGGTTCCTACGCCATAGGTGCATGAGTTTGCACTTTTTGGCATTGAACCGCAACTGCCATGCTCTTGACCACTCTCCTTGGGTTTCTTGAGATCCCTACGCATTCTTTCCACCCTCTCCTGAATATTCATCCTAGTACAGATTTTGGAGTCATTTGCAAAAAGGTATACCATGCCTTAGAGTACTTCTGCAGTGTCACTTATGAAGACATGGAAGAGGACCGGTCCCATTACGGGGTCCTGCGGCACCTCGCTGGTCACCTCCCCTCATTAGAGTGAGTGCCATTAACCTCTACCCTGCGCCTGTCCATTAACCAGTTCTTTACCCAATTCATCACTTTGGATCTCACCCCTAAGTGGCTCAGTTTCTATACCAGTCTCCTGTGCAGAACAGTGTTGAAAGCCTTGCCAAAGTCCAGATAGGCCACACCCACTGCCCTCCCCTGATCTATTTCCCTGGTCACCCAGCCAAAGAAATGTATTAGCTTCATTTGGCATGACTCCCCCCCCATGATGCCTTTGGTCTTGTAGCCCATTGGATTCGAGATACTCTACCAACTATTCCTTTAACAGGGATTCTATTAAACTGATGTGAGACTGACTAGCCTACAGTGGTTAGCCTCCTCCTGCTGCTGCTCTCATGCAGCAGGACCATGTCTGCTCTCCTGAAGTCCTCTGGAATCATGCCTGTTTCGAGTGAGCCATTGAATAAGGCCATCAGTTGGGCAACTGGCATCCTCCCTGAGTTCCTTTAGTACCCTTGGGTGTATACCATCTGGCCTCATAGCCTTGTCCACTCCTAGAGTTGCAAGTTCCTTCATGACTCTTTCCTCTGAAAATTGACTTGTGTTCACCCTCCTCCCCCTTTGTTCCTGCTACTGCCTGGTGGTCCACCCCTCCCTCCTCTCTGAAGATTGACAAGAAGTACCTGTTCAAGACGGAAGCTTTTTCTTGGTTCTCTGCTGTGCCGTCTCCTCCTGCCACCCTCCTTATCCTCACTATCCCTTCCCTCGCTTTCCTCTTCTCACTTATGTACCTGAAAAAATCTCATCACAATTAGCTACTCCTTTGGCTATCCTTTCCTCTGTTTGTGCCTCTGGTCCCTTCACTGCCTTTCCTGTCCCCTCACTGCCTTTCCTGTCCCCTCACTGCCTTTTCTGCTGCTATTTGTTTTACTTGGCATATCTCCCTGTCTTACTCCCTCTGTTTCCTTATACGACCAGAATGCCACCCTTTTTCCCTCACCACCTTGGCCACTTCCCTAGAGAACCACAGAGGTCCCTTTCTCCTTCTACTTTTGCTCACTTCCTTCATGCAAAGGTTGGTTGCCTTAATTATGCTCTCCCTTATTTTTCCCACTCTGCCACTACCCCTCCCTGGCACTCTCTCCCATGAGGCAGTTTCTGTGGGAGTCTCCCATTTCTTTAAAATACACCCTCCTAAAGTTCAGGACCCTCGTACTCATGTGACTTTCCTCCGTTTCCATCTTAATGTTTGACCACACAGTACGGTGATCACTGGTACCTAGGGGACTGCCCATTGTGATGTCTGCAATGCCATCCCTGTTTGTGAGCACCATGTCCAGCACTGCCCCATCTGCAGTGGGTTCACTGACTAGCTGCCTGAGAAAAGCCCCTTGTAGGGAGTCAAGGATGACCCTGCTCCTTGCTGAAGCTGCAGCTGGAAGGCTGCAATCCACATCTGGCAGAATGAAGTCCACAACTACTACCCTGAAAATTCAGGCACTCACCACCATTTAAAACAGGACACCACAGCAAACCATTCTGAAGCTGATTTTTTTTTTTTTAGAATGTCCATGTCAACACAGACAAACACACTTTGTGCTCACCTGACATGTTTCAGACAAGTGTCCTTTATCAAAGGCTTTGATAAAGGACACTTGTCCAAAACATGTCAGGTGAACACAGAGTGTGTTTGTGTTGACATGGACATTCTAAAAAAAAAAATAATCAGCTTGAGAATGGTTTGCTGTGGTGTCCTGTTTTAAATGGTGGTGAGTGCCTGAATTTTCAGAGTGGACTTGTACTAATTCTTTGAGAGCACCTCCTTCCCAGTGTGCACTTTTCTGTTTTCAAAGCCCCCAACTAGCAGCACCTCCCCCTCATTCACCATGCTAATGATGCTTCCCCAAGTGCCTTATCCAACTCCTCTCCCCGTGCTGGAGGTCTGTATACTACCCCTGTACAGATAGCGGCCCCAGTACCTGTCTCCAGGGCAACCCACAGCACCTCTAGCCCTTCGTTTTCCTCTGGGTACCTCTGTACCTCCATGGCCTTGATTCCTTCCCTCACATATACAGTAGCACAACCCCATCTCCCCTCCTCCCTTCCCTGTCTCTCGTAAACCGAGACTCACCCAGTATGGCCATGTCCCAGTCATGGCTGTCATAGAACCATGACTCTGTTAAGGCCATCAGATCCAGGCTAGCCTCTGCCATGATGGCCTCCAGGTCCATAATATTAGTTCCCAGACTCCTTGTCTTGGTGCACATAGCTCTCCGTAGCTAACTCCCTGATTGCCTGCTCCCCCCACCGCCTGTGCCATTCCCTGCAGCTAACTCTGTCTTCCCTTGTTACCTTCTCTGTTACCCGTTTCCTTCACTCATTTCTTCTTGCTTTCCTGGTTTATAATCTGAAAATAAGTTTAGACATAAAATGGACCCAAAGTCACTATATTTTAAAAAATGTTAAAGTCTTTTTTTTATTTAATAATGAGACCTGCTTGGTCACAATTTTATCATTTTATCAGCGTTTTGCTGCACCTTTGATTGACTTCATCAGGATTAAGGTCTAAAAAATGTAGTATATATATATATATATATATATATATATATATATTAGGTTTACTAGGTTTACTAGGTGCATAGGACATAAGGGGACCAGTTGATCCATTGGGAATGTCCCCACAAAGGTGGGATAATTAGATCACCATTTGTCTGGACTAATATTATTCATCTAGTTGATTTCAAACATATCAATATTAGATATTTCAACTACATTCTGTGGTAGTCTGTTCCAGGACATAATAGTACGTACTGTAAAGAAATTATTTCTCTTATTAGTATTAGCTTTTGGAACTAGTACCTTTTTGTTATGAGATCTAAGGTTTTCCTTCACATGACTGAATTGTATTTCACATTTTGACATTAGTTCAAGGGATTTTAAAATTTTAAACAGGAGTTAAAGGTCGCTCTTCTGTCTATGGGCCTGCAACGAGTGTAGTCCAGTATGGATTAATCGCTTCTGATATGGTTTGTCCCGTAAACTATGCATCATTCTAGTAACTGACTTCTGCACTCCCTCTATTATTTGCATGTGTTGTTTAGTACTAGGGGCCCAAACTTGGGACCCATAATCCAAAATAGGACAAACGTTGCTTCTATAATTTGGGATAATTAGCTGTTCATTTTTACATGGAAATGCCTTTCTTATTCTATTAACCAGATTTTTGGCTTTACCTGAGATAGCTAGGCAGTGGTCACATGATGTCAATTTATTATTTATGATTATACCCAGATCTTGTTCTTTTATGGAACTTCTGAGTGACCTTTGATTTAGGATGTATGAATAGTTTGGGTTTTTATCACCGAAATGAATAACAGTACACTTGTCCGCATTTAGGGACATGCCATTTACAATTGCCCAGTTTTCTATTTTGGCGAGATCATTAAGCATAGAAAAATGTTTACCAAGTTTAGTATCATCCACAAATTTGATTATATGATTCTGGCTGTCTCTATGCATATCACTCACATATATATTAAATAGGATGGGGCCCAGCTCTGATCCATACACCACTTCCAACCATTCCTTCATCAGAGACCAAATCATTAATTCACACACATTGAGTCCTATTAGATAACCAGGCCTGGATCCATCTAACAATGTTACTGTCTATACCAAATTCAAGAAGTTTTCCAATCAGTCTCGCATGTGGGACTCTATCAAATGCTTTTGAAAAGTCAAGCAATATTACATCAGAAGGCACACCCATGTCCAAATCTTTACTAATTTGACTATAGAAGGAAATCATATTAGTTGGCCATTATCTCCCCCTTGTAAAGTCATGTTGACTGGAATCTTTAATATCTAAATGTTCAAGGGAGACCTCCAGATAGTTTTTAACAACACACTCCATTGTCTTGCAGCAGTGAGACGTGAGACTTAGTGTCCTGTAGTTCTCAATTTTACCTTTGTTACCTTTCTAAAATATTAGCATAACTATGGTTTTCTCCAGTCCTTGGGCAAAACACCAGTTTTTATTGATAAATTAAATATAACCGACAGGGGATACGCAAGTGATGAAGCAGCATATTTCAGTAGTGATGCATTAATGTTGTCAGGGCCAGGGCTTGAGGAATGGTTGATCTTTAACAGTTCAGTGTACACCTCACTGGTATTAATATATAATTCATTTTCAGATGTTGGGTCAGATATAGTAGTAATAGGTGTCCTTGGTGTATACACTGAGCAGAAATACGTGTTAAACCTATCTGCAATAATTTTATCACCTTCTATAATTTTATTGTTATTATCCATAATCAGTCCCACTTTCCTACTAGTATACCTGCAGTTGGAATTACTATAAAACAGTATAGAAGTTTGTTATCCTTAGAATGAGCAATCTGAAATTCAATATTTGCTTTTGACTGTCTAATAGGCTTTTTTAAATTTTTTTGTTGTTTAAGGTAAGCTAATTTGTTGTGTTCTGTTTTTGCATTTTTGAGTTTAATATATGCTTTGTTTCTTTTTGAGCTGGTTCCTGAGTTTAGGTGTTAGCCAGTTTGGTATTTTGCCTTTAGTGGTATATTTCTTTTTCAGTGGCACAAATGTCCTTTCTATTTCAAGTATTATACCATTGAATGATTTCCAAGCAGCATCAACCGAGTCCAGGGATAAAAACTTATCCCAATCAATACTCCCTAAATCATGCAGTATCATGTAAAAATTTGCTTTCTTATAATCCCTAAGTACTGTGTAACAGTTTGTTTTTTTGCTTAACCATAGACAGAGTACAAGTTACAATGTTGTAGTCACCATTTAACGGGGTCTAATGATAGTAACCCTTAGGCTGCCAACAGAATTAGAACGTATAGGAATTCTGAACTGATATCAGTCCATGGCACAGCAGGGTTTAATACTATTAATTTCATCTGAGATGTTAGTTATCAAATCTAGTATATTATTGTCTCTGGTTGGTTCTTGCATAAGTTGCTGCAGACCCACATCTAGACAGGTCTCAATGAAGGATCTTTCATTTGCATTTTTATATGTATTGTCAGACCAGTTAACTCTGGGCAGATTGAAATCTCCCAATATTACAATGTCACCCATCTCTGAATCCTGTGTGATCTGTTTAAGCAAGGCTGTATTATAGTCCATAGTTGCATTGGGGCACCTGTAGCAATTTCTTATTAATATTTCCTTCCTTCCAGGTAACATCACCTTTACCCAGATTGTTTCAATATCAAGCTCTATATCAGTTAGAAGATGGACTGAATGTGACAAGATAGTGTTGTCAATATATAGGCAGACACCACTACCTGGTCTGCTAACCCTATCTTTATGATAAAGTATATAATCTATCTCAGTCTTCCAATCTGATGTAGTATCCCAAAAGGTTTCACATATACCAATAATTTTAACATCATTCTGTATAGTAAGTGCTTGTAATTCACACTTCCTAAGATTGTTTAGACTTCTAGCATTTGTCATTAATATATTACATCCACACTGCCTTGAATATGATGTAGCACTATGAATTTCACTTGAGGTAGAAGAGAGAGAGTGAATCTCCATTACCCCCCTTAGTTTAAATGTTGGTTTACATGCTCTAATATTCTTTTACCAAAGACCAAACTTCCTATCTTAAGTGTAGTCCATCCCATGCAAATAAGTGAGGTCTATCTGTGAAACTTTCCCAGTGAGCCAAACATCCAAATCCTTGGCTTAAACACCAAAAGCGTAACCAGTTATTTACAGCTTTTATTTTATTTGTTAATGCTATAGTCGCTCTTAGGACAGGTAGAATTTCAGAGAAACAAACTTCACAATTATTTGCTAGTAATACTTCACTCGGAATCCTGAAATATTTTTGGATGTCTTCCACACTGGTACTGTATTATTAATGTTGTCTATCCCAGCATGGGCACTAACCAGGGGATTGTCCCCACTGTTTTTAAGAATGGTATTAATCATGGTGGTTAGATTCAAAATCTTGGCACCCCTAAAGCTACTACATGTCCTATTGGTCTTGTTTCCATTACATACAAAACAATCAATATGTTTAATAATCGAGTCACCAAGAATGTAAGTTTGTCGTGGAGTATTTAGGGAAGCAGATTCAGCACCTGCGATATTATCAACATTTGTTGATAACACTGAACTCGAATCAAGCTGTTCCAATGCTTGTGCAGGTTGTGAAGATATGGGAATCGATGTGTTTGCTTGGGATATTGGGTTCTCCAAGTTCTGCTCAGGTTCAATATCCTTATCAATTATGCCAGTAGTCTAAGGTGGAAACTCCTCTCCTACTGTGGTGTTTTGTTCTACTTGTAAATTATTGTCCTCTAAGTTAATTGGTTCTGTATTGTTAATATTTATATTCTTATCTGGGTCAACAGGTACATATCTATTACTGACAGGTAGAATAAAATTAATTGCTCACCTTCCTTTTTATGGTTGGATTACCCGGAGCCTGGGTCCAACCTTCAGAATTTTTATCTTCACTATCTGATTCCCTGCCTCTTTGTTTTGTAGCACCCTGCCCTACTGTAGTGTGTAAAATATTGGACATAGAATGAGGGGTGCTGCCAGGCATGGGACACAAAAATGAGTGTATACTTTCACTAGTTGGAATGGGGACCTGAGTTTTATCTATTTGATTATACATTGTTGGATACTTTGTTGGTCCATTATTACTAAATTAAGTTGTGATTTAAATTTCACAATCATTTCCTCAAGGTTAGCAATATATATGCACTTCTTGCATGTTGTTTCAATGTCTGTCAACTCACTTTTAGAGGTAGTATACATGAAACAGGAAAAACACTTATACACCCATTCTCCCTTGGTGGTTTTAATTTTTTCAGCCATAATGAAAAATATAGTAATGATGTCTTTGTGTTGAATCCCCAGGGAGCCTGTATACTATGAAAAGGCAGATCCACTTACTAAATTCTAGTAGCTCCGCTTGCACCATGGACACCACAGACACACGCAGACACACTATGCGTGTCTTTGTGTGTGGTGTACTTGCTCTGGCCCCCACTCCTGCTCGCCCTACTCGCATGGGGCTTGGATTTATGCCCATGGGACCCAAAAGTTGTTCAGGTCATGTGACACCACCTCCCAACCTTCCTAGTGTACAGATAGTCCCAAACATTTATTTCCCCTCACTTTTGCCCAGACAGGCTTTCCAAGTGCTGCAAATGGCAACAATGTCAAGCTTGCTGATGAAAACAAATGTTAAATAACATCACTAAAACGAGCACAGTGACAGAAAATGCAGTAGTTCACTGGGAGTCTCACAAACTACAACTCCCAGGTCTCTTCCTGTTTTGAGTCCCTGCTCTCACAATCTGGCACAAACTCCTAGAGTTCCAAAACAGCAGACCCCCACTTGTCCATACTGTCTCACTTAGTAATGGTCTCACAGCATAGGCACAAGCAATACAGATTATAATCATATATTAGAATTTTATTATTAAAAATGCCAATATATGATTGTAATCTTATAATATATACTATATTTTTAGACCTACATCCCGATGAAGCTACAGTCCTCTAAGGTGTAAAAATGTTGCTAAAGTGGTCAAAATGTGACCATGGGTGCATTTTATGTCTAAACTTATTCTCAGATTATGTTGGTTACTGCACCAAGTTTAGGCATAGTCCTCACAATGTTCTTTACCTCAACAAGGTCCAATAGTCATGCTGTGGACTGGCAAGAATTTTCCTGATTTACGCCCCAACCCCTTATTCTCTGCTTTGTCCCCTCACCTGTCTTCTTGCACCCCTGCCCTGGGGGAGTTTCTAATCTTTGGGCTCTCGCTTCCTGCTGATTCATCAACTGGGTTAGGTGGTTGCTGCCTCCCTTGATTTTACAGCTTCCCCCTGGCTAGTTTAAATGTTCATTCTAGTAGCATTAAAACCTCTCACTAAGAACCGTGGTCCTCCTTCTGGAAAGATGCAGGCCATCTCTCCTATAGAGGCCCATATCCTCCCAGGCTGGCCCCAAATCCTTGATGTAGCCAAAGCTCTCCTCCAAGCACCATGTCTTCAATCAGTTGTTAAAAGCCCTGGTGCAGAGTGTTCTATCCTCTCCCTGGCCATATACAGGTAACACCTTGGCAAAATAAACTGTGCATGCCACCTGCTTGGGGCACATCACCAGCTCCCTAAAATTTCCCTGCACTGCTCCTGTCTTGTCCCTTACCAGGTCATTTTTCCCTAGGTGGACAATGACATCTAGCTCCCTCCCATCTCCTGCTGCCCTATCAATCCCTCCAAGCTGTAACACCTCTCAGGCACTTCAACTCCCTCTCCCTTTTCCCCCCTGCAACCACATCTATCCCCATAACAATAAAGTTTCCCACCGACAGCTGCTTCCTCTTTGCCTGGGGCATTTTTCCTCCTCAATGGGGCCTCCCCTTCTGAGGACCCCCACTTCCTCCCTTCCCACTCCTATGGGTCCCTTCTCTCAGCTGCTCTGTCCCACCAGTACAGCGAAGGAACCGTGTGGTGGAACAAGCTGAAGAGTGTGTTTACCCTTCTCACCTCACCTCACCCATGCTCCTAGAGCCCACCAAAGTCCAACCGCTCTGCTCCTGCCTAGGCTTCCTCTAGAGGAAAGATGGCAGACTTGGTGGCCCTGGGAGGGGGCAGTAGGTTCTTTGCATCTTTGCCAGTTCAGCTCAGAGTCCAGCAACCTCTGCCCTCAACCCATAGAAGTGAGTACAAATGGGACAGCACTTCAGTTTTCAGAAGGTGTCCTGAAAGACTGTGGCTCCACACCCCCGTTGCACTGTACCACTCCCATGCTCCCTTCTCCTATTGCTTCAGTGCCTGTTGAAAAGTCCCTGTACCTGACTTCTTTCTGTCTGTGCCCATTGAATTCCTACCTCTCCCTTTGCTTGCCTGAAATTTATATAGTACCCTACCCTAACTAGGGTGTCTCTCATGTTCCCCTTTTAACCCACTCACCTGTGCCTTATTTGCTCTGGGTGTCTACTACTCCTTAACTACTCCAGCTTCCTGTCCTCAAGAGACTTAGGAAGCATGCTGAGACAAAGGCTGCACATGGCCACGTTGTGCTGCCCACCCATGCAATACATACATGTGTCACGTGGCTCGGTGACCAGCATTTGCTGCCACCAAATGCAAAATTTGAACCCTGGCTTCCATTGCTCCATTGATGGTCTGTGAGAGGAGTTGAAGGAACTGAGAAAAGAAAGACAAATAATAAGAAAAAAACTTTGAAGACAAAGTCTGCCTGTGGCACACAAAATCCTAAGCATCAGTAATAAAGGAGGTGACCTGGTCTTCCAGTGGAAAGAAAGACCTGACATAACAGGGCAGTGTTACAGGAAATACTACCCAGGTGGGAACAGGAGCTTAATTTGAAAATGCCCAGCAAATTAAACCATTCCCTTGGAACTGCCAGAAGTGTGGATGTGAACTATATACCACTCCTAGAACTGCGGTTACAGGTGAGTAACCTAATTTTGTTGTTCACTGAGGTGTTAAACACAAATCCATACTCATTTGTGATGCTCTGTTAAAAGCTTGAACTATGCTAATAAAAGAGCACAGATTTCTACATAATTCTGAGATTACACCTCCATGTTTGATGTGGCCAATATTTTGAGGGTCAGTGAGCATTATTTGAATGGCAAAATGTTGCAAAGTATGTTTTGAAAATGTTCAAATCAGAAATCCCAGACTATAACACGCCACTGGTTCATAAAATAATGGCATTTTCCCCCAAGGTGGGTTAAGCATAAGATGCTATAAACCCAGGTTAATTTCATTAGTAAATACCAATATCCCTCCCAACTGAGGAAGCAAAGATTTAATGGACATGCTACAAGCCATAGATGATGAGGAAGGTGACTCGGTCAGTAGTCCATGACTAGGAGTAAGGTTTGGTCAGTAGTCCATGACTAGGAGTAAGATTTGATCAGTAGTCCATGATCAGGAGGGTGATTTGGTCAGCAGTTTTGGTTTTATTTAATCTCTTAGAAACATAACAATGTGCCATCAGGAGGCGGACTTAGATCTATCCAGTCTGCTATTTGTGGTGGCATATGCACCCTAGAGGTTCATGTCCATCCAACCCCCTCCCCTGCCCCTCATCAATGGCCCGTTATATGTCAGCCCACCCTCTTTTAAAACTATTCACACTTTTTGAACTAATGCACATCTCCAGAAGCTTGTTTCACCTCTCACCCACCCTTTCCATAAAAAAGAACTTCTTAGCATCCTTTCTGAATTTATTCCCTCACCAGTTTATTGAAGGCAGTATAGCATAGTCATTAAGGGCACTGAGCTGAAACCTGGGTTTGAATCCCACAGACACCACTCGCAAAGTGCATGACCCTGAGCAAGTCACTTTACTTCCCTGTGCTCCCAGGATGCACCTGGAGACAAGCCTCAGCTTATTGTGTCTTTACTGGCCAAAAATTGTTAAATAAAATAAAAGTTTGCTACTGTTCCCCTGGTAGTCCTTTCATTACTGATCTTAAATAGCCCACTAGAGTCCACCTTATCAATAGTGCTCATGTATTTAAATGTTTAAATCATGTGCCTCTCTCCCTCCCATTATGATCGCCCACCGCTGCACTGACTCCAGTCTGTTATAGCCCTTGTTGGTCTCTTGACTTGAGAATTCAGATGCCGGCTGGGATGCATTGGCCATCAGAACACAACTGGATCCCTTAGATGCACTCCTGAATGTGAAGAGAACAAATGGCTACAACTGTTGAGACGGTGGGACGACAGCGTAGATGGACAATATATTTTTCTATCCTGACTAATGTAGCAATACAGCTTTGTAAAACAGGTACCAAAGTTCTCTGATGAGCTACCATTTATACTTGACAGTAACTTTCCACTCCTTTGTCTTTAGTTTTAGCTAACATCAGTCCACGAGCCAGGGCTCTCCTTCTGGCGGCAGCATTTCTACTGGTAAGTTTTTCATTTTTATATATCTATATAGAATAACTGTGTCCCCTGTAGCTACAGCTCACAACACAAGTATGCTCAGAGGGTTGACCATGGCGTGAATAGGATTGGGAATGTGGGATTGATGAGGTGCACTGAGAATGGACGACACCAGAAGAGGGGTCCACCTTACCTGGTACCCATTCCTTGGGCTGCTCTGCTTTCTGATGGACAGGTACCTAATGGACCAGCCAACCTGGATCTTCCCATTTGGGCAGTTCTGTGTAACACCAGGTCATTGAGGAGAATAACCGTGGTGATGGAGGCCTTCATTGTGGACTTCTCAGCTGACCTGCTCTGTATCACAGACACCTGGTTGGAGGACGACTCTGGATCTGTACTGAAGGTGTCTATCAAATCAGATTATTGTGTGGTACACTGTTCTAGGTGGGAGCCCCGGGGGGGCATCTGCATTTCATCTGCATTGGGCCTGACAGCATACCCCATGGTTGTGACCAGGTTGTTTGAATGCACGGCAGTGAATGGTGGAGGGGGTACAGGTTGCAGGATTATTCTTGTGTGCCAGGACCCAGAATGGTTTCCTGCAGGAACTAGAGGGTTTCATGGCTGACTTTTTTGTGGAGTTGCCCAGATTACTGGTGTTGGATGACTTCAACAGCTGAGTCAACAGTGAAACCTGTCTAGTTGGAATACAGTTCCTCCAGCTGATGACATCACTGGGCCTTGCACAGGTGGTTGCCTCTGGTACCCACCATCATGGTCATGCCTTGGACCTGATCTTCTCATTGGATCTTTACATCAGCGATGTCAGGGTTGAGCTGGTTGTTCGGTTGGATCATCATGCTGTGCAGTTCCTTTGCAGGCCCCCCCCCCCCAGTTAATCACCCCTCCCAGTGGAAATGGTCAGATACCATTCAGTTTGAAATGTGGAGCCTGAGAAGCTCCTGGTAGTACTGAACACCTCAGGCACAGTGATGGCAGGGAGCAGAGAAAGCTGTGGAGAGCTATAATCTGGCTCTTATGGCCTCTTTTATTCCCTGGCATATTTCTGTGTTCTGTATTTCTCCCTTGATATCCTGCTGCAGGTCACTGTGGTATGATGCTGAGCTGAGGCTGTTGAAGACAAAGGTTGGAGCTTTCCTGGTAGAGGTCTAGATCTGAGGAGGATAGATTAGTGTTGAGAGCTCACTACGGTGAGTACCAGTGGACAATCACCCTGAAAAAGTCAGCGTTCCTGTCACAGATGTTGCCTCTGTATAGATCACTGGTAGGACCCCACCTAAACTACTATGTCCAATTTTGAAGATCACAGCTCTGGAAGGACATAGAAAGTGTGGAGGTGGTCTAGAGGATAGCAACTAGCACAGTGCAGGAGCTGCATCAGAAGCCCTACAAGGAGAGACTAAAGGCCCTGGCACTCACTATGCACACTTTGGAAGAGTGGAGGGGGAGGGGGATATGATGGAAACCTTTAAATACCTCATGGGGGTAAATAAAGCACAGGAGGGAAGTATTTTTCAAACAAGATGCTCAAGAACAAGGGACCAGGCTATGAAGTTGGAGAGGGTTAGACTCAGAAGAGATATAAGGAAGTATTTCTTCACAGAAAGAGTGGTGGATCCCTGTAACAGTCCTCCAGTGGAAGTGGTAGAGTTCAAGAATGCATGGGATAGGCACAAGAGAATCATAATGGAAAGGAAGGGGGAGGGAGAAAGAGTCGTAGACCAGGTACAGTCTGCAGTAACAGTGTAGGCAGGGAAAAATGAGCAGACTGGATGGGCCAAGCGGTCCTTATCTGCCGTCCAAATTCTGTGTTTCTACAGGTGACTGCTGTCAAAAAGAACTGAGTGGCTAAAATTGTCCACACTGTGGACAGGTTGCTAAATCCAAGCTGTCTGCAGTCGAGAAGTCTTTTTCTGCAGATAAGTGGGAGCTCCATTGGTTCTTCTAGGATCAGGTATCCTCTGTTCGAGCATGGATCTTGTCAGATGGTTTACTACAGGCCAGCAGTGTTCATGTGATAGTCAGCTAGAGCACTCCATATCGGTGGAAGGAATTTCGTCCAGTTCTAGTGGAGGATGTCTTCCAGGTGGTCTTGGCATTGCACCGTAACTACTGTAAACTGGATACAGGACCTACCAGACTTCTTCTGGAGTGCTGGGGGGAACTGGGTCTGATATTTATGGAGCTTGTCAGGTGTTTCCCAAGGGAAGGTGTCTTTCCCACCACATTGAAAAGTGCAGTGGTGAAGTCCTTCTAAAGAAACTATCCTTGAACCCTGATGTTCTCATGAACTACAGGTATGTTTCAACTTTCCCTTTCTAGAGAAGGTTAGTGACACAGCTGGAGCACCACTTGGGACAGTACAATGTCTATGAGCTGTTCCAGTCTGGTTTCTGGCCCGGTTAAAGCACTGAGAATGCAATTGTCAAGGGGCACCATGACCTCATCCTGGTGAGGAATAGTGGACAGTTTTCTATTCTGGTTCTGCTTGATCTTTCTTTGGCAATTGACATGGTGGACCATGGGGTGCTGTTGTTATGGCTGAGAACTTTTTAAAACTCTCAGGGATGGTGATGAGGTGGTTGGAGTCCTACTTGACCGGCAGGGTTCAGCAGGTGGTGTTGGGTCTTACATCTCGGATAACACTGCTCAGCTGTGGAGTGCCTCAAGGCTCGATCCTGGCCCCCACATTGTTCATCCTGACCATGCTGCTGGAGGGGGAGATTATTAGATGATATGGGCTGGGTATTCATGGCTATGCTGCTGGTGGGGGAGATTATTAGACGATATGGTCTGGTTATTCATGGCTATGCTGCTGGTGGGGGAGATTATTAGACGATATGGGCTGGGTATTCATGGCTATGCTGCTAGTGGGGGAGATTATTAGATGATATGGGCTGGTTATTCATGGCTATGCTGCTGGTGGGGGAGATTATTAGATGATATGGGCTGGTTATTCATAGCTATGCTGATGATACCCAGTTGTAGTTATGCTCCAGACGGGGGTGTTGAGGTCATGGGGCTAAGAAAGTGCCTCAAGGAGACCTAAGACTGGATGTGTGCCAGCTGGGGAGGTGCTACTAGTGGAGCCTGGCCAGTGTGGGTTGGCAATGAATAGTGATGGTGTCACTTTATCATTCCTAAATGGCATCATGCTTGAAGCTTTGAATAGGGTGAGGCATCTGGAGGTCATTGTGGACCCCCTCAGCAGATGGGAGGTCTTCCTTGCTGACTGGTGGCTCAGCTTAATTTCACAGCAGAGCTCTGATCTGAAAGACTGAGACCCCCACTTCCCTTTTAGGATGGAAAAAGTGAGTAGCTATTTGAGGCAGAAAGCACATTTAATATTTTGCCAATTTTTTTCTTCGGGGGAGGTGCACTGGATCTTTTGTTTTGACTGTGTGTGCCACAACCAGTAGCACCACAATGAGAAAAGCAATTTAGTGTGATATTGTATGGATTGAGCAGCCAGCTTTGGCTTTGTTTGGACTCCAAGCTGACACAAGAACATGACACATAAATGGTTCTGCAATGTGACTTTTTTCATATGCAAAACATTACCTGGTTCAAACCTTTTCTAGTGCTCACTGATTTGGTGATCCTGGTGCATGCCTTCATCCCATCTAGATAGGACTACTGCAATGCTCTCTACCTAGGACTCTCCATTAAGCTAGTGCATCACCTTCAGCTCGTGCAGCATGTGATAGCCCAGCTGACTGCTGGGACATCCCAGTCTCAGCATACCATGCCGGTGCTCCATGGGCCGCACTAGCTGCCAGTTTAATGCTGTATCTGCTTCAAGGTTTGTTTGTTAATCTACAGAGCCCTGCATGGTCTGGGGTTGGGCTACCTGAAAGACCTCCTTGTTCCATACACTCCCCAGTCCTCTGAGGCAGGTCTCCTCTCTGTCAAGAGATTTTGTCTTATACCTTTGGGGAACATGTTCAGGATTGCTGCACCAAGACTTTGGAATTCACTAGCCCTGGAGGTTACAGTAGCCTCCTCAGTTAATGCATTTAAAAAATGTCTCAAACCCATGTGTTTAATACTTGTTATGGGTCTGGTGATATCTTTTAATTCTATATAAATTATGTGCCTCATGTTTTACATGGTTTTATTTATGTTGTTTTTTTACTCATATATGGTGGCCGGAGCCCCTGGGATTGAGTGCCATAAAAATAAAATTTCCTTGCCATGGTAGTGTAGCAACTTAGATAGGACTTTGAGTGACTGGACTCAAACTGGCCAAGGAATGTAAGATCCAGGATGTAGGATGGGGGCCAAGGGGGGCCTTGCAATGTCACCTGAGTATGGTGAGACATCATCCTGTCAGTGCAGGCTATTGTTCCCTACTGGCCCTTGCACAGTCCACTGTGCATCAGAGATCCCCTGATTCCAGAGCACTTCTATAGGTGAGGAGAAGTCCTCACCCACTCACTGGCAGTGTGGATACTACTCTTCCCCCCCCCCATAAAAGGCACTGGGAAAGCAGCCAGGATGACCAGCACCCCACTTTGAGTATATGAGCTGTGCCTCCGCAGTGCTCCTAATAATCTACCAGCCTAGGGCAGGACATTGGGCTTCAGATATGAACTCAGGGGGGTCTCTACATGGTAGCCACCATTTTTATTTTTTTCAGTCAAGCTTTTTCATTTCTGGTCTTCCAGTCCGTTCCTCCTTGATGGCAACCCACCCAGCCCCATCACCTGCCTTCTCTTGACTTACCATCTTTCTAGGGCCACAACAGTGGTGGGTGGGGTGCCAGGTCCATATGACATAAGCCTGCAGGAGTGCTGGTGTCGCCCAGGTGGAGTGCCGGGTCAGTAGTGTGTGAACCTGCAGGGGGCACTGCTGTTGCCCAGGTGGAATGTCAGGTCAGTAGTGCATAAACCTGCAGGGGTGCCAGTGTCACCCAGGTGGAGTGCTGGGTCAGTAGTGTGTGAACCTGCAGGGGGCACTGCTGTTGCCCAGGTGGAGTGCCAGGTCAGTAGTGTGTGAGCCTGCAGGGGTGCCAGTGTTGCACAGGTGGAGTGACAGGTTGCTAGTGTGAGAGACTGCAGGGGGGCACTGGCGTTGCCCAGGTGGAATGCCAGGCCAATAGTCTGTGTGCCTGTAGGGGGTGCTGGTGTTACCCAAGGGGAGTGGTGGACTGATAGTGTGTGAGCCTGCAGGTGATGCCGGTGTTGCTCAGGTGGAGTGCCAGTTTGGTAGCATATAATCCAGTAGTGGATGGCACTGTTGCCCAGGTGGAGTGCCAGGTCAATAGTGGGTGAACCTGCAGGGGGCACCAGTGTCACCCAGGGTGGCGTGCTAGGTCTGTAGTGTGTGAGTCTGCAGGGGGCACTAGGGTTACCAGGCTGTGTGCCAGCTTAGTAGTGTGTGACCTGTAGGGGCACTGGTGTCACCCAGGTGAAGTGCCAGGTCAGTAGTGTGTGAGCCTGCAGGTGCACCAGTGTAACCCAGGTGGAATGCCAGGTCAGTAGTGTGTGAGCCTGCAAGGGGGCCAGTATCATCCAGGTGGAGTGCCAGGTCAGAAGTGCGTGAACCTGCAGGGGGTGCCAGTGTTGCCCAGGTGGAGTGCCAGGTTGTTAGTGTGTGAGCCTGCAGGGGGCACCAGTGTTACCCAGCTGGAATGCCAGGTCAGTGGGGTGTGAACCTGCAGGGGGCTCTGGTGTAGCCCAGGTCAAAAGTATGTGTGCCTGTAGGGGGGTGCTGGTGTTACCAGGGGGAGTGGTGGATTGGTAGTGTGAGCCTTCAGGGGAATGCCGGTGTTGCTCAGATGGAGTACCAGTTTGGTAGTGTATAAACCTGTAGCAAGTGGCATAGTCACCCAGGTGGAGTGCCAGGTCAGTAGTGTGTGAGCCTGCAGGAGGCACCGGTGTCACCCAGGTGGAGTGCTAGGTCAGTTGTGTACGAGTCTGTAGGGCACACTAGGGTCACCAGACTGTGTTCCAGCTTAGTAGTGTATGACTTTTAGGTGGCGCCGGCATCACTCAGGTGGAGTGCCAGGTTAGTAGTGTGTAAGCCTGCAGGAGGCAGCAGTGTCACCCAGGTGGAGTGCTAGGTTGGTAGTGTGCGAATCTGCAGGGAGCGCTGGTGTCACCAGGTTGTGTGCCAGCTTTGTAGTGCATGACCTTCAGGGGGTGCTGCCACTGCCGAGGTGGACTGTTAGATCAGTAGTGTGTGAGTCTGCAGGGGGTGCTGGTGTGCAGTTCTGCCCCTATAAATTATAGGTTTGTCTTTATTTTTTTGTCCCAGTATCTCAAGGCATGCCCCCTTTTCTATGCCCTATACTCTTTATTAAATCTGCTGCAGCAGTCTTCCTTTTCTATTATAGTTCCCCTTTTCCCACTATAATAGGGTGGCCTCCTATTATAGCTCCTTACTGTTCTTTCCCCGCTGTTTTTCTTTTCCTGCCTTGGGATATAGTTTCCTCAGAAATGGGGGATGTCATTTGCTTCATCTGAAAATGCCCCATTAAAAGAAAGCAATAAGTTCCTTTCAAAAACCCCTTTAGCAAATAAGCAGTCTTATGCTGAAATATGTAGTATTAGTAGGCTAAATATAGCTTTTGCAGATGAAAGTGCTAGGTCACACTGTAAAGGGAAAAATGAAAGTGCTAATCCTGCACTTTACAGTGAAACTGCCTTTTCCCTGAAGCATAAAACAAGAGGACCCGCTTCTTCTCTTGCCCCTTCTTTGTTGTTTAATTGTTAAATGAAGTCAAACACACTTTGGTAATGGCAGTGGCAGCAGGCGGCTAGCCAGTCTGCTGTACAGTTTCAGCCATTCTCCCTGCATCTTCTCTCTAGGTTTAAATGGGGAGTCAGCTGTACAGCAAGCAAAACTCTGCATTTCACTATTTCTCTGGAGAAAACATGTTTGATATTTACATTTATTTGTGCCACATTAATCAGGGTAGTTAAAGCAAACTATTAGGTCTTTTAAGAAGTAAGAATAAGTGATGCATGTAACAAAATAATTTTGCTGCTTACCTAAAGTTTGGTCCTGTGTCTTAAAGGGATAGGTTCCCACTAGGGGAACAGGGGCCCAACATGAGGCTTATTTATAGGACAGAATACTAAACTAACTCCTCCTTGTAGGCAGAACCTTTTGTTCTAATGAGCCATTAGATATGCAGCCTTGTTTTTTGTCTTTTCTATTAACATATTCTGGAAATTGGAATACTTTATGATGCAATCATATCTTTATGCAAAGTATACTTAGGATTTGATATTCCTATAATTTGTATAAAGGAAGGAATTGTTAATAATAAAAATAGGGGAGGCTCTACACAATCATGTGACCTCTTGTTCCCTGCTCCATAGAGGTATATAAGGAGCTCTAGTACACAGTTGGAGCAGATTGGTGGGAGAGAGCACATATCTTCTCTTCCAGGGAAATGCCATAGATGTAGTGGGACCCTTCAGCAACTTCCACTCTATGGTGTAAGTTTTATTCTGATGTAGCTGAAATGCTCTTGGTGAGCCAGGCTTTGATTTGTAATTTTTTTCATCCAAAACAGTGTTATTTTTCCTTTTACTTATTTTGGTTTGATTCTTCAATAAACAACACACATGAAGTAAATGTGTTTTTAACCTGAAGTACTGTCTCCGGTCTCTGCTTCTTGAGTTGTTTATACTCACATTGCCCAGGTGGAGTGCCAGGTCAGTTGTATGTGAACCTGCAGGGGGCACCAGTGCCAACTCAGTAGTAAGTGAACTTGCAGGGGGTGCCGTGGTGTCACTCAGGTGGACAGCCAGGTCTATAGTCTGTCAGCCCACAGTGGGTGTCAGTGTCACCCAGGTGGAGTGCCGAGTTGTTAGTGTGCAAGCATGCAAGGGGTGTCTCACAGGTGGAGAGCCAGCTCAGTAGTGTGTGACCTGCAGGGGGTGCTGGTGTCACCAAGGTGAGTGCCATGTCACTAGTGTGTGACCATGTAGGGGGGCATCAGTGTCACCCAGGTGGAGTGCCATGTCAGTAGTGTGTGACCCTGCAGGGGGCACTGCTGTTGCCCAGGTGGAGTGCCAGGTCAGTAGTGTGTGAGCCTGTAGGGCGTGCCAGTGTTGTACAGGTGGAGTGCCAGGTTGCTAGTGTGAGAGCCTGCAGAGGGCACCGGTGTTGCCTAGGTAGAGTGCCAGGTCAGTGGGGTGTGAACCTGTAGGGGTCACCAGTGTTGCCCAGGTGGAGTGCCAGGTCAATAGTATGTGTGCCTATAGGGGGTGCTGGTGTTACCTAGGGGGAGTGGTGGATTGGTAGTGTGTGAGCCTGCAGGGGATGCCGGTGTTGCCCAGGTGGAGTGCCAGGTCAGTAGTGTGTGAGCCTGCAGGGGGCACCAGTGTCACCCAGGTGGAGTGCTAGGTTGGTAGTGTGTGAGTCTGCAGGGGGCACTAGGGTTATCAGACTGTGTGCCAGCTTAGTAGTGTGTAACATGTAGAGGCACCGGCGTCACCCGGGTGAAGTGCCAGATCAGTAGTGTGTGAGCCTGCAGGGGCACCAGTGTCACCCAGGTGGAATGCCAGGTCAGTAGTGTATGAGCCTGCAGGGGCACCAGCGTAACCCAGGTGGAATGCCATGTCAGTAGTGTGTAAGCCTGCAGGGGCACCAGTGTCACCCAGGTGGAGTACCAGGTCAGTAGTGTGTGAACCTGCAGGGGGCACTGCTGTTGCCCAGGTGGAATGTCAGGTCAGTAGTGTGTGAACCTGCATGGGGGCACTGGTGTTGCCCAGGTAGAGTGCCAGATCAGTAGTGTATGAGCCTGTAGGGGGCATCAGTGTTACACAGGTGGAGTGCCAGGTCAGTAGTGTGTGAGCCTACAGGGGGTGATGGAGTTGCCCAGGTGGAGTGCCAGGTTGCTAGTGTGTGAGCCTGCAAGGGGTACAGGTGTTACCCAGCTGGAATGCCAGGTCAGTGGGGCGTGAACCTGCAGGGGGCACTGGTGTAGCCCAGGTGGAGTGCCAGGTCAATAGTATGTGTGCCTGTAGGGGGGGTGCTGGTGTTACCCGGGGGAGTGGTGGATTGGTAGTGTGTGAGCCTACAGGGGAATGCCGGTGTTGCTCAGATGGTGTGCCAGTTTGGTAGTGTATAAACCTGTAGCAGGTGGCACTGTCACCCAGGTGGAGTGCCAGGTCAGTAGTGTATGAGTCTGCAGGGCACACTAGGGTCACCAGACTGTGTTCCAGCTTAGTAGTGTATGACTTTTAGGTGGTGCCGGCCTCACCCAGGTGGAGTGCCAGATCAGTAGTGTGTAAGCCGCAGAAGGCACCAGTGTCACCCAGGTGGAGTGCTAGATTGGTAGTGTGTGAATCTGCAGGGAATGCCGGTGTCACCAGGTTGTGTGCCAGCTTAGTAGTGCGTGACCTGCAGGGGGTGCCGGCATTGCCAAGGTGGACTGTTAGGTCAGTAGTGTGTGAGTCTGCAGCGGGTGCTGGTGTTGCTCAGGTGGTGTACCAGTTCAGTTGTATGTGAACCTGCAGGGGGAATCAGTGCCACCCAAGTGAAGTGCCAACTCAGAAGTAAGTGAACCTGCAGGGGGTGCTGTGGTGGACAGCCAGGTCTATAGTGTGTGAGCCCACAGCGGGCATCAGTGTTGCCCAGGTGGAGTGCTGAGTTGTTAGTGTGCAAGCATGCAAGTGGAGAGCCAGCTCAGTAGTGTGTGACCTGCAGGAGGCACTGGTGTCACCCAGGTGGAGTGCCATGTCAGTAGTGTGTGACCCTGCAGGGGGCATCGGTGTCACCCAGGTGGAGTGCCATGTCAGTAGTGTGTAAACCTTCAGGGGGCACTGATGTCACCCAGCTGGAGAGCCAGGTCGATAGTCTGTGAACCTGCAGGGGGTGCCAGAGTCACACAGGTGTCAGGTCAGTAGTGTGTGAGCCAACAGGTGGCACCACCGTCACTCAGGCAGAGTACCAAGTCAGTAGTGTGTGAACCAGCAGGGGGCCCTGGTGTTACCCAATTGGAGTGAAAAGTTGGTAGTATGTGAGCCTGCGGGGGTACCAGTATCACCCAGGTGGACAGCCAGGTTAGTAGTGTGTAAGTCTGTGGGGGTGCCTTTGTCACCTAGGTGGAGAGCCAGGTAGGTAGTGTGTGAATCTGCAGGGGGCACCGTGTCACCCAAGGGGAGTGCCAGGTTAGTAGTCTATAAGCCTGCAGGGGGTATCACTGTCACCCAGGTGGAGGGTTTTTTTCCCTCTGGTTTTCTCCCAAAGGTAGCCAGCCATGCAGTGGTGTGCATTCACATGCTTCCCATCTTGTTGCCCGGCTGAGATACAGTGGTCACAGTGCAGGGCACAGCTCCCACCCTTCCCTGAAGGAGAGCTGTCCGTGGGACATGTAATCCTTCTTCCACCAGCCAGACTCCTGTGACGTGAACTTGCCCTCACATCCAGGTCACTGATCCCATGAGCAGTAATGCTAGGGCCATCTGTACATCTTATTTTTTGATGAGTTAAGCATCCCAGGTCCACCCATTCAACACTCCAGCACCTACGTGTCAGTAGCTACTCCTTATTTTCAAACTGGAAGTGCAGGCAGGAATTTGACTTCACAATTAATATCAATATGCACCATTGTCAGGTGACTGGGAGCATGCATGGGCAGGATAGCCCACTCCCTAGCCAATGTACACCATTGTCTGGTGGCAGGGGAGTCCACGAGCAGGACAGCCCATTCCCAGGCCAATGTACACCATCATCAGGTGGTGAGAGACGTGCACAAGTGGGATAGTCCACTTCCAAGCCAATGTGCACCATAGTCAGGTAGCAGGGGAAGTGCACTTATCAGGCTACCCACACTCTTGCCAAAGTGCACCATCATCAAATAGCAGGGGAAGTGCATGTGCATGGTAGCCCACACCCTCCCTTTGCTGAGATTTCTGCCTCTACTAATTCACCCCACCCCATCAGTACCAGCACTGGGAAATCCAGTTCTCTGGTGAAGCAGTCTCACAGGTGGCAACATTGTGGGTGGCCCTTCATTAGCTGGTCTGTGACTTCTGAAAAGGCTAGTGCATAAAGCCTTTACCACAGGAAGGCATCCTAGTGAAAACACCCATCAACACAACATTGTCAAGTGACGAGTGTCTGTCTCAGATGTTTTCAGTCAATACACAATTGCCCCCTGGTGGTTTGGAAAAGGGAGCCAAGGAGGCAGGAATACATGGCTCTAGATGGGATGGAATCTTACTGCTGGCATGGTGAGTGGATCTGATTCCACGTCACTTACAAGTGGTGAGAAAGGCCTCCCATCATGGTTATGCCCAAAGGGGTATAGGGTGAGGCGGAAGGGGGTAAGTGCAGTAGGTGGGAACAATAGCGATGCCCAAACAGATGATGATGTTAAACTCAGCAACAGAGGCAGCAGGCAGCGCTCAGGCAAATGACACCATTGACATCAGTGATGTAGTGGTAGCAGGCAGTACGCAGGAAGATGACCGCTTTGACCTCAGTGATGTACCAGTAACAGGTGGCGCTCAGGCATATGGTGCCTTTGACTGCAGTGATGCAATGACAGCAGACAGTACTCTGCTAGTTGATGCTTTTGACCTAAATGGTGTAGTGGCTGCAGACAGATGACGCGGTTGATCTAAATGATGTAGAGGCAGCAGGTGGCGCTAAGGCAGAGGATGCTGTTAAACTCAATGGAGCAAGGGCAGCAGACAGAGTGCAGGCAGGGCGCAGGCATAAGATGTTTTAAACTCAGCAGCATAGTGGCAGCAGGCAGGGCTCAGACAGACAACACCACTGAACTTATCTGCATATATTTTGTATCTAAATCTGTATTTATTGTTACGATGTATCTAACTTTTGTGCAATTATATTTATTTATATAACTTGTATTGTTACTATGTATCTAACTTTAGTGCAATTGTATTATCTTTTTATATATTGTTCACTTAACTGTTCCTTCCTCCCTCCCCCCAGGACGTACCTGAAAATGAGCCATTTGGCTCAGTATGTCTTTCCTGGTGAAATGCTTAATAGATAAATAAAATGTATAATATAATCTTTATATTATTTATACTACAATCTGCTTATTATTGGAGAATGACTCTTGACCTCAGTGGATACTGGCAGCAGGCGACACTCAGGCAATTGATCTCAGTGGTGTAGAACAGTAGGCAGCACTCCAGAAGATAACACAGTTGACCGCAATGGTGTAGTGGCAGCAGGTGGTGCTCAGGAAGATGAAGTTGTTGACCTCAGTGGTGCAGTGGCAACAAGCAGTGCTCAGGTAGATAATGCCTTCGACCACAACAGCATAGTTTCCGCTGGCAGAACCCTGACACCTGATGCAATTGCCCTCAGTGGCACAGTGCAGCAGCGGGTGCTCAGGCACATTATACCACTACAGTGTATGGTGGAACGTCGTTCTCCACAGAAATCCATCAGTCTCGAAACCTTGTAGTCACACAGTAGTGACGATCGCAGAGCAGCAGAACAATTTGTCTCACTGCACTGCGCATGTCACAAACCATGTCCTCCAGCACCATTTGACAGTTAGGGCTCATTCCCTTGACAGGACACGTAACGTTAGCAGCAGTGTCGGTGGCGGTACTTTCAAAACCACTTTCCGAGTGGGATACATTCATCCTCGAGCAGGAGAATAAAAACACGGCCAAAAAACAACAAATGACATGCGGCAGATACTTAGCTGTATGTGAGTGTTTCAAAAGTTAAAATGTTAATCATTAAAAGTTAAAAATCTAAAGTGATAAAACAGTAAGCATGTTAAGCGTGAAAACGCAAAGAATGTAGAGTTAAGTTTTTCCTTCCAGTAATCAAGTAAACATTTTCTTAGCAGCAATATGGCGTAGTGATTTTTTTTCCTCAGAGAATGACGTTCCACCGCCCACACTATGAAAGTGCATAGAGACGGTTGACAACTGAGAGCATCTTTCACCTCGTTGGCACTATGACGAGATACCTGAGCTCCGCCTCGAGGTAATCCTTCATCATAGTGCCAACTCGGTGGAAGAATAGCCCTGTTGTCAACGTTCCCCATGCACTATCCTATATGACCTGAGTAGTGTAGTGGCAGCATGCAGCCCTCTGCCAGATGAGGAGGCAGACTTGATCGACCCCAAGGACTCCCAAAAACTGCAAGCACTCCTGGATCACTTGTTATTGAAACAAAAAAAAAATGTATTTCAGTAGAAAAGTAGCATTTCATAAAAAGAAGCAGAATTTGATGGCAGATAAGGACCGCTTGGCTCACCTAGTCTGCCCATTTCCCTACCTGATGCATAAGATGCAGATTCTGGTTAACCAACAGACTGCTTCCTCCTACACCCCACTAGAATCTGCCCAATTCTTTGAGGGCAAATTATTTGCCCTCGAAGCGTTGGGGTAGGTGCTTTCTTTCTTTGAGATGCTGCTTTGCTACTGAAATAAATGTTTGCAAATTTCGATAACGTGGTCCAGGGGTGCTTGCAGTTTTTTGAGTTCTGTGTGCATTTGAGTTTTTGCAGGCACACAGTACAAACAGCGGAGTGTGCTTTGGTTTGTTTGCATGTTACCTGGATATACCCAGAGGCCTTCTTCGA
Organism: Neoceratodus forsteri; assembly: GCA_016271365.2. Classification (NCBI taxonomy): domain Eukaryota; kingdom Metazoa; phylum Chordata; order Ceratodontiformes; family Ceratodontidae; genus Neoceratodus; species Neoceratodus forsteri. The sequence goes on from CM028137.1 coordinate 960,050,162, forward strand.
ATGGCAGTTTTTCTGTGGAAATTCCAAGATGGAGACCAGGCTGAAAACATGACATGTGACAGAGATATGGATTGATGAGAACAAAGAGAGCAAATGGAAGCAGAGCAGGAGTAAGGATATTCTATCAGTAGGCATTCAGCCTAGGAATGACTAAGGTTACAGTAGACTGGTACAGCTTAGGTAGGAAAATGGCTGACAGGTGGCCTAGGAGTTATTTTCTGCCAACACCTATGTTTCATTTGTAATGACCTCTTGATTTTTTTAACACAGAATTACATGTTCTTCGAAATGAGCTGAGGTGCAACTGCAATCCAATGGCAACAGTACACAGTGGCGAGACGTAAACTCTGGGACTCTGGTGTTAAAGGGATGCGCAGCATGACTACTCCATCTGAAGGGGCCTCTTTTTGTCACAGACCAGGGGGCTGAAATAAGTTCTTTCTCTTTTAAGAACTTTTTTTGTTTGCTTTAAAAACTGTTTGAACTGATATAACCACAGACAAGACTGAAACATTCCACCAAGTATGGTGCACATTTCTGAATAAGGCAACTGCACATGAAGACATCAAATAATATAGAATATCAGATCGTAAACAGAGGCAGAAAACTCATGAAGTGGAAGGTTGGTATGTGTCTTGCATCATCTGATGTGCAGTAAAGGCAGATAAAGGTCAGGAGGATTCAAGATAATGATATTAAGAGAACTGCAATAGTTATCACTATTGGCAGTCATGTATTCACTCACATAGGTGAATAGTATATGGTAAGAATGCAGTTTCTTAAATTTTCTTTTAATGTATATTGCTATATTCTTCTGTTTATTTAGTAGACTAATTTCTATTGGTGATATTGATGTTTATGGTATGATATAGGATTTAAAATCCCACACCCCTCTCACTGTTATCTCCTTCCAATTTCCCCTGCCAGCCTCCTTAAGCCCCCCTCCTATTTCTCAGCTCTCTCCTTGTCCTTTTTACTCTCTCCCGTTCCCCCACCCTATTTGCCTCCTCACATTCTCACCCTACCCCGCTCCACTCCTCCCCATCCCCTCCCCACTGATCCTGCCTATTACCCGCTACTGTCGCCTCCCTTAGCTTCCTATTCTTACCTCATGCACTTGTTATGAACATTTATTTTCGTATGTAATCTGACCCAGACACTCCTTGTATACTGTCTGGTGTATTGTATAAGTGCTTACCTACACTTCGATCCTGTTAAGAGCATTTTTGGTAAGTCATGTGCAGAAGTTAATCTAAATGCCTTACCTGTTATTAATATGACCATCCTGTCCAGACAAGGCCTTTGGCAGCTTATGTATTTGTGCATACCTGTAATTGCTAACTGTTAGTAATGTGCTTGTTTCGTCCCAACTTGTTCATTGTCCATGACGTGGAACCCTTGTAAAAGAGCACTTTGTGCTCAAAGGTGTTATCCAAAATCTTAATAAAAAATGTTCTATGCTTGTTAGTTGTTGATTAACAGTTGATTCAATAAAACTTTATAAAGTAAAATAAATTAAAAAAAAAAATGATCATAAAGTGCTACTTTAATGCCCTCGCCTGGAAACCCAACCGACCATGAACACATAGCCTCTCCCCCCATTACAGCTGAAAAAGTATTCTCAACTTCTCCCAAGACCAGAAAAATGACACAGCAACAATGCTTTTAGAAAAAGTTAATCTTTGCACTAAATCAGTTTAAAGAAGCAGAGAAAATCAAAGCATTTTGGGGGGGAATATATGATTTTGTTTCAACACAGAGAAAGATACCAATTCTGTGCAAGTTTCAGTTTCTTTATTTGCTAGAAACTGCAGAGCTAAAGTACAGGAAAAAATAAAACCTTTGGTCTATGGCTTATAACCCAACAGTATGAATAAATGAAGACTTTTAGTCCAGGAAGATGGCTTTATTTCCCTTCCAGTTCATCTGCACTATCACTTGTGAAAACAGTGAAGAGGACTGGTCCCAGTACTGAGCCCTAAGGCACCATGCTGGTCACTCTTCCATCCCTGTGGGCCCAAAATGAAGCAAGCTGCAGGCCTAGTGCAGTAAGCCTTACCTTGCAGCTGCTGTGTAAGGGGCCATCATGGGCACCCCATGAAGCAAGTTGCAGACCTGGTGCAGTAAGCCTTACCTTGCAGCTGCTGTATAAGTGGCCCCCATGGGCCCCTCATAAAGCAAGCTGCAGGCCTGATGCAGTAAGCCTTACCTTGCAGCTGCTGTGTAAGTGGCCCTCATGGACACCCCATGAAGCAAGCTGCAGGTCTGGTGCAGTAAGTCTTACCATGCAACTGCTGTGTAAGTGGCCCCCATGGGCGCCCCATGAAGCAAGCTGCAGCCCTGATGCAGTAAATGTTGCCATGCAATTGCTGCATAAGTGGCCATGTGTGCCCCTCATAAAGCAAGCTGCAGGCCTGACGCAGTAAGCCTTACCTTGCAGCTGCTGTGTAAGTGGCCCTCATGGACACCCCATGAAGCAAGCTGCAGGTCTGGTGCAGTAAGTCTTACCATGCAACTGCTGTGTAAGTGGCCCCCATGGGCGCCCCATGAAGCAAGCTGCAGGCCTGACGCAGTAAGTGTTGCCATGCAACTGCTGCGTAAGTGGCCCACATGGGTGCCCCATGAAGCAAGCTGCAGGCCTGATGCAGTAAGTCTTACCTTGCAGCTGCTGTGTAAGTGGCCATGTGGGCCCCTCATAAAGCAAGCTGCAGCCCTGATGCAGTAAATGTTGCCATGCAATTGCTGCGTGAGTGGCCATGTGGGCCCCTCATAAAGCAAGCTGCAGGCTTGGTGCAGTAAGCATTACCATGCAGCTGCTGTGTACATGGCCCCATTGGCTCCTTGCATAGAAACCTGCAGGCTTGACGAGTAAGTGTTACCATGCAGCTACTTTGTAAACGCGCCCGATGGATCTCTCATGAAACAAGCTGCAGGCCTGGTGCAGTAAGCGTCATTGTGAAGATGGTTTCAGATGTACAGTATTTTCAATCTATTAAAGTTGAAATGCAAAGCATACAAGGTAAGGAAATGAAAGGTTAGGGCTGAAGGTCTGGAATCTTGGCAAACAGGTAGTGTGGTGTGCCTAGAGGTTTCAGCAGTCATGCAAGGCAGGGCTGGCATTGCTTCAATGTCAGCACTGACTTGTCGCACAAAGCTAATGATACAGCAATGTATGCACGAAGCATGCTCATGTAAGGGTGACACCGACCCTGCTTTGCATGACCATTGAAACCCCAAAAACACCACACCACTGATCTGCCAAGGTTCCAGACTTCCAAACCTAATTTTTCATTTCTTAATTTTTGTTCATATTGTGTTTCCACCCTAATAAATGCAATATCATTTTTTTCCATTAGCATATATTATTGGGGCAGTAGTGTGGGGAATTGCAGAATCAGTTTGATGCAGGGAGTCAGAAGTCTAACACCTTATGGGTCACTCACACCAGAATCAAACTGGTGTGGGGAGATGGACAGCTAATACCTCCTGATGCACCCAAATCAGGATACATTTGGTGCAGAGAGTGGGAGGGATACACCATCACTGTGGGTCACTCACAGCAGACTGAATCTGGGAAGGGGAGACAGACAGTGAACAGCATCTAGGCCACCCACAGCAGAACTATCTAGTGTGGGGAAGTGGACAGCTAACACCTCCTAAGCCATTGACAGCAGAATCGATTTGGTGCAGTCGGATGGCTAAAACCATCCTTGGATACCCACAGTAGACTAAATCTGATGCAGAGAGTCCTGACAGCTAACACCTTCTGGGACTTCCACAGCAGAATCAATCTGGTGCAGAACTGAACAGTTAACACCTTCTGGGACACCTACAGCAGAATCGATTTGGAGCAGTGAGTTGGACAGCTAACATCTGCTAGAATGCTCACAGCAGAATTGTTCTAGAACAGTGAGTGAGACAGCTAATATCTCCTGGGACACCCACAGCAGACTTTGTCTGGAGCAGTGAATCAGCTAACATCTCCTGGGACACCCACAGCAGAATCTATCTAGAAAAGTGAGTGAGACAGCTAATATCTCCTGGGACACCCACAGCAGAATCGATCTAGAACAGCGAGTCAGACAGCTAACGTCTCCTTAGCCACCCACAGCACACTCTATCTGAAGCATCCACAGCAGTATCAGTCTAGAGAATAGTATAAGAGACTGCAAATAAACTTGATGTTCATGCTTCATAAATCCATGCAGTACAAATCTTAAACAGCACATTACCCACCTGACTGACTGTTAGGATGGGAGCTATGGGAGGCACGTGGTGCTGCCATGGATGTGCCCAGATAGGAACCTTTATGCATCAAATGTGGGACCATCCAGTAATTACAGAATGGTGGCAGGAGACAGAACAAAAATGTATAATGTTTTGGGGTTGTATGTTCCGCTCAGTCTGCTTGCAGTGATGTTAAAGAACAACACAGGTCTGGAACTAAATAAAATACAATGGAAAATAACAGCCTTTGTGATAATGGCTATATTACCAAGTGTCTCATCTTGCAAAACTGGAACCTGCGAAATCTTGAACTTATGAATGTTAATAAATGGTCTTTTCTAAAGACTTGCTTATAATTGGAAGATTACAAAGAGCAGCATGACTTTGGAGATGCTACATGGAATAACACTGCCCCCCCTCTACTGAGGCTTGATAAAGGAAATTAAGTTTAGGCCACAGCTGTACAGTGCGCTGTGTAACTAACAGGCTAACTAGTGATTTTTACATAGCTGGGAACTTTGTACCTATTAAAATATGAAATTATATAAAAACAAAAAAAGAATCACTCTGGTGTGGGGAGTTGCACAGCTAACAGCTCCTGCCAGCCACAGCAGAATTAATCTGGTGTGGGGTGTTAGATAGCTATCACCTTCTAGACCACCTGCAGCAGAATCAGTCTGGTGTGGGGAGTTAGATAGCTATCACCTTCTAGACCACCTACAGCAGAATCAGTCTGGTGTGGGGAGTTAGAAAGTTGTCACCTTCTAGACCACCTACAGCAGAATCAGTCTGGTGTGGGGTGTTAGATAGCTATTGCCTTCTAGACCACCTACAGCAGAATTATTCTGAATTGAGAAGCTGGATGCTAACAGCTCCTGAGCCACGGAGTTAGACGTCTAACATTTCTCGGACCACCCACAGAGCTATCTATCTGGTGTGGGTAGTCAGATAGCTACCAGCTCCTACACCACCAACAGAAGAATCAACCATGTGAGAGAAGTGAGATGGCTCACACCTCCTGTGCCACCTACAGTAAAATAAGTCAAATGTGGGAATCTGCTGGCTAAAACATCCAGGCTAACTGCAGAAGAATGGATCGGGTGTGGTAAGTCAGACGGCTAACTACTTCTATGCCACCCACAGCAGAATCAAGTTAGTGAGAAGGAGAGCTACAGCAAATCAGTCTGGTGTGAGGTGTCAGAATGTTAACAGCTCCTGGGCCACCCACAGCAGAATGAATCTGATACAGTACAGTTCACATTAAACTTATCTTACAGTATATCCAGTTAGCAACTCGTTCTGTTTATATGATTGTAATAGTTGATAGTTTCTTGGTTTCTTTTCCCCCTCAACTACAGAACATGTCCCTCAAATGAATATGTATTCAGGCAGTTTATTCAGAGCTCAGCTGACAAGCAGAAATGAGGGATTAAGAGATTTCCTATGAAGAGCTTCAGCATCTCAGGTGCAAACAAGCTGTTAATTGCTTGCACAATAAGTTTAATGTAAACTGTACTGTACAGGGAGTCTGATGGGTAAAATCTCCAGGGCTACACACAACAGTATCAATCTGGTACAGAGTCAGACAGCTAACTCCTCTTGGGACACCCACAACAGAATCAATCTGGTGTAGGTAGTCGAACAGCTAACACATTCTGGGCCACTCGCAGCAGAATTGGTAAGATGCTTGGAGTCAATGATTAGCACCCCCCCCCAAACCACCCCAGTAAAGTCAGTCTGGTGTAGGAAGTCAGACAGATACCTCCTGGGCCGTCCACAGCAGAATTGGTCAGGTACAGGGAGTGGGCTGACTACATGTCCTAAGCCACCCAAACCAAAGTCAGTCTGGTGTGGGAAACTGGAGGCCAACTGCTCCTGCGCCACCCACAGCAGAATCAATCTGGTGCAGGGAATCACTGGATCACCTTGAAAATGAGTTCGCTCAATGGTGTTTTATCCACTTCATGGCATTGTCCTGAATAAAATATATTACTACTACTACTACTAAACAGCTATTATCTCCTGGGCCACCCATAGCAGAATTATTCTGATGTGGAGAGTCGATGCAAACACCTCCTGGACCACTCCCTGGAGAATCAATTTAGTGGGGGAAGTCAGATGGCTAGCACCTCCTGGGTCCCCCACAGCAGAACCAATGTTTAATATTTACACTAAATTTGCAAAATATAAAAGAAACTACAGAAAATACGACACTAGAAAACTGAACAAATAAACAATTTTAAACACAAAGAATTACAGAGAAAACTTTGAGCGCCCAAGTAAAGCAACAGCTTTGTTAGTAGGCAAAAAAAAAATGTCAGCATATACTTTTTTTTAGCACTGATATGTTTCTGACATAATTAGATTTATCATCAGTATATATTTATTTCTGTTTTGGGGGGGGGGGTTGCCACCTTCCGTGCCTCCAGGAACACCACTCTTTCAGACCCTTCACTGTGCCTCAACTCTGTCTGCAGACTCACTTTCACTGGCACTATCCACAATCAGATCCCAGTTTTGTCCTCTTGGTGCTCAAGTCAGTTCTATCCCTCCCCAGGGGCTTCTACCTCCCACAGAGGCGAAGGTGGAGAGAGAGAAGCACACTGCTAAAGTCACTACTGGGCACCAAGGGCTAGGTAGCAGACAGGCCGCTGAAGAGGACTGGGTAATGTGGGGGGAGTGCACAAGGAGGCTGCCACACAAGGGTTCCTGTACCAACATTTTAGCATGTTCTTCCCATCTAAAGCATGTACCATGTCAGCATCTTAGGAGTGGGGCCTACCATCATGTGGGCACCCGCACCAGCAATGGCCCCACACAGCTGCCACTCTGAGTGTGGCATGTCTCCCCCTCCCACCAGGAATGCCTTGCAAATGCTCTTTCATCCTTCCTGTCAGCCTTCACTCCTGACCTATTCCCTGCTGGCTTCCACTCCTGACTTCTCTGGTGTTCCATCCTCCCTGCCAGCCTTCACTTCTAACCCCTCTGGTGTTCCATCCTCCCTGGCAGCCTTCACTCCTAACCTCTCTGGTATTCCATCCCCTCTGCCAGCCTTCACTCCTAATCTCTCTGGTGTTCCATCCTCCCTACCAGCCTTCACTCCTAACCTCTCTGGTGTTCCATCCCACTGCCAACCTTCACTCCAGCCCTCTGTGGTGTTCCGTCCATCCTGCAGGCCTCATCTCCTAACCTCTCTGGTGTTTTTAAAACAACTTTTATTATTAATTGTACAATTAATAACTTAAGTCATTAAAGATGGCTGCCACTAGCAATTTTTAAAAATACCTTCCATTGAGGTTACTTTTCAACTTTACCTACTGGATTCATACTGTGGATGTGTTAGGAGGGTGTCAGCACAGATTTCTAATGGTAAACAGCAAAGCACCACACCAAAATGTTTAATTTATTTATAATGACTGTGGTCTGAAAAACAGGGACTTTAGAACAAACTTTAAAACTGCATATCTCAGTTCAGGAGGGAAATAAAATGAAAAGGAAAATGGATGTACTGAGATTTTTGCTAGAAATGCATTACTGCTAAAAAACTAGACGTAAGGAATAATACTCGCCAAGGTGTCTGAGTGTGCTGTGATGTACAGATGCCTCAACAACATTATGAGGCACGAGGTGTATGCTGAGTGCCTTGAACCACTTCAGAAATCTGTATATCAGCACACCGGGACACCTTGAAGGGTATTATTCCTCTTATAAAATAGGTCCTAAATGGATTTTGTTTTAAACAGCTTTTTACTTCTCCATTGCCCAGGGTTTTATTTAATCCAAAAATTGATTAGCGTTTTGCTCATAAAAGTGCTAAAACATTGTGAAAATGCATAGCATCTGCCTCACTGTGTTTAACGAACAGAACACTTCTAGAAAACCTAAATAAATACTTTCTGTACAGTTAGCATTGTCCCAAGGAAAAAACTGCTAATCAATTATTTAAAACCCTGATTGCCACCTATGCTATACCATTGGGCCCGTGACCCAGTAGCTCCCAACCCTTTCAGCCCCTCCTCCCCACTGGTGGGGATCGACATGGAGCAGGGTCCAAGAGTGCTGGTGACCGTCACACGTGGCAATGGAGAGACACAGGCTTTTTCTTCTCCTTTTTGGGTGGCACAGATGTGCGATGAGCACATTATGCCAGCTCCACCTTTGTGGAGATGCTCCCGGTGCTCTGAACATGCACCCTTCTCCAGTGTGGCTCACACGCACCACCATCTGGATTCCTCCAACTAGCAGTCGAGTGGCGAGGCATGAGATCCCCCCTCCCCAAGGGAGGAGAGCAGTGCTACGGATTCACACTCCTCCCTCTCCCAGCCAACCCCTGAGTGACCCGTGTCTGTTCCCAAACCTGGGTCACTAGTGTGGGACAAGGTAAGGTGCCCACGGTGCTTCAGCCCTCAACACCACTGGTCTGGCTTAAATAGATTTTTTAAATTATAAACAGTCATTTAGTTCTGAACTGTCCAGATATGCTCTAATAATCAATCAGGTAATCCTCTCAGCCAATCAGATCACTGGATTTCATGACCTATTTTGTAAGATGAACTGTTTTTCTGATAACAAATCGTCTGCTTTAAATCTGATTTTTTCACTCCACTAGCCTTTTAGTAAACAGACTTCTCTGCTATGCAAGCATGCGATTTAAGACACCAACTCTCCTTTTAGAACAGTGGACATCTGGTATTGTGTCTGGCTCCAAAATCTCTCTGTTATAGTGAAGACTCCTGTGGATATACCCTTCAGGGCCGGTCCGCCTTGCTGCATCACTTGGCAGGTTCAGCCTACTTCCTACTATAACATTCTACAGAATTCTCGTAGAATCACCCATTTGCTTTTACAAGACTAACTGGTGTGTACCAGTTTGACTCCTGCTGTTGGCCATGTTAACTGGGAGCCTTTCTCTAAAACAGCCCATTACTTTAACTACCTGCCATTATGTATCCAGCTGTTCTAACAGGTGGAAGACCATTGTGATCTGGCTTGTTTGCAGACATTCAGCTCTGTTGTATTCATATTCAAAATGGGGTACTGTAGCTATTAATCACCCTAAACAATGCCTGCTTGACCAAGGTGATTTTCAATGAGGCATACTTATAGTTGGACACCAAGCAATAAATAAATAAACTATTTTCCTGTACAGTCTGTATAATACTTGTTACATCTACCCCACCAAACAAAATTAAACGGTGTCTCCTTGGTGACCGCCAAGAGGCATGCTTCATGTGAAGGCGGTCAGACCCGTTCTCTAGGACTGATTCTCACTCTCTGGTTTTTAGTACTGCCAGGACAGCTGATCTGCAGTGGCATGATGGGAGTCACTGTGGTGCTGGATTAACACATTATATTCATGTTGCATCAGACTGCTTGTGTTATAATTACACTGACAAATAATAAATCTTGTTACAAACAAACATAAAGAACAAAAAAGCGCTAACATTGTGATGTTACAAATACACGTGACAATCCGGGGTTTAATAGCCACCTTTGTTTCAGGACTTTGCCAGGTACTTCCTAGTCCCTTCTGATTTGAAGAAAACAATTACTGTTGGACTTCTCAATCACCACACGTTTGTTGGAACACCTGTTACTTTTGTCACCTCCTCCCAATATGGAAAAGTAACCATGTCACACTGTAAGCACCATTCATTCTCCAAACTGTCCTTCTCTGGGCTTACATGTCCTTTTTTTTAACCCCCCAGAATTCCATAAGGTACTAAGAACAGCACTGATTCAAATCCCCCTAAAGACTACTCTGCAGCTCAGCTGTTTCATGTGAACAAATAATTTTTTGTCACCTAATTATTTTGTGACACAAAAATCAGCAATGCTTCTTAAACATGGCAAGGCCCGCGGTGCCCACTACCATCTTGTGTGTATATGGCACGCTTCCACTGCTCACTCTGTACTGATCTGCAGTGCTAAACAATGGTGTACTAGCAGCACACATCAGAACAGCATGAGCAGTGGTAGCACACGGTATACAAAGCCGGCTTTGCAGAGTAAAGGAGGAATCATTCATTTAGGTCACACAGAGCTAGCAGGGTGAGAAACAAATGTTGTAGATATAGAACAGCTAATTAGCAGGGTAGGTGGTGGTGGTGGTGGGGGGTTACTTTTTGCAGTTCTTCTTTTAAAGTGCACCCAGTTTCTCACTGTATGATGTGGTCTCTAACCTTGTGCTGTTTTTGGGTTTGGGAGATCGTACCCAAGGTGCTCCATAGGTACCCAAACAGCCATGCGGTTTCACAGTGATGTCAGTCATGCCAGGCTTCATGACAGCTGTCTCATCAATGAAGGCAATGCTTAGCATCTCATGCAGTGTCTACCAATATAACCCAGTCTGATTTATTTTCAGAAAACATCAAACAGGACCTGGATCTGGAACAGTGATGCACCGCAAACAGGCACCAACCGACTACCCACCAAACCTTTCGAAAGCCCACAAAGTGCACAATCAGGGGGTGTATGCATAAATCTAACCAGCACCTCCCTTACCCCATATGAGCTCAGGTCTCTGTTCATGCAACTTCACTGCAGGTGGGGATCGGGTTTGACAGAGCACGTATAGAGAAAAGTAGGTCTGGCTTTCAAGGTGTGGTTGGCTGTGAGAGGGCTTGAATCTTTGCTGACAAAGCATGCTGTCAATCTGTGTCATTCATTTACACCACAGTAAACAATGTTCATGTCAATCAAGGCTGCAGGAGCAAGGGTGCTGCTGGTGGTGGTGGGGGTACTCAGGATGAGTAAATTTCAGGCAGGGACTCGCTACCAGTTTGACTCCTTGAATTATTTCTCACAGTCTGTGGAGTCTTCATCACATCGCCTCATCACTGCCAGGCAGGAAACCTATGGAAAGAAAACCACAGAGAGGAAACATGTCAGTGGAGGGGCTGCTGTCTGCAAGGAATGTAATCTTAATTATCAGTGCTGAGACAGAAGATACACAAGAGTCCAAAGCAGAGGGGACACAAATGTTGATGGCCGCACTGGTTTCAAAAACCTTTGCATTAGTGGTCAGGGCATATCAGCAGGCAGAACCACCAGGGGGCAGTACACAGTTGTCTGAATAAGGTTTTATGTGATATGGGTACGTTTTTTAAGTTGCCGACCAATAAGAGTGACTAAAAAAACTGCTTGAAGACAACACAGTGAGCAACATAAGATCTATGACATGCAAAACCGTAACAGTCGCAAAAATCCTGTAACCAAATGTAAAATTAACTTTTTATGCACATGCCAGCCTCAAGACCCCAACTTAAGGATTCTTAACTCCGTGGGGGAGCTTAGGAAAAAAATAGAAAACCCAAGGGTAAAAAACACTTCTCCCACACCAGGACCCGAACCTAGGTCCTCAAGCTCCACAGGCAGTGGCTCAAGCCACTGCACCAAATGGCCAGCATGGTAGGGCTTGGCCACACAAATCAGGATATCCTGCTTGAATGAGTGCAGCTTACTGCTACACTCACTCTGAAAGTCCATATCGGTGTTTTCTCATACTCGCTCTTTTTACAAGCGGTTTTATTGAGTCGCTCAAATTGAGACGCTCAATAAAACATGCTCATATCACTGTATACCTCTGAATAATACTAATAAACTGAATTCATTTATTACACTTGGTGAGTAAGCAGCCCTTCTTTCTTTATGTATTGATTTCAAACATTTTACATGGCTGGTTAAGGCGTACCAGCAGTACCATTCAAAAAGAAAAAAACAAAACTGATTTGCGATCGTCTCAGTTCAGTTCCTAGTGTATGACACCAGGGTCTGAAACTAGCACCTACCCACACACCAGCCAAATGATGTTGGGTTGGGCCAAGGCACAGTTCCTTTAGCTAGCCGTGCGGGCTTGTATTGGAGGAGGAAAGAATTTACATACAAACATGCGAACGTGCCAGCAGAAACAGACCACTGGTCTATCTATGTCTGCTCGAGTGTGCAGCTAGCACCCCTAGTTTGTAGCTGCCCCCCCTTTGTCATCCCACTGCCGCCCCCCACCTCCCTCACCCTCACTCTCCCCTGTTCCCTGTCCCATGCCCTTTTAAAGCTGTTCACAGATTTACATGATACCACCCATTCTGGTAGTGCATTCCATTTTGCTACCAACCCCTCTGTGAAATAGTGTCTCCTCATTTCCCTCCTAACTCTTCCCCCCTCTGTTCTTAGCCCATGCCCCTGGTATCCCTTCCCCCCTTAGCTTAAAGACCCCAGCCTTACTGATTCCCCTCAGATACTTGAATGTCTCTATCATGTCCCCCCTGTCCCTTCTATCCTCCAGGGTGTACATATTCAGGTCTCCCAGCCTGCTGTCATAGTCTCTCCCTTCCATTCCACATATCATCTTTGTTGCCCTCCTCTGCACCCCTTCCAGTAGCCTGATATCACGCTTCAGGTATGGCCTCAAAACTGCACACAATACTTCAAGTGTGGCCTTACCAGTGACCTTTAGAGGGGCAAGATCACTTCTCTTTGCCTGGATGAAAAACCCCTCGCTATGCACCCCAGCATTTTGTTCACTTCTGCAGCTGCTCTCCTGCACTGGTCAGTATTGTTCATGGTCCCTGTTACCATTACCCCTAGGTCCTTCTCCTCCTCAGTAATCCACAACTTAACCCCCCCCCCAGCCAGTATTCTTTTCTTGGGTTCTTCACCCCAAAGTGCATAACCTTACACTTCTTTGCATCGAACCCCAGCTGTCACCTCTCTGACCACTCCTCTAGCTTGCTTAGGTACCCCTGCAGCTGCTTCCATCCCTCCTCTCCATCCACCACTGCTCCCATTTTGGTGTCATCTGCGAACAAACTTATCTTGCTCACCACCCCATGAGCAATGTCTGACATGAAGAACCCAAACAATACTGGTCCCAGCACAGAGCCCTGTGGCACCCTGCTCATCACCGGATTCGGAGTTGAGAGCTCCCCTTCCACTACCACCCATTGCAGCCTCCCACTCAGCCAACTTGTAATCCAGTTCATCATTTTTGCCCCTGCCCCTACCCCAGTTAGCCTCCCCCCAAGCCGCCCATGAGGCACTGAATCGAAGGCCTTGCTGAAGTCCACGTAAAGAACATCCACCGCATGACCCATATCCAGTTCACCTGTCACCCAGTCATAATATTGTATCAGGTCGGTTTGACAAGACTTCCCCGAAATGAACCTATGCTGCATCACATCCTGGAGGCCATTGTCTTCCAGGTACGACACCAGTCTTTCCTTTAGTTTCATTTTCATGAGTTTGCACTCTATGGAGGCGAGACTTACCGAAGATAACTACCCGGTTCATCCCTTGGCCCGCTCTGGTGTAATGGCACTACATGTGCCATCCTCCAGTCCAGTGGCACACATCCCGACTCCAGTGAGGTGCTGCACAGATCCGCCAGCAGTTCTGCCAACACCTCTTCCATCTCCCTCAGCACCCTGGGGTGGATACCATCTGGCCCTGGTGCCTTGTCTACCCTCAATGCTCTCAGTCCCTGTAGGGCTCACCTTCCTCAATACTTCCATCTGTCGCCTCCTCTCCCCACCCCACCCTCCCAGCCCATGGTGGTAGTGGTCTCCTTTTCTTCCATGAACACTGAGCAAAAAGTATTCATTCAGTGCTTCTGCCTGCTCCTCCCCTTTAAAATCCACTCCCACCCTTTTATCTTCACTTTGTCTCCTTGTACTTTTCTCCCTAATGTATCTGAAAAGTCCCCCCTGTTAATTCCTGTGCTAATCCCAGCCCCTCTGGACTTGGCTTTCTCACTTTTCTGGTCACCTCCCTGGACCATCTTGCATACTCCTCCCTGTCCCCTTCCTTCCCCATCCTCCTATACCTCTGGTGCACCTCTCGATTTGCCCTCACCACCTCACTGTTCAACCAGCATGGTTTCCTTGCTCTGCTTCTCTTACTCTGTGTCTTGGTGCAGGCTTCCGTTGCCTTTGTAATCCCACATTTAATAATATCCCATTTCTGCTCCATGTCTGTCTCCTGCCTTACATACTCCAGTTTCCCTTTCAGTACTTCATTATATAACTCATGGAGGACCCGCTAGAACCATGTGTGGGCCATATATGCAGAATTTTAAAAAAGGGACATTTTCCACTTGAAATAGAGGTATCTGTTTATTTCACAATATAAAAATCTGTTTTTTATTCTTTAAACTTATTCTAAGAGATATAGTGATGATTTATGTTTAACAGCTCCTAAATGCACCCTAGCTAGACTGGACCCCCCTATTCTGTCACTGTACCCTTGACTTCCCTCCCCATACTCTACACTGCACCCTTTACACCCCCTCCCACCCAGAGGGCAGATGACTCTCCCACTGTGTCTCCCTTATCGCTAAATTCTGGTTTGGAACTCTCCCTTCATGCAACGCCTCAGATCCCTACACTTCTGTCCCCACCCCTCTTCCTAGTTCCTCTGTAACTCTTATGCACACTCTTTCTCCTCCCATATGCTAAATCCACTGCTGGTCAGGTCACCTTCTTGTACAGGTTTCACTGGCTTTGGTCCAACCTCCCCTTTCTGATCCATTCCTCGTATCCCTCCACCCTTCAGGACCTGCTCCATGACTACCTGCCTCCAGTCTTTTCCTGCCTTCCTCTGGTTGAGGCTTGCTATTCATTTGGTGAAGAGTGACTATATGCACCTTTAAATTTTTTTTTTTTTTTGTACTTTCTTTTTATCCCCTCCTTACTGCCCACTCGGTCCATTCCTTCGGACTGATCAATCCCCCGTAATCCCTCCCATAGCATCTGCCCCTAGAGTGCCAGGCTTTACTCCATTTTCTCCCTACCTCACTCTTCTGTCTTCCAGAGAGCCTGCACAGCGGGGTCTGCCCATAGGTAGGTAGGTGATTGGGGTAGGGATTGGTCATTATCCTGGCCTGAGAGGGTGTTTTTCCACTTTTCGTCCCTTGGTCCCTCCTTCCCCTGAGGACGTTGGCACAGAGGACTGAAGTCCAGACAGATGGCATGCTGATACATGCTGTTATCAAATGCCCACAATGTCCTCCCCACCCTGACTCCGAGGAGCCATCTAGTGCCCCAATGCCCGTGCTTCCACCAGCACCGGTGCGTCAGGTGCTCAGAGCACCTCAGGATCCCACCCCAGGAGGAGAAGAGCATCTGTTGGAATGCTCGATCCTCATCCTCCCCTCCGACCCCCGGTGACCTAAGTCTGTTCCTGAACCTGGGTCACCAGCGTAGAGTGAGGTGTGGCATCCAGTGCCTCAACTATCAGCGCCACCAGGCCGGCCACCCTGAAATATTTGTTTGAACTTTTTAGCTTTATTGCATGTTATTTTTATTGTACTGCCTTGTAGGGGAGGAACAGTCAGGGTGCTTCGAAGGAAGGAGGGGGCCACTAGAGGGCATGGGTGGAAGCTGAAGGGGGGAAGATTCAGGGGTGAAAGGAGGAGGTGCTACTTCACTGAGAGGGTGGTGGAGCTATGGAATGCGCTGCCTAGGGGGCTGGTGGAGGCAGAGACAGTGGAGAGGTTCAAGAAACATGGGAAACATAGAATTTGACGGCAGATAAGGACCCTTGGCACCCAGTCTGCCCATTTCCCTACCTACTGGATAAGCTGCAGATCCTAGTTAACCAGCAGCCTACTTCTTCCTACCCCAACCCAGCAGAACTGCCTTATGACTATCCCATGCATGCTTGAATTCCACCACTGATTTTGACTCCACAACTCCTCCGGAAGGCCGCTCCATGCATCCACAACCTCTCTGTGAAAAATACTTCCTTAAATTACCTCTGAGCCGCCTCTATCTTCAAATTGTGCCTCTTGTTCTTGCACACCCTTTTTTGAAAGATGCTACCCTCTTGGACTTTGTTGATTCCCTTGAGTGCTTGAAAGTTTCTATCATGTCCCCCTCCCTCCTTTCCTCGAGGCTATACATATTAAGCTCCTTAAGTCTCTCTTCATATGTCTTCCGATGCAGACCCTGCACCATTTTAGTTGCCTTCCTCTGGACAGCTTCCATCCTGTCTATGTCTTTGCAGAGATTAGGTCTCCAGAACTGCACACAGTACTCCAGATGGGGTCTCACCAGCTGTCTGTACAGAGGGATAATAACTTCCTGTTTTCTACTGGTGATGCCTCTCCCTATGCATCCCAGTATCCCCCCAGCCCTCCTTGCTGCCCTCTCACATTGCTTGCCCATCTTTAGGTCATCTGACATGACTACCCCCAGGTCCCTCTCCATTCCCCATTATGTACTCTTCCCTGGTTTTTGTTTCCCAAGTGCATTACCTTGCACTTCTTAGCACTGAATCTAAGCTGCCATACATTTGACCATTCCTCTAACCTTGCCAAGTCCCTTCTCATCCTTTCCACCCCACCCTGTGTATCAACTCTGTTGCAGATCTTAGTGTCATCTGCAAGAGACATACTTTTCCTTCCAGTCCTTCTGCAATGTCGCTTATAAAGACATTGAAGAGGAGCGGTTCTAATACTGAACCCTGCAGTACCCCACTAGTAACCCTCCTTTCTTCTGAGTGGACTCCATTTACTATTACTCTCTGTGTCCTATTCTCCAGCCAATTCTTTACCCAGGCTGTCATCTTGTGACCCACACCCAGGCTGGCTAACTTGTATATTAATCTTTTGTGTGGGACTGTGTCAAATGCCTTGCTAAAGTCTAGGTAGGCCATATCCACAGCCCCTCCCTGATCTACTACTTTGGTCACCCAGTCAAAGAAATCTATCAGATTCGTCTGGCATGACCTTTCCGCTGTGAATCCATGCTGCCTAGGGTCCTGTGCCCTTCTGGCCTCTAGATACTCAACAATTCTTTCCTTTAGAAGTGATTCCATCATTTTCCCTATCACTGAGGTTAAACTGACAGGTCTGTAGTTTCCTGCCTCTGTCTTGCTCCCACGTTTGTGAAGGGAAATCACATCCACCCTCCTCCAGTCCTCAGGTACCACACAGTCCTCCCATGATTTATTAAAAAGTGTAGTCAGTGGTGTTACTATTCTTCCCTTAGTTCTTTTAGAATTCTGGGATGAATCCCATCAGGCCCCATTGCTTTGTCCACCTTTCAGTTTTAAGAGTTCTTTCAGAACCCTTTCTTCTGTAAATGGGCCGTATCAACTTCTGTATCCAGCGTGTTACTACTGTTTGTTTTATGTACCTCCCCTCTTCCTTTGTAAATACTGAGCAAAATATTTGTTTAGTATCTCTGCCTTTTCACAGTCTCCTCTGCCCACCTCCCACCCCTATTAAGCCTCACTATCCTCCTCCCTTGGTCTTCCTTCGCTCCCTGATGTACCTATAAAAGGTTTTATCCTTCTTAACTGAGTTGGCTATCTTTCCTCGGTTTGGGCCTTTGCTGTTCTGACTGCCTTCCCAGCTTCCTTTGCTTTAACTGATACAGTTCTCTGTCCTGCTCCTTCTACGATTCCTTGTACTTCCTGAATGCTTTATTTTTCTTGAACCTTCACTGCCACTTCCTTTGAGAACCATAGTGGTTTCTACATCGCCTTGTTTTGTTTATTTGCTTCACACAAGGCTTGTTACCTCTGTGATGGCAGTTTTTATTATTCCCATTGTTCTTCCACCCCTCCTTCCTGCCCATTTGCTAGTGCATTCCTTAGGCACTCACCTATTTTGGCAAAGTCAGCCTCCTAAAGTCCAGTACTTTGTCTTTGTATGGCTTGACTCTATTGTTGTGTTTATTGTGAACCATACTGTTCGATGGTCGCTAGTTCCCAGATGGCTACCCACTTCTACATCTGTGATCCTCTCTCCATCTCCATTTGAGAGAATCAAGTCTAATATTGCTCCCTCTCGAGTGGGCTCCAGTACTAGTTGTCTAAGGCATGCCCCCTGTAGGGGGTGGGACAGGTACAGGGGAAGGGTTCTGGAAGCAAAATCCAATGCAGCAAGAATATCTGGAACTGGGAAGGGAGAAGCCAGAGAAGGCAAGGGGGACAGCAAGGTCAGCACCCAGGGTGGGGACTGACCAAACGAGCAGACACAAAAGACCGTTAGGCCTATTCTGCTGACATTTTAGTATGTTAGTACCTGATTATTTTTGTAACTTGGTTTGTGATGTACAGTAATTGTAATTTGAAGCAGCAGAGCATTTTAATGGGGAAACTTCTGACCTATACATTTGTACTCTATTTTAGATAGCCACTTACCTCCTGTCTCCTAGGATACCCATTTTGCCCATGCTGAGTCTGGTTTAGCACTTTGTTTTACATTGGAAATAATTAAAGAAGTGATCCTTTTAATATGGTTTTCCACAAGGTTTTTCAGGATTCTCAGCTGTTTCGTAAATGGTCATTAGTAAACATCACTAAGAGAGCTACCATTAGTCTAATTTGGGATTCATTGGGTCACCATAGCTGCAAAGCAGGACAGACGCAGTGGGCCTGAGTGCCCTTATCTGCTGTCAACTTCTATGTTTCAGTTGTGTTCTTGTTACTAAAATGAACTCGCATGCAACAGGCACTGCTCTCTGACCTTATGGGACATCAGGGTGAACTCCAAGTTACAAAACTAAACATGATGAACTAGCATGCAACAGACACTGCTCTCTGACCTCATGGGACACTGGAGACATCAGGGCTAACTCCAGGTCACAAAACTAAACATGATGAACTAGCATGCAACAGACACTGCTCCCTGACCTTATGGGACATGGGGACATCAGGGCTAACTCCCATACTATGTGTACATCATGTACCAGAGACCATTCCCACACCAGCACTGTTTCTCTGCATACAGGAAATGAGTGGGTACCTCAGCCCAGCGTGACATCACCACCAGCAGGAGTGGCTCAGAGTGAGGACCCCAATGAGAGTAGAAGGTATGGAACCGGGAGGGTGGCTCAAGGGTCCTGGCTTCCCACTTTGTCCCCACCTGGGGAGAGGGGTAAGCCACTGTTCCATGGGCGGTCCCTCCAAGCTCGCGATGCAGTGGTTGGTCGGTGACAGTGCCAGGGCTTGAGGTGGGGAATAAAATAGAAATTAAAAAAAAAAAAAAAGACAAGAGGGGCTCTGCCCCTGATTAGCAAGGGAGGTGTGTGGGTGGCACTTGTGAGACCAGTGGCAGACTGTAACTATAGGCCAGTTAGTCTGACCTTTACTGTGGAGAAACAACTCAAAGCTATTAACAAGGTGCAGATGGTGGAATTCACTAAGAAAAATAATCTAACGTTATACGATGCAGCATTTATTTGTAAAGGGGAGGTCATGTCAGAGTAACCGCATCAACTTCTTCAGCTCGGTGCTGTAAGCAGTGGAGAGTGGCCAGGCTGTAGATGTCCAATGCTTAGACTTCAGTAAAGCATTCAACTCGATGACGCACAGGAGGTTTGTGAAAAAGCTGAGAGGGGCCTGGGTATTTGGGGGGGGGGGCTTATCAAACTGGATAAGCTACTGATTGGGCAACAGGGCACAAAGGGTGGTGGTAAATGCAATTCAGCGATATTCTTCAGTGTGTTCATCTGAGACACAGAATTGGGCATACAGGGAAAGATTAGCCTGTCTTCAGATGATGCAAGATATGGGGCTGAGGGGATATGGAGGGCAGGGTTAAAGAAATAAAGAGGGACAACAAAGAGGTTAGAGAAATGGTCCAGGGTCTGACAGCTCAAATTCAATGTGAAAAAATGCAAAGTTATTCATGTTAGTAAAAAGAGCCCCAAAGCGGAGTACTGGAGTGGAGGTGTCACAGTAATCTAAACAATGTTTGTGTGCAAGTGCAAAATCGTGCACCCAGGGCACAGGAATCCAGGATCTGAGTATCGGATGGGAGAGAGAGAGAAGTACAGCCAGTCATGACACCACAAAAGGGACCTTGGGGTTATCATATCTGCTGATATCAAAGTGGCAAGGCAGTGTCACAAAGTCAGGAGTAGGGCCGCTGGGATGCATAGGGAGAGGTATCTCCAGCAGGAGGAGGGAGGTGGTGTTACTATCATGCTGCTTGCTGGTGACACTCCACCTGGAGTACTGTGTCCAGTTCTGGAGGCCACAGCTTAAAAAGGACACAGACAGGGTGGAAGCAGTCCTGAGGAGGGCAACAAAGGTGGTGCATGGATTGCATCAAAATCCCTATGAGGACAGACCGAGGGATTCCAACATGTATACTCCAGAAGAGAGGCGAGCAAGAGAGGACATGATAGAGACAAGTACTTCATGGGGTGAACAAGGTACAAGCAGGGAATCTCTTTCAAATGAGAAAGAGCACCAGGACCAAATGGCATGCGATGAAGCTGGAAGGGAGGAAGTTTAAGAGGGATGCAAGGAGTGGTGGACACCTGTAACAGACTGCCAGCAGAAGGGGTGTAGGTGAAAACAGCAGGGGACTTCAAGCATGCATGGGATAGACATAGCAATTAGGCAGGGAGGAGGGAGGGTCACTGGCAACCAGTTAGGGTCTGCGGAGACAGAATAGGCAAGGATCATTTGGGCAGACTTGGTGGGCCAAGTAGTCCTTTCCTGACGAAAAATTCTGTGTTTCTATATGTATTAATTCAGACCCTTGTAATGCTGCAATAAAACCCCCTACTACTACCACTACCACTAAGGGCCTCTTTGTTTTTTTCTAGAAACAGGTTCAAATTGATACGGTTTTCAAAGGGGTCCAGTGTAACAACCCATGCACGATTGCTTATGCTTTTATTTTTACTTTACTGACCTAGATTATTTTATCCCTGCTTCCTCTTCCCCACTCTCCTTCTACCTTACTTGAACAGTCTTCATTCTCTCCTCTCGCTGACACCTTCACATTCTTTCAAAGGCAGTTATCCGAAGGGATATCCTGAACCCCCCCCCCAGGTGTCGGCCCTGGTCCTAATGGCCTACAACCGAGGATGCTCCAACTGCGTGCCTCAGTCTTTGCCTCACCTATCTCTCACATCTTCAGTCTTTGTCTTACCTCTGGTGTGGTTCCTGAAACCTGGAAAATTGTCAAGCTTATCCCTTGCACAAAAAGGTGACCCTAAACATTTTAACAACTGCCGACCCACTGACCTATTGCCAGTGTACTAAGTATGCTACTTGAAAAGGTGGATGCCACACTGCTAATTATCTGCAACAATATAACCTCCTGGCCTCAAAGCAACAAGGTGTCAGAAAGGGGCACAGCACTCCCGTTGCTCTTGTTCAACTGCCCAATGACTTCAAAAGGGCCACAGACAAAGGCTCACCTAATGGAGCCATCTGTTGGCCTCTCCAAAACCTTCAGTTTCATTAACCATAACTTAGTGCACTCCAAACTGATATCTCCTGGCCCCTCTCCTATGTGGTGGCTTGGTTTGTCAGCTATCTCTCAGACAGATCACAATTTAAGTTCAGTGAAGCTAGCTCCTCCCCTGCTCCTATTAAACTTGGTATTCCCCAGGGCTCTATCCTTAGTCCTCTGTTTTTCTCCCTCTTTATTAATGACCTTCCTTCAGTTACTACCTCTTTCTTTCTATCATGTATGTGGATGACATAGCTCCCTTCTCAGTTTAAAATAAACAAAGAAGTAGCACTGTTAGAAAATACTTGCAACATTTTGACGGTGTTCTTCAGCAGTGGTGGGCTGATAAGCGCTTGACAATTGCAGAAAGAACTGAGGCATGCTGGGACTGCCCATGTTATGCAAGCACTGATGAAGCACATCAAAGTGGGTGGCCCCAGTCTGCAAAAATTTCTGGGTGGTCCTGATACAGACGGCTTACATTTCCATGATGCATCTCAATGGAGGGAGATATCCTCGAAGATCTCTCTACTATAGCTAAACCTTCACTTCCATAAAATGCAGAACTGGCCTGTCAAGAATATTTTGGTTGTTAGTGCTTCTGTGACTCAGGCCATGTTCTTATGATCTAATGCCACACTCACATCCTGCACTGATCCCCTTTCTAGCCATTGCACTCATGGAGCCCTACTTGCCCTGGTCAATTACGTCAAATACGTCGGGTATTATCCTTGTCTCTGCTTTGGACATTTCCCTCCAAATCACCTCTTATCAGTTAGTCTGTTAATGCCAAACGTGGTACTGCCTGTCAGATTTATCACATTCTCATCCCCAAGGCTAGCCTAACTATTGTACAAGGGGTCCTTATATCTTGCCCGCAATATGGCCTACTCATGTTCTTGCAGGTCTCAGAAACCTTAATTCATTAATGGGATGTGATCTAAATTGACACATATCTTTTCATTTTATGCTTCCTGCTTTGCTCACCACTGTAATTTATACTCTGTTTGCTCTGGGCTGGCTGTCACCTTCTGCTGTCCATGCCAGCTTGCTGTCTGCTTCCTTGACAAACTTCAGTGATCTCCCTATCCTGACTTCACTATATCTCTTCTCCGCTACCTTCACCAACCCTACTTTTGACGCTTCTCTCCTCCAGGTTCCCAAATGCACTAACAAGACAGGAGAACAGGCATTCGCAACCTTTTCTCTTAGGTTCTGGAGTTCATTACCTTTGACTATAAGTAACTCGCCTTCCCGTCTATTGGTCAAGGGTGCCCAGAGAGCATCTTCTGATATCCAGTGCCTGTAACTGAACATGACTGACATCTGAACTGTACTGTTAGTGCATGTCTCTGCTTTCGTTCACATTTTGCAGCCTATGGTCGGGCTCGCTGCAGTAAATGTGCCACCCAAGGGCCTAGAACTTTGGTCTTGGCCCTTGCTGTGCAGTAATATTGTTTTATATCATTTGCATTTTGTAATTCTTCTTTACTATTTATTCAGGTTTGTTTAGTGTGTCACCTTAATTTATTCTTCTCTAATTATATCTTACTACTCTATTACTAGTTTCATGACCTGGACCTGCAGTTACCTCTGTAACCTGCCACCCCACTGTACCATCCCAGGGACATACCTGTAACTAGGCATTCAGTTGTCTAGGGCACCTACCTGACAAACAAAACCTAACTCAATAAATAATTAGTCTCTGGAGACCAAGTGCTGCAGCACTGGGCCCCCTGCATTACCCACAGGTTGTAGTGAAGAGGCCCAAATTAAACAAAATGGGGGAAAAAAACTCAACCAAGAACACATTCTCAGGTTTCTATGAAATGTTCCCATTTAAAGTGAAGCACTAAATCTTATTTAAAATACATTGCTTATGACCTTCTTAGTAGTGGTAATCTTTTATTGTTTGGTAAAAACTGTTACAACAATTGAGAGTTACCAATCATTCCACATTTGCACCAACATTCAATACATAAAAGCTACATAGAATCGTAAGAATAAAAGTCCCATAAATACTTTGAGCAGTTTGTAATTCGTAGCATAAATCCAGCAATAAATATGTTATGGAGAAAAAAGATGACCCAGGACAGCACACAGTCTGTCGGTGTCAGTGGCTCTGTAGGTAGCACACTCGCTTCCGGGGCTGGAAGATCGGAATGCCGTGGGTTCCAGCCCACATCAGGTACTCGGGGTAATACCCATCAATGACAGTGCTGCACTGATGAGGTGTCCTCTGGATGAGACATTAAACTGAGGCCCCTTCTGCCCATCTCTGGTCACTGTCAGGGTGGAAGTTAAATATCCCATAGCACTTATCGAAGAAGGGCAGGGATGTTCCCCCAGTGTCATGGCTAACACTCCCCCATCAATAAAAGAGGTCCATGCACCCCCTTTCCCCTCCAGAACACAGCTGGAAACAAGCTATCATAACTTATAGGTTCATAGGAGAATTACATGATCGAGGGACTAGCCCATTAAGATCATGCCACTTAAGCTAAGTGGGTTGCAAATTTAGAATCATTCATATATATGTCTAAGTGAGTTTTAAACTGTGACAAATTTACACAATTTACCACCTCATAAGGGAGTGAGTTCCAAATTGGAACTATTCGTTGAGTAAAAAATTGTGTTCTTTTGGTAGTTCGATTAATTGGTAAGAGTAATTTTAGATTATGCGAACGAGTTGAGACTGTAGTAGAGTTCCATTTCAAATGCAATGTATCAAAAAGGTATTAATTTCTAGATGCTGTGTAGAGCAGAGATCCCCACGTATTGATCTATATTCCATTCTATACAAATTAAGTTGTTTGAGTTTTTCCTCAAAAGACAAATGTCCCATTCCAGCTTATTGTGCCTTTCCTGGTCCAACATTACAAATAAATAACAGTATTCAGGTTCTCAGCATCTATTTTTTTTTAAGTTATTACAGTCAATAACTTTGCACATTTTAAGGTAAAGAAATTGCCATCTCCTGGTAGGAGACAACTGAACTGCTTCCAGGGAGAGTCTAAAGACCTAGAAAAATAATTCCCTTGATATTTTCCTGGTTTAGATTTATAACATGGACAAAACAAGGTTACATATAATGTATTCTCTGGAGAACCGAACCCACGACGCACAACTACATAACGTATGACTATAATCAGCTGAGACCCCCAAATATCTTGCTTTTATAATATTAGATTCAAATGTTTAAAATCTTGAATTCTGTAAAAGCTTTTCTGGTATGAGGATCAGTTAATAATGACAAATAGTTTTTAAAATTGTGAGTTTTTTTTTTTGCTAGATGAATACCAGGGACTAAATCGACATATTTTGAGAGACACAAAGTCTTCTTGTTTTTCCCGGTTTCATCATCTATTGCAGACCACATTTTCTATGTGATGGGTTAATAGCTATCCTTAGTTCCATTTATGAGTTTATTAATCCCAAGGGATTCCCCAGCAAAGTGCCAAGAAATACAGGCAGAGTGGCTGGCGCCCAAATAAACACAACAAATGAGCACGCAAGAGGAGTTGTTTAAAATGCTAAACTGAAAATCTACTGGTGTAGCATTTTGGAGCCCACCTGCCTGGTGCTTCTTCAGGGGGATAGCTTCACCTCCCGCATGACATTTCAAGGGGGAGAGGCTCACTACAACGGGTTCCATACACCTGAGAACTGTCATTGGAAAATAATAAAGCAATATTAATAAAGCAATGAACTTTTCATAAAAGCTTTACTTTTGCTGTGCATAAGTGACAGAAAATGGTTAAATGGAGCCCCATTATCGTGGACCCTTCCAGTATACTGTACCCCCAAAATGTCATCAGGGATGTAAAGTTAGTCGGTCTCTACTTCATGAGACTCTTGGGAAGGAATTTCCAGGAGCTAACAAAAACAAGAGCAGTTTGTTTAAATAAAAACACAGTTATTCACTTAACTGTCAGTCTAAACCATCAAGCTAGCACACAAGTTCTTTAATACTGAGGGAAGGGGGAAAACATGGTCAGATCAGTGATACGTACCTCTTGAAGGACTCGTTCCAAAGTCTCCTGGCACTGAACAGGCTTCCTAAATGCAAGCAGACATACACAGTTAGCTTTGTAAGTCCCAGTTCTCTCACCCAAAGAACTCAAAAAGGCACTCAGAATCATAAGAGACAGTAAAGGAAAGTTACTGACCAGCACTTTGATCCCCTGGAGCATCCCTTCCACTGAGCAACACTCTTTGGTCATAAGTTTCGGATGCACTACACACTATCAAGTTTCATGCGTATGCGTGTCACTGCCCCCAAGCTCACCACCAACTCAGCAGCCAATGCAGTGGCATGGATCGGGTTGTGGCAGGCACAGGCACCCTAGGGGCTGTCGATACATGAAAGCAAGGCAACTTTATTTACACAGTGTGTTATCCCATAGGGCTCTAGGCGCAGAAACACACGCAACATGCTGTAGTTAACCAAACCACAATACATTGACGTAAACATATACAAAGGCATTGAGGGGTCTCAAAATCCTATTTATAATAACAAAAGGCTAAAAGGCTGTCTCCTATAGCTAAAACCTACTATACATGTCATATGATGCCAGTTTAAATAAATATGCCCTTACTCTTTTCTAAATGCCTCTACTGAGGGGTAATTCTGTAAGATGGTAGGCAAAGCATTTGATATAATCAGTGCTACAACAATCAAAGCCCTGTCTCCAGATTGTCTCAGCTGTGACCTGGTGACAGATAGCAGATTATCCCCAGCATGGAGGGTGGTCCTCAGTACATACAGCCAAGAGATCCTTTTATTAATTTATTCTTTTTAATTCTCTTTCCTCCGGTCACCTGGGAATCTCTCTGGCATGGGCACTCAGGCATATTGCCTCTACCGGCCACCGTGCTCTTCACCCGGCCAAGGAATCAGGTGCTGGGTCCTCCCCCCATGCTGCCAACGGGCGGCAGGATCTCGGCGAGTCAAGCCAGGATCTGAGCCGGCATTGAGCGTGTGGGCTCAGCCTACTCACTCTGCCTTTGCCTCCCAAGAGACCGGGGTTTTCCACCTTGGTTTTCACCCCTCGGAGCTTGGATGTGCACTGACGTCCAGGCACTATGTGCCGACGTCTGCCACAGCTCCACCCTTGCATATGCATGCGCCGCTACTGTTTGCATGTCCCCTGGCTGCCACCAGAGGCCACCATTGAGTGGCACAACCCCCAAAGCCCTCCCCAGGAAGGGAAAGCAGCCTCCTGGATGCTTGATCCCTTCCCTCCCCTGCTGACCCCCGAGTTAATTTCCAAACCTGGGTCACTGGCATGGCGTGAGGTGTGGTGTCCAGCGCTTCAACCCTCAATGGCACCGGGCCAGCCCCAGAGATCTTTAATGAATAATAATAATCATAATAATAAATGACATTTTATAGCACCTTTAAAAAGAATTTCAAGACACTGAACAAGGTCAGCAAATAAGTAGTATTAAAGGAGAGTTTTCAGTTTGCTTTTGAATGTCCCAAGGTTGGTACAGGTCTGAATGTCCAGTGGTAGTCCATTCCAGAAGGTGTGGGTCGCAGACTGGGCTAGTTCAGTTGCCAAAAGGAGCCAGTATAGTAGTCTGAACATTGTAAAGATGTACTTCAAAGGATTGATATCAATGAGTGGGGCAATGGGGGTGAAGCAGTTCCGATAAATTAGTAGGAACCAGTCCAGCACGCCATACGAATATGAATATGAGCTGCAAAAGTTTTAGTTAATTCTGTATTTGATTGGGAGTTGATGGAGTTTAGCCAACAGTGCAGAGACATGATCAAAATTCCTAGGGTCAGTAAAGACTTGGCTATAGCATTTTGGGCAAGCAGAAGATGGTACAAAGATTAGCGGTCCCGGTGGTGCTTAGTGCTGAGGTGCTGGATGCAGAAGATGGTGCAGAGATGATGCCAGGAGACAAAAAACAAGTTAGTTACAATAAGTGTAGTGGTCGAGGTTTATAATGCAGCTGCCCTTACTGCGACAGACTCCCTGGCACCTGTCCACCTCCGCTCACATCTTGGATGTTGCAGCTCTCCTTGGTTTAATGATGAAGCCGAGGGAACTAAAAAGATGTGGACACAGGCTGGAGGAGTGTTGTAGGAGATCTGGCCTGCTCTCCAACAAACATGTCCTGACTTCCCTTTATGTGTTAGCAGGAGGCAATGACTGGTGTGAGGAAACATCTGTATTCCACCCTCATGGCAGCTGGGAGGAACAGACCTGCAGCTCTCTTCAGACTGATCGATAAGATTCTAAATCCAGACTTTCTTGGGTCTTGGTTGGAGCCAAATTCAGTGGAGAGATGTGAACAAGTTTCTATTTTCCTCATGATGAAGACTGCAGAGATAAGGCCTATCTTTTCCACTGGTGTTAGTCACCAGGGCGGCATTCTAGGAGTTCAGGTTACTGAATCTCCAGTGTCGTGTTTGGATTTTCAGCAGCTGACTATGTAGGAATCTGTCAGGCACTATCAGTGAAGTGTCAATCCACTTGCATCTTAGACCCTGCCCTTCCATTTGGTAAAGGTGGGCTGGCAGATTACAGTATCCTCCCAGGCCAGACTGGACACCCTCCTCAATTCCTTCTGCCACTTTGCCCTGGATGCCCCCCTCACACCCATCACTGCAATCTTTATTGTGCCCTATCCTTCCCCATCTTACAAATAGGCAACTCTCCCACTGTGCTAAATTCACCTCCAAGCAATGGTTGGGTGAGCTCCCTTCCTACCTCACCTCCTCCTTTATAACACCCACCACCCTTCCATTCCCTTAGATCAACCGACTCCCGGACCCTAGTTGTACCCCGCAGATCCACCCAAATTGGCCAATTAGGTTACTCTCACCACCTCCCAAAAATTTGTAATTCTCTCTCCCCTATCAAATCTGGCACTCATCCTCTGCCTGCTCCATAAGTTCTACCCTCAGTTACCTTGCACCTAGCTGCTCCTGCCATACGCCTCCCTAATTCCCTCCTCTATTTATTTATTTATTTAGCTTTTATTGACCAGGTAGGTACACTAGACAAGCAGTATGCCTATTTTCAGGTACAACCTGGGAGAGTACAGTGAAAAATACAGGTTCAAACAAGGTACATAACAACAAGAGGGCAATTTACATAGTTACAGGAGAGCAAGATGAACAGATAGTCTACAGTGAGCAGTATTAGGTAAACAATACATATATAGTAATAGGTAAAAATGTACATATACCTGTACATATGAATAAATATACTAAGACATTCAATGGCAATTACATTGTATGAGTGACCCTCATACCAGGGCCACATTATTCATAAGCAGATAGCAAGCAATCACATGCTTCCCAGTGTAGACAGTGGATTGGATATGACCAATTTGAATACAAATGCAGAAGACCTGATTAAGATGGCTTAGGACACCCACACACAGAGGACAGTTTTAAATGTCCCCACAGGGAGTTCCGGAGACTCAGGTGGGAAGGGGAGGTGCGAACGTAATCAGGAAGGGAGTTCCATAGCCTCGGAGCATATGTGGCAAAGTCCCTGTCCCCATTAGGGTTCGAGTATAAGGAACTTTGAGCACCCCAGGACCTTGAGACCTGAGGGAGTAGGAGGAGGATTCAGCAGGCTTGAGGAGCTGTGCCAGATCCGGAGGGGTTCTGGTTCTGAGCACCTTTCCCATGAAGCAGCCCAACCCATACTTCAAGTGGTTGGCCGGGGAAAGCCAGCCCAGTTTGTCGTATAATTTACAATGATGGGTGAGACTTGGGGCTGCCAGGGCAAAGCAACAGATGTTGCTGTAGGTCATGTTCCATCGAGCAAGGTGGACCTTGGAGGTACTAGTGAACAGGAGAAGGCCATAGCTAAGTGACGGGAGCAGCACACCTCTAGCCAGTGCCAAGCGAGCTGCAGATGTCAAATTTATCTTTGCCCTGTAGGCAAGACACAGTTTGCAGTTTACAGCTCTGCAAACATTTAGGATGTGACACCCCATGTCAAGTTGGGGATCGAGTGTCACTCCAAGGTATTTTATTGATACCGTGGTTAAGAGGGAAGAGCCGTCAACACCGCCGACACATAGAGGGACAGGGGAGGCCTTGATCTTGGCTACTGACCCAAAAAGCATGGCCTGAGTTTTCTTTAGGTTGAGGACCAGCTTGTGAGTCATTACCCAGGACTGAATATTCTTAAAGGCCTCATTCAGCTAAAGGTTGAGAACCCCAATGTCCCCCGAGTGTGCAAGGATGACAAGATCATTGGCATAAAGGGTGGCACTACAGTTGGATGCAGCAGCAGGGAGGCTGTTAACAAATGCAGAAAAGAGAAGACGTCCCAAGACTGATCCATGTGGGATGCCAGAGGTCACCGGAGTGGGGTCAGAGAGGACCTTGTTGAATTTAGTCTGCTGTATTCTGCCTTGGAGGTAGTTTCTAAGTCAATTCAAGGCAGGAGGGGACAGGCCAAGGGACTGCATCTGTGAGCAAAGTAATGCATGGTCCACAAGGTCAAAGGCCATAGATAAGTCTATAAGTATGTCCCCAGAGAGTTAGCCATGGTCCATGGCCACCCTGATGCTAGTAGAGACTGAGACCAGGGCCGTGGACATGCCATACCCTTTTCGATAGCAATGCTGTGCAGGGGACAGCAACTTATGAGCCTGAACGTACTCTGTGAGCTGTTTAGCTACAGCTTTCTCTAACAGTTTACTAATGGCCGATAGGATGGCAATTGGACAATAGTTGTTCAGGACTTTGGGGGCTCCCTTGCTTTGGAACAGGGACAATCCTCACTACTTTCCAGATGTCAGGGATAATACCAGTGGCAAGGGACAGGTTGAAGACATGTGCCACTGGGAAGGCAATGTAGGCGGCACCCAGGTTCAGAAGCTTGGGCTCCATGTTATCCTGACCAGTGCTGGAGTCTCTGTGTCTCCATGACAGACACAGCTCTGAGATAAAATAATGGGTGAGAGGAGTGATCCTCCTGAGGGACAGAGGCAGAGGGGGCACAGGTGTTCTCTACAGCAGGGAAAAGGGAAGTAAGTGCAGACAAGTCAGAAAAGTGGGAATTTTAAAGCATTAGCAATTTTAAGTGGAATATTACAACTTGACCCACTGATGATCATTTCAGATATCCCAGAGTTGGAGGAGCCGCTGACTAAGTTTTTATGTTCCTCCAGAACCTACGTGGGTCCTTGGCGGAGCGAAGCAGAGCAGATTTACAGAAGTCGCTATTTGCCACCCTGATGGCTTTTTTGCACTCGTTTCTGAGTTTCCTATACTGTTGGAAGATGGACTGATCCAACATGCTTTTGAAGTGAGCCCAACACTTGTCCCTTGCATGCATGAGAGCTAAGAGACTCCCATGCAGCCATTTTGTGGTGACCCCCTTACTCTCCGCCTAATAAGGGGGGCATGCTTGTTCTGCAGAACACCAAAAACAGTGAGAAAATGGGATACAGCTGTAGAGGGGTCATGGGTACTAAGCACTTCTGACCAGTCAGTGATCCTTAGATCCTCATGAACTGACCCTAGGTCAAACCTAGCGAAATCCCTAACCTGAATGATCTTGTGGGGAATTTTTGGTGAAGGGACTTTACACACACAAAACACCGGGGTGTGATCTGAGATGGAGTCAGATAGGGTTCCTGTGGAGCTGATTCTATCTGGATGGTTGGATAGTATGCAGTCCAGTAGGGAGCTAGTTCCACCATTGGCAGACCATCTAGTGGGCTCCTGGATAAGCTGAGACAAGGCAAGACTTGTTAGCAGAGGTCCAAATTGCTTAGAGTTACCTCCTGTCCAGTTTAGGCTCACATCTCCCAGGATCAAAAGTTCATTTTCCCCAGCATAAGGACCAATAGTGTCCAGGAGGTGGGTGAACACAGGCAGACCACCCTTGGGGGGATTGTATGTGCATACAACATGCAGCTTCTTAGTATTTCCAAGTAACAACACAGTGTGCAGCAGCTCACAGGAAGACAGGGAGGACTGCTGATGGATTACCTCAAATACTTTCAGATGACTCTTACAGTAAATTAGGATACTACCCCCTCGGTTTTTTCCTGGCCGATCATGTCTGATAAACTCATAGCCAGGAAGTACACAGGCCGAGTCTGGTATTGAGGGTTTCAGCCATGACTCTGTAATGCCTAGTATGTCAGGCTTACAGTGGATGACTCAGGCAGATAGTTCGCCAAGATCTGGTAGTAGACTGCGAATGTTAAAGGTGAGCAATTTTTAACCCCTTTACCAATTTCCAACTTTCCGGGATTGAAGAGGCCTGATAGGCAGGACTAGGGTTTAGCTCGATGTCACCAGCAAGGGCCAGTATGAATAGGAGGAGCCTGGGGAGAAGCCTGACAGGGGGAGGGGTACCTCTGACTGAGGGCCTATGGGCCGGACGTCTTCTCTCCATGGCAGTACCCAGAAGGCATCCGAGGTCAAAACAGTTGGTAGGGCAGGGAGGCAGTCTGTCATGAACTAGAAGGTTAGAGAAGGTGAAATCAAACACCTCATGAGGGGCAGTCATTCCCCAGTGGTCCCCATACAACTGAGAAGAGTCTATGGCCGTTAAGGAGAGGAAAAGGCCAGTGAGGAGAGCAATGGAGAGAGCAGCTCGAGGTGAGGAGGGCAGGCCACCTTCCCTAGTAAACCTGGGGGGGCACCATTACAGATTTTAACTCAGCAGTGCCCAGTGACACCCAACTTGAAGAGAGAGTATGAGTCCTGAGTGCTCTAGCTAATTACACAGATAGCCCAGCGAACTCCCAATACAACATTCTAGGGAGAAACAGACAGATTAGGGAATATGCTAGCATGGAACCTGGAGAACAGTGACCTTTGCCATTAACAGCCCGGCAAACACCAGAAGCAACATTCCAGGGTGATTTTACAGACTAGGCAGAAATATTCAATAATCTAACTAGTACAGGAAGATGCAAGCAGCACAAATAACTAAACCCCATAGGAGGTGAGCTGTCATAGGCTAGTGAAAAAGACAAAGACAGAACACTGGTTATTATTATTATTATTTTTTTTTATAGACACACTCAATCTGCTAATTGGGTCCTTGTACATTTAAGGGAGAGGCTTGCAAGCATTTCAGGGGAGCAGGGAACGGGGTTGGGGGGTGGGAGGAAAATTCAAAGGAGCCCCGCGGGACAGTCCCAAAAGTCCCCAAAATACAGTGCAAGTCCCAAGTGGGGGAGGAGGGGGGTCCTAGCAAGAATCAGTCCACACCTCCAACCCCCGATGCCAAAATGTTGAAGTCATGGTACAGGCTGAAGCCCTGCAATTTAAACTGCTCCAGCAGTTTAATTTTTGGTGCCTTTTCTTCCCCAATTTTTTCTGTCTCTGTCTCTCTCCCCCCCCCCCATGGTCCAACTCCACAAGCAAGGAGCCCTGCAGCAGAGTCCCAAAAAATAGTGCAAGTCCCAAGTGGGGGAGGATGGGGTCCCAGCAAGGGCCAGTCCACACCTCCAACCCCTGACACCAAAATGCTGAATGCTGAATTGCTCTAAGCCCTGGATAAACCCTACCCCTCTACTGTCACCTTCATTTTACCCTGTGCACATCCACCCCCCCAAATTTCTAGCTCCACCCCTTCCCCAACTTGCTCCCCCTTACTGGCCTCCCTTGATCTCTCACAGAATGTAAAGGACCTCAAATGCTCTCCATGGGTCCCTCTCCTACCCCCCAGGGCACATACAGTATCTCTCATCTACTACCTTCCCCATCATCCTAAAGGGGCTCTCTGGGACACTGCCCTATCCCCTTCTCTCTGGTCCCCCCAGTCCCCTTGCAGGGTTCCTCACATCCTGAGGGGGTCTCCAGGGATACAACTCTTCCCCCTCCCACCTCACCCCTCCCTCCCCTTTCCTTTCACGTAAGTGCTTATTTACTTGTTAACCCGGCACTTATTATTGTCCACTCTTTCTGCATGTTGTACGCAACACCGGTGTACCACTGTCTGTAACACCTGCCTTACAACTGTATGCTAATGTTGATCTTGTAACTTGAATGTTTAATGTCTCATTCCTATTGAACCTCTTCCCCCCAAGTCACACTGGGAGATGAGCAACGTGTTGCTCAGTGTGCCTTCCAGATGAAATATTTCAATAAATAAATAGTGACTATGTTTGTGGAGATTGCTGGATTTTAAGGCTGTACATTAATACAGATGTGGAGACCACCCTTACAGTTGTAGAAGCAATATTACAAGCATTCTTAGGGCATGACATCCAAGAAATGAAAGTGGTTTCTGAAGAATGTACTAATATATTACTGATTGAGGGCAATCACTAATACATAAAATAAATGTTAATCCTCCCTCAAACTTGGCAGTTTCAGGGCACCAGCATGAGATACTCTTCTGTGTAACAGTGTCTCAGGTGCTAGTGACAAATGTGCTCTGATTGGGCAAGAGCATTCCCTCGATCTGTAATTGTCTGTTTAAAATGGTTTCCTGTCACCTGCATATCTGTAAAGTCCCCCCGACCCCAGAATAATAGATAAAACCACTATGCTGCATTCAGTTGTCGCCATGGTTTTCCATTTAAGAGCTGGTGCAGTTTTTGCAAGGTTTGGCTGATCACAGCTACTGTGTACTTATCAATCTATGAAGACACCTGCTAATCTTTTAGCAGAAACTACAGTAAGGGGTTTTGTATCAAAACCATGCCAACCACAAATGCATAATGAAAAACCATGCCATCCCAAAAAGTGTGGTGAAAAACCATGCCACCATAAATATACAACCTAGCACACTACCTATACATTATTACCAAAATATATAGTTGGCACCCCATAAGTCCAATGTATATATTACAATAATAAATGAAAGGCGGTGTGCTAGGTTCTATAACCGCACTTTCACAGTTTCTTCTTATGTGGTTAAACGGCAAGGTTTTTCACCATGCCTTTTCAGTGGTCTTGACGGGATTCCGTTTTGCACAGCTACAGTAATTTACCCTCTCACCAGTGACCCTGCCACCCTCACCCCCAGTAAGCAAACTGTACAATGGAGCTGGAGAAGTTAACTCTGCTCCTCTTCGACATGTCAGGGGTTAACAGGGCCGTGATCTGATCCATATTTTAGCACGGGGTACATTGCAGCTGGGCCTATAGGGCTACTTTCAGCATGAATTGAAAATAAAACGCATATGCATTGTGAAGGGAGACCACCCCCTCATATAGTTCAAAACTGGTTATCACCAGTGTGCAAATCAGAAACGCCCACTAAAGATACTAAAAGGCCAGTAAAGATGGAACAATGCCAGAATGGCAATTGGTACTGGAAACAATTCATGCAGGAAAAAAATGCCCTGCAGGCTCATACCAGTTCTCCTTTTAGATGGTTAGGGATTTCTCACCTCACAATTTGCTAATCAATAAACAAGTCTTTCCCTCATTAAAATAACATTATTTACAGTTTCAGCTTTATGTTTTCTTAATTAAATGACCAGAAAAAATGCAGTTTCCTTCTACCTGTCTATTTTCGTTGCTATGGTGACCATAAAATCCCCCTCGCTGTTGGGCTGGTAGGTTGACGGAACAATAAGGTAACTTCCCGGAGACAGTGTGCAAATCTGACTCACTTCCTGTGTGTAGCGGTGAGGTACACAGCTGATCAGGGGCTCCTGCTGCAGAGACATGGACTGTGGATCTTCTGTCCTGCTCTTTGGTAACTGTTGGAGACGAATAACAGGGAGAAATCAGGAGCATTAATGTACCCAATTGTGAACAGTAGGTATGTTTTCTGATTCCTATTCCTTACCTACTAGGCTATGTTTTTAATGCCTTCTTTTTACCAGCAAGGTTAGGTTTTCTGTTCCTACTCCTTAACTGTAAGGTTACATCTTCCATGTGTACTTCTTACCTGCTAAGTTCAGTTTTCTGTTCCTACTCCCTACCCGCTAGGTTTGCGTTTCTGTTCCTACTCCTTGCCCACTAGGTTTGGGTTTCTATTCCTACTCCTTACCCACTAGGTTTGGGTTTCTATTCCTACTCCTTCCCTGCTAGGCTTGGGTTTCTATTCCTACTCCTTACCCACTAGGTTTGGGTTTCTATTCCTACTCCTTACCTGCTAGGTTTGGGTTTCTATTCCTACTCTTTACCCACTATTTTTAGGCTTCTATTCCTACTCCTTACGCGCTAGGTTTAGGTTTCCATTCCTACTCCATACCTGCTACGTTTGGGTTTCAATTCCTACTCCTTCCCTGCTATGTTTGGGTTTCTATTCCTACTCCTTGCCCACTAGGTTTGGGTTTCTATTCCTACTCCTTACCCACAATGTTTGGGTTTCTATTCCTGCTCCTTCCCTGCTACGTTTGGGTTTTAATTCCTACTCCTTCCCTGCTAGGTTTGGGCTTCTTTTCCTACTCCTTCCCTGCTAGGTTTGGGTTTCCATTCCTACTCTTCACCTGCTAGGTTTGCGTTTCTGTTCCTACTCCTTGCCCACTAGGTTTGGGTTTCTATTCCTACTCCTTGCCCACTAGGTTTGGGTTTCTATTCCTACTCCTTACCCACTAGGTTTGGGTTTCTATTCCTACTCCTTACCAGTTAGGTTTGGGTTTCTATTCCTACTCCTTCCCTGCTAGGTTTGGGTTTCTGTTCCTACTCCTTGCCCAACAGGTTTGGGTTTCTATTCCTACTCCTTACCAGTTAGGTTTGGGTTTCTATTCCTACTCCTTCCCTGCTAGGTTTGGGTTTCTATTCCTACTCCTTACCTGCTAGGTTTGGGTTTCTATTCCTACTCCTTACCTGCTAGGTTTGTGTTTCTGTTCCTACTCCTTGCCCAATAGGTTTGGGTTTCTATTCCTACTCCTTCCCTGCTAGGTTTGGGTTTCTATTCCTACTCCTTACGCACTATGTTTGGGTTTCTATTCCTACTTCTTACCCGCTACTTTTGGGTTTCTATTCCTACTCCTTCCCTGCTATGTTTGGGTTTCTGTTCCTACTCCTTACCCACTAGGTTTGGGTTTCTATTCCTACTCCTTACCCACTATGTTTGGGTTTCTATTCCTACTCCTTACCCGCTAGGTTTGGGTTTCTATTCCTACTCATTCCCTGCTAGGTTTGGGTTTCTATTCCTACTCCTTACCCACTAGGTTTGATTTTCTGGTCGTACTCCTTACCTGCTACATTCAGGTATCTAGCTTCACAGGGCTTGGATGAAGCGAGCTTCAGGTCTGGCACATTGAGCGTTATTAAGAAGCTGCTTTTAGATATCTTTCCCAAAAAGTAAGGAAATTAATTGCAATAAACTATGTTAACTCATCAGGGTACATTCAAGTCCAAGTACAAGTGGGTGGAACAGCAACATGGTACACTGTCATTACATGGTAAGGAAAGGTATACAGCAATCAGGACATAAATCAGCAATAGTGAGGTGGGTTAGCCCCAGGAAACCACAATAACAGAGAGTACAACAAAATACACATTACATGAGTGCCTATCTAGTGGTGTATCTTTTTGTTGCAGCATAAACCCACTCCTAGCATTCCAAATATACCATTTAATAACTAAAATTATCACATTAAGCGTGATTACATGAATGTTTTCCCACCCTGTACAATAAACACCATACATAAGGACATCATACATAACTTTTGAAAAGATAGTCATAGACCAATGTTTTGATAAAATATTCCAAAATGTCTTTATATATGTACAAGTGAATAACAGATGGACTATAGTTTCTTCCTGTTGGGCACAGGCATTCCTTATACAGTATCTTTTTGTACGGTGTTTATGTTTTTGGTTGCTTTTTATATTAATTTTTTCATGGTAGCTTAACCAATGAAAATCCCATATTTTTACAGGTATCCTAGTATCTGTCAAGAGTGCTAATAATGTAGTATGAACAGGGACCCTGGTTTTCCATTTTTACCGGTAACACCGGTAACAATCACGGAATCCTGCTTGGTTTGCGGATTTTGAATTCTTGTACTGGTGCCTCACGGAAATTACATTTCACTGCACAGAATCTCTAAGATTTCAGCATCTTTTTACATTTTTTTTTATTTTCTCTTTCTATGTCCCCTTCTCACAGCATCAGTCTCCACTTTTCAGAGATCCCTAGGCTGGCTATCCCTTAGCTTCACCCCCATCTAATTCTCAGGAGCTCCTGCGGTCCTACCCCTATCCTGCCTGGATTGTACCCCCCCCAGGTGGGAAGGGAGGGGACCCCAGGTCACCCCTCCACACTCCCTTAGTGTGTGTCGGGCAGCTCAGTGGGTCCCTCATGGTGCCTGGTTATGAAGTCTGGAGCACCTGGGTCCCTTCTGCCAGTGGCCAATGTGGGGTGATTCTTCCTGGTTTTCTGGTCTTTGTCTCTGAGGGCACCAGCACTACAGGAGATCCAAGGAGGTAGGTCACATAGAAACATGCCATTGCTCCAGATCCTGGCTAGCGTCGTCCCCTCCTGATCACTCTGCAGCACCATTGCATCACCACCCGTGGTCACGCAGGTGGTGGTAAAGCAGCAGGACCTGCACCCCACCCTCCCTGGAGGAGGAGGAGGAGGGCAGTCACCCAGGTGCTCGATCCTACTCCCTGGCCATACCTCCAGCAACTGAGGTTTGCTTCTGACCCTGGGTCGCTGGCATTGCAAGCAATAGTGCTACTGCAGTGCCAGTGGGCGAGTTCAGATTCAGCATCTTAAAATGAATGCTGCTGTGCTTTGTATTCTTTCTGCTTTGCTGCATATAGAGTCAGTAAGAATCACCCGACTACTTTATTGTAATCTGCCATTCAGT
This sequence comes from Neoceratodus forsteri, assembly GCA_016271365.2. Lineage (NCBI taxonomy): Eukaryota > Metazoa > Chordata > Ceratodontiformes > Ceratodontidae > Neoceratodus > Neoceratodus forsteri. The sequence continues at coordinate 960,088,320 of CM028137.1, forward strand.
TTAACCACCCATGCCTAGTGGTTAGAGTAACAAACAGTGAATGAACTGGGTACATCCAGGAGACCTGGGTTTGATTCCCACAACCTCCACTTGCATACTGTGTGACTCCAAGCAAGTCACTTAACCTCCCCAATGCTTCTAGGTCACTCCTGAAAACAGACAGTTCTGCCTAGAGGGCCTTACCTGCTTTACAAAGAATATAAAAAAAATACCAATATATGTTTACTACATCATAGAATAGTAGTTAGGGTACCATGTAATTTACCTGAGTTTTACTTGAGCTGCAATGATTTTGTATAGGTGAAGATAAATGTTCAGATACATTTTATGTGTTTTATAAGCTTGTTTTAGATTTTAGTCAGGTTTGTATTGTATTCTTTGCATATATGCATCTAGGTTGTGGACTGCTAAACACAGGATCAGTGTTACCAACTAGCTTATTCAAGTTTATAATCAGTAGGACCATCCAAAATCCTCAGTTGTTTGAATGAAAACTAGTCTGAATGAAAGTATGTTCACAAAGAAGAAACTGCCTTACTACTTATGAAAAAGACTTCACAGTTAGCACCCCATTTAGGTGAATTTGATAATTTGCACCTTTTCTCCCACCTGCTGTATCAGTCTCTGTGACAACAAAAGTTTTCTGATAGACTGCTTCAACAAAAGCAGATGTTAAGTATTTAAGTGTACTTATGCTTGGCCAGTGGATTTTGAAAGCACAGTCAATGACTACAGAAGGTAAGACCCCAGGGGCTGTATGATGCTGGTGGGCAAGTAGTGCTCAGTTCACATCTGAACAAAGACATGAAAACTGGGAGACACCCTTTTCATGGACACCAAGTAAAAAAAAAAAAAAAAAAAGCATCCACATGTCTGGGAGATGCATAAATCCATTTGAACGTCCTCCACTAATCACTTATGGATTTTTAGGTGAAGACACTGTATTTCAAAGAAGCAAATTCAAGCAGTTTTTTTTTGCTCCTCCTACCCCTGGCCATTCACTCCTTCAGGCCTGCCAAGGACCCTACCACTACTGCTGAGTCCCAACCACCATCCACTGCCCTTACTGCTATGCTGCCAGGTAACCCAAAGTAACCCTTCATTGAGTGGGCCCCTACCCTGTGGGAGGCTACCAGGGAGGAGAATTGCCCTAAAGAGCTTCCTGTGTATCCTGGTATGGCAGGGTTCAGAACAGACACATGTCTGGGGCTTCCGCTTATGGAGGGACCAACAGCTGTCCTTCAGTTGGTCAGCAGGTGTTTTCCAATTTTCTTGGGAGTTTGACAGGCTACATGATGTCAAGGCACAAGCTGACATCCATCACGCTTCCTCCTGCAGTGAGGGCTGACATGTTGTCATGCCTCTGGCCTCCATCAGGGCCAGCAAATGCTGAGTTGTGAACCCACCCTCCCTCCCAGGAGAGGTGAGTGGTCACTGGACCCTCAAGCCTTCACCCACCAGCTGGCCCTCCAACACCCAAGTCTGTTCCCTAAACCTGGTCAGGGTGTCACAGGCAGAAATCCAATTCAGGCAGTTAAATTATAGATAGGGAAAAATAAGGTAGCCCACCTTAGCGGTGATAGTTCTGATTAATTCACATCTGAGTTCTACAAGCAAAGAGACCAAGTCATTTCTAACTTGTGCATATCGGGTGCGGGTGTTGAAGAAGAGGATCATAGTGCTGTCACTACTGCCATCACCCTAGAGGATGTGGACTGCATTGTTGCTACTACCATTACACCAAAGGGGTGGGGGCTGTAGTGCTTCTGCCATCACCACTGACAGATGGGGAATGTAGTACTACTGCCATCACACCTAAGGGATAGGGGCCATAGTGCTGCTACTTCTGTCACACCTGAGGAATGGTGAACGTAGTACTGCTGCCATCACACCTAAGGGATGGGGGCCACAGTGCTGCTACTTCTGTCACACCTGAGGAATGGTGAACATAGTACTGCTGCTATCACACCTAAGGGATGGGGGCCACAGTGCTGCTGCTTCTGTCACACCTGAGGGAGGGAGGTCATAGTGCTTTTGCTGCTGCCATCACACCAGAGGGATGGGTGCAGTAGTGCTGTTGGTGCTGCCATCGCACCTGAGGGATGGGGTCGTAATGCTGCTTCTATCACACCTTAGGGATGCGGGCTGTAGTGTTGCTGCTGCCATCACATCTTGTACCTAAACTAACTTTAAATTGGTACAAGGATGGAAGGATGTGCAATAGTGGAGGTCAAAATTGCTAAAATGCATGTTAGCAGAGTTAAAAATTGTTAAATAAAGTACACAAAACCAAACACCGGTAAAACCGGATTTTGGCTTAACAGACACCGGTGACAATACGGTTTTTTACAATGTGCAAAACGGAATATGCTCTTTCTCAATCCCGGTAAACCAGTGTCCCTGAGTATGAAATGATACAGGGCATGAGGGAAAGGTAGCAGGTTCTGTAAAGCGGGTCCCTATAATATTCGTATATAGGTGTTTTGAGTAGAAGAAATCAACATCTGGCTCCTAACTTTCCAAGATCTAAATTTAATGAATATTTCTCTATAATAAGATGGGAGTGAAAAAATCTTGTTTAAACACTGACAGGTTATTCCTTTCCCAGCTTTGAAACCATGGTTTTATTGTACGGTACAGATAAGGGACCCATATTTTGTTTTGATTTATTAACAATGATCTGATGTTAGAGCAAATAAAGTTGCTGACATAAAAAACAATTGGATTAACCATATTACGTCCTCCTAATTTATAAGGCAAATAAGTAATATTTCTTTTTAAAGGATTAAGTCTGCTTCCCCAGACTGCTTGAAAAAATATACTTAAGATAGTGACTTCCAGTGCTTTGGGTGGGGGAAATACCCTACTAACATATAGAAATTGTGGCAATAACAGTGTCCTACTGAGTATTACCTGTTTCTTTACTGAGCTGCCACTTATTCCATTTGGGAACCATCAATGGACTTGCTTCAATTTTAGGCTTCCAATTTATTATATCTTGTTCTCCTTTTCCCAAGTATATTCCTAAGATTTTGACTGGCTTATGTGAAACTGGAATTCCAGACACCAGGGGCAATTCTGTTCCCTGTGTTCCTAACTGTATACCCTTACATTTATTTTTATTTGGACTAGCCCCTGTTACTGTTGCATACTGATCACATATCTTAAGAGCTATTGAGACTGACTCTTCATCAGGTGATAAAAGGCATACATCATCTGCATAAGCAAGATATTTACAAGGAATTGGAAGTATAGTATATTTTACAGATTTAATTTCAGGGTGATCATTAATAATCCTTAATAAGGGGTCAGTGCAGAACACATAAAGGAGTGGGCTGCGAGGACAGCCCTGTCATACCCTTCCCCTCTTTTTATTGGTATCATTGGCCACATATTACTGTTAATAATAGGAATTATTGTTGCTGTTTTATATAGATTTTCTATCCAATTTATAAACTCATGAGAAACTTTGTATATCACCATTACTTCCCATAGGTAGAAACATAGAAACATAGAAGTTGACAGCAGATGAGGACTGCAAGGCCCATCTAGTCTGCCCATTTCTTTTTCTACTTTATGAATGTGCCATCGGCCTTTTCTCTGTCAATGGCCTATCTATTCATACTCATCTTTATTGCTCCCTTATGCCTATCCCATGCCTGTCTGAAGCCCTGCACTGTATTCATATCCACCACTTCCTGAGGTAGGCCATTCCATGCATCCACCGCCCTTTCTGTGAAAAAGAACTTCCTCACATTACCCTTTAATCGACCTCCCTCTAATCTCATGCTGTGACCTCTTGTCCTGCTATTTTTCTTATATTGAAACATGTTAGACTCTTTCACCTTGTTAATGCCCTTAAGGTGTTTGAATGTTTCAATCATATCACCGCTCTCCCTCCTTTGCTCCAGGGTATACATATTGAGCTCTATTAATCTGTCCTCATATGTTTTTTGATGCAGTCCCTGCACCATTCTGGTTGCCCTTCTCTGGACTGCCTTAATTTGTTTACTGTCCTTGTGAAGGTGTGGCCTCCAGTATTGCATGCAGTACTCCAGATGGGGCCTAACCAGGGTCTTGTAAAGCGGGATTATTACCTACCTCTTCTGACTTGTGATACCTCTACTAATACACCCCAACACCCCCTAGCCTTACCTACTGCTTTAGTGGTCTGCTTGGATGATTTCAGGTCATTGGTGATGATGATGATGCCCAAGTCTCTTTCTTCCCTTGTGACTGCCAGCAACTCCCCTCCCAGCCTATAGGTGGCTTCAGGATTTCTCTTCCCTATGTGCATGATCTGGCACTTCTTTGCATTAAACCCCAGTTGCCACTCTTCCGACCATTTTGTTAGTTTATCCAGATCTCTTCTCATTCTGCCTTCCCCATCTGGATCATCTACTCTGTTGCAGATCTTGGTGTCATCTGCAAACAGACAAACCTTTCCTTCCAGTCCATCTGCAATATCACTGATGAAGACATTGAAGGTATGCAAGATTAACCAAATCAAAAGCTTTGCTTTGGTCCAGGAAGCAAAGAAAGCCTGTTATTTCATTTGTATTACTTCTGGTGTTAAGTTCCCTGAGTAGCAGTAGGTGCTCTAAGATAATGGTATTTTTAATAGAACATGCTTGAGCAGGACTAATAACATATGCTGCTAGTCATAAAAGTCTGATATTAAGAATTATTGCTACCATTTTAAAGTCAGCCTTAAGTAAGCATATAGGTCTTCAATTACTTAATGCTTGCCTATTCTCAGATTTATACGAATAAACTAACATCCTTGTGCTGTACCTAATGGAAATGAATGATGAAGGGAAGAAGTAAACACTTGGGCTAATTCCTCAGATAATATTTCCATAATACACGTATACAGCTGTCCAGTCAATCTACCTATTCCTGGTGATTTATTTGTGGACAAAGTTTTAATAGCCTCTAAAACCTCCTCTGAGGTGATATCTTTAGTGAGATCTTGTATAATATGTGCAGGGCAATCCGGAATCTTAATGCTATGTAGAAAACTTTGTATTTGGTACTTTTGGACAAAAGAAGGCAAGTTGGCCATCATGATTGTCCTCCATATACATGGAACATTAACCAAGTCCCTACCCAAACAGCCATTTATCTCATTTGCTTTGAACATTAAGATATTTGATGAATCAACTATGTCCTGTGGTAATGTATTCCATATTCTTTCTGTTCTGATGGTATAGTAGTTCATTCTTTTATTACTTTTCGCTCTCATAACTTCCAATTGTCTATTGTGAAGTCTAGCTGCAGTTTTTCTGGTGGAGTATTCAATACTGCATATCTGCATTTGTTCCTGGTTCCCAAGTATTTTAAAAAGTTAAAGTAAGTCACCTCTGATTCTTCTTTGTGACAAAGTATAAAGTCCTGTTTTATTTAATCGAGTGCTATAGTCCAAGTTGGTTAGGTGTGGGATAAGCTTAGTGGCTCTATGTTGGATATGTTCAATTCTATTAATATCTGATTTCAAATAAGGGCTCCATAGCATCTACCATGCCCACTGCCTGGAAAGCTGCCAGGACAGTCCGGTGTTCAAGAAAGGTGACCCCAGAGTTCTGTTCAACTATCACCCCATAGCATTGATTCCTACTCTCAACAAGTTGCTGGAGAAATTGATCCACGGTCAGATTTCTGCTCACCTACTTAAATTCAACCTTCAGTCACCGGTTCAACACGGGTTCAGGGCTGGGCATAGCACCACCACTGCACTCACCCTATTCACCAGTGAAGTTAAGTCTAATATGGACAAAGGTCTACTCACTGGTTCAGTGCTCATTGACCTAACCAAGGCTTTCGACTTAGTTAGTCATACTCTTCTCCTAGATAAGCTGCATTCTCTCAGAGCCTCTGAACCCACTATAGCCTGGTTCTCAAGTTACCTTAATGACTGATCCCAATTTGTCTCCTTTTGCAAAACCCATTCATCTCTTGCCCCTGTCTCAGCAGGTGTCCCTCAAGGATCTATCCTATGGCCACTGCTATTCTCAGTCTTCATAAATGATATCCCTACTTCCATATCCCACTGTAGTTCCATTATGTATGCGGACAACCTCGTACTTTTCTCTGCTTCTCACTCAATTCCTGACCTCAATAAGCATCTCACCTCTGGGTTTCAACACCTTCAGTCCTGGTTCTCCCTCAACTCTCTTATCCTTAACCTCCTCAAAACCCAAGCTATGCTTTTTGGGTCTTCTAAGAAAGTACTGGCCTTGTCCCCTAAGTTTCATGTGCTATGCCAGGACGGAGCTGCCATCATGACCACAAACTCTTTTAAGTACCTTGATGCTGGATCCGGCCCTTGACTTTGCTGGTCACATTAACAAAGTACGTCAATCCATAAACATAGAAAATCGGGGCAGCATACCCGTGTACTCCACTCATTAACCCCTGCAGCTAGAGTTTCAGTTGCTAGAGATGTCCTTCTTCCAAGGCTTCTTTATGCCCTTCCTATTCTTTCTCATGCTGCTGCTGCTATTCTCCATAAGTGGGACACCACCTACAACAATATTTGCAGATTTGCTCTATCTGCCCCTCGCCTCACCCACCATTGTCTACCGTACTTGGCCCTGCACTGGCTATCACCTGAATCGCGTTGCCTTTTTTCACTGAACTGCTTCATTGATTCTAAGACTAGAACTACCTGCTCTTCTGCTTTAGCAGCCATGTTTAACCCAGTGTGACACTCCCATCCACTAAGGTCCTCCCATCTGCCTTTGCTCGCTGTCCCATGCTGCACTACAAAAATGGGAGAACAAGCATTCGCCCACTTTGCTCCCAAAACCTGGAATACTCTCCCCCACTGCCTAAAGGACAACTTGTCCCACTCCTCCTTTAAAACAGCACTCCTCTCTCACCTCCTAGCACTTGATACTTGTGTCAGTCCCCTTCCTGCCTCATCCAAGCTGACTTGATTACTGTTTTGCCTTACATTTGTATGTCTTAATTGTGCCTGACCTCATAAAACATCCCTGCATGGATGGTCCTGTTGTCATAATATTTTATATCTATCCATGTGAGGATATCTGATGTAATTATTCTGAATGCCTGTACGTTCTAGTGTATGTTTTACTATACTGTATCCTGTACTCTCCCAGGTCGTGTTTGAAAATAGGCAGGTGTATTGCCTAATGCACTTACCCGGTCATCAAAAGCATTTGAAATCAACAGAATGAAATAATATCCCTAGGCCAGAACATTGGCCTATGCCTATTGACCAGTAAGATGGTCCAGTATACCAAGCTGATGCTGCTTGAATCTCAACTAACGTATGCAACCCTGTATTGTGGATAAAATAAATACCAAGAGGTTGTGCGAGTAAAGCTGAAAAAAATACTGCACGCTTCTTCTGGCTTTTAATGCTGTTCACATTCACAGTATAGCAAGGTAAATTCAGCATTAAAAGAAGGGAACAAAGAAAAAACATTGGGTGGGATATTCAAAAGGGTTGCACCATGCGCAATAGGGTTGCACCAGCGCAAGTCCGAAATTGCGCCATTCTGCAATATTCAGCAGGAGGCAGTTGCGCCACAGAAAACATGCTGAGCAACAGCACAATGCTAATGAAGGTATGCGCAACCGAAGGGGTTGGAACCATCCATAAAGTGTGCATAGCGATATTCAAAGGCTTGCGCAACGCGCAACAGTGGATCAGGCAGAAGTTGCGCCATAGTGGAAATGAGCCAAAATAAAAAGGCTCAAGGAAGAGGCGCAAGAATGTGACAGGGAAGCCACATGAGGCAGGGAGACAGAGAAGGGCAGAGCAACAAACAGTGCAGGTCAGGGATTGCACAGGACAGAAGAGGGGCAAGGGAAGGTGTGTGGGGCCACAGAGTGCAGAGGCCAGTAGATGTACCCAGTGCAGTGGAGGTAGCAGTCAGGACAGCGGGGGTAACACAGCAACAACAGCCAGGGGGGGAACACAAGCCAGGGACATGGACAGTGCCAGCTTCCACATGGAAGCTGTAATGAGGGGGGTGAAAAGGCATGCTGCAGGGGGACGTGGCCGTGGAAGGGTCCATCGGAGGCACGCCCCCAACAAGCAGTACTGAACCCACATCAGCTTTGAGCTGTATTCAGATGTTGAGATTGTGGGCTGGTACCGCCTGAACAGGGCAATACTGAGGCGGCTCTGTGAACTGTGCAGTGATGTGATGCAGGCACCCTCATGATGGAGTCATGCTCTGTCAGTGGAGACAAAGGTAACAGCCTGCATGTGCTTGCTCGCCACAGGTACCTTCCAGAGACCAACAGGGAACACCACAGGCATAACACAGTTGGCCACGTCATGCATCCTCACCCAATTCCTCAGCGCACTGCTGCCACATGCTGCGGAGTACATCCATTTCCCCAGCACCATGGCAGAGCGTACAGCAAACATACAGGAGTTCCACAGGGTAGCATGTATGCCTGGCGTGCTAGAGGTGATAGACTGATCCCATGTGGCCATTTGCATGCCACCTGGCCCCGATGGGGCTGAATATCATAATCGGAAGGGGTTTTCCAGTGTCAACTGCCAGGTGGTGTGTGATGCCAGTGGGCGCATCATCAATGTCTGTGCCACGCACCCTGGGGGAGCACACGATTCATTCATATGGTACCAGTTGGCACTGTGCCATCGATTCAAGAGTGGGAACATCCCCACAGGACATCTAGTGGGTGAGTATGCATGTAGGATTGGCAAAGTGGGGGCAAGGGTGGGTAAGCCACAGGTGCCATGGGAGTGGCACACAGGGCTAGGGGCAATATGGGCCTGAACATGACACTAACCTTCACTATCTCCACACAGGTGACAGTGGATACCCACTCCATCCCTGGCTGCTCACACTCTACCGGTGGCCCATGACCCCATCGCAGCAATGCTATAATGAGGCACACGCCACCACACGCAACATCATCAAGCGGGTGTCTGGGATGCTGAAGGCACGCTTCCAATGCCTAGACACCTCCGGCAGTGCCCTACAGTACAGCCCCTCAAAGGCCTGTGGGATATTCCTGGCCTGTTGTATCCTGCACAACATGGCCAAAGACTGTGGGATAGCCGTACAGGTCGAGGAGGGGGACAGCGATGGGGACGCTGGTGATGCCGGTGATGATGGGGATGAGCAGCTCCCCCCCTTGGACGGCGTGATCCCCGACTGATCCGGCTGGCCCAGCTGCACCAGGACACCATCACAGAGGAGCACTTCGCCCAACACAGGTAAGTCATGGGGCCATGTGCAACCAACAGTGGCTAGGGCACAACCCACATACACACAGGGAAACACACCAGGGGTGCATGACGCCGAGGGAAGTGGCAGGGCACAGAAGCACACACACATAACCAGGGAGGGGTGAACAGTAACACGCCACATGGACAGACACACACACACACACACACACACACACAACAGGCACAAAGTGCACAGGGGTCAGGTGCACAACAGAGCAGTAACACAGACACTAAAAACACACACATCCACAAGCCACCACCACCACCTGTACTGTCCATGTACGTGTGTCAGATGCTGGGCACCCTTGCACTTTGGTGTACAGCGCAATGCAGGCATCATCATGCACACACACCTGTGGACAACAGTCGGGAGGGTGTGCATGTGGTCCGTGTGTCTGCGTGTAGGGCAGGGCACCCACTGGTGCACTGCCCACCGAAACACACATTGCACACAGGGCAGCACCACACAGGGCCCACACTGGGAGACAGCTCAGTCATGCGGCACAGTGCCATGGCCACCTCGGATGCATGGGCGGCCCTGCCGAGACCCAGCAGCACTGGCAGGCTGAGCACGGGCCACATGGGGTGGCACCGATGGACCAACAGGGGTCCCACTGTGCGAACGTGACCTTGTCCGCACAGGGGTCTGCAGCATACTGAACATACCTGCACCAGTGGTGCTCGGGATGCCCACAGCTGAACCCGGCATCGACAGGGTGGGTGTCACATGACACTTGGAATGGGGAGTGGATAGCATACTGCGCAGTGTGAGTGGCACAGGGGCACCTGACTGTGTGCCCAATGTGGCCACGACACCGACCACTGCCTGTGTCAGCCTGTCAATGGCAGCGGTCACATCCACCCGCAAATGGTCAATCTGGGACAGGATCCTCTCGGTGTCCCTGCTGTGCCACTCCAGAGCCACACACAGTGCCTCCACAGATGTTGCAACCCGCATCTGCTGCTGTACTGATGCCTGCAGCAGGCAGGTGTGCTCATCAAAGAGGTCGTCTGCCACATCGGCAACCTGTCCCTCAGGGTCTGGAAGGGCCTGATGTACAGCGCCTCTTGAGGGTGGGTGCTGCTCACCAGGACCAGATATGGGCATGTCCACAGGCAGTGCACCTACATCACCGCTGAGCCCTGTACCCCTAGTCCCAGTGGGTGACTGCTGCTGCTGCCCCTCCGCCTGCTGTGCCCACGGGATCAGTGGTTCCACTGCTGTGGCCGCAACAGTACCAGTGACCTGCACAGCCACTGGTGCTGCCCCACCGGTGCTGACAGGCACAGCCTGGGACTATGCTGACATGCTGGCACACACGTCAGAACCAGCTAGATCCATGGGCGTGAGCTGTCCTGCTGTGTGTCCATTCTGTGACACACACATGTCAATGCCCATAGTGGTCGGTGCATCATTGATGGTGCAGGTCTGTGCCACAGCCGCAGCATGCTGGCACGCCAGACCGCTGAGATACAGGAAGGGCACTCCCCACACCTGCCTCAACATCAGTGAAGGTAGCCAGGCGTGCACACTGGCGCAGTGCACGCTGGCAATCTGCAGAGGTGGATGGTCCCTCCTCCAACTCCAGATGGCTGTCCGCAGTAGACAGACCCTCCACTGCTGACCCTTGCAGATGCACAGGATCTGTAACAGAAAGGAAGGACACGTTAGTGCATGTGAACTACCTTCCCCCCTGACCATGACATACCATGCAGTGATGGGCCACCACCTGTCTGGAAGCCATCTCCAGGAACACCCTCAATGGCACTGCGCTGCATGCTTGCAGCAAGCATGTCCTCCGCCGGGGTCAGCTGCACCACCTCCGGGTGTCCCCCGCCTGTTTGCAGCACATGCCGCCCTGATGGCTGCAACCTTCTCCTTCATCCTCCTCCTGTCGGTCCCCATCTTCATTTTACACTCCTGCACAGAGCGCTGGTGGCTGCCATGCAGGTTGACAGCACGTGCCACCCCCTCCCATGCAGCAGCATGGGCCTGAAAGTGCCCGCCGTCCACTGAGAAGTGGCTCCTCAATAGTAGGCCTCAAACAGTGCCTCTGTCTCTGCCTTGAGCAAGTTGAGCCTCCTCTTCTGCCCACCATCATCCTCCTCACCCAGTCCTGTCGGTCATTTAACAGCCTGTATGGGTGAGATTGGTCACCTGTGACTGTGCAGTCACAGCAATTCTCTGGGGCCATGGTCCAGAACAGCACAATGCATGCAACTCACTTTTAATACTGTAGTAACCGAATATGGCCACTGCAGAACAGTGTCGATATTTATAGCGCAATGCATGCAAATTAGGACTGGAGCAACTTTAATGAGATGCAAATCATGCTGCTGCGCCATTGAATGGCTGATCGGATGATTTGCATATGACGGCTGAATATTACGCTGTTGCACTTTGTGCAATACGGTTGAACTGGCTAAGCCAATGGCGCAGTTCTGTGACTGCGTAGTACACCACACTGTACATGCTAGCTTACGCAGGTGTCTGCCATGCTGATGACATGCTGTGTATGACAGACAATTCAGGACACGGCCACCATTGTGCCAGTGGCGCTACAGCGACGGTCACTACATGGCACCGTGGCACAACTAAGCAATAGTCCACTGTGGCAATGACACACAGGTGACCAATCAGGCTGGACGTATAGACGTCCGATGGCGCTGTGCGTGGCCTTGCACCAGAGACCCATGACTGTGCCCGACCTTTGCCCCCTTGGCGCTGTATGTATGGCATGTCTGCAGCTCTATCGCGCTGTTCAGTAACAGCGCGATAGGGACTGGTGGCGCTATACGAACAGCACGATAGGGAATAGAGGAGTTGTATTGCGCAACAATTCCACGTGGGGTTGCCATGCTGTGGAGCGCCATATTGCCTACTATATACATGCAGGGATGGCACGCAGGAGAGCCCCACAATGGAGTGCAGTGGAACTGGCAAACCTGGTGGCCATAGTGGAGCCTCACCATGGCCCACTATTTGGGGATGAACCTCTGAACATGGCAAGGACCCATGTGTGGCAGCAGGTGGCCACTGCCCTTGAGGAGGCCACAGCAGTGCAGGCACCGGTACGGTGACCTGCGGAGGAGGGAGTCGGCACTACTGGCATGACTTCGTTCACGTGCCAGGAGAGGCGTGGTGCCTTGGCCAGGTGGGTGAGCTGTCTATGCACCTGTATTGTCCGTATAGGTAACACTGTGTATTGTGACCAGCACATGGGGGAGGGTTGGTCTATGGTTGGCTGTGGCGGTGTTTACAGGATATGTGATGTATGGGTCTGGCTGGGTGGGTGGGCACACTCATTGGGGCAGGGGGATGTCTGCTTTGGGATTTCACTGATGTGTTTCTCACAGGCGTGGCGGAGTGGAGCGGAGGAGGGCCCAGGCTGAGGTGCAGCAAGGGGTGGCAGCGGTGGCTGTACATGGTGTTGGTGGTGGTGTTGGTGATGAACCACGACAGCAGCAGCTGCAATACGATGAGGGTGAGTGACATGACATCATGAATGCTACTGCATGCTGTGTGAGGGGGGCAGGGCATGGCCACCATCCATGGACACCACTGCCATGCACGCGACATGTGACAGCACTGTCCAGTGGCACTGCATGTCTGGGAGTGGATCAATGGTGGTCCATGCATGCACTGGCCACATGGCTGTGGCACTGCCTTCCCACCGCGTAGCCACGTCACTGTACAGTCTTGGTTGTGCTGTGCTGGACATGGGCGGTGTGTGTGTGCAGTGGCAAACATGGCTATTGCTGCCTGGTTGGATATGTCTTGTGCACAGTCACTATGGGTAGGTGCACTCCATCACAGGAGCGGGGCACTTGGCTGTATGCCATGCATGTTGGGTAAGCTTCAGGGATATGGACAGTCACAGCCATTGATTCTGATCCCTTGTCCTAGGTGTCCGGATCCTGTGGAGGCTTGAGAGGTCGGTCCACCAGCTCATTCAGGTGGCCATGGATTCCCTCGACATCCTGAGGGACCTGCAGCGCCGTGGCATCAGGCGCAGGAGGAGGCCCCGGGACCAGCAGCAGCCACCTGACGAGCGGGCTGGCAGGCAGTAGCTGCCCATCACCTCCCCCCTTTACTCATCCCTCACACCCTGCCTTCCCTCTCCCAGTTGTTCACCGCTGCCCCTTACCCACCCCTACCTTGTACCCATACCCCCACCCTTGTATTCTATATAGTTGTATATAGTTCTGGTTGTTTGTATTGTTATTGTTATTATATTACTCAGAAATATAGATTTTGTTATGAATACTGTGGTGGTCTCTGATTTGCAGCTGGCTATAGGTGCTCAGTTGCAGTGGTGTGCATGGCATCTGGGGTGGTATTGTCTTGGGTATGTGTGTGTGTGTGTGTGCATGGGGAGGTGTCTCTGGTGTGGGAGTGGCTTTCAGTCAGTCTTGCTGTGTGCTGCCACCCACTGCTGGGTGCTCATAGTGGGTCTGGCTTGTATGGTTCTGTGGTACACGAGGTTGCAGTGTGACGGGGATGCATGGGGATTCCTGCAGTGACAGTCACTGCTCATGGGTGGTGTGTTTGGGTCACAGTGCAGGGTGTGCTGTGCACAAGGGGGGGGCTGATATGCACTGGGGTTGTCCGCCCCCTTTGTGTGGCAGTCTCAGCTTGCCAGTGGGTGTGCTGGGGCAACATGGCCCGGCTGTGCTTTGTTGGCTTGTCCCCATGGGCCAGTGGATATTCTGTCCCTCCCCCACTTATGCTATGCTTGGGGTGTGGGGGTGCATTGTTAGTTCTGCAGTGTGTTCCTGTGCCCATCTGTGGCATGGGTGGTGGGCCCCTGCCTACCTCCCTGATTGTGCAGTTCCATTGCTCTGCTGCTGGGGGGCTCTCTGCTTGCACTATGGTGCTTCTGGACTGCTCAGCTGGGCTGGCCTTGTTGCGCTATAGCGCATCATATCTGCTCAGCTTCCCCTTCCTGGCTGCGCTATGGCGCAGGTTGTGCGATATTCAGACGTTGGCTGGTTGCACAATTTGCCTTGCTCCATGTTTGAATATCGCGTCTATTGCGCATGTGCGCAATGGACTTGTGCTTGCTCCTGCTATTGTGCACATTTTGTGCGCAGTTTGAATATCCGGCCCATTGTTTTTATAAGACAGTTTCTTTCTTTATTGTTGAAGATCTGGTACCAGGTCTAGTTTTAAATTTTGCCTTAAGTTTCTGATTTTTCACTCTTTTAGTTATTTGCATCCTAACTAGAGCATCCCCTTCCAGTTCAGAAGCAGCTTCACAAAGGGCCACCACATATGAAGAATCTGTATCAGCATCTGAATCGCTATCACCCCTAGGAAGAGATTGAAATCTATTTTTTAGTGGGATGGTCTGAGTTTTTGCTAGCGTAGATGCTGGGATGGATTTATCTGGCTGTTTTCACGTCAGCATCCCCTTTCTATCTGAAACAACTGTGTCTACAGGAAGGGGCATGTCTGTTAAATCTTGGGGAGAAGAAGTCATCACAACTTCTGTTCTCTGTGGCAGTGTTTCTGGGGCGGGACAACTGGGGGCAGCCATAGGATCAATAGGGTGTATGGAGATCCGTGCAACAGGAGGGGAAGGTGAGGGAGATGGGGGTGGGATTCTAATACTAGCTGTCCGCTGCCTCTGTGCAAGGACAATTGATAGTCGTTGTTCCTCATTATCTGCCCCAGGGTTTGCATTATGTGCAGCCCATGAACAACTGTGATATGAATTACCTTTTTCCTCACATAAACTGCAAACAAGTTTATTTAAACATCGACTGCTAGCATGGCCTAATTCATTGCACAATGAACATCTGACTTTATCACAAATGCTGCTGATCTGGTCCTCTGAGCCACACTTGTAGCAGGTGTTTGGTTGGCCTGCATAAAATAATACTTCTCTGTCATGCCCCCCCAAAAAATGAATTTGGTAAGTGTTGAAGTCCTTCTCCAACTGACTTAAGCAAAACTTTATATCTCCAACCCCCTGTACAGTATTGTTCATTATCAAAAATTGCAGTCGGTCCTTCTAGTACTGTGCAGTGTTGTTTGATCCAGCATGTTAAGTCTGTAACGCTGACTCCCTCATTTCGAAACAATACAGTAACATTCTTAATGGCTGGCTTTACGAGCAGTATTGCTTCAAAGGGTACCCATGATGAGGTGTGTCTTAATTCATTGTATCTTTTCCAAAATCTCTCCAAGCCACTTGAAGTTTTAAAACTTACATCAAAGTGTGCTCTCCAGAGACGTGGATAACAGCGTAAATTTCAGTTGCAAAAAAACAGAGAGAGTCTTTCAGCAGGGTTTTTTTCAATATACACTCGGTCAGGTACAGTTTCAAGACCCCCTTAATACAACAGCCGAACTGTATTATGGCATTTTGCAGGAGTGACTGGTAGATGAAAAAGAGAAGCATACGGTTTTCTAGTAGTCAGCTTCAGGTGTAAGGGAGCATCAGGTAATTCTGGCATATTTGGCACATTTAAATTTAATGCGGGATTCTCAGTAAGTCCTAAAGTTTACGTGTGGTGTAGAGGAGATTGTGATATAGGATTACCGGTGGTGTCTTGCTGTTCTTCTAGAGGCATTCGTATGGGAGATGGGCCTGAGACTCACTGTTTTCCATTTGCTTCTTTCTCCCAACAACCAGCTCGAAGAGCCATGTCTACTGACCAATCTTTCACTACAGGTAGATTGGTATTTAAGTCTCTGTGATTGTCAATAGTCTTTCCAGGGTTGACATCTAGATGTGCATGTTTGCAGGCTGGTGCGGCAGTGGCAGCCTTTGTTGCTGCCACATCAGCATTCTGCAACGGCTGAGCACCAGTGATTCTCAGTGTCCCTGTCAGCAGGGAATCCAGCAAATTACTTTGTACAACTGGACAAGAATTCTGTGATTCCAAAGGACTTTCTGTCTGTGACAATCGCTCATATTCCACTGATTCATCCTCAACCCTAGTATTAAGTCCCATTACTCCTCCTCTTTGTGATTTTTGCTCTGAGACAGTGCGATTAGCTAGTATAGCCCCCCTGCTGTGCAATTACCTCTGAAAGTTGTCTTTTCTTGCCTTCTAGTCCCAAAAATTTGTCGTCTGCCACATCTTGTGACATTTTCTGAATATTTGCAGTCTCCTCTTTCTTTCCTGTTTGCGGGCTTTTCTCAGCCTGCTGCATTCCACGCAGTATGGAAGCAGAGGGTGGAACGGACCCCTCTGCCTCTTCCACATTCATCTCCATCTCGGGACCCCACCGACTGCCGCCATGATGACCGACAGCAGCTCCCGCTATCTGAGAGTAGGGCATTTAGTTTTTATTGAAAATCATACAGAAAGTAATGCAATGATATAAATACAAACCAGCAATAAACCATGAACATGCCATCTTGTGGCTGTTATGAGTGCTCTTAAAGAACATAAAGCAAAACAAAAAGAGAAGAATACATCTAAAAAAAAACCTACCTTTCACAATAAAAAATAAATCACTATACTGTAATCTTATAATTTTAAGTGATAGGAGTATCTGAGTCCGTGATCCATGGAAGATTCCTCCATAGTTGTAAAACTAGTGTATGATTTTTATGCTTTACTTCAGATTGGTAAATGTGCTTCAATTCCCAAATGATTTTTTGCAGTAATTCAAGATGAGAAACTTCTTTTTGTTGTAATGTATACGAGCATCTAGAACTCCAGATGTACCAGTTTATGACTATAAATATCACTTGTAAAGTAGACCTGTCCCATACCCTCAATGAATTATCAAAATTTCCATACAATAATAAGTCTAAAGTAACTGTAGAGAAACATGGGACTTTCCACTGGTCTGCGTGCAATTTCCAAAGAGTTATAATGTAACTACAAGTACAAAATAAATGAGACATGGTTTCCTGTTGTTGTGAGCATTGTGACTGGGAGCACAGACGTTCGGGCAGCTGTTTGTGCTTTGGATTAGTGTTAACATTCAACCTGTTGTGACAACAAAGCCAATGGATGTCCCACATTTTGGGGGGAATTCTGGCACAATTTAGAAGGTCCAATAATGAAGAAAAAGAAGCTTGTGGGCAATTAGTGAAGATTATCTGGTCAGAGAAATGTTGTTGTACAGTGTGTTTATACAAAAGTTTCCTAGTTGAGGTAAGAACCATATCAGCAGAAACTTTCCAGCTTTTAAGCTTTCAGAAAAAGAGATGTTCAAGAACAAGGGGACACAATTTGAAGATAGAAGGGGGACTGCTCGGGGCAATGTGAGGAAGTATTTTTCACAGAGAGGGTGGTGGATGCATAGAACAGCCTTCCTGAGAAGGTTGTGGGGTCTAAAACTGTGGAAGAATTCAAAAATGCATGGGACAGACATAAGGCAATTCTTGTTGGGGGGGTAGGAAGAAATACGCTGTTGGTTAACTAGGATCTGCAGCTTACTGTATCCTGTAGGTAGGGAAATGGGCAGACTAGGTGGGCCAAGCAGTCCTTATCTGCCATCAAAGTCTATTTTTCTATGTAAACATATCCCTCAAATAACACGGACCAAGTTGGGAACTTTTCACACTGTGAAGAGAATTACTATTCCACTGTGTAAACCATGTACTGCAAGAAGTAATATATAGCGGGTGCCACACTTGTCTGGTGTGGGATAAGAGAGGTATTACATTGGTAATGATATAAGTACAATAGAAGAAAACCAGAGAGTTGACCATACTTAAACCTCCTTGTTTCCCTGGGAGATTAAAAATATTTCTTTTTAAGGGATTTAACCTGCTCCCCCAAACTGCCTGGAATAATATATTGCATAGTGTGGCCTCTATAGATTTTGGAGGGGAAAAGATAACTAATGTCTAAACAGGTGGGCAATAAAAATGTTTTAATTAAAAAAATGCATTTCTTTTTTACACATTTGCCATTTGTTCCAGCTCTTAACCAACCTCTGTCCCTGCTCTAACTTAGGAACCCAGTTGAGAGTGTATAGATCCCAAGACCCAAAAAGGATACCTAAAACAGTAATGGAGTCTCTTGTAAGAGTAAGGCCTGATATGGAAGCCACGGGTTCATCAGGGTGGTCTAACTGCCTACCGATACATTTGTGAAGATTTAAAGTAGCCCCAGCTAGTAAGCAAAATTGGTTGCATACAGACATAACTTGTTCCACTGAAAAGGAATCTTTCACAAGGATCGTTACATCATCTGCATAAGCCTGTGCAACATGGGGAACACTATAAGATTCAACTTGTATATGCGACAGGAGTAGGGAGACGTTCAAGCCCCGGAGTAGGGGTCTAAATTAAATACATAACGGACTAAGGGAGCATCCTTTCTGGATCCCCCTCTGCACTGGCATCATTGGACCTAGCCATCCATTTACCTGTGGAGTGACAGTAGCTATACTGTACAGGTGCTTAAGCCACGCTATAAATGGGATTGGAATGCCATAACGGGATAAAACCATCCATAAATATTAGTGGTCCACAGCATCAAAGGCCTGTTTTTGGTCTAAAGATAGAAAAAAAACTCCCAAACCTGTTCTATTATCTTTTTCTATGAGTTCTCTCAATAGAAGGAGATGATTCCCCCTGTTTCTGTCTGGGATGGAACAGGACTGATACGGGGAGATGAGATGGTCTGCAGCTCTTAACAATCTTATATTAAGTATTTTAGTTAAAACTGTGAAATCTGAACTGAGGAGGCCAATAGACCTCCAGTTGTTTAGGTCATGTTTATCCCCCGTTTTAAACAGATAAATCAATAACCCCTTAGACATATAGAGTGGGATAGAGTTGTGTTTTAGCATATACGTGAACGCTGATGCTAATTCCCGAGAGACAGTTTTACTAAGAATTTTATACAGCTCGGGGGTAAGCCCATCAATACCTGGTGCTTTATTGTTTAGCAAGGATTTAATGGCCATTTCCACTTCTATGTGAGAAATATCTATAGTAAGGTCATCTAAAATAGAAGTAAGGGCATATACGTACTAGGGAGGCAGGAAGGAATCCTGAAAGTGAAGCGGACTATTTTTCCCTACTGAAAAGTGAGATGGTGTGTTGAGTTACTATTTTAAGTAAGCTATCTTTGTCCAAATGAAGTATACCATCCTGATCAGGGAAATAAGTCATATGCTTTCTTTGGGTTCTATTTTTGCAATGTGAAAGTGGGCAAAGTACTTCTGCCTTACCCGTTGCGCAGAAATTCTGTTGTTGTTTCAGACTTTCTTGTTGTCTCAAATGAAAACATTGCATATCATGCTTCAAAAGCTGAATTTGTGTTGTAAAATTACGTGTAGTGGTACAGACCAGGGTTTGTCATTTCTGTAGCTGCCTCCTGTTGTAAAAATATTGGAGTTAGGCTGTGTTTTTGCAGGGTTTGCTTTCTAGTTGGAGTAGATACCCTAGGTCAGTTTTAACATCTTCCCACCAGAGGGCAGGATTGTCATACACATCAGTGATGGACTTTTTGTTTGTTAGAAAATACTGAATACTTTGAATCACCTCAGGTTTGTCTAATAGTGAAGAATTTAAACTTCCAATAGCCTGGGCCATATGTGGGAAAGGATATAGGGCCTATCCTTAAGGCTAAGGGCTTATGATCGGAAAACTCTACCTCAGTAACTCTAATGGAAGAGATATGGATAGATGAAGAAATAAAGAAGAAATCTACTCTAGTAGCCAACTGACCTTTCTGAAACGTGGGGGCTGGAGTATCATGTAAAGACATGTTTGCATCTTTTAAATTTGCATTTGAAATTATGTTTTCCATTGTGGACATGTCACAAAAATGTTTTTTGTTTTAGTGTGCCATCCCGATCTCAAATATCCAGACCACAATTAAAGTTTCCCCTATAATAATGCAATGAGAAGATAACAGATAGGGTTGCACCTCTTGAAACAAAGAAATTCTATCAGCTTTGGATTGTGGGGCATATACATTTATAAATCATTAGTATATATTAGAAATTCTGGTGTCAGGAATCAGTATGCTACCTGGCACCAGATCAACCAGTTTAACTACATGAACCTGTTCTTGTGCTTTTAATAAAATTCCCACTTCTGAACTTGTATCCTCCCCAATGGACCAGTAGGAGGGGCAAGCATGCCAGGATTTTATGTTAGTTTGAAGTTCTATAGTGTGTGAAGTCTGGTATCTTATAAAAAAAAATGACATTAAAAGGGTTAGAGAGTAAATATGACATAACCAGATGTCATTTCCTAATACTCTTCATGCTATTTACATTAATAGTACCAATGGCTAATGATTTCTGAGTCATTTAAGGAGTAGGGGGAAAGGGTAATCAACATTATACAGACTCAGTTTTTTTTAATTTATTCATCTAGACTTCCTCAGTTGCTTCCCAGATTTTTTACTCTGTTGATTGGTTGGTTCTGTCGACTCCTGTTGGGTAGACACTTCCTGATCTAAAAGGGGTTCAACTTGTGAGGACCACAAAGAGGATTCTTCTGAGTCTGCATCAGAAATTTCTGAGACAGCTTGAAAGGCATCAAAAATGATTAGATAAAGGTAAGTCCAAAGTTCTTGATATTTTGGAGACAGGTAATTCTGGGGGCTGTCCATGTCTGGTGCCTCTTTTACTTTTAGTGGCCACTTGTGGTGGGGGGAGGGCATAACCATGGGATCAGCAGATGTTGACTCCATGCTCTGCGAGGGTAGTGATACCGACACAATAGCATCTGTGGAGGCTGGAGGATCAGTTTTTAAGGGGTGTTGAGGGGGAGCCTCAGTAGGCAATAAGTCCTGCACCAGCTGTGGGGTAGGCCTAGGTGTCGGGACTTTTGAAGGAGATTTAGGAAAGGTTGTCCGTTGTGCTATGGCAATTAAAAGTCTCTGCTCTGCATCATCTGAGGGGTCAGCTCGATTGTAAGCAGCCCAGAAGCAAGTCTGATGTGTGTGGCCTAGACTATCACAGAGGTTGCATTTGGGTTCATTAAGGCAGTGGCCACTCATGTGTCCCAGTTCTTGACACAAGGCACATTTTACTTGGCCACATATGCTGCTGAGATGCGCTGTGGACCCGCACTTGTAGCAGGCTTTTGGTTGGCATGCATAAAAAAGCACACCCCCTATCATGACCTAGGAAGAAACGGTTGGGAAGATGACTAAGGCCTGCATCAGTGGAAAGGAGCATAACTTTTAGCCTCCAACCCCGTCATCCAAATGTGATCCAAGTCAAACATAGCTTCAGGTGAACCTAACACAGAACATCTGTTTAAGCCAGTAAGTTAAATCAGTGACACTAACCCCTTCACTGTGGAGTAAAACAGTAACAGTTTTGTAAGCAAGTTTTGTCAAAGGGGGCCCATAATGAAGTCTAAGGTTGTGGAATTTTGACCAAAATCTTTGGATACCAGAATTCAACTTAAAACTAATATCAAAAGTAGTTTCACCAAATACATGGATCAGAGCACGAATCTCATTAGCAAAAAACTTGACTGATTCTTTAAGTAGATTTCTAGCAACACAAACTCTATCAGGGAGTGTGTCCATTCCTCCCATATAAAGCGGCCTAACGGCATTATGCCGCTTAGCAGGGCAAACAGGTTGATGAAATAGGAAGGCATAAGGTCTAGAAGTTGTTCTGTTCCTTTGATTTAATGGTGCTTCTGGGGACCCCACCAGTGCAGCTGTTTATTCTTTCTGTAGGATTAGAAGAAGATAATGGCAGAGGTTCCAGGACAGGCACATTCTCATGAGAAACAGTTTTCTGGGAAATAATGTCCTTAAGTGGAAGAACTGAATTACCCACTAGTCTTAGTTCTTCAGGTAAATCTAGAGGAATCCAAAATATTGTGAGAGGAAGATAGCATAAAAGTGCGCACAGTCTCTGGTTGTTCAGTATGTAAGACTGGAGCAGTTGGTAAATCTGTTACAGCTGTGCAATTATGCGGAGAAGTGGAAATAGGAGAAGGACCCGAGATCCATTTACCAGAAACGCCTCATACCCAACCTTCTCCTTCCAATGCAGAGTCCACAGTCCAAGAAATGATCTCACAAGTGAATTACGAGAAGTGTCTTAGGCCAGACACTGTGTCTGTAGAAGCCATTCCCAGCACTTCCCCAGTGCTGTCAGTCATTGTAGATGGATGTTGTGGTATATCATTAGCTGCAGACAAGTTTACTGATAAAGTAGGTTGTACAGTCGGTCGTTGTTCTTGTGCTACGTCAGCAGTCAGTCTCGGAGGTGCAGCATCGTTTGACAACTGTCCTGGTGCATTACAAACTTGCAGTTCACCTTGTTTTCATGCTGCCAGTAAAGTGCTCGCAAGCTCATTTTTTCTCAGCTCGAAACGGGACTCCTCAGCTTGTAGCACAGCTTGTAGTTGCACTATTGAAGTGTCGTATCGACGAAAATCATCTGTCAGAAGTACAGATCCAGCAGAGTTCTCAGAGGTATGACCTTTTAAAGGTGTTTTATCCTCCATTTCATTGCAATTCTTAAAGTTTGCATCAATAGTAGAGGTCTTGAAAGTTGAAATGGTCTCTGATACAGATAAGGCAGGGGAAGAGACCTGTTCCCCTGCCTCTTGAACATCCATCTGTTTCACCAGCTCCACTGAAACAGCCATCTTGGTCAGAGACCAGGATGACATAGGTTCCCCTGGAGGTGAGTAGGGAATGTTTTATTGAAAAAGAATACATAATACACAAGCAAAAAAAAAAAAAAAACAAGTTTTACCATACATAAATCAACATCATACTATTTAAAAGCCAAAAATTTCAAAAGTAGAGAAAAATAAAATTCATACTGTAACAAACTAAAAATAATTTACACATTCGATATTCCCATGCCTCTTATTCACAAAATCCATGAACAGTTTTTCCAATAGTTTTGCAAAATTTTAGAAGATATATTTGATTTCTCAGAGTCATAAATTTCACGTACACTGTAAGAGATTTGGGTATAAATTTGTGCAGGGCTATATATTTTTGTTGTAACAAAAAGGCACATCTGGCCTGCCACAGGTAGAACCTGCATAATGCGAAAATTAATCTCAATGTACTGGGATGGTAGGATTTTAATGCTGGTGGATATATTCTGAATATCAGACTATCATAGGTTAGACTTGAAAGAGACTTTTCTTTCCATTTGTGAAGAAGGAGGGTCCATACCAAATTGGTAAAGGGACAATCTTAAAAGAAATGCCTCATTGTCTCTGGTATGTTAGGGCAGGTGTCTCATGGGCATAACTATCCTCCATGGCTTTATGCTTAAGGTTATCTTGGACATCCAGTCTCCCATGGCATGACAGCCATGTAATATCCCATACTCGTTTGGGGATTCTTGGATCTGTCAGTTGCTAAAAAACTTTTATTTGACCTAAAGGGTTCCCATAAATATCCGTTAATGAAGAAAGTTCAGAAAAATGTGTGTTCGTTATTATTTGGTATAATTGTTTTCTACTGCTCGATAATATAGTGTTAGGTGATACATTCCATTGTCTGATTTTGAGAAAGGAAGGAATTATGTAATGGGGGAGTCTGAGTTTCCTAAAATTCTGAGAATTTCATTACAGGGAGTTTGCCATATTTGGCATAAAGATGCAGTAAAACATCTAACTATGGAGTACCAGATTACAGCTGGAGGTTGTAAAAGAAATGGGATATTTGACTTCAAGAATAAACTATGGAAAAAACTATTGGGTTAATCATTTTTACTTCACCGTGACAATAATCCTGAAAGGTATATGTCCTTTTAACCAGGTTTAAACAGCTCCCCCAAAATCCTTGTAAAAAGACAATATTTTCCTTAGCCTCAGGCGAGAAGGGTATTGGAAAGTTTGCTGCTATATGTAGAAATAAGGGAAGGACCAAGGTTTTCGGCAGCATTGCCCCTTCTCATTTTGCTATCACATGACCTTTCCATGAGGAAGTTATGTGGGAGGCTTTATCTGTGGTTGTCTCCCAATTATGCTTAACATCATCAACAGCACCATAGGTTAAACCCAATACCTTTATAGGAGTAGAAGTTAAGGGGATACCAGCTATTTGTCTAGCTGGGACTGGGGGATCTCTTAGTGGGAGCCAAACTGCTAAACTTTTCTCATAATTCAATTTTGATCCAGACACAGTTTCAAATTCTTTTATGAGTGATACAAATTCTGTTTCCTTAAAAGCAGGAGTAGTGTGTATACAAAGGTCATCTACATAAGCAGAAACTGGAGGCACAGAGGTGCCTAGAGGAAACAATATTCTTGGAAGTCAAGGGTTCTGTAACAGTTTTCTAAGTAAAGGATCAATCTGAAATGCATAAAGTAGGGGACTTAAAGGGCAGCCCTGCCATACCCCTTTCTGACTCAAAAAACAAATACAAGGTGAACCATTTATATACAACTGTGTCCATGCTGTGTTGTATGATAATTTAATCCAGGTAATATACTGGTATGGAATATTGTATTTACATAATGTAGAGAATAAGTTAGCATGGTCTATGTGATCAAAAGCTTTTTCCTGATCCAATGAAATGAGCAGTGAAGGACAGTTAGATGTACTATAAGTGACTCTGTCTCTGAGAAGTGACACATTTGAAGTAATGGATCTGTTGGGGACAGCACCTGTTGGACTTCTGCTACAACTTTCTCAGCTACAAGAGTAAGCCTGCTAAGTGGAATAAATAAAAAAAATCTTGTAGTCCACATTTAAAAGGCTTAGGGTCTACAATTCTTAATATTAGATCTGTCTCCTTTTTTAAAAAGAAGGATCATTATTGCATCCGAGAAATATTTAGAGGTAGAATTTGTATTAATTATTGTATTAAATATTAAAGTTAAAATAGGAGAAAATAGGGTGATAAAATGCTGGTATAGTTCTGCTGTAAGTCAGTCTTTTCCTGGAGGGATACATTTTTTTTGTTTCTTTATAGCTGTTTGGGTTTCTTCTAATGATAAGGGTTTAATAAGGTTTCCTAACTGGTCGTTAGGGACTGGAGGAGTATAAATATCTGAAAAAAGATTCCTGCTAGAAGTAAACTTAGAGGGGATACCACATGTCTGTTCCAAATAGGAACTAGTTATCTTTTAATGGCTGGTAAAGAATTATGAACTGGATTTGTCACTGGGTCAATAAGATGTTCTATATGGGTGGCAGTTACCATGTCTTTACAGTTTTTAGAAATATCCAAAGATGCTTTGGAGCCTTGTGTGCCACACCGTGCCTCTATTTTAAGAGAATGTGTTCTGTTATATTGGAACTTTGCCATTTCTGTTTTCAAAATTTTAATATCCTGAGGAAGATCTAAACTATATTCATATGCCCTGGAAATATTATCCATACATTTTTGTCTCAGGGTTAAGTATTTTATGTAAGAATTTTGTGATTTAAATTTAGCGTGTTGAATAAAAAAAATATTTTAAATCTTTTTTCATGTCCTCCCACCACCTTAAAACGGAGTGGTAGGCTTCTAGTGCAGAAATCCTTGCCTTTAAAATTTCCTGACAATGTTTTGTTATATAGGGATCTGTAAACAGGTTATTATTCAATTTCCATCTGGATTGAGCTTTATGTAGATATGAACCATCAGAAGGGGAACATAATAGTGAGACTGCCAAATGGTCTGAAGTTTCACATGGCAGAACTTCAGCTCTTTGTACTGTAATGTTTTGAGTGAGAAAAATAAAATGTATGTGAGTGGCTAAAGTACCTTTATAAAATGTTTTAGTGCCTGTTTGATGCGTTTCGCAGAACCCGTCTAAGTGCTGCGTTCTTTATGATGGTCCTCAAGGTGGACATATCACTAAAGATCTTTTGTGTGGTGCCCCCCCTCCCCGTCTGCTAATGAGAGTCAATTAAAATCTCCTCCCATATGTAAGCGCTGAGTTGTGCATAAATAAGGTTGTAGTAGTTTAAACAATTCTGTCCTGGCTGCTATGCTCTGAGGTGTATAAATATTAATTATCCTATTGCCCAGATCTTTATACTTGCAATCCAATAACAGAGCCCTCCCAGGTGATATATCAACTAATCTGGTTATCTGAAAGTCATAACTGCAAAATAATATTCCAAGACCATCGTATCTGTCTTCCCCAAAGGACCAGAACGAAGCCCTTTTGACCATCTATTTTTCACTTGTGAAAGTTCAAATCTGGTTTTCAGTCTTGTGTCTTGGAGTAAATAATGTCATGGCTTAAATCTGTCAGAAATCGTATTGTAGTAATTTGCGTTCTGTGGGACTTTATACTGCACGCATTTAGTGTAAGGCAGAGTAGTAAAGGCTCAGGCTGCATCAGGGAAATAAAGTGTAAAGCATTTTACCTACACGTATGAGGGTATACTCACTAAGTTACACCTGAAGGTCTTTTAGATGGGGAAGGATCTTGCTGGGAGTCAGAGGAGTAATCCATCTTAGAGGAAGATGCATGAGAGGAATCGGAGTCGCCTTCTGCCCCTCTGTATCCCCCATTGTCTATTTTTGTTCAGAGCTTGGTATCTATTCCTGGTGAGAACAGGCTGTTGTGTGAAGGTGGTCTGAGCCTTCCTTTTCCCCTTCCCCCTTTTAGCTGGGGGGACTACCTTAAAAGGGCTTTCTTCTAGAATTGAGATTATGGGGGGCAGGCATAGAATCTGTCCTAGACTCTGCAGCAAGGCCTGGTAATTCAGCTAGAGGGGCTGGGCCTTGTACATTAGGGAGGTCAATTTGAAGGCCAGAATCAAGGTTTTCTGATGCTAAAGGCTCTGTTTGAGAAATAGAAGGGGGCACCAAACGTACTGACTCTTTCTGCCTAAGAGCTTGCATTTGAGAATCTGTTATTAGGGCCACCTGGTCCTGTGGTGGACGGTCCATTCTATTATGGTCTAGCCAAGGACATTGCTGGTAACAGTGCCCTGACTCATCGCATAAATTTCATTTCAGTGGGTTGGGACATCCCAAACTAACATGTCCGTAAGCTAGACACAAGCTGCACCTTGGTTTGTCGCAGCTACTACTGAGGTGGATCCTTGCCCCACACTTATGGCAGGTACAAGACTGGCCTGGATAAAAACACAAACCACAACCTCTCCCTATATAGGAGCTACCTGGAAGATGAGAAATACCTCTTTCAGATTGTTTTAGTTGCACCGTAACCTTCCAACCTCCTGTCCAAACAAGGTCCTCATCCAAAATGGGGTGAGGGGCCTTGAGTATGTCGCAGCGCTGCTTTAGCCAGTACTGCACACCTGCCATGCTCACCCCCTCACTTCAGAAAAGCAATGTTATAGTTTTGACTGTTAGTTTAGTGACGAGGATGAGCATAAAAGAGGCCCATAGAGGCTGTGATTTAATCAGCTCATATCTACCCCAAAACCTTTCCAAAGTATACATATTTTTAAAACTGAGGTCATATATAGGTGCACCATGAACATGAATGAAAGCAAACAATTCTCATGCCCAATTCCCATTGAGTCCCTTAGCATTTTGTGTAACACTATCCTTCAATCAGGAGCTGTACCAACATCACTCAAAAACTTAATTCTGATGGCGATCCTGCACTGTGCAGGCTCATCTATGTTTTGAAATAAATCACTTAGCCAAAAAGGAACGTTCCCTGAAGTTTCTTCTTCTGTGTGTAAGTTCTGGTGTGTATGCTCTGTATTTTGTGCAGTGTCCTCCTCAGAAGAAGAATGATCAGTAGAAAGTATTTGCTGTGCTCTGTTAGGGCCCTGAGAGTGTTCGGTATCCATAGCAACCTGTACAGGCCTGCCTGGGATGGAGTGTTTAGTTGCCGAAGCAGACTGTGGATTGTTTACATCAGTAGTTATTACTTTGCTCTGTATTGTTTCCTTCTGCCATTTGTACTGCAGTTTGGCAAGTAGAAATTATATCTTGTGCACTCACCGGTCCTGGGGATGTCCAGCCTGCTTCGGTAGATGAGTGCTTCCAACCTGCCGCATGGAGAGCGGCTTCAGGAGTCCAAGCAGGATCCGTTTGTGAGCTGGAGCACTGGCTGTCATGGAGGTGTAGAGATGAAAGGAGAGCTAAATCCACTGATGTTCCTGGAGCTGCAGAATTATTATCAGCAACGGCAGGTACATTTGATGTAGTCTCTGTGGGTATTGAGGAAGCATACGTGACATCATTTATTTCAAGTAGGGTAGTCAGGTCCTGTTGCATTATTTACTGTATAAGGATCCTGTGTTGCTCCACCACAGCATGCAAATGTTCCTCCAATAATACAGGGTGTATAGATGTGCCAGTACCTGTTGTTTGAGAGTCTAGGTTCAAGTCCTCCTTCTGATTTGCTACCAGTTTTAAAGGTTGAGGGTTCGAATTTGATGTCTCTGTATTGAAAGCATTCCTTTGTAGAGCTTTATTATTTTCTCTAGTAGCTAGTACAGAAAAGGTTGATGTAGAGATTTGCAAGGGACAGCCCGGTCCACCATGGCCTCCTCCTCCATCCACCTGGACATTTATCCTTTATCTGCAGTGTTACTCCAGCGATAACAGTGGAACCTAAATTTTCTTTTGCAGCTGAAACCAAGTGATCTGAGCCCTCCGCCCACCAGAAGCAACTTGGTTTTGCTGAGGTTGAATCTCAGCCAGTTTGTTTTCATCCCGTTCCTGAGCTCTGTGATAGCTTTCTCAAGCATGCTTGTTAGGTGGCTTTGTCTGTGTCTAAATGAAAGGTAAGGCTGTGTGTCATCTGCATAGCAGTGAAAACTCAAGCCACATCTTCAGATCAGTTCTTCCAGTGGAAGAATATGTACTGCAAATAACAAAGGGAAGAGTATGGAGTCCTGAGGGATGCCACACAAGACTGGGGAGTGAACAGACTGAAACTTCTGCAACACCATGATCTGATGGCAAATTTCAAGGAATTACCTGAACCAGTTTAGAACTGTACCAGACACCACAGAAACTCTTCAGATGCTCAAGTAACTCCCCATCATCCACAGCATCAAATGCAGATGACATATTAAAGAGAACCAAAGTACATACAGTAGCTCTCCTCGATCCTTCACCAGGAGCAGATCATTCAATACCCGCACTAATGCAGTCTCCGTGCTGTGGCATAACTGGAAACTGGATTGGAGAGGTTCGTACAGTCTGAACTTCTCCAGGTGTTCCATTAGATGAATTGCACCACTTTCTCAATAACCTTTTCTACTAAGGTAGGCTAGAGATAGGCCTGTAGTTTGTGAAATCATTTGGATCTAAACTTGTCTTCTTCAGGAGGGGCTTCACAATGGCCCCTTTAAGACAAACAGGAAGAACAACCTCACTTAAAGATTTCACAATCTCCACAAAGGCACAAGCATCTGACAACCAGCTTTACCAAATGGAAGGGAGCCGGGTCGAGATGCATAATGCTGACAGCGCCTGGTAAATTTCTACATAATCAGCATCTGAGATTCATTTACCACAACTCCAGAGGTACCGCCTTGGTGACCAGCACTAGTGAAGGGGATATCACGCTTTATCACCTTAACTTTTAATCAAACAATTAAAAGCATATACCTACACTAATTAAAAGTATATTTATAGAACATGTAAAAAAGCATATGCTACCACACTAATACAATTACCAAACCAATTAACTAATACATCAATTAACATTCCAGCCAATCCAATGAAAGACTTATGAAAACTGTACTCCAGTATTCAACCTAAAAAAATGCATTTCCAAAACAACCCTTAACACTGAACTATCCCCTACTACTAACTTACAAATCCCCTATTTCTTACCAAACAGTCGAGTTTTGTTGTTGCTCCAGGTGTCTCCTCTTGTGTGAAGCCTTCCATACTGCTGCTGCCAACTCCGTCCCCTCATGCTACTATGTGTCCTTCCATGCTGTTGTCCCTGACTCAGACTGCCATAAGCTGCAGACAGCCAGTCTCACATACCATGCCACTCCTGACCACAGAAAGCACACTGCTCCCGACTACTACCCATACCACCCCGACCATTGCCATGCCGCACAAAAGGATGCACTGATCTAGTCATGCCTCCTTTTACAGAATCCTGCAGTATGGAAACACCAACAGAACCCAAAAATTCCCCACAGAAACCCCAAATGCTACTACACTACAGAAAACCCAGTAGGACAACACACAAAGACACAAACCTGGAAATCACCACAAAAACACCTACAGGTAACACTGCCATCCAAATGCATTATACAAAATAAGAAGTGGCTCAGAGTAGCGTACTATATATCTGTTTTACATAGATGAGATATTTTCTGTAAACATATTTCACCGAAGATACACAGGGACAAACACTGCACAGCAGATAGCACATTGTGTCTAGAGACAACACTTGTAAATCAACTGGTCAAGCAAACTTTGGGCAACTATGAGTAGCATAGACAGCCAATGGTCATGAACATATTAATCAATCATAATATGCAACCACGTTCCATATACATTTGATAGGTAGGTAGTGGCTAGAGACTGGCAGGACAGTACTCCCACTCCATAAGTCAATATGGTAGGCCATTGTACATACCTAGACATCTACCTATATTTAAAAGGTACCATTATCTATAGTTTCACATAGGGGACCTGTAGCAGTGTTGCAGGAAGCCATGACTTCTGGGGCTCAGAAAAGAGACTCCAGGCAAACACAGTTCAATGAAACAAAAAAATTGCTTTACTTCAAGCACATAACAAGGGTTCAAAAGCAGCTTTGGCAGAGTGAAAACAAAAGACTTTCAGTTTAGCCTGATTCAGCTTTCCGGTTCATAGCAGCCCTGCTCTCTCTCTCTCTCTCTCTCCCCCCCTCTCTTTCTGTCTCTCTCCAGCTCTCATATTCTCCCTCTTCCTTTGGTTTCCTTTTTATCCATCCCAGGTGAGGTCCCTTACAACACATACCCCTGCTCCCTCTATCAGAGGCTGGGTCCCTTACAACATGCACTACTGCTTCCTCTGTCAGAGGCTGGGTCCCTTACAACATGCACCACTGCTCCTTCTATCAGAGGCTGGGTCCCTTACAACATGCACCACTGCTTCCTCTATCAGAGGCTGGGTCCCTTACAACATGCACTACTGCTCCCTCTACCCGAGGCTGGGTCCCTTGCAACATGCACTACTGCTCCATCTATCCGAGGCTGGGTCCCTTGCAACATGCACCACTGCACCCTCTATCAGAGGCTGGGTCCCTTGCAACATGCACCACTGCTCCCTCTATCAGAGGCTGGGTCCCTTGCAACATGCACCACTGCTCCCTCTAACAGAGGCTGGGTCCCTTACATCATGCACCACTGAACTCCCTATCAGAGTCTGGGTCCCTTACAACATGCACCACTGCTCCCTCTCAGAGGCTGGGTCCCTTACAACATGCACCACTGCTCCCTCTATCAGAGGCTGAGTCCCTTACAACATGCACCACTGCTCCCTCTATCAGAGGCTGGGTCCCTTACAACATGCACCACTGCTCCCTCTGTCAGAGGCTGAGTCCCTTACAACATGCACCATTGCTCCTTCTATCAGAGGCTGGGTCCCTTTCAACATGCACCACTGCTCCCTCTATCAGAGGCTGGGTCCCTTACAACATGCACCCCTGCTCCTTCTATCAGAGGCTGGGTCCCTTACAACATTCACCATTGTGCAGTCTATCAGAGGCTGGGTCCCTTACAACATGCACCCCTGCTCCTTCTATCAGAGGCTGGGTCCCTTACAACATGCACCAATGCTCCCTCTATGAAAGGCTGGGCTAGCTCTCACCAGAGGCCCACCAAGACTACCTTCTGGGCTTCCTTGTTGATAAGTCTCTCTGGAAAAAGAGAAATTTCTCCACTATTGGCATTCCTTCATCCCAAGGCTTGCACTCGCAGCCTCAGGTCCTCCTTGCACCTTCTACTTGGCCATCCCCAGGTGGCCACCTGTATGAGAGAAAGGGCCTTCTCAACAGCTGCTCCCAGGTTTTGGAATGGGCTGCCAGCCCCACTTCACTGGTGGTAGCCTGGGTAGCAAACTGGCTGTATAACAGGACACAGAAGGTAACAGTGAATGGAACACATTATGAAGAAAGGGGGGTCACTAGTGGAGTACCTCAGGGCTCTGTACCAAGTCCAGTCCTCTTTAACATCTTTATAGGTGGCATTGCAGAGGGTCATGAGGGAAAGGTATCCCTTTTTGCAGATGACACAAAGATCTGTAACAGATTTGATACACAAGGGGGGTAGAAAGGATGAGAAGGGACTTGGCAAGGTTGGAGGAATGGTCAGACATATGGCAACTTAGATTCAATGCAAAGAAGTGCAAAGTAATGCACCTGGGAAACAAAACCCAGGAGAAAAGTACACAATAGCAGGGGAGGTACTAACAACAACAAAAATGGAAAGGGACCTGGGGGTAGTCATATCAGATGATCTAAAGGTGGGTAAGCAATGTGAGAAGTCAGTAAGGAGAGCCAGGGGGATACTGGGATGCATAGGAAGGGGCATCACAAGTAGAAAAAGGGAAGTGGTTATCCCTCTGTACAGACAGTTGGTGAGACCCCATCTGGAGTACTTTGTGCAGTTTTGGAGACCTTATCTACACAAGGACATAGACAGGATGGAAGCAGTCCAGAGGAGGGCAACTAAAATGGTGCAGGGTCTGCAGCAGAAACCATATGAATAGAGACTGAGAGAGCTTAATATGTATACTCTTGATGAAAGGAGGGATGGGGGGACATGATAGAAACGTTCAAGTACCTCAAGGAAATCAACAAAGTCCAGGAGGGTAGCATCTTTCAGAAAAAGAGATGTATAAGAACAAGGGGGCACAATTTAAAGATAATGGGGGGACAGTTCAGGGGTAATGTGAGGAATTTTTTTTCACAGAGAGAGTGGTGGATGCATGGAGCTGCCTTTCAAACATTCATGGGACAGACACAAGGCAATTGTAGTGGGGGGTGGCAGGAAGTAGGCCGTTGGTTAACTAGAATCTGCAGCTTATCCAGTAGGTAGGGAAATGGGCAGACTGGGTGGGCCAAGTGGTCCTTATCTGCCGTCAAAGTCTATGTTTCTATGTAACTCTTCCTGAAGGTGAATTGTGGTTACTTAATTTCTGGATCTTCAGAGTAGATGGCTGGAATTGTACTGCCAGACAGTCTGAAGAGTAGTTATTTACTGAGATGGGTTTATTCCTGTGTTGTCATAAATGTAATGTTTATGTATGCTTTGCACTGACACATCTTGTGTTATTTCTCCTTTGTCTAACAATTTTGAAGTGCTCTGTATTCTGTCACCTTCCATTGCCCTGTTTTACTTTTCATGTTGTTGCACATTTTGCATCTACTCCTTGTTATGTTGTGTATTTATGCTAACAGCTGCCATCTTAAAGGCCCAGATCATGCCCGAAAACAACCCCTGTGATCAGTGTACCCATCCAGTTAACAGCCAAAAAATACCTGATAAATATGGAACCCGATAGCGTGGCACTCCTGGTACAGGCACTGCTGGTGCAGAGTAACCTTCACATTTCTATTGCCCGTGTCGGCACAAACAGAGAAGATGAAACGAGGGTTGGTGTAATAGGAGGGGAAGTTACGGCACCCTCCGCTGCTCAGCCCAGAGACCCAGCGCCCTGACAGTTGTGTTGTCTCCCACTCTCCTTGTGGGTGCTCTTCTAGGTAGATGGTGTTGCTGGGGGAAGTTTTCATGGCACTGTTTGGGGAGATAGGAAATGAAACACACAAGTAAGTTGTTAAACTTCTGATTTTTATAAAAATAAATTTGCTAGTCCATTTGAATGATACACAATATGAAACACTTTTTTTTTGCCAAGTTTTATGAAGTTGGAGTAGAAACCACAATCTTCCTTGCAGTAACAGGACTTTAGAGGGGAGAGTAAACAAGTTTCAGGTTGAACACTGAACAGATAAATGGTGAACCCCCTTGCCCTTCTGCAGACAGTTCCTGTCCTGACTATAATTTGCAAACTGTCCAAGTTTTGTCAGGGATACAAATCTCTGTCATCATTGGGTACTGCTGAGCTTTCATCACCAGCTAAGTCAACCCTTCTACGTTAAACACAGTCGTCGAGGCGCAGGTCAGGAAGCGTAGGCACACCAGGAGAAGTTATAAATTCTGCAAGTAGCATTTTATTATTTTCAATAACAATAAAAACTGTAGCCCTGCCACTGTTCAAAGCTGTTAATGGTTCTAGCAGGTATTGTGTGGAAGTACTCAGCTCTGCACTACCTGCCAAAGCCGTTGATGGTTCTAGCAGGTACTGTGTGGAAGTACTCAGCTCTGCACTACCTGCCAAAGCTGTTAATGGTTCTAGCAGGTACTGTGTGGAAGTGCTCAGCTCTGCACTACCTGCCAAAGCCGTTAATGGTTCTAGCAGGTACTGTGTGGAAGTACTCAGCTCTGCACTACCTGCCAAAGCCGTTAATGGTTCTAGCAGGTACTGTGTGGGAGTACTCAGCTCTGCACTACCTGCCAAAGCAGTTAATTGTTCTAGCAGGTATTGCGTGGGACTACTCAGCTCTGCACTACCTGCCAAAGCCGTTAATCGTTCTAGCAGGTACTGTGTGGGACACTACCTGCCAAAGCCGTTAATCGTTCTAGCAGGTACTGTGTGGAAGTACTCAGCTCTGCACTACCTGCCAAAGCCGTTAATCATTCTAGCAGGTATTGTGTGGGACACTACCTGCCAAAGCCGTTAATCGTTCTAGCAGGTACTGTGTGGAAGTACTCAGCTCTGCACTACCTGCCAAAGCCGTT
Source organism: Neoceratodus forsteri (assembly GCA_016271365.2). Taxonomy (NCBI): domain Eukaryota; kingdom Metazoa; phylum Chordata; order Ceratodontiformes; family Ceratodontidae; genus Neoceratodus; species Neoceratodus forsteri. Next base: position 960,123,175 of record CM028137.1, read on the forward strand.
AATCGTTCTAGCAGGTACTGTGTGGGAGTACTCAGCTCTGCACTACCTGCCAAAGCCGTTAATGGTTCTAGCAGGTACTGTGTGGGAGTATTCAGCTCTGCACTACCTGCCAAAGCCGTTAATGGTTCTAGCAGGTACTGTGTGGGAGTATTCAACTCTGCACTACCTGCCAAAGCCGTTAATGGTTCTAGCAGGTACTGTGTGGAAGTACTCAGCTCTGCACTACCTGCCAAAGCCGTTGTCGTTCTAGCAGGTACTGTGTGGAAGTACTCAGCTCTCTTTACCTGCAAAGCCGTTAATGGTTCTCGCAACGGGTACTGTGTGGAGTACTCAGCTCTGCACTACCTGCCAAAGCCGTTAATGGTTCTAGCAGGTACTGTGTGGGAGTATTCAGCTCTGCACTACCTGCCAAAGCCGTTAATGGTTCTAGCAGGTACTGTGTGGGAGTATTCAGCTCTGCACTACCTGCCAAAGCCGTTAATGGTTCTAGCAGGTACTGTGTGGAAGTACTCAGCTCTGCACTACCTGCCAAAGCCGTTAATGGTTCTAGCAGGTATTGTGTGGGAGTATTCAGCTCTGCACTACCTGCCAAAGCCGTTAATGGTTCTAGCAGGTATTGTGTGGGAGTATTCAGCTCTGCACTACCTGCCAAAGCTGTTAATGGTTCTAGCAGGTATTGTGTGGGACACTACCTGCCAAAGCCGTTAATGGTTCTAGCAGGCAGCACTTTGGGGCTGCAGTATAGAGGTTAGAGTAATGAGCTGTGAATGAGCTTGGTGCATCCAGCAGACAGACCTGGGTTTGATTCCCACAACTCCTACTTGCATACTGTATGACTCTGAGTAAGTCACTTAACCTCCACGGTGCTCCCGGGTCACCCCTGAAAACAGACACCTGTGCCTAGTGGGCTTTATCCAGGTAACAAAGAATAAAAAAAAAAAAACAACAACTTGGGAGCGTTCAGCTCTGCACTGCCTGCTGGAGCCATTAGTGGTTCTAACAGGCATCACCTGGGAAAGTTCAGGTTCCAGCAGGAAGCATATAGGAGTGTTATGTTTCTAGCAGACATCTGGGTTCTAACTGGCAACATTGGGGAGTGTTAGGTTTGGCACTGCCTGCCAAAGCCATTAATGGTTCTAGTAGGCAGCGCATGGAAGTGTTCAGGTTCTAGCAGGCAGTGTGTAGGAGTGTTCGGGTTCTAGCAGGCAGCATGTGGGAGTGTTCGGGTTCTAGCAGGCAGAGTGTGGGAGTGTTCCAGTTCTAGCAGGCAGCATGTGGGAGTGTTTGGCTCTGTACTCCACAACAAAGCCATTAATGGTTCCAGCAAGCAGAGCATGGGAGTGTTCAGGTTCCAGCAGGCAGTGTGTGGGAGTGTTTGAGTTCCAGTAGGTAGAGTGTGGGAGTGTCCAGGTTCTAGCAGGCAGCATGTGGGAATGTTTGGCTCTGTACTGCATAACAAAACCATTAATGGTTCTAGCTGGCAGTACCTCAAAGTACTCAGGTTCTAGCAGGCAGCATGCTGAAGTGTTCATTTTCCAGCGGGCAGCATGTGGAAGTGTTCAGGTTCTAGCAGGCAGCATGCTGGAGTGCCCAGCCCTACACTGCCTGCCGAAGACCTCTGGGACTGGGACTCAGCAACTCTTCCAGAGCAGATGGGATAAAAGGGCCTGAAGATCTTAGTGAAAGAGTAGTCGGAGAGGGTTAAATTCTGATATGGGCACTTGTATGGCATATGAAGGGCATTAGATAATTTCCTTCTAATTGACTCAGAGAGGCATTCAGGGGAATTTTTTTTTTTTTTTTTACAGGTGGGAGGAGGGCTTCTTTGTTTATACTTCTGTGATTTGGGCAATTAATTTCATTATGGTCCCGGGAATGGGGCTAGCCCCTTGAGGGTCTAATGATGAGTACAACATTTTGTCAACAGGTGGGGAGGCATCTGGATGGATTTCCAAAAAGATTTTTGCCACAACTCCTGGGTGCATCTAAGGCATGGCACACCATACCTGCAGCAAAAAAAAATGTGATTTGTCACCCCGTGCATCATTTTAATGCCTGCTAGACCACTTTTCTAGTGTGCATCAGTACTGGGCCTCCCCCAAGCATCTCCCAGCCAAACTTTGCCACAAGCTGCCATAAAAGAGGTCCAACTGTTACAAAACTGCATCTGAGATTATAAAATTAGGCACAGTTGCAGCATTTAGAGTTTGTGCAGCTGCAGTGATGCAAGGGTGTGATGCAAGGACTGACATTGTCCCTGTATCTGGCATTAAAAATCCAGCCCACCATGCCTGCAAAACATAGTTTCAACCTCAGATAATCCAATATCCGTACACAACTGATGTCTGAAAACTTCTGTGGTATTCATCAAATACACAGTTTTGGTATTAGCACATTCCTCACCTTGATTTTCTGTTGCACTGCCTTCCATACACAATTTGGGCATGACTAGAGTACTGTGTCCAGTTCTGGAGGCCGCATCTCTGCAAGGACATTGACTTGGAGGAAGTAGTCCAGAGGAGGCCTACCAAAATGGTGTTGCGGCTGCATGATAACTTACATGAGGAGAGGCTGCAGGAGCTCAACATGTACAGTATTCCCTGCAGGACACACCCTATGAGGAGAGGCTGCAGGAGCTCAACATGTACAGTATTCCCTGCAGGACACACCCTATGAGGAGAGGCTGCAGGAGCTCAACATGTTCTCCCTGGAGGAAAGAAGAGCGAAAGGGAACATGACAGACCCAAAAGTGCCTCACAGGGGTAAACAAAGTGCAGAAGGGGAGTCTCTGGGGAGGAGGAGGAGCACCAGAATGCTGGGGCAAGTAATGAAGCTGGGGGGGGAGGGATGTGAGGAAATAATTCTTCACAGAAAGCGTAGTAGACACCTGGAACAGCCTGCTGGAAGAGATGGCATGGGTGAAGACAGTCGGGAGCTTCAAGCAGGCGTGGGACGGGTACATGGAGTAGTATACTCCACTACTTCAAGTAGTGCCCATCCATCACATAATACTTAGAGGAAAGGGAGGAGGGAGGGACACCTGAGACTAAATAGGGTCCAGTGTGTAGTAATAAGCAGGGAAAATACTACAGACTAGATGAGCCTATTGGTTATTTTCTGCCAACAAATTCTGTTTCTATGGCTGGATACTGGTATGTTAACTGAGTACATTTGAACGTATATAGATGAAGGACATAAATATATATATATATATACACACACACACACACACACACACACACATGGCCTGACTGAAGATATCATATTTTTATCTTCACGAGAGGCCAATGATATCATGATGTCATTGGCCTTGAGTGAAGATAAATATATCATCTTCAGTCAGGCCATGTCATGTTCTGTTTATATGATGTATGTTTTGGGCTGCACTCAACAAAAGCTCCAGATGTCCACTTAATACAACCCCCTACATAGAGGTGATGGCTATTTCAATACAAAACTGCAGTATCTCTACCAACACAACAGATGCCATATGTTGTTGAAAAAATATATATGTGGTTGATCCTGCTACTTTAAAATTATTATTAAAAAAATTGTTTGGTATTAAGTTTATGTAGTCGTAGCTACCCCCAACAACTCTCCATACCCCCCTGCTCCAAAACAGCAGATTACATATATTATGAAAAGAAATCTGCTGTTGCCACTTTAAAATTATTTTCATAATACATATCTGGTTGATCCTGCCTGCATCTTTAGACAAATTAATTATTGAAAAGCAAAGTTTATCTGGTTGATCCTGCAACTTTCTTTTATCCACCTGTAACTGTAATGTAGCATGACCAAGCGCTATGCCCTGAAATGTAGCGTGACCGTGCGCTAGGCAGATTCAAAAGTAAAGCACTGTAAGATATTTTTCATTAGGGAGCCTGTGCTGTAAAACTTACAAAATGTATCCTTTTCTGAAGCTGCCTGTATTTTGTGAAAGAAGCTGCCGACAGTATTGGGGGAAGGCGGGTGAGGCGGCAGCTTCACAACACCATTCAGAAACACGCGTGTCTGTTGCACAGCAACACATGCTCGCGCTTCTGTCTGATGTTGTGAAGCTGCTGTCTCACTCGCTCTTCCCTCAATACTGTCGGCAGCTTCTTTTCACAAAATACAGGCAGCATTCAGAAAATGATGTATTTGTAAGTCTTTACAAGCAACAGGCCCCTAACGAAAAATATCTTACAGTACTCACTTTGAATCCGCTCCAGCGCACGGGCACGCTTATACTTCAGGGCATAGCATCGCCACGCTACATTACAGTTACAGGTGGATAAAAGAAAGTTGCAGGATCAACCAGATAAAGTTTGTTTTTCAATAATTAATTTGTTAGAAGATGCAAACAGGATCACAGAGATGTTTGTGTTGTGGGGTGGGGCAAGCTCATAAAGGGACACAGCAAAGATAGCTGGATGATGGAAAGTGAAACACTTTCACTTTCATTGATGACATATAGGAGTGTGAAGATATCATTGATATCTCCATGACCTGGCAGAGATATTACTTTTTATCCTGCTATTTATCCCAAAACATACATTGTAAATAAATATATATATATATATATATATATATATATATATATATATATATATATACATATATACACACACACATACACTCCCACAATATTGTAAGAGTTAAGGAAACTTCCACTTGCTATCCGGGTTACTCCAATTCAGATCCCAAACTGAGAACTGAATGGTGAGCCTGCTGAGGAGGATCCAGGTTCCCACAGGGTGCTCTCCTCTTGTGTAGGAGGGTGATGTCCCTGCTGCACCACTGCCTGTGTGCTGACTGGCTGGACCTTGTCTCTCGTGAAAGCCAAGGTGGGGGGGGGGGCAAAACAGTGATGGGTGGAGTGCCACATCCCAGGGTCCCCAGAGGTTTGGAAGAAGAAGTAAGTCCTCCGATGGGCAGTGGCACTGCCCAATGTGGAGAAAGGTTGTGACATGACCAAGAAGGAGGTTCACATAGCAATGAAACAAAATGTAAAGCCCAGTTAAACTGGGCTCACTAAAGAGTTTCTAGTATCACAAGGGTAAAGAGGAAAGCTGGGAGGTCCCGTGACATGAGCTGGGAAGGAGAAGCAGCCAAAATGGGGAGGAGCTAAGAGACTATATACAGACCAGAACTCCAGGAGTCTGACCAGCTGCCCAGTTTGTTCAGGTCCTTCTGCAGTTTGTGCCCATCACCCTGCCCAATGTAGTGTCAGTAAACTTAGGGAAGTCGATGGAGACCCCACCTTTCAGAGTGTTGATGAAAACAGTAAACAGCAGAGACCCTAGCACCAGCCCCTCAGGGATGCTGCCGAGTACCCTTCTCCACACGGAGCAGTGCCAATCCATCACAAATCTCTGCTCCTTGATAGCAAGTCCATGAGTAATGCACCGTGTGCCTGTTTCTTGTACAGTACACAGCACTACTGAAGCCTGTCTCCCACTACCATTCCAGTCAGTGATCCACCCTGTGTATGCCTCTTGAACAGTACATCGCACTGGTGCACCCTGTCTCCTGCTAGCATTACAGTCAGTAACCCACCCTGTGTATGCCTCTTGAACAGTACATCGCACTGGTCCTCCCTGTCTCCTGCTCCCAAGCCCTTCAGCAATCCACTCTGTGTATGTTTGTTGTACAGTACACAGCACTAATGAAGCCTGTCTCCCACTACCATTCCAGTCAGCAATCCACTCTGTGTATCTTTGTTGTACAGTACATTGCACAGCATACCCTGTCTCCTGAGCTCAAGCTAGTAAGTAATCCAGAATGGGTCTGTCTGTTATACATTACATTGCACTGCACTGGCAAACCCTATCTCCAGCTCCCAAGCCAGTGAGTAATCAACCCTGTGTACGTGTCTTGTATAGTACACCTCATTGGTGTACCTTGTCTCCTGCTCCCAAGTCAGTGAGTAATCCACCCTGTATATGTTGTATATGTTTCTTGTACAGCACACCACACTGGCATACGCTGTCTCCAGCTGACAAACCAGTTAGTAACCCCCCTCTATGTAAGTCTCTTGTACAGTATTCTGCACTGGCAAACTCTGTCACCTGATCTAAAATCAATGAGTAATCCACAATGTGTCTCTCTCCCGTACATTACACCACAATGGCAATCCCTGTCTCCTGCTCCCAAGTCAGTTAATCAATCCTGTATATGTCTCTTGTAGAGTACACCACACTGGTGAACTCTGTCTCCTGCTCCCAAGCCACGTAGTAATCAATACTGTATACATCTCTTGTAGTGTACGGCGCACTGGCATACTCTGTCTACAGCTCCCAAATCAATGAATGATCCACCCTGTGTATGTCTGTTGTACAGTACATTGCACTGGCAAACCCTGTCTTTTGCTCCCAAGTCAGTGAGTAATGTACTCTGTGTATGTCTCCTGTACAACAGACTGCTTTGGTGAACTCTGTCTCGTACTCCCAAGCCAGTTAGTAATCCACCTTGTGGAATTGCCTCTTCTACTCCCAATCTTTTTTGTAAATCACATTGATGAACCCTGTCTCCAGCTCCCAAGCCAGTGAGTAATTGACCCTGTATGCCTACTGCACAGCACACTGCATTGGTGAACTCTGTCTCCAGTTACTAAATCAGTTAGTAATCCTGCTAATGTATGTCTCTTGTACAGCAGACCATGCTGGCAAACCCTGTCTCCTGTACTCAAGTCCATAAGTAATCCACCCTGTGTATGTCTCTTGTACAGTATACTGCTCTGGCAACTCTGTCTTCTGTTCCCAAGCCAGTTCATAAGCCACCCTGTGTACTGTATGTCTCTCATATGGTATACCACACAAGTGAACCTTGTCTTTGGTTCACAAACCAGTCTGTAATCTGTGCTATGTACGTTTCTTGTACAGTATAACACCCAGGCATACCTTGTCTCATGCTCCCAAGCCAGTTAGTAATCTACACTGTGTATACGTCTCTTGTAAAGTGCACTGCACTGGAGAACTCTGTCTCCTGCTCCCAAGCCAGTAAGTAATCCACCCAGTGTCAGTCTCTTTAAAGTACACCACACTGGCGTACCATCTTCTACTCCCAATCCAGTAAGTATCCACCCTGGTGTACCCGTTCTGCTTCTCCCATGCCGGTTAAGAACCCACCCTGTGTGTCTCTTGTATACTGCACTGGTGTACTTTGCCAAGAATCATGTCATACACCACAGTGTAATAAGGCCTTGTGGCTGTTCAGGTAGACTATGTGTGTGGCCCTGCCCATCCAACTCCCTGTTCACCCCCCTCAAAGAAGGGGATTGGGTTGATTTGGAATGATCTGCCCATCCCAAAGCTGGCTATTTCCCAGAAATGGCAGCACAACTGACATGACTCAGTGCCACTAAATAAATCCACAACAGTGATTGCCAGCAAAGTAACGCAGCACACCCATGGTCCCCGAGAAAGCGTCATGGCAACTCAAAGCGTTGGGGTAGTTGAATGCTTGTCCTTTAGCAGCAGTTAATGGAACTATAATTTGGACCATCCTAAAACTATGCTAAGAGGAGGCAAGAAACTTAGCCTTAACCACGTGGTCCATCATTATCTACTGGGTGTTCTCAGGCGATGCCCATGAAGCCGAGGAAGAGTAGGGGGTTGCAACAGGAGAGTGAAATGTTCACAACTCGGTTACAGGCATACGATGAATGAAAATTAAGTTGCCAACTATACAGTTTCTAATAATATGTAGTACTGCTAAAATTCACAAAACGATAAAACAAAAACCTGCCACATCATTTTAATAATAAACTCAAAAAGAGGGTTCAATTAATTTCAGTACATACAGAACAGTAGTAACACATAAATTTGTGTAAACATGACTAATTAATGACCTGACTCCAAGCTTCCATTGTAAAAGAAAATCACATTTCCCGCCACAACAGTTCCAGAGTTAGACTTTTTTCTTTAAAATGGGATATATTTGGAGCCATTAGGGCTAGAAATGTAATTGTTTAAAAATGTTTCCATATATTTTGTTCCCTGGCCAGATGTACAACTTGCAGGGATACACTCTCTTCACAAAGATATACCCTGGTCAGCAGCGGCTCTAGCCACAAATGGTTACCAGGGCACACCTGAGGCACAACAGATGGCAGCCAGGGCACTTATATATTGTTACTATGGGGGAATCTCTGCACCATATGGGGCACCAACTGGGGCACAGCATTTTTTTTTACCAGGGCACGTGCCCTGGCGGGCCCTGGTGTAGAGCCACCACTGACCCTGGTCAAACCAAGAGATCCTGGCCATTATATACTTAGCAGCCATGGTTTTTCTCTTATCACCCCACCCCCAGCACGAACAGTGCATATGTCTCCTCTCACACGCACAATGTCCCCACAGCAGCAGGACCAAGCTCCCTGGCTTAGTCACAGGTATCACTGCCCTCCACAGCTGAGATGGACTGCTGCGTGGCAGCTGTATTGGCAAGGCCTGACTTCCGATGCAGTGCACCAAGTGTATTCCTGAACCCGGGTCTTCTGCACAGCACCACGACTGTGCCACCACGGGAACATGGGATGGCCCTTGCTTAATTTCTTTTTTCAAATGAAACCTTGGCATAAGTTAAGATGATGTATCGATACAAGGTGCTGATACATTTTCCATATGTCGATGCACAAAATCATGCAGAGAATAATCTGAAGCCACACCGGCCCTTGTACAAGCAGATGAACAAAGTTGGTGACTTAACTTTTTGGACCAACAAGACATTTTCAGAACACTAGAGTTCTAAAAATGTATTTTTGGTCCAATAAAAGGTATATATAACAACATGAAATAGTGCAAACATTTTTTAAAACCCTGTTATTTTTAACAGCATAACATATATTGACTTGTAAACACACGTATCAAAACAAAAAACTGTATTGTTATAATCTATTCATGCTGATCAGTCTCAAAGATTTTTATTAAAAAAAAAGTTTCTAAGTCTTACAGTTCAAAACTTAAGCCTTCGAAATATAATTTAAAGCAAGAAGTACCATGTCTGCTCTCTAAGGGGAGCCAATCATCTGCCCTTCATGGTCCCATATGTTGGAATAGACTGGCTATTACATTGTTACACGGCAAACTACCATCAACCAACCAGTTAAAGGAGCACTTTGTAATAAAATGGCTCTCAATGCCAGTGTTGTTAAATGTTTTTTTAACTGTTATATAGTTGAAATTGTTATTGTCAGTATGAGACTGTAACATTGTAACTAATGTGCTATGTTTACTAGCTATTATTTTTATATATGCTGTTTTAAGTTATCTGAAATGCTTTTATACATGAGCCTAGGCTCAGTGGGTAACATCTCAATAAACGTGAACTTGAATATGATAATTTCACGCTTTATTAAATATCATTAAAACTTACTTCTGGAAATGGTCAGAAAGTATTAGTGGTTATTGTGTTTAAGACTAAATATGTTCTTTTCTAGTTCTATCCTTGATACTGGAGTATAGGATTTTGACCAACATGGACACCAGACTGATTGGCCTGTAGTTGCTCAGCTCCAACATCGCCCCCTTTCTTGAAGTTGGGGACCATATTAATCATTTTTGGTTCCTCCGACATCTCAACAGTTCATACAGACTCATGTAAGATCTCACCTGTTTGTGCAGATTCACATAAGAGCTCACGTGTTCGTGTAGACTCACGTAAGGTTACAGCAAATGGTGCTGCCAATTCTTTATTTACTCCCACAGTGAGCCTCAGGTGTGTCCTATCCACCACTTGGGACTTACCTGGCTTGCCAGATAGTTCATTACTGAGGCAGGTGTGTTATCTGCAGGCTGCAACATGGTTAACCTTGATGCCATCAGTCCTCAGAATAAGCACCCTCCCTCGGGCCCTTGTGTGATCACAGAAGCTAAGCAGTCATTCACTTACCAACTCAACCAACACCACTAGCTCTCTTCATAGCCCCCCAACTTAGACATTGCCTTTGGCTCTCTCAAGGGCCCCCCCAACTCACCAATCACCCCTGGCTCTCTCACAGGCCTCCCCTTCTTCAGCCATTACCCCTGACTCTCCTCACAGCCCCTCCCCATCACCTGTGGCTCTCTCAAAGGCCCCTTCCTCATCACCCTGCTTCTTCACAGGCCCCCTTCCTCATTCATCACCCCTGACTCTCTCACAGCCTCCCTCCCTATCACCCCTAGGTCTCTCACAGGCCCCCACACTCCCCATCACCCCTGGGTCTGTCACAGGCCCTCTTCCTCATCCATCACTACTGACTCTCTGAAAGGCCCCCTTTTGCTTCACTCCTCTCTCTCTCACAGGCCTCCTTCCGCATCACCCCTGGGTCTCTCACAGGCCCCCTTCCCCATCACCACTGGCTCTCTCACAGGCCCCCTTCCTCATCCAACACTGCTGACTCTCTTACAGGCCCCCTTCCACATTTCCTCTGGCTTCTCACAGGCCCCATTCCCCATCACCGCTGGCTCTCTCACAATTCCCCCTTCCCCATCCATCACCCCTGGCTCTCTCCATAAGCCCCCTTCCTTAGCCTAAAGGGCCCAGCCCCCTACTTTCATTCACACGCTGGAACAAGGCTTCAGTGGTGTCTGCAGCTCCTGTGGCTACCCTGGCTTCCAGCTTCTCCTTCATTTCTTCAATTCTAGCCTTGCAGTCCCTCAGTGGTGCTCTGTCCTCCTCTCTGGCCTGGGGCGCCCCCCTTTCCCTTCCAGTGGTCATTCCTTGAAATCCTAAGATTTTTATTGATGTGCAGACTGTTTACCTCTGTGATTTTTACCCTTTTGTCCAGTGAACACCCTCAAACAGAAACCCTCTTTGTTACATTACTTGACTGTTTTACTGTTTTATGTATAGGTGCATTTCATTCTGTACCTGATTTTCAGTATTGCATGATGTGCTATACCGTTAGTTAATAAAATCAAAGTGTACTACTACGGGATAAAGAACCATGGTTCCCTGAATCTGGTGACCCCCTACCTGAGTGAAATCCTTCCAGAGGAGAATGCCCGAAGCAGGAAGTGTCCATCTTCATCCTTCAGGAAAGTGCTGGGTATGATGAGGTAATACCCCGGGGCAAGATCGCAGTGCAGCTGCACCTCCCGTTCATAGGTGTGACAGCTAGTACAGGCAACAGGGAGGCTGGTGAGGGTCTTCTGCAAATTAAACCGCCGCTTCTCCACCTGCAGAAAAATAAGGAGTAGGGGTAGAAAATACATTAATTTCTAAAATGAGAAAGAGTAATCCTGCACTGTGATTGATTTAATGCAGATACAGAGCCATGTGTAAAAACAGTCACATGTCTTTTCTTTTTAATTTTTAAGACGTTTTACCCATTGCTGCTATATCTTATGTTTTGCTTATATTGTCGTCTCCCTTCTGTTATTACCCTCCCCCTTCTGGGGTTGCACCTGAAAATGAGCTTTGCCTCAGTGCGGCTTTCCTGGTCAATACTTTCCAAATAAATAAACAAACTACATAAATAATAACCGTATAAACAAAATATTTCAAGGATGTGCATCACATTGGATTAACAAGAGATCACTGGGTACAGAGGTGCTCAGCTATTCCTTGTGCCCATCCTCCCACCTTGACTACACAGTTGCCAAAAGTACTGTACTTGTCTCTGCTACTTTTTCATGTACTTTTTTTTTAATTTTTTTTTTAACAAAGGTCTTTTCAGGTCTCTTTGCCCCCACCATTCAAACTGTTCCTCTCTTACAAACCCATGACTGTGCCAGTGGATGCTGCAAGTCTTCCTCCCCAATAACTTACATGCCAAAATCCCCTGTCTCTCCTCTGTGCCTGTATCCGGGTAGAATGCCAATAATGACGGTGGCAAACTGAAGCCTGTGACTGTTACCAGTTTCCTCAACCCTTCAGATCCCTGAAAGTGTACCTCAGCAGCTGCCATCACTCAAGAGTGATTCTCTTACCTGGGGAATTTCTTGGTCCAAATCTCACCAGAGCCACTGCCCACACAGTACAGTGCTCCTTTTGCTAAGGCAGACAGCCTCCCCCATCACCCACTCCTGAGACAACAATTTCAGTTTTTAAAATATGGTTGCTATAGCCTTCTCTTCAGAGATGGAATACAGTTTTTGTCAATATAACCCAGTTATCTGTACCTTCAAGGACTCAGTCACAGAAAAATGAAGTATATAAAAACAATAGTTAATACTAAGATATTTATATATATAATACAAGATACTAAACTAAAACTATGGGAAAATTATTTCTACAAAGATAAAAAGAAACTATTTTGCAATGTAGAAAAACACACAGAAAAAAAACATCTCACTTATCTCTCTATTAGCAAAGTAAAATGGCTTACCACGCAGGACACCTTACTGAATTGGGGCAGACTCAAATCTGAGATGGTAACTGCTCAGAATCCCAACATAACTACCCGGTCTTTACAAACTCTGGCTTAACTTGGTTCCCAAAACCAGTCTCCACCACCCTCCAGAAAACTTAGACATCACATCCAGGCCAGTTATTTTGTGTCTCTATGGAGTGGTCCTTGTGGGAAACTGGTCTGAGCTGGACTTCAGGAGTTTGCATATTCCAAAAGACACCTCCCTTGTTCTTCTCCTGTCCTGCACAGCATGAGAATCTGCTCCAGTCATTAGACAGGCCCCTTCCTGTGAAAGGAAGGGCAGCTTTCAGGCTCTCCCATTAACTGGCTAGGGGATTCTGTCATCACAGGACAAAGGGACTGCAATCATTCTCTAGAGGCAGCTGGCATGCTTCTGGCAATTATCTTAAGTCTCATTTCTTAATCTCATTTTCCCCTCACAGACCCATTCAAACTTATCAATACAGTTAGAATAACATAAAAATAAATATAGTGCAAAATTATATAGCAAATTGTAACCCCCCCCCACCCCCTGGGGATACAAGAAAAACAATAATTTAGCACCCCCAAATGACTTTTTTAATCTGAGCAGACTGGCTGCAACTGCTATGCCCTCTGTTCACTTTCTGGGTGAACCTCCACATTAGTTTCCAATAGCACCTCTCCTATTAAAAAAGGAGCAGTAAGTATTGTCTAGACACCTGTCCACACTACCGTACTGTGACCCACCACAGTGCCTGATGTCCGCATTACAGGACCACAACAACAGGCTCCACCTTAGCAATGTGGGGTCAGTTTTACTTTGTTTGTGTTACATGCAGGTTACACAGTGTGTGAGGTCAGCTGGAGGTCAGTGTTACTTTGTTTGTGTTACAGGTAGGTTACAGAATGTGTAAGATCAGTTGGTGTTCAGTGTTACTTTTGTTCTGTTATAGCAGGTTACACAGTGTGTGAGATCAGCTGGAGGTCAGTGTTACTTTGGTTGTGTTACAGGTAGGTTACAGAATGTGTAAGATCAGTTGGAGTTCAGTGTTACTTTGGTTGTGTTACAGGCAGATTACACAGTGTGTGAGATCAGCTGGAGGTCAGTGTTACTTTGGTTGTGTTACAGGTAGGTTACAAAATGTGTAAGATCAGTTGGGGTTCAGTGTTACTTTGGTGGGTTGCAGGCAGGTTATACAGTGTGTGAAATCAGCTGGAGGTGAGTGTTACTTTATTTGTGTTACAAGTAGGTTACAGAATGTGTAAGATCAGTTGGTGTTCAGTGTTGCTTTTGTTCTGTTACAGCAGGTTACACAGCGTGTGAGATCAGCTGCAGGTCAGTGTTACTTTGTGTTACAGGTAGGTTACAGAATGTGTAAGATCAGTTGGGGTTCAGTGTTACTTTGGTTGTGTTACAGAATGTGTAAGATCAGTTCGGGTTCAGTGTTACTTTGGTTGTGTTGCAGGCAGGTTACACAGTGTGTGAGATCAGCTGGAGGTCAGTGTTACTTTGGTTGTGTTACAGGCAGGTTACACAGTGTGTGAGATCAGCTGGAGGTCAGTTTTACTTTGGTTGTGTTACAGGCAGGTTACACAGTGTGTGAGATCAGCTGGAGGTCAGTTTTACTTTGGTTGTGTTACAAGTAGGTTACAGAATGTGTAAGATCAGTTAGGGTTCAGTGCTATCTTTGTTCTGTTACAGCAGGTTACATATTTTGCTCATTTGCTCCAGTTTTTGATTTATGGTAGTTCGGTTTAGTAAGGAAATTTAAGTGAATCAGTCAGTTCAAGCTGCGTTTCGGACAGTTAGTAAAAACTTTTAAAAGTGAGAGCTCTAGCGACTGTTTAAATTTCGCCAGAGTATTTTTTTACATTCTGGTGCTTTACTTGCCTGGCTGCTGTGCTCCCTGGTATTGAGCATTCAGGCTTTTTTTTCAGGCTGTGATGGTAAATTGACTGAGGAAGAGGGGAGTGGATATCCAGAGTGTGGAGGAGTATTGGAGGAACCAAAGGATCAGGAGTAGTTGACCCAGAACATCAATGAGGAGCTGTGGATCCTGGACTCTATCCGGATTAACATTCCCTGCTCTTGAAGTGGTCAACCCCTTGGGCTCTGGGCTGTGGCTCCTGGACTCTATCCGGATTAACATTCCCTGCTCTTGAAGTGGTCAACCCCTTGGGCTCTGGGCTGTGGCTCCTGGACTCTATCCGGATTAACATTCCCTGCTCTTGAAGTGGTCAATCCCTTGGGCTCTGGGGGTTGGTGCGGGGAGGCTTCTTCCTTGCCTGTTCTAGTGGAGTGACTCACTCCAGGGTGCCGCAGTCACACAGGAGATTCTGCATTGGTCCTGCTGGACGGCAGGCATAACAGTGGCAGTTTTTCCTAGACAGTCGGGAGACCGGACGGAGGACCAGTCTAGACCCAGACGTCATAGTGCTGGTATCTGCATCCTGGGGTGACTGCCTATTGGACTGGGTACTAGGGAGCCCCTCTTTAGTACTTCCCTCAACTGATGCCCTTATTGTTCCCCTGCCTGTGGTGAAGTTTAATTATTGATGGAACTCTGGGAAGATTTCTTCCTGCTGAGAACAGGACTCTCACTTGCTATATACTTCAAGCTATATACCAGTCAGACTTTTCTTTGTCTTGTTCTTGACTTTCTAATGAGCCGTGAGAGTGCTTTATAGAGCTGATGGTTGGAATTAATAAAATCTTGATTCATTTTTCAAGGAGGTGGGAGCTTCAAGAACTTACATATGGACTTGAGAAGCTTTGGAGCCATTAAGTGACTTTTTCCTTTGCTATTGTTTACTTTCATGTTGTTTCAAGAATTTATATATGCTAAAGTTTTTTTTGTTGTTGTTTTTGTTTTAGGTATTTTGGATTTAGATTGAATGTGAACTATTGGGTTTATCTGTGTGAGAGACAGTGTGTGTGGCTACTGTTTGCTGACGTCCCTCCCCCACTCTGTGAGAGAGAAAGAGAGAGAGGTGGCTTGAAGTAGTCTGAATAGTGACAGTGTGTGGGTTTTTGGTTTTTCTGGACTCTGTCCACCACTCCATGAGAGAGAGTGGAGTACTGAATTATACTGGATTTTTTATGTTGGGGTAGTTAGTTTTTAAAGATACAAACTGTTTTATTGTTTTATTTATAATTGTTGCATGTTTGCATGTATTGTTTGGTAGATTAGCTGTTTTTTGAGTGTACTCTGAGTTTTTGGGTGTGTAACTTGATGTATTGGTTGCTTAGATGTGCTGGCAGACCACTTTCCCGGCCGTGCACTACTCACCCTCTGAACTTCGGAATCTCTGCCCCTTTAATGCCCCCCGACAGTCTGCAGTATATCAACATTGTAGAGCATTAGGAATTGCTTGCAAGGGGTAGAGCCGGATCGGGGGTTCTGAATGTCTGAGGGAGCATGAGCGGGGTGCTCGTATTGGAGTAGTGAGGTCCAGGAAATGTCCTGGGGCAAAATGGTTTCCAGATCATGGTTCTCCATGTCTGGTCACCATACCCAAGGGCTCCAATGTTGTTGGGCCGATAGCTTGGGTGGTACCGAAACCCCATCCGACTCGAGCGGCGTTGTGCTGTGCCAGGTCTATTAAGAACAAGACTGCAGCAATTACAGATCTTGTTGGAACAGCAGACCTGGCATGCATCACCGAGATCTGGCTGGATGAAAATGCTGGCCCCATACTGGAGGCTGCTGTTCTGGCCAGGTTCTCAGTGATACACCGCTGAAGATTGGATCGCAGGGGTGGGGGGGTAGCCATTTGTTTCAAGACAGAACTGGACCTTGTAGGTGTGCTATTTGAGGAATCCAGCTCATTTGAGTGTACTGTGGTTGCAGGTGTAGGTTGTATGATTGTTCTCATCTACCATCCACCCAGGAGTGAGAAACGGTTCCCACAGTAAGTAGTGGATTTCATGGTCGACATGCCGTTTGGGTCGCCCAGGTTGATGGTCCTGGGTGACTTTAACACCTGGGTTGATGATGAACTCTCGCAATTTGGTCAGGACTTCCTCCAGCTGATGACATCATTGGGCTTTACACAGGTTGTTGCCTCTGCAACTCATAAGTTCGGTCACTCACTTAACCTGGTTTTCCTCCTGGGAACTGAAACCTCCGATTTGGTGGTGGAACCAGTTGGATGGTCAGATCATCACACTATAAAGTTCAGTTTCTAGGACCCCCTTATAGGCCTGCCTCTGTAGAGATGGTCAGATACCGCCCTTTGCGGGATGTGAGCCCTAATAGCCTACCGGCAGTATTTGACCTATTGGGAGTTCCAGGAGCAAGTGGGAGCCCAGACAGCCTGATTCAGGCCTATGATAAGGTGGTTACTATGGTCCTGGACTCTATCGCTCTGGTCCGTGTCCTCCCTCTCCATCTCTCTCTTTGCCCTTGGTCCCCATGATTTGGTGGGACCTTGACAGAGTTGCAATGAGTAGGACAAAGGTTAGAGCACTGCTGGCAGACATACATCCTGGATGCTGACCACCTTAGACTGATGGAACATTATCAAATCTATCAATCAGCAATCACCCGTAAGAAGGCAGAGTTCCTGTCTGGGGTGATTTCTGCCACTCAGAATCAACTGGCTCAGCTCTTTTGAACTGTGGACAGGTTCGAAGAGTCTTTTCACAAACTGAGTGTGATAAGCTTGCGGATAAGGTGGCCAGCATCAGGACTGAGATCCTCCCAGCTTACTCTATGGGAGCTGACAGTGGTCAGTGTCTGGTCACTTCTCCTTGGTTTGCCTGGAGTTCCTTTGACTAGCTGGAAATCAAGGATGTCGTGTGGATTGCCCAGGGTATGTGCTCAACATGCTGTAGTTTGGATCCGGGCCCAACTCCCTCGATAATGGGTTGTTCTGATATCATTGGCCCTGTCCTTGTAAAGACAGTTTGGTGCTCCTTAGAGTCAGGAAAGTTTCCTGGCTCTCTGAAGGAGATGGTGGTGATGCCACTGCTGAAGAAAGCTGCTCTGGACCCAAACTGCTTCGCAAACTACAGACCTATCTCAAACATTCCCTTTGTAGGGAAGGTAATTGAGAAAGTTGTGGTGCTACAACTGGAGAACGACCTTACCATCCACGACATCTATGAACCTCTCCAGTCTGGTTTTCGTAAGAGGCATAGTACCAAGACTGCTCTGGTTCAGGTGCTCAATGATCTCCTGATGGCGCGGGATCAGAAGTGCCAGTCTATCTTGGTCCTTCTTGATCTCTCTTCAGCCCATGACACCATGGACCATGTGGTGCTCCTCGGGATCCTGAGGTCCATCTATGGCCTGTCTGGTACAGTTCTCAGATGGTTTCAACCTCTTCTCACTGGCAGATCTCAGAGGGTGGTGTCGGGGATTTTTTCCTCTGGCTCATTCTCTCTGCCATGTGGGGTCCCTCAGGGGTCAGTGTTGTCCCCCATGATGTTCGTGGTGTATATGCTGCCCCTCAGAGACATTGTAAGATGGTTTGGGCTGAGGTTTCACTGCTATGTTGATGACACCCAGCTCTACCTGTCTTTTGCACCCGACCAGGATAGTGCGTGCTTGGTCTTTAATAACTGCCTCGCAGAAATCCAGGGCTGGATGAAATCCAGTTGGTTGAAACTGAACTCTGGAAAGACTGAGGTGTTGATGGTGGATCCAGATCACCGGGCAGAGAGGTCGGTGCCTGGACAACCTTCTGGACTCTGTCTTGGGAGGTACAGTTTCCTTCCTCCAAATGAGTGTGAAACCTGGGGGTTGTTTTTGGTGACTGGCTGACACTGCATTTGCAGGTGTCAGCAGTCAAGTCCTCAGTTTATCATCTCAGGAAGACTGCCAGGATTACACACCTTGTTCTGTCCGAACACCTTCCAACGTTGATTCACGCCTTTGTGACTTCATGACTTGACTACAGCAACTCCCTGTACCTAGGGCTACCGGGGGTAGATATCTGTCACTTGCAGCTAGTGCAGAATGCTGCGGCACAGTTGTTGATGGAGACTCCTCATTCGAGTCACATCACACTGGTGTTGCACAAACTGCACTGGCTGCCTATTCAGTGGCGGATCACCTTCAAGGTCAGGCTTCTGACATTTAAGGCCCTGCATGGACTGGGCCCAGACTATCTGCAAGAGCTCCTGTCACCTTACTGCCCCGGACGACCACTCCATTCAGCTGATGAG
Source organism: Neoceratodus forsteri (assembly GCA_016271365.2). NCBI lineage: Eukaryota > Metazoa > Chordata > Ceratodontiformes > Ceratodontidae > Neoceratodus > Neoceratodus forsteri. The sequence goes on from CM028137.1 coordinate 960,141,648, forward strand.
GGGTTGTTAGAGATTCCCAGGGTACATCTTAAAACATCGGGGCCCATGCTTTTATGTATGTGGCCCCGACCCTGTGGAATTCTCTACCTCGTCAGATACACGAGTGCACAACTGTGGAGAGTTTTAAGAGGGCCTTGAAGACCCATTTGTGGTACATTGCCTGCCCAGATTGATTATTTTTTAGATATTTATCTACTTGGCTAACATGCTGTTTGGATTTTATGTTTTATCAGATTTTATATGTTGTAAGTTGTACAGTGCCTTGGTTATAGAAAGGTGCTTTAAAAATAAAGTTTATTATTTATTATTATTATTACAGTGTGTGAGATCAGCTGGAGGTCAGTGTTATGTTGATTGTGTTACAGGTAGGTTACAGAGTGTGTAAGATCAGTTGGGGCAGTGTCACTCTGGTTGTGTTACAGCAGGTTACACAGTGTGTGAGATCAGTTTGAAGGTCAGTGTTACTTTGACTGTGTTACAGGCAGGTTACACAGCATGTGAGATCAGCTGGGGACAGTATTATTTTGGTTGTGTTACAGGCAGGTTATAGAATGTGCGAGATCAGCTGAGGGCAGTTTTACACTGGTTGTGTTAGAGGGAAGTTGCCTTTAATTTGGTTATACAAGCAGGTAACAATGTTTGATATCACTTTAGCAAATAAAGGAGTGCAAATTAACCTGTCAATCAAATATCATTCACTGAAGTGACCTAATCAGAATAGGAAATTGGATTTCTCAGCACCCGGAAGTTACTGGGTAATTGGATGTCAACCACATAATACAGAACTGTAGACACTGTCGGTAAATAATGTCCCCATGGCTCATCAGGTCTGCTAAGCACTAACTACTGAATGTAGATTGGGAATACAATACAATTTTTTATCATTAAAAAATCACCAAAACCTTCTCCAGGTAACGCGTGCGGTGGTGTTTTTTGAGCCACTATAACCACATTTTTTACTGTATTTTCATCTGTACTTTTCAGTTACATTTGGAAATGCAATCCCTGGCTTGTTATAAGAATGCATCACTTGTCTCCCCCTTTTCTTTGCCTAACAAGGCCTGGGTAATTTTTTGAAAAAGGTCCCCTGTACTTGCTCAGTCAACAAATGAAAATATATACAGTATATTGTCACAGACTGGCAAGTAAGGGTTTATTTCTTAAGCGCCCTTACCTGAGGCTCAGGGTGCTGTACAGGATACAGGCAAAATGAAATGGAATTATAAATAAATAAAATAAAAAGCAAATAAAATACAGCATCAACTGATTACAGTGACTGGGATAATAAGGGTAAGAAGATCACAAAATCCCAAATGCTTCTCTGAATCAATGCACATTCAGACCCCGTTTAAAAGTTTCCACTATGGGGGCCTCCCTCGAGGACCTTGAGAGCGAGTTCCACAGGACTGGTGCCACCACCTCAAAGGAACGATCTCCTGAGGTTTTGAGCAGGGCCCTGGGAATTGCTAGGAGGCCCTCCTCAGTGGAGCGGAGGCAGTGCAGGGAGTGGGCAGGAGTCTGGAGATTTTGCAGGTAGCCCAGACTCATTCCATATAGGGCCTTGTAGGTGAGTAAACCCACCTTGAAGGTGATCTTCCACCTCACCGGCAGCCAGTGCGGATCATGCAAGACCGGCGTCATGTGACAGGACCTTGGGAGGCCAGTCAGCAACCTGGCAGATGCGTTCTGCACCAACTGCAGGTGATGCAGGACCCTTTCACTGACCCCAAGATAGCGTTGCAGTAATGAAGCCTGGATGTCTCAAAAGCATGCACTAGTGAGGGAAGATCATCAGGGGAGCCCAGACACAAGGAGCAAACTGAGTGGGGAGAAGGAAGGGGGGGTTTGTGCAGTGAGTGGAGGTAGCCCTGATCAGATGTAATCCTGCTGCTGAGGTGATACAGGGACAGATAGATGGGGAGGAACCACATTGGGGAGGGGAAACAATGCTGCCCATGATGTAGCTGGACTGCCCTGACCATCATTTCGGGGGAGGAAGTTTTCAAATGGTATGTGTTGAGCGTACCTTCCAGATGTGCAGTCCAATTGCCTGATGGCGTTTTCTGTGGTAACTTTCAAAAGGCAGGAGCTGTCCACTGCTATGCTGCAACACTGGCGTACTCTCTGGTAACTCGGTACTAGTGTCACAGTGGACTCTTTTGTGCTTCTGCAGGAGCGCGATCAGCACCTCACTCTGCTCCCACACCCGCAGCCAGAACTTGGGATTTCTGGGAAAGCTGCTGTTGTTTCGACACCCTCCTGCAGACTGACCTTTGACCCAGGAACCAAAAAGCTGCTTGGTGTGATTTAGTACTTTCCCTGATATACAAAAAAGACAAATAACATGGTTTCAGAAGGCTTCTTTTAAACATTTTAAATAATACCACCTCTATGGATGTAATTTTAAATCGGGGGGAGTCACGTAATGCTACCAAGTACGGAGGATATCTGAAACAGCTGCTCTGCTCTGCTTCAGGCCCTGACTTAAGCATTAATACTTTTAAACAAACTGCAGGGGAGAATAAACAGCTACAGAAAAAAAGTGTCATCTCTAACTCATGTCTGACAGCTCTCCTTAGCAGCTTCAGATTAAAAAGAACTCAGAACATGCTGCGTGTTCAGATTAGCGCAGCTCTCACACAATAAATCATCAGCAATATGAATAAATGCTTCGTTCCAGCACTTTTACTTGCAAGCACGTGTAGTCGCTGTTCATATGGCCCTTCCAAAGCAGCAGCATGTCGTCAATATAGTGGTACCACACTATAACTGACAATCAGAAGGCATTCCTCTCTGCATAAATAAATCTTTCTTCCCGCCTGCTGACATATAAATTCACAAGGCTTGGGGCAAAGGTTGTCCCCATAGCCATCCCTTGTTTTTTTTTAATAGTACAGTACTTAATGGACAGAGATGAGCATCTACTGTCACCTACGGCCCTGACTGTTGATATGCTTGAGATGGTATTAGAGTCAAATTACTTTGTGTTTGGAAATACTTATGTAACCCCCTTATTCCCCGGGGTTACTAGAATCCCACTTAGAGTCAGTGGCAGGCAGGGAGAGGCAGCTTGTGAGATGCCAGTTAAATGGGTTTCACACTGTCACACTCTTTTCAGTTTCAGCTGAGCTGGAGTGATGATGTCACCTTAGAATTCTCGCAGCATCATAAGCCACAGTGGAATGCTAGCTGCAGGGGGTTAGCAGTAGAATATTGGGAGTTAGGTAGCAGTCTATGTGGAGACTCGAGAGAGGAGGAGTGCTGCAGAAAGCAGCTCCTCAGATTCAGCTCTGAAAGAGATCTACCTCAGGAGAAGGGATTGTGTGTTCTCACCCTAGAGAAGAACACAGAAGACCAGTGTGTGAAGTGGTAGAGACTGTCCCTAGAAGGCTTTCCAGTGCCCCATCCCTGGAGGGATGGGGGGGGATTCCAGGACCGGGGGCAATCCCCATGTCCAGCCTGGAGAGTGGTGAAGCTACCTAGAGTCGTTTGTTCTGTGAGTATCTGAGACTTTTTTGTGGAAAAGCCCTGGGGCACCTGCATTCCTGTGGTGAGTTTTTCTCTGACAAAGGGGCTCTTTTCACCAAGACTGTGTTTCTAGTAAAAGTGTCTGCCTACTGTGGGGTCTAAGGGAGACATGCCAAGTACAGAACTTTTAGATTGTGTATGATTTAAAAGCATCTGCAACAGCGGGGCTCTAGAGTAAAGACATAGCCACAGAACTTTTAATTTCACACCTCCGAGGTGTGAGAAGTAGAATGTTAAATGTGCAAAACATTTCAAGAGAGCATCTACAAGAGTGTTTCAGAGAAATGTGTTGTAACCAGATGAATGGCCGAGTATAAATATTGGAAGTAAAAGGTGGGAGACCCCCCCATCTAGAGTAACCATGTTTACCTCTCTGGTTTCAGTCTGGGCACCTTTATTTTCTCTAAGTGCATTTGGCCAGTGCCTGAGGAAAATATCCAGATGTGAGATTTTGAATTTTCAGTGAGCCGGAGAGTGCTCAGAGGTGGTAGAGAGCCACCAAGAATTCCTCATGATATATGAGAACGTGTCCTAGTACTGGCCGGGGTGCCAAGTCAAGGGAAGAAAGGGAAGTGCATCAGTTTGGGCCATGTGTGCTCAGATCCATTCAGAACCTGAGGGTTCACTGTGTGTGTGTGTGTGTGTGTGCTCTGTACCTCAGTAATCTGTATTATCAGTGGAAGTAGCCCTGTGGGGGTCCATCTTTGCTTTGTTTATTCTCTGTGTTATGTGAATAAAAGCCACACTCTAGAATCCCAACCTGGTTTGGACATTACAGTTATTGCTTCCAGTGTCTGGATTTACTTGGGTGCCCCTGACCAGAAGTACAAACCTAGCACAATGCTGAGCAAATGTTTTCTCCCAGGGACCCAGGTTAATGGCCATGCTAAATGGTTCCCCCAGGTGTGAGCCAGGTAATTGCCACACTTGGTTTGCCTGTCTGAGGATGGCAGGCTATGAAGTAGAAGTATGGGTCAACAGAACTGTTTCGTAGTGACAACCCCAACCCCTCTCGGTGGTACCTTGGTTTGAGAGAAGCAGCCCTGCTAGTTGAACAAGGGGGACCAGTGGGGGGAGGTTACACTTACTATATTCAAACTGAACAATGCTTAACATGTTTGCTTGCATGCTGTTACAAATTAGAATGAGAGTATCTTGAGGCTTTGGGTAAACCTTTCCCCCAGTAGACACTGTCTTGTGGACTTTGGGTTCTACTGGGCTAAGGGGTTATAGGGCCCCATATTCACAGCCAGCAGTGTGCGCTGTGCTGACAGGAGCACTTCGCAACAATTAGTGCGTAGTAGGCTTGGGGGCAATATTCAGACAATTAGCGTGCTCTGATGGGAGTGCACTGTCTGAATATGGGGCTGTGTCAGCACAGTGCATGGTGACTACATGCTGCACTGACACAGCCCCAAATTGAATAGAAACATAGAATTTGACGGCAGATAAGGACCGCTTGGCCCACCCAGTCTGCCCATTTCCCTACCTCATGGATAAGCTGCAGATCCTAGTTAACCAGCAGCCTACTTCTTCCTATCCCTATCCCCTAGAATTGCCTTATGACTGTCCCATGCATGCTTGAATTCCGCCACTGTTTTTGACTCCACAACCTCCTCCGGAAGGCCATTCCATGCATCCACAACCCTCTGTGAAAAAAAATACTCTAAATTACCTCTGAGCCCCCCATCTTCAAATTGTGCCCCCTTGTTCTTGCACACCTCTTTTTTGAAAGATGCTACCTCTTGGACTTTGTTGATTCCTTGAGGTACTTGAAAGTTTCTATCATGTCCCCCCTCCTCCTTTCTCGAGGCTATACATATTAAGCTCCTTAAGTCTCTCTTCATATGTCTTCCGGTGCAGACCCTGCACCATTTTAGTTGCCCTCCCTGACAGCTTCCATTCTGTCTATGTCTTTGTGGAGATTGGGTTCCAGAACTGCACGCAGTACTCCAGATGGGGTCTCACCAGCTGTCTGTACCGAGGGATAATAACTTCCTGTTTTCTACTGATGATGCCTCTCCCTATGCATCCCAGTATCCCCCAGCCCTTCTTGCTGCCCTCTCATATTGCTTGCCCACCTTTAGGTCATCTGATAAGACTACCCCCAGGTCCCTTTCCATTTTTGTTGTTGTTAGTATCTCATATGGGCCAGAGTAGCCCAAGGGGGACATCGTAGCACAAACGGGATTGTGCCAGGGCTCCTGTGGTTACAATTCAGCATTAACGTTCTACTGCGCTCATTGGGCATACAAGGTACAATGGGCCATATGCATTCCCATTATGGGTACATTAGCCTTCGTGGCCCCCCACGCCAGTCCTGTAGCTGTCTTGAATATTCCTGGGGTCTAGTGTCTCTCCCCCCCCCCCGATTGGCTATCCTGTAGCTGTTTTGAATATTTCTGGTGGTCTGGTGGTCCCAAACCCTGTTGCACTGACCACAGAGCAATGCTGAGAAAAATTCCAAAACAGCCTACCTTGACACTTGTGAGTCTTTATTGACCATGCAAAGTGCTCCATCCATATTCAACTTGTGCAGAGTGCAAAACAGTGGAAGAACTGGAACATTTCAAAATAAAACATCAGCACCCATAAGGTGCATCTCGAACTCCAAATTGATCGGTTGCTGGTAGACAGCCTGTGTGCAAAGCAGTAGCAAGCAGAGCGCAGGTGACATTTTGGCTTACGCCTTCCTCAGAGCTAATCTCCCTACCTTCTATGACCACATAAACAGGTATCTCCATTCTCATACAGTTCAATACCCAAAACAGAGTGACTAGTGCAATGTGCAAACTTTAAAAACTATTAAAAACTCAAGCATAAATAGACAAACATGAAAACATACAAACTGACAGAGGAAAGACAGAACAAAAGAGTTAGGACATAAAAAGGGGGTCTTACAGGACTCCTTGTCTGGAGGCTTGTCCATATCCCTGGTGTCTGTATTTACAGAATACCGAATCAGTGACCAGCCTTTCAGTCGAAGTGTAGTCAGAGAACCCCAAAAGGGAGCCTGTAGGGACCACATATTTGAGGACCATGCAGGCAGAGGGTGCCAGGCTGGATGCTGCCAAACCTCCAGGGCCAGTCTGAAGATGGCCTCAGCCACCAGGAAGGCAACCCCCAGGATACATCCTGGTCCAAAATGTCCATGAGAGGGTACTTAGCCCTCTTCTGGACTGGCTCCAATGGAATCAATATGGACTCTGAGACCAGTAGGAGCAGCCCACCAAAGGACACTGGATCATGGTCGTCGGAAGGCTCCTCAACCAAGCTACAGTAGAAGAATAGAGTCTCTGAGGAGTCATCTGATGACTCCTTGAAGACAGCCCTAGGCCATCCTCACCCCAGGTAGTCGAAACCCACAACCAGCTTGGCAAGCCGGTGGCAAAATGACTGGCCTCCTTGATCAAAGCAGTGGAGAAGCAGGTGTGGGGAGCACCTGTGGAACCTGGATTGGCAGAGCAACCACTGGTAGCTGCCAGATGACTGGAAGTCTTTGGGGTAGAGCTCTGCCCTGCACCTCGATGGCCCACTGCTGACAGAGGAACTTCTCATAGCATTGGTGCATTTTAGGCTGGTCCCTGAAAGGACTGACCGGCGTCACTGATCAGTCCACATCCTCCTGAGTGAGGACCGGAAGCACTGAGGTCTGCAACCTGATTCCTCATCCTCAATAATAATAAACAATAATAGTTTCATAACAAACAACAATTTCACAGCATGAAACAACACTGTGTCTTATATAGGCTGGTGTATCTAATAATAAATCAGAAGATTTTTTATGTTATTATTAATAATATTCATTCATGCTAAATTTAATTATTTTTAGCAGACTAAAGCTTAAAGTTAAGCTTGCCATCAATGACCCTAGTGAAGCTTGATGAATTGGAAACATCTGAAAGAAAGTAAAAAAGAAAAAAATATATACATGTTATTACTTCTTAAATAGTTCAAAATTAGAAAAAAAGAGAGGAAAAAATAGGTTAAAACAAACAACCATATAACTGAGAACCTTTCAATAAATAAATCGGCAATCACATTTAGAGGTAGGGTACAAATATCTCAGATGTCATTCAGACCCCTGGGATAAAGTGCACCCAGGGTGAAAATAAGTCTACTTTTACGTCTTCTAAGCTGTTGTTTGTTATGAAATTATTATTGTTTTTTATGTGCGAGCTTTATTTACTGTGTATGTTAAATACATGAGCAGTGTCAATGTTGTGACGTCACAGCTGCCATTTAAGCTCTGTCTGTGATCTTGTATGCCCCCCCTCCCCACCGATGAAGAGCCTGCATGAGGCTCGAAGCGCTGGGGCTTATCCTGTTGTAGTCTGTTTTAGCACTGTTAATAAATTTCACTTCGGCAATTTACCTTTTTTTGTTTTATCTGCGTACCTGTTTGTGTTGTTATATCCTGATTTTGAGGCACAGAATTTATTTCTGGTGGAGCGCCGGTTGAAACCCTTCATCTTTTTCTTCGTTATTTCGGGGTTTCTTTGGCTGCCTACCTACTGACTGTGATATATGCCGGTTGTAACACTATCTGTCTTACTCATCTTGCTGATTACTACTAGCGTGTGTGTAAGAGTGTTTTTTTGCTGAAGTGCTTGTCTTTCTAATTTTTGACTCCGGCTCTGTTTTTGTTGTGAATGGACATAGTGCAAGCATTTTGAGGCTATTACCCTTCTCTCCATTGACCAGTTCATTGTCTCGCTTGTTATTTACTACTACACTGTGAAATTGTGGTTTGTTATTTGCACACCTGTTCATGTTGTTAGAGGTAACAGTACTTCCTTCTGCCTACTGTTAATACCCCCTTCCAACACACTCCAGCATCCACTTAGCCTTACTTTAGGCCTTCTTACACTGCCTTGATTAAAGGAGTCATTAATGATGAGCCCCAGGTCCCTTTCCTCTGCTATGGTGCTCAGTTTGACCCCTCCTGTCCAGTGCTCTACCCTTCTCCAGTCACTTGGGACTACTCCAGTCTCTGGTGAGCAGTTAAAGGGACCCTGTCAATGCCTTTAGGTCTCAAACTGTCCCTAGTTTAAAAAACATATTCTATGATCACATTCTGTAGAATGTGCTGGTGTGGCTGGTAGTTTGATTCTAATTCTTTTTTCTTTTAAAAAGTGAAAAACAAATGGCCTGCCATACTGGTGTTACCACACCAAAATGTGTTTGTTTACATTTCTTAATCAACTGCCACTGCATCTTTCCTGGACTTGGGAACACCCCCAATACAGCCTAGCCACTCATGATACAGTGAGAGCACAAGAGACTATTGCATCATGAGTAGCTGCACTAATATCCAGGAGGTGAGCAATAAGAGTAGATCAAGGACTTGAAACAAAAAAAGGTTGGGTACAATTACCACGCATTTCAGTTCTATTAAGGAAGGAGGTGGATTAAACCACCAGCAACACCAATGAATTTTAAAGAAGGTAAGCAATCAGAAAATGTGGGTTTTCAACTTGAAATAGTAGATGTAAAAAGGGTTGATGATGTATCTTTAAACAAGATCACAAGTGGTTATGGCAGTTCATTGCTCAGTTCCATCAACAATCTAGGGTGCAACCTGTCCAGTCTGGGGGACTTTTCGACTCAGAGAACCTGAAGCCCCTTTAACATCCTTGGTATTGATATCTGTTCTATCTGTCGTTTATGCTGTGTTCCTTTCCCAGGCTTAACTTGGCAGTCTGGAAGGAAAACCAGTGCTTCCACCATGTAGACTGAGCAAAAGAAGTTGTTAAGGATACAAGTTTCCCCATTTCTCCTCCATATATTGCTCGCTGTTTTATAGTCTAACAATGCCATCTTTTGATTTCCATCTTTCTGATGTATCTGAAGGTCTTGTCATTCTCATTGACACCTACAGTATCAGAATCCTAAGCTCTGTGTCTGATCTTCATGACATTCTCAGCCTCCTTTAGCTTTAAATACTGTATATGTCCTCTTTGAGTCTCTACTGTCTGATTCGTATCTCTTGAAAGCAATCCTCTTATCCACAGTAGAGTCCTCAACTTCCTTAGTGTATCAAATTTGCTTCCTATACCTCCACGCTTTGCCCACCTGGTTTGTGCAAGTCTGAGTTACTTCCAGCACACTGCCCTTAATGTATTCCCACAATTCTTCCATCCTTTTTCTCTCCTCCACTCTTTTTAGTTTGTTTCAGAGATACTATCCCATGATTTCAAAGTCCCCCCTCCTGAAATCCGAAACAAGTTTTAGGCTTCAATCTTTCTTTTTCTAGGAAGAAAAAAATCATTGACTTTTTTCAGGATGAAAGCTAACTTTAAAAAGAAACCTTAAAATTATTATTTTTTCCCTTAGGCTGAAGGCTACCCCCTGCAGTAATACAGGTCCAATACAGTGCAAGATTAAGGTCAAAAATCAAATACTGTACAGTAGGGGGTAAAATGAAGTTTTTTTTTTACTGCTACAGAGATGCACGGTTAGACTATCCACAGGGTACATGTGCCTGTTGTACAGCCATTTGGCCACAGGGTGTCACTACTGCTACAGGCTGGAACAAGTTAAGCCGACTTTGGTGATCAGTATGGCGAACCACAGTTTCAGGATACTGCTTAAGAATTCATACTTCTGAAACAACCTGAGAACAGAATATCTACTGAATGACTATAAAGGTAGGTAGCACAGACAACAGTTAAGTGGACTTCGCTGTGTGTAACCCCCACTTTGTTCTCTTCACAGACTTTGTGGAAATCTACCCCCCCAGGACTCCTGGAGTGCAGTGGGGGTAAGGATGAGACAATGTCTGCTTAACATATTGGTTATGGGGCTTCACGGCTTGAACTGCTAAGGGGCTGCCATTCTGTGACCTTTAATATTTAGGATGGCCAGTCTCTGACCTTAACAGGCTCAATAACTGATGCCTGTACTGGATCAGGTGGGATATTGTGTTTGGAGCCAACTGAGGTCCTAACCAGTGTCAAAGGTGCTGACAGGCAAGGTGCATAACCAGTGGGAATCACGGATCCGAGCCTTGCATAAGGATGCTCAGAGAAAGACAGACGTGCTCAGGATCCCAAGGCGAGCAGGCGTGGTCTGCATTCCCAGTCTAAGTGCATCTCTCCCAGGGCCTTGCGAGCAGGTGTGGTGTGCATTCCCAGTCTAAGTGCATCTCTCCCAGGTCCTGGCGAGCAGGCGTGGTCTGCATTCCCAGTCTAAGTGCATCTTTCCCAGGTCCTGGAGCTGCATGAATGGTGTTTGAGTGGCATATGCGTACCGGCCTGTGTGAGATAACAACTGAAGATCAGTGCGCAGCCCTTGGTGGAGGATTACAGATTCGGACATTGGTGATCCTGCAGTCACTAACAGTCAAGGGGCTGGACTCACCTGAACAGAAAGAGTGGATCCCAGCCTGGACTGTATCAAGCGCAGCGGAAAGTGCAGTCCCAGACAGCAATTGTGAGTATAAGCAGAACATGCTCTGCATCTTGCAGCCTGTGTTTCCTGATCTGGACTGACAGATTTCAAGCTAGTATTACAAATAGCTCATGTTGAAAGGTTAGATAGCCATATAAGGACTAAGTATGGGCATCCATAAACAGCAAGCCTGTGTTTCCATCGAAGGGTTGAGATGACATGCTGTTATCTCAAACCCCGAGACGGAAACACAGGGCGATATTTGTAAGGTCAGCCATACTTTATTTGTTATAGTATACGGTTCCTGACACTTTTTCTGATGAGCCGAACATTGCCCTTGTGTGACTGGAGTGCTCCTGAGAAAGTGAAAGTGCTGGAACTGAGCCCGAGGGGTGACAACGATATGTGAGTGACTGGAGATGTGCAGAGAAACTGAAAGCAGCAGGAACAAGCATGAGGGGCGAACACAGCTGAGTTAACGATCAAATGTGCACATCTTTAGAATGTGAACAACAACCTTGAACATGTACAGCAATGCTTTGGAAGGGGCTGCTTTTTCCGAACACAATAAAACCTAACCATATATTATATAAGCAATTGCTTGGCCTGTGGAATTTGGGTAAAATAAAACTGTTGTGTTTAAAGTGCAAGGGGCAACCCACAGCATCTACAGGCCTGAAACAATTCTACACTGGGTACCCAGGGACGACAGTACTGCAGTCGCTGTACCGGTGAGAGAGGGTAGCAGGCACCAGAAAAGGACATTTACCAAAGGGGATTACTTACTTTAACATCTGGTAAAAGTAAGGAGCTACACCTAGATGGGCTTAGATAACAGCAGCTACTTATATCCTGTTTCACCGCTATCCCATTCTAGATTTGTGTAAACAGTGGCTCTACCATGTGTCTGCCCTGCCAATGTTGGGTGCCTAATCAGGGCTGGTCATCTGAAAGTACTGCAGGCCTAGCAGTTTTCTCTTGCAGGTATTTTGGAGCTGTAATAAACCTATGTTGCTTCTGTTAAACTGGCATCATTATTGTCTGACCACTATTCTCTATTGCATTACGAGGGAGGATATGCTGAAGGAAAGGTAGGTAAGTGAGACTTCCCAGAGGGTTGTACCCATTACCAGCTAACCAACTATGTCATAGTCTCTGGGTGGAGGCACTGCTCATGAAAGGGCTACAAATCCCTAAGCCCAGGGAGCTGATGAAGCTCAGTCAGCTTTTGGGTGGCAGAGTAAGTTGTGGCCGTACACATAAATCCTCCCCCCTTACATGTGTTTTACCGGTTTACCCATGTCAGGGTGAAACCTAAAACAGTAACCATCAAGAGGGTGACACCCAAATGCCAATGGGACTATGTTGCCTGGCAATTGTGTCGCCCAACCACCGTTGTGCTCAAAGCACTGGGCACATCCAGGCTGTTTGCGGGGGGCATGCCCACTGCACCCCCAAAACAGTTATATAATCACCTCCATGGGGGAGGTTTATTGGGGAGGGAGTGCAACACTGGTGCAGTGGTCTCAGTGCACAGCACTCAGACAACACCACTGTGAGTGTTGAACTGGTTGCGGTGCACCGATGGCAGTCACCATAATGCCGTTGCTATGTCAATGGGATACCTCTTTTACAGAATGTTCTGAAACATTACATTTGGGGCATGGCAGGTAAAAATGACAGTATGCATGCTCTGAAAAGCTCACTGCCCCCTTATTGGGCTTCTGAAAATTATTGCACAGCTGTGTACTTCACACGCTCGAGTTTAAAAGCACAGAAAATGCCTATTTTTTTAGTGGTGCAAAATACTGCTGAATTCATCAAAAAAAAGCTTTATGAGGAGAAATAGAGCAAAAATATGGCAGGTAAGTCAGATACAGCAAGGCGAAAGGGCAGAAATGCATTGTAATGAGCAGGGCAGAAAGCTCCCATGTTGTTCAGAAATACTTCAGTATTTCATTCACTGTATCCACTGTCAGGTGCCAACCTCAGTGTATCTTCCTACAAATACCTGGGTTCGATGCTTTGCAAACCTTGGGGTGCTTTAAAGGGTGACATTCTGTCTCCCCTTATGTGCTAGAAAATGCATTCTGGAAAAGATAATTTCTCCCACCCTGAAACATAGAAAATGTTGGTAGATAAGGACCGCTAGGCCCATCCAGTCTGTCCATAAGCCCTATACATGTATGCACTATGGAGATGTGGTCTTCAAACTCTGCCAGCTCCAAAGTGACCATCCTCTTCAATGCCCTTTGCAGGTTTGCTGTGGACTACCCTCTTTGCTCTCCTTGTACAATGTACCATCAAACTGGACTGGCCGCCCCCGAGGCGTGACACTCGCTGCATTAATGTCCTGCGTGGTTGCCAAACTCTGGCCAGGAAAATTCTGCGTACCTAAATGGAATCCTTTCCCCTGCTTCCAGCACTCCCTACTCCTTTAGATCTGAAGCAGGAAGCAGATTCCAGACCCTCTCTTTAAAAAATAAACAAAAAAACAGATCAATCATGTTTCAGATACAGACTGTGGAATACCCTACCCAATATCCTAACTTCTTTGTCCACTTTCTGGTCTGTCAAGTCAAAGTGTAATCTACAGGCCCCTTTATCCTACCCTCTCCCTTTCTCCAACCAGTACCTCTCATCCTACTACACTGATCAGGTTACCAACATGACTGTGTCCACTTTTGCGGTATATCCTCACTGACACCTATATACATGTATGTCTACTGTTTATGTGTGCATTCTGTAGCTTGTGTGTGCCTCTGATTTATTAACCATTAATTCTCCTCTGTGTTTCCTCCCCCTTAATCCCATGGTCACAACTGGAAACAAACCTCTTGGGCTCTGCTCGTTTACCTGGTAAAATCTGTTTTAAATTAAATACATTCTTTTGTCATGTAAGTATCTACCCTGAAAGCAAAATTGCTGGTGTGAAGAAATTGTAGCATTAACCTGTAAATACTAAAGGAATAATGCCCGACAGGGTGGGTGTTTTGCTGAGATAACATCCCACCTTGGGTGGTTGGGCCCGAGGCCAACGGCCGAGGGCCCAACACCCAAGGCGGATGTTATCCCAGCATAACACCCACCCTGGAGGGCATTATTCCTATTATACAATGGCTTATGAGTTAAAGAGAAGGAAAAAAGATGAAAAATTGGTTTGAAAGCATATATTTTAGTGTTTTTCCAAAGTGTAGGTTTACTCTTTAAAGAAATAGCCCTATTTTTTGTCCAGCAGGTGGAGCTGTTGTATTGTAACTGTGGCTCACAGTGGCGAGTCCCCATATAAGCATTTGAGTGTTGTCTCCTCTGTCAGCTCAAATTTAAATGATTCTTTGTGCCACCAACTGTGTCGTTTTTTTTAAAAGATTCTATGTGTCCCAACGAACTGTGTGATTTTTGTATGAGGTCTGTCCGTTTCTTCCGATCATGTGGCCAGGTCAGTAGTTTCTTGTTCCCCAGCTCCTGCTGTGCTTGACTCGTGGACAGAGACAAAAATAAGCAATAAGGTATGAAAATAGAGTTGAGAGGTGTAGCGGATGTCGTTTTAAAATATTGAGAGACGAAGATAGGCTTGGCCGAGTTAAGCGAGTGTACAGCCTGGCAGTTGTCCGCGATTGTCAGATCGTAGTGGTCAGTGTGGGGTCAGAATGTTTTTTTTTTTTTATTGTACCCTGGCATTCCTGGTTGTGTTGTGCTTGCTTCTCCTGGTACACTAAACTCTTTTTTGTTATGGTGCTGGGAGAACAAGTTAAAGAAAGAAATTCAACTAATGTTAAATTAACGAAAGCAGTGTGTCACGCGGTCAGTGTGTTTGCAGCAGGAGATTAGCGGAAGCGGTGACGGCAGGGACAGATATGCGGATAGATTTTTTTTATAACTTTAATGCAGTCATGACTCTGGTGGGACTATAACCGGGATGTTATGCTGGGATAACATCCCGGTTCCAGTCCCAGTATGACCAATCAGGGACCAGGATTGTCTGCTGCCATTGTATAATGAACAATAATGTTGTAGAATGTAAGAATATACTGCTCGGAATTTTAGAATATAGTGCACAGAATCTTAAAAAAATATGGTGCAGAAAACCGGCATGCCTGGTATTACTAGATGTATGCCCCCCCCCCCCGATTACTCCCAGACAGCCTCATTTCCATGCGACTCATATCTTTGCCGCATACACCATGCAGTAGAGGAAAGAACAGGAGCCTTTACTAATGAAATGGATGTAGCATGGTTGACGGAGATCAGTTTGTCATTTTGCCTGCATATGCTTAATGTCTTGTATCCCAACTGCTGGAGTGTATGGTTGCACTGCATTGAGAACATTATTTCAATAAAAAATTAACTGCAAAAAAGAAATGGTTCTGACAATCAGCTCTTTTTCTGCAGCTCACCTCTGCCTCTCCTGAGAGTGACCACTGCACCACCTGGAGGCAGGGGAACAGCAGGGGTGCATCTTGACTGGAGGCCTTCCCACTGCAGTTATTAACTGCCGTGCCAGAAGTAAACAGCATGACCACAAGCACTGGGATATCTGCCCTTCTGTGTCTTTTCCTGCCCTTCAGTTTACACCTCTGTTTTTTGTACTGCAATCCACTGATTTTTATTTTATTGAAATGTTTCACCAGGAAGGCACACTGAGCAACAAGTTGCTCATCTCCCAGTGCGACCTGGGGGGTAGGGAACAATGGGACAGAATACAGAGAAATGTTACAATACTGAAATACAATTTGCTTACTTGCATACAATGAGAGCAGGAGGGATTACAGGTGGATCACGTTGGCTAACAATGCAACAGTTAACTACAGTAGATATGAAGACACATATAGCAATCTGGCAACAGTTGGTGATAGTAGGTAACACTGAAACACATATAATAACTTGGCAACAGTATGTAGCACTAGATGGTAAGGTGATACAATAGTAATTGGTAGCCATTAGTGTAATATAGATATTCACGATTTACAGTGATTGGAGTAAAGAGAAAGGAAGGAGGGAACGGAAAAATTGTGGAGAGCAAGAATGGAAGAAGGATAAGAAAATTTACAGAGAGACACAGGCAGAACATGATCTTCGAGGCAAACTGAGACAAAAGGGTGGACTAAAGTGCATATAAGAGGGGTACTGGGGTAGGTTATAAGTGCTTAATTGAGTGCAGGGGTAGTCCAATGTCAGGCTATGTTAATCGGAAGGGGTGTAGGATGGAGAGGAGAGGTAGAGTGTGGCAGGGTGAGGAGAGAGAGGTATTGTAGGTGGGGGGTATCATGTAGGGGAAGGGGGGGGAGTTGTAATTCAACAGTGTCCTGTTATCCCTATCTGGCAAGGCAGTGGACAGCCCTACTGGTGGGACACAGGTTACAGGCTGTGAGAGTTAATTATAAATAGTGCTGCGAGAGATAGGGCGTGTTGGGGGATGGATGTTGTGGAAGGGGGTAGCAGGGGTCAACAATAGCAGAGGGGGTAGTACCCCACCAGTGTGCTGGGTGACCCTGCCTGCACAAGGCAGTGATCTAGCAGTGATTGAGGGGGTGCAGTAAAAGGAGAAAGAGGAGGAAGGAGGTAAAGTTGTTGCCCACCATGCGCTAATGATCTGCTTGCACAAGGCAGTGATAGAGCTCTCAGGAGGGAGAAATATTAAGGGTAGAGAAAGAAGGGGGAGGAAGACTTTAGGAGGAGGGAGAGTATGGGACTAGGAGGAGTATGATCAGAAGGAGGTAGGAGTGGTAGGGAGTAGGTATATGGTAATATGGGCTATGGGGAGATGGCGAGGGGGATTAGGGAGGGTCATGGCAGGCACAAGAAAGGGCAAGGAAGTTCTTGAGGGCAGAGTAAATAGAGTAGCAAGAGGATGAGTGGTGAATTTGAGGGGGAAGTGAATTCCAGATTTTTGGGAGGCGATATGAATAACCCTCGATTGGCCAATAAGGGTGAAGTGGTGTGGGATGACCAGGGTTCATGAGTCGGTAGATCTTAGGGAGTGGGAAGGAGGGGTTGCAATTGTAAAGGCAGGGGACAGATAGGAAAGAAGTTCACCTAGCCAGTGCTTGGAGGTGAACTTTGCAGAGAGAGAGAGACGTTGGTTTGTCAGTGAAGGATAGGGCATGGTAGAGATCACAGTGATGAGTACGGAGGGGGGCGTCATGGGCAAAATGGCAAAAGGAGTTGAAGAGGGTATCTAGTCTGGCCAGGGAGGACTTAGGGGCAGCACCGTAGACTACATCACAGTAGTGGAAGATAGGTAGGATCATCTTCTGGACAATCTCACGCCTAGCCATGGGTGGGATGCAAGCATGGGTCCTGAATAAGGCACCGAGCTTGGGACGCAATGTTTTCTGAATGGCATCAATATGAATAGAGAAGTTCAGGTGTCGGTCCAGCCAGACACCTAAATACCTGAGGGAGGATGTGTCCTCGAGTAAAGTCCCATCAAGGGTGTGGAAGGAGGGCAGAGAGGGAAACCTGGTAATCTCTGTCTGGTGCTGAAGGTCATGGAGACTGTTTTTTTTGGCATTGAGAGATAGCTGGTGGTTTGCAAACCAATGCTGAACTTTGTCGAAGTCGGGCTGCAAGTTGGATGCAATCTTGGTGGGGCAGGAGCCAGATGCATACAAGACTGTCTCATCGATGTACATGTGAATGGAGGAGAAAGGAGAGCAGGTGGGTGGGAGGTCATTTAGAAAAATAGAGAATAGTATAGTGCCTAACACTGATCCCTGGGGGATGCCAGTTCTTGTCGAGAGGGGTAGGGAAATTGCATCAGAGATCTTGACTGATTGAGTTCTGCCAGTGAGGTATGCCTTGAACCAGTCTGTGGCTAAGGGGGATAGCCCAGCTGTAGATAGGGTGTCAAGGAGAAGGGAGCGGGAGACTATGTCGAAGGCTTTGGCCAGATTGACAAAAATGGCTGAGGTGACTGGCCATTGTCCATTCCCATGAGGATAGAATCAGTAAGCCAAAGAAGGGAGTGGTGGTGGTGAAGTGATTTTTCCTGAAGCCAGATTGATAAGGGGTGAAGAAGGAGGAGTCATTGAGGTAAGTGGTGAGCTGGGAGAGGGCTAGATGTTCCTGAAGTTTGGCAAGGGTAGGGAGAAGAGAGATGGGGTGGTAGTTGCCAGGGAAGGTGGGGTATCCACCTTTAGGGAGGAGAAGGACCACTGTGTGTTTCCATGGGGAAGGTACTGAGGTGGTTGAGAATGAGAGGTTTAATATAATAGAGTGGGTAGGCGATGGAAGGGGCAGAGAGGGATAGTAGTTTTGGGTCAAGGTCATCCAGGGAGGAGCCTTTTGAAGGGCTGATTACTAGCAGGGCGTTGAGGGTGTCATTTGGGGAGACAGTAGTGAAGGAGAAAAGGGAATAGGAGGGGGGTTGATGAGGGCAATAGGAAGGGAAGGGGCGTAGTTTGATAGGGATTGGAGTAGTGCATCAATGCGAGTGGTGTAACAGAAGTTGAATTCAACAGCTACTGCAACTGGATCAGCAACGAGGGTGGCATTTATCTTAAGTATAGGGGTGGGCGGACAGGTTGGGGGGGTAAAGAGGGTGTGGACCGCTCTCCAGAACTTGGAGGGGGAGTTGATGTTAGCAGTGAAGACGGATTTGAAGTACTCTGTTTTGGCTAGCCTCATAGCTCAGGTGCAGGCATTATGGAGTTTTCTGTAAATAAGAAGGTCATTTGGAAGTTGGGAGACTTTGTGCCATTTCCAGGCCCGATCTCTGGCTCTGTGGCAGGCTAGTAATTCAGGAGTAATCCAGGGGAGGTGATGACCTCTAACTCTTGTTTGTTTTAGGGGTACGAAGGCATTTCAATTTGTTAGGAAGATGTCTTTAAAATAGATTAGGGCTTTATCAACCAAGGAGGTGCTTGCTAGAGGGGACCAGTCGGAGAGGGCAAGGTTATGCAGGAGAGGTTCCAATTCTAGGGATTTATTAAGTCCATATTTGTAGGGTTTTGTGTGGGGATTTAGAGCTATGAACTTTTCTGACCAGGAAAACTGAGTTGTGGTCACTGAGAGCATCTGGAAGGCTGCCAGAAGCAATAATTCTATGGGGTTGGGAAGTTAGGGCCTAATCAAGTAGGGAGTGGTTTTAGGTCTTGTGATTAGGGCGGGTGGGTTCTGTAACTAGCTGTGTGAGGTTGAGGGCACTGATAGCATTTCTTGTGGTAGATATTGTTGGGGACAACCAATTTAAATTGAGGTCACCAAGGATGTAAAGCTCGCCAGATTGAGAGAGGGAAATAATGGAAGTTAGGAGTTCAAGAGAGACAGTGGGCTAGACATTTGGACGGCAATAGATATTGGCTACAAAGATAGGAAGTGAGAAAGGGAGGGATATATTGATGGCTAAGGCATCATAGGTTGCTGGGTTGGAGGAGGAGAAGACTGGGAAGTACTGGAGGGAGGCGCAGATACACATGGCCACTCCACCACCCCTGCCTGCTCCATCTAGCCCTAGGATGGAGTAACTGGGGATGGAGACCGAGTGGTCAGTAACCGTGCTCTTTAGCCATGTTTCCCTTATAATTAGGATTGCAGGGCAGCAGTCATGGCTTGCTGGAGGTCTATTTTTTTGAAGTAGGCTACAAATTCTTAAGTGCAATATCATGAAACCCTTTATGAGGGCTGTTGGGGTAGGGAAATGGGCAGCAGCAGTGGGGGAGATGGCAGGGGTGAAGGAAGTGGCAGGACTAGGGTTGGGGTGGATGTCCCCTGATGCGAGTATTAGTAGAGCTAGGATGAGGAAGTGTAGCTTCATGGGTTTTGGAGTGATGGGGCTTAGATGCCGAGTGAGTGAGGTAGAAGGGAGTGGTATAGTGAGGAAGCAGGAGGTGGAGAACAGCAAAGGAATTTGGTAAAGTTAGTAGGGATGCATGCGGAATGAGGGAATGAGACCAGAATACGTTAGGGGGCAGGAGTAACTGCATGAATATAAGTTGGGGCCTGGAGACAAGGGGTTTGGATGGATTTGGAGTAATAGGGGCCCTGGGCTGGCAAAAGCAGAAGGGGCAGATAGGGAGAGGGTAAGAAATAAGGTTAGGGGGCGGAGGAGGAGGAGGTAGAAGGGAGGAGGATTTGAGTGTAGAGGAAACATCCTTAGAGTCAAGGTGCCACGGAAAGGAGGGCGGACTTCAGTAGGTAGTAGGCTACAACAAGGGGGTGTAGCTGAACAGAGATGCTTTGCTACCAAGGGAAAGGGGCTCAATGCTTAAAAATAAAGCTTCCACAGGTATCCAGCTGGATAGCCTAAAGTAGGGAAGTAGAAAGTGAAGGATGCTTGCATATACCCTCTAGCGGAGGAGCTGTGCTAATGGGGAAGCAGATACTGGGGATGATTATAAATAAAACTCACCAGATAGGGTAGGAGGTGGGTAGGAATCCAGCACAAAGTGCTGGCAGGATGACAGCGGCTGGAAGAGCACCCGTAGTGCTGCCTGCGCTTCAGAAGTGGGTCAGTGGCAGCGGACAGGTAGAGTAAAGCGCCACCTCGGAAGCTTCACCTCAGGAGGAGGGAGGGAGCACCCATGGACTGGGGCTCCTGAGCCTGGTGACATAATTGGGAGTTAGATAAAGGAAGCTAAATCGGGAGGGCGGGAGATATAGAGAGAGAGGGCTGGGGGGAGGGTTAGGGCAAGCAGGAAAGAATAGCTTTAGGGATGGCGCAATGGCTCAATTTGCAAGAGAATGAGCCAGGACAGCGATCAGCTGTGTGGCACCAGAGGAGGGAGTTGGGCAGACAGGACAGGAAAAGCAACAAAGGAGCTGTAATCACTTTCAGAAGATAGGCTAAAATTAGCACTTAAAGGAGTAGTCCACCCAAAACTTGCAAAGTACATATGTTGCGCAGAGTGTTTTGATTTGTATGTTAAATTGTTGTGTGTCCTTCCCTGTCTGCTAGTAAGAGTTTTTCCTAAATTAGCCTTCTAGCTTCAGGGTAGTTTTACAACACCTGGAGATCTCCATCTGAGACAGCTTAATTGTATTCCTTTGTCCTACAATGCACCTTGTTTCATGTGACAGTGATGTGGCAGAGACCATAAATCCAGCAGAAAGCTTTGCTTTACAGTCAGTTTACAACAGTAGAGATAGCTATATTTTAAAATCTATAGAATTCAACTTAGTGACTACCCTCATCGTAATGGTCTTATAGTCCTGAAGAACTTTGCTGCTAGTAATTTTTGTGCAGCTTGTAAAGCTTCCAAGACATTTAGTTTGTTTGGCATGTGTGTGCTGAATGTTGGGTCTCTGCTATATCACTGTCACATGAGACAAGGTGCACTGTGGGAACAAGGAATACAATTAAGCTGTCTCAGATGAAGATCCCCAGGGGTCGTAAAACTACCATAAAGCTAGTAGGCTAATTTAGGAAAAATTCCTAACAGCAGTCAGAGGGAAGGAAACACTAGAACTTCACATACAAATTAAAACACTCTGCACAACATATATTTTTTGCAAGTTTTGGGTGGACTACTCCTTTAAACCAGCAGAAAATCAGCAGTTAAACCTTGGGTGCAGGCTAAAAGCAGTTGCAACTGAGCTGTAATTTCCCTCTAACAATTTTAAACTAGCATGTAAATTAACTTTTTGTAGCGAGAGCTATGATTACACTCACTAAGAATCTAGAACTTTTTGTAGCGAGAGCTATGATTACACTCACTAAGAATCTAGTTATTAGAAACAATTAAATCAACGCAGCAATTAATTAATTAGAAGGCAGAGGTTAGGAGAGGCAGTGCAATTTGATGCACCTATCAGGGTGCAGGAGTTTCTGGCACCAAATTTTGTTTTGAAAGAGTTCTGTATCTTGCGTGTAGAGTGAGCACTGGTGGACCCTAGGGTGGCTTGCCATAGTGGCCTTGCCAGACACTGGAGCTGTAGTCAGCTGGATGAGAGCAGCTGGAAGAACGCCCGTAACGCTGCCCGCACTTCAGAAGTGGGTCAGTGGCGGCAGCTGGGTAGAGTAAAGCACAACCTTGGGAGCTTCACCTCGGGAGGGAGGGGGTGAGAGCACCCATGGACCACAGATCCTAAGCTTGTTTTTATTGTGGTAATGGAATCATGAAACCCAGCACAGTAAATTTATAACCCTTAACCCCCCGCCGGCACAGGAAAGGGGCACTTCCCACAGAGCCACTCTCTGCACAGAGCTTAGACAAGTGAAAATACATCCATCAGTTCGCTGAGCCATGAAATGAACCGTAACATGGAGTTTACATGCATCATATTCCTGCATTACCTGTCAGCAAGCTCTGGAGATGGCCTTCTTTGGAAATGGGGTATGCAGCAGTAATCTCGCTGAACTCCTTGAGAAACTCTGCCTCCTCCACCCAGAATTCCCCATCCTCTGTGTCAGCCTGCAGTTCTGATGCACATGCTGGGTCCAGCTTGTTCCAGCCTTCACCCCCTGCCAGAAAGCAAATTGTAATGTTAAGGACTAAGCAGAACTAATGGGTCTAATACAGAAATAGAAACTGTCAGCAGAAAAGGACTGCTTGGCCCTCCCAGTCTCCCCAGATTTTCCCTGCCTATTCAGTCTCCACAGACCCTACCTGGAGTCTACTGACCCTCCCACCTCCCTGCCTATTTACCACTACTCCAGTATACCTATCCCAGGCATGTTTGGAGCACCCACTATCTCTGCTGGCAGATCATTCTAGGTGTCCATCACTCTTTCAGTGAAGTAATAATAAGAGGTTTCAGCATGGCTCAGTTGGTAGCACATCCGCCTCTAGACCAGAGGGTCAAGTGTTCTCATCCCACATCGGGATTGGACTCGTACCTAAACACTGGCACCCGAGTGCAGTATTAGGGGGGTGCTGTACTGTTGGGGTGTGCCATCCTTCTGATAAGACGTTAAACCGAGGTCCCTTCTAACCATCCTGGTGCTGTCCTAGTGGGTGTCCAGGTGGAAGTAAAAGAACTCAAGGCACTCTTCACAAGAAGTAGGGGACATTCCCAGTGTCCTGGCCAATATTCCCCTTCCCGATACAATTGGTTCATGCAATTGTCCAGGCTGTGTGTGGGCACTGATGTGTGATATGGCTGCCACTACACATTCAGTCATTTCACTACTAGTCTAGCACTGCTTGTAAAGTGCTTTGAGATACATTGTGTATGAAAAGCGCATTATAAATGCTGATTATTCTTCTTCTTCTACTTCCTCATATCTCTCCTAAACTTACCCCCTTCCAGCTTCATTGCATGCACTCTTGTCCTGCGCTTCCTCATTTGAAATAGACTCCACTCCTGTACCTTGTTCACCCCGAGACATACTTGTAGGTCTCTATAATGTCCCCTCTCTCTCTCCTCCCTTCCAGGGTGTACATGTTGAGATCCCTCAGTCTCTCCTCATTGGGCTTCCCCTGTAGGTCTCATTCATGTCACACCTCTCTCTCTCTCTCTCTCTCTCTCCTCCCTTCCAGGGTGTACATTTTGAGATCCCTCAGTCTCTCCTCATCAGGCTTCCCTTGTAGGTCTCACTAATGTCACATCTCTCTCTCTTCCCTTCCAGGGTGTGCATGTTGAGATCCCTCAGTCTCTCCTCATCGGGCTTCCCTTGTAAGTCTCACTCATGTCCCGTCTCTCCCTAGTCCCTTCCATGGTATATATGTTGAGATCCCTCAGTCTCTCCTCATCGGGCTTCCCTTGTAGGTCTCACTCATGTCCCGTCTCTCCCTAGTCCCTTCCATGGTATATATGTTGAGATCCCTCAGTCTCTCCTCATTCGGCTTCCCTTGTAGATCTCACTCATGTCACATCTCTCTCTCTCTCTCTCCTCCCTTCCAGGGTGTACATGTTGAGATCCCTCAGTCTCTTCTTATTGGGCTTCCCTTGTAGGTCTCACTCATGTCACATCTCTCTCCTCCCTTCCAGGGTGTACATGTTGAGATCCCTCAGTCTCTCCTCATCGGGCTTCCCTTGTAGGTCTCACTCATGTCACATCTCTCTCTCCTCCCTTCCAGGGTATACATGTTGAGAACCCTCAGTCTCTCCTCATAGGGCTTTTGATGTAATCCCTGCATCATTTTAGTTGCCCTCCTCTGGACTGCCTCCACCCCGACTATGTCCTTATTGAGATGCAGCCTCCAGAACTGGACACAGAACTCCAGGTGGGGTCTCATCAGCAACTAATACAGTGGTAACACTACCTCCCACCTCTCCCTATACTACTAAGGTTCATACTAAGGTAGGTAGGTGCAAGGGGGCTGAGAGGTTCATAATTGCACCATAATCAATTACAGTACCCAAAATTGGCTTTATTAATGATATACTTATCAAGGCGATTTTTAAATGTTGATTTATTTTAGCTAGTAATAATTTCTAAAGGTAGGCTATTCCAAGGATTAATAATTCTTTGGGTAAAATAATACTTCCGTGACACATGATAGAATTTAGCCCTACTTATCTGCAGCAGATGACCGCTGGGGTTGTATATATTGTTTTTAAACATGAAACCCATTTGAGTAAACAGGTATGGGTCATTTACGATACCAAACATATAAATTAAATCACCTAGGAGATGTCTAATTGATAATGGCATCAGATTCAAGCTTTCTAAACATTGTTCGTATGGGACATTAAAAAGTCCTTTTATATTTTTGGTAAATTTCCTCTGGATTTCTTCCAGTGATGCTATCTCTCCCTTTTTATATGGACTCCAAAGTTGTGATGAATATTCTAAATGTAGCCTAGCATAAGCTCTATATAACGGTAACATAGCCCCAGGATCTCTTGATTTAATGTTTCTTTCCCCGGTGCACTCCTTCAGGTCAACACCTCAACAGCAAAACATGTAAAAAGATCATTATGGCAACAATCGCTGTAATGGTCCTTTTTACGTGTTTTGCTTTCCACCAGTGTTCTGCCCCCTCCCCAGACCAGCTCAGGCCTGGGTTGATAATCCCTAAAGGTCCAGAGTGCGGAGGCAGAGCCCCCTGCACAGTGTGGGGGCACAGCTCCCCACACAAAACACTGGATGAATGGGCGGCATAATACCTGCATCGGTATTGTGCTGTCGCTGTGCAGGAGGATGGCATTTTCACTGTTGACCTCCCTTGATGCTTCCTTCTTTCCCTATGCACCCTAGCATTCCACCGGCCATGCCCACTGCCTTGTAACACTGCCCTACCACTCTGAGGTCATCATGATGACCCCAAGGTCTCTTTCCTACTTAATGACCGTCGGTACCCCCCCCCCCCATTTTATACTTACCTCCTGGGTTTCTATGCCCTGCCTAGGTGCATGATTTTGCACTTTTTGGCACTGATCCCCACGGCCATGCCCTCAACCACTCCTCAAGTTTTTTAAGGTCCCCACTGAGTCTGTCCACCCCCTGCTGAGTATGCACCTTATTACAGATTTTGGTGTCATCTGTGAAAAGGCATGCCTTCCATTCCAGCTCTTCTACAATGCCACTTATGAAGACACTGAAGAGGACCAGTCCCTATAGAGTGAGTGCTGTTTAGCACCACCCTCTGTCACTTATCCACTAAACAGTTTATAGTATATGGGCAGTGTTTGTTCTGTATGGAATTTGGTGACAGCTGAAAAGCAGTTGTATCATCTATAAGACAACAGATCGATGGCACAACAGCATGCCACCCACACAGTTGTGCGTGGCATTTCAAAAAATACTGGCTTTCACTTTTTCTAGTCAGAGCAAGTGAAAATGACAAGCCTTCAGGTTTCCGGCAGGGAATCTCTCAAAATATTCACACTGTACCACAGAAAAGAAAACAAGTCAATGTGATTGTTGACTCTGACAATGACTCGGAATAACCTACCAAATCTTCAAACTTCTTCCTTGTTGCTGCCTTTTATTTTTGATTGCAGTCATTCAGTTTACTCTCCATTTATTGTTTGTTTACTGTTCATTTGTTTGTTTATTGTTCATTTGTTGTTTGTTTACTTCATTTCCTTCAGACTTTTTATTAGTATCTGGATTTAGAAAAAATCTGCACAGATTTAACCACTGCGACTCCTGATGCCTGCAAATCATAAGTAACCAACCTAAAATGCTTTTAACTCTCAATTTGAACAAACGCTGCCCATATACTATACAAAACAGTAGATGGGCTCCCCCGTGTGGAAACAAGTGCAGGAGTCCATCTCAGAGTTTTGATGAAATCTCCAACCACTAAGCTTCACTCTTGTGGTCACAACTGCATCAAAACCCCTCAATGGAATCCTACACTTGTGCATGGGAGCCCATCCACTATTCTATTTTTTTACACAGTTTACCACTCTGGATTCCACCCCAGGCTGCCCAATTTCTTTATAAGTCTCCTATGTGGCACAGTGTCCAGGGCCTTGCTGAAGTCCAAGTAGGCCACAACCACTACCCTTCCTTGATCTATTTTTTCTGGTCACCCAGTTAATGAAATCAATCAGATTCATCTGACATGACCTCCTCCTCCTGTGAATTCATTCTGCCTTTGGCCTTGTAGCCTGTTGGATTTAAGATACTTCACTAGCCTTTCCTTTAACAAGGTTTCCTTTCATTTCTGCAGTCAACACCATCAATGGTCCTCTGATAAAAGAGGATGAACTTGATGGCTACCAATGTTGGCACTGACCAGAGTGAAACTAAGACTGAGATTTAGAGCTCAACCATCGACCTCCTCGAGGTCAATGAGGGTCTAGTAGTGGCGCCATATAAACCACTTCCTGAGGTAGCTTAACCACAATGAGTGGAAACATGGTAGGCACCTGCATGAGGACAGCTGTGGGAGGCAGCCATGGGACTGAATTGACCAAGGCAGCCTGATGAAACCCTCTCCTTGTCTGGGGATGGCTCTGGTAAAACTGGGGTCTTAGGAAGGGATGCAGCTTTGTCTGCCTACAACTCCTGGTTAGCTGACTTGAGACAAATCTAGGCAGGCTCTTCAACTGGAGTCTTGACCAGAGTAGACATTGAGTGCACCACTGGAGGTACTGTGGAAGCATCGTCTAATCCCTTGACTGGTGGAAGCTTGACCAAGGTTGGCCAACTGGGGGACATTAATAGGGCGGGAAGAGTAGGAATGCTCTCTTTCCCATGATCAATGGCTGTGGTGCATTTTGTGTTTCCTTTGATAAAAGTGCTCTTTGTAAAAATTTAAAAGGCCAAGTAAATGTCCCTGAACTCTGGGCAATCCAAAACTGGGGTATTGAGTCCTGCCCCACCAAGAGTAAGGCTATAGCAGACAAAGGTCTTTTTGCTGCCACCTCCTCCTCCATCACCAAAAACTGGGTCTTTGACCTTGTGGTTCCCGAAGCCTTGTTCCATTCCAGAGGCATACTGTGGAACAGAAACAAAGAAACAGAATTTGTTGACAGAAAAGAACAGTAGGCCCATACAGTCTGCCTTATTTCTACCTGCTTATTCCGACACCTTGGACCCTTTTCGGTCACCAGTGTCTCTCCTGCCTTTCTTTCTTCTATTTATTATGCCTGTGTGCCTATCTCATGCATGCTTGATGATTCCCACTGATTCCGCCCCCATCACCTCTTCTGGCAGGCTGTTCCAGGTGCCCACCACTCTTTCTGTACAGAAGTATTTTCACACATCTGTCTTAAACCCCCCCCAACTTCACTCCATGCCCTCCCCATGTTTGGGTGCTCTTCCTCCTCTGAAAGAGCCTCTACCCTCTTGCTCTACTCTCTGCTAGGGAGTACATGTTGAGATCATACAGCTTTCCATGCGAACCCCCAACCCCACACTCTTCAGGTAGCCCTCCTCTCGACCACTTCCATCCTGTCAATGTCCTTGCAGAGGTGTGGACTCCAGAAATGGACAGTGTACTTAAGATGGGGTCTCACTAGTGAGCAATATGGTGGCAAAACCACTGCCATTCTCCCGCTAGAAACTCCCCTCCCTATGCACTCCAGCATCCCACTAGCCTTGACTGCTGCCTTAGCATACTGCCCTGCCACCTTAAGATCATCAGATATGGTTACCCTGAGGTCGCTTTCTTTCTGGGTGACTGTAAGTACCTCCCCCATCTTATAATCATCTCCTCAGTTTCCCACCCCAGGTGCATGACTTCACACTTTTTGGCAGTGACACCCAGCTGCACACCCTAGACCAGTCCTCTAGTTTCCTCAGATCCCTCTGCATTCTCTCCACCCCTTACTGAGTGTCCACCCTGTTGCACATGTTTGTGTCATCCATAAAGACACACATCTTCCCCTCCAGTTCCTCAGCATTGTCACTTATTGTAACAATTTGCCATTTTACCCGGTTACTGTTTTTTTATTTCATTCTTTTTGCATGGGTATCAGTTATAATTTATCAGATGAAGGGACAAAGTTGATATTCCTGGGAAAGGCTGAGATTTCTATGAGAGACAGACCAACTGCCTCTGAGGGCAATTTCTATTTTTGTTGTCCTGTATCATGGCAGTTAATTGGAGGAAAGAGTATATTTTTATGTCGGAAAGCTGCTAGCTAACTAGACACCTCTGCTGGGCTAGACAAGATTCAGGACAAAAGAAGATGTATTTGAATATACAAACTCCCGAAGTCCAGATCAGACCAATTTCCCAAGAGGAACAAACTCTCAAGACAAAAAGGTGTGGCCGGGAAGTGATGTCATAGGACATGCATGCCAAGGTTGGGTGGAGACCTGTTTGTGAAAACCTTGTTAACCTGAGTTTTGTGAGAAAATAGTTAGTCAGGCTGAGACTCCATGCAGTCACCATCTAAGGTCCGAGTTTGCCCTGATTCTCCAAGACATCCTGTGTGGTAAGCTATTCTATTTTTCTAAATAGAGAGAGAAGAGAGAGATTTTTTTTCTGTGTGCTACCTACTGTTTAAAATTTTCATTTTATTTCTGTATAATTACTGTTTCTCATAGTATTTGTGTAGTAATCTGTATTATATGTGTTAATAGTTTGACGTATTAAAATATTATTTTTTTTTATGGTGACAGGAATGTCGGCAATCTCTCCTACAGTGATACATGGTCACTAACATTCCTGATGCCGCTGACACCTACACCTGATCGGTATTCATGTGGGGGGGGTGGTTGCACCCTTCGGACTTAAGGATTCCAACTGGGGGGGGATGTCGGGGGAGAACGGCCAAACTCCACAGTCGATGACTCGGTCATTGCTCCAGCAGCTTGATCGACATTGCGGGTGTCGAAGGGTTGGTGTCGCTGTAACAGCAACGCTATTACAACAGTATACCGCAGTTGAATATATAATGCACCCTTTGATGATAATATTTAAACCTAATTCTGGCTATGGCAGCAAGATGAGCTGCCATTTTTAATATAACATATTCATCAGTTGTCATGAACATAATCTTCAGCAAAAGCTGTCTATTTGAAGTATCAATATTTTCCCAAATTGGAACAAGCCATCTGCTCCTACATTCATGGTACCATTTGCAGTAAAAAACACATGCTGCAGGTTTTCTACCTGCGTTTTTGTGCATTTACAGAAGCATGAAACAGGATCCACTGTTTTTTGGTATTTTGCCAATACTACATTACTTGGGAACATCCCCATCCTATATTGAGTGTAACATTTCCTTTGAACTGGATACAAAATAACATCTAGGTCATTTCTATATTGGCGTCTTATATCATTTGAAATTAACCAAGATGAAATTCTTAACTTGGTCATGACTTCCAAGTCTTGTCTTTTAGAATGATTTGTAATCTTTGTTGTAACATAATCTTTGCATTTCAAATTTATGACAATATTTTTTTCCACATATTTTTTCACAAAGTTTAATCCTGTATTGTTTAACGTAAAATATCATTTATGCAACCAATCTGATTGCAAACAACCAAAGTCCATCCATCTTTTTGTTTTCCATCAGACAAAAAAAATTTAATCTATTTTGTTTCATTGCCAAGACCTTAACCCAATATTAACTTTCCTTATTTGTATAAGGGCTTCCAAACAAGTCTGACCTAGCTCAGTTCAAATGACAGCGGCTGGTACATTATTATTTAATCCTAAAGTTGTCCTATATAATTTATTAATAGGTATTTCTAATTGTTCTGTTTCTTTCAGATCCCATATCTCCATTTGGTACAGGGCCTGGGAGTAATATTTAGCTTTAACTGCCATAATAAGTGGTCTGACAGTATGTCCACCATATTTACAGTCAAATCTGTTTAAGGAACTAGCAGTTTGTTTTAACTTAGTCTTTAGTTTATTTATGCACTTAGACCATCTGCCAATAACTGAAGACCCAGATACGTATATGTGTTTATAGTGTTAAGTCTAATCTCTGCCACTCTACAAATCTTAATAGTCTTACTGGATCCAAATGTAATAATTGGGCTTTTAGCTTCATTGCTGTGGCTATCAGTGTACCAGGACTCTGTTATGGTCACAAGATCCAGGTTTGTCTCTGCAATGACAAACGAACACCGAGTAGCGGCATCCTGGGAAGCAGCGGGTGCACGCCAACAAACTGGAAACACAGAAAACCAACAAAAGCCTGCACTCAGGGCAAACTTGAATACTTTTTAAAAGTTCTACATTTTAAATAAACAAATGGAAAGGTAATGGAAGAAGTTTCATTCAAAGGCCTGAGCCCACAGCACAAAACCCCAGTGCTTCGGGTCTAGTCATGACCCTTTGTCAGGGGATGTGGCCATAAGGCGCCAAATTGGTCACACCCCCTGACGAAGGGTCATGACTAGACCCAAAGCGCTGGGGTTTCGTGCCATGGGCTCAGGCCTTTGAATGAAATTTCCATCATTGCCTTTCCTGTTTTTTGTTTAAAATGTTAAAATTGTAAAAAGTATTCAAATTGTTTGCCCTGAGCTCAAGCTTTGATTGGTTTTCCGCCTCTGCAATGATTGCTTCAAGGTCAAGAATTTTATTTCCTAGGCTCCTTGCACTGGTACACATAGCTCTCCACTCCTTTTGTCCCTCTCTCCCCTTATCCTGCCCTCCCTTCCTACTTCCATCCTTCACTGCTCCCGTTTCACTGGTCCTGTCCTCCCCCTTTTCACTATCCCATTGCCTACCTCCCTTAACCAGTCCCTCAACCTTAGTTACCCTTCCTGACCTGACCTCCCTCTTCTCCTTACACCCCTCTACCCCTGGGGAACTAATTTCCCACGGGCTTCTCTTCTCCTCTGTTCCATTTTCTTGAAGGGAGGGAAATCTGCCTCCCTCAGTTTTTCCGCCTTCCCCTTGGAACAATCACACCTTGCAGTCATCTAGTGATGCCTAGTGAATGGTCAAACAGTAATGGCACTGCCCAACACCATGGTCAGCCCCCCAAGCAGCAGAGGCATATGACGTGGTCATCCATGATTATATTTTATGTCGACACCTTACGCATGCTTAAAACACAACTTTTTGTGTTTTGTGACTTGAATCATTGACAGAAGGGTAACCAGATGATGAGGCCCACAAGCTGGATCAAAAGATTCGAACAATGACGTTTTTGCCAAGAAAATATTATGCTTGAAAACTGGACTCCCTCTTACTGCAGGAGCTGTGAAGAAAGAAACCGGTCCCAGCAGAAAGATCATACATCAGACGGGGTGGAGCTGGAGGATGGCACCACAGGTGGTGGGAGGAGTCTAACTTGAAGACATCTGGTGAACTGAACTAAGCCCTGTAACTACCTGCTTGTGTAGTGTGAACTGAATCTGGGTTGGCAGAAAAAAAAAGATTAAATGAAAGCTGTACTGTGTGCAAAAATAATGTTTTTCATATATTTCCCCAAGATGTTAGAAGCTCGAATCACTGTTCCTATACACGTATCACCAATGGCAGGGAGCCTAGTTTCTAGAACATTCATTTCCACATAAAATGTATTTGCTAAGTAAATATTGTTCTCTTGGTCCTCCTACCTAAATTATACATTAGTTTTTTCTAAATGCTCTTACCCCTCTCTCCAGGGTCCATTCCAACACCGTCTGCCCCAGGGGTTCCGTATCCGGATGAGCCTGACACTTGCCCCTTCAATTCCAGGCACGTCCTTCACCTCAGTGATGTTAAAGGCATGGAACTCTCCCAGGTCATCGGACCCTGTAAACACAACAAGATGATGTGAAAAGGTTTGCTGTGGACAGCTTGCTGGTGAACACTCAACTTCCTGCCTCATAAGTCGGGGACAAGTCTCCTCAGAATTATGGGCAAGGTCCGCAATCAGGGCCACATCTTAAATATTGGTGACATCCTTTCAGAAAGTTGATAGAATATGGAGATTAATACAAAAAGTATTTTCTGAAGGAATAAAAAGCCTGTATTTCTAAGATTTAAAATTTACATATAAACATACACAGAAGCTAGCAGAATAAGGTCATTTGTTCTGTCTAGTCTGTTTTTATTTTAGGGTCCACAGCTTAAGCTACTGACTCTGCACCACTCACCCAATCCTCCCATCCTTTCCATCCTTCCCTCCCATGACTCTTAATTTCCCCTTATGTCTATTCCAGCCTCTCTAGAAGCTTCTCACCATCTTCAATAAGATCACCTCTTCCAGCAGCACATTCCAACTGGCCACCACCCTCTCCATGAAGAAGCGCTTCTCAACATCCCTCCTAAACCTCCCCCAACTTAAGACTCTGCCCCCTCATGTTTCAGTTGCCACTTGTTTTAAAGAGACCCTCCTTATCCACCCTGTTTATCCCTTTCAAGTGCCTGAAGGTCTCAATCATGTCCCCCCTCTCCTTCCTCTCGCCCAGGAAGTATATCCTGCTGACCCATGATCATCTTCGTTGTCCTCCTCTGGACAGTCTCCAGCAGGTTAATGTCCTTTTCAATGTGTGGGTACCAATATTATTCTCCAAACTCTAGATGTAGCTTCACCAGTAACATCTACAAGGGCAGTATAACCTCCTCTCTCCTACTGCGGATCCCCCTTGTCTGTGCATCCCAACATCTTATTTGCTCATGCTACTGCTTTCCTGCATTGTGTGAAGTGCTTCAGGTCACAAGTGATCATCACTCCCAAATTCTTCTCTTTCTCAGTTGCAGATACCTCCCAGGTAATACTCTGTCCTGGAATTCTTGGCTCCAATGTGCATAACTTTGCATTTATTTGTAGTGAAGCCAAGCTGCCAAATCCGGACCACCTCTCAAGTCTTTCCAGATCCTTCTTTAGGTTCTGTATCACATTGGTCATGTCTGCCCCTCCCACAGTGCTTGGTGTCATCTGCAAAAAGGTATTCTTTACCCTAATGCCATCCCCAACATCATTAATGAAGACAATGAATGACATCAGCCCTAGCACTGAGCCCTGCAGGACCCCACTAGTAACTTCCCTGGAGCTAGATACTGTAACTCTCCCCCACCACCATCTTCTGGGTCCTCTTCCCAAGACAATTTCCCACTCATCTAGTCATCTTCTCCCCAACTCTGACATCCACCAACTTCCTGATCAACCTCTTGTGGGGCACAGAGTCAAAGGCCTTGCTGAAATCCAGGTAGAGGATGTCTACCACTTGGTCCCTGTCTAATGTTTTGGTGACCCAGTCAAAGAAGTCAATCAGATTCATTTGACATGACCTCTTCCCATAAACCCATGCTGCCTTGCATTCTGAAGACCATGCTCCTCCAGACACTCTACCAACCTTTCCTTAAGTATGGTCTCCATGATCTTGTTTTCGATAGTAGTCAGACTGACCGGTCTGTAATTCCCTGGGTCATCTTTGGGACCGCTCTTTATAGAGGGTCACTACATGTGCCATTCTTCAGTCTTGTGTTACCACCCCTGAGTCCAGGGAACTACTGAAATGGCCCACCAGTAGCTGTGCACGCTCCTCTGCCAGTTCCGTCAGCACCCTTGGCTGCACGCATTCAGGCTTGGGGATCTGTCTACCTTCAATACTAGCAGCTCTTCTTCCCTCTCTCCCACGCTACCCCCACATCCATGCTCCCCTCTACCCTGTTCCTCTTCTATCCCCTATTGGCACCAGTCCATCCTTCTCCCTGGTGAAGACTGAAAAGAAGTACTCATTCAGTACCTCTGCTTCTCCCCCATTCTCCTCCACCCACCCGTCCCCTTTACAAAGCCTAACAATCCCATCCTTCTTGTCCCCTTTCTTCTGGACATGACAAAAAAAGGCCTTCTCCCCATCCTAATTCCCTCCTCTAACTGCAGTTCCTTTTGTGCCTTAGCCTGCCAGACAACTTTACTTGCCTCACTAGCCATCTTTAGGTAATTCTCTGTGTCCTCATCTCTCTTGGTTTTCTTGAATTACCTATAGGCTAACGTCTTTTCCCTTACTGCCTGGACAACCTCAGTACTAAACCAGATGAGTGCTTTGGCCCTTGAGTTCTTCCCCCAAGCCTAATGCACTCCTCTATTGCTGCCATTATTCCCTCCTTAATGATGGACTACCTTTGGTCCACCCCCCAAATCTGCTCTGATACCTACAAGGTAATTCCTTAACAATCCGTTAATCTTCCAGTATTTTGGTCTTAGTGGGGACATTTTCTATGCCAATATCCAACCAGACAAGAGTAGGGGTAGCACGAGACTGATTAGAATCCCCACAGTTCAGTCATTGAAACACCAATTTTAGGAGGGACAGAGGAAATTGTGAGGCAAAATCAGGGATGTCCCTGAAACTCAGGGACACTTCACAGGTATGTCACAGACTGTAAGGAAGCATCCATGTGTACATACATCAACAGGGTCACAAAGCTAAGTAACGCAGGTGGCAATAAACATACTCATATTATTCAGCCTAGAGAAGGAAAGGCAGTGGGGGGGGGAGCATGCCTATTGTGTTCTGAATATGTAATGGAATGGGCGTTTGGAATATGCATAAATATTTAAGCAGGTGAATGCAAGCATCCTACAACACAGAGGATAGTTACACTGTGTACTAGACACATTCCTGAGGGGGAACAGCATTGAGGGTTACACAGCATGAGTAATGGCAACACACGACAAAACAAATTCCTGAGGGAGAATGGCATTGAAGACTACACAGCATGAGTAGGGGTAACACAGGACTAGACAGATTCCTGAGGGAGAATGGCACTGAGGGTTACACAGCAGAAGAAGGGGTAACACAGTAATAGACAGATTCCTGGGGGGAATGGCACTGAGGGCTACACAGCATGTGTAGGTGTAACACAGGACTAGACAGATTCCTGAAGGAGAATGGCACTGAGGGTTACACAGCATGAGTAGGGGAAACACAGGAGTAGAGAGATGCCTGATGGAGAATGGCATTGAGGGTTACACAGCAGGAGTAGGGGCAACACAGGACTAGACAGATTCCTGAGGGAGAATGGCATTGAGGGTTACACAGCATGAGTAGGGGTAACACAGGACTGGACAAATTCCCGAGGGAGAATGACATTGAGGGTTACACAGCATGAGTAGGGGTAACACAGGACTAGACAGATTTCCTGAAGGAAAAAGGCACTGAGGGTTACACAGCATGAGTAGGGGTAACATATCTGACCTGTGCTAACAGTACACTGACTTCTGACCAGTGCCAGCAGTAAACTGTCCCCTGGACCGCTGCTGACAGCAGACTGGTGACAGATCAGTGCCAGCAGTAAAGTGACCCTAGAACACAGCTGGTAGTACATACTGACCCCAGATTACAACTGGTAATAAACAGACCCTGGATCAGTGCTGGCAGCACACATGACCTCAGGATCAGTGCAGGCAGAACATTGAGGCCTGATCAATGCTGGTGGTACACACAGACCTCAGATCAGTGCCAGCAATAAACTTTCCCTGCATCAGTGCTGCTAGTAAACTGACTCCCAATCTGTGCAAACAGTAAACTGACCCGGGATCAGTGCTGCCAGTACATTGATCTTAATCAGTGCTAGCAATAGGAAACCCTGCTGAAGGAAAGGCTGGTTGAGTGTCTAGAATCCAATGGGCTGCAGGACCAGAGGCAACATGGATTCACAGAAGGAAGGTCATGCCAAACAAATTTTACTGGGTGACCAGGGAAATTGACCAGGGGAGGGCAGTAGACATAGCCTCTCTGGACATCAGCAACACCTTCAACACTGTGCCATGCAGGCTGATTAGGAAGATGACCAGCATAGAAGTAGGGTCCAAATTGGTAAACTGAGTTTGAAACTGGATAAACAGATAGGGGACAGTGGGTGTGGTTAACAGAACTCACTCTAAGGATGGGACAGTGACCAGCAGTGTACCACAGCATTCAGTGCTGGGACCAGTCCTCTTCAATGTCCCCTTCATAGGGGACACTGCAGAACAGCTAGAGAGGAAGGTATGACTTTTTGCAGATGATAACAAAATCTGTAATAGGGCAGACATTCAGGAGAGGGTGGAGAAAATGTGTAGGGATCTAGGAAAACTTGAGGAGAGGTCAAAGACATGGCAGTGGGGGTTCAATGACAAAAAGAGAAAAATCATGCAACTAGGACATGGGAACCCCAGTACTAAGTACAAGATTGGGGTTGGGGGTGATAGTCACTAGGCAAGAAAGGGACATTGGGGTTATTATATCAGAGGGCTTCAAGGTGGCAGCACAGTGTGATAAAGCCATGGGCAGGGGTGCCTAGGGAGGGGTATCTCCAGCAGGAGGCGGGAGGTGATGGTGCTGCTGTATTGCTTCCTGGTAAGCCCCCGCCTGGAGTGTGGTGTTCTGTTTTGGAGACTGCACCACATAAAGGAAATAGACATGGTGGAGGAAGTCCAGAGGAAGGCAAAAAAAATGATGCAAGGTTTTCAAGGGAAGCCCGATGAGGAGGGACTGAGGGATCTCAACATGTACACCCTGGAAGGGAGGAGGAGAGAGAGAGAGAGAGAGAGAGCTGCAGGGTGAATAAATACTTCTGTTCTGTACGTGAAGTTAGCAAAATGTAGACATTCAAGGCCTTGCCTATGTCAAGCCAGCAGGTGACAGCTGCAGACAATAAATATATATACAAAATCACACATGCCCACACAATGCAAAGCATCATGGGCTGCATATGCAAATCACCACAGAATATTATGCTGGTTCAACTTTAAGCAGAATTGCATGGTGCCGAAAGGCCTCTCACACAGTTTGCAAAGGGTTCTACAGGACTCATCAGTATGCCACATCTGTTTGACACCCCAGTGGAATGAACCAGCTACCCTAAGACAGTCTGTCTGGGTTATGTTGTGGTGAACCCCATTAAAACAAAAAACTATTTGAAAGACAAAGAAACTGTGCGCAAACACTGAGGCAATGGTTACTCCAAAGGGCATTTGGTTGGGAAGTCAAGTTTCAAGGAAATACAAAATCACACATGCCCACACAATGCAAAGCATCATGGCCTGCCAGTCAACTGACTCCTGATCTGTGCTGCTAGCAGAAAACTGAACCGGGAACAGTGGCAATAATACACTGACCCCGGATCAGTGCTAGTTGTAAACTGACTCCTGGATCAGTGCAACAGTAAATTGACCCTGGCTCAGTGCCAGAAGTAAACGGACCGCAGGTCTGTGCAGGCAACATACTGTCCCTGTATCAGTGCCAGCACTAAAATTACTTCAATCAGTGCTGGCAGTAAACTTACCCTGGATAAGTGATGGAAGTAAACTGATCCTGGATCAGTGCTGGCAGTAAACTGACCCTGGATCACTGCTGGCAGTAAACTGACCATGGATAAGTGCTAGCAGTAAACTGACCCTGGATCAGTATTAGCAGTAAACTGACCCTGGATCAGTATTAGCAGTAAACTGACCCTGGATCAGTATTAGCAGTAAACTGACCCTGGATCAGTATTAGCAGTAAACTGACCCTGGATCAGTGCTGGAAGTAAACTGATCCTGGATCAGTGCTGGCAGTAAACTGACCCTGGATCACTGCTGGCAGTAAACTGACCCTTGATCAGTGACAGCAGTAAACTGACCCTTGATCAGTGATAGTAGTAAACTGACCCTGGATCAGTGCCGGCAGTAATCTGACCCTGGATCAGTGCTGACAGTAATCTGACCCCAGATCACTGATGGTAGTAAACTAACCCTGGATCAGTACTGACAGTAAAACAACCCCAGATCAGTGCCACAGTAAACTGACCTAGGATCAGTGTCGGCAGTAAGCTCACCCTGGATCACTGCTGCCAGTAAACTGACTCCTGATCTGTGCTGCCAGCAGAAAACTTACTCAGGAACAGTGGCAACAATACACTGACCCCGGATCAGTGCAACAGTAAATTGACCCTGGCTCAGTGCCAGAAGTAAACAGATCCCAGGTCTGTGCTGGCAGCATACTGTTCCCGTATCAGTGCTAGCACTAAAGTGACTTCAATCAGTGCTGGCATTAAACTGACCCTGGATAAGTGCTGGCAGTAAACTGACTCCTGATATATGCTGCCAGCAGAAAACTGGCCCGGGAACAGTGGCAACAATATACTGACCCCAGATCAGTGCTGGTTGTAAACTGACCCCTGGATCAGTGCAACAGTAAATTGACCCTGGCTCAGTGGCAGAAGTAAACAGACCCCAGGTCTGTGCTGGCAACATACTGTCCTTGTATCAGTGCCAACACTAAAATGACTTCAATCAGTGCTGGAAGTAAACTGACCTAGGATCAGTGCTGGCAGTAAACTGACCCCAGATCAGTGCCAGCAGTAAACTGACCCCAGGTCTGTGCTAGCAGTAAACTGACCCCAGGTCAGTGCCAGCACTAAACAGACCATGTTCCATGTTGGCAGTAAACTGACTCTGGGGTTACCACCATAGCATTAAATTCCTCTCAACCAGATGGTCAACACTGTAGTGTGAAAAAACCTTACAAGCAATGAAAGGTCACTGCCATTAGGGGGAATCCTCCCGATATACCTCTCAACTGTTCCACATTACGAGGAACATTCCTCATTTTACTTCACAAAAGCTCCCTGTTCCACATTGTGAGGACTTGTCCCACATTCAGTGTTAACATTTTAAAGTAAAAATCTATAGTAAATGATGCAAAAAATATATTATTCAATTAATAACAGACTTTCTAGACATAAATGCAAACATTTTAACAGTGTTCTGAGCTTCTTGGGCAAATATTTGATTAAGTGTTCCACATTTTGAGAGGCAATGTTCCACATTTGAGGGACAAAAGGTTGAGAGGTATGTCTCCTGATAAGAGGAAGGTCACTGCCATAATGGGGATATCCTACTGATCAGAGGAAGGTCACCACCATAGCAAGACATCCTCCCTACCAGAGAAGTATCACCACAGTAGAGGGGAAATCTTACGGACCCGAGAAAGGTCACCACCATCATAGCAGGGAAATCCTCCCGAACTGAAGAATGTCACTCCTATCATGGGGAAATCTTACTCATTGAAGGAAGGTCACTGCCATAGCAGGGAAATCCTTCCAAGCAGAGGAAGGTCAATGCCATAGCGGGGAAATCCTCCTGGCCAGAGAAAGATAACCACCATAGTGGGGAAATCTTATTGATTTAAGGAAGGTCACACCATAGTGGGGAAAATAGGGGGTATTATTAATAGGGAGCAAAACAGATCAAGTCAAAACTGTTACTTTAAAGCATTATTTTGAACTGAGTACTGGAAAGCAACAGTAAATCTGACATTTAAGTGTAAGAATAAAACAATTCTAAAACATTAGCTACACTTTGGAACCTGGATACATATTTTATCCTTCTACAATTATCTACTACAGGTTTGAAACTTTTCATGGTAGTATACTGATGGAATGGTACTGATGAGACCCCTCGCCCATCATCCATGTATCTCACAGATTTGGGATTGTACCTTGAGAGGAGCCATAGATTGAGCAGCTGATCCAGCACTTCTCCTTCAGCTTCAGCAAAGTCCTCAATGTAATCTTCTTGGCGACAGCACCCTCTCCATGCCTTATGGCTTCCTTTCCATTATCTCCCAAAGTCCATCTCTCCGCTAGCCTGCCAGTAATGTCCACCAAGGCATCGGCCACTTGCCCCGCCCAGAGTTCCTCGTAGCACCCATGCAGCCTGCATTAACATTAGCAGAAAGATAACAAAAGTGAAGGCCAGGGCTGGCAAGCAGCCTTATGTGTTTGTATTTCATAGACAGGTGCGGTTTCCATGAAGAAGTACATTCTAGCTCTGCTGGGGCTAGACAGCCCCCCCTTTTCCCCTTTGTTATATCTGGGTCCTGCTGTCCCACACCTTTTGGCTTTGCTTGGGCCCCAACAGCCCCCATTTCTCCTTTGTTATACCAAGGTTCCTCTGGTCCACCCCTTTTGACTCTATTGGGGCCTCAATGGCTGCATTTCCCTCTTGTTGAGGTGGGCCCTGACAGCCCTTGTTTCATTTTTGTTGTACCCTCACAGAACCTGTTTCCCTCTGATGACTCCTGGTCCCTGATACACCCCTTTTGACTCTGTTGGGGCCCATTTCCCCACCTTCATTTCCCCAGGACTCCCTGTCAAACCCCTTTTGACTCTGCTGTGGCTCCGACAGCCCCATTTCCCCTTTGTTGTCCTCAGATCCCCTGTCCCACCCCTTCTTTTCTTGATGTTATTATGCCTTGATAATGGACATTTCTATTAAACATCTACTGCACGTACAGATAGTAATGAATAAGAAAAAGGCAGCGTATATGCATGGTCAGAGCGCAGAGCTGTGAACCCCAACACCTACGCTCGAATCTCACCAATGCTAGTTGCATACAGTGTTTTATTTATTTATTGAATTGATTCACCAGGAAAGGCACACTGAGCAAAAAGATGCTCATCTCCCAGTGCAACCTGGGGGGAAGGGTTACAAGGGGAGAATAACATGCAGGTTATCACCATAACAATTAATCAGATATACAGAGGAAAATGAGTTCACCTCCTTGTGTCTAGGCTCTCTCTCTTTTGTGCACTTTCTAAGCTTGCATAAACTTCCCTCAATCTCCCCTCCCCATTTTTTATTTCTTCTCACTTCAATGCCCTCTCCCACTGCCGTCAGCCTTGTGCTATACCCTGATCAGGCAGATTCCCCATCATTTCAACACCAGAAGAGGTTCCTTCCCATTCCCCCCCCCCAACCCACACAGATAATATAATATAATATAATATAATAACATAAATAATACAATAAAATATTTAACAGCAAGTCCAAAACATATATGTTAAAGGGACAACTCCAG
The DNA here is from genome assembly GCA_016271365.2 of Neoceratodus forsteri. Taxonomy (NCBI): domain Eukaryota; kingdom Metazoa; phylum Chordata; order Ceratodontiformes; family Ceratodontidae; genus Neoceratodus; species Neoceratodus forsteri. The sequence continues at coordinate 960,182,581 of CM028137.1, forward strand.
TATTATCAAATGCTTCTTTAAGCAGGAAGAATTTAAGACCTCCTTAAAGGCCTCCACTGATGGAGCCTCTCTCAGTGCTCTTGGTAGTGCATTTAAGACCACTGGGGCTGCCACTTCAAACCCTCGGTCCCCCAATGATTTCAGCTGAGCCCTAGGGATCTCCGAATGACCCATGCCCATGGAGCGGAGAGGATAGTAGGATGAATAGGGAGACAGGAGTTTAGCCAGGTAGCCAGGACCCATCCCATGTAGAACTTTATAGGTTAGCAGCCCAACCTTGAAGGTAATATGCCACTTCACTGGCAGGCAGTGCAGTTCTCACAGGACCAGGGTCACATGGCATGACCTTACGGAGGCCCATCAGTAACTGGGACTCTGTGTTGTGCACTAACCACAATCACCATAGCAAACCTCCACTTATCCCAAGTTGTAGAGCATTGCAGTGAGTCAGTCTGGATGTCAAGAAAGCATTTACCAGCATTGCTAGGTCTCCAGAGGGGATGAGTTATTTAATCCAGCTGATGGTCCTTAGATGGTAAAAGCCACTCCAGACCACTGCCAACACCTGAGCCTCAAGTGTCAACTGCCATCCTGAATGAACCCCAGATTATTCACCTTCGCAGAAGCCTCAAGCCTTGAGGACCCGAGACTTAGCTCTGTAACCTCTTTGGCTACCATGGCTCCCTCCTACGACACAAGCCCATCATAAGTACCTCCTTCTTGTCCAGGTTGAGTCTCAAGACAGCCCAATGCCATCCAGTCCTGGATCTCAGCAAGTCACATAATTAGCACCTTCACTGCATCCTGAGTTCCAGGCACAAACAGCATGTAAAACTGGGTATCATCTGCGTAGCAGTGAAAGCCCAGACTGTACCATCTAATGATCATATCCAGGGGCAGCATATATACTGTGAACAACATGTACAAAAGAGTATCATCAGCACAGCACTGAAAACCTGTACTGTACATCCATTTTTTCCCAAAAATATTTTATTAGAGTCAAAGCATTTTACATGTCAGCACATCATTAGCTTAGCTTTTACAGTATTTGCACTCTTGACTTACACTTCTTTATCTAAAACCAGCTTTAAATACTGTTTTAAATTTAACGATACAGTAAAATGGGTAAAACCATTAAAGTGTAATAAGGCCAACATTCCAACCGTGTCAGACTGTTATTTCAAGGCTTTTGTTTGTGTCATTAGGTGAAGTTTGAACTGTGTTTCAGGGGTCCCCTAACCTGTGGAGGGTCAGCACTATTTTCTGGAGGTGGCCTGGACCTGAGTAGCCTTAGTGTTATTCTTGGTTTTCCCCCTGTTGATTACCCAAATAGGTTTTAAGTTGTCCCATATATTGGTGTAGCTTTGTTCCTTCCCTCTCGCCTGGTATAATCCTGGTATATTTTTTTTCCCATAAACATCGCAATCTTTTCATCACAGTGAGCCATAAGGTATATGTGTGTGTGTGGGGGGGGCTCCTCCCATTCCTTTAGAATTCCCAGTCTGGCACTCTTTATTGCATCAGTATGAGCTTCCTTTGCCCTGTTTGCAGATGTTCCACATCCCCCCTGTCCAGCAGCATAATCCTCCTGGGCGTAAATGTTATTTGCTGGCTCAGAGTCTTGGTGAGGCTGCGTTCCATCTCCTCCCAGTATCTGTGTAGACTGGGGCTGCCCAGCATAGTTTATAATAAGTCTGTTGGATGTTGCCACATCTGGCACAATTTCCATCTATGTGAGGGCTAAATTTGGCTACTCTAGTAGGCGTATAATATGCCCTCTGACTGATCATGTAGTGAACGACCCTATATTTACTTTGCCTGGATTGTTTATGACCATCCTCTAGAATCTCTGACCAGTCTTCTTCTGTGATACTTGCCCCTAGAATTTCCATTCACTTCTGCCTGTGCTGTTCTGTGGAGCTAGGCACTGAATTCATTAGAACTTGGTACAGGTTGAAGACTAGCCCCCCCCCCCCATCTAGGGCATATGCCAGCCCCGAGGGTTCCTGTAGTTTATAGGTAGGTCCCAGTCCCCCTCCCCTTAGGAAATGCCTGAGCTGAAGGTAATGAAAGGAATGTGTTCTGGGTATATCGTAGTTCATTTGTAAGCCCTCAAAGGACATTGGGACCCCTCCATCATATAAATGCTCCAAGAGTTCTATGCCTTTGTTAGCCCATGTGTGAAGGCCTGGATCCCATGTGAACTGTGGGAATAACAGATTGTTCCATAGGAGGTTAGGTTATTGAGCACCGAGTCCACTTTCTCACACCCATGTGCTGCTTGCCACATATGTAAGAAGCGTTATACAATAGGATTATTCTTGGCACATCTAACATCATTGCAAGTTGAGCCATAAAACACATCGGTCAACCTGCTGGCTGAAATCTATTCTCTTTCCATAAGTATACCTGCACTTTGACCCTGCAGTTTGTACCATTCTTTCAGATTGGTTACTTGAGCTGCCCAGTAGTAGTTTTAAAATGCAGGGCACCTATGCCCCTTTCCTGGGTCATGAGTGAGCTGTTCATATTTAATACACAGAGATTAGTTATGACATATTCATGTTGTGGCATAAGCTCTTAGTTGTTTAAAGCAGCTGTTTGGTACATGAAGTTGCAAAACCTGAAAAAGGCAGAGAAACTTAAGGAGAATTGCCATTTTAAACACATTCAACCTTCCTAAAAGTGACAGTGGGAGGCGTTGTCATTTGACATAAACAGTTTTAACTTTCTTCAGCACTGAACTATACCATCTAATGATCATGCCTGAAGGTGCCATATATACTGCAAACAACATGGATGATAGGTGGATTGATCCTTGGGGGCACTCCGTGGGGCAGGTCTACATGGCACAAGGAGAAATTCCCCAATACTACTCTCTATATCCCATCCCTGAGGTAGGACTCAAACCAGTGGATGACTTTGCTGGTGAGCCCTCCGTACTCCATCAGCCAGTCGAACAGCAACCAGTGGTCTACAGTATCAACCACTGAAGCAATCAAGAAGTATGAGAACTGATCATTCCCCTCTATCTCTCGTCCTAAGCAGTTCATTATGCTCCCAGACTTATGCAGTTCCAGCGCAATGTCGAGACCTAAATCTGGTCTGGAGGGGCTCAAACATGTCAAAGGCCATGAGGTGTGCCTCAAGCTGCAACACCACAATTTTCTAAGTAACCTTGCCAAGAAGGGCAGGTTACAGACTGTTCTAAAATGTGCCAGTTTTTCCATGGCAAAAGAAGGCTCCTTCAGAAAGAGCCTCACCAACGTATTCTTCAACGCAATCGGAAATACCCTCACTGACAAAGAACACAGCAAGATCCCAGCAAACACCGGACCCAGTTGCCCTTTGCAGCCCACAAGTAGCCATGTCGGGCCCAGGTTCAGTTCACAAAAGTGGTTTGCAGCTCTGAAATCCCCTCCACAAATCTCCTCTACTATAACTGTCTAAACTCTCCCTTCACAAGATGGGCAGACTCAACACCACCTGGCTGTCACAGCCTACTTGGATAGATCCAGGCTTGGAAGGAAGACACCCTGCCTAAGAAGACTTGTGCAGACTCCTCATACTTTATGGATGACAGCACTGTAACAAAATCTAGACAGGCTTTATGCAACAGCCAGTCTACTGTTCAGAAGAGTTGACTTGGTCGATTCCACACAGCAGCAATCTCCCTAGAGTAAAAAAGCTGCCAATTTCCAGTTGATTGTCCTCTGGTATTCCTCATAATGAATACTCAGAGCCAGGTTGTCATCCAGAGCCCTAGATCACCTTCAACATGCTTCAGACTCCGTCCCCAGGTCAATTGCCTTAGCTCACTATCAAACCAAAGTGAGTCATGCCACAAGGCTATGAGTCATACATGAAATGGTGCAACAGAGTTGAAAGCAGCAATGATGGCTGTATTACAGGCCTCCACCACCTCCTCTGGCCCTATCCCACAAGCTACCAACACATCTAAGATGTCCAGCACTGCCTGAAGTCCATTTGGCTCCAGCTCTCTTATCGGATGGTACCGGACCATCTCCACAGGGGTGTGCTCAAAAGGGTGACTCAAAAGAGAAGTTCACTGTACAATGACCCAAAATTTAACCAGATCATTCTTGAGACTGATATTGAGTCCCACGGAAAAAAAACAAGTCCAAGGCATGACTGTGTTGATGGGATACAGAAATAACCACTTGTGCTAGGCCCAGTGATTCCATCAACCATTAGATATATTGGCAAAAATGTGTGAATTCATCATAAACCCGGGCACTAAAGTCACCCATTATCACTTATCTAGGTTACTCCAACAACCTCTCGGTGATGAAATCCATCACTGCCTGCAAGAATTCTCCCCACCCCCATGTCCAGGAAGCCAGTACACAAGGAGGATCCTATAACCACACTTGAAACCCCCCCAGAAATTCAATTCAGATCTAACACAAATGGCCAACTTCCCTCCTTCCGATCCCTCCTCAGGCAGTGCACCATACAGTAATCTGCCAAAATTACCACTTCCAGAATTGGACTGACATCACCTCCGAGCCAGATCTCTGTAATATATTCTATGTCGGCTGAGGAACCAGAAATAAAATCTGCCATTATAGCAGTCTTGTTCCTCATCGATCTGGCTCTGCACAGAATTGTGATGTAGAATCCAAAAAAATATAGCTACACCAAAACAGTTCTTTTTATCAGCTTTTAACTGTTTATTAATGAATCCAGTCAACACAGAACATGCCCAATGTTACACCCTCTGCACCTCACCTCAAGCTGCAAGGATATGGTTCCACCTGTGGTGTGTACTAGCACTAGGAAACGCACAAGAGGAGTCATATTCTTGGCAGCTTGAGGTGCAGAGCTGAAAACACTGCTTTTGAGATGCTTCAAACTGAATGGTTTATGAGTTTGAAGAAATAAGCACTGAAGAGTTTTTTTCTTTCCCTTAAAAAGTGTGTGTATAAAAATGACCTATACCTCTGCAAGGAATGGGAAGAAAGGAATACATATTTGGATTTCGACCATCATCTCCTGATGAAGCCTATCGGGAGAAACGTTGGGCATGTTTTGGGGGGACTGCATTCATTAATAAAGTAAAAACTGATGAAAAGAATTGTTTTGATGTGGCTGTATTTTTGGGAATTCTGCGGCTGAGGGGTGCCAGTGCATACAGCCACCACCTATGGTGAACTTGTTTGAAACAAGAGGCATTCCCAGTGGATAGCAGAGGAAATTTTGCACAGAACTGCCCTTAGGGGCTGGGTAGTGACCACAAACCTATCAGCTTCCTGTCCACTTGATCTGGTAGAAACCCTGGTATGGAAACTAACCATGTCTGGCATTGCTCAGCGCCCCGGCTCCCCCAGGGTCGTCTCCTGATCCTCACCCTCCTAATATAGTCCCCCCCCCCAGTTTTCCTCAAAACTCTCACCCCACCACCACACCTCCTTACAGTGCCCATCTGCTTGTAACATCGATAGGAAACTGCCAGCAGGGGTGGAGACTCAGAAAGGGTGCAGCTCCAAGACCTGGGCAGGGAGTAGCTAAGCCTAGCAGACAAGTCCCAACACACAGCCTCCTGCTGAAATAGCTGACAACCACCCCCAACTACTACTTTCCCCACACAACCACAAGGAAAGGAAGATAGATGGGTTTTATATAGCACCTTTCATGCAAACTGCATCCCAAAGTGCTTTGCAATGCAATTGAGTGGGGCTGGTAAACAAATGTTGCTGCTGTTTTCTGTGCAGAGCAGGAACAAATGAGCACCGAGATAGAGATTGTAGAGAGAGATTAAGCCCAGGGGATTAAGAGACTTCTTCAGGATCACAGAGCAAGTAAACGGCAGCTGTGGGATTCAAACCCAGGTCTCCAGGTTCACAGTTCTGACCTCTAACCACTAGGTCAAACTGCCTCCATTTAGGTAAAGGAATGTTATCACAGCCCCACTCCCCTTGTGACTTGGTGATCACTCACTAAGCAGGAGACATCAGACCCCATTTTACAGCAGGTACTAATGAGGGCTAACCAAGAAGGAGGCAGTTGACTGACCCAGAGAGATAGAACACATTTCAGGAGGCACTAACAAGGGCTATCTAAGGAGGAAACAGCTGACTGACCCAGAGAGGTGGAACACACTTCAGGGGGTACTAACAAGGGCTGTCTAAGGAGGAAATAGCTGACTGACCAACAGAGGTAGAACACACTTCAAGGGGCTACTAATGAGGGCTATCTAAGGAGAAAACAGATGACTGGCCCAGAGAGGTAGAACACACTTCAGGGGGTACGAGCGAGGGCTATCTAAGGAGGAAATAGCTGACTGACCAACAGAGGTAGAACACATTTCAGGCGGATACTAACAAGGGCTATCTAAGGAGAAAACAGATGACTGGCCCAGAGAGGTAGAACGCACTTCAGGGGGTACTAATGAGGGCTATCTAAGGAGGAAACAGCTGACTGATCCAGAGAGGTGAACAACACTTCACGGGGTACTAACAAGGGCTATTAAAGGAGGAAAGAGCTGACTGACCCAAAGAGGTGGAACACACTTAAGGGGGTACTAATGAAGGCCATCTAAGCAGGAAACAACTGACAGATCCAAAGAGGTGGAACACACTTCAGGGGATAATAGCGAGGGATATCTAAGCAGGAAACAGGTGACTGACCCAGAAAGGTAGAACACATTTCAGGAAGTACTAACGATGGCTATCCAAGTAGGAAACAGCTGACTGACCCAGAGAGGTGGAACACACTTCAGGGGGGTACTAACGAGGGTTATTCTAAGGAGGAAATAGCTAACTGATCCAGAAAGGTGTAACATACTTCAGGGGTACTAACAAGGGCCATCTAAGGATGAAATAGCTGACTGACCCAGAGTGGTGGAACACACTTCAGGGGATAATAGCGAGGGATATCCAAGGAGGAAACAGCTGACTGACCTTGAGAAGTGGAACACACTATGACAACCTACCACTCTCTCTCAGCTGTAACAGCTTTCAGAGAGGTGTTTGTCATTGGGTATTTGCTGTCACCAGCTGGGTTCACCCAGCACCGAACTCTCCCCCTTCTCCAAACTGGGAGATCAAACATGCAATTGCACAGATCAAAGCCTGGTAGTGTATCTCTTAGGTGGCGGATGATACCAGAGTTTTGCCTCAGCCAGTATAGCGCAGTGGTCTAAGGCTCTAAGCTGCAAATTTGGTGACATCCAGCAGACCAGACCTGGGTTTGAATCCCACAGCTTCCACTTGCATACTGTGTGACCCTGAGCAAGTCACTTAACCTCCTTGTGCTCCCAGGTTGCTCCTGTAAAAAAGCTTTCAGCTTAGTGTGCTATACCTGGTTAAACAACTAAATAAATAAAAAAAAAGAAACCATGAATTACCTTAGAAATAATTGAAATCACAGTCACAGCTGTTGAGTAAATAAATAGCTTTTTACTTAACATAAGGTCAAAAGTAGCATTATAGGATATATATGTTTAACACAAGAGAATAACACTGTTATAGGAAAAGTAAACAAATGTTTTTAAATAACAGATGACAAAGTCAAAATGCTATTACTGAGATATGCTATTATTATTCTTATTCTGCTCTATCCAGCAAGAGAAACTGGACCTGGAACTGTAACTGGATATGCTATTTGCCAGCTCCCACAGACATAGCTAGAAGAGTAGGCCCAAGCTTAGCCTCTTGGATGTAGCTTCCCCAACTCCAAGATCAACTCCCCTCTACTCACTGTCTTTCAGCATCTTATATTCTCTTTTGAGAATTGATGATTCCTATTCCCCCTTTGAATGCACCAACCATCTACAGTACCATGTACTTATTTAATTGTCCCAATCAGACTGAACACCTATCAGTATCCAATTATATTCATTCTTAACCTTAGGTTTATATTTGAATGATCCAGTCCATTTAAACTATGAGTCTGTGTGTGTGCATGTCCACTCCCCTTCATGGTCCCTGTGTCTTGAGATTTATTACTCAACCCTTATCTAGATGTTGGTGGACAGTGGAATCCCAGCCTGTGTGTGTTTTTTTTTTCAGACTGCTAAAAAAATACCAGCTGGAAAATCCAAGTCATTAACTCTTTCCTTCCCATTTCTGTCACACACACTTCGGGGGTACTAACGAAGGCTATTTAAGGAGGAAACAGCTGACTGACCCAGAGAGGTGGAACACACTTTAGGGGTTACTAATGAGGGCTATCGAAGGAGGAAACAGCTGATTGACCCAGAGAGGTGGAAGACACTTCTGGGGTACTAACGAGGGCTACACAAGGAGGAAACAGCTGACTGACCCAGACAGGTGGAACACACTTTGGGGGGGGACGGGACTAACAAGGGCTATCTAAGTAGGAAACAGCTGACTGACCCAGAGAGGTGGAACACACTTCAGAGGGTACTAACGAGGGCTATCTAAGGAGGAAACAGCTGACTGAGCCACAGAGGTGAAAGGCACTTCAGGGGTACTAATAAGGGCTATCTGAGGAGGAAACAGCTGAGTGACTCAAAGAGGCCGAACACACTTACTTGGCATAAGCCTTTTCGAACAGCGGCAACCAGAAGATATCTTCAGACTGGCAGCGGGAGAAGCAGAGTTAACCCCCAATGCATGGCAGCCGGTCATCTATGGTCACCTCCACCCATTTGCCAAGCTGCCAAAACTGACATGTAAACTGCCCCGTGTATGAGCTATCGGTCCAAATTGGCTGGTCGGCAGGCAGTACCTGAAAAGGCAGAAACATGCTATTTTAAAGAGAGGCTCACACCTCAGAGAAACCTTTGAAAAATATAATATTTAGACACAATTTATCTTTTATTTCATGATTTGTTTCTTTTTCATTACCAAAAATATTTGTGTGAAAAAATAATCTTTGCCCCACAGAAATTATTGCTTCCTAGATTGTCATAATCCTCTGCTTGAAAGTGCATCATCATTTTCACAGAAACAGACTGTGATGGCATTCTTATGCAGCACTTTCCAGGAATCAATGGACTTTACAATTTTAAAACAATAAAAACAGAAGAAAAGAAATCCAAAATACAAACCATACTTACAGTAAAAAAAAGTCCAAGCTCAAAACAAATATAACAAAAAATGACGAAGTATAAAAATGTATTTGTTTATATAGTTTGTGTTAACCAGGTAGGTGCAGTAGACATAAAAAATGCCTATTTTCAGGCATGACTATATAAACTTAAAACAGTCTCAACACCTAAAAACAAAGGAGATTTCAAAGAAAAAGTTACTGGTGCCAAACACCTGGCCAAACATCCAAGGCTGAAGCCTGACCTTAAGGTGTCTGGAGAGGAAGCATTATGAACCAGTCTTGGGGGTGGAAGGCAAACTCTGGGGGCATCTGCAGTAAACGTCTGGTCCTGGATACTGGAATGTAAAATCCTGCAATTACTTGGGTTTGACCCTTTGTGGGTGGCTAGTAACTCTACTGAAGTCAATGCAGCACTGCATACCCGACACCAGTGCCTCGGGTCCTTAAACCGCTGGTTTGCAATACAAGAGACTCAGCATGCACGTGCTGAAAGCAAGTCCTCAGCATGAGCAGCTGAAGTCAAAAACGTCTTTATCTGACATGTAAAAACTCAGCAAAAGTTAAAAAACAGAGCCCCCACACAAGCTCCAACATTTTGCACTCCCATGCTCACTGGTACATTTTCAAGGTCCAGGTTTTTCGCTTTGGCTGACTAATAAATCCTTGAGGTGGAAAGGGTGTAGTCCGTTTATGGCCTTGAATGCCAACAATAAAACCTTAAGTTCAGCCTGCCACCTATTAGACAGCCAATGCAGTTCACATAGAACAGATGAAATATGCGATGATCTCTGCCTGAAGGAGCCAGGCAGCTGCATTCTGCACCAGCTGAAGGCATCAAATCTAGTCACAGGTAAAGGTCATTCTAATAGTCAAAATGCAAGGTGATGAAAGTTTGTAAATGTGTCAGGTTGGTCATGTCTGGGACTACTATACTCCCCTCAGAAAAACCTGGGTCCAAGGTTCTCATCTTGCCTTGATCTCTTCTGCGCTACTGGCTTGCCTTTCAGCTCGAGAGGGGCCTTACTTGGTGGTCAGGAGGGTAAATGATGTTAATTACACAGTGAAGCTACCAGACAGGAGGAGCAAACAGCGAGTCTACCATGTAAACATGATGACACCGTACCATGACAGGGATGAGACAGTCCTGGTTGTGTGCAGCTATCCAGAGGAGGGGACAGAAGCAGACCCGCTGGTGGATCTTCTGGGTGAGGTTAAGAGAGAATCCTCAGTGGATGCTGTCACTCTCTCGGAGTGGCTCACACCAGCCCAAGCTGCCAAAGTGCATGGGGTGCTGCGTACAAATGGTGAAATGTTCACAGGGAAACCGGAGTATTCCACACTGTCATACAGTAGCACCACATGGACAAAGGGTCCTAAGCCCTGCTGAAACAGCCACCCTACAGAGACCCAGAAGGCATAAGACATGCCACAGAGAGAGATCAAGGAAATGCTGACTCTCCAGGTGGCCCAGGAACCAATAGTCCACGGGCCTTTCCAGTGGTATTGATCCCCAAAAAGGGCAGGATCATGAGGTTCTGCATTGACTACCACAGGCTCAACAGCTGCACACAGTTGGATGCATACCTCATTCCCAGGATGGATGAGGTTCTAGAGAGATTAGAGAGAGCCCTTTACCTGTCCACCATAGGTCTGACAAAGGGTACCCTTGACCCACAAAGCAAGAGACAAGTTGGCCTTCATCACCCCATTTTGATTATTCGAGGACATGGTAATGCCATTCAGGATGGAGAATGTGCCAGCCACCTTTCAATGACTTGTAGACTGCATTCTGAATGAAACAGGAGACTTTGCTCTGGTGTACATGGATGACATCGCTATCTATAGCTGGACCTGGGAGGATCACATCAGGCACATGACTGAGGTGTGCCACTGACTGCAGGCCACTGGGCTGATGGTCAAGGTGGAGAAGTGCCAGATAGGAACAGCAGAAGTGTCATACCTTGGGCACAGGGTGGGGAGGAGGCACATCTGGCATGGACCAGTGAAAACTGAGGCCATCCAGGGATGGGCCATGCCCACGACCAAGAGAAAAGTACAGGCCTTCCTAGGGATGGCAGAGTACTACCATAAGTATGTGCCAAATTTCAGCAGCCTGGCCAAACCCCTGTGTGATCTCACCAGTAAGAAAATGCTGGAAAACCTTCAGTGGACAGAGACCTGTGATACCACATTCTACCAGCTGAAGAAAGCATTGTGTCGGGCACCTGTGCTCGCCAGCCCAGACTGTTATCTTAAATTTATTGTGCACATAGATGCATCTGATCATGGGCCAGGTGCAGTTCTGGGTTAGGTTATGCACTCAGGATAGGAACACCCAGTCGTGTACCTGACCAGGATGCTGCTGGCTAGAGAGGAGACAAACACTGTACTACAGTAGGAGTGTCTAGGGATTGTCTGGGCTTTACAGAAACTGCAACCTTCTTTGATTAGAAGGGAGTTCACTCTGACAACTGATCACAACTCACTTTCCTGGCTGCATAGAACCAGCGGCCAAAACTCAAAATTGCTAAGGTAGAGTCTGGTACTGCAGTCCTATCATACGGACATTAGGCAACGCAATGGGTTGCAGCATGACAATGTGGACAGATTGCCCAGACAATAGTTAGAGCCCTTGTTTTTCTTTTTTTAAGTGGGGGGCACACTAAGAGAAACTAATGTGGGATTCACTCAGAGAGGAAACTGAGGGCATAGCAGTGAAAGCTAGCCGGCTCACACGAAAAACCAACATCATTTACTGCAACTAAAAGATTTGCTTTTTTTCCTCTTCCATGGGTGGGGAGAAGTAACAACTTTTGTTTATTTTTGTGTTTCATTTCTGTGTTTTTGTTATCAGCCAGACCTCTTGAAAGTATTTTAGCTGCGTTAACTGTCTAATAAAGTTAACTGCCAAGAGGCATGCCAGAGGGCTCTGGTGAGAGATAATCTCTTTGACCAGTTAATGGAAGAGCTGGAAGTAAACACAACCCTTTAATGTTTCATGAAGGAGATATTCCTGCTGTGTGAGACAGGATCTGGGACAAAAATACAGAGGTACTTGTGTATTCAAAGTCCAAACTCCAGAGCAGACTGGTTTTTCAAGTGGATCCAGCTCTCAAGAGACAAAGAATGTTGAACCTATGATGTCAGAGTGACATACTGGATGACATGTCATGGGGAGGGGGCACAGCTGGAGGGTCTTAAGGTCTAGCAGAGGCTGAAAGAGTTCGTCAGGTTTGGGACTATGAACAGTTACCATTTAAGGTTCAAGTCTGCCCCGATTCCCCAAGGGGTCTTGTGTGGCAAGCTATTCTACCTTGCCAAATAGACAAAGAAATAACTTTTTCTGTATGTAACCTACTGTCAAAAACACTTTTCTTTTTTATTTCCATAGAATTACTGTTCCAAATAATCTTTCTGTAATATTCTGTATTATCTGTGTAAACACCTGAAAGTATTAAAACATTTTGTTATATACTTAATGTTTCTGTGACTGAGTCCTTTGAAGCACAGATAACTGATTTACAACTGACAAAAAACTGTTTCCACCTCTGAGGAGATTTCAGTTACCATAATCTGTTTCTAAAGTAAGGTGTTCTACACTGGGAGAGGGAAGGGAGTGCCCTTGAGCAAGGAGTGCTGTACTGTGTGAGCAGTGGCTCTGGAGGGATTCAGACCTATAGATACCATGAGAAAGTGCCTATGTTGAGTGGCGGCAGCTACTGAAGGGTTGAGAAAGCTGGTAACACTGGCATGCTGAGTCTAGGATGCACCAGTTTGCCACAGTGTGCAAAACAAAGTTACTTTCTGTTTACTGCAGTATACAAGTTTGCATCAGGCTGATTCTACTGCTTCCCAAACGGACACATTTGCTATAACCAAAAATCCCAGAATCCCCTGCAGCTGATGTCAGAGGTGGGCTGCATCAGGGGGAGATTCAATAGCTTGTTGTGCATGTTAGAGCTCTTATAAGATCAGAGGTTTGCTGGTCTGGCAGTTCTTCCAGGACAAATCACAGTTTCAGTGACTGTACCTAGGCCCGAGAGGACAGCAAGACAAGCAAACAACTCACTGCACCACTCAGTGTCCCTCAATAAATACATTTCAACTGTCCCTCCCTGTACCATTCAGTGCCCCCAGTCCACACACCTTAACTGTCCCTCACTGTACCACTCAGTGCCACCCAGTCCATACATCTCAACTGTCACTCACTACATCAGTTGGTGCCCCTCCATCCATTGATTTCGACTGCCCTCACTGTACCACTCATTGCCCCCCAGTCCATACATCTCAACTGTCACTCACTGCATCAGTCGGTGCCCCTCCATCCATTAATTTCGACTGCCCTCACTGTACCACTCAGTGCCACCCAGTCCATACATCTCAACTGTCACTCACTGCATCAGTTGGTGCCCCTCCATCCATTGATTTCGACTGCCCTCACTGTACCACTCATTGCCCCCCAGTCCATACATCTCAAATGTACCAATCAGAGCAACTCAGTCCATGCACCTCAACTGCACTTCACTGTACCACTCATCATCAACCAGTTCATAAATCCCAATTGTCCCTCACTGTACCACTCAGCACTCCCTAGTCCATATATCTCAGTAGTCCCTCCCGATATCACTCAGCATCCCTCAGTCCATACATCTCAGCAGTCCCTCCCAATGCTACTCAGCGTCCCCCAGTCCATACATCTCAACTGTCCCTCACTGTACTACTCAGCATTCCCCAGTCCACACATTTCAACTATCCCTCATTGTACCGGAGACCCTCGTCCATACATCTCAACTGCCCCTCACTGTATCACTCAGCATCCCTCAGTCTATACAGCTTAACTGTCCCTCACTATACCACTCAGTGCCCCCTGTCCATACATCTCAACTGTCCCTCACTGCAACACTCAGCACCCCTCAGTCCATACATCTCAACTGTCCCTCACTGCACCACTCAGTGCCCCTCTGTCAATACATCTAAACTTTTCTTCGCTGTACCAGTCACCACCCCCAATCCCTACATCTCAACTGTCCCTCACTGTACCACTCAGCAACCCTTCATCCATACATCTCAGCTGTCCCTCAATGTACCACTCAGCACTCTCCAGTCCATACATCTCAGCTGTCCCTCAATGTACCACTCAGCACCCCCAGTCCATACATCTCAACTGTCCCTCAATGCACCACTCAGCACTCCCCAGTCCATACATCTCAGCTGTCCCTCAATGTACCACTCAGCACTCCCCAGTCCATACATCTCAGCTGTCCCTCACTGTACCACTCAACATCCCTCAGTCCATACATCTCAGCTGTCCCTCATTGTACCAGTCAACATCCCTCTGTCCATACATCTCAACTGTCCCTCAATGTACCAGTCGGCAATCCTCCATCCATACATCTCAACAGTCGCCCACTGTACCACTCAACATCCCACAGTCCATACATCTCAACTGTCCCTCAATGTACCACTCAGCACTCCCCAGTCCCTACATCTCAACTGTCCCTCAATGTGCCACTCAGCAACCCTCCATCCATACATCGCAGCTGTCCCTCACTGTACCACTCAGCATCCCTCAGTCCATACATCTCAACTGTCCCTCACTGTACCAGAGACCCCCGTCCATACATTTCAACAGTCGCTCACTGTACCACTCAGTACCCTCCATCCATATATTTCAAATGTCCCTCACTATACCCGTCAATGTCCCCAGTCCATGCATCTTTACTGTCCTTCACTGTATCACTCAAGTGCCCCTCAGTCTGTATATCTCAACTCACCTTCACGGTACCACTCAGCGTCATAGTCCTCCAGTCCACACATCTCAACAAGCCCTCACTGTAACACCCAGCGCCCCTCAATCCATACATCACAATTGCCACTCACTGTACTGCTCAACATCCCTCAGTCCATACATCTCAAGTGCATCTCACTGTACCACTCAGTGCACCTCAGTCCGTACATCTCAACTGTCCCTCACTATACCACACAGTGCCCCTCAGTCAATACATCACAACTGTCCCTCACTGTACCACTCAGTACCCCTCAGTCCATACATCTCAACTGTCCCTCACTGCAACACTCAGCGCCCCTCAGTCCATACATCTCAACTGTCTCTCACTGTACCACTCAGTGCCCCTCAATCAATACATCACAACTGTCCCTCACTGTACCAGAGACCCTATCCATACATCTCAACTGTCTCTCACTGTACCACTCAGTGCCCCTCAGTCAATATAGAAACATAGAATTTGACGGCAGATAAGGACCGCTTGGCCCACCCAGTCTGCCCATTTCCCTACCTGAAGGATAAGTTGCAGATCCTAGTTAACCAGCAGCCTACTTCTTCCTACCCCCCCAGCAGCCTACTTCTTCCTACCCCCACCCCCTAGAATTGCCTTATGACTGTCCCATGCATGCTTGAATTCCACCACTGTTTTGACTCCACAACCTCCTCTGAAGGCCGTTCCATACATCCACAACCCACTCTGTGAAAAATGCTTCTTAAATTACCTCTGCCGCCCCTTCTATCTCCAAATTGTGCCCTTGTTCTTGCACACCTCTTTTTTGAAAGATACACCCTCTTGGACTTTGTTGATTCCTTGAGGTACTTGGAAGTTTCTATCATGTCCCCTCTCGGCTCATTTCCTCGAGGCTATACATAGTAGCTCCTTAAGTCTCTCTTCCTTGTCTTCTGGTGCAGACCCTGCACCATTTGGTGCCCTCCTCTGGACAGCTTCCATCCTGTCTATGTCTTTCGGAGATTGGGTCTCCAGAACTGCCGAGTACTCCAGATGTGGTCTCACCAGCTGTCTGTACAGAGGATAATAACTTCTTGTTTTCTACTGGTGATGCCTCTCCCTATGCATCCCAGTATCCCCCAAGCCCTCCTTGCTGCCTCTCACATTGCTTGCCCACCTTTAGGTCATCTGATATGACTACCCCCAGGTCCCTTTCCATTTTTGTTGTTGTTAGTATCTCACCCCCCCATTGTGTACTCTTCCCTGGGTTTTGTTTCCCAGGTGCATTACCTTGCACTTCTTAGCACTGAATCTAAGCTGCCATACATTTGACCATTCCTCTAACTTTCAAGTCCCTTCTCATCCTTTCCACCCACCTTGTGCATCAACTCTGTTGCAGATCTTTGTGTCATCTGCAAAGGCGGCACTTTCCTTCCAGTCCCTCTGCAATGCTCGCTTATAAAGACATTGAAGAGGACTAGTCCAATACTGAACCCTCATGCACCACTACTAACCCCCTTTTTCAGAGTGGACTCCATTTACTATTACTCTCTGTGTCCTATTCTCCAGCCAATTCTTTACCCAGGCTGTCATCTTGGGACCCGCTCCAAGGCTGGCTAACTTGTATATTAATCTTTTGTGTGGGACTGTGTCAAATGCCTTGCTAAAGTCTAGCTAGGCCATGTCCACAGCCCCCCCTGATCAACTACTTTGGTCACCAGTCAAAGAAATCTATCAGATTTGTCTGGCATGACCTGCCCGCTGAATCCATGCTGCTTGGGTCCTGTGCCCCTCTGGCCTCTAGATACTCAACAATTCTTTCCTTCAGAAGTGATTCCATCATTTTCCCTACCACTGGGGTTAAACTAACAGGTCTGTAGTTTCCTGCTTCTGCCTTGCTCCCACTTTGTGAAGGGAATCACATCTGCCCTCCTCCAGTCCTCAGGTACCACCCCATCCTCCCATGATTTGTTAAAGGGGTAGTCAGTGGTGTCACTAGTTCTACCCTTAGTTCTTTTAGAATTCTGAGATGAATCCCATCAGGCCCCATTGCTTTGTCCACCTTCAGTTTTAAGAGCTCTTTCAGAACCCTTTCTTCTACAAATGGGCTGGTATCAACTTCTGTATCCAGAGTGTTTCTACTGTTTGTTTTAGGTACCTCGCCCTCTTCCTTTGCAAATACTGAGCAAAAATATTTGTTTAGTATCTCTGCCTTTTCACAGTCACCCTCTGCCCACCCTCCCTCCCCTTTATTAAGCTCACTATCCCCTCCCTTGGTCTTCCTTCGCTCCCTGATGTACCTATAAAAGGTTTTATCCCCCTTCTTAACTGATTTGGCTATCTTTTCCTCGGTCTGGGCCTTTACTGTTCTGACTGCCTTTCCAGCTTCTTTTGCTTTAGCTGATGTGATTCTCTGTCCTGTTCCTTCTGTGATTCCTTGTACTTCCTGAATGCTTTCTTTTCTCTTGAACCTTCACTGCCACTTCCTTTGAGAACCATAGTGGTTTCTTACCTCGTTTCATTTTGTTTATTTGCTTTACACAAGGCTTGTTACCTCTGTGATGGCAGGTTTATTATTCCCCATTGTTCTTCCACCCTCCTCCTGCCCATTTGCTAATTGCATTCCTTAGGCACTTTCGCTCCATTTTAGCAAAGTCAGCCCTCCTAAAATCCAGTACCTTTGTCTTTGTATGGCTTGACTCTATTGCTGTGTTTACTGTGAACCATACTGTTCGATGGTCGCTAGTTCCCAGATGGCTACCCAATTCTACATCTGTGATCCTCTCTTCATCTCCATTTGAGAGAACCAGATCTAAGATGGAGCCCACTCGAGTGGGCTCCAATACTAGTTGTCTAAGGCATGCCCCCTGTAGGGCATCTAGAATAACCCACTCTTAGAAGTGGCTGCTGCAACTGCACTCCAGTTAACATCTGGCATATTCAGATCACCCATCAGCAATATCTCCCCTTTATCTGCCATTCTAAGTATACTTTCTATCATTTCCTTGTCCATTTCCTCCCCCTGAGAGGGAGGTCTGTATACAACCCCTGTGCGGATTTTGGTGCCATTGCTTTCCTCCAAATTGACCCACAGTGCTTCTTCTCCTCCCTGTTTACCCTTTTGTTCTGTTGCTTTGATTTCTTCTCTTATGTAGAGAGCTACTCCTCCTCCCCTTTTACCCTCCCTGTCCCTCCTATAGATAGTGTATCCTGGATACATCACAACTGTTCCTCACTGTACCAGAGACCCCCATCCATACATCTCAACTGTCGCTCACTGTACCACTCAGCATCCCTCCATCCATACATCTCAACAGTCAATCACTGCACCACTCAGCACCCCATCCATACATTTCAAATGTCTCTCACAATACCCGTCAATGTCCCCAGTCCATGTATCTTTACTGTCTTTCACTGTATCGCTCAAGTGCCCCTCAATCTGTATATCTCAACTCACCTTCACAGTACCTCTCAACGTCATAGTCCCCCAGTCCACACATCTCAACACGCCCGCACTGTAACACCCAGCGCCCCTCAATCCATACACCACAATTGCCACTCACTGTACTGCTCAACATCCCTCAGTCCATACATCTCAACTGTCCCTCCATCCATACATCTCAACTGCATCTCACTGTACCACTCAGTGCACCTCAGTCCATACATCTCAACTGTCCCTCACTATACCACACAGTGCCCCTCAGTCCATACATCTCAACTGTCCCTCACGGTACCACTCAGTGCCCCTCAGTCCACACATCTCAACTCTCCCTCACTTTACCATTCGGAGACAGTCCATACATATTAACTGTCCCTCACAGTACTACTCAGCGCCCCTCCATCCATCCATCTCAACTGTCCCTCACCATACCAGTTAGCATCCTCAGTCCAAACCTCTCAACAGTCCCTCAATGCACCACTCAGCGCCCTTCAGGCCATACATCTCCACTGTCCCTCACTGTACCATTCAGTGCCCCTCAGTCCATACATCCCAACTGTCCCTCACTGTACCACTCAGTGCCCCTCAGTCCATTCATCCCAACTGTCCCTCACTGTACCACTCAGCACCCCTCAGTCCATTCATCCCAACTGTACCACTCAGCACCCCTCAGTCAATACATCTAACACTTTCCACACCGGGAAGGATACTCCTCATTTTACCCTTCTGTCTACAGCTTCCAACAGTCCCAGACTGGAACACTTTGTTATTTGCATTTGGACACTTAGCTCATGAAGAATAACATGGCTGACTCCCTGGAAAGCTGGTCATGCCAAGTTCAGTCGGCAGGCTTCCAGCTCCTGCAGTACAAACAGTATGGAGGTCTAAGTGCACCAGCTTATCGACAAACTCATTAAGGTTAAACATGACAGTGAGTGGTGTAACATGAAATTCACAGAAGTCCTAGTGGTTAAAAGAAACTGACACAGTTGGGTGTTTCAGATATACTGCAACAGACAGGATAATCTTATGGCGACCCCAGACATAAAAAAAGATTAAAAAAAAAAAAATACCACAGAAGAGTACCCTTAGAATTCCTTCATATTATTCTAGGTAATCAGAGCATCGTAGTACTGGGTTGTTGCACTGATGGAATTGTATGTTACGGCTCCCCCATCAGGGTTAGTCTTGGGGGGGGCTACCCATTCTGACCTTCTGTCGGGGGGGCTGCAGCACAGTTAGTAACCTCATGGCATTAGGATACCATTAATACTCCCCTAATGAAGTAAAAAATGGGGCACATTGACAGACATGAGCTGATAAACAGAACAGAATTCAAATTTATATGAGCTGCAGAATAGATGAATCACATATCTTGACTGTGTGATGCAGATGCGGGCTGCCCATTGGCTCATGCAGTGGACCAATGGTACAGCCCCCATACAGTGTCCAGTCGGTGGGTGGGAGCTGCTGCCTGCCGCTGACCGGGGAGGCGGGGCAGTGGGGGCTCAGTTGGCGGGTGGAGGGGTACCTCTGGACCACCAGGGATAATTTAAAATGTTTTTGTACACTTATGCCCGTGATTGGGCTGGAAGCAGTCCACTGGACCACCAGGGATATTGGACATGTTATTTTATACCAATGCCCTCAATCGGGCATTGGGGCACTTTGCGATGTGCAGGGGGCGTCAGTCCCCGATGGCTGCAGCCTGGCAGGGCGCCAGGTGCAAGTTGCCGGGGATCAGTGCACCTGCATGCAGATGGGGCCATAATGACAGGCAAATGGCCCCATTTGTGCCTCGCATACGTTATGGCCCCATTTGCATGTGCACTTTTGAATATCACGGTTGATGCGCCTAGCGCAACGGAACTTGCGCTAGGGCATCCCCCTGCTCCACTCTGGCCACTTGCGCTGGTGCAGTGCCACTGTGCCATGTGCACTACGGGTGGCCAGGGTGCAATATTCAATGATGCTGTGCCATGGCACAGGTCCGTTGAATATTACCCTGTCACTGGCCTTGCGCAGCCAAGTTGCGCTGCACCCAGGCTTGCGCCACAGCCTGGCGCAGTCTGAATATCCGGGCCACTGTGTCTCAAAGAGCTTTACAAAGCAGTGAGTTAGATACTGGCAGTGCAGGGACTGTAGATCAGAACATCAAGGTCCCACATTTTGGCTTAGATTCTCTGTCAGTATGACCAGCGGTTGATGACAGGAGAAAGAACTGAGGAATTATAGGCCCGCCCACATTATATAGGTGGTGCTGACATGCGTCAAGGTGGGAGACCATAGCCTGCAAAATGTTCTGGTGGTCCTGACACCGATGGCTTACAGTTTTAATGGTGTGGCTCAATGGAGGGAGGTGTCCTCAAAAGAAGATCTACAGACCAATCTCATTGCTGTCTCCCCTGTCTAAAGCATGGGAGCTGGTTGGTTTTGATAAGTTGTTCAAATAATTGGAACGCTAATATACTGGTACCTTCGCAATGTAGTCAATGCTACAGTAAACAAACTGGCTGCCTCCACTTTTATTGATTAAACAGAGGCTTTTGATTTATTTAATCATCAATTTCTTTTGTTTAGTACTCCAAAGTTAGTCTTTTAATTCTGTGTCATCTTGGTTTACTGATTATTTACAGGGGAGAGTGCAGAAGACAGCGCTGATTAAGATGTTCTCTTTAGCTACATCTGTATCAATCGGTGTTCCAAGGGGCTCATTTTGTGGCCCTTGTTATTTAGTTTGTTTAAATAATTATTTGCCCCCTTTTGTTAACAAGTCTTAGTTGATTTCATATCCAAATAATGCAGTTCATTTTAGTGAAGATAAATGTTGGGATCATGCCTTAAAAACGCACAGACTCCACTGATCTGCAGTGCTGGCCAGCATATAATTTTATTTTAAATTCTAAGAAAAAAAAAAACAAATAAGGCCATGATTTTTTCTAAGTCTTCTAAGCCTTCCTTCCTCAGTTTAATGTCTCATCTGAAAAATAGCACCTCAAGAATCACACATGCCCCCACACAATGCGGGGGCATGTGTGATTTTGTTATTCTTTGAAACTTGACTTCCCAGCCAAATGCCCTTTGGGGTAACCCTTGCCTCAGTGCTTGCAACACAGAGGTTCTTTTGGACCTCAAGAATGCAGACCACCCCCACCCCACCGCCACACTCACTGTCAGCAATGGGATTTACTCAAATTCCTGATGTGGGACTGGAACCACAACCTTCCAATCTTCCAGCTTCAGAGGTCAGTGTGCAGCTTGCTGAGCCAACGACACTGCTGTTGTGATGTCCTTTAGCACTGGAAATTCACTTTCAAAAACGGATGATGTGAAACTATTTCTGGCAGACCCCTAGTGCAAGAGTTACTAGTACAAGTGGGGGGCTCCAATTATCCTTCAGTTAAAAACTGATACAGGGCCAACCCATCCATGCAGAGGCAGTGCTACTGCTCATGATGCCAGCAACCCAGGTTGGGAAGTGGACAACAGTCATCAGGGGGCTGGCAGGGAGGAGGAGGAGGAGGACCAAGCATCCCAGAGAAGATGTCCTCCTCCAGGGAGGACAGCATGCTCCTCCACAATGTCACCACCTTGGGGATCACAGGTGATGATGCGGCAGAGCAGCAGATTGGGAGGCAGATGCTCCCCAACTGATGACAGCAACACATCTGGCATCCACATGTCAAGCCATCAGCTCCATGGAGTGTCCAAGGGTCAGGAAGGAAAATGAAGGAAGTACCATTGGCTGCAGAATGATGCCCACAGCTCCCTGTAGACCCCACAATGCCTAATGGGCACAGGAGCCACCAACCAAGCAAGGCATCCAAAGGAGGCTTGGTGTACTCACGACAGCCCCACCACAGTGGTCAAGCTGTGGAGAAATAGGTGGGTCCCCAGGTAAATCACAGAGGCGGTGGCTAATGAAGCTGGGGGAATGGGAACTGCAGGGCAAGAGGGGCAGTCTGGTGAGCAGGGGAGACTGATACTGACCTGGCACTGTGACCCAGAAAGTTGAGAGACATGGGTTGTGGTTGCAATCTCAACTCACAGTCCTTGGTCGCAGGAGTCTCGAGAATGCTATCTGCACAGCACTCCTGAGATGCCAGGGAATGAACTGCAGCCATCCTGCTGCACAAGTGCCTTTGTCTGTGAGCCAGGTCCTCCTCTCCCAACAAGGACATGGCAGGTGGCTGCAATCATAGGGAGGGGAAGGCAAATGGAAAAAACACCCAGAAGATGAAGACCCCACCCACCCAACTCCCAATGGACTGACTGTGTCATCTGTGATCCCTGCCTCATTGCTGGATAATGAAGGTGACACGAGACAACATTTTGTGGGGGAGAAGCCACAGGGGCATCAGTCAGTGGAATCTTAAGGACTCCTGAAGTTTCACCGTCAGTGTCGGGATGGGAACTAGCAAGCTGGAACAGATCTGGGCACCTAACATATGAAAAGGCATATATAAAATTTAAAAAAAAATCTAAAATTGGCCAGGACACTGGTTAACCATAGCAGAAAGGGCAGAAATAGCCAAGTGGCCACCCATGCAGCTGTCAGCCATCAGCGGAATGCTGAGCAAGGTTACAAGCAGTTTCACAGGACTTAGCATTGGCCACAATGAGAAGGATTAAGAATCCAACACCATCTTTTACACCTGCGACATCTTAAGAAAAAAAAGAAAACAAAAAAACTAAAATGACAATAATACATCTGAAAGCTTGGAACCATTTACATCTAACACTGATAGGAGTTAATTACAGTCAACAAACCAACACCTCAGCTGGGTCAGAACATTTCTATGCTATTAGTCTTCGTGACTAGAGTCCTACAACCAAGAAGTGATTGCATGGCTTTAAACAGAATGGCACGGGGGGCTGATTGAACACAATGAAGTGAAATTTTACACTGCTGTATTAGATTAACACTCAGTTAAATACCAGGCATAATTACAGCCTGTTCAAATGTGTGGCACAACAAATTATCCAGTGTTAAACAGTACAAAATGTTTTAAGCGACATATCTGCAAACAGTTTATTATCCAAATGTGGAACACGGTCCTTCAAAAGGGAAGAGAAAAAATGTGGGATACAGTATCAGCTCTGTATAAAGGGTTTGTCAAGCTCAACCCATTGCATTTACAATGCATCTTAGCAAGGTTTGTGGGGAGGCACCTGGTGTGTGACCAAACAAAAGCATGTAGTTAAGATACCAGAGCTTTCCCCACCCCCACTCTGCTGCTGTAAAGCCTGCAATTTTTTCAAATAACTCCAATATTCTTACTTGTTATAAATTGTTGGAGGGGTTCTTAGTCTCATCCCCTGTTCAGTGGTAGGCCAATGGGGTAACAGGTAGATGTTCTGGGCAGACCCAAACTTCTTGGAACATCACAGGGAGAACAGTAGAAGAAGGATTCAGAATCCCTTCCCTAGCCCAGGAAGTGCTGCTATCAGCAACACCCCCAAATGTGAGTCATCAGCAGGAACCCCGGGTGTATTCCTGAACCTGGATCCCCACCCACCTAACTTCATGTTCAACCACATGATCTGGAGATCACTGGTTCCCACTAAGTCTTAAACTGAGACCTCCCTAATATTGTCCCTGTTTGTGAGGACCAAGTCAAGTATGCTTCCTTTTATTGTCGGTTCCTCAATACTTTGTAACAAAAATGCTTCCTGAAATACATCTACCAGCAACTAGCTCCTTGCACTTGCTACCACTGGGAAGCCTCAGTCCACATATGGCATGCTGATGTTCCCTATTACCAGCCTCTCCCCTGTTCTACTACTCTACATAACACAGAGGGTAGTTAAGTATGCAATAATACCTGACAGGATGGGTGGTATTGGGCTGTACTGGATCGCCTAGGGGCATAATGAGGCCCAAAGCCACAGCACGATTAGCGGTAACACAGCATGAGTATGAGTATCTGTGGCTGGGGTTCGCTTTCCAAGGTACAATCACTGAGGCAAACACTTAGATTGGTAGCATAAAAAGTGCCTAGATAGCACTCATTTTATTTTTCTTAAAATGATAAAATTAACAGAAAATAAAAAGTCAGGTATTACTTCATATACTGTGGAATAGACCAATCCAATTCCCAACAATGTCTCCTTCAGTGGTTTCTGACTTTATACAGGTTCAGTACAGTTTCTAGATTGTAAAATAGCTCCAGTCCGCGGGGGTACCACAGCCTACTGGTGCTTGAAGAATTCAGGGGGCGGGGTGGATGCAGGACATCACTGCACATCCCCGCCTCCTCCACACACAAAAAGGGTGAAGAAAACCCTGCTCCCGCCACCACAATGATGCCCGCTCCAGCTGCAAATAGGCTCTCAGGCCAACTCCCGCCCTTCCCGTGTGTTCATGGCGCCTTTGGCTCAGCGCGCCGGGACCCCGCTCTGTGGGGCAGGCCAGGGGGTTCAGGGAGGATGGCTAATATGAGAAGCCACAGCAGAGAGTCCATGACCGGGCAGATGGTCCGGTGGTAGGGAGCAGGACCCAAAATACAGAATAAAAATAAAAAATAGCTCCAATCTCTATACCTCTGTAATCACTCTCACTGTACCAGTTGACCTCTCTGTATCACTCTCCCGGCTCAACTGCCTAATGTCCAGAAGAGGGGGATATTTATATCTCTGGGTCTTAGTCACGTGACTTAGACCCTTAACATTAAAAGCCTTTTTCCTTTTCTATGGTAAAGGTTTGGACACTAAAAAGTGTCCTCATTGTTTCAACACCTTCTATCTTTTCCATAACAACTTCTATGTCATACTATACTATAGTGGAGCTGTTATTATTTAGAAAAGCGCAGTAACTAGGACATTAATTGCCTAGCAACCCTGAGGTAGCTACCTTAGTTACTGTAAGATTGACAGTAATCAATCAGACTGTCTTATAAAACAGGGCCATTAGAGGGTGCTCAATTCTTAGGAAATCCCCTCCAGTCTAAAACCTGCACAACAGAGCAGCAGCACTGTATTCTACAACACTCTGGTAATGCTTTTACCAATGGTTCCTCTGACACACAAGCTAACAGGTGCTGTCTTTATTGATTCTCTGGGTATGTTTACCATGAATATACAGAAGCTAAGGGCTTTGCATTTCATGTACTTATACTTAGTTAAAGGAGAGCCTTTAACATTCAGTAAATCTGTGTACTTCGGGGCAGGGAGTTTATGTACGGGTCTCCTGGGTTTTTACAGCTCTGCCTAAGCGAGTAGGTCTGGAGCAGTCTCAATTGTGCAGGAGTGGCAGCTTGAAATTGTAAAAACTCCTGTTTTGCTTTTAGCCATTGTTTCTGTCTGGCTGTTTTCTTTCATTATTTCTTTACAAAAGAAAAAGCCTGCTTGGGTCACCAGAGCACTTCTTACACTGGAAGCAACCTCTTCTGACTTTCTGAGGTGTGTAGAGATACTAACTGTAGCTCCTTTTTGCACGAGTCGCCTGCAGCATGACTCAAAAAGTGAAAGGACTTCACTTTCCCTTTCAGGTGGGCGGCTGACATTTCCACATGCCGTACCGCCTCTCCTCTACTCTGCACCTCATTCTCTATCTTTGGGCACATGAAGCATGTAGTGCTTCATTTCTCAGTACAAATGGGCAGTTACTGAGAAGCAAAAGGGGTTTCTTTTAGATTGTGAGCAACTCTTATTGCAATACACTTTCTCTCAGGCATTTCTGTCATCCTGCCAGCTGTCCGCTTCACTCTGCATGCTGCCACAGAACTGAGAGAGTTCTAGAAGCGAGCGTGTTCCTACTTTAACACAATATTTTCTCTCTCACTGCTCTCTAAACATAATGGGGCACCAGTGTTTTACTGCTCTAAATCTGGAAGCATGCAGGCACCTGAGTGCTCTATTTTAACTATTAATATTTTGTAACTGGAGGGACGGGCATATGCTGCACAACAAGAAACTATTTCTTGTAACCGTATCAAGTGGCAGCATTCGCTCCTTTCTCTGGCAGCAATTACACACTCTTTTCTCCTATGGGCCACCTTTCAGGTTATTTTAACTGGCACTTATATATATATATATGCCAGGACGATTACTGGCACTACAACAAACATTTTATTATTTCTTGTACAGATCATACTTTTTGTGATTTTCACTTGATTTCAACGGGGGGACGGATATCAGGCACCTTCCATGACAGAGGTCACTCTGTCACAGTAACAAAGGACTAGACAGATTCCTGAGAGAGAATGACATTGAGAGTTACACAGCATGAGAAGAGTAAAACAGGACTAGACAGATTCCTGAGGGAGAATAGAACTGATGGTTACACAGCATGAGTAGGGGTAACACAAGACTAGACAGATTCCTGAGGGTGAATAGCATTGAGGGTTACACAGCATGAGTAGGGGTAACACAGGACTAGACAGATTCCTGAGGGAGAATAGCACTGATGGTTACACAACATGAGTAGGGGTAACACAGGACTAGAAAGATTCCTGAGGGAGAATGACATTGAGGGTTACACAGCATGAGTAGGGGTAACATAGGACTAGACAGATTCCTGAGGGAGAATGACATTGAGGGTTACATAGCATGAGTAGGGGTAACATAGGACTAGACAGATTCCTGAGGGAGAATGACATTAAGGGTTACCCAGCTTGAGTAGGGGTAACACAGGACTAGACAGATTCCTGAGGGAGAATGACATTGAGGGTTACATAGCATGAGTAGGGGTAACATAGGACTAGACAGATTTCTGAGGGAGAATGACATTAAGGGTTACCCAGCTTGAGTAGGGGTAACACAGGACTAGACAGATTCCTGAGGGAGAATGACATTGAGGGTTACATAGCATGAGTAGGGGTAACACAGGACTAGACAGATTCCTGAGGGAGAATGACATTGAGGGTTACATAGCATGAGTAGGGGTAACATAGGACTAGACAGATTCCTGAGGGAGAATGACATTAAGGGTTACCCAGCTTGAGTAGGGGTAACACAGGACTAGACAGATTCCTGAGGGAGAATGACATTGAGGGTTATACAACATGAGTAGAGGTAGCGCGAGTAGGGGTAACACAGGACTAGACAGATGATCCCTGAGGGAGATCGTCACTGAGGGTTACACCACATGAGTAGGTGTAACACAGGACTAGGCAGATCCCTGAGGGAGAAAGGAATTGAGGGTTACATAACATGAGTAGGGGTAGAGTAGGACTAGACAGATTCCTAAGGAGACTGGCACTGAGGGTTACACAGCATGAGTAGGGGTAACACAGGACTAGGCAGATCCCTGAGGAAGAAAGGAACTGAGGGTTACATAACATGAGTAGGGGTAGAGCAGGACTAGACAGATTCCTAAGGGAGACTGGCACTGAGGGTTACACAGCACGAGTAGGGGTAACACAGGACTAGGCAGATCCCTAAGGGAGAAAGGAACTGAGGGTTACATAACATGAGTAGGGGTAGAGCAGGACTAGGCAGATCCCTAAGGGAGACTGGCACTGAGGGTTACACAGCATGAGTAGGGGTAACACAGGACTAGACAGATTCCTGAGGGAGACTGGCACTGAGGGTTACACAGCATGAGTAGGGGTAACACAGGACTAGACAGATTCCTAATGGAGAATGGCATTAAGGGTCACACAGCATGCGTAGGGGTAACACAGGACTAAACAGATCCATGAGGGAGCATGGCAGTGAGGGTTACACAGCATGAGAAGGGGTAAAACAAAACTATATAGATTCCTGAGGGAGAATGGCACTAAGGGTTACACAGCATGTGTGAGGGTAGCATTCCAGCAGATAAACTAAGTTGCACGTCCACAGACAGATTGAATATGGTGAATGCTGTGCTGCATAGGGGTAGACATCAAGTCCCTCCCATCACTACAACACTATCATACTACAGTATGTATATTACCATTTTAGTTCTGCTCAAGGATGTCTGCTACCAGTAACCCACTCCCTGATGGTAAGAAGTACACACTTGACTTTGCGGGTGGGTGGGGAATGGTACTGACAGATATCTAGCAGATTAATTCCATTCAAAAAACACTGCTGGCATCCTTGAGGAGTCTACAATTGAGCCCCATTTCTATCATGACCTGCAGGGATTATGGGACTGCAGACAATGTAAAGCAGAGGCAAGGAGTCCACAGTATTACCACCTTTACAGAGGCAGCCATTTCTACCATAATCAAAAAAGTATTTAAGGATTCATTTACAATTTGGGACTGAGTCCACTCTGCAACTGTGACAAGGTAGACTTGAGTTCCTGGAGGTAACTGACACCTCTCACCCACTCTCCTGTCCAGAAGAAGGATGCAGCCGCTAACCTGCTCTCCTGTCCAGATGAATGGTGCAACCACTATCCTGATTTCCTGTCTGGAGGAACAGACCAGCCACTCTCCTGTTCTCTTGTCCAGATGGACAGTGCAGCTACTTGCCTGATGTTCAGTCTGGAGGAAAGGTGCACATGGTTAACCTCTCTTCTTTCCCATAGATAGGTACACCTGCTCACTCGCTCTACTGTCTGGAGGAAGGGTACAGCTGCTCATAGGTTAGCTGCTATCCCACTCTTCTGTCTGCAGGAAGAGAGCATCTGTTCATCTGTACAGAGGAAGCCTAAAGCAGCTTGCAAACTCTTCTACTCTGAGAAAGACTGCAGTTGCTCACCTGCTCTCCTGTCTGACAGAACACTGCAGTTGGCTGGCCTCCAGCACAGTGGCAGGGCATCCATCTGTGACACCGATGACCCAGGTTCGGGAACGGACTCAAGACATTGGAGAGCCAGCCGCAGGAGAAGGATTGAGCGTCCTAGGGACTGCTCTCCTTCCTCGGGGGATAGAATGTCCGGCACACCATGGACCCCTGATGGAGGCTGGGGTCTCCATCAGGCTGGCACCATCACCTGAGGGGGTGGGGTGAACATGGGACATCACTGCATGTCCCGGCCCCCAGGGATCAGCATTCAGAAAAAAAGTTGTCTCCTGGGTATGATGTCCTGCTCCGCCATCATCTCTGCTGCCTAACAGTGTCAGCCTGAGGGGGGGCCCCGCTCTCCCACTGCTCTGACCTGGGGCGGGGGGAGTAAGAATAGGTTACTCACTTGTAACAATAGTTCTAGGAGTGATGTATGTTTTTCATCCACACTTATTGTCATGTCCCCTTCCACTTTAAATCTTGCCAGAAGTCTTCGAGCTGGCTCCTCCCACCCACCCAGGTGGTATATACCTTGGCTCTACCCCATGGCGCCAGATCTTAGTCTGCTGGAAGCCAAGTCGTGTGAGTCCACAGCCGGGGAGGTCGGGTGGGTCCGTGTGGATGAACAACATATACCACTCCTAGAAAGATCGGTTACACAAAGATTTTAGTCACAACAGTAGATCTTCTAGGAATGTCTCTTGCAGTAAGTCATTACTTCTAGGAGTTCCCGATAGGTGGCACTCTACCATGGAAGTTTCTTCTAGCAGTCTCCACACCAGGGACCACCCACATGACCTCACTTCCTGGGCTGTACCTATAAAAGTGGATGGTCCCTGGTAATCTCCGTTCCCCACCGGTTTCAGCTCAGGAAAGTGAGAGACCGAGGGGAACCAAGGTACCAAAGCCTCCCAACCCTACATTGTTTTCCTGCTGCAGAATGGCAGGGGTTTGGAGGGAGGGAAGCTACTTTCTGCAAGAGACATTCCTAGAAGATCTACTGTTATGACAAAAATCTTTGCGTAACAGATCTATCTTCAACGGAATGGTCTCTTGCAGTAAGTCATTACTTCTGGGAGATTCCCAAGCAGTTATATGGCAGTGGGGTGGCCAAATATGGCATTCTGCCATAAGGATAATGTGGTCATAGGACCAATAAATGCTGCGAGTAGCATATCAGCATATAGAAGAATTTTGTATTCCATCTGTAAGTGTTCCATTATCTTATTCGTTATAGGGTTATGGCTAAAATATAAGCCAGACCTGTTATTATTAAGTGTTTATCAGATGTGTTAAGTGAATGGCAGCCCAATCAGGGTGAGACATGTCAAATAAATCAATAAACCAAAAGGAATTCTGCCATATCCTGGGGTGAAGAATCGATCCCAGTGATATGCAGTGAAAAGACAGTCTCTGCCAAAGGCTACTGGGTCCTGAGTTGCAACAGTAGCTCAAATAATACAATAATGTTGTTCAGAAGCACTACAATGTAGCAAGTTAAGAATGTTTTTTTTTTTTTGCCATGTCTGTCCAGACAGTAGAAAATGTATCCCTTTGGCATAAAACAGATACTTAAGTAGCAGATAATGTTGTGAAATGAAACAATGTATCTGTGACATAAAGGAAGTCAGTAATTCTCAGAATCAGTAGATATAGTCAATTTTGCATTTGGTTTTAAGCAATATGTGAAGTAAAAGAGTAATGCTGACATATCCATTTTATATTAGTAATCTTACTTACAAGGGGGTCCCAGGTATGTCAGGGCCTGCAACCTTGTTAGGCGTAAGTCTGAAATGTTCGTATGGTGTACTGTTTGGAAAACAGAAGCTTAAATAATGAAAAATATAATTGAAATCATAAGGTAGTGGATCACATTCTTGAGATGTCAAACACAAATATAAATATATATATATATATATATATTTTTTTTGACCAAGCAACCTGGGTCAAGTAAAAAGACATGCAGAGTTTTTAACACTTATAATCTCTGTATATGTACTCACCCTTATTCATGTGATCTTTGTTCATGATCAAGTGAAGGCGGCTTATAGCAGTAGAACATTGAAAGAATAATATAATCCATACCAGAATATATTTATTGCGTCTCAGCATGTGAGTAGTAGTAGTTAGACCTATTCGTGGGAGGGATAAGGAGTCCGGTGCACAACAGGCCGAGAGGTGCCCCAATGGAATGGCCGTGATGGTCTGTAACAGTGATACCTCAGAAAAAGTGGCTAGATGTATAGATCCTTTTGGAAAAGACCTCAGTCTGATCTTTTAGTTGAAGCCCCAAAGAGGTCCCCGAAGCCTAGAAGAGGAGACTGAGTGAAGTCTGAAGTCTTTAATGAGATTAAGAGGCGCCGGGCGGCCTGAGGGATGGCCACGGGCCGGTCTAGTTGTGTCCTTGTCATTTGCTCTCCGCCCTTAAAGTTTTCTCTTTGGATATAATTATTCCCAATGTTGTATGAATAATTATACTGAGGGTGTGGTTTGTAGTACACGTATTGTACTGTCTTTAGTTGTCTGCCTGAGGTGTGTAGATTATCATGTAACGTTTGAGCCCCAGGGCCAAAAAGATGGTCACCAGAAAAGGGGGCAGTAGCCACTTTTTGAAGAATATCAGGTGCTAGCCCTGAAAGTTGAAGCCATGCCTGATGGCGTATAAGAATACCAACTGCAGAGGCTCTAGCTGAAGCATCGGCAATGTCGTATCCTGTTCTTAATAAATATCGGGAAAGGGAAGTGATTGTGTTTATTATTTGATGTGAGTTGCTCTTTTCCAGGGGATGCAGGTAGTTTATTTATAATGAACCCAGCAGAGGTGTTTACCGCACGCTGGTATGTCAGCATATGTCCCATATAACTAAATATTCTGATGTTTAGTGTGTTTAGAGCAAACACTTTCTGCCCCATATAATCAAAATGTTTAGTCTCTCTCTCTGGAGGTATTGTACTTGTATGTTTAGGTTTGCTAGTGCAGCCGTGAGCAGCTGCAATAACCACAGAATCCACAGTGGCCATATTTGTTAAACATGGATAGTCAGAGGAGTCTGATAACGCCCGTGTGCTTTTCTAGGTAACTCCTGTGCCGTTATGGGTTGACTCCATGCTTCAGTAATCATATTTCTGAATGTTTTTTGTTTGTTTTTGTTTTTGGATTTTTTTAATATAAAAGGAGGGACTGCCCGGATAGGTTCTTCTGGAATGTAATGTCCAGATATGCTGCCATATCTTTACTTAATCTGTCTTGTTCTGTTGTAGTAAACCTCATTGTTTTTTGTATTTGTAACATCATTTCGGGGAAGGAGGGGTCATCCGGTGGAGAAATGACCTTTAGTGATTGCAGTAGTCCTTCGGCCCGGTAAAATGGCACATCATAAGGGACTCATATTCTCTTGTATTAAGAGAATCATCATAATTTGTGAGATGTTCTGAATTTATACGATAATCTGAAAATATTCTTCTGAATATTTATGAGGAGGCATGACTAGTGAGCATTCTTTCCTGTGCGTGCCTGTTTTGATGGAGGCGGAGACATAGTCTGTGATTGAGGGTTATGTCTCGGAGTGTGCGCATGGTCAAAAACCCATAGAACCTAACACTCTATTTACTATTCCTTCAATATTTGGAACTTGTGAGGATAGAAATGCCATGTAAGCCGATTCTGAGTCCTGTGTACATGGCATCGGGGGATCAATTTGTGCCTCTCGGTAGAGTGATCAAGTGCTTTTTTGGAATTTATATTCATTACAGACTGGTGTGTGAGTATCAGGCATGAGAGCAAATGAGGCTGGTTTGCCTCTGCATTCCATAGTATATAATTAATTATTTTGTGATGATGCAGCCCCATAAGTATATTTTGATACATGTTTTTGAAAGTATTCATGGTATTTCATGGTAAACTTTTTACAAGTATCCTCCGTAGTTGTATTATATGCAAGTAAAGGCGCTGTTCTATGATGCAGGGGTTGCTCCATCGACGATGGGATCAGTCTCGTTGATGGAGGAGGAAGAGAAGCATGCTTCATCGATGGCGTAATGCGTCTTATTAATGAAGGATAAGTAAAAGCATGCTCCGTCGACAATGGAATACACTACGTCGACGATAAGGAAGGAAGTACATGCTCCGTCGACAGTGGGATGTGCTCCATCAATAATGGAATAGTGAGTACATGCTCCGTCGATGATGGAAACGCTGTCATCGATGATGAGAAGGTGAGTGCATGCTCCATCGATGGTGGTATACTTCTCGTTGACGATGGAGCTTTGGGAGCATGTCCTGTCAACGGGGAAGGCAGCCCCATCGACGATGAAGCAAGTAGAGTGTGCTCCGTCAATGTAGGAGGTGTTCTCAATGATGAGAATGTCTTGTAAAACCCTCTCGTCGACAGGGGAGTATGCCCCATCGATGGGGAAGGTAGCAGGCCTCCATCGTCAATGGTAAATGTGGCCTTGTCAACGGGGGAGCTGAAGAATGATGCTCTGTCGATGAGGAATGTTCCTTTCAGTAACGAAGTGCCTGCTGTTGATGGGGGTGTACTGCCCATCAACAATGCATGTCTTCTTGATGATCCATGTTTAGAAAGTATGACCGTTGAAAGGCGGTCAGGCAGGACTTTAGGTGAAGGTGTTTCCTTCCCTATTTTATTTCTTGAAGAGGATTCTGAATTTTTGAGCTCTGTGATCTAGTACCCTGCGTGTATAACAGGGAAACATCCATTATAGCACTGTTATCGAGTACAGGAGTATGGTGCCCTGTGTGAAGCCCAGGCAACCCAAGCTATAGTTTCAATCCATGTGGTAGACTGCTGTTAGAAGAGGTAGCTGCTGTCAGAGCTGAAGTCAGAGGAAAAATGAATGGAGATCACCAGGGACCACCCACTTTTATAGGTACAGCCCAGGAAGTGAGGTCATGTGGGTGGTCTCTGGTGTGGAGACTGCTGGAAGAAACTTCTGTGCTAGAGCGCCACCTATCAGGAACTCCCAGAAGTAATGACTTACTGCAAGAGACCATTCTGTGGAAGAGCTACTGTTACAGGTGAGTAACCTGTTCTTCTAGGATCGTGGATATGTTGTTCGTCCACACTTATTGGCACACTCCTAGCAGTTCTCTGGGAGGAGGGAGGCAAGGCGCACATCCCCTATTTAGGAAACAGAGATTGGAGAACTGAGGGCCCAAAACCAGCATCCTGGCATGACTCAAGGTCGATGTGGTAGTGGGTAATGAAGATGTTTCCTGACTTCCAGATGGCAGTCCGGCAGATTTTCTGGATAGGGATGTCCCTAGAAGCAGCAACCGATGCAGCAGTATGGCAGGTAGAATAAGCTCTTATCCCTCTGGGTGGATCCTTGCCCACCAACTCATTGTGCTATGAGTTGCAATAGTCTGCTTTGTTGCAGGTCTACCAGAAGCGGCTTCAGCGTAGGTGACAAACAGCTGGAGAACCTCTCCATGAATTTCTGCCATCCTCTCCTTGTAATAGGAGAGAGCACGTCTCAGGTCCAAAGTATGGAGCCTGTACTCAGCCTCCGAGATGTAATTAGGGTAGTATACTGACAGAGTCAACACCTGGTTAAGGTGAAACTCTGACACCACCTTCAGAAATAATTTTGGGTGGGGGCGCAGGACAACTTTGTCCCTGTGGAAGAACAGATAAGAGGAGTCCAATGAGAGCACCTGGAGCTCCCCTGTCCTTCTGGCAGATGTGATAGCCACCAGGAAGGCAGTCTTCCACGACAAGTGTGACAGCTCACACTTGTGCATAGGTTCGAATGGCTTGCCCATGAGCTTCGCCAATAGCAGCAGTAGATCCCATGGAGGTGGAGGTTTGTGCACCAGAGGGGATATGTGATACAGGCCTTTGAAAAAGCACTCGACCACTGCCTCCTGCACCAATGTCGATTGACCAGCCTGTGCCCGGTAAGCAGAAATGGCTGCCAGGTGCACCCTAAGGGTCGATGACCACAGACCCCCTTTGGAGAGAGACCAAAGGTAGTCAAGAATGTCAGCTACTGAATAGGATAAAGGGTCCAGACCCTTACCCTGACATCAAATGGAAAAACGTTTCCATTTGAAAGCATAACATTTCCTGGTCGATTCCTTTCTAGATACCTCCACCATGGTGTAGACATCTTTGGAAAGACCCAAAGCCTGGAACTCTAGCCACTCAGGTACCAGGCTGTGAGGTGCAGGGATCGAAGGTACAGATGGAATACCGTCTCCTGATTGAGTGGTATCAGGTCCGGGTGTGTACAAAGCCACTCCAGGTGCCTACAGTTAAGGCTGAGGAGATCTGGATACCAGTATTGGTGTAGCCACTCTGAGGCTACCAGGATCACCTTCGCCTTGTCCCTCCTCACCTTGAGTAACACCTTGTGGATCAAGGAAATGGAGGAAGGCATAGAGGGAGCCCTGGGGTCCACGGCCTCGAAGAATCCCTGCAGCGAGCCCTGCTGAGGGGGGTGGGCATGATACAGCCTCAGTTGGTGTTTTCCCTGGAGGCAAACAGGTCCACCATCGGTTTGCCCAATGGGAAAACAGGCTGTAAGCTACCTCTGGATGGAGCAACCACTCATGGGATGTCTGACCTATGCAGCTGAGAGCATCCGCCAGCTGGTTCGAGGTTCCTGCCACATGGATGGCTAGGAGATCCACCTCCAACCAGCTCACGAGGGTCCAGATGCAGAGCACCTCCTTGCACAACAGACAGGAATGCGTGCCACCCTGTTTGTTGAGGTAGTACATGGTTGTGGTATTGCCCATCTGGACTCGAACAACTTGACCCTGGAGCTGAGGAGTGAAAGCTGATAGTACCAGTATGACTGCTCTGAGTTCCAACAGGTTGATGTGGCATTGGGACTCCTCAGAGTGTTCAGAGCCCATGGGCCCTTTTGTCCCCCATGTGGGCTCCCCAGTCCATGAGAGAGGCATTGGTCATGAGGATGACCGTCGGCTCAGGGCAAACAAATGGGATCTCTTCCTGCAACCGGTCTGGGGTGGTCCACCACTGGAGAGTGTCCCACATCTTCTGGGTTACAGTGACCAGCTGGTCAAAATGACCTTGGTGCTGAGACCACTGGGTGGCCAGCTCCCACTGAAGGAGCGCATGTGCCACCGGGCCCAACAGACCACCGATGTGCATGCTGCCATGTAACCCAGAAGGCACAGAAAGTCCCGGGTAGGGCGCAACTGCCAAACCAGAAATGATTGGGCAAAGGAGGAAAGAACCTCTGCCATGCCTGCTGGAATCCAAGCTCTGGCATGACAAGAGTCGAGCTCTGCCCCAATAAAGCCCATCACCTGAGAAGGCACGAGTTCCGACTTGGTCTTGTTGATTAGGGGACCAAGTTGGGAGCAGGTCTGGAAGGTCAGATCCCTGGGCCTCTCCACCTCCTGTTGGGTGGAACCTGCAAAGAGCTAATCATTGAGGTAGGGGTAAATTCTGACCCACTGAAGCCGGAGATGGGCTGCCACCACTGCAATGCATTTGGTGAAGACTTGTGGGGCTGTTGACAGGCCGAATGGCATGGCTTGGAACTTGTACAGGGTCCCTTCAACCCTGAAGCAGAGGAACTGCTGATGGGATGGACAGATTGGGACGTGAAAGAACGCATCCTGCAGATCCAGTGCACAGAACCACATGTTTTGCTCCAGGGATGGTATGATCTGGGACAGAGTGACCATCTGAAAGGTAAATGACCTGAGATATTAATTCAGGTCATGGAGATCTAGAATGGGGTGCTAGCCCCCCATCCACTTGGGCACCAGGAAGTACCTGAAGACAAAGCCTGGGTCTGCTGAAGGATCTGCCATGAGAGCCACTGCCTCCTTGAGGAGGAGCTGAGCGATGTCATCTTGAAGAGCTATCCGGGGTGACCGTGACCGACAGACGTTGGGGAAGCCCGGTGTCTGGTCGGTCCTTTTTGGAAGGAGCTCCTCCCACAGGCTGCTTAGGCAGCAGTTCCACCACTATTAGTGGAGAAACCTGCTTAGGCTGAACTGGCAGTGGCGCCGGCCCCACAGGCATGGGAACTGAAGGTTTTGGCTCTGAGGGGGTCGACTTCAGCCTAGGAGACAAAGGCCAAGTAATGGCTGGTGTAGGAGTCGAAGTTGGCTTGTGCCCGGACAATATCAGCTGTTGCCAGATGAGGTCCTCGTAGCATCAGAGTTTCTGTCGGAGCCTCTCCTCATCCAAGGAGGATGAGGACGACTGATAGCATTGCCTCTTTTTGGAGCGCTTATGGCTCTTCCTCGGCCGTCTGGACCAGGGGGTTCTAGACCTCGACCGAGATCAGTCAGCCTGACTCAGTCGCTCAGGAGACACCAGCAGGACCAGCGATACCCAGGGGACCAGAACTGGGTCCTCGATGGGGACACCTGTGGGCTGGATCTCCTCATTGGGGAAGACAAGGACCAGAGTCCTTTGCAAGGAATCATCGATCGGGGCCGGCAACAATGGGTCGATTGGATCGAGAACAATCTGGACCTCATTGGCCATATCCTCTGTCGGCTGGCCTGATGGAAGATCTGTGAAGCCTGCGGCTGAGGAAGCAACCTCGACCAAGGTCAAGACTGCATGCTCCTGGGACTAAGACCTCTCTCGGTCCCAAGAGTGCCTTCACCAAGACGAAAGCTTGCTTGGTTCCTTCTCCCGCTTGCAGGATCGGGAGGAGTGTGAGCCTGTGGGCGCCTCTCCCTGGGTGGGAAGCGAATGGCACAACTCCCTGAATGAGGCTGAAAAGGTGGAGCCCAGGTTCAGCGGAACAAAGAAGCTTCGAGAGTCCACAGCACAAGCGGCTTCTTCCTCAAATGCCTGCATGTGTTCCAATTGCTCAGTGGAGCTCACAGCTGTGGAAAACTGCCCACCTACCCACCTTGGACTTCACCAGAGGGTTCCTCTTCTCTGGTCTCTCCAGTCTCAAACGTGCAAAACAGTAGTCCAGGATGTTGGGACGGAAGGCCAAACAGAAGCTGCAGGACGAGGTGTTATGGCCGACACCGAGGCAGCAGACACACATGAGGTGTGGATCGGTGCGTGACATTTTTGGCAGCAAGGACACCAGCGAAATCCAGGGGAAGATTTTGCCTCCATGATCAATGGCACGGAAAGACGATAAGTAACTCGAACAATTTTAATTTTGGTAAAACCGAAGTTTTGAAAGCCACGGCCTATGAAATGTGTGAGCACGAAGGAGGCAACCTGTATCTTCCAGCGGAAAGGAAGATCTAGTGTCACAGGGCAGAGCCGAGGTATATACCACCCGGGTGGGTGGGAGGAGCCAGCTTGAAGACTTCCGGCAAGATTTAAAGTGGAAGGGGACATGCCAATAAGTGTGGATGAACAACATATCCATGATCCTAGAAACCAGGGCTTTCCTAATAGTGTCCGTTGGGGGGAGGCATCTGCACAGTGACCTCACTGGGGGGGGTAAGCCAGTGCATGGGGGAATGGTAACAGGGGCAGGGCTGAGCTCCGACAAGGATTGGGGGTCAGACGAAAAAACCTCAAACAAAAAAGAAAAAAGAACACTGCAGCCACCCACCTGGTGTCCTACCTGGAGAAAAGCTACAACCACTCACCCACTCTCCTGTCCAGAGGAAGAGTACAGTTACATGCCCATTCCGTATGAAGGAAGAGAGCAGCTGTTCACTCATTCTCCTGTTGAGACAAAGAGTGTAGCTGCTCAACCATCCTCTTGTCTGGAGGATGACTGCAGCTTGCTCAACTCCTCTAATGTCCAGAGAAACGGTGCAGCTGCTCGCCTGTTGAGAGAAAGTATGCAGCTGTTTACCTGCTATCCTGTCCAGGGGAAAGGTGCAGCTGCTTAACCATTCTCCTGTCAAGAGGAAGAGTGCAGCTGCTCTCTCACTTCACCTGTTGAGAGGAAGAGTACATCTGCTCACCCTCTCTACTTTCTAGAGGAAGGATGCAGCTGCTCGCTCACTCTCTTGTCTGGAGGAAGAGTGAAGCTGCTTGTCCATTCTCCTGTCCAGTGGAAGGGTGCAGCTGCTCTCCTGTGCAGGGGAAGAGTACAGCTGGTCAACCATTCTCCTCTCCAGAGGAAGGATGCAGCTGCTCGCCTGCTCTCCTGTTCAGGGGATGAGTGCAACTGATCAGCCACTCACCTTTCCTGAGAAAGGGTAGAGCTGCTCACCCAATCTTCTGTTGAGAAGAAGAGTGAAGATTCTCGCCTGCTCCCCTGTCTGGAGGAAGGGCACAGATGCTCATGTGCTGTTCTTTCCAAAGGAAGAATACAGCAGTTCGCCCACTCTTCTGCCTAAAAGAAGGGTACAGCTACTAACCTGCTCTTCTAGCCAGAAGGATGCAGCTGCTTATCTGTCATCTTGTCCAGAGAAAGGATGCAGCTGCTCACCCGCTGTTCTATCCAGAGGAAGAATGCAGCCACTATCTGCTCTTCTGTCTGGAGTAACAGTGCAGCCATTCACCAATTCTCCCATTTGGAGGAAGGGTACAGCTGTTCACCCACTCTCCTGTTGGAAAGAGGGGTGCAGCAACTCATCTAGTCTCCTGTCCAACAGAAGGGAGCAGCAACTCCTCTGCTCTCCAATCACAAAGAAGATTGCAGCTACTCTACTCTACTGATCCACTGTCCAGAGAAAGGGGTTTAGCCACACATCTGCTCTCCTGTTGGGTGACATGTTGCTGCTGACTGCCCACTCTCCAGTCCAGAGGAAGTGTGTAGCTACAGGGACCAAAAAAATAGTTCATCAAAGTCCAAGCTTCAACCTACTATAACCCCCCAAAACCATGTTAGTTCAAAGGAGACCATACCTGTGTAATCACAAAAAAATAACTATAAACATAGACAGTGAGGGAAGAAAAAGATTCAATGCTTATCCAGTCTGCCCTTAGTCACTAGCTATTGCCCCACAGTCTCCAGTCTGCCCTTAGTCACTAGCTATTGCCCCACAGTCTCCAGTCTGCCCATAGTCACTAGCTACTGTTCCATAGGCTCCAGCATGCCCTCATTCACTAGCTCCTATCCCACAGGTTCCAGTCTGTCCTCAATCACTAGCTACTGTCCCACAGGCTCCAGTCTTCCCTCAGTCACTAGCTACTGTCCCACAGGCTCCAATCTGCCCTTAGTCACTAGCTACTGTCCCATAGGCTCCAGTCTGCCCTCAATAACTAGCTACTGTCTGCTGTTAGTCACTAGCTACTGTCCCACAGGCTCCAGTCTGCCCTCAATCACTAACTACTGTCCCACTGGCTCCAGTATGCTCCTAGTCACTAACTATTGCCACACAGCCTCCAGTCTGCTCTTAGTTGCTAGCTACTACCCCATAGGCTCCAGTCTGCCTCTGTCACAGGCAAGCAAACAGGCAAGAAGGTGGGGTGGAGCAACGATGGGGAAACATCAAAACTGCCATCACAGAGGCAACAAGCCTTTGTGTGCAGCAAATAAACAAATCAAAATGAAAGAAAAAAACACTATGGTTCTCAAAAGAAGTGGCGGGGAAGGTAAGGGAGGAAAAGATAGCATTCAGGAAGCATAAGGAAACACAGGAGGAGCAGGACAGAGAACTGTACCAGTTAAAGCAGAAGAAAGCGGGGAAAGCAGTCAGAATTGCAAAAGCCCAAACTGAGGAAAAGATAGCCAACTCGGTTAAGAAGGGGGATAAAACCCCTTATAGGTACATTAGGGAGCAAAGAAAGACTAAGGCAGGGATACTGAGGCTGAACAAAGAGGAAGTGGTTGGGCAAAGAGCGACAGTGAAAAAGCAGGGATACTGAATGAATACTTCTGCTCAGCATTCACAATGGAAAAGCAGGGGGAGATACCTAATCCAGTCAATAGAAGCACTCTGGATAGGGGGGTTGATATTAGTCCTTTTACAGAAGAAAGGGTTCTGAAAGAACTCTTAAAACTGAAGGTGGATAAAGCAATGGGGCCTGATGGGATTCACCCCACAATTCCAAAAGAACTGAGGGAAGAACTAGTAACACCACTGACTACCCTTTTTAATAAATCATGGGAGGATGGTGTGGTACCTGAGGACTAGAGGAGGCCGGATGTGATTCCTCTTCACAAAAGTGGGAGCAAGACAGAGGCAGGAAACTACAGACCTGTCAGTTTGACCTCAGTGTTAGGAAGAATGATGGAATCACTTCTGAAGGAAAGAATAGTTGAGTACCTTGAGGCCAGTGG
Organism: Neoceratodus forsteri; assembly: GCA_016271365.2. Lineage (NCBI taxonomy): Eukaryota > Metazoa > Chordata > Ceratodontiformes > Ceratodontidae > Neoceratodus > Neoceratodus forsteri. Next base: position 960,223,627 of record CM028137.1, read on the forward strand.
GGCACAGGACCCAAGGCAGCATGGAGTCACAGCAGGAAGGTCATGTTAGACAAATCTAATTGATTTATTTGACTGGGTGACCAGAGTAGTAGACCAGGGAGGGGCTGTGGACATGTCCTACCTAGACATTAGCAAGGCATTTGACACAATCCCGCACAAAAGATTAATAAACAAATTAGCCAGCCTCGGAGTGGGTCCCAGGGTGGTAGCTTGGGTAAAACACTGGCTGGACAACAGGACACAGTGGGTAATAGTAAATGGAGTCCACAGTGAAGAAAGGAGGGTTACTAGTGGGGTAGCGCAGGGTTCAGTACTGGGGCCGGTCCTTTTTAATGTCTTTGTAAGTGACACTGCAGAGGGACTGGAAGGGAAAGTATGTATTTTGCAGATGACACAAAGATTGGCAACAGGGTTGATATGCAAGGTGGGTTTGAAAGGATGAAAAGGGACTTGGCAAGGTTGGAGGAATGGTCAATTGCATGGCAGCTTAGATTCAACACAAAGAAGTACAAAGTAATGCACCTGGGAAACAAAAACTCTAAGGAAGAGTACACAAAGGAGGGTGAGATACTGACAACAACAAAAATGGAAAGGGACCTGGGGGTAGTCATATTAGATGACCTAAAGGTGGGCCAGCAATGTGAGAAGGCAGTCAGGAGGGCTGGGGTGATACTGGGATACATAGGGAGAAGCATCACCAGTAGAAAACAGGAAGTTGTTGGCCTTCAGTACAGGCAGTTGGTAAGACCACATCCAGAGTACTGTGCACAGTTCTGGAGACCCCAGCTCCACAAAGACATAGACAGGGTGGAGGTTGTCCAGAAAAGGGCAACCAAAATGGTGCAGGGTCTGCACCAGAAGACATATGAAGAAAGACTAAAAGCGCATAAGATGTATAGCCTTGAGGAAAGGAGGGAGAGGCCGGACATGATAGAAATTTTCAAATACCTGAAAAGAATCAACAAAGTCCAAGAGGGTAGCATCTTTCAGAAAAAGAGATATGCAAGAACAAGGGGCACAATTTGAAGATAGAGGGGGGGACAGCTCAGAGGTAATGTGAGGAAGTATTTGTTCACAGAGAGGGTTGTAGATGCATGGAACAGCCTTCCTGAGGAGGCTGTAGAGTCAAAAACAGTGGGGGAATTCAAGAATGCATGGGACAGACATAAGGCAATTCTAGTGGGGGGTAGGAGGAAGTAGGCTGTTGGTTAACTAGGATCTGCAGTTTATCCGTTAGGTAGGGAAATGGGCAGACTAGGTGGGCCAAGCGGTCCTTATCTGCCATCAAATTCTATGTTTCTATGTCACTAGCTACTGCCCCACAGGCTCTAGTCTGAACTTAGCCACTAGCGATTACTGAAAAAGCTCCTATCTGCCCTTTGTTGCTAACTGTTGCCCCACAGGCTCCAGCTACTGTCTCATAGGCTCCAGCTTGCCCTCATTCACTAGCCACTGCCCCACAGGTTCCAGTCTGCCCTTAGTCACTAGCTACTGTCCCACAGTCTCCAGTCTGCCCTCAGTCACTAGCTACTACAAAACAGGTTCCAGTCTGCTCTTAAGTCAGTAGCTACTGTCCCACAGACTCCAGTCTGCCCTCAGTCACCAACGACTGTCCCACAGGTTCCAGTCTGCTCTCAATCACTAGCTACTGTCCCACAGTCTCCAATCTGCCTTTAGTTACTACTTTCCCACAGTCTCCCTCAGTCACTAGCTACTGTCTCACAGTCTCCATTCTGCCCTCAGTCATTAGCTACTGTCCCACAGGCTCCAGTCTGCCCACAGTCACTAGCTACTGTTCCACAGTCTCCAATCTGCCCTCAGTTTCTTACTACTTTCCAACAGATTCCAGTCTGCCATCAGTCACTGGCTACTGTCCCACAGGCTGTAGTCTGCCCTCAGTCACTAGCTACTGTCCCACAGTCTCCAGTCTGCTGTCAGTCACTAGCTACTGTCCCACAGGCTCCAATCTGCCCTCAGTCACTAGCTACTGTCCCACAGTCTCCAGTCTGCCCTCAGTCACTAGCTAATGTCCCATAGTCTCCAGTCTGCCCTCAGTCACTAGCTACTGTACCACAGACTCCAGTATGCCCTCAGTCACTAGCTACTGTCCCACAGGCTCCTATCTGCCCTCAGTCACTAGCTACTGTCCCATAGTCTCCAGTCTCCCCTCAGTCACTAGCTACTGTCCCATAATCTCCAGTTTGCCCTCAGTTACTAGCTACTGTTCCATAGACTCCAGTCTGCCCTCAGTCACTAGCTACTGTCCCACAGGTTCCAGTCTGACCTCAATCACTAGCTACTGTCCCACAGGCTCCAATCTGCCCTCAGTTACAAGCTACTGATCCCATAGTCTCCAGTCTGCCCTCAGTCAATAGCTACTGTCCCATGGTCTCCAGTCTGCCATCAGTCAATAGCTACTGTCCCACAGTCTCCAGTCTGCCCTTAGTTACTTGCTTCTGTCCCATAGTCTCCAGTCTGCACTCAGTCACTAGCTACTGTCCCACAGGCTCCAGTCTGACCTCAATCACTAGATACTGTCCCACAGGCTCCAAGCTGCCCTCAGTCACTAGCTACTGTCCCATAGCCTCCAGTCTGCCCTCAGTCACTAGCTACTGTCCCATAGTCTCCAGTGTGCCCTCAATCACTAGCTACTCTTCCACAGTCTCCAATCTGCCCTTAGTTACTAACTACTTTCCAACAGACTCCAGTCTGCCCTCAGTGACTAGCTACTGTCCCACAGACTCCAGTCTGCCCATAATCACTAGCTACTCTTCCACAGTCTCCAATCTGCCCTTAGTTACTAACTACTTTCCAACAGACTCCAATCTGCCCAGAGTCTCTAGCTACTGTCCCACAGGCTCCAGTCTGCCCTCAGTCACTAGCTACTCTTCCACAGTCTCCAATCTGCCCTTAGTTACTAACTACTTTCCAACAGACTCCAGTCTGCCCTCAGTGACTAGCTACTGTCCCACAGACTCCAGTCTGCCCATAATCACTAGCTACTCTTCCACAGTCTCCAATCTGCCCTTAGTTACTAACTACTTTCCAACAGACTCCAATCTGCCCAGAGTCTCTAGCTACTGTCCCACAGGCTCCAGTCTGCCCTCAGTCACTAGCTACTCTTCCACAGTCTCCAATCTGCCCTAAGTTACTAACTACTTTCCAACAGACTCCAGTCTGCCCTCAGTGACTAGCTACTGTCCCACAGACTCCAGTCTGCCCATAATCACTAGCTACTCTTCCACAGTCTCCAATCTGCCCTTAGTTACTAACTACTTTCCAACAGACTCCAGTCTGCCCTCAGTCACTAGCTACTGTCCCACAGGCTCCAGTCTGCCCTCAGTCAATAGCTACTGTCCCACAGGCTCCAGTCTGCCCTTAGTCACTAGCTACTGCCCCATAGGCTCCAATCCACCCTTAGTTACTAACTACTTTCCAACAGTCTCTAATCTGCCCTTAGTTACTAACTACTTTCCAACAGACTCCAGTCTGCACTCAGTCACTAGCTACTGTCCCACAGGCTCCAGTCTGTCCTCAATCACTAGCTACTGTCCCACAGTCTCCAATCTGTCCTTAGTTACTACTTTCCCACAGTCTTCCGCAGTCACTAGCTACTGTCTCACAGTGTCCATTCTGCCCTCAGTCACTAGCTACTGCCCCACAGGCTCCAGTCTGCCCTCAGTCACTAGCTACTGTTCCACAGTCTCCAATCTGCCCTCAGTTTCTTATTACTTTCCAACAGACTCCAGTCTGCCATCAGTCACTAGCTATTGACCCACAGTCTCCAGTCTGCCCTCAGTCACTAGCTACTGTCCCACAGACTCCAGTCTGCCATCAGTCACTAGCTATTGACCCACAGTCTCCAGTCTGCCCTCAGTCACTAGCTACTACAAAAAAGGTTCCAGTCTGCCCTTAAGTCGGTAGCTACTGTCCCACAGGCTCCAATCTGCCCTTAGTTACTTGCTACTGCTCCATAGTCTCCAGTCTGAACTCAGTCACTAGCTACTGTCCCACAGGCTGCAACCTGCCCTCACTCACTAGATACTGCCCCATAGTCTCCAGTCTGCCCTCAGTCACTAGCTACTGTCCCATAGTCTCCAGTCTGCACTCAGTCACTAGCTACTGTCCCACAGGCTCTGATCTGCCCTCAGTCACTAGCTACTACCCTACAGATTCCAGTCTGCCCTCAGTCACTAGCTACTGTCCCATAGTCTCCAGTCTGCCCTCAATCACTAGATACTGTCCCACAGTCTCCAGTCTGCTATCAGCCACTAGCTACTGTCCCATAGTCTCCAGTCTGCCCTTAATTACTTGCTACTGTCCCATAGTCTCTAGTTTGCCCTCAGTCACTAGCTACTGTCCCACAAGTTCCAGTCTGCTCTCACTCACTAGCTACTGTCCCATAGTCTCCAGTCTGCCCTCAGTCACTAGCTACTGTCACACAGGTTCCAATCTGCCCTTAGTCACTAGCTACTATCCCCCAGTCTCCAGTCTGCCCTCAGTCACTAGCTACTGCCCGACAGGCTCCAATCTGCCCTTAGTCACTAGCTACTGTCACACAGTCTCCAGTCTTCCCTCAGTCACTAGCTACTGTCCCACAGGCTCCAATCTGCCCTTAGTCACAAGCTACTGTCCCATAGGCTCCAGTCTGCCGTCAGTCACTAGCTACTGTTCCACAGGTTCCAGTCTGCCCTCAATCACTAGCTACTGTCCCACAGGCTCCAGTCTGCCCTCAGTCACTAGCTACTGTCTCAGAGGTTCCAGTCTGCCATCAGTCACTGGATACTGTACCACAGGCTCCAATCTGCCCTTAGTCACTAGCTACTACCCCACAGGTTCCAGTCTGCCCTTAGTCACTAGCTGCTGTCCAATGTGCTCCAGTCTGCACTCAGTCACTAACTATTGCCCCACAGGCTCCAGTCCATCCTCAGTCACTAGCTACTGTCCCACAGACTCCAGTCCACCCTCAGTCACTAGCTACTCTCCCACAGGCTCCAGCTTGCCCTCAGTCAGTAGCTACTGTCCCACAGACTCCAGTCTGCCCTTAGTCAATACCTTCTGTCCCTCAGTCTCCAGTCTGCCTGGAGTCACCAGCTACTGTTCCACAGGCTTCAGCCTGCCCTTATTTACCAGCTACTGCCCCACAGGCTTCAACTTGCCCTTAGTCACTAGCTACTGTCCCACAGTCTCCAGTCTGCCATTATTCACTAGCTATTGCCCCACAGGCCCCAGTCTATTAGCCACTAGCTACTGCTCTCCAGTCTCCAGTCTTCCCTTAATTGCTAGCTATTGCACCACAGGTTCCAGCTTGCCCTTAGTCACTAGCTACTGCCCCACAGGCTCCAATCTGCACTTAGTTGCTAGCTACGTGTCTCAGAGGGTCCAGTCTGCCCTTAGTCATGAGCTATTGTCCCACAAGCTCGAGACTGCCCTTAGTCACTAACTGTTGCCCAACAGGCTCCACTCTTCCCTTAGTTGCTAGCTATTGCTCCAAAATCTTCAGTCTGCCCTTCATCACTCGCTACTGCCCCACAGGTTCCCATTTGCCCTTAGTTCACAGTTGTTGCCACATAAGCTCTAGTCTACTCTTAGTCACTAGCTACTGCCCCACAGTCTGCCCTTAGTTGCTAGCTATTTCCCCAGAGTCTGCAGTCTGCCCTTAGACACTCAATATTTCCTCACAGGCTCCAGTCCGCCCTGAGTCAATAGCTATTGCCCCACAGGCTCCCATCTGCCCTTTAGTCATCAGTTGTTGCCCTACAAGCTCCAGTCTTCTCTTATTGCTAGCTATGGCCCCACAGACTCTAATCTGCCCTTAGTCACTGGCTATTGCCCCACAGGCTCCAGTCTGCCCTTAATCACTACTTATAGCCCCAATGGCTCCAGTCTGCCCTTAGTGACTAGCAATTCCCCCACAGGCCTTCAACAACCTGACAAGGTCCTTTACTTACAACGTTTCATCAAAGCCGAAGCTTGAATTTATAAGATCCCTTCCCCAAAATCTGTTCATTCAAGTACAGTACATATTAGCAAAATCAGAAAGAAATAGTTCATCAAAGTTTAATCCTGAACTTACAACCTCAACTATCCAAAATTAGTTCAACTGAGTTTAGACTCGCTCAACAAAAGCAATAGTTCAAAGTTCAAACCTGAACTTACAACCTCAACCATCCGAAATTAGTTCAACTGAGTTTAGACTCGCTCAACAAAAACAATAGTTCATCAAAGTTCAAACCTGAACTTACAACCTCAACCATCCAAAATTAGTTCAACTGAGTTTAGACTCGCGCAACCACAAAAACAATAATTCATCAAAGTTCAAGCTTCAACGTACAATAACCTCCCCACTACCATTAGGTCAACTGAGTTCACCATCATGCCGTCACTATAACAGTTCATCGAAGTTCAGACTTAAGCCTTCTCACCCCCCTTCCCCACATTAGTTCAACAGAGTTCACACTTTCACAATAAAATTGTATGTTAGCTCAAACCCCAACAGCGCAAGTAGGGAAATAGTGTTCCGAAGTCCCAAAATTTAATACCACCAAAAAATTAGATCAACCACTGCAGGTCCACAATTGCATATAATTTTACAAAAACTTACATCAGCTTGAGTTCATAGTCACAAAATGTGCAAAAACTGTTCAACAACATTCAAACTTTCGTATTTAGTTATACACACATATATAAATTATATATATATTATACAGGTGCAATAGCGCCAGTATAGTCAGGGTGAAAGGTAACTTCTATGTTAAACCGAAACTTTGGAACTGTTCAACAGATTTGCATGACGTTTGGCATGCATAATCTTTTGGGAGTATGTCTCTTCATATGCCAAATTTCGTGCAAATACGTTGTGCGGTTTCTGAGATAAAGAATGTTGAAAAAACATTAAAAAATCAGTGTTTTTTGCCACTTCTTTTTACAACTAGATCTCAGAAATGGCTTTAAATTGTGGTCTGAAAATTTAAGGGTGAAAAGCCATTGTCTCACAGATGTGCCTAATGAAGGTTTTCTGAAAAAATATTATTCCGTTCAAAAGTGATTACATTTTTAATTTACCCATTATTTCCTATGGGAAAATGTATATGCCAGGCATGAAAGATTTGAATTTTCACTCAAATGATACTCTATGCAAAATACAGTCCTTTTTTTCACAAAGAAGGGGAGTATTTTGCATATCACACTGGATTGATCGCAGGGGCTCTGTTATGTCTGCCATTTTGTTTTACATTTAGCGAGGACCAACAAGTGTAGAAAATATGCAAAAAAGATGTAATATAAAAAACATTAGAACTTAGCTAAAGCAGACCCGTTTCACTACATTCTGATGTTGTTTTTTTTGGGGGGGGGGGTTAGCCCAATACAAGTTTATTGAGCTCCCCAAATCTCAGGTTCCAGGTTAGCAAGAGGACTGCTTGTCTCCCATTCTCTGCATGAGAACAATGGTATTTTCATGACTTCTGCAGCTACAGCTTGAACTCATGCTGCCGGCTGCAGAGTCAAATTTGAGCCACTCCTTTTCCCTGCTGTCTAGTGCACCCCACCCCATTTTTGTTGCCCTAGTGGCACCCCCACCCTCCCATTACTGTTCTTTTATTTAGCCCCCCAGCAGCATGGGACACTGGGTAGCCCACTCCCAGTGTCCTGAGTGATGTTACTGCCCCCAAAACAGTGTGGGACATGGGAAGTCCACTCCCAGTGTCCCCAGATATATATATTGGCACCCTCCTTGCAATGTAAAAAAAAAGTGGGACACAGGGGAGCCCACTCCCAGTGTCCCCATACACCTGTACAGAAAAAAAACAGTCCCTCCGATGTGTCTTTAAATTGTAAACCTGAAAAAAAAAGTAAGTCCCTCGTCGTCTCTGTCGTGTCCCTCCCCCTTCCCCCATTACTGTATACTTACCTTGGCAGGTCATGCACTGTCATCTTCTGTGCACTGAGACTGGATCGCCCTTCTGACTGAACTGGATATGTGACGTTCCTAACTGCAGCACATGTGACAAAAGCTATAGCTTTTTTTCGCACATGCTATGGTTTGGAAAGTGACAGATCCAGATTCAGATAGTGTGTTAAGTAAAGAAAAAGCAGTGCAATAGCCTGGATTCTTGGATGGTATAGAGGGTAGGGCACAGAGCTGTGGATCTAGAGGTCCGGGGTTCGAGACTAGTGTCGCCATATTTTTTTCCACACCTACAATGAAGAAAAAAAAATTAAGACACTAGTTCTGAACTCAGGATCCTCGGGTCCACAGTCTTGTTCCCATCCTGTTACACTACTGGAGAAGCACAATTTCAAGTGTGCTTTTTCTCCACTTAACAATGGTGTGAATGTTTGTCCTCAAGCAGATGGTAGATGTTCGAGAATATGGCATCCGCGAAAAATAGGCATACGTTATTTTTCATATTTACCACTCTTTCAAATACTTATCATTCACTTACAACCAAGCACTTGCATCATTGACAGCCCCAGGGCCACTTCCTTCATTCCCCAACCCCAACTCTTACCCCCTCCAAGAGTGTGGGACACTGGGGAGCCCACTCCCAGTGTTCCAGAACATATATCATCCACCCCCATGGTGTGGGACACTGGGGAGCCCACTCCCAGTGTCCTCAAACATATATCATTCTCTCCATCCCCTGATATTGTGGGACACTGGAGAGCCCACTCCCAGTGTCCTGAAACATATATCATCCCCCACATAGTGTGGGACACTGGCGAGCCCACTCCCAGTAGCCTAAAAATGTGTCTCCCCCTCCAGTGGTGTGGGACACTGGGGAGCCCACCCCCAGTGTCCCGAACATGCATCTCCCCCCCTCCAGCATTATGGGACACTGGGGAGCCCACTCCCAGTGTCCCAATGTATTGTCCTTCCTCCTATGGGACACTGGGGATCCCACTCCCAGTGTCCCAAGATGGTTTTTTTTCCCCTGTAAAGTAGAAAACTGTCCCCCCCACATTTTTTTTTGTAACCTAAAAATAAGAAAACAGTCTCTCGTCATCCCCCACTTTCTTCCTTCCCCATCCCCAAACCACCTACTGAGGACCCGCCATCCACACCCCCCCTTTACCCTATACTTACCTCCTGGGGTCATTTGCTGTCATCTTCTGTGGGCCAGAACATGTCTGCACTCTTCAAAGCTGAACCACAAACTGAGGAATCAAGGTAAGTGCCATGTGATGACTGTCAATGGCATTTTCAACTTATGTTGATAGCTCAGTCATTGTAAGGTCTTTTGGCACCAAATTTTCAACATGGGTTTTTTGGGTCCCCTCCTCATGAACACTGTCACTGTTGTTTCTTTAATTGGGCCTGTAAGGTGATTTCACACAGTGTCTGTAAAATTACCTTTCGGGACCGAGTAACAAAATGACAGTGCCAGTGTCCATTGGGGGGTCCCACAAATCCCATGTTGAAAATGTGGTGCAAAAATACCAAAAAATGCCTGAGTTATGCGTGGCCATTAAAATTTTCCCACGCACGCATGTAACTTGGCCACCTGTTTTATATTTTCACTCCAAATTTTCAACATAGCCATTTTTCCACACCACCTCATGAACAGTTCAGCTGTCATTTCTCACATCCTGCCCAAAGCATGTTTTCATACCTGTGGTATGGAATGGCATGGTCTTTGCATGAAATTACCTTTTGGGACTGTTTAATGAGATGACAATGTCAGCGTTCATGAGGCAGTGTCCCAAAAAGCTCATGTTGTAAACTTGGTGAAAAATATCCTAAAAATTGCCCATTTATGTGTGTTCATTGACATATTTCTACATACACACATAACTTTGGCAACTTATAACATTTTCACTCCAAATTTTCAGCAGTGTCACTTTTTCACACCACTTCATGTACAGTATAGCTGTCATTTTTCAAATTCTGCCAAAAAAAGTTTTTTCACACTTGTAGCACGTAATGGCATTACAATTGTGCAGAATTACATTTCAGCAGGGATTTGAAATATTCTGCACTAGGTACATGCAGTGAGGTCATAAGAAGGCTATGTTGAAAATTTGGGGTGAAATACTGTTATACTATCTCAATGGAGGGATGGGAGTGCAGGGTCTGAAGGATCCTGTGCTCCCACCGTAACATAAGGATACTGTTATACTGTCTCAATGGAGGAATAGGAGCTCACCATAACATAAGGATACTGTAATACTATCTCAAAGGAGGGATGAGAAGCTCCCCACTGTAAACTAAGAATACTATTGTGCTATCTGAAAAAGTAAGAAAATTAATTGCAAAAAAATACACTAATGCATGAGTTAGGGTTTTTACTAAAGTGACAAAAGCAGGAAAATGAGGTGTTAAGGTTTCCAACCCTAATTCCCCCCCATCCCCACCCTGGAGATGCTGACAGGTATTTGGGGTGTACCTTGGGGTGTTTTGTGGACCTGACTTCTGCTTTCGACAGAATTAACAGAAATTTGTTATGGGAAAAATTTAAACAATTTGGCATGGATACCTCTATGTTAGACGTAATCATTAGACTCCATACAGATACCTGGATGCAGGTACAATATAATCAATGGGAAGGATTGACATCTACCATTAAAATGAACTTGGGGGTAAGACAGGGGTGTATCTTTGCCCCAACTTTGTTTAACTTATAAGTTAATTCAATTTTACAAGATCTGGAAGATCCAGACTTCCATTCTCCTAAAACTGGCAATAACAGGGTGCTGCTCCTAGCCTATGCAGATTATATTGTTTCAATTTCTACTTCTCTGCTGGAACTTCAGAGAAAGCTTGATAATTTTGCTGCTCAATGTAATATAAATAGTCTACTAATTAATAAGGACTAAACTAATGTAGTAATTTTTGGGAATCAGTCTAAAAATTTACCGAAGTTACACATGGGAGAAGCCAAAATAAATACGGTTAAAACTTATGATTATCTAGGGGTTCATTTTTCTCAAAGTACCTCCTGGAAGGAACATTGTGCCCTCACCATGGCTAAAACCAAAACTGCATTAAATGTTCTCAGACTATTTAATTCAAAAATGGGGAGGGCTTCTGTACTGAGTATTTTAAAAGTACTAAATGCAAAAATTAAAGTAGCCATAATTTATGCATCTGAAATCTGGGGAAACAATAAGCTGGAAGATACTGAACAAATTTTTAACAAACTTTATCGTTACATTTTAATAGTCCCTCAGACTGTTCCTAAAGAAGGCCTACGTTTTGAGTTGGGCCAGTTTTCTTTGGAGTCATTAGTCCTGGAGAAACACCTTTTATTCTTATTAAAGACCTTTGTATTACAAGGAGCATAAACTTCGGAGATGGTGCTTAGAGGAAGAAATTTATTATGCTTCATTGGATTGTATAGCACCTAGTATACAACTTATTCAGAAAGAACTTTATCCTAGGGGTCTAGGACATGTTCTTATAGATATTTACTCTAAACAACTGGAGGAGATTATATCTTTGGTCAAATCTAGAGTCACAGATATAGCCAGAGCAAGGGATGTGGAAAGAATAGCTACATTAAAAAACTACAGCTGGGGGGGGGCGCTGTTCAGCAGCCTGCCAGCAAGAAGCACATTGCAACAGCTCTGCATCTATGTGGTAATTAAACTCAAATAATTAAAATATAAGGCAAGAACCGTCTTTCAATCCTCCAAATCTTGATAGCTGACAACAAAAGGAGTCAACTGATACCAGACACGGCTATGGGTCGCAATCAAAAGGTGAGCAGTAGCGGTCCTAAAACAGCTCCGGTAGTAGATCTACAGGCCCTTGTCAACCCACCGATATCGACTGGCATGGAGCCCCCATGGAGAGCGCTGCAAATCTCGATGCAGGCAATAGACCAGAAAGTGGAATCAATTCTACAAAGTTTTACAGAGCAAGATGTAAAACTAGAGGTGGCAACTCAGACTGCTACATCAGCAGAGAAGATCGCTACCCAAGCAATGGCTACGACCTCTAAACTGGTGCAAGAAAATGCACAATTAAAATATAGACTTGAGGCCTTGGAAAACTCGAGCAGAGCCTCTCACCTAAGAATCATAGGCATGCCAGAAGGAAGCGAAGAAGGGGAACTGTTATCTTTTCTGCAGAGGTGGTTGGTTGAGGTGTTGGACGTGCCAAAAGATACAGCTAATTATTTTTATAAAGCTTACCAAATAACACCACGAGCAGCAGGACCTTGTGCTGAGGCCCCGAGAGTTATCCTCCTGATGACCACGAGTTCCTCCCTCAGAGATTTGCTCCTTCGTGCAGCCAGATCAGCAGATGGCCTAAGCTTTAATGGCGCTACAGTTCACTTATTCCCGGATTTATCACACGTAACCAGGACGAGGAGGAAGAAGTTTGATGCGGTCCGAGCATGACTTCGTGGCTTAGGGACAACGCATTCATTGTTAATGCCTGCCCGACTTCGCATTTATTATGGGGGACATTTGTACCAATTTAATAACCCAGAGGAAGCCGACAAAAAGGTGGAATCCATTAGCCGAGAGTTTCAAGCGCCTGAGAGTCGGGACATGCCGGAGTCAGATGAGGAGACCTGAATGGTTTAATCGATGTTGAGGTACAAGTAAAATATAAAACTGCCAATTTATTACTTTAAAGTTATTTTCTTTTTGATTAAACGGGTCAGCTGGGCTCAGAGCAACGAGGGAAGTTGCAAGGACTGTAGATTACAGTTTAAAATATTAAGTTTGAGTAGTATTACAGTAGATGTATCTGTTGATAATGCGGTATAAATGTTTGGATCTCCTATTTTGAGGTGGGGACATATCAACTTTGATGGTTGAGTACTATAAAATTGTTGGAACTTATTAAATTAAGGATTGGTTTCCCCAAAAGCCTTGGTGGACTGTAGCTTTAATGGACTACCACTTAAAGAGATACTTTAATTTCTTGTTTCCCCCTTCCTAAAATAGTTCTGTATAGGTTAGCAATCCTAACTATACATTGGATGGATCTGTACTGCTTATGTGATGTCTGACAGAAGAATGTACAATATCTATTGTTTTTTATGATAAAAGCAATAAATAAAAAGTTCAAAAAAAAAAAACTACAGATGGTATAAATAATGAAGAAAACACATGGTCAGGATCCATATTTTACTAGATTAACTAATCCCCAATCTAGGCGCTTGTTTACTAGCTATAGAATGGAGCTGTACAAGGCAAATTACATTTATTTTGGTCAAGGGAAAGGAAACATGGCTTCTCCCCCTTTGCCCATGTGAGAACTGAACAGAAGACGATTTGAAACACGTGTTATTACTATGCCCCTTCTATAATTCCAATAGGAAAAAATGGCTGGGGGAAATCTTGGCTGACACTTACCTCCCTCCCGACCAGCTTGTACCTTTCCTTTTTAATAATTCCAGTATGCTTATTCTTGAAAAACTGCTGAGATTTTTACTTACTCTTTATCTGTGAAAATTTGCACATATAGGAAAGATGTGTATGATTAAATATCTTGTTGATATACTGGAATAGAGATTATACACATAGATTTGGAATTGCTGGTACTTTATTTGTATTTTAGTGTTCTGTAAAAGCTTATGCTGACCAATAAGACCATGAACTGAACTGAACTGTGTGCCTTGGGGTTGTCGGTCCTAATGCTCGGCCCATTCCACCCTGCAGACAATGACAAGGATCGGAGTGTGCCTTGGGGTAATCAGCCCTAATGCTCACCCCATTCCCCTATACATTACCCATCTCTGCATATTTACTTATGGAATGGGGAAAGCATTAGTGCTGATAACCCCAAGGCACACCCCCGATGCTTGTCAGTGTCTGCAGGGTGGGGTGGTGGTGGAATGGGCTGAGCATAAGACCGATGACCCCAAGGCACACCCCCAAACACCTATCAGTGTCTGCAGGGTGTGGGGTGGGGTGTTGAGGTTGGAAACCCTAATAGCTAATTTCCCTGCTTTTGTCACTTTAGCAAAAACCTAACTGATGCATTAATGATGTTTTTTGCAATAATTATATATATGTTTTTTAATTGGTGACTACAAAGGCACACTGGGCCATGATTCATTTCCTGGTGCATCCAGGGACGTGTAACAGTATGGAGAGCAGGAATAAAGATTTAGTGCCTTTAATTACAGTAAGTTTCTGTTTAGAAACTGTGTTAGCCATCTTTGTCAGTCCTAAATGCTTTCAGTGCCCTAGTCCCAAAGTTAAACTTTTTTTTATTTTTTCCCCTTTCCCTTGCACAACCCCTGCCTTTTTGCACCTATTGTCTCCCTCTTCCTTAGCATATTCTAGCTGGTGCCTAGGTCGCCATCTGTGTCCCGCCCTCCCATTTTAATGGAATTTTAGTGTAACAGCTCTTTTGCGCTTTTGTTTCACTTAATCCCTCCCACCATTTCTAGGCTCTACCTAACCCCTATCTTGTCCCTTCTCTTTCTCAGGTGTCCTCTAGCCTTCCTGAGCTATCACTACCACATGCAGTCTTGAACCAGACTGACATGAGGAGCCTGCCACCACCCACCCACACAGACCAAGCTTTCAGGTATGGCCTGCATATGGCCACAGCTCTCCTCACTCAGGCCGAGTGTGTCTCAGCTAAATTTTGTGGCCCGCCTACCCTCCCCCACCCCCGCAACTTATTAAATCCTCTCAAGCCCCTCCCTTTATTAGCAGATCCAGTCCCTTGTTGGCTTCTGCCTATGCTGAGCTCATATCTTAAACATGCAGTCCTTCTTTTTGTTCCTGTACCTGCCCCCCCATTTGCCTCTCTCACCTGTTGGCCCCTGTAAGTAACTGCTCCCAACTTACTTCATCCACTAAAGTGCAATTTCACAGCCTTCTATTTCTGTCCTATACTGCCACAATGAGTCTGTTACAGCTCACTCTGCTGGCAGCCTCCCTGCCACTCCTCCCGATGCTCACAGACACTTGTGCCACTTTAATGGTATGGGACCAAGAATACCTTGCCTACCTCTCGATCACCCACACCACCCCCCTGATCCGCCCCATCATTTCATCAAATTGGGAATGCTCCTCCCTTGGGCCCATCAGCCTCTCCTTCCTCTCCAACTCCGAACGTTGGCTAGTTGCCCACTACCTGGCCTCCTTATCCTGTTCCCTTGCCATTCCCTCCTACCCATACATCCCTCTTCTATCCCTCCACCTATTAGCTGGTGACATGGAGCGCAACCCCGGACCACCTAACTCCAATATCATGCACTCCGACAGCATCTGGGCAAATGCCTCAGGGCTGAAAGTTGCCCACATCACCATATGCAGTCTTCCTTCTAAGCACCCTGATCCGGAGGCTTGGACTGAGCTCTACAAGCCTCACATCCTGGGACTCACGAAAACATGGCTAAAACTGCACCATGACAATAGCTATAAACTACCTGGCTACTCCTCCCTCCGTCTCGATAGGCCAGGCAAAAAAAAGGCAGTGGTGTTGCGCTATTCATCAGGGAACTCTCTCGGCACATATTGTGCTCTGCTCTAATCCTCTCTCACATAGTGAATGACTCCTCTTGGAAGTTACACTGGGAACCTGTAAGAAGCTTTACACAGGATGCTGCTACAACCCTTCCCACAGCAGGTACCATGGGCCTCAATAGCTTCCTCACAGGCCTAAGCTCCTTATCCCCACCTACAGACTCTGTTCTGCTGGGTGATTTCAATTTAAACTGGCCGTGTACTCCCCAGCCTGACTACATCTCCCTCCCAAAACAGCACAACCTGGTCCAAACCATCATGCTTCCCACCAGGTAAAACCATCGTACAACCACTTCAACACTGCTGGATTGGATCCTCACAAATAGGGAAGAGTGTCCACTGCATGCTGACACCATGCTTGACTCCATTAGTGACCACTCCCTCACGTATCTTCTCTAGTCATCCAAGCTCAAGCACCCCACCCCCCAAAATACCTATCCAACTGTAATTTCAAAACCCAAATACCTATAAACTCCTTGCTAAGACAAGAGCATTGGACTGGTCAGATCTCTACTGTCTTTCAAATGTGACCCAGGCAGTAACCTTCTTTACAAGGACTCTCCTGACCTTACAGGACCGTCATTTTCTGATGTCTACTAGAAGGGTTAGGGGTGGCTGCTCACCTAGGGTTATGAAAGACCTCCTCACCCTACTGAAGGATAGGGACTGCGCCTGGTCCATCTACAAGGCGTCCCCATCTCCAGCCCTCTGGAATGACTATAGCCGTAGAAGAAATCTATGTAAACACCCGGCTAAATCACTAAAACAAACCCACTTTCAAAACCTCCAAAAAAACAACCTGGGTGACCATAGAACATTTTGGGTTTCTATTGCCTCCCTTCTAAACCCTACCTCCAGCAAGCCTGCCATGCAGCTAAATTCTGCCGATGGCCCTATTACTGATCCATTGGAGGTGGCCAC
Source organism: Neoceratodus forsteri (assembly GCA_016271365.2). Taxonomy (NCBI): domain Eukaryota; kingdom Metazoa; phylum Chordata; order Ceratodontiformes; family Ceratodontidae; genus Neoceratodus; species Neoceratodus forsteri. The sequence continues at coordinate 960,239,992 of CM028137.1, forward strand.
AGCCTTTAACAACAAAGTCTCTGACCTTACCATGTACCTGAGCACACTCCCGAATGGCCAGCAAAATAACCCAGATAACCACCCTACCCCCAGCCATCACCCTCTGGACCTATCACTGACCCCGGACTCCCCCTTTTTTCTTCAAAGCTCTCTTGCCTGCTGACACAGCCAAACTACTTAAGAGTCTCCCTAACCACAGATCCCCCAGAGCTGATGGACTATCCAGTCTTCCTTAGACTTAACTCCCCTGCCATCATCACTCCACTCACGTTTATCTTCAACCTCGCTCTGTTCTCCTCCTCCTCCTCCTCCTCCTCCATGCCTGATCCCTGGAAAACCACAAAGGTAATCCCCATTTTCAAAGTTGGCGACCCTTGATCCACGAACAACTACTGTCGAGTCTCCATCCTTCCACACCTAAGCAAACTGCTCGGGAAAGCTGTCCATCACCAGCTTGCTGACTATATAGGCAAATACAACCTCCTGTGTAATCAGTAGCATGCTTTTGCAAAAACCATTCCACAACCACCACTCTTGCACTCCTAACAGACCACATCCTTACAAACATGGACCATGGAATCGCTACCAGTGCGGTTTACGTCAACCTCTCCAAAGCTTTCGATTTGGTAAACCATGCCCTCATCCTCTCCAAACTAAGTTGCCTTGGCTGTTCTCTGGAGGTCACAGCCTGGTTCAAAACCTTCCTCACCGACCGCTCCCAATTTGTGTGCATTGGTTCCGCTTGCTCACCCACACATCCGGTCTCCAAAGGTGTCCCCCAGGGCTCCATCCTGGGCCCCCTCCTATTCTCATTGTTTGTAAACTCACTCCCTTTGGACAGTCTCAGCTGCCACTCACTCCTTTATGTTGATGATCTTGTGCTTTTCTGCAGTGATAAATCTCTTACCCTTATTTCCTCTGCTCTCTCTCACAAAACTATATGGCAGCCCATAACTGGTTTACTGAAAACCTCCTCCTAGTCTATGCCAAAAAAAACTAACTCAATGGTGTTTGGTCCAAGCCCTTTCTAGCTAAATATCATATCCCCTGATGGACAGCCCTTTGAAGAAGTCCTGCTTTTTAAATACCTCAGAATAATGCACGATCCCTCCCTCTCCTTCTCCGATCACGTCGACTCTCTTGTACTAAGGTTCCAACAAAAACTAGGTGCTGCTTTCAGATTCCAGCAAAACCTCACCTCACAGGCATGCCTTGCCATTGTCCAGGGTAACCTTCTCCCTATCCTGGACTACTGCTACCCCATATATGCCTGGGCATCCACTACTAACATGGCCAAACTCTGAAAAGCCTATAACTGTGCCTGCTGGTTCATCTTGATGGCTCCTTACACAACTCACCACTGTGCCCTCTACAACTCGCTATGGTGGCTTCCACTGCAAGCCTGCATCAACTTTGCCTTGTATTGCATGGTTGATTTGGCCATCTGTATTGGCCATGACTCCCCCCTTTCCCTCCTCCTCACCGTACGAACCATGCATCGTGGCCTCTGCTCAAACTGCATCTCCCCCTTGCTCATCCCCAAGGTATCCCCAAATATGGGCAGTAGACCCTGTCAGAGGCAGCCCCAACTCTGTGAAATAACCTGCCTACTGACATGTGCTCTATAGATACCCACCGCCAGTTCAAAACCCATCTTAAGGACTGCCTCCAGTTGGCATCTGCCTCTAAATGCTTTGATGCATAGCCTCTCCTCCTGCCCACCCCCTAAACATGACTGACATCCCTACACTTCTCCCTGCCTTTATCCCCCTCCCTTTCCCACCCTCCACTCCTGACTCTCCTATCCCTGTGTCCTAGCCTCCTTTAAACTTTGCCTCCACAACCTTACCCGTGGGTTCTGGCTGCTTTCCTATTCCTTAGAAATGTTTGTTGCCCAGCAGACCCTTCTGTTTCCTCCACATTTACCCTGTAGTCTAGCAGGCTATTTGTTTTTCAAATCACCGTTAACCTGTGTTTTCTCATGCTATTTTTCAGTTGCCTGTGATTGAGATGCTCTGACAATTGTGTATGTATTGTATCTTATAATCTACTATGTATATGTAATCACTGTGACTTGCTCACTGTTTACATTATACTCTCGCCACAGTACGTGGCTCAGGTCGTGCCTGAAAACAGTCCTTGGGATCAGTGCACCTACCCGGTTACCAAAGTCATAAATAAACAAATAAAAGTAACATGTATAAAAATAAACAAAATCGTGCTAAATGAATGCATAATTAACAGCACAGGGAAGATAAAACACGAAAACAAAAATATTTAAAATTGTGCGTGAATGCATACCTCCATACACTCCACAAGATGGCAAGAGTTCTATCTAGCTAACACAACGGAGATTGCATATGGTGTTCTAAATGACATTATTACAGGTGCACTGAACACCCATGCACCAGTCTCTAAAGTACATACCAAAAATAAAACCTGTCGCTGGTTCAATTCAGACCTTAAATCTACCCTCCTTGAAAGAGACAAGCTTTGGATAAAGGCTTGAAAAACTAAGTTAGCTACTGATTGGGAGCAGTTCAAAAAAGCCAGGAATATCTGCACCAGGAAAGTGTGAGACGCAAAAGCTGCATACTACATGGCTGAACTAGACTCCCATACCACAACCCTGCAAGTTCTGGAACACTATAAAAGATATAACAGGCCATGACCCAAGTAATTCACTCCCAGCAAAAATACACAGTGGAAAGAGAACCATCATTGATAGAACAGAAGTCCTGGAAGCTTTTAATAACCACTTTACAACTGCTGGGCTAGCATTCGACTCCTCTCCAGCCAACCAATTGAGATCACATCTAAGGATAATGAACACTGACACAAGGGTGACTGACTCTACTTTCTCCTTCATACCAGCCACACTGAAGCAAGTTGAAGAGCTAATCTCACAACTGGATATTAAAAAAAGTGCAGGTGCGGACTCCCTTGACCCCTACTTCTTAAAAATTGCCATACATGTACTAGCAGTACCAGTAACACACCTGTTTAACCTCTCACTACAGTCAGGATCTATCCCATCAATCTGGAAAACCGCTCAAGTTATTCCACTACTGAAAGCAGGGGATCCTACAGACCTCAATAACTACAGACCAATTTCCATTCTCCCTGTGCTGTCCAAACTACTTGAAAAAATCGTAAGCACCCAAAAAGGAGGAAATCTTGAAGCAAATAATCTACTAAACCCAGCACAATCTGGATTCAGAGCCAAACACAGTACCTTTACAGCACTTGTAAAAGTAACCAATGACTGGCAACTTGAATTGGATAAAAAAAATTGTGTCTGTGCTGTTTTCTTAGACCCAAGTAAGGCCTTTGATACAGTTGACCATGACCTGCTCCTCTCCTCCCTGAGGTCAATTGGACTTGACACCAACTCCATTCGATGGTTTAACAACTGTCTCTCAGGAAGAACCCAGCAGGTAAAGGCCGAAGGAGAACTATCCCCACTCAAACCATTACAAAGAGGAGTACCCCAAGGATCTATCCTCGGCCCAATCCTCTTTGCCGTATATATCAATAGCATCAACATAAATCTTACCAAAGCCACTGTACACCTGTTTGCTGATGATACAGTACTGTATGTCAGTCACCCTTCTCTTGTAACAGCATGCAAAGACCTACAAGCAGAGTTTGACCTACTGCAACATCAGCTGCTGGGAAAAAATCTGCTATTAAATGCAAAAAAAAACTAAGGCAATGTTTTTCTCCCCACAATTACAGGCAGGATACTCTATCCCAAACAATCTTCCTAAGTTATCCACTGCCCTTGGTGAAAATCTTGAATATGTCACAAAATTCAAATACCTGGGGGTATGGCTAGACAGCAGACTTGACTACTTAGAACATCTGGAAGAATTGCTAAAAAAGCTCAGACAAAGACTTGGACTCTATTACAGAACAAAGCACTTTCTTACACGTGATTCAAAAAAGAAGATGGTCCAAGCCACATTCCTCTCAGTATTAGACTACGCTGACTTCTTATATAGTCGCTGCCCCATCATATGTTTGAACAAACTGGACACACTATACCACAGAGCCCTGAGGTTTATCACAGATCTACCTTACAGCACTCACCACTGCTCACTATATACTGCAGTTGGATGGACCTCGCTTCAATTTAGAAGAGACAGGAATGCAACACTATGGACTTACAGAGCAATATCACAGCGGCTTCCAAAATATATCTCAGACTGCTTCTTACAAGCCACATCAAGTAATTATGCCTTAAGAAGTCTGAACTTCATTATGCTTAAAGTGCCTAAATTCCACTTTCGCCATGGAAGATACACCGTTAGCTATGTGTTATCTGCTTTATGGAACACAATGCAGAAGACACTGAAAGTGAACAAACTTATATCTATTACAGCCTTCAAATATCTATACAATAGGCTAATCAAAGAAAAATGTAACTGTTTCCACCAACATTAGATTAATCTTCCATCTTCCTCCTCAGCTGGCCGACCTTTATAAGGTAGCTCTCCAGCACCCCATGAGCAGTCACCTCACAATTCATATACCATTACCACAATCCATTCTTCATAATCACCCTTACACCCTCTGCTATATACTTCACCAGTCCGGCCTCCTCCCTTCCTCCGAGACCCACTATTGATCCCTCTATAGCATCAGCCTTCCCCAATCCCCCCCCCCACACTAACCTCTCACCCCCTTCCTTACCCTGGCCACAACATCCGTATTTTCAACCTATCCATCTCCTCTGCCACTATCCCCTCCGGTATTCACCCATTACATATCACTCCTCTAGAAATAACCTCCAGCTGTCCATACAGCACATCACCTGATTCATAAATATCTAAGAAAATCTCTTACACCTTAAATTCTTCATCAAAAGTATTAGCTTAAAGTGTCTCCTATTACCAACATAGCAAGCTGGCTGCTTCATGAATCATGTATAAATGTAAAAACTTTTTGTATTGTAGCGTATCAATGTACTTGTGACACTGAATTGATGTATTGTATCAAATTGTTGTCTCCTCAAAGTGTGTATACTCTGTATCTTATATTTTATGTAAATTGAATCTTGACCTTACCAGGTCCATCTTGCAAATGAGCTGTGCTCAACGATGTTCGCCTGGATAAATAAAGATTTGATTGCTTGATTGATTGATACCTATAGTACAGGAAAGATATACAACACCAGTACAAGTGGTCCATGAACACTGGACTTAGCGATAATCCTGGAAGTAGTTAGGAGTAAGTGTAAATGGGGGTTAAGATGTTATTAAAGCAGCCATGCCGTGAAAAATGTTTTCTAAAAAAAAAATCTAGTTTCAGCTACAATTAAGAAAAATATTAGCATAGCTGTCAAATGCACTTATCTAGAAACCTTCTATGCTGTGTACCCCGGGAATTTCTTTTAAATTTTTTCAGTCCTAACCCATGTCAGGTCTACAATCCTACTTCTATGCAAAATGTAGCGCCCATCTCTTGTTTCTTGAAAAAAAAATAATTAAACCATTTATTAAATATTCAAATGCTGATGGAATTAAAAAATTGTACCAACCAATAAAACTGGAAGATGCCTGGAATCTTTTATAGTGAATTTATTTTGCACAATTTTGTTGTACTGCTGCTTTAGGGGGGGATTTCTGAGAGAGGTAAGAGAAGAAGCGTATGGGACAGGGAGATTTTTCCAGGTGAATGGAAGACATACAGAGAATGCAGTTTGACCAGCAGAGGTCAGGCAGCACGGGATGAAGAAGGCACGGGAGTCAGAGTAGGTGTAGCAAATAGGTAGATGGGGGGAGAGAGTGAAGGCTGGAGAGGATGGTGGAGCCAGGAGAATCCTACAAGGTACAAAGCCAGCCTATCAGTGCACGGTAAGGCTACCTCTTGAGACCCTGGCATCCCAGGTTCACAAAAGAGGGCAGGTATGCTGGTGCAGCCTGTCCAACTGCTGCTGAGTAACAGGAACGTCCAGTTAGCTTTGTTCCTGTCTAGCTTTTGTATTCAGCCTTTTTAGTTAGCCTTTAGTCAGTTAAGCATCTTTAGCACAGCTATGGCTTTCAAGTGAGCAAGTCTGGGCAGTTTACGGTTTGTTATTTTTAGACAGGTTCTGGTCCATCTGTGTCTGTCTTGATGCTGTAACGTTTGGTGCTAAAATTGATCGCCATTAGTTTTCTGATTTCCAAGTCGTTTATATTCCTACTGTGATAAAACTCTTGAATTAAATCTGACTGTGTTAGTGGGCCACCTCAGCGGGAGGGGCTTCTGTCACAAGGATGAAGTCAATGGATGGACTGGAGTGTATCAGCAATAGCAGGATTCACACTAACTTGAAGTTTGTCTCACTTCACTGCATGCTTTGCTGCTTCTTGCCCTACATTGGCCTTTTTATACATTTCTCCAGAATTGTCCCAATGTATGAAGGTGAGCTAATGAACTGTTCCCATGCTGTGCGTACATTAACTGACAACAGCTGAGGGAGTTTGGCTGCTCGTTGTGGTGGCGAAGGTATTTACACAGAGCATGTGTAGGGATTCTTCAGCTTTGACCAGTTTGATCTGGTCAGCAGCCATACAGCGAACGTGGTCTATGGTGGCAGTTTTGTGGATAAGTGAAGGATACAGTAAGAGTGTGTCCTTGATCTGCCTTCATTGTGGGAGCCTGCTGTGAGAGGGCAGCGTTTTTCGGGGCATCAAGTGGATATAGGCCCATTCACTTTGTTTCATCCTGGGAACCTGTAAGCTGGTGAGTGACAGCCCAGCTGAACAGGTACTATACAATAAATTATCTGCCCAGTTTCTGCATTTTATTCTATTTTATAGACTATCCTTGCCTGCTTCCTGCATTTCACTCCATTTTATAGACTGTCATTGCTTGTTCTGAGCAGGGTGCGATTCACTAGAGGTGTGTGTTTGAATTTAGAAGGGTAGGACTCTGGAGCTAGCAGGATTTGCTTCCTTGAGACACTGCTGACCAGCAATGTGTAAGTGACCAAACCAACACAACCAACAACGTTACCACAGGTTCTAGGCAATATCAACCAAGAAACTTCTACAGAAGAAAAAGAAGACCAAGAGCCCATCATCTTCATCTCTTACCTTCTTACCAAAGGAACTACAGGATGCCCTGGATAGTAGGGTGGGTGGGAAATCCCTATTAATTAGCAATGACAGGATGCCCTGGGTAGTAATGTGGATGGAAAAATCCCTATAAATTACAAATTACATAATGCCCTACATAGTAGGAAGGGTGGGAAATGCTTATCAGTTAGGAATTACAGGATACCCAGGTTAGGGTGAACAGGTCCGCAGGTTACTTTGTTTAATCACTTCTCAAATCTGCATGTGTTAATCATATTCCCCTTCTCCCTCCAAGCCTCCAGTGAGTACATATTGTGGTCGCCAGCCTCTACGCATACGTCCTGTGCTTCTGCTCCTGTATCATCCTAAGTGACCCTCATTTTCACCGTCTCCAGGCAGTCCCTATCCATTTTCAGGTGTGGGTTTCAGAACAGAGTTCAGTATTCAAGACAGGACCTTACCAGTGACTTGCACAGGGATAGTATCACCTCCTTTCTCCTGCTGTCAAATCTCCTGCCTATATGCCCCAGCATTATGTTTGCCTGTCCTGGCGTTTTGAGACCGTCAGTAATGATGACCCAGAGAGCCCACTTCTCTGCTGCTTTGGTTATCCTTAACCCCCATCCCCCAATCAGTATTCCTTCTATGGAGTCCCTTTCCACCTTCCTCTGCTTTGCACTGAATCTCAACTGCCAAAACTGGAATCATCCTTCTAGTCTTGAAAGGTCCTTGATCATTTCCCTCACACCCACCTCATTATCCAGAGTCTTGTTCCTCAAAGAGACACTTTTACCCTGGAGACCTTCCCCTAAGTCACTGATGAACATAAATTATGAACAGGACAGTTCCCATTCCCTTGTCGAGAGGAAGAGTGCAGCAGCTCGCCCACTCTTCTGTCTGGAGGAAGAGTGAAGCTGCTCACCCATTCTCCTGCCCAGCAGAAGAGTGCAGCAGCTCTCCTGCTCGCCTGTCCAGGGGAAGAGTATAGCTGCTCGCCCATTCTCCTCTCCAGAGGAAGGGGGCAGCTGCTCACCTGCTCCTCCTGTCCAGGGAAAGAGTGCAGCTGATCAGCCGCTCACCTCTCCGGAGGATGGGTGGAGCTGCTCACACACTCTTCTGTTGAGAGGAAGAGTGAAGATGCTCGCCTGCTCCCCTGTCTGGAGGAAGGACACAGATGCTCACCTGTTCTCTTATCCAGAGGAAGGGTACAGCTGCTCGTGTGCTGTTCTTCCCAGAGGAAGAATACAGTGGCTTGCCCACTCTTCAGTCCAGAGGAAGGGTACAGGTACTCACCTGCCCTTCTGGTCACAAGGGTGCAGCTGCTCATCTGTTGTCTTCTCCAGAGGAAGGATGCAGCTGCTCACCTGCTGTCCTATCCAGAGGAAGAGTGCAGCCACTATCTGCTCTTCTGTCTGGAGAAACGGTGCAGCCACTCACCAATTCTCCCATTTGGAGGAAGGGTAAAGCTACTCGCCCACTCTTCTGTTGGAAGCAGAGGTGTAGCCACTCATCCAGTCTCCTGTCCAACAGAAGGGAACAGCAACTTCTCCGCTATCCAGTCATGAGGAAAGTTTCAGCTGCTCGACTGATCCACTCTCCAGAGAAAGGGTTCAGCCACCCATCTGCTGTCCTGTTGGGTGACATGTTGCTGCTGACTGCCCTCTCTCCTGTCCAGAGGAAGTGTGTAGATACAGTGACCAAAATAACAGTTCATCAAAGTTCAAGCTTCAACCTACTATACCCCCCCCACCAACTTAGTTCAAAGGAGACCATACCTGTGTAATCACAAAAAAATAACTCTAAACATAGACAGTAAGGAAAAAAAGATTCAATGTTTATCCAATCTACCCTTAGCCACTAGCTATTACTGAACATGCTCCAGTCTGCCCTTAGTCACTAGCTGCTGCCACACAGATTTCAGTCTGCCCTTAGTTGCTAGCTACTGCCCCGTAGACTCCAGTCTGCCACTGTCATAAGCCACTGCTCCACAGCCTCTAGCCTGTCCTTAGCCACTAGCTGTTACTGAACATGCTCCAGTCTGACCTTTGTTGCTAGCTATTGACCCCCAGACTCCAGACTGCCCTTAGTCACTAGCTACTGCCACACAGGCTCCAGTCTGCCCTTAGCCACTAGCTAATGCCCCACAGGCTCCAGTCCGCCATTAGTCACGAACAATTGCCCTACAGTCTCTAGTCTGCCCTTAGTCACTAGCCATTGCCCCACAGAATTCAGCCTGCCCTTAGTCACTAGCTACTGTTCCACAGACTGTAGTCCGCCCTCAGTCACTAGCTACTGTCCCACAGGCTCCAGTCTGCCCTCAGTCACTAGCTACTGTCCCACAGGCTCCAGTCTACCATCAGTCACTAGCTACTACCCCACAGGTTTCAGTCTGCCCTTAATCACTAGCTACTGTCCCACAGTCTCCAGTCTGCCCTCAGTCACTAGCTATTGTCCCACAGTCTCCAGTCTGCCCTCAGTCACTAGCTACTGTCCCACAGGCTCCAGTCTACACTCAGTCACTAGCTACTACCCCACAGGTTTCAGTCTGCCCTTAATCACTAGCTAATGTCCCACAGGATCCAGTCTGCCCTCAATCACTAGCTACTTTCCCATAGGCTCCAGTTTCCCCTCGTTCACTAACTACTACCCAACAGGTTCTAGTCTGCCCTTAGTTACTGGCTACTGTCCCACAGTCTCCAGTCTGCCCTCAGTCACTAGCTACTGTCCACAGGCTCTAGTCTACCCTCAATCACTAGCTACTGTCCCACAGTCTCCAGTCTACCCTCAGTCACTAGCTACTGTCCCACAGTCTCCAGTCTGCCCTCAGTCACTAGCTACTATCCCACAGGCTCCAGTCTACCCTCAGTCACTAGCCACTACCCCACAGGTTTCAGTCTGCCCTTAAATCACTAGCTAATGTCTCACAGGATCCAGTCTGCCCTCAATCACTAGCTACTTTCCCATAGGCTCCAGTCTGCCCTCAGTCACTAGCTACTGTCCCACAGGCTCCAGTCTGCCCTCAGTCACTAGCTACTACCCCACAGGTTTCAGTCTGCCTTTGATCCACTAGCTACTTTCCCATAGGCTCCAGTCTGCCCTTAGTCACTAGCTACTGTCCTATGGGCTCCAGTCTGCCCTCAGTCACTAGCTACTACCCCACAGGTTTCAGTCTGCCTTTAATCACTAGCTACTTTCTCACAGTCTTCAGTCTGCCCTTAGGTGGGCAGAGGGTGACTGTGAAATGACAGAGATACTAAACAAATATTTTTGCTCAGTATTTACAAATGAAGAGAGGGAGGTACCTAAAACAAACAACAGAAACACTCTGGATACAGAAGTTGATACCAGTCCACTTACAGAAAAAAGGGTTCTGGAAGAACTCTTAAAACTGAAGGTGGACAAAGCAATGGGGCCTGATGGGATTCATCCCAGAATTCTAAAAGAACTAAGGTAGAACTAGTGACACCACTGACTACCCTCTTTAACAAATCATGGGAGGATGGGGTGGTACCCGAGGACTGGGGAGGGCAGATGTGATTCCCTTCACAAAAGTGGGAGCAGGGCAGAAGCAGGAACTACAGACCTGTTAGTTTAACCTCAGTGTTAGGAAAATGATGGAATCACTTCTGAAGGAAAGAACTGTCAGTATCTAGAGGCCAGAGAGCACAGGACCCAAGGCAGCATGGATTCTCAGCGAGAAGGTCATGCCAGGCAGAATCTGATAGATTTCTTTGACTGGGTGACCAAAGTAGTAGATCAGGGAGGGCTGTGGACACGGCCTACCTAGACTTAGCAAGGCATTTGACACAGTCCCACACAAAAGATTAATATACAGTTAGCCAGCCTGGGAGTGGGTCCCAAGATGACAGCTTGGGTAAATAATTAGCTGGAGAATAGGACACAGAGAGTAATAGTAAATGGAGTCCCTCTGAAGAAAGGGGGTTACTAGTGGAGTACACATGAGGATCAGTATAAGGAGACAGGTCCTCTTCAATGTGTTTATAGCGACATTACAGAGGACTGGAAGGAAAAATATGTCTCTTTGCAGATGACACAAAGATCTGCAACAGAGTTGATGCACAAGGTGGGTGGAAAGGATGAGAAGGGACTTGGCAGGTTAGAGGAATGGTCAAAATGTATGGCAGCTTAGATTCAATGCTAAGAAGTGCAAGGTAATGCACCTGGGAAACAAAAACCCAGGGGAAGAGTACACAATGGGGGGTGAGATACTAACAACAACAAAAATGGAAAGGGACCTGGGGGTAGTCATATCAGATGACCTGAAGGTGGGCAAGCAATGTGAGAGGGCAGCAAGGAGGGCTGGGGGGATACTGGGATGCATAGGGAGAGGCATCACCCATAGAAAACAGGAAGTTATTATCTCTCTGTACAGACAGCTGGTGAGACCCCATCTGGAGTACTGCATGCAGTTCTGGAGACCCAGTCTCTGCACAGACATAGACAGGATGGAAGCTGTCCAGAGGAGGGCAACTAAAATCGTGCAGGGTCTGCACCGGAAGACATATGAAGAGAGACTTAAGGAGCTTAATATGTATAGCCTCGAGGAAAGGAGGGAGAGGGGGGGCATGACAGATACTTTCAAGTACCTCAAGGGAAACAAAGTCCAAGAGGGTAGCATCTTTCAAAAAAAGAGGTGTGCAAGAACAAGGGGGCACAATTTGAAGATGGGGGTGGCTCAGAGGTAATTTAAGGAAGTATTTTTTCACAGAGAGGGTTGTGGATGTATGGAGCGGCCTTCAAGGAGGTTGTGGAGTCAAAAACAGTGGTGGAATTCAAGCATGCATGGGACAGTCATAAGGCAATTCTAGGGGGTGGGGGTAGGAAGAAGTAGGCTGCTGGTTAACTAGGATATGCAGCTTATCCATTAGGTAGGGAAATGGGCAGACTGGGTGGGCCAAGCAGTCCTTATCTGACGTCAAATTCTATGTTTCTATGTTTCTATAGTCACCAACTTCTGTCCCACAGTCTTGTCTGTCCTCAGTCACTAGCTACTGTCCCACAGGCTCCAGTCTGCCCTCAATCACTAGCTACTGTCCCACAGACTCAAGTCTGCCCTCAATCACTAGCTACTGTCCCACAGTCTCCAGTCTGCCCTCAGTCACTAGCTACTGTCCCACAGGCTCCAGTCTGCCCTCAATCACTAGCTACTGTCCCACAGGTTCCAGTCTGTCCTCAGTCACTAACTACCGTCCCATAGGCTGTAGTCTGCCCTCAGTCACTAGCTACTGTCCCAGTCTCCAGTCTGCCCTCCGTCACTAGCTACTGTCCCAGTCTCCAGTCTGCCCTCAGTCACTAGCTACTACCCCACAGGTTTCAGTCTGCCCTTAATCAATAGCTAATGTCCCACAGTCTCCAGTCTGGCCTTATTTACTAACTATTGTCCCAAAGGCTCCAGCTTGCCCTTAGTCACTAGCTACTGTCTCACAGTCTCCAGTCTGCCCTTATTCACTAGCTATTGCCCCACAGGCCCCAGTCTATTAGCTACTAGCTATTGCTCTCCAGTCTCCAGTCTGCCCTTAGTTGCCAGTCATTGTCCCACAGGTACCAGCTTGCCCTTAGTCTCTAGCTACTGCCCCACAGGCTCCAATCTGCTCTTAGTTGCTAGCTACTGCATTAGAGGGTCTAGTCTGCCCTTTGTCATAAGTTATTGTCTCACAGGCTCTGGACTGCCCTTAGTCACTAGCTATTGCCCCACAGGCTCTACTCTGCCCTTAGTTGCTAGCTATTGCCCCACAGTCTGCCCTTAGTTGTTAGCTATTGACCCCAAAGTCTTCAGTCTCCCCTTCCTCACTAGCTACTGCCCCACAGGTTCCCGTTTGCCCTTAATTCTCAGTTGTTGCCATATAAGCTCCAGTCTGCCCTTAGTCGCTAGCTACTGCCCTACAGTCTGCTCTTAGTTGATAGCTACTGCCCTACAGTCTGCCCTTAGTTGTTAGCTATTGCCCCAGAGTCTGCAGTCTGTCCTTAGACACTATTTCCCCACAGGCTCCAGTCTGCCCTTAGTCATTAGCTATTGCCCCACGGGCTCCCATCTGCCCTTTAGTCATCAGCTATTGCCTCACAAGCTCCAGTCTCCTCTTATCGCTAGCTATTGCCCCACAGACTCCAATCTGCCCTTAGTCACCAGCTATTGCCCTACAGGCTCCAGTCTGCCCTTAATCACTAGCTATTGCCCCACAGGTCTTCAACAACCTGACAAGGTCCTTTACTTACAACGCTTCATCAAAGCCGAAGCTTCAATTTATAACATCCCCTCCCCAAAATCTGTTCATTCAAGTACATATTGGCAAAATCAGAAAAAAATAGTTCACCAAAGTTCAAACCTGAACTTACAACCGCAACCATCCCAAAATTAGTTCAATTGAGTTTAGACTCGCGCAACCACAAAAACAATAGTTCATCAAAACTTCAAGCTTCAACGTACAATAACCTCCCCACTACCATTAGGTCAACTGAGTTCACACTCATGCAGTCACTATAACAGCTCATCGAAGTTCAAACTTAAGCCTTTTCACTCCCTTCCCCACATTAGTTCAACAGAGTTCACACTTTCACAATAAAATTGTATGTTCAAGCTCAAGCCTCATGTAATGTAACAACGCAAGTAGGGAAAACAGTGTTCCGACGTCCCAAAATTTAATACCACCAAAAAATTAGATCAACCACTGCAGGCCCACAATTGCATATCATTTTACAAAAACTTACATCAGCTTGAGTTCATAGTCACAAAATGTGCAAAAACTGTTCAACAACATTCAAGCTTTCGTATTTATACACACACATATATATATTATATGTATTATACAGGCGCAATAGCGCCAGTATAGTCAGGGTGAAAGGTAACTTCTATGTTAAACTGAAACTTTGGAACTGTTCAACAGATTTGCATGATGTTTGGCATGCATAATCTCAAGGGCATATGTCTCTTAATATGCCAAATTTTGTGCGAATACGTTGAGTGGTTTCTGAGATACAGAGTGTTGAAAAAAAAAACAGAAAAATCAGTGTTTTTTGCAATTTCTTTGTCCACCTAGATCTCAGAAATGGCTTTAAATTGTGGTCTGAAAATTTCAGTGTAAAAAGCCTTTGCCTCACAGGTGTGTCTTATGAAGGTTTGGTGAAAGAAATATTACTCAGTTTAAAAGTTATTATATTTTTCATTTTTCCATTATTTCCTATGGGAAAATTTATATGTCAGGAATGAAAGATTTGAATTTTTGCACAAATAATACTCTGTGCAAATTACAGTCACTTTTTTCGCAAAGAAGGGAGGTATTCTGCATAAGCATTACACTGGATTGATCACAGGGGCTCTGTTGTGTCCACCATTTTGTTTTGCCTTTAGCGAGGACCAACAAATGTAGAAAATATGCAAAAAAAGATGTAATATAAAAAAACATCAGAACTTCGCTAAAGGGGACCCATTTAGCTATATTCTGATGTTGGGTTTTGGGTTTTTTTGGTGGCCCAATACAAGTTTAATGAGCTCCCGAAATCTCAGGTGCCAGCTTAGAAATAGGACCGCTAGTCTCCCGTTCTCTGCATGAAAACAGCGGTATTTTCATGACTTCTGCAGCTGCAGCTGGAACTCATGCTGCCGGCTGCAGAGTCAAATTTGAGCCACTCCTTTTCCCTGGTGTCTAATGCCCCCCCCCCCAATTTTTGTTGTCCCGGTGTCTAGTGGCACCCCCCACCCTCCCACTACTGTTCTTTTATTTAGCCCCCCCAGCAGTGTGGGACACTGGGGAACCCACTCCCAGTGTCCAAAGTGATGTTACTGCCACCCCTCCGAAAGAGTGTGGGACACAGGGAAGTCCACTCCCAGTGTCCCCAGATATATATATTGGCACCCCTCCTTGCAATGTAAAAAAACAAAATGGACACAGGGAAGCCCACTCCCAGTGTCCCCATCAACCTGTTCAGAAAGAAAACAGTCCTCCCATGTGTTTTTAAATTATAAAGCTGAAAAAAAAAAAGGTCCCTCGTTGTCTCTTTCGTGTACCTCCCCCCCCCCCATTGCCATATACTTACCTCCACAGGTCGCGCACTGTCATTTTCTGTGCACTGGGACTGGATCGCTCTTCTGACTGAACTGGTTATGTGACAACTGTAGCATGTGTGACAAAAGTGATAGCTTTTTTTTTGCACATGCTATAGTTTGGAAAGTGACAGATCCAAATTCAGGTAGAGTGTTAAGTAAAGAAAAAGCAGTGCAATGGTGGTGCTTCTTGGATGGTGTAGAGGGTAGGGCACAGAGCTGTATATCTGGGGGTCTAGGGTACAAGACTAGTGTCTCCATATTTTTTTCTACACCTACAGTGAAGGAAAAAAATTAAGACACTAGTTTTGAACTCAGGACCCTCAAGTCCACAGTCTTGTTCCCATCCCACTACAGTATTGGAGAAGCACAATTTAAAGCGTGCTTTCTCTCCACTTAACAATGGTGTGAATGTTTGCCCGCAAGTAGATGGTAAATGTTCGAGAATACGGTATGTGTGAAAAATATGCGTACTATGCATATGTATTTATATGTATGTATATGTATTTTTCATACATATCACTCTCTCAAATACTTACCATTCACTTACGGTCAAGCATTTGCATCACTGACAGCTCCAGGGCCACAAGTGGATGCTACTCTTACCCCCTCCAAGAGTGTGGGACACTGGGGAGCCCACTTCCAGTATCCCGAAAAAAATATCACCCACCCCCATGGTGTGGGGCACTGGGGAGCCCACTCCCAATGTCCCAAAACATATATCATTCTCTCCACCCCATAGTGTGGGACACTGGGGAGCCCACTCCCAGTGGCCTGAAAATGTGTCTCCCCCTCCAGTGGTGTGGGACACTGGGAAGCCCACCCCCAGTGTCCCGAACATGCGTCTCCCCCGTTCAGCATTGTGGGACACTGGGAAGCCCACTTTCAGTGTCCCGAGATGTTTTCTTTCCCTGTAAATAAGAAAACCATCCCCAACTAGTTTTTTTTTCTAACCTGAAAATAAGAAAATGGTCCCTCGTCATCCCTTGCTTTCTTCCTCCCCCAACTCCGACCCTCCCACTGAGTTCCTGCCACCCCACCCTCACCTTATACTTACCTTCTGGGGTCATCTGCTATCATCTTCTGTGGACCAGGACACATCTGCACTCTTCAAAGCTGAGCCACAAACTGAGGAATCAAGGTAAGTGCCACGTGATGACTGTCAATGGCATTTTCAACTTATGTTGATATCTCAGCCATTTGAAGGTCTTTTTGCACCAAATTTTCAACATGGGGTTTTTGGGACCCTTCCTCATGAACACTGCCACTGTCATTTTGTTAATCATAGCCATAAGGTGATTTCACAGACACTGCATGAAATCACCTTTCAGGACTGAGTAACAAAATGACAGTGCCAGTGTTCATTCGGTGGGGTCCCAAAAAGCCTATGTTGAAAATGTGGTGTAAAATTACCTAAAAATGCCTAAGTTACGTGTGGCCATTGAAATTTTCCCATATACGCGTGTAAGTTGGCCAATTTTTGCATATTTTCACTCCAAATTTTCAGCATAGCCATTTTTTCACACCACCTCATGAACAGTTCAGCTGTCATTTCTCACATCCTGACCAAAGCATGTTTAACACCTGTGGAGTGGCGTGGTCATTGCACAAAGTCACCTTTTGGGACAGATTATTGAGATGACTGTGTCTGTGTTTATAAGGCCATGTCCCAAAGAGCTCATGTTGTAAATTTGATGAAAAAAAAATCCAAAAAATTGCCAACTTATGTGCATTCATTGAAATATTTCTGCACACACACGTAACTTTGGCAGTTTGTAACATTTTCACTCCAAATTTTCATCATTGCCATTTTTTCACACCACCTCATGAATAGTGCAGCTGTCATTTTTCAAATCCTGCCAAGAAAGTTTTTTTCACACCTGTGGCACGTAATGGGATTACAGGTGCGCAGAACTACGTTTCAGCAGGGATTTGAACATGTTCTGTACTGGGTACATGCAGTGAGGTGATAAGAAGAAGAAGAAGAATCAGCATTTATACAGCACTTTTCATACACAGTATCCCAAAGCGCTTTACAAGCAATGCTAGACTCGTAGTGAAGTGACTGAATGTGTGGTGGCAGCCATATCACACATCATCACCCACACACAGCCTGGATAATTGCATGAACCGGTTTATGGGAAGGGGAATGTTGGCCAGGACACCGGGAATGTTACCTGCTCTTTGTGAAGAGTGCCCTGGGTTCTTTTACTTCTGCCTGGACACCCACTAGGACAACACCAGGATGGGCAGAAGGGACCTCAGTTTAACGTCTCATCCGAAGGACGGCACACCCCAGCAGTACAGCACCCCCCAATACTGCACTTGGATGCCAGTGATTTTTAGGTGCAAGTCCAAACCCGGTGTGGGACAAGAACCCATGACCTTCTGGTCCAGAGGTGGATGTGCTACCAACTGAGCCACGCTGACACATAAGAAGGCTATGTTCAAAATTTGGGGTCAAATAAGGATACTGTTATGCTCTGTCAATGGAGGGATGGGAGCGCAGGGTCTGAAGGATCCTGCGCTCCCATCATAACAAGGATACTGTTATACTGTCTCAATGGAGGGACTGGAGCTCACCATAACATAAGGATACTGTTATACTATCTCAAAGGAAGATTTGGAAGCTCACACTGCAAAATAAGGATACTATTATGCTATCTGAAACGAAAGGAAATTCATTGCAAAAAATGTCATTAATGCATCAGTTAGGGTTTTTACTAAAGTGACAAAAGCAGGGAAATGAGGTGTTAAGGTTTCCAACCCTAACGTCTGTCCACCCACACCCTGCAGACACTGACAGGCATTTGGGGTGTGCCTTGGGGTTGTCGGTCCTAATGCCCAGCCCATTCCACCCCCATCCCACCCTGCAGATGCTGACTTGGGGTGTGCCTTGGGGTCATCAGCCCTAATGCTCACCCAATTCTCCTATACTTTACCCATCTCAGCTTACTTACTTATGGAATTGGGTGAGCATTAGCGCTGATGACACCAAGGCACACCCACGATGCTTGTCAATGTCTGCAGTGTTGGGGTGGTGGTGTAATGGGCTGAGCATAATACCGACGACCCAAAGGCACACCCCAAACACCTGTCAGTGTCTATAGGGTGGGGGTGGGGTGTTAGGGTTGGAAACCCTAACAACTCATTTCCTTGCTTTTGTCACTTTAGTAAAAACCCTAACTGATGTATTAACAACGTTTTTTGCAATGAATATATATATATATATATATATATATATATGTATGTATATATGTGTATATATATATAAATATATACACACACACACATTTTTTTTTAATTGGTGACTGCAAAGGCACACTGGGTCATGATTCATTTCCTGGTGTATTCCAGGGATGTGTAACAGTATAGAGAGCAGGAATAAAGATTTAGTGCCTTTTATTACAGTAAGTAAACTGTATCAAAATAAACAAAATCATGCTATATGAATGTATAATTAACAGCACAGGGAAGCTAAAACATGAAAACAAAAATATTTAAAATTGTGCGTGAATGCATAACTACAGTAAAGGAAAGATGCACAACACCAGTACAAGTGGTCCATGAACACTGGATTTAGCGATAATCCTGGAGGTAGTTAGGAGTAAGTGTAAATGGGGGTTAAGATGTCATTAAAGCAACCATGCCATGAAAAATGTTTTCCAAAAATTAAAAAATCTAGTTTCAGCAACAATTAAGAACAATATTAGCATAGCTGTCAAATACACTTATCTAGGAACCTCCTATGCTGTGTGCCTTGGGTATTTTGTTTCAATCCTAACCCTTGTCAGGTCTACAATCCTACTTCTATACAAAATGTAGCACCCATCCTTTTTTTCTTGAGAAAAAAAATAATTAAACCATTTATTAAATATACAAATGCTGATGGAATTAGAAAATTGTACCACTCAATGAAACTGGAAGATGCCTGGAATCTTTTACAGTGAAAAAGGTATGGTCAAATGTTTTGCCTAATTTTGTTGCACTGCTACTTTAAGGGGGATTTCAGAGAGAGAAGAAGAAGCGTATGGGACAGGGAGATTTTTCCAGGTGAATAGAAGACGTACAGAGTATGCAGTTTGACCAGCAGATGTCAGGCAGCACAAGATGAAGAAGGCATGGGAGTCAGAGTAGGTGTAGTGAATAGGTGGAGGGGAGAGAGTGGAGGCCAGAGAGGATGGTGGAGCCAGGAGTACGATACAAGGTACAAAGCCAGCCTGTCAGTGCACAGTAAGGCTACCTCTTGAGACCCTGGCATCCCAGGTTTATGAAAGAGGGCAGGTACACTGGTGCAGCCTGTCCAGCTGCTCCTGAGTAGCAGGAACGTCCATTTAGCTTTGTTCCTGTCTAGCATTTGTATTCAGCCTTTTTAGTTAGCCTTTTGTCAGTTAAGCATCTTTAGCACAACTATGGCTTTGAAGTGAGCAAGTCGGGGCAGTTTAGGGTTTGTTATTTTTAGACAGGTCCTAGTCCATCTGTGTCCGTCTTGATGCTGTAATGTTTGGTGCTAAAATTGATCACCATTAGTTTTCTGATTTCCAAGTCGTTTATATTCCTACTGTGATAAAGCTCTTGAATTAAATCTGACTGTGTTAGTGGGCCACCTCAGCGGGAGGGGCTTTTGTCACAAAGATGAAGTCAATGGATGGACTGGAGTGTATCCGCAGTAGCAGGATTCACACTAACTTGAAGTTTGTCTCACTTCACTGCATGCTTTGCTGCTTACTGCCCTACATTGGGCTTTTTATACATTTCTCCCTTAATTTTCCCAGTGTATGAAGGTGAGTTAGTGAACTGTTCCCATGCTGTGCATGTATTAACTGATGGCAGCTGAGGGAATTTGGCTGCTCGTTGTGGTGGCGAAGGTATTTACACAGAGCATGTGTAGGGATTCTTCAGCTTTAACCCATTTGATCTGGCCAGCAGCCATACAGTGAACGTGGTCCATGGTGGTGGTTTTGTGGATAAGTGAAGGATACAGTGAGAGAGTGTCCTTGTTCTGCCTTCATTGTGGGAGCCTACTGTGAGAGGGCAGCGTGTTTCAGGGCATCAAGTGGATATAGGCCCTTCCACTTCGTTTCATCCTGGGAACTTGTAAGCTGGTGAGTGACAGTCCAGCTGAACAGGTACTATACAATAAATTCTCTGCCCAATTTCTGCATTTTATTCTATTTATAGACTGTTATTGACTGCTTTGTGCATTTCACTCCATTTTATAGACTGTCATTGCCTGCTCTGAGCAGGGTGGATTCACTAGAGGTGTGTGTTTGAATTTAGAAGGGTAGGACTCTGAAGCTAGCAGGTATGCTTCATTGAGACACTGCTGACCAGCAACGTGTAAGTGACCAAACCAACACAACCAACAATGTTACCACAGGTCCTAGGCAATATCAACCAAGAAACTTCTACAGAAGAAAAAGAAGACCAAGAGCCCATCATCTTCATCTCTTACCTTCTTACCAAAGGAACTACAGGATGCCCTGGATAGTAGGGTGGGTGGGAAATCCCTATGAATTAGCAATCACAGGATGCCCTGGGCAGTAGGGTGGATGGAAAAATCCCTATAAATTAGCAATCACAGGATGCCCTGGGCAGTAGGGTGGATGGAAAAATCCCTATAAATTAGCAATCACAGGATGCCCTGGGCAGTAGGGTGGGTGGGAAATCCCTATAAATTAGCGGTAACTAGATGCCCTGGGTAGTAGGGTGGTTGGGAAATCCCTATAAATTAGCAGTCACTAGATGCCCTGGGTAGTAGGTGGGTGGGAAATCCTTATGAATTAGGAATTACATGATGCTCTGGGATAGAGTGAGTGGGAAATCCCTATAACTTAGGAATTAAAGGAAGCCTTGGGTAATCAGTTGGGTGGGAAATGCCTATACATTTGGAATGACAGGATGCCCTGGGTAGTAAGGTGGGTAGAAATCCCTATAAATTACAAATTACAGGATGTCCTGCATAGTAGAGAGGGTGGGGAATGCTTATCAGTTAGGAATTACAGGATAGCCTGTCTGCTAGGGTGAGTAAGAAATCCCTATAAACTAGGAATGCAAGGATGCCTTGAGTTGTAGGTTGGGTGGGATATCCCTATAAATTAGGAATTATAGGATGCCCTGGGCAGTAAGGTGGCTGGGAAATCCCTATAAATTATAGGATGCCCTGGGTGATAGGGAGGATGGAAATCCCTATAAATTAGAACATGTTAGCTGTCCAATGGCTACGTGAATACATAGACAATGGTGGCAGAAAAAGGCTTGTTGGCCCATCCAGTCTGCCCACCCCTCACAACTACTCTACACTGGCCTGGTTCAAACTCTTTCTGTTGCCCACTGACATGGTGACCCTAGTGTATGCCTTCGTCACATCTAGACTGGATTACTGCAATGCTCTTTAACTAGGGCTCACCTCCAGGCTGGTGCATCACCTGCAGTTTGTGCAGAATGCGGCAGCCTGGTTGATTGCTGGGATTACCTGGTCTCAGCATATCACACCCATGCTTCATAAACTGCACTGGCTGCCAGTTTGGTGGGGTATCAGCTTCAAGGTGTGTTTGTTAACTATAAGGCCTTGCATGGTCCGGACCCGGGGATACCTGAAAGACCTCCTGGTCCCATACCCTCCCAACCAGTCTCTCCAGTCTTGGGAGGTGGGTTTTACCTCTATCTAGAGATCTGTCTGCCTTGCCTAGTGGCCATCCCACCCTTTTGTTTTGACCCCACCTTTTCTAACTAATGCCATGTACCTGCCCCATCCACGCTCGAAGTTGTTCACTGATTGGTCCGTACCCCTTCCTCCAGCAGCTTGTTCCACGTTTCCACCGCTCTTTCTATGAAAATCTGCTTAATGACATTCCTTCTGAATCTCTCCCCACAAGTTTCAGTGAGTTCCCCCTTATCCTGTGTTTGAGCTCAAGAAGAAAGGTTCCTTGGCATCCACCCTCTTTATCCAGTGCAAGTACAAAGTTGTACGCTTCAATCATGTCACCCCTTTCACTTCTTTTCTTAAGAGAATCACACTCCCAGTTTGGGAGCAGACTGAAGAGCCAGTCAGTGGGTGGGGGGACTGAGGAGATGCTGCTGTGTGGCCATGCTTATAGCCAGGGAGGGATGGGCACCTGGTTTTGCTGCACTAGCAGCCTCTGTGGTGGGCCAGGGGGCTTACCTCCTCCACTGTAGGGGCACGTTATGTGTGGGTGTGAACTGCAGGGGCCAGGGAGCTTACCTCTGCTGCAGGGACATACTACATGTGGGTGTGACCTGAGGGGGCCAGGGGGGCTTACCTTCTCTGCAGGGGCATACTACATGTGGGTGTGACCTGCAGGGGAAGTGGAGACACTGCTGCGTAGCTGCATTAATAGCCAGGGAGGGAAAGGCACCTGGTTTCTCTGCACTAGCAGCCCCTTCAGTGGGCCGGGGGGGGTGCTGTGGAGACATTACTGTGTGGCTGTGTTCACAGCTAGGGAGGGATGGGCACCTGGTTTCCTTGCAGTAGCAGCCGCTGCAGTGGGATGGGTGGGACTGTGGAGACATTGCTGCATGGCTGTGTTCACAGCTAGGGAGGGATGGGCACCTGGTTTCCTTGCAGTAGCAGCCCCTTCAGTGGGCCGGGGGGGGCTGTGGAGACATTGTTGCATGGCTGTGTTCACAGCCAGGGAGGGATGGGCACCTGGTTTCCTTGCAGTAGCAGCCGCTGCAGTGAGATGGTTGGGGCTGAGGAGGTGCTGCTTCATGGCTGCATTCACAGATGGGGAGGGATGGGTACCTGGTTTCACTGCACTAGCAGCACCTGTGGTGGGCCAGGGAGCTTACCTCCACCGCAGGTGCATACTAGGCAAGGCAGGGCAAATTTTATTTATACAGCTCCCAATCCTCGAGGCTCTGGGCGCCTTACAGAGAAATACATTAAAACAGGCAATAAAATAATTAAAATAAGAATATATTACTATGATTATAAATCAATAAAATATAAATCCAATTAAAACTAAAAAGATTTCAAGATACTATAATCAGGGACTGAACAAAAACATGATCTCATTCAGCAATCATTAAAACAAGGCTAATGAGGAGGGCCTTCAGCCTCCACTTAAACAGCTCTACCAAGGGGGTCTCCCGGACTGCAGATGGGAGCTAGTTCCACAGGGTTGGTCCAAAATGCTGAAAGCACGCTCTCCCAAGGTCCTGAGTAGAACCCTGGGAACATCCAGGAGGTCCCTCGAAGAGGGGCAGAGGTCACCGGTGTCAGGAGCTCTAACAGATAGCCAGGGCCCAGTACATATAGGGCCTTAAAGGTGAGAAGACCCACCTTGAAAAGGATCCTCCACCTGACCAGCAGCCAGTGAAGGGCACGCAGAACCAGGATTACATGACTGGACCTTGAAAGATCCATCAGCAACTGGGTTGCTGTGTTCTGCACCAGCTGTAGTTGACAGAGGGTCCCTCCCATGACCCCGAAGTACAGAGCATTACAGTAGTTGAGCCTGGTGGAAACAAAGGCATGTACTAGCATCAGCAGGTCCTCGGGCAGAACGAGGGGCTTAATCCAGACAATGTTCTGCAGATGGTAAAAACCACTGCTGACTACAGATGACACCTGATCTTCAAAGTCAGTCTGCCATCAAGGATCATGCCCAGATTTCGCAACCTCAGGGAAGCCATCAATGGGGTCGAACCCAGTACAAAACCACAGGCAGCTCCGGGAGGCAATCCATCACGCCTGTATCCAGGCTCAATCACCAGCACTTCCGTCTTGGCTGGGTTGAGTTTCAGCCAGCTGGAAGCCATCCAGTTATTGAGTTTAGCCAGACAGTTGTTAAGCACATTAACAGCTCCAGATGTTCTGGGAGCAAATGACAAATACAGCTGAGCTTACTACATCTGGGTGTGACCTGCGGGGGGCACTGCATGGCATCGGGTTGCTGAGGAGAGGGGCAAGGTGGAAAAACCAATAAAAATCTGTAAGCACCTGCTAGCCCACTGTGCTGAGGGTTGAGATGCTGAACGCCACAGTCACACCTCGATCCATGCCAGTTACCTGAATTCAGAAGTGGACTCAGGTAGGTGGGGATTGGTCGGGGGGGGTAAGGATCAAGCTTCCGAGGGACTGCAGAGCTATCCTCTCCCGAGAAGAGAGGGTTTGCTTGGTCAGCCTCTGACTGCCACCAGGTGGAAGACTGATGGCAGTGCAGGTTAGGGCTGCATGAAAGGGAGGGGCTGTGGCCTGGTGATGTGTGCTTGCCTCCACATGCATGCCTCACATTGGCTGCAGTGGGGAACAGGGAGTAAGGTGGAAAAGGAGCTGTGGCTTAATGAAGCCCTGCACATCCACACACGGACCCATGCTGTTGCCCAGAATCACTGCAGTCTGAACTGGATGTGTTTCATGGTGGGAGTATGGGTCTATGATCCCGCCAGAGGGGGGAATCCATAGAGGTGCCTGACCAAAGGCAGGCCCTATCAGAAGCATGTGCTAGTCCGTGGGGATCAGAACATGGCTGATAAGCTGCCCCAGGTGTCCCACAGGGAGAACAACCTATATGAAAAATCTGTGAACACTGTCCACCATTAATGACAGCACTAGTTCCCTCAGATCTCACCCCATGTGGATCTCCACTGGTGTGATGGGGGCTGGGGAGTGGTGGATGGGGTTGAGGAACTGGAGAATTGCCTGAAGCAGGCATGTGGCAGTGTCCAGGCGGGGGGCATAAAGCTCTGTTAAAAAAATTAAAACAAGTTTGAAATGCGTACTAGTTGGGCCCTGCAGATGAAGCAGTGGTGGTGGTGGAGGGGACTGACATGATTGACCTAGTGTCTCTTCCAACCTTAAAGAAAAACTACTCCCTCATATCTTGTGAAGTTTATTTGTTTCCATATCAACAGATGACTCTTTATCTGTAGCTGTTAGGGATATAACTGATTGCTTTAGTTTATTTTCACTGTTCATACCAGTCCCTGTAACTATCCCGGGGGTCTCCATTTTCTGGTTGTTGGAATCTTATTGACTCTAAGAGTTGCATTAGCATATGAGAACATGGCATGTCAGCACCCTTTAGACTCCACAGTATGCCTGTCTGCTTAATTAGATTTCAACAAAACAAGTTGCAGCAAGTTGTGAAACACCATATTTACTTTCAGTTAGCTTTGCAAACTGTCTGAGTTGTAATACAGTTGTAAATTGCTTTTAGTTTGTGTGTTTCGACAAAGTTTTTCAGGATATTTGTACTTTCAGCATAGAGATACATGTATAAATGAATGATAGGACATCATATTCTCATATACTAATGTAGTTCTCAGGGACAATGAGATTTCAACAACCATAAAATGGAGACCCTCAGGATAACTACAAGGAACTAGCATGAACAGTGAAAACAAACTAAAGCGAGCACGTATATCCCCATCAGCTACTAGAAAGGTTATCTGTTAACAAGGAAACAAAATGTACAAGATATGAGGGTACAGTTTTCTTTTGTGCTGGGCCTCAGCAGCATTTAATGCTATGAGACATACCAGCAGTTGTAGTTTTCTAGGAAGTGTTACCGGTACGTGTTGTGGAGTCTAGTTTTATGGCAAGCAAAACCGCCAGTTATCAAAATGTGCCTGCGGCCAACTGATCTGCCTGTTGCTCCCAAGCATACTGATTCCCATGGGAAGTGCACTCTTTTTGACCCTCCCAGCCCCTAGTAAATGCTGTGCACTGTACAGTAATGTTGTTCTCTTTTATGAGTGGATATAACGTGAGTATAACATTCAATCGCAAATCACACTACCTTAGTCAGCAGGTGCTGGTTTTTCTGCAAAGCAGCACAGGCACATAGGAACCAGCAGTCTCCCAGAATCCCCTGCTTCACCTGTCCTTCATGTGGGTTATCTGGAAATAGCCGAGGGGATGCACAGATTTCCTGTTAGAGGGAGGAATAACACTGTGAAACAAAGTAAAACAACAGCTCAGTACTGCTCAATCACATCAAAGAGATTGCAGCATGCATGAAGCCAATGTGCACCCTCGGGGCAAAAGTTGAAAGCTGCCCAAAAATTACACCCCCGTCCCTTAGTCAGTGGGGCCTGAGTGATGCACACGCTTTGCAACTGTATCTGAAAGAAGGAAAAAGAACACATTTTTTTAGCTTCTGTGCTATTGAATGCTATGCTGTCGATACATTTTTGACCCACTATGTTCCAGTTTTAACCCACTTTTTGCATTTTTTTTTTTTTTTTTTTGTCACACCAGCAGGTCCAATTTCACACAAGTTTTGAGACAGCAATGCAGCAAAGGGGGATCTAATGGAATTATTTTACGATCCAGGCCCCTTTGTTGCTGCCTGTTTAAAAATGTTATTTTTAATGAAATAATTCTGAAAATATCACTACTAAGCAAGCAGTCTGCCACATGAAAGTTCTATACTGACTGTACCATGAATATTCAGTAACACAGTACTTGTGGGACATTCAGTCAAAAGCACAGAACATCTGTTTCATTAACTCCTTGATCAAATAATTCCCTTGTAACTCATAGTTTCCAACCATTAATTCCATATTTAGTTTCCCATGTGAGCAAACTGGACCTTTTACTAGCTACGCACTGGATCAGATAAAAAACATTACAAATTACAGGCAAAGGCAGAGTGCCGTCCACAAGGACCCAGCACTCTTATACCAGTTTGTTCTGTGATACCTTACAGGATACTGCAGAAGCTCGATGTTCATACTAACTAAGGTTCATACTAAGGTTCGACAGGAGCTAGAAGGCAAATGCCCATGTATGCTCCTATAGTCCATATCAGTAATAATTTAGACAGCCACCCCCTAATATATAAGCAACCAAATTATTTTTGAATTCATTTTTATTTGTGCTAATCACCACCTCAAGTGGTAAACTATTCCATGCATTCACCACTCTCTGTGTAAAAGTACTTTCGGTTGATATGTGCAAATTTTGCTCCCCTAATTTGCAGTGTGTGTCCTCTTGTTTCTATATCGTAGCAACCAGGAGAAGTAGTGCTGAAACTGCAGGTGAGAGCTGCAACGGAACAAGAAGAACTTCAAGCAAAACTTTTTGGGCAGTGTCAAACTTCTTAGGCAGTGACTATTAAACTAACTATTGTTTGCCTACGACTGTGGAGGGTCGGGACAACTGTTAGCTGGGGCTGTAATTACCACAAAGGCCCGTGCCACCACGATTGCCTTTATTCCCTCACACGGAGCATCGTAGCAACCAGGAGAAGTAGTGCTGAAACTGCAGGTGAGAGTTGCAAAGGAACAACGAGTAGAACTTCAAGCAAAACTTTTTGGGCAGTGTCAAACTTCTTGGACAGTGACTGTTAAACTAAGTATTGTTTGCCTATGACTGTGGAGGGTCGGGACAACTGTTGACAGCTGGGGCTGTAATTACCACAAAAGCCCATGCCACCCACAGGCGCAAGCACCGTGGTGCGAGCGTCGTGAGTGGTGCTCAAGATTCAGTGGGTTTGGGTAAGAGAGTTTTAAAAGTGTTGCAACAAAACTTTGTAATTATGCATTTACTACATGTGATAGGGGGATGAGTATTGATGGGAATGTTTTTGATTCATTTTCAAACCTCTGAAACTAACTGTAATAATATAAGCAAAGCTGTGGTGCTTATGACCTTGGGGGGACAAGTACAAGATCACCAACATATGTTTAAGAGGCGTAATATGTTTACAAATTTAGTGAAATTACGATTAAGACCCTTAAAACTTAAAAAAGGAACGTCTGATTTGGTGAACTGTAGAACTATGAGCTTATTTTGTTTTGCTTTACTGACACAGTGTGGAGATGTGGAAAAAAATCCAGGGCCCAAACAACAAGAAGGGATAATGATTACCCACGAAAATGCTAGAAGTCTTCTACACAAAATAGACGACTACAGGGTCTGGGTTACTGGAATGTCTCACGACATCTTGGCCATTTCTGAGACTTGGCTCCATTCTGGTATTTCTAATGAGGAGGTAAATTTAGCAGGTTATAGATTAATAAGGCAGGATAGAGGGAAAAGGGGTGGGGGGGTATTGTTTTACATAAAAAATATTTTAGGCCCATACCAGCCACTATTAGCTAAAAATGTGGAAAGGACTGACTGTTTGGTTATAGAGTTACTAAAACCAAAATTAATAGTGGGAGTTTTCTATGCTCCTCCTAAGATTAAAACAAGCACATTTGATGTCTTGGTTGACATTTTAGTGGAAACGCTAAAAGATCAGTGTGTGTTGTTAACCAGGGATTTCAATGCAGACTAGGGACATACCAGAGGAAATAAACTTAAAACAAGTCTGGAAGTATTGGGACTTCAACAATTAATTCATCAACCAACAAGAAGTCTTAATAATAGAACTACTGGTTCTATACTGGACTTGTTTTTTGTTTCACAAGATTTGAAGGTTGAGGGCTGCAAAGTCCTTCCTTTAAATCTGGGGGATCATAACCAAATTCAGTGTGTTTTATCTTTACAAAAAATTTGGGGAAGTGGAAATCATGATTTTTGAGTACGTGATCTGAGAAGATTTAATGTAGCATCCTTTAGGGATAGTCTTAGAAATTTTGATTGGTCAAGAGTATTTTTGATTCCTGATTTAAACTTGGCTATTCAAGAATTTACGGATTCTTTCTTGGATACTGTCCAAATTCATGCCCCAAAAATAAAAAAGAGTAATAACTTTAAAAACTTACCATGGCTTAGTGAGAAATTGAAAATCCAACTACGCATTAGGAATAGAATATGGAAAAAAGCCAAGAGAACAAGATTAGTGGAAGATTGGGATTCCTTTAAATGTTGGAATAAATGTAAACGAATGGTAGCTTTAGCCAAAAAAAGATTTTATCAGAACTCTTTTGGTAAGATGCAAGATCCAAACAAATTCTGGAAGAATATTTCTGACCTACAAAATCCGGCAAAGTCCAAAAATCCTATTAATCTAGTACTGGGAGAAAAGCTGATAGATAATCCTTTGGAGGTAGCTGATCTGCTAAACCACTACTTTAAGAATTTACCAGACTTTACAATACCAAAACTAGGAATGGCTGATTTCGAACATACACACTCTGTTACTTCTACAGTTAATAATAAGGGATTTAAACTTAAAAAGATTGAAGTACAGGACGTAGCTAAAGAACTAACAAATTTGAAAGTATCCAAGAGAGCAGGGATAGATGATTCTTGAAGTCAGGGTCTGACATAATAGCCCCAATAAGTACATATTTCTATAACTGGAGTATACAATCTTCCTCTGTACCTGAACAGTGGAAAACAGGAGAAATTGTTCCCATAGATAAGGGTGGAGATCATACAGCTCCCTCTAACTACAGACCAATCACCTTGCTCCCGATTTGATCAAAGATTTTGGAAAAGCTAATAAATTATCAGCTTGGCCACTATCTTGATCAAGAAGGGATATTAACCAAGTACCAATATGGGTTTTGAGAGGGTAGGTCCACAAACACCACCCTACTTGATTTTGGTGATGTGGTGGCAACATCACTGAATCAAGGTAAATGTACTGGGGTGGTGTTTGTGGACCTAAGTAAGGCCTTCGATTTGGTACATAATGAAACTCTTTTGTATAGATTGTTGGATATTGGGGTGCAACAAGAGTCTCTGCAATGATTTAGATCCTACTTATCTAATCGTAGGCAAAGGGTGGTCTGTGGTGCTGCTGTCTCAGGTCTCCTGGATCTATATGGAGGTGTACCTCAGGGCTCTATTTTGGGCCCTGTGTTATTTAATATCTATATAAATAGCCTTGTAACTCAAATAACTAGTACTGAAATCAGACTTTACGCAGATTATATTGTACTAATTGCATCTGCAGATGGCCCTGGAGACCTGAGACAGTGGCTCCAAACAGATTTCTTTAATATTGAAAATTGGATGAGAGACTCAGGTCTTTTAAGGAGTATTGGAAAGACGCAGAGTATGATCTTTTCTGTGGGATCACATGTAAAAAAGGACTTTGCAGATTAAGTTTTTAGATGGGACCAAGGTTCAGACAGTTTCCTAGTTATAAATACCTGGGAGTTCTTGTTGTTCACCAGTTTTCTTTTTCTTAACACATCTCATTACGGATAAAAAAGGTGAATCAAAGATCGGGAGCCTTAAGAAGGATGTCAGGACGCCTGACTAGGGAATTTAAAACTAGATTAGTAAAACAACTAGTGCTGCCCGTACTCGATTATGGATTTCCATTGTATATGCATTCCTACCAGAAGTCATTGGGTAAAACAGATCAGATCTACTACAGAATGGGGAATTACATATTACAGAATAAATACCGGGCTTATCGATGTTTGGTTTATCAAGAACTTGATTGGCTACAACCGATAGCACGAAGAAAGCATTTATGGTCAGTGGTATGTCATGGTTTAATTTATTCTAAGAGTAAAACATTACATCCACTAAATCACCTAGTATGTTTGAACTTAAATTTAACATATTCAGATAGGTTAAGGAAAACATCTAGGAAATTGCCTATGACCCGAATTACAAATCAGACGGGGGATATAATTCTCCAGAATAGTCTAGCAAAAACTTGGAATGAATTACTGTTTCAAATTACTGAGATTTCCGATTTGCACATATTTAAACTTAAATTGCATGATTACTTGAATGTTTGTTGTAACTGTTTTTAGTCCATATGTAGTTCTTTGCTTTGTATGTACTTATTTATTGTCTTGTTGTTATTATAATCATGTGCCACTTGTAAATGGGAATTTAATTCTCCAACATATCAACCTGTATAAAAATAAACTTTTAAACAAACAAACAATATACCCTTCCTTCTATATAATATTTAAATCACTAATGAGTATAGGATCCTGCATGATATCCTACATAAGTAAAACATCCCCACGTATGTGTCTTGTAGTAAGACACATTAGATTTAAAAAACCCAGTCAGTCATTCTAAATAACTTAATTCCTCCATCCCTTTTGTGATCTTAGTAAATCTTGGACTTTCTCTATATGTAATTCAAAAGTAATGACTCCAATCTGACACATTAAACTGCAGTCTCACTCAAAGCGCTGGATCCTGACAGAGTATGTTGTACTCTTGCACTAGAAAGTAGACAAAAGTCTGTGTCCCATTTCCCTGGGAGCCTCGCTTTCAGCCTGGTCATTGCCCCATCACAGTAATGTAGGTTCTACTCCTTGGACTTTCCTGCATCAGGGAAACTTGGTGAAAAGTTAGCTGCTCTCAGACAGTAGATAGTATGTAATTAATTAGCCAGGACAAGGTGTGCATTATAGGATTTCACTGCATGTCACAAGGGTGTAGTAAGGCATGAGGCCAAAGGCAGTGTCCTTATGCCCCTGGGAAGTGCATTAAAATCCTACAATGCACTCCCTGGTGGGGCTTAGTACACTTATAAGCTGGCTCTAGGTAGTTTTTGGGGAGGAAAATAAGATTCGCACCTGAGCACGTACTTAAGAGATTTAATGCATAGTCAGTTGATGCCTCTCAACCAACGATATTTCTAGATAGTTTTGTTGCCATTTTATAAGATACATCTCTGTTTTTATTGTGTTTATAAACTGTTTTTATTATTTTGTTTCATTTTCACTCTGATGGCTATAATTACATTTCCTCGGTGTTTCTTTTCCTTGTGACCCATCTGGAAACAAATTGTTTTCAGCCAAGTATGCTTCTCCTTGGATATAATACTTCTTAAACAAATATATTAAATAGCCCAGAACTCCTGGGCAGCAACACAGAAAGGGTTAAATGGTCCGTAAATGGTAAATGCTTAACAGGCCAAATGCAGGTCTTCCATTTTAATCAGGTCGGTAACATTTTCTATTAACAGGCCCTACCGGCTAGTATTAGAGGAAGTAAACATTTAAGTAAGTACACCAGATAAGCCACTGGAATGTCTATGAGGCAATGGATTTTGTCATTTGCTGGTCCAGCCAGTCAGTGGCTCCAATATTTTACTTTGATCCCAGTGCCCGGAGGGTGGATTTTCCTCAGTTCTACATTTTAGAACTGGGACGGTTTGAGAGGACTCTGTTTCTTTCCTTAAACTGGTTCTGACTGGTCATCCCACTGATCACCAGGGACCATTGCACTGGGGTATAGGTACACTGCTGTTTATTCAATGCATTACAGCCGAACACCCCCAAAGTGGGGGCTGAAGTTACATACAAATTGATAAATTATTCACACCATAAAATATACATTAAACAAACACTATAAACGTTAACAAATGTACTATATACAAAGAAACATGCTTATTCCTTTACAACATGCACATAAGTAATCATTAAACATCCATTCATGTTTTCACACTCATTTAAACCAAACACATTAACTAAACTATCTTGTTCATCAAAAAACCACATAAAAAAGGATGATTCATATTTCTTTGTTCTAAACATTGGTTTTCTCCATCTAACCTGCTTCCTTAAAACCATACACTGCCACATCTTTTGGTGGTAATAAGGGGTACTGTTCGTATCGGGGATCACAAATTTCCACAAACGGTTTCCTTGCAGTTCCTTTTCCCCTTTCATCTAATCTTGCTAAATTTTAAGGCTTTCTCATATGAGACCTTGGTTCCTAGGATTATTCGTCAAGCTCTTTTTTTGTATCCTTTCTAATTCTTTACTTTTTGCTTTTGTAAGTCCTGCATGCCATACTGTGGAACCATATTCAAGTATTGGTCTAACCACGGTACAATAAAAATATACCAACTCATCCTAACACTGGCCCTTTTTAACATAGTTAAAAAATATACACTTACATTTCCCTTTTTCAACATCCCTTCCATGTGTTCTTTCCATCCAATATCTTGTTGAAAAAAAATTCCCAAGTATTTTACAATTTAAGCTATCTTGACCTTAGTTCTTCCAAAAGATGAGGAAGGGGCTAATTTTTTTGTTTTTCCAAATCTAATTTTGTGGGTTTTTTCAGAGTGTATCTGCATAAAATTTGTTTTCAACCAATCTTCATTTTTTTAGGTTATTCTGCATAACATTCTGTCCTACTTCACTGAACCTATCAAATACTGTGGTATCATCTACATATATAATGCAGAGTCCATCAGGTTTCAAATCATTTATCATTATTGAGAACAGCAATAGTACTAACTTTGTTCCTTGCGGCACTCCCCCATACATATACTCTCTCTCTGATTTAACTTCCTCTTTTTCAATCCACTGACACCTACACTCCAGAAAATCAACCACCTTACAATACAAACTGAAATGCCTAGCTTCTGGAGAACAACAATCCCCACTCCACTGCTGGTAACGTGCCTTGATTCAAATAACAGAATCAATGAAAAAGCAAGTCCAGCATCAGAACAACAGGTGAAATAAAAAGCTTCATTCAAAATACAACCAGAGCACCATTCAGCTTGGTGTGAAAAAAGTGAACCCTCTACTGGTTTCACTCAGAGAAGCATCATCAGAAGGATCTCCTCCTGATGATGCTTCTCTATGCAAAACCGGTAGAGGGTTCACTTTTTTCATCGAGCTGAATGGTGCTCTGGCTGTATTTTGAATAATGTCTTATTTCACCTGATGTTGTGGTGCTGGGCTTGCTTTTTCATTAATGCCTAGCTTCTGTAATTTCCCCACAAGAGTTTTATGATCTCTCTTTATTTTATTTATTTTTTTAACCTGGAGAGAGACACAGACTATGCTGAAAGCTTGTTTACAGTTAAACGACTTGCTTAGGGTCACACAGTATGTAAGAGGGAGCTATGGGATTCAAACCCAGGTCCCCCGGTTTGCAGCTCAGAGCCTTAAACCACTGTGCTACACTTCCTCCAAATCTAACAAATCAAAAGCCTTTCTGTTATTTACTAATACCGCTCTCACCATTTCTCCCTCTTCCAAAGATGTCATACATCATTCTAGAAAATTTAACATTGCTATTAAGGAGCATTAAGCATTAAGGAAGGCAGCAGCTCCTGGGAAACAAGGGCACAGGCCACCCACATTCACACACCACCTACCAAATAACCACAGAACAGCTTCTAGGGAACACAGGCACAGCCTCCCACATCCACACACACCATCTGCCAAATAACCAGGCCACCTACATTCACACACCACCTGCTTACAATTACGGAGCAATGACCACAGAGCAGCAACCACACAGCACAGGGATTTATTTAATTCAAAAAATTGATTGGCGTTTTGCTCATAAAAGTTCTAAATATTTGTGAAAATGCTTAGCTGTTGCCTCACTGTGTTTAACAAACATAGCACTTCTAGAAAATCTATATAAATACTTTCTGTACAGTTAGTATAGTCCCAAGAAAAAAACTGCTAATCAATTATTTAAAACCCTGCAGCAGCTCCTGGGGAACAAGGGCCCAGGTCATTTACATTCACATACCACCTGCTTACAACTGGTTTTACTATTGTGCTGCGACACCTTTCCCGATGACATCCCTGACAGCGACAGAAACAATGCCGAGTGCCTGCATTGTTCTGTCGGGGATGTCTCCGTGTTTTCTTTGGGAAGCTGCATCTTGCCTGTGAATTGGAGTAGTCTCGGGAAGGGGACACAACACTGGGAGATGCACCGCTGGTGTCCACAGGGATCAGCAGAGCGACCCTACAGTTTTGGGTGAAATCTGTCACTGTGCTGGTCTTCGTGGTCATGGTGTTGCTCTATGGTTGCATACTCTTAGAACCACAGAGCAGCTCCTGGGAAACAAGGGCACAGGCCACCTAAATTCGCACACCATCTGCTTACAACCATGGAGCAATGACCACAGAGCAGATGCTGGGGAACAAAGGCACAAGCCCTCTGCATTCACAAACCTCCTGCCAACTGACCACAGGGCAACAACCACACATTACCTACTTACAACCACAGACAAATGACCACAGAACAGCTCTTGGGAACGGGGCTCCATGGGACAATGACCACAGAGCAACTGCTGGGGTAGAAGGGCACATACCACCTACATTCACACACCACCTGCTTACAACTACATAGCAGTGACCTTGGTTAAACAACCTTGGAGCAGCAACCATGGAGCAGTGACCGTGGAGCAATGACCATGGAACAATGACAACAGAGCAACAACCATCTAACAGTGACCGTACAGGAATGACCATAGATTAGTGACCTTGGAGCAACGACCATGGAGCAGCCACCTTGGACCAATGACCATGGAGCAATGGCCACAGGACAACAACCATGGAGCAGTGACCTCGGAGCAATGGCACTGGAGCAGTGACCATGGAACAGAGACCTTAGTTAGGTGACCTTGGAGCACTAATCTTAGACCAGCATTGGAGTAATGAAACTGAAGCAGCGACCAAGCAGCAATGACTATGAAGAAGCAACCTTGGGGCAATGACCATAAATCAGCAACCATGGAGCAGTAACCATGGATCAGTGACCTTGGAACAATAACTATAGACCAATGACCATGGAGCAGTAGCCTCAGAACAGTGACCTTG
Organism: Neoceratodus forsteri; assembly: GCA_016271365.2. NCBI lineage: Eukaryota > Metazoa > Chordata > Ceratodontiformes > Ceratodontidae > Neoceratodus > Neoceratodus forsteri. The sequence goes on from CM028137.1 coordinate 960,275,548, forward strand.
AAGCAATGACCATAGATCAGTGACCATGCAACAGCAACCATGGAGCAGTGACCTCTGAGCCATAAGCATAGACCAGTGACCATGGAGCAGCAACCACAGAACAGTGACTTCAGAGCAAAGACCATAGAGCAGCTCCTGAGAAATTAGGGCACAGGCCACCCACAGTCATACACCACCTGTTGATCAACCTTGGAGCAGAGATACCGAGCAGTGACCATGAAGTAATGACTACATAGCAGCTCCTAGGCAACAAGAAAACAGGTCACTCACATTCACACCCGACCTGCTGACTAACCTTGGAGTAGAGACTACAGAGCACTGTCCATGGAGCAGCAACCACACAGCAGCTCCTAGGGAACAAGAGAACAGGCCACCTGCATCTACACACACCTTGCCAACCAACCTTGGAGCAGTGACCACAGAACGGTCACCACAGAGCAACAACCACAAAGCAGTGATGGGGAACAAGGCATATGCTACCTGCATTCACCTGCTGACCACAGAGCAGTTACCATGGGTTTATCTGAAAGAGGGAGAAACAGGGACCTTCCCCCTGGGCTGGAGTACTCAGTAACACATCCACCTTCTCCACAGCATTTTCTGATCTCAAAGAGCATACGGAATACTCTTTATTGGTGAGAGCTACCACGTACTCTGCACAAATGTGGCCACAATACTCTAAACTTCACAGACTGGATTTTCCCCTGAATTCTTTGTCACTGATAAGAACTTTTCTCCTTTTACATTTGCTAGGCACTAAGTTAGCCCATTATGTTGGCCTCAGCCTGGGCAGCTTGGGCATCCAGCTCAAGTTTGAAGAGCCCTTATCACCTTCAGTTCTGCTATTTAAATGTACTAGAGAACATATTCTCAACTTTAATTTGTCCTGTAAAATATGGTTAAGTATGCTACAGTATCTTAGTACAAAACATGGCCAAGTACTGCAAAGTGTGGTTACATACTGCAAAGTGTGGTTACATACTGCAAAATGTGGTCATCTACAGCTATTGTTAGGGGGGCCAGTGACCATCACATGGTATGGTTCAATTTGGCTACTACATCTAAATCATCCCATTCCAAGGCAAAAATATGGGACTTCAGAGGAGCCGACTTTGATAAGATGGCCAACAGAGTTAAGCTAGCCCTGGCAAAAAGAAACACAGGTGAGGAGGTACAGGCAAAGTGGGCAAGCATTAAGGATACAATACTTGAAGCAACATCCCATTGTGTTAGACAGAAAAGAAGTGCAAAAGAAGAAGGAAACCACTTTGGTTCTCAAATACAGTAGCAGAAAAGGTCAGAGCCAAAAGGCTGGCCTTCAGAAAATATAAGGGAACACAGCGGGATGAAGATAGGGAGGCATACCAAACTGCCCTAAGGGAAGCAGGTAAGGCAGTAAGGCAGGCAAAGTCCCAAACTGAGGAAACACTAGCACGAACAGTAAAAGAAGGTGACAAGACTTTCTATAGATACATTAGTGAAAGGAGAAAGTCCAGAGGGGGTATTGCTAAGCTTAATGGAGAAAAGGGAGCATGTGAGGAGGAGGACCTTGTAAAGGCATCTATCCTAAATAGATACTTTTGCTCAGTATTTACTGAAGAGAAGGTAGGGCAGGGCCCACAGCTCAGCATCATGGACACAGGGGGGAGGGAGGTGAGCACTACCCCTTCACAAAAAGAAAGGGTCCTACAAGAGCTTGCTAAGCTCAGGGTGGATAAGGCAATGGGACCTGATGGCATACATCCCAGGGTACTTAAGGAGCTAAAGGAGGAACTAGCAGAGCCATTAGCAGAATTGTTTAGTGAGTCTCTGAGCACAGGAGAGGTCCCAGAAGACTGGAGAAGGGCTCATGTGATCCCACTCCACAAGAGTGGTAGCAGGAGGAGGCGGGGAACTACAGACCGGTCAGTCTTACCTCAGTAGTGGGCAAGATTATGGAGGCACCCTTAAGGAAAGGATAGTGCAACACCTGGAATCCATAGGGCACAGGATCCAAGACAGCATGGGTTTACAAAGGAAGGTCCTGTCAAACTAATCTCATAGATTTCTTTGACTGGGTAACCAGAGTGGTGGACCAAGGGAGCAGTTGATGTCGCCTACCTTGACTTCAGCAAAGCTTTTACACTGTTCCACATAGAAGATTGATAAATAAGCTAGGTAGGCTCGGGTGGGTCAGAAGTTGGTCAACTGGGTGGCAAACTGGTTGACTGGCAGAAAACAGAGAGTGGTGGTAAAATGGTATACAGTCAGAAGAGATGCAAGTCACAAGTGGGGTACCTCAGGGATCAGTCCTGGGGCCAGTCCTATTCAACATCTTCATTACTGACCTCTGAGATGGACTAGAGGGTAAGGCTTGTCTGTTTGCAGATGACACCAAGATCTGCAACAGAGTAGATGATCCAGATGGGGGCAGAATGAGAAGAGATCTGGATAAGCTAGCAGAATGGTCAGAAGAGTGGTAACTGGGATTTAATGCAAAGAAGTGCAAAATCATGCACATAGGGAAGAGAAACCCTGAAGCCACTTATAGGCTGGGAGGAGTTGCTAGCAGTCACAAAGGAAGAAAGAGACTTGGGCATCATCATCACTGATGACCTAAAATCATCCAAGCAGACCTCTAAAGCAGTAGGTAAGCTAGGGGGGTGTTAGGGTGTATTAGTAGGGGTATCACAAGTCGTAAGAGGGAGGTAATAATCCCTCTGTACAAGACATTGGTTAGGCCCCATCTGGAGTACTGCGTGCAGTATTGGAGGCCACACCTTCACAAGGACATTAACCAAATTGAGGCAGTCCAGAGAAAGGCAACCAAAATGGTGCAGGGACTGCATCAGAAGACATATGAGGACAGATTAACGGAGCTCAATATGTATACCCTTGAGCAAAGGAGGGAGAGAGGTGATATGATCGAGACATTTAAACACCTTAAGGGCATAAACAAGGTGAAAGAGTCTAACATGTTTAAATATAAGAAAAATAGCAGGACAAGAGGACACAGCATGAGATTAGAGGAGGCGATTAAGGGGAATGTGAGGAAATTCTTTTTCACAGAAAGGGTGGTAGATGCATGGAATGGCTTACCACAAGAAGTGGTGGCTATGAATACAGTGCAGGGCTTCAAACAGGCATGGGATAGGCATAAGGGAGCAATACAAATGACTATGAATAGATAGGTCACTGACAGAGCAAAGGCCGATGGCACATTTATAAGGTAGAAAAAGAAATGGGCAGACTGGATGGGCCTTGCGGTCCTTATCTGCCGTCAACTTCTATGTTTCTATGTTTCTATGTCAGTGTTAGACACTGCAAAATGTGGACAAGTACTGCAAAATGTGGTCATGTACTGCAAAACATGGTCTACTACCACAAAATGTGGTCAAGTACAGCTTTGTCAGTGGTAGACAATTCAAAACATGGCAAGGTACTGCAATGTCAGCATTATACACTGCAAAACATTGTCAAGTACTGCCATATATGGTTAAGTTCTACAATGTCTGGACAAAGGCAGCCAAAATCTGCTGCAGACCATATTTTCAACTTTGTTCACATTTAAACATCATTGAAGGTAAAGGCAGACATAGTCCAGTTGCAAGGATTTCAAAATCCTGCCCCTTTTCCCTGGATGCATATTTTTCTTAGCCAAATAAACTCTGATGGTAGATCATGACTCACTGGTCTACCCAGTCTACCAATTTCCTACCCAACTCTGTAAGCAACCTATTATCAGACCAGTTACTGGACTTCATCCGGTGCCACAGTGCCACCCTCCCCTGGCTTTCTACCCCCCCCCTTTGTTTACTAACCTATGTGCTAATTCCATCTATGTTTGAAACTGGTCACTGGTTTGGCTTCTGCTTCCAACTCTGATAATTCCAGGCATCCAACATCCTCTCCTGTCATCCCTTTTAACCTCCCTCCACACCCCCGGTGTGTCCTCTGCTTATAGTGTTTTTCTTCCTGGTGAACAGACCCCTGGGGCTGGATTTTCAAAGTGTGGGGCAGGGCTTGCACCAGGCTCTGCACCACAACACTTCAGTTCTGGTGGTGCACCAAACCTCATTGCCGCAACTGCACCCAATTTTACAATATCAGGCACAGTTGCAACAATGTTCACGATTTATGGCAGATTGTGCCAAATATCTGGTGCAGGCTCCGTACAAAAGGTCACCAGGATTGCCTCAAGTGAGACCAGAAAAGTTGGTTTAACTTGTGGCAGTTGCCAAATGGGATAGAAAAAACCCTTTAGATTGCTGCTAGCCCCATGCGCTGTATCGCTGGCACACCCGGGGTTTGTGGTGATCTAAGCCCTTTGAAAATCCTGCCCCTGAAGTCTACCCTGGTGTTATAAAATGGGTTCTAGGAATCCTGCAGTTTGATCAGCAGAAACTTGCTCCTACCCATTGGATTGAGACAGTATAACCGCTGGATATGACAAAGTCCCCATATCAATGCTGCTCAGTTACTACCAATATCGGTGTGCAGATCCCCACTATTGTAGCCCCTATTACTGGTTTCACTTTCATTCACTCTATTGCCTTGCTTGGCGCAGTCACCGAACTAAAACACCTGAATGTAATCATTTCCCATTCAAGCCTACAAAGTAAAACAATATCAAGGTTTTTGGAAAAAAGAACAGTACAAAACTGGATTGGGCGGGGCGATTAAAGAGACGGTTCACACACACACAAAAAAAAAAAAAAAAAACACACAAACCTTAGTGGCTCAGACAGTACAACTCAGGTCAATACCCTGTAGTAACAAATCATATGTGTAGTGATTATTTTACACAAAATTTCTGATTTTTAAGTTTCTATTTTAAGTTTCTCACTTCATAACACAAAAAACATTTTATATGTGCAAGAAGACACTCTGGGGTGTTGGTTTTGTTGCCAAAACCACACTTCCAGGGGATTAAGACGCTCAGCCTGTGGCCTCATGCCTTTTTACACCCCTGAGCATGTAGTTGCAGCAGCACAACCAACACCCAATCACATCTTATTGCTTACATGACACTCAAGAACTTGAACATATCAATCCCCCCCCAAATTCCTCCAGAGATTATGTGCTTAGGTTCTTGAGCCTCCCCTAATCACTCTGTGCACCACAAGCGATGGCCATCAGCAGGTTAGTACGTCTCACCTGAGGTCTCAGCCAGGTAATTCTGGAGTTAAACTGGGATATTGGAGTAGACCCATGGGAAACAATTGATGCATCACTTGCCGGAAACTCAGCATCTTCAAACAGCACCATCTCTAGTCTGTCACATGTCCACCTTTAGCCCCATCCTTTCTAGAACTTTCCACGTGTTAGTTCTGTCATCAAGGGTTTGTATATTTTACAAACCACAGCTCGACACCTGCAATACAAATCGGTAGTGTTACTCAGAAACATACTAATGTTGACAGAACAGTTTGAGAAAGACAAGTAGTATCAAATGTTCCTCTTGTAACAAACACTGGTCCCATAATAACTGATCATATATATCAATCCCATCAAATACAGTATTCATACAGCCCATCTGCGGGGTATGAAATATAAAAATACACCATATCAACCTCATCAGCTACAGTATTCAGCACAGCCCGGCTATACAGAATGAAACATGAAAACACATCATATCAGAGAAAAAAGCTGGAGAAAGAGAAAAACTCCTGGCTGGGGCTAACTAGCAGCAAACCTTTGTCAATAATATTTTAAAGAGACAAAGAGTCTCAATAACGAGTCCAGACCGAGAATAATGTCAGGAAGCAACAGTATCATTGTAAACAGTTTAATATGTATTCAAAATCAGTGAGCAGTCACTGAAAAAACATAGCAATGAATTCAGCACATATCTTGAATGATGCACATCAAGGTAATACAATGTTGAAAAGTGTTCTTTTAGAAGCAAAAGAGCAACTAAGTTTGTTTAGAGAAAGTAGCAAATCACAAATACAGTACTACATTATAGTGTATGGGAGGCCCTTATTACCCACTGGAATCATGCACCACCTTATAGTGTATGGTGGAATGCGGTTGTGTATGGAAATCCATACACTGCAAAAATTTGTTCTGCTGCAGTAGTAACGTCCTCACTAACGCAGAACGACTTTTCATTCTGCGTTAGTGAGGATGTCAGAATACAAGGGGCTACAGCAGACGTCCTGATTCGTCCCTTGCTGTGTGAGAGGGGCGCACGAGTGTGCTGGGCAGCGGCAGTTGTGAATCGATGACCTCAGCAGAACCGAGTGAAAATATGGAAAAGTGAGACTCTTTTTGTCTTTTTTTTGGGGCACCATACACTATAAAGGACAGTATATGGTTACCCATACACTACAAGGCTATTCTTTCACCTCGTAGATACAATGCCGACTTGGAGACCTCTTGAGCTTCGCTCTCGAGGTCACCAGTCAGCATTGTATCCACTCTGTGGAAGAATAACCTTGTAGTGTATGGGTAACCATACACTATCCTATATGTAATCCCACTGTTGTGATGTCAGAACCTCATAAACCTATCACATCTATGTCATAGCAGTGGGTTTACAAAATGGAATGCCAGTGTAATTCAGTATTCTACACACCCAGAATTGAGCAATAAGCCACAAGGTGGTGTGGGTTATCAGGGGATTTACCACGGCTGTAGTGGTTTGCCCATGAGGTGGGGAAATCTTCATCAGCTATGAGCCTAGCAATCACTTTCTGCTGGAAATTTTAATTCTGGTGCTGTTTTAGCCCACTGTCATTCAGTCCGTGTATCCTAATAAATAGTTTCCCTACACAATCATGTGGCTGTAGTGCATACTCATTAATAAGGTAATAAGGTAAGGCTAAATTACCTGTGTTTTGGGGAGGGTGTAACTTCTCATGTTGAATCCCATTCACTATAAATGACGATGCCTGATGTACAGGTGATAACCATGGTGTAATCATCTCTCATGGTCAAGGCCACTGTTTTACCGTAATTCCGTGATCACGGACGGAATCACGGAATTCCCATTGGCTGCCGGAATTTAAAATTTCCTGCCAGTGACTCACGGAACTCACGCTGCTAGTGTGAGCTTTCGGGAGTTTGTCCCTTTAAAAGCAGACACCTAGAGCAGCTTCTTCCCAGGTGCAGAAAAAACGGAAGAAGGAGGAGAGAACGCGCTTCCATTGCAGTGTCGGAGACAACGCTGAAAACCACGCGGTTGCCAGAGAACCTCGCTACCTCACTACTCTAGCTGCTTTTTGGATCGCAACAACCACCCCAGCCACCTCCTGAAGGACGCCCGGCTCAAGAACGACCATTCCTGAAGTACACCAGACACAAACCTTCAGGTACTTAATATATTTTGCCCAGATGTTCTTTTGCGACTAATGGGGGATGCCTTTAAAGAGATGTTTTTCATCTCATTTTTTCCCCTGAGCTGACTGGCTGAGATTGTGCCTGGCCCTGAACCTGGCTGCTGGGGGGGTTGCTTCACACTATTCCAATACAGTGGCGATTCTAGTGTGAGGAGGAAGAGCACGCTTCCGTCGCAGTGTCGGAAGCACGCTGAAAACCAGGCGGTTGCCAGAGAACCTTTGCTACTTGCTTTTGGATCGCGGCGTAACCAAAATTCGCTCTCGCTGTTTCCTTAAAAAAGTATTTATTGCTGCCACACTGCAACAACCACCCCAGCCACCTCCTGAAGGATGCCCGCTCAAGAACAACCATTCCTGAAGTACACCAGACACAAACCTTCAGGTACTTAATATATTTGCCCAGATGTTCTTTTGCGACTAATTCGGAAGTGCCTTTTAAAGAGATGTTTTCATCTCATTTTTTCCCCTGAGCTGACTGGCTGAGATTGTGCCTGGCCCTGAACCTGGCTGCTGGGGAGGGGGTTGCTTTAGACTACTCTCCAATACAGTGGCGATTCCACATAGTGGCATAGATCTCTTTAGCCAACCAAAAGACCCCAGTACTTTTATTGAACTTTTATTTGGTCATTTGAATGCATCCACAGAGAGACCTTAAATACTGCATCTTATTTGGAACTGGGTCACTTTTGCTACTGTACTTTATAGCTGGGTAGGAATCAAGCCTCTAGGGTCACACAGTGGAAAATGGCTAAGCTGGGATTTTGCTCGAGCTGTTAGACCACACTTACCTCTTCTGCTGGCTTACTACACTGTTTAAGAAAAAGGTGGTCGTATTTAATGTATGTATTTTGCTTTCCTGTTGACTGGTGCTGACTTACTGCCATAAAGTGAGTCTGTCATAAATGGGAGTGGGATGAACTGTATGCTATGCATGTAGATCAGATCACAAGTTTAATTTGTGGGCTCTTCAGGTATACATTGGAAATATGAGTGACATTTGACCTTGTAAATCTACAGTACGTTGTTTCATTCTGAAACCTAAAAAAGATATTTGACTGGTTTCAACAATAAATCACCCTGTATTTTCTGTGAGTTCCATCAAGGAATCCAAGACAGACTTTGCTATTAATATGGTTGTTCTTATTTGAAAGAGGGTTTAATGACTGTTTATGCAGAAAGGAGGTTGGTAACATTTATGCTAATTACCAATTATATCAGAGAAGGAAATAATATATAGACACTGTCAGCAGTTGAGCTGTTTGCATGCTTATTTATCTCCAGTCGGTAAAGAGAGAGAGAGAGAGCCAGCTGGAGCAGAGTTGTGTGAGCTTCAGATGTACATGAAGTGGCAAGACAGTCAGTTGGGCAGTACTGTAGGTAGTATGTAAGGTAGTACCTTTGCCTGGATTTTTAATGCAAGGCATCCCAACACTGTACCCTATAATAAGGACTTCTTCAGGGGACTTAATTATTATTTTATTTGATGTGCTCCTTGGGGATGCTCCTGTTTCACCTACTAGTTAACCAACAGCTTATTTCTTCCTACCCCCTACAAGATTTGCCTTATGTCTGCCCCATGCATTCTTGAATTCCCACAGTTTTAGACCCCACAACCTCCTCAGAATGTCTGTTCCATGTGTCCACCACCCTCTCTGTGAAAAATACTTCCTCACATTGCCCTAGGCCGTCCCCTTCTATCTTCAAATTGTGTACCCTTGTTCTTGCACATTTCTTTTCCGAACGATGCTACCCTCTTGGACTTTGTTGATTCCACTGAGGTACTTGATCTCAGAAATGTAAAGGCTAGCCCTTCCCTGTTCTTAAGTAATACAACAGCTCCTACAGCTACCTATGTGTGGGTGTCATCAATTCCCAGTCCATTCTGAACTGCCTATATAATGTGCTTTACTGGGTGCTGAGAGTGGGTCACTGTCCATTTTTGCATATTGCTAGAGTGAGAGTGTTCCAGTGTAGAAGTGAGGGCTTTTTAACAGGAAGAAATCAAGTGCTGTACCAAGAAAGGGTATACAACTATTGTAAAGTACCTCAGTGCAGTGCACCAGGAGCTGCTACCCCTTTACGGTACTTGCACATATTAACCTTTTGGGGTGGGGGTCTTAAGATTCCCAAGCAGCTACTGTGATGCAGCATGCTAACATGGGCACGCTTGGTGGGTGAGGAGTTGGTAGTGCTGCGCCTCGGAGCGCGTCTGAAGGGGCAGTGTTGGTTTCTGTGTGCCCAGAGCAAGTTTGGTGAGGGTGTTAGGGTTAAACAAACTCTGTCCATCATCCAGCACTGACCCAAACTCCCAGGGCTCGTCCCACTGGTGGGGCCAGTGGGGTTCCCCAGCCCCACTGGGGACCGTATTCAATGGGCCAGTGCTGTGGCTAACTGGGAGCAGAGCCTGAGAGGCACCCTCAATCCAGTGTGCTCTTCCTTTGTTTTGGGGGTGAGGTGCCTCAGAGAGGTGCAGGTATATCCTGTTTGTGTCTCAGTTTATATGCTTTGCTCCTCGGAGGGTTTCTAAAATGTTTTCTATGCTGCTGTGAAGTTTAAGCCAAATAAGTGGTGACATTTCCCCAAGTTATGAAAAGGTGTACAGCTCTGTTATGTGGGCTTACATACAAAGCCCTCAAGTGCAAGAAGTCGATGTGTTTAATAAAAAAAAAGGGTCCGTGGTCTGTGGTGGTGTTGGGGTCAGAGTTGGCAGTGCTGGATCTAAGCATGTCTGAAGGGGCTGTGTTGGTTGCTGTGTCCCTCAGAGCAAGTATGAGGACAAAATGTTTTCTAGATCTTGGGGATATCTCTTGTAGGATATCTCTCAAAAGGAACATGGTACACTGACATGGCAGACAGAGTTGCCCTGGGGTTTTTGGGGTGGGGTCCCAGCCCTCACCAGCAGAAAAAAAGGCACACCTGCCACAGCAAAGTGCACCTAGGTTGACCTCAGAGCATAGCAGGCAGGTGTGGAGACAGGGCCAAACCAGGCATCAAAACAAAAACACTTGTGAGAACTCACTGGCCGTAGATATTCAAAGTCTCTTGCAGCTGGTCACACCCAGGAACCACAACCATCAGGCACCAGGACCACACAGAAACCCTTGCCAGCAGTCCATCTGTGGCCAATCACAGCACTGTCATGAGGTTGACATCCTCCCTATGTAGCTGTGGATGGCCCCAGATAGACCTCTAGCAAAATGTCTCCATGTGGTCCCGCGCCCGATGGTTGCAGACCCAAAACTGTGACCCACTGCAAGAGACTATCCTGAAGATCCACTGATTTATGGTAAGTTCTTACATAAGTGTTCCTTTTCGGGAGGGGGGATGGAAAGCCCTGTATCCCCATAGTAACCTGGCGCTCACACCTGCCTGCCACACCTCAGAGACCAACCTACAGTAGGTGCAGTGGTTTTCCATACCACTCTATGCAGGCACAAGCCATCCCGTCAGGGATGTATGGAAATACCCCCACTTCCCACTGCAACAATGCCTTGCTATACCTGCCCACAGTGTCTCATTTTGAGAGGACCAGGTAATCTGAGCAAGAACCCATTTCAGACTGCAGAAAATCATATAAAAGTGCAGCATGTTAAAAGTTCTGCACTTTTACATGATTTTCTACACTGCACCTGGAGAATGGTGGCTATATGCTGCCCCCACTGCCATCACACACCAGGAGGGTGGGAGCCATGAGCTGCTGCTGCCATCATACCTTGAGAATGGGAGTCATAGGCTGCTGCTGCCATCGTACCTGGAGGATGGGAGTCGTGGAATCGACTGCGACTGCTGTTGTACCTGGAGGATGGGAGTTGTAGACAGTTCTTGCCATCTCACCTAGTGAATGGTGGTCACTGGCCACTACTGCCATCCCAGGAGAATGGGAGTCGTGAGGCTGCTGCTGCCATCGTACCTGGAGGATGGGAGTTGTAGAATGCTGCTGCTGTTGTACCTGGAGGATGGGAGTCGTGATGCTGCTGCTGCTGCCTTCACACCCGGAGGATGGGAGTCGTAGATTGCTGCCGCTGCTGCCTTCACACCCGGAGGATGGGAGTCGTAGATTGCTGCTGCTGCCTTTACACCTGGAGGATGGGAGTCGTAGAATGCTACTGCTGTTGTACCTGGAGGATGGGAGTTGTAGACGGTTGCTGCCATCTCACCTAGTGAATGGTGGTCACTGGCTACTACTGCCATCCCAGGAGAATGGGAGTCGTAGGCTGCTGCTGCCATCGTACCTGGAGGATGGGAGTTGTAGAATGCTGCTGCTGTCGTATCTGGATGATAGGAGTCGTAGACTGCTGCTGCTGCCTTCACACCCGGAGGATGGGAGTCGTAGATTGCTGCTGCTGCCTTTACACCTGGAGGATGGGAGTCGTAGAATGCTACTGCTGTTGTACCTGGAGGATGGGAGTTGTAGACGGTTGCTGCCATCTCACCTAGTGAATGGTGGTCACTGGCTACTACTGCCATCCCAGGAGGATGGGAGTCGTGAGGCTGCTGCTGCCATCGTACCTGGAGGATGGGAGTTGTAGAATGCTGCTGCTGTCGTATCTGGATGACAGGAGTCGAGACTGCTGCTGCTGCCTTCACACCCGGAGGATGGAGTCGTAAGGCTGCTGCTGCCATCGATTCTGGAGAATGGGAGTTGTAGGCTGCTGCCGCCATTGTACCTGGAGGATGGATGCTTTGTCACGGTGGCTGCTGCCGTAATAGCCAGAGGATAAAAGTCATGGACTGCCCTATCCAGGGATCTGAGACTCCCATTTTGTTGAATTTTATCTTATCAAGCAGATTAGTGGAACACATTACTAATAATTTTTTGGTTGTGATTTCAGTATTCATACTTCCTGCATGATGTCTGCTACACAATGAATAGAAAGCCAAGCTCTACTACACCCGGCTGAGGAGCGAGCTCTTCAGTTTAAATCTGAAGGCCTCTATGAGGATGGAGGAAAACTTTTCTGTCCATACTGCAACCATGTCCTGGACCATACCAGAAAAGATACAGTCAAAGATCATCTGCTCAGCAAGAAACATGCTAGGAATAAGGAGCAGCTGCTAGCGAAGGAGAGACCAGCAAGGCAGGTGACCCTGACCAGCAGTTTCAGAGCTGCAACAGAATCATCCATAGTAAGAAATGAGATGGTCATGGACACAGTTAAGGCATGGGGGGCTGCAAATATCCCATTGGAGAAGCTGGATCATCCACAGCTGAGGGAATGGATGTGCAAGTATGTGAAGGGGAGTGGAGCGGTGCCAAAAGCAGACACTCTGAGGCAGCTCTATCTACCCAAGGTAAGAGAACAAATTGATGAAGACCTTAAAGCAGCTGTGACTGGGAAATCATTGTCTGTGATATGTGATGAGAGTACAGATGCACAGTCACCTGCATTCTTAATGTCGTCTTTTGTGTTGGAAGGGGCAAGACATATCTTGGAAACAGCATAGAACTAGACTCTGTCAACCATTCCACAGTGGCTCAAGCTGTCTTGAAGACTCTCCAGAGTTGTAACATTGACTTTATGAATGTAGTTTCCTTTGTCAGCGATAGTGCTCGTTATATGATTAAATGTTTTAATGATGCACTCCATTGGGTTTTAGGGGACCATGTTGTGCATGTGTGTTGCTGGGCACATGTCTTGTCCCTTGTTGGGGATACATGGCTACACCATTTCAAAAGTTAATGAACTGGTTTCATTGGTAAAATATGCCTTTCAGCAGTCACCAAAAGCATAAGCGAGAATTTATCACGTTTTGGAGGATCTGGAAGCTCCGGAAATGATTGCTTTGCCACGGTTCCTGTTTAACTAGATGGAACACATGGTTTGCAGCTGTGGCATACCATTCAACACACCTGCAATACCTGAGGACTTTTCAGGGTGGATTCAAGTGATGCCACCTCAATAAACAATCTACGGGCATTACTGGACTAGATAGTACGAGGAGCTACAAGCACAACTGGCATTCATTACAGATAATTCAGGTGACATTATTGCTGCGATAGAACTTTTGCAGTCAAGGAGAAACCTCTTACGACATCCACGTATGACATGCTAATGTCAATCAAGAGCGCTTTGAGGCTGGCACAACTAAAAATGATGACTTTGGTGAGAAAGCAGAGCTTTACCTCTCTAAACTGAGGAATAAAGTAAGAGATGAGAACATCAAACTGTTCAAAATGCTTTCAAGGTCAGTTTGGAGAAACTGACAAAACACCTGCAGTCAAACCCATCTGTACAGTTTCTCATGGCCTGTCAATTCTAAACCCACTCAACCTTCCCAAACTCAATAAGGACTTCCAGCTGTACTTGCCCTATATCCCAATGTTCACATTACACAATAAGAATGCACTGATAAGGGACTGGGAGATCTCGTACGGCAGGATGTGCGGGAACTACCAGAGATCGAATCATTTGATCTTCACCAGTACTGGATCTCTATGTCCTCACAGGTACCAACTCTAGCAAAGGCAGCTCTTCAGGCCATCTGGGTTCCTGTTTCTAGTGCAGAAGTGGAGCGTCATTTTCTGCACATGGACAAATCCTGACTGACCAACGGAGAAGCCTGACTGTGGACAATTTAAAATTATTTTCAATGCTGCTATTCAATAAGTAGACCCAGAATCTCCACCCTCATTTGTGTAATTGCAGTTCTGATGCACTGACTATTGCAGAAAAATGGTGCTTCTCTGTGCAATAAAAGTTGCAGACATGCAGTTCTAGTACAATGTTGTGGAAAACAAAGTAGTGCTTCACTATGCAATGACAAAGATGTGTTCTGGTACAGTATTGTAGGGAAAAAATGGTGCTCCACTGTGCAATAAGTGTCGATGTGCAATATGTAGTATCTTTGCATTATATCTATATGTAGCTATGGGTTAGATTCTACTGTCCTTCCTACAGTATGCTTTATTCATGTTGTCTGGGTAGCGTATTTGTCTGGGTAGTGTATTTGTCGACTCATGTTCAGTAGTCAATACTTGAATTGTGTGTTTTGCACATGTTTATCTTTGTAAATCTTTTTAAAATAAAACACATGAATTGCATTTTAGCTTTGAGAAGTTTTATTATACATGTCACAGAACACATTGTCAACATTAAAACAAAGACTAGCTTTTGGTGTCTATTTAGCATTGAACAGTCTTCAAATTGGTTCCTCCTGTGAGAAAAATGTTACTGTTACATGAGACCATTTATTTTCACGGCTGCATTGATCTGAGGGAATATTATTTATGCCAGTTTGGCCAATGGAGTTCCACGGTCAACTCATTAGCCTTGATAGTTGGTAGATGCAAAACTTGGATAGCTAATATAACGGAATATGAGATTAAATGTTCTTGTTTTCTGCTGATGTGACTTAAATCTGCATAAAAACATGATAAAACACTGATAGACAAATTTATTCCTTAAAATGAGCGAATAATATAAAGTTTTATATTACCGGAAAAATCCCGGAAACTGGATTCCCAAACACCGATAAAATCCCGGAATCCAGGATGGTCAAACCGGAATTTGCTTTTTCCAAGCACCGAAAAACAGTGGCCTTGCTCATGGTTATTAGGGCAATAGAAAACCTCTCAAGCTGCACTCTCGAGGTTTACTATTGTCCTAGCAACCACTCAAGTTGATTACACCATGCTTATCACCTGTACATCAGGCATTATCCTCCGTGTTGCTGAGGCATATCTGAAATATTGTATTTGTGACTGTTCTGAGAGACAGAATAAAGGCACTGCTGTATAGTAACTTTAACAAGAGTGCTGGCCAATGGAGATAATTAAGATGGTCTGCTGCAATATCTCCACAAAAGTTTACCAAAAAATATATTTAATATTGCCTGAGCCATAGTGCTATAAGGATGACTTCAGCTTGTTGGGTGTATACCTCCCTTTGCTGGAGCATACCAAGCCAAGCACTGGTAAGCATTAATGTACGACAGAGTCGGGCTCTACTAGGGAATTAATGCCGGTTGGGGGAGGGTTGAGCCATGCGGCCAAAGGCCAAGTGCCTCCAACCACCAACCGGGCATTAATTCCTGAGTAGAGCCTGACTCTTGTAACATGGCACAGTAACTGTGTTGTGATAGCACTGATGTTCAGTTTCAGTAAGAAACAGATACTCACACAGGTTGCAGATGAAAATCTTTACTGGGTTTTGTACAAAGTACACATCCTGACATTCTTCACTGCTGTGGTTGGTAGCAATAAACATTAGGCAGAATGATTTAATACAACAAAATTATGCAATTGTGCTGTTTATTTCACATTTCTATAAGGTGAATGTCTGGTGCCATGACTGGTTTTTACTTCCGTGTGACACAACATTGTCGCGTGGGATTATAGGACTGCAGCATCTAACATTTGTAACCGTAATCAGAATCGAGCGCTGTATTCACTTAATGCAATGGTGCTCTGTAAACATTTAACTATGTACAGTGATGGAGTTCTTTTTAGCCTATTTAATTACTGCTGGCTTGATTGTTCATGGCTACTGAGTTGTCTGTTTCTCCAGTGCGTTCCATCCTTCATTTATTTAATGACCGGCTGCTATGCTATTTTGAGTGCGTGTGTTGCCTGTACCAATTTGCATTTTGGTTGTGGACAGTTTGTGAATTACATAATTATGTGGGCATTACTTAAACAATATACCATGACAGAGAGTGGGTATATGGATGGATTTACCACACCAGAAGTGGTAAATCCACCCATATACCCACTCCCTGGCATGGTATATTGTTATCATACAATGTTCAACTTGTTTTTTGGTTTTTGTAGTGATATAAAACTTTTACAGTGGGTATACTGGAGGATTTATCACAGTCATGTGATGTGTTTTGACCAGTGAGGTTACAGGATTTTCGTACCCCACTGTATAAAGAATCAATGCCTGCTGCATTATGTGTCACAGGGTGGCTTTCAAGCAATCAGATGGCTCCATTTCACAAACTGCTGTTTTGCCATGAGAGACCGAATGCCACACTATAAATCACAGCTAGACAATCGTAGGGTGCTAGGTAGTGCACTGAGGTTGCTAGGTGGGCGTAACTCCTGTCATGCCAGGATACACCTAGCTGAGTGGCACTCTATGACAGTGATTAATTAATAAAATTTTGAGTTAAATGTTCAGGGAATGCTGAAGTTTGAGTACTGTGAAGTTTGCAAATAGTAGCAAAATGCACTAAAGTCTGATAATACAAGTGTTTGTCATATGCCATTTAAAGGCATATAGAATTTATCAGCAGTTCACAAATATTTGTAGTAGCATTTAAATACCTGCTAGCTTCCCAAACCACTCTGGGTGGAAAACACAGCTTTGTTTAAATGTTTTTAAACAATGGAAGCTAACCCAGCTCTCTGTGGTCTGTGGAAGGGTTCTTGCCCAAAACTGTCACCATGTACCTGGGTTAGCTACTATTATTTAAAAACTTTTACCAAAGCCATGTTTTCTGCCCAGAGGGGGTTAGGAAGCTACCAGGCTCATCTTATATTATTTAAATTGACTACTGAAGCCAGAGACCATGCTTTTTTCATTTATTTGGATCATCTATCTTTATAAGGATTTGTATTAAGAGCAAGTCCTGACAACTCTACATTGCAGCTCTACAGTCAAGTTCAGGTCTGAACTAACTAGGCAGTGCATCTAATTCTAGTAGTAAAACTTTTATTCATTTCAAGGACAAAGTGAAATGGATAGCTCAGCTGAGCTGATACTCGTTTTCAGTGAGGTCCATTAGCAAGATTCCAGTTACATTTATGTCAAACACTTAAGACACAAATATACATGCACCATCATTATTAAATTCATACAGGTAAGTACATCGATAAAGCCTATTTTCGTTATGATAAACAAATACCTAACACACACAACTATGCAGAAATCTATTTGTAAAACATTCTAAAACAAATATTGACACACTACTCTTACAGCCTAATTCTTTTTGCATGCATTTTAATGTGAGTACAAATATTTGAGAACTGCTGTTAAATTATATTTACCTTTAAACAAAATACGACAAACACTTGTATCATAAGACATTCAGAACATTTTGCTACTATTTGTACATGTCACAATACTTGAACTTCAGTGCTTCCTGCATATTTCACTTCAGCAGTCTCTGCATGTTTACTACTGAGGCTTATTGCCCACTTTGCACCAGCTCTAACGTTTTGGACTTTATCGCTATTTTGCACATGCCTTCACAGCACTTTACTGCCTTAGCCTTTTGTGGATTGGAAGACACTGTATTTTTTTTTTCATATCCAACATATATTCTAGCTTCAGTTTGTTAATACGGTTCCAGAATGTGCAATATTTTGAAGCAGCTGTAATTCCATAATAGCACATAGACATCATTCTCATATGTTTGTTGCAACCGATGGAAATACCAACTGAACTTCGCTAGCAATTCATGGCCTGCTTTTCATTTTCTTAAAACAGCACACTACAGGCTATTTGCTTGCCACTAAGGGGCTTGAACTGACTGGACCTCTGTGGGTTTAACCAACAGAATTCTGGAATGATTTCTATACTACTGAGGGTCCTGAATTGATCAAACCTCTGACAGTCTAAATAACTGAATTTTGGAATGACTGCAGTAGCAGGGCTCTTTTGCCTGCTGTTTAAATTATATTCTACTTCACAGTCATAATATTTTACTTTATATTACCATCTGCTTAGTGAGTGCCTTGAATTTATGGAACCTCTGCACATGGAAATCAGTGGTATTTTGAACGTCAGTTTTGTGCAAGTACTTTCCACCGGCCAAGCTGTGTGACACAAATATCATCTGCCATTAGAAACTTAATGTCCCTGAAACTCACTTAGAAATCTCATTAAATAATCTCTGTCATAGGAGAGTTGCTCAGCCAGGTACATCCTGGCATGAAGGGAGGTATCCCCCCCCCAAACCGGCTACCTCAGCACACTACCTAGCACCCTATGACTGTCTGGCTTTGCTCTATAGAGGGGCTGTGGGTCTCCCACTAATTAAATCTATTAGTGCTTGGCTAGGTAAATTCAAGGAAAGGGAGGTATACACCCAGAGTTGAAGCCACCCTTATAGTGTTATGGGTCAGGCAGCATTATATAATATAGCGCCATGGGTCTGGCAGCATTATATAATATAGTGCGATGGGTCTAGCAGCATTATATAATATAGTGCGATGGGTCTGGCAGCATTATATAATATAGCGCTGTGGGTCTGGCAGCATTATATAGTATAGCGTTATGGGTCTGGCAGCATTATATAATATAGCACTGTGGGTCTGGCAGCATTATATAATATAGCGCTATGGGTCTGGCAGCATTATATAATATGGCGCCATGGGTCTGGCAGCATTATATAATATAGCGCTATGGGTCTGGCAGCATTATATAATATAGTGCGATGGGTCTGGCAGCATTATATAATATAGCGCTGTGGGTCTGGCAGCATTATATAATATAGTGCTATGGGTCTGGCAGCATTATATAATATAGTGCTATGGGTCTGGCAGCATTATATAATATAGTGTGATGGATATGGCAGCATTATATAATATAAAGCGATGGGTCTGGCAGCATTATATAATATAGTGCAATGGGTCTGGCAGCATTATATAATATATCACGATGGGTCTGGCAGCATTATATATTATAGTGCTGTGGGTCTGGCAGCATTATATAATATAGCGCTATGGGTCTGGCAGCATTATATAATATAGCGCTGTGGGTATAGAAGCATTATATAATATAGCACTATGGGTCTGGCAGCATTATATAATATAGTGCTATGGGTCTGGCAGCATTATATAATATAGCGCTATGGGACTGGCAGCATTATATAATATAGCGCTATGGGACTGGCAGCATTATATAATATAGCGTTATGGGTCTGGCAGCATTATATAATATAGCGCTATGGGACTGGCAGCATTATATAATATAGCGCGATGGGTCTGGCAGCATTATATAATATAGCGCTATGGCTCTGGCAGCATTATATAATATACATTTGGGGTAAACTTTTGGGGAGATATTACAACTGACCATATTAGTTATCTCCATTGGCCGGCACTCTTGTTCAAGTTACTGTGCAGCAGTGCCTGTATTCTCTCACACAACAGTCACAGATACAATGTTTCAGATATGCCTCAGCAACAATGTACTAGTTGTGATTTGCTACTTTTTCTAAATAGATTCAGTTGCTCTTTACTAAACACTTTGCAACATTACACTAAGGTTCTTTGTCTTTTAGCTTGTTTTTGGTTTTTATTCTGCTCGCCACACCCCAACCCAGACAGACCAACTTAGGGTAGCTGGTTCTCCGACAGAATCTCTCTGTTTTTTTTTCCTTTCCTCCTGGCTGTGCTAAAGTACCTAAATCTCTGTTAAACCTCTATGAAACAACCGTGTAACCCGTTTGTTTTTTTTATTATTATTGTTACATTGTTATGTACTGTATTTTTTCTGTATCATAAGTCCCGTCCTTGTTCAATTTATGTATGACGTGGAACCTTTGTAAATGAGTCCCTGACTCAAAGGTCTTTCTGAATATCACAATAAATAAAAAAAAAATAAAAAAAATTCCACTGGGGTGTCACGAGGCACCCTGAAGAGTCCCGCTAGGATGAAAAACATGTCTATGTCTTCTGTTGGCACCCTTTGCAGACTGTGTGAGAGGCCTTTTGGCACCATGCATTTCTGCTTAAAGTTGAACCAGCATAATATTTTGTGGTGATTTGCATTATGGGGGTATGTGTGATTTTGTATTTCTTTGAAACTTGGTTTCCTGGGCCAATGCCCTTTGGGGTAACCCTTGCCTCAGTGCTCGCACACTAAGATTGTTTGTCTTTTAGCTTGTTTTTTTTTTTTTTTTATTGTGCTCACCACAACCCAACCCAGATAGACCAGCTTAGGGTAGCTGGTTCATTCCACTGCAGTGTCATACAAATGAGGTACACTGATGAGTCCTGGTAGGATGAAACATATGTATGTGTCTTCTGTTGGCACCCTTTGCAGACTGTGCAAGAGGCCTTTTGGCACCAAGCATTTCTGCATAAAGCTGAACCACAGTAGAGCAAAAAATGCTGCGCACCAGAGATCACTTGCATAAAAAGATTTTTATTACAAACAAGTACTTACAAAATAGCAGCAGCAGGGGGGAAAAATGCACCTCTGACCAGTTTCGCCCTTAGACTTCCTCAGAGAAGGTGTTTCAGCCAACTGTTAGGTGCTGCACTTAAATAGTGTGTCCAATGAAAGTGACAGTGCACAAGTATATTGTCAAAGTTAAATTTATATGACATCTATAATATGAGAAAATATACATACTGAGCTTACAAAACTAGCACCAAAGTTACTCTAACTAACACACTAAAGTGCATACACAAGCAATAAGTTTAATTATGCAAAAACCACACTTTGGAATTTTAAACAGGATAAAAAGCAGAATAACATCCACGTAGAAGGAAACTGTGGATCCAAATGGGTGTCCAAGCCTCAACTTCAAATTTAGTTAGCTATTTTCTGCACATCCATATAGAATTGTGTGGAAATTTGGAACCTAAACAGCTGTAACAGATATGGAAGGAAAAGAGACACTGTTAACAATAAGATATTGGGCCTGCCCAGTGGTGCTGAGGGTTGAGGCGCTGGACACCACACCTCTCACCATGCCGGCGGCCTGGATTGCCAGGGGTCAGTAGTGGAGGAAGGGAGGGGATGGAGCATCCAGAGGATAGCTCTCTTCTCCCTGGGGAGGGATCCAGGGTCGCTAAGTAGCCTGGCAACCCCCAATGGAGATCAGGGGCATTGCAGGATCTCAGAGCCAGCGTAAGCAGGGGAGTTGGAGTGCGGCAGGATGCTAGCAAGCAGCCATGTGTAGGCATCCTTGCATGCCATACTCCAAAGGGATTGGAACCAAGCTAGAAAATTCCCCTGCCTCCGGATAGGAGATGGCGCCCACCAGTGCCTTCTCCTCCTCCACATGTCCAAGGTCAAGCTCATTCCCCCGGCTCTCCCAATCCCCTCTGGGCACCCTGGCCTGCCGATGGAAGCGCTTTCAGGTCGGCGGACTGGGTGGCCGGAGCTGGTAATCAATTACCTAGAACTGAATACTAGGTACTTAAGCACCAACTCATGTAAACCAAGTAAATGACCAACTCAGTTCACATTTACAAGAAGTGCATTAATCGATGTACCAAAGAAAACAGGTTCACATGTAGTGTATTATTCAATCACCAGGTAATCGATTACCATGTAATTGATTTTACCCTGCTTGTAAATAGGAAATAAGATTACTGAGCATGTGCACTGGATTGGTTCCGGCTCTGATCGCATCTACATGAAATTTGAAAACTGAAGTCCCAGGAATTGGTGCCCTTATTTGATGCACTTTGATTGGTTCCCAGATTGATCCTTCTATCCTTAGTGCTATCATTTACATACAGGCTCGCAATCGGTTACACAGCAATCCAAATACCTTATAATCGATTGCGACCCTGCATGTAAATAGAGTAAATGATTACATAGACATCAGTTCTCAAAATCCATGAAGATGCGATCAGAGCTGGAACTGAGGAAACACACATGCTCAATAAACGTGTACTCCATTTACATGCAGGATAAAATTTATTACATAATAATGAATGGCTCTCCCTTTATACCATTGGGAGACAGTGCTGTAATTTGCCATTATAAAGGAGTGTTTATCACGGCAAACACCCGCATGGTTTCCCTCGATCTGCACATGCGCCTGCCATAGTTTGTCCCTTCAGGCCGCTCACCACTTCCTTCTTCAGCTGCCATGCCAGAGGAATCTGGCAGTGTTATTTCTTTAAATAAAGTGATTTTTCCACATAGAGGGGGGGCAGACAAAACAAGTAAACACTTAAAAATCTGCCATGTTCAAAATGTAGGTACTGAGAAAAAAATGAACCAGAGCGCAGCAGCACTGGAACGTCTGGAGGAACATCTTATATTTTATATAAATGTTGTGGTGAAAAAGGGGAGACCCAGTAATTATATAAAATAAACTATGGGGTGCTGTGTGTAAACTCGAAGTTTACACACACCCAGGGGGCTAGATGCTTTTCATAAACCCCTCATAGAAACATAGAAGTTGATGGCAGATAACGACCACAAGGCCCATCCAGTCTGCCCATTTCTTTTTTTCTACCTCATAAATGTGCCATCGGCCTTTGCTCTGTCAGTGGCCCATCTATTCATAGTCATTTGTATTGCTCCCTTATGCTTATCCCATGCCTGTTTGAAGCCCTTCACTGTATCCATAGCCACCACTTCTTGTGGTAAGCCATTCCATGCATCCACCACCCTTTCTGTAAACGAATTTCCTCACATTCCTCCTTAATTGGCTCCCCTCTAATCTCATGCTGTGCCTCTTGTCCTGCTATTTTTCTTATACTTAAACATGTTAGACTCTTTCACCTTGTTAATGCTCTTAAGGTGTTTGAATGCCTCGATCATATCACCTCTCTCCCTCCTTTGCTCAAGGGTATACATACTGAGCTCTGTTAATCTGTCCTCATATGTCTTCTGATGCAGTCCGTGCACCATTTTGGTTGCCCTTCTCTGGACTGCCTCAATTTGGTTAATGTCCTTGTGAAGGTGTGGCCTCCCATACTGCACACAGTACTCCAGATGGGGCCTAACCAGTGTTTTGTAAAGAGGGATTATTACCTCCCTCTTACGACTTGTGATACCCCTACTAATGCACTCTAACACCCACCTAGCCTTACCTACTGCTTTAGAGGTCTGCTTGGATGATTTCAGGTCATCAGTGATGATGATGCCCAAGTCTCTTTCTTCCTTTGTGACTGCTAGTAACTCCCCTCCCAGCCTATAGGTGGCTTCAGGGTTTCTCTTCCCTATGTGCATGATTTTGCACTTATTTGCATTAAATCCTAGTTGCCACTCTTCTGACCATTTTGCTAGTTTATCCAGATCTCTTCTCATTCTGCCCACCCCATCTGGATCATCTACTCCATTGCAGACCTTGGTGTCATCTGCAAACAGACAAGCCTTACCCTCTAGTCCATCTGCAAGGTCACTAATGAAGATGTTGAAGAGGACTGGCCCCAGGACTGATCCCTGAGGTACCCCACTTATGACTTGCATCTCTTCTGACTGTATACCATTTACCACCACACTCTCTGTTTTCTGTCCACAACCAGTTTGCCACCCAGTTGACCAACTTCTGACCCACCCTGAGCCTACCCAGCTTATTTATCAATCTTCTATGTGGAACAGTGTCAAAAGCTTTGCTGAAGTCAAGGTAGGCAACATCAACTGCTCCCCCTTGGTCCACCACTCTGGTTACCCAGTCAAAGAAATCTATGAGATTAGTTTGACAGGACCTTCCTTTTGTAAACCCATGCTGTCTTGGATCCTGTGCCCTATGGATTCCAGGTGTTGCACTATCCTTTCCTTAAGGAATGCCTCCATAATCTTGCCCACTACTGAGGTAAGACTGATTGGTCTGTAGTTCTATGACTCCTCCCTGCTACCACTCTTGTGGAGCGGGATCACATGAGCCCTTCTCCAGTCTTCTGGGACCTCTCCTGTGCTCAGAGACTCACTAAACAGTTCTGCTAATGGCTCTGCTAGTTCCACCTTTAGCTCCTTAAGTACCCTGGGATGTATGCCATCAGGTCCCATTGCCTTATCCACCCTGAGCTTAGCAAGCTCTTGTAGAACCCTTTCTTTTATGAAGGGAGTAGTGCTCACCTCCTTCCCCACTGTGTCTGTGATGCTGAGCTGTGGGCCCTGCCCTACCTTCTCTTCAGTAAATACTGAGAAAAAGTATCTATTTAGGATAGATGCCTTTACAGGGTCCTCCTCCTCACATGCTCCCTTTTCTCCATTAAGCTTAGCAATACCCACTCTGGACTTTCTCCTTTCACTAATGCATCTATAGAAAGTCTTGTCACCTTCTTTTACTGTTCGTGCTAGTGTTTCCTCAGTTTGGGACTTTGCCTGCCTTACTGCCTTCCCTGCTTCCCTTAGGGCAGCTTTGCTCTCAGGATTTATGTAGCATCTAACCCCTCGGAGGGGTGTAAACACCTTGTTACACACAGCACCCCATACTTTATTCTATTTGTAATCAATTGCATTGTAATTGAATATTATCCTACACATAACCCCATTCTCTTCTGGGTGCGATTGCTGCCCTTCATGAAAATGAGAATGGAATTGGTGATCAATTATCTGGAATTGAAATCGAAGACAAGGTAATGGATCATCAACTCAAGTAAACCTAGTAACAGATTACTCTGTAACCGATGTTCACCCTGCATGTAAACAGGCTGTATATTGACTGACAAGTCTAGTGGGTGCAGGGGAGGACTAATGTCCACATAAGAGGGATATATCCTGTAGGTGGGTGTGGGAATAGACAAAACTAGGCAAAATAGTAAGAGTGCAAAACACACAAATCTCTTGTGTGATATCTATTTTCAAAAAAAGATTTATTCTTAACTTCAGAATAATATCCAAAATAATCCAAAACAAGAAAATAAATAAATTAAATACAGAAAATAATAGTTTTCCTGAGCTTCAGCAATGTTCTACCTTAGCAAAGCTGCCACAGAATGAAAATCAATTATTAACAGTAAATTTCACAATATTCTGTGCTTTCCTAGTCCTCCACTCAGTACAACTCTCCCAGCTCTTAAGGGTCAGTTAAGGGCCTAAGCCCCTCCCTCTTTTCAATGACATCATAAGTAGTATTACTATAAGTAGGGTTTGGTTTGGGCCCACTGGCTCTAAAGAGTCCACCAGTTGCTACAGGAGCCACAAGGAACTAGTAAAGTTCTAGGGCTGCCTGCCCTCTCTTAGTCATACCTTCATTCATTCTCTGTATCTGTTAGAGACTTTCTTCTTTAATCTGCATAAAAATTCAGTGTGCTATACTTCTTATGCCAGAGTAATTTCAATGTGTTTTAAAATAAGTAATGGACATTCTGCAAAAACATTTTCACTTGCTTTACTTTCAAGGAATACCCTTCTTTCCATGCTTGCTACCGTAGTTAATTACAAACACATTGCCCTCTGCATTCAGCAAGGAAAGAAGTACTGTTTGCATCTGTCTTGTTGGCTAAAATTGTCAGCTGATGGGAAACTTTTCATTGGGGCCTTACTTAACAGGCTTTACTTAGCTGTAAGGTCCACAAGGGATATTAATGACACCCTTGTACAGTATTAGGACTCCACCACTTTTGCTGTGTTGCTTGGAGCTAGAGAATAGCAATGCAAGATGTTTCCGTAATTGTGGCGCATTGGAACCTGACTGCATGGCTCCATTTATCTACTTTAAGATTCTCTGACCCTTGGGAGACATCTACACATTATTTTATTTAAAGCACCTGAAAGTGTGCTTCTATACATTCACTGACCTCCTCCCTGGCTCTTGCCATAATGCCAATGGAGGGGTGGGCACCAGTTGCTCCAAAAGAAAGAATGAAAAAGAGAATAACTGGTAGGTTCGTGTCTATTACCAGGGAGTAATAGCATTGAGGGGTTCTGGACACACAAACCTATCAGTTATTTTTTTAATATATGGATCCGATGTTTGTTTGTAATGGGCAGTCGATCACTTCAGTGGAGAACTGACTTTGTACCGGTTGACCGCTACACTGTCCTACGCTGTGCGTTGAGCTACCTGCGTACTCGTGACAGTGCCCTTTTATGGTAATTCACATCCTACTTGCTCTTCAAGGCCGGAACGGCAGGATCGACCAGATATTTTCATTTGTTGAGGGGAAAAAAAACAGAGAAGCCCGACGACCGAGTTCACTCTTGGTAAGCGAGAGAAGGGCCGCCATGTTTTTTGAACTGTTCTGCCAGCCCACACAGGAAAAGTGGCCAATGAGGAGGCACGCTTAGGATGTGGGGGGCAGAAGGTATCTTTTTGGGCGCTTGCAACGATACTATTATCATCATAAAACTATACTATTAAAAGTGATTGACAATACTATTAAAAATAATTGACAGTACTATTATCACTGAACCTTTGAGGGTATTACCACATTTTTTTGTATGCTTTACAGACCTATTAAATTGAAGATCTACATTATTCCAACAGCAACAAGTGCTAACTTTCACTCCTCTCCCTGGCGACACTTAAAGGGGTCTCTGCTTTTTTACAGGAGTTCCTGTACTATTTCCGCTTACCACTATTCCCAAGGCTTTCCCAAACCTTATTTAATAAGCCTTTACGCAAACATACAGTGGGCACGTTTTACATCTAATTGCCCATTTACATTTGGACTGCTCTGAGGAAAAACAAAGCTTGGATAAATTTATTTTACACCACCAGAAATGGAAAGGAAACAGCGGGGTAGAACAGGATAGAAAACCACAAGGGGGAGACCTATACCTCTCAACATTTTGTACCCCAAATGTGGAACATTGCCTATCAAAATGTGGAACAAATGGGCAAAATGTGGAACGCTTAAACAAATATTTACCTAAGAAGCTCAAAACACCATTAAAATGTTGCATTTATGTTCAGAAAGCCTGTTATTAATTGAATAATATATTTTGTGCATCATTTACTATGGATTTTTGATTTAAAATGTTGACTTTGAATGTGGAACAGGGAGCTTTTGTGAAGTAAATTGAGGAAGGTTCCTCCTAATGTGGTACAGTTGAGAGGTATGGGGAGGCCACCCCCTTGCAGTTGAATTAAGAAATGTTTCAAGAAAGACCCAAAGCAAGATTTGCTGCTGCAGTTAGCAGGCTAAAGAAACGGGTTTAGTGTAGATGGAATATGCCCCGATGTGTACATCAATAATTACCTCGGGGTAGGAAGGCGGACAAACTTCCACATATCCCTTTAGATTTTCCACATGGCATTACTCAGCATTCCGCTTGTTTAATACTAGCACACATACAGTAGCTGAAATGAGGAAGTCTGCTGGCCACCTAGAAAAAGCAGCAGCCAGCAGTGGCTAAGTCTTCCTAGACACAAAACCACAATGAATTTGAGTGAAAGTCTGTCCCGCTGTCCCCCTCCTTCCCCTGCAGGGACTGCTTGTTTTGGATATTACATTGCTCCTACCGGGAGGGATACAGAGATCAAACAAACAGCAGGATTGAGATAGGAAGACATGTAGCTCCCACCTGCTGCTGCTGCTGCTCCGGGTCACAAGTCACTTCTCCGGGTGTAGGGCCGCCCGTGACCCGTCCCTCGCCTGCCACCTCCCAGTCCCGGGACTGAGCAGCCCTCTGCCAGTGCCCGCCCCCAGCTAGTCCCTTCAGTCAGCCGCGGCTGCATGGGGACTCCGGGTTCTTCACCACCGGCACTCTGGATTTACCTGGCCCTGCGCGGTCCCGACGGCAGGTCGAGCTGATGCTTGTCTCCCGGCATGGGGAGCCTCTTTTCCCGTGTCAACCGTCA
The DNA here is from genome assembly GCA_016271365.2 of Neoceratodus forsteri. Classification (NCBI taxonomy): domain Eukaryota; kingdom Metazoa; phylum Chordata; order Ceratodontiformes; family Ceratodontidae; genus Neoceratodus; species Neoceratodus forsteri. The sequence continues at coordinate 960,303,264 of CM028137.1, forward strand.
CTTGAGCGCCGAGGCTTCTCTACCTTCCTGTCGCGGCTCCACTCCAGTCTCCGGCCTGTCTGCCGCGTGCCTGCAGCCCGGTACCAGCCGTCTCGCGTTCCGCCCCGCATGCAGCTGTCGGGCCGAGAGAGAATGCGGGCCTGCTGGTACCGATGAGCCCTTCCGCGAAGGACCAACACCGTTTCCTCACTCCCTTGCCATAACAGCAGCAGGCACAGAGCCAGAGCCCACGGCGAAAATAATAAATAAATAAATGTGGGGCTGGGGCTGGGGCTGCTGGGGAAGGATGTCGTCAGCGCACACTCCCTCCCTTCCTTCCTCGGGATGCTTTATAATACTGCCCTAGCTAGGCACAGATGTTATTCCCTGCAGTTCCAGGGGTATAATACTGCCCTAGCTAGGCACAGATGTTGTTCTCTGCAGTTCCAGGGGTGTAGTACTGCCCCAGCAAGGCACTGATGTTATTCCCTGCAGTTCCAGGGGTATAATACTGCCCCAGCAAGGCACAGATGTTATTCCCTGCAGTTCCAGGGGTATAATACTGCCCCAGCAAGGCACAGATGTTATTCCCTGCAGTTTCAGGGGTATAATACTGCTCTAGCATGGCACATATGTTATTCCCTGCAATTCCAGTGGGCTGGATGACATTGCATGTCCCACATTTGAGGGAGGGACTTAAGTGAAAAATATCCCCTCCCTCAGGGATAGGCGAAGGCACCTCTTCCCTGGACCACACTCCCAACACCGGGCATGCTCCTCTCCAGGAACCCACTTGCTCGGCCCAACACTCTATACTATAGATAGAGCGCCCAGGGCGGATAGGGTGGCCCCTCCCCAGAGGGTCAGATACGGGGCGTGTATCAGGCAGAAGGAGGGAGAAAGAGAGGGGTCTCAGTTGAGAGGTAGAGACCGGAGGCTACATGATGCCGGAGAGAGTTCCCCAAGGGGGGGGGGCAAAGAAAAAGAGTTCAACCCCCACAAAAAAAACAAACAAACTAAGATTTACATAAAAAATAGACTCGATCAACACCATGCAACATGGAATATTAATTATAAACCAACAGAAATATGACATTGGGCTATTTCACCACAGCTGTTATCAACCATAGACTCCAAGTATTTTGTCTCCCCTTGCCCTAGAGTGCATTTCATGGTATTGGCCCTGAGACCTGCCTTCTTGAGTGACTAAAGTACTGTGACCATATCCTACAAGTGGCTGTACCAATCACAGCTAAATGACGTTGGGTCCTTTTGAGCCTGCCATGAATTGTGGCTTCAGTTTCCTGTCATGGAAAATATTATTTTCAGTTACGGTCACTTCTTCCCAAAGGATATCAGAGCTACAGGCTCTAATGTGTGAGCTTCCTTATTTGATTTTTCACAAAGACAGGGTTTCTTTTAATAGAAATCCTAAATTTTTATCGAAGGTTGAATCTGAATTTACCCTGAATCAAAAGATACACGTTCCTGTTCACTACCCTGAGCACGCCAATCAGGGTGAAGCACGGCTTCGTACTTTAGACATCCATAAATACTGAGATACTATGTGAATCGCACCAAGGACTGCGGAAAGTCCTCTCAGCTTCTTGTTTCATTCACCCCTGGGAAAGAGGGCACCCATGTGTAAACAGTGCCTGTCCAAATGGCTGGCACATTGTATGATGTAATGTTGCAAGAAGTATGGTAAGGAACTTCCTGGCACAGTTTGTGGTTACTCCACAAGGGGTATGACCACTTCTGTTGCTTGTTTCAGAAATGTTTCTGCTGCCAACATTTGCTCTGCAGCCACATGGAGCAGTGTCCACACCTTCACTAAACATTACAGTCTGGATATGGTCTCTCAAAGATGTTCTGGATTCACGCTTGATGTGCTGCACGGCCTGTCTTGAATATTTGAATTAGACTGTACAGCCTCCTAGTGGCTTTTGGGACTGATTCCAAAGGTGTGAGCTATTAAAGGAAATATCCGTTAAGAAGATAGAACAGTTATGTAAGAGCTGACCGTATTTGATGACATCGTCCAAGCATGCTGCCGCATACAGCCCATGGCGATGGAGGATGCGGTCGGTCATTCCTGGAATGTGGCCAGGGCTCCATGCAGTCTGAAGAGAATTGCAGTAAATTGATATAGACCAGCTGGGGTGGCAAAGAACATTTTCTCATGGAATTCAGGAATTAATGGGATTTGTCAATACCCCTTGGTCAGAACCAGAGTACTAATACAATGAGCCTTCCCCAGTCCAAAAGTTCATCTATCCTTGGCCTAGGATATGCATCTAACTTATAGACAGCATTAATGCTCCAGAAGTCTACAAAACAGGGTGGTCCCGTCTTGTTTTGGGACTGTCACAGTAGGGCTAGACCATTCATTCAAGGATTCCTCAATGACTCCTAACTCCATCCTAGACTGTATTTCCTCCTGTACTGTCTCTTGGTTACTTTCTGGTAGTCTTTATGGTTGCTGGTGGATCTGGACACCTGGTTCTGTGTCCACGTGGTGCTGGATCACATGGGTTTATCCTGGCTTTGGGGAGAATTCGTTCCCAAAATTCTCTACCAGTCTCTGGACTTTTAGTTTTTTGGTCTTCTTGAGCCAGTGATCCAGTGGGATAGTGCTCAGTTCCTTTAAAATGTTAGGTCCTAGGGCCAGCGTTCCATCACCAGACTTGAGGTCCCTTTAGGATCTTCTGGATCAATGAGAAATATCTCCCTGTCTTTCCAGGGTTTCAACAAAGTAACATGCTCAATTTGATTTTCCTTTTTTCCTGTTGAGTTGTAAGAATGTGTAATAATGCAGCCTCACCATTCTGAGCAGCTCATATGGTTCCTGCCATTTAGCTAGGAGTTTACTCTCCGAGCTAGGCAACAGAAGGAGTACTCTGTTGCCAGTCTTGAGCTCCCGTAGCCTGGCCCCTTGGTCATAGTGGATAATGCACAGTGCACAACTACTAACAAACAAAAACAGAAATGAGAGCAAAGAGAATGATAACGTGCATAACCAGCGCCATCAGAAATATAGATAGAATAAAGATTTTTTTAAACAAGGAGAGAAACCATTAAGACAGAAATCAAGATGAGAAATAATGGGAGTCAAACAGTGAGAGAGAGAGAGAGGTAGGAAAGAGTTTCAAGTTTTCTGGAATTTTAAAACTTTTATTTTTTTTTTGTAAACAAAGAAGGTTCAAGAAAGACTAATAGGAGACAGGTTAGACCAAAGGATGGGGTGTAAAAGAGAGAGGATCAGTGAGCAGAACTGGAGAAGAAAGCACTGAAAAAAGCATGATGGAGTACAAATTATTAAGGCCCAGATTGAACAGCAGCAACACTGCCATGACGGAACTTGTTCATCCCCTCTAGCAGCACCTGCTGGTTCTCAAGTTCTTGAGTGTTTCTTCCAAAGAAGAAACTCTGTGGCAAGGTCCCCCATCTCCACTTATGTTTGTGCCAGCTGCCCTGCAGTGGTTGTTAGTGGTGCCCTGTCCCTTGCTGCAACAGCATGGACAACTGCACTGCCCTTTCAGCAGCACAGGATAACTGCTACTGCCACTCGCCACCTCCCACTGGCTCAGGTGGTGGATTTTCATGTGGGTATGTTGCCCACCAGTGCCTAATTGTCTTTCCCACAACTGACCAGGTTGCAATTGATAACATTGTCATCATTGGGGGCAAGGGTGAACAATTCCCAGGAGAGACCAGGGCTGTTCCTTTACATAGGGGATTGAGGAGCCAAAAGATAACGAACCAGGACATGGCTCCTCTGGGGGAAACAATTGCTGGCAGTGGTGGTACCACAGGGGGTATAGGGTGTCCCTGTGTAGGTGTGTTTCACAGCCCCATGGTGCATGGAGCAGTGTGTCATTGTGCTGTTGTTGTTCACAGCTCCATGTAGCATGGAGCAGTGTGTCACTGTGTGTATATGGTTCTCAGACCCTCTGTGCATGGAGAAATACAAAACTGTGCAGATGTACTTCACAGCCCTATGGCGAATGGAGCAGTGTGTTACTGTGCTGTTGTGGTTCACAGACCCACACTACATAGAGCAGTGTGCCAATGTGCTGTTGTGTTTCACATCCTCACATTGCATGGAGCAGTGTGTCCTTGTGCTTGTGTGTTTCACAACCCCATGTTGCATGGAGCAGTGTGTCACTGTGTAGGTGCTTTTTATAGCCCCATGTTGCATGCAGCATTGTGTCCCTGTGCAAGTGTATTTCACGGCCCCATGTTGCATTAAGCAGTGTGTCCCTGTGTAGGTGTGTTTCATAGCCTCATTTTGCATGGAGCACTATGCCATGGTGCAGGTGTTTTTCAGAGCCCCAGGGTGCATGAAACAATGTTTCACTGTGCAGTTGTTTGCCACTGAACCACTGTGCATGGAGCAATGTGTCACTGTCCTGTTGTGGTTCTCAACCCCATTTTGCATGGAGCAGTGTGGCATTGTGCAGGTGTGCTTCACAGCCCCATGTTGCATGGAGCAGTGTGTCACTATGCAGGTGTGTTTTACAGCCCTGTGTTGCATGGAGCACTGTACCACTGTGCAGGTGTATTCATGGGTGTCATTGTGCAGGTATGTTTCACTGCCCCATGTTGCATGAAGCAAGTGTCACGGTGCTGTTGTTGTTCTCAGTCCCATGTTGCATGGAACAATATGTCATGGGGTATCCTGTGACTTTGGCAACCGCAATTGGGCACCTACCAAAAGGGTGAATCAATTATGGAACCTGTCATTGGGGTGACTGTGGAAATTGTGCAGTCTGGTGGGGGATGCACGAAATAGCATCAGGATGTCACTACATGCTTACGTGTGGGAAGCATGCTGAGCATGGGGTGGGGAGGGACAGAAGGGTTGTAGGGGGTGGTGCCATGGTGAGCTGCTGAGCTGCTGCCGTAGTATAGTCGGTGGGTTCAGGGCTGTGGCGGGAATGGTGTTGGACTCAGGTCTGGGTACAGGTACGTTTTGTTGTGCCCGGCCCAAAATTTATTTATGCCACGTTTGCACCCTCCCCTCGACGTGCATCCCCTGGAGTTGAGAATCCTTAAGTGGGGGGCGCAGGCCCCCTGCATAAAATAAGAAATCCCAACACCCCGGTGCCATTGTGCTGTTTGCTGGGAAGTACATCACCTAACGGTGATCACCCATTGGCAATCGCCGTTATCACATAAATCCAAGTCACGGTGCTGGTATGGTTCTTTTCCCTTCTGTACATGGAGCAATGTGTCACTGTGCAGGTATGGTTCTCCACCCCTCTGCGCATGAATCACTGTGTCACTGTGCAGGTGCAGTTTTCAGCCCCACAGTGCATGGAGCAGTGTCTCACTGTGCAGGTATGTTTCACAGCCCCACAGTGCATGGAGCAATGTGTCACTGTTAAGGTGTTTTTCACAGCCCCACAGTGCATGTAGCAATGTGTCACTATGCTGTTGTGGTTCACAGCCCCACATTGTATGGAGCAGGGACACACTGCTCCATGCAATATGGGGCTATGAGCCACAGCAGTCCCATGTTGCATGGAACAATGTGTTACTGTGCATGTATGTTTCACAGCTCAATGTTGCAAGGAGTATTGTTTCCCTGTGCTTGTGTGTTTCACAACCCCATGTTGCATGGAGCAGTGTGTCACTGTGCAGGTGTGTTTTAAGGCCCCATGTTGCATACAGCATTGTGTCCCTGTATATGTGTATTTCACAGCCCCATGTTACATTAAGCAGTGTGTCCTTGAGCAGGTGTGTTTCACAGCTTCACTTGCATGGAGCACTGTGCCGTGGTGCAGGTGTCTTTCAGAGCTCCAGAGTGCATGAGACAATGTGTCGCTGTGCAGGTGTTTTCCACAGAACCACCATGCATGGAGAAATGTGTCACTGTGCTGATGTGGTTCACAATCCCACTTTGCATAGGGCAGTGCGGCACTGTGCAGGTATGTTTCGCAGCCCTATGTTGCATGGAGCAGTGTGTCACTATGCAGGTGTGTTTCACAGCCCTGTGTTGCATGGAGCAAGTGTCACGGTGCTGTTGTTCACAGCCCCATGTTGCATGAAGCAGTGTGTCATGGTGCTAGTATTGTTCTCTGCCCTTCTGTGCATGGAACAATGTGTCACTGTGCAGGTATGATTCTCAGCCCCTCTGTGCATGAAGCACTGTGTCACTGTGCAGGTGTGTTTCATAGCTCCATGCTGCATGGAGCAATGCATTTCTGTGCTGGTATGGTTTACAGTTCCAAGATGAAAGCCACTGCAAATGCAGAGAGAACCTAGGACATTGGAATCACTTTGTATTGTTTTCAGAAAACTTGTACAGGTATTCATGGGTTAACTATGAGGAGGGTGGAGATTGGCAAGGAATAATGTTGACCGTTTGTTATTTCATTGCTTATTTAAATGCTTCCCATCCCAGCCCAATATAAATTTGTGTCATAGGGCAGTTATTCCAAGACGTAATTGACAGAAAGAGAGAGAGAAAGAGACAGCTAGAAAGAGAAAGACATTAAGCAGAACTTGGAACCAAGTGTTCAGGTGAACTGCTTAGACAGGTGTTTATCTTGTTGTGACTCTGTGACAGGTCTGTGTCTGAGGCAGCAAAGTTCTTGTGAGCAGACATAGATAAAGTGCAAAGATTATGCTGTCTGTTGGTATCGCCTTAGTGATTTTTGCGGTTTGTCTCTGCCTACTACAGTTCTGGAAAACTCGAGAGGCAGCAGGTAGACTACCCCCTGGACCCTTTCCACTGCCTTTCCTTGGTAACCTGCTGACATTGGATCTGAAGCATTTCCACATCGAGCTCATTCAGGTAAATCCACTTTTCATGTGATTGCATTCATTAATAGGAAGGACATGAGGGTGTCCTGCAACATACGTATGGGTTGGGTACAACGCAGATGGTTTTAGCTGGCATCACTACTGCACTGTGCCAAGGCACTGAAACACTGAAATGGAGGAACTAGCCAGTCTGAGGATATAGGGGAGGGGATGTGCAGTACAGTCATTGGGTGTGTTTATACTCAGATTTCAGTATCATTATGTATGTATGAGGGATGTATGTATGTGTGCATGTATTTATGTATTTTGTTTTTGTTGGTCAGGAAAGGCGGGCTGGGCAACTCTACCTATTTTTAGCCTCATCCCAGAGGGGTTACAGCTATAGATGCAGATTGACATAGTAAATCAGGTTAGGCTGTTGGTGGTGTTTTTAGAGAGCAGTATTCAGGGGCTGCTTTTCTGCCTGTCCAGTAGTGTAGACAGGCTTAAAGATGATCCATTTCTGGTACTCCGAGTCACTGCAGCAGTGAGGAGCAGAAAGGCATCAGGTGTTTGCTGTCCCTTTGTGGAAGCCCCGCAGCACCTGCAGTATCCCTGTATTCTGGGTCATGGGAAGGAGGCAGTGGAGGGAAGTAACTGTAGTTTTAAGCAGCAAGACATGACAGGGTGTTGGTAATAGTGCCTTCAGACTCTAAAGGTGTGTTCAGGGCATTCCTACACCCTGGATTGTCTTACTGCGCTTCTAAAATGTGTAACTAGGCAGTATTTTAAAAAAAGGAGATTTAAAAATAATTAATACAGAACCTTTACAAAACATAATCCCTCTATTATATGGGTGCCATTTAGGACTGATAAGATTGTTCTGTACTGTGAAGCTGTTATCTCACTCCCCCCCACACACACACACGCACACTCTTTTGTCCTCCCGGTTGTCATATTTATACAGCAGGACATTTTTTCTTTAATACATGCAAGAACAAGTACAGCATCTGCAAAAAAAAAAACTCCTTGAAAGCTCTTACTAGTTTTTTAACATATTTAATTTTTTTCTGTTTTGTATTTTGTACATTAGAAAATGGCAAGAAAGAATTATCAACCCTGATTGGCTGACACTGCCTCCAAGCTGGGCATTTATTTCTCAGTAGATGCCCAGCTAAAAACAAGTACCACCAAAGTCCACTTCACAAGGTACCCTGCTGCTCAGTCTGCTTCCTCATTGGCTGAAGGCAGCTCATAAATTTAAAATCCCCGCCATGTTTTTCTGTCACTTAGCGGGAGAAAACTGCCCCCCCCAACTCCCCCTCAGTATCAGGTAATAAATTAATAAAAACTCAGTCCACTCATTTTGTGGTCAGAAGGCTGAAAAGAGCCATCTCATTTAAAAATGTCACCAGTCTCCTGACCGCGATTCTCACAATCCGTACTCCCGAAGCCGACAGTCTCATCAGTTTCATCCTGCACTGTGCCATTTCAAAAAAACACAAGAAAAGCAGGAAACCATTCATGAAAATCACAATTCAAATCCCCAATTTTCTCTTCATTGAAATAGAAACAAATCAGTCGTGTACCTCACATGTCTCCCAGAAAATGCAGCATCCACTTTCTGTAAGGTCAAGGCGTTAACTCAACAGTGACTCAACCCCGATCGGCTCACTTCCCCCCAAATGTCTCTATGCCCACTGAGCCCACCCCATGCATGGCAGAAATGTTATTTTCTGACGGGGTGCCCAATCCCCATCGGTTTCACTGCCCCCAAAAATGTCTGAATGCCACTGGAGCCCACCAGCATGGCAGAAATGTCATTTTCTGACGGAGTGCCCAATCCCCACCAGCTTCACTACCCCAAATGTCTGAATGCCACACTGGGAGCCCACCCCAACATGGCAAAAGTTCCCCCCGTAGTCAAAAAAGAATGCTAAAAAACAGAAAACCTTCCCTCGTTGATTCTTTACTCCCTCCCCCAGCCCGCGCCCACACTCTGCGTACTCCACCTCCCCACACCCCCACCTCAACCCATACTTACCTCAGGAGTACAGCTCAACGATCTTCAGTGGACTGGGAACATGTCTGCACTCTTCAAAGCCGACCGCGAACTGAAGAAATGCCAGTAAGCTGTATGATGGCATAAATGGACAATTTACAACTTTAGTGCATATCTCAGTTATTTTTGGGAATTTTTTTTACCAAATTTTCAAGATTTTTTTGGGGGGGTCACCTCATGAACTGTGACACTGAAATTTTGTTATTCGGTTCTGAAAGGTGATTTTGCTGTCACTGCGTGGAATCACCTTTCAGACTGATAAATGAAATGATAGTGTCACAGTTCATGAGGTAGGCCCCCAAAAACCGTACGTTGAAAATTTGGTGAAGAAATTCCCCAAATTGACTGTTTTATGAGCGTGTGTTGCACAGTTTCTATGCACGCTGGTAACTTTGAGAATTTTCAATATTTTCACTCCAGATTTTCAGCATTGCCATTTTACCACACCTTCTTATGAACAGTACAACTGTCATTTCTCACATCTCACCCAAAATGTGTTTTTGCACATGCAGCGCTCAATGGCGCGGTCGTTGTGCAAAATCAGTTTCCAGGACAGATTCAAAAAATCACAGTGACACTTTTCATGTGCAGACATCTTGAAATGGTTATGTTGAAAATTTGGTTAAAAAAATTCATAAAAATTACCGTTTTACGAGTACGAGTGTGCCTTGCGCAGTTCCTATGCACGCTCGTAGGTTTGCGAATTTTTAATATTTGCAGTCCAGATTTTCAACATTGCGATTTTACCACACCTCCTTATGAGCAGTACAGCTGTCATGTGTGAAATCTAAGAAAATCTATATTGTCATGTAACAGAAAGGGACTATTTTTTCTCTCCTGTCAATAAATATACTGTTAAATGTAAAACTTTATGGCTCAGAGTAATTATTTATTATATATTATTGCTACTCAACTAAGTGCCCATTTTCTAAGTGCAATAATACCCTCCAGGGTAGGTGGTATTGTGCTATACCAGACCTTCCAGGGGCTATAAGGCCCTCCACCTTCAGTGTCGGGCCTCATTACCCCCCTGGGCGTTCTGGTATATTACAATACCGCCCACCCTGTTGGGTATTATTGCTTACTTATGGGGAGATTAGAATACAAGATACTTAGAAAAAGAAGGAAAACAGTCATTCAAAATTCAAAACAAGACAAAATGGAATTTTTATTTTTCTTGTTTGTTTTGTTGGAGTCTAGAAGCTGATACAGTGAAATCAGTGATAGAGACAGGCATCAGAATCTGAGCTCTGTGTTGTAGTGAGAGTGGGACTGGGGTTTTATCGAGTAGGAAAAACTGGCAGCGTATTCAAAAGCAAAATTCTACACTGGCACAGGGAGATGCTTTAATAGTAGGATGGGGGCTTTTTTTAAGTGTCGGCAGTAGTGACATTCAGCATGGCTACTTGTCAATCAGAATGTAACTTTAGTTATTTATTTAAATTAGAGGAACACTTGTTACTGCTGTGTACTTTGCATTGTTTGTGGTATGGTTAAATAGGTTTTGGGGTACATTTACTGCTTTGTCCTACACTCATTTAAGAGCATTTCATTGACTGTGAGATTTCTGTATAAACACTGTTCCTTATTATCTGGAAATTCAACGCTTTATGATTTGTTCATTCTGTATTAATGCTGCATGTGTTCCTGTGCTGTATTGTGGAAAATGGAATATACAGATAAAAAGATTAACTGCAAGAAAAAAGTTAGAGGCACTCTGACCTGGGTAGAGGGAGGGTGCCAGCTGAGGGAGAGAGCAGAAGGGAAACTTTACAGCTTTTATTACAGCTGGAGAATCTCTGTCCATGTCTAGCTTGTATGTTTGCATATTCTTAAGCTTTGCATGTGCTTGTTAAGAGAGACTGGTTGATTACCTAGAAGCCTATGGGCTGCAGGACTACAGGCAGCATGGGTTATGGGGGAGTAGGTTATGTCAAATGAATCTGATGAATTTCTTTGACTAGATCACCAGGGAAAGACTGGGGTGTCCAGTGGGCACAGCCTATCAAGACTTCAGCGGGGCCTTTGACACTTTGCTGCACAGATGGTTGAGTAGGAAGATGACCAATTTGAGGTGGGAGCCAAAAAGGTAACTTAGATTTGTAACTGGCTAATGGACAGTTCACAGAGGACAGTAGTGTACTGTTGGCTGGGGTGGTGGCAGTCCTGTTGCAGAGGTGGTGTCAGTGCTGTTGGGGAGGTGGCGGGGTGGTGGCAGTGCTGCTGGTGGGAGTGATCTCATGGGGTAGTGGCAGTGCTGTTGGGAAGGTGGTGGCGGGGTGGTGGCAGTGCTGTTGGGGAAGTAGTGGCAATGCTGTTGCAGAGGTGGTGGCAGGGGTAGTGGCAATGCTGTTGGGGAGGTGGTGGTGGGGTGGTGGCAGTGCTGTTGGGGAGGTAGTGGCAGTGCTGTTGGGGAGGTAGTGGCAGTGCTGTTGGGGAGGTAGTGGCAGTGCTGTTGCAGAGGTGGTGGCAGGGGTAGTGGCAGTGTTGTTGGGAAGGTGGTGGCAGGGGTGGTGGCAGTGCTGTTGGGGAGGTGGTGGTAGTGCTGTTAGCAGTGGTGGTGGCAGGGGTAGTGGCAGTGCTGTTGGGAAGGTGTTGGCAGAGGTGGTGGCAGTGCTGTTGGGGAGGTGGTGGTAGTGCTGTTAGCAGTAGTGGTGGTGGGGTAGTGGCAGTTCTGTTGGGAAGGTGGTGGCAGGGGTGGTGGCAGTGCTGTTGGGGAGGTAGTGGCAGTGCTGTTGGGGAGGTGGTGGTAGTGCTGTTAGCAGTGGTGGTGGCAGGGGTAGTGGCAGTTCTGTTGGGAAGGTGATGGCAGGGGTGGTGGCAGTGCTGTTGGGGAGGTAGTGGCAGTGCTGTTGGGGAGGTGGTGGCAGGGTGGTGGCAGTGCTGTTGGGGAGGTAGTGGCAGTGCTGTTGGGGAAGTAGTGGCAGTGCTGTTGCAGAGGTGGTGGCAGGGGTAGTGACAGTGCTGTTGCAGAGGTGGTGGCAGGGGTAGTGGCAGTTCTGTTGGGGAGGTGGTGGCAGGCTGTTGGGGAGGTAGTGGCAGTGCTGTTGCAGAGGTGGTGGCAGGGGTAATGGCAGTGCTGTTGGGGAGGTGATGGTAGTGCTGTTAACAGTGGTGGTGGTAGGGGTAGTGGCAGTTCTGTTGGGGAGGTAGTGGCAGTGCTGTTGGGGAGGTAGTGGCAGTGCTGTTGCAGAGGTGGTGGCAGGGGTAGTGGCAGTGCTGTTGGGAAGGTGGTGGTAGTGCTGTTAGCAGTGGTGGTGGTAGTGCTGCTGGTAGGGGTGGGGCAGTGGTGGTGTAGCAGTGATGCTGGTGGAGTTAGTGACAGTGGTGCTGGTGGCAGTGCTGTTGGGAGTCTGGTGTTTATTGGGTGGTAGCAGTTCTGTTAGTGAGGTGGTGACTGTGGTACTGTTGGGGTTAGTGACAGTGGTGCTGGTGACAATGCTGTTGGGGTGGTGCTTATGGGGTGGTGGCTGTGCTGCTGGGGGATAGTGGCAGTGCCACTGGGGGTGGTGGCAGTGGTGCTCATGGGGTGGTGGCAGTGTTGCTGGGGAGGTAGAATCAGTGCTACTGGTGGGGGTGGGGCAGTGGTGGTGTATCAGTGTGCTGGTGGAGTTAGTGACAGTGGTGCTGGTGGTAGTGTTGTTGGGGTGGTGACAGTGCTGCTGGTGGGGGTGGTGACAGTGCTGCTGGTGGGGGTGCTGTGGTTACTGCTGGGGTTAGTGACAGTGGTGCTGGTGGTATGATGCTGGTGGGGGTGGTGAACATTGCTGCTGGTGGGGGTGCTGTGGTACTGCTGAGGTTAGTGACAGTGGTGCTGGTGGTATGATGCTGGTGGGGTGGTGGCAGTGCTGCTGGTGGGGTGCTGTGGTACTGCTGGGGTTAGTGACAGTGGTGCTGGTGGTATGATGCTGGTGGGGGTGGTGAACAGTGCTGCTGGTGGGGGTGCTGTGGTACTGCTGAGGTTAGTGACAGTGGTGCTGGTGGTATGATGCTGGTGGGGGTGGTGGCAGTGCTGCTGGTGGGGGTGCTGTGGTACTGCTGGGGTTAGTGACAGTGGTGCTGGTGGTATGATGCTGGTGGGGGTGGTGGCAGTGCTGCTGGTGGGGTGGTGCTTATGGAGTGGTAGCAGTGCTGTTGGGGGTGATGGCAGTGCTGCTGGGGTGGTGTCTGTGGTACTGTTGGGGTCAGTGACAGTGATGTTAGTGGCAGTTCTGTTGGTGTGGTTGGTGGCTATGCTGCTGGGGGTGGTGGCTCTAGACTGTTGGGGTTAGTGACAGTGGTGCTGGTAGGGGTGGGGGCAGTGATGGTATAGCAGTGGTGCTGGTGGAGCTAGTGACAATGGTACTGTTGGGGTTAGTAACAGTGGTGTTGGTGGCAGGGTTGTTGGCTTGGGTGGTGGCAGTGGTAGTATAGCAGTGGTACTGATGGAGGTAGGGACAGTGGTTCTGGTGGCAACACTGTTGGTGGGGTGGTTGTAGTACTGCTGGTGAGGGCGGGGGCAGACAATTTATCCAAGACAGCTCAGCTGAGATGCAACGTCTCATTCACGGGGGGGGGGGCACCTGATTTAATTCCATTTTATAACGTATTTACCCAGGACAACTCAGCTGAGATGCAAGATCCCATTTCAGATGTGTGTCTGCTTCTATCTATTTCTGCAGATGCATGGGCTGGAGTACTAGGAGGTTAAAGGACTTGTTCAGGGTCACATAGAAAGTATTGGCTATAGCAGGATTTGAACTTGCAATTTCCTGATTCCCAGCTGTACTCTACCCATTAGACTACCTTGCCTGTGGGGAGGAGGAGCAGGATAGACAGACAGTGGGCAGCAGTATGTTCCTACTTCTACCCATTTCCACATCTAGGTGGACTGGTGTGATGGGGAAATTATATAACCTATTCAGTGGCACACAGTGAGTATTCTGCTCTGGTGAGGTTTGAACTTGCAATTGCCTGGTTCCCAACAGTGCTCTAACATTTGCACCACACTGCTTCCATCACATGGGGGGGGTGCAGGGAGGCTGGCGACTGCTGCCAGTGTTTTGTTTGTGTACTCTTTGTATTTATTTACCATGGATAGCTCAGCTGAGTTGCAACATCTCATTCCCAGTAGGAACCTGTTTCTAACTGCAGTCCCAATTACAGTAGTTCCTGAACCAGAACTCTGGAGCACAGTCAGTGATTCCTTCCAGTTTCACACTGGCACACGGACCACAGGTACTTTCCAATCACAATGCAGAAATTAATCAGTTATTGAAAAATTCAAATTTCCCTTTATGAATGTGATCACATTAACACTATATTTCAGCAACAGTTCTCTGACTGCTGTATCAGCTGCTAGTCTGGCCAGCCGGCCATTTAACAAAGAAGATGGACTTCTGGTGCCGGCATTACCAAAAATAAAAGCTGACAGGTAGGTGGGGTGCTGCCGCCCACCGGCTGACGGGGGAGTGGGATGGTGGGGCTCAGTGGGCCGGGTGGGGGTACACTAGATCACCAGGGATATTGGACATGGTGGGGTGATTAATGATGCCCGCAATGGGGGCACTTAGAGGTCCACTGGACCACCAGGGATACTGTACTTTTTTTTATCTTACGGGACTTCCCGTGATTGGGCTGCATGGGGCATCGGTCCCTGATGGCTGCTGCCTGGCAGGGCGCTAGGCGCAAGTCGTCGTGGATCAACGCACCTGCATGCTAATGGCATGTAAATGGGGCTGTAATGAGATGCAAATGGCCCCATGTGTGCCTTCCATAACTTATGGCCCCATTTGCATGTCCTCCTTTGAATATCACAGGTGATGTGCATGGCGCAATGGCACTTGCGCTAGCACATCTCCATGCTCCACTCTGGCCACTTGCGCTGATGCAGTGCCACTGTGCCATGCACAGTGGGGGTGGCCAGGGTGTGATATTCAAAGCTGTTGCGCCCTAGCGCAGCTCCATTGAATATCGCCCAAGCCACACCCCTGCGCAACAAAGCTGAGCTGCGCCCAGGCTTGCGCCACAGCCTGGCACAGTTTGAATATCTGGGCTACAGTGTTTACATAAATAATTTTTATCTTGAAAAATGCTAACACCCTATTATAAGCCAATCATAAAACAAAATAACATATTAATCGTAGGGTGTGATGTACCGTTCTCCTCAAAACATAGGTATTACTTCATTTCTTGCACAATCTTATAGGTATTACTACATTTCTTGCACAATCTCATATATATTACTACATTTCTTACACAATATTCCTTGCTGCACACAAACCTCTTTGTTGCACACCTTTCTTAACAAGTACACACCCTCCTAAATGAGGTTATCATAGGACATATGGTATTAAATGTTGTGAAATGTAAACATGTTATGCTACAACATCCAGTCATACCTGTCATATAAGGAGATGGAGTCAAAAAGGATCTGTAGTTCCTGAGGTACAAAATTGGACAGATAGGAAGGTTAAACATAAAATAATACTTATCTGATACTCAGGGGGTCGCTATCATGACAAACCTGTAAGGAGAGTAGTGAATGTGAAAACAGTTAATCAAAAAGTACAATGTGCATAAGTTACATAAAAAAAATTATTTCAAAACAGACTATCAATCCAATGAAAGAAAAAAACAACAAGGTACTGCATCAGCATGTGGTCTGAAAACAAAACAAAATGGTAATTTTAAATGCATGCTGAAAATAGAAAATAGAGTTAACACTGATGTTTCGACTTTGGGTCTTCTTCAGGAAATGTCTAAAAGAGAAAAAAGTAAAGCACATTATAGGTAAGAAATGGCTATACATGCAACATCAAAGATGTCAGAATTAAAGCACATTGGTTAATATTCACGTGTGTTTCATGTCACTACCACATAGACTCACGTTCCAGTTAGAGTTCTGGTGCTACCAACTGATGCATTAAAAGCATGGCTATTACTTTGCTGCCTAACAGACCCCAGGCAAAGTAATTTCGCATAAAACAGACATGGCATAACACCTACTGATTTTATTTGCCTGACTGTAGTTGCAATATGCATTAAAAACATTACCCATCCACTGGACTTCCAGTGACGTCACAGAGCTGATGACAGCTTAAGCTAATTAGCTCCTGAATCTGTCTAAATAGTCTGGTGGAATCCTCCCCATAAACTTAAAATTTGAATCTTCAAATGAGCTACTGAGCAACTGAATATGGCAGTCAAAAGCCATAAACCAAGAAATCCCAGAAGTAACGTCTCACAAACAAAACTCAAACAACTAACCTTAGACGAGGAGATGGAGGCCTTCACAACCTGCTCATGCAGAGATGCAGCTCTCTCTGACTCATCTCTTGATATGGAGGAAGACGATCTGTGCCTCTCCAGAAAATTTGAGTGCATCTTACAAAAAATCTTATCATCGGTACATAAAATTGAATCCTCGATTGCAGACCTGAGGCAGGATGTCCGGAAGATTGGCTCCAAGGTGGCAGACCACTGCACAAAACTCACTGAGCTGTCAGAGGCCCAGGACTCAAGGGACAGGGTCCTTTTATATTTGTTACAAAGAGTCCGGGAAACCCACACCAGGCTTGAAGATATCAAGAACAGATCTCGTTTAAATAACTTTTCGAGTGCATAGGGTACGGAGGGACGGAGGAAAAGCTTTCCACACCAATTGATTTCATGCAGCACCTCTTGCACTCAGTCCTTTCTATTGCCCTCTGATGTAGATCTAACAATGGCTAGAACACATACGATCCTAGTTCGAGCCCACCAACCTAACATGAGCCCGATCCTAGATACCGTCCGAATGGTGCTCTTTCAAATGAAGAAATGGCTGCTGAGAGAGGCATGGAGGCTTAAAGACATTAAATACCAAACTGCACCCATTTCCTTCAAACAGGACTTTTCTCCCACTCTGCAAGCAGAGCGTATCAAAGTACCCTCAGTGATAAAAGAAATTAAAGAGAAGAAGAATATAAAAGTGCAACTTCAGTTTTCCTCAAAGCTACGTTTACACCTGGAAGCAGGTCCCAAAACATTCCCTAACCTTGTGGAGGCAACGCTGCTCTTGAGAGAATGGGAAATCACTTTGCCTGGCATGGAGCTGGAGCGTCTAGCGCAGAACCTCTGAAAAATACGTGGCAGGTTGCAAACCGAGGCATGAAATGCCTGCACCGGGGAACCATACTGCAAGCCCTTCTGAAAGATGCCACACGGATCATGCAGCATGCAGAAAGCAAGAAGACCAGCTCGAATCATGCGGCCGCATCGAAATCTACTCCACCTCGCTGAAATCTCCTACTGCCAGGGCATTATCACATCCAAAAGCAGAGGTTTCTCTAGAAAGAGGTGACAGTCTTGACATGCAGGACTCTCTTTAACTGGATCTGTTTATTTGTTCAGCTAAGTTTAACTTTTCTTTATCATTTGATAACATACTAAGTAATTAAAAGTATACATATTAGATCACACATGCCCACACAATGCAAAGCATCATGGACTGCATATGCAAATCACCACAGAATGTTAGGCTGGTCCAACTTTAAGCAGAATTGCATGGTGCCGAAAGGCCTCTCACACAGTTTGTAAAGGATGCTAACAGAAGACATAGACACGTGTTTCATCCTACTAGGACTCATCAGTATGCCTCGTCTGTTTGACACCCCAGTGGAATGGACCAGCTACCCTAAGACAGTATCTTGGATATGTTGTGGTGAACCCAATTCTGCTTAAAGTTGGACCAGCCTAACATTCTGTGGTGATTTGCATATGCAGTCCATGATGCTTTGCATTGTGTGGACATGTGTGATTTTGTATTTACATATTAGATGCCTCTAACTTGGGCCCGAGGTGGGCCTCCTCCCATGGGGGGGCAGGTTATCCCTCTCTTTATCTTTATACCCTCTGTTATTTGGGTGTAGGCTCCCTCGAGGAGCTGTTCCAGATTAAATGAAGGAAACAATAAATAATTCATTAGCGATATACACCCTACGTTGGAGGTTAAAGGGAGAAAATGGGGCTGGATGCTTATTTCCCCTGGGAGATCTCTATAAATAATAATTCTCCATGATCACCGGTTGTAGCATCACCCCAGATGTAAATACATTCTTCCAACCAATTATTATTGGGAAAGGAACTTGTACTCTATGGTGCCTCGGGGAAGGGGAAGGACTACCTTCGCCAGGGAGAGGCCCACGACAAAGAGCATTCATGATAATTATGTACACAAATACAGTAAATGCAACCGGGGATCTCCCTTATCCTTAACTTAAATTCACCTCGACCTATCTTTAGGGGCCAAAATGTTGTTACTCCACCAACAGTATATGAATGCATGCCATCAAACCAGGGGTCAAAGGTTTAAAGTAAGCGATGAAGGTGGTATATACTTGGGGTCTAGCAGAGGTTCGCAGGTGTCTGATCAGCTATAAGAGACCCATTTAAACTGTAAATACCGCTGATGGACCTGGGGGCTACTGGCCTCCTATGGTTAAAGGCGATAGCGGGGGGGGGGGGATTCCAAAAAGCTTTAGTATAATGTATGGGATATGACGGAGTAGGGAGAGACAGTGGATCTCTTATCCCTCTGAGACATTTCTTGTTTTCTCTTATAGCAGCATCACATCTCTACTCTCAGTCTCCTTGGGAGACTATTAGTGTTTGAGTCCAGACACTTGCCACTATTAGTGGTTCCAGGCTCCCCCTTCACGAGGGGCCAGGATACACACCTAGGAAGTAACTAAAGAAAACTGCTTTCAATTTACATAAGACCTGTTTAAAGTTTAAAATCCTTCAACTTTTTTTTTTAGTGTTACTAAATAGTTATTGTTTAAAGTTCACCATTGCAGTTAGCACTGCCCAATGTTAAGGGTGTTGTTTTTGTTTAAATGATTTCCATTTTTAAGAAGTGCTTGGCACAGAATGGTGCAAGACCAGAGGTGCACAAGCCTAAACCCCGGCTGGTTAATGAGCAGCCTGGCACTATCACATACCATAGTTCACAAGATACCACTGTCCCAAAAAAAACCATCCCCTTCCCAAAATCTCAAACATGACTACTTTAAAAGCGTGTTCCTACAATGTGGAAGTAATTAATTCCCCCATCAAGTGAACGAGATTGTTGCAGGAGCTTAAAAAACTGCGGGGAGATGTGATCCTGCTTCAAGAGACACATCTATCCATGCAAGAGCATTTAAAATTATTCAGGGCCTGGGTGGACAGTGTAGTGGCAGCTTCTCACCCTCACTCAAAGAGGGCAGGTGTGGCCATCTTGTAGCAAAAAGGGCTAAACCTCACTATAGAGTCCACAGAGGGGGGCTTGCAAGGCAGGTACATTAGGGTCTCAGCCTGTTATCAAGGTAGACTTCTTCACTTTATCAATATATATGCCCCAAACTCCCAGCAGGAAACATTTTTTGAACAACTCTTTAAAAAAGTAGCATACCTCCAGCCAGGACAGCTTCTCCTAGGGGGAGAATTTAATACGGTACCACACCCTCAGAGGGACTGCTCCTCCGGAGCTGCTCTTACAAAGTGAGCAGCCTCCAGATCACTGGTAGCTCTGGTGAGGGAAATGGGGTTAGTTGACATTTGGTGAGCCCAGCATCCCAAAGAAAGATTATACCTTTTATTCATGCACTCAACAATGTTACTCTCATATATAGACTTATTTTTTACCCACACAACCTTTCTACACTTGATTACTAAATCCTACATGCATGACAATGATTGGAGGGTAGCAACAGTTGTCCCTATATGTAAAAAAGGGCCTATGAACAAGCCTGAAAAGTTTAGACCCATTAGTCTTAAATCTCTGATCAGGAAACTCCTGGAACAGTTTGTTAAGGAATATATTTTGGAACATATAAATCATAGCGAACTTACTGATAATTTCCAACATGGTTTTACCAAATCAAGATCATGCCTAACCAACCTATTGACCTTTTATAATAAGGTAACCAAAGAAATTGATAAAGGTAACTTGACGGACTTAGTGTTTATTGATTTTGCAAAAGCATTCGATACAATTCCACATTTTTAACTTATCGACGTCCTAAGGGAAGTAAATTTGGACCCAAACATTGTAAATTGGATAATAAAATGGCTTAGAAATAGGAAACAAAGAGTTGTCATAAATGATGAACTATCAGGATGGGCCCACATGACTAGTGGTGTTCCCCAGGGATTGGTGCTGGGTCCTTGTTTATTTATTATTTATATTTCTTCTCTAAAATTGAACAAAGATAATATTTGGCTGTTAAAGTTCACAGATGATTGCCATATAGGCTCTATTATCAACAAAAAGGATGAAAGTATCACCCTGCAAAACTTTCTAGATGAAGTTACAAACTGGGCCCATGGGAGAAAGTTAACACTAAATAATGACAAATGTAGGGTAATGCATTTGGGAAAACATAACCCACACTTTTCATATAAATTGGCGAATTAAACATTATACCAGACTATTGAAGAAAGGGACCTTGGACGACTCCTTACCCCCGATTTAAAATTCAATTTGCATTGTAACAAATAAGTTAAAAAGACAAACCAAAATTTAAATTGTATATTCAGACATGTGGCAAGTCAGACAGAGGAGGTTTTGTTGCCATTGTATAGTGCTCTGGTGTGACCACATCTTGAGTATTGAATGCAAGTATGGTCCCCATACATAAAGGATGACATACACAAAATGGAAAGAGTCCAGAGATGATTTATTAGGGCAATAGTAGGGATGAAAGGGAAGACCTACGAGGATAGGCTAAAGGACTTGAAATTGTATGCCTTAAGATACAGAAAGCTAAGGGGAGATCTGTGTCTTATTTATGGCCTACTACAAGAGTCAACCCTTACTAAGGGGATGAGTTTAATAGAATCTGAATTCAGACTTAGTAGTCGCAAACATAAAAAACAGCTATTGATCGGAAAATGGAACTCATTAAGGAGGAAAAATTGGTTCAGTGTAAGATTAATCCCAATATGGAGTACTCTTCCTACTTTTGTAGTAGAGAGTCCAAATATGGATATATTCAAAGCCAACTTGGATCAAGTGATGTCAGATAAAGACAAATATGTATAATTATAGACAAGGATCAAAAGGCAAGCGTTATGGACTCATTGTTCTCTAGCTTGAAATACCTATGAAACATAACCCTACTGGACTATTCACCAATATCAGTTCACCTTTCTTTACTGCCACAAAATAGACAGACTTTATGGAGACTCAATGTCTCTCTTTAAATAATAAACCTTTTGTCACCAAGTTAAAACAACAAACCTTAGATTTCTCCTTAATTCATCAATCTACAGATCACTCCCCATTACTTAAATGGGACACACTTAAAGTGGTCCTTCAGGGTGAGGTCATTAGTTTTGCGGCAGCCCAAAAAAGCTATCACAATTAACCCACAACAAGCTCTTGCAGGAATTAACTGACTTAGAAAAGTGCCACAAACTAAACCCTCATGATAAGCAGGTCCAAGGGGACCTAAATAAAGTTAAAAATAATTTACAGGACTTTGAGAATAAAAGAGCAGAAGGTCAGTTGAGATTCACTAACCAAAAATGTCAGGAGATGGGGGGTAGGGCATCCAGACATTGGACATTCCACCTCCGGAAAGCTCAGGCAGACAGGCATATCCCTTATATCCAAGAGGGAGTAGAAAAAGGGAAAAAATGGACCTCCCCCACAGAAATAGCCCGTCAATTGCAAAAATATTATCAGAAACTATATTAAGAAGATAAAGATATATGAACACACAGGGAAATAAAACAAGCCTTTTTAGACAGCATCAAATTGCAATTCTCAGATTAGGTGAAGACAGAGCTCACCCTCCCCATCACAGTGGAAGAAACTCTTATGGTAATTCATCAATTACCGTCGAGGAAGACCCCAGGCCCGAATGGGTTTGGTGGAGAGCTATACAAAGAGCTGGCCATGTCAGTAGCCCCTCTTCTAACAGAGGTGTTTAATCACTGTCTGTAAGATGGTAAAACCCCAGAAAGTTGGTTCCACTCTATAATAATGGTTATACCCAAACCCGGAAAAGAAATAACAAAATGTAAATCATTCAGACCCATAGCCTTACTTAATCAGGATCAGAAAATCTTTACTAAAATTCTGTCAATTCGACTACAAAAACACAATGAGTTGCTAATTCATCCAGATCAAATGGGTTTTATCCCACACCGCCATATGAGTGATAATATCAGACGACTTCTGAACATTTACAACTGGGTAAATCACAACTGAATACAGCTTTAGCCAATCCCTCTGGATGTGGAAAAAGCCTTTGACAGGCTAAATTGGGCATACCTCTTTGAGGTTTTGCATAGGATCGGTTTTAGGGGTAACTTCTTACAATGGACAAAACTATGCTACCAGGATCCCCAGGCTAGGGTGAGGGTCAATGGCACCATCTCCCCCCCTTTTATCTCACAAGAGGGACAAGGCAGGGATGGCCATTGTCTCCATTGCTTTTTTGCACTCAGTATGGAGCCCTTGGCCTAAGCTGTAAGGCAACATGGGATGTTTCAGGCTTCAAGATTAACACAACAAAATCCGAGGTGCTACAGGTAGGAGGAAAACCGAATCCAGATCTAAAGGCAGGGACTCCATTCAGATGGGTCAAACATAAAATAAGATATCTCAGAATACAGATTCCTACACACTTAGCCCAGCTGTATAAACATAATTATGAGGTTTGGGGGCAGCAAATAACAGCTGACTTGTACAGATGGGTGCTGCTCCCCCTGACATTTACAAACCGACTGGAGTCAATCAAAATGAATATCCTACCTAGATTTCTTTTCTTATTTAACAATCTCCCCCTTCAAATCCCTAACAAAGATTGGAAGGACCTCAAAAAAAAAGTTCTGATTTTATTTGGTTAGGTAAACATCCGAGAGTTTGCTGGGAAATACTGATGGAGGAAAGAAGCAAGGGATGAATGGGATTACCAGATTTCCTCAAATACTATATGGCAGCTTAACTGCTTCTGGTCATTAAAATGTTGATGCATGGCAGGAAACATGGTTGGCTGGAGATTGAAGAAAGGGAATGTGAACTAGCCCCCTTAAACATCCTACCCTGGAAAGTTCATCCAAAAGATCTTAAAAATATAGAAAATATTTTTATGAGGCATTCTATGTCAAGATGGTTGGAGGCTAGACAAGACTGGGAAATAGTCCATCCTGTATGGGAGTACTTGCCACTCTCATCTCTTCCTGGGTTCCCTACCCAACCGGGGGACTACTGTTTCTTTAGATGGGTGACTAACAGGCTTAAATACCCACAAAAGTTTATAGAGGGGGACCGCTTGAAACCATTCCCTCAGATGCAAGCAGAATTTAAACTGTATAGAACATATTTCTTTAGATAACATCAATATATACACTATATTGCCACTAATATTGATCTTACAGACCTGGCTCAGGGACCATCAACTCCTATTTTGTTAACCTACCAAAGAAGTATTAATGGAGACACCAGATCCTTTATATCTCAAATATACAAACTATTAATGGAAGACAGGGGGACATTGGCAATCCAGAAAATGGAACATAAATGTGAATCGGAGGCAAGTCTGAATCTTACGGAACAAAATTGGCATTATATTTGGTTAGGGGTACATAAGACCACCAACTCTCCCTCATGGAGAGAATTCCAATGGAAGATCAATATTCATTTTTTTGGAACCCAACCATTTCATTTCACCATGCCACACACAATTCCAACAATTGCTGGAGAAAGTGTGGGCTTATTGGCACACACTACCATGTCTTTTGGGAGTGCCCCCAAATCACCCTCTTCTGGAACACTATTGCCCAGGAAATCTCTCAGATTCTGTCCCTTTCTACCCCACTAAAATTTGGTCCTAGGTTCCCCCCAAAGGAGATCAAGACATCAACTGGGAAATACCTCTTCTGTATCTTAATTGCAGCGGCACTTAAAGCTCTAATTCAAAACTGGCTGACAGCAATATCCCCTCCGATTAGCACCTGGTATGGTAACATTAAGCAAATCAGGGAGGTGGAGGCAGTCACGGCTTGCCTAAGGTTAATCACAGACAAATTCAATACAAGGTGGCTACCTTTCTTTGATCATTTAGAGAGAAGGGAGGGTATACCAGTTTTGGAACAGCTGCTTCAATCTTAGGACCTCAGAGATGGTACTCCTAGGTGGACCAACCTCAAGGTTGGTGATCCTGGTCTCGCACCTAAATCTCTAAATTGGCTTATTCCTTCTGTTACTCTGGCCCCTACTGTAGCTATAAAACTGGCTGTTTACACACTTAGCTCTCTGTAATGCACTGGCTGTGATTATCTTTTTGTTTGTTTGTTTGAAGTTCCATAACACAAATTAGTCATAAGAAATGAGACAAAGACCCAGTAAAATGTTATAAAATGTTAAGGTTTGTTAATTAAAGACACATTATTAGAAGCCTTCCAAACGTAAGTACTGGAGCCCGTGGAGATCTTCTTTTAGTTGCGGACCACTGCAAGCTAGGAGGCTTAGTTTCTAAGACTCCTCCAGTTGAACATTCTAGATCTTCATATATTAACTACAATCAAGATGTGGAATGAATTGTTGGCTCTGCAAAACAAACGATAATATTATACGGACACAGATTGGACTTTTACCCATCTCAATTCATTGTATAAACCGTATCATTGACTGTATGAAGGGTTGTTAATCATGTCTGTGTTGCAAAAAAACTGCACAAGAGTCTCCTTCAACCCAATAAAATGGTCTTTCAAGTTGAAAAAAAAAACAACATTATCCAGTGGACATAGTTCAGTGTGCACACTAGCATCACAGTAAAAAGCAATTTCTGATTTAATTCTAAACTGCATAAACTAGCTGTTGTTAACTATGAATCACAGAAAAAAATGCGAAAAGAAAGTGAACAAGAAACAAGGAAAAAAGGAGAAAAAGGCAACAGAAGTAAAGTCACGGAAAGGCATGACAGATGAGAAGAAATGTGGGGTAGATATGCTCTTAACGCTAGTTTATTTTTAAAAGAAAATATATTTTTTGATAGTTCCCTTACAAGTGCATGAAGCAGCACATTATAGGCAGCTGTCCCTCTGGATTAGGCAAGGCACCATTTACATATAGGGCCCCATGTGGCTAAAACTTGGAGCGTTTCCAGCATTTGACAAAACAAATACAAATTACATCAGAAATTCAAATATGATACTTATTCTTTTTTGGTAACCAGGTAAGGCCCACTGGGTATACGTACTGTTTTTAGGGGCTACCTGGAAGCACTGGTGGTTAAGAGACTTGCTCAGGGTCACACAGTATGCAAACAGAGGTTGTGGGAATCAAACCCAGGTATGCCAGATGTACCAAGCTCATTCACAGCTGCTTACTCTAACTTCAAGGTGAATCAGCCATGATGGTGCATGTGTAAAACTGCAACGTCCTTTAGGGTGCCAACTTTACCATGTCAGGAAATGGAGTGCAAAACATTACTAATACTGGCAGCAGAATTGCATGGTAACAAGAAAAATAGACCCATACCCATGTTGTAAATGGGACTTTGTCCTAACAAATGAATTTCCTGTGAAAAAATAAACTTTTAATCAATCAATCAATCAATACAGTGCACACTACCGGCAAATATCAGTGAAAGGCAATGCAAAACACTCCTGCTGCCACTGTTCCGAATCTGATACTGCGAGGGGCTCTGCCCTAGCACCCACCGGATATTTGTATAACCAACTCTGAGACGCACCTGCAGATGAGGAAGGTGTACTAAAGAGGCAAGTGACAGAACCGTGAGACTCCGCTATAAGTGGGAGAACAGCAAGAAACAGGGAAAAATGCCATCCCCAACAGTGAAACACATGCACCAGAGCTCTGGACACAAACATACCAAAACCCACCAGCAGCAAGAATTATATGCTGAACCCAGTCACCCGAAACAGTCCACACCTGAGGACATCACACAGAAACACTTCCACACCTGAACAGCTCACACATAAACACTTTAGCACACTATTGGAATCACCTGAAACAGGTCAGTGCTCTGTCCTAAACAGTAGGGTGGTACAAACTTCTGACAGCTCACAACACACGGAGCCCAAAACTGCAGACACCCCAGTTAGTTGCGCTCCCATTTCAGTGCCTAATCAAGTAATCAATCAAATTTATTTAACCAGGCGTAAAACACCATTGAGCGAGCTCATTTTCAAGGTGGTCCTGGACAACAAAATATTACAGGCAAAGGTAAACAGTCACAAAAAGTACAATAGGAGGTAATACATATCATACATATAGATAACAATATTACAAGCAGATAGCAAGATACATCAAAACAAAATTTATAGGTATATGTGAAAATATATGTATATATACAGTATATGTGTGTGTGTGTGTGTATATATACATATATATACATATATATATATATATACATATGTATACATATATATATATATATATATATATATATATATATATATATATCTATATATATAGATATATATATATATACACACACATATACCAGGCCACAATATAAAACAGGAGACAACCAAGGGGCTGGAGTAGAACAGTGAAACAGTCTAGGGAGGTCAAATCATGGAAAGCCATGTGTGCAAATGCCAGGAGCCTTAGCAACAAGATGGAAGAGCTGGAGGCTGTCATAGTGCAGTCAGACCTGGTCATTGTGGCTATCACTGAAACCTGGTGTAATGACAACCACGACTGGGAGATGGCCATACCTGGCTACAACATATTCAGAAGAGACAGAACAGGCAGGAAGGGAGGAGGAGTGGCACTGTATGTGAAAAATGACATAAGGGACACAAAGATCCAGGAGGAACAAAATGGGGGAGAGATGCTGTGGGTTAAGCTGGAAAGGAAAATGGGGTCAGCCATCCGCACAGGTGTGGTCTGTAGACCACCAGCCCAGGAGGAAGGAACAGATAGGGAGCTGATGCTAGCCATCCAAAGGATGGCAGACAAGGGTGAGGTAGTACTGGTTGGAGACTTCAATATTCCAGACATGGACTGGAGCATCCCAACAGCAGCATCAACTAGGAGCAGATTTATCCTGGACTCCCTTCAGGGTGCCTTCCTCAAGCAACTGGTCATGGAACCAACTCAGCAGAAGGCAATACTGGACCTTGGGCTCAAACAGGGACAGTGTGATGGGGGTAACAGTGGGGAGCACCTGGGAAACAGTGACCACCAGTCATTGTGGTTTGAAATCACAGAAGAGCAGAACCAAACCACACAAAACACGTATCCTGGATTTTAGGGGGGCAGACTTTGGGAAAATGGGGAGATACTTGAAAGAGGTATTAGGGGGAATGGGACAAGAATCAGGGGTTGAAGAACAGTGGGCAGTATTTAAAATCTGGATTACAAGAACAACAGAATTATGCATTAAGCAGGTTAGCAAGAGGAAAAGGAAGAGGAGACCATTATGGTTTTCCAAAGAGGTAGCAAAGAAAGTGAAAGCCAAAAAGATTGCATTCAGGCAATACAAAAAGACACAGGCAGAAGGGGATAGGGAGAAGTACCAGGAGAAGCAAAGGGAGGCAGGGAGGTCAGTAAGGGAAGCCAAAGCTCAGACAGAAGAGCACATTGCAAAATCAGTGGGTAGAGGTGACAAAACTGTACAGGTACATAAGTGAAAAAAGAAAGACAAAGGAGGGATAGTGAGACTGAAGGGGAGGATGGGGCCGTGTGGAGGATGACAACAGTAAAGCTGACATATTGAACAGGTATTTCTGCTCAGTCTTTACTGAGGAAGAGGCGGCAATGAGTCTGAAGGGAGTACAAGGTGAGAATGGCAGAAATGGACACAAGTCCCTTTACACGAGAAAGGGTCCTGAAGGAACTGGAAGCAATAAGAGTTGATAAAGCAATGGGGCCAGATGGGTGCACCCCAGGGTCCTTAAAGAACTAAGAGAGGTGGTGGCTGAACCTCTGGCTATCCTGTTTAGCCGATCACTGGAAAACAGGAGGTACCCAAAGACTGGAGGACAGCAGATGTAGTCCCCTTATACAAAAGTGGGAACAAAGAGGAAGCAGGGAACTACAGACCAGTCAGCCTCACCACCGGTAGTGGGAAGATCATGGAAGCACTACTGAAGGAGAGATTGGTGGAACATCTGGTTGCCAATGGACTACAGGACCCAAGGCAGCATGGTTTCACCAGGGGGTCATGTCAGACCAACCTCATTGAATTTTGACTGGGTGACTAGGAGGTGGATCAGGAACGGCAGTGGACATGGCCTATCTGGACTTCAGCAAGGCCTTTGACACTGTGCCACATAGAAGACTATTACACAAACTGGGGAATATGGGTGTGGGCAGGACAGTAGTGTGGTGGGTAGGTAACTGGCTTGGTGGCAGGACACAGAGGGTAGTGGTAAATGGCTGTCACTCCACAGAGGGAAGAGTGACCAGTGGGGTACCACAGGGATCAGTGCTGGGACCGGTCCTATTCAACATCTTCATCAGTGACATTGTGCAGGACCTAGAAGGCAGAATTTCACTGTTCGCTGATAACACAAAGCTCTGTAACAGAGTAGACACACCAGAGGGTGTAGACAGAATGAGAAGTGACCTGCAGAAACTTGAAGAATGGTCAGAGGTTTGGCAGTTGAAATTCAATGCAAAGAAGTGCAAGATAATGCATATGGGGCACAAAAACACTGGCACAATATATCAGTTGGGGGGTGAGGATATAGCATGCACCAAGCAGGAAAGGATCTTGGGGTTGTCATCTCTGATGACCTCAAGGTAGGGAAACAGTGTGACAAGGCAGCAGGTAAAGCAAATAGGATGCTGGGATGTATAGGCAGGGGCATCACCAGCAGGAAAAGGGAGGTCATAATTCCGCTATACAAGACACTAGTGAGGCCCCACCTGGAGTACAGTGTACAGTTCTGGAGACCATACCTACGTAAGGACATAGACAGGGAGAGAAGGTTCAGAGGAGGGCAACAAAGATGGTGCATGGATTGCATCACAAGTCCTATGAAGACAGGTTGAAGGAACTGAACATGTACTCCCTGGAGGAGAGGAGGAGAGAGGATATGATGAGACATACAAGTATCTTACAGGGAGGAACAGGGTGCAGGAATGCACTATTTTTAGCGAAAAAGATGTTCCAGGACTAGAGGGCATGGGATGAAGTTGGAGGAGGACGATTCAGAGGAAACATGAGAAAGAATTTCTTCACAGAACGGGTGGTGGACAAGTGGAACACCCTGCCAGAGGAAGTGGTGGGGCTGAAACAATCACGGATTTAAGAATGCATGGATAGACATAAAGGAATTCTAGAGGTCAGGGTAAGGGCGACAGACTTCTAGGAAAACAAACTGAACTTACAAGCTCAAATGGGGCAGACTGGGTGGGCCATAGGCCCTTATCTGCCGACACTGTCTATGTATCTATGTATCTATGTAGGAGAGCCTAAGTGTAAGAGAGGGAGTGAGTAGGAGAAAGAGATTGAGAGAGAGGGAGGGTGGGGAAAAAGAGAGAGAGGTAGGGAGAGGGAAGGGGACAGAGCTTGTGAGAAACGAGACAGAGGGAGAGCATGATAGAGAGGGAGCAGGTAAGGAAGGAGGGGAAGGGGAGAAGGGTGTGAAGAGAAATGGGGGCGAGTGAGAGAGAAAGAGTGAGAGAGAGCAAGGTGGGGAGATGGTGGGAAGAGGGGGACAGGAGCTGGAAGCTCTCTAACTAGGGAACTGGAAGAACTAAGTGCCAGAGTAAAACGTGGAGAATATTGGTGGTTATGGGAGCAGGGTCACCTAAAGCAAGTACAGGTTTCTTTCAGGTATTCAGATAGCTTTGCTCTGAAAGTGAATGGGCCGGGAAGGGTATAAATCAAGGCACCATAATCACCACACCCTTACAATAAATCATGGCACCATAATCACTACACCCTTACAATAAATCAAGGCACCATAATCACCACACCCTTACGATAAATCATGGCCCCCTAATCACCACACCCTTACAATAAATCAAGGCACCCTAATCACCACACCCTTACAATAAATCATGGCCCCCTAATCACCACACCCTTACAATAAATCATGGCCCCCTAATCACCACACCCTTACAATAAATCAAGGCACCATAATCACCACACCCTTACGATAAATCATGGCCCCCTAATCACCACACCCTTACAATAAATCAAGGCACCATAATCACCACACCCTTACAATAAATCAAGGCACCATAATCACCACACCCTTACAATAAATCATGGCCCCCTAATCACTACCCCCCTACAATGGGATATCCTTCAAGGCTATAGTGCCAGCCCAAACAACTACAATAAATAGACTAAATATACAGGCTAAGAATTTAGAATGCAGAGACTGGAGCTGTAAATTGTAAGCTATGGCAAATAAGTAACTTTTCAACCTCTTTTTAAATGTCTCTACTGAGAGGGGGCTCCTAATGTATAAAAGGAAGGGAGTTCCGAATACACAGGGCCACCATCCATCGAGAATGCCCTTTCACTCGAGAGTTTAAGGCATACCCTCAGGATGTGGACAGGGTATATTTTAAGACTGAGCCAATATATATATATATATATATATATATATATATATATATTATGGGTAAGAAAAATCACTGAAAATCCAGTTTGCTGATTGGATGAAACATGTCAGATGACCGTGCATTATTTCACAACAACTGCATACCTCCCAGTACGACCGCATGTCCAAACTACTTTCTAGCCCTCCAAACCTTCTCACCAGTAGTGAGATCACTCCATGCCTGCCACAGATAGGAGCCACAGAAATACAGCTGGTACACTCATACTGCTACCCACAGGCTCAACTACATTAATATACAAGTCCCCCCAGCAGTATACACAAGATCTGTTTGATTCTGCCATACTTTCTCAATAAATGAAATTTAAAGGTCTTATCCTGCCATTTTCACAGTGTCTCAGTGTACAAGGCATGTGTATATCAAAGCACGACCACACACCCTAGAGTGGGTTATCTATTATATATTTGATAACGTATGGGGTGCAGTGTGTAATGTGAATTTTACACACACCTGAGTTGTTGGATGGTACATAAACCCCGAGGGTGAAGCCTGAGGGGTTTATGCAGCCATCCAATGTCGGTGTGTGTAAAATTCAAGTTCACACACTGTACCCCATACATTGTTTAATTTAGTTAAGGGGTTGCATTTTTTGTCCGCATTCTCTAACACAAAGAGCTGAGTATTAAATGCCATAATTAACACTCGTGTATTATGGCATTTAATACATGGCTATTTGTATGGGAAAAAACGTGACCCATTAATTAATTAGAAATCATTTATACTTTGATATATAACAGTGTAATAAGAACTTTTTAAAAACACTCACTGTTATGTTATTTTTATCTTTTGCTGCACATATCCCTGAGGTGGAGACCTGTGTCTCGAAACATTGGAAATTATTTGAAAATACAAGTGGCGGTGAAATATTTAAAATAAAAGAACAGAGGGTGAGACATTGACTTGACTAGATTTTGTGTTTTGTGGATTCCTCAGGACAGCCAGAAAGGATCTTCAGTGGAGCAGGGCAGTATTACAGGAAATGGAGATGGATGGGTGGTGCCCAGCACCTACTCAAGGCCGATAGCACAATTTCTGACACGTCAGTGAAATCCCAAAATCGGTCTAGCTGCCAAAGTTAATACTTTATTGCACAAAGCGTGTGCCTATACAATATGTGCTAAATCATCCAACTTCCAGCAGTGGCTTTACAAGTAGCAAACCGGAGAGCAAAGAATGCCGAACATGGGGTGTATGCTGAACCCCTTTCTTGCTGACGCCATCTAGAGAGTGGCACATATTGCATATGTACATGCTTTGCATAATAAATTAACAGCTTTGGGAGATACAGTTATTTACATATTGGAAAAAGTACTCTCAGCTTTGAGTGAGTGCCGGTCACCATCCACCTTCATTTCCGTGTTCCTCCATTGACTGTTGCACTACTGCTCCCTGGTTAAGGCTCCCACCCCCATTTCCATCTCAGTCCAATGGGAGCATACCAGGCTAAGAGATCTCTAGGGTAGCCTGGCCCCAATCTGCAGAGCTTTAAACAATTTATATATATATATATATATATATATATATATATATAGTCGTCCTTGCATTGGGGGGGCAGCTTGCATCCAGGGGGATGACTTGCATCCGGGGGATGGTGGCTTGTCAGCCCACTTCCTCAACTTGGCACCCACCTCCCCCAGTACTCACCCCATCATCTGGATCACCCCACAGATTCCCCCTCATGGGGGGGCTGCAGAAGGAAGGACCATCCCCTCCCAGTTAATAATCCAAGGTGGACCATCTCATGGGTGGAGGTGTGGGGTGGGCTCAGGACAGGTGGGCTGGGCATGATTATGCCCTGTGAAGTACCATACTCAGTTTTCTCCTTGCCCTTACTGCAGAGCGTCGGACTCGTGCATGGAGGCACACCCATCTGACATTCCCCACAGCGCCCTCCCTTCGTGGCCACCCATGCTGCACTGCCACTAGGCCTCCATCTGGTGGCACTCTATGGCCGGGAAAACATATCTTCCTATCCCAGGAGAGAGGAAAGCTGTCCTTCCAAGGCTCAATCCTTTCCCGCCCTGGCCACCCACTGATGACCCAAGTCCATTTCTGAACCTGAGTTGCTAGCATGGCAGGAGGTAAGGTGTTAGTGCTTTAGTGCTCCATGCCACTGGCCAGCCTGCAGGGCTTTACACAATATTAAAGGCTGTATTCCTCCTGATAGGATGCTACTAGTGCAGCTGCTGTGGCCCAGACGCACTCCCTATATGATGATCCAGCAGTCAGCATAGCCACAGCATTCTACTCCAGCTGCAGGCAGCACACCAACCTCCCTGATAGCCTAGGAAGAGAGCACTGCAATAGTCCATTCCAAAGGTCATGAACACCAGAACCAGGGTTACCACAGCCTCTTGCACCAGATATAAGTTTAATCTGGGAGATATTCTTAAACTGGAAAAATCCACTGCGGACCACAGCTGACACAAAGTGTTCAAGCATCAGTACGGAGTCCAGAATAACTCCCAGATTTTTTGTACCCTATCACTATCTGCCGGCAGTGTGCCATTTAAAGCTGGCTGTATGACAGTATTCCATCCACTCGCCCACCAGCGAGAACCTGGTTGCTCCAGTACAAGCTCCATCTTGGTGGGTTTAAGATTAGCTAGCTAGAGGCCATCCAGTTCATGATCTCCTGAAGGTGTTGCTTCAGGACTGAGACAGCTGCATGCCTTTCTGGTGTAAATGACAAGTACAACTGAGTGACATGCATAGCAATGAAAACTCATGCCATACCAGCTACTGATGCATCCCAATGACAGCGTATACACCATGAATAACATGGGTTATAGAACAGACACCTGCGGAACCCCACAACTAATCACAGCCAGCTGCGATGAGAATGTTCCCATCAAGACCTTTTGAGATCTTTCAGTTAGGAAAGACTCAAACCACTTCAAAGTTGTCCTGTTGAGTTCCCCGTATTCCACAGTCCAAGGTGCCAAATGCTGATGAGAGACTGAGGAGAACAAGAATAGATCATTCATCCCTAAGCCACATCAGGAGCAAGTCATTAAATACCTTGAAGAGTGTTGTCTTCACGCAGTGGTGAGGCTTCAAGCCTGACTGGAATGGTTTGTACATGTCGAATTTTTCGAGGTGAACCTCTAACTGCTTTACCACCACTGTCTTTATCACCTTCCCCAAAAAGGGAAAGTTTGAGTCAGGTGTATAATTTGCTATCACCTTTGGGTTCAGTGATGGCTTCTTCAAAATGGGTCTCACTGAGGCCTTTTTAAGAGCCAGGGAAAGCAACCTACTGATGAGGTGCATTGGATGATGCCTGTGAAAATGGGCCCCAAGGTCACATGGCAGTCCACCAACAGTCCCATTGGCCCTGGGTCCAATTCATAACAAGTGGGACACAGATTCGAAACCCTCTCAAGGACACCCCTCTCAGAAACTCTCTGAAAAGTGCTCCAGACCCAGAAAGCTCTCTCATGCTTCTCCTCTAGCCTATCACTGGCCCCTGACAAGCTGCCTGGAATGACAGTAGCTCTAATGGAGGGCACTCTGTCCAAGATGAACTGGCCTAACTTGTTACATTTTTCTTGTGACAGAAGTTCCCCGGATCGTAGAGAGACTGGATTAGTCAGTCTGTCTATGGTGCAGAAGAGATAGGCTGGCTTATTCTTGCCTTTGGCAATAATCTGTGACAGGAATTCTGCTTTTCTCAGGTTTATTGCCGATTGACAGTCTCTGTAATGAGACTTCAGAGCCAACCTGCCACTCATCGAGCCAAATCTGTACCAGGAATACTCCAACCTCCACCCTGTTGCTTCATCTGCCATAGTTCATCGTTATATCATGGCAAGCTACAGCAGAACCAGCCAGGATGTAACGCAATATCTTGCAGTAAGTGGCATGTCACAAAATCCTGCATGACAGAAGGGCTTAATTGCCATTAAATGACACTGTTTCCTGCAGCACACTGCAGCATGTTGTGATATACTGCAGCATTACTGCGTTGCATCTTGACTGGCACTGTTGTATGGTGGGAGGTCATCAGGTGGACACAGACCAGTGTGAGGGAGTCCACAGCATCCAAAATAGCAAAATTATAGCCGTCAATGTCTGCTGCTGCATCTCCATTGCACGCAGCCACCATGCCAGAAATGTTCAACATGACTCCAGCTGTTTTGGATGAACAACTTCATCAGGGAAATTGCAGTACTTCTATTATCAATGAATCTTTTCTAAAACTCTGTATGTTCCAGTTCTTTCCTTAAAGGATAACTAAACACTTTTTTTCTGGGGACATGACTGAAAACAATCCCAAAACGTAGCAAGGTAGAGCAGGAGTTGACATTTTATACTACAGTGCTCCTTACCACATTGGTGGTGATTTAATGTATTTTTGTGGTACTTAAAAAATGTAAACAAACTTCACCCTGCTTTTAAAATCGGTGCCCCAATCCAACCAAAAGATGTCACTGATGCCAGATGTGATGATGTCACTGGAATGAGACCACTACTACAAATCCATACAAGCAGCATGTACAAGCTTGTTTCTAATCATAATGTGTCACATCTAAAGTACACCAAAATGGTAATCGGCACTTAGTATACACACTGGAGATTATAGCATTGATAATAGAAGTGCCACAATTTCCCCTCCCATAGTACCACACAGTCTCAGGACAGATTAAAGCATTAATAACAGAAGTGCACCATTTGTCCTTCTACAGTGCCACAGAGTCTCAGTAGAGATTAAAGCACCAATAATGGAAGGACCACAGTTTCCCTTCCCACAGTGCCACAGATTTTCAGGAGAGATTAAAGCACTAATAATAGAAAGTCAGGCTGGCCCAGTGGCTCTGAGGGTTGAGTTGCTAGATGCCACACCTCGCAGCATGCTGGCGACCTGGGTTCAGGAATGGACTTGGGCCACCAGGGGTCAGCAGTAGAGGGAAAGGATTGAGCATCCAGAGGACTACTCTCCCTTCCCTGGGGAGGGATCTGGGCCTCAGACCACTCCTTAGCAGCCCCTTGTGGAAATCAGGGGCAGCAAGGACAAGTGGCACTGAAATAAGGGGAGGTGTGGGAGTGGACATCAGTACGTAGGTGCCATGATGTCATTGCACGTTCGTGTTCATTGGGGGGAACTAACGGTAAAATCCCCGGAGGACCGGGGAGGTGATGAGAGCCCCAGGGAACTGGACCCACATCCCCAGTGTGGGACCCTTCCTCCGACAGTCCCAGATGCCACCCACACAGGACGAACCCTCTAATTTCAGAAAGAGCCGCCAGGTAGGTGAGGCAGGCCCTACCCCAGGGGGTGATCCGGGTGGCTGGGAAGTCCTGGTGGGAGGGACCATTGAAGGAGGGTCTCAGTGGGGAGTAGAGGTCCAGGTTGAGTGGGCACCTCTGAGAAATGCCCCGGGCTGACGGAACAAGAAATACAGTTACAAAAAAAATAAATAGAAGGTCCACCATTTCCACTCCCACAGTACCACACAGTCTCAGGAGAGATTAAGCATTAATAATAGAAGTGCCACTGTTTCCCATCCCACAGTGCCACTGAGTCTCAGGAGAGATTAAAGCACTGTCCCAGGCACTCCTGTCCCCACTGACAAAGGCTTAGAACTAGCCCATGCCATCCTACTTCTAGGAGGAACAAAAAATGTGCATCTTTTCTGTCCTTACAGCTTTCTTACTGTAGACAGCAGACAGTTCAACCTCTCTTGAACACTATATGGGCCCTGGTCAAAAATAATGATCTTTTTTACTTGTTTGTGACTTTAATATTGACTGGCTCACTGCCAAAAGTAAAGATATTGACCTGCATCTCAGCAAGCTGTGTCTTACCCAAGTCATAGCTGAACCAACTAGAATGGCTTTAAATTGGTGTAAAGCATCTTTAATAGACTGGATCCTTTCACCCAGGGCTGTTAAGATCATTTTTCTCTGGTATTCTTCTTGATATGATCAGTGACCATTCACCAGTTTAGTGTGCGTGGAGAGCTAAATTCCCTACGGTCCCCTCGTGGCTTCTTCACTTCCGTGACCTCATGCATCTTAATTCTGTCCTGTTCATACAGGATGTAGGGAGCAGGTCATAACTTTGGAACACAGAAGATGTTGATCTGGCCCGTGACACACTTCAATGAAGTGCTTACCAACTTACAGGACAAACATGCCCTACTTACTACAGGGAGGGTGCATGTCCCTCTAACCAAATGGCTTGACCGTCCTCTACTTACTCTAATCAAGGCTAGGGATACATCCTGGTCTGTATACAAGGTCACTAAGCTAGCATCCAACTGGTCAAAATATAGTACCATTAGAAATCAATGTAAAAAGCCATTCACCTAAACAAGAGCAAGTACTACAGGTCTCGCTTTGACTCACCTTTAGAAGTGTTTTAAATTGACCATAGGTCTATCAACTAACACTGTTGTTTATAACATGTGTATAAACAATGTAAATTGTAACAATCCTAAGACTATAGCCGATGCCTTTAATAGTTTTTTCTCTGACCTCTCATCTTATACGACAGCCTTCGTTCCTTCACCTGATGACAGACCCTCCCTTCAAAGATCTGTGCTCTTACCCCCTGAATTACCCCCCAGTTCTACTTCTGCCTGGTTGAAATGTCTGAAATGCGTAAGCTGCTTCAGAGCATCCCCACAGCCAAGGCACCAGGCTGGCATGGCATTGATCCTAAGCTGCTAAAGATGGCTGCCACTAAACTGTCACCACCTATCGCTTGAATTATCAACCTGTCCCTTCTTTCTGGGGTTGTACCTCAGAAACAGAACCTCTCCCACATTGTTCCAGTTTTTAAGAAAGATGGTACTAAACTTATCGGGAACTACCAATCTATTGCTACCTTTTCTGTTCTCAATAAAATACGGAAAGGTCGGTAGCTTCTCAGTTACTTAGTTCCTAACCAAACATAATCTGATGACTCCAGCACAACATGGTTTTCATAAAAAATCACAGCACTACCACGGCTCTTCTGTCCTTCACTTCCCGGTTGCAAATGCCATGGATGGGTTGAGTATACAGGAGCAGTATTCATGGCCCTTTCTAAGGCCTTTGATCTGGTTGACCATCATCTTCTGTGCACCAAACTAGGCACCCTGGGAGTCTCCTCCTCCTCTGCTCTACCATTGTTTAGGAAATATCTTGAAGGACAAAGTCAACGTGTGAAAGTTAGTATATACTGCATTCTCTGATCCTGCCCCTACCGCTGTGGGAGTGTCTCAAGGTTCCATACTTGGGCCCCTCCTATTCTCCATTCATATAAATGACATGCACAAGGCCCTGATCCTGGTCACACCTGAAAATAGACACTTGGCTGTCTAGTGTGACTTACCTGGTAAACAAAAACAAATAAATAAATAAATAAATAAATTGCACCCCCATCTTATATGCTGATGACCTGGTATTGCACCTAATCTCACACAGCATCCCTAACATCGACACTAACATATCCACTGATCTCCATTGTGCGCAGCACTTGCTCCTGACTAACAAACTCCACCTAAACATGGCCAAGATGCAGGCCATGCTATTTGACTCTGCTCTGAAAATTAAAAACTGTATCACCCCTCTAACTGAACTGTGTAATCGTGGTACTGCCTTTGTGTCAGTGTCTTCAGTTAACTACCTCAGCATCACTCTTGATGCAACTCTCGACTTCTCTCTGCCCATAAGAGGCACCTGCAAATTGGTAAACACTAAATTAGATCTATTTTATAAACTCAAACATAACCTTACCCCCGTAGCCTGCTTATCCATATCCCATGGAGTACTGCTTCCAAAACTGACCTATGGTGTACCTGTAATTCATTCATCTTCTAAAACTAACTTGCTGAAATGGGATATTACATGTAACAATATCTGTCATTTCACTTCATCCCTAAGCAGCCATATTCATCATTGCACCCTATATGCCAGATTAGGATGGGTGCTTCCTGCTGCTTTGTGTGACCTTGCACTTGAAGGGGTAATATTTAATGTTTTGCAGAACCAGTCCCTTTCTTCACTTCTCACTCGTCTCCATTCTCCACCTGGCACGTACTCCCTAAGGTCTTCTAGTCAAGACGTATTACCTATTCCAAGAACCAGAATGTATCTGGGAGACAATACTTTCTCAGTCGTTGCCTCTAGGTTACGGAATTCTGTTCCATCTAGCATACGCCTATGCCAGTCTGTTACTGCATTCAAAAAGAGTTATCGCAACCTCCTCCTTAAATCCCTCATTTCTTCTTGTGACTAGATTACCTTGTTACAGTTATTGCTTCACCGTTTTTCTTAAGTTAGTTAGTTCTCTGACTTCATGACTTGCCTTGATATGG
The DNA here is from genome assembly GCA_016271365.2 of Neoceratodus forsteri. Lineage (NCBI taxonomy): Eukaryota > Metazoa > Chordata > Ceratodontiformes > Ceratodontidae > Neoceratodus > Neoceratodus forsteri. The sequence goes on from CM028137.1 coordinate 960,341,929, forward strand.
CTTGCTTAGTTCGTTTATGATGTTGTTTAATATTTACACGTAGATGACCTGTCTCCTCTATTGACTATTTAATTTTGACTTATTTTGACTTTCTTTGTACTACCTTACATTCTGTAATATATGATGTTTGTACTTGCTGTTGCTCACTGACCTTTCGCCCTGTGTAACCTCCCAGGTCATGCCTGAAAATAGGCATTTCATTGTCTAGTGCGCCGATCAACAAAAACGACATAAATCATAATAGAAGAGCCACCATTTCTCCTCCCACAATGCCACAGCATCTCAGGAGAGAGTGAAGCACTGATAATAGAAGTACCACCATTTCCCCTCCCACAGTGCCACACAGTCTCAAGAGAGATTAAAGTGTTAATAATAGAACATGTTTCTCCTCCCATAGTGCCACAAAAACTCAGAAAACATTAAAGCATCAGTAACAGAAGGACCACCATGTCCTCTACCACAGTGCCACAGAGTCTTAGGAGAGATTAAAGAATTAATAAAAAAGGACCACTGTTTCCCCTCCCACAGTGCCACGGAATGTCAGAAGGGATTATAGCATTAATAACAGAAGTACAGTACCACCATTTCACCTCCCAAGGTGCTATGGAGTCTTAGGAATGATTAATGCATTAATAATTAAAGGACGACCACCGTTCCTCCTCCCACAGTACCACAAAGTCTCAGAGAGGTTAAAGCAGTAACAATAGAAGGACCACTATTTTCACTGCAACATTGTCACAGAGTCTTAGGAAAGATTAAAGCATTAATAATAAAAGGATCAACATTTCACCTCCCACATTTTCTCAGAGTCTCAGAAGAAATTAAAGCATTAATAATGAAAGGACCACTGTTCCCCTTCCACAGTACCACAGAGTCTCTGGAGAGATTAAAGCATTAATAATGAAACGACCACTGTTCCTCCTCCCACAGTACCACAGAGTCTCAGACAGAGATTAAAGCATTAACAATAAAAGTACCACTGTTTTCCCTGCAACATTGCCACAGAGTCTCAGAAGAAATTAAAGGATTAATAATGAAAGGACCACTGTTCCCCTTCCACAGTACCACAGAGTCTCTGGAGAGATTAAATCATTAATAATTAGTGTACCACTATTTCCCCTCCCACAGTCCCATGGAATCTCAGGAGAGATTAAAGCATTTAAGTCCCAGTGTTTCCCTGATACAATGGTTGTCCATGAATCATTGACGTTGTTAAAGAGGTGGTGAGCAAATAATGTAACAGATTAACTTAAACAGCTTTTTTTTGCTACTTTCCTTGGGACATTGTATATCTACAAAGAGTGACTCCTCCAGCCTACACATTACAATGGCCCTTTAGACAGAGTGCATTGTTAGACCTTCCTTTGAGAACACCGATAACTAGAAACCCGTGAAATTCTTTTTATTTTTCTTGAATTTTTTATTTCTTTTTATTTATTAAAAATTGAGTTTCATTTCTCGTTATCACATTTACATTCATAAACTACCTCAAAATGATCTTATGCACTAGAAATCACATTCCTAGGATACTACATTGTGTTTCCCAGGATTATGCTGTGGTCTTGAAAGGTTTTGCAAATGAAACAATTCCGCTGTCGTTTCCTTGTGGACTGTCTCTGTGGTAACAACGGAGCCTAAACAACAACTGCTGCAAGCATTTATTTAGTTTTGGCCCCCCCAAAACAATTTTTTTACTTTATTCATGTGTTTGTTTTCATTTTATTCTTTTCATATGTTGAATTTCTTGTTTTTTTTATACCTCGAATTTTTTTTATTTCTTGTTATATCTTGAATTTCTTGTTATTTCTTATTTAAGAAAAACACGGGTCTGTATCAACAACCAAGTCAGGACTTAACTATGTTACCGGCTAAGCAGTCTATTGGAATACTTTAAGTGCAGCAAAGGATTAGAGAGTAGTTAATCTATCATAATGTAGGCTGATAAATCCTGAAAGTACAAGTTACATGCAAGTTGCAAGAGAAGTTATCCCAATGTGACTGGGAGAACAGAAACAGAAACCTCAACATAGCCATATATCCCATACAAAAATAAATCAATCTAAGTTCTGTGCAGACTCTGGCTTCTGCCCTTTTTCACCTGCCACCTTGTAGCCTTTAGCCCACTTCTAGTTTAGCAGGAACGCACCATCAAACTAGTGGTGTAAAATGAACCACCATAAGAATACAACTCTTGCTCATAATGCACAATGCAACAATAATTCGCTGTTAGCGGGGTTCTGTTCCCGTAGGGTGGGCAAGGAGGCCATGGAATGGGGAACGCTGCCAGCATCAGATATTGAATGTGACACTGTAAAATGAAATCAAAATTAAAACACAAAACAAACTGGGTAAAAATGAATAACTGCAGCTATTTAGTTATTTTTTGGGGACTGAGACTGATAAGTTGAATTACTAACCATGGTACATAGGTTAAGTCCTGAACCAAGTCTGACAAGCATGGTAAATGGTATCAAATATAACTACACTGTTTCCTGGGTCCTTACCACACCTGCAGTTCCAGGGTGCAGGGCTGTGATAGTCCACCACAGTGGCAGGCAGTTGTTTTATCCCCTCTACTCCAGGGGGAATTGGAAAAGCTGACCATGGCAGCAAGCAGTTGTTTGGGTCCCCCATTCCTGAGGGAAGGGGATAGCTTGACATGGTAGTGGACAACTATTTTGGATCCCTGTCACTCCCTGCTGCTCTTGTTGGGGGACTGGAATAGCCTGCCAAGCTCTTGGGGGGGGGGGGCTGGAGACTCTCTTTGCAGCAAACATGTATCAAAAGAAGACCTTCATAGCTACAGACCCACCATGGCGGGCTTTAACAATGGAAGCCCTTTTGGGCTGCAGACCCACCATGAGGGCATATAACAACAGAAGCCCTTTGGTGCTACCTCCCTGCTGTGGTGGGCATTCTAAAACAGGAGGATGTTTTGATGTTCATCTGCATGGGTAGTTGGGAGGGAAAGATTACTGGTAGAGCTGGTTTTGATGTTTGGGCAGCAGGACAGGAAGTTTACCAGCAGAGCTGGTTCTGATGTGCGAACAGATAGGAGGGAGAGTTTACTGGAAATGCCATGTTATTCAGCTGGGCAGGAAGGAAAGTTTACCTGCGTAATCAGTTTAGATATGTGGGTGGGAAGAAGAGAAAGCCACGGGAGTGGCTTACTTTATTCATGTAAGAGCTGGTTTTGATACTTTAATTTGCAGACTGCAGTACGATCAGGACAAGGCCAGTTTCATGGGGGTGAGGGAGTGGGGGAGTGTGTAAAGATAGTGTGTCAGATAGGAATAAATCATTAGCACAAGATGCCTGTGCACTAGTGTGTGTAGGGGGTGTTATGATTGTGTGTCAGATAGGAGTATGTCATTAGCATAAGGTGCTGGTGCACTAGTGGGGGGGGTGTTATGATAGTGTGTCAGACAGGAATATGTCATTAGCATGAGATGCTGGTGCACTAGTGGGGGGTGTTATGATAGTGTGTCGGCAGGAATATGTCATTAGCACAAGATGCCGGTGTACTAGTGGGGGGTGTTATGATAGTGTGTCGGGCAGGAATATGTCATTAGCACAAGATGCTGGTGCACTAGTGGGGGGTGTTATGATAGTGTGTCAGACAGGAATACATCATTAGCATAAGATGCCGGTGCACTAGTTGGGGTGTTATGATAGTGTGTCAGACAGGAATACATCATTAGCATAAGATGCGGTGCACTAGTGGGTGGGGGTGTTGTGATAGTGTGTCAGACAGGAATACATCATTAGCATAAGATGCCGGTGCACTAGCTGGGGGGGTGTTATGATAGTGTGTCAGACAGGAATACATCATTAGCATAAGATGCCGGTGCACTAGTGGGTGGGGGTGTTGTGATAGTGTCAGACAGGAATACATCATTAGCACAAGATATGGGTGCACTAGTGTGTGTAGGGGATGTTATGATTGTGTGTCAGAAAGGAATATGTCACTAGCATGAGATGCCGGTGCACTAGTGGGGGGATGTTATGACAGTGTGTCAGACAGGAATATGTCATTAGCACAAGATGCCGGTGCACTAGTGGGGTGGTGTTATGATAGTGTGTGAGACAGGAATATGTCACTAGCATAAGATGCCAGTGTACTAGTGGGGGGGGGTATTATGATAGTGTGGCAGACAGGAATATGTCATTAGCACAAGATGCCGGTGCACTAGTAGGGGGGTGTTTTGATAGTGTGTCAGACAGGAATACATCATTAGCATAAGATGTGGGTGCAATAGTGGGTGGGTGTTATAATAGTGTGTGAGACAGGAATATGTCATTAGCATAAGATGCCAGTGCACTAGTGGGGGGGGTGATATGATAATGTGTGAGACAGGAATATGTCACTAGCATAAGATGTGGGTGCATGACATGTAATCAGAATGGCAAAATCCAGCAGTTATTGGTGCAGCGAAACACCTTTGAAAACTATGCTTGCAAGGGCATGTGATGTCTTTGGTAAGGTCCAGTAACAAGGCTGTAGCCTTATTTCCAGCCACGTCATCAGCTTACAGCCTGACACTTCTCCAGAGTATACATTTTCCCTGATGGCCCCAGTATGTTTCATTTGCATTGTGCAAGCAACCATAATGAATTGTATTGCAAAGCATACCCGAAGGTGGTGTAGTACACTGGTTAGACAAACAGAAACATACAATTTGACAGAAAAAATGCCATTCCTACCTAATTAATGTTGAATGACACAGCCCTACATGTCCTTCCCCGTCCCCTTCCCCTTCCCTTTCTGGTGTGATCTTTACCAAATCCTTGTAACTGTCCTGCACTCATTTGAATCTCCCCACTGAATTTGCACAGACCACCTCATTTGGCAGCCTGTTTCACCCCTCCACCACCCTCTCTGTAAAAAAGTACTTCCTGGTATCTCTCTTAAACTTGCCCTTCCCCCACCCCTACCCTTATGTCACCGATGGTTGAAGAGGACCAACATCATGACCGATCCCTGTGGCACCCCACTAGTGGCCCCTTCACCCCTGAAAATTCCCCTTTAATTAACACCTTTCGGGTCCTGTTGTAAAACCAATGTTCTACCCACCTGGTAATTTTGTCACCCACTGTAAAGTCTTGCACCTTCTTCACCAACTGTGCACGCAGAATGGAACTGAAGCCTTTACTGAGTGCAAGGGGCAGTAGGGAAGAAGGAAAAAAAATTCTGCATTAGCATGAGGGCTGAAAACAAAACAAGAAGGTAACATAAAATACATGTTGAAAATAGAAAATAGAATTGAAGCTTTGAGTATAGTTCTTCAGGAATTATCTAAATGAGGGAAAAGCAAAGTTAATGGAGAGGTAAGGGGAAGTAAGGGATATGACACAGTTTATGTGAGAAAATACAGGGTGGATCTAGGAGAACAAGTGATAATAGGCAAGCTAAGAACAGAAGTTGGAAGACAAAAAAGATGATAATGGGATAATGCCTCCACTCCGCATCTCTCTCCGATTATCACCTTATAATAACTAATTATAGTTTTTTCCCATAGGGAAACTGGGTTGTAATTCCAGTGTTATAACCAGCTGGTTATAATGACATTCATGCACCCGGTTTCCCTACTTCTGCGCATGTGCCTACCGTGTACTTCCCCTTTTGTGCGCCATCCATAGCGATGTCTCAGTGCTGCAGTGTTCCCCGACAGAAGTTCTCAGTGGTAAGTTTTGTCTTTTAAAGAAAAAAGATCTGTCGGCACAGAAAACCTTCATCATGGCAGTTAAAAACAAATAAAAAAAATAAACATTGCTTTCATTTACAGACAGCTACTTTTCGCGCTTAAGTCTGGGCTTTCCAACAGTCGGCGGCTCAACTCCATAGACACATACATTTATTTTGTGTAATTGCTGTGGTGAAAAAATGATCCCTAGCAATTATACAAAATAAAAGATGGGTAGCTAGTTAAAACTCGGATTTTATACACCCCCTTGGGGTGGGATGCCTTTATTAACCCCTCAAGCTTCACTCTCAGGGTTTAAGTGGCATCCCACCCCTCAGGGCTGTATAAAATCCTCATTATAACTAGCTACCCATCCATTATTCTCTATTTTGTTTTCCACATTCTATTCTATTCAAATGTTACGAATTATCACTTTTTATCTTAGATCCACTTCTCTATTTTTCCTCACATATACTGTGCATATCCCTAAATTGCACTTATGTCTGCACTAACTTTGCTTTTTCCTCATTTACATAATTCCTGAAGAACACTTATGGTTGAAACGTTGATTCTAACTCTATTTTCAGCATGCATTTAAAGGTATAGGGCTAGATTCACAAAGCCCCTGTCATTCCCCCCAGCTTTGGGGAAAAACTGGCACAAGTGGGCCTTCACTTGCGGAGCGGTCGTTTTTCCTGCAGCCATGGTATATTCAAAAGGGGGAGCCAGTTCCTGATTGGCTCCACTATTTACGGCAGCTTGCAGCCAGTTTTTCAGCAAGCTGCAGGGAAAAGGCATGCCTTGTGGGGCCTGGCATGACATCTTCCGCAGTTGCACTGGCTGAAGATAAACACCAAAGTTGTGGAGATTTCGATCTGCAGTGACCATTAGGAGCAGGACTTAGTCCCAGGGCATGCTGAAAATCCAGCCCATAGTATGTCCACTACCTGACCTATGTGCACCTCCTTGATTATCTCATCAAAGAAATCAATCCAGTGTGTCTGGCACAACCTCCCCCTCCCATTAACCCCATGTTGGCCTTTATCCTGCTGTCCATTCACCGCGCCAATAACCTTACCGTCCTTTCTCTTATTATGGGTGCTACCAGTTCACCTGCAATAGATGTTAGACTGACAGGTCTGGAGTTCCTGGAGCAGCCCTGCTCCTGCCGTTGTGTAGCAGAAACCACACTTGTCCCTGGGTACTGTTTCTGTCTACAGTGAGCTTCTGAATAGCTCAGTTAGCAGTTCAGCAAGAACCTGCCACTTCTTAAGCACACAGGGATGTAGCCCATCTGGACCCATGCACTTACCCACTTTAAGTGTGCCTAAGTCTTCCAACACTCTTAGAACTGTAATGGAATCCACATTGACCCCTCCCCCAGTGCCCTGATGACACTTAGTCAAAGTGCAGGAGTTTGATTTTCAGGGATTTATTTCTGAGTGCATCACCCAGTGGACACCTTTATAAAACTGAGTTAAAAACAAAAGCTTTTCATGGTTATTCAGATTTTGAGGGACCCTGTATGCTGACATAAGAATCCATCACCTCTTTAACCCTTTCAGCAATGAATGTGCCACATGGTGTTGATAGATTGCTGAGGAGATCATAATTGTAAGTCACATTCTTCTATGTGAACTAAACTGCTTCTGATGTGATGGACGCCCGGGTGTGTTTAGAGTTCTGCAAACCTGTCAAATGTTGGAAAATGTGTTTCACCAACGACTGCAGTTTGTGCACCAGAACTACAAAAATTGCCAATTTGTGGGCAAATTAGGCAATTTGCATAGTCGTGCTGTGCATATTTGTTCAGTTTGCTGGTGGAAAATACACAAATTGCAGTCGTCAAATTACATAAAATCCCCCCACCCCATCCACTATGGTGTAATCTCTCCCACTCCTGCCTCCCAAATACTCTTAAATCTTATAAGCCCCCTCCCATCCCCCTACTAGCACCCTCCTCCTCTGTCTCCCCCTTTGCCCTTGCAAATCTATATAAATGTTTTCCTTATTACAGGGTCACTGTGGCAGAATTTTCTGGGTGCTGGTGTGGAAAGGAGGGTGGTAGGGACCAGTGAGGGGTTGAGTGCGGAGTCTTCTTGTACAGTAGGGTGTGGTCAGGTGGAGGGAGGCAAGGGAGTCTGTTTGGCGCACAGCTGGGGGGAAGTATATATATATATATATACACATATATACTCTGTAAATAATTTTCTGGACTCAGAAGACTTGACTTTTGCATAAATTTGCCAGGGTGGTGGGGGGAGGTGCTGGCAGAGGGGTGGAAGGGGGAGGTAATATTTAAAAATGTCTGGGAGGTGGAAGAATGTGTAATTACACCAGAGTGGGGGGGGAGGATTAAATTCAATTTTAAAGTTTATTTTTTACTATACAAAATCACTAGCGAAGCTGATGCACCCACCGGGAAATTTGAGAAGCTTCCTGAATTGCAAATTTCCTGAATTTGCACCAGCTTTCCCAATGAATTACAACTTTGAAATATTTCTAATTGAAATGTCCACGTGGTTTTCATCCTGTGAGATTCGAGATTCTTTGACTAAGGCTACCAAATTCTGTTCATTTTGGACCTAACTCAAAGCTGAACTTCAACAGTGAAGTTGGGTACTGTACTTATTTACTGAGTTGTTCTTCCTTTAATGTTTTTGTTTCTCCCATATCTGTTTCATGTTTCATCACTAGCTTGCAAAACAATATGGAAACACATACACCGTGTGGATGGGGCAGTCTCCAGTGGTTGTACTGAATGGCCTTGCAGCTGTGAAGGATGCTCTGATTTCACACTCAGAAGAGTTTTCCGGCAGACCTGAATTTCCCAGTTTCACAGACTTCTCACGTCAGAAAGGTAAGAAGGCAATTGAATTGAAAGCAGGTGGATTCAGCCACCAGCCACTAAAAATACTGTAGGCATCAGCAGAGCTGATTTGTGCTGCATTTTATAAAAGGTTCAATGTCATACAATGCCTACCTGCAATGATGAAGGTACTTACAGGAACACAGGAGTTTTTACCCCCTGACAGATCATCGGTTGTACAGATGGGTGTGGGGAACGGGGGTTCCATAAGGGTAAAACAGAGGAAGTAATGATAATAATAATTTGCTCTATGCATACAGCCTACGTACCACACATACACACTGAATAGGCTTCCCTAAGTCGGATCACCTCTCATTGGGTGTCCCGCAGACTCCAGCGGCATTCACAGAAGGGTCACGGGATCCTTTCACAGCTGATCCCCACTCCAATCACAGAGTTGCATGCAGACTGACTGGAGGGGTGTCTGGGGTTTGTGGCTGCACTCCACACCATGCACTATGGCATGGAGTACCGATGGAGAGGGGCGCAGGCTACGTGGGCAGGGATCCTGCCATAGCTGTTATGCCCCCCCCCAAGCCATGGTGGTTGGCTATGACTGGTCTAGCTGCAGCACTGCCATGCTGACTCACCCCTTCGGACTTGCAGGGAGGGCTGGGAGCAGCCTTCAGGGCACATGCATGCCCAATTACCAATGTCGGGATCCACTGTGTCCCAGAATTCCCTGCTCCATGTGGAGCAGAGGATCCAGTTCACTGCCAGGGTGTGCATCCAATTGGATGTGCACCTGTGTCCACTGGTCTGCCCCCCCTGCACCAATGCACCGGCAGAGCAGGGCCACAGACAGGAGACAAAGGTTCATGACTGGTGCTACTTGAACACTTATTACCAGGTGCAGATGGGCATGGGCCAGGTACATGCCTGTATGTGTACCTGGCTCGCATAGGTGCACAGTGGCAAATCAGAATATATCGCTCAACAAACAAAGTCAAAACTTCAGTAGAAGTGTGAGGGTCTGAAAACCTGTCTTCAGCACTTCCCAAAAAAGTACACTTTTGCTGAATGTTTTGCCCCCGTCATGGGTTGGCGATAATCAGAATGGGGCTCACCCAATTAGATTTCTCTATAATCTATTCAAACTCATTCATTACCACCATGAGTAGCTAATGTTCTGCATGGGAGTATACCATGTATGTATTTGCTTTATATAACCCACTGCTTTAGATATAGAAGTGCAGAATCCCACTGCTTAATTTATTATTTCATTTTGTTGTATTATGTAAACCTCTCAGCTCACAGGAAGTGGCCAGGAGCTGAGAGACCTTAGCTAGTGATGGTAGCGTGGAATAATTTTGAATAAATAAAGACGTTTTGTGGAATATAATTAGGTGGGTGTGGGGCCTTTCTCCTTTTCTGATTAATCACCTTTTTGTAACAAAGACAGTTCAAAAAACTTTCCCATATCTGACAGTAAAAGCTTGGAATGCCATTCCTCCTAGCATTAGGCAGTTTAACTCTGTTCAGAAAAGAGTTTCAAACAGTTTCTGCACATTATCACTGGCAGTAAATGTTTCTGAGTTTTGCATTAACCAGTGTATTGTGCTGATGTTGTTTTAGCATATTCCATGTATGTGTCTTGTGCCTGGGTCTTACCTGTAAAAGGGTCATGTGACCCAGTGTACCTACCCAGTGATCTGAATCAAATAAATACTTAACAGGCACCTCCCCTCATCCTTGTGTTTTCTGTGTTGCTGCACGTTGCCACTGTGTTATTCATAACTGCTGGGTAATTAAGTCATCCAACTATGGAAACTGACACAGTAACAAAGCTATGAGATCATCACAGAATCTAGCTTGCCCCCAACATTCCACTACATTGTGCATCACAATTTTTTTTCCCTTCCCCTTTAGTAACTCTCGGCAGAGAAATTCTGTTGTTTCACTCTCACACAATATCTCTTTTTGTGTTTCCTCTTTTAGTTGGGAGGTAGCTGTGTTCCTTCCTTTGACTTTATATACTGTAATCTCAATGAGCACCATAAGACGACTCTATTGCTGTTTCAGTTACAATGTGAAACAGCCATTTGTAGCCCTCAACTCTAGAGGGTGCAGCTCCAAGGCTACCATTCTCATATGCAACACAAGGAAGACATGGCGAGGACGGCAGAAAAGAGTCTGAGGATGGCAGGGAAAACTTGAAAAAAATAAATGAGAAAAACATTTAGGTTTATTAAATTATAGCACTTGTCCAGGTTTCCCATGGGTCCTACTGCCTGCCCAGGTTTCAACAATGTTGTATAATGTGTCGCTGATATGCATATCTTCTTATCTGCCTGAAACCATCAGCTGCTATATTGCATAAGAGTTTTTGTTTTAGACATCGTGTACAATTATGTTACATAATGTGCTGTTGATATGCATATGTTATGTACCATCTTCTTACTGCTTGTAACCACCTACCACTATATTGCTTAAATGTTGTTGTCATCCACAATGTCATGTACAATTATTTTTTGCTCTCCCACATCCTCCTGGCCAGCCACTCCTTTGGGCCACCTAGGCCCAAAGGCCACCGTCCTCCACCAGCCACCATCCTGCTGCCACCCACTACCACCCATTGAGCCACAGGGTGACCCAATGTGACCCTTCATTGGATGGGTCCCCCCCACCAGGAGAGAAGTGCCCATAGGCACAACCAATTAGCCCTGGGATCAGTGATGGGTGGACAGCTTGGGGCTTTCCCAGCTTTGTGACATCCTGAGGACCGGTGGCCATCATCCAGTCAGCCAGGGGCATTTTCTCATTTTCTCCCCATGGGAGCATGATGCGCCATTGACATCAGGGCAAACGCCACTGTCCGTCATGCTCCCCTAGACAACAGGGCCTGATGCGGTGCTGTATTCCCAGCATCCGCTAGGAGTCAGCAAGCGCTGGGCCACAACCCCACCCTCCCCCCAGGAAAAGGAGAGCAGTCGTTGGATGCTCCAGCCCCCACCCCTCGGCCAGCCGTCCTATGCCCATGTCCATCCAAGAACACAGGTTGCCGGCATCACAGCGGTGAATCTTTCCACTTTGTCGGTGGGCCAGCTGTGTACAATTTTATATTTGCATGTACCACTGTATAACCTTTTACCTCTCTGTCTTTTTGCTGTTATGAATTTGTAATTCTGTATTATTGCTCTGTAGTTGTATCCCCCTCCCCCCCCAGGTCACACCTGGAAACAAGTCTCAGCTCAGTGTGCCTCTCCCAGTTACCAATCTTTAAATAAATAAATAAATCTTCCTCTCCTTTCTCCCCCCAACACCACTCAGGTATTGCTACATCTAATAACCACACCTGGAAGCAACAGAGACGCTTTGGAATGATGACTCTTCGTAACCTGGGACTGGGGAAGAGGACTCTGGAGAGCCAAATTTTTCAGGAAGCACGTCACATGGTGGATAGCTTTGCCAGTGAAAAAGGTACTTGGCCCTTTTCATTGAAGTACACCTGCAGAACAGCTGAGGAGTGCAGCTGTTTAAGGATGGGATGCTGTAAATCTTCAAACAAGAAGCAATAGTGTTGGGCGGGGGCAGCAGGGATATGGTATAAGTAACTGATACATTTCTATTTCCTCTCCAATATTCCTTGTGGTTCCCTGAAATCACAGTTAATGGGCATGGAGGGCACTATCCCTAGGAGGCATTTCCATGATATGTTTTCTCAAAAGCTGGCCCCAGTGTTGGGATTAGAGGACACCCCATTTCCAAAGACAGCATCAGCGTTGTCTTTTTGGGACACCCAGTCTGTAGGTGGCAGCATAATGAGCTTCTCCCCACTGGCCCAGCTAACACTAGGTTCTCATACTAGGTAGTAGAACGGTAGAAGGCTATCAGCCCCTATGCACCGTTCCCCACAATGGTGGGTCAGCTACGTTTCATTGTCCATAATCCAGGTATCCAATTGTTTTTTAAAGCTGTTAATTGAGCTTGCTTCCACTATATTGCTGGGTAGCTTATTCCATAGTCCCCCTGTTCTGTTCAAAAATGAAAAATGCCTAATATTGTTTCTACATGTATTCATCCTAACTTGCTTTTTATGTCCCCTTAAAATGACTGGTTTATCTTGGATTATTATTCCTATCTCACTCCTCAAACTTGAATGCTAGTTACTGTCACAGACACACTCCGGGGGTCAGGCCCTCTGCTCCCACAGTGCCCAATCCTCGAAGTGCAATATGTGAACAGGAGACAAACAGGGTAGCCCTCCTGTCTATTTTTGGTCCGAACAACTACCAGTCTCGAGTCCTGGGGTCAAATATGAACCCTTTTTTCGCTAGCACGCCCAGGTAACAGTTCCAAATATCACACTCTCTTCAGGAAAAGCAGTGCAATACTTAACCCAGTGGGCACACAATCTGGTTCACAATCCTCTTCTGACTCAATTGAGACCTAGGTGTTTCCTTACCTTGCTCCATATGGTGACACACTATAAGCACGTTAACAGTTCTGCCAGAATTATCAACACTGTCCCAGCATTCACTCTCAAAATGAGAAAATGTCTCAGGCAGGATTTCAAGGAAAACAGTTTACTAAAATTAAAAATAGTAAATAAAATACAAAACACAGAAACATATAACATCAATGGTACAGTTATAAAAATAAATAGACAAGTATAAACAAACCCCCTTATACTAAGTACTTAATCCTACCCCAGTTTCAGTTGGCAATTAGTGGTGCTGAAATTACCTAATTTTGGTGGAAGTGTTTCTTAACAGTCCAGAACACAAGTGTTTCTTTAAAGTCCAAACACAAGTATACCATGTTCCCGCAGCAACTTGACAATATCGGGGGGGATGGGAAGGGTCCCACCCAGCTTGTGAGGTCACAGCTCTGTGGTGATGCTGGCTCTGAGGTCACTCTCATTCCTGCATAATGAATTAGTCACATGCCGCTGCACACTGCTAAACATTGCAATTAAAAATACATATTGTTTGTTTGTTTATTTACCTAATTGCAGTCAAAAACTCCTACTGAAGTGGGTCAGCTGAAGTTAAGTCCACAAGTTAGTAGCAACAGTACAAATTTTACAAAGGTATATCACACAATATAAAAACACCTTAAAATCTACTTCACAAATTCAATAGATATTTACTACTCAAACAATATATATGCTTTTTAATTAGTGAGCCACAGAGCATAAATTATGACAGGTCAGAATTCCCCCTTTGATCTTAAGAAGAACATCCTGAAAGATACTTCTCTTAGCTATGTGAAGATTTTCACAGGTAACTGTCAGAATTTGCTTTCCTCCCGATAGGTCATAAAATGCAGTATTTTATAACAGGTTTCCTAGGTTCAAAGCAATGGCTGGTTTAACAACCTGTTATATCAACTAACCCAGGCTTTTACAGGCAGGTGTCAAAAGGAAGCTTTTAATTAGTGTATCCACTGAGTCAGGGATAGGGCAGATCCTTCTTTTCTCTCCTCTCTGTTCAAATTCTATGTTCCATGATGCTTTGCTGCTTGGTCTGGTTCCTAAGCAGAAATCTAAAACATATATTTATATCAAAATTATATGCTCATAACTAGTAGATGGTTATCCTGTTACAGTTATGTTTTTATTTTAATCATGTTTTTGATGACGATTGGCCAGGAGATCCTTCAAATCCCTGCCTACAACCTCCCAGCCCTGACAATTGACCAGTACATCCTCCTTCAAACCTCTGCCTACAACCTCTCATCCCTGATAATTGACCAGTACATCCTCCTTCAAACCTCTGCCTACAACCTCTCATCCCTGATAATTGACCAGTATGCCATTCTTCAAACTCCTGTCTACAACCTTTCAGGGCTGATGATTCACCAGCACATCCTTCAAACACCTACATAAAACCTCCCAGCCTGCTTGATTGACCAGCACATCCTGCAAAAAATTTCCTACAACCTTTTGGACCTGACAACTGACAGGCACATCCTTCAAATGCATGCCTACAATCTCCCAGCCTTGACAATTGACCAGAAGGTCATTCAAACAACTGCCTACAACCCTCCAGCCTTGACAATTGACAAGCACACCCTTCAGACAACCACCTACAACCACCCGGCCCCAACAACTGGCAGCACATTCTTCAAACAACTGCTTACAGCCACCGAGCCCCAACAATTGACCAGCACATCCTTTAAACATCTGCCTACAACCCCCAGCCCTAATGACTGACCACCACATCCTTCTGACAACCACCTACAACCACCCAACCCCAACAACTGGCAGCACATTCTTCAAACAACTGCCTACATCCACCCAGCCCTGACAATTGACCAACACATCCTTCAAATAGTCACCTACAACTACCCAGCCCTGAAGATTGACCATCAGATCCCTGAAACACCTACCTACAGCCCCCAGCCCTGATTAAACATCATGTCCTTCTCACACAACTATCCACAATCTCCCAACCCCGACAATTGCCCAGCAGATACTTCAAACACCTGCTTACATTCTCCCAGTCCCAATGATTGGCCAGCACATCCTTTAAACACCTGTCTACAACCGCTCAGCCCCAGATCACATGGTCAGCTCATTTTTACCATGCGAGCAAGCACAAGAGCACTTTAATTCAGCAGAAAGTGATTGGCTGTAGACTAGAGTGGGTTGTAACAGTCACCTTCTTCATCACCTTCTTCAGTCTCAGCTCTACATAAGAAGAACCGAGTGCTAAGAGAAAGAGTGTATGAGGAGTGTTCTGCCTTGGTGGGAGGGCATAATATTTGTTTTAGTGCAAACGAGTGTTGAAAGGTGGTGGCTAGCCGTGGAGGTGTGTGGGTTCTGGTGGTCACCCATCTTCAGAGTTTTTTTTAAATATACATTTCAAATATCAAATTGTGGGTGCTGGGAGGAAGGTGGCTAGGACTGGGATTCTAACAGAGGGCAGGAGACAGGGGTAGCAATTTTAAAGGATTTGAGCTGAGAAGGAGGGTGTGGGCTGTTTATTTCCTTTTTTTATTATTGAATCATCTAAATAATGAATACAAATATCAAATAATAAAATATTTGGGGGCACAAATATACTATAACACTTGTCCTGAATATTTGATAAGGTATTTGCATACCACTAGCCTATACGAAAGCTGCCAGGCATGTAAAATCTGAATATTTTACATTCATACTCCAGAACAACCTTAACCACCCCTCCAAGTTCTGGAATTTCATCCACTCCCTCTTCTCCCCCCAACCCATTCTCCCTCCCCCCACTGTCCTCAAGGTTGACAACTCCTACATCTCAGACCCTGCAGCTGTTGCCTGTTCCTTCAACACCCTCCTGTGCTTAATCCTGCCTCTCATTCTCCCGGTCCACTACCCCCACCTATCCTTCCCCTGCCTCCTTCCACGCACTCTTTTTCTTTCTCCCTCATCACTCCTTCTTCCTTCCTCAAGGCTCTCCTAGTTCATAACCCCCAGAAGGGTATGAGTCATGTTGGTCATGACCCCAGGCTTCTTCATCTCTCTACCCCTGCCATCACCATCCCTATCACCCACCTCCTCAACCAATCTTTCTCCTCAGCTACTGTCCCTGCTGTCTGGGAACAGGCTACTGTCATCCACCTCCCTAAAGGGGATAATCCTTCCTTTCCTAGTAACTACCAGCCTGTCTTGCCTTCCTACCCTGGCTAAACTCCAGGAACACCTTGTTCTTTCACAGCTTTCCCCCTTCCTGAACTCCTTCTCTGTCTTTACTCCCTTCCAGACTGGTTTCAGGAAGTCCTTCTCCACATCCACCTGCCTTCTCTGGCTGACCAACTCCATCTTTACTGATATGGGCTAGGGCCAGATCACCTCCACCATCTGCCAACAGCCAGTCATCAACACTATTGCCCAACCCCTCCTCTTGGGCAAGCTTAAGGTGGTGGCTGTCTGCCTCCTCAGTCAATTGGTGCCACTCCTGCCTTGAAGGCAGGTAACAAGCTGTCCGTATTGGTGACACCCTATCCCCCCACTCCCTTTCTGTTCAGGCATGGCCGACGTGTCCATCCTTGGCCCCATTCTCTTCCTCATCTGCCTAAATGGCCTTGCTACTGCCTGTTCATCTGCATCCATCCATGTGTAAACAGATGATAATGTGCTCTTTGTTGCCAGCTCCTCTGCCTCAACCTCACTACTCAGCTCCAACTGGACTTTAACAACATTCAGCACTGGTTCTGGATAAACTGACTGTTCATCAATGCCAAGAAAATTATCTTCTTGACCTTTGGCTCCCAGCAGAGAATCCCAGGCTTACTCCTCTCCCCTCCTTCTGTACACTCAATGGTATTGCTATTGAGGATGTCTCATCCTTTAAGTACCTTGGTGTGTGGCTGGATCACCATCTTGATTTCTTGGTGCACCCAGATGTCATTCACCACAAGTTCCACCCCAAACTAAATACGCGCTACAGGAACAAAGTGAGTATCCCACTTCCTGTCCACTGAGAGATCATTTCACAGATGATACTCCCAATCTTCAACTATGATGACATGGTCTACAGTGCCACTCCCAAGTCCACCCTTGCCAGACTGGACCCCCTCTTTTACGCCTTCTGCCATTTAGACTTGGACTGTCCTCCCCGTATCCAGCACTGCTCTCTTTACACCACCCTCTCCCTCCTTTTCCTTGATGTTGGGCACCTTTGTGTCTCCTTCACATCCAAATTCTGGCATGACTCCTCACCCCACCTTTCCTCTCTCCTCTCCAACCTCCTCCTTTCCTCCTACCTAGTCTGCAGCAATGTTTCCCATTCCCTTTCCATCCTCCAGGAAATGTACTGCTGACCAAGCTGTTTTCTCATACCACTTCCCTAAACTGTGGGCCTCCCTTGTCCTGTCCAGACACCCAGCCTTTTCCCCTTCCTCTTCTCCCTTAAGTCTCCTCCTTGTCCTCATAACTTTACATCTCTCTCCTGCAACGTTTCTTGACCACTGACCTTAGTGCTGTCCTCCACCCATGGTTTGTGCAATTGCACTGCTATGCGGTGGGAGTTCCCTCCCTCCCAGTTACGGGGTTGCTGACTGTTACTGATCTAGTGCAATTCTACCTACCTTGGGCACCTTGTTGAATGGTTGTACTTTGCACTGAATATTGTTTTGCATGTCTGTTAATGTAATGTACATTACATATTATTTTGTTTTGCCTGGCATGGAATATCATGGCCAGACAACTGTTAATGTATATTTACTCTTGCATCTGATGTATTGTTTACTTTACTTCCCCATGGATGCATTCAAAAACTCACTCACTCACTCACTCCTGTTTATTTAAATCTTGGCAGCTACTCCTGGTTTAAGCTACAATATAGAGGGTACTACTGATTTAATCATTAGAGGCTACTGCTGATTTAAGCTTTGGAGGCCACTGTTGATTTAAATTTTAGAGGCTACTACTAATTTACACATTAGAAGCTGCTGCTGATTTACACTTTAGAGGCAACTGCTGCTTTAAATGTTGGAGGCTGCTGCTGATTTAAGCTTTGAAGGCTACTGCTTATTTAAATGTTGGAGGTAGGCTGGCCTGTTGGTGCAGCATTTGGATTTCCGCTTGTGACGCCGGAGACCCAGATTCAGGAGTGGACTCAGGTCATCGGAGGGCCGGCTGGGGGAGAAGGCTTGAGCGTCCCATGACAGCTTTCCTTCTCTGGGGAGAGCCCAGGCCCACAGTTAGTCTGACCCTGATTGGAGGCTCGGGGTTCAGCAACGAAGTCCTGCCTGCAGGAGAGGCCGGCCAAGATGCGTAGTGGACATCAGCGTGTTGTGCCTAGACATCAAGTGTGCACACCACATATGGGAGGGAAACAGGTGGAAAAGCCCAGCTGTCTCTGGGAAGATGGGGCACCGGGAGCATGCCCTCGATATGCCTCCACTCACCCAGACTGCCTTGCCAGATGAAAGGTTGAATGTTCAGGGTGCATGAGCCTCATCTTGTTTCTCGCCCAGGGGAGTATAGCCGTGGCTCCATGGGGCACAAGGTAAGTCCTGGGAAGGGTGGCTGGCAGAAGGATGACTCCCTAGGTGCCTCTGAAGGGTCAGAGGTGGAGGGGAGTAAGAGCGGGGGGGAATAAATAAATGTTGGAGGCTAATTCTGGTTTGAGCATTGGAGGCCACTGATGATTTACACTTTACAGGCTACTGCTGATTTACGCTATAGAGGCTACTGATGATTTGTTCATTAGAGGCTGCTACTGAGTTAAATTTTAAAAGCTACTTCTGATTTAAACTTCTGCTGTTCATTCAACCAGGCCAGATTATGCTATGGGCCTGTAAACATTAGAGGCTACTGCTGATTGCATGACTTATTAGGGTCAAGCTTTTTCCAGTTTTAAAAGTTTCTCTATTTAAAAACCAGAGAGTGAGGTGCAAAGGAGAATTACAAAAATGGCACAGGGACTACACAAGAAATCATATGATGAAAGGTTGAAAGATTTGCCCGACCGTCGAAACTTTTAAGGGAGCACTTAAAACATATCTTTTTAAACAAGCATACAATGATTTTTAATATCTTATTGTGTGGTTAATTTATTGTTTTATTAATATTGTTTTATTATGTGGTGTACAGGTGCCTTGGGCTTTGGAAAGGCACCATTTTATAAATAAAGTATTGATTGATCTAAACGTGTATTCCTTGGAACAACAGAGGGAAGGGGGAGACATGGCTGAAACCTCTGCTGAAGGGAATAAGGTATCGGCTCAGCATCTATTTCAGGTCAAGAGTTACACAAGACCTAAAGGTCATGATATGAAGCTGGGGGATCTATGACACCGGTTCAACAAAAATGTTGTCGACTGGCATCACAGCAATGGATTTATGTCAACCGCAAATTGCAGTTGGCATAAAGCTGTCATGGAAACTGTTTGTCCCCACCCCCGTATTTCAATATAATCGACTCCAAGTTGGAGTTAATTCAGAGAGGGGGGTGCAAGACCTGGAAAAGCAGTGCTAGGGTCAAACAGTTACATTACAGTGGCAACATCGAATTGCTGCTGTTTTGTACTTCTCAAAATGTCATTGTTGGGTCGGCATACGGAAGCTGGGGGGCAGGTGGGCAGTTCAGGAGCAACACACGTGAGTTTTTTGTTACAGAGAGGTTGGGTGATGCATGGAATAGCCTTCCTCAATGAGTGATGGAGGCAAAGACTGTTGGAGCTTTCAAGAACGCTTTGGATAAGTACACAGGAATTGTAACACTGATTAGCAGTAAAGGGAGGGGGGGTAGGGTCTCGGGCAGATTAGCTGGATCTTGTGGTCCCCTTCCGCCATCTCTTTCTATGTTTTTATGATATATAATACACTATGACAGCATATATTCAACTTTGGTAATTTACTTTACCTTCCTCCCAGTACAATCAGGCCCAAGGAGAAATGCTGTTAAGGCTCCTCACCTGGTAACTACGGGATCCTCTCCTGGTAACTACCATCCTATCCCCCTTACCCTAATATTTACTAATATTTAAGAGCAGCTAGCACTTCCCGTGCTCCCCTTCTTTTCTGACTCCCCATTCTTTCTCAACCACTTCCAATCAGGTTTCTGGAAATTTCACTCCACTATCACCTCCTCTTTCAGGCTTATTAATGCTATCCAAAAAGAGAGGGAGCAGGACATACTCACCTCAGCAATCTTTGTTGATCTGCCAAGGCATTCCACATTGTTGTGCATCCCATCCTCTTCTACAAGGTGGCTTCTAGACCTCTCCATCAAGTGATTCTGATACTATTTGGCTAATAACTTCCAACTGATCCTTGTGGGAGGGCTCCCCCCACACATGCTATATCAGTTTGTGTGTACCCCAAGGCACAGTCCCAGGCCCCGTCCTGTTCCAGAGCTTATGCAATGACCTCCCCAATCACTTGTTTCAACTTGGACATTCAGATGGACATGGACATCACAGTGCTTTTCGCCAGTAATTTCTGGACCCCAGATCTGGAGGCCTGGTGGCAGTGGGATTTTGTTAACATCCAGTGCTGCTTTTGTGCAAACTAACTGAACCTAACTGCAAATAAAATGGTCTACGTGACCTTTGGCACCAGGCAGCAATTCGCCAGGCACAACTCTAGTCTTCACAACCATGGATGGCAACCAGCTGGAAGACGTTCCCTTCCTTAAACTACTTTGGCATTTGGTTAAATCAAAACCTCGACTTCTCTACTCACATGGCATCATCCATTTGAAACTCTTCCCCAAGCTTTATGCTTTGTACAGAAACTTAGTGTGTATCCCCACACCCCTTGAGAGATAATGCTCAAAACAAACCTTCTGATTCACTTTGTTAGACATTCCCCTCCATCCACTCTTCCTTCTCCCTTTCCTATCCAAAAGCCTTGCTCTGGGAGCACACAACTGTGCACCAGTATCCAGTGCTCATCTGATACCCACTCTGATGCCATTGAGCATTTCTCAACTCCTCGTGCACCCCTGCCAACCTACCCTGATTGCCACCAGAGCTCTTCTCCTGCACCAGTTCACCAGCTGGTCTGGATTAGCCCACTTTACCATAGACTGTGTAGTGCAGGCCCTCCCCCTGAACAACTTTCCCAGTCCCTCCTCTGTCAGTCATTATCTACTTCTCCATGGCTCACTGAGTGCCTCACGCAGGTGTTCAAACTCACTGTACCATTGTATCTTACCATTGTATATGATTTTTCATTTTCATGTTGAGTGCCACATTGCCTGTAACTTGTTGCCGACATCTGTTTACCTGTACCACCCTTGCCTACAATTTTGCAGTTCCGCTTTTTGCCACTGTTTATACTCACACTGTCCCAGTATACTTCTGAATTATTATTAGGTACAAATAACTGAGCATTAAAGCTACTGTATATTGTGATGTTTTCTGGTACCCATTACCAATCATTTACACTGTCCTGTGATGTTCCCATATACCCATTACTGTATTTATACTGACTGCTTATCTGTTTTATAAACTATAAGTTAGTTAGTTTGTTAATTAGTTAGTTAGTTTTTGTTGACTGGGTAAGTGCACTAGACAGATTCTGCCTATTTTCAGGCATGACCTGGGGAAGGGAGATACAGATGAATGCCAACTGACTTTGAACCAAATTAAGCTGTTGGTGGTATTTTAGTGAATCGGGGGAAATTTGGCCAGGGCACCAGGGAAAGTCCCCTACTCTCCAGTGGGAGAGCTACTGTGCGGTTGTAAGATGGAGGTCCTCAGTCCAGCTGTGGAGGTTGGAAAAGAAGGATCTGCTGCTAAGCTCCAGAGCTCTTGGATGATATGCCTACATTGCCTACAGAAAACCCGTTGGGTATGGCCCAAGATATCGCTTTGGATTCGGAGAAGATGGAAGGTATGATTGACCTAGAGGTGGAAGAACCGATGAAAACAGAAAAATTGCAAGAGGAATTAGAACCAAAAAAATCCAATTGCTTGCAATGATATCAGAGGTGGAAAAACACTTCACAATATGCCAACAAAAATTGGAAGATGAACGAAAGAAAAGGAAATGTGCAGGAACAAGCCCTTTGTCAATGGAACATAAACATTTGCCAGTGAGTAAATCTCCAAATAGTGAAAATGTGACTTTACAAAAGAGTGACTCTATTATAAATAGTTCTGTGCGTATAACAGATCCTTTGTGTAAATCAGTCCCAGACTGGACCCCTGGAGAAGCTCTACATAGGGCTGGGTGGCTGCTAGAAAAAGAAATATGGGTTCCTGATCCGTCAATACCCTTACCTGGTTCTCCAGATATATAGGGTTAAAAGGAAATGTTTCAGCTCTTGCTGAAGAGTCTCAGTTAACAAGTGCAACTGATTCTTATTCTAAGTCCCAGAATGAACCCACAGAGCCTGCACGACTGAATGAGAAAGAGGGAGGAAACATTGCTACACCGGACATACACCCTAAGGCCATAGAGAAGACTAATTCTTTACCTGAAACTGCTAAACTGATACTTAATTCTGGTTTGAATGAATCTAGATTGGATAAGGCTCAGGTAATTGTGGTATCACAAAAAGAGGTAATTTCAGATGTTTCATCACCCACTTCAGGAGACGGTCCTAGGCCCAAACTACAACAAGGGCCTCCGGGTCCAAAGTCCTACACTGGTCTTTTTCATAAGCCAGCTGAAGCAGCTAAGCATAGGTTTTTGGTACACTTGAGATATTGGGGAAAGGCTCCAGTAGTCCCTGATCACCTTTGGGTGGGAAAAACTTTACTAATGGACAGTATGGGATTCACCCTGGCTGATGTATATGCATTTATTCATTCCCCAGGGGAACACAACTATGATATCAGCTTTTGTACAATGCAGTTATTGGATAAATTCTGGAAACTTTATTATACAGTTAAAGATACAGTGAACTGGAAATAATTTTTGGTTATTCCAATAATGAAACCAATGATTAAAACAGTTACAGTTTTGTTCCAGAATGGAGGGGTGAATATCTCAAATATTACGTATTGGTTAGAGAAGAGATGTACTTTATTTGACTGATCTAAACCAATCCTTGATGACAATGGATTTTGGACTGGGGGGTGGACCTTTAGGGTTCAGTTACCCCACACTGACTCTGGTATACAGCATCTACCAAGTTCCTTTTATTTGGGCTGTGATAGGGGTATTAACTTCTACGCAGGCCAGCCAAAAAGTTGTTACAAATGTGGTTCTTTAGATCATTTAAATACTGACTGCGATCAAGCAAAATGTTTTGGGTGTGGATTGTTAGGGCATACTACAGCAAAATGTGAGGCCCAACCACTATGCAATCTATGTGGTGATTTAGGACACTCCTATGCAAATTGCTCTTGGGCAGTACATGATAATGATGAAGCCTCAGACCAAGAATTTTTTCCTTAGACAAGCCAAAAATCCCTATGATACAGTTCCCAACACCAGATCAGAATCAGGAGTCTGGGGTAGGTGAAGGGGGAGAGGTTTAGGAGGCAATTTTGGGGATAGAAATCAAACCCCCACCCCTAACAAAAACTTTCCATAGGTACCTTTTGTGACAAACTCTATGTGTTTACAAGCTGGAGATATTACCCCTGAATCAGCGGAAGCTTTTTTAGTATCACAAGCTACTCCATATGCTACTCCCCTGGGCTCTCCACAAAGAAGGGGGAATGTTTAGCTCCAAAACTCCCCATGCAGTATACATTTTGAAAACTCTGACCAAGAAGATGGGGAAGAATTAATGGAACCACCTTTACCAACTAGAATATATAAAATCCCCTTAGGAAGTGAGACTCAGGGTATAACCAGCTTAGGTACCCCTTTATCTCCATTACCTTTATCAAACAGATTTGCCCCATTTGAATCTTGGAGAGAGCAGGTCGATTTAGAACACCCTATAGAGGAAAATTTGCATTCACAAAAAACAGATTCTGAATTAGCAGTAATAAATAAAAATCATTCAACTCATAAATAACAAACCTTGCCAGGACAAAAAAGGGTGACTAGATCCAGTGGTAAAACAAATAAACCTCCCCCCGATCCCTTCAATCTACATTAAGCTAGTCTAAATGTAAACAGTGTTGAATCAACTAGGAAATGGTTAACTACCTTTAGTGTACTACAATCCCTGTCTTACAATGTGACTTTTGTACATGACACTAGGCTGCATACTGTAAAAGGAAGTGAACAAGCTTCACAAGATTGGGGATGAGGCTTATCTTATTGGTCTTTAGGAGAAGAGACTTGTAGTGGTGTTGGGTTTTGTTTTTCCACCAATGAATGGAAGGTGAATAGAGAAGTAGAAATTGTACCTGGAAGAGCATTTATGTTAGATGTAGAAATACGAGGTTGTCCGGTCAATTATTAAATGTATATAATCCACAGACAAAATGTTCTAGGATAGAATTAATGAAGAAAATACAGCCCTTTCTACATACAGGGCTACAACATTTTTTTTGGGGGGGGGGGATTTTAATATTAACTTCCTCTCCAAAAGAGATAACAGAAAACAGTATTGTGATAAAACCTTTCTTAAACAAGTTTTGTACCACGCTGGATTGCAGGATATACAAGAAAGTATTAAGAAAACTCCTAAACCCACCTTTTTTAAAGGTATACTTTTTTCACTAATAGATTTTATAATTATTAAAAAATCATTAAAAATAGACACCGTTAGAGTTATACCCATTGCATCTTCAGATCATTTGTTGTTAGGAATGTCTATTACTTCCTTCCCAGCTAGAAAAAAAGGAAAAGGATATTGGTGGCTGAATAGTTCTTTGTTGGAAGAGGAATATATTAGATCAGAATTGGAAATAGTAGTACAAGATAAATTAACTACTTTGTTTTTATGTGAAAACATAAGCCTTTGGTGGGAGGATTTTAAAATATGTTTAATTGTTTTTTTTTCATAGATGGGGAAAAATAGAGCAACTATTAAAATAGAGAAATATAACAAACTCCGAAATAAATTTGGAATCTTGCTGACTCGGCAGATAGATGAAGCAATAGACTTAAGTAAAGAAATAGGGGAAGTTAAACAAGAGATGGGAAAATTACAATATGATAGATTTTGTTCTTTACAACAAGAACAGCAATTTGTTACACAGGGGAAAGCAGAACAGGTGAATCCCTTTTATTTGCAAGCTACTGTAGAACAGATAAATGTATTTTTACAGGTTTAATCTCAGATAAAGGGAGAATTCAGAGAGAAAATGTTGGTATTATGGAGGTTTTGGATACATATATTCAGGACACTTTTAGCTATCCAGTAGAGGATTCACAGGAAGTAACCCATTTATTATGGGCTGCAGATCTTTCTCAGGTAACACCTGAACAGAGGACATTTCTTGTGTGCCCTTTTACAAAAACAGAAATTGAAATGGTTATTTGTTCCCTCCACAAAGGAGTTTCCCCAGGCTCTGATGGGTAATCAAATGAACTATATGGGGTATTGTGGGAATGAATGAATACAGAATTAGTACAATAATATAATTTTTTTCTATCAGATTATAGTTTACCTACCCAATTTTATGAGGGTCTGATGATCTTTTTATATAAAAATGGGAACAGAGATATAATTGGGAACTGGAGGCCACTTACTCTACTTAATACTGATTTTAGAATATTTTCTAAACTATTAAACAACAGATTGTCATAGGTCATGAATGATTTAATCAGCCCTAGACAATTTTGTGGGGTCCCAGGACGATGTGTTTCTGATGCTCTTTTTTTATTACGTGAACTTATGGAACCAACAAATAAAATTATTCGGGGGAAAAAAAACAGGACGGTTATTTGATTAGCTTGGATCAAGCTAAAGCTTTTGACAAAGTTTCATATTCCTTCTTGTGATCAACATTAAGTGTTTATGGAATTCCAAATGAGTTTATCCAATGGATTCGCTTGTGCTATGCATTAGCATATGTAATTCCATATGAAAATGGGTGGAGGGGGAATAAACATAACATTTTAAAAGGAGTTTGACAAGGGTGTCCCTTGAGCCCGAGTCTATATGTTTTTGCACTGGATCCTTTATTAAGGATACTACAAAAATCACCAAGAATATTTGGAATAGATGGTTATAATGAGCCTGAATGCAAAGCTTTAGCTTATGCTGATGATCTATGTTTAATATTGAAAGATGAGTCTTCTTTACAGATTGCTTGCGAGGTAATACAAGCAATGGGAAAAATGACAGGAGCATGTCTTAATTTGACTAAAACAAAAGTAATGAGGATAGCTGGTTATCCGACAACTCAAGAGTAGGTTGGAGGGTACCCAGTAGCCATGGAACCATGTCGCATATTGGGGATATATCTAAGAAGCAAAGATATGGCCTATTATAATTGGGGAAAACGTCTTAACCAAAGGGAAAATCAAAGTAACAGCTTGGAATAAATGGAAGGTATCAAAAAAGAAAAGAGTTTATAACATTAAAACTTTTTTAGTTCCTCTTTTTTTATATATTAGTGTTATTTTCCCATTACCCAAGACATTTGAAGTTTCCTTATTAGGGTTACTTTTTAGTGGTTTTTGGGGGAGCAGGTTGAACCCAGTTAAGAGGAATGTAGTATATTTGGGTCTGTGAGAAGGAGGGGTTAATATGTTAAATCCAATCCTGATTTTTTTTTTCTATCTTTATATATTTCAATTTGGTACTTCTTATAGGTCAAATAAAACCTTTGTGGGGGAAATGGGGTTATCCAACCTTAGCAGGCATTCTACAGGAATGGAAGGGGAATGTTTTTTTACACAAAAATAAACAAAGTCCAAGATTGGCAAAGAGATGGGAAGAGGTTTTTGATAAAATTAAAATGTGGAGAATTGATTTTGAACAAATTCAAACTATGACACGTAAAGCCTTATATAAACATGTTATGAGTACATGTTATAATGAATATCCATTTGCAATCTTTTCAAAAATAAATCAAGCATGTATATCAGAATACATTATGGATAGCCGTATTCCCATCCATATGTGAGATATAGTATGGTTGGGAATTCATCAGAGAATAAACGTGAAAGGGAATCAAAACATAAGGCATTACATGAAAGATACTGTCCAAGAATGGAATGCATTATGAAAATAGAAACAATGGACCATTTATATTTCCAATGTGCTTATGTGATTCGATTTTGGGATATTTAAAAAAAAAATGGAAACAAGGAATAGATTTTCCTTTAGTACCAGATATTTTGCTTTATGGAATTCCCACAAAGAAAATGGAACAAAGAACTTTAAGTACCTTTCGTTTAATACATGTACATTTGTTATATTGGCTTTAGATAAGCAGATGTCATTTAGTCTTGCAACAACAATTGATATTAGAAATAGACTTGTTTCATATTTTACGATCAGATTTGAGCTCTTTGAAACAAAAAGAATTTAGGAAATATGAGTTACACACTTGGTCACAATATTGGAAACAATTTGACTTTATTTAACCCCTGTTTATTTCAGAATGAGTTTTGAAAGAGATGAAAAATATTTTCTAGTTAATTTAAGCTAAATAAGAATTTCTATAGATTATTTTAAAATCATTTAGACAATTTATTTGATTCCAGGATATGTTTCTTTATTTTAGTGTGAATTAACACTGTTTTGAATTGATTATATATATATATATATATATATATATATATATATATATAGTGTATATATCCCTCTATTATTAGAGCGGGAAAGATAGAGGGGCTCACTTGGAAAATCATTTTTATGTTTAGAATTGTTGTATGGATTAATACTTTTGTAATTTTTCTTTTCGTTATGTATCATGATTTGTATATAATTTATTATGATTTTGTTTTGATTTCAATAAAAAATTCCCCCTACTCATTGGTAGGGGGCGCTGTTGTTGCTGGTCATGGCAGCAGTCAGTGTGAGCCTGGAGCAGGAGATGGATGTGGAGGGGGCAGGAGGGACTTTTTTTTACCAATTATTTTACCAGGTGAGACACACTCAGCTGAAAGCTTGTTTGCAGGTGCAACCTGGGAGCACGAGGAAGTTAAGTGACTTGCTCAGGGTCACACAGTATGCACCTAGGGGGGCTGTGGGATTCAAACCCAGGTCTCCATATTTGCAGGTCAGAGCCTTAACCCACTGCACCATACTGCCTACTGACTGTTCCACCTCCTGCTTCTTAAAGGCTTGGAACGTGGTGGGCAGGAGTCCTGCAAGTGGACATCAGTAAATTAAGTGGTACACTACAGAAATTGGCTCAAGATGATGAAGATGATGAATTTCTGAGATTGGAATGTCAGAGACAACAACTATTGCACATAATAGCACATCAGGAAGCTTTGTTGGCTAACCAAAATATACCTGAGGCTTTACAACAAAAAGGCGATGGAACAGCGAAACCTGACTTGGGTGGATGAAGCTATTTTGGAGGATGAACAACTCCACAGTCATATCAAGCTTGGAACTTTGCAATCAGGATGTCCTTGTATCAACCCTAATGGTCCTACAACAGTGCATACTAACGAGTAGAACTCTTCCTTGACAGATGCTGACATTCAGCTGCTTCCAACTGCTGACGTGGCAGCATCAAAGGCTTTGGATGCTGCATCAGCTCAAAACGCCCCATGCCAGGATTCTGACTCACAGACTATTCAGCAGGCACCTGACCCACTTGCGATCACAGACAGCGCTGAAACATGGTCGGTAGACACAGCGCTGTCTGCTGCTGGCTGGGAGAAATTGAAAGATAACAGGAAGTGGGTTTCAGGTATGTCACCTATTACAATGCCTTTACTACACCAGGAAAACACTACTGATTTGGTAGAGACTGTTTCCCCGTTACAGTTAACCCAAGACTTGATACTAGCATAGCAGCCAGTGTTGCTTTTGTCAGAGCAGCCAGTTCCAGATGCTCCCCTAAATAAGAAACCTGAAAATGCTCGTAAGACCTTTGCATCTCTATTTCATTTACCTGTGGCCCCAGCAAAATGTCACAATGCTGTTCAGTTGCTATATAAAGGGGGACTGAGCTGTGTACCTAATCGGGTATACATTGGAAAAATGCTATTGAAGGACTCCTTACGTTTCTTTGCAGCAGAGATTTATACTCTCATATATGTTTCAGGAGAGCATATGTATGACATTAGTTTTAAAGCATCTGGTAGCTTGGAATGATTTTGGAGGAGATATAATGACATCAGGAACTCTTCACTTTGGGCCCCCTTTGCAGCCATACCCCTCACTAAACCAGCGATTAAACGTGTAACTGTTTTGTTCCGCAATGAAGGGGTGAGCGTGAAGGATTTAACTTACTGGATGATGCAGGGGCATACCATTTTGGAGGGTCCAACAGCAGTGTTTGACAGTGAACAATATTGAACTGGGGGGTGGAGATATAAAGGTATGCTTAAATCTGTTGGAGAAGGCCTGCAACATTTACTGAACTCCTTTTTCTTAGGACAAGATCGGGGGCATCTTGTTTTATGCAGGCCAGCCTAAGCCCTGTTATAAAAGTGAGTCTGAAGGCCATATCAGTAGTGTATGTGACAAAGTACGCTGTTCTCTCTGTAATGAGTTAGGTCATGTTAGTGCACAGTGTCTCAATGAGTTGGTTTGTAGCCTGTGTGATGAGAAAGGGCATTCATATCAAAGCTGCTATTGGGCAGCACACAACACTAACCCTGGGGTGGATAGTGAAGAGCAAAGACTCTTAGTTGCAGTAGCTCAGGGACAGCAGATAGGGACACCGCATCTTTCCCCTTCCCTCTCCCTCAGTTCCTCAGACCCAAAAAAATGAACCTCATACTGACCCTGTGGTGGATCTGCCCCCTCCATTCCCTCCAGATCAGCCCCAGCCAGAAGTTAGTAATGTGGAGATTGTGTCTCCCCCTTTGGAGAAGGATATGGAAATTATGGCTCCCCCTTTGCTTAAGGAAACAAGGAAAGGCACACTGGCCTGGAAACGGCCAGACAAGACCATACCAGACTCTAAACTGGCCAAAACTAAGATTGTCCCTTTACAGAATAGGTAGGAGAACCTCCCCTATGCAGATAGTGACTCTGAGGAATTATCTGATTCCTCTTCACTGGTCTCCATGGGAGACATTATTTCAGACATAGAAGAAGAGCCCCCTACAAAGCAGCAAATGGCAAACCAGGGGAAGAAACAAAAACCTAGTGTTAAATATAACACTAGGTTGAGCACGAGGAGTGGGGTTAGGATGAAATGACTGCTGTATTAATGATGTGGTTTGTTCTTTTCTTTGTGCCTTTTCTTATGTCTCTTCTTTTTCACTCAATTAATGTCAATAGCATTAAGAGTTTGAGAAAAAGGGATGTGATTTTTTCAGCCTTGCTTATGCAACAGCTGGGGATTTATTTTCTGCAGGATACCAGGTTGCATACATTGTTGGAAGTCCAAAAGGCTACAGCTGCCTGGTATGTAGGGCCATCATACTATTCCATAGGTGCAGACCAATGTTCCAGGGTGGGAATTTTATTTCATAGTCTTGATTTTACATGTATTAAATTGTTGGAGCTGATACCTGGCCAGGAATTATTATTAGATATTTGCTGTCAAGGGAAGCTGTTTCGTTTAATTAATATATATACAATGCAGACGAAGGCTGATGGGGTTTCTCTCTTTAAACTCATACAGCCATACTTACACGCAGCACAGGCTGTAATTTGGGGGGGGATTTTAATTGTGGTTTAGATAAAAGGAATAGGGGCCCACATATGAAACCATTAAAAACCTTTTGTGATTCGAATTGCTTACATGACGTACTAAACAAGGCGGATTTGCTTGATGCCATGCTTTTACATCTTAGCACAGTGGTTCCCACCTTTCATAAAGGCCCTCAGTCTACGTGGATTTATTTCGTTTTTATATCAAAACACCAGCATATTGCTGCAGCTGCTATAATGGCAGTAGAGTTCTCAGACCACTCATTACTTTCCATGGAGATAGGACCCGGAGTTAAGGTAGGAAGGGGAACTTGGAAATGTAATTCCTCATTGTTGAACAATGAGAACTGTTGTGCACAAATACGATATTTCCTATCCGCAAAAAAAAATTACTTTTTTTTTTTTGTATGATTCGCCCGTTCAATGGTGGGAGGATGTGAAGTGTGAACTTACAATTCTATTAAAAAGTTGAAGTAAAAAAGACAAAGATGTGCAGTATTTACAATATTTACAGCATAGGAAACAATTACAAACTTTAATTTCTCTTTCACATACTTCTACACATAATTAACAAGATCAAATTTCACACATAAAGGCAGCAATGTCTACATATCACAAGAAAAAAAGCAGACGGGTTGAAATTTCAACAACATTTTGGTTTGCAGGGTACAGTTCCGGCAGTCTGCCCATATGAAACCTGTAAACTAAGGGTGCAGGGAAAAAGGATGGATAGTTTGCAGGATCATTTAGGGCAGGTGTATACCGATCCTGGTAAAATTACTGAGCCGGTGACTACATATACCACAGCTTTTTTTTTCAGAGAAAGATAGAGATTTAGAGAAAGCCCGACAGTCTTTCCAAAAAATAGAGATTCCAGAATTTCCTGTAACATTGGCACAAGAAATCCTGGTAGGGATTGATTCATCAGAGATCGTGGCTGCAGTTAGAACATTATCTACAGTATCACTAAATCTCCAGGCATAGATGGCCTGACAACTGAAATTTATAGAATTATCGTAGAAATTTTATCTGAAGAGCTGGCTGCAGTTTTTACCGGCTTGTTACAGACTACATTACAGCATACAATGGCGCAGGGCTCCTTGTATATCGATACAAAGCAGGGAACAGAGAATTATTGCAAAACTGGAGGCCCATCTGTCTGTTAAATACAGACTTCAAGCTTTTAACCAAAATTTTGAATGTAAGACTACTACAGTACGTATAGCAGATTATGTGATCAGCCCAGCTCAAGCTTGCTTGGTCAAAAATATAAATATTTTAGAGCAGTTGCTTTTACTAAGA
The DNA here is from genome assembly GCA_016271365.2 of Neoceratodus forsteri. Classification (NCBI taxonomy): domain Eukaryota; kingdom Metazoa; phylum Chordata; order Ceratodontiformes; family Ceratodontidae; genus Neoceratodus; species Neoceratodus forsteri. The sequence goes on from CM028137.1 coordinate 960,373,812, forward strand.
GAAATAATTACCAGAAGTAATCAGAATGAGGTGTCAGTTTTTTTTGTGTTCCTTGGATCAGAGCAAGACATTTGACTCGATTAGCTATGCATATTTGTGGGAAGTACTACATTTTTTATAAAATTCCACAGCAATTTGTACAATGGAATAAAGTATTATATAAAATGGCAACAGTCACTCCATTAATTAATGGGCACATAGGGCCATTAATACCCATTAAGAGAGGAGTCAGGCAAGGCTGTCCCCTCAGTCCACTCTTATATGTGTTCTGTACTGACCCTTTGTTATGGAAAATCAATGCCCAGACAGGTATCTGATCCTTGCAGTTAGATGCATTACAGAGTCCAGATAAATGTTTAGCCTATGCAGATGATTTATGTCTCCTACTACCAGAGGAGGCTGCAATTGCAAAGGCTTTGGAACTTTGTGAGAATTACTCTATCATATTTGGAGCAAGCTTGAATAAAGCAAAGTGTCAGGGCATCCAGCTGGGGGTACACCTACAGGAGATGCTACATACATCAGGAATTCCTATCTCCCAGCAGCCAATACAAATTTTAGGTTTATACTGGGGTAAGGGGGATCTAAATATATTAAACAGGGCACCCAAACTGGAATGGGGAAATAGTATGGTATCCAAGTGGAACAGGTGGAAACTTAACAAGAAGAAACTGGTACTACTAATCAAGACTTGATTATTGCCACAATTCCTTTATGTAAGCAAGGTTTTTCCACCTCCTAAGAAACTGGAAGCCAGTTTGTTGAGCCTGTTTTTCCGCGCAGTTTGGGGCAGCAGGCTCAATCTGATAAAAAGGAATATTACATATTTATCATGTAAATTAGGGGGTCTAAATATGGTTAATCCTTTAGTATTTTTTTATTGTATGTTTATCTATGCAAATATTAGGCCACTGTTAGTTAACCAGGATAAGGTATGGGTCCCATATATGTACAATACAGTACACATTTGGTTTTGATGCTGGGAGGGATCCAGGGTATTCAAATTGAAACAAGATCCAGCCCTCCCAAATTTTTAATGAGAAATTTCATTAAATTAAGAACTTGGCAAGTTACTAGCCAGATGGTGATTGGTAATAGTAGGACATTTTTATGTAAACATATAATTGATAACAGCTTTACAGAACCAGTGACTTTTCCTTTACGGCCACTGCATTTGCAAGAAGCACACTTGGCTTTGCTGATAAGTCCAAGGGTCCCATTGAAAATGTAGGACTTTCACTGACTCAGCTGCTACAGCAAAATAAATGTAAAGGGTAACCAAAAATATAAGCAGCTGATAGAAAGATGTTGCATAAGGCCGGAATGCGTGCAACAAGAGGAGACTACAGAACATTTATTTTTTACATGTACTTTTATAAAAACATTTTGGCATGCTCTAGCTGAATATTTAGTCTGCCCCTATTTTTTCCACAGTGACATGTGAGGAGCTTATGTATGGGATTTACCATACAGGGTGGCGAAAGTTCCATGCGAGTACCTTGAATATTATATGTCTAGTGATTAAATGGTATATTTGGACAGCCAGACGTGGGTTTATGTTGCAACAAAAAGACACGCAGATTAATGTATTAATCATGAATGTTACTAGAGAACTACGTAGCATTTTCAGAGAAGAGGACAGTATTTTTTGAGATCAGTATTAGAAGCTTATTGGAGGAATCTACCCTGAATAACCACTTTTGATTTTCCTGTTACATGATTGTATTTGTTTTTGGTTGTTTTTTTTTTTTTCCCTTGGATCTCACTCTACCTATTGTTTTTGATGCTGAGGTAAGCTTGTTATTTTGTTTTTTTTGTTGGCTCAAATTGTGCTTGTACATTTCTTTTGTCTGATTTATATTTCTAATAAACTCCCCTACTCTTTTTGAGAAGTGTCATGGAATCTTTAATATCCACCTGAACTACCACCAGAACAGGCAGATGGGACCTCGGTTTAACATCTCATCCGAAGGACGGCACCTCAGGAGTGCGGCACCCACCCCATGCTGCACTGCAGTGTCAGTATTGGGATATTAACCCAAGTGTGGGGCTAGAACCCACAGCCTTCTGATCTCTCGGTCTCAGAGGTGAGTGTGCTACCTGCTGAGCCACTGACACTGCCAGACATAAGCCACACTAGGATGTAGAATGCTTTACTGCTGTTTAATCCTATTATCACCTTTGCAACCCTGGATCCCTCCCCTCAGCTCCCACCTGACTTTATACCTATAGTGCTATCCTGGTTAAAACTTGAAAGAAAGAAATAATACCAGTTTTTGCTTCTCGGCAGGTTATCTGTGTTTTTTGTTGCCATCAATCCCTAACTCTTCCCTCTCTTATTTCTCTTTTATTAAGAAAGAATAAACACATTTTGTCCCTCCTAATTTTGCAGGCCAACCATGGAACCCTTCTGACCTAATTGTGAACAGTGTCTCTAATGTGATTTGTGCAGTTGTGTTTGGAAAACGGTTCAACTATGATGACGAAACATTTCACAAGTTGACAGAATCCGTAAATTACACCATCAACTTCAATGCTCGTCCCTTGGGAAGGGTAAGCATTCCATTTTTCATTTCCACAGATCTGATCATTAGAAACATAGAATTTAGCCAGTGGGAGGAGTCATTTCCTTCCCTCATGCATGCCCAGTAGAGAGACACATACACCTTCGTGGTTAGTTATCCATTCAGCCCCTTCCCCAGTCACACTTTCCTGCCCCTTGAACTTGTCCTACCCATCTTGAAGCTCTCTATAGTTTTTACATTTACAACCTCCCCCAGCAACTTGTTCCAGCCCCTCCATGAAATAACTGCTCTTCCCCCGCCATCCCCTCTGAAATTACCCAGCCAGTTTGTGGCCATTCTGTCTTGTGTTTTTGTTCTCACTGGGCCTAACCAATGCATGAGAGTCCATTCTGTTGATATCCATTAGGTATTTAAAGGTCTCTATCATGTCTCCTTTTCCCCTCTTGTTCTCCAATGAGTACATATCCAGGTTCTTCAACTAATGGTGGTACAATTAACCCTGTTGCATCTGACTCATCTAGCCCTTCAGCCAGCTTCCAGTTGGTTTGTGTTCTTCCAGTGGTATGAACTCTAAAACTGGGCACAGTACTCAACGTGCAGGTGCACCAGTCATGTGCCTTGGGGAGTATAACCTGTTTCCTCCTGATACTCAACCTCCTGTTTCTGTAGCCCAGCATTCTGTTAGCCTCCACACTGCCTTACTACATTGTGTAGAGGTCTTAAGTATATTTCTAATTCCTTCCCTTAGATTCCTTCTCTTCACCTGACACCATGATGGCCATCTCTCAGTACCTCCACTCAGCACCTTTCTCCTTACATGCATGACCTTGCACTTCTTGGCATTAAAACCCAGTCACAATATCCCAGTCCACCTCTCTAACCATTCCAGGTCTGCTCCTGTGTTCCTGACCCCCATGAATTTATGCTTTTGTTATGTTCTACTGCTAGATATTGGGACAGAAATCTGAACTAGTTTGGAGCAGAGATCTGAGCCAGGTTGGGACAGAGATCTGAGCCAGGTTGGGACAGAGATCTGCACCAGGTCAGGACAAAGATCTCAGCCAGGTTGTGATAGGGATCAGAGCTGGGCTGGGACCAAAATCTGAACCAGGTTTTGGCAGCGAACTCAGCTGAGTTGGCACAGGGATCTGAGCCAGACTGGGGCAGGTATTCTATCTGGATTATGACAGGAAGGTGCGTCAGGTTGGGACAGGTGTTCCAGCTGGATTAGGCCAGGGATCTGAGTCAGGCTGAGGTGTAACACTAAGCTGGTTTGGGAAATTGGGTTTGAGCTAGGTCTGGACAGAGATCTAAGCCAGGTAGGAAAAGGGATCTAAGCTGGGTTGTGACACAGATCGCAGATGGTTTGGGGCAAGATTTCAAGCAGAGCTGGGACAGGGATCCAAGACGGCTTAGGACAGAGATCTGTGCTGCTTTGTGACAAGTATATGATATGAGTTGGGACCAAGATTTGAGCCAATTGATACCAAGGTCTGTGCATGGTTGAGGCAGGGATATGAACTAGGTTGGGACAGGGATTTGAGCCATGTTAGGACAGAGGTCTGAAATGAGATGGGACAGAGACTTATTCTGGGTTGGGACAGGGACCAGAGCTGGGTTTGGATTAAGATCTGAGTCAGGATGGGACTGGGATGTGAGCCAGGTTGGGACAGGGATTTGAGACTTGTAGAGACAGAGATCTGAGCCAGGTTGGGACAGAGATCTAACCAACAGTGGGACAGGGATTAGAGTTGGGTTTGGACCAAACTCTGAACCAGATTTGGAAAGAGATCAATGCCAGATTGGGACAGGGATCCAAGTTGGGTTGGAGCAGGCATTTAAACTGGATTGGAACAGGAGTCCAATTCAGGTTGAGCCAAGAATCTCAGCGGGATTGGGAGAGAGGTTTGAGTTGGGTTGGGGCACATATCTGAGCCAGGTTAGAACATGAATCTGAGCCATGTTGGGACAGAAATCTGAGCCAGACTGTGCAAGGGATCTGAAATGTGTTGTGTCCAAGATCTAAGCCTGGATGAGACAGAGATCAGAGCAGGGGTGGGACAGAGATCTGAGCCTAGTGATGACAGGGATCCAAGCCATGTAGAGATAGGGATCTGAGCATATTTGTGACAGTAATCATTGAATTGCGGGTCCAAGATCTGATTCAGGTTGAAGCAAAGATCTGACCCAGGCTGGGACAGGGATCTGGGCCCCACTGGGTTAGAGATCTAGCCCATTTGGGAGAAAAATGTGAACATTGTTGGGACAGAGAGGTAAGCTGGGTTGGACAGAAATGTTGATTGTGAAGATGGCTGTTACATTTATTTGCCATGAACTTGCAGTCATCTAATAATGTCACATTCAGTAGAAATATTTTTTACTTTTGTTAAAAAACTTTTGAACTATTTTTTATTGCTTATCATATACTGACATTTTTTTTTGATGATTTTGTTACTAGAATGTACCTGTTTGCTACTGTTTTCACTGACCTCTGGCAAGATGGATGCTGAAATCTTGTGGGCTGTCTGGAACCACCAGAAATACTAAGTGTGATACTGTACTAAGTTGTAAGACAGAATAATGATATATTACCCATCATGTCTGTCTCCTTACTATGAACATTTTGAACCTTTGTTTTCAATGATACAGTTGTATAATTAATTTTTAAAACTGATAATGGTTTTTAGCTTCTACAGTGTCTCTTGGTAGGCTGTTACAAATTCTACCTATTGTCAACTTAAAGTACCCTCTTCTGTTATTCTTTACATGATTGTCAAATTTAATTTGTTTATTACCCGACTGTACATTGAATTCCTTGTCGTGCAGTCAGCATTGCACTACATAACTCATTGGCCCAGATATTCAAACTATGCCAGACTGTGGCGCAAGATTGGATGCAGCGCAACTTGGCTGCGCAGGGATGTGGACTGGGCGATATTCAATGGAGCTTCACCATGGCTCAGCAGCTTTGAATATCACACCCTGGCCACCCCCAGTGTGCATGGTGCAGTGGCACTGTGCCAGTGCAAGTGGCCAGAGTGGAGCATGGGGATGTGCTAGCACAAGTACCATTGTGCTATGCACACAACCGTTGTATTCAAAACTGAACATGCAAATGGGGCCACAATGTATGCAAGGCACACATGGGGCCATTTGCATGTCATTATGGCCCCATTTGCATGCAGGTGCACCGATCCCTGACGACTTGCGCCTGGCGCCCTGCCAGGCAGCAGCCATCGGGGACCGATGCCCCTTGCAGCCCGATCGCAGGCATCTGTGTAAAAATAGAATACGTTCCTATATCCCTGGTGGTCCAGTGGGCCACTATGTGCCCGATCACGGGCATCTATGTAAAGATAGAATACGTTCCTATATCCCTGGTTGCCCAGTGAACCACTATGTGCCCAATCGCGGGCATCTGCCAAAAAAGAGAAAACGTTCCTATATCCCTGGTGGTCCAGTGGATCACTATGTGCCCGATCGTGGGCATCTTTCAAAAAAGAGAAAACAGTCCAATATCCCTGGTGGTCCAGTGGACTGCTATATGCCCGATCACAGGCATCACTGGTCACAGATGCCCGCGACTGGGCACATAGCAGTCCACTGGACCACCAGGGATATAGGAACGTATTCTATCTTTACACAGATGTCTGCGATTGGGCACATAGTGGTACACTGGACCACCAGGGATATAGGAACATTTTCTCTTTTTTGACAGATGCCCGCGATCAGGCACATAGCAGTCCACTGGACCACCAGGGATATAGAAACGTATTCTATCTTTACACAGATGCCCACGATCGGTCACATAGCGGTCCACTGGACCGCCAGGGATATTGAACAGTTTATTATTTATTTTTACAAATGCCTGTGATTGGGCATGGGGGGGTGCTGCCAGGTGCAGCCGGAGCTCTGGTGGCCACCCATAGGTGACAGCTGCCGTGTTGCGCCCTGCAATGCAGCAGCTCACCTGTGGGTGGCCATCAGTTGTTCCTTTTTTTTAGGCATAACTTTGTGCTGGCGCAGGTAGGGTTGCTCATGCATGGCTCTGCACATCCCGGCTGAATATCGGGCTGTGCAGGTTATGCATGGGCACCCCACCTGCTGTGCTCAGACATTACTGATGCGCTCCGGTGCATCAGGATTTGTGCCACGCACTTTTCCCTTTTGAATATCGCACCGGGGTGCATCAGTGGGTTGCGCATGGTGCAACACTGTTGGGTCATGTGCAACCCTTTTGAATATCTGGGCCATTATCTCTCAATATTTTGTAGATTTCAAGCATGTCACCTCTCATTATTCTTTCTTCTAATGGGAAGAGTTTGGGTTTGTTAAGTCTCTTCTCATACAGCAGATTTCTAAGTCAGGGTACTATTTTAGTTGCTCTGTATTAGACTTTTTCTAATAATTTAACTTCACCCCTCTGATAGGGATTCCATAATTGTGAGCAACAGGCCACATTTGGTCATATGTAGGTTTTGTAAACTGGCCTAATACATTGCTCACTTTTGTAATGAACATTCTTTTAATATTAATCAAATAATCAGTTGCATATTTGCCAACCTTGAGTCATTATTGCAATGCTTGTTAAAGTCCTTACTTATTATCACTTCAAGGTCCCTTTCAGAATCAACCTTTTCTAATGGTTTTCCATTCAATATATAATCCTGCCTGATGTTATTTTTCCCCATATGAATAATAATGCATTTATCATTGTTAAATTGCATGCAATTTATGTTTTCCCAATTTTCAATTTCCTTTAGATCTGCACTAATGATGTCTTTGCTAGCTTGAGTATCAGCCTGACCTCCCAATTTGGTGACTTCAGTGAATTTAACGAACTATCCCTTCACTTCCTTATTAAGATGGCAATAATGAAGGAAAACAGCACGGGTCCCAGTACAGATCCATGTGGTACCCTACTGGTCATGTTTAGTAGTAGTAGTAGTAAAATTTTGTTTATATAAAATATGAACTGGGATAAAAACTCCATTGAGTAAAACTCATTTACAAGGGGTCCCTATGGTTGTTTATCCAGTTCCACACATTAACATATCAAATTATACAAATTACAAGACACAGTAAGATATAAAATTACATAATAACATATGTGCTAGTAACAATCATGGAAGGACAAGTCCCAATTTGCACATATACAAATAAATAATAATACTTCAACACTCACAAGTCCCTATTAGTATGTAAACAAATAAATAACAGTACTATCATGAAAATAAGTCCTTGTGGCATAAGTTAATTTAAAGCCATAACTTCCCTCATTTAGCATAATTTCCTTAATTCTCACTTGTTGAGATCTAGCCTCTTACCAATGGTTAACCCATTTGACAATTCTTGTATCAGTTTTACTGCCTTCAGGTTTTCCACCAAGATGTTATGTGACACTGTGCTGAGGCTTTTCAGAAGTCCAAATACTGTATATTACATCTATGGGTATATTGCTACTTCACTTGGAACTTACTGATTCATGAAAGGTTAGAACTTTCCTGGACCATGATAAATTTCTTTTGAATCCATGTTGTGATGGATTTGTTAGTCCCATAACTCTCATTTCATTTTCCAGCTCTTGTTTAATTTAAGTTCTCCATTAATTTACCTGGAACTGAGGTCAGGCTAATTGGTCTATAAATTTCCATTCTTAGTCTATTGCCCTTTTTAAAAATTGGGATCACTATTGCCTTCCTCCAGTCACTGGGTCCTTTCCAGTGATGAATGACCTATTAAATATATTGGTTAATGGACCAGCTACTCGCCTTGCCGTTTCTGTCAAAATCCTAGTGTGTCACTTATCTGGACAAACTAGTTTATTTATTTTGAGATTGCAGAGTAGCCTAAGGGCATTGGAAGTGTCAAAAGGTTTGGCAGTTCCTTTATTATTTTGGTTGCTAATTTCTTGATTCAGTTTTATGGTCTTACCATTGAACACAGAGCAGAAATAATCATTAAACGTATTTGAAATTTCATTAGAATTGTTTATTAACGTATTTTGGTCCATCATAGCTTCAGTTGTTCTATCTACCCCTTTGCTGTTATCTATGTATGAATAAAACGCCTTTGCATTATCCTTGATATGTGCTATCTTAAATTCCACTTTTGTTCTGTCCCTTTTGATGAATTTCTTTGCTGCTTTTAATTCATTTTATATATTTATGATCACTTCAGTTTGATCTTTTTCATCCTATAGAAGACTTTTACTTTCCTGCATAATTGCTTATCGACTTTGCTCGTGTACCAAAGTGGAATTTTACTCTTCCCGTTATAACGTGTTTTCTCTGGAATGTATTTATTTTCTAGTTCTAGTATTTTGATTGTAAATATTGCCCAGTTCTCTCTGATATTAATGTTTCTAAATATATTCTTCTAGTTCCAGTGTTGTAATTCTTCCTTAATTTTCCAAAAGTTGTTCCTATTGCAGTTAACGGCCACTGTTGTTCCTTTCCTAATTTTTGTTTTTGTCAATAATTAGAAACTCGATCATGCAGTGAATCCAGTGATCACTATCGCCTAGTGTCTCTCTGGTTCTTAAATTTTGTGTGAATACTAACAACTACTTCAAGGATATTATTCCCTCTTGTTATGGTTTCAACTAGTTGTGTTAATCCTTGATTTAGGCAGTCATTTATACATGGTTGTTAGGAAACTTCAGTGGTTATAAATGACCAGTCTATAAGCAGGAGGTTCAGATCACCCATAGTTATTATATTTCCTTTTTTAGATAACGTTTCAATGTCTTGCATCAACTCTTGGTCATACTGTTTGTTACTGTTTAGCAGTTTATATCAAGCCCTTAGTGTTACATTATTTCCTCTATTTGCATTAATATGGACCCATATTGTGTCTATGTTTTCATGATTTGCTTCAAAGTTTATTTCACAACTTTCAGTGTTATTTTTAATGCATGTAGCCACTCCTCCACCTTTTGTACCTGCTCTATCTCTGTAATAGAGTTTGTAACCTGTTATTTCATTACCCCACCTCACATCTACATGCCACCATGTTTCTGATATTGCACCAATGTTAGTGTTGTTTGTACACATTATCATTTCTAATTCTTTTTTGGGGGGGGGCATCCAGGCTTCTTGCATTTATCACTAATATGTTCAGTTTGTTCTTGTTGATGTTTTGTGTGTCTTTGTTTAGTTTTTTTATTTTCTCTGATTGTTTTATTTTTGCTATACCTTGATCCCCCTCCTTTATTAGTTTACATTTTGAGATTTTTTCTTTATCAGGTTTCTTAATATCTTTTTTCCCTTCTGACTTATATGCAATCTGTCTCTATTGCATAGTTCATACTTTCCATATACAAAAATCTCACAGTGGGGCAAACATTTATAATTATTTTCAAGGGTGCATTTGCATAGCCAGTTATTCACCCTTTTTATTTTTGCATGTCTCCTCATACCTGCTATGAGGACTGAGAGGATTTCTGAAAATATTAGTTCACATTTCTTTGTTCCAAATTTGTCCTGCTTGTGTTTTTAAATTCTTGAATTGCATGGTGAGTCTCTTCTTTCCTCATCTTGTTAGTTCACACCTATATTAATACTAGAGGCATCTTTTTCTCATTATGATTACATTAAGGATTATTTCCCCATATCCCTAGCACATGGGCATGTTTGTTTGTGCTCCTTTGATGTGTATCTGTCTGCATATATCAATATGGAATCTCCCAGTACATAAATCTGTCTGGGTATTGGAGGGGGTATGGATAATTCAATATTTGTTTCTGTTGTCTGCTGTGTACTAATTTCACCTTCTGCTGACATCTGTTGCACATCATTGCATATATCCCCAATGGTAGAAATTTGTTAGTGGATTCAGCTTCTTAGTTCATTGCCCTTAAGCCTTTTTTACTCTTATGTTGTTTGTCTATTGTGTACCAATCCTCATCTTCTTCATTTTCAGACTGCCTTAGTCTTCTTCTATTCTGTCTTGTATTATTTTCTAACCTTTCACTATCTGAAGTACACTTTCCCTTATCCTGCTTTTCCTCAAATCTTTTCATTAAGCATCTATTGTTGAGAATTCCAGTTTCAATGTTTAATTCCATTACCTTTATTTTTAAGTCTTTGATTTCTAGACTTTGCTTGCAGCTTAAAGCTAAAAAGTTAGGCTTGGATTCCAGACTAAATGTATTACACAAAATATGTTTAGTTCCTATTTCCCCAGTGGATAAAGTGACCAGTCCTACTTCCATACTTATTTTCATTAGTTTTTTAACTGAAAGAATTTTCATAATACCATTTTCTGGTGGTTGCTTCATCTGACAGAGTTTTATGGCCCCTCTGGCCTTGCTGGCTGACAGTGGCAGACACTGCCTCTGCCAGTGTTGCCACTACCCAGTGTTTGCCAACACTTACACAGGTGTTGGCATTTATACTGCTCCAACCAGAATTGAATTACGGTTTACTTCCAGTTTGGGCAAGAAGCAAAACAGGGCCTTTTAGTTTTGCAAACAGACAATATAATACCTATAAGCACTTATCTACCTCACTCTTCCCCAGCAATACTGACTGGGTACTTTGTAGCTCTTAATCAGAACTCTTTTCCTGTTGCCTGCTCAACAGTTTTCCAACTACCCACAAGTCACCTCTGCCCACCACTGACAAGATAGAGAAGTGGGGTGTAGGATATTTTTATCAATGTTTTTTTCTGTTTTGTTTTTCTTAGTACACAGGGTTTAGAGACAGCGATAAATACAGAGACACATAAAATTAACTCAGCATGTAGCTGAGTAAATCACAGTCCCAGCCACCTGTTTGCTTATTTTTCTGTATGGAGAGCCAACAGCCCCAACCCCCTCCCCCAGAGGTCCACTAGTCCAAGGAGAGATAGAGAATGGTGTGGAGTGGAAGTGTGAAGGGTAGAGAGAGCTGCTACAAGGAGATCAACCAACTTCACACCATTCCAAATGCAAATTGCTTTACACCCCAGGAGGAGACTCAGGTATCTGACTCCATTGATGGGGACTCTGGGTCATTTAGAGGGACATGGGAGTGGTGACCTGGTGGCAACTAGCAGTGTGAGTAAGAAGAAGGCAACTAGGAGCATCTTAGTGATCAGGCAGTCTATGACCACAGGTATGGAGGGGGTGGATGGGGAGGAGGAGGGTGGCTGGTCAGCTGCCTTTCTGGGGCATCAGCCATCCAGGAAATAGTGGGTGGCTGAGGGTGCTGATACACTAGGCTACCAATAATCAGGCAGTGCAGCCTGTGGAGCAAATGAAGTGGAACTTTCAGAGGCTGGGGGACAGATTGCAGGTACACTCAGCTTCCCTAGCTTTTTCCAAGGTCCTCACTGTGTGGAGTGGGAATGAAAAATAGAGTAAGGAGGGAAGAGTCAGAGGAATTAAATGGTGGATAAAGGGATGGTGTCAGGAGAAAGGGTACCACTCTGTGGGGACAGGGGGAACTTCTGGGATGGGAGGCTCTTCAAAGGTAATGGCCTTCACTTGACAAAGGAGGGACCAGTGCACTGGGGTAAAAGTTTGACATTTACATTACTCAGTTACACTGACTTCAGGAGGAACTCAGGCTAGAGGAACCACAATAAAGGGAATGATGGAGGGGAACCTAGCTGGTGCTCCCACTATACTTGGGACTGGTATCAATAAGATGGGTAAAATAAGGTTGAGATTCAAAAAGGAGTAGTGGACTAGAGGCAGGTTTGGACAGGGATCCAGGTCAGGTTGGGATCTGTGTCAGGTTGGGGCAGAGATCTGAGCTGGGTTGGATCAGAGACATGAGTTGGATTGGGAGTGGAAACCAAGCCAGGTTTGGAAATTGACCTGTACCAGGTTAGGACTTGAACCTGAGCCAGGCTGAGTAAGAAAGCAAAAAAGGGTTGGGACAGGAAATAAAGCTGGATTGGGACCATGGTAGGAGTTTTATTATGACACAGATTACAGTCAGGTTGGGGCAGAGATCTGAGCTGGCTTGGGCTATGGATCCAAATAGGTTGGAACTGTAATCCAGGCCAAACTGGGACAAGACTCTAAGCCAGCTAAGGATACAGATATGAGCTGGGGTGGGACAGGGATCTGAGCAGGGTTAGCAGAGAAATTTGAGTTGGGTTGGGACAGAGAGCTGAGCCAGGTTGGGACTGGGATCAAAGCCAGGTTGGGACCATGATGCAAGCTTTTTTGGGATCCGGATTGAGTCTGGTTGGAACAGGAAACTGAGCTGAGTTTTGATAAACATCTGAATTGGGGAGCAGTGACCTTGTATTAAGGTTATTAATAAGGTGAAAAACTCAGTGTTGAGCAGGGTAAGAAATTATTGGTTTGATTGTCTGATAACTGGACCAGTCCTGAGAAAAACTTACTAGAATTGTCCTAATCACTCCTGCTTCCTCCCAGATTTACGATGCCTTCCCAAATATGATGCGCCATATACCAGGTCCTCACCAGGAGATGTTCAAGCACTGGGGCAGATTGAATGACTTCATCAAGGAGGAGGTCAAAAAGCACCAGGAGAATTGGCAAGTGAACAAGGAGCCACAGGACTTTATTGATTATTACCTAACTCAGATAGCAAAGGTATGTCAAGACCTCTGTCTGACTTACACAGTTTCTGTACCTTCTGCACTGATTTTGTTGTAGTTAGTCTTTCTGTAGGAGGTGATATCAATGAATTTATAATTGTTAAGGGCCACCACTCATTTCTGCACAAAAACTTGCTTTGTTAGCATTCTTTGGAAAAAGTGTTCATTTTCCTTAGCCTAAAACTGGTGTGGACTGTACACTGGGGAAGAACTTTATTGTTGTTATTCCGTATGTTGTCTAAGGTATTCTGCTTTATTGTGGTGCTGGTAAATTTTTTTCTCAATTGAGCAAGTTTTGCTTGAACTTGAACATATTTTACTTTTCTAAACTGTCTCAACAATCTGGCCCGATGGCTCTAGATTGGAGACATGGTTCAGTCATGTCTAGCATTTCTGCTAGACAGATCCCTGCAAGCAATAAGGGAAAAGAGACACGAAGTGGCCCCTGTCTTAACAGAGACCTTAGGCATCTGATCCCAAACACAGAGGAGTTCTGTGACCACTGGAAAGAAATGGGTTGTCTCTGGGCCTGAGGACTGTATAGAACAGAGATTTCAATTGTAACTGGTTAGTTGGTGCCAGGAAGGACCTGACAGACAAGAAGAAGAAGAATCAGCATTTATATAGCGCTTTCATACATCCAAAGTGCTTTACAAGCAATGCTAGACTGGTAGTGAAGTGACTGAATGTGTGGTGGCAGCCATATCGCACATCATCACCCACACACAGCCTGGATAATTGCATGAACCGGTTTATGGGAAGGGGAATGTTGGCCAGGACACCGGGAATGTTCCCTACTCTTTGTGAAGAGTGCCCTGGGTTCTTTTACTTCCACCCGGACACCCACCAGGACAACACCAGGATGGGTAGAAGGGACCTCGGTTTAACGTCTCACCCAAAGGACGGCACACCCCAGCAGTACAGCACCCCAATACTGCACTCAGATGCCAGCGATTTTTTTTTAGGTGCAAGTCCAATCCTGGTGTGGGACGAGAACCCATGACCTTCTGGTCCAGAGGCGGATGTGCTACCAACTGAGCCACGCTGACAAAACAGCGAACATATAACATTGCCACTAAGCCCACTTGTATTACCTATAGAACAGGCGCTGCTTGATTGGATCCTGGTTAAGCACCATGAACAAATAATCTCTAAAGATATCCTGCCTAATTCCTTAAGTGTCCACTCCCCGGTCACCTGTAAATGGTTCAGGAAGATCATGTAATGGAAACCTACCAAAAATAAAATCTAGGATTCTCTGCATGCAGAAACTCCCTTATTTCAAAGCTTTTCTGCAACAACTTGACTGCCATTTCCTAACCCAAACCTTGGATGTTACTCATACCCTTGACTATTTTATCCTGTATTTAACAGGGTATGTGATATTGTTGCCCCATTAAGTCAAATTGTTAAAAGGGGCAACACGCAAGATTAGTTCACCATTGCTGTCAGAAATATGACTAGAGAGAGAGAGAGAGAGACAGAATCTGGAACCTGTACAGAGATACTGGCCAACAAAAATACTTTCAAAAGTATAAAGAACTGAGGAACTCCATAAAAGTCCACATCCAGATAGCTAAAGCAGCCTTTTATAAGCCACAGCAAAAGGACATCTGGGCCCATCTCAAACAACTCTGTTACAATATCGATAGGCTCCTTGGTAACACTAAGAAGTCCCTTCCCAACACCATGATTAAAGATGGGTCTGCTGTGGGTCATGACAAACATATAGCCAACGCGTTCAATGAAACCTTTACTGACCTATCCACCTATATACCTGTCCCTTCTATTGCCACTGCCCTGCCTGTTGACACCCCCCATTTGAACAACCTACTGAAATTTTATTTTAAGCAATTAAGCTGGTCAGAAGTTCATGGCTATCTATTCAAACTTGAAATTAAATTTAGGCTGGGTATAGATAATATTGACCTAAAACTTCGGTAGCATGTTCTCACTGAAGTTACCTACCAAATCCAACTTATCTTTAACTTATCATTGAGGATGGGTAAAATTCCTGAATTAAGGAAAAAAGTGTAGTTCCAGCATTTAAGGCTGGCAATACATGTATGCCCCCAAACTATTGCTCAATCTCTATTCTCTCCTCACTGTCCAAGACCCTAGAGGTGGCAAAGAATAACCAGATGGTCGAGTGCCTAAATAACCATAGAACAGCATGGCTTCAGGAAAGACATCAGCACTAACACTGCACTGCTAGAATTTACAGAATTCCTACAAGAGGCCTTAGATGGGGGGGGACCTGGCTGGTGTCATCTATATAGACGTAACTAAGGACTTTGAGCTTGCCAATCATGCCTTGCTGTGCAAAAAACTATAATCCCTGGGCCCATTGGATGATGCTGTTTTTGGCTAGTTTCATGACCTTATTTTACACAGAACTCTGGTTTTGAAATGTAGAAGCATAGTGTCTGCAAACAGGAAAGTTACCCTAGGAATAACCCAAGGTTCCATTCTCCGGCCCCTGTTTTTTTTAGTCTGCTCATTAAATGGCTACCCTCTGTTTGCCAATCTGTGGACATTGGGCCCTAGTCACAAAGTTGCAGAGTGGCTACATGCCACATACATGCAGTGCATAGCCATCCCACACCTTCCTGAACCCTTTGCGCCCCTGCACAGTATTAACAACTCAACTCATTTTTTAAAAAGCACAAGTCACCATGTATCCAAGCTCTTGTACAATAGTTAAAACAAGAATTAAAATGCAGTAATTAGTCAAAAAGACATGCAGATCAATAATTCATTCATATTCCATAAAAGTAAGATGGATGTGATTTTAGTACAGATTTAAAGCTCTCCACAGTCAGGCAGTCCCTTATGCAATGAGGTAGAGAGTTCCACAGGGTCAGGACCACGAACATAAATGACCGAGCATCCAAGGTCTTTAAATGGACCCTGGGAACCTCTAGCAATCCCTCAGTGGTGGAGCAAAGTGAGCGGAGGGATGTTAGGAGCACAGAAGATCTTGCAGGTAACCCAGTCCCTGCCTGTGTAGGGCTTTATAGGTCAGCAACCCGACCTTGAAGGTGCTATGCCACTGAATAGGCAGTCAGGGCAGGCTGTGGAGCACAGGCATGACATGGCAAGATCAAGGTAAGCCAGTCAATAGCCTGGCAGCCACATTATGCACTACCTGCAAGCAGCAAATATCAACCCCCAGTAGCCCTAGGTATTGGGAGTTACAATAGTCAAGGTGAGAGGTCATGTAGGCATAGACCAGCATTGGAAGGTCACCAGGTGGGACCAGGTGCTTGATCCGGGTGATATTCCTCAGATGGTAGAATGAGGACCTAAAGATATATGACACCTGAGACTTAAGCATCAACACCGATTCGTGACCCTTACACACCCAATCCCCCAACTGACCACGGAGCTTCATGGGGGGGCCAGGCTGGGGGGCTGTGTGGGGGGTATACCAGCAGTCCACAGTATTCATGAATGTGTGGAGTGCTTTGCATGGGGGGCTGCCAGCTACGCCATTGCAGGCCAGCCATAAATCTGTGGGGCCAGTTATGTGCCCCAGGATGCAGTCACCGGTCACGATGGAGACAGCAGGGATCTGCGAATCCCCCTAGATGGATGCCCCAGCCTTCAGGGGCACACATGGTGGGCTGGGGTGGCCAATTGAGCACAGTTCTCCCCTGTGCAGTTGGTGTACTGCATGCAGGCTGCCAACATGATGCCCTGTAGGTGCAAGTCATCTACTGTTTTGACCTGGGTCAGCAGCTGATTGGTTGCCTGCCCAGGTCCACTGCTCTGCACCCTGCCACACCTGGAGATCCTGAATGCTAGGCGGTGGGGCTGCAGAAGGGAGCTGCATGGTGGCTGGTGTTAGTGAATATGGCCACCATGCATCTTTCCCAGTTGTGTGGAGCTGCGCCGGTGGGATACATGCCTTTGGCTTGTCCCAGGTTTTAGTGAATATGCTCCATTATTCATTACACAGATGATGCTATAGTCTTTGTACATGACAAAAAATAAGCTCACTTATGATTGAGCCTACAATAAGATTTCTGCTTTATCCAATCTTGGTTTTCCCAGAATTTACTAGTAATAAACACCAAGAAAACAAAATGTATACTGTTTGGCAGATATTTATTTATTTATTTATTTTATTTATTTATTTAACAAATCGGAAAGACCTTTGACCCAAGGGCTCTTTTACAGAGGTTCCATATCAAGTCACAAGAATAGCAAATTATAATGGTTTTGGTAAGTAGTGCAACATGAGGAAAGTAATTACATAAACAAAAGAACAATATGGCAAGATAAATATTGTGTGAAGTGCAGCCAATGGCCTTGTCTGAAGAGGGGTGAAAGGGCTTACAAGGAGAGAAAGTACAGGGGGTGAATTGGGGGGAAGGAGCAGAAAAAGAGCAAGGAGGGAGATTCCACAATGAAGCTTGAGCAGGAAAGACCCATGGAGCAGTGGGTAGAGGAAGAGAACAAGATGAAGAAACAGAGCAGAGCAGAGAGGGGGGAAGTGGGAGTGGAGGGGTAAAGGAAGGGGGGATGAGGTAGGATGAAAAAGAGGGTAGGAATGGGAAAGGGTAAGGGAGGAAGAGCTCTGAGTGGAATTGCACAGCAGCAGCATAGGGCTATACAGGGGCAAATGGTAAAAGAGGGAGGTCCCAGTGCATTTAGCTGTCAGCAGAGATTAGGTATAGTAGTCACAAGATGCTCTGAAAACTAGGAATTGATGCAGCTTCTGTTTGAAAGGTCCCAAGGTTGCAGTCATCGCAATCTCAGGAGAAAGGGAATTAAATAAATTAGCAGCTCTAACTGCAATGGATTGCTGTTGGAGCAAGGTTCAACAGTGAGAGAGACATTAAAAGTTTGGTTCACAGAACTTTTTGTGCTCCGAATGCCCCAGAAGGGACTGAAAAGCTGAAGGGAACCTGGTAGTAGGAGGCCAAGATCTGCCTTCTTAGCCAAAAGGCAGGCTTGATATTCAATGCGAGCCTGGAGTTAAAGCCAGCCTGCTTGTTTGTAAAGGTCACAAGTGTGAGTACGATATGCTACACCAGTTAGTAGATGGCATGCCTTATTCAGAGCTGTGGTGAGCCGACGTATGGTTGAGTCTGTGGTGGAACCATAAATGACCATACCATAGTCAATAATAGACACAACTTAGCTTTGGATAGCCAATCTGAGGGCTTCAGTAGTAAGGCAGTGTTTATGCCTGTGTAAAAGGCCTAGGCGAATGTTAACTACCTTGGCAACATTCTCAACATGGTTGGAGTAGGAGAACGTACTATCCAGAGTAACTACTAGGTATTTAAAAGATTGAGTCTGATCAAGGATAACACCTGCACTGTTTTTAATCACCAATTGTTTGGCTTTGTGCTTGCTGTGGTAAAATAGACTCCTCCCCTACTTTTAATATCTTCACACAGTCCAGAGCTACCCTTAAACAGGTGACCAATTTGAAATACCAAGGGGTATATGTGAACAGTGCACTGTCTTTATCTGACCATGGTGACTACCTGACTAAATTCACAAACTCTTGTTTTGGTTTTCTCTTCCATGACAGAAGAAAGCTCCTTACAGAAACTACAAAACTGCTGGTTCATTATCCTATACTCAGCATAACTCAGTATTGTGTTGTGGTCTGTGGCCCTGCGAATGATGATGTACTGTCTAGGGTAAAAAGTGTCTTAAATAGGGCCTGCTGCTTTGCACTGGACCTCAAACTAGACACTTACACATATCCTCTATGACACTGTGGGATGGCTAAACCTTAGCCTTTAGGAGCAGGTTCTTACCATTATGGTAGGTAAAAATGCATTACTTGATTGCTCTCATCAGGCCTGCAATTCAGTTTCAAGTACATCAACAACAAATACTCCACAATGGGCATGGATAGGAACTCTATTATTGCCACATAGAAACTCTTCGATGGGCCAGAACTCCTTCTCTTACAGGTCTGCAAAATTATGGAATGCCTCCTGAGACTTGTTGAAGGAGTGTGACACTATCCCCTCCTTCAGAGATCAACGATGGAATGTACTCAATACTTCTATCTCATGTAACTGATTTTAAACTTGCTGACGATTGACCATTTTATCTGTTATGTTTCTTGTATGTCAGTGTGTACTCTGCTTAGTGTAATCTTGTACTTTGTGTGAGACATTGAGGGAGAACCTAACTAGCCTTAAAGATGACATGAGTGTGGATCAGAAGTGGACAGAAATCAGGGAATAGATAGTGACAGCCACTAACACCTATCTTAAGCAGAAAGGGAAGAACTCCAAAGTCAGGAGACCAAGTTTGTTCAGTAGGGAGGTGAGCAGGCAGTGAGGGATAAGGGACCACATACAGGAAGTACAGGAAGTCCTGAAAGGATGAGAATGAGTGAGTCTAGTTGGAGAAAGCTAGGATGTCAGAAGGATAATCAGGCAAGCCAAGGCTAGGAAGGAACTGCAAATTGCAGAAGGGATTAAAGCGGGAGAGAAAGCCTTCTTCAGGTATACCCCAAAACAAGAGACACAAACATAGGCATAGTGAAGCTAGAGACATAGAAATCTAGAATCTGTCAGCAGATAAGGACCACTTGTCTTGACACACCAAGTCTGCCTATTTTCCCCCCCGCCTATATTATAACCACAGACTCTATCTGATCTCTGGCTACTACCTCCCTTGCTTTCATAGCAAGATTCTTTTGTGCCTATCCCATGCATGCTTGAAGCCCAACACTGTTTTTGTCCTCACTGCCTCCACTGGAAGACTGCTCTAGGTGTCCACCACTCTTTCTATGAAGACGTACTTACTCACATCCCTCCTAAATGTTCTCCCTTCCAGCTTCATTGCATGCCCCCTGTTCTCGTGCTTCTTAATCTTCTGAAAAATACTCCCCTCCCATACCTTATTCACCCCTGTGAGGTATTTATAGGTCTCTATTATGTCCCCCCTCTCCTTCCTCTCTTCCAGGGTGTACATATTGAGATCCCTCAATCTTTCCTCACAAGGCTTCTGATGCAGCTCCTGCACTATTTTAGTTTCTCTTCTCTGGACTGTCTCTACCCTATGTTCTTCCTGAGATGTGGTCTCCAGAACTGGACACAGTACTCCAGGTGGGGTCCCACCAATGATCAATACAGTAGCAACACCATCTCTCACCTTCTGCTGGTGATACCCCTCCCAATGCACCCCATTTTCCCACTGACCCTGCCTAGTGCTTTGTAACACTGCCTGCCTGATGTCTTCAGAAATGATTACCCCAAGATCCCTTTCCTGTTCAGTGACCTTCAGTACCTCTTTTCCCATTTTGTACAATGCCTCTGGGATTCTGTGCCCTAGGTGCATGATTTTGCAATTTTTCAAATTGAAACCCAGTTGCCATACCCTTGATGATTCCTCCAGTTTTCTCAGTTCCCTACTTATTTGCTCCACCCTTTGGGAGTATCAATTCTATTGCAGATTTTGGTGTAATCTACAAAGAGGCATACCTTCCCTTCCAGCTCTTCCACAATATCACTTATGGAGTAACTGAAAATAATTGGTCCTAGTACTGAACCCTGAGGTAGCCAACTGGTCACTCTGCCCTCAAAGTGTATTCCATTTACCACCACCATCTGTTACCTATCCATCAACCAATTCCTTACCCAGTTTGCCACCTTGGGTCCCACCTCCAAACTGCCCAGTTTCTTCATAAGCCTTCTTTGTGGCACAGTGTTGAAGGCCTTGCTGAAGTCTTAGTAGGATGCATCCACCACCCAATCTTTATCCTTTTCCCTGATCACCAAGTAGAAGAAATGAATCGGGTTATTCTGGCATGACCTCCCCCCTTCTCCGTGAATCCATGCTGCCTTGGGTCTTGTAATCTGCTTGTTTCAAGAAACTATAGTAACCTTTCTTTCAGAAGAGTTTCCATTGACTTCCTTACAAGCCTGTAGTTGCCAGCCTCCTCCCTGCTTCCGAGTTTATGGAGCAGGACTACAGTTGCCCTCCTCCACTCCTCTGGAACCACTCTTGTGTCCACTAAGTTATTGAATAGGGCTGTCGGATATGTAACCAGCTAAAATAGGTGGAGGGGTAGGGGAGAGGTGTTGAATGAATACTTTTGCTCTGTCTTTACTAAAGAAAAGGCTTGACCAGTGCTGCAAGGGAGGATGGGAGAGGAGGGAGGAACATAGCTGAGGACAGGATAATGGAAGACAGGGTTAGAAAAGAGCACAGGTCCCTAAAGGTAAACAAGTCCCCAGGTCCAGATGACATGCACCCAAGACTGTTGAGGGAACTGGAGAAAATGCTGGTGAGTTCACTGACAGGTCTATTCAACAGCTCTTTAGATCTCTATGGGTGTGGTACTGAAGGAGTGGAGAACTGCACATGTGATAATGCTGCACAAGAGTAGGTCTAGAGATGACCCTGGGAACTACAGGTCAGTCATTCTGACTTCTGCTGTGTTTAAACTGATGGAGACTATTATGAAGAAAAGACTGGTTGAGTTCCTTGAAGCTAGTGGGTTACAGGATAAGAGACAGCATGGGTTCATGGCAAGGAGGTCATGTCAAACCAACTTGATCCACTTCTTTGATCTGGTAATGATGGCTGTGGACACATGTCAGGCAGATGACATTTCATATTTGGGGTTGAGCACAGCCTTCAGCTAGGTGCCCCACAAGAGGCTGATCAGGAAGTTGTAGGACCTAGAGTCCGAGAGTAAATTAACCAGGTGGGTGGTACATTGGCTCAGTCATAGGATCTAGAGGGTGTGTGGGGCTCTCAGGAACAAGGGAAGTCACTAGAGGTGTCCTGCAAGGGTCAGTGCTCAGCTCAGTGTTGTGCAGTGTGTTCATTAACAACACTGGGACAGTGTTAAAGGCAAGATGTGCCTCTTTGCAGACAATGCCAAGCTCTGTGGGAGGGTGGACACAGATGAAGGGGTGCTAGACCTAAAGGAAGACCTGACAGTGTTGGAGAGGTGGTCAGGTACTTGGAAGGTGGTGTAGAGTGCTAAGAAATGCATGGTCAAGGAAGGAAGGGTTAAAGTGCACAGTCATGGAAAGAAGGAAGAACTCAAGGGCCAAGAACAGTCTAGGGCAGGGGGAGGGGTCAAGATCACTAAACCAGAAGGGGAAAAGAACTTGGGGATAGCCATCACCAGTGACCTTATACAAGCTATGCAGTGTAGAAAGGCAGCAGTCAAGGCAAACAAAATTCTAGGTTGTACTGCTAGAGGGTTCATGAGCAGAAAGGAGTAGGTTATACTGCCTTTGTGCAGATCCTTGGTGTGTCCACCCCAGAGCACTGGAGGCCCCCAAAAAAAGGATCAACCAGCTCGAGGTAGTTCAGAGGAAGGTGACAAACGTGGTTCAGAGAAAGCAGGGCAAGGCATATGAGAACAGGCTGAGAGAACTCAACATTTACTCAATTCAGGAGAGGAGGGGAGAGGAGGGACATGACTGAAATCTTCATGTACCTGAAAAATATAAACAAGATGGATATCAGGGAACTTTTTTTGTCTCAGTAAAAACAAGACCATAAGGGGATATTGTTATAAGCTGGCAAGGAGAAAGGTTCAAAAAGGAGGTCAGGAGACACTTTTTTACTGAGTGGGTGGTGTCAGGAAAGGAATGAACTCCCATCTGAGGTCATCAGACAAAAGATGGTGGGGGGTGTTCAAGAGAGAGAGGGATGGGGTGAAGGGGAGGGTCAGGGTTGGCGGTCAGGGGAAGTGGGGTCAGGATTGGTGGGGAGGAGGGGTTGGGTCAGGGTTGGTGGGGAGGGGAGGTGGGGCCCACTGTCATCTCTGGATCAGGGACCCTGCAGTTGAGCAGACTCGATAAACTATAAGACCATCTGCTGATTGTTTCATATGTTCATATATCTATTTGTAACCTATGTACATTCCGAAGCTCTGTTTCTGTAAACTTGAACAAAGTACATCTATAGCTAACCTTTGCATGACTCTAGGTCCTTTCTAAATAAGTACTTACCTAAAGGGTCTTTTGTGCAATAAAAACTAAGCTAAACAAAAAAAAAACTACAGCCTGTTTGATGTTCTATCTTTACAAGCCCACATACAAGATTACTCGTGTCGTGGTACTGGCAAAACTTTGTAAATTAACTGTGGAAAAATTAGAACTTTGCTCCCTTCTCTTGCATCTAATGCCAGTTTGGACAACCCATCTCCCCAATATAATAATAGACCATTAAAGGATGTGGGTTGGAAGTAAAAAGGGATCTCCATCCTAAAAGATTTAATGGGCCCAGTCTCTTGAAAATGTTTACCGTTTGAGAGGTGCGGAGCAAATTTAACATACATAAATTCCACTTCTGGAGATATTTACAGATTGGAGAAGCAGTGAGCAGTATGGTTCTCTAACCAGATTACTCTTTCCCAGATCACTTGGATTGGAATACATTTTCTCAAATAGCCTGAGTCAAAGAAAGAGCTGGTAAAGTTTGTAAGTTGATCAGCAGTCAAGAACTGCCACAGGCAAACTGGAACAAATCTAAATCTGAAAAATATTTAATCATTATCTCATCAGAAATGTGGCTGGAAGTCTGGGAAACACTAATCAGTGCTGTCAACTTGTTGAAGGCTGACTCATACAGTTTAAGATTTTATATTACTATTATCACTCTCCTTTATGCCTAGAAAGATTGGAATATCTCAGAGATGGCCCTTGTTGGAGATACAAAGATTCACATGCCAGTCTGGGACATATGTGTGGAGTTGTCTGCACTTGAGTTCAGCCTAGAGAGAAGTTTATAAAATCTGTTTAGAAGTAACCAAGCTGTGCATTCCATTCAGTCCTGGGCGACACTTAGAGCTGCAGCATGTTCCTCGACCTTTCAAACTATGGATTCTGGCTGCTTCACTGTCCCTTTGGAGGTAGTATAGTGATGTGGTTTAGGACACTGAGTCGCAAACTTGGAGACCTGGGTTTGAATCCCACAGCCCCCACTCGTATACTGTGTGACCCTGAGCAAGTCACTTAACTTCCTTATGCTCCCAGGTCACACCTGGAAACAAGCTTCAGCTTAGTGTGCCTTTCCTGGTTAAACAATTTCCCTTTTACCTTAAAAGGCTAATTTTATGTAACTGAGAACCTTAAAAGGAGTGATCAGTTGAGGATTGGATTAACTGTAAGGGAAACTTGGCCCTAAATAAAAGAATACGTTTTTTTAGCACGTAACAAAATAGGGACTGAGGGTCCAATATTCAGAATTGCACCTGGCAATGGTGCAAGTGGTGATGCGCAACTGAGCTGCACTGGAGCAGCCAAGGGATATGTTCAAAAGAGATGTGCCATGGTGCATCTGTTCTGAATATAGCAAATAATGCATGCGGCACAAACACAATGCGCTGGCGCATCCCTCAGACAGGCCTGAACACCTGGACTGAGAATGCGCCAGTGCAACTGGAGCTGCACTAGGTGCATCTTCCAGATATTCAGATGTGGATATGCAAATGTGGCCATTATGCATGCATGGCACAAATGGGGCCATTTGCATGTCATTATGGCCCCATCTGCATGTGTTGTGCAGGGCTGGCCAGTGAAATGTGCCTGGCACCCTGCACAGTCTGCAGTCCTTGTACCAGGGACTGCAGTAGTATCCCTCCATCCCATAACCCCAATTGCCCTTAGCAATATGTATGGATGATCCCTGGTGGTCTAGGGGTACCCCCTCCCTGCCCACAACCCTGATCATGGTAAAATATACATTTGAACCACCCTGGTGGTTCAGTGGTTCCCACCTTCCTGCCCATAACCCCAATTGTGGTAAAATACACATCTGAACCACTCTGGTGGTCCACTGGTACCCCCCTACCAGTTGGTAACCCTGATCACTGTATTAAAATAATTTACAGCTCCTTGGTAGTCTACTGGTACCCACTCCCTTACCTCTGATCACCTGTACAGTTGAAAATTATATCTCTGGTAGTCTAGTGGTACCCCCCACCCCGCTGGTAACCCAGGTCACCTGTAACGTAAGTCAAATGTTTCCCTGGTAGTCTGGTAGCACCCCACCCACACTTTTGGGCCCCAGTTGGCCCATCATGGGCGAGCAGCAAACCCTCCACATACCTCTGCATCTGCCCACCAATGACAGCTTACAGTATCGAGCTGCAAGCCCATTGGTCCACACTGTGGACCAATGGGCTTACAGTGCCTTCTGTAATAGTCATTCACAACTTTGTGAATGGATGACTCCATTCACAAAGTTGTAAATTACTATAGTTGTATCCACTGCAAGCCCATTGGTCCACAGTGTGAAACAATGGGCTTGCAGCTGATACTGTAAGCTGTCATTCAGCAGGCAGCCGTGAACGTATGCAGGTGGGTTTGCTGCCCACCGATGATGGGGAGGAGCTGTGTGGGCTGGAGGTCCTGTGTGGGTGGGGGATGCTGCTAGACTACCATGGAAATGTTTTGATTTATATTACGGGCAACCAGGGTTACCAGTGGGGTGGGGGGGTACCACAAGACTACCAGGGATATAATTTTCTACTTTTTGGGTGATCTGAGGTACAGGAGGGAAGGGGGTAACAACTAGACTACCAGATAGCTGTAGATTATTTTAATATGATGATTGGTGTTATGGTCAGGAAGGGGGAACCACTGGATCACCAGGGTGGTTTGAATGCATATTTTACCACAATCGGGGTTATGGGCAGTGAGGAGCAAACCACTGGACCACCAGGGTGGTTTGAATGTATATTTTACCATGATTGGTGATACAGGCAGGGAGGGGGAACCACTAGAATACCAGGGAACTATGTGGTTGCTTTTGAATGGGGTTCTGGGGGGTTGCCACCCATGGCTGGTGGCTGCTGTGTTGTGCATTGCAATACAGCAGCACGCCTGTGGGTGGCTAGTGGTTGAGCCATTTATATGGGCTCAACTTTGTGCCCAGGTATGCGGCACATCTCTGGGATGTGCCAGCAGATGCGCCGCGCATCCCGGGCTGAATATTGGGATGTGCTTCATATGCATGGGCACGCCCCCTGGAGATGTGCCACATACATGCACCATGGTACATTGGGAATTGCGTTGCACAAGTCCCCCTTTTGAATATTTCCCTGGGGCACATTTCTGAGGTTGCACTGGTGCAACTCAGTTGTGACAGGCACAGGCCCTTTGAATATCTCGGCACCGATATTCAAATAACACTGCAATGCCAGCACAAATGTTTTGTGCTGTACTTGCACCCTACCCAGCTGTTGTTACAGTTAAAAGAATCCAGAACCTTACCTTAGTGCTTTACTTCATATTGTACTATAGGCAAAGCGCTGGGGTAAGATGTTCATGTTAGGCTGGCAAGAAGCTGCAATTGTGATGTTCTAAATAAGAAAAGAACATTCTCTGTAAGCAAGTTTAGCCTCTGTTCTCTATGTTGAAGTGCACACTTTCTGGACTCACTTGTATGTTTGGGGTTAGCCACCCCTAGTCTGCACCCCGCTCTTTTCACCTGAGCGCAGGTACTGATTGAATTGACTTGTGCCGCTATATTTAATAGGATAGAGAAGAGCGCTATCTGACTGATATCAGGCCATGTCTGTGCAGCGCTCAGTGTAACTGTGCTGCCCTGACGTGGACCTGGACTGTATTTAGCCCACAGGAAATAGCACTGCCTGAATGGGATAGAATCAAGACCCCTGTGGGCTCTATTCAGCCTGAACATGCGGACCAGGACATTGGGGGTGCAAGGTGCTAAAGGGCCATTTGCATGCCCATCATGGGCAGTACTGTATGTGCGTTACTGGTAGTTCAAATGAAGGCAGGATGCAGAGGTTGAGAGGATGGCTGTGCTGATCCCCATATCAAGCTGGGAGGAGCACCATCCATCTGGGTAAGAGGGGGGTGCAGGCAGGTGGAACGTGAGCAGGTGGGTCAGGTAGTTGGATCAGGTGGAGAGTCACTGGGTCACCACTGCTTCATAGTAATTGTGTAAACAGTTGATCAGGGGGTGGAGGGAATCATTGGACACCAGGGCATAGTTACTCTTGTGAAACAGGCTATTGGGGGGGTAGGCGCCACACTAGACCACCAGAGTATTGTACAGTAGATAAGCAATCGGGGGATACATTAGAATAAGAGGGTAATGTAAAATATGCTTAAAGGAGAGATGAGGGTTACACTAGACTATCAAGGAATATTTCAGTGCTTGACTGGGAGTTTGGGTGTGGCAGTTGCAGTATAGCCACCTTGATTTTGGGAGGGGGGGCTATTCTCAACTGTCCCTCACTCCAGATACTGACTGACATGATTAACCCGACAATAGGTACTAGAGTATGACACAATATTTTGTATTTTTCTAAGGAGTGAAACTTGTACTCACTTGTCCCTTCTCCCAGCAAAGAAATGTGCATTGCTGGTCTGATTTATTTGTTAGGATGACTAATTAGCTAGTTGTGAGCTCTCCTATAGTATTGGGTGCATAGAAATTAAGTAAAAAATGTCAATGACATCAGAGTGTATTGAAGGACTGTGGTAGAGTGTCCTGCAGGACTTTGAGAGAGTGTCAAAGACTTGTGTCCTGCAGGACTGTGTGAGAATTTCAGTGACTTTACAGAGTTCTGCAGGAGTGTGGTAAAGAATGTCAATGACATCACTGTGCCCTGCAGAACTGTGGGAGAGAATGCTGAGGACATCATTATGTCCTGTAGGATTTTGAGGAAATGTTGATGGATTCACTGTGTCCTGCAGGACTGTTTGATAGGATGCTGGTGATATGACATTATCCTGCAGGAGTGTTGGAGAGAATGACCATAATACCAGAGTGTCCTGCATGACTCTGGTAGAATGCTGATGGCTTTCAAATGCAGGACTGTGGGAGAGAATGCAGATTACATCACAGTATCCTGTAGTACTGGGGAAAGGATCCCCATAAATCCAGTTGAAAATGTTGATGACCCAGCCCAGTTGAATTGGGGGTGGGCCTTGTGATTCTATGTGGCAGTGCAAGATTCACATTCCAAGCCTGACTCTCATTGGAACATGGTGGAGAGGCTGTGCTGTCTGACTACTGGGGCAGGAGTGGGAACACTTCACTACATCAGTACCTCTACAGGGATTCATTTTATGGCATTGACAGGTTGGATGATCACATACTGTTGCACAGGTCCCACCTATTGGATAATGTATTGAAATATGCCTCCCAGGTGACAGAAGGGTAGGGACTCAGGAGTTCAAGGGAAATTCAGCTTGGTAAGTTCACCAAAATCCTCAATATGCACTAAGTCTCTAACACTCCAGCACCACTTTTCCCCTCTCCCCCACAGTCATGCTTAAACAACCTGCTTCTCCCTATGGACAGCAAGGGTGTGTATCCTTCATAATCAGACACCTCTGGCAGTGGCACAGCTAGAGGTATTTGGAGTGGATCCTAGAGCACTGAATAGTAGTCTGGAAAGGTGAGGAGCTCAAAGCAGACCCCAAAAAGATGGTACCAGGGGCTCTTTGGGAACAGAAAATTCAAGTAAATAAAATGCTGATGATATGACTGTGTCCTGTAGGACCTTGAGGATTCCTTCAGGAGACCTCAGTCACTGCTCACTACTGCAGTTTGAGCTAAATGCTAATGTTCCATCTGCATGATGCAGTAATCCCTGTTTTTACCTCGCAATGTTCTCTATTCCTACTCCAGACCAAAGATGACCTCAGTTCCACATTTGATGAAAGCAACTTGATTCAATCAGTAATTGATCTCTTCATGGCTGGGACTGAAACCACCACTACCACACTACGCTGGGCCCTGTTGTACATGGTTGCTCACCCTGATGTTCAAGGTAAGATCTTTCTATAATCTGTGTAGAGACTGGATCCCAGTCCCCAAACATATTGGTTCTTCAGCAATTGGAAAGTGAAACAGAAGGTAAGGAGATGGGGTTTTACTCTGCCATTCATACTCTCTGTCCCCCAAAGCACTTTACCATCAATGAGGTAGTTACACAGCACTGTACTACATCCTGCTACACATAGAGAATACTGGATGGGCAACTATGCACAACCAGAGTGTTTTGCCACAGAGGGTTCTGATTCCCCATGACCTCGAGAGTGCATCTCGTAAGGTTCATGTGAATCAAAACCTCAAGGCGGCAGAACACACTGGTTATGCATAAAGTTGCTCATCCTGTATTTTTTATAGTGCTGTACATAGTGTGAAATGTGTGCATTGTGTGCTTTTTCGCTTTCACAACGAAAGTGGCCTGTGCAGTCTGGACGATGAACAAATACCCGCTGAACCTCTGCAGCCCAATTTTAGAAATGGAAATGCTGTGAGAGAATATTTTAATCTAGTACAGACAGCGGGAAAAAAACATGAAAGAGCGACCATTAGTTGTCAACCATCAGGAATTTACCCAAGGGTACACACTGTTTGCCTTTGATCTCACTCTGGACCAAGAATGCACCGATCATTATTCTTTAATTAAAACTAGGAACCTCAGAGCAGAAATCAGATTTGCAGAATCCCTTCTACAAACAGTTAATCTCATTGTCTGTGCTGTGTTTGATAATGTCATTGATATATACCAGAGTAGAAATGTTATTTTTGATTATATGTGATAAACCATAAAAATGAACACAAAGCAGCCAGAAAAAAATTGTAACAAATGACTCACACATCCATGACTGCTTTCTGGGTGTGTTTCCCTATGATCTGCTGCCCAAGGAGAGACTGAGAAACCTTCTGGCAGCACTAGTCATCAATACTGACCCCCATGACCTCCCTGGACAGCACTGGTTAGCTGTATACATTTCAGAAAATGGGGCTGGGGAGTTCTTTGATAGCTACGATTTTCATCCTGATAATTATGCACAAAGGATTGGGGTCTTTTTAAACAGAAATGCAAAGACCATTGTATACCAAAATACACAGTTGCAAGATACCTTCTCTTCCACCTGAGGGTCTCACTGCATCTTTTTCTTACATCACAGATGTAAAGGACTTTCTTATGATCAAATTCAAAATATGTACTCTAATGATTTGCTCAAAAATGATGCCATTGTAACTAGTTTTGTATATCGCCCTTTCAGACATCGAAACATGTCAGGACCTGTATCAGTGGGATGGCAACATGTTCAAACTTGTTTGTCTTGTAATGAATTTAAAATACACAATCACTTGTAGCTTACAACTATCATTTTATAAAATTATATATACCCTCATGATCTCTGTGTCTTTGTCAGTTTTTCTGGGGGACACGTGTTTTAAATTTTCTGATATATAATGTCTTCAATAATGACACGATATATAAAATATTAAAAGGTATTTATTGCAAAACAATGACAGATAAAATCATAGATAAGATACAGAAAACTAAAAGCCTCTCATTAAAAAGGCACATTACATGTGACATACCACTGAGCCAGGATTATGATATGCCCCTTTAAAAAACAACAAAAAAAAAACATGATTACATACTAAAGATGAGGTAGGCTAACATGTATCAGTATACACACATTTTGTAAAAAAAATACTACCAAATTCAATATGAGGTAGGATGATAACATACAGAAATATAAGTACCTTTTTAAAGAAAACATGCTAATGTATTCAACATGAGGTAGGATTATAACATACATCACTGTTAATACCATTTTGTAAACAAAACATGAAAAAATAGTCAGTACACATCGGTCACTAAGGTATATAATATTCACATTTATACAAGGAGTCAGGCAGGTTTTTTAAATGTCTTTCATCTTTTGGGTGTCACTGACCATTTGCTAAGTGGAGAGGGTTCAGGGCCTTTTACATCAGATGTTTTTTGATTTTCAACATATCTCCTGTTTGCTGAATGATCAAAGACAGATGTGAGTATGTTAGCCTCTGCCACCACTTTGACAAACACATCCCACCTCTTTGGCTTTTTGTGGTCAGGGATAACATGAGTGGCTGTAGCAGCCCTTACCAAATCGACCATATGAGACCCAGAAACAACACTACCTTTATACATCAATTCCCCCATATTATTCCAAAAAAGAATATTCTTGTTCTTTGCCATTTGCTTTAGTAATATCTCAGTATTTTTTTAGACCTTTGAGAAACACTGTTCAAGATATCTTTTTCGATAGAACTCGTGACAGAAAGAGTCTCAGTAGGGAGTTGCTCGGAAACTGCCTCACTCTCAGGCATGTGTAAGGTCAAACTGGTTTTAGCCTGTTCTCCTTGACATACTAGAGGAAGATAACATTGCAACACTGCACAGTACAGCTTGGCTTTGTCATGATCTGATAAATCAGTCCGTGATAGTATAGATCTCATTTCTGTATCCAAGCTGTAAGTTGTGACTTTTCTCATATCCTCATCGGGATAGTTTATTTTCATACGGTCCAATTGCTGTTGAGGTACCAGATACATTTTCTGAGTAAAAGCCATTATCTGTTAGCCAGCATTCCAGTAATCAAAGGAGTAGCAATACCCAACAACGTCACTATGAATCCGCCTGTCTGGTTTACAATCTGTTTTTTTCTTTTTAAAGGCACTTTTCTGTTGCTTAAATTTTGTATGACTCTTCCTCTTTTTCTCAGAAAAGCTAGCTGTTTAGCCAACAATGGTATATTTCCTTTCAGGGTGTTTAAAGCAACCTCCGCGATGGCTGATATCAAGTCATCAGAGGCTGAGCACAAAATAGCTTTTCTTAAACGGGGAGGTCCTCTGATAAGTAACTTTAAAACAGAGTGGTTTCTCTGCAGTCTTTTAGACATAATGACAATACAGCATCATGTATTTCAAAAACCAGAGTGTGTTTTTTTCAAGATGTACACCACAGGCCTGTCAGGTGGAAACAACCCACTGCACAGCCTGTATTCATCTGGTGTACCAGCTCTTAAATCGACCAATAAATAGCCATAAGATTTTTTGTAGCATCTTCAAAAGCTTCTAAAAAGAATTTGGTCTGACTGGGGTACATCTGTCTGGCCAGTATTTGTATCTGCAGCTTGTCCCATGGGTTTTTAAACAGGAGCATATATTTGGCATTAAGCGTGATGGTCTAGCTTTTCTTCCCTTGACAAAATACATTCTGTACAATTAGAAATATCATTAACTGTTTATGATGGCTGTACTTGGTAAACCCATACTCAACTTCACTGTTTTGACAGGCAGAGTCCATTAAATCATCTATAACAACAAAATTCACCTTCCCCGGGGCTAAGAGATCATCATCAGCGAATGACACTGGTAGCCCCTCCACAAATTTAATCTGTGGAAACTTTAACAGCAGTTCATTGTACAAAGGTTGCCAATAGCTGTAAAACCAAACAGTATTTTCAGGTTTATGTGATAAAGTGGTATCATAATTTTCCAACAACTGCTTTATGATGAAGTTTTTCCCACTGTTAGATGGGCCAGCCAACAGACAAGTAAAGGGATGCTGCAACCTGGTATCCATTTTCAGTCCTCAGTATCCATAAGGAAGTGTTCTGAAATCTGATTGTAAAACTCGTTTATCATAAACTACTCTTTGGTTCTTGGACAGCGTTCTTGTTTCAAGGGACCACTGCTTTTTGTTTCTAACTATGCTGGGTTGCCTCACTGTGATTTCTTTAGGTGTCTGTGACGCTGAGTAACCAAAAACCAGATATTTTAAGCTGTCATAATTAATGTGTTTACAGTTACCTACATTAAGGGTGAAGCCTTTCACTTTAATGACAATTTGTCCTCCGGACTGCCGGTACCCATACTTCTTTTTACCTGCAGACACAAACTCAGTAATGTGCTCATCTGAAGGAAGCTCACTAGTCAAGTCCCCTAAATAGTCACCTAGAGGGGCTTCCAGTCACCCAGTCTAGACACAAAAATGACAGAGTCTGTGTCATGATACCGGCACCTGTCCTGTAACTTATCTAGCAGTCTGTAGAGTTCTAGTCTGGCATATGCAGTGGTGAAACTAGCTATGAATATGTTGATATTGTTAGAATTCGGGTAGTGGTCTTTGGTATATTTCCAGCATAAACACACTGATTCATCATCGATGAACCAGCACGAGGCCACATCATAATAGGGGGCAAACACATACTGGAAAAGCTCATCGGGTCTGATACTAGACTGGTGGTGGGCAAATTAACTCTGTCCAAATTCCCCCCAAAGAAAGCTTAAGAACAGTTTAGATATCTGTCTCTTTGCGGGGTTAACAGCAATGTCAGCGGGGTTCAAATGCACATTTTCTCTTTCAAAATACTGCTGTATGTACCTGACATTATCTGCTTCATTTTTTACCCATGAAGGGAAGCCAGATGCCTCTTGCTTGCCTTTCAGATGCAGTTTGATGTAATCTGCAAACAGTTCTGTTGATGACTCTCTAAAATGCCACACTTCATACATTTTTAAGATCTTGTACCCTTTTTCCAGTGCCAGGTTTAGTTCCATGGTACAGTAGGTTCCAGTCAGTGCCCTTTGCTCATCATTTTGTGTGCACGGTGTCTGAACTTTGTCTTCCGTGCATACATGACATAGTGTGAATACAAGTTTTTTTTCCAATCCTGGATGGCAGCACTGGAAAAAAGAGACCTCTAGGGGGTAAAACTTTTTATTTTTGCCAAACCAAAATACTGATTCATGTCAGCAAAGTTCTCATAAATGATGGCAGGGTAATCCACTGGGTACTGTTTAGTTTTGTTGACAAAAAGGTACAGGCTGGTAAAATCATAATAGCACGTTGTCTCATTGAGTGGTATCATATAGTACAGAGAAATGGCATTTGTTCATCCCCCAAACAGTGACTCTCTAGGTTCGAGAGGTTGGGGTAGTTCCCTGTCCCTCAAGAAATCAGTCAGCCCCTGATCTGTAGCCAACATTTCCCTCCACTCATGTTCCCACAGGACTCTAATGGCAAACCCCTGACTTTTTAAAAAATTAACCTTGTGCATGGTCTAATTGAATAACTGCCCAAAAGTCATATATGTCATATGATTTTGATCTTGTTCACAGTAACAGATGTTGCAACCATGAAAAAAAACACCAGCTGAATTCAAAGGCAGTGGAAACCCCATTAATTATAGAGTAACCATCGAGAAAATATGGCCCCACTTTAAATTCCCCACCCGTAGTGCATGCTGAATAGCAATGTTTTCTTTCTCTGCTGAGTACATTAACCACTGTATCATAGGTGTGGAGAACCTCTTTTGCAAGCCATGGTAATTATCTGAGGGGGGAACTGCGAGTGTGTGTTCTTTCAAAAACATGAATCTGTATGTGGCCATGCAGACAGATGCTATGGTCGTATGTTGAAAGGGATCTAAACAAACCTCTTCCTGCTCTAAAATGTCACCATCTGACTGTTTTAAAACCTGCATGGTTGTCATGTTCATCACTTCTTGTCTAAATTTGTCAAAGGCTTTTCAAAGAATTTCACCATCTAACTGACAATAGTAGCGAAGCTCTTTTTTCAGATCAAATTCTGTATGTTGGTTGACTAGGTAACACCGCATGAACTCTGCTTTTTCATATAATCTACCCCATAAAATTTGGCATCAGGCAGGGGACCTACATAGTTTTCATTGGCCTTGGTGTTAAAAAAAATGTGGAAAGTACCCTTTTGCAATCTCATTTTCAAAGCCAAATGTGCCTGGGATTTTAGACAAACACATTGCCGGGAAACACAGTGAATCTATAAATCTAATGTGTAGTGCAGATACCATCATGGAGAGCAATTTCTCTCCTTGTGTGAGGAATTTGATACTAATTTTTTCTTTGACTGACTAACAATAAAATAGCTGTCATAGCCTTTGGCATTATGAGCTGTAAATGTGCAATGTTTTAATGGTGTATCTATAAAGTGCCTGACAAAATCTTTTACACAATCATCTCCTTCAAATTCCCAACACCTGCTATCATCCAGTTGCTTGGCATAGACATCATTTGGTGTGTGTGTTCCTGTTTCTTGTCTGGCCTCAAAATCAAACACTATATATTTCTCAGAGGTCTTCACTTGTTTCAGTGGAGACGTAACACAAATGTTTGTCAGTAGTCATAAGAGAATCACATCTAGGACATTTGCCCATTTTACATTTATGATTTCCTTTATATACGGCAAAATATTCTTCACATAGCTTGCTTGATTCACAGGGGATCATACCTAAATCAGCTTTGGTTGTGTGCCTCTCCAGGTAATCTAAGGATCTACAAATGTTGTTACATTTTGAACATTTCACTATACTTGCAATCTGTTCTGCACAGGCTGGATCACAGCACACCCTACACAAAAGAGTGCATGAGTGATGATTTTTGTGACTGAAGGCTGATTGACAGTATTCACAGAGGTATCTGGCCCCTATAAATTTCTTGACATTCGTGACACTGTAAAAGTGATTGTTATGATGTAATACAAACAGTGTTTTAGGATAGCTCCCAGACCCCATTGAAAATGTTTGCCAATTTCCTTCATTATGATATAGAACCTTAATAGTTACTCCTAAAAACTGTTCAAATTGTGGCACATCACTGAAACTGACAGGTGTGTGTTCTGACAAACCTATCTCAGCACGCAGTATTTCAGCCTTACTGATCAATTGATTGTCAGTCAGGTGTCTGTTTAGGAGCACAAGTACACTTCCAGCAAAACAAAAAACATTATCTCTATTGTTTAAATCAATCAAGCAACATCTCTTTTTCTCAGTTATTTTGCTATAGAGGATAGTGTACGTCTACACCCCACCACCCTCCCGGTTTCTGATGGTTGTTACCACCAACTGTAAAGAATCATCAGCAACGACTTCAGCATTGCTTTGTAACATGTCAGCTATGTGATCTAAGAATATACCAGCATTTAACTCTTCATGGTGTGTTCTCCTTGAGAACAAGGGGTGATTTAAAGAGCCAGCACTCAAACGCAATTGTAGAAAGTCATGCACCCCTAACTGAGGGATAATGTGGTCTAAAAGTTCTTGAATTGCTGATTGCACAGCTTGAATGGCCTGGCTGAATGAGGCTAGTCTATCAAGATTTACAAACCTAAATGTCTGATAAAATTCTGTTGCTCTGAAGTTTTGTAGCACATATTCATAATGCTGAATTCTTTCTAAAAAAGAACTGGAGGGAGCTGCTGGTTTTCTAATTCAACATTTGGCTGATTTTCAGCAAGCTGCTGTGATGCCCTATGATGTAATATTATTTTGGCACACCTTATTTTCTTTCTCAGATGTTCTAGGGTTCTTTTATTTGTATCCCATGTAATTCTTTTCACTCGTCTACAATTTTTTTCATTCTTTTAGTGCTGACCCCCTTTTTATTCAGCCTGTGAGATTTTCTGTCTTGTCACTGTTTCTGAGACAGTTTCAGTTCCAGCGCTTTGATTGTTTGATACATTTCTGCTACCTGCAGAGCATGTTTCAACTCTGAGTTACATTTCTTAGCTACACATATCAAAGAAAATACATGCTTTATCACAGTACTGTTTAAATGGTAATTTTTAAAACAATGATGTCCCCTGTAACCTGCCATGATCCACAAGTCCTTTAAACAAGGCACCAGCTATTAATGGAAAAAATGTCAGCAATGACTTCAGTGCAACAATGTCCCTTTCCTCGATCCTGGGGTGAGGCACAGCTCTGTCTGCAACCCCTGAGCTGGTGGAAGGTTGTACCCTCTGGTTAAAATGTAAACAAATGTCATTTATTACATTTAAACTTTCAGTGTTGGCAGTGGCAATTTCAATAGGCCTCTGTTTGTTTTCACAAACTTCTGACTGTCTCTTTTTATGTTGTCTTTTCCCTGAAGTACATGTTTGAGCTGTTGACAAAAAAAAGCAGAGCATCAACCTATCACTTAAGCATTTTAAACATTACAGCAGTATCTATAGAGTAATTATAAGGCCTAAAGGGTCTCTAGGTCCATCATGTCTGCCCCCAAAGAAGAACTACCAATCAAAGGCTGGCTAGCTTTCATTTACATCGCTATGAAGACATCTTCCAAAAATCATTCACACACACTTACACTAAAAAACAATTAAGATGGTATAAATGTATGTCAAATATTTTCTCAAACTACAAAGTAGTTAAGCCATAACCCCAACACAAGCTAATCCCATTTTATTCAAACATATGTAGTAAGATGGAAGTCCCCTAATAGATATATAGCAATGTATTTTATCACACACACACACACACACACACACACACACACACACACCAGTCAGACAGAGGCTACTCATGTAAACCAATGTAAATGAATGCTATTTTCTCAAACTTGCACTATGAAGCATTTAAGCCAATATGAATACATTTGTTTATTGTCAGCAAACATTTAAATTAACAGCAGCACAAGCTAATCCCATTTTACTCAAACATACAGTATGTAGTAAGACAGATTACCCCAAATAAATATATAGCATTGCATTTTATCTGACATGCACACACACACACACACACCAGCCAGACAAATGCTACTTATGTAAAACAATGTAACTGCATGCTATTTTCTCAAACTAGCACTAAGGGGCATTTAAGGCAATATAAATACATTTGTTTATTCTCTGCAAACATTTACATTAACCCAATATGAACCAACCCCCCCAACCACAATGTACAAAGATTACCCCACCATTTTACAAAACATATGTAGTAAGACAGATTGCCCCTAATAGATATATAACATTGTATTTATTTGTCAAATCCCCTACCAATCAGACAACAAGAAAAAAAAAGTGTTTTTAGTTGTAATAACAAAGCATACAAGTAGGTACAGTTTAAACATTTTCAGAAAGAATACATACCTTGTGGTTCTGGTATTGATACAACAGCAGCTTCCATTATCTCACTATCAGATAGATCTCCTGAATCAGACCAGCTGTTCATGATCATAAAGTTTTCAAAACTATGAATTTCTGGTCTTTGGGACCCTAACTATATACAAGACTTAGCCAGATGAAGTCATGCAATGTGAGTATCACAAGGTTTCTAGAAGACAGATCCCATTGATCCTGTATGGTGATGTCATCTCTTATCACTAGCACCACAAATCAGCATGTTTAGTTGGGGTTTATTAATATAAACTATCATCTATGTGAACTTCACAAGATTGGCAAAAGGTTTCTAGAAGACAGATCTCCATTGATAAACATAGTTATGTCATCTCTTGTGATACATAGAATGACTAGTATGTGATTGTTATACTGTAATGTTGGGTAGGGCAGGTTTAATATGAACTTTTAATAGGAATTTTCTTAAGTTTCTCAGAGTATAAAAGTCTCCATGAAGCAGTCTACTGGTTTTTCAGTTTTATATAGGTAATGCAGTGCACTTTGTGTTGCTTTCTGGAGGTTAAAGCACTCTTAAATACTTTCACCAGTACATTAATATATATTTAATAGAAATACTGTATATGCTTTTAATAAGCAGTGATGTTTGTAAATTATTCTTTCAAAGGAAATAAAAAATATGTTTAGTTTCTGACATCAAAATACCAGATTTCTGATGTTGTCATTTAAAAGAAAATGTATGTAGCAAATATGACAGTTTTTAAACAGACATTAGGATTTGAAGCAGTCTATTTAGACTACAAACCCTTGAAACATCAGATTCAACACAAACACACACACACACACACAGTCTCTGCTTTTAAAGTTAGAACTCATTTTCTTTTTCACATAAAAAAATAAATCACTGTTTTATCATAAATACTTAAAATGCATTCTTTTAACAGACATTTTTTGTATAGCAAAGATAAAATGTTCTTACAGGAAATGCAGAGAGGATAAAACCCTCTTGAAAAACGGAATGCAGAGAGTATGTGTGTATGTATGTTTTTAAATCAGACTTTAGCATTTGAAGCAGTCTACTTAGACTACAAACCCTTGAAACATCAGCTTCAACACACACACACACACACACACAGAGTCTCTGCTTTTAAAGTTAGAACTCATTTTCTTTTTCACATTAAAAAAGAAAACATTGTTTTTTCATAAATACTTAAAATGCATTGTGTTAAAAGAACTTCCTTACCCTGAAGAGATAAATGTTTTTATAGTCCTCCGAGCTTCAAAGCACAATTCACACAAAAAAATTCCCCCGAGTAAAAAGGCACCCTGCAGTCATACCACAGATCGACAGGGGGAGGTTGAGGGAGTGCCATGTAGGTGATGGTGGGGTAAGGTGAGAGGAAGGGAGAGACTTGGGTTCCAGTTAGGTGATGGAGTGCAATGTAGGTGGTGGTGGGACATGGAGAGAGGAGGGGAGAGACTCAAGTTCAAGGTAGGTGATTGGTGCAAGGATAGTGGCGGGACAAGGTAGGAGGATGGGAGAGTTTGTGCCAAGATATTGTGGCAGGGGGTCAAGGGATGGAGGATGAATTCAGGTTTGAGCTAGGATGGGGTGGTTGCGGTTCAAGGGGATGAAGGATGGACTTGGATTTGAGCTTGGATGGTGTTGTGGAAGTTCAAGGGGACTGGGGATGGAGGAGGAAGGACATAGGGACATAGAACGGGAATACTGCATCATTTCCGGGTTTCAGAATATATAATTTCTTGCATTTCGTACATCACTTCCTGTGCTTGACATGGGATGCCCTGCGTTTAAGGTGGGACATCCTGTGCAGAGGGCGGGACTTCCTGCGCCATACAGGGACGATTCTGATTGGTCCATTTTAGGCCACGCCCACCTGTCAAATGACGTGACACATGCTGATTGGCTGAAATGTAACATTTGACAAGATATATGAGTGCTATACTAGCTGGCAGTGTTGTACTAGTACAAGGGAGTACAGGTACATCGGTGTAATGGTAGTGTCCTATTGGTACAGTTATGTACAGCTTAAGTGGTATACAGGTAGTGTTGTACTGGTACAGTGATGTACGGGTACTGTGGTGTAATGAAGTTGTTGTACTGGTACACTGGTGTACAAGTACAGTGATGCAGAGGTAGTGGTGTACAGGTTGTGTGTTATAGAAGTACAGTCATGTACAGGACAGTGGTGTAAAGATTGCTGTGCACAGGTATGGGGTACATGTTCAGTCATGTACCAATAATGTTGCACAGGTACTATGGTTTACAAGTATGGTGGTGTATAGGTAGTGTTGTGCAGGTAGAATGGTATACAGGTCCAGTTTTGTACATATAGTGTTGTACGGGTACAGTGGTGTATAGATAGTGTAATACAGTTACAGTGGTGTACTAGTACAGTGTTGTACAGGTAGAGTGGTTAACAGTTACAATGATGTGCAGGTATAATGATGTATAGGTACAGTGAGCTAAAGGTAATGGCATACAGGTACAGTGATCTGTAGGTAGTGTTGTACAGGTACAGTGTTGCACTGGTACAGTGGTGAACAGGTACAGTACTGTACAGGTGTATAGCTTGAGTGGTGTAAAAGTAGTAAAGTTAGTGTTACATAGGTACAGTAGTGTACAGATAGAGTGTTGTACATGTACAGTGATTTATAAGTCTTGTGATATATAGCTGAAGTGATGTACAAGTGGTAATGTACCTGTAGAGTGTTGTACATGTCTAGTGATGTATAGGTACAATGGAGTAGAGGTACAGTGGTCTAAAAGAGTGTTGAACAAGTGGTCTTATACAGGAACAATGGTGTACAGGTAGTGTTATCCAGGCACAGTGGTGTTCAGGTTCTGTGTTGTACAGGGAGAGTATTGCTCCAGTACAGTGGTTTACAGCTACAGTTTTGTAGAGGTAGAGTGTTGCTCAGGTACAGTGGTGACCTGGTCACAAAGGCTTGCAGTGCTGTGGTGAGCACACAAAAACAACATTCTAGCACGGAGTTTAATCCCAATGCAATACAAAGTACCAATAAAATATTCCATATCACAGCAAAAGTGCAGTGCTTCCACAGAGGACACACAGTTGTTTCATAGAAAACATAATTTAGATTTTAATTAGTATTAAAAACTGAATCATGTTTCCAAGTAAATAGCCTGGCAGAAACAAGGGAGGTTTGCCCAACTGTGATACAGATATCTTGGAAGCACTGCTGTTTACTAGCTTGTTCAGGGTCACAACGTAAGCATGTGGCTATGCTTGGATTTGAACCGGTGTCTCATTCATGTTTCTATCCTCTGGCAACTGATTTGAAGTAGTGATAGCTACCAACACTTTTGGGCAGAAAGCTGACAATTTTCTTAACTTCTCTTCCCCTTTGCAGAGCGAGTTCAGGCAGAATTGAACAGTGTCCTAGGTCAGTCCCGATTACCCCAGTATGAGGACCGAGACAGCCTGCCTTACACCAACGCCGTGATTCATGAGATCCAACGCTATGGCAGTATTGTTGCACCTGGAGTTTTCCGTGAGTGTGTGAAAAATACAACTGTGCAGGGTTTCCCAATCTCAAAGGTAAATGAAATGGTGAAACAGCAGTTGGAAGCGTAGCCTTCCAGTTCGTGTGCAGCATTCTGAAAGAGTTAGATTAACAGCTACAAAACCCTCTGTACAAAAGAAGAATTATTTATTTATTTAAAAGTTTAACCAGGAAGGCATGCTGAGAAGACTATTGCTTGATTCCAGATGCATCCTGGGGGTATGGGGAAGGAGGAATACATTCATATTACAAATCCAGAAAACCTTAGAGCAGAAAATCTTAAAATGTATAGTGCAGTACAGTAGGCAGTTGAGCGAGGTATAAGACATGAAATATACAGATACATAATATATATACAAACACTGCATACAGTGCCTATTTACAGTCTCGTGATGGAGTAGGCGATGCCCAGGTGCAATAACTAACATGGGTGCATGTGCAGGTGGAGGAGAAATGTGCTTTGAGAAGGGAGTTGAGATGCTGACTGGGGGAGGCATGATAAATATCCACAGGAAGGGAGTTCCATAGTTTAGGCATTTGATATTTAAACTGTATAATTATTTCTTTAGAAAGAAAAATTTTAGTTTTGGAACGTAAGATAATAAGAAATGGCAGACGACTTGAGGCAATGGCCCACCCACTCCCCCACGTTATTTCAACAGTGTGTAACT
Source organism: Neoceratodus forsteri (assembly GCA_016271365.2). Taxonomy (NCBI): domain Eukaryota; kingdom Metazoa; phylum Chordata; order Ceratodontiformes; family Ceratodontidae; genus Neoceratodus; species Neoceratodus forsteri. The sequence continues at coordinate 960,415,790 of CM028137.1, forward strand.
ACTCATTCTCTTTTCACTCATAAACTGGTGTAACCTGTTTATAAATGCATTCATTCTGGGGTTCATGATCACATGTTCTGGTAGTGAATTACATGTAATGGTCTCCCGCTGCATTAAGAAGGGCCTTCTTTGATCTGTTCTAAAAGAAATCCCTATTTGGGGAAAATCATGATCTTTAGTATAAACACCTTGGGCCCAGTTCTCAAAGGGATCTTAGACTGATGCAAGCTGCAGCAAATGACAGCTTGTGTCAATGCCAGGTGCTCCAGGGACTGTATGCCTGATTCTCTATCAGGCAGGGTCCTGGCAGCAAAGTCACTCGACTTGCCACAACCCTGGCACTCTGCCAAACATGCAGCACATCTGGAGTGTTGCTGCAAGCTGTGGAGCTGCCATGTGCCAATCTAGAACACCCTCACCCCCAACCCCGATCCTCCGTTAATACAATTGAAGTTGTCCCTCTTGATCTAGTGGACCGCCCCAGCCCTGATGTCCCCAAAACCTAAGTATTTAGCATAATTCCTTGGTGGTCTAGTGGACCCCCTGAACTCTTATCCCTGAGTACCTTTGTATAAATAAATAGTAAAATAAACCCCCTTCTCTGGTGGACTTTCGTATCCCCCGATGTCTGCAAGAAATACTTATATATTGTAATTCCCGGTGGACTAGTGGACCCAGCTCCCCAATTCCTAATGTCCCCAAGAAATAATTATACATTATAATTTCCTGGTGATCTAGCATCCCCCTCATGCTCCAGTCCCCTGTTATCCATATTATCACATCATTCATGATATCGTGGACCCCCATTCCCCCACCCTGGCAAGTAGAGTCCCACCACCCCACTCCTCCCATCCCCAAGACCGAGCCAGTGACTGGCACAGCCCATCACTCATCACCACAGCCACTGACTAAACTCTCATTGAGCACTGTACTGTATTCAGTATGTGCTCAATGATTGATAGCTCGCTGTCAATCAATGAGTGCATATTGAATACAGTACAGTGCTCAATGACAGCCCAGTCAGAGGCTGGCTGTGGTGGTGAGTGGTGGGCTCTGCCAGTCGCTGGCTCAGTTTGTGGTGGGGGGGAGTGGCGTGGTGGGACACTACCTGTCGGTGTGAGGGGGGTCAACTATACCACCAGTGATGTGATAATATGGCATAACAGGGGATCAAGACTTGGGGTGGCAGCCACTAGATCACTGAGGAATTATAAAACATAATTATTTCTTGAGGACATTGGGGATTGGGGAGGGGGTCTACTAGTCCACCAGGGAATTATAATATATAATTATTTCTTGGGGACATCAGGGAGGGGGTCTACTTGTCCACCAGGCAAGGGGATTATTTTGTTATTTATATATACAGAGGTAATTAGGGATCAGGGGTCCACTAGACAATCAGGAAATTATACTAAATACTTAGGTTTTGGGGACATCTGGGCTGGGGGGTCCACTAGACCACAAAGGGATCCTTCTTTATTATAATGGGTGATCAGGGCCTAGAAGGAGGTGGGACCTCAGCACATTGCTGCAACAGGTCAAGTCTCCCACAGAAGAATGATATTTCCATTCTTGACCAGCCCTGGCTGGTCTAATGGTATTTGGAATTTCTCCTCTGGGAGAGTTCTGAGAATCCCTATTTTTGGGGATGTGGTAGCTTGTATCTGCCCCTAGCCCCCTAGTGCCATGTTGCAACCCATTTTGTGGTGCATAGGTGGTGTAAGCCCATTTGGGGCAGGCAGCCTGCGGTTGATGCAGGCTGCCATTGAGAATTGCTCCTGACACAACGTTTGGTGCAAGGGCCACTTTATGCCCTTCATTGTGGTGCAAGCCCCTTGCGCTGCACCAGGAGCTTTGAGAATCTGGCCCCTTTTGTTTTAGATTTAAGTATAAATTTCTTAGTATATCCTGGTTATTTATGGCTTTATATATCAAAGTTCTATTACCTCTCATTTTCCTCATCTCAAGGTTGAAAAAGTCCAATTTCTGTATCCTCTCTGTGGTAGAGGAATAAGTCATAAAGTACAGATAGACCATGGAAAAAAGTACAAGGTATAAATAGCATCATTTTATTAACAACACAACCATACAAATAACAAAACTATAAACTGTTACATGGCACCGGAATGGTAAACAGATGCGGAAAACAGATTTAGTTAGTGCTTAACATCAGTCATAAATAATAAGTTCAGCAAAGTCTTTTGCACTCCAAATCTGCTCTAAAAGTTCTTGCTTGTATCAAAACTGTAGACCCCCTTTCTAAGCAGTAAGCAGTCATATTTCATAGCTGCAAGTTAACCTGTTTGGCTAGGTGAGGTCTTTCTTGCTCTCAGCATCTTGGGCAGTCTGGCCCTTCTTCACAGAGAATTCAGAATGTGAAGAGACCCTTTCTGCAGCCTTCCAAGGTTATTTATTATGTTTCTGACCTAATCTCCCTGTGACGTTTGGTTCTAAGCACACCACACTCAATTAGTTGTCCTTTCTGAACATCTGAAAATAAAGAAACAAGGAGGAAAAAGAAAACAACTTGAGCTCAGGGTTGTTAACATTAACCCCTGCCTGGCTTCAAAGTTAATTAATTTTTTAACAAACTCCTAGTTTTTAGGGAAAGAATGTCTCCTTTTCACAGCCCGAGGAGCAGCTGATATTCTGTTTAACAATTCCTAAGTGTGCCATAACAGACTCGTAAGAGATCAGATGACTCCTGAATCACCCAATGGGGTTTCTGCAAGCATGAAACAATGTGTCTTCTCTCCACAGCAGTGTCTTGCTGATGTTGATATAGTGTTGCACCCAATATATATGACTCTGAAAAGTTATTTCCTCCCTCTATACCCCTATATCCCAACAGCTGTGCACTGTGAGCGATAGATATTGTACTGGGGGGTGAACTAACTCAGTGGCATTGTGGTACTCCTTCCTTTCTCTTAGAACAGAAGCTGCTTTAATGAATGGCCCTGCCATCTACAGGATTACAGATCATTTTCAATAATGAGTTTTTACTGCATTCCAGGGCACCATTATTTTGCCAAATCTGCCCTCCGTCTTGTATGACCCTGAACACTGGGAGACACCCCAAGATTTCAACCCTAACCATTTCCTGGATAAGAATGGGCAGTTTGTGAAGAAGGAAGCATTTTTACCATTTTCTGCAGGTACTAATGTAGTGGATAACACTGACACATTTTGAATGAGTTATTCATGGATTTATTTTGTGACCTGGTCTGCATGCAAAGTCTTAGCAAGCATTTTGATTCTTTCCTCCTTCAGTTCATAAGAAAATTCTATTGTTCACCCTAAATTCAAAAGGGCTACCCTCGAGGGGAATAGTTGGTTTTATAATTTATGTATTCCTCTAAAAACTTCATTTAGATGCAGTTCATCTTATAGTATGCAAATATTGACTGAAGCAAAGATTAAAAATATACAAATATTCCCCAGAGTTGAGGTCAATAGTGAAAAACCGGAACCCCTAGAAGGATACTCTATTGAGTGCCACTTGCTACACTGCCCAAAGTCAAAGGCTGCATTGAACATCATTGAGGGGGATTTAGTTTTATACTTTTGACTGAAACAATCTGATCAATATTTTTTTATTAAATCTTGTTTGTGTTATGTTAGGCCACCTCAATAATTGAACACAACTTACATTTGTTGTGATACGGTATTGTGGTGTTCTGTACATTTAAAAAAGAAAAGTTTGTTGGTTTTAGTGGTTCCCCCTGCTCCTACACCTTCACTGTAAAAGGGGAAAGAAATGCTTGTCAAGTGTACAACCCCTTCTTGGTCCCAAGTAACCTCCCCGGGAGTACTTTTCTCAACCCCAGCATCCCAGAGACAGCAGATGGTATTTGCCCTCTGCTCACCTGTGCTACAACTGCCATCTCAATGGAATGCATGTGCAAGTGTATGGGCAATGTTTTGGAACTAGTGACCATTGCTAGGCACTGTTGACAGTTGTTAGGGAGGACAGCAGTCAATAGTACCTAGATTTTCAATGTCCTGTGATGGTCAATTGACCAAGCACAATGCAGATTTTTGGGCAAAGTCTAGTAATTTATATTATATGAACATATGAAGAAGCCAACAGAAGAAGGCCATTTGGTCTATCAAGTCTGCTCGTGTTGCAGGGTCCACAGCTTGAGCTACTGTCCCTGCCCTCCCTCCCTCCTCCCATCCTTATTATCATTATTTTCTGAGTTTATCGCCCTTCTGAGAAAGTTTGCCTGAAAACAGCATCTTCATCCCTCCAACTTCATGTGCTTCTGCTTTGGATTGTCTCTGCATGGCATTATGGTACTCAGGTTGTGACTTCATGTTACTGTTCACAACAGCATACAGTACTATAAATGCTATAAATAACTGTCCACAGCAACATACCGTACTATAAATGCTATAAACAACTGTCCACAGCAACATACCGTACTATAAATGCTATAAACAACTGTCCACAGCAACATACCGTACTATAAATGGTATAAACAACTGTTCACAGCAACATACCATACTATAAATGGTATAAACAACTGTTCACAGCAACATACCATACTATAAATGCTATAAATAACTGTCCACAGCAACATACCATACTATAAATGCTATAAACAACTGTCCACAGCAACATACCATACTATAAATGCTATAAATAACTGTCCACAGCAACATACTGCAAATGCCATAAACAACTGGTTGCAAGTAGGAGTTAACAGTCGATCAATATACTGTAATTTGACTTGCTGCTACTTTGTAATGCTGTTCTCCCATGTTCTTTGCACCTCACCTGGAAATGAGTCATGGCTCAGAGTGACTTTCCCAGTTACCAGTTTTCAAACAAATAAATAAATAAATTAGTACACGAATAAATTACACAAAAAAAAGAAACTGTGTATATGAGTAACACATTTATTTATATACCCAGGGCTGTCAGGGGAAGTGCTTCCCCTATATTCGTGGGGGTGGTGACGGTTCTTTTACTGATCTTAAAATCACTGGGATGTAGACAGCGCCAGGGAGCAAAAGAAATCCTAATACCAGATAACGAGTCCTGTTCTTTAACTGTTTTATGATCTGGGGGTTCAATAGAGTTTTGGGTCATACACTATTTTATGTGTCAGTTTCAATATAACTGCAAGGTAGGTAATCATTAATTTAATGCAATGGGGTAATTAGATTGTAGTTACATGTTTGTTGTAGTTACAGTCACAGTGTAGTTACATTTGGTTACTGTTACTGTGTGGAATGCAGAATTCCACTGATGGAACAAACTCTTTTCAGAATTTGTCGGTAGATTCCATGGAATCCTAAAGGCATGTATTTTGTTTTTAATTTAAGCTGTAGATATGTTTTCTGTGTGCAATGTTTAATGGAGGAATCATTTCCTGCAGTTTACATTGAAGAGTCAAAGTAAAGTGCATAATTTGGGAACAGTTCCTAAACTGACAACTGGCAATCAAAACATCAGATTGTACCCCAAGGCAGGTGTTCAAGGGCCATCAGAAATCAAGTGGGAGCATTTATTTTCTTTTTACTGAAGAGCCTAAACCATTTACATTCCCAGAAGCTACCTTGTGTGGTATTCATACTTCCACTCTCTGTTTATATCTAGCAATTTACTAATTAGATTAATGCATAAAAATGGAATTAACTTAAAGTTGCTAATTCAGTCCATGGTTCCTGTAATATATATAAGAGAACTAAAAAGAGATACAGCTGGTATTTGTGGTACTGCAATTAAGAAACAATTGTTGTGTAGCAATAATTACACAACATAAAAAAGGTTATGAAATGGGGGGGGGGGGGGTTAGGTAAAAATCCTCTGGATTGTGTTGCTGACAAATGCCAGAAATGAGATTCCAAGGCATCAGCTGACAAAAAAATGAATATTCACAGGTTATGTAATTGTTCTGTTGTTGGCAGCTATTCATCTGCATGCTACCCTAACCCTTCTTAATAGCACACTAGACAGAGCTTGCTCTTAAAGCAGCAGTGCAACAAAACTGGGCAAAACATTTGACCCTACCTTTTTGCATTATAAAAAGACTCCAGAGATCTTCTTGTTTTATTTCATGGTAAAATGTTCTAGATCCACCAAAAGCTGAGTATTTTATAAATGTTTAAATTTAGTTGGGTTTTTTTTTCATGAAAAAAAGATGGACACCACATTCGATTTTGAAATAGTATTGCAGACCTGGAAAGGGTTAATATCATTAACATAACATAATCTCATGGTACACAGCATAAAAGGTACCTAGAAAAATAGATATGACAAATATACTGATATTTTTTATCAACTGTATCTAAAACTACCATTTTGGAGAAGCATTTTTGATCACAATCCTGCTTTAATAGTCCTGTATTCTTACTTATGACTGTTTACTTGGGACATTTTTGCAGCAAGTACAGCTCATAGGGATGATGGGTTGGAAAGTTAGTCATGTAGATTTTGTCATTAGATAGCCAGTTTCCCAAAGCTGACACAGTACATTAATTACTTCATGCTTATTTCCAGCGTTTCCCGTACAATATCAATGATATACACAACCAGACTATTAGTGGACATTAGCTGAACTTGATGCATTTCCCACGCCCCTTCATCCCTCTCCTTGTTTGCAGTTTGTTTTTGGATGGGTGGTTCACTAGGGCTGACCAAGCTATTTGGATCCCTTCCTGAGGCATCACACCCCAAAATTATTTTAACTAAGGGATGTACTCTGAGGATTCATACTGAGAAGTTATAATGAATTGCCAGAATATGTCTACCCCTTAGCCACAGACACTATGCCATGTTCTTATATTCTGAGTGCATGTCAGTACTGTAGATTACAGCCTAATCTACTATAGAAATTCACTTTTATTTAAAGTATAAGGCGTGGTCAAACTATATAATATCACTTATAAATTGCCACTAGGCAGTAGATTATTAGGGAAGAAAGGAAGGAAGGAAGGGAGAGGGAAATTGTTTAACCAGGAAAGGCACATTAAGCCAAGCACAAGGAAGTTAAGTGATTTGCCCGGGTCACGCAGTATGCAAGTGTGGGCTGATGGGATTCAAACCCAGGTTTCCAGCTCAGTGCCCTTAAATACTATGCCATAATTACACCATATGTCAGCTCTTCCTTAAAGTTGGCTCACTTATATACCAGATTTATCTACTATCAAGGTCATTAATTGCAACTTAGAGTTTTCTGGTGCTCACAATCACTTCTGCAACACCATCTCACCTAATGGTGTGCAAATACAGAGACAGTAGCTCAAGCTGTGTACCCTGCAATACAAGCAGACTAGACAGACCAAACTGACTTTTTCTGCTGGCTTCTTCGTATGCTCATGTGTAAATAAACAATATTAGTAAACGAATGCAATATGATTTTAAGTAAGATGTTTTGGTGCGCTTATGTTCCCAAGTGATACAGGTCTCTGCATGCTCAGAGCAAAAAAATAATTATGTTGTCATAATAATCTGTTCCTCTCTCTTTAAGCATCTCTTTCTGTAACAGTCTGTAGACCACTGCATTTCACCTCTCAGATTCTTGATTTTGTTTTTAGCCAGGTAGCCCCAACAGCATTATATACCCATTTTCAGGGGGGATCCAGAGATGTAAACAAGAGAAACAATACAGAATAAATATGCAATACAGAATAAATATACATTTTGTGCAGAATATTAAAACATGCAAGGAAGGCAGCAAGTAATTTATTTTGTCTGCATATTACAGTAGTACCATTGTAAGGCATATGGCATTTGTTATGTTGCTGCATTCAGTAAAAGGACATCCATTTTGCTTGCATTTTGCAGCTAGGGTCATATGCATTTTAACAGTTCTTTCCGCTCTAGCTCTCTGAATGGCAAAACGTACCACCAGGTGACACCAAATGTTCAGATGTCCATTGTCCTGAATAATGAAGGTGCCTTTTGTTAAAGGGGCACTGTCATCTTTACCCCTCCATTTTTGCTAATCTCTGTGCAGTGTGCTTTATGGCACACATCTAAGTAATTAGCACTGCAGAACAACCCCATAGACTAGCAGTTCAGCACAAATGCCTGATTTTTTAATATTTAGTGAAGTTTGTCTTTCCCTTGGGCCGTCCATAACTCCACCGACACCAGAAGCATATCCCCATTGAGGACACGTGCCAGGACAGAGGGCAGTCACAAAGTGGCATTTTATGCCAAGACTACTTTAATAACATGCTGCCCATATAAACATCTACATTATGAACTGCTCCTGAATTTATAATTAAAACCAAGCCCTGTATGGCTCTCATTTTATGTTTTAAAACCGATGCTGAAATCCCGCACATGCACAAGGACGGCACGCTCTTGTGCATGCGTGGGATCTCCACACATCTGTATTACACGCATGCGTGGGATTACAGCACCAGTTTTACAAAGTAAAATGCGAGCCACACAGGGCTTGGTTTTAATTCTAAATTACCAGGAGCAGTTCACAATGTGGATGTTTATAAAGGCTGCATGGTCTCACAGCAGGAAGGTCATGTCAGACGAACCTAATAGATTTCTTTGACTGGGTGACCAAAGTAGTAGACCAGGGAGGGGATATGGATATGGCCTACCTAGATTTTAGCAAGGCATTCAACACAGTCTCACACAAAAGATTAATATACAAGTTAGCCAGCCTTGGAGTGGGTCCCAAGGTGGTAGCCTGGATAAAAAACTGGCAGGACAACAGGATGCAAAAGGTAATAGTAAACAAAGTCCACAGTGAAAAAAGGAGGGTAACTAGCGGGGTACCACAGGGTTCGGTACTGGGACCGGTCCTCTTTAATATCTTTATATGTGACATTGGAGAGCACCTGGAAGGAAAGGTATGCCTCTTTGCAGATGACACAAAGATCTGCAACAGGGTTGATACACAAGGTAAGATGGAAAGAATGAAAAGGGACTTGGCAAGGTTGGAGGAATGGTCAAATACGTGGCAGTTCAGATTCAATGCAAAGAAGTGCAAGGTAATGCATCTGGGAAACAAAAACCCAGGGGAAGAGTACACAATGGTGGATGAGTTAATAACAACAACAAAAATCGAAAGAGACCTAGGAGTAATTATATCAGATGTCCTAAAGGTGGGCAAGCAATGTGGTAAGGCAGTAAGGAGAGCTGGGGGGATACTGGGATGCATAGGGAGAGGCATCAACAGTAGAAAACAGGAAGTTGTTATGCCTCTCTACAGACAGTTAGTGAGACCCCATCTGGAGTACTGTGTGCAATTCTGGAGACCCCATCTCCACAAAGACATAGACAGAGTGGAGGCTGTTCAGAGGAGGGCAACCAAAATGGTGCAGGGTCTGCACCAGAAGACATACGAGGAGAGACTAAAGCAGCTTAATATGTATACCCTTGAGGAAAGGAGGGAGAGGGGGGACATGATAGAAACTTTCAAGTATCTCAAGGGAATTAACAAGGTACAAGAGGGTAGTATCTTTCAGAAGAAGAGCTGTGCAAGAACAAGGTGGCACAATTTGAAGATAGAGGGGGGACGGCTCAGAGGTAATGTTAGAAAGTATTTTTTCACAGAGAGAGTTGTGGATGCGTGGAACAGCTTTCCTGAGGAGGTCGTGGGAGTCAGGAACAGTGGGAGAATTCAAGAATGCATGGGACAGGCATAAAGCAATTCTAGTGGGGGGACAGGAGGAAGTAAGCTGTTGATTAACTAGAATCTGCAGCTTATCCATCAGGTAGGGAAATGGGCAGACTGGGTGGGCCAAGCGGTCCTTATCTGCTATCAAATTCTAGGTTTCTATGTGTTGGTGGAATTATGGACGGCTGGAGGGAAAGACGAACCTCGCTAAATATTTAAAAATCAGGTATTTGTGCTGAACTTCTAGTCTATGGGGTTATTCTGCAGTGCTAATTATTAGATGTGTGTTAAAAAGTACACTGCTCAGAGATTAGCAAAAACGGAGGGGTAAAGCTGACAGCGCCCCTTTAACTGTGTCTCGCAGTGGAACTAGCTTTCTCTAGGAATGTTCCATGTACAACTGACACAGTTAACATGAGATGTTGAGCAGCCATTGGAAAACATGTCATGTGACAGCGCTCCACCTGAGAGAGTGTTTGCATTGATTCAACCTCAGATCAGCCAATCAGAATTAATTAACAAATCATTCCTTCTGCTGCTATTTCCTCTTGCTGGTTGACCTCCAGTGATTGAGGACTGTGGTGCAGATCTTGATGTGCCCTGACTTTCCCTGCTGTTAGTTCGAGGTCTTTTGTTTGGGTTCCTCTAAGGCTGTATGATTCAGGGCCAACAGGGCAGGTCTTACATATGAGGAGTACCTCGAGGCACTGAACACGTACTCAGTGGAGACCAGAAGGGAGAGGGAAGCTATGATAGGGACCTTCAAGCTGTTAAAAGAATTAATAAGGTGGATTATAGAGAAACATTTAGCTTGAATACCAGTTCACAGTCACATGGACACAACAGGAAATTGACAGGAGAGAGGCTCAGAACGAAAATGAGGAAGTATTATTTTACAAAAAAGGTGGTGGGGCCATGGGACAGCCTGCCTTCTGAAGTGGTGGTGGAAAAGCTGTTGGTGGGTTCATGCACAGCTCGGCTAGAATGAAGGATATAGTGGTTGCTCAATGTGACAGAAGCTGAGAGGGGAATGGGAGAAGGATGAGGAGTGCTAAGATGCTGGAGGAGCAGTAGATCCCAGGGCTAAGCAGGGAACTCGGTCAGACTGGATGGACCATTGGTCTGTGTTCTGCCATCATTGTCTATGTTTCTTTGTATTTTCTGATAGGTAGAGAATGCACTGGACAGGCTTACTCTTCCTTTTGATTTTAGAGGCGGCTGCATGGGGGGCCTTTGGCTGCTATTTATTGATTGCGGCATACAAGAGTGGGGGGGAGGTGTTGCAGTATTCTGGTTTTGGATTACCTACGATATTTGTCCTCCTTGTTTCTGCATTGCATTGTCAATGCTTGTGGTTTGGAGTGCACTGCTGCATGAGGCAGTAGCTCGAGCCAAGTTGGAGTTTTATTTCCCAGAATGCTTTTTATTGTCCTTGTTAGTTGAGCAGTGGCCTTCCTTTCTCAAATTCGCACTTAGAAGTATAAAAAAACTAGTAAACATCAGCCCCATTAGTAAGCCTATGGAGCGTGCCTCTAGCGCCATTCTGAGCTAAAATCAGGAAACATGAAAGCATGGGGCGTGACTCCAGGTTGGCAAATGTTGCTGTTTTTGATACCTGCTCCATGAAGCTGTTTTGTAGTATTTTCTTAAAATGACAGCCTGGAAAACATTACAATTTTCAGGTGCTTGGCTTAACCAGAGGGTAAGTTATGATATATGTTGGCGGAGGGGGGGGGAGAAGTCGTAATACTCAAAACATGCTCTTTAAAGAAGCATAATGCTACACCCATTAATGCACTGCATCATGGGTAATCCCTGCAATCACCATGAATTAAAAGGTTAGGTCTTATAGGTGTCAAGACATCAAAAGTTCATAAACAGACAGATACATAGGTTAAAGGATAGATGCATAGACAGACAGACAAACAGACAGACAGGTAGAACAAGGTAGATGAGGAATGAAGAGATGCTGTGAGGGTAATGTATAGGTGATCATAAACATACAGTATGAATTAATGTCAATAGAGGGGAAGGCAAGAGGCAGATTTTGCAACATGTGGAAGAGATTCTAACCACGGCTGTTTTTCTTTCCACAGGGCACCGTGTGTGTTTGGGGGAGAATCTGGCCAAGGTAGAGCTCTTCATATTTTTCACCCACCTTCTTCAGGCATTCAACTTCAGGCTTCCAGATGGTGTGAAGGATGTAAACATGCAGTACATTCTTGGAATTACACTTTGCCCCCATCCATACCAGATTTGTGCCATTCCTCACTAGGTTAAGCATGTTGTCTGAACACTCTGCTTGCCAACTGGTTGTCACTGGCCTTGTAATCACGTAACCTTATTTGGTAGAAAGAAGGGGGATTTATGCACTGGGTCCCTCTAGACCTATGTAATTTTACAGCCTAAGAAATCAAATGGGACAATACAGCAGGGCACCACTGCGCAAACTGTATCACCACTGCAGTACACGTGACACTAGGTTTGTGACTGCAGGATATCCTGACGTGCTGTAAAAGCAGGATTTTCACATCTGGGAATGTAGTACTTGTGTCCATCTATCAGATATATGCTGCAACCAAGCAGATGTGTCCAGATATTACATCCTATTTACAGACATCTGGACACATTTGTCACATTTCTGCCACAACTTCGTGAGTCGCACCCACTTTTCTGATGCAGATGAGGAATTCCATCTGGGAAGTTACACCACCTTTTTTTGGTCTAACTTCCCAGGTGGATTTTTGCACTTATGTCCAGAAAACGGATGCAGGGCACTGAAAATCCCACCCATAGACTTTCTTGCACTGCTGCTCCCTCCAGTTTGACACACTAATTCCCAGTATCACCCCCTCATTAAACACCTTGCCTCCAGTGCCTTCTGTAGTAACCCATGGCCAGACATCTCTCATGTAATGGTGATAGAGCATTCTCTTCCTGTGCCCTGCTCTCTGGAACAGATATTGTGCAGCACTGAGAGAAGCTGAGCCCTACATTATTTACAATTTATTTGACCAGGAAAGGCGCACACTGAGCCGAAGCTCATTTCGAGGTGTGTCCTGTACACATAAAAATCCTAGCTAAAGATTTACATCACAATGTCTCACTATACAATGGGGGGGGGGGATTTTCCAGTGCACAGATGTTTTCCTATCTTGTACGTGAACCCTCTAAACCTGGGAGAATAAAACATTTTGTGTGTTCTGCTGGGTTTCCCCTTATGCAGATACATTGGTGGTACCATCTCAGAGCTGCTGTTTAAAGGAGCGGTGGGCAGTGTGTCTGGAGCGCTACATCTTCACTTTAACGTATGGCTGACTGCTGTATTTCAGATCTGCCCTTTGACCCTCGACTGATACTTTACAAATCCTCTTCCCCTGCTGACATGTGATGCAACAAGTTGTATTAATGATGCTATATAAAATAAAGATTGTGTTACTTCATAAAGATTGTTGACTTTGTCTAAACACCTCAACAAAATGTGTCTTTGCATCTTCTATACACACAAGCAGATTGTGTTACATTGTATGGACTGCAGAATTTGTCTTCGGATCTGACACACACACACACACCTTGTGTTACATTGCATGGATTGCAGAACTTCTCTTCGTATATGCTATATGCACAAACAGAATGTTACATTGTATGCATTGCAGAATTTGTCTTCATATCTGCTATAGACACAAACAGATTGTGTTACATTGTATGGATTGCAAAATTTGCCTTGGTGACCAGGGAACTGGACAGGGGCCCACATGGTGGATGTCCTGTATTTGGATTTCAGCAAGGCCTTTGATTCCATGCCACATGGGAGGCTGGGGGAACTGGAATGCATGGGGTGGGAACAAAGATGGTAAATTAGATCATCAACTGGCTGGATGGATGGCAGCAGAGGGTGGGTGGGGGGAGCTCTCATCAGCAAGGGAAGTGATGAGCGGGGTGCTACAGGGATCAGTGCTCGGACCAGTGTTGTTTGGGATATTCATATCTCATACGGGCTCCGGAGTAGGATCAGTCTGTTCGTGGATGATACAAAGATGGGAGCTGTGGTGGATTACACTGAAGGCTGGAAGGGGCTACAGGAGAACCTGAACAAACTACAGGAGTGGTTGGTAACATGGCAGCTAGGGTTCAATGCCATGAAGTGCAAGGTACTGCACTTCAAAGCTAGGAACTGGGGAGGAGCTATCAGCTGGGAGGGGTACAGCTGGAAAGGAATGAGGAAGACAAGGATCTGGGATGATTATAATGGGTAGTATGAACAACCTGGCTCAGTGCAGGAAGGCAGCGGCAAAGACCAGTAGGATGCTAGGCTGTATAGCGAGAGGAACCTCCTCCAGGAGTAGAGAGGTGATCCTTCCCCTGTACAGGTCTCTGTTCAGGCCTCACCTGGAGTACTGCATGCAATACTGGTGTCCATTCCTGAAGAAGGATGTCATGCACTTATAGAGATTTAATGCATGGTCTGGTGATGTCTCTCCACCAATTAATTTTTTGTTGCCATTTTATAAGATACATCTCTGTTTTTATTGTGTTTGCAAACTGTTTTTATTATTTTGCTTTGTTTTCACTCTGATGACTATAGTTACATTTCCTAGGTGTTTCTTTCCCTCGTGACCCATCTGAAACAAGCTGTTTTTAGCCAAGTATACTTCTTCTTGAATATAATACTTTTTAAACAAATATATTAAATAGCTCAGAACTCCTGGGCAGTAACAAAGAAAGGGCTAAATGGTCTGCAAGTGGTAATTGCTTAACAGGCCAAATGCAGATCTCCTATTTTAATCAGGTCTGTATCATTTTCTATTAACAGGTCCTACTAGCTAATATTAAAGAAGTAAACATTTAAGTAAGTACACCAGATAAGCCACTGGAATGTCTATGAGGCAGTGGCTTTTATCATTTGGTGGCCCAGCCAGTCAGTGGCTACAATACCTTACTTTGATCCCAGTGCCTGGAGGGTGGATTTTCTTCAGTTCTACATTTTAGAACTGGGACGCTTTGAGAGGACTCTGTTTCTTTCTTTAAACTGGTTCTGACTGGTCATCTCACTGATCACCAGGGACCATTGCAATGGGGTGTAGGTACACTGCTGTTTATTCAACGCATTACAGCCAAATACCCCCAAAGTGGGGGCTGAAGTTACATACAAACTGATAAATTATTCACATCATAAAATATACATAAAACAAACGCTATGAAAGTTAACAAATGTACTATATACAAAGAAATGTGCTTATTCCTTTACAACATGATATCATAGCATGTAAATAATCATTAAACATCCATTCATGTTTTCAAAGTCATGTAAACCAAACACATTAATTAAGCCATCTCATTCATCTAAAAACCAGATTAAAAAGGATGATTTGTATTTCTTTGTTCTAAAAATTGGTTTTCGCCTTCTAACCTGCTTCCTCAAACCATACACTGCCACATCTTTTGGTGGTAATAAGGTGTACTGTTCGTATCGGGGATCACAAATTTCCATTAACAGTTTCCTTGCAATTCCTTTTCCCCTTTCATCTAATCTTGCTAAATTACACTTTTTTAAGGCTTCCTCGTATGAGACCTTGGTTTCTAGGATTATTTGTAAAGCTCTTTTTTTTTGTATCCTTTCTAATGCTTTACTTTTTGCTTTTGTAAGTCCTGCATCAGATACTGAGGAACCATATTCAATTATTGGTATAACCATGGTACAATAAAAATATACAAACTCATCCTAGCACCAGCCCTTTTTAACATAGTTAAAAAATATACTCTTACATTTCCCTTTTTCAACATCCCTTCCATGTGTTCTTTCCATCCAAAATCTTGTTGAAAAAAAAAATACCCAAGAGTTTTACACTTTCAACTAACTTGACCTTAGTTCCTCCAAAAGATTGTGTATGTGTGTGTTGGGAGGGGGGGACTCTAATTTATTTATTTTTCCAAATTTAATTTCCTGGATTTTTCAGGGTTTATCTGCATCAAATTTGTTTTTGAGCAATATTCATTTTTTTAGGTCAATCTGCATAGCATTGTGACTTACTTCAATGAACCTATTAACTACTGTGGTATCATCTACGTATATAATGCAGAGCCCTTCAGTTTTCAAGTCATGTATCATTATTGAGAACAGCAACAGTCTTAACTTTGTTCCTTGTGGTACTCCCCCACACATATGCTCTGTCTCTGATTTAACTCCCTCTTTTTCAATCCACTGACACCTACCTTCCAGAAAATCATGGATCCACCTTACAATACAAACTGAAATGCCTAGCTTCTGGAGCAACAACAGTCCCTGCTCCACTGCTGGTAATGTGCCTTGATCCAAATAACAGAATCAATGAAAAAACAAGTCCAGCACCAGAACAACAGGTGAAATAAAAGGCTTTATTCAAAATACAGCCAGAGCTGCATTCAGCTCGATGAAAAAAAGTGAACCCTCTAGCGGTTTCGTTCTATTTTTTGATGGCCTTACCCCTTTAAGGCCCATCCCTGTCCTTACTGCCTTTGCCTTTTTCTGGATTTACCCATTCTGCTCCCTATCGACTTCTCTACCTTTGTGTCTACTTTGCTAACTACCCTGTTTTGTGTGGGGAGGGCTGGGATTTCCCTATTTCCCTTCAGTGCCTCCCCCCCTTGGCTAGTTTAAATGCTTGCCAATGAAGCATTTAAACCTATCACCTAGGATCCTGGTTCCCCTCCTGGACAGATGCAGACCACCATGCCAGTATAGGCCTGTATCCCTCCAGGTAAACCTCCAGTCCCCAATGAAGCCAAATCCCTGAGCTCCACACCAGTTTTTTCAACCAGTCATTGAATCTCATGGTGCAGAGAACCCTAGCCTTGATCATGCCATAGACAGGTAGCAATTCTGAGAAAGTGACCATGCATGCCACTTGTCTAAGACCCCTCTCCAACTCCACAAACTCCTACTGCACTGCTCTGATCCCATTCCCAGCTAGGTCATTTGTCCCTAAGTGGACAATGACATCCAGCTCCCTCCCCCATGCAGCTGCTGCCATGATCCTGAGTTGCTTCCTGTCCCTCCAAGCCATGGCACTGGGCAGGCACCTTACCTCCCTCTCCCTCTCCCGCCCTCCCCAGTTCTTCCCCCCTAACTATTGAGTCCCCCATCAGGAGTTGTTTCTTTCCCCTGTGGTGTCCCATGCTACCCTCCTGTTGGTCTCCTTTGTGGAGGTTCCCAGAATCCTCCTTAGTCTGCACTGCGGGTACCTCCATAGAGGAACCACATTTTTCCAGAATGGTGAATGACTTGTAGAGAGGCACAACTGGAGGGATGCACCTCTGTTCCACCACCCTCACCCTCCCTGAGCCCACTGTGGTCCAACCACTCCTCTTTCTTGGCAACCTAGGCCACAATACGCTAAACTCCACAAGCTGAATTTTCCCCTGAATTCTTGGTCACTGATAAGAACTCTTCTCCTTTTACATTTGCTAGGCACTAAGTTAGCCCATTATGTTGGCCTCAGCCTGGGCAGCTTGGGCATCCAGCTCAAGTCTGAAGAGCCCTTATCACCTTCAGTTCTGCTATTTAAATGTACTAGAGAACATCTTCTCAACTTTAATTTGTCCTGTAAAATGTGGTCAAGTATGCTACAGTATCTTAGTGCATGATCTCATACTGCAAAATGTGGTTACATACTGCAAAATGTGGTCACATACTGCAAAATGTGGTCACGTACTGCAAAATGTGGTCATCTACAGCTATTGTTAGGTCAGTGTTAGATACTGCAAAATGTGGTCAAGTACTGCATAATGTGATCAAGTACTGCAAAATGTGGTCATTCACTGCAAAACATGGCCTACTGTCACAAAATGTGGTCAAGTACAGCTCTGTCAGTGGCAGACACTTCAAAACATGGTAAGGTACTGCAGTGATCTCAAAATGATTGAAGACTGTGGTATAGAAAATGGTATGGCTGGGGGGGTGTTAGGGTGTATTAGTAGGGGTATCACAAGTCGTAAGAGGGAGGTAATAATCCCTCTGTACAAGACATTGGTTAGGCCCCATCTGGAGTACTGCGTGCAGTATTGGAGGCCACACCTTCACAGGGACATTAACCACATTGAGGCAGTCCAGAGAAGGGCAACCAAAATGGTGCAGGAACTGCATCAGAAGACATATGAGGACAGATTAACAGAGCTCAATATGTATACCCTTGAGTAAAGGAGGAGAGAGGTGATATGATCGAGACATTCAAACACCTTAAGGGCATTAACAAGGTGAAAGAGTCTAACATGTTTAAATATAAGAAAAATAGCAGGACAAGAGGACACAGCATGAGATTAGAGGGAGGCCAATTAAGGGGGAATGTGAGGAAATTCTTTTTCACAGAAAAGGTGGTAGATGCATGGAATGGCTTACCACAAGAAGTGGTGGCTATGAATACAGTGCAGGGCTTCAAACAGGCATGGGATAGGCATAAGGGAGCAATACAAATGACTATGAATAGATAGGTCACTGACAGAGCAAAGGCCGATGGCACATTTATAAGGTAGAAAAAGAAATGGGCAGACTGGATGGGCCTTGCGGTCCTTATCTGCTGTCAACTTCTATGTTTCTATGTTTCTATGTATGACACTCAATGACTCTAAATGTACTGTTATCCATTTTGGACACAAAAACACAGGATTTCAATATACGTTAAATGGTAAAATATTAGCAACATCTTATAAGGAAAAAGAATTGGCATTTGGATGAATAGAAATTTCTCTTCAATGGACCATTGTCGTTATGTAGCCCAAACTACGAATAGGTTACTATGATCGATTAAAAAAACATTTCTTTCAAGGGACAATAAATGTATTCTGAAACTATATAAAACCTACATACTACCCCATTTTGATTATGGGTCGCCAATCTGGAGCCCTTATTTACAGCGTGATATAAACTAATTGGAAAAAACTCAGAGAAAACTAAATCTATAAATCTGGCTGTCTTCAAAACATTATATGTTCATTTCCACAAGGAATCTTATAATTGTTTCCCTCATCCCTAATTTGCCCCTACTATTGCAGTGCCTTCCCTTATCCTGCCTGGCCTAACATCATGTATATTTTTTGTTTATATATTTTTTCCAAGAATTAATACTGCTATTCATCTAAATTCTGTATATTGTTCTATGTTCGATTTATATTGTATTATGATTTGTATTATGATTCTGGTGTGTATGTAACCCCTTTTATGCTTGACTGTGTATCTATGTTGACTATGTATCAATGTCTGGGTCAGCCTCAAAAATGAGCTTTACTCAACGATGTTCACCTGGTGAAATAAGGATTTTGATTGATTGATTGATTGAAATAAATTAAAGGCCTAAAAGGCTTGGATTACACTACTAGAACTAAAGTATTAAAGTTATTCACACTTGATGTTAGGCGGAAAAGAGATGACTTAGTATTGCTGTATAATATTATGAAAAGTCAGGTTCTGATGGGACAATGTGATTTTAAACTAAATTCCCGGAATATTAATCTTTGATCTCACAGTAAACAGCTAATAGTCCCTAAAGTAAATTCATTTAAAAGACTCAACTTCTACACGGTAAGATCCTCCAGATCTTGGAATTCACTCCCAGATTATCTAGTGCATGTATTTACATTTGACTCTTTTAAAAAACAACTAGATAAGTATTTACTACAGACATGTCAAACAATAACTCTGCTATGAGTGGGAGAAAATTTAATGGGCATTTGCCTACTTTGTCTATTCAAACCAAGTAATACCAAGTAACCAAGTAATACCAAGTAATGTCAGCATTACACACTGCAAAACATTGTCAAGCAGTGCCACACATGGTTAAGTTCTACAATATCTGGACACAGGCAGCCAAAATCAGCTGCAGACCATATTTTCAACTTCGTCCATGTTTAAACATCATTGAAGGTGAAGTCGGACATAGCCCAATCGCAAGGATTTCAAAATCCTGCCCCTTTTCCCTGAATGCATATTTTTCTTAGCTATATAAACTCTGATGGTAGATCATGCCTCACTGGTCTATCCAGTCTACCAATTTCCTACCCAGCTCTGTAAGCAACCTTTCATCAGACCAGTTACTGGACTTCATCCAATGCCACAGTGCCACCCTCCCCTGGCTTTCCACCCCCCCTTATGTTTTACTAACCTATGTGCTAATCCCATCTGTGTTTGAAACTGGTCAATGGTTTGGCTTCCGTTTCCAACTCTGATAAACAATTCCAGGCATCTCCCATAGCATCGGTTACAGCAGCCTTTCACATTATTCAGGACTTTAGGAAACTCTCCAACTACAAACTTAATGTGGACAAAATGGTGATAATGCCTCTTAACCCTTTAATTGTCCCATCTGACTTTAATCACTTGGGACTGGGTTGGACCACCAAGCTTAAATATGTAGGTATCACCCTATCACAATCCAACACTTTAATGAAAAAACTTAATTTAGATGAGCTGATTAATGTTTTCCAGCATGATCTGCAGCGATGGGTATCCCTTCCCTACAAGGCAGAGTTAACATTATTAAAATGAATGTCCTCCCCTGAGTGTTCTATTTCTTAAATATGATGAGTACTCTGCTTCCTCTTGGGTGGTTTAGGAAAATCTATGGCATTATTTCCCCTTTTATATGGAAGGTTAAAACTCCACACAGGGCCTATAACCACCTAAGGTTTCTGAAAGATTTAGGAGGCCTCAAATTTCCCTTATTTTTTTATATACTACTTGGCAAGTCATATAGCAAAATTTGCCAAGTGGCCTAAAACATATGTTCCACAAAGTAATACCCAATACATTCCCCTCTGGCTTCAAATTGAGAGGAACCTAATTGAAGAATCTGGAATATCACTTAATAGTTTATATTTTGTATCTCCCCAACAACTCCCCAAATAACTCTGGGGCTCAGTCATTTTACATCTCTGGGAGTGCATATGCAGTTCTACAGAACATTGCATTACTCAAGTACATTAGATGTCTCTCAGCCTATTTGTAGAAACCCATACCTTAAACTGGGAGATGTCATGCCGAGTCCCAGGACTACACCTTCTCTTTCTGAGAAGACAGTCCTTGGCCTCCTTTCTGACGGTTGTGTCCTTCAGAGCCATGACTTGCTGACATATCTCAATATCCTGGCCAATGTCATCTTTAAGATTTATCAGATTAAACTCATGTTGATCAAATGGTTTGGTCTGGCACCTGGGTCAATAATCAGAGTGAGCTCCTCCAATTGTTCCATCACATACGTGGCAGCCTCACTCAGTCTCCCAATTGGTTTCCATATTATTCAGTAAAATATTCTCTGAAATGCCAGGTCACTCCAGATATTGGGCCACCTCTCTCCCTAATTCTAATTTTGTTTGGAACTGTATCTGATCGGACTTGTACCACTTGGTCTCCAATGATAATCTTCATCTTATTCAATTCTATATTTTATATGATATATATTTAACCCCTGCCCATTTAACCAAAATGGATAAACTCCCCTCTTTATTATGTACCAGATGTGGCCTTGTGAATGGAACTCTTATGCACATTTTCTGGAACTGTCCGAAGGTTGCACCTCTCTGGAGGAAAATCAAACAAAGAATTGACCCCCTTTTGGGGCCGAAGGAGTGCTTTCTTCCTGAAATTTCCCTGGTTGGGGATTACTCCAAGGTGTCAGTCAATGAGTGGAAACACTGGATAGCTATGATCTCTTTATCAGTTAAAAAGTGACTTTATGCCACTGGAAAGATCAAAATGAGATCTCACATTATGAATGGCTCAATGAACTATTGTATAACCTAAGGATAGATAAAATGATTGCTAGTTTCCATAATCGCATATCAGTATACAAAAAGAAATGGGAAAACTACTCACATTAATCTTAGTCCCCACCCCACTTGAAGGGGGTCATGCCTATGGCTAAACTAGATAAGGTATCAAATACTTGTTATAAATTGTTTTTGTGACCACATAGGGAACCATTATAAGCTTTCTTACTCATCCCCTATTTATTTACAAGATATATGCCCCTTTCTGCCCCACTTGAGGGGGTCATCAAGTATATATTTCTGTTGACCTGACTCTACAATGGTATTGGATTGCAAGCTCACCATATCACACCTCTGTGGACAGAATATGAGGGTGGAGGGGAAGGGGGTGGAAGAGGAAGTATGGTATTGCATTGTTAATGTTGTGATGGTTGTTTGTATACCTTGTATGTTCTGAAACAAAAATAAAGTACATTAAATTAAATAATTAAAAAAAAATTCCTGGCATCCAACATCCTCTCCTGTTGTCCCTTTTAACCTCCCTCCACACCCCTGGTGTGTCCTTTGCTTATGGTGTTTTCCTTCCTGGTGAATAGACCCCTGGGGATGGATTTTCAAAGTGTGGTACAGGGCTTGCACTAGTCTCTGCACCACAACACTTCAGTTCTGGTGGTGCACCAAACCTCATTGCCACAACTGCACCCAATTTTACAATATGAGGCACAGTTGCAACAATTTTCATGATTTATGGCAGATTGTGCCAAATATGTGGTGCAGGCTCAGTAAAAAAGGTCCCCAGGATTGCTGCAAGTTAGACCAGAAAAGTTGGTCTAACTTGTGGCAATTGTCAAATGGGATATGAAAAACCCTTTAGAACCCTGCAAGCCCCATGCGCTGTATCGCTGGCACACACGGGGTTTGTGGTGACCTAAGCCCTTTAAAAATCCTGCCCCTGAAGTCTAACCTGGTGTTATAAAATGGATACTAAGAATCCTGCATTTTGATTGGACGAAACGTGTTCCTACCCAATGGCTTGAGACAGCAAAATCACTGGATATGAAAAAGTCCCCATATCAATGCCGCTCAGTTACTACCAATATCAGTGTGCGGGTCCCCATTATTGTAGCCCCTATTCCTGGTTTCACTTTCATTCACACATAAGCAGAAGGCTGGTAAGGACAGAGGTCTGGGGTTATATTCTGTTTTAACTGAAATATTTGAATAGTTTTGTACGTGAAATTAGTTCTATGTGTTAAAAATTACTACTTTGAGTTAGAACTGTTACTTGGGCTGTGATATTGTAACTTTTGAGGCTTGGGAACACTTGTTTTCTGTTTTGTAGGCTTTCTTAAATACTGAAAAGCCACTGGGGGTTGGGATTGAAGGGCTGAGTATTTCTGTTTGGGACTGAAATTCGAAGCAACAGGAACTGGTGGGCCTGTGACATCATATGGTACCTGATGTCTGCATACACACACTGTTAGTGGGACTGGACACACACTGGACTGTATGTGTTTGTGAGACTTGGGAACTTTATTGGTGGGGTTGAAATTGGGTTTGTAAATAACTGCAGTCAGTATAGAGAGAAACTGTATTCAAGGGGAAGGGACTGAGAAAAGGGGGTGTGCCATTATTAACAGGGGGATAAACAGGGTGGCCATATTCCACCATGGCAGGCATCTTCGGAAGGGTTGTAGGCTGCACAGGCTGTGGGATGGCAATAATTCTCAATTGGGCCTGGAGAGAGAGAGGCTGCCCACTCTGTAGACAGCTATCTTGTATCAGGAGTGAGGTAAATTGGTTAAGGAGTAAGCTGGGGAGCTGGGGGTGTCAAGGATAAGGGTGTGGATATGGCGGCAGAAGGGTGGGGCTGAGGAGAGGCTGGGGCAACGCCCTGAAATTACAGGACATTATGTTACAGCAAGCAGGAGGGGGGGGATATTAGGGACAGAGGACCCTTAGATAGGGATGTTGATGCTAAGGGGAAAGCCTACGGGATGAACATTCTGAGTAAAAAGAGAGTGGAGGAAGAAGAGTCAGGAGGGGCTGTTGTGGGGAAGCCTAAAACAGCAGACTGTGGGAAGGGAGCTCCTAAGGTGAACAGAGCAAGAGGGGAAGAAGAGGGACAGTTTAGAGGTGCAGTCAGGGGAAACTCGGGTTACTTGATGGAGGCTAACATAGAGTGTCACAATAAATTTGAGCTACTAAGCAACCTAGAGGGGGAGGAAGGGGTTGGTGGAAATGAGGAAACTGATACAGAGGCCGGGGGGAGGGAGCTGGATACCCATAGGGCATCACAGACCGGCAATGGAAAGGATAGTAACAGTCCCAGAGGGAGAAGGGGAAACATAAATGTTAAGCAAATGGGGGAGATGCAACATATTGCAGACATGAGGGAGGACAGCATGACTGGAGAGAAACTGGGAGACAAGGAGGTGGGAGGGGAGCCCCCCTTCAGCAGTGGGGTCAGTACCAAGGATGGGGCCCTAGCTAAAGTGGACCCACAGAGAGCCTCTGGAGGAAGGGGTACTATTACAAGGGGGGAGGATGGTGGTGTGGGGGAAGAGGAAACCATCAGGGCCAGGATAAATGGTTCGGATAAGAGAGGGTTAAAGGGGACGCCTGTTCAGAGGGGGTTTGAGTTAAGTGGGCAAAATAATGAGGAAGGCAGAAAGGGGAGGGTGACAAGGGGGTCTCTAATAAGGCAGGAAGACTCCCATGGATTGAGATCACGAATAAAAGGGAGGATGGGGGACTGAGAGGCATAGTGGAGGTAACCATAAGGATGATGGCGGTGTTAAGGTTCTGTTATTGGGAGACTCGATGATTAGGGGTATCCAGTGGGAGGGACAGGGAGGATGCCATAGCCAGGTGAAGGTAGTGAGTATCTCTGGGCTGACAGTGCACAGAGCAAAAGTTCATGGTGTATGAAATGGTTAGGGATTGTGGAGGAAACCAGATTTCCTGGCATTTGGGAACTAATGATCTAGAGGAAATAGCGTTTTGGGAATCAAGCAAGGTTCCAAGAACTTGCCAGAGTCTGTCAGGATAATGGATGCAGCATTTCCTTTTTCAGAGATATTGCCAGTACAAAGGCCTCAGTGGAGAAAAAAATGAAAGCTCACAGAGGTTAATGACTGGCTCAGGAAGTGGGTGAAGAGAGTGGGTAGGGGTGTTAGGAACTGGAAAGGAGTTTGGGAGGATATGGACTGTATGCCAAGGACAGGCTTCATCTTGCCCCATTAGGGAAGGAAGTTCTTAAACAGGAGATGGCTGACTACATTCAAGAAAGTTGGGGTTTAAACTTGTGAGGGGGGGGAAAGGGATAAGGGAGGGGCTGACCAGAAGCCCTCTCCTCTAGATGAGGGGAGTAGCCTTCAAGCCCAAGGGGAGGGGAAACAGACTGGGGTGGAGGTTTCAGGAGGAGCAGAGGAGGATGGAAGTATAAGGAATCTGGGTGGGGTTCGACAAAGAGGATCAGGATAAGGGTGGGGTTGGTGTTAGTAAATGCCAGGAGCTTGGGAAACAAGTTGCCAGAGTTCCAGGCCATGCTGTTCGAGGGGGGGGTGGATGTGGCGGCGGTCACGGAGACGTGGGCCAACAAAAACCATGACTGGAACCTAAAAGTGTGGGGGTACACTATGCTTAGGAAGGATAGAAAGGAGGGCAGAGGGGGTGGAGTGGCTATGTTCATTAGAGATGACATAGAAATTGCTAGGGTAGAAGAGGTAGAGGGAAACGTGGAGGCCTTATGGGTCACCTTATGATACCCAGCAGGAGATAAGGTCAATCTGGGTGTAGTATATAGGCCCCCCGGGATGAGTGATGTTCTAGAGGTTGGTTTGCTGGACAACATCATTGCCCAGTGTGGACCAAAAGGGGGAAGGAATGGTGTTGATGGGGGACCTTAATATGCCAGGTACAAACTGGGGAACCATGTCCTCTAAGGTAGCCAAGGAGCAGAGGCTGCTGGACGGCTTCCAGGATGTGTTCT
The DNA here is from genome assembly GCA_016271365.2 of Neoceratodus forsteri. Classification (NCBI taxonomy): domain Eukaryota; kingdom Metazoa; phylum Chordata; order Ceratodontiformes; family Ceratodontidae; genus Neoceratodus; species Neoceratodus forsteri. The sequence goes on from CM028137.1 coordinate 960,441,116, forward strand.
TAACACAGCATGTGATGGAGCCCACAAGGGAGGGGCATGTCCTGGACGTGGTTCTGGCAGATGGGGATCTGGTAAGGGACCTGGTTGTAGAGGACCCCCTGACTGGGAGTGACCACTATACTGTCTGGTTTCAAATAAACATGGGGGGAAGGGGAGTGAGATCTAGGACACTGGCAGTGAACTTCAGGGTGGCAGACTTTGTCGGCATGGGAAATATTCTCAAGGATCACTTGAAGGGGGTTACATCAATGACAAGTGTGGAAAGGAGATGGGAGGTCATAAAATGGGGACTTCTGAGGCAGTCAGGATCTGCACTAAGTTGAAGCGTAAGGGAGCAAGGTCACATAAACCATGCTGGTGGTCCAGTGAGGTACAGATAGCGGTCAGAGAAAAGAAGGCGGCCTACAAAAAATATAAAACAACAAGAGGGGATAGGGATAAGGAAATGTACCATCTTGCATCTAGAAAAGTCACCCGGATGGTGAGGGGAGCAAAGTCCAGTAAAGAGCAGCGGCTGGCACAGGGATACATATGGAGGGTAAAAGGGTTCTTCTGGTACATTGGGAGTGGAGAAAACTAAAGGCCATCTCAGCAGATTGAGATCAGAAGGAGGGTGGGTGGAAGAGGCGAGGACCAGGCAGAGGTATTTATCGAGTACTTTGCCTCTTGTGTTCACTAGGGAGGGGATGGGATATCTACAAAGCAAGGCATGAAGGGATAGAAGTGGCAGTGAGTGGGATCAGGGAGCAACAGAAATGGAGCAAGAAGGGAGGGAGGAGAGGTACCCAGGGGTGTCACATCTGGATAAGGATAAAGGCCAGTAAGGTGGAGGGGACGGATGATGCTATCTCCACCAAAAGGGTGTGGTTAGCCCTCAAGGCCCTAAAGAAAGACAAATCTCCTGGGCCGGATGGCATTCATCCGAGAGTACTATGGGAATTGGCGGACATACTGGCTGCACCCCTGGCGGAGCTCTTCAACAGGTCACTTGAGACAGGGAGGGTACCTAGGGATTGGCAAGAGGCACATGTCATGCCAATCCATAAAGGGGGGTCGAGGGAAGTACCAGGTAACTATAGACCCATCCGTTTGACCTCGGTGGTGGGAAAATTAATGGAGAGTATACTAAAGGAACGATTGGGGGTGTACTTGGAGGAGGTGGGAGGTCTGGATAGTCGGCAACATGGGTTTGTGCCAGGTAGATCATGTCAAACCAATCTTGTGGAGTTCTATGAATGGGTAACATCAGAACTGGACAGGGGAAAGCATGTGGATGTATTTTTCTTGGACTTCAGCAAGGCGTTTGACTCTGTCCCCCACAATGGTCTGGTGGAGAAACTGATGGGTTTAGGAGTAGGCCCTTTGATGGTCAGATGGATTGAAAACTGGCTAGCTGGACGCACCCAGAGAGTAGTGGTCTGTGGGGAGTTCTCGAACCCTAGAGAGGTTGGTAGTGGGGTACTGCAGCGCTCGGTCCTGGGTCCAATCCTGTTTAATGCATACATATCGGACATCAGGGAGGGTATAGGGTGTGAAATGAGTCTCTTCGTGGATGACTCCAAGATGGGAGCAGTAGTTGAGGGAGAAGAGGGGAGGTTGGCCCTGCAAGGGGACCTGGACACTCTGGAAAGCTGGCCTCACACATGGAAATTAAATTTCAATATCACCAAGTGCAAGGTGTTGCATCTTGGTCGGGGAAACCCTAAACACAGGTACACCCTGGGAGGGGAGGCGCTGGAGGCCTCAATAGGGGAAAAAGATCTAGGGGTCATGGTGGATGCATGTATGAATAACTCTGAGCAGTGCAGGAGGCGGCTAGCAAGGCAAACAGGATGTTGGGATGCATCGTAAAGGGGATCACCTCTAGGAGCAAGGAAGTGATTCTGCCGCTGTACAATGGACTGGTTAGACCACACCTTGAGTACTGTGTACAGTACTGGAGACCACACTTGAAGAGGGACATACAGCTCCTGGAGAGGGTACAGAGGAGGGCAACTAAGATGATACGAGGGCTAAGGGATTTGACATATGAGGACAGATTTGAGAAGCTCTGCCTGTTTTCATTGGAGGAGAGGAGATATGGGGGGACATGATTGAGGTCTTCAAGTACCTCAAGGAAATAAATAGGGTAAACATGGAGGGGATCTTTAGACTAAAGCAGGGAGGTATCACCAGAGGGCATGGTTTGAAGTTGGAAGGTGGAAGGGTGAGAAAGAGAGGAGGTTTTTCACTGAGAGGGTGGTGGACCCTTGGAATGCACTGCCTGGCAAGCTGGTTCAGAGATCCACAGTGGAGGGCTTCAAGAGAGGGTGGGACAGACACAGAAAGTGGATGTATCAGATGATGGCCTATCCCAGGGGGGTGGGGATGGATGATAGGGGTTTGTGGAGCACAAGGATGGGGAGGGCCTCGGCACCCAACTAAGGATCTGAGGTTCAAGCAGACTCGATAGACCATAAGGCCTAATCTGCTGGCAAATAGTATGCTAGTATGTTAGTACTGCTATCTACCTTGCTTGGTGCAGTCACTGAACTAAAACACCTGGATGCAATCATTTCCCAGTCAAGTCTACAAATTAAAACAATATCAAGGTTTTGGGGAAAAAAAGGAACAATACAAAACTGGGAAGGGGGCAGGGTGATTTCAAGAGATGGCTCACACACAAAAAACACACAAACCTTGCTGGCTCAGACAGTGCAACTCAAGCCAGCACCCTGTAGTGAAAACTCATCTGTGTAATGATTATTTCACACAACATTTCAGATTTTTAAACATTTGAAAGTTTTTGTTTTAAGTTTCTCACTTCATAACACAAAAGCCATTTTATAGGTGCAATAAGACATTCTGGGATGTTGGTTGTGCTGCCACAACCACACTTCCAGGGTTGAAGACACTTGGTCTGTGGCCTCCTGCCTTACTACACCCCTGAGCATGTGGTTGCAGCAGCACAACCAACACCCCATCACATCTTATTACTTACATGACCCTCAAGAACTTGTACATCTCACCCTCCCCCCAAATTCCTCCAGAGATTATGTGCTTAGGTTCTTGAGCTTCCCCTAATCACTCTGTGCACCACAAGTGATGGTAGTCAGCAGGTCAGTCTGTCTCACCTGAGGTCTCATCCTGGTAATTCTGGAGTTAAACTGGGATATTGGGGTAGACCTGTGGGAAACAATCGATGCATCACTTGCCGGAAACGCTGAGTCTTCAAACAACAACATCTCTAGTCTGTTACATGTCTACCTTCAGCTCCATTATTTCTAGAACTTTCCACATGTTAATTCTGTCATCAAGGGTTTGTGTATTTTATAAACCACAGCTTGACACCTGCAATACAAATCAGTAGTGTTACAGAGAAACATACTAATGTTGACAGAACAGTTTGTGAAAGACAAGGAGTATCAAATGTTCCTCTTGTAACAAACACTGGTCCCATAATAACTGATCATATATATCAATCCCATCAAATACAGTATTCAGTACAGCCCATCTGTGGGGTATGAAATATAAAAACACATATATCAGTTCCATCAACTACAATATTCAGCACAGCCCGGCTACACGGTATGAGATATAAAAACACACCATATCAATTCCATCAACTACAGTATTCAGCACAGCCCGGCTACACAGTATGAAACATGAAAACATATATCAGAGAAAAAAGCTGGAGAAAGAGAAGACCTTCTGGCTGAGGCTAGCTAGCAGCAAACCTTTGTCAATAATATTTTAAAGAGCCAAAGGGTCTCAATAACGAGTCCAGATTGAGAAAAGTGGCAGGAAGCAACAGTATCAGTGTAAACAGTTTAATATGTATTCAGAAATCAGTGAGCAGTCACTGAAAAAGCATAGCAATGAATTCAGCACATATCTTGAATGATGCACAGCAAAGTAATACAATGTTGCAAAGTGTTCTTTTAGAAGCAAAAGAGCAACTGAGTCTGTTTAGAGAAAGCAGCAAATCATAATTACTACATTGTTGCTGAGGCATATCTGAAACATTGTATCTGTGATTGTTCTGAGAGACAGAATGAAGGCACTGCTGTACAGTAACTTCAACAAGAGTGCTGGCCAATGGAGATAACTAAGACTTTGTGTGTTCTGAAACAAAAATAAAGTACATTAAATTAAATAATAAAAAAAAACAATTCCAGGCATCCAACATCCTCTTGTGTTGTCCCTTTTAACCTCCCTCCACACCCCTGGTGTGTCCTCTGCTAATGGTGTTTTCCTTCCTGGTGAATTGACCCCTGGAGCTGGATTTTCAAAGTGTGGTGCAGGGCTTGCACCAGGGTCTGCACCATGACACTTCAGTTCTGGTTGGCTGTAATATCTCCACAAAAGTTTACCAAAAAAATATATTTAATATTGCCCAAACCATAGTGCTATAAGGATGACTTCAGCTTGTTGGGTGTATACCTCCCTTTGTTCGAACATACCAAGCCAAGCACTAGTAGATTTAATTAATCAAAGTGAGAGACCCAATGCCACACTATAAATCACAGCTAGACAATCGTAGGGTGCTAGGTAGTGCACTGAGGTTGATAGACGGGTATATCTCCTGTCATGCCAGGATATACCTAGCTGAGTGACACTCTATGACAGAGATTATTTAATAAAATTTCGAGTTAAACGTTCAGGGAATGCTGAAGCTTGAGTACTGTGATGTGTGCAAATAGTAGCAAGATGCACTAAGTAAGCATTAAGCCACGACAAAGGTGGCATCTAATGGTGGATTAATGCATGGTTGGGAGGGTTGTGGCCCGAGGCCACAGGCCAAGGGCATACAACGGCCCAACCATGCATTAATACCATTAGATGCCACCTTCGGAGTGGCTTAATGCGCTTGTAACGTGGCAAGTGCAAGGTAAGGTATTCCTGCTGTTTACGGTAGAACAAAAGAAACATGAGGGCAGGCAGTTATTGTGGTAACAAAACTCATTTTATTCACAAATCAACCTTCACTTTCCTGCGTACCAATGCTGTCTGCCTCTGACAACGTGCGCGTGCACGTTGGAAACTCCACATACATTTATATAGTGCTTGGTCATTTACCAGCAGTGACAATTTACGACTGAATTGTGCTACTCAGATAACAGTCAATATTTTGTCATTTTCAGCATGGTTCGGATACTTTGCCGTCCATTGCTAGCTCTAACTCGTATCTTATGCCACTGCATTGTGGGGGAAATCTACATGTCAGTATCTGAGAATACATTGATACTGTGGTCATTTCAGCACTACACTTCGTTTTTGCCTTCGCTATTGACTTACAAAAGTTATTGTGACTATGCAACATAATCCCACTGCCATTCTTCTATTTCTGTATATGATCGGGCTCCTCTCTCTACTCCTGGACTTTGGCATGGTGCTTTCCTTCTTCAACCTTACTTCATTACACTACACAGCCAGCAACACAGTAGCCTTTACAGTGCCACCTACCGTAAACTCCACAGTACTTCAGTAAGTGCTCTCACGATTGCTTGAGCAACTGATCGAAGTTCAACATGGCATTATTGAAGTTGGAGCGGGCATTACCAGTGATTAATCCCCGCTCCAACTTTAGTCACATGTTCTGTTTCCTCCAATCCATTTCTGTTATTCTACCCTGCTGATTTTTGCCATGTTACAAAGCCTGATAATACAGGTGTTTGTCATGAGTTTCAGGCCAAGAACATCAAGGAGGAAACATCGCGGGAAGAACAATGCTGAAGTAACACCATGAACAAAAACATCACAGTGGACCCAACAAAACAAAGCAAAACCCCTCCAAGCCCCAAACTAAGCAGACCAACCCAGCGGCAACACTATAGGCATGCCCAAGGCGCTGTGTGGTGAGGAGGTGTTTTGTTGCACATAAGGTGTTGTTCCAGCGGGAGCATTGGAATCAGTTTGTACTTCAAAAAATGTGTTTTCTTTATCTGTCCAGTGACACACTATCTAATTGTATGCTTGCTATTTTGCCACGTGCAGCCATGTTTTCTGCCAAGAGTGGTTGGGAGAGCTACCTGGGTTAGCTACTATTATTTAAAAAGCTTGGAGGCAGTATAGCGCAGTGGGTTAAGGCTCTGAGCTGCAGATCTGGAGACCTGGGTTTGAATCCCTCTGCCGCCTAGGTGCATACTGTGTGATCCTCAGCAAGTCACATAACTTCCTTGTAATCCCAGGTCACATCTGGAAACAAGCTTTCAGCTTAGTGAGCTACTCCTAGTTAAACAATGTTCCCTTTCCCCTTCCCATGTTTTCTGCCCAGAGGGAGTTGGGAAGCTACCAGGCTCATCTTATACTACTTAAATCCACTACCGAAGCCAGAGACCATGCTTTTTGCATTTATTTGGATCATCTATCTTTATAAGGATTTGTATTAAGAGTGAGTCGTGACAACTCTACATTGCAGATCTACAGTCAAGTTCAGGTCTGAACTAACTAGGCAGTGCATTTAATTCTAGTAGTAAAATTTTTATTCATTTCAAGGTAAAAAGTGAAATGGATAGCTCAGCTGAGCCGAGGCTCATTTTCAGTGAGGTCCATTAGTAAGATTCCAGTTACATTTATGTCAAACACTTAAGACACAAATACATGCAGTATATGCCATCATCATTAAATTCATACAGGTAGGTACATCAATAAAACTTATTTTCGTTATCGTAAACAAATACCTAAAACACACAACTATGCAGAAATCCATTTATAAAACATTCTAAAACAAATATTGACACACTACTCTTACAGCCTAATTATTTTTGTCTGCATTTAAATGTGACTACAAATATTTGTGAACTGCTGCTAAATTCTATTTGCCTTTAAACGGAATATGACAAACACTTGTATTATCAGACATTCAGGACATTTTGCTACTATTTGCACATGTCACAGTACTTGAACTTCAGTGCTTCCTGAATATTTCACTTCAGCAGTCCCTGCATGTTTACCACTGAGACTGTGATATCGCCCCGCTTTGCATCAGCTCTAATGTTTTGGACTTTAGCACTATTTTGCACATGCCTTCACAGCACTTTGCTGCCTTAGCCTTTTGTGGCTTGGAAGACACTGTATAATTCATTTTTTTTCATATCCAACATATATTCTAGCTTTGGTTTGTTAATATGGTTCCAGAATCTGCAAGATTTTGAAGCAGCTGTAATTCCATAATAGCACATAGACATCATTCTCATGTTTGTTGCAACTGATGGAAATACCAACTGAACTTCACTAGTAATTCATGGCCTGCTTTTCATTTTCTTAAAACAACACACTACAGGCTATTTGCTTGCTACTAAGTGTTGTGAACTGACTGGACCTCTGTGGGTTTAAATAACAGAATTCTGGAATGATTTCTATACCACTGAGGGTCTTGAATTGATTGACCCTCTGCCTGTCTAAATAACTACAAACAGAGGTGAGAAAGAATAAGTGCCTCAGCTGGGACCTGAACCCAGGCCACCCAGAATACCATTCCGATTGGTCCCAGCTGAGGCACTTATTCTTTCTCACCCTTGTTTGTATGTGTTCCATAAAATATGCACTCCACACTTCTGTGTGTTTGTTAGAAGTAAAATATTTGTGTTGCCATTGGGTTGTGCATTTGAGAAAGAGTAGTGTGCCCAGGGACATCTGAGGCTCCAGTTATCTCAGTGGCACAGCTGGTTAGCACAATCAGAATGGTATTCTGGGCGGCCTAGGTTCAGGTCCCAGCTGAGGCATTTATTCTTTCTCACCCTTGTTTGTAAGTGTTCCATAAAATATGCACACCACACTCCTGTGTGTTTGTTAGAAGTAAAATATTTGTGTTGCCATTGGGTTGTGCATTTGAGAAAGAGTAATGTGCCCAGGGACATTTTAGGTCTCAGTGCTGCAGCTGGTTAGTGCAATTGGAACAGTATTCTGGGCGGCCTGGGTTCAGGTGCCAGCTGAGGAACTTATTCTTTCTCACCATTGTTTGTATGTGTTCCATAAAATATGCACGCCACTCTCCTGTGTGTGTTTGTCAGGCTAAATAACTGAATTTTGGAATGACTGCAGTAGCAGGGCTCTTTTGCCTGCTGTTTAAGTTGTATTTTACTTCACAGTCATAATATTTTACTTCATATTACCATCTACTTAGTGAGTGCCTTGAATTTATGGAACCTCTGCACATGGAAATCAGTGTTATTTTGAACAACATCAGTTTTGTACAAGTACTTTCCACCAGCCAAGCTGTTTGACACAAATATGGTCTACCATTAGAAACTTACTTTTTTTATTTTTTTATTTATTTTTTGGTAACCGGGTAGGTGCATTAAACACAAAAGTGACTATTTTCTGGCATGACCCAATCCCTGAAACTCACTTTGAAATCTCATTAAATAACCTCTGTCATAGGAGTGATGCTCAGGCAGGTATATCCTGGCATGAAGGTGGTATACCCCCGCCTACCTCAGCACACTACCTAGCACCCTATGGCTGTCTGGCTTTGCTCTATATAGGGACAGTGAGTCTCTCACTTTAATTAAATCTACTAGTGCTTTGCTAGGTAGATTCAAGGAAAGGGAGGTATACACTCCAAGAGCTGAAGCCATCCTTATAGTGCTATGGGTCTGGCAGCATTATATAATATAGTGCGATGGGTCTCGCAGTATTATATAATATAGTGCTATGGGTCTGGCAGCATCATATAATATAGCACTGTGGGTCTGGCAGCATTATATAATATAGCGCTATGGGTTTGGCAGCATTATATAATATAGTGCTGTGGGTCTGGCAGCATTATATAATATAGTGTGATGGGTCTGGCAGCATTATATAATATAAGCGCTATAGGTCTGGCAGTAATATATAATATAGCACTGTGGGTCTGGCAGCATTATATAATATAGCACTATGGGTCTGGCAGCATTATATAATATAGCGCTGTGGGTCTGGCAGCATTATATAATATAGCGCTGTGGGTCTGGCAGCAATATATAATATAGTGTGATGGGTCTGGCAGCATTATATAATATAGCGCTATGGGTCTGGCAGCAATATATAATATAGCACTGTGGGTCTGGTAGCATTATATAATATAGCGCTATGGGTCTGGCAGCATTATATAATATAGCGCTGTGGGTCTGGCAGCATTATATAATATAGTGTGATGGGTCTGGCAGCATTATATAATATAGCGCTATGGGTCTGGCAGCAATATATAATATAGCACTGTGGGTCTGGCAGCATTATATAATATAGCACTATGGGTCTGGCAGCATTATATAATATAGCGCTATGGGTCTGGCAGCATTATATAATATAGCGCTGTGGGTCTGGCAGCAATATATAATATAGTGCGATGGGTCTGGCAGCATTATATAATATAGCGCTGTGGGTTTGGCAGCAATATACAATATAGTGCGATGGGTCTGGCAGCATTATATAATATAGCGCTATGGGTCTGGCAGCAATATATAATATAGCACTGTGGGTCTGGCAGCATTATATAATATAGCACTATGGGTCTGGCAGCATTATATAATATAGTGCTATGGGTCTGGCAGCATTATATATATAGCGCTGTGGGTCTGGCAGCAATATATAATATAGTGCGATGGGTCTGGCAGCATTATATAATATAGCGCTGTGGCTTTGGCAGCAATATACAATATAGTGCGATGGGTCTGGCAGCATTATATAATATAGCGCTATGGGTCTGGCAGCATTATATAATATAGCGCTATGGGTCTGGCAGCATTATATAATATAGCGCTATGGGTCTGGCAGCATTATATAATATAAATTTGGGGTAAACTTTTGGGGAGATATTACAGCTGACCATATTAGTTATCTCCATTGGCCGGCACTCTTGTTCAAGTTACTGTATAGTAGTGCCTTTATTCTCTCGCACAACAGTCACAGATACAATGTTTCAGATATGCCTCAGCAACTATGTACTATTTGTGATTTGCTGCTTTCTCTAAACAAACTCAGTTGCTCTTTACCAGACACTTTGTAACATTATATTTCCTTGCCATGCATCGTGCAGAATTTATTGCTGTCTTTTTGAGTGACCCGATTTCTGAAAATTACACTGTTGCTTCTTGCCTTTTCTCTGAGTTTGGACTCAGTTATTGAGACCCTGTGGCTATTTATTATTGACAAAGGTTTGGTGCTCACCCCACCAAGGAATTCTTTCCCTTCTCCAGCTTTTTTCAGAGTTGTACTCAGCCCTTGGCACCCTGGGAGCTGGAACTATCCCAATTCCTTTTTTTGTTTGTTTTGTTTGTGATTATTTTTTTAAAACTTATATTTTATTGCTTTTCATAAAGAACCCAATAAGATACAAATACTGATGTCAGACATCTCATAAGATATACAGATCCATACAATGGCATATGTTTGACAATCAGTCTAAACAATCTGGCTTATGGATGTGGGGTATATCTAAAACACTTTGAGACAGATAAATAAGTCAGAATATGCTGCACCTTACAAGAGTAGGGGATCAGTCTAACTAAAGTATAGTCCAAACATAATTTTAGATTCAGTGCTCAATATTCAGAATGCACCCAGGAATTGCGCAAGTGAAGGCACAGCACAACCGAGTGCACCGTAGCAAGACAGGGAGATATTCAAAGGTGATGTGCCATGGTGCATCACCTAAGAATATAGCACATAAAGCACAGGGTGCATATACAATGTGCCTGCCCATCCTCTAGAAAGGTAGGACTGGGAATGCTCCAGCGCAACTATAGCTGTGATGGGCACAATTCTCAAATATTCAGACCTGGACATGCAAATGGAGCCATAATGTATGCAAGGTGCAAATGGGGCCATTGCCATGTCATTATGGCCCCATTTGCATGCATTGAACAGGGCAGGCCAGCGAAATGCGCTAGACACCCTGCACAGCATGCAGTGCCGTCAGTGGAAATCCTGTGGACCCCGCCCGTAGCCCCAATCACTTCTACTGTTCAGCAAATTACTTTCCTGGTAGTCTAGCAGTACTCCCCTGCCTGAGTCCCAATCTGAGTACTATCAAAACAACCACAGTCCCTTGTAGTCCAGTGGTCGCCCCTCCTGAAGCCCCAGTCTGTGTTAATATATCAAACTCCCATTCTCCCTGGTAGTCTAGTGGTCCCCTTTCCCTGAGCCCGGATCCCTGCATTAAGAAGAACAACCCTCAGTCCGCGGTAGTCTAGTGGCACTCCCTTCCCTCCTGTACCTCTGATCACTGTAGTTAGAGTAGATAACATGTCCCTGGTAGTCCAGTGGTACCCCTTCCCCATCCTGACCCCCCAAATCACTGTATTAATGACCTTTACCATCCCTGGAAGTTCAGCAGTACCCCCCACCCTGCCTGAGACCAGAAGCACCACTGACCCATCCTATGATATCACTCTGATGGTCCAGTGGCCACCCACCCTCACAGGCCCCCTGCCCACCCAGCACCATGCCGTCATCAGCGGGCAGCTGCAACCCACCCCTCATACTGCCCGGCCAGCTGCCAAATGACAGTGTACAGTGTGGACCAATGGCCTTGCAGTGCATACTGTACATGTCACTCACAAATATGTGTGCACAAGTCCCCAAGTCCCGGGGCGCATTACTGGGGTTGTGCCAGGTGTGATCTCTTTGAATATCTGGACCTCAAGCTACAGAGTACACAGTATAAAACACATACCAGTCCCAAATACAGCATTCAACACAGCCCAGCTACAGAGTATGAAATATAAAAACATGTCATATCAGTCCCAAATATATTATATATTATTCAACACAGCCCAGCTACAGAGTATGAAATATAAAAGCATGTCATATCAGTCCCAAACACAGTATTCAGTGCAGCCCAACTATGAAGTATGAAATATGAAAGCATATCATATCAATCCGAAATGCACTATTTAACACAGCCTAGCAAAAGAATATGAAATATAAAAACACATCATATCAATCCCAAATATATTATATATTATTCTTCACAGCTCAGCTGCAGAGTATGAAATATAAAACACAGATTAGTCCCAAATACAGTTTTCAGCACAGCCCAGCTACAGAATATGAAATATAAAAACACATCATATCAATCCTAAACACAATATTCTGCACAGTCCAGCTACAGAATATGAAATATAAATCACAACCCTTCCATCTGCACAGGAGTTGTGCTACCGCTCTCGACATCAGTGACATGGTGTTCAGCATTAAGGCCGAGTTATCCAAGACCAGACAAGGGATGGAAAATTTACCATCCTAGACAATGCAGTCTTCCTCCAGGACAGGAGGATTGTTATATCCACTATAGCTGAGGCAAACATAGTGTGCATGGGTATAGGGCTTCCAGCATGCCTTTGTCCACATTGGAGGGGAGAGCATGAAAAAGGGAAAGTCCTCTCTTGAGCAGAATGGTCCTGGATGTGCTCAAGACCTGCCTTCTGCTACACTACTAGCCACTTCCCACACCTACAGTTATCCTGCCTCCTGCTACTAGCCGCCTCCCACACCAAGGGTTATTCTGTCAACAGCTACTAGCCACTTTCTGCACACTGGGTTCTTGCCTCCTGCTACTAGCCACTGCCCACATCCAGGGTTATCCTGCCTTCTACTACTAGCCACTTTCCACACCTATGGTTATCCTGCCTCAAGCTACCAACCATTTCCAGCACTCAGGGTTATCCCACCTCTTTCTTCTAGCCATACCCCACACTCAGGGTTATCTCATGTCCTGCTACTAGGCACTTTCCACACCTAGGGTTCTCTTGCCTCTTGCTACTAGCCACTTCCAACACCCAGGGTTATCCCACTTTCTGCTACTAGCCACTTCCCATGCCCACAGTCATCCTGCCTCATCATACTAGCCACTTCCCACACTCAGGGTTATCATGCCTATTGCTAGAAACCACTTCTCACACCAAGGGTTATCCCACCTCCTTCTACTAGCTACCTTTCACACCCTGGGTAATCCCATTTCCTGCTACTAGCCACTTTCCCCACCCAGGATTATCCTGCTTCTTGCTGCTAGCCACTTCCCAGAGCCTGGGCTATTCCACCTCTTGCTACTGGCCACTTCCCACACCCTGGGTCATCCCACCTCCTGCTACTAGCCATTTCCCACACCAGGGTTATCCTACCTCCTGCTACTAGCCATTCCCCATACCCAGGATTATACTGCCTCCTGCTACTAGCCACTCCCCGCACCCAGGGTTATTCCACCTCCTTCTACTAGCTACTTCCCACACCCTGGATGATCCTGTTTCCTGCTACTAGCCACTTTCCCTACCCAGTGTTATCCTGCCTCCTGCGACTAGCCATTTCCCACACTCAGGGTTATCCTGCCTCCTGCTACTAGCCACTTCCCAGAGCCTGAGTTATCCCACATCCTGTTACTGCCCACTTCCCACACTATAGGTTATCCTGCCTCTAGCTACTAGCCACTTAACACACCCTGGATTATCCTGCCTTCTGCTACTAGCTATTTCCCACACCCAGGGTTATCCCGCCTCCTGCTAGTAGCCACTTCTCACACCCAGGGTTATCCTGCCTCCTGCTACTAGCTACTTCCAACACCCAGGGTTATCCCGCCTCCTGCTACTAACCACTTTCCATACCCAGAGTCATCCTGCTGCATTCTACTGCCCACTTTCCACACCCTGGGTTGTCCCGTCTCCTGCTACTAGCCACCTTCCCCTTCCAGGGTCATCCTGCCTCCTGCTAGTAGCCACTTCTCACACCCAGGGTTATCTCACCTCCTTCTACTACTGTAGCTACTTCCTACACCCTGGGTTATTCTGTCTCCTGCTACTAGCCGCTTCTCACACCCAGAATTATACTGCCTTCTGCTACTAGCTACTTCCATCACCCAGGGTTATCCCAACTCCTGCTAGTAGCCACTTCCCACACCCAGGGTTATCCCACCTCTGGCCACTGGCCACTTTCTACACCCTGGGTTATCCTGCCTCCCGCTACTAGACACTTCCCACACCCAGGGTTATACTGCCTTGACTAGCTACTTCCCACATCCAGGGTTATCCCACCTCCTGACAGTAGCCACTTCCCACACCCAGCGTTATCCTGCCTTGTGCTACTATCTACTTCCCACAGCCTGGGTTATTCTGCTGCCCACTACTAGCCACTTCCCACACCCAGAATTATCCTGCCTCTTGCCTGTAAGCCATGCCTGTATTCACTGCTTTTCTTTTACCATGCCTGTATCCACTATTTTTCTTTACTGTAACCACCTCATGATGTAACTCACAATGCCTCAAATGTTCCTTATGTCCTTGTTCATTCTTATAACTTGTATTGTTATCCCAGGTCACCCCTGAAAAAGGGACCTTCGGGGCTCAGTGGGCCTACCCGGTCACCAAAATTTAATAAATGAATAAAAGCCTTTATGGTGTCCATTCTCATAATCAAGGCTGGAGTTTTAGTTCTATTAAGATGATCAGTAATGTGGAGTGTGCGGATAACATTGTCTGCAGTCTGGCAGCTGGCAACAAACCCAGACTGATTCTAGTTAACTAATTGAGGAATGAATCCTTCTAGCATCTTAGACAACACTGTTGTCAAATATTTACAGTCTGCATTAAGGATAGAAACAGGGCAGTATGAAGGGCATAATGTCGGGTCATTGCTGGACTTGGGCATAACTGAGATCACTGCCTGATTCCAAGAAGGGGGGAGTTTACCTTCCTCAGCCAATGCATATTGATATGCAATGTGAAGCAAGAGGACAGTTCTGGCTTTAAATTTTTTATGAAACACCACAGGAGAGCCATTCAATCGTGGGCACTTTCCTGTCTTACTGATGTGGATTACACTACTGATGTTGCCCGTGGTGAATGATCTACATAAAACCTCATGCTGAGTTAATGTGAGTTTGGGTAGGTTAAGGCATTGTAGAAAACTATCTGGTCCTGCAGTTTCCCATTTTTAGCGCAGTACGGATTCTGATAATGGAGAGTAAATGCTTTGTTATTGGCTTCTACCTTAGTTACTCTTAAGACCTGTAACTGGGTGAACTACCATTGTTATTTGCCCCTGGGCTCATGTCGCCCAAAGTGTACAGGATAAAACTCTTCGAGTTCTTGGGCCTCCCTCATAATATCTCTGCTTGAGAAATTTCAAGTTCTGTTCAACTTTATAATCCAGCAATTCATTAAATTCTTTCTTAAGTTTCACCAGCTCCCTTCCTGTTTGTCTAGTTCTACTTGTTGTAATTTTTAAGATTTTGTATTAGCATATCCCAGGCCACCTGTCTTTCCCTTTGTTGTTCTTTTAGCTGTTCCTATTGCCACTAGCATACCTCTCAACCTTTTGTCCCCCAGATGTGGAACATTGCCTGTCAAAATGTGGAACAAATGGGCAAAATGTGGAACACTTAATCAAATCTTTACCTAAGAAGCTCAAAACACTGTTAAAATGTTGCATTTATGTTCAGAATGTCTGTTATTAATTGAATAAGTTATTTTTTTCCATCATTTACTGCGGATTTTTGCTTTAAAATGTTGACTTTGAATGTGGAACAAGTCCTCACAGTTTGGAACAGGGACCTTTTCTGAAGTAAAATGAGGAACGTTCCTCGTAATGTGGTACAGTTGAGAGGTATGGCCACTAGTTTACCGAAGACTACAGCCTTTATAGTATCCCATAGTATCCCATCACTGATCTCTGAGTCAGCATTATCTTGATTGCCTATCTATCCTGGAGAAGAGAGACGTTAAGTCTCCCAATGTAGATATGTTTTGTAGGTGTAGGTCAAGCTGTGTAGTGAGGGGAGCATGGTCTGATATTCCCAGGGGTCCAACCAAGCAATTGGCCAGTCTTGGCAAGATCCAGCCTTGAGTGCATTTGTTGTACATGAGAGTAATAGGTATAGCTCTGGGTGGATCCCTGTGAGTACTGCCACGTTTCTTGGAGGCCCAGCTTCACCATCTGAACTTTTTCTGCCACTATGTGTGTTTCCAAAGTATGTGAGATATGCCATCTGGTTGGGAAACAAATGTAAGGTTCCAAAACATACCAAAACCCCTTCCACATTTTCCATTATCATCATGAGCAATTTTCTGAAAAAGCTATAATCCAACCCGGTTAACAAAAACGAAATAAAAAAATAAAGACAGCAGCTGGTTATTAAGCCTCCCTTTCACCATGACATAATGACCTTCTGCATCCTTCGCAGTACTTGTGGTCTCAAATGGGACCCAGTTCAGCACTAGGATGGCCACCTCTGCCTAGATTTATGTGAGGAGGAATGTACTTCCCGGTACCCAAACTGGGTCAGCTTCTCATATTCAGTGTCCACAAGATGAGACTCTTGTAAAAAATGAATTCTGCTTTGGTCTCTTGAACATAAGTCATGATTTTTTTCCCATTTTATAGGGTTACACAGGCCATTGATGTTGCATGGTACGATTTTAGCTATTGAAGACACCATATTGAACTAAGTGTACCACCATCTGTCTGCCCAGCAGATTCCAAAGGCCAACCTGAAAAGTCATATTTTTGAACTAGCACTTGGTTAAGATATCTGATAAGTCTTGACCTGTACTTCAGAATGTATTTATTACTGAATGTTTGTTACTGAATATGCTGTTGTTTATTGTTTTATTGTACATCAAGGGCTCTAAGCACTTGGGATAGGGCACTATACAAATTAAACTGCCTTCTCATTTATATATGTCATTAAATGGCTATTTTTAAATGATTAAGACATCTCCCATTTTTTCAGTATGTTTTTATTCTCCCTACACATCCAGCTCTTGAGCTATCACTGGCTACCGCTCAGCTCAATCCTGCCTGGCTCTCCTCCTGTTCCTCCATGGGCTTTCCCCCACCCCACCCCTCAATGGGGCCATTGGGGTGAGGTCTGCCTGCACTTACACCTGCAAGTCTCAGTATTTTTTTTGTATAATCTTTTTATTCAAGTTTTCAAGATTAAAGCAACATACATTAGACATACATCAGACAAACAAACAAACAAAAAGGTGCAACCCTCCATACAAATTGATCAATATATAATCATGCAGCATCCATATCATTCCCTTCCATTCAGCTTCAAGTATATATAATCAATTAAAACATCCTTATTTCTTATTATATGTAATCAGTTATAACATCTCTATTTATTATTCTTATACATGCACTCTTTAACATTCCCCATCCTACCTTCTAGACACTCCAGCTCATCGCCAATCCATTGACCCAACACCAGTTAGATAAGAGATTTCCATATTCCCTATAATAATTCCTCCCTAAGGGTTGTCTCCTCCTCCCCACTCAGTGAGATCAGAAAGGGGCCCATTCCTTGAAGAAGGCTTCCCCATCCCTTATTATCAGTCAGTCTCTCTAAGGCAAATATCTGGATAACCAACCTGCGCCACTGCTGTATTGTAGGTTGTACATGAGAAACCCACGTATTCTGCATGCAGTGTCATGCCAAAACCAGTAGAACCCTTGCCCACTTAGGCAGAGGGTCCCACTCTCCCTCTTCCCCTATGACCATCCCAAAGAGACAGGGCAGGGATCTACCTGCAGAGGTCACCCTGCCATTCTAGTAACCTCATCTGTCACCTCTCCAAAAGGCCTGTAGCACCCTACAGGACCAAAAACAATGTATAGAGGTCCCTTTCTCTTCCCCACATCTACCTCATATAGGCAAGATTGTAGGATGTGCTTTGTTTACTACTACAGGAGGGTAGTAAAGCCTATGCAGGAACTTATAAAGGCTTCCTTGAATCTGTTACACATCAATAAGCCTGCATGCAGTTTTAAAACCATTTGCTAGTTCCCCTCCATGATTTCCCTCCCGATATCACTTTCCCATAACCGTTTCATTTTTTGGGTTAGGTCAGGGTAGTCTTGTTTTCCAAGCTTTGCTGCCTTCTGGATGAATCCTTTGGTTCTTTTTTAATTTAATCTACTAGGGTTTCTACCAGTTGCCAGCCATATTTCTCTGGCCCACCTCTCCCCATACTCCCAGTGAAAGCCTGCAGCTGCAGGTACCGGAATAGCTGGTGCCTGTCCAATCACAAGGTTTGTTGTAAATTTTCAAATGAACTTAACACCCCACCTACCATCAGATTGCCCACACTTTTCACTCCCTTCAATTCCCAATCCTGGAATCCCCCATCCTCCATTCCTGGAAGAAAGAATGGGTTTCTCGACACAGGCAATGAAAGGATCTCGCCCTCCCATATCCCCCTCTGTTTTCTGAGCTGCCCCCATGCTTCCAGCACTGCCCACACCAAGGGATTATTACCACCTAGCGCGTTGTATGCCTTGAGTCCCTTACTGTGCAGGTATGCTGTGAGATGTCCCAGGCATCCCCACTGCTCCAGGTCTACCCAGCTAGCGACACTTGACTGATGTACCCAGTCTGCTACAAACCATTGCTGGATGGAGAGATGGTAATTACTCAGATCTGGAAAGTTAAGACCCCCCTTTGTTGTTTCAGCTTTCAGTCTCTGAAGACAAGCTCTTGGCCTGTGTTCCCTCCAAATAGACCGAGAGAAGGACTTCTCCACCCTCTTTATATCCCCCTTCAAAAGATTCTCATGTACCATCTGCATGGGGTATAGGATTCTAGGAAGGATGTTCATCTTAATCAGATTAAGCCTTCCAAGCCAGGAAATAGGAAGATGCATCCACCTCCTCAAGTCTGCCTTGATCATTTTAATTAGTGAGGAGTAGTTTAGCCCATACAGAGACCCCAGAGACCTGCCCACTTTTATACCCAGGTAGATGAGACTTTTCTGCACCACCTTTAACCCCCATCTTTCGTCCTCCCTCCCAATCCCAGGAAGTAGAGCATTTCTGATATACCAAGATTAATTTTATATCCTGGAAAGGCAGTGAAGGCTTCTATCATTGCCATTAGGATTGGCATCGAGGTCTGAGGGTTCTTAACAAACAGAAGCATATCATCTGCATGTAGAGTTATTTTATGGGAAGGGCCCTGTACACCCCTGACTCCCTCAGTGTCTGAACACTGACAGATTGCTACAGCTAGTGGCTCTAAGGCCATTGTTAATAACAGAGGGGAGAGGGGGCACCCCTGCCTCAAGTCACGCTCTAAACTGAAACTATCTGAGAGTACCCCATTTATCAAATTTGTGCCCTAGGGGCTTCATACATAGCCTTTACCCAATTCATATACGAGTCACCCAGACCAAACCAAGTCATCACCTGTAACAAGTATTCCCACTCGACTCTATCAAATACATTTTTAGCATCCATAGAAACAACATAAACTTTCTCCTTCATCTGGTTCGCCCTCTATACAACATTCAAAAGACGGCAAACATTATGGTATGAAAACCACCCCTTTATGAACCCGGTCTGATCTGGGTGAATCAGCTCAGAGAGAACATTCTCCAATCTGGTAGCTAGAACCTTGGCTAAGATTTTTAAGTCACTATTTAAGAGGAAAATGGGTCTGTACGACGCACACTCCGATTCATCTTTCCCTGGCTTGGGAATTAGACATACCACTGCGTTGTAACAAGTTCCAGGTAATTTAGGTTTCTCCTCCCCTTCTTCTTTCTGGAACACCTCTCTTAACACTTCCACCAACTGTCCTGCCATGGCCTTATAGAATGTTGCAGTGAATCCATCGTGCCCACTAGCCTCCCAATGGCCTTTAAAATCTCTTCCTTTGTAACTGGCTGTCCCAGCTGTGCCTTTTGCTCCCTCGTGACCCTCAGGAATTCCACCTTATCTAGAAACTCCGCTATCAGGGATCCCTTACCCCTGTGTTCAGCCCTGTATAATTGGCTATGAAATTCCTTGGAGCAGTTCCTAATTTTCTTGGGGTCCCTATGCATGTCTCTCTTCCTGTCCCTGATCCCCGCCACCCATGTAGAGATCTGCTACCCTTCATTAATCTCACCAGAAGGGGTCCAGGCTTATTACACCAGTCGAATATCTGGTGTTTGCAATAAAACCACAAAGCCTTCACTTCTCCATGCACCAGAGCATTTAAAGCCTCCCTGGTCACTACTAGAAGTCTCTCTGGCTCTCCCCTCTCCCCTCTTGCCATCCTCTTTTCCAAATCCTTGAGCTGCATCTCTAATTCAAGTCTCCTCTCCTTTTTTTTCTTTTTGACCCTAGCCATAAATTCTATTATTGCCCCTCTCATAAAGGCTTTCCCGGCTTCCCAAAATGTGGCCTTAGAAGTTTCTGCCCTCACATTTGTCTCCTCATATAACTTCCACTGGTCTGCCAAATGTTCCTTAAACTCCTTGTTCAGAAGCATGTATGTAGGAAATTTCCACTGAGGGGGGAAGTCTCTCCTTTTCCTTAACGATAGTCTCACCCCCACAATTGCATGATCTGAGAGATGGATGGGGCTGTGGGCAACACCTATCATCCTGTCGCTGCAACTCCTTGGCAGGTGTATATATGGACGATTCACGACCAGGTGCCGTGGGGGTTGGAGAAAAAGGTATACTCTCTTGCCCCAGGATTAACCGTCCACCAACCATTCACCAGATCCATGTCTGCCATTCCTACCTGCCACTGACGCAGTGCCTCATTCACCCTACCCTTTCCCTCCGAGTGGTCCATGGTCAGGTCCATTGTGCTATTCAAATCACCCCCAAAACCAACCCAGGAAACTGCTCTCTAGTTAACAAATCCAGCAAAGCAGGAAGAAACTGTGGATCATACACAGCCGGAGCATATACACTGCCAAATGTTATCTGCTCCCCATAAAGCTTCCCCATGACGAAAATATATCTACCCTCCCTATGGTCCTTTATGATTCTCTTTACCTCTAATGGGAGGTGTTTGTTGAAAAGAATGGCCACCCCATGCTTGTGTGAGGAATAGGAGGCCGCAAAACAGTTACAAACCCAACCCTGGGCTGATTTGGTATGTTCAGGGTTGGTCAGATGGGTTTCCTGAATTAAGACTACCTGAGCTCTTCTCCTTTAGAGGGCCATCAGGAGTGTCAGCCACTTGATTGGGTTAGCAATCCCCCAGACATTCCAAGAGACCACCATTATCTCTTGCATACTAGTCATATTTCCAGACGTCCCCTTCCCTGCTCACCCCACTTGGCAGTGTCCTTCCATTTTGCCTACAGTGCATGTATACTCCTATACCTTGAGCATTTCTTATTCCACATTCCATATAAGTTACACCAAAAAACACATAGAAAGAACATGTAAACATATAAAAACAATATAACCGGTTCCCCCTTCCCCTCCCCCCTTCTCCCAATATTGCACCCCTTTAACATGGCCACTGTCCCCCTCTTCCTTCACCAGGTGTCCAGTCCATTTCTTACCCCTTCCTGAACAGTTAAAACTGCATGCGCTCCCATTTTCAGTGCCCCCCTCCCCAATGTTGTAATTGACCCTAATTGCTCCAATAGCATGAGTGTCTGTAACTCCCTTTACAGATATATGTGCCCTACCACTCCTCCAACAGCTAGAGAGTGTATAAATCCGATTCCCCCTTACCATTAATTATGATCCAGTATGCACCCTCCATTCCAGTTACATTTATATAAACTTCATTTGTGTAATTAACATAGTAACGTCCAACTGCAATATAAGACCTGTACCCATAAAGAGATCCCATTTCAAAAGCAAAAACATCCGCTTTTAAACTTTTTTAAAACATTTTAAACATTTCAATCACAGTGCGCTCTTGATTTGAGCACTCTCCCCTCCCAATCCAGTGAACCTTTTCCCCCACAGAGCAGAAGCCCATCCATTCTCTATTAAATAAACCCCCATTATTCTGACAAGTTACACAATCTTGGCGGGGATGGCGAGAGTTCATCCCCCAGTCCCCTTTACCTTCTTCCGGCCTATCTAGGGGCTATCACTGAGAGAGAGGAACAGGCCACACTTCCAGACATACACGCAAAGCCCTAACCCCCTCCAGGCACGCTGACTGCAGCCGCAAGATGAGTAGGCCCCGCGATTCCATCTCAAAGACATGGGTCTGTAAGATCCAGGCCCCCTCTCAGCATGAGATCTCAGTTAAGCCCTGGACACAGATACAGTCCCCCATGGTCAGTTCCAGCTGTCGCCACCTTGCCATGGAGTTTTAACTTCTACAGTCCTCTACAACCCTTGCCATTTGCCAAGTCCAACGGACTTCTGCCCACACAAGGGAACCTCTCAAAATATACACAGTAGGGCCACTACCCTGCCCACTACCCTAGATTTGCCACGCCTCACTTTCAAGGACAGAGGCAGAAAACTCCCAGGTGCATCCATACAGTGAGTACAACAATCAGAAACAGTTCAGCTATTAAACAGGTGTAGTCCAATCATTTGCACAACTTTCTCCTCTTATCCCACTTCCTTCTAGAGCTCCTTAATGAACTGCTCCGCTTTAGCCACTTCCCAAAAAGAATAAGTTGCCCCATCATGGCGGATCTTGTGGGTCACATGGTAAATCAAGACATTTTCCACCTTCAGGCATCTTAGCTGACTGATTCGCAGATTAAACATTTTCCATTTTTTCGGAAGGTGAGTGGAGTAGTCCTGAGATAAGAACAGCCTTCGCCTCTCAAACTCCAAAGTGCCTTTCTCAGGGTAAGCCTTCAGTACCGCCTCCCAATCTTGAAAACCATGAAACCTCATGATAATCTGCCTTGGGGTTGATCTCCCTGGGGATGGGGCATTACAGCGTGGTGGTCCCTTTCTAACTTCAGGTGCCCATTCTTGGGGTGTAGACCGAGCAGCTCAGGCAGGGTTCTCAAACAGATGTCCAGCACACTCGCCCCCTCCATGCCTTCTGGTAGCACCCTCAAGTGCAGGTTAAAGCACCTGCGGTAATTCTCCTGGTAGTCAAAAGCTTCTTTAAAATCCTCTAATTCTTTTTGGAGAGCAACCACTTGCCCAGGGACCGCAGCTATCTCGTCCTCCAGCCTTGAGATTCGGTCCTCCGCTTCGGTTAGCCAATTAGTGTGCTGAGTTTGCTGCTCTAGGACCTCCTTCAATTTAAAGTCAGTTTTGCTCTCTAATTTTAGATGCCGGGGCTTGAGCACAGTGATGACCTGCCTGGTCACTTGTTGGCCTAACACACTCACCTCCATCGCAGAAAGCAAAATTATGCCTGCGTTTTCACTCGTGCTAACGCCCGATGACTTTTTACCCATTTTATTAGCCAGGCACTGACTTTTCCCCAGATATGGAGTTAAGTATTCCCTCATGTTACCTTCACACACCTTCTCAATGCTTTTGTGGTGCAAAAAAATGGGATCTTCGTACTTTTATTTTGATATATTCCAGCTGTTGTCTCGGAGCAGTTTCAAGGCACGTCTATCAAATTACCTGCTCATCAGCGCCCCCCCCCAGTCCCAGTATTTGGTGAAGAGAGCAGCTAAGGGCAACCTGGCTGCGAGGACCCCATTCTGCTCCTGAACTCAATTTGCCTGCATGGGAATGTGTTTGCCCCAACCTGACTGCAGGGACCCCAGTCTGCTTCTAAACTCATTCAAGGGTGACATATATTTTTTTCTCATAGGCTATAATGGGAAACTATAAACTTTAATAACTTTTGAACAGATTAATATGTGTTCACCAGACCTTCAAAAGACACTTTCCTGATTCAGTCCCCATATACCCTGCAAATTTTGAACCATATGGGCAAACCATTCGGGCTGTAGAGACAAGCAAAGAATTTGCCAAAATTGCCAAAAAAAGTAATTTTTTTCTCTTTTTTTGGCACTCTGCAGCTCCACAACTGCACATCTGACTTGAACTAACCCCCTGTTGTAACCTGTGGTACCCACACGCCTTGTCCTCTGGCTCAACAATATCCACTGGACAGCCTCTCCCTCCCCAAGACCCACTACTTCCCTACTAGGTCCAAACAGGGCTATAACCCGCTGTCTTCTCTGAGGAGCTACTATATCCATGAGTGTAACTTACAATTTTGTAACATTATGTAACCTAAGTAACATACAAACTATTACATTATGTAACCTAAGTGTATCTATGTTAAATGTTCCTTTTACTGCACCTGTAATATTATCCTCTGTTTTAATCTGCACTGTAATAACTGTCTTGATGTCTGCCCCCTTGCGACGAGGTGCCTTTGTAAATGAGTCTCTGACTCAAAGGTTGTAAACCTGATTTGTAATGAATAAATAAAAAATAAATGAAAAAAAGAGCGCAACCTGCCAGATCTAGAGATCTACAGTAGCAGACGGGCGTACAAAATTTCAGGTATATCGGGCAAATGGTTGCAAAGTTATTAAAGTGCAAAATTTGAGGCTTTAACATTAACATACCTACTCAACCTTAACTATTATATATGGACAGAGAGTGTGAAAGAGAGTTCTTGAAGCACATTTATTTATTTTATTTGAAAAGTTTCACCAGAAAAGGCATACTGAGCTCGTTTCTAGATGCATCCTAGGGGAAGGGAATCATGGGTAAGTACAAATGATGTATACAAAATAAAGCTACAATAAAATGAAACCTCATACAGTGATTTAAAATAACAATGAACAGATATGCACAGTATGAATTATGTGTTCAAGACCAACACATATGAAATAAGTATTGATATTCCAAAAACTAGGCATGGTAGGCAAGTGTCTTAGAGCAGACACAGAAAGTAGAGAGAAGGAGAGTACATAACTGGTGTGGCTGGGAAAGGAAGGGGAGGAGGTGGAGTAGATAAAGAAGGAGTGGCACACCATTGTCCCTCTGGGATGCAAACCCCATGAGGGCCAGACATGGCAGGGGGCACACCCAGTGCATGTTCTGGTTTGCAGGCCTGCCATGAGACAATTAGGAGTGAAGATGGTCAGGGGGTAGAAGGAAACAAGAGGTAGAAAGTGGGAAGGGCTATGATTAAGGACATTTATGGGGGACAGAGTGGTCAAGGGAATGGAGGAGAGAGCATGTAGGAAGATTGGGAGCAAATGGAATTGGGGAGAGAGTGCAAGATTAGGAAGTAAGTTAATGAAGAGGATAAAGGTAGAGGATAAAAATAGTGGGGTCACTGGAGGAGGAAGAAGAAAGGACTGTGTAAGGAGGTTGTACGGGCTGCAGGGATGATGAGGATTAGGAAGGTGAGAGAGGGGAGGTCAAAGGGACTAGGGGAGGAGTAGAAAGGATAGGGAACAGGAGTAGAGGCTGGGGTAAGGGGGAAAGCAGAGTGGCTAAGGGGAGGAGTGGAGAGGATAGAGAACAGAGGTAGGGGCTGGGGTAAGGGGGAATGCAGGGGGCTAGGGGGAGGACTAGGGGAGAAAGGTGGAGAGAGAAAGATAGCATTGGTGCCAAAAAGTGGGGCAGGTGCAGTTGCAGAAAGGGAAAATAAAGTTGTTAAAAAGAGAGGCTAGGGATCAAATGGATGGGGCAGAGGGGATAGCTAAGGTAAGGGAGTTCCAGAGTTTAGGGAAGTGGTAGGAGAAAGCACACTAGCCTGAAGTATGACCTGGGAGGGAAAGCAAGGGTCTGGTAGCCAAAGTTATGGAGGGAGTTGGTGGAAGGAGGGGGTGAAGAGGATAGAGGAGAGGTAGGAGGGGAGAGCCAAGCCAGAACATCCTGACAAAGGAGAAACAGTGGGTGAGGCATCTGGCACCAAGGGGGGGGAGCTATAAAGATGACAATAGTGAGTACGGAGTAGACATTCAAGAGCAAACCGGCAGAAGCAATGGAAGAGGGTGTTCAGTTTGGTTAGGGTGGACTTACAGGCTGCACTGTAGACTATGTCACCATAGTCAAAAATTGGGAAAATCATTTTCTGGACAATTTCATGGTGGTCTGGTAAGGGGATGCAGCCACAGTGTCTGAAAAGGTCACCTAGTTTGGGATGCAATTTTTTGTGGACAGCATCCACATGTCCGGAAAACTCAAGGTGACTGTCAAGCCAGAACCCAGGGTGTTTGAAGGAGGTGACATTCTCTATCGTGATCCCATCGAAGGTGTGAAAAGAAGGTGTGGCAGAAAGCATAGAAAGCATTTGCCTGGTGCCAGTGGTCATAGGGACCATCTTCTTGGCATTGAGGGACAACTGATTTGAGTGAAATCAGAGCTGACTTTGTCAAAGTCTTGCTGGAGAGTGGTCATCACATTAGAGGGGACATGAGACAGAGATGAGACCTGGGGACATTTTAAAAGCACTGGTCAGATATCTGATTGGCACACAGACAGGAATTTAAGGAATTTCTGTAAAATGAATCTTAAGAGTATGAGAAAGAGGTATTTAAAAAAGCTTCCAAGTCAAAATCTATCAGAGCCAAAGAATTTCTGGACACAGGTAAATGGTTCCCTGAAAGGATGCTCTGGCACTCCCATCCACAGGTACTCTCCGAACCATCATTTTCAGCCAATGTATTTAATAAATTCATGGGCCTAGATAAGTTTAAGGCACCCCTAAGTGGGGGCCACCAGACCCCCTCATCACTGACTATGCCTTATTTAATGGGCCACTACCCAAATTTTATTTTTGGTTAATTACCAGGAAGGAGGTTCTTGCTCAGCTGAGGCAGATCAAAGTGACAGCTCACCAGGCTACAACAATTTGCAGCCAAAATTCTTAAAAATTGATGCGTAATTCATTGCCCATTCCCTCCAAAAACTCTTTAAGGGATCTCTACTCCAGGGATCCATCCCAGCAAGATGGAAAATTGCACTGGTGGTTCCCATACTCAAAGGAGGGCTTAAAAACTTCAATAGAGAGCTATCGGCCCATCTCTCTACTTAGCTCTTTTGATCCAGGATAGGTTAGTTTACAACCAGCTTCATAATTATTTAGAATCTTATTGCTTTATTAGATGCCCAACGTGGTTTTAGGAAAAAGCATGGCATGGAAACTGCCCTTTTCCGATCGACCACCAGTATCCTTGGCACAATGGATGGAGGGTTTGTGACTGGTGTTGTTTTTTTAGACCTTACCAAGGCATTTGACCTGGTAAACCATAACTTCCTACTGATAAAGCTTAGACAGGTGGGTCTTGATGGCCTTGC
The DNA here is from genome assembly GCA_016271365.2 of Neoceratodus forsteri. Lineage (NCBI taxonomy): Eukaryota > Metazoa > Chordata > Ceratodontiformes > Ceratodontidae > Neoceratodus > Neoceratodus forsteri. The sequence goes on from CM028137.1 coordinate 960,468,016, forward strand.
TTGTAGCTGGTTTAAGATTTACCTGTCCTGCTGGAAACAACAAGTGAAATGGCAAGGCAGCTTATCTGCACTTAGGGACATAACCGATGGTGTTCCCCACGGTGAGATACTGGATCCTTTGTTCTTCTCATTATTCATTAATGACAGGCTGGGTAATTGTGGAGGAGCTAAAGTATAATGGTATGCCGATGATACTGTACTATATAGATGCTCAGCAGATATCAACATGATAAACTTGGAATTGAAGAGCGATTTCAAACAACTTGAAACATGACTACTAAAAACAAACGTGTCCTTAATGTCAAAAAGATGAAAACTATATCTTTTGGTTCTGAACTCCTGTGAAAAGAAAGTCAGCATCTGCTTGAGTTATCCACTCTCTCTGGCTCACAACTGGAAGTGGTAGGATTGATAAAATATGCCAGGGTGCTTCTTGACCGAGATCTATCACTTAGTCCCCATGTTGATGTTGTAATTAAGTCCATACACCAGAAGCATGACGTACGATTCAAGCTTAGCCCGTACTTAACCAATGTTGCATGCCTAGTCATTGATAATACTGTAGCTCTCTGCTGCTGGTACTTTTATATGGTGCCCCAATCCTTTAACTACTCTAGGACTTGGAGCAAAGCAGCTGAAAGTTTTCTACAACAAAGTTGGGTGATTTGCAGCTGGTGCCCTCCCCAAGGTTCACCACTGTGATGTGTTCACAGATTTGAATTCACTCTCAATTGAAGCAAGAGAGGCTTATTTGCTGCTCTGCCTCATCTTCAAAGTGTCAAAGATCACTACCCCCACCAGTTGCAGGATATTCTCTCTTTTTTTTTATACTTTATTGTTTCATTTTGCCATATACAAGTCATGAATTATACATATAGTAGACAGTCCAAAGAGCTGTGTGCTTATACCCAATGGAAAGAGATACACAAACCCCACCCTTAATCTAAGTATGTTTTTGCATCTACCATATAGAGGTACTGCATTAGGAGGAACCTATAATATGTTTGCAAACATGAAAATTATAACATTGTGTATTGATTAATAAGCCCATGAGCTACATGGCTAACCGGATGAAATTAAATTGTCCAGCAGTTTCAGTCCTTATAGAGCTTTTGCCCCAAAAGGGGCATTTGGTGCCATGTGTTAAAGCTTGATCTAAAGTTTTTATATATAGAAAAAAGAAATGGCAGCACAGTATTAAACTACGATATAAAGAACAAATCCACTCTTCACCCCCATTCAAGCCCTCTCTGAGTAGAAAGTAAACACTTGAATTAAATTGTGGCGCTCACATTCTAACTTGTGACAGTGTACTTTACTACACAATATATTCAAAAAATAAACAGAGAGTCTCAGATGCTATAACTGCTTTAGAGCTGTCAACATAAAGTCCTCAGACCAACAAGAGCTTTTTTATGGTTATTTCTTACTGTTACCCCCAGAAAAGAAAGTATTCAAAGGCCTGGGGAACAGCACTCAAGTAGTTGCTTCAATGTCCTCATCATCTGAATCGACTGTACGCCTCCGAGATTCAGCCGCCCTCTGAACCGCCCATTTACCAGTCTCAATGGGATCCAAAAAGATATAGGTCTTGCTGTTGAACACAATATGGAGCCGAGCTGGAAAAATAATTGTATGTGGCACTCCCAGATCTCGTAGAACCCGCTTCACCCCCTCGAATTTCTTGCGGCGCTGTCTCATCGTGCAACTGATATCCGGGAATATGTGGACCTATTGATCCTCCTGGAACAAGGGAGCTGCTCTCTGGGCATATCGCAAGATTCTGTCATGGGCTGCGACCCCCGAGGTGACCAACATCAAGGTACGGGGCGCTTCTTGATTCTGTGCACGGCCACGAAGAGTGACTCTATAGCTCTTTTGGATCTCTCAGTCGATATCAGTTAGTTCTGGGGACAGTTTCTCTGTTAGCCATTCCTTGATTGCTAGGGTCATATGATCTCCCTCTGTGCATTCAGGGAGACCTATCATTCTAATGTTAGCACCACAGGCTTGATTTTCAAGGGCCTCCAACCTTGCCTTCTGGTGTTGGCTTTCTTTTACCAGTAAACTGGTCACCCCAGAGGAGGTTTCAACCTGCCTGCATACATCTTGAATATCTCCTTTGAGACCATCCACCACCATTTCTAAAATAAGGACCCTGCTGTTGAAATTATCCACCTTTTGGTTGAGGGTAGACAAGAAGCTATAAGGGTCTGCAATTTGTGTCCCAAGGTAGCGATGGTTTCTCCTGAGTCAGGCCTGGTTTCCAACAGCATGGCTGCTTCCAAGCTCCCAGCACCACCAGTTATTTTAATCTTCCCGACTCCTCCAGATCACTTATCTTTTTTAGGATTGCCCATTCTTATTAATTTTGGGTTGCTTTTTCCAATGGTGGAATCAGATTGAAGATTCTGAGGCTTCAAATAGGAGGATTAAGGCAGATTCATCCTCCATTGCTGTGAACTGATGTAAATTACTGCTCGCTGCTCGGGCTCCACAGGGCCCCCCCCCGGCAGGATATTCTCAATGCCAAATCCTAAAGGTGGCTACTTCACTCCTTATCCTGTCCACTGCTCAAAATACCATGGGCAAGAACAGACTCAGTCCATGAGGGCCCTATTAGTTGAGTGGTGGCTTTCATTTTTTTTATCAAAGGTTGCTCAAACATTGGTAAAAACATTGTGAAAACTGTCCCCAAAGGCTTCAGTGGGGCACGCACCTGAGCTCTCCCTGGTTAGATGTCACAAAATGTCTGAGCATGGTGGTGGGGCTGGCTGACTGTGTAGTTGAAGAGATTTGGTGGTCAGCAGTATGACCTGATTTGAGATCCCTTCCCTCCTTTACTGGACACTATTAAAAATAATTATTTTGGGCTGCAAGGACAATCGCAACATTAAGGTAACATACAAACATATGAAGAAGCCAGCAGAAGAAGGCCATTTGGTCTATCTAGTCTGCTTGTATTGCAGGGTCCACAGCTTGAGCTACTGACCCTGCCCCCACTTCCCACTCCTCCCATCCCTTTCATCCACCCTACCCATGATCCTTACCTTCCCCCATTCCTATCCTGACCTCTCTTAAAACTGCCAACTGTCTTTAACAAGACCACCTCTTCCGGCAGTGCATTCCAAGTGTCCACCACTCTCTCCATAAAGAAGTGCCTCCTGACCTCCCTCCTAAACTTCTCCCCCTCCAGCTTAAGACTGTGCCCACTCATGTTATGGTTGTTACTAAGCTTGAAGAGACCCTCCTTATCCATCTTATTTATTCCTTTCAAGTACTTAAAGGTCTCAGTCATGTCCTCTCTCTCTCTCTCTCTCTCTCTCTCTCTCTCTCTCTCTCTCTCTCTCTCCTGTCCATCAGAGAGTACATGTTCAGTGCCCTCAACCTCTCCTAGCTAACTTCATAATGGGTTATGAATTAAATAAAAAAAGTATAAATGATTATCTTTGAAATTTACTTTTAAATTAAGCTTATAGCATTCTTAACGTGACTGGCTAAATTGTCATAGAAACATAGACGTTGACAGCAGAAGGAGACAACTAGGTCCCCCTAGTCTGCCCATTTGTTTTCGACCTTGTCTGACACTCTAGTTGCCCTTTGTAGTCAGGGCTCCCTTGTGTCTATCTCATGCATTCTCGAATCACCCCACAGTGTTGATCACCACAACCTCTTGGGGCAGGCTGTTCCAGGAGTCCACCACTCTTTCTGTGAAGAAAAACTTCCTGGCGTTGGATGAGAACCTCCCTCCTTGCAGCCTGAGGTCATGTCCCCTGGCTCTGGAGCCCTTTTTGAAGTGAAAAAGTTCCTGTGTCGGTACCTTGTTAATGCCTTTTATATACTTAATTGTTTCAATCATGTCCCCTTTCTCTCTTCTCTGCTCCAGGGAGTACATATTCAGTTCCCTAAGTCTTTCCTCACAGGACATGTACTGCATACAGTGAATCATTTTTGTCACCTTCCTCTGTACTGTTTCCACCTGGTTAATGTCCTTCCTGAGGTGAGGCCTCCAGAATTGGACTCTGTATTCCAGTTGAGGCCTGACCAGCGATCTATACAGTAGTTGTACCACCTCTCTTCTCCTTCTCATGATTCCTCCTCCCAATGCAGCCCAGAATTCTGTTGGCCTTTAATGTTGCCTTCTCACACTGCTTACTAACCTCGACTGAGGTGTTTAAGGGGAGGGCTAAAGGCCCACCTCTTCAGCCTGACTTTTGACTGCTGATACAATCTTTAGTTCTGACCAGTCCCTTGAAGACTGACTTTTGGAAACCTCTATATTGCTGAATTTTAATTTTGTAACATTTTAATAAGGTTTTATTACTTTTTTATTTACTGCTTTATGTCCTTGTTTATGTTCAGCGCCCAGAGCCTCCGGGATTGGATGCCTTATAGATAAAATTGCCTTGCTTTACCTTTGAGTTGTCTGAGATGGTCTCCTGTGACTTTGGCTATCTGCAAGTGGGCATCTACAACATCGGCGACCCACTTGCGGCGACTGCCCCGATGGTGAGGGCTTAGGGAGGGTAACCGGTTGGGGAGGGTTTGTGAAAGGTGACAGGATGTTGAGCGCGTATATGCATGTGGGGGGAGCAAGCGTGCCGAGTGAGGGGTAGGAAGGTTTGTGAGGGGTGGTGCTGAGGATTGCTACTGAGCTGGCTTCATGGAGTGGTGGGGTGGATGCTGTCCTGGTGTGGCGGGGATGCAGGGTTTGGGATCGGGTGCCGGCATATTTTGTTGCACCCAGCCCGAGACAGGGATTTTTTTCCCATGGATGCACCCCCCTAACATGCACACACCCCCCCAGGAGTTGATAATCTAAAGTAGCGGTGTGCGGGGGGGGGTGCAGGGTGGTACAGTCCCCCACATAAAAGAAAAATACTGAGTTTGTGCACTGCTTTCACTGGCACTGGAGTTGCACATCACTGAAACTGAACCTCGGTGATGTACGCTTGCCTTAAGGATGACCATTGTTCGGCAATCACCCTTATGACATAGAACCATCTGAGATTATGATTCCCAGATCTTGTTCCTGGTTTGAGGCCACCAGTCTTTCGCCTCCTAGGTAATACTCCTTTCTTGGATTTTTCTTTCCTATGTGCATGACCTTGCACTTTTTGGTGTTAAATCTCAGCTGCCACACTCCAGACCATTCTTCTAGTTTCTTGAGGTTGGCTTCCATCTTGCTCACTCTTTCTGAGGTGTCCACCCTGTTACAAATCTTGGTGTCGTCTGTGAACAGACACACCTTCCCTTCTAGTCCATCAGTGATGTCTGCTTTAAAAACATTAAAGAGCAGAGGCCACAGCACTAAGCCCTGGGGCACCCTGCCTTCCGTTGATTACGTTCCAGTAACCTGTACCCTCTGGGTTCTGCCTTGTAATCAGTTTTGTACCTATCTGACCACTTCTGGACTAACCCCTGTGTGGTCAAGCTTCTTTACCAGCCTTCTGTGTGGAACCGAGTTGAAGACCTTACTAAAGTCTAGGTAGGCCATATCTACTGCCACTCCGTCGGCCACTATATTTGTAGCATAGTCAAAAAAACTTGAGCAGAATTGTCTGGCATGACCTACCTGCTGTGAAACTATGTTGTTTAGGGTATTGTTGACCGCTAGTTTCAAGGAATGCTATGATCCTCTGTTTGAGTAGTGTCTCCATTAGTTTCCGTACTATAGATGTGAGGCTCACTGGTCTGTAATTACTAGCCTCTTCTCAACTGCCGGATTTGTGAAGTGAAACCACTATTGCCTTTTTCCAGTCTTCAGGTACCACACTGCTCTTTAAGGATTTTGTGAATAGAAGTGCCAGAGGGGCTGCTAATTCTTCCCACAGTTCCTTAAGGATCTGGGGTGCATCTTGTCTGCTCTCTTGGCTTTGTCTGCTTTTAGTTTATTTAGCACCTCCTGTACTTAAGCTTCTGTAAAGGGACTCATGTCTATCCCTGGTCCTGGGTTGTTGTGTTATTTCAGGGCTGGGCCATCCCCTGGGTCCTGTTTGATAAACACTGAGCAGAAGTATTTGTTAAGGATTTCAGCTTTCTCTGGGTCATGTTTGGTGCATTTCCCTTCTACAGTAGCAATCTTTTATAGTCCCCCTTTTGCCTTCCTACTTTCCCTAATGTACCTAAAAAATTATTTGTCTACTCTCTTTGCCCCTTCTGCTAACTTTTCCTCTGTCTGGTCTTTTACCTTTCTAATTTGTTTGTTAGACTCTTTCATTTTTTCCTTGTATGACTCCCAGTTTTTCTGTTTTGGTATCCTGGTATATGCTGTACGCCTTGTTTTTTTCTTTGACTATGGTAGTCACTTCCTTGTAAAACCATAGAGGATTTCTTTTCCTTTTTGCTTTGCTGACCCAACTGGCACATCGATCTGTGGCTGTCTTTATTGCTCTCTTGAGTCTCCTCCACATGATCTCCACCTCCTCAACCTCTATTTCCATTAACTGGCTACTTATGTTGCTCCTCAATTTTTGGAAGTCAGCCTTTCTGAAATCTAGCACCTTTATCTTTGAGTAGCTGGTATCCTGTGTTATGTTTACCTAAAAGCTTACCATGTAATGGCCGCTGTTGCCCATATAGCATCCCACTTCGATGTCCTTGATCCTTTCTGAGTCTGTGAGGACAAGATCAAGCATGGCATCTCCCCTTTGTTAGTTGCAGCCATAGAGAATGGATTCCCTCCATCCCACTAAGAGATCTGTCCTCGGTAGCATACCTGTAACAGAGCCTACAGTAAGACTAACAGGATACTGGGGTGTATTGGGAGGGGTTTTGACAGCATAAGAAAGGAGGTATTACTATGTCTCTATAGATCACTCGTGAGGCTGCACCGGCAGCACTGTGCCCTGTTCTGGAGTCCTCACCTGAGGAAAGATAAGGCCAGGCTGGAAACAGTGCAACATAGGGTGACCAAAATGACTGAGGGCCAGCATGGAAAACCTTACACAGATTGACTTAAGGCACTGAACATGTACTCACTGGAGGCAAGAGGGGAGAAACGATGCAGCCCTTCAAGTTCCTGAAAGGAATGAACAAGGTGAACTATGAGGAACTCTGCAGCAGAAACAGTGAATCAAGAACACCGCGGACATGAGTGGAAATTGGCAGGGGAGGTTCAGGAGCGACGTGAGAAAGTTTTTATTTTACATAGAGGGTGGTTGAACCATGGATTAGTCTTCCAGCTAATGTGGTTGGTGCCAAAGTCATTAATGGCTTCAGGCATGGCTGGGACAGAGTGAAGGGCTTAGTAATTATTCAGGATGGTAGCAGTAAAACAGAGAGATTGGGAGCAGATAGTGTGGGATAAAAATGTGTGTAGTCAAAAGGTCTCTGGGTCTGATAGGTTGTTATGGGTGGACTGGATAGACCAATGATCTTTTTCTGCTGTCATTGACTATGTTTCTATGTAACCTTAAAGGAGTCCTTGACAAACACAGCTATCCCTCCCCCTTTTGCTACCCCCCTTTTCTCTTTGAAACAGGGCATAGCCAGATACTGGGAGGTTCCAACTCTGGTTCTGCATTGCACAGGTTTCAAGTAATCAGGGTTGGACTGGGTACAGGGGGCCCACCTAGAAAGTGAATACTGGGGCCCACCTGGAAAATCAATAGGGGAGGGGGCCCAGGGTGACACACTCAAGTCTCATAGCAATTTTCCCCTTCAATATGACACACTAACTCTGTGTTTGCAAGTTATGTTTACTTGCAGTGACCAAAATACCCCATTTAATTAGAAAACAGCTGATAAATGCAATGATTTTCAGAGTTTAGAAGATGGCCAGGTACCTAACAGAGTGGGGCCACCTCAATATTTCCAGGAATTCTGGTAAGCCTTGTCCAGCTCCCATGATGGCCATAATACCCAGCCCATCAGCTGGCATCAAAGCCTGAAGCTCCTCCATCTTATTAGACAGGCTCCAGGCATTAGTGCAGAATATGTTATACCCACGTCTTGCTCTTTACTCCTTATGCCCTAATTTCCCCCTAGTTCTCCTATCCTTAAATGTGTGTGCGTGTTTGTGTGTGTGGTGCAAGCTAGCAATCCTCTACCCCTCACCTAGTTTAAATACTAAACAGGTCAGCAGTTGTTCTGTCATCATGGTTTGGGCAGCAAATGATCCAAAAGCAGCCAAATAGAAAGGCGGGTGAAGGTCATCCATCTGTTTGGTTTAATCTGTAATCCACAGCATGGTAGTAATGATAAAAAAATTCCAGCCTAGAGGATGTCTCTACAGGTGCAGTAAGAATGTGTCTGACCATCCACGTTAATAGTCGCCCCAGTTTCCTAAAACCAACAAAACAGAACAGCAGTCTAAAACAAAGGAAGTGACATCCATATATCTGTTTGAGAAAGGGTAGCTAACGAGGCGGCTTCTCAGGGAAGAAATTCAAACAGAACACTCTGGACACCAGTTTAAATCAAATGAAAATTGCTTCACTTTCAGTAACAGAACAAAAGAACAGATTGTATTCAGATTAACCTGACCTGTGAGCGTATGAGACTTTCTCGGGGTTATACATGGTTGAACTTTTGGTTACTAACCTGGACCCTGAGTCTTAAAGGGACACATTTGTGTGACTAAACCTTTGCATTCTGCCCCCTGGTGAATGTTCTGAATACTGGCACAGTGCAAAGTATGCTTCTGTTGTAGCCTACATGAATTAAGTTTTAAAGATTTCAGCCACCCTTATTATTTTTCAGCCACTCTTTGCACAAAAACACTTTTCAGTGAAAACACATTATTAGCTTGTCATTTTATCTGAGGTTGTATGTGCAGGATTATGAGACTCAGTGGCACCATAAATGTACATATAAAAGTTTAATAAGATTGGCTGCTGACATAGCTTCGGAAAACTAATACGGGCAAAGTAATTAAATAGTCTTGCCTGGATTGAACATTTTGGGCAGATGAGATATGATAACTATTTTGAGTTCCATATGGACGCTATTTTAAGAGACTTGTGGAACCTTGCTATAGGGTATATGCCTTTAAAATCACCATCCTGCTATGGACTCTAAAAGAACATACATTTTATATATTTACAATACTTTTATTATATCTTTCAATTAAGCTTGTTTTATATAGTATAAAGTTTTGTTTAGGTGATTGACATTTATATGTATGTGCATATGATTATATGTATAATTTGCATATTTCTGGGGGAGTACAGTGTAGAGCGACAAAGATGATCCAGGGATTAGAAGGATACTCCTATGAGGAGAGGCTGGGAGAGCTGAACATTTATTCCCTGGTGGAGAGGAGGGATAGGGGGACATGATCGAAACCTTTAAATACCTAAAGGGAATAAACAAGGCTAGTAGAGAAGAGATTTTCCAGATCAGAAGGGGGAGGGTAATGAGGGGGTGCCAGCTGAGATTGGAGAGGGGAAGATTCAGGATGGAAGTCAGGAGACAGTATTTCACAGAGAGGGTGGTGGATAAGTGGAATGCTCTGCCTGAGGAGGTACTAGGCTAGCCTGTAGCATGGTGGATGGCTTTAAGAGGGGATGGGACAGAGCAAGAGGGGGGATAATTATGAAGAGGGGAGGGGTCAGGGCAGCTGCAAGGTATGGGTCTAGCTGCACAGTCAAGAAAACTTGATAGACCATGAGGCCTGTATTTGCTGGCATTTTTGAATGTTCATGTGTTCGTATGTTCTGTCTTTTGCTGGGTGATGGTGCACTGTTCTTGTATTGTAATGGCTTACATTCAAACAAATAAACTGATCTTGAGGTGTGTTTCATTGCCCCATGTTGTATGGAGCAGGGTGACACTATGTAGGTGTGTTTCACAGCACCATGTTGCATGGAGCAGCATGTCACTGTGCAGGTGTGTTTCATAGCCCCATGTTGCATGGAGCAGGGTGACACTAGGTAGGTGTGTTTCACAGCACCATGTTGTATGGGCAGTGTGTCACTGTTCAGGTGTGTTTCACAGCCCCATGTTGGATGTAGCAGTGTGTCACTGTTCAGGTGTGTTTCATAGCCCTATGTTGCATGGAGCAGTGTGTCACTGTGCAGGTGTGTTTCATAGCCCCATGTTGCATGGAGCAGGGTGACACTAGGTAGGTGTGTTTCACAGCACCATGTTGTATGGGCAGTGTATCACTGTTCAGGTGTGTTTCACAGCCCCATGTTGGATGTAGCAGTGTGTCACTGTTCACATGTGTTTCATAGCCCCATGTTGCATGGAGCAGTGTGTGTCACTATGTAGGTGTGTTTCACGGTCCTATGTTGCATGGAGCAGTGCGTCAATGTGCAGGTGTGTTTCATAGCCCCATGTTGCATGGAGCAGTGTGTCACTGTTCAGGTGTGTTTCATAGCCCCATGTTACATTAAGCAGTGTGTCTCTGAGGAGGTGTGTTTCACAACCCTATGTTGCATGGAGCAGTGTGTCACTCTGCAGGTGTGGTTCCCAGCCTTATGTTGCATGGAGCAGTGTGTCAGTGTTCAGGTGTGTTTTATAGACCCATGTTGCATAGAGCAGTCTGTCACTGTTCAGGTGTGTTTCTTAGTCCCATGTTGCATGGAGCAGGGTGTCAACGTGCAGATGTGCTTCATAGCCCCATGTTGCATGGAGCAGTGTGTCACTGTGGTAGTGTGTCATAGTGCCATGCTACATGGAGCAGTGTGTCACTGTTCAGGTATGTTTCATAGCCCCATGTTACATTAAGCAGTGTGTCTCAGTGGAGGTGTGTTTCACAACCCTATGTTGCATGGAGCAGTGTGTCACTGTAGAGGTGTGTTTCACAGCCCTATGTTGCATGGAGCAGTATGTCAGTGTTCAGGTGTGTTTTATAGCCCCATGTTGCATGGAGCAGTGTGTCACTGTTCAGGTGTGGTTCACTGCCCTATGTTGCATGGAGCAGTGTATCACTCTGCTGGTGTGTTTCACAATCCTACATTGCATGAAGCACTGTGTCACTGTTCAGGTGTGTTTCCTAGCCGCACATTGCATGGAACACTGTGGCACTGTGCAAGTGTGTTTCATAGCCCCATGTTACATGGAGCAGTATGTCACTGTTCATGTGCGTTTCCTAGCCGCACATTGCATGGAACACTGGCACTGTGCAAGTGTGTTTCACAGCCCCATGTTGCATGGAGCAGTGTGTCACTGTAGAGGTGTGTTTCACAGCCCTATGTTGCATGGATCAGTGTGTCAGTGTTCTGGTGTGTTTTATAGCCCCATGTTGCATGGAGCAGTGTGTCACTGTTCAGGTGTGTTTCACAGCCCTATGTTGTATGGAGCAGTGTATCACTCTGCAGGTGTGTTTCAGAGTCCCATGTTACATGGAGCAGTGTGTCACTGTTCAGGTGTGTTTCATAATCCCATGTTGCATGGAGCACTGTGTCACTGCCGCGTGTGTTTCACAGCCCCATGTTGCATGGAGCAGTGTGTCACTGTTCAGGTGTATTTCCTAGCCACACATTGCATGGAACACTGTGTCACTGTGCAAGTGTGTTTCACAGCCCTGTGTTGCATGGAGCAGTGTGTCACTGCGCGCATGTGTTTCACAGCCCCATGTTGCATGGAGCACTGTGTCACTGTGTGGGTGTGTTTCATAGCCCCATGTTGCATGGATCAGTGTGTCACTGTACAGATGTGTTTCATAGCCCCATGTTGCATGGAGCAGTGTGTCACTGTCCAGGTGTGTTCTACTGTCCCACGTTGCATGGAGCAGTGTGTCACTGTGCAGATGTGTTACAAAACCCCATATTTTATGGAGCAATTTGTCACTGTACAGGTATGTTTCACAGCCCTCTGTACATGGAGCAATGTGTCACTGTGCAAGTATCGTTCCCAGCCCCTGTGTACATGAAGTACTGTGTCACTGTGCAGGTATGTTTCACAGTCCCAAGAGGCATGGGGAAATGCGTCACTGTGTTGGTGTGTTTCACAGCTGATTCCTGCATGGAGTGATGCATTTCTGTGCTGGTATGGTTTACAGTTCCAAAGTACAAGGCACTGCAAATTCAGAGAGAAGCTAGGATACTGGAACCACTTTGTATTGTGTTTTCAGAAAACTTGTATAGGTATTCACGGGTTAAATATCAGTTAGGCTGAGGTTGGCCAGGCGTAATGTTGACTGTTTATTGGCTATTTCTGTGCTTATTTAAATGCTTCTCATCCCAGCCCATAGAAATTTTAGTCATAGAGCAGTTATTCCAAGAAATAATTGATAGATAGAGAGATATAAAGAGATAGCTAGAGAGAGAGATTAAGCAGAACTTGGAACCAAGTGTTCAGGTGAACTGTTTAGACAGGTGTTCAACTTGCTGTGACTCTGTGATAGATCTGTGTATTAGGCAGCATAGTTCTTGTGAGCAGACGTAGATAAAGTGCAACGGTTATGCTGACTCTTGGTAGTGTCTTAGCCATTCTGGTGGTTTGTCTCTACCTACTGCAGTTTTGGAAAATTCGAGAGGCAGCAGGTAGACTACCCCCTGGACCCTTTCCACTGCCCTTTCTTGGCAACCTGTTGACATTGAATCTGAAGCATTTCCACACAGACCTCATTCAGGTAAAGCCACTTTTCATGTGATTGCATTCAGTAGTAGGGGGGCACGAGGGTGTCCTGCAACATATGTATGGGTTGGATACAACACAGATGGTTTTAACTGGCATCACTACTGCACTGTGTCAAGGCACTGAATCACTGAAATGGAGGAACTAGCCAGTCTGGGAATATGAGGAAGGGGTTGTGCAGTACAGTCATTGGGTGTGTTTATATTCAGCTTTCAGTTCCATTATGTATGCATGTACGTATGTATGTATGTATCTATGTGTGTGTATGTATGTATGTATGGGGGATGTATGTATGTATGTGTGTGTATGTATGTATGTATGCATGTATGTATGTATGTATGTGTGTGTCTGTATGTATGTATGCGGGATGTACTATATGTATGTATGTACGTATGTATGTATCTGTGTGTGTGTATGTATGTATGTGTGTATGTATATATGTATGAGGGATGTATGTATGTATGTATGTATGAGGAATGTATGTTTGTATGAGGGATGTATGTATGTATGTATGTATTTATTTATTTATTTGTTTATTTATTTTGTTTTTGTTGACCAGAAAAGGTGGGCTTGGCAACTCTACCTATTTTTAGCCTTGTCCTGAGAGGGGGGTGGGGAAGGGGAGAGATACAGATGCAGATTGACATACTAAATCAGGTTAGGCTGTTGGTGGTATTTTTAGTGACTGGTACTCAGGGGCTGATTTTCTGCCTGTCCAGTAGTGTAGACAGGCTTAAAAACAATCCATTTCTGGTACTCAGAGTCACTGCAGCAGTGAGGAGCAGAAAAGTATCAGGTGACTTCTGTCCCTTTGTGGAAGCCCGGCACTGCCTGCAGCATCCCCGTTTTCTTATTCGTGGGAAGGAGGCAGTGGAGGGAGGTAACTGTAGCTGTAAGCAGCAAGACATGACAGGGTGTTGGTAGTAGTGCCTTCTGACCCGGAAGGTGTGCTCAGGGCATTCCTACACCCTGGAGTGTCTTACTGAAGTTCTAAAATGTGTAACTAGGCAGTATTTAAAAAAAAGAAGAGATTTAAAAATAATGAATACAGAAGCTGTACAAAACATAGTCCCTGTACTATATGGGTGCTGCTAAGGACTGATAAGATTGTTCTGTGCTGTGAAGCTGTTATCTCACTCCCCACACACACACTCTTTTGTCCTCCCGATTGTTGGATTTATACAGCAGGATATTTGATGTTTACTAAATGCAGCAAGTACAGCATCTGCTAAAAAAGCCTCCTAGAAAGCTCTTACTGCTTTTTTAACGTATTTAATTTGTTGCTGGTTTGTATTTTGTATATTATGGGGAGGATAGCATGCAAGATACTTAGAAAAAGAAGGAAGAAGAAAACAGTCATTCAGAATTCAAAACAAGATAAAATGGAATTTGTATTTTTGTTGTTGTTGGAGTCTAGAAGCTGATACAATGAAATCAGTGAGAGAGAGAGACAGGCATCAGAATCTGAGCTCTCTGTTGGAGTGAGAGTGGGACTGGGGTTTTATCGAGTAGGAAAAAGTGGCGGTGTATTCCATAGCAAAATTGTACACTGGCACAGGGACATGCTTTAATGATGGGACGGGGGCATTTATAAGTGTCGATAGTAGTGACGTTAAGCATGGCTACTTGTCAATCAGAATGTAACCAATTTATTTTTTTAAATTAGAGGAACACTTGTTACTGCTATATACTTTGCATTGGTTGTGCTATGATTAAATAGGTTTTAGAGTACATTAACTGCTTTGCCCTACACTCATTAAAGAGCCTTTCATTGCCTGTCAGATTTCTGTATAAACTCTGTTCCTTATTATCTGGAAATTCAATGCTTTATGATTTGTTCGTTCTGTATTAATGCTGCATGTGTTCCTGTGCTGTATTGTGGAAAATGGAATATACAGATAAAAAGATTAACTGCAAGAAAAAAGTTAGAGGCACTCTGATCAGGGTAGAGGGAGGGTGCCAGCTGGGGGAGAGAGTGGAAGGGAAACTTTACAGCTTTTATTACAGCTGGAGAATCTCTGTCCATGTCTAGTTTGTATGTTTGCATATTCTTAAGCTTTGCATGTGCTTGTAAAGAGAGACTGGTTGATTACCTAGAAGCCTATGGGCTACAGGGCTACAGGCAGCATGGGTTATGGGGGGATAGGTTATGTCAAATGAATCTGATGGATTTCTTTGACTAGGTCACCCGAGAAAGACTGGGGGTGTCCAGTGGACATAGCCTATCAAGACTTCAGCAGGGCCTTTGACACTGTGCTGCACAGAAGGCTGATTAGAAAGATGACCAATTTAGGGGGTGGGGGTGGGGATGTGACCATTTTAACTTCTACTTGGCTACAGTGTGATATGTGGGATGGGAGGTGGGGGGGGTGGAGAGGGTATTTTATTTTCTTGTTACTTGACTTTGTATGTTTTAGTACCTGTGGACTGTACTAGATGTCAATACCTTGCTGGTTACTGTTGGGGAAAATTTTTTTCAATAAAGCTTATTCAACTGCAAAAAGAAAGCTGACCAATTTGGGTTTAACTATATACTGTTACTTATCTTTTGAATTACACATACAGAAATTAATTAGTAAGTTACATCAAAGATTAGGAATGTTGTATCGACTAGGGCAGTACTGGCACATAGTTTGTTGTTTTCAGCTATCGATTATGGGTTATTAATATATATTTTTTCTTCAGATAGGATGAAAACAAAGCTTACAAAAACTTATCATAATATCATTTGATTTGTCACTGGTCAGAATAAAAGAACTCTTCATTGTTTTCTTTATAATACTTTAGGGTGTCTGTCCTTTGTTGATAGATTTAAAACGCATGCTGCAGTATTTCTGCAAAAAATACATCTAGGATTTTTACCAGGTATTATTTGTAAGATGTTTCCAAAATTGCTTAATTCTGTTAGGACAAGGTCACAAGTTAGTTATAAATTTCAAATTCCTTTCTATAAAAGTGCAATGGCTCAAAATTCACTTCAATATTATGCAGTTAAATTATACAATGACTTGCTTTGTAATATTACAAAGTCTGTAACCATCTCACTATTTAACAGTGTTTTAGCAACATTTATATCTAATGAAGCAAAATGCCATTGTTTTAATTGATACATTTATTGTATGATTTTGTATGTTTTTTATATTATATATGGTGTTGTAATTATGTTGTGACTGGGCACCAGTGAAAATGGGCATTTTATGCTCACTGGTCATACAGGATAAAAATAAACAAACAAACAAACAAATTTGAGGTGGGAGCCAAAAATGTTAACTTAGGTTTGTAACTGGCTTATGGACAGTTCGCAGAGGATAGTGGTATACTGTTGGCTGGGGTGGTGGCAGTGCAGATGGTGGGAGTGATCTCATGGGGTGGTGGCAGTGCTGTTGGTGGGGGTGGTGGTGGTGGTACTGTTGGGGTTAGTGACAGTGCTGGTGGCAGTGCAATTGGTAGGGGTAGGGGCAGTGTTGCTGGCGAGGTGGTGGCAGTGGTACTGCTGGGGTTAGTGACCATGGTAGCAGTGCTGTTGGTGAGGTGGTGGCAGTGCTTCTGGGGAGGTGGGGGCAGTGGTGGTGTAGTAGTGGTGCTGATAAAGTGTGACAGTAGTGCTGGTGGCAGTGCAGTTGGTGGGGGTAGGGAAAGAGTTGCTGGGGAGGTGGTGGCAATGGTACTGTTGGGGTTAGTGACAGTGGTGCTGGTGGATGTTGTGTTGGTGGGCATGGCAGTGCTGCTGGTGGGAGTGGGGGACAGTGGGGGCGTAGCAGAGGTGCTGGTGGAATTAGTGTCAGTGGTGCTGGTGGCAGTGCTGTTGGTGGGCTGGTGCATATGGGTTGGTGGCAGTGCTGTTGGTGAGGTGGTGGCAGTACTGCTGGTGTGGTGGGGCAGTGGTGGTGTAGTAGTGGTGCTGGTAAAGTGTGACAGTAGTGCTGGTGGCAGTGCAGTTGGTGGGGGTAGAGGCAGTGTTGCTGGGGAAGTTGGTGGCTGTGGTACTGCTGGGGTTAGTGACTGTAGTGCTGATGGCAGAGCAGTTGGTGGGGGTGGCAGTGCTGTTGGTGGGGTGGGGCACTGGTGGTGTAGCAGTGGTGCTGGTGGCAGTGCTGTTGGGGGGGCTGGTGCTTATGGGGTGGTAGCAATGCTGTTGGTGAGGTGGTGGCAGTGCTGCCGGGGAGGTGGGGCAGTGGTGGTGTATTAGTGGTGCTGATAAAGTGTGACAGTAGTGCTAGAGGCAGTGCAGTTGGTGGGGATAAAGGCAGTGTTGCTGGTGAGGTGGTGACAGTGGTACTGTTGGGCTTAGTGACAGTGGTGCTGGTGGAAGTGCAGTTGGTAGGGTGGCAGTGCTGCTGGTGGGGGTGGGGCAGTGGT
This sequence comes from Neoceratodus forsteri, assembly GCA_016271365.2. Taxonomy (NCBI): domain Eukaryota; kingdom Metazoa; phylum Chordata; order Ceratodontiformes; family Ceratodontidae; genus Neoceratodus; species Neoceratodus forsteri. The sequence goes on from CM028137.1 coordinate 960,484,903, forward strand.
GGTGGTGTAGCAGAAGTGTTGATAGAGTTAGTGAGAGTGGTACTGGTGGCAGTGCTGTTCGTGGGGGTGGCAGTGCTGCTGGTGGGGGTGGGGCAGTGGTAGTGTAGCAATTTTTGGTGGTGGAGCTAGTGACAGTGGTGCTGATGGTAGCAGTGCTGTTGGTGAGGTGGTGGCTGTGGTACTGTTGGGGTTAGTGACAGTGGTGCTGGTGGCAGTGCAGTTGGAGGGAGATGTGCTCAAGGAGGTGGTGGCAGTGCTGCTGGGGAGTGGGAGCAGTGCTGATGGGGTGGTGTCGATGTAGCAGTGTGCTGGTCAAGTTAGTGACAGTACTGCTGGTGGCAGTGTTGTCTGTGGGAGTGGTAGCAGCAGTAGTATAGCAGTGGTGCTGCTGGAGTTAGTGACAGTAGTGCTGGTGGCAGTGTTGGTGGGGTGGTGGTAGTGGTGGTGTAGCAGTGGTGCTGCTGGAGTTAGTGACAGTAGTGCTGGTGGCAGTGTTGGGGTGGTGGCAGTGCTGCTGGTGAGGGTGGTGGCAGTGGTGGTGTAGAGGTGGTGCTGTTGGAGTTAATGACAGTAGCGTTGGTTGCAATGCTGCTGGTGAGGGTGGGACAGTGGTGTTGTAGAGGTGGTGCTGTTGGAGTTAATGACAGTAGCGTTGGTTGCAATGCTGTTGGCGGGGTGGGTGCAGTGCTGCTGGTGAGGGTGGGGCAGTGGTGGTGTAGAGGTGGTGCTGTTGGAGTTAATGACAGTAGCGTTGGTTGCAATGCTGTTGGCGGGGTGGTTGCAGTACTGCTGGTGAGGGTGGTGGCAGACAGACAATGTATTTATCCAAGACAGCTCAGCTGAGATGCAAGATCCCATTTCAAGTGTGTGCCTGCTTCTACCTATTTCTGCAGATGCATGGGCTGGAGTACTAGCAAGTTAAAGGACTTGCTCAAGGTCACATAGAAATTATTGGCTATAGCAGGATTTGAGCTTGCAATCTCCTGATTCCCTGCAGTACTCTACCCATTAGACTACCTTGCTTGTGGGGAGGAGGAAATAGACAGACAGAGGCCAGCAATATTTTCTTATCCCTACCCATATCCATCTACATCTAGGTGGACTGGTGTGATGGGGAAATTATATAACCTACTCAGCGGCACACAGTGAGTATTCTGCTCTGGTGAGGTTTGAACTTGCAATTGCCTGGTTCCCAACAGTGCTCTAACATTTGCACCACACTGCTTCCATCACCTGGGAGAGGAGGAGGGGGGGTGCAGGGAGGCTGGCGACTGCTGCCGGTGTTTTGTTTGTGTACTTTTTGTATTTATTTACCACGGATAGCTCAGCTGAGTTGCAACATCTCATTCCCAGTAGAAACCTATTTCTAACTGCAGTCCCAATTACAGTAGTTCCTGAACCAGAACTCTGGAGCACAGTCAGCGATCCCTTCCAGTTTCACACTGGCACACGGACCACAGATACTTTCCAATCACAATACAGAAATTAATCAGTGATTGCAAAATTAAAATTTCCCTTTATGAATGTGATCACATTAACACTATATTTCAGCAACGGTTCTCTGACTCCTCTATCAGCTGCTAGTCTGGCCAGCTGGCGATTTAACAAAGAAGATGAACTTCTGGTGCCGGCATTACCAAAAGTAAAAGCTGGCACTGTTCAATGGGTGTGGCTGCACCATTATTGCTTACCCAGCTAGCATAGGTAATGAGAAGGGGGATCTCTTATCTGGGTGCTGGGGGGGGGGTCTGAGAATGACATCCCGTCATACCTGTCAAATAAGGAGATGGGGTCAAAAAGGATCTGTAGTTCTCGAGGCACAAACTGGACAGCTAGGAAGGTTAAACATAAAATAATACTTATCTGATACTCGGGAAGTCGCTATTATGACAAACCTGTAAGGAGAGTAGTGAATGTGAAAACAGTTAATCAGAAAGTACAATGTGCATAATTTGCATAACAATCTTATATCAAAACAGACTATTCATCCAATGAAAGAAAAAAAAAAAAACAAGGTGCTGCGTCAGCATGTGGTCTGAAAACAAAACAAAATGGTAATATAAAAACTGGGAATGTTTGTTCCTGTAAGGAATTCCGGTTATAATTCGCCATGATAACCCATTGGTTATAATAATGAACACCGCTGGGTTTCCCTTGCAGTGCACATGCCCAAGCAGCAGCAGCTCTTCCCTTGCTACACGCCAGCTGCCAGTCCTTAGCGCCAGATCTGCCACTCGGCGGTAAGTTCATTTAAAAAAAATAAATTTAAAAAGAAAGTAAATGGGCACTTCAGGCGATAACATGAATCCTTTTTTTTTAATAAATACAAAAATATAAGGGACACCTTTCGCTTTGTCCGCTTTCCTTTCCGACCACATGGAATGTGTTGAAACCCCGACAGGACCTCACAAAGATGTTTTGTTTTTCATTTTATATAGTTAGTGTGGCGAAAAAATGATCCCCAGCAATTATATAAACTAAAACATGGGGTGATGTGTTTAACTCGAGATTTTACACACACCCCTCAGTATTGGATGCTTAAATAAACCCCTTAAGCTTCACTTTCAGGGTTTATGTAGCATCCAACACCTCAGGGTATATGTAAAATCTCATTAAAAACACCACCCCATGCATTATTGTATATACTGTATTAAATGCACCCTGAAAAAAAGAGTTAAAATCAACGTTTCAACCTTGGATCTTCTTCAGGAAATATCTAAAAGAGAAAAAAGCAAAGTACATTATACGCAGGAAACGGCTATACATCCAGACCCAGATATTCAAAAGATTTGCGCCATGCACAATAGGGTTGCACCAGCGCAAGTCTGAAAATGCGCCATTCTGCGATATTCAGGGGGAGGCAGTTGCGCCCCCACAAATCACGCTGAGCAACAGTGCAATGATAATGAATGTATGCGCAACTGAAGGGGGAGGAACCATGCATAAATGGCGCAGTGCGATATTCAACAACATGCGCCATGCGCAATAGGGGAGCCAGCGGAAGTTGCGCCATAGCAGAAATGAGCCAAAATAAAAAGGAGCAAGGGAGAGGTGCAAGAACAATAACGGGAAGCCTCAAGTTGTGGAACTATAGCCAGCCACACAGGCAACACACATACACTCAGGGCAGGACAGTGAAAGGGCACCTGGCACCCACAGGCTCAGGGGAAGGTGTGGGGAGCCACAGTGCAGAAGGGGGAAGTACTTGTCACACAGCAGTGAGGCCAGCACAGTCAGGTGTTCCCAGTGCAGGGGAAGTAGCAGCCAGGACAGCGGGGGGAACACAGAAACAGCTGCCGGGGTGAACACAAGCCAGGACATGGCCAGTGCCACCATCCAGATGGAGGCAGTAAAGAGGGGTGAGAAGGTGGGCAGCAGGGGCGCGGCTGTGGAAGGCCCATCGGTGGTATGCCTCAACAGGCAGTACCGAGACCACCAGTCAACTGGCAGTGATATGGAGATCGTGGGCCGGTACCACCTGAATTGGCAATTCTGTGGCAGCTCTGTGAGCTGTGCAGTGATATGATGCAGGCACCCACACAACGGAGCCATGCTCTGTCAGTGGAGACTAAAGTGACAGCTTGCTTGTGCTTGCTCACCATGGGTACCTTCCAGAGACCAACTGGGGATGCCACAGGCATAACCCAGTTGGCCGCGTCACGCCATCTCACCCAATTCCTCAGCGCACTGCTGCCACATGCTGCGGAGTACATCTGTTTCCCCAGCACACCAGCAGAGTGCACAGCAAACATACAGGAGTTCCACAGGGTAGCACGTATGCCTGGCATGCTAAGGGCAATAGACTTCACCCATGTGGCCATCCGCACACCACCTGGCCCCGAGGGGGCCGCATATATAAATCGGAAGGGCTATGCTAGCATCAACTGCCAGGTGGTGTGCAATGCCAGGGGGTGCATAATCAATGTCTGTGACACGCATCCTGGGGGAGCACTTGATGCCTTCATCTGGCACCAGTCGGCACTGTGCCACAGATTCGAGAGTGGGGATATCCCCACTGGCCACCTAGTGGGTGAGTATGCAAACCACACGGACAATCATAGGGCCTGGGGGGCATGGTCAGAGGTGACATAGGTAGTGGCCTACATGGCCCGGGGCAGGGCGATGCTGATCACCAAACTAATCTCCACCCTCTACACACAGGTGACAGTGGATACCTACTCCATCCCTGGCTGCTCACACCATACCGGTGACCCCACGACATCGCAACAAGCGCTACAGTGAGGCACATGCCACCACACGTAATGTCATCAAGTGGGTGTTCGGGATGCTGAAGGCACGTTTCCGTTGCCTGGACACCTCTGGCGGTGCCCTACAGTACAGCTCCTCAAAGGCCTGCGGGCTATTCCTGGCCTGTTGCATCCTGCAAAACATGGCCAACGAATGTGGGATAGCCATACAGGTTGAAGAGGGGGACATCGATGGGGATGATGAGGACGCCGGTGACAATGGTGATGAGCAGCCCCCCCTTGGGCGACGGGACCCCCGACTGCTCCGGGTGGCACAGCTGCAATGGGACACCATCATGGAGGAGCATTTCAGCCAACCCAGGTAAGTCATGGGGCCATGTGCAACCACCAGTGGCTAAGGTACAACCCACAAACACGCATGGACACACACCAGGGGTGCATGCCGTCAAGGGAACTGGCCGGGCATGGAACCACACACACACACCACCAGGGATGGGTGAGGCCTAACACGGCATGCAGACAGACACACACACACACACACACACACACAGTGCACCAGACATGCACAAAGGGTAGGAGGCACACCGACCCAGAACACCACCCCTAGCCACACACATGTCCACAGACCACCACGCCTACTGCCTGTCATTGTGTGTGTGTGTCCTGGTTAAACAATTGGAAAAAAAAATTACAGAACTACACAGTAAAGTGATCTAACCACCCCAGTGGATCCACTTTGACATCAATGATGTCAGTTCTCTGAGAGACGACGAGGGCCAGGTTGTGGCCGTCTTGATGGGCAGCAGGGGATACAGCCTCCATGAGGATCAGTTGTGCCGTCAACTGGAGATTGCAAGTGAAATTCAGTCAAAATAGCTTGACAATTGTCTTTTGAAATCATGAATTTTATTCAGTTTTCGTTATAAAAACACAGACAAAACACAGGAACAACTGAACCAATTAAGACACGTGTTACATCCTCAACCTGTCACTTTTCCTTAGACAGTTTTCCCAATGGTGGAAAGCTGCAGTGGTGACTGCCATTCACAAGAGCGGGGACAGGGCCTTACACACAAATTATTGCCTGATCTCCATTCTCTCACCCCTCTCCAAAGCCCTGGAGTGGATCATTTCAGACCAGCTCTCTGATTACCTGGCCAAGTACAGCCTCCAGTGTCCCAAGCAGCATGGCCTTTGAAAGGGTTACAGTACCACTTCTGCCCTTCTAGAATATACTGACTATATTCACAAAGCACTTGACTGGGGTCACTTAGTGGGATCAATATACATTGATCTCACTAAGGCTTTTGACATGGTCAACCACACTCTCCTTCTCGAGTCACTCCCGGCCCTTGAGATCTCCAGTGGTGCCACAACCTGGTGCAAAAGTTACCTGGATGGCAGATCTCAGCAGGTAAAGATCCATGACACCGTTTCCATTAGCCTTCCTGTACACTCGGGTGTCCTCCAAGGTTCCATACTGGGCCCCCTACTTTTTATACTCTTTCTTAATACCCTCCCCCAAGTCTGTACCAGTAATCTTCTCTATGCGGATGATGTGGTTTTATTTACTAGTCAGCCTGACCCACTCCCCCTTGTTAGTAGTCTCCAGCATAACTTCTCAGTGGTTGAGTCCTGGTTCATCCAGCATAAACTGATAATGAACTACAAAAAAACTAAGATTATGCTCTTTGCCAGTCCCTATAACAAGCAAAAATCAGCCCTTTTTCCATCTTTAATAATCAGAATGTCCCCATCGAGCAAGTTTCTACCTTTAAATATCTAGGTATTACACTTGACAGTGTCTTGTCTTTGGCCAGACATATCTGCCTTATTTTGAACATGATCAGCTCCAGAATTGGAATGTTCTACCGACACAAGCATAGCATGACTCCTGAGGCATTATGGTTAGCCGTCACCAGCTCAATACTCTCTATAGTGGACTATGAATTAGTTGTTTATGGCTCCGTCACTGACACCACACTTAAAAGAATAAGTACGGCACTCAGCAAATCATGTTTTCTGGTCTCAGGTGCTCACAGTCATACCCATACAAGTGACCTACACGCCCTGACCAACTGATTGCACCTTAAAGGGAGGATTTCATATCAGACCTGCCTATTTGTGAAAAAAAATCAGTCTAGGGCCTGCCATCCACCCAGAATCTTCTGATATGCATGCCTAACTCCTGTAGCACCAAGAGTGTGTCTAAGCACACCTACCTGGTACCTTTCTGCTGGATCACCTAAGCTCAACGTTCTTTCATGTTCCAAGCTCCTAGTGGCTTAAACAACCTCCCCAAGGGTATCCTCGATGAACCCAAGCTTGGTTCCTTCAAACACAAACAGCACCTTACTGCACTTAGCAACTGTGACTGTCCCAACTAGCGTTTTACCTTAGCAGAACATTGCCACCTCATTCTCTATTTTACACTAGCACCCTACTACTCCCTCCCTCTATTAGCTCCCATTCTCTTCGCTGGTCACTCCCTCCCTACTCCCCCATCCTCACCCCCTGACAGTTCTCAGATTTTCTACACTCTCCCTTGACCCTTCTTTCTGTCACCGCCATGTCCTTTGTGCTCCCTCCCACTCTCCCCCCAATAGCACTCCACTCCCCTCCCTTCAACCCTCGGCCTGACAAAGTCTCCATGCTGACTGCTCTGCTTTTGCCCATTTCTCCTTCCCTCCACTCTATTACTTGACAAAGCCAATAGTCTGACTGCTCAAATGTTGCTGTGTCACACTACTGGTGCACCAACCTGTAATTCATATTGTAAACTTGTATTTTCTACCTGTAATCCCCTTTCCTGTTTCCCTCAGCATGTTCATGCTGTTACCTTTCCTCATTATTTATCAGTTTGCACTGGGATTGGAGCCCCATGCTCTGTTGACAATGTCTCATCACTGATGGCTCAAGTGTCACCTAATGTTCTCATTGTCTGTGCCCTCTAGTATAATCTGCACCCACTATATCCACACATGTACACAATGCCAACTCTTACCCAAATGTGTAAACATTCATTTACCACATAATTCTGGCTTGTGATTCAATATCCCATTGTCTGTATTTTAACCTATTGTATGCTCAGATGTGGAACCCTTGTAAATGAGTCTCTGACTTAAAGGTATTTGTAATTCTGAGAAATAAATAATTAAAACAAAACTGTAAACAATGTAATACAGAGAGTATGTTAATTAAAAATAGAAATGACTACAAAGATTAACTCATCCCCCCACCCCAGAGCAGCAAAGTAAAGATATCTGAATATCAAATTCATATTCAAAGTTACTAGAGTAATTAAAATATTTAAAGTAATTAGTGTGCAGTAATACATGGAAAAGCTTTCCCCAGTTCTGGCCTAACCACCCTTCTGTACCGGGTGGTGTTCCTTCGGGTAACACTCCCATTTAGTGCAGCAGAGACAGCCCAGTGTGGGTCAGTTCCCTCCTCATTGGCTCAATGCTTCCCTGGCCAGAATATCCAGGAGTGCCACTCCTTTTTGGTTGCTCAGAAATTTTAAAAAAAGTATCCACCTGACCTTATGTCGTTCTGTCTGCATGCAGAGATGGGCCATCAGTTTCTCCATATCTTTGGCCTGTTGGCAGCGGGCAAGCCTCTGCCCCACCCAGGGTGCTTATTTGAAAGCCATTGTTTGGTGATGGCCTTCTGAGCAGCTGCACCCAGTATGTTAAACAAATATTTTATTCCTGCACTGTGCACCCCTGGAGGGAATTCTCCTAATAGTAGCACCTGGCGTTGATCTGGGACTTGAATTTTCAGTATATTACCAATGTGGCCACATACCTTCTCCCAGAATCTTTAAAGCTCTGGACATCCCCAGAAAACGTGGTTGTGAGTGCCTAATTGGCCACATCCTCTCCAACATCTATTGGAGAGAAATCTCCCATAGTGCTTTGTTATACAAAGCGTTCTCAAAAATCTAGTAAGGACTTGCCATCTGAACTCCCTCCATAAAGATGAGGCAGTGGTCTTATGTGCCTGTTCCCAAATTTGGTCCTACTTTTTTAAAGGCAGTATCGTTCCTGCCTCATCTTTCCATTTCTGTTGTATTACCCTTCTACATACCTCTCAACTGTCCCTAATTTTCAGGGTTGTCCCTGATTTTGCCTCAAAATTTTCCTCTGTCCCTCATAAAATGTGTGTTTTTGTGACAGAAGAGTGGGGATTAAAATAACAAAATAATGTCAAACATTAAAGATTCAGACATGTTTTTCTTCAGAAAATGCATCTTAAAACAAATCCTCTTATTCTATCAGCATTCTGAATGAATTGTATCAATTCTTAAGATGTGTCCCTGATTTTGGGTCTTTGTCCCTGATTTTCTTAAGCCTTGTCCCTGATTCAGGAGACAAGAGGTTGAGAGGTATGCCCTTCTATGATCCGAGTAGTCGCCTCTGCACAATTTATACAGCTGTGAAATCAGGAGGATCTTCTGCCCTGTTCCCTCCAGTAACCCTGAAAGAAATGTTATCAGGGTATCACATCTATATAGTGAGTATTTTATAGCGAGAACATAACATCGAACCAATATCAGTGCAGCACATTACAGTGACCGGCACATATTAGCAAATGGCACATAAAGACGAGCAGCACATCACAGCGAACATAGAGCGAGCTGAACATGCTGCTACCCCTATTATCAATGAGTGGTGTGGTGTTGTAATTCTAAAGATAGGGAGGTAGTGGGGTGTGGTGGGTGAAGCCCCCTTTTAAAAACAAACCACAACACCTGGCGATGGGGAATAAAAGGGGGCGTGCAATGTTGTGCTCTACTTACCTGTTTCATTTGCTGACAGGTTGGTGGTCAAGTTCTTTCGTAGCCAGAAGGGAATGCCTCTAGCTCTTTATGGAGGATTCGTCTACAGACAGGATAAGGAGGTGGGAGAGAAAGTCTATTGGTGGTGTGCTGATTATCATGGGTACCGCTGTTTGGCCAAGATAAATGCAGTTGCAGATAATGTGGAGCTGTTCCGGTCACCAGAGTCCAAAATTTGCACATCACTACTGGAATTGTTATCAAAGTGCACAAAGTGGCCAAACCAGAACAAATAATGCTGTCGAGAGGTGGCATAGAGGCTTCAGTACCTGGCTGGGTTCTTGCCACCCCTCTATCCTGGGCTTCTTTGAGTATGTGCAGGAGTAGCAGAGATCGGCTGAGATTCACATGGAGCAAATTTTGTCAGCATCTGAGATACTCACTGTCTGCCAGTAGTATCGTGATCTGAGAGAGCATTTACAGCAAATCGTGAGTGAATATGATGTCTGCAGTCAGTGTGATTATCTTAGAGGCCTTGCATATAATTTTCAGTTGCAGGTCTGAGCTTAAAAATATATTTTTTTATGTTGAGCTATAATTGGTATTCGCTCAAATTGCGGTCGCTATTTTTGATTCGCTATTTTGATGTTCGCTATTATTGACTTGCTATATTGACATGAAACCTTTATCAGTGGGTGCTGGCTGGGTTTCCCAAATATCTTCCACCTGCTGCCAGAAGTCAAATAATGTCTAATCTGCAGGTAGCAACAAAAATCTTTATGGGGTAGGCTTCCAGGTAGGGTAGTGTTCCAGGAGTCACGTGCCTCCCCTGTAATTTACTAAGTACCCGATCTTCCATTTACAGCCTATACAACTTTGCCTCCTGGGGCACTCATATCTCTCAACTGCTTCTTGAGGAGTGTGACTATATCCTTATACTCTGCCTTTGCCTGAATTAACTACCTTTCACCCATAGTCTCTGAAACTAATGCCAACACTCCTAGCAGCAACCACTGCCATACCCCAACCCCCACCAACTATAATACCTCATTAAGCTGTAGCCCACGATGCCTCTCAAGGCCTCCTGGATCCTACAAGGCACCATTCTACTCTTTATTATCTGCCTCTGGGGCATCACAGTAGTGAGTGCAACCAAAATAACCATCACTACCACACAAAGCTGGTGCTAAATGTATATGGTACCAGGACCACAAACTACCTAGAGGAAATGCACAATATACAACATGGTCCCTGCATGATCTTGCATCTGCCCCCTCAAACTAATGACCCTCCCCCCCCTTGGTCCCATACCTAGCAGACTTTGTGATTCAATATGGAACTATGAAAGGAAGTCCTCCCAGCAAGAGAACTCGGTCACATATTAACAAACTTCCACTGGACCACCTCTCCCATCTACTTCTACTCCTACTCCTACTTCTACTGTCAAGCAATGTACACCCATACCCAGGCCCCCCATCTGCCCCGAGTACACAGCTGCAAAGACAAGCTGGGCTGATGCTGGCCAATAAACATCTGTAGAATCCTCCCTAAGATGGACAACCTGAAGGTGTTCAGTACTGGGTCCAGTCCTTTTAAATGTCTTTATAAGTGACATTGCAGAGGGACTGGAAGGAAAAGTATGCCTCTTTGCAGATGACACAAAGATCTGCAACAGGGTTGATACACAAGGGGGTGTGGAGAGGATGAGAAGGGACTTGGTAAGGTTGGAGGAATGGTCAGAAGTATGATAGCTTGGATGCAATGCAAAGAAGTGCACAATAATGCACCTGGGAAACAAAAACCCAGGGGAAGAGTACAAAATTGCGAGGGCGGTAGTAACAAAACCAAAAATGGAAAGAGACCTAGGGGTAATCATATCAGATTACCTTAAGGTTGGCAAGTAATGTGGGAAGGCAGTAGGGAGGGCTGGGCGGACACTGGGATGTATAGGGAGAGGCATCACCAGCAGAAAACAAGAAGCTGTTATCCCTCTGTACAGACAGTTGGTGAGACCCCATCTGGAGTACTGCGTCCAGTTCTGGGGACCCCATCTCTGCAAGGACATAAACAGGATGGAGGAAATCCAGAGGAGGGCAACTAAAATGGTGCAGGGTCTGCAAGAGAAGCCATACGAGGAGAGACTAAAGAAGATTAATATGTATACCCTTGAAGAAAGGGGGGAGAGGAGGGACATGATAGAAACTTTTAAGTACCTCAGTGGAATCAACAAAGTCCAAGAGGGTAGCATCTTTTAGAAAAAGAGATATGCAAGAACAAGAGGACACAATTTAAAGATAGAGGGGGGACGGCTCAAGGGCAATGTGAGGAAGTATTTTTTCACAGAGAGGGTGGTGGACGCATGGACCCGCCTTCCTGAGGAGATTGTGGGGTCTAAAACTGTGGGAGAATTCAAGAATGCATGGGACAGACATAAGGCAATTCATGTGTAGGGGAAGGAAGAAATAGGCTGTTGGTTAACTAGGATCTGCGGCTTATCCAGTAGGTAGGGGAAATGGGCAGACTAGGTGGGCCAAGCGGTCCTTATCTGCCGTCAAAGTCTATGTTTCAATGTTTCTGTTTCTATGTGTGGGTTTCTCGGCACAACCCTGATGTGCTATTGTTGTGGAATCCTGGCTGTCCCCAAAGATACAGGATACAGCCATCGCATTACCTGGTTATACCCACTTTTGACAGGACCGCCTGTCAAAAAGAGGTGGGGGTTGTGTAACTTACATCAAAGACCACCTGCAGGGACATGGCCTGCTGCCCTCCAGCAGGAGAGACAACATGCAAGCACTGTCCCTCAAACTGATCCTTGGGGCACACAGTAGGGTGCACACAATAATCTCGGTCTACATCCCACCTAAAGTGATCACTGTTGGCAGCAGTGACCTCATGGACTATATCAGTACTTCAGCCTTAACACAGAAATTATACTGCTAGGTGACCTCAACATCAGCTGGCTCTCCCCAGCATCTGCCATCCACATCTCCCAAATGGTGGAATCTCCAGTCAGAACCAACCACAAAACTAGTACCAGCACCTTATTGGATCGAGTACTCACGAACCGTCCTGCACATATCAGTAACGTTTCTGTTCTGCCGGACTCTCTGAGTGGCCACTCTCCAGTCACATGTACCTAGAATAACCACTACTGCAACCCCCCTGTCAGAAATATCACTAACCATGTCCTCCTAAAAGGACAACTTCAACAGCTAGAAGCAGACCTCAAGTACCAAGACTGGACCAACCTGTATGACACTCAGGACATGGACACAGCCTGAGACCTCCTCATTAAAAAATTTATGCAGTCTCTGATGAGCACGCACCCATAAAAACAAGATCAGTCAAAAAACTCCATAATCCATGGATTACCTCTGACCTTCTTGAGCAGCTCTCTACTGGGGATCATCTATGGCAAGTGGTGAGAGCTCATGGCACAGCTGCAAACATACAACGATACGAAAAAGCTTGAAATGCCTGCACAAAAGCTATCCATCTGGCAAAAAGTTCTTATTACGAAGAAACCCTCACTGGTTCCTGGAACTCCAGCAAGTCCTTTTGGGACAACCTTAGTGACATCACTGGAAAGGATTCCAAAACTGCCCCAATTATGCTCACCATTGATGGAGTGCCATCCTTAGATCCCCTTCTCCTTGCAAACTCCCTCAATAATGCCTTCTCGGACCTGAGCACTGTGCTCCCTGCTAACTTCTTCAATCCCACCAACACAAAACACTCACAAGGGTAACCAACCCTTCACCACAACCAGATGCATTTTTACTTTAAGAAAGTCACTGAAACAGAAGCCAGAAAATATCTGGAAAAGGTGCTTTGGAAAGGAAGACGCAGTGGGGACTCCCTAGACCTTAAATTTGTAAGCCTAGCACTGGAGGAAATCCTAAGTCCGCTGACTCACATTATCAACCTTTCCCTCTGTCACTCCCAATTCCCCCAATGTTGGAAATCTGCTACTGTTACACCGGTGCACAAAAGTGGGGACAGGACACTGCAAAAGAACCACCGGCCGATATCAATACTCCCCCCAATCTCCAAAGCCTTAGAGAGGATTGTGGCCGATCAGCTTGTGGAATATCTTAACCAGCACCAACTATTGTGTCCTGAACAACATGGATTCAGGAGTGGGAACAGTACCCTCACAGCCTTGTTTGAATTCATAGGCTATATCCACCATGCATTAGACCGAGGCCACCTGGTTGGGCAGCCTTCATTGATCTATCAAAGCATTTGATACGGTGCACTATGGGCTCCTCTTAAACCAGCCATCTGATATTGGTCTCTCACCTGACACCTGGGACTGGTTCAATAGCTACCTGAGCAACCGCCATTAATGCGTAAGGATTGATGAAGTCCTCTCCGACAGCAGACCCGTTAGAGCTCGTGTCCCGCAGGGATCCATATTAGGACCGCTGCTGTTCAGCCTATTCTTAAATAATCTCCTGGCATTCTGCCAGTGTCAAATGCTCCTTTTTGCAGACGACGTGGTCCTGTTTACCAGCAACCGAGAACCTGAACTTCTAGAGGCTGAGCTACTAAAAGGCTTCACATCTGTGGAACAGTGGTTTAAGGAACATAGACTGGTCCTGAATTACAAAAAACTAAGACTATGATGTTCTCTACCCCCCAAAGCAAACTCAAAACCTCCCCCTTTGCAATCTCAAATGACTGGGGTTCCAATCTTGAGCTAGTTCGGCATTTTAAGTACCGGGCATCACAACTGATTCCACCTTATCGTATGCCCAGCACATTGACAATACCATGAAGGCCATCGATACAAGAAAGAATTGGGATCTTGTACTGACACAGACACTGTCTAACGCATGAAACCCTGAACATGACCAATTATAGCTCTATTGTATCTCTTATTGACTATGGGCTAGCGGTCTATAGATCTGCAACAGATACAGCCCTCCACCTCATCTCCATTGCCCTAAATAAAGCATGTTGTCTCCTCACAGGTGCTGCCAGACTCACACACACCTGTGATCTCTATGCCATGGCAGGTTGGCTGCAGCTTAATGGAAGAGATATCGGACCTGCCTCATCACCAAAAAAAGTCTCCCTTAACCTTCTGCCACCCAGGGTACAGAGCCTTCTAATCGTACCTCAGGGCTCAAAACAGACCAGAAGTGCCGCCTCTCAAGTATTCTGTGTACCAAGGTGTCACACTACACTGGCTCAATGGGGCTTCGCCTATCGTACCCCTTTCTGGACAAATGCGCTACCTCAAGGCTTCTCTGACATTGCAGCGATTGGTGCTTTCAAGCATAAGTTTCAACACCAACTTGCCATGAATACCTATGCCTGTCCTCGCTAGCTCCCATCAATGACTTTATCTACAACTTCTGAAGTCAGTAATTACAACTGATGAAGGCAGTAATCCCCACTAGCACTTATTTACCCCATTGATTGTTACTCCGGAGTAGCACTGACTCAGGATGTATCCTGGACTCCCTGCCCTTCCTCTATGGCACTACCACATCTCACCCCCAATCTACTACCCCACCCTCTTACCTCCCCACCTTTCCCCTCCTGCTATCCTAACTCTAGCACTCTCTGATCTTTTCTGCCCCTGTACTCATTCCAATTGCTGTTGTATCCCCAGGATGCAGGCATATATTGTACAGTGCCTTAGTAGTGTCTACCCTTGTATAATAAGTGTAATGTGTACCTCCACTTTATATGTATATGTACTTCTGTCCTTGTATTTTGTACCAGTTTGTAAATCAACTGACTGGAACCAATTAACGAGCATCTGCTCAATGGTGTTATCCAAGAATTCAATCGATCAATAAATAAATAAAGCAATAAATCAAAATTCATCTTGGAGTTGGCTATAACTTTTTAGAGTGTCCCCCTATAAATAGCTGGGCCATCCTAACCAAGCCTTGTCTGTCCCAATGAATGAATGCTGGATTGTCTGTCCCTGGAGGGATGGCTCTACATGATCTGATCATCATGAGCCTAAGTACCTTGTTTTCTAGCTTCAGGTTATGTATAACCTCCCTCCAGGTGAGTATTAAAGTTTTAAGCCAAGGGGTGGGTAAGGCCCCCACTAATCTAGAGTCCCACTTGTTAAAAACAATAGTCATTAATGCAGTTGTGTCCATAAGATCTTTCTCCCTCTGCACCCAACTCAGTGATCAGCCACCTCTGTTGTGAGCTGCCAAAAACTGTAATTGTGCCACCCTGTAGTACATCCTTAAGTCTGGAATTCCTAACCCACCCTTCCCCTTGATGAGGTAAAGGACTGACCATTTCAGTCTTGGTCTCTCTCCCCCCCTCCCCACAAACTTTTTTATGATTGTATGGATAGTAGTCCAAAATACCTTGAGAAGGCGTATGGGCAGAGTGCCAAATAAAAAGAGCAGGCGGGAGAGTATATTCATAGGGACAGATTCTGAATAGCCCATTTAAGTGAGAGGTAAAGCTACCCACCTACTGTAGTTCTGGTGGATAGTTTCTATTTGTTGTACATGGTTTGTATGATATAATTTGCTAAGGTCAGCAATGATCTGTACTCCCCAATATTTAAAGCCCTTAGTTTGTCAGTGTCCTAGTTTCGAGGGCCACTGGAGCTCCTATAAACAGGATTTTGGATCTAGCATAATTGATTTTAAAACCAATCCACTAGGAATGATAAAGTTTTGGGAAGTGTTGTGGCAGGGTCTTGTAAATGAAGAGTGTCATCTGTGCAAAAGGATATATAAAAATATAGTATGTGATTGTCTCACATAAGACAGCCTGTGCTCCATAGGTGCCCCCCACCCAGGTTTCAGTGAAGCTACATATATTACACTGACAGGAGATCTCTGTAACATAATTAACTTCCTTGAGAAATTGCATTTTATGGCCGTTTTATGATCTGTTGCTGCTCTGAAGCTGGGAAACTAAAATATACATTTTATGACTTCAGAAACAGGACATCATTAAGCTGATTCCTGCCAGCTATCGTGCACCTAGGTGACAGAATTGCAAGGTTGTAAACTTAAAAGCAACCGGTGGATCAAAAGACTCATAATTTGGGAAATGAGTTTTTGCTGATGTCACCTTATTTAATATACCTCCTGATAGGACATCCTGTTTGTATTTTTTTTTATATTCTAAAAGGAGGAGCTAGATGACTCACAGAAGGGGTGTGGAGAGACACAGTTTAAACTATACTGTGTCTGAACTGTTTAGATATATTCCATCTTGGGACTGTAGAGACATACAGCTCTGATAAGCACTTAAAGAGGTAATACATTAGATAGAAAAAGTCTAAATGTATTGTGGTAGGAGTTTTTGTTTTGTACTTTGCCTTTGTTCTTTTAAGTGATTGTATGTTCTTTGATATATTGTTCTGTGTTTCCATTTTTCATATTTTTATCATCTTGTAGTAAAGTATTTTTTTTTTTCAAAAGACTGCCTGGGGTGTCTACCAGTTCTTTTTGCATGTAACGTATAGAGGGTTAAGTCTGACAAAAATTGCTCAAAGGCTTGATGGTGTTACTAAACTGGGAAAAGGTAAGAATATACCTAAGGTCTTTTATAGAGTTTGAAGGGTTCATTTTGGAAGCCTGGCTTGGTGCCTCTGGTGAAAGATTGTACCACAATCCCCGAAGAGGGTACGTACCTGAGCCTACACACTGGGTATGCTAGCATAAGGTTCACAGTTTGAATCCCCCCAGAACTTGAGACTAAAGGCGATTTGGACCCAAAAGCATACAGGAGGGTTACCCTGTCTGTTACCTGTTCACATTACTGCACTCGGAGGTTGGCAGTGTGGGAGCAGAGGGCCTGACCTGTTGAGTGCAGTTGTGACAAGTATCATTTGTGAAAAGGCTTAGCTTACCCTGAATCCCTACCCTTATGTTACAGATTAAGAGGCTGAAGAGGACCAACATTATGACCAATCCCTGTGGCACCCTGCTAGTGACCCCGTAAAACTCCCTATTAATCACCATCTTTTGAGTCCTGTTGTAAAACCAGTTTCCACCCACCTGATAATTTTGTCGCCTACTCTAAAGTCCTGCACCTTCTTCACTAGTCATGCATGCAGGATGGAACTGATGTCTTTACTGAAGTCAAGGGACAGCATGTAAGAAGAAAAAAAAACAGGTTTCTGCATCAGTATGTGGGCTGAAAACAAAACAAAAAGGTGACATTAGCTGAAAAGAGAAAATAGAATCGATGTTTCGACCATAGTTCTTCAGGAATGATCTAAATGAGGAAAAAGCAAAGTTAGTGGAGAGATAAAGGGAAGTAAGGGATATGACACAGTACATGTGAGAAGATGGAGGGTGGATCTAGGAGAACAAGTGAAAATAAGCAAGGTAAGAAGAGAAGCTGGAAGACAAAAAGGTGATAATGGGATAATGCCTCCACTCTGCATCTCCCACCCATTATTACCTTTTTGTTTTCCACAATCTATTCTATTCTTATGTTACGTATTATCACTTTTTTTCCTAGATCCACCCGTCTACTTTTCCTCACATATGCTGTGCATATCCCTAATTTCCCCTTATTTTTGCACTAACTTTGCTTTTTCTCATTTAGATCATTCCTGAAGAACACTTATGGTTGAAATGTCGATTATAACTCTATTTTCTATTTTCAGCATGTATTTAAAGGTATAGGGCTAGATTTACAAAGCCCCTGTCAGTTCTCTGGCTGGGGGGAAAATTGGCACAAGTGGGTCTTCACTTGCAGAGCAGTAGTTTTTCCTGCAGCCATGGTATATTCAAAGGAGGAGTTGGTTTCCGACTGGCTCCCCTATTTTCGGTAACTTGTGAACAATTTTTTGGCACAGCTGTGGGAAAAGGTATGCCTGGTGGGGCCTGGAGTAACATCCCCTGTGACTGCCCTGGCTGAAAATATGGAACTCCGCAGATGCAGAGATTTCAGGCCACAGCGGCCATTGAGGAGCGGGACTTAGTTCCAAGGCAGGCTGAAAATCTAGCCCATAGGGTGTCCTCTACCTGTCCCTTGTGCACTTCCTTGGCCATCCAATCAAAGAAATCAATCAGGTGTTTCTGGCACAATCTCCCCCTTCTGTTAACCCCATGTTGACCATTGTCCTGCTGTCCATTCACCTCTAATAACCTTACTATCCTTTCCCCTATTATGGGCACTAGCAATTTACCTGCAATAGATGTTAGACTGACAGGACTGTAGTTCCTGGACCATCTCTGCTCCTGCCTTTGTGTGGCAGAAACTACATTTGTCCCTGGGTATTATTTCTGTCTACAGTGACCTTCTGAATAGCTCAGTTAGCAATTCAGCAACAACCTGCCACTTCTCCTTTAGCACACAAAGATGTAGCCCGTCCAGGCCCATGCACTTGTCCCCTTTAAGCGTGCTTAGGGCCTCCAATACTCTTGGAATTAGAATGGAATCCTCCGTAACCCCTCCCCAGTACACTGATGACACTAAGTCAAAGTTCAGGAGTTGGATTTATAGGGATTTATTTTTGAGTGCATCACCCAGGAGACACCTTAATAAAGCTGAGTTTAAAAAAACAGTTTTTCATAGTTATTCAGATTTTGAGGGACCCTGTACACTGATGTAAGAATCTCACACCTCTTTAACCCTTTCAGCAATGACTGCACCACAAATTGGCCAAATGTGTGCAGCAGAACTACAAAAACTGCAAATTTGTGGGCAAATTAGGCAATTTGCAGAGTTGTGCTACACAAATTTGTTCAATTTGCTGGTGGAAAATACACAAATTGCAGTCGTCAGATTACATGAAATCCTTCCCCTCTACCCACTATGGTGTAATCCCTCTGCCTCCTGCCTCCCAAATACTCTTAAATCTCATAATCCCTCTCCCACCCCCCCTGCTAGCACCCTCCTCCCCATCTTCCCCTTTTGCCCTTGCAAATCTATGTAAATGTCAAGCCCTCTGAGTCAAGAAAGTTATTTACACTGTATACCCTTCCCCCAGCCATGTGCCAAATACACTTCTCCACTTCCCCCCTCCTGACTACACCTCATTGTACAAAAGGATTCCAAACATAGCCCCCCACTGGTCCCCATCACCCCTCCCCCTACCAGCACCCAGAATAAATCTACTACTGTGACCCTGAATAAAGAAACCTGTCCCTTGGTGTAGAGAGTCTGCTCTGTTCGGTGTCCTCGGTAACTGATGGTGCTGATGCATGAATGAATTGTGAGTGATGATGTCTGCGCTCCTGATGTAACCTGATTGGCTGCAAATTCAGCCAATCAGGTTTTACTAGGAGCCAAGATGTTACCATTCATTTGCACTTTTACCAAGCTGAACACTGAGCAGAGCAGTGGGAAACCGTTTTCTTTATTGCAGGGTCACAGTAGCAGACTTTTTCTGGGTGCTGGTGGGGCGAGGAGGGTGGTGGGGACCAGTGAGATGTATTTCTTGTACAATAGGGTGTGGTCAGGTGGGAGAGGTGGGGGAGGCAAGGGAGTGTTCTTGGCAAACAGCTGGGGGAAGGATGTGTACTGTAAATAACTTTCTGAACTCAGAGGACTTGACTTTTACATAAATTTGCCAGGGCAGACGGGGAGGGAGGAGGGTGCTAGCGGGAGGATGAAAGGAGAGGTAATAAGATTTCAAAGTGTTTGGGAGGTGGAATAGTGTGGAATTATACCAGAGTGGGTGGGGAAGGAATTTAAATTAAATTTTAAAGTTTATTTTTTTAAACATAAAAATTCACTAGTAAAGTTGATGCACTCACTAGGAAATTCACGAAGCTTCATGGATTGCGAATTTCCTAAATTTGCATCAGCTTGCCCAATGAATTAAAATTTTGAAACATCTCTAATTGTGTTGAAAGCTCCACATGGTTTTTATCCTGTGAGGGTTTTTGACTAAGGCCACCAAACTCTGTGCATTTTGGACTTGAAGCTGAAACCCAACAGTGAAAATCAGGTACTTTACATATTTACTCAATTGTCCTGCCTTTAATGTTGTATTTCTCCTGTATCTGTTCCATCACACAGACCTCATTCAGCTTGCAAAACAATATGGAAACACATACACTGTGTGGATGGGGTCGACTCCAATAGTTGTACTGAATGGCTTTGCGGCTGTGAAGGATGCTCTGATTTCACACTCAGAAGAATTTTCCGGCAGACCTGAATTTCCCAGTTTCACAGACTTCTCACGTCAGAAAGGTAAAAAGGCAATTGAATTGAAAGCAGGTGGGTTCAGCCACCAGCCACTAAAATACAGTAGGCATCAGTAGAACAGAGATGTACTGAATTTTATAAAAGGTTAAATGTCAACCATGCCGTCCTCCAATGATGAAGGTATTTACAGGAACACAGGAGTATTTACCCCCTGACAGATCATCGGTTGTACAGTTGGGTGTGGGGAATGGGCATTCCATAAGGGTAAAACAGAGGCAATAATAATAGTAATAATAAAGGGTTCTATGCATGAAGCCTATGTACTGTACATACGCAGTGAATAGGCTTCCCTAAATCCAAACACCTCTCATTGAAGTCCCACAGATCCCAGCGGCATTCACAGAAAGGTCATGGGTCCCTTTTGCACCTAATCCCCTCTCTATCCACAGAGTTGCATGTGGACTGACTGGGGGAGTGTCTGGGGTGTATGGCTACACTCCACACCACGCACTATGGCATGGAGTGCTGGTGAAGAGGGGCACAGGCTACATGGGCAGGGATCCTGTTGTAGCTGTTATGCCCCTCCAAGCAATGGTGGCTGGCTACTGAGGGTCTAGCTGCAGCACTGCCATGCTGACTCACCCATTCGGATTTGCAGGGAGGACTGGGAATAGCCTTCAGGGCACACACCTGCTCAATTACCAATGTCAGGACCCACTGTGTCCCAAAATTCCCCTGCTGCATGTGGAGCAGGGGATCCAGTCCACCACAGAGAAACATAGACTTTGACAGCAGATAAGGACCACTTGGCCCATCTAGTCTGCCCATTTCCCTACCTACTGGATAAGCTGCAGATCCTAGTTAACCAACAGCCTATTTCTTCCTACCCCCATAAGAATTGCCTTAAGTCTGTCCCATGCATTCTTGAATTCTCCCACAGTTTTAGACCCCACAACCTCCTCAGGAAGGCAGTTCCATGAGGGTGTGAATCTAATTAGATGTGCACCTGTGGTCCACTGGTCTGCCCACCCCACCCACTGAGCAGGGCCACAGATGGGAGACCAACATTCATGACTGGTGCAATTTGCACGCTTATTACTGTGTGCAGGTGGGCATGGGCCAGGTGCATGCCTGTCATGCATATCCAGCCCACATTAATGTATAGAGGCAAATCAGAATATATCGCTCAACAAACCAAGACAAAACTTCCAGCAAAAGTGCGAGTTTCTGGAAACCTGTCTTCAGCTCTTCCCAAAAAAGTACGCTTTTGCTGAATGTTTTGTCCCCATCATGGGTTGGCAATAAACAGAATGGGGCTCACCCAATTAGATTTTACTATAACCGATTCAAGATCATTCATTACCACCATGAGTAGCTAATGTTCTGCATGGGAGTATACCGCGTATGTATTTCCTTTATATAACCTGCTACTTTGGATATAGAAGTGCAGAACACCACTGCTTAATTTATTCTTTCAGTTTCTTGTATTATATAAATCCCTCAGCTCACAGGAAGTGGCCAGGAGCCAAGAGACTTTAGCTAGTGATGGTAGAGTGGAATGGTTTTGAATAAGTAAAAAAGTTTTGTGGAATATAATTAGGTGGGTGTGTGGCCTTTCTTCCTTTCTGATTAATCACCTTTTTGTGACAATGGCAGGTCAAAAAAAGTCCTCGTACCTGACAGTGAAAGTTTGGAATGGCATTCCTCCTAGCATTAGGCAATTGAATCATTTCACTCTGTTCAAAAAGAGTTTCAAGAGTTTCAAACAGTTTCTGCACATTATCACTGGAAGTAAATGTTTTTGAGTTTTGCATTAACCAATGTATTGTCCTGATGTTGTATTAACATATTCTGTGTACGTCCCCTGGGTCAGGGTCATGCCTGTAAAATCATTTTACTAAAATGGTCAATGACCCAGTGTGCCTACCTGGTGACCAAAATCAAATAAATACTTAACAGGCACTTCCCCACATCCTTGTGTTTTCTATGTTGCTGAAGGTTGCCAGTGGGTTATTCATAACTGCTGGGTAATTAAGTCATACAGCTAGGGAAACTGACACAGAAACAAAGCTGTGACATCATCACAGAACCTAGCTTGCCCCCAACATTCCTCTGCCTTCTGTTTCACATGTTTTATTTATTTTTTTCTCCCCTTTAGTAACTTTCGGCAGATAAATTGTTTGTTGTTTCACACAATATCCCTTTTTGTGTTTTCTCTTTCAGCTGGGAGGTAGTTGTGTCCCTTCCTTTATATATTGCAATCTCAATGAGTACCTCTTATGGTACTCATTGCAATCTCAATGAGTACCATAAGAGGGCTCTACTGCTGTTACAGTTACAATGTGAGACTGTCATTTGCAGCCCTCACCTCTAGAGGGTGCTGCTTTGCCCAGGCTACCTTTCTCATATGCAACAGAAGGAAGACATGGGGAGGATGGCAGGAAAGAGTCAACGGATGGCAAGGAAAGACTTGATAAAAACAAGCATTTGTCAATGCCAAGTGTTGCTTGCTGTCATTAGCAGTGGAAGTGCAGGGGTTAGACAGATGCAGTATAGGAATGGCAGTAAAGTATTGAACTGACACCTACTCCCCACCCCCACCCTGCAGAGGTGGACAGGCATTGGGGTGTGCCTTTGGGTCGTCGCCCATAACGGTCACGGCATTTCACCTCACCCCACCTTGCAGACACTTACAAGTGTCGAGGTGTGCTTTGGAGTGCTCAGGCTTTACACTCACCTCATTCCATAAGAAAATACACCGAAATGGGTACAGTATAGGAGAAAAGGGTGAACTCTGGGACCAAAGGGTCCAAGGCGCACCTCAATGCCTGCCACTGGCTGCAGGGTGATGGTGGAATGGCATGAGCATTACTGTCGACAATCCCAAATCACACCCCTGACGCCTGTCAGTCCCTACAGGGTAGGGCGTTATGGTCAAAAACCCTAACACCCTGGGCATTTCTTGATATTTTTACTCCAAGTTTTCAACATGGGCTTTTTGTGACCCCACCACATGAACAGTGACACTATCAGTTTGTTAACCGAAAGGTGATTTTGCACATCGACTGTGCCACTTGGCACCACAGGTGCAAAAACACATTTCGAACAGGATGTGAAAAATTACACCTGTACTGTTCATGATCAGGTGTAAAAAATGGCAATGTTGAAAATCTGGAGTGAAAATATAAAAAAACTGGTGAAGTCACGAGTGTGCGTAGAAACTTCGCAACGCACACCCATAATGTAATTAGTTTGGGTATATTTTACAGCAGATTTTCAACAGGGCATTTTGGGACCTCCACTCATGAACAGTGTCGCTGTCATTTTTTTAATCTGTCCTGAACACTGATTTCCCACAGTGACCGTGCTATTCTGCACCAGAAGCGTGAAACACATTTCGGCCAGGGTGTGAAAAATGATAGCTGTACTGTTCATAAGGAGGTGTGGAAAAATGGCAATGTTGAAAATTTGGACTGAAAATATTATGAATTCGTGAACTTACAAGGGTGCATGGAAATTGCACAATGCACACTTGTAACACAGTCTTTTTATGGATGTTTGTCACCAAATTTTCAACATAGCCAGTTTAAGACCTCTGCTCATGAATGATGTCATTGTGATTTTCTTAATCTGTCCCAAACATTGATTTCTCACACCGACTGCGCCACTGTGCACTACATGTGTGAAAACACATTTCAGGCAAGATGTGAAGAATGACAGCTGCACGGCTCATAAGGAGGTGTGGTAAAATGGCGATGTTGAAAATCTGGGGTGAAAATATTAAAAATGCTTGAAGTTATGAGCGTACGTAAGAACTGCGTAATGCATGCTCATAAAACAGTCATTTTATATGACTTTTTTCACCAAATTTTCAACATAGGGTTTTTGGGCCTACCTCATGAACAGTGTCACTCTGATTTTCTTAATCTGTCTCGAACATTGATTTTGTACACCGACCGTGCCATCGTGCGCTACAGGTGCGAAAACACATTTCTGGGGAGATGTGAAAAATGACAGCAGTACTGTTCATAAGAAGGTGTGGTAAAATGGCAATGTTGAAAATCTGGAGTGAAAATATTAAAAATGCTCAAAGTTATGAGTGTGCGTTGGAACTGCGCAACGCACGCTCTTAAAACAGTCATTTTTGGGAATTCTTTCACCAAATTTTCAACATAGGGTTTTTGGGGGACTACCTCATGAACTGTGCCATTGTCATTTCATTAATCGGTCCTGAAAGGTGGTTCCATGCAGTAACCGTGAAATCACCTTTCGGGACCGAATAACAAAATGACAGTGACTGAACCCCATGTTGAAAAATTGGTGAAAGAATTCACAAAAATGGTCGAGATATGCAACAAAGTTGGGAAAACCCTTTTTATGCCATTATATAAATTACCAGCATTTCTTCAGTTCGTGGTTGGCTTTGAAGAGTGTAGACGTGTTCCGTCCACAGAATTTCATGGCGCCAGGCTCTGAGGTAAGTATGGGTGAGGTGGGAGGGTGGGAGGTGGAGTATGCAGAGGGTGGGCGCAGGTTGGGGAAGGGGGCAAGAGAATCAATGAGGGACCTTTTTTTTCTTCTAGGTTTTTTTTTTTAAAGATGACTTGGGACTTTTGTCACGCTGGGGTGGGCTCCCAGCGTGGCACCACAAAGTTTATTTGGAGGGGGGCAGTGAAGCTGATGGGGGATTGGGCACCCCGTTGGCCAAAGAGACTTTTGCCATGCTGGGGTGGGCTCCCAGCATGGCAGATGGAAGTTTGTTTTGGGAGGGCAGTGGAGACGATGGGGATTGGGCACCCCCATCGCCATACAGTGTCTGGGGACGATGAGCCGAGGGGAATTTGGCACCCTCGGTAAACAACAAATGTGGGAGAGCGACATGCTGATGGGGATTGGGCTTCCCATCAGCAAATGAACTGGGAGGATCATGCCAACAGGGGATTGGGCACCCTGGCCAGCTTTTTTTTATTGAAATGTTTCACCAGGAAGGCACACTGAACGGCGTGGTGACGGCTTTCCGTCGGCTTCCTGGGGACTGTGAGAGGCAGATGGAGAAGCCGTCGCTATGGGGACAGCATGCAATCAGCTATTTTGGTAGCTTGTAATACACCAAAATAGCTGATTGCGTGGTGACGTGGCCGAATTTCTTTACGCATTGTGGCATGCTCATTAACTGCTGATGCAATGTGTTTCTTGTACATGTGTGCAAGCAACACAAAAATGAATGAGAAAAAACTTTAGGTTTATTAAAGTCTTCCTCTCCTTTCTCTGACCCCCCCAACACCACTTAGGTATCATTTCATCTAACAATCCCCAATGGAAGCAACAGAGACGCTTTGGAATGATGACGCTTCGTAACCTGGGACTGGGGAAGAAGACTCTGGAGAGCCAAATTTTTCTGGAAGCACGTCACATGGTGGATAGCTTTGCCAGTAAAAAAGGTACTTGGCCCTTTTCATTGAAGCAAACCTGCAGAACAGCTGAGGAGTGCAGCTGTTTAAGGATGGGATGCTGTAAGTCTTCAAACAAACAAGAAGCAATAGTGTTGTGTGGGGGCAGCAGGCAGACGGTATAAGTAACTGATACATTTCTGCTTCTTCTCCAGTATTCCTTGTGGTTTCATGAAATCAATGTTAACAGGCATGGAAGGTACTGTCCCTAGAAGGGATTTTCATGATATGCTTTCTCAAAAGCTGGCCCCAGTGTTGGGATTCCAGGACACCCCATTTCCAAAGACAGCATCAGCGTTGTTTTTCCAGGACACCCAGTCTGTAGGTGGCAGTATAATGACTGCCCTCCACTGGCCCAGCTAATGCTAGTCATGATTTTAATCAAGTTTTTGATGATGATCGACCAGAATGTCCTTCAAACTGCTGCCTACAACCTTTCAGCCCTGATGGTTGACCAGTACACCTTCCTTCAAACCCCCTGCCTACAACTTTTCAGCCCCAATAATTTACCAGTAAATTCCTTCAAACACCTGCTACAACTTCCATGCCCTGACAATTGACCAGTATATCCTTCAAACACCTGCTACAACATCCCAGCCCTAATGATTGACCAACACATCCTGCTAAAAGCTGCCTACAACCTTTCAGAGCCAACAGTTGACCAGCACATTTTTCGCCCATCTTAGGTATCATACTTGCACCCTGGCCAAGAAAATCCACCTTGGCCAAGCCCCGCCTAGTCTGCATAGCCTCATCCAACCCACCCCGTTGGTCAGAACCTCCCATAGCTCTATTGGGACCTCCCTACTAGTCCCCCATTGCCAAATCTCCCTTGGACAAAGAGCCTTTTTCTACAGAGCCCGTGTTTATCTGGAGCCCATGATTGGTCCCTTCAAGACCAGTCTCAAAGCTCATCTGCTAGAATCTTTAGCCTGTGACTGTCCCTAACCCTCTCTTCCTCCTGCTCTGTCCTCTTGATGGGGCCCTGTAGTATAAATCTACCTCATAAATGTTATGACACATGTGGAAAACAAAATGTGTATTCATGCACTACCTAAATATTATGCATATTATGGATAATGCTGGCTCCTCCTCTCCCAAAGACTATTGTTTCAGTATCCCCCATATGTGTGTTTTTGTGTATTACCTTTCTTCCATGATCATTGTACTTATAATATTGCATACTTTTTTGTATGCGTAACTTCCATTACTTGTTTTCTCTCATTTCTATTACCTGAACACTGTACTACTACTACTGTACTATATGTATGTCCTTATTGTTGTTTGATGTGGATCCTTTATAAAGGGGTCTACAACTCAAAGGGTTGTAATTCTGAATGTTATTAAATAAACAAATTAATAAATAAAATAAAACAAACACATACCTGCAACCTCCCAGCCTGCGCAAATGACCAGTATATCCTGCAAAAACTTGCCTACAACCCTTTGGACCTGACAATTGACCAGCACATCCTTCAAATGCCTGCCTACAACCTCCCAGCCCAGACAATTGACCAGCATGTTCTTCAGACACCTGCCTACAACCCTTCGGCCCAGAGGATTGACCAGCAGATCCTTTAAATAACTGTCTACAACTCTCCCAGCCCTAACGACTGACCAGCACATCCTTCAAACAACCACTTACAACTACCCATCCCCGAAGATTGACCAGCACATCCTTGAAACACCTGCCTGCAACCCCCAGTCCCTATTAAATATCACCTTCTCACAAAACTATCCACAATCTCCCAGGCCTGACAATTGACCAGCACATCCTTCAAACACCTGCCTACAGCCTCACAGCCCCAAAGATTGACCAGCATATCCTTCAAACACCTGTCTACAACATTTCAGCCATTGCAATTGACCAGCATATCCTTCAAACACCTACCTACAATTTCCCAGCCCTAATGATTGAGTAGCCATGACCTTCGAACACCTACCTATAACCACCCAGCCCAGATCACATGGTCAGCTGATTTTACCATGCGAGCAAGCACAAGAGCACTTTAATTCAGCAGAAAGTGGTTGGTTGGGGACTAGAGTGGGTTGTGACAGTCACCTTCTTCATCACCTTCTTCAGTCTCAGCTCTACATAAGAAGAATTGGGTGCTTGGGGAAGGAGTGTGGGAGAAGGGTTCTACCATGGTGGAAGGACATAATATTTGCTTTAATTCAAACGAGTGCTGGAAGACGGTGGGTGGCCGTGGAGGTGGGTGGATTGTGGTGGTCACTCATCTTCAGTTTTGTTAAAATATACATTTAAAATATCAAATTGTGGGTGCTGGGGGTAGGTAGCTAGGATTAGTATTCTAACAGAGGTCAGGGGACATGGTGGCAATTTTAAAGGATTTGGACCAAAGAGGATGGTGGGGCTGTTTCTTTTTCTTTTTTTAATTATTAAATCATCTGAAAAATGTATACAAATATCAAATACCTGAATATTTGGGGACAAGAATATAATATCTGTCCTAAATATTTATGGTAAAGTATTCGCACACACCTAGCCTAGATGAAAACCACCAGTCTTGTGAAATCGGAATATTTTACATCCATATTCCAAAACAACCTTCATCACACCTCCAAGTTCTGGAATTTCATCCACTCCCTCTTCTCCCTCTTCTCCCCTCCTACCCATTCCCTCCCCACCACCACCACCATTCTCACGGTTAGCAACACCCACATCTCAGACCCTGTAGCCATTGTCTGTTCCTTCAACATCCCACTGTGCATAATCCCTCCTCTGATCCTCCCGGTCCACTCCTCCAACCCCCCCTTCCCCTGCCTCCTTCCACGCACTCTTTTTCTTTCTCCCTCACCACTCCTTCTTCCTCCCTCAAGGCCTCCTAGTTCATAACCCACAGAAAGGTATGAGTCATGTTGGTCATGACCCCAAGCTTCTTCATCTCTCTCTGCTCCTGCCATTGCCATCCCTATCACCCACCTCCACAACCAATCCTTCTCCTCAGTTACTGTCCCTGCCATCTGGGAACAGGCTACTGTCATCCACCTCCCTAAAGGGGGTGATTTATCCTTTCCTAGTAACTATCATCTTCTTTTGCCTTCCTACCCTGCCTAAGCTACAGGAACGCCTTATTATTTCACAGCTTTCCCCCTTCTTGAACTCCTCCTTCTTTACTCCCTTCCAGACTGGTTTCAGGAAGTCCTTCTCCACATCTACCTCCCTTCTCTGGCTGACTGACTCCATCTTTACTGGTACTGACTAGGCCAAGATCACCTCCACCATCTGTTGACAGCCAGAATCATCAACACAATTGCCCTTTCCCTCCTCTTGGGCAAGCTTAAGGTTGTGGCTCTCTGCCTCCTCAGTCAGTTGGTTCCACTCCAACCTTGAGGACAGGTCACAAGCTGTTTGTATTGGTGACACCTTATCCCCCCAATCCCTATCTGATCAGGCATGCCCAAAGTGTCCATCCTTGGCCCCGTTCTCTTTCCCATCTCCTTAAATGACCTACTTGCTGCCTGTTTGTCTGCATCCATCCATATATAAACAGATGATAATGTGCTCTTTGTTGCCTGCTCCTCTGCTTCAACCTCACTGCTTAGTTCCAACTGGATTTTGACAACATTCAGCATTGATTCTGGACAAATCAACTGTCCATCAGTGCTAAGAAAGTGGTCTTCCTGACCTTTGGCTCCCAGCAGAGGATCCCAGCTTACTCCTGTCCCCTCAATGGTACTGCTGTTGTAACTGTCTCCTCCTTTAAGTATCTTGGGGTGTGGCTGAATCACCATCTTGATTTCTTGGCACACTTAGATGTCATTTACCACAAGCTCCACCCCAAACCAGGTGCACTCTACAGGAACAAAGTAAGTACAGTATCCCACTTCCTGTTTGCTGAGAGATCATTTCGCAGATGATACTCCCAGTCTTCAACTATGCTGACATGGTCTGCAGCACCGCTCCCAAGTCCACCCTTGCCAGACTGGACCCCTCGTTTACTCCTTCTGCCATTTTGACTTGGACTGTCCTCCTTGTAACCGCAACTACTCCCTTTACTCCTCCCTCTCTCTCCCCTTCCTTGATGCCAGGCGCCTTGCCCACTGTGCTTCCTTCACATCCAAATTCTGGCTTAGCTCCCTCCCTCTCTCTCTACCTTTCCTCTCTCCTCTCTTCTCTATAACCCCCCCTTCCTCCTACCCACTCCACAGCACTGTTTCCCATTCTTTTTCCATGCTCCAGGAAATCTACTGCTGACCAGGTTGCCTTCTCATACCACTTCTCTAAGCTCTGGGCCTCGCTTGCCCTGTCCAGTGAGTCAGCCTCTCCCCCCTTTCCATTCTCCCTTAAGTCTCCTCCTTGTCCTTGTAGCTTTACATCTCCCTCCGGTAACATTTCCTGACCTCTGTCCTTAGTGCTGTCCTCCACCCATGGCGTGGGCAATTGCACTGCTATGTGTTGGGAGTCCCTTCCCTCCCAGATATTGGAGTTGCTAACTGTTTCTGATCTAGTGCAATTCTATCTATCTTGGGCACTTTGTTGAATGGTTGTAATTTGCACTGAATATTGTTTTGCACATCTGTTTATGTAATATATGTTGCACATTATTTTGTTTTACCTGTCATGGAATATTGTGGCCACACAACTGTTAATGTATTTTTACTCCTGCACCTGTTGTATCCTGTACTTTACTTCCCCTCGGATGCATTTGGAAACTAATTAACTAACACGCTGATTTAAGCTTTAGGGGCTACTCCTGGTTTAAGCTATAGAGGCTACTACTGATTTAATCATTAGAGGCTCCTGCTGATTTACATTTTAGAGGCAATGCTGATTTAAGCAATAGAGTCTATTGCTGATTTACACATTAGAAGCTGCTGCTGCTGAGTTACACTTTAGAGGCTACTGCTGATTTAAATGTTGGAGGCTGCAGCTGATTTAAGTTATAGAGGCGCTGCTGATTTACACATTAGAGGCTATTGTTGATTTAAGCTACAATACATAGGCTATTGCTGATCTTTACATAGAGGCTGCTGCTGATTTAAGCCATAGAGGCCACTGCTGGTTTAAGCTTTGGAGGTCACTGCTGATTTAGGTTATAGAGGCTACTGCTAATTTACACATTAGAGGCTGCTGCTGATTTACACTTTAGAGGCAACTGCTGCTTTAAATGTTGGAGGCTGCTGCTGATTTAAGCTTTGGAGGCTACTGCTTATTTAAATGTTGGAGGCTAATGCTGGTTTAAGCTTGAAGGCCACTGATGATTTATACTTTAGAGGCAACTGCTTATTTAAATGTTGGAGGCTGCTGATGATTTAAGCTTTGTCGGCTACTGCTTATTTAAATGTTGGAAGCTAATGCTGGTTTAAGCTTTGGAGGCCACTGATGATTTATACTTTGGAGGCAACTGCTTATTTAAATGTTGGAGGCTAATTCTGGTTTGAGCATTGGAGGCCACTGATGATTTAAGTTATAGAGGCTACTGCTGATTTACACATTAGAGGCTGCTGCTGATTTACACTTTAGAGGCTATTGTTGATTTAAGTTACAGTATATACGCTATTGCTGATCTATACATAGAGGCTGCTGCTGATTTAAGCCATAGAGGCTACTGCTGATTTAAGCTTTGGGGGCCACTGCTGATTTAAGTTACAGAGGTTACTGCTGATTTACACATTAGAGGCTGCTGCTGATTTACACTTTAGAGGCTGCTGCTGAGTTACACTTTAGAGGCAACTGCTGATTTAAGCTTTGGAGGCTACTGCTGAGTTACACTTTAGAGGCTACTGCTGATTTAAACATTGGAGGCTGTTGCTGATTTAAGCTATAGAGGCTACTGCTGATTTAATCATTCAAGGCTACTGCTGATTTACACTTTAGAGGCTATTGCTGATTTAAAAGTTGGAGGCTATTGCTGATTTAAGCTATAGAGGCTACTGCTGATTTAATCATTCAAGGCTACTGCTGATTTAATCATTCGACGCCACTGCTGATTTAAACTTCTGCTGTTTGTGCAATAAGACCAGAGTATGCGAAGAGCATTGAAACATTAGAAGCTACAGCTGACTGCATGACTGATTAGGGTCAAGTTTTTCCAGTTTTAAAAGTTCCTCTATTTAGGAAGTGGAGAGTGATATATGATCCAGCATGACAGCATACCTTCTACTTTGGTAATTTACTTTACCTTCCTCCCAGTTCAATCAGACCCAAGTAGAAATGCTGTTAGGTCAAATGAGACAAATACCACTTTATGCAGTTTAATATTATTCGCAACCTGTACTATATTCCTGTTCATCTGCTTAGAATAGGTAAACTCCCAGATGACCTTTGTTCGAGGTGCGGTAAAGAGCCTGGCAATTTACTTCATATTCTATGGTCCTGTGAAAGAGTGGCCCCTTTTTGGAACTCTATTCAAACCCATCTAGATCCCCTCTTGGGATTGAATAATGCTTTCCTCCCTGAAATATGCATTTTGGGGGACTATACTAAAGTCTTGGCTGGGAATCAGAAACCACATATGGCCTTCATTTCTGTATGTGCAAAGAAAGTTATCCTGCGACTTTGGCTTGATAAAGGGATACCTCAATATCTTGAGTGGCACAAGGAGATATTATTTGCCCTGCAAGCTGAGTGCCTATTGCCAGTATGGCTGGTCGACTCTCACATTACCAAAATATTTGGGAACCCCTCCAGGATCTACTGACATCCTAAATATTCCCATTATAATAAAGGTGCCTCCTTGTCTGACAATTTGAATTATGCCAACTAGTTCTATTCTCCTGGGTATCCCCCGGTGGAGGGACGGGAGGGGGATTTGGGGGCAGTAGTGGGGGGGGGAATGTAAGACTTTAATTTACATTGTACACCATTTGGTTTATTCTTGTCTCTGTTACTGCTCATTAGTGTAACCATATTCTACAAGCTTTTTGGGAATATTGTCCCTTCTTTTGGTGTGCTAAATTAAGCTTATTCAATTTTAAAAAAAGAAATGCTGTTAGGGCTCCACTCCTGGTAACTATGGGCTCCACTCCTGGTAACTACCATTCTGTCTCCCTTACCCTAGCATTTACTAATATTTAAGAACAGCTAGCACTTCCCATATGCTCCTTCTTTCCTGACTCCTCCTCCTACTTCCTCAACCACTTCCAACCAGGTTTTTGGAAATTTCACTCCACTGTCACATCATCCTTTAGACTTACTGATGCTATCCATAAAGAGATGGTGCAGAACATACTCACCTGAACGATACGAAGATATGGGTCCGATCCTGTTTAATGCATACATATCGGACATCAAGGAGGGTATAGGGTGTTAAATGAGTCTCTTCGCTGATGACTCCAAGATGGGAGCAGCAGTTCAAGTTTCAACTTCATGTTTATTGCAGGAAAACTCCATTGAGCAAGCTCATTCACAAGGAGGTCCTGCAACGTGTACACTGATAACGAACATACATAAATAAAAATACTTGATAGACAATAATAAACATGTATGCAAGCAGGATATTACATATGAGGATACAACATTGGATGACAATAGGTGGTGAGCAAACAAATGGTACAAAGTGATAACATTTCAAGGTAGTATACTAACAATACAAGGCATGGTAACTGGTGTTTGCAATACATACATTTTAGTAAATTGAGCAGCAGCAGAAAATATAGGGTAAAGGAGGTATTCAAGGCTTGATAGAATGAGAGGAGTAATATATACGTAGACAGAGCCAAGAGTAGCTGAAGGGGAAGAGGGGAGGTTGGCACTGCAAGGTGACCTGGACACCCTGGAAAGCTGGGCTCACACATGGAAATTAAATTTCAATATCACCAAGTGCAAGGTGTTACATCTTGGGCGGAGAAACCCTAAACACAGATACACCCTGGGAGGGGAGGTGCTAGAGGCCTCAACAGGGGAAAAAGACTTAGGGGTCATGGTGGATGCCTGTATGAATAACTCTGAGCAGTGCAGGAGAGCGGCTAGCAAGGCAAACTGGATGTTGGGATGCATCATAAGGGGGATCACCTCTAGGAGCAGGGAAGTGATTCTGCCGCTGTACAATGAACTGGTTAGACCACACCTTGAGTACTGTGTACAGTACTGGAGACCACACTTGAAGAGGGACATACAGCTCCTGAAGAGGGTACAGAGGAGGCAACTAAGATGATATGAGGACTAGGGATTTGACGTATGAGGACAGACTTGAGGCTCTGCCTGTTTTCATTGGAGGAGAGGAGAGATGGGGACATGATTGAGGTCTTCAAGTACCTCAAGGGAATAAATAGGGTAAACATGGAGGGATCCTTAGACTAAAGCAGGGAGGTATCACCAGAGGGCATGGTTTGAAGTTGGAAGGTGGAAGGGTGAGGAGGGAAAGAGGAGGAGGAGGAGGTTTTTCACTGAGAGGGTGGTGGACCCTTGGAATGCGCTTCCTGGTAAGCTGGTTCAGAGATCCACAGTGGAGGGCTTCAAGAGAGGGTGGGACAGACACAGAAAGCGGATGTATCAGATGATGGCCAGGCCCAGGGGGGTGGGGATTGATGATAGGGGTTTCTGGAACACAAGGGGGGGCCTCGGCACCCAACTAGGGACCTGAGGTTCGAGCAGACTCGATAGACCGTAAGGCCTAATCTGCTGGCAATTAGCATGTTAGTATGTTATTATATGATATCCCAGCAGAAACAGGCCACATGATCTATCGAGTCTGCTCAATTGTACAGCCTGCCCCATAACTTGTAGCTGCTCCACCCCTCCTTCCCCCACAGCCATTCCCCCCTCGCTGTGTCCCAACCCCTCTTGAAGCAGCCCACCATCCTACAGGTAACCACCTCCTCAGGTAGAGTGTTCTACTTGTCCAACACCCTGTCCATGAAATAATGCCTCCTGATTGCTCACCTTAATTTCCCCACCTCCAACCTCAGTTGGTGCCCTCTAGTATCCCTCCCCCTTCTGATCCAGAATATCTCTCCTGTATTCACCTTGTTTATCCCCTTCAGATACTTAAAGGTCTCAATCATGTCTCCCTTATCTCTCTTCTCCTCCAGGGAATACATGTTAAGCCTGTTCAGCCTTTCTTCGTATGAATTCCCCTCCAAAACCCTGGCTCATCTTAGTTGCCCTGTGCTGCACCCCTTCCAACAGTCTGATGTCTTTCTTTAGGAATGGGTGCCAGTACTGCATGCAGTATTCCAAGTGTGGTCTGACCAGTGCCCTGTGCAAGGGAAGGATCACCTCCCTACTTCTAGAGGAGATTCCCCCTCACTATGCAGCCCAGCATCTTGCTGGCTTTCACTGCTGCTCTCCTGCACTGAGCCGAGTTGTTCATATTCCCTGTTATAATCACCCAAGGTCCTTTTCATCCTCAATGCTCCCAAACTGTACCCCTCCCAGCTGATAGCTCCTCCTCTGGTTCTTAGCTCTGAAATGCAGTACCTTGCACTCCTTGGCACTGAACCCCAACTGCCATGTTTCTGACCACTCCTGTAGTTTATTCAGATCTCCCTGCAGTCCCATCCACCCCTTGATGTCATCCACCACAGCTCCCATCTTGGTATCATCTGCGAACAGACTGATCTTACTCTGGGTCCTAAGTAAGATATCTGCTATGAGTATCCTTAACAGCACTGGTCCCAGTACCAATCCCTGTGGTACCCCACTTGTTACTGCCCCAGATGATGAGAGTTCCCTCTCCACCACCACCCTTTACTGCCTGCCCTTGAGTGAATTAGTGATCTGTTTGACCATCTTAGTACCCATCCCAATATATTCCACCTTCCCCTCTAGCCTCCCATGTCACACGGAATCGCAGGACTTGCTGAAGTCCAAGTACAGGACATCCACTGCATGTTCCCTGTCCAGTTCCCTGTCCACCCAATCATAGTACCCGATCAGATTTGTCTGGCAGGACTTGCTTGAGACAAACCCATGTTGTTGCTTATCCTGGAGACCATTGTCCTCTAAAAATGTCACCAGTCTCTCTTTAAGGATTGTCTCCATGAGCTTCCCCACAATTGATGTGAGGCTCACCGGTCTGTAGTTACCTGGATCATCCTTTGTGCCTCCTTTGTGAATGGGTACCACATGGGCCAATCTCCAGGCTTGTGGTATGCATCCTGTGTTCAGAGAGGTATTGAACAGGTCAGCCAGTGGTCCCGCCCGACACCCTGCCAGATCCTTGAGAACCTTAGGGTTAATGCCATCAAGCCCTGGTGCCTTGTCAACCTGCAGTGCCCTCAGTCCTTCTAGTACCCTGGCCTCCATTATTTTCCAAACAGTCACCCCCTCCCTACCCCTGCCCACTCCATAGTGCCACTGTCTATTGTGAATACAGAGCAGAAGTACTCATTTAGTGCCTCTGCCTGCTCCTCCCCTTTCTCTACCCACCCTGTCCTTCCTAATTCTCACTATCTGATCCCTGTTCTTCCTTCTCTCCTCCATGTATCTAAAGAAGTCCTTCTCCCTGTCATTAATGCTCTGTGTCAGCCTCAGTTCCCTGTCTGCCTTGATGGCTCTGACTAGTCTTGTACCCTCCCTGGACTTCCTTGTATACTCCTCTACATCTACCCCCCTCCCTGATCTTTTGGATCTCTGAAAAGCTCTCCTGTTGGCTCTCACCCCCTCCTTTACCTCATTGGTCAGCCAGCTGGGCTGCCTTGCCCTTCCCTTCTTACTCTGTGCCCAAGTACATGTCCCAGTGGCCTCCACCAGCCCTGCCTTAATGATATCCCATTTCTGATTGGCATCCATGGTTGGGTGGATTCCCTAATGATGGCTTATCAGAATTTCCCTCATCTTGTTACAGTCTACACCTCTAAAATCAATCACTGTGGTAATCTAACCTCCCATTTGGTTCCCCATACTGAGTGTGAACCATACCGAGTGGTGGTCACTCCCAGCCAGTGGGTCCTTAACCTCTAGGTCCCTTACGGATTCTCTGTTTGATAGTACAAGGTCCAGAGTCCTTCCCAATCAAATTGGCTCATGTAAAATTCCCCCAGTATAACCTGCTCTCCAGCACCTGTGGTGGTTGGTGTGCTCTAGTCCACCCCAGGTAGGTTAATGTCCCCCCCAACTGTGTTCTTCTTCCTGCAAACCCTCCTAATCTGATCTATCAAATCCCTGTCCAGCTCCTCCCCTTGAGTTGGTGCCCTATAGACCACCCTGAACCTCAGCACCCTGTCCCTTGGAGCCAGAAACTGCATCCACAGGGCCTCTGTCCTGCCTTCCTCCCCCTCTTCCCTTATGCACCTTATTCCTTCCCTTACATAGATTGCCACCCCCTCCTTTCCTGTTTACCCTGTCCTTCCTGAACAGCTTGTATCCAGGGATCATTATATCTCAGTCCTGGTACTGGTCTGCCCATGTTTCTGTAATAGTCACAATGTCCACCTGCCCTACTGCCAAGAGAGCCTGGAACTCAGCTGTTTTGTTTCACAGGCTCCTTGCATTTAGTGATACTACCCCTCCTCTCTGCTCTTTTGTCTACCCCACCCCTATTTTCCCCCCTTTGCTCCTATCCTGGTGTCCTCCACTATAGCTTAGGGGGTAGGCTCATCTGGTTTCCCTCTCTGGTAACCCTGCCTGCAAGCTGACCACTTGCCACCCCCTTTTCTAGTTTAAATCTACCTTTGTCACTATATATGCCTCTATCCACTGCTTCAGTACTACCTTTCCCTCCTTGCTCAAATGTAGCCTGTCCCTGCATACAGGTCATTATTGTCCCAGGCTCTGCCCCAGCCCCCTATGAACCCATACCGCTTGGTATGGCACCATTCCAGTGTTGAACTCTCTTATCCTTTCCTTCTTCATAATACTCGCAGAGGGTACTGGGAGCACCTCTGAGAAGGCCACTGTAGTCCCCACCTCCTCACACAGCTTGGTTGATCTTGCCAAGGCATTCCGCATTGTTATGCACACCATCCTCTTCATTGAGGTGGCCTCTAGACCACTAGACCTCTCTGTCAAGTGATTCTGCTCCTTCTTGGCTGATAGCTTCCAACTGATCCTTGTAGGAGGGTCCCTCGCTCCCTCAATATATGCTGTATCAGTTTAGGTGTACCCCAAGGCACAGTCCCAGGCCCCATCCTGTTCTAGAGCTTATGCAATGACTTCCCCAATGGCTTATTTCAACTTGGACATTCATATAGACATGGACATCACAGTGCTCTTTGCCAGTAGTTTCTGGACCCCAGATTTGGATGCCTGGTAGCAGTGGGACTTTGTTAACATCCAGTGCAAAGCTCAACTCCAGCCTTCACAACCATGGATGGCAACCCGCTCAAAGACGTTCCCCTCCTTCAACTACCTTGGCATTTGGTTAAATCAAAACATAGAAACATAGACTTTGATGGCAGATAAGGACTGCTTTGCCCGCCTAGTCTGCCCATTTCCCTACCTACAGGATAAGCTGCAGATCCTATTTAACCAACAGCCTATTTCTTCCTACCCCCCACAAAAATTGCCTTATGTCTGTCCCATGCATTCTTGAATTTTCCCACAGTTTGAGACCCCACAGCCTCCTCAGGAAGGCTGTTCCATGCGTCCACCACCCTCTCTGTGAAAAAATACTTCCTCACATTGCCCCTGAGCCATCCCCCCTCTATCTTCGAATTGTGTTCCCTTGTTCTTGCACATCTCTTTTTCTGAAAGATGCTACCCTCTTGGACTTTGTTGATTCCACTGAGGTACTTGAAAGTTTCTATCATGTCCCCCCTCTTCCTCCTTTCCTCAAGGGTATACATATTAAGCTCTTTAGTCTCTCCAGTATGACTTCTCTTGCAGACCCTGCACCATTTTAGTTGCCCTCCTCTGGACTGCCTCCATCCTGTCTATGTCCTTGCGGAGATGGGGTCTCCAGAACTGGATGCAGTACTCCAGATGGGATCTCACCAACTGTCTGTACAGAGGGATAACAACTTCCTGTTTTCTGCTGGTGATGCCTCTCCCTATACATCCAAGTGTCCTCCCAGCCCTCCCTACTGCCTTCTCACATTGCTTGCTAACCTTAGGGTCATCTGATATGATTACCCCCAGGTCCCTTTCCATTTTTGTTGTTGTTACTACCTCCCCCCCTTTGTGTAATCTTCCCCTGGGTTTTTGTTTCCCAGGTGCATTATTTTGTACTTCTTTGCATTGAATCCAAGCTGCCATACTTCTGACCATTCCTCCAACCTTGCCAAGTCCCTTCTCATCCTTTCCATGCCTCCTTGTGTATCGACCCTGTTGCAGACTTTTGTGTCATCTGCAAAGAGGCATACTTTTCCTTCCAGTCCCTCTGCAATGTCACTTATAAAGACATTAAAAAGAACTGGACCCAGTACTGAACACTGCGGTACCCCACTAGTAACCCCTTTTTCTTCAGAGTGGACTCCATTTACAATTATCTTATGCATCCTGTTGTCCCACCAATGTTTTACCCAGGCAACCACCCTGGGACCCACTCCCAGGCTGATTAATTTGACTATTAATCTTTTGTGTGGAAACTTCGATCTCTCTACTCACATTG
Source organism: Neoceratodus forsteri (assembly GCA_016271365.2). Taxonomy (NCBI): domain Eukaryota; kingdom Metazoa; phylum Chordata; order Ceratodontiformes; family Ceratodontidae; genus Neoceratodus; species Neoceratodus forsteri. The sequence goes on from CM028137.1 coordinate 960,523,910, forward strand.
GCACCATTCCTTTTGAAACTTCCCCAAACTTGATGCTTTGTACAGAAACTTAGTGTGTATCCCCCACACCTCTTGAGAGATCATGCTCAAAACAAGCCTTCTGATTCACTTTGTTAGACACTCCCCTCCCTCCACTCTTCCTTCTCCCTTTCCTATCCAAAAGTCTTGCTCTGGGAGCACACAACTTTGCTCCAGTACCAAGTGCTCATCTGATTCCTATTCCAGTGCCCTTGAGCATTTCTCAACCCCTTATGCACCCCTGCCTTCCTACCCTGATTGCCCCCAGAGCTCTTCTCCTGAACCTGTTCACCAGCTGATCTGGATCAGCCCCCTTTACCATGGACTGGGAAGTGCAGTTTCTCTCCCTGAACTACTTTCCCAGCCCCTGCTCTGTCAGTCACTACCTACTTCCTCATGGCTTACTGAGTGCCTCACACAGGTGTTCAAACTCACTGTACCACTGTATATGATTTTTTATGTTCATGTAGTGCACCACCTTGCTTGTAAATTGTTGGTCACATCTGCTGTACCTGTACCGTCCTTGCCTACAATTTTGCACTTCCTCTTTTTGCCACTGTTTCCACTCACATTTTCCCAGTATACTTCTGAATTATTATTAGGTACACATAACTGAAAATACCACCAACAGCTTAATCTGGTTCAGTTTCAGTTAGTTACCATCTGTATCCCGGTCACCCCTGAAAAAAGGACTTCTAGTCTCAGTGGGCTTACTAAATAAATAAACTGAGTGTTAAAGCTGCTGCATATTGTGATGCTTTCAGGCACCCACTACCGATCATTTACACTGTCCTGTGATGTTCCCATGTACCTATTACTGTATGTATACTGAGTGTGTATCTGTTTTATAAACTATAAGCCACACTGGGGTGTAGAATGCTTTACTGCTGTTTGATACTAGTTTCATCTTTGCAACCCTGGATCTATCCCCCCAGCTCCCACCTGACTTTATACTTATAGTGCTATCCTGGTTAAAACTCAAAACAAACAAATAATACCAGTTTTTGCTTCTTGGCAGGTTATCTGTGTTTTTTGTTGCCATCAATCCCTAACTCTTCCCTCTCTTATTTCTCTTTTACTATGAAAGAATAAATAAACTTTGTCCCTCCTAATTTTACAGGCCAACCATGGGACCCTTCTGACCTAATTGTGAGCAGCATCTCAAATGTGATTTGTGCAGTTGTGTTTGGAAAACGGTTCAACTATGATGACAATACATTACACAAGCTGACAGAATACAATAATCAAGTCGTCAACTTCCAGGGTCAGCCTTTGGGAAGAGTAAGCATTCCATTTTTTTTTCATGTCTACAGATTGGCTCATTAGAAACATAGAATTTAGCCAGCAGAAGGAGACTTTTCCATCCCTGATGCATGCCCAATATAGAGATGCATGCACCTTTGTAGTTAGTTGTCCCTTCAGCCCCCTACCCAGTCACCCTTTGCTGCCCCTTGACTTGTGCTACCCATCTTGAAGCTACCTATACTTTTTATGTTTATAATCTCCTCCAGCAACTTGTTCCAGTACCACCATGAAATAAAACCCCCTCTCCCATCGTCCCCTCCGAATTTAACTCACCAGTTTGTGACCATTCTGTCTTGTGTTTTTGCTCCCACTGGGCCTAACCAATTCATTAGAGTCCACCCGGTTGATACCCATAGGTGTCTATCATGTCGCTTTTTTCCCTCCTGGTCTCCACTGAAAACATATCCAGGTTCTTCAGCTGCTGATGGTACATGTACCCCTGCTGCACCTGACTCATCTTTGTGGCCCTTCTCCACCCAGCTTCCAATTGGTTTGTGTCCTTTCAATGGTATGAACTCCAAAATTGGACACAGTACTCTACATGCAGATGCAGTAAAACCATCTGCCTTGGGGCAGTGTAACCTCCTTCCTCCTGATATTGAACCTCCTGTTTCTGCAGCTCAGCATTCTGTTAGCCTTTCCCACTGCCTTACTGCATTGTGTAGAGGGCTTACATATACTCATAATTCTTTCCCCTAGATTCCTTTTCTTCACCTGTTACCATGATGTCCACCTCTCTGTACCTGTACTCAGCACTTTTCTCCTGACATGCATAAGCTTGCACTTTTTGACATTAAAATCCAGTCGCTATGTCCCAGTCCACCTCTCCAACCATTCCAGGTATGCTCTCATGTTCCTGACCCCTTTGAATGGTAGCACGTGAGGATGGCGCCCGAAAGACAGCGCTGTCCGAAATGGCGATGTGATGTGGGCGAAAGCCCAAAAGGTGAGGGGGCAGGGAGGGCAACTGGATGTGGGGTTGTGGGTGACCCTAGTGACAGGATGTTGCTATACATACAAGTGCATAGGAGGGAGCGAGCACGGTGAGGCAAAATTGCTTTTGCCGCCCTGACGTCGCGATAATGCAAGTCGCCGTTTGGCGCTCGCTATTATCACATAGAACCCTTAGAATTGATTTTGTTTCTATGTTTTACTGCTAGATTCAGGGGATGGGGAAAGGGGATTGCCCATCTCAGGCCTGCTCCTTGAATTGTTCATAAAGTCTCAGGAATTTCCTTAGGTTTTAGTTGTAGAAAGACTGGGTTTCCATTTCAGTAAGTATTTTCAGAAATGTAATGTTTCAGCAAATTTTAATTTATTTACTAAATGTTTACTTTTGTGAATTTTAAGTTTTCTTTTCCAAGGTTTAAAACTGCTCTGAGTTGCCTACTCAATATGACTGTATAAAAATAATTTGAGTACCCACAACTGAGCGTACAGTGCTGGTTTATGACATCAAAGCACTCCCCATGACAAGAAATTCTGATGTTGCAGACATCCCTTCTGATGTCTGTTGGGGACAGTTAGTTTGTTTAAAGGCACAGACCGTGTGTTATTGATACTTTTCTGTCCTGTGCAAGGCAAGGTGTGTTAATCTCAAAAATTTCAAAATAGAAGTTCAAGAATATCAGCCACACAAGCAGGATAGTCCAAAACTTTCAGATTTAAATGGTTTCAATTAACCACCTTCTCCATGCCCAATGTTTCACCCCCTTGGGCTTCCTTGGGGGCTGGTGGCTTTAATTAAATCTGTTACAAAGATTTCTCTATTACCATTGCATTGATCTTGCTCATCTGTGAGGCTCTAAAGACTCACTCTCACTTGATGTTAGTACCTCAGTATTTGTTTCAATGGTATGGACATAGACTTGAGCTGGGTTGTGAAGGTGTCTGGGTTGGATCGGGACAGAGATCTGCTAAATAGGCAATATATTATTGTACACAAAACTACAGATTCTGTAAAGAGGTAAAAAACAGGCATTTATTCATGTGCATTAAAAAATATAAAAACAGCAGCATTTACACCTCTCAGCAGGAGAAAACAGACAGACAGACAGATAACAAACCATTCCCAACATTTGCCTTGGAATGTAAAACTTCAACAGGGGCAGATATCTCAGTCAGGTTGGGACAGGGATCTGAGTCAAGTTGGGACAGTTATTTGAGCAGGATTGGGACCAAGATCTGAGCTAAGTGGAGACAATGATCTGAGTAGGGTTGAGACAGGGATATGACCCAGGAAGGAACGGAGAACTGAGCTGGGTGGAGACAGGGATATGAGCCAAATTGGACCAAAGAACTGAGTTGGGCTGAGACAATGATCTGAGCTGATCTGTGACAAAGATCTGAGTCAGGTTTGGATAAGATATGTGCTGGGTTAGCACGGAGACATGTGATGGGTTGGAGCAGGAATCTGAGATGGGTTGTGATAGAGATCTTGACCAGGATGGGAGAGGGAATTGAACTGCATTGGGACAGAAATCTGAGCCAGGTTGGGGCAGAGAACTGAGCCAGGTTGGAACAGAAATCTAAACCAGGTTGGGACAATGATACAGTATGTGCCAAGTTGGGGCAGAGATCTTTGCCAGGTTGGGACAGAGATCTGCACCAGGTGAGGACAAAGACTAAGCCAGGTTGGGAGAGGGATCAGAGCTGGGCTGGGACAAAAATCTGAACCAGGTTTTGGCAGAGAATTAAACTGAGTTGGCACAGGGATCTGAGCCAGACTGGGGTAGGTATTCCAGCTGGATTATGATAGGGAGCTGATTCAGATTGGTGCAGGTATTCCAGCTGGATTAAGCCAGGGATCTGAGTCAGACTGAAGCACAACACTAAGCTGGGTTGGAAACTGGGTTTGCTCTAGATCAGGACAGAGATCTAAGCCAGTTAGGACAAGAGATCTAAGCAGGGTTGTGACACAGATCTGAGATGTGTTGGAGCAAGATTTCAAGAAGAATTGGGACAGGGATACAAGCCAGTTTTGGACAGAGATCTGTGCTGGTTTGGAACAAGTATGTGATATGGGTTGGGACCAAGATCTGAGCCAATTTGATGTCAAGGTCTGAGCATGGTTGAGACAGGGATCTGGACCAGGTTAGGATAGGGATTTGAACCATGTTAGGACAGAGATCTGAGCCAAGATTGGACAGTGACTTATTCTGGGTTAGGACAGGTATCAGAGCTGGGTTTGGATTCATATCTGAGCCAGGATGGGACTGAGATGTGAGCCAGGTTGTAACAGGGATTTGAGATGTGTAGAGGCAGAGATATGAGCCAAGTTGGGACAGAGATCTAACCAACAGTGTACAGGGATCAAATTTCAATTGGGACCAAAGTCTGAACCAGGTCTGGAAAGAGATCAATGCTGGGTTGGGACTTGGATCCAAGCTGGGTTGGAGCAGGGATTTGTAATGGATTGGAACAGTAGTCAAAGTTAGGTTGAGGCAAGGATCTCAGCCAGGTTGGGAGAGAGGTTTGAGTTGGGTTGAGGGCACATATCTGAGCAGGTTGGGGTAGGGACATGGGCCAGGTTAGAACAAGGATCTGAGCCATGTTGGGACAGGAATCACAGCCTGGTGGGATAGAGGTTTGAGCCACATTGGGATGGAGATCTGAGCCAGCCTGTGACAGGGATCTGAAATGTGATGGATCCAAGATCAGAGCCTGGATGAGACACCGATCAGAGCAGGGATGGGACAGAGATTTAAGCCTCGTAGGGACATGGATCCAAGCCATGCTGAGACAGGGATCTGAGCAGATTTGTGACAGTAATCATTGCATTGTGGGCCCAAGATCTGATTTGGGTTACAGCAGAGATCTGAACCGAGCTGGGACAGGGTTCTGGGCTCCGCTGGGCCAGAGATCTGAGCCCATTTGGGAAAGAAATTTGAACATTGTTGCTACAGAGAGATGAGCTGACTTGGACAGAAATGTTGATTGTGAAGATTGATGTGGATTGTGAAGATCGATGTGGATTGTGAAGATGGCTGCTACATTCATTTGTTACGAACTTGCACTCTTCTAATAATATTAGTTTCAGTAGAAATATTTGTTACATTTGTTAAAAAAAACTTTTGAACTGATTCTTTTTTAATGTTCATCATATACTGACATGCTTTTTAATGATTTTGTTATGAAAAAATACATGTTTGCCACTGTTTAATTTCACTGACCTCTGACAAGATGGATGCTGAAATCCTGTGGGCTGTCTAGAACCACCAGAAATACTAAGTGCGATACTAAGTTGTAAGACAGAAGGAGGATATATTACCATGTCTGTCTCCATACTATGACCATTTTGAACCTTTCTTTTCAATGATACAGTTGTCTTACTTATTTTTAAAGCTGACAATGGTTGTTAGCTTCTACAATGTCTCTTGGCAGGCTCTTACATTTCTACCTGCTGTCTGCTTAAAGTACCCTCTTCTGTTATTCTTTACATAATTGTCGAGTTTAATTTGTTTATTACCTGACTGTACATTGAATTCCTTGCCATGCACTGTGGTCAGCATTGCACTACATAACTCATTGGCCCAGATATTCAAAAGGGTTGCACATGGCACAACAGTGTTGCGCCATGCACAACCCACTGATGAGCCCCGGTGCGATATTTAAAAGGGAAAAGTGCGCGGCACAAATCCCGATGCACCGGAGTGCATCACTAATGTATGCAGGCACAGGTGGGGGGGGCATGCCCATGCATAACCTGCACAACCTGATATCAGCCCGGGATGTGCAGAGTCATGCATGTGCAACCCCTACCTGCGCCTGCACAAAGTTACACCTCAAAAAAAGGAACAAGTGATGGCCACCCACAGGTGAGCTGCCACACTGCAGGGTGCAACACAGCAGCTGCCACCTGTGGGTGACCATCACTTGTTTCTGCCGCACTTGGTGGTGCCCCCATGCCCCGATCATGGGCATCATTCATCACCCCCCCAAGTCCGATAACCCTGGTGGTCCAGTGGACTGCAATTAGCCCAATTGCGGGCATCATTCACCCCCCCAAGTCCAATATCCCTGGTGGTCCAGTGGACCATGATGAGCCCGATCGCAGGCATCATTCATCACCGCCCAAGTCCGATATCCCTGGTGATCTAGTGTACTCCACCGCCACTATGAGCCCCACCACCCCGCTTCCCCATCAGCTGGCGGGTGGCAGCACTCCCACCCACCTGCAGCCTGCCACCCGCCGACTGACAGCTCGTGGGGCTGCACACCATTGGTTCAGAGCATGAGCCAATGGGCGTGCAGTCTATATATCAGTCCAGATATGTGAATGAATTCATTCACATTCTGGACTGACTAGTATCGGTATGGGCTGCACACCCATTGGCTCATGCTCTGAACCAATAGGCATGCAGCCCCACTGAGCTTCAGTTGGGGGCGGCGGGGTGGCAGGTGGTGGGGCTGTTGCCCGCCGGCTGATGGGGAGCTGGGTGGTGGGGCTTAGTGGGTGGGTGGGTGGGTGTACACTAGATCACCAGGGATATTGGACTTGGGGGTGAATTATGCCCTCGATCAGGCTCATCGCAGTCCACTGGACCACCAGTGATAGTGGCCATTTGTTTTCACTTACAGGACTTCCCGCGATCAAGCTGCAGGGGGTGTCGGTCCCTGACGGCTGCTGCCTGGCAGGGCGCCAGGTGCAAGTCATCAGGGATCAGTGCACCTGCATGCTAATGGCATGCAAATGGGGCCATAATGAGATGCAAATAGCCCTCTGTGCACCTTGCATAAATTATGGCCCCATTTGCATGTCCCCCTTTGAATATCACAGGTGCTGTGCATGGCACAATGGCACTTGCACCACCGCATCTCCATGCTCCACTCTGACCACTTGCGCTGGTGCAGTGCCACTGCACCATGCACAGTGGGGGTGGCCAGGGTGCAATATTCAAAGCAGTTGCACCATAGCACAGCTCCATTGAATATCGCCCTGGCCACACCCATGCGCAACAAAGTTGAGCTGCGCCCAGGCTTGTGCCACAGCCTGGCGCAGTTTGAATATGTGGGCCATTATCTCTAAATATTTTGTACATTTCAAGCATGTCACCTCTCATTATTCTTACTTTTAATGAGAAGAGTTTGGGTTTGTTAAGTCTCTTCTCTTAAGGCAGATTTCTAAGTCTGGGTACTGTATTAGTTGCTCTGTGTTGGACTTTTTCTAGTTATTTAACTTCATCCCTCTGATATGGGTTCCTTAATTGTGAGCAACAGGCCACATTTGGTCATATGTAGGTTTTGTAAACTAGCATAATATATTGATCACTTTTGTAATGAACATTCTTTTAATATTAATCAAATAATCAGTAGTATATTTGCCAACCTTGAGTCATTATTGCAATGCTTGTTAAAGTCCTTACTTATTATCACTTCAAGGTCAGTTTCAGTATCAGCCTTTTCTAATTGTTTTCCATTTAATATATAATCCTGCCTGATGTTATTTTTCCCCATATGAATAATAACGCATTTGTCATTGTTAAATTGCATGCAATTTATGTTTGTCCAACTTTCAATTTCCTTTAGGCTGTGCTAATGACGTCTTTGTTAGCTTGAGTATCAGCTCAATCTCCCAATTTGGTGACTTCGGTGAATTTAACTAACCATCCCTTCACTTCGTTATTAATATGGCAAAAAGGAAGGAAAACAGCACAGGTCCCAGCACAGATCTATGCGGCACCCCACCGGTCATGCTTCCCTCATTTAGTATAACTTCTTTAATTCTCACTTGATAGGGAGGCAGTATAGTGCAGTGGTCTAAGGCTCTGAGCTGCAAATCTGGTGACATCCAGCAGACCAGACCTGGGTTTGAATCTCACGGCTTCCACTTGCATACTGTGTGACCCTGAGCAAGTCACTTAACCCCCTTGTGCTCCCAGGTGTTTAGGAAACTGGGGAGGGGTCTCAAGCAAGTAGCTACTTCTGTCACTTTCTCAGAAGTACTACCTGTGAGAGGCAAGGGAGAGCATAGGAGTGCATGCACCAGGAACTTTAACTAATGGTTGAAGAACTGGTGCTGTGAGGAAGGGTTTGGATTCATTGGTGACTGGGGACCCATCTGGAGGGATGGAGGTTTGTTCAAGCCTGATGGCCTGCATCTATCCGGAGGAATCCAAGCACTCAATGATAAGTTTAAATGCTACATTGACAAGCATTTAAACTAGCAAAGGGGTGGCAGGCCAGCAAGGATGGTACCTACTTGCTCACCCCACAGCTAGTAATGGAACCAGTGAACCAGAGGAGTGGCTATCTCTGCAAAGCAGTGTGCAAAAGTTGGAGATTAGTGTCCAAAGGTGGATAAGCAGAAAGGGGCAAAATTCAGCAGACGGGCAGACAGCAAGGAGAACCAGGGATAAATGACAACCAAGGAAGGGGCTGGAGTAGAACAGTGAAGCAGTCTAGGAGGTCAAATCATGGAAAGCCATGTGCAAATGCCAGGAGCCTTAGCAACAAGATGGAAGATCTGAGGCTGTCATGGTACAGTCAGACCTGGACATTGTGGCCATCACTGAAACCTGGTGTAATGATCACCATGACTGGGAGATGGCCATACCTGGCTACAACATATTCAGAAGAGACAGAGCAGGCAGGAAGGGAGGAGGAGTGGCACTGTATGTGAAAATGACATAAGGGCCACACAGATCCAGGAGGAACAAATGGGGAGAGATACTGTGGGTTAAGCTGGAAAGGAAAATGGGGCCAGCCATCCGCACAGGTGTGGTCTATAGACCACCAGCCCAGGAGGAAGAAACAGATAGGGAGCTGATGCTAGCCATCCAAAGGATGGCTGACAAGGATGAGGTAGTACTGGTTGGAGACTTCAATATACCAGATGTGGACTGGAGCATCCCAGCAGCAGCATCAACTAGGAGCAGATTTATCCTGGACTCCTTCAGGGTGCCTTCTCAAGCAACTGGTCATGGAACCAACTCGGCAGAAGGCAATACTGGACCTTGTGCTCACAAACAGGGACAGTGTGATGGGGGTAACAGTGGGGAGCACCTGGGTAACAGTGACCACCAGTCATTGTGGTTTGAAATCACAGAAAGAGCAGAACCAAACCACACAAAACACGTATCCTGGATTTTAGGGGGCAGACTTTGGGAAAATGGGGAGATGCTTGAAAGAGGCATTAAGGGAATGGGACAGGAATCAGGGATTGAGGAACAGTGGGCAGTATTTAAAATGGGGATTATAAGAACAACAGAATTATGCATTAAGAGGTTAGCAAGAGGAAAAGAAAGGAGACCATTATGGTTTTCCAAAGAGGTAGCAAAGAAAGTGAAAGCCAAAAGACTGCATTCAGGCAATACAAAAAGACACAGGCAGAAGGGATAGGAGAAGTACCAGGAGAAACAAAGGGAGGCAGGGAAGTCAGTAAGGAAGCCAAAGCTCAGACAGAAGAACACATTGCAAAATCAGTGGTTAAAGGGGACAAACCTTTACAGGTACATAAGTGAAAAGAAGGACAAAGGGAGGGATAGTTAGACTGAAGGGGAGGATGGGAGCAGCGTGGAGGATGACAACAGTAAAGCTGACATATTGAACAGGTATTTCTGCTCAGTCTTTACTAAGGAAGAGGGGTAATGGGTCTGAAGGGAGTACAAGGTGAGAATGGTGCAGAAATGGACACAAGTCCCTTTACACGAGAAAGGGTCCTGAAGGAACTGGAAGTAATAAGAGTTGACAAAGCAATGGGGCCAGATGGGGTGCACCCCAGGGTCCTTAAAGAACTAAGAGAGGTGGTGGCTGAACCTCTGGCTATCCTGTTCAGCCAATCACTGGAAACAGGGGAGGTACCCAAAGACTGGAGGACAGCAGATGTAGTCCCCTTATACAAAAGTGGGAACAAAGAGGAAGCAGAGAACTACAGACCAGTCAGCCTCACCTCGGTAGTGGGGAAGATCATGGAAGCACTACTGAAGGAGAGATTGGTGGCACATCTGGTTGTCAATGGACTACAGGACCCAAGGCAGCATGGTTTCACCAGGGGAGGTCATGTCAGACCAACCTCATTGAATTTTTGACTGGGTGACTAGGAGGTGGATCAGGGAGGCAGTGGACATGGCCTATCTGGACTTCAGCAAGGCCTTTGACACTGTGCCACATAGAAGACTATTACACAGACTGGGGAATATGGGTGTGGGCAGGACAGTAGTGTGGTGGGTAGGTAACTGGCTGGGTGGCAGGACACAGAGGGTGGTGGTAAATGGCTGTCACCCACAGAGGGAAGAGTGACCAGTGGGGTACCACAGGGATCAGTGCTGGGACCGGTCCTATTCAACATCTTCATCAGTGACATTGCACAGGATATAGAAGGCAGAATTTCACTGTTCGCTGATGACACAAAGCTCTGTAACAGAGTAGACACACCAGAGGGTGTAGACAGAATGAGAGGGACCTGCAGAAACTTGAAGAATGGTCAAGGGTTTGGCAGTTGAAATTCAATGCAAAGAAGTGCAAGATAATGCATATGGGGCACAAAAACCCTGGCACAATATATCAGTTGGGGGTGAGGATATAGCATGCACCAAGCAGGAAAGGGATCTTGGGGTTGTCATCTCTGATGACCTCAAGGTAGGGAAACAGTGACAAGGCATCAGGTAAAGCAAATAGGATGCTGGGATGTATAGGCAGGGGCATCACCAGCAGGAAAAGGAGGTCATAATTCCGCTATACAAGACACTAGTGAGGCCCCACCTGGAGTACAGTGTACAGTTCTGGAGACCATACCTCACGTAAGGACATGAGACAGGGTAGAGAGGTTCAGAGGAGGGCAACAAAGATGGTGCATGGGTTGCATCACAAATCCTATGAAGACAGGTTGAAGGAACTGAACATGTACTCCCTGGAGGAGAGGAGGGAGAGAGGATATGATAGAGACATACAAGTATCTTACAGGGAGGAACAGGGTGCAGGAAAACACTATTTTTAAGCGAAAAAGATGTTTCAGGACTAGAGGGCATGGGATGAAGTTGGAGGGAGGACGATTCAGAGGAAACATGAGAAAGAATTTCTTCACAGAACGGGTGGTGGACAAGTGAAACACCCTGCCAGAGGAAGTGGTGGGGGCTGAAACAATCACGGGATTTAAGAATGCATGGGATAGACATAAAGGAATTCTAGAGGTCAGGGGTAAGGGGAAATAGACTTCTAGGAAAACAAACTGAACTTACAAGCTCAAATGGGCAGACTAGGTGGGCCATAGGCCCTTATCTGCCGACACTGTCTATGTATCTATGTATTGTTGAGATCAAGCCTCTTACCAGTGGTTAAACCAGTTGACAATTCTTGTATCAGTTTTACTGCCTTCAATTTTTCCCCGAGATGTTTTGTGACACTGTGCTGAGACTTTGCAGAAGTTCAAATATAGTACGTCTATGGGAATGTTGCTGTTTCAGTTGGAATTTACTGATTCATGAAAGGTTAGAACTTTACTAAACCATGATCAATATCTTTTGAATCCATGTTGTGATGGATTCACTAGTCTCATAACCCTCATTTCATTTTCCAGCTTTTGTTTAATTAAGTTCTCCATTAATTTACCCGGAACTGAGGTCAGGCTAATTGGTCTATAAATTTCCATTCTTAGTTGATTGCTCTTTTTAAAAATTGGGATCACTATTGCCTTCGTCCAGTTACTGGAGACCTCTTCTGTGATGAATGACTTATTAAATATATTGGTTAATGGACCAGCTGTTCGCCTTGCCGTTTCTGTCAAAATCCTAGTGTGTCACTTATCTGGACAAGCTAGTTTATTTATTTTGAGATTACAGAGTAACCTAAGGGCTTCGATAGTATTAAAAGGTTTGGCAGTCCCTTTATTATTTTGGTTGTTTATGTTTTTATTCAGATTTATGGTCTTGCTATTGAATACAGAGCAGAAATAATCATTAAACTTATTTGAAATTCCATTAGAGTTGCTTATTAATGTATTTTGGTCCATCATAATTTTGGTTGTTCTATCTACCCCTTTGCTGTTATTTATGTATGAATAAAAGGCCATTGCATTATCCTTGCTATGTGCTATCTTAAATTCCACTTTGGCTCTGTCTCTTTTGATTAATTTCTTTGCTACCTTTAATTAATTTTAATATTTTTATGATCATTTCAGTTTGATCTTTTTTTCATCCTATAGCAGACTTTTACTTTCCTGCATAATTGCTTATGGACTTTGCTAGTGTACCAAAGTGGAATTTTACTCTTCCCGTTATAATGTGTTTTCTCTGGTATGTATTTCTTTTTTAGTTCTAGTATGTTGTTTGTAAATATTGCCCAGTTCTCTTTGATATTAATGTTTCTAAATATACTCTCCTAGTTCCAGTTTTGTAATTCTTCCTTAATTTTCCAAAAGTTGGTCCTATTGCAGTTAATGGCCACTCTTGTTCCTTTACTAATTTTGGTTTTTGTCAATAATTAGAAACTCGATCATGCAGTGAATCCAGTGGTCACTATTGCCTGGTTTCTCTCTGGTTCTTATATTTTGTATTGAATACTAACAATTACTTCAAGGATATTATTCCCTCTTATTAGGGTTTCAGCTAGTTGTGTTAGTCCTTGATTTAGGCAGTTATTTATTTATTTATTTATTTATTGCATTTATAAACTGTTGTTCTTTGGAAACTTCAGTGGTTATAAATGATCAATCTGCAGGAGGTTCAGATCACCCATAGTTATTAGATTTCCTTTTTTGGCTAATGTTTCAATTTCTTGTATCAACTGTTGGCTGTGCTGTTTGGTATTGTTTATAACAAGCCCTTAATGTTACTTTATTACCTCTGTTTGCATTAATATGGACCCATATTGTGTCTGTTTTCATGATTTGCTTCAAAGTTTATTGCACAACTTTCAATGTTATTTTTAACACACATAGACGCTCCTTCACCATTTGTACCTGCTCTGTCTCTACAATAGAGTCTGTAACCTCTTATTTCTTTACCCTACATCACACCTACACTCCACCATGTTTCTGATACTGCAGCAATGTCAGTGTTGTTTATACATATTATAATTTCTAATTCCTTTTTTTCCAAGGACATCCTGATTTCTTGCATTTATCACTAATATGTTCAGTTTGTTCTTGTTGTTTTGTGTGTCTTTGTTTAGTTTTTTTTATTGTCTCTGATGGTTTTATTTTTGCTATACCTTGATCCCCCTCCTTTATTAGTTTACGTTTAGAGATTTCTTTCTTTATCAGATTTCCTAATATCCTGCTTCCCTTCCAACTTACATGCAATCACTCTTTACTGTATACTTCATGCCTTCCATTAAAAAAAAATCTCACAGAGGGGCAAACAATTATAATTATTTTCAAGGATGCATTTACATAACCAGTTATTCACCTTTTTTTTTTTCGTGTTTCTTCATGCCTGCTGTGGGGACTGGGAGGTTTTCTGAAAATATTAGTTCACATTTCTTTGTTCCATATTTGTCTTGCTTGTGTTTTTAAACTCCTGGACTTGACCAAGTTAACTAATCTGATGGACAGAATGAGGTTCTCCTTCTCGGTGACCTAAACCTTAACTGCAAAACAAAATGGTTATATTAAATGCAAGGTGAAAATAGAAAATAGAATTAAAAATCTATGTTTCGACCTTAGGTCTTCTTCAGCAAATATCTAAAAGAGAAAAAAACAAAGTTAGTGTAGACCTTAACTGGCTTGGTAAAGCAAATGAGTCTGTCCTATCTTCAGTCCAAGGGCACATTTTCCACCAGCTCATCAATGACCCCACAAGGGTTATGTTTTCCTCTAAATCTGGCATGCTTATTGACTGGATCCCATCAAATCACATCATTAGGATCTCGACATCTGGAACATTGACTGATGCCTTAACTGACCACTCACCTATATACTGCATCTGGTGTTCAACTTCACTATCAGTTCCCCCTCATAAATATGTTACTTTTAGGAATTTCACTACCGTAGATCCAGAAAAATGCCTAAATGACGTCTCCCAACTTGACTGGTCACCCATACACCATGCCAGTGATCCTGTGACTGCACTCAGCTTCTTTATAGCTCAATTTGGTGCACTACAGGACAAACACACACCCTTGTGCATGTGCAGAGTATGGGGGACTCTACTAGGTGGCTACGCAAAGATCTTCTATTGCAGTTTAGAAAGCAGGAAAAAAGCTGGCTGTGTTTTAAAATGTCTGGTCAACCCTCTGACTATAACACCTATAAGGCCCAAAGAAATGCCTGTAAAATAAATATTTGAATAGCCAAAAGCTCCTACTGTAAAGGGCTTTTGATAGATGCTGCTCGGGACTCACACAGATTCTGGGCTCACATAAAAACATTCCTTGGGGCTAGTAGGTCACACTCCACCAATGATATGGTTATTAATGGAACCAACTGTGATAACCCTTTTACTATTATAAACTCTTTTAACCTGCTGTTTTCAGATTTGTCTAAATATAAATCTTCCTTCACCTCCACTCACTCCACAACCCTTCCTACGGTGCTCGAATCCACCCCTCTATTTCAAAACCATATCCAGAGCTGATGCCCTCAATCTTTTAAATTCTATCCTTGATAGTACCAGCATGGGCTCTGATGGGCTTGAGCCTAGACTACTGAATCTTGCCTCTCTCTTCATTGCATCTCCCCTAGCAAAGATCTTTAGCCTATCACTATGCCATAGCATAGTCCCTGGTATCTGTAAAATTGCTAGAATCACTCCGGTCTTCAAAAAAGATGGCCCAAAGGACATCTCCAACTATTGCCCTACAGCTATTCTCTCTGCTTTGAGCAAAATTCTTGCATAACTGGTAGCTACACAAACCATCCCTTTTCTCAGAAACAACAACCTTCTCTCAAATAGTCAACACGGCTTCTGTAAAGGACACAGTACTACAACAGCACTTCCCAAATTTACAAATGATGTCTTCACTGTCATGGACAAGGGTACTCTCACTGGTGCAGTCTTCATAGATCTAACAAAAGCATTTGATCTTGTTGACCACACCAATCTCCATGCTAATTTGCTACCTCTGGGTTTCTCTCCACAAGTTGTGCACTGGTTTGAAAGTTACCTATCTAATCACCAACAAGTTGTGAAATTTAATTCTGCCCTGTCCAATCCTGCTGTTGTAAACATAGATGTTCCCCAAGGGTCCATTCTTGGCCCCCTCCTATTCACCATCTTTATCAATAACATCTTGTGGGTATGCACATCTGCATAACCACACATGCTCATCCATGCTGTACACGGATGACCTGGTTCCATACTACAGCACGAGGAATATAGCAGATATCAAGCAAACCCTCACATCCAACTTCATGGCCATTCAGTCCTGGCTTTCAAAGAACAAGCTTGTCTTAAGTACTACCAAAACTCAAAGTATGCTTTTTGGCTCTGATGTCAAACTCAGACTCAACTCTGACAATCTACAAATCCGTCATGAGAATGGCTCTCTGTTAGACACAGTTAGCTCATTTAAATACCTGGGCATGTTGCTTGATGAATCCTTAAACTTTGATCACCACATCTCTTCTATCTGTAGATCTGTGAACACCAAAACTTGGGTTGCTTATGGGACTAGCTATGCACTTACCCCCTCTGCCAGGTTAGCTGTGGCATGAGGACTCCTTCTCCCTACCCTCACCTATGGTGTGGTTTCTTTTTTAGGTGCTTCCAAAACCTCTCTACATAGATGGGACACTATTTACAATAACATTTGTTGTTACGCCTCTGCCTCCTACTGTCATAAATACCACTGTCAGCTCTATGCTGATTTAAAATGGCCCTCTCCATCTGCTCATTGACTCCTCTCTCGGCTCTCTGTCTGATAGTATCATCAGATCTGGAACCCCAGCATCCTTGGCCTCTATGTTGTCCTGGCAAACCTCCTTTCATGGTCTAAGGTCAGCTAAACATACTCGCCTGCATATACCAAGGTGCAAAACAACCAAGGGTGCCCATGCTTTCTCCCTTGCTGCCCCGCAGTATTGGAACTCCATTCCTCTAGATATTCAGCAAACTCCTAGCCAAGACCTCTTTAAAAAACAACCCCTGGATTACCTGGCCAAACTTGCCAAGTGTACATGATTCTATCCACCTTAAGCACCTACTGCTGGTGGTTTACTTCCCCTCCTCCCCAATTCACCTACCACTACTTCCTAATCTGTGTCTCCCTGTCTCCCATGTTCTCATCTTACCTTTCTCTACCTGATGTAGGTCTCAGTCCTCCTCTATGTGCCTACTGCTCTTCTGCCCCATTTTTCTACTAGTCATCCTGCCCTCTATGATGGTCCAGAAACTGGCACTTATTTATTTTACTTGAGATCATAAATATATCTCTGTAATACTGGGTTACCTTATTACCTTTGTTGTTAACTATACAAGTGCTGATTGATTATTTGTACTATTTTATATTTTTAGCCAAGTGTTGTACTGTACATCTCCTATCTTGTCATGTATTCACTGCGTTGTTGTATTACCTCAGGTCATGTCTGTAAATAGACATTTCCATGTCTATTAATCATTTATACTGTTTTCTATTTTTAGCCAGGTGTTGTACTGTACATCTCCTATCTTGTCATGTATTCACTGTGTTGTTGTATTACCTCAGGTCATGTCTGTAAATAGACATTTCTATGTCTATTAATCGTTTATACTGTTTTCTAATTTTAGCTAAGTGTTGTATGTTTTCTGCTATCTGCTATCTCGTCTTGTATTCACCTTGCTGTAACCCCTCGGGCTGTGTCTGAAAATAGGCATTTCTATGTCTGGTACACCTCACCCGGTTATCAAAAACAGAATAAAATAAATAAATTAACAAAAAATATTCAAATGAGATGTGTGGCGCATCCCAGCGGAAAAGAGTGATGTGCTGTGCAACTCCAACAATGCTCCGCAGCGCAATATTCAGTGAGGGGAGATGGGCCACCCAAAAGTAAATGGGAAATGGCACAAACATAATATATGCAGCCCAAGGACAGGGGGCATTTCCATAAATATGCCATGCATCGGCATGTTCATTGGGAATATGCCCGGCAATGGCTGAAAGTGTGCCACACAGAGATAGGCATCAAAAAGCTGTCCTAAATTGGCCAGCCACCCACAGGTAAGCTGCTGAAGTGAAGGCAGGTGCATAGCAGCCTGTCTGCCATGGTCATCTAGTGGTACTCCCTCCCCCATCCCATACGTACTGCAATGCCCTCCCAACCCTCTGCCATAGTGCAGGTCCCCCCCATGCCCAATCCCTGGTCACATAACTAGCATCCCCCATCCCCTATTCCATACTGTAGGGACCCCCTCCCTTGCCCAAACCCCAGTCACCCATCCCCTATTACATAGTGTAGGGACCCCCTCTCCCATGCCCAATCCCAGGATGAATCAGTCCTAAGCCCTGATCCCAATAGGACAGTGCTGCTACGGAAACCCCCCACCCATTCCCAGTCCCTGATTACTATAACATTGTCTACCATAAGCTGATCGATAATGCCATGGTCCCCCCACACCACCATCCCATTAGGACCTGACCTCAGACCCCACCCCCCAACCCAGCCAGAGCCGGAGACTCGCTCAGCCCTCCTCGCACCACCACCACCATGACCAGCTGCTGACTGAAGTGTGATGGACTGTGCTGTGTACAAAGTACATGCTCAGTGGCAACCAATGAGTGTGTACTATGTACAGTGCATGGTCAGTGACTGGTCATGGTGGTGTGTGAAGAGCTGAGCCAGTCACCAGCTCCAGGTGGGTTGGGGGAGCAGGGTCTGGTCCTGATAGGGTGGGGGGCTGCTACACTATAGACCTACAGAGAGCGGGGGCATCTACTGTTCCAGACATCAGGGTCGAGGCATGGATGGGTGCTTGTATCCTGTGTGTTCAGGGATTGGAGCTGGGTGTGGGCTTCCTTCTCATATGGACAGGGATCGGGGAGAAGTGTGGGGGCTTCTGTCCCACGTGGACAGGAATTGAGGCCAGGTGGGGACTTCTGTCTCACATGGAAAGGGATAGGGGGTGGATGGGGGGGTCACTACACTTTGGCACATGAATGCAGTCTTGCAGGATACATTGCTTGTGGATCAGAGATGCGAGGGGGAGGTCAAATGAACCACCAGGGCAGACAGGGGAACAGGTCCTGTCACTGTTGTTCGGGGCTGGGTGGGGACATCTCACTGCATTCAGCTGGATGCAGCTATGGTAATGAGCCCATAATGCATGCATGGGGCCTCCTTGCACCATGCATGCCCAATAAGCTCATTAGCATATTGTGGCTGAATATCACCCTTGCAGGAACAGTGCATCCAGGTATGCACCACGCATTCCCCCACAGGTGGTGTTCAGCCCCAGCCCTGGAGGTGCTGCTCCCACCATGGCAGCTGCCTACATTGTGCCACGCATCCAGGGTCCCATATTCCAACAGGATGAGCAATCTGTGCTGATAGCGCATACTGTTTTAATATTGCTTCAGTGCCGGCTGGCACATCTGTTTTGCATGACACATTGTTTTGTGTGTGTAACTGGCCAGCCTGAATATGTCCCCCTTGAACTGCATGATGAATCTCTTCTTTCCCCATGTTGTTAGTTCCCACCTGTATTATTACTGCAGACTTATTTTTGTCATTATGATTATGTTAAGGATTATTTCCCCATATCCCTAGCACATGGTCATGTTTGTTTGTTATCCTTTGGTGTGTATCTGTCTGTATATTTCAATATGGAATCTCCCAGTACATAAATCTGTCTGGGTATTGGAGGGGGTATGGATAATTCAATATTTGTTTCTGTTGTCTGCTCTGTACTAATTTCACCTTCTGCTGACATCTGTTGCGCATCACCGCGTATATCCCCAAAGGTAGAAATTTGTTAGTGGATTCAGCTTCATAGTTCATTGCCCTTAAGCCTTTTTAACTCTTATAGTACGTTGTTTGTCTATCGTGTACCATTCCTCGTCTTTTTCATTTTCAGATTGCCTTAGTCTTCTTCAGTTATGTCCTATATTATTTTCTAAATTTTCACTATCTATATTACACTTTTCCTTATCCTGCTTTTCCTCAAATCTTTTCAGTAAGCATTTGTTTTTGAGGGTTCCATTTTCAATGTTTAATTCCATTACCTTTATTTTCAAGTCTTTGATTTCTAGACTTTGCTTGCAGCTAAAAGCTGAAAAGTCAGGTATGGATTCCAGACTAAATTTATTATACAAAATACATTTAGTTCCTATTTTCTCAGTGGATAAAGTGACCAGTTCTACTTTCATACTTCTTTTCTGTAGTTTTCTAACTGAAACAATTTTCATAATACCATTTTTTGCTGGTTGCTTCATCTGACAGAGTTTTCTGGCCCCTCTGGCCTCTCTGGTTGAAGCTGGCAGACACAACCTCTGCCAATGTTGCATCTGCCCAGTGTTTGCCAACACACACAGGTGTCGGCATTTATACTGCTCTGACCAGAATTGACCTGCAGTTGACTTCTGGTTTGGGCAAGAAGCAAAACAGGGCCTTTTAGTTTTGCAAACAGACAACGTAATGCCAATAAGCACGTTTCTACCTCACTCTGCCCCAGTAATAGTGATAGGATGCTTTGTAGCTCTTCATCAGGGCTCTTCTCCTGTTGTCTGCTCAACAGTCTTCCAACTACCCTCAAGTCACCTCCGCCCACCACTGACAAGATAGAGAAGTGGGGTGCAGGACATTTTTATCACCTGTTTGCTTATTTTTCTGTGTGGAGAGACAACAGCCCCTACCTACACTCCCCCAGAGGTCCACTGGTCCAAAGGGGGGTAGAAAGTGGTGGGGAGTGGAAGGGTGAAGGGTAATAAAGGCAACTACAAGGAGATCAACCAACCCACACCATCCCAATAGCAAATTGCTTTACACCCCAGGAGAAGACTCAGGTATCTGACTCCATTGATGGGACTCTGGGTCATTCAGAGGGACATGGGAGTGGTGACTTGGTGGCAACTAGTGGTGTGAGTAAGAAGAAGACAGCTAAGAGAGTCTTAGTGATCAGGCAGTCTATGACCACAGATGTAGAGGGGGGATGGGGGGAGGAGGAGAGGGGATGGTCAGCTGCCTTTCTGGGGCATCAACCATCCAGGACATAGCAGGTGGCTGAGGGCGCTGATACACTAAGGTATCAATAATCAGGCAGTGCAGCCTGTGGAGCAAATGAAGTGGAACTTTCAGAGGCTCTGGGACAGATTGCAGGTACACTCAGCTTCCCTGTCCTTTTCTAAGGTCCTCCCTGTGTGGAGTGGGGGGATTTAAAGATTGAGTGAGGAGGGAAGAGACAGAGGAATTAAATAGGTGGTTAAAGGGATGGTGTCAGGGGAAAGGGTACCACTTTGTGTGGGATGGGGAGGGGGACTTCTGGGACAGGAGGCTCTTCAAAGGTGATGGCCTTCACCTGAAAAGGGAGGGACCAGTGCACTGGTGTAGATGTTTGACATCTACAGTACCTTATTCAGTTACACCAGCTTCAGTGTACACTCAGGCTAGAGGAACCATGGTAAAGGGAATGAGGAAGAGGAACCTAGCTACCTCTCCCACTATACTTGGGACTGGTAGCAGTAAGATGGGTAAAAATAAGGTTGAGGTTCAAAAAGGAGTAGTGGAGTATACACATGTTGGGACAGGGATCCAGGTTAGGTTAGGATCAGGATCTGAGCAGAGGTGGAACAGGGATCTGAGTCAGATTGGGACAGAGATCAGAGCTGGGTTGGGTCAGGGATATGAGTTGGATTAGGAGGAGTGGAAACTGAGTCAAGTTTGGAAATTGACCTGTATCAGGTTAGGGACTGAACCCGAGACAAGCTGAGTAACAGATCAGAACAGGGTTGGGACAAGGAATAAAGCTGGGTTGGGATCATGATAGAAGCTCTATTATGACACAGATTATAAACAGGTTGGGATGGAGGTCTGAGCTGGTTTTGGCTATGGATCCAAATAGGTTGGAACTATGATCCAGGCCAAACTGGGACAAGAATCTGAGCCAGTTTAGGATACAGATATGAGCTGGGGTGGGACAGGAATTCTGAGCAGGGTTAGTACAGGTATTTGTGTTGGGTTGGAACAGAGATCTGAGCCAGGGTGAGACTGGGATGAAAGCCAGGTTGGGATCATGATCCAGGCTTTTCTGGGACCTGGACTGAGTGTGGTTGGAACAGGAAACTGTGCTGAGTTTTGATAAACATCTGAATTGGGGAGCAGTGACCTTGTATTAAGGTTATTAATAAGGTGGGCAACCCAGTGTAGAGCAGAGTACAAAATTATTGGTTTGATTGTCTGATAACTGGGCCAGTTCTTAGAAGAACTGAACTATAATTGTCCTAATCAATCCTGCTTCCTCACAGATTTATGATGCCTTCCCATCTGTGATGCGCCTTATGCCAGGTCCTCACCAGGAGATCTTCAAGCAGTGGGACAGATTGAATGGCTTCATCAAAGAGGAGGTCAAAAAGCACCAGGAGAACTGGCAAGTGGACAAGGAGCCACTGGACTTTATCGATTTTTACCTGACTCAGATAGCAAAGGTATGCCAAGACCTCTCTCTCTGACTTACAGTTTCTGTACCTTCTGATACTGTTGTAGTCAGTCTTTCTGTAGGATGTGATATCAATGAGTTTTTTATTGTTAAAGGTGACCACACATTTCTATAGAAAAACTGGTTTTGGGAGCATTCTTTGGAAAGGTGTTCATTTTCCTTAGCCTAAAACCAGTGTGGGTGTACACTAGGAAAGAATTTTATTGCTGTTATGTCGTATATTGTCTAATGTATTCTGCTTTATTGTGGTGCTGGATGATTTTTTTCTCAATCGAGCAGATTTTGCAGTAACTTGAACATATTTTACTTTTCTAAATGTCTCAATAATCTGGACTGATGGCTGAAGATTGGAGAGATGGTTCAGCCATGTCCAGCATTTCTGCTAGACAGATCCCTGGAAGCAATAAGGGAAAAGAGACAATAAGTGGGCACTGGCTTAACAGTGACCTTAGGCATCTGATCTCAAATGTAAAGAAGTTCTATGGCCACTGGAAGGTGATGGGTTGTCTCAAGGTGTGAGAACCATATAAAACAGAGATTTCAATTGCAAGTGGTTAGCTGGTGTAAACAGGGACCTTAGAGACAAAACAGTGAACGTAAAAAATTGCCACTAAACCAGCTTGTATTACCTATAGAACAAGTACTGCTTGACTGGATCCTGTTTAATCACCGTGATCAAATTATCTCTAAAGATATCCTGCCTAATTCCTTAAGCGTCCACTCCCTGGTCACCTGTAAATGGTCCAGGAAGATCACATAATGGGAACCTACCAAAATAAAATCTAGGGTTCTCCACATGTAGAAACTCCTGTATCTCAAAGCTTTTCTGCAGCAGCTTGACTGGCATTTCCTAACCCAACCCTTGGATATTACTCATGCATTTGACTATTTTATCCTGTAGTTTAACAGGGTATGTGACATTGTTGCCCCATTTTGTCAAACTGTTTAAAAGGGCAACACACAAGACTAGTTCACCCCTGCTGTCAGAAATATGACTAGAGACAAGGAAAGAACCTGGAACCTGTTCAGAAATACTGACCAACAAAAATACTTTTAAAATTATAAAGAACTGAGGAACTCCATAAAAATCCACATACAGATAACTAAAGCAGCCTTTTATAAGCCATAGCAAGAGGATATCCAAGCCCATCCCCAAAAACTCTGTGACAATATCAATGGGCTCCTTGGTAAGGCTAGAAGTTCCTTTCCAGCACCATCATTAAAGATGGGTCTGCTGTGGGTCATGACAAACATATAGCCAATGTATTCAAAGAAACCCTTACTGACCTATCCACCTATATACCTGTCCTTTCTATTGCCACTGCCCTAACTGTTGACACCCTCAGTTTGAACAACTTCCTGAAATTTTATTTTATGCAATTAATCTGGTCAGAAGTTCATGGCTACCTATCCAAACTTGAAATTACATTTAGGCCGAGTATAGATAATATTGACATAAAACTTCTGAAGCATGTTCTCACTGAAGTTACTTGCCCAGTCCAACTTATCTTTAACTTATCATTGAGGATGGGTACAATTTCTGAATTATGGAAGAAATCTTGTGTAGTTCCAGCATTTAAGGCTGGCAATACATGCATGCCCCAAAACTATTGCTCGATCTCTAGTCTCTCCTCTCTGTCCAAGACACTAGAGGTGGCAGTGAATGACAAGTTGGTTGAGTTCCTAAATTACCATAGAATAGCAAAGCTTCAGTAAAGACAGCTAGCACTACACTAATAGAATTTACATAATTCCTATAGGAGGACTTAGATGGGGGAGGAGGGGGGAGCTGGCTGGTGTCATCTATATAGACTTAACTAAAGTCTTTGATCTTGTCGCTCATGCCTTGCTGTGCAAAAACTATAATCCCTGGGCCCATCAGACTATGCTGTTTTTTAATGGTTTCATGACCTTCTTTCACACAGAACTCAGGCTGTGAAATGTAGAAGCATAGTGTCTACAAACAAGAAAGTTACACTAGGGGTACCCCAGGGTTCGATACTTGGACCCTTGCTTTTTTCAGTCTGCTTATTAAACAGCTACCCTCTGTATGCTAGTCTGTGGACATTATTCTTTACACAAATGATGATGTAGTCTTCACACATGACAAAAAAAAGCTCACTAATGACTGAGCTTACAACAAGATTTCTACTCTAGCCAATCTTGGTTTACTCAGAATTTACTAGTATCGAACACCAAGAAACAAAATGTATGCTGTTTGGCACATATGGTGAAATAGACTCCTCCCCTACTTTTAATATCTGCACACAGTCTAGAGCTACCCTTAAACAGGTGACCAACTTTAAATACCAAGTGGTGCATGTGAAGAGTGCACTGTCTTTATCTGACCATGGTGACTACCTGACTAAAACTGCAAACTCTCACTTTGATCTTCTCTTCTCTTCTGTGACAAAAGAAATCTCTTTGCAGAAACTAGAAAACTGCTGGTTCATTATCCTATACTCAGCATAAATCACTATGGTAAGGGATCTGTGGAGCTGTGAATGATAATTTACTGTCTAGGGTTAAAAGTCTCTTAAATAGGGCCTGCTGCTTGGCACTGGACCTCAAACTAGACACACATCTCCTCTATGACACTGCGGGATGGCAAAACATTAGCCTTTAGGAGAAGTTGCTTACCATGATGATGGATAACAAAAACATTACTTGAATTGTTCTCTCCTGGCCTGCAGTCCAGCTCCAAGTACATCAACAACAAATGGTGGCCCACTTGCGAGTGACACCAGGAGAGCGAAACCTCAAAACAGACCATTACAGCAACAGTCACTGTAATGGTCTGTTTTCAGTGATGAGGCTTGTTCTAGTGTTCTGCCCCTCCCGAAACAACTTTGACTTGAATTTGATTATAGAATAAATGTAGGAGGCAGAGCCCCCTGCATGGAAGGTGTGGGGGGCAAAGCACCCCCGCAAAAAAACACTTCCTTTTGTGATGACACAATACTGGTGTTGGTATTGTTCATTTGCTGTGCAGTTTGTCGGGGAATTTGCTGACTTGCGCAAGTGGTGCTTCCAACAACAAATACTCCACGAGGTACATGAATAGGAACTCTATCATTGGCTCACAGAAACTCTTCAATGGACCAAAACTCCTTCTCTTACAGGTCTGCAAAACTGTGGAATGCCTCCTGAGATTTGTTGGAGTGTGACACTATCCCCTCCTTCGAAGATCAACTATGCAGTGTACTCAATACTTCTAACTGATTTTAAACTTGCTGGCATTTGACAATTTATTCTGTTATGTTGCTTGTATGTCAGTGTACTCTGTTCAGTGTAATCTTGTATTTTGTGTGAGACATTGAGGGGGAACCTAACTAGCCTTAAAGATGACATGAGTGCGGATCAGAAGAGGACAGCAATCGGGGAATGGATAGTAGCAGCCACTAACACCTATCTTAAGCAGAAAGGGAAAAACTCCAAAGTCAGGAGACCAAGTTTGTTTGGTAGGGAGGTGAGCAGGCAGTGAGGGATAAGAGGACCACATACAGGAAGTCCTGAAAGGATGAGGATGAGGATGAGGATGAGGATGAGGATGAGGATGAGGAAGTCCACTTGGAGAAAGCTAGGATGTCATTAAGATAATCAGGCAAGCCAAGGCTAGGAAGGAACTGCAAATTGCAGAGGGGATTAAAGAGGGAGACAGAAAGCCATCTTCAGTTATACCCCAAAACAAGAGACACACAGGTAGGCATGGTGAAGCTAGAGACATAGAAACATAGAATCTGTCAGCAAGTAAGAACCACTTGACACACCCAGTCTACCCATTTCCCCTCCACCTATATTATAACCACAGACAATCTGGTCTCTGGCTACTGCCTCCCCTTGCTTTCCTAGCAAGATTCTTTTGTGCCTATCCCATGCATGCTTGAAGCCCACCACTGTTGTTGCCCCCACTGCCTCCACTGGAAGACTGCTGTAGGTGTCCACCACTCTTTCTATGAAGAAGTACTTACTCACATTCCTCCTAAATGTCCTCTCTTCCAGCTTTATTGCATGCACCCTCATTCTCATGCTTCTTCTCTTTTGAAAAATACTCCCCTCCTTTACCTTATGCACCACTGTGAGGCATTTATATGTCTCTATCATGTCCCCCTCTCCTTCCTCTTTTTCAGGGTGTACACATTGAGATCCCTCAGTCTCTCCTCATAAGGCTTCTGTTGCAGCTCTTGTACCATTTTAGTCTCCCTTCTCTGGACTGCCTCTACCCTGTGTTCTTCCTGAGGTGTGGTCTTCAAATCTGGACACAGTACTCCAGGTGGGACTCCACCAATGATCAATTCAGTAGGAACTCATCTTTCTCCTTCTGCTGGTGATACCCCTCCCAATGCACCCCATCATCCTGCTGGCCCTGTCTACTGCTTTGTCGCACTGTCAGTTTGAGGTCATCAGAAATGATTACCCCAAGATCGCTTTCCTGTTCAATGATTTCCAGTACCTCTTCTCCCATTTCATACACCTCTTCTTGACTTCTGTGCCCTAGGTGCATGATTTTGCACTTCTTCACACTGAAACACAAGTGCCATACCTTGACAACTCCTCCAGTTTTCTCAGGTCCCTACTCATTTTCTCCACTCCCTCTGGAGTATCAGTTCTATTGCAGACTTTGGTGTCATCTGCAAAGAGGCATACCTTACCTTCCAGCTCTTCCACAAAATCACTTATAAAGACATTGAAAATAATTGGTCCTAGCACTGAACCCTGAAGTAGACAGCTGGTCACTCTCCCCTTAGAGTGTATTCCATTTACCACCACCCACTGTTGCCTATCCATCAACCAATTCTGTACCCCGTTTGCCACCTTACGTTCCACCTCCAGACTGCCCAGTTTCTTTATAAGCCTTATATGTGGTACGGTGTTGAAAGCCATGCTGAAGTCTTAGTAGGCTGCATCCACCACCCAGTTCTGATCTATTTCTTTGATCACCAAGTAGAAGAAATCAATCGGGTTCATCTGGCATGACCTCCCTCCTTTTTCGTGAATCCATGCTGCCTTGGGTCTTGTAACTTGCTTGACTCAAGATACTCTACTAGCCTTTCTTTTAAAAATGTTTCCATTAACTTCCTCACAACTGATGTTAGACTGACAGGCCTATACTTGCCAGCCTCCTCCCTGCTTCTGCTTTTATGGAACGGGACTACATTTGCCCTCCTATTCTCCTCTGGAGCCACTCCTGTATCCACTGTGTTATTAAATAGGGCTGTCAGAGATGCAGCCAGCTAAAAAAGTATGAGGAGTAGGTGAGAGGTGTTGAACAAATACTTTTGCTCTGTCTTTACTAAAGGAAAGGATGGACCAGTGCTACAAGGGAGGATGGGAGGAGGAGGGGGGGAGGACATGACTGAGGATAGAATAATGGAAGACAGGGTTAGAAAACGGCTCATGTCCCTAAAGGTAAACAAGTTCCCATGTCCAGATGGCATGCACACAAGACTGTTGAGGGAACTGAAGAAAAAGCTTGTGAGTTCACTGACAGGTCTGTTCAAGAGCTCTTTAGATATGGGTGTGGTACCAAAGGAGTGGAAAACCACACCTGTGGTACCATTGTGAAAGAGCAGGTCTAGGGATGACCCAGGGAACTACAGGCCAGTTATTCTGATCTCCACTGTGTTTAAACTGATGGAGACTAATATAAAGGAAAGACTGATTGAGTTCCTTGAAGCCAAACAAAATTCTAGGCTGTATTGAGAGGGGGATCTCGAGCAGGATGGAGGAGGTTATACTGTCTCTGTATAAATCCTTGGTGTGACTGCACCTGGAGTATGACATGCAGTACTGGAGCCCCCACATGAAAAAGGATCAGCTAGCCCGAGGCAGTTCAAAAGAGTGTGACAAAGATGGTTCAGGAACAGTAGGCCAAGGCATATGAGAACAGGCAGAGAGAACTCAACATGTACTCACTTGAGGAGAGAAGGAAGAGAGAGGACTTGATTGAAACCTTCAAGTACCTGAAAGATATAAACAAGGTGGAGATCAGGGAGCTGTTTTTGTCTCAGTAAAAACAAGACCATAAGGGGGCACTGTTGCAAGCTGGCAATGGGGGAAGGTTCAAAAGCAGGTCAGGAGACACTTCTTTACAGAGTGGGTGGTGTTAGGGAATGAATGAACTCCCATTTGAGGTCATCACTCAAAAGATGGTGGGAGGGGGGTGTTCAAGAGACAGTGGGACAGGGTGAAGGGGAAGGTCAGGGTCGGTGGGGAAGGTCAGGGTTGGTAGGGAGATGGGGTGTGGTCAGGGTTAATGGGGAGGCGAGGTGGAGCCCACTGTCATCTCTGGATCAGGGAGTTTGCAATTGAGCAGACTCGATAAACCATAAGGCCTTCTTCTGCTGTTGGTAACTTTTGTATGACTCTAGGTCCTTTCTAAATAGGTACTTACCTAAAGGGTTTTGTGTGCAATGAAAATTAAACTAAATAAAAAAAAGCCAACAGCCTGTCAGATTTTCTATATTTTCAAGACCACACAAGAGATTACACATGTGTTGCATTACAGGCAAACATTTGTAAATTAATTGTGGAAAAATTAGAACTCCCCTCTCTTCCCTTTCATCTAACGTCAGTGTTGGACAACCCATCTGTCCAATATAATAATAAACCTTTAAAGGGTGTGGGTTGGAAGAAAAAAGGGATCTCCATCCAGAAAGATTTAATGGGCTCAGTCTCTTAGAAATGTTTATCGTTTGAGAGGTACAAAGCAAATTTTACATACATAAATTGCACTTCGGGAGATATTTACAGATTGGAGAAGCAGTGAGCAGTATGCTTCTCTAACCAGATCACTCTTTCCCAGATCACCTGGATTGGAATACATTTTCTCAATCAGCCTCAGTCAAAGAAGGAGCTGGTAAAGTTTATAATAATAATAATAATTATAAGTTTATTTAATATAGCACCTTTCACAGTTCAAGGCGCTGCACAGTAAGCTAAAACAATTAAACAATAGGAGCAATAAAATAAAGGAATTCAGGATATGTTTTTCCCCACAAAAAAGTATTCAGCACCTGCTTAAAGCACCCCACTGTTCTGCACTCATGTAGCTGACGGGGCAGAGATTTCCAGAGGGTAGGTGCAACAAACCCGAAGGCACGAGCTCCAGATGACTTTAAACCCACCCTCGGAATCTCCAGCAACCCCTCGTCAGCCAAGCAGAGCTGTCACAGAAGGGTGTAGGGAATCAGGAGCTCTTTCAAGTAATCAGGACCCTGTCCATGTAGGGCTTTGTAGGTCAATACGCCTACCTTAAAGGTGATCCGCCACTGAATAGGCAGCCAGTACAGATCGCACAGCACAGGGGTAATATGAGTTTTTCTCAAAGCCCCAGTCAACAAACATGCTGCAGTGTTCTGCACTAGCTGCAAGCAGTGGATATCAACCCCCGGAAGCCCTAAGCAAAGGGAGTTGCAATAGTCAAGACGTGATGTCACAAATACATGGACCAAGACAGGCAGATCGCTGCACGGAACAAGGTGCTTGATCCTAGCAATGTTCCTAATATGGCAAAAGGCCAGCTTGACGACTGCTGACACCTGATAATGAAGGGTCAGGCTATCATTAAGCACCACTCCTTGGTCATGCACCTGTTCAGAGGTGAGAATCTGTGCTCCCCCCAGGACTAAACTGGAGGGGAGCCCAGTCCTCAACCCTTCTGTCCTACGACCCGGGTCTACAACCAAGACCTCAGTCTTTCCTGGGTTCAACTTTAAAATGCTGGTACTCATCCAGTCTTGGATTTCTATGAGGCAGCTGTTCAGTACTGAGATAGCACTAACCTGGTCATGGGTGAAAGACAGGTAGAGCTGGGTGTCATCAGCATAGCAGTGAAACCTTAGCCCATACCATCTTACAATGTCTCCGAGGGGCAGCATATACACTGCAAATAACGTGGGGGACAGCACCGAGCCCTGAGGCACCCCACAAGGCAGAGAGAAAGCCTCAGAGGAGAAAATACCCGAGACCACTCTCTGCTTTCTACCAGTGAGGAAAGATGTAAACCTTCTGAGAACTGACCCCAACAGCCCACAGATGAACCTCAAACGCTCGAGCAGAACACCATGATCTACAGTGTCAAAAGCTGATGATAAATCATGGAGAACCAAGATGGAGCAGTGTCTCTGATCTCTTGCCATCAGGAGATCATTGAGCACCCAAACTAGAGTAGTCTCAGTGCTATGCCTCTTACAAAAACCCGATTGGAGAGGTTCGTATAAATTATGGATGGTTAAATGGTTTTCCAGTTGAGCTGCCACAACTTTCTCAATAACCTTCCCTACAAAAGGAAGGTAAGTGATAGGCCTGTAATTTGCTAGGATTTCCAGGTCTAAAGAAGCTTTCTTCAGGAGGGGTGTCACCACCCCACCTCCTTCAGGGAGCTAGGAAACTCACCCGAGTCCACAAAGCACCAGACAATCTGAGCTAAGATCGGGCTGATGATATCACTACAACCCAAGATCAGGGAAGTAGGGCCCGGATCTAACCTACAGCAAGTGGGACACATCCCTTGGATAATCCTCATAATATCCACGAACTCTAGCAGATCAAAAGTACTCCAGGCTCTGTGACATAACACCGACCAACAGCATCCCCCATAGAGTGAAGTTGGCAGCACTCCTGCCTGATGCCAGCCACCTTATTCGCAAAGAAATGAGCGATCTCATCACACTCCTCTTGTGAAAAAACTCTATGGAACTGCCGACAGGTTGGGTTACACAGCCTGTCAACCGCTCTGAAGAGTTGAGCCAGATGGTTCCGTGCGACAACAATTTCCCTGTACAGGAATTCTGCCTTCTTACGGGAAATTTCTGTTTGATAGAATTTGTAATGCTCTAACAAAATAAAGTGGTCAGCATCTAAGGCTGTCATCTGCCAATGATGCTCTAACCTATGCCCCTGTCTCTGCAACTCCCTAAGAGTCCCATCAAACCATGGGGCCCCAGGGTGAAGCGGGAGGGGGAGAACTTGGACATAAGCAATCTGATTGAGAGCTAAAGAGACAGTCCTATTATAGGCCATAACCAGTTGCTCAGGATCAGTGCTGGTCTTGCCCAACAGTGAGAGGTCCATCACTGCCATCAGGTCTTCAGGGAACACATCCCACAAAGGGCGATAATTGACCATCTCCACAGGGGTTGACCTACCCAGGAGAGCTGAAAAATTGAACCCAACGATGAAGTGGTTGGACCAACTGACTGGTTCCACCACCAAGTCGGAGGCATCGATCCCCAGGAGGAAGACCAAATCAAGGGAGTGACCACCATTGTGAGTAGCTGAGGAAACAGCCTGTGTGAAGCCCAGAGGTGTCATCACCTGGAGGAAGTGTTGACCAAAAAGTGAGTATTCATTGTTGACTCAGGCATTGAAGTCACCCAGAACCATCAGTCTAGGTGACTCCAATGCCATGTCGGCGGCGAAGTCTGCTACCTCCTGCAGGAGTATCTTCTCATCACCTGGTGGATGGTAGATGAGGGCTATCCTGCACCCCACACCAGCTACCACAGTGCACACAAATGACCTGGCCTCCTCAACTGGAATACCAGTTAGGCCCAATTTGGTCTTAAAACAGACCGTGACGCCCCCCCCCCCCACCACGGTCCAATCTCGGGCGATGTATAACTGAGTACCCGGTGGGGATAGCTGCCTCCAAAATAGGGGCAGCATTCCCATCTAACCAGGTCTTGGTAATGCAAACCAGATCTGCTGTAGCCACAAAATCAGCAATAAGAGCAGTTTTGTTGCAAACAGAGCTGGCGTTGCATAACAGCACCAGAGTTGGACGAGGTTGGCGAGCCGTCCCAACTACTTGCCCACACTGGATGGAGGTGCCCTTGAGTATGGGAACCAGAACAGGATCACCACATTCCAGATATCATTTTACTGCAGGGTGTCTTCTGGTTCTAACCACCCCAATAGGAGAGAGCCACTCATTCAGGCTCCGCTATCCGCAACCCTGCGCCATTATGCATCCATGGCACAAATGGGGCCATTTGCATATCATTATGGTCACATCTGCATGTGTTGTGCAGGGCTGGCCAGTGAAATGTGTCTGGGGCACTGCACAGCATGCAGCAGTATCCCCACATCCCATAACCCCGATTGCCCATAGCAATATGTATGGACAATCCCTGGTAGTCCAGTGGAACCACCCTCCCTGCCCGTAACCCCGATCATGGTAAAATATACATTCGAACCACCCTGGTGGTCCAGTGGTTCCTGCCTCCCTGCCTGTAACCCCAATTGTGGTAAAATACTTCATTCACAATGTTGTAAATGACTATTACAGTATACACTGCAAGCCCATTGGTCCACAGTGAGGACCAATGGGCTTGCAGCTGATACTGTAAGCTGTCATTCGGTAGGCAGCTGTGGAGGTATGTGGGTGGGTTTACTGCCCACTGATGATGGGGGGAGCTGTGTGGGCTGGGGGTCCTGTGTGGGTGGGGGGTGCTACTAGACTACCAGAGAAATGTTTTGATTTATGTTACGGGCAACTGGGGTTACCGGCGGGGTGGGGGGTACCACTAGACTACCAGGGATATCATTTTCAACTTTACAGGCAATCGGAGGTACGGGAGGGGAGGGGGGTACAACTAGACTACCAGATAGCTGGAAAATATTTTAATGTGTTGATCGGTGTTGTGGGTGGGGAGGAGGAACCACTGGATCACCAGGATGGTTTGAATGTATATGTTACCACAATCAGGGTTATGGGCAGTGAGGGGGAAATCACTGGACCACCAGTGTGGTTCGAATGTATATTTTACTGTGATTGGTGATACAGGCAGGGAGGGGGGAACCACTAGAATACCAGGGAACTATGAGGGTGCTTTTGAATGGTGTTCTAGGGGAGTTGCCACCCATGGCTGATGGCTGCTGTGTTGTGCATTGCAATACAGCAGAACACCGGTGGGTGACTAGCAATTGAGCCATTTTATATGGGCTCAACTTTCTGCTCAGGTATGCAGCACATCTCTGGTATATGCTGGCAGATGAGCCGCACAACCCGGGCTGAATATCGGGATGTGCCTGATATGCATGGGCTCGCCCCCTGGAGATGTGCCACATACATGCATCATGGTGCATTGGGAATTGCACTGTGCAAGTCCCCCTTTTGAATATTGCCCCAGGGCGCATTTCTGAGGTTGCACTGGTGCAACTCAGATGTGACAGGTGCAACCCCTTGGAATATCTCGGCCCCGATATTCAAATAACACTGCAATGCCAGTACAAATGTTTTTGTGGTATACTTGCACCCCACCCAGCTGCTGCTATGGTTAAGTGAATCCAGAACCTTACCTTAGTGCTTCACTTTGTATTGTACTATAGGCAAAGCGCTGGAGTAAGACGTTCATGTTAGGCTGGCAAAAAGCTGCAATTGTGATGTTCTAAATAAAAAAAGAACATTCTCTGCAAACAAGTTTAGCCTCTGTTCTCTATGTTGAAGTGCACACTTTCTGGACTTGCTTGTATGTTTGGGTTAGCCACCCCTAGTCTGCACCCCGCTTTTCTCA
Organism: Neoceratodus forsteri; assembly: GCA_016271365.2. Classification (NCBI taxonomy): domain Eukaryota; kingdom Metazoa; phylum Chordata; order Ceratodontiformes; family Ceratodontidae; genus Neoceratodus; species Neoceratodus forsteri. Next base: position 960,557,256 of record CM028137.1, read on the forward strand.
CTTGAATGCAGATAGCGATTGGATTGACTTGTGCTGCTATATTTAGTTGGATAGAGAAGAGTGCTATCTGACTGATATCAGGCCGTGTCTGTGCAGCGCTCAGTGTAACTGTGCTGCCCCAACATGGACCTGGACTGTATTTAGCCCACAGGGAATAGCGCTGCCTGAATGGGATAGCACCAAGACCCCTGTGGGCTCTATTCAGCCTGAACATGCAGACAAGGACATTGGGGGTGCAAGGTACTAAGGGGCCATTTGCACGCCCATCATGGGTGGCACTGTATGTGCGTTACTGGTAGTTCAAATGAAGGCAGGATGCAGAGGTGAGAGGAGGGCTGTGCTGATCCCCATATGAAGCTGGGAGGAGCACCACCCATCTGGGTAAGAGGAGGGTGCAGGCAGGTGGAATGTGAGCAGGTGGGTCAGGTAGGTGGATCAGGTGAAGAGTCACTGGGTCACCACTGCTTCATAGTAATTGTGTAAACAGTTGATCAGAGGTGGAGGGAATCACTGTACACCAGGGCATAGGTACTCTGTGAAACAGGCTATTGGGGGGTGGGGGCTACGCTAGACCACCAGGGTATTGTACAGTAGATAAGCAATCAGGAGGGTGCATTAGAAGAAGAGGGTAATGTAAAATATGCTTAGAGGAGAGATGGGGGTTACACTAGACTATCAAGGAATATTTCAGTGCTTGAATGGGAGTTCAGGGATGGCAGCTGCAGTACAGCCACCTTGATTTCGGGAGGAGGGGTATGGTCTTAGTGCCAAGTTCAGAGTTGGTTTGCAGTTACAGTAAACAGCACTGCTTGGGGGTCTGTTTACTTCTAATGCAATCCTTTGAGTAGATTGCTGCATTGGCATGCATGAGAGGACCCGCCCTCCTTTGCATAGGTGCAGTGGTATTTTAGCCCTGTGGTGCTGCTGGGTTTGTGGGGCACTCCCAGGGCTTCTGAATATGGGCTAGCTGGAAGCACATGCGAAAACCCTGGTTAGTGCACATGCTTAACCCTGTTAGTGGGTGTGCTAACATTTCAACATCAATCCATACATTTCTTTAATCTTGTCTGGATGCCTTTCCTTGAACTTCAAAATTTTCACAATGTTTTAGTCAGCCTGCCAGGCAGCGGTAGACCTACCACTTGTGAGGCCAGCGACCCAGGTTTCGTTGCGAGCCTGGGTTGCTGGAGAGCCAACCGGGGGGATAGAAGGATCAAGCACCTGTGGGGCTGCTCTCCTTCTCTACGGAGGGTGGGCTGCAGTCCTCACTGCTATACAGCCACTGGGTGACCACAGGTGGAGGTGCAGCCATTAACGCAGCATCACAGAGAGGAGCAGATGTCAGCCAAGGGCCTGGAGTGAAGGCACGTGTCTGTGTGCCTTCATCTCATTGGCCCTCCTCAAGGGCTGGTGTCTGCGGGGGTGGGGGTGGGACCAGAAAACTGAAGGAAAAAACCCACATCTACACCAGGAGACAGGCTCCTGTGCCGGTGACTGGAGGGAGGCTGGGAGCAGCTCCAGGTGTCCACTCCACTCAAGGTTCAGAGGGGGACAGGGGGAGTCCCTTCTGCCCCACCCAGTGGGTTATCTGGTATGCTTGAATTATGGGAGCCAAGCACTCAGTGGGGGCTGATGTCCTCGGTCCACCCAGCATAGCCTGTGTGGTATCATCGGGATCCCAAAGAATGGGCAGCCATGGTGAAGGAAGCGGGCATAAACACTAAGGTAAAAAAAAAAATTTCTCACAATGTTTTCAGTGCACAAGCATCCTGAATCTGTGTTTTAAGTGCATTTATGTGACTGTTTTCCCTTCTAATGTGCAACTGAAAACTGATACACAAATGTTTTTATATTCATTTACTATTCTGCTTAGCAATAATTTGAATTCAACACCCTACACATTTTGGGCTGGATATTCAAACTGCGCCCAAAATGTGCGCAATAGCAGGAGCAAGCACAAGTCCATTGCGCACATGTGCAATAGACGCGATATTCAAACATGGAGCAAGGCAAATTGCGCAACCAGCCAACATCTGAATATCGCACAACCTGCGCCATAGCGCAACCAGGAAGGGGAAGCTGAGCAGATATGATGCGCTATAGCGCAACAAGGCCAGCCCAGCTGAGCAGTCCAGAGGCGCCATAGCACAAGCAGAGAGCCCCCCAGCAGCAGAGCAATGGAACTGCACAACCAGGGAGGTAGGCAGGGGCCCACCACCCATGCCACAGATGGGCACAGGAACACACTGCAGAACTAACAATGCACCCCCACACCCCAAGCACAGCATAAGTGGGGAAGGGACAGAATATCCACCGGCCCATGGGGACAAGCCAACAAAGCACAGCTGGGCCATGGTGCCTCAGCACACCCACTGGCAAGCTGAGACTGCCACACAAAGGGGGCGGACAACCCAAGTGCACAACAGCACCCCCCTGTGCACAGCACACCCTGCACTGTTACCCCCAGACACCACCTATGAGCAGTGACTGTGACCATCACTGCAGGAATCCCCATGCCCCGCACTGCAACCTCATGTACCACAGAACCACACAAGCCAGACCCACCAGGAGCACCCAGCGGTGTGTGGCAGCACCGCGACCAGAACCCGGCTGAAAGCCACTCCCTAGAGACACCTCCCCATGCACACACACACACATACCCAGGACAATACCACCGATGCCATGCACACACTGCAACTGAGCACCTATAGCCAGCTGCAAATCAGAGACCACCACAGTATTCATAACAAAATATATATTTCTCTAATTAATATATGAACAATAACAATATGAACAAACAGAACTATATACAAATATATACAATACAAGGGTGGGAGTACGGGTACAAGGTAGGGGTGGGTAAGGGGCAGGGGTGAACAACTGGGAGAGGGAAGGCAGGGTGTGAGGGATGAGTAAAGGGGGGAGGTGATGGGCAGCTACTGCCTGCCAGCCCGCTCGTCAGGCGGCTGCTGCTGGTCCCGGGGCCTCCTCCTGCGCCTGATGCCATGGCACTGCAGGTCCCTCAGGATGTCAAGGGAATCCATGGCCACCTGATTGAGCTGGTGGACTGACCTGTCAAGCCTCCGTAGGATCTGGACACCTAGGACAAGGGATCGGAATCAATGGCTGTGACTGTCCATATCCCTGAAGCCCACCCAACATGCATGGCATACAGCCAAGTGCCCCGCTCCTGTGATGGAGTGCACCCACCCACAGTGACCGTGCACAAGACATGCCCAACCAGGCAGCAACAGCCATGTGTACCACTGCACACACACACCGCCCATGTCCAGCACAGCACAACCAAGGCTGTATAGTGACATGGCTACGCAGTGGGAAGGCAGTGCCACAGCCATGTGCCCAGTGCATGCATGGACCACCATTGATGCACTCCCAGACGTGCAGTGCCACTGGACAGTGCTGACTGTCACATGTCGCGTGCATGGCAGTGTTGTCCATGGATGGTGGCCATGCCCTGCCCCCCCCACCAGCATGCAATAGCATTCATGATGTCATGACACTCACCCTCATCGTACTGCTGCTGCTGCTGCTGCTGCTGTCATGGCTCATCACCAACACCACCACCAACACCACGCACAGCCACCGCTGCCACCCCTTGCTGCGCCTCATCCTGGGCCCTCCTCCGCTCCGCCACGCCTGTGGGAAACAAAAGGTGAGAAACACATCAGTGAAATCCCAAAACAGATATCCCCCTGCCCCAATGAGTGTGCCCGCCCACCCAGCCAGACCCATACATCACATATCCTGTAAACACCGCCACAGCCAACCATAGACCAACCCTCCCCATGTGCTGGTCACAATACACAGTGTTACCCATACGGACAATACAGGTGCATAGACGGCTCACCCACCTGGCCAAGGCACCATGCCCCTCCTGGAACGTGAATGAAGTCATGCCAGTAGTGCCCGCTCCCTCCTCTGCAGGTCACCGTACCAGTGCCTGCACTGCTCTGCCGACCGCCGCCGGCCAGTGGCCTCCTCCAGGGCAGTGGCCACCTGCTGCCACACATGAGTCCTCACCATGTTCAGGGGTTCATCCCCAAACAGTGGGCCATAGTGAGGCTCCACTATGGCCACTAGGTTGGCAAGTTCCACCGCACTCCATTGTGGGGTTCTCCTGCGTGCCATCCCTGCATGTATATAGTAGGCAATATGGCGCTCCACAGTGCGGCAACCCCACATGGAATTGTTGCACAATACAACTCCATTAGTCCCTATCGCGCTGTTCGTATAGCGCCGCCAGTCCCTATCGTGCTGTTACCGAACAGCACGCTAGAGATGCAGACATGCCATACGTACAGCACCAAGGGGTCAATGGTCGGGCACAGGGTCATGGGTCTCTGGAGCAAGGCCACGCACAGATCCATCGGATGTCTACACGTCCAGCACGATTGGTCACCTGTGTGCCATTGCCACAGTGGACTATTGCGCAGTTGTGCCACAGCGCCATGTGGTGACTGTCGCTGTAGCGCCACTGGCACAATGGTGGCTGTGTCCTGAATTGCCTGTCGCGCACAGCACATCATCAGCACGGCAGACGCCTGCATAAGCTACCTGGGCATGCGCAGTGTGGTGTACTATGCAGTCACAGAACTGCGCCATTGGCTCAGCCGGTTCAACCATATTGCGCAAAGCGCAACAGCGCGATATTCAGCCGTCATATGCAAATCATCCGATCAGCCATTCAATGGTGCAGCGGCGCGATTTGCATCTCATTAAAGTTGCTCCAGTCCTAATTTGCATGCATTGCATTATAAATGTGCGACACTGTTCTGCAGTGGCCATATTAGGTTACTGCAGTTGATAGGTGAGTTGCATGCATTGTGCTGTTCTGGACCATGGTCCCAGAGAATTGCTGTGTACTGCACAGTCACAGGTGACCACTCTCACCCATACAGGCTGTGAAATGACCGAGCGAGGACTGGGTGAGGAGGCTGATGGTGGGCAGAATAGGAGGCCAAACTTTACGAAGGTGGAGACAGAGGCACTGTTTGAGGCCTACCTGGCTGAGGAGCCACTTCTCAGTGGATGGTGGGGCACCCCTCAGGCCCATGCTGCTGCGTTCTGTGCAGGAGTGTAAAAAGAAGATGGGGACCGACAGGAGGAGGGTGAAGGAGAAGGTTGCAGCCGTCAAGGCAGCACATGCTGCAACAGGTGGGGGACAGCCGGAGGTGGTGCAGCTGACCCCGTCGGAGGACATGCTCACTGCAAGCATGCAGCGCAGCACCATTGAGGGTGTACCTGGAGGTGGCTTCCAGACAGGTAGTAGCCCATCACTGCATGGTATGTCATGGTCGGGGGGGAAGGTAGTTCACATACACTAACGTGTCCTTCCTTTCTGTTACAGATCCTGTGCATCTGCAGGGGTCAGCAGTGGAGGGCCTGTCCACTGTGGACAGCCACCTGGAGTTGGAAGAGGGACCATCCACCTCTGCAGATTGCCGGCGTGCACTGCGGCAGTGTGCACGCCCGGATACCTTCACTGATGTTGAGACAGGTGTGGGGAGTGCCCTTCCTGTGTCCCAGCGGTCTGGCATGCAAGCATGCCAGCACACTGCAGCTGTGGCTGTGGCACAGACCTGCACCATCGATGATCCACCGACCAATATGGGCATTGACATGTGTGTGTCACAGAATGGACACACAGCAGGCCAGCTCACGCCCATGGATCTAGCTGGTTCCGACGTGTGTGCCAGCATGTCAGCACAGTCACAGGCTGTGCCTGTCAGCACCGGTGGGGCAGCACCAGTGGCTGTGCAGGTCACTGGCACTGTTGCGGCCACAGGAGTGGAACCACTGATCCCGTGGGCACAGCAGGTGGAGGGACAGCAGCAGCAGTCACCCACCGGGACTGAGGGTACAGGGCTCAGCGGTGATGTAGGTGCACCACCTGTGGACTTGCCCATATCTGGTCCTGGTGAGCGGCGCCCACCCTCAAGGGGTGCTGTACATCAGGCCCTTCCAGACCCTGAGGGACAGGTTGCAGATGTGGCAGACGACCTCTTTGATGAGCACACCCGCCTGCTGCAGGCATCAGTACAGCAGCATGATGGGGGTTGCAACATCCGTGGAGGCACTGTGTGTGGCTATGGAGCGGCACAGCAGGGACACCGAGAGGATCCTGTCCCGGATTGACCATTTGTGGGTGGATGTGACCGCCACCATCGACAGGCTGACACAGGCAGTGGTCGGTGTCATGGCCACATTGGGCACACAGTCAGGTGCCCCTGTGCCACTCACACTGCGCAGTACGCTATCCCCTCCCCATTCCCGGTGTCGTGCGACACCCACCCTGTCAATGCCGGGTTCAGCTGTGGGCATCCCAAGCACCCCTGGTGCAGGTATGTTCGGTATGCTGCAGACCCCTGTGCGGACAAGGTCACATTCGCACAGTGGGACTCCTGGTGGTCCATCGGTGCCACCCCATGTGGCCCATGCTCAGCCTGCCAGTGCTGCTGGGTCTCGGCGGGGCCTCCCACGCATCTGAGGTGGCTATGGCACTGTGCCGCATGACTGAGCTGTCTCCCAGTGCTGGCCCTGTCTGGTGCTGCTCTGTGTGCAATGTGTGATTTGGTGGGCAGTGCACCAGTGGGTGCCCTGCCCTACACGCCGACACATGGACCACCTGCACACCCTCCTGACTGCTGTCCACAGGTGCGAATGCATGATGATGCCTGCATTGCGCTGTACACCAAAGTGCAAGGGTGCCCAGCATCTGACACACGTACATGGACAGTACAGGTGGTGGTGGTGGCCTGTGGACGTGTGTGTATTTAATGTCTGTGTTCCTGCTCTGTTGTGCACCTGACCCCTGTGCACTTTGTGCCTGGTGTGTGTGTGTGTGTGTGTGTGTGTGTGTGTGTGTGTGTGTGTGTGTGTCTGTCCATGTGGCGTGTTACTGTTCACCCCTCTCTGGTTGTGTGTGTGTGCTTCTGTGCCCTGCCACTTCCCTCACCGTCATGCACCCCTGGTGTGTTACCCTGTGTGTATGTGGGTTGTGCCCTAGCCACTGTTGGTTGCACTTGGCCCCATGACTTACCTGTGTTGGGCAAAGTGCTCCTCTGTGATGGTGTCCCGGTGCAGCTGGGCCAGCCGGATCAGTCGGGGGTCACGCCGTCCAAGGGGGGGCTGCTCATCCCCATCATCACCGGCGTCATCGGCGTCCCCATCGCTGTCCCCCTCCTTGACCTGTACGGCTATCCCACAGTCTTTGGCCATGTTGTATAGGATACAACAAGCCAGGAATATCCCACAGGCCTTTGAGAGGCTGTACTGTAGGGCACCGCCGGAGGTGTCCAGGCATTGGAAGCGTGCCTTCAGCATCCCAAACACCTGCTCGATGATGTTGCATGTGGCGGCGTATGCCTCATTGAAGCACTGCTGCGATGGGGTCGTGGGCTGCCGGTAGGGTGTGAGCAGCCAGGGACAGAGTGGGTATCCACTGTCACCTGTGTGGAGATAGTGGAGGTTAGTGTCATGTTCAGGCTCATATTGCCCCTAACTCTGTGTGCCACTCCCATGGCACCTGTGGCTTACCCTCCCTTGCCCCTGATTTGCCAATCCTACATGCATACTCACCCACTAGATGTCCTGTGGGGATGTCCTAACTCTCGAATCGATGGCACAGTGCTGATTGGTACCATATGAATGAATCGTGTGCTCCACCAGGGTGCATGGCACAGACATTGATGATGCATCCACTGGCATCACACACCACCTGGCAGTTGACACTGGAAAACCCCTTCTGATTACAATAGACAGCCCCATTGGGGCCAGGTGGTGTGCGAATGGCCACATGGGTGCAGTCCATTGCCCCTAGCATGCCAGGCATATGTGCTACCCTGTGGAACTCTTGTATGTTTGCTGTACGCTCTGCCGCAGTGCTGGGGAAATGGATGTACTCCACAGCATGTGGCAGCAGTGCGCTGAGGAATTGGGTGAGGATGCGTGATGTGGCCGACTGTGTTATGCCTGTAGTGTTCCCTGTTGGTCTCGGGAAGGTACCCGTGGTGAGCAAGCACATGCAGGCTGTTACCTTTGTCTCCACTGACAGAGCATGACTCCATCGTGAGGGTGCCTGCATCACATCACTGCACAGCTCACAGAGCCACCTCAGTATTGCCCTGTTCAGGTGGTACCGGCCCACAATCTCTTTATCTGAATACAGCTGAGCTGATGCAGTCACGGTACTGCCTGTTGGGGGCATACCGCCAATGGGCCCTTCCACGGCCACGTCCCCCTGCAGCATGCCTTCTCACCCCCCTCATTACAGCTTCCATGTGGAAGCTGGCACTGTCCATCTCCCTGGCTTGTGTTCCACCCCTGGCAGTTGTTGATCCGTTACCCCCACTGTCCTGACTGCTACCTCCACTGCACCGGGTACACCTCCTGGCCTCTGCACTCTGTGGCCCCACACACCTTCCCTTGCCCCTCTTCTGTCCTGTGCACTCCCTGGCCTGCACTGTTTATTGCTCTGGCCTGCTCTGTCTCCCTGCCTCATGTGGCTTCCCTGTCGCGTTCTTGCACCTCTTCCTTGAGCCTTTTTATTTTGGCTCATTTCCGCTGTGGCGCAACTTCCGCCTGATCCACTGTTGTGCATTGTGCAAGCCTTTGAATATCACATTGCGCACTTTATGCATGGTTCCACCCCCCTTCGGTTGCACATACTTTCATTAGCATTGCGCTGTTGCTCAATATGTTTTCTGTGGCGCAACTGCCTCCTGCTGAATATTGCAGAATGGCGCAATTTCAGACTTGCGCTGGCACAACCCTATTGCGCATGGCGCAACCCTTTTGAACAGCCCACCCTTTATGTATAAGTTTGGTATCTATAGTATATTAGTAGTGTGTACTGCTTTTATGCTTTACTTCAATAAAGCTTTTAATGGGGGAAAAAAAAAAGAAACAGCTCTGCACATGTGTTTGTCCCTTCACAAGCCATTTAGCCTGTGGGCTGTAGTAGTCTGCTGGTAAACTGCAAGAAAGCAGGCAAGTGCAAAGTGGTGGCCATGATTATTCTCGACTGTCCCTCACTCCAGATACTGACCGACACGATTAACCTGACAATAGGTACTAGAGTATGACACAATATTTTGTATTTTTCTAAGGAGTGAAACTTGTACTCACTCGTCCCATCTCCCAGCAAAGAAATGTGCATTGCTGGTCTGATTTAATTATTAGGATGACTAATTAGCTAGTTGTGTGCTCCCCTGTATGATCGGGTGCATAGAAATTGAGTACAAAATGTCAATGACATCAGAGTGCCTTGTAGGACTGTGGTAGAGTGTCCTGCAGGACTATGAGAGAATGGCAGGACTGTGTGAGAATTTCAGTGGCTTTACAGTGTTCTGCAGGAGTGTGGTAAAGAATGTCAATGACATCACTGTGTCCTGCAGGACTGTGAGAGAGAATGCTGGGGATATCACTATGTCTTGTAGGATTTTGAGGGAATGTTGATGGCTTCATTGTGTCATACAGGACTGTTTGATAGGATGCTGATGATATCACATTGTCCTGCAGGAGTGTTGGAGAGAATAACTGTAACATCAGAGTGTCCTGCATGACTATGGCAGAATGCTGATGGCTTCCAAATATCCTGCAGGACTGTGGGAGAGAATGCAGATTACAACCCAGTGTCCCACAGTACTGGGGAAAGGAGCCCCTGAAATCCAATTGAAAATATTGATGACCCAGCCCAGTGGAATTGGGGGTGGACCTTGTGATTCTATGTGGGAGAGCAAGATTCACATTCCAAACCCCACTCTCACTGGAACATGGTGGCGAGGCTGTGCTGTCTGACTACTGGGGCAGGAGGGGGAACACTCCACTACATCAGTACCTCTACAGGGATTCATTTTATGGCATTAACAGGTTGGATGACCACATACTGTTGCACAGGTCCCACCTATTGGATGATGTATTCAAATAATGCCTCCCAGGTGAGAGGAGGGTAGGGACTTAGGAGTTCAAGGGAAATTCGGCCTGGTAAGTTCACCAAAATCCTCAATATGCACTAAGTCTTTAACACTCCAGCATCACCTTTTTGTCGCCCCACAGTCATGCTTAAACAGCCTGCTTCTCCCTGGGGGCAGCAAGGGTGTGTATCCCTCATAATCAGACACCTCTGGCAGTGGCACAGCTGGAGGTACTTGGAGTGGATCCTAGAGCACTGCAAAGTAGTCTGGAAAGGTGAGGGGCTCCAAGCAGACTCCAAAAAGAAGGTACCAGGGGCTCTTTGGAAACAGAAAATTCAAGTAAATAAAATGCTGATGATATGACTATGTCCTGTAGGACCTTGAGGATTCCTTCAGGAGACCTCAGTCACTGCTCACTACTGCAGTTTGAACTAAATGTTAATGCTCCATCTGCACAAGGCAGTAATCCCTGTTTTTATCTCGCAATGTTCTCTATTCCTACTCCAGGCCAAAGATGACCCTGGTTCCACATTTGATGAAAGCAACTTGATTCAATCAACAATTGATCTCTTCATGGCTGGGACTGAAACCACCACTACCACACTACGCTGGGCCCTGTTGTACATGGTTGCTCACCCTGATGTTCAAGGTAAGATCTTTCTATAATCTATGTAGAGACTGGATCCAGGTCCCCAAACATATTGGTACTTCAACAATTGGAAAGTGAAACAGAAGGAAGGAGATGGGGTTTTACTCTGCCATTCATACTCTCTGTCCCCCAAAGCACTTTACCATCAATGAGGTAGTTACACAGTACTGTACTACACCATGCTACATATAGAGAATACTGGATGGGCAACTATGCACAACCAGAGTGTTCTGCCACAGAGGGTTCTGATTCCCTATGACCTCAAAAGTGCAGCTATGAGAGGCCCATGTGAAACAGAACCCCAAGGTGGCAGAACACACTGGTTATGCATAAAGTTGCTCATTCTGTATTTTTTATAGTACTGTACATAGTATTATGTGAAATGTGTGCGTTGTGTGTTTTTTCTCTTTCACAAAGAAATTGGCCTGTGCAGTCTCTACAGGTTCTAGAATGCTGTTCTATCACAGAAGGGTACAATCACTTTCCTTGACCTTTGAACTGTGGTACAACAGCGTTTTGAAAAGGATAGATTTTTGTATACTACAATGCTCAAATATACACTATTATAGTTTACAACACTACACAATGCTACACTGCAGAGGTTACATGTAGCAAACACTACACTGTGCTACACAATTTCACATATCACACTGTGAACCAATGGGCGTGCAGCCCTACCGAGGTGTCAGTCGGCGGGCGGCAGGGCGGCAGGCGGGTGGAGTGCTGCCGCCCACCGCCTGATGGGGGGAAGTGGGTGGTGGGGCTCAGTGGGTGGGTGGGAGGGGGGGCACCTTAGACCACCAGGGATATAGGACGCTTTTTTTTTACAGATGCCCGCGATCGGGCAGAAAGCGGTCCACTGGACCTCCAGGGATATAGGACGACTTATTCTATCTTATACAAATGCCCACAATTAGGCAGCGGTCCACTGGACCACCAGGGATATTGGATGGGGATCTTTCTTTAAACAAATGCCCGCAATCGGGCAGATAGAGGTCCACTGGACCACCAGGGATCTAGGACGACTTATTCGATCTTATACAAATGCCCGCGATCGGGCAGAAAGCGGTCCACTGGACCACCAGGGATATTGGAAGTCTTTCATTTTTACAGATGCCCGCAATCGGGCATGGTGGGGGCGCCGCCAGGTGAGCCGGAACTCAGGTGGCAGCTGCCGTGTTGCCTGCGATGCGGCAGCTCACCTGTGGGTGGCCATCAGTTGTTCCTTTTTTTTTTGGCTTAACTTTTGTGCTGGCGCAGGTAGGGGTTGCCCATTCATTGCTCTGCACATCCCGGGCTGAATATCGGGCTGTGCAGGTTATGCATGGGCATGCCCCCCCACCTGTGCCTGCATACATTACTGATGTGCTCCGGCGCATCGGGATTTGTGCCGCGTACTTTTCCCTTTTGAATATCGCGCCGGGGTGCAACCCTTTTAAATACCTGGGCCCATATGTATATTTTGCAAATGATAAATGGTCTCATGGTCAAAGATTTTGTCAGCTCATGAAAGAAAAATCCTAGTCCATCAGAAAAATTCTTTGTTCGCGAACCGCCATCTTGTTTTTAGTTTTCCAGTCAAACAAAATGTTGTAGCTTTTGGGCCAAACGAGGCATGGATTTTATTCAGGGTGACCCCCTCTACAAAGCCATGCCTTTGGTTTGCTTCATTTCTGTTAAAAAATTGTTTTTTAAAAATTAAAACTTCTTCACTCGTGACTCGCTAACGATCTTCTTTTGCGAGTCTGCAAAATCCTGGTCCACGAGACGATGCTAGTCCACGAGCTTTGTTCATGAGGAGATGACCAGATAGTCAGAATTTCATGGCCAGATGTCCCTGGGGATGACCAGATGGCCCAGATTGGTGTGACCAGATGTCCGCTCGCGGACTAGGATTTTGTTACGTCGCGGACTAGGCTTTATCTCGCAACCGAGGATTTTGCTATCTCATGACTGAAAATGTTTTAAAGATGTAAAAACTTTAGAATTGCATTGCTCATTAACGGTTTGGTCTTTTTACTTGAAATTTACAGGGTGTTGAGGGGATGCCCTACAGGTATGAGTTATGCTGTTTAGGTGTTGGGTAAATAAGTGGTTGCATAGATATGCCATGATGAAGTTGATATTTTCCCCATAGGATTACATTGCGGTGTCTGTCACGCCTTTCAGTGCCATTATGTCAAAAACTAAGTGAGATACAGAGTTTTTGCTACTGATAGGATAGGTCACCTATGCCACTGCAACAAAGTTTTAAACCATAGAGTAAGCCTGTAGTGGAATTTTTTTCGTAGATTGCACGGTTAATGAGATATTGTCAAATCTGTGTTACAAAGGTTCCTTGCCATATAGGGCTGCTGTATACCTATGCGTAAGTTGAGCACGTGCTCGCACATATGCATATTGTTATGCAGTAATGAGCAACTTGGTGGAAGCACGGAGCCCAAAGTTCCCTGCACTCCCACCAATACATATTTTTTACTAGTTATATTACACTTTTTCAAAAAGTAAGGAAATTCATGTCAAAAAAATGCATTTAATGAATCAGTTAGGGTTAAAACAACAATGTGAGAAGGCAGTAAGAAGGGCTAGTGGGATACAGGGATGCATAGGGATAGGCATCACCAGTAGAAAACAGGAAGTTGTTATCCCTCTGTACAGACAGTTGGTGAGACCCCATCTGGAGCACTGTGTGCAGTTCTGGAGACTCCATCTCCGCAAGGACATAGATAGAATGGAGGCTGTCCAGAGGAGGGCAACTAAAGAGGTGCAGGGTCTGCACCAGAAGACATATGAAGAGAGATTAAAGGAGCTTAATATGTATACTCTTGAGGAGAGGAGGGAGAGGGCGACATGATAGAAACTTTCAAGTACCTCATGGGAATCAACAAAGTCCAAGAGGGTAGCATCTTTCAGAAAAAGAGATGTACAAGAACAAGGGGACACAATTTGAAGATAGAGGGGGGACGGCTCAGAGGCAATGTGAGGAAGTATTTTTTCATGGAGAGCATTGTGGATACATGGAACAGCCTTCCTGAGGAGGTAGTGGAGTCAAAAACAGTGGAGGAATTCAAGAATGCATGGGGCAGACATAAGGCAATTCTAGTGGGGGGTAGGAGGAAGTAGGCTGTCGGTTAACTAGGATCTGCAGCTTATCCATTAGGTAGGGAAATGGGAAGACTAGGTGGGCCAAGTGGTCCTTATCTGCCATCAAATTCTATGTTTCTAAAAGTGAGGAAATGAAATGTTAGGGCTGATCACCTAACCCCCACAAAACCCACACACCCATCCTCCACAGACTGACAGATGCCAGGGCGTGCCATGATGTCATGTGGCCTATCACCCCATTGTCCTTTACTGTAACATGTAAACCAGCTTACACACGGAATGGGGTGTGAATTGGGCCTGACGACCCCATGGCACACCCTGGCATATGTCAATCTGTGGAGAATGGGTGTGTGAGTTGTGGGGAGGGGTTAGATGCTCAACCCTAACATTTCATTTCCTCACTTTTGTCACTTTAACTCTAACTGATGCATTAAATGCAGTTTTTTGCCATGAATATATATATATAGTGCCACTATAATTAGGGTTGAGTACCCCATTTAAGGTTAAACTCTGAAATTTGGTAGATTAATAACTTTGCCACCATATGACAGATGTTCCATACCATACTACACAGTCCAGAAATGTTCACATTTCTGGACTGTGTAGTACGGTACGGGCTGCATGCCCATTGGCCCACACTGTGGACCAATGGGCATACAGCCCTACTGTACACAGTCAGTTGGCGGGCAGCGGGGTGGCTTGCGGGTGGGGAGCTGCCGCCCGCCACTGACTGGGGGGGAGGTGGGGTGGAGGGGCTCAGTGGGCAGGTGGGGAGGGGGGTACCACTGGACCACCAGGGATGGATTGGTTTTTAATATTTTATAACTGATGCCCATGATCGGGCTGGATGTGGTCCACTGGACCACCCGGGATATTGGACCTTTATTTCAATACTAATGCCCATGATCGGGCATGGGGGGGTGCTACCACGAAGGTGCCACCAGAGCTCGGGTGGCCACCCACAGCTGTCAGCTGCCATGTTGCGCCCTGCACTATGGCAGCTCACCTGTGGGTGGCCAGCTGTTGCTCCTTTTAATTTTTTGCTCAGCTGTGTGTGGCGCAGGTACAGTTTGTGCCTGAATCTGCTCAGCACATCCTGGGCTGAATATGGGGATGTGCGGAGTATGCATTGGCACGCCCCCCGACTTGCACCGCATACATTACTGATGCGCACCGGCACATCGGGATTTGTGCCACGCACATTCCCCTTTTGAATATCACACCGGAGTGCATCAGTGGGTTGCTCATGGTGCAACTGTGTTGCACCATGCGCAACCTTTCTGAATATCCCACCCCAAGTGTTCATTTTCTGCTCTGAGGCCCATTATTATGCATACATTCTTTGTATTCACTGTGTTTCTCAATGCAGCTTTTGGAGAAAAAAAAGGGTGTGCATTTCCATTACTGTTACATTTAGCGTTTCCACTTGCATTTCCGTAACCATTTGCGTTAGTGTTCCCGTGTACGTCACCGTGTGCGTTACCCTTTGCGTTTGCACTTGTGTTTGCATTACTGTTAAAATTTGCATTTCCATTAGTTTTTTTGTTTGCGTTTCCTTTTGCATCACTGTGTGCAGTACCATTTGCGTTTGCGTATGCGCTTCCATTTGCGTTTCAGTTTGTGTTTGTCTTTCCTTTGGCGTCATCGTTGGTGTTATCATCAGCATTTGCGTTTCCAATTGCATTACCGTGAACGTGCGTATTGCAGTGTGCGTTTGGGTAGGCGCTTGTGTTTGTGTTTCTGTTTTCATTAACATTTGTGCTTGCATTTCTATTACTGTTTGCCTTACCATTAACGTTTGCGTCACCATGTGCGTTACCATTTTGCGCTTTCATTTGCGTTACCGTTACTTCACTATTTATAGTGAACATTCTCAAAAAGAAGGGAAGTACATGGCAAAAAACTTTGTTTAATGCATCAGTTAGGGTTGTTCCACAGCAACAGAAGCAAGGAAATTTGGTGTTAGGGTTGAAAACCCCAACTGCGCATCAACCCCCACCCCCACCACCACCACACACACACACACACACATACATGCAAGTAGGGGAAGGACCAAGGCAACACAACCAATCACACACAACCAGCAGCAGGTAACAGGAATAACATTCAACTATCTATACCACAAAACCACACACCCGTGCTCCCATCGGGCTATGGCATGGGGTCATCACTGCTAACTGTCATTCTGGATATTCCACAAACCGCTAAACACATATTGTGCTATGACATTTTTGTCTTTGCGAAAGTATTTTGTGAAAGTATGCTCCTAATTACCGCACATCTTTGCCATCATCCTGCAAGCAAATGGTTGGGTCTTTTGGGCTGACATTTGCAGGCTGGCAAGACCTGGTCCCACAGATATGCTTTTTCCCTACTATTGTGCTAAAATACTTAAGGATTACAAAGTTATATTGTTCCAAAACTGAGCAATTTGTCATAGACTAACACTGCGGCACCCATGACTCCTTTCGCCACCCATATGTTGAAAACGAAGCGAGGTACACTATTTTCGCTACTGCCACCTTGCTTCACCTTTATGTGAAGTAACCTTGAAGAACAACTTTGTAAATAATGTATCATATCTCAAGTTGGATTTCTCCACTTCCCACAGTAACACAGCTATACACTTCCTGCTGGATGTCTGTGATTAGTTGTGTTGCCTTGGTCCTTCCCCTACTTGCATGCATGTGTGTGTGTGGTGGTGGTGGGATGCGAGTTAGGGTTTACAACCCTAACACCAAATTTCTTTGCCACTGTGGAACAACCCTAACTGATGCACTAAACAGAGTTTTTTGCCATATATATATATATATATATATATATATAGAGAGAGAGAGAGAGAGAGAGAGAGATACTGTGTGTATACATACATATATATATATAGCTATAGATAATAGATATATCTTAATTTCCATGAATTTGTATCCTCATTCATACAGATACCTTTGGAAATGGAATAAACAGAATAGAGGAGATATTGCAAAACTTAGATTTCATGCCAACCTGCTTCCTCTGACACAATACGTAACACCATCAGGCCATAACATGCATGCGAACCCATGAGATAAAGTTCTCCAGCCTATCACAATGTATCTCCTGTGTGACAGAACACTGCGCCATGCATTTCCAAGCTCAGAGCAGTGGTGTGCTCCCCCAATCCTTGTGCTGCCCAGCCAGCTCCCAGGGCTTATTTCTGAACCTGAGTTGCTGGCATGGGAACCCAATATGCTGTCCTCTGGCCCAACAGCTGGCCCTGCACACAACATTTCTCCATAACACTTAGGTGAGTCCATCAACCAATGACAATATGCAATAAATAACCCTGGCAAAAATTTATACAGTGCAAATATTTAACAGGTCTGTTCTTTCAACAGGTCTACACATTAATATATTACACCTTTCTGGGCATAATTACTTTATTTTTCTTAAAAATGACAGGTTAATTCATTTTACCAGTTATTCATTTCAGATGGCATCTCTATACCTTAAAAGCACAAATTGTCCAGGGTATGCACCCTATGTGCTGCAGTTTGGATCCGGGCCCAACTACCCTGATTATGGGCTGTTCTGATACCATCAGCCCGGTCCTAGTACGGAAAGTCTGGTGCTCCCTTGAGACAGGTGAGTTTCCTAGCTCCCTGAAGGAGACAGTGGTAACACCCCTCCTGAAGAAAGCTCCTCTGGACCCAGACTGCCCTGCCAACTACAGACAAATCTCTAACCTTCCCTTTTTAGGGAATGTGATTGAGAAAGTAGTGGCCCTACAGCTGGAGAACCATTTGACCATCCATGACATCTATGAACCTCTCCAATCTGGTTTCTGGAAGAGGCATAGTACTGAGACTGCTCTAGTTCAGGTGTTCAGTGATCTCCTGATGGCAAGAGATCAGAAGAGCTGCTCCATCTTGGTTCTTCTGGATCTCTCATCAGCATTTGACACTGAGGACCATGGGGTTCTTCTCAAACATCTGAGGTTCATCTGTGGGATGTCTGGTACAGTCCTCAGGTGGTTTAAAGCCTTCCTCACTGGCAAAACTCAGAGGGTGGTGTCAAGGATTTATTCCTCTGACCTGGTGTCTCTGTCATGTGGGGTTCCTCAGGGTTTGGTGTTGTCCCCCATGTTGTTCGCAGTGTACATGCTACCCCTCAGAGACATTGTAAGAATGTATGGGCTGAGGTTTCACTGCTATGCTGATGATACTCAGCTCTACCTATCTTTTGCACCCGACCACGATAGAGCTCTCTCGGTATTCAATAACTGCCTCGCTGAAATCCAGGGTTGGATGAATTTGAGCTGACTGAAGTTGAACTCGGAGAAGACTGAGGTGTTGGTTGTGGACTTGGGTTATTGGATAGAGGGGTTGGGAGCGGGTTTGCCTTCGGGACTTTTTCTTGGAGGCTCCCAGCTCCTTACCTCTGAATGGGTGTGAAACCTGGGGTGATTTTTGACAATGGGCTGACACTGCAATCGCAGGTATCGGCAGTCATCAAATCTTCCTTTTATCACCTTAGGAACATCTCCAGAGTTAAGCACCTAGTTCCATCTAGTGATCTGCCTGCACTGGTCCATGCCTTTGTGACCTCATGCCTTGATTATTGCAACTCCCTTTATCTAGGGCTATGTGGAGTTGATATCTGCCACTTGCAGCTAGTGCAGAATGCTGCAGCCCGGTTATTGACAGGAACTTCCCAGAATTGTCACATCTCTCTGGTGCTGCTCAAACTGCACTGGCTGCTGGTGCAGTGGCAGATCACCTTAGAAGTCAGACTTCAGACTTACAAAGCCCTTCACGGACTGGACCCGAACTACCTGAAAGAGTTTCTGGTTCCTTACTGCCTTGGGTGATCACTCCGCTAGGCTGATAAGGGGTTGCTAGAGATTCCAAGGGTTTCCTTAAAATCTTCGGGGGCCCGTGCATTTATGTACATGGCCCCAGCCTTTTGGAATTTTCGACCCCATTAGCTTAGGGAGTGTGTGACTGTGGAGGGATTTAAACAGGCCTTAAAGACCCACTTGTGGCACCAAGCCTGCTCTGTATGATAGTATTTATATTTTGTGCTTTTTGAAATCCTGTATTTAACTGTCTTATTGCATCTTGTTTTTTTAATTTTATCTTACTGTAAGGCTCCTTGATTTTTAGAAAGGCACCTTATAAATAAAGCAGTATTATTATTATTATTATTATTAAATAAGTTAGTACAAAGTAAAGCATGGACTTAACAGGTCTATGCTATTGTAAAGGTTTTGTTTAAGTTGGCAATTGTGTAATAACATAAGACTGAAAATTGTATTAGGCTATAGTGCAGGTTGAGCAAACATCACCATACCTGATGTGCTGTGCCACCACCTCTGGCAGTGGGAGCCGTGGTAGATAAGTGACTGTTCATTTCTGTGGCATAATGCAGCCATTTCATTAGCTGATGTATGATGCCATAGCACTGATAACATCACATTCTGAGCATAGAGGAGTTTTGGATATAAAAAGAGAAGACAACCAGGTTCTATGGATAAACGGAAATATTAATAAGGAATCACCAAGAACAGTGAATTATACAGCACTGCAGAAGTTCTGTGGTATGTTACAAGTTCTGTGCAAAATTCTGCAACCACAGAATTCTAGGGGCCTTGTGTATAGTGCAGTAGTGTAAAGGAAGTGTAAAGGTACAGTGATGTACAGGTATAATGGTGTTATGGTACAGTGGTGTACAGGTACAATGGTGTTATGGTACAGTGGTGTACAAGTACAATGGTGTTATGGTACAGTGGTGTACAGGTACAATGGTGTTATGGTACAGTGGTGTACAGGTACAGAGGTGTAATGGTAGTGTTGTACTGATACAGTGGTGATCTGGTACAGTGGTGAACAGGTAAAGTTGCACAGATGTAGTGTTGTACAAATATAACAGTGTTATGGTACAGTGGTGAACAGGTACAGTAGGGTATTCATAGTGTTGTACTGATATAGCATTGTACAGGTACAGTAGTCTATAGTTTGTGTTGTACTGGTACAGCAGTGTAATAGTAGAGTTGTACTGGTATAATGGTGTACAAGTACAGTAGTATAATAGTGATGTACTGGTATAATGGTGTACAAGTACAGTAGTATAATAGTGTTGTACTGGTATAGAGGTGTACAAGTACAGTAGTATAATAGTGTTGTACTGGTATAGAGGTGTACAAGTACAGTAGTATACTAGTGTTGTACTGGTATAGAGGTGTAGAAGTACAGTAGTATAATAGTGTTGTACTGGTATAATGGTGTACAAGTACGGTAGTATAATAGTGTTTTACTGGTATAGAGGTGCACAAGTACAGTAGTATAATAGTGTTGTACTGGTATAATGGTGTACAAGTACAGTAGTATAATAGTGTTGTACTGGTATAGAGGTGCACAAGCACAGTAGTATAATAGTGTTATACTGGTATAATGGTGTACAAGTACAGTAGTATAATAGTGTTGTACTGGTATAGAGGTGCACAAGTACAGTAGTATAATAGTGTTGTACTGGTATAATGGTGTACAAGTACAGTAGTATAATAGTGTTGTACTGGTATAGAGGTGTACAAGTACAGTAGTATAATCGTGTTGTACTGGTATAATGGTGTACATGTAGAGTAGTATAATAGTGTTGTACTGGTATAGTGGTGCACAAGTACAGTAGTATAATCATGTTGTACTGGTATAGAGGTGTACAAGTACAGTAGTATAATATTGTTGTACTGGCATAATGGTGCACAAGTACAGTAGTATAATAGTGTTGTACTGGTATAGAGGTGTACAAGTACAGTAGTATAATAGTGTTGCACTGGTATAGAGGTGTACAAGTACAGTAGTATAATAGTGTTGTACTGTTATAATGGTGTACAAGCACAGTAGTATAATATTGCTGTACTGGTATAGTGGTGTACAAGTACAGTAGTATAATAGTGTTGTACTGGTATAATGGTGTATAAGTACAGTAGTATAATAGTGTTGTACTGGTATAATGGTGTACAAGTACAGTAGTATAATAGTGTTGTACTAGTATAATGGTGTACAAGTACAGTAGTATTATAGTGTTGTACTGGTATAATGGTGTACAAGTACAGTAGTATAATAGTGTTGTACTGGTATAGAGGTGTACAAGTACAGTAGTATAATAGTGTTGTACTGGTATAGTGGTGCACAAGTACAGTAGTATAATAGCGTTGTACTGGTATAGAGGTGTACAAGTACAGTAGTATAATATTGTTGTACTGGCATAATGGTGTACAAGTACAGTAGTATAATAGTGTTGTACTGGTATAATGGTGTACAAGTACAGTAGTATAATAGTGTTGTGCTGGTATAGAGGTGTACAAGTACAGTAGTATAATCATGTTGTACTGGTATAATGGTGTACATGTACAGTAGTATAATAGTGTTGTACTGGTATAGAGGTGCACAAGTACAGTAGTATAATCGTGTTGTACTGGTATAGAGGTGTACAAGTACAGTAGTATAATATTGTTGTACTGGCATAATGGTGCACAAGTACAGTAGTATAATAGTGTTGTACTGGTATAGAGGTGTACAAGTACAGTAGTATAATAGTGTTGCACTGGTATAGAGGTGTACAAGTACAGTAGTATAATAGTGTTGTACTGTTATAATGGTGTACAAGCACAGTAGTATAATATTGCTGTACTGGTATAGTGGTGTACAAGTACAGTAGTATAATAGTGTTGTACTGGTATAATGGTGTATAAGTACAGTAGTATAATAGTGTTGTACTGGTATAATGGTGTACAAGTACAATAGTATAATAGTGTTGTACTGGTATAATGGTGTACAAGTACAGTAGTATACTAGTGTTGTACTGGTATAGAGGTGTACAAGTACAGTAGTATAATAGTGTTGTACTGGTATAGAGGTGTACAAGTACAGTAGTATAATAGTGTTGTACTGGTATAGAGGTGTACAAGTACAGTAGTATAATAGTGTTGTACTGGTATAGTGGTGCACAAGTACAGTAGTATAATAGCGTTGTACTGGTATAGAGGTGTACAAGTACAGTAGTATAATATTGTTGTACTGGCATAATGGTGTACAAGTACAGTAGTATAATAGTGTTGTACTGGTATAATGGTGTACAAGTACAGTAGTATAATAGTGTTGTACTGGTATAATGGTGTACAAGTACAGTAGTATAATAGTGTTGTACTGGTATAATGGTGTACAAGTACAGTAGTATAATAGTGTTGTACTGGTATAGAGGTGCACAAGTACAGTAGTATAATCGTGTTGTACTGGTATACAGGTGTACAAGTACAGTAGTATAATATTGTTGTACTGGCATAATGGTGCACAAGTACAGTAGTATAATAGTGTTGTACTGGTATAGAGGTGTACAAGTACAGTAGTATAATAGTGTTGCACTGGTATAGAGGTGTACAAGTACAGTAGTATAATAGTGTTGTACTGTTATAATGGTGTACAAGTACAGTAGTATAATATTGCTGTACTGGTATAGTGGTGTACAAGTACAGTAGTATAATAGTGTTGTACTGGTATAATGGTTGTATAAGTACAGTAGTATAATAGTGTTGTACTGGTATAATGGTGTACAAGTACAGTAGTATAATAGTGTTGTACTAGTATAATGGTGTACAAGTACAGTAGTATTATAGTGTTGTACTGGTATAATGGTGTACAAGTACAGTAATATAATAGTGTTGTACTGGTATAGAGGTGTACAAGTACAGTAGTATAATAGTGTTGTACTGGTATAGAGGTGTACAAGTACAGTAGTATAATAGTGTTGTACTGGTATAGAGGAGTACAAGTACAGTAGTATAATAGCATTGTACTGGTATAATGGTGTACAAGTACAGTAGTATAATATTGTTGTACTGGTATAGTGGTGTATAAGTACAGTAGTATAATAGTGCTGTACTGGTATAGAGGTATACAAGTACAGTAGTATAATATTATTGTACTGGTACAGTGGTGTACTCATACAGTGATGTAATGATAATGTCCTACTAATACAGCAGTGTACAGATAAAGTGATATGCAGGTAGTGTTGTACTGGCACAGTACTGTACAGGTACTGTGGTATACAGGTAGTGTTGTACTGGTATAGAGGTGTACAAGTACAGTAGTACAATAGTGTTGTACTGGTATAGAGGTGTACAAGTACAGTAGTATAATATTGTTGTACTGGTATAGAGGTATACAAGTACAGTAGTATAATATTGTTGTACTGGTATAGAGGTGTACAAGTACAGTAGTATAATATTGTTGTACTGGTCTAGTGGTGTACAAGTACAGTAGTATAATTGTGTTGTACTGGTATAGAGGTGTTCAAGTACAGTAGTATACTAGTGTTGTACTGGTACAGTGGTGTACACATACAGTGATGTAATGATAATGTCCTACTAATACAGCAGTGTACAGATAAAGTGATATGCAGGTAGTGTTGTACTGGCACAGTACTGTACAGGTACTGTGGTATACAGGTAGTGTTGTACTGGTATAGAGGTGTACAAGTACAGTAGTACAATAGTGTTGTACTGGTATAGTGGTGTACAAGTACAGTAGTATAAAAGTGTTGTACTGGTATAGTGGTGTACAAGTACAGTAGTATAATAGTGTTGTACTGGTACAGTGCTGTACACATACAGTGATGTAATGGTAATGTCTTACTGATACAGTTTTGTACATATAGTGTTGTACGGGTACAGTGGCGTATAGATAGTGTAACATAGTTACAGTGGTGTACTAGTGCAGTGCTGTACAGGTACAATGGTGAACAGTTACAATGATGTACAGGTGAAATGGTGTATATGTACAGTGAGGTAAAGATAATGGTGTGCAGGTACAGTGGTCTATAGTGTTGTACAGGTACAGTGTTGTACTGGTACAGTGGTGAAAAGGTACAGTATTGTACAGGTGTATAGTTTGAGTGGTGTAAAAGTAGTAAAGGTAGTGTTACACAGGTACAGTAGTGTACAGATAGAGTGTTGTACAGGTACAGTGATTTACAAGTCTTGTGATGTACAGGTGAAGTGATGTACAATTGGTAATGTACCTGTAGAGTGTTGTACATGTTTAGTGATGTATAGGTACAGTGGAGCAGAGGTACAGTGGTCTAAAAGAGTGTTGAACAAGTGGTCTTATACAGGAACAATGGTGTACAGGTAGTGGTATACAGGTACAGTGGTGTTCAGGTTCCGTGCTGTACAGGGAGAGTATTGCTCCAGCACAGTGGTGTACAGCTGCAGTTTTGTAGAGGTAGAGTGTTGCTCAGGCACAGTGGTGACCTGGTCACAAAGGCTTGCAGTGCTGTGGTGAGCACACAAAAACAACATTCTAGCATGTAGTTTAATCCCAATGCAATACAAAGTATTAATGCAATATTCCATTTCACAGCAAAAGTGCAGTGCTCCCACAGAAGACACACAGTTTTTTCATAGAAAACATAATTTAGATTTTGATTAGTATTAAAAACTGAATCATGTTTCCAAGTAAATAGCCCAGCAGAAACAAGGGAGGTTTGCCCAACTGAGATACAGATGTCTTTTATGCACTGATGTTTACTTGCTTGTTTGGGGTCACAAAGCAAGCATGTGGCTATGCTTGGATTTGAACCGGTGTCTCCTTATCCATGTTTCTATGCTCTGGCAACTGATTTAAAGTAGTGATAGTCACCAACACTTTTGGGCAGAAAGCTGACAATTTTCTTAACTTCTCTCTTCCCCTTTGCAGAGCGAGTTCAGGCAGAATTGAACAGTGTCCTAGGTCAGTCCCGATTACCCCACTATGAGGACCGAGACAGCCTGCCTTACACCAATGCAGTGATTCATGAGATCCAACGCTACAGCAGCATTGTCGCACCTGGAGTTGTCCGCAAGTGTGTGAAAAACACAACTGTGCAGGGTTTCCCAATCTCAAAGGTAAATGAAATGGTGAAACAGCAGTTGGAAGTGTAGCCTTCCAGTTCGTGTACAGCATTCTGAAAGAGTTAGATTAACAGCTACAAAACCTTCCATACAAAAGAAGAATTATTTATTTATTTAAAGGTTTAACCAGGAAGGCATGCTGAGCAGACTATTGCTTGATTTCAGATGCATTCTGGGGGTATGGAGAAGGAGGAATACATTCATATCAGGGAGGGGCTGTGGACATGGCCTACCTAGACTTTAGCAAGGCATTTGACACAGTCCCACACAAAAGATTAATATACAAGTTAGCCAGTCTGGCAGTGGGTCCCAAAATGACAGCCTGGGTAAAGAATTGGCTGGAGAATAGGACACAGAGAGTAATAGTAAATGGAGTCCACTCTGAAGAAAGGGGGGTTACTAGTGGGGTACCACAGGGTTCAGTATTAGGACGGTCCTCTTCAATGTCTTTATAAGCGATATTGCAGAGGGACTGGAAGGAAAAGTATGTCTCTTTGCAGATGACACAAAGATCTGCAACAGAGTTGATGCACAAGGTGGAGTGGAAAGGATGAGAAGGGACTTGGCAAGGTTAGAGGAATGGTCAAATGATTGGCAGCTCAGATTCAATGCTAAGAAGTGCAAGGTAATGCACCTGGGAAACAAAAACCCAGGGGAAGAGTACACAATGGGGGGTGAGATACTAACAACAACAAAAATGGAAAGGGACCTGGGGGTAGTCATATCAGATGACCTAAAGGTGGGCAAGCAATGTGAGAGGGCAGCAAGGAGGGCTGGGGGTTACTGGGATGCATAGGGAGAGGCATCACCAGTAGAAAACAGGAAGTTATTATCCCTCTGTACAGACAGTTGGTGAGACCCCATCTGGAGTACTGCATGCAGTTCTGGAGACCCAGTCTCTGCAAGGATATAGACAGGATGGAGGCTGTCCAGAGGAGGGCAACTAAAATGGTGCAGGGCCTGCACCGGAAGACATATGAAGAGAGACTTAAGGAGCTGAATATGTATAGCCTCGAGGAAAGGAGAGAGAGGGGGGACATGATAGAAACTTTCAAGTATCTCAAGGGAATCAACAAATTCCAAGAGGGTAGCATCTTTCAAAAAAAGAGGTGTGCAAGAACAAGGGGGCACAATTTGAAGATAGAAGGGGGGCGGCTCAGAGGTAATTTAAGGAAGTATTTTTCACAGAGACGGTTGCGGATGCATGGAATGGCCTTCCGGAGGAGGTTGTAGAGTCAAAATCAGTGGTGGAATTCAAGCATGCATGGGACAGTCATAAGGCAATTCTAGGGGGTGGGGGTAGGAAGAAGTAGGCTGCTGGTTAACTAGGATCTGCAGCTTATCCAATAAGTAGGGAAATGGGCAGACTGGGTGGGCCAAGCGGTCCTTATCTGCCGTCAAAATAAAAATCAAAATCTATATTACAAAGTCCAGAAAACCTTTGAGCAGAAAATCTTAAAATGTATAGTGCAGTACAGTAGGCTGTTGAGCGAGGTATAAGACATGAAATATACAGATACATAATATATATACAAACACTGCATACAGTGCCTATTTACAGTCTTGTGATGGAGTAGGCGATGCACAGGTACAATAGATAACATGGGTGCATGTGCAGGTGGAGGAGAAATGTGCTTTGAGAAGGGAGTTGAGATGCTGACTGGAGGAGGCATGATAAATATCCACAAGAAGGGAGTTCCATAGTTTAGGCATATGATATTTAAACTGTACAATCACTTCTTTAAAAAGAAAAATTTTAGTTTTGGAATGTAAGATAATAAGAAATGGCAGACAACTTGAGGCAATGGCCCACCCACTCCCCTATGTTATTTCAACAGCGTGTAACTACTCATTCCCTTTTCACTCATATGCTGGTGTAACCTGTTTATAAATGCATTCACTGTGGGGCTATGATCACATGTTCTGGTAGTGAATTACATGTAATGATCTCCCGCTGCATTAAGAAAGGCCTCCTTTGACCTGTTCTTAAAGAAATGCCAATTAGGTGAAAATCATGGCCTTTAGTGTAAACACTTTAGGCTCAACTATCAAAGGGGTCTTAGACTGATGCAAGCTGCAGCACATGACAGCTTGTGTCAATGCCAGGTGCTCCAGGGACTCTGTGCCTGATTCTCTATCAGGCAGGGTCCTGGCAGCAAAGTCACTCGACTTGCCACAACCCTGGCACTCTGCCAAACATGCAGCACATCTGGAGTGTTGCTGCAAGCTGTGGAGCTGCCATGTGCCAATCTAGAACACCCTCACCCCCCCCCCGATTCTCCATTAATACAACTGAAGTTGTCCCTCTTGATCTAGTG
Source organism: Neoceratodus forsteri (assembly GCA_016271365.2). Lineage (NCBI taxonomy): Eukaryota > Metazoa > Chordata > Ceratodontiformes > Ceratodontidae > Neoceratodus > Neoceratodus forsteri. Next base: position 960,584,187 of record CM028137.1, read on the forward strand.
GACTGCCCCAGCCCTGATGTCCCCAAAACCTAAGTATTTAGCATCATTCCCTGGTGGTCAAGTGGACCCCCTGATCCCATATCCCTGATTATCTTTGTATAAATAAATAGCAAAATAAACCCCTTCTCTGGTGGACTTGCATACCCCCCTCCCTGATGTCTGCAAGAAATACTTATATATTGTAATTCCCCGGTGGACTAGTGGACCCAGCTCCCCAATTCCCAATGTCCCCAAGAAATAATTATACATTATAATTTCCTGGTGATCTAGCATCCCCCACCCCAAGCTCCAGTCCCCCATTATCCTTATTATCACATCATTCATGATATCGTGGACCCCCATTCCCCCACCCTGGCAAGTAGTGTCCCACCACCCCACTCCTCCCATCCCCAAAACTGAGCCATGTGACTGGCACAGCCCACCACTCATCACCACAGCCAACCACTGACTAAACTCTCATTGAACACTGTACTGTATTCAGCATGCGCTCAATGATTGATAGCACACTGTCAATCAATGAGCGCATATTGAATACAGTACAGTGCTCAATGACAGCCCAGTCAGAGGCTGGCTGTGGTGGTGAGTGGTGGGCTCTGCCAGTCGCTGGCTCAGTTTGTGGTGGGGGGGAGTGGCGTGGTGGGACACTACCTGTCGGTGTGAGGGGGGTCAACTATACCACCAGTGATGTGATAATATGGCATAATGGAGGATCAAGGCTTGGGGTGGCAGCCACTAGATCACTGAGGAATTATAATACATAATTATTTCTTGGGGACATTGGGGATTGGGGAGGGGGGTCTACTAGTCCACCAGGGAATTATAATATATAATTATTTCTTGGGGACATCGGGGAAGGAGGGTCTACTTGTCCACCAGGCAAGGGGATTATTTTACTATTTATACATACAGAGTTAATTAGGGATCGGGGGTCCACTAGACAACCAGGAAATTATATTCAATACTAAGGATTTGGGGACATCTGGGCTTGGGGATCCACTAGACCACCAGGGATCCTTCTTTATTATAATGGGTGATCAGGGCCTAGAAGGAGGTGGGACCTCAGCACATTGCTGCAAACAGGTCAAGTCTCCCACAGAAGAAATGTATACGTACCCTTAGACCAGCCCTGGCTGGTCTAATGGTACTTGGAATTTCTCCCTCTGGGAGAGTTCTGAGAATCCCATTTTTGGGGATGTGGCAGCTTGCATCTGCCTCATGGCTCCTAGTGCCATGTTGCAACCTATTTTGTGGTGCATAGGTGGTGTAAGCCCATTTGGGGCAAGCAGCCTGAGGTTGATACAGGTTGCCATTGAGAATTGCTCCCGACACAACGTTTGGTGCAAGGGCCACTTTATGCCATTCATTGTGGTGCAAGCTGGGAGCTTTGAGAATTGGGTCCATTTTGTTTTAGATTTAAGTATAAATTTCTTAGTATATCTTGGTTATTTATGGCTTCATATATCAAAGTTCTATTACCTCTCATTTTCCTTATCTCAAGGTTGAAAAAGTCCAATTTCTGTATCCTCTCTGTAGGAGAGGAATAAGTCAGAAAGTACAGATAGACCATGGGAAAAGGTACAAGGTGCAAATAGCATCATTTTATTAACAACACAACCATACAAATAACAAAACCATAAACTGTTACATGGCACCAGAATGGTAAACAGATGCGGAAAACAGATTTAGTTAATGCTTAATATCAGTCATAAATAATAAGTTCAGCAAAGTCTTTTGCACTCCAAATCTGCTGTAAAAGTTCTTGCTTATATCAAAACTGTAGACCCCCTTTCTAAGCAGTAAGCAGTCATACCTCACAGCTACAGGTTAACCTGTTTGGCTAGGTGAGGTCTTTCTTGCTCTCAGCATCTTGGGCAGTCTGACCCTTCTTCACAGAGAACTCAGAACGTGAAGAGACCCTTTCTGCAGCCTCCCAAGTTTATTTATTATTTTTCTGATCTAACCTCCCTGTGATGTTTGGTTCTAAGCACACCACACTCAATTAGCTGTCCTTTCTGAGCATCTGGAAATAAAGAAACAAGGAGGGGAAGAAAACAACTTGAGCTAAGGCTTGTCAACATTAATCCCTTCCTGACTTCAAAGTTAATTTATTTTTTTAACAAACTTCTAGTTTTTAGGGAAAGAATATTTCCTTTTCACAGTCCAAGGAGCAGCTGACATGCTCTTTAACAATTCCTAAGTGTGCCATAACAGACTCATAAGAGATCAGGTGACTCCTGAATCACCCAATGGGGTTTCTGCAAGCATGAAACAATGTGTCTTCTCTCCACAGCAGTGTCTTGCTGATGTTGATATAGTGTTGCACCCAAGGTATATGACTCTGAAAAGTTATTTCCTCCCTCTATACTCCTATATCCCAACAGCTGTGCACTGTGAGCAATGGATATTGTACTGGGGGGGGTGAACTAATTCAGTGGCATTGTGATACTCCTTCATTCCGTTTTCTTTTAGAACAGAAGCTGCTTTGACGAATGGCCCTGCCATCTGCAGGATTACAGATAATTTTCAGTAATGAGTTTTTACTGCATTCCAGGGCACCATTATTTTGCCAAATCTGTACTCCGTCTTGTATGACCCAGAACACTGGGAGACACCTCAAGATTTCAACCCAAACCATTTCCTGGATAAGAATGGGCAGTTTGTGAAGAAGGAAGCATTTTTACCATTTTCTGCAGGTACTAATGTAGTGGATAACACTGACACCTTTTGAGTGAGTTATTTATGGGTTTATTTTGTGACTTGGTCTGCTTATAATACCTTAACAAGTGTTTTGATCCCTTCCTCCTTCAGTTCATAAGAAAGTTCCATTGTTCACCCTAAATTCAAAAGGGCTCTCCTCAAGGTTTAATAGTTGGTTTAATAATTTATATATTCCTCAAAAAACTTCATTTAGATGCAGTTCATCTTATATTATGCAAATATTGACTGAAGCAAAGATTAAAAATATACAAATATTCACCAGAGTTGAGGTCAATAGTGTAAAACAGAACCCCCAGAGGGATGCCTTATTGAGTGACAATTGCTACACTACCCAAAGTCAAAGGCTGCATAGAACATCCTTGAGGGGGATTTAGTTTTATATTTTTGACTGAAACAATCTGGTCAATATATTTTTATTAAATCTTGTTTGTGTTTTGTTATCCCACCTCAATAATTGAACACAACTTACATCTGTTGTGATGAGGTATTGTGATGTTCTGTACATTTAAAAAAGAAAAGTTTGTTGGTTTTAGTGGTTCCCCCTGCACCTCCACCTTCACTGTAAAAGGGGGAAAGAAATGCTTGTCAAGTGCACAACTCCTTCCTGGTCCCAAGTAACCCTCCCTGGGAGTACTTTCCTCAACCCCAGCATCCCAGAGACGGCGGATGATATTTGCCCTCTGTTCACCTCTACTACCAATTGCCATCTCAATGGAATGCATGTGCAAGTGTATGGGCAATATTTTGGAACTAGTGACCATTGCTAGGTGCTGTTGACAGTTGTTAGGGAGGACAGCAGTCAATAGTACCTAGATTTTCAATGTCCTGTGATGGTCAATTGACCAAGCACAATGCAGATTTTTGGGCAAAGTCTAGTAATTTATATTATATGAACATATGAAGAAGCCAACAGAAGAAGGCCATTTGGTCTATCAAGTCTGCTCGTGTTGCAGGGTCCACAGCTTGAGCTACTGTCCCTGCCCTCCCTCCCCACTCCTCCCATCCTTTTTATCATTATTTTCTGAGTTTATCGCCCTTCTGAGAAAGTTTGCCTGAAAACAGCATCTTCATCCCTCCAACTTCATGTGCTTCTGCTTTGGATTGTCTCTGCATGGCATTATGGTACTCAGGTTGTGACTTCATGTTACTGTTCACAACAGCATACAGTACTATAAATGCTATAAATAACTGTCCACAGCAACATACCGTACTATAAATGCTATAAACAACTGTCCACAGCAACATACCGTACTATAAATGCTATAAACAACTGTCCACAGCAACATACCGTACTATAAATGCTATAAACAACTGTTCACAGCAACATACCATACTATAAATGCTATAAACAACTGTCTACAGCAACATACCATACTATAAATGCTATAAATAACTGTCCACAGCAACATACTGCAAATGCCATAAACAACTGGTTGCAAGTGGGCATTAACAGTTGATCAATATACTGTAATTTGACTTGCTGCTACTTTGTGATGCTGTTCTCCCATGTTCTTTGTGCTGCCCCTGGAAATGAGTCATGGCTCAGTGTGTTTCCCAGTTACCAATTTTCAAACAAACAAATAAATAAGTAGACGAATAAATACAAAAAATAAAAGAAACTGTGTATATGAGTAACACATTTATTTATATACCCAGGGCTGTCAGGGGAGATGCTTCCCCTATATTCATGGGGGTGGCGAGGGTTCTTTTACTAATCTTAAAATCACTAGGATGTAGACAACACCAGGGAGCAAAAGAAATCCTAATACCAGATAACGAGTCCTGTTCTTTAACTGTTTTATGATCTGTGGGTTCAATAGATTTTTGGGTCATACACTATTTTAAGTGTCAGTTTCAATGTAACTGCAGGGTAGGTAATCATTAATTACATGCAATAGGGGTAATTAGACTGTAGTTACATGTCTGTTAAATGTAACTACGTTGCAGTTGTAATGCAGTCACAGTGTAGGTATATTTGGTTACTGTTACTGTGTGGAATGCAGAATTCCACTCATGGAACAAACTCTTTTCAAAATTTGTGTGTAGATTCCATGGACTCCTGAAGGCATGTATTTTGTTTTTAATTTAAGCTGTAGATATGTTTTCTGCATGCCATATTTAATGGAGGAATCATTTTCTGCAGTTTGCATTGAAAAGTCAAAGTAAACTGCAGAATTCGGGGACAGTTCCTAAACTGACAACTGGCAATCAAAACATCAGATTGTACCCCAGGCGGATGTCCAAGGGCAATTAGAAATCAAGTGGGTACATTGCTTTTCTTTTTACTGAAGAGCCTAAACCATTTACATTCCCAGAAGCTACCTTGTATGGTATTCATACTTCACTCTCTGTTTATATCTAGCAATTTACTAATTAGATTAATTAATAAAAATGGAATTAACTTAAAGTTGCTAATTCAGTCCATGGTTCCTGTAATATATATATGTATATATATATATATATATATAAGAGAACTAAACACAGATGCGGCTGGTACTTGTGGTACTGTACTGCAATTAAGAAACAATTGTTAAGTAGCAATAATTATACAAGATAAAAAAGGTTATGAAACAATCCTCTAGATTGTGTTGCTGACAGATGCCACAATTGAGATTACAAGGCATCAGCTGACCAAAAAACGAATATTCAAAGGTTAGGTAATTGTTCTGTTGTTGACAGCTATTCATCTGCATACTACCATAACCCTTCTTAATAGCACACTAGACAGAGCTTGCTCTTAAAGCAACAGTGCAACAAAACTGGGCAAAACGTTTGACCCTACCTTTTTTCATTATAAAAAGATTCCAGGCATCTTCTTGTTTTATTTCATGATAAAATGTTCTAGATCCACCAAAAGCTGAGTATTTTATAAATGTTTTAATTCAGTTTTTTTCTCACAAAAAAAGATGGCCGCCACATTTGATTTTGAAATAGTATTGCAGACCTGGAAAGGGTTAATATCATTAACATAACATAATCTCATGGTACACGGCATAGAAAGTATCTAGAAAAATAGATATGACAGATATACTGATATTTTTTATCAACTGTATCTGAAACCACCATTTTGGAAAAACATTTTTGATCACAATCCTGCTTTAATAGTCCTGTATTCTTACTTATGACTGTTTACTTGGGACATTTCTGCAGCAAGTACAGCTCATAGGGATGATGGGTTGGAAAGTTAGTCATGAAGATTTTGTCATTAGATAGCCAGTTTCCCAAAGCTGACACAGTACATTAATTACTTCATGCCTATTTCCAGCCTTTCCCGTACAATATCAATGATATACACAACCAGACTATTAGTGGACATTAGCTGAACTTGATGCATTTCCCACGCCCCTTCATCCCTCTCCTTGTTTGCAGTTTGTTTTTGGATGGGTGGTTCACTAGGGCTGACCAAGCTATTTGGATCCCTTCCTGAGGCATCACACCCCAAAATTATTTTAACTAAGGGATGTACTCTGAGGATTCATACTGAGAAGTTATAATGAATTGCCAGAATATGTCTACCCCTTAGCCACAGACACTATGCCATGTTCTTATATTCTGCGTGCATGTCAGTACTGTAGATTACAGCCTAATCTACTATAGAAATTCACTTTTATTTAAAGTATAAGGCGAGGTCAAACTATATAATATCACTTATAAATTGCCACTAGGCAGTAGATTATTAGGGAAGGAAGGAAGGAAGGAAGGGAGAGGGAAATTGTTTAACCAGGAAAGGCACATTAAGCCAAGCACAAGTAAGTTAAGTGATTTGCCCAGGGTCACGCAGTATGCAAGTGTGGGCTGATGGGATTCAAACCCAGGTTTCTAGCTCAGTGCCCTTAACCACTATGCCATTATTACACCATATGTCAGCTCTTCCTTAAAGTTGGCTCACTTATATACCCAGATATATCTACTATCGAGGTCATTAATTGCAACTTAGAGTTTTCTGGTGCTCACAATCACTTCTGCAATACCATCTCACCTAATGGTGTGCAAATACAGGGGCAGTAGCTCAAGCTGTGTACCCTGCAATACAAGCAGACTAGATAGACCAAATTGACTTTTTCTGCTGGCTTCTTTGTATGTTCGTATGTAAATAAACAATATTAGTAAATTAATGCAATAGGATTTCAAGTCAGATGTTTTGGTGGGCTTATGTTCCCAAGTGATACATGTCTCTGCTTGCTCAGAGCAGAAAAATAATTATGTTGTCATAATAATCTGTTCCTCTCCCTTTAAGCGTCTCTTTCTGTAACAATCTGTAGACCACTGCATTTCACCTCTCAGATTCTTGATTTTGTTTTAACCAGGTAGGCCCCAAGAGCATTATATACCCATTTTCAGGGGGCATCCAGAGATGTAAACAAGAGAAATAATACAGAATAAATATACATTTTGCACAGAATATTAAAACATGCAAGGAAGGCAGCAAGTAATTTATTTTGTCTGCATATTACAGTAATACCATTGTAAGGAGTATGGCATTTCTTATGTTGCTGCATTCAGTAAAATGACATCCATTTTGCTTGCATTTTGCAGCTATAGTCATATGCATTTTCACAGTTCTTTCCGCTCTAGCTCTCTGAATGGCAAAACGTACCACCAGGTGGCACCAAATGTTCAGATGTCCATTGTCCTGAATAATGAAGGTGCCTTTTTCATGTTTTCTTGCACACATGTGCAAGAAACATAGTGCCATCATCTGAGTTTTTGTAGGTGTGGCACCCTGACTTCTAATTCAGTCAGTGTATTTGCAGGTGCAGCCACAGTTCACCAATGAATGCTGCAGCTGTCTATGACAGCAGTTGAAAATGCAGTGCCGTACAGTTGAAAGGGAGAGACCGCCTCGGTAAGCAGCGATAAGACAGTGTTGATTATCATATTGCTGGCAATCCTGCTTGTATACGTCTCTGCTTTCTCCTCCTGGAAAATAAATTCAGTTTGAAGTGAACTTTTCCTAGGACTGTCTTTCCGGGAGGAGGCAAGTGACTAAAATGACATCATTGGAATGTTTCCAAAAAGAGATCTAATTGCCATCCTTGGAATGTTGTGTCAGAGTTCAGGGTAGGAGCGGCATTGACAAAAGCAGGAAAACAGAGCCCCAAAGAGCCTGAAAGAGTAGATACAGTTGTCGTCTGTTGGCACACCTGATCAGTATTGTAATAATATTCTCCAACCCTCTGAGTGTCTCTGAATAGCACTCCCCCCTGCCCGCTGCACACAGTATGGCTGACTGGGGTGCCCAGTCCCCCGTCAGCTCCACACTTCCCCCCCACCAGAGTTCTAGGTGCCATGCTGGGAGCCCCCCCCCAGCATGGCACACATCTGTATGGCTGACAGGGGTGCCCAATCCCCCGTCATCTCCACCGATCCCATGCAAAAAAAATCTTCCAGCTGCCACACTGAGAGCCCACCCCAGCATGGCACAAGTCCCACGTCATCTTCCTAAAATGAAAACAAACACCTTAAAAAAAACGGTCCCTCGTTGATCGTCTTGCCCCCCAACCTGCACCCACCCTCTGTGCATCCACCTCCCCACACCCTCACATCACCCCATACTTACCGCTGGAGGCCGGCGACATGATCTTCGGTGGACCAGGAACACGTCTGCACTCTTCAAAGGCAACCGCGAACTGAGGAAATGCCGGTAAGCTGTATCATGGAATAAATAGGGTTTTTTTCAACTTTGATGCATATCTCAGTCATTTCTTGGAATTTTGGCACCAAATTTTCAACATGGGGTTTTTAGATCCCCTCCTCATGAATTCTGTCACTGCCATGGCATTAATCAGCCCTGAAAGGTGATTTCGCAGTCACTGGGTGGAACCACCTTTCAGGACCAATTTACGAAATGACAGTGTCATAATTCATGAGGTAGGCCCCCAAAATCCCTATGTTGAAAATTTGGTGATAAAAATCCTAAAACTAACTGATTTACAAGCGTGCACTGTGCAGTTCCTATGCACACTCATAAGTTTGCAAATTTTTAATATTTTCACTCCAGATTTTCAACATTGCCATTTTACCACACCTCTTTATGAGCAGTATAGCTGTCATTTTTCACATCTTGCCCAAAATGTGTTTCCGTGCATGTAGCGCACAATGCATAGTGTCAGTGTGTGAAATCAATGTTCGGGACAGATTAAGAAAATCACAGTGACACTGTTCATGAGCAGAGGTCTTAAAATGGTTATATTATTACGTTGGTGACAAAAGTCCATAAAATGACTGTGTTACGAGCGAGCATTGTGTAGTTTCCACGCACCCTCATAAGTTCATGAATTTGTAATATTTTCAGTCCAGATTTTCACCACTGGCATTTTTCCACACTTCCTTATGAACAGTACTGCTGTCATTTTTCACACCATGGCCAAAATGTGTTTTCACACTTCCAGCACAGAAATGCGTGGTTGCTGTGGGAAATCACTGTTCTGGACAAATGGCTCGTTGGTCTAGGGGTATGATTCTCACTTAGGGTACGAGAGGTCCCAGGTTCAAATCACAGAGGAGCCCAAATATCATGGCCTGTCTGGACTTCAGCAAGGCCTTTGACACTGTGCCACATAGAAGACTATTACACAAACTGGGGAATATGGGTGTGGGCAGGACAGTAGTGTAGTGGGTAGGTAACTGGCTGGGTGGCAGGACACAGAGGGTCATGGTAAATGGCTGTCACTCCACAGAGGGAAGAGTGACCAGCGGGGTACCACAGGAATCAGTGCTGGGACCAGTCCTATTCAACATCTTCATCAGTGACATTGCGCAGTATCTAGAAGGCAGAATTTCATTGTTCGCTGATGACACAAAGCTCTGTAACAGAGTAGACACACCAGAGAGTGTTGACAGAATGAGAAGCGACCTGCAGAAACTTGAAGAATGGTCAAGGGTTTGGCAGTTGAAATTCAATGCAAAGAAGTGCAAGATAATGCATATGGGGCACAAAAACCCTGGCACAATATATCAGTTGGGGGGTGAGGATATAGCATGCACCAAGCAGGAAAGGGATCTTGGGGTTATCATCTATGATGACCTCAAGGTAGGGAAACAGTGTGACAAGGCAGCAGGTAAAGCAAATAGGATGCTGGGATGTACATGCAGGGGCATCACCAGCAGGAAAAGGGAGGTCATAATTCCACTATACAAGACACTAGTGAGGCCCCACCTGGAGTACAGTGTACAGTTCTGGAGACCATACCTACGTAAGGACATAGACAGTGTAGAAAAGGTTCAGAGGAGGGCAACAAAGATGGTACATGGATTGCATCACAAGTCCTATGAGGACAGGTTGAAAGACTTGAATATGTAATCATTGGAGGAGAGGAGGGAGAGAGGGGGTAGGATAGAGACATACAAGTATCTTACAGGGAGGAACTGGGTTCAAGAATACACTATTTGTAAGCGTAAAAGATGTTCCAGAACTAGAGGGCGTGGGATGAAGTTGGAGGGAGGATGATTCAGAGGAAACATGAGGAAGAATTTCTTCACAGAACGGGTGGTGGACAAGTGAAACACCCTACCAGAGGAAGTGGTGGGGGCTGAAACAATCAAGGGATTTAAGAATGCATGGGATAGACATAAAGGAATTCTGGAGGTCAGGGGTAAGGGGCAACAGACTTCTAGGAAAACATAAACTGAATTTACAAGCTCAAATGGGCAGACTGGGTGGGCCATAGGCCCTTATCTGCCGACACTGTCTATGTATCTATGTATCTATGAATTACAAAAATCACAGTGACGCTGTTCATGAGCAGAGATCCCAAAATGCCTGTGTTGACAATCTGCTGTAGAAAATCCCCAAACTAATTACATTATGGGTGTGCGTTGCACAGTTTCTACGCTGCTCGTGATCTCACCATTTTTTTCAATATTTTCACTGCAGATTTTCATCATTGCTATTTCTTACACCTCCCCATGAACAGTATGTGGGTTCTTTCACATCCTGTTCAAAGTGTGTTTTCATACCTGTGGTGCCAAATGGCATAGTCACTGTGCAAAATCAGCTTTCGGCTAACAAATTGATATTGCCACTGTTCATGAGGTGGGAGTCACAAAAAAAACATGTTGAAAATTTGGAGTAAAAATACCAATGAACAACTGCAGCGTTAGGGTTTCCGACCATAACGCCCCACCCTGTAGAGACTGACAGGCATCAGGGGTGTGGCTTGGGATTACCACCTGTAATGCTCATACCATACCATTCCACCCCCACCCACACCCTGCAGCTAGTGCGAGGCATCGAGGTGTGCCTTGGACTCTTTGGCCCCAAAGTTCACCCCATTCTCCTATACTGTACCCATCTCACAATATTTCCTGATGGAATGGGGTGCACATAAGGGCCAAAGATCCCAAGGCACACCGTGACACTTGTCAGTGTCTGCAGGGTGGGGTGTGGTGAAATGGCGTGGCCATTATGCCTGACGACCCAAAGGCACACCCCAATGCCTATCAGTATCTGCAGGGTGGTGGTGGGGTTGGCTTCAGTTCAATACTTCACTGCCATTCCTATTATGCAGCTCTGTAACTCCTACACTACCAATGCCAATGCAGCAAGCAAACATTCAGCATTGACAAATGCTTGTGTTAACTGTGTCTCACAGTGTAACTAGCTTCTCTAGCAATGTTTCATGGACATCTAACACAGTTAACATGAGATCTTGAGCAGCCAGTGGAAAACATGTCATGTGACAGCGCTCCACCTGAGAGAGTGTTTGCATTGATTCAACCTCAGATCAGCCAATCAGAATAATTAACAAACCATTCCTTCTGCTGCTATTTCCTCTTGCTGGTTAGCTCCAGTGAGTGAGGACTGTGGTGCAGATCTTAATGTGCCCTGACTTTCCCTGCTGTTAGTTTGAGGTCTTTTGTTTGGGTACATCTAAGGCTGTATTATTCAGGGCCAACAGAGTAGGTCTAACATATGAGGAGTGCCTCAAGGCACAGAACACGTACTCACTGGAGACCAGAAGGGAGAGGGAAGCTATGATAGGGACCTTCAAGCTGTTAAAAGAATTAATAAGGTGGATTATGGAGAAACATTTAGCTTGAATACCAGTTCACAGTCACATGGACACAACAGGAAATTGACAGGAGGGAGGCTCAGAAGGAAAATGAGGAAGTATTATTTTACACAAAAGGTGGAGGGGCCATGGGACAGCCTGCCTTCTGAAGTGATGGTGGAAAAGCTGTTGGTGGGTTTAAGCACAGCTGGGATAGAATGAAGGTTGCTCAATGTGGCAGAAGCTGAGAGGGGAATGGGAGAAGGATGAGGAGTGCTAAGATGCTGGAGGAGCAGTAGGTCCCAGGGCTAAGTAGGGAACTCAGGCAGACTGGATGGACCATTGGTCTGTTTTCTGCCATCATTGTCTATGTTTGTTTGTATTTTCTGATAGGTAGAGAATGCTCTGGACAGGCTGACTCTTCCTCTTGATTTTAGAGGCGGCTGCATGGGGGGCCTTTGGCTGCTATTTATTGATTGCAGCATGCAAGAGTTGGGGGGAGGTGCTGCAGTATTCTGGTTTTGGATTACCTGCGATATTTGTCCTCCTTGTTTCTGCATTGCATTGTCCATGCTTGTGGTTTGGAGTGAGCTGCTGCATGAGGCAGTAGCTTGAGCCAAGCTGGAGTTTTATTTCCCAGAATGCTTTTTACTATCCTTGTTAGCTGAACAGTGGCCTTCCTTTCTCAAATTCAGCACTTAGACGTATAAAAAAACTAGTAAACATCAGCCCCATTGCAGCCTATGGAGCGTGCCCTAGCGCCATTCTTGAGCTAAAATCAGGAAACATGAAAGCATGGGGGCGTGACTCCAGGTTGGCAAATGTTGCTGTTTTTGATACCTGCTCCATGAAGCTGTTTTATGAGTATTTTCTTAAAAATGACAGCCTGGAAAACATTGTGATTTTCAGGTGCTTGCCTTAACCAGAGGGTAAGCTATGACATATGTTGGGGGTGGAGAAGTCTTAATACTCAAAACATACTCTTTAAAGAAGCATAATGCTACACCCATTAATGCACTGCATCATGGGTAATTCCTGCAATCATCATGAGTTAAAAGGTTAGGTCTTACAGGTGTCAAGACAGTCAAAAGTTCATAAGCAGACAGATAAATAGGTTAAATGATAGATCCATCGACAGACAGACAGTTAGAACAAGGTAGGTGAGGAATAAAGAGATGCTGTGAGGGTAATGTATAGGTGATCATAAACATACAATATGAATCAATATCAACAGAGTGGGAGGCAAGATGCAGATGTGGGAGAGATTCTAACCTCGACTGTTTTTCTTTCCACAGGGCACCGTGTGTGTTTGGGGGAGAATCTGGCTAGGATAGAGCTCTTCATATTTTTCACCCACCTTCTTCAGGCATTCAACTTCAGGCTTCCAGATGGTGTGAAGGATGTAAACATGCAGTACATTCTTGGAATTACTCTTTGCCCCCATCCATACCAGATATGTGCCATTCTTCGCTAGGCTAAGCATGCTGCCTGAACACTCTGCTTGCCAACTGGTTAGCACAGGCCTTGTAATCACGTAACCTTATTTGGTAGAACGTAGGGTGATTTATGCTCTGGGTTCCACCAGACCTATGTAGTTTTACAGCTTAAGAAATCAGATGGGACAGTACAGCAGGGCACCACTGTGCAAACTGTATCACCACTGCAGTACACGTGACACTGGGTTTGCGACTGCAGGATATTCTGATGTACTGTAAATGTGGGATTTTCACATCTGGGAATGTAGCACTTGTTTCCATCTATCAGATGCATGCTGCACCCAGCAGATGTGTCCAGATATTACATCCTATTCACAGACATCTGGACACATTTGTGACATTTCTGCTACAACTTCAGGAGTCACACCCACTTTTCTGATGCAGGTGAGGAATTTCATCTGGGAAGTTACACCACCTTTTTATCGTCTAACTTTCCAGGTGGATTTCTGCACTCATGTCCAGAAAACAGAAGCAGGGTGCTGAAAATCCCACCCATAGACTTTCTTGCACCACTGCCCCCCGAGTTTGACCCACTAATTCTCAATATCACCCCCTCATTAAACACCTTGCCTCCAGTGCCTTCTGAAGTAACCTATAGCCAGACATCTCTCATGTAATGGTGATAGAGCATTCTCTTCCTGTGCCCTGCTCTCTGGAACAGTCATTGTACAGCACCAGGAGAAGCTGAGCCCTACATTATTTACAATTTATTTGACCAGGAAAGGCGCACACTGAGCCGAAGCTCATTTCGAGGTGTGCCCTGTACACATAAAAATCTCAGTTAAAGATTGACATCACAGTGTCTCGTTATACAATGGGGGGGGGAGGGGGCTCCTGTGCATAAATGTTTCCTACCTTGTATGTGAACCCTCCAAGTCTGGGAGAATAAAACATTTTGTGTATTCTGCTGGGTTTCCAGACACCAATGCTTCCCCTTATGCAGATGCATTGGTGGTACCATCTCAGAGCTGCTGTTTAAAGGAGTTGTGGGCAGTGTGTCTGGAGCACTACATCTTCACTCTAACGTATGGCTGGCTGCTGTATTTCAGTTCTGCCCTTTGACTCTCGACTGATACTCTACAGTTCCTCTTCCCCTGCTGACAACATGTGATGCAAAAAGTTGTATTAATCATGCTATATAAAATAAAGATTGTGTACTTCGTAAAGATTGCTAAATTTGTCTAAACACCTCGACAAAATGTGTCTTTGCATCTTCTATACACACAAGCAGATTGTGTTACATTGTATGGACTGCAGACTTTGTCTTAGGCTCTGACACACACACACACACACACACACACACACACACACATTGTGTTACATTGCATGGATTGCAACATCTCTGTTTGTATCTGCCATACACACAAACAGAATGTTACATTGTATGGATTGCAGAATTTGTCTTCATATCTGCTATAGACACAAACAGATTGTGTTACATTGTATGGATTGCAAAATGTGTCTGGGTGACCAGGGAACTGGACAGGGGCCCACATGGTGGATGTCCTGTATTTGGATTTCAGAAAGGCCTTTGATTCCATGCCACATGGTGGCAGGGAGGAAGCTGGAATGCATGGGGTGGGAACAAAGATGGTAAATTAGATCATCAACTGGCTGGATGGAAGGCAACAGAGGGTGGTGGTGGGGGGCTCTCATCAGCAAGGGAAGTGATGAGCGGGGTGCTACAGGGATCAGTGCTGGGACCAGTATTGTTTGGGATATTCATAACTGATATCTCACACGGGGTCCGGAGTAGGATCACTCTCTTCGTGGATGATAGAAAGATGGGAGCTGTGGTAGATGACACTGAAGGCTGGAAGGGGCTGCAGGAGAACCTGAACAAACTACAGGAGTGGTTGGTAACATGGCAGCTGGGGTTCAATTTCAAGAAGTGCAAGATACTACACTTCAAAGCTAGGAACTAGGGGAGGAGCTATCAGCTGGAAGGGGTACAGCTGGAGAGTAACGAGGAAGAAAAGGATCTGGGATGATTATAATGGGCAGTATGAACAACCTGGCTCAGTGTAGGAAGGCAGCAGCACAGCCTGGCTACACAGTATGAAACATGAAAACATATCATATCATTTCCATCAACTACAGTATTCAGCACAGCCTGGCTACACAGTATGAAATATAAAAACACATCATATCAATCCCATCAGCTACATAGAAATGTAGAAACATAGACTTTGACGGTAGATAAGGACCACTAGGCCCATCTAGTCTGCCCATTTCCCTACCTACAGGATAGGCCGCAGATCCTAGTTAACCAACAGCCTATTTCTTCCTACCCCTCACAAGAATTGCCTTGTGTCTGTCCCATGCATTCTTGAATTCTCCCACAGTTTTAGACCCCAAAACCTCCTCAGGAAGGCTGTTCCATGCATCCACTACCCTCTCTGTGAAATAATACTTCCTCACATTGCCCCTGAACCGCCCTCCTTCCATCTTTAAATTGTGTCCCCTTGTTCTTGCAAGTCTCTTTTTCTGAAAAATGCTACCCTCTTGGATTTTATTGTTTCCACTAAGGTACTTAAAAGTTTCTATCATGTCCCCCTCTCCCTTCTTTCCTCAAGGGTATACATATTAAGCTCCTTTAGTCTCTCCTCATACGGCTTCTCTTGCAGACCCTGCACCATTTTAGTTGCCCTCCTCTGGACTGCCTCTATCCTGTCTATGTCCTTGCGGAGATGGGGTCTCAGAACTGGACACAGTACTCAGATGGGGTCTCACCAACTGTCTGTACAGAGGGATAACAACTTCCTGTTTTCTGCTGATGATGCCTCTCCCTATACATCCCAGTATACCCCCAGCCCTCCCTACTGCCTTCTCACATTGCTTGCTAACCTTAAGGTCATCTGATATGATTACCCCCAGGTCCCTTTCCTTTTTTGTTGTTGTTACTACCTCCCCACCCATTGTGTATTCTTCCCCTGGGTTCTTGTTTCACAGGTGCATTATTTTGCACTTCTTTGCATTGAATCCTAGCTGCCATACTTCTGACCATTCCTCCAACCTTGCCAAGTCCCTTTTCATCCTTTCCACGCCTCCTTGTGTATCAACCCTGTTGCAGATCTTTGTGTCATCTGCAAAAAGGCATACTTTTCCTTCCAGTCCCTCTGCAATGTCACTGATGAAGACATTAAAAAGGACTGGACCCAATACTGAACCCTGCAGTACCCCACTAGTAACCTCTTTCTTCAGAATGGACTCCATTTACAATTACCTTCTGTGTCCTGTTGTCCAGCCAATGTTTTACCCAGGCTACCACCCTGGGTCCCACTCTCAGGCTGGTTAATTTGACTATTAATCTTTTGTGTGGGACTGTGTCAAATGCCTTGCTAAAGTCTAGGTAGGCCATGTCCACAGCCCCTCCCTGGTCTACTACTTTGGTCACCCAGTCAAAGAAATCAATTAGATTCGTCTGACATGACCTTCCTCCTGTGAACCCATGCTGCCTTGGGTCCTGTGCTCCACTGGCCTCTAGGTGCTGGACTATTCTTTCCTTCAGAAGTGACTCCATCACTTTCCCTACCACAGAGGTCAGACTGACAGGTCTGTAGTTTCCTGCTTCTGTCTTGGACCCACTTTTGTGAAGGGGAATCACATCCACCTTCCTCCAGTCCTCGGGTACCACACCATCCTCCCATGATTTATTAAAAAGAGTAGCCAGTGGTTTCACTAGTTCCTCCCTTATTCTTTTAGAATTCTGGGGTGAATTCCATCAGGACCCATTGCTTTGTCCACCTTCAGTTTTAGGAGTTCTTGCAGAACCCTTTCTTCTGTGAAAGGACTGGATCGACCCCCTATCAAGAGTGCTTCTGTTAACTTGGATTAGGCACTTCTCCTCCTTTTAGAATACTGAGCAGAAATATTCGTTCAGTATTCCTGCTTTTTCACTGTCCCTCTGCCCACCCACTGTTCTTTCTATTCAGCCTCACTATCTCTCCCTTTGTCTTTCTCCTGCGCTGATGTACCTATAAAGGTTTTATCCCCTTCTTAACTGAGTTGGCTATCTTTTCCTCAGTTTGTGCCTTTGCTATTCTGACGTCCCTCCTGCTTCCTTCTGCCTTAACTGGTACAGCTCTCTGTCCTGCTCCTTCTGTGTTTCTTATACTTCTGGAATGCTATCTTTTCTTCTGACTTTCACAGCCACCTCTTGAGAACCATAGTGGCTTTTCTTTCATTTGATTTGTTCATTTGCTTCACACAAGGCTTGTTGCCTCTGTGATGGCAGTTTTGATAATTCCCCATTGTTGCTCACACCTCCTTCTAGCCTGTTTGCTAGTGCTTTTCTGAGGCACTCTCCCATCTTGCCAAAGTCAGCCCTCCTAAAGTCCAGTACCCTCACTTTTGTATAGCTTGACTCTGTAGCTGAGTTTAACATGAACCACACTGTTTGATGGTCACTTGTCCCCAGATGGCAACCCACTTCTAGATCTGAGATCCTCTCACTGCCCCCGTTTGAGAGTATGAGGTCTAAGATTGCTCCCACATGAGTGGGTTCCGAAACTAGCTGTCTAATGCCTGCCACCTGTAGGGCATCAAGAATGACCCTGCTCTTGGATGTGGCTGCAGCAAATGTGCTCCAGTTAACATCTGGCATATTCAGGTCTCCCATCAACAGTATCTCCCCTTTCTCTGCCATTCTAAGAATGCCTTCTATCATATCCTTGTCCATTCCTTCTCCCTGACATGGGGTCTGTACACAACCCCTGTGCAGATTGTGGTGCCCTTTCCAGTCTCCAAGGTGACCCACAGTGCCTCCTCTCCTCCCTGTTTACTCTTTTGTTCAGTTGCATTTATCCCTTCCTTTACATAGAGAGCTACTCCTCCCCCTCTTCTCCCCTGCCTGTCTCTCCTGTAGGTTATGTATCCTGGTATGTTAACATCCCAGTCATGGTTCTCTGTGTACCATGTTTCTGTGACTGCTACGATATCCAGGCATCCCTCTTCCATTAAGTCCATCAGCTCAGGGAGCTTGTTGCCCAGACTACGGGCATTGGTACTCATTACCCTCCATTTCCTGATGGCCTTACTCCCTTTTGCCCCATCCCTGTCCTTCTTGCCTTTGTCACTTTCTCCATTTGCCCCTGCTCTTCTCCCTATCGACACCTCTATGTTGGTGTTTGCCGCACTTACTACCATGATTATTTGGGGGCTAGGATTTTCCTGCTCCTTTCCAGTGCCTCCCCCCTTGGCTAGTTTAAAAGCTTGCCAATGAAGCATTTAAACCTATCACCTAGGATCCTGGTTCCCCTCCTGGACAGATGCAGCCCATCATGCCAGTATAGGCTTGCATCACTCCAGGTGGACCCCCAGTCCCCAATGAAGCCAAATCCCTGAGCTCCACACCAGTTTTTCAACCACTGATTGAATCCCATGGTGCAGAACACCCTAGCCTCTCCTATGCCATAGATGGGTAGCACCTCCGAGAAGGTTACCGTGCATGCTACTTGACTAAGGCCCCTCCCCAATTCCACAAACTCTTCCTGCACTTCTCTAATCCCTTTCTTAGCCAGGTCATTTGTCCCTAGGTGGACAATGACGTCCAGATCCCTCTCCTGTGCAGCTGCTCCGGCAATCCTGAGGATTCGCTTCCTGTCCCTGCAAGCCATGGCGCCAGGAAGGCACCTTACCTCCCTCTCCTGGTTCTACCTTCCTAACAATGGAGTCCCCCACCAGGAGTTATTTCCTTCCCCTGCAGGGTCCCCTGCCACCCTCCTGTGGGTCTCCTTTGTGGAGGTTCCCAGCATCCTCCTTGGTCTCCACTGTGGGTGCCTCCATAGAGGAACCACACTTTGCTAGAATGGCATAGCAATTGTGGAGAGGTACAATGGGAGGGATGCGCCTCTGTTCCACCACCCTCACCCTCCCTGAGCCCACTGTGGTCCAACCGCTCCTCTTTCTTGGCAACCTCTGAGGCAATGGCAGTGGCACTGGTGGTCCCTGGATGGAAGAGGAGGTCCCACAAATCCTGGCCAACTCAGCCTGGAGATGAGTAACCTCCTCCCTCAGCCCAGAGAGGTGCCTGCAGATGGGACAACACCGCATCCTCCAGAACATCTCCCGGAAGACTGCTGCTCCACAGCCACTGCACTGCACCACTCCAATCATGTCTTATTTCTGGCCCCTTAACTGTTTGCAATCCTTACTCTTTCCTCTGTTTTTTCTCTCTCTCCTTGCTTTCTGCCTGTGTGCCCTTTAAGCTCCTGATTGTCCTGTTCTGAGACTAGAATATCCTATATTTCGCAGTAGACCACTTACTTGCTCAGAGGCAGACCTCCAGCAGCTAGAGGGGGCCGGAGAGCTACTCTTGCCCTTCTAGGATGGTGGGTCCTTGGTGGTTCTGTGATCACTCACTTCCTGCCCCTAAACAGGAAGTTCCTGTTGTCAGTCAAATTCTGTGCCTACAAAATTAGAACTAGCTTTGGGTGGAGGGGAGGGAAGGAGGGCAATATAGTCCCAGCAGAGAAGTTCAGTCACACAGCAGTCCTTTCTCCTGGTGTCTTCTGCCAAGCTATCAGCTTATCAGCTATAAGCTACAGTATTCAGCACAACCCGGCTACACAGTATGAAATATAAAAACACATCATATCAATTCCATCAGCTACAGTATTCAGCACAGCCCGGCTGCACAGTATGAACCGTGAAAACAAACCATATCAATTCCATCAGCTACAGTATTCAGCACAGCCCAGCTACACAGTATGAAATATAAAGACACACCATATCAATCCCATCAGCTACAGTATTCAGCACAGCCCGGCTGCACAGTATGAACCATGAAAACACACCATATCAATTCCATCAGCTACAGTATTCAGCACAGCCCAGCTACACAGTATGAAACATGAAAACGCATCATATCAATCCCATCAGCTACAGTATTCAGCACAGCCTGGCTACACAGTATGAAACATGAAAACACATCATATCAATCCCATCAGCTACAGTATTCAGCACAGCCCAGCTACACAGTATGAAATATAAAGACACACAATATCAATCCCATCAGCTACAGTATTCAGCACAGCCCGGCTGCACAGTGTGAAACATGAAAACACACCATATCAATCCCATCAGCTACAGTATTCAGCACAGCCCAGCTACAGAGTATGAAATATAAAGACACACCATATCAATCCCATCAGCTACAGTATTCAGCACAGCCCTGCTGCACAGTATGAACCATGAAAACACACCATATCAATTCCATCAGCTACAGTATTCAGCACAGCCCAGCTACATAGTATGAAATATAAAGACACACCATATCAATCCCATCAGCTACAGTATTCAGCACAGCCCGGCTGCACAGTATGAACCATGAAAACACACCATATCAATTCCATCAGCTACAGTATTCAGCACAGCCCAGCTACACAGTATGAAACATGAAAACACATCATATCAATCCCATTAGCTACAGTATTCAGCACAGCATGGCTACACAGTATGAAACATGAAAACACATCACATTGGAGAAAAAAGCTGGAGAAAGAGAAGAACTCCTGGCTGGGGCTAGCTAGCAGCAAACCTTTGTCAATAATATTTTAAGGAGCCCAAGGGTCTCAATAACGAGTCCACATTGAGAAAACTGTCAGGAAGCAACAGTATCATTGTAAACAGTTTAATATGTATTCAGAAATCAGTGAGCAGTCACTGAAAAAATACAGCAATGAATTCAGCACATATCTTGAATGAGCAAGGTAATACAATGCTGAAGTGTTCTTTTAGAAGTAAAAGAGCAAGTGAGTTTGTTTAGAGAAAGTAGCAAATCACAAATAGTACATAGTTGCTGAGGCATATCTGAAACATTGTATCTGTGACTGTTGTGTGAGAGAATACAGGCACTGCTGTACAGTAACTTGAACAAGAGTGCCAGCCAATGGAGATAACTAATATGGTCAGCTGTAATATCTCCCCAAAAGTTTACCCCAAATTTATATTATATAATGCTGCCAGACCCACAGCGCTATATTATATAATGCTGCCAGACCCATAGCGCTGTATTATATAATGCTGCCAGACCCATAGCGCTATATTATATAATGCTGCCAGACCCATCGCACTATATTATATATTGCTGCCAGACCCATTGCACTATATTATATAATGCTGCCAGACCCATCGCACTATGTTATTTATTGCTGCCAGAACCATTGCACTATATTATATAATGCTGCGAGACCCATCGCACTATATTATATAATGCTGCCAGACCCATAGCACTATATTATATAATGCTGCCAGACCCATAGTGCTATATTATATAATGCTGCCAGACCCATAGCACTATATTATATAATGCTGCCAGACCCACAGCTCTATATTATATAATGCTGCGAGACCCACAGCACTATATTATACAATGCTGCCAGACCCACAGCACTATATTACATAATGCTGCCAGACCCACAGCACTATATTACATAATGCTGCCAGACCCACAGCACTATATTACATAATGCTGCCAGACCCTTAGCACTATAAGGGTGGCTTCAGCTCATGGGGTATATACCTCCCTTTCCTTGAATCTACCTAGCCAAGCACTAGTAGATTTAACTAAAGTGAGAGACCCACAGTTCCTGTATAGAGCAAAGCCAGACAGTCATAGGGTGCTAGGTAGTGTGCTGAGGTAGCCGGGGGGGGTATGCCACCTTCATGCCAGCCTATACCTGCCTGAGCATCACTCCTATCACAGAGGTTATTTATAACTGAAACTCCCATTCTCCTTGGTAGCCTACTGGTCCCCTTTCCCTGAGCCCAGATCCCTGCATTAAGAAGAACAACCCTCAGTCCGCGGTAGTCTAGTGGCACTACCCTCCTCCTGTACCTCTGATCACTGTAGTTAGAGTAGATAACATGCCCCTGGTAGTTCAGTGGTACCCCTCCCATTCTGACCCCCAATCACTGTATTAATGAACCTTACCATCCCCGAAGTTCAGCAGTACCCCCACCCTGCCCAAGACCAGAAGCACCAGTGACCATACTATGATATCACTCTGGTGGTCCAGTGGCCCCCACCTCACAGGCCCCCTGCCCACCCAGCAACCCCCATCATCAGCCGGCAGCTGCAACCCACCCCTCATACTGCCCAGCCAGCCATCAAATGACAGCATACAGTGTGGACCAATGGCCTTGCAGTGCATACTGTACATGTCATTCACAAATATGTGTGCGCAAGTCCCCAAGTCCCGGGGCACATTACTGGGGTTGTGCCAGGTGTAACCCCTTTGAATATCTGGGCCTCAAGCTACAGAGTACATGGTATAAAACACATACTAGTCCCAAATGCAGCATTCAACACAGCCCAGCTACGGAGTATAAACTATAAAAACATGTCATATCAATCCCAAACACAGTATTCAGTACAGCCCAACTATGAAGTATGAAACATGAAAGCATGTCATATCAATCCGAAATGCACTATTTAGCACAGCCTAGCAAAAGAATATGAAATATAAAAACACATGATATCAATCCCAAATATATTATATATTATTCTTCACAGCTCAGCTGCAGAGTATGAAATATAAAACACAGATCAGTCCCAAATATAGTATCAGCACAGCCCAGCTACAGAATATGAAATATAAAAACTCATCATATCAATCCTAAACACAGTATTCTGCACGGTCCAGCTACAGAATATGAAATATAAATCACAACCCTTCCATCTGCACAGGAGTTGTGCTACCGCTCTCGACATCAGTGACATGGTGTGCAGCATTAAGGCCGAGTTATCCAAGACCTGACAAGGGATGGAAAATTTACCATCCTAGACAATGCAGTCTTCCTCTAGGACAGGAGGATTGTTATATCCACTACAGCTGAGGCAAACATAGTGTGCACGGGTATGGGGCTTCCAGCATGCCTTTGTCCACATTGGAGGGGAGAGCATGGAAAAGGGAAAGTCCTCTTTTGAGCAGAATGGTCCTGGATGTGCTCAAGACCTGCCTTCTGCTACACTACTAGCCACTTCCCACACCTACAGTTATCCTGCCTCCTGCAACTAGCCACTTCCCACACCAAGGGTTATCCTGTCTACAGCTATTAGCCACTTTCTGCACACTGGGCTCTTGCCTCCTGCTACTAGCCACGGCCCACACCCAGGGTCATCCTGCCTTCTACTACTAGCCACTTTCCACACCCATGGTTATCCCGCCTCAAGCTACTAACCATTTCCCACACTCAGGGTTATCCCACCTCTTGCTTCTAGCCACATCCCACACTTAGAGTTATCTCATGTCTTGCTACTAGGTACTTTCCACACCCAGGGTTATCTTACCTCTTGCTACTAGCCACTTCCAGCACCCAGGGTTATCCCACTTTCTACTACTAGCCACTTCCCATGCCCACAGTCATCCTGCCTCATTATACTAGCCACCTCCCACACTCAGGGTTATCATGCCTATTGCTAGAAGCCACTTCTCACACCAAGGGTTATCCCACCTCCTTCTACTAGCTACCACCCACACCCTGGGTAATGCCATTTCCTGCTACTAGCCACTTTCCCCACCCAGGGTTATCCTGCTTCTTGCTGCTAGCCACTTCCCAGAGCCTGGGCTATCCCACTTCCTGCTACTGGCCACTTCTCACACCCTGAGTCATCCCACCTCCTGCTACTAGCCATTTCCCACACCAGGGTTATCCTACCTCCTGCTACTAGCCATTTCCCATACCCAGGGTTATACTGCCTCCTGCTACTAGCCACTCCCACACCAGGGTTCCACACCTCCTTCTACTAGCTACTTCCCACACCCTGGTTTATCCTGTTTCCTGCTACTAGCCACTTTCCTACCAGTGTTATCCTGCCTCCTGCGACCAGCCATTTCCCACACTCAGGGTTATCCTGCCTCCTGCTACTAGCCACTTCCCAGAGCCTGAGTTATCCCACATCCTGTTACTGCCCACTTCCCACACTATAGGTTATCCTGCCTCTAGCTACTAGCCACTTAACACACCCTGGATTATCCTGCCTTCTGCTACTAGCTATTTCCCACACCCAGGGTTATCCTGCCTCCTGCTAGTAGCCACTTCTCACACCCAAGGTTATCCTGCCTCCTGCTACTAGCTACTTCCAACACCCAGGGTTATCCTGCCTCCTGCTACTAGCTACTTCCAACACCTAGGGTTATCCCGCCTCCTGCTACTAACCACTTTCCATACCCAGAGTCATCTTGCCTCATTCTATGACCCACTTTCCACACCCTGGGTTATCCTGTCTCCTGCTACTAGCCACCTTCCCCATACAGGGTCATCCTGCCTCCTGCTAGTAGCCACTTCTCACACCCAGGGTTATCTCACCTCCTTCTACTACAGTAGCTACTTTCTACACCCTGGGTCATTCTGCCTCCTGCTACTAGCCACTTCTCACACCCAGGATTATACTGCCTCCTGCTACTAGCTACTTCCAACACCCAGGGTTATCCCAGCTCCTGCTAGTAGCCACTTCCCACACCCAGGGTTATCCCACCTCTGGCCACTGGCCACTTTCTACACCCTGGGTTATCCTGCCTCCCACTACTAGACACTTCCCACACCCAGGGTTATACTGCCTCAACTAGCTACTTCCCACATCCAGGGTTATCCCACCTCCTGACAGTAGCCACTTCCCACACCCAGCGTTATCCTGCCTTGTGCTACTATCTGCTTCTCACAGCCTGGGTTATTCTGCTGCCCACTAATAGCCACTTCCCACACCCAGAATTATCCTGCCTCTTGCTACTAGCCACCTCCTATACCCAGGGTATCATACCTCCAGTTAATAGCCACTTCCCACACCTAGGGTTATCCTGTGATTTTTCACCCTGCATGTAAACAGGGTAGATGTCAGTGTTTGCATGCAAGGTGATCTTTGATTACAAAGTAACTTACTTCATTTGCATGCAGGGTCAGCACTGATTACAGACTAATCAATTAATCTGTAATTGATTCTAACCTTGCATGTAACCGGTGCTTTCGATGCAGGTGGGATCAATCTCGGGATCGATAGAAAGTGCACAGAACATGTGCATTTACTGTATTTACATGAGTTGGTGATCAGTTACTTAGTCTTCAATTCAAGGTAATCAATTACTCTCTTTACCTGCATGCTCGGAATCGATTATAAGATATTTGATTGCTGTGTAATCGATTGCAAGCCTGCATGTAAATGACAGCATTGAGGATAGAAGGATCAATTTTTGAACCAATCGAAGTGCATCAAATAAGAGCACCGCTTCCTGGGACTTCAGTTTTCAGATTTCATGTAGATGCGATCAAAGCTGGAACCACTCCAGCACGCACGCTCAGTAAACTTGTATCCTGTTTACATGCAGGGTAAAATCAATGACATGGTAATAAATTACCTTGTAATCGAATACTACTCTGCATAAACCTGTTCTTTTCTGGGTGCATTGATTGATGCCCTTCTTGTAAACATGAAAGGAGTTGGTAATCGATTACCCAGAATTGAATACTAGGTAATAGAACACCAACTCATGTAGACATAGTACATTACCAACTCAGTTCATGTTTACAAGATAGGCATCAATTGATGCACCAAAGAGAACAGGTTTATATGTAGTGTAATATTCGATTACAAGGTAATCTATTACTATGTAAAGATGTATATAAATGCTTTAGTCTGTTTTCATAGTTCATACTAGGCCTTGTTACTGTCCTGGGAGGCTCAGTTTCATGGTTGTTGAAATCTCATTCTCCCTGAGAGTTGTATTAGCATATGAGAACATGATGCATAATCACCCTTTAAACTCCCCAGTATGCCTGTCTGCTTAATTAGTCTTAAAATAAATAAGCTGCAAGAAGGTGTGTAATATCACATTTACTTTCAGTGAGCTTTACAAACTGAGTTATAATGCAGTTTTTTTCCCTTTAAACTTCATTCAATTTATGAGTTTCCAGAGAGTTTTTGCAGGGTATTTGTTCTTTCAGCATATAGATACATGGTATAAATGAGTGATCTGACATCATGCTCTCATATGCTAATGCAGTTCTCATGGACAATGAGATTTCAACAACCATGAAATGGAGACTCCCACTGCATTCAGAGGGGGCTACCATGAGCAGTGAAAACAAAATAAACCTAACAACTATAGCCCTAACAGCTACAAGAAAGGAGCTGTCTGTTGTCATGGAAACAAATAAAATTAAAATGTTGTGAGGGTGTAGTTTTCCTTTAAGGCATGGGAGGGTCCACTTCATGGGGTATTTAATTTGTAAATGCCACTGTGGAGAGAAATGGAATGTAAGTATCTCCATTTTTGTAGAGTTAAGAGGGTATCCTGATAGGGATGAAAATTCCTCCACCATCTGCATCAGACGAGGAAGGGAAGTCTCTGGGTTCCTCATGCACAGCAACACAACGTCAGCATAAAGCTTGATTTTGTGCTCGTACACTGTCTGCCCATGGTGACACCAGTGACCTTCAAGTCCTATCTAATCCACTGAGCTAGTATCTCAATGTACAGGGCAAATAATATGGTTGATAGCAGGCACTCTCGTTGATCACCCCTACCCAGTGTAAACCATCGCAATATAAGGCCATTTATCTGAAGAAAAGCCTGGAGGGTCACTATACAACTCTTGAATATATTTAACAAATTGCTCAGAAAAAACAAACCCCTTGTATAAGTATGTCCAGTTAACCTGATCAGAAGCCTTTTTGGCGTCCATACTCATAATCAAGGCTGGAGTTTTAGTTCTATTAAGATGATCAATAATGTGGAATGTGCGGATAACATTGTCTGCAGTCTGACAGCTGGCAACAAACCCAGACTGATTCTAGTTAACTAATTGAGGAATGAGTCCTTCTAGCATCTTAGGCAAAATTGCTGTCAAATATTTACAGTCTGCATTAAGGATAGAAACAGGGCAGTATGAAGGCCATAATGTCGGGTCATTGCTGGGCTTGGGTATAACTGAGATCACTGCCTGATTCCAAGAAGGGGGGAGTTTACCTTCCTCAGCCAATGCATATTGATATGCAATGTGAAGCAAGAGGACAGTTCTGGCTTTAAATTTTTTATGAAACACCACAGGAGAGCCATTCAATCGTGGGCACTTTCCTGTCTTACTGATGTGGATTACACTACTGCTGTTGTCCGTAGTGAATGATCTACATAAAACCTCATGCTGAGTTAATGTGAGTTTGGGTAGGTTAAGGCATTGTAGAAAACCATCTGGTCCTGCAGTTTCCAATTTTAGTGCAGTACAGATTCTGATAATGGAGAGTAAATGCTTTGTCTTTGGCTTCTACCTTAGTTACTCTTAAGACCTGTAACTGGGTGAACTACCTTTGTTATTTGCCCCTGGGCTTGTGTAGCCCAAAGTCTACAGGATAAAACTCTTCGAGTTCTTGGGCCTCCCTCATAATATCTCTGCTTGAGAAATTTCAAGTTCTGTTCAACTTTATAATCCAGCAATTCATTAAATTCCTTTTAAGTTTCACCAGCTCTCTTCCTGTTTGTCTAGTTTTACTTGTTGTAATTTTTAAGATTTTGTATTAGTATATCCCAGACCACCTGTCTTTCCCTTTGTTGTTTTTTTAGCTGTTCCTGTTGTCACTAGTTTACTCCAGACTACAGCTATTATGGTGTCCCATAGTATCCCATCACTGATCTCTGAGTCAGCATTATCTTGGATTGCCTATCTATCCTGGAGAAGAGAGACGTTAAGTCTCCCAATGTAGATATGTTTTGTAGGTGTAGGTCAAGCTGTGTAGTGAGGGGAGCATGGTCTGATATTCCCAGGGGTCCAACCAAGCAATTGGCCAGTCTTGGCAAGATCCAGCCTTGAGTACATTTGTTGTACATGAGAGTAATAGGTATAGCTCTGGGTGGATCCCTGTGAGTACTGCCACGTTTCTTGGAGGCTCAGCTTCACCATCTGACCTTTTTCTGCCACTATGTGTGTTTCCAAGGTATGTGACCTATGCCATCTGGTTGGAAAACAAATGTAAGGTTCCAATCCCCTCCACATACCAAAACCCCTTCCACATTTTCCATTATCATCATGAGCAATTTTCTGAAAAAGCTATAATCCAACCCGGTTAACAAAAACGAAATAAAAAAATAAAGACAGCAGCTGGTTATTAAGCCTCCCTTTCACCATGACATAATGACCTTCTGCATCCTTTGCAGTACTTGTGGTCTCAAATGGGACCCAGTTCAGCACTAGGATAGCCTCCTCTGTCTAGATTTACATGAGGAGGAATGTACTTCCCGGTACCCAAACTGGGTCAGCTTCTCATATTCAGTGTCCACAAGATGCGTCTCTTGTAAAAACAATGAATTCTGCTTTGGTCTGTTGAACATAAGTCGTGATTTTTTTCCATTTTATAGGGTTACACAGGCCATTGACGTTGTCTGTTACGATTTTAGCTATTGAAGACACCATATTGAACTAAGTGTCCCACCATCTGTCTGCCCAGCAGATTCCAAAGGCCAACCTGAAAAGTCATCTTTTTGAACTAGCATTTGGTTAAGATATCTGATAAGTCTTGACCTGTACTTCAGAATGTATTTATTACTGAATGTTTGTTACTGAACATGCTGTTGTATTATTTTATTGTTTTATTGTACGTCAAGCGCTCTAAGCCCTTGGGATAGGGCACTATACAAATTAAACTGCCTTCTCATTTATATATGTCGTTAAATGGCAATTTTTAAATGATTAAGACATCTTCCATTTTTTCAGTATGTTTTTATTCTGCCTACACATCCAGCTCTTGAGCTATCACTGGCTACCGCTCAGCTCAATCCTGCCTGGCTCTCCTCCTGTTCCTCCATGGGCTTTCCCCAACCCCACCCCCCACAATGGGGCCATTGGGGGGAGGTCTCTCTGCACTCACACCTGCAAGTCCCAGTATTTTTTTTGTATAATCTTTTTATTCAAGTTTTCAAGATTAAAGCAACATACATTAGACATACATCAAACAAACAAACAAACAAAAAGGTGTAACCCTGTATACAAATTGATCAATATATAATTATGCAGCATCCATATCATTCCCTTCCATTCAGCTTCAAGTATGTATAATCAATTAAAACATCCTTATTTCTTATTATATGTAATCAATTATAACATCTCTATTTATTATCCTTATACAGTACATGCGCTCTTTAACACTCCCCATCCTACCTTCCAGACACTCCAGCTCATCTCCAATCCATTGACCCAATAACAGTTAGATAGGAGACTTCCATATTCCCTATAATAATCCCTCCCTAAGGGTTGTCTCCTCCTCCCCACTCAGTGAGATCAGAAAGAGGGCCCATTCCCTGAAGAAGTCTTCCCCCTGTCCCTTATTATCAGAGTCAGTCTCTCTAAGGCCAATATCTGGCTAAGCAACCTGCGCCACTGCTGTGTTGTAGGTTTTACGTGAGAAACCCACGTATTCTGGCTGCAGTGCCATGCCAAAACTAGTAGAACCCTGGCCCACCTAGGCAGAGGCTCCCACTCTCCCTCTTCCACTATGACCATCCCAAAGAGGCACGGCAGGGGATCTACCTGCAGAGGTCACCCTGCCATTCTAGTAACCTCATCTGTCACCTCCCCAAAAGGCCTGTAGCACCCTACAGGACCAAAAACAATGTATATAGGTCCCTTTCTCTTCCCCACATCTACCTCATATGGGCAAGATTGTAGGATGTGCTTTGTTTACTACCACAGGGGGGTAGTAAAGCCTATGCAGGAACTTATAAAAGGCTTCCTTGAATCTGTTACACATCAATAAGCCTGCGTGCAGTTTTAAAACCGTTTGCTAGTTCTCCTCCATGATTTCCCTCCCGATATCACTTTCCCATAACTGTTTCATTTTTTGGGTTAGGTCAGGGTAGTCTTGTTTTCCAAGCTTTGCTGCCTTCTGGATGAATCCTTTGGTTCTTTTTTAATTTAATCTACTAGGGTTTCTACCAGTTGCCAGCCATATTTCTCTGGCCCACCTCTCCCCATACTCCCAGTGAAAGCCCACAGCTGTAGGTACCGGAATAGGTGGTGCCTGTCCAATCACAAGGTTTGTTGTAAATTTTCAAATTAACTTAACACCCCACCTACCATCAGATTGCCCACACTTTTCACTCCCTTCAGCTCCCAATCCTGGAATCCCCCATCCTCCATTCCTGGGAGAAGAATGGGTTTCTCGCCACAGGCAATAAAAGGGTCTCACCCTCACATATCCCCCTCTGTTTTCTGAGCTGCCCCCATGCTTCCAGCACTGCCCACACCAAGGGGTTATTACCACCTAGCGCATTGTATACCTTGAGTTCCTTACTGTGCAGGTATGCTGTGAGATGTCCCAGGCATCCCCACTGCTCCAGGTCTACTCAGCTAGTGACATTTGACTGATGTACCCAGTCTGCTACAAACTGTTGCTGGATGGAGAAATGGTAATTACTCAGGTCTGGAAAGTTAAGACCCCCTTTGTTGTTTCAGTTTTCAGTCTCTGAAGACAAGCCCTTTGCCTGTGTTCCTTCCAAATAAACCAAGAGAAGGACTTCTCCACCCTCTTTATATCTCCCTTCGAAAGACCCTCATGTACAATCTGCATGGGGTATAGGATTCTAGGAAGGATGTTCATTTTAATCAGATTAAGCCTTCCAAGCCAGGAAATAGGAAGATGCATCCATCTCCTCAAGTCTACCTCGATCTTTTTAATTAGTGAGGAGTAGTTTGGCCCATACAGAGACCTCAGAGACCTGCCTACATTTATACCCAGGTGGGTGAGACTTTTCTGCACCACCTTTAACCCTCATCTTTCATCCTCCCTCCCAATCCCAGGAAGCAGAGCATTTCTGATATACCAAGATTAATTTTATATCCTGAAAAGGCAGCGAAGGTGTCTATCATTGTCAGTAGGGGTGGCATCGAGGTCTGAGGGTTCTTAACAAACAGAAGCATATCATCTGCAGAGACCTGCCCACTTTTAGACCCAGGTAGGTGAGACTTTTCTGCACCAGCTTTAACCCCCATCTTTCATCCTCTCTCCCAACCCCAGAGAAGCAGAGTATTTCTGATTTACCAAGATTAATTTTATATCCTGAAAAGGCAGTGAAGGCTTCTATCATTGCCAGCAGGGGTGGCATCGAGGTCTGAGGGTTCTTAACAAACAGAAGCATATCATCCACATACAGAGTAATTTTATGGGAAGGGCCCTGTACGCCCCTGACTCTCTGAATGTCCGTACACTGACGGATCACTACAGCTAATGGCTCTAAGGCCATTGTGAATAACAGAGGGGAGAGGGGGCACCCCTGCCTTGTGCCATGCTCTAAATTGAAACTATCTGAGAGTATCCCATTTATCAAAATTTGCACCCTAGGGACTTCATACATAGCCCATACCCAATTAATATACGAGTCACCCTGACCAAACCGAGTCATCACCTCGAACAAGTATTCCCACTCGACTTTATCAAATGCTTTTTCAGCATCCATAGAAACAACATAAACTTTCTCCTTCATCTAGTTTGCCCTCCATACAACATTGAAAAGACGGTGAACATTATGGTATGAAAACCACCCCTTTATGAACCTGGTCTGGTCTGGGTGAATCAGCTGAGAGAGAACATTCTCCATTCTGGGGGTAGAACCTTGGCTAAGATTTGTAAGTCACAATTTAAGAGGAAAATGGGTCTGTATGATGCACACTGATTAATCTTCCCCTGTCTTGGGAATTAGACAGGCCACTGCGTCATAACAAGTTCCAGGTAATTTAGGTTTCTCCTCCCCTTCTTCTTTCTGGAACACTTCTCTTAACACTTTTACCAACTGTCCTGCCAAAGCCTTATAGAATTCTGCAGTGAATCCATTGGGCCCACTAGCCCTAACATGCTGCAGCCTCCCAATAGCCTTTAAAATCTCTTCCTTTGTAACTGTCTGGCCCAGCTGTGCCTTTTGCTCCCTCAAGACCCTCGGGAGTTCCACCTTATCTAGAAACTCCGCTATCAGGGATCCCTTACCCCTGTGTTCAGCCCTGTATAATTGGCTATGAAATTCCTTGGAGCAGTTCCTAATTTTCTTGGGGTCCCTATGCATGTCTCTCTTCCTGTCCCTGATCCCCGCCACCCATGTAGAGATCTGCTACCCTTCATTAATCTCACCAGAAGGGGTCCAGGCTTATTACACCAGTCGAATATCTGGTGTTTGCAATAAAACCACAAAGCCTTCACTTCTCCATACCAGAGCATTTAAAGCCTCCTGGTCACTACTAGAAGTCTCTCTGGCTCTCCCCTCTCCCCTCTTGCCATCCTCTTTTCCAAATCCTTGAGCTGCATCTCTAATTCAGTCTCCTCTCCTTTTTTTTCTTTTTGACCCTAGCCATAAATTCTATTATTGCCCCTCTCATAAAGGCTTTCCCGGCTTCCCAAAATGTGGCCTTGGAAGTTTCTGCCCTCACATTTGTCTCCTCATATAACTTCCACTGGTCTGCCAAATGTTCCTTAAACTCCTTGTTCAGAAGCATGTATGTAGGAAATTTCCACTGAGGGGGGAAGTCTCTCCTTTTCCTTAATGATAGTCTCACCGCCACAATTGCATGACCCAAAACATGGATGGGGCAACATCTATCATCCTGTCACTCCAACTCCTTGGCAGATATATGTAGTCGATTCAGGACCAGGTGCCATGGGGGTTGGAGAAAAAGGTATACTCTCTTGCCCCAGGATTAACCGTCCACCAACCATCCACCAGATCCATGTCTGCCATTCCTACCTGCCACTGATACAGTGCCTCATTCACCCTCCCCTTTCCCTCTGAGTGGTCCATGGTTGGGTCCATTGTGCTATTCAAATCATCTTCCCAAAACCAACCCAGGAAACTGCTCTCTAGTTAACAAATCCAGCAAAGCAGGAAGATATAGTGGATCATACACAGCTGGGGCATATACACTGCCAAATGTTATCTGCTCCCCATAGAGCTCCCCTGTGATGAAAATATATCCACCCTCCCTATGGTCCTTTATGATTCTCTTTACTTCTAATGGGAGGTGTTTGTTGAAAAGAACGACCACCCCATGCTTGTGTGAGGAATAGGAGGCTGCAAAACATTTACCAACCCACCCCCAGGCTAATTTGGCATGTTTAGGGTTAGTTAGATGGGTTTCCAGAATTAAGACCACCTGAGATCCTCTCCTTTTGAGGGCCATCAGGAGTGTCAGCCACTTGATTGGGTTAGCAATCCCCCGGACATTCCAAGAGACCACCATTATCTCTTGCATACTAGCCATATTTCCCGACCTCCCCCTTCCTCCTCGCCCCACTTGGCAATGTCCTTCCATTTTGCCTACAGTGCATGTATACTTATACCTTGAGCATTTCTTTTTTTTTTTTTTTTACTTTCTCTTTATGCCTCCTTCCTCGCTGCACTGGATTCCTTTCTTCGGGGATCTCCTAGGCTGTGGTTTCCCATAGTCCCACCCCAGGTACCTCCCTCCAGGTGCTTGGCTAGCCTTCCCCATCCTGCCACGGTTTACCCCCATGCGGGGAGGAGAGGGACCCCCCTATTAGTCCCCCTCTCACACTTAGAGACTGTGTCGGAGGACCTCACGAGCCCCATCTGTGGAGCCTGGTTAAAGGTTTTCTCGGGGCAACTGGGACCCATCTACAGGAGCCCAGCACAGGGTTATTTCCACTTTTCTCTGGTCCCGACCCCCCAGACATCTGCACGCAAGGGGGGCAATGGAGTGACACATGTCATGACGTGCTAACGCTCCGGCACCCAGCAGATGTCCACCCTCCCCTTTTGTATGCTGTCTCGCTGCACTTCCACCCATGATCACCCAGGTGGTGGTATCGCAGTGGGACTTGCATCCCACCCCACCTGGAGGAGGAGAGCAGCCCCTGGGCACTCTTTCCTCCTCTCCCCGGCCGGCCCTCCAACCGCCCGAGTCTGTTCCTGAACCCAGGTCGCTGGCACCACAAGCGGTAACTCTACCACTGCGCCGGTGACCTTGAGCATTTCTTATACCACATTCCATATAAGTTACACCAAAAAAACATACAGAAAGAACATGTAAACATAGAAACAATATACCAGTCCCCACCTCCCTCCTCTCCTTCTCCCAATACTGCACCCTTAACATAGCCACTTGCCCCCTCTTCCTTCGTCAGGTATCCAGTCCATCCCTCTTACCCCTTCCTGAACAGTTATTATAAAATGGGCAAAGGATTTCAAGCAATCTGATTGGCTGTTAGCCGTGCATTAGATATGTCTAATGCACAGCTAAAACTAGAATCCCCATTTAGAATACACAGGCTCATTTTATAAGCGCAATAAGCCACTCCGGGGATGTGCATTAGACAGTTCTAATGCACGGCTAGGGGACTGGACGCACTCGGCCTGTGGCCTCGTGCCTCACTATGTCCCCCTAGCTGTGCATTAGAACTGTCTAATGCACACCCCATCGTGTCTTATTGCTTACATACTGCAGACGCTCCCATTTTCAGTGTCCCCCTCCCTCCCCCAATGTTGTAGTTGACATTAATTGTTCCAATAGCATGAGTGTCTATAACTCCCTTTAGAGATATATGTGCCCCGCCACTCCTCCAACAGCTGGAGAGTGTATAAATCCGATCCCCCCTTCCCATTAATTATGATCCAGTATGCACCCTCCATTCCAGTTACATTTATATAAACTTAATTTGTGTAATGAACATAGTAACATCCAACCCCAATATAGGACCTGTACCCATAAAGAGATCCCATAGGAGAAGCAAAAACATCAGCTTTTAAACTTTTTTAAAAACATTTTAAACATTTAAAACACACTGCGCCCCTGATTCGAGAGCTCTCCCCTCCCCATCCAGTGAACCTTTTCCCCCACAGAGCAGAAGCCCATTCATTCTCCTATTAAATACATCCCCATTATACTGACAAGTTACACAATCTTGGAGGAGATGTCGAGAGTTCATCCCCCAGTCCCCTTTACCTTCTTCTTGCCTATCCAGGGGCTATCACTGAGAGAGGGGAACAGGCCATGCTTCCAGACATGCACACAAAGTCCTAACCCCCTCCAGGGACACCGACTGCAGCCATAAGATGAGTAGGCCTCGCGATTCCATCTCAAAGACATGAGCCTGCTGGATCCAGGCCCCCTCTCAGCACAAGATCTCACAGATACAGTCCCCCACAGTCAGTTCCAGCTGTCGCCACCTTGCCATGGACTTTTAACTTCTGCAGTCCTCTACAACCCTTGCCATTTGCCAAGTCCGATGGGCCTCTGCCCACCAAGGGAACCTCTCGAAATATGCACAGTAGGACCACTACCCTGTCCACTACCCTAGATTTGCCAGGCTTCACTTTCAAGAAGAGGGGCAGAAAACTCCCAGGCACCTCCATACAGTGAGTACAACAATCAGAAACAGTTTAACTATTAAACCGGTGTAGTCCAATCATTTACACAACTTTCTCCTCTTATCCCACTTTCTTCTAGAGCTCCTTAATGAACTGCTCTGCTTTAGCCACCTCCCAAAAAGAATAAGTTGCCCTTTCATGATCGATCTTGAGGGTCGCAGGGTAAACCAAGAAATGTTTCACCTTCAGGCTCCACAGCTGACTCATTAGCAGATTAAACA
Organism: Neoceratodus forsteri; assembly: GCA_016271365.2. Classification (NCBI taxonomy): domain Eukaryota; kingdom Metazoa; phylum Chordata; order Ceratodontiformes; family Ceratodontidae; genus Neoceratodus; species Neoceratodus forsteri. Next base: position 960,619,973 of record CM028137.1, read on the forward strand.
TTTTCCGTTTTTTCAGAAGGTGAGTGGAGTAGTCCTGAGATAAGAACAGCCTTGGCCCCTCAAACTCCAAAGTGCCTTTCTCACTGTATGCCTTCAGTGCCTCCTCCCAATCTCGAAAACCGTGAAACCTCATGATAATCTGCCTTGGGGTTGATCTCCCTGGGGACTGGGCATCACAGCGTGGTTGGCCCTCTCTAACTTCAGGTGCCCATTCTTGGGGTGTAGACCGAGCAGCTCAGGCAGGGTCCTCACACAGACGTCCAGCACACTCGACCCCTCCATGCCTTCTGGTAGCTCCCTCAAGTGCAGGTTAAGGCACCTGTGGTAATTCTCTTGGTAGTCAAAAGCTTCTTTAAAATTCTCTAATTCTTTTTGGAGAGCAACCACTTGCCCAGGGACCACAGCCATCTCATCCTCCAGCCTTGAGATTCGGTCCTCCGCTTCAGTTATCCAATTAGTGTGCTGTATTTGCTGCTTTAGGACCTCCTGCAATTTAAGGTCAGTCTTGCTGTCTAATTTTAGAAACATAGAAACATAGACTTTGACGGCAGATAAGGACTGCTTGGACCACCTAGTCTGCCCATTTCCCTACCTACAGGAAATCGGTCCCCTATTACTAGATTGGGACCTGGCTACTTCTCTTCCATGACAGACCCGGGTAGCACATTAGCCAGGCCATTTCTTTGGAGTAGTGAGTAAATTGAGAGTTTGGAAGGTTATGAAGACTTCTCTTCATACCTTTTCAAAAAAATCCTTGTATAGTTGGATTTTGAGCTCCTTTTATTATGTTTTCCCATGGTACTCAGAATTATCCACTGCCCAGCAATCCTCGATAAATTCACTTTTGTCCAGCAAAAGACTCCCATGCTATATAGAGGGACTTTATCTGGATATGTGCACACCAGAAATTGGGTGTTTGGGGTAATTTAAAACATAAGGGGCTCAATGAATGCACCTGTCCCAGAGGTAAAGAATGTATGGAGAAATAGAGACTTTCTCACATTTTCTATTGGACTGTCCATTTGCAGCATCCTTTTGGGAGGTTTTCCATAAGAAATGGCCTCTGAATCCTTTTCAAAATCAGCCACCTCTGATTTGGTTGATGGAGTGCTGCCAAGAGCATGGATTAAATTTGATGCTACTACAATTCAACTTTTGATAAGTTTCATTAGTTACCAGCTTTGGCTAGCTAAATGTGGCTGGTCCCTCAGACAGCAACAACTGTCTGGGGAATAAGTATTTCTGTTACTGCAGAAAGCGGTGCTGAGGTGGCAGGTCATGGAACAGGGTAGGTTCCTTCCTGAATTGTACAAATTATGGTGGAGGAATATGTCTTGGTTGGACACAGGGTGATGACTTTTTCCCTGTTAGGGTATGACGCTTGGAGAGAACTATAGGCTGTTCAGAGCGAAGTGCCTTACACCTTCAGTTCTCTGATTGGGGGGGATTCTTTCAAGCATGATGACATAATTCTTTATGTTTATTATTTGGTTTGCACTAGGATTTGTGTGCAGTACACACTGTTGTACACATGTTTTGCTTTCATGAAAAATTTCTCCTTCTCTTTTAGTGGGGGGGGGTTCTAGTTCTATGTTCTATTTATGTTAGAGTTACCACCTTTTAAGAAGCCCAAAGTGGGACATTTCTTACTGAAACATGATTTTTCGCAGGACAAAATGTAACCTTGACCAATACAACAGACTTATTTTCACTAAATAAGCAGAATTAAGACTAAGTGTTGTAGTTTTTCGGTTGTTTCTGGTGTTTCTTATTTTATGGTATTTTAATAAAGGTATTATAGTTTTTTGCAACATTTAGAGGAAAGTAAGAAAATATTTTTTCTACTATGATGTCAGGACAAGTAGTATTTTTCATGTTTTTTCGAAGGACACAGCTGCCCAAATCAGGACTGTCCTACGAAAATAGGGACAGGTGGTAACCCTAATTTATGTTTGACATTCTTGTATGGTGGATTGCTTATTTATGTCATCTCCTGATTTCCTTTATGATTTTGTATGCCATAATACATTCCTATATGTATTTGTTTTGATGTTTTGAATAAAATATTCCCTAATCTTTTAGCGGGGGAGCTGTTTGGCATAATACACAGTTTTAAGATTTAAAGGATAGGAATTTTTGTGTTGAATGTATGATGAAATACTTATTTATGTTTATTATTTGTTTTTGTATTATGATTTTGTGTGCAGTAACACTATTGTGTATATATTTTGATTTCAAGTTTTAATAAAATATTCCCCTAGTCTACAGTGGGGGAACCCTTGTCATCTTGGTTCTTGACCAAGATGGCGGCCGCTGAGGTGGTGGAGAAGCTTCTTGCTGCTTCTGGAACAGGTGGACTGGTCTCTTCCCCTGCTTCTCCTTGCTCAGAGACAGAAATGTTGACAGATTTGCCTTAGGATAAAGCTACTACTTCCTCGACTGATGCTGACTTGATTTCTATGGATATTTCTCCAGCTACATCGGTGAAATGCTCTGATCTGGACACTGATTCCAAACTTTCTATGGAACTGTCTAATGCCTCTCCTGAGATACAGTCTCTTGCACTTCAGTTGCAGGCTGAGGTGGAGCATTTTGCTCTCCGTCATTTGGAACTACATACAGCTTTAACTTTGGCTCAACAGACCGCATCAGTTGTTCGGGACCCTTTTAATTTACCTGCTAGAAAGGACTCACCCATTTTGCAACATTCACCAGTTGTTGAGAATCTTGTTACAGTTCCTTTGGGTTCCCTTCATTCTGGACCTTCTCCTGCATTGCTTCCTTCAACTGGAGTGTCAGTGTGTGCTTTACCTCAATCTCCGGGGAAACCAGGATTGGATCCGGCATGCAAGCTCTCCTGTGCCTCTCGTCCTCTCACTTCTTCTCCTTCTCATTCACCTGCAGATGTCTCAGCTGCTCTTCAAGTGGCAGGCTGGATTCATTCAGATTCAGGGCATTGAATTTCTGGCCCCACTCTGATTGTCACCTCGCCAATTTTCACACGAATCCAGCATCAACCATTCCTGCTCCTTCTCCACAGCTTCCACTGGACCATTCACCTTCAGACTCTCAATCCCCCTTACAACTCCCTTCAGAGCTCCGATTTTCCAGCACTCCTGTTTCTGTTCTGGTTGCCCCCGAACTTCCACAGCTGGCTTCACCAGTCCCTTCCACTTCAACTGCCTCGATGAAGCCTCCTGAAGCACCACTGAACTTAAAGAGAACTACAGATAAGAAACCATATGCTTCTCTTTTTCACCAGCCCATATATCCAGCTAAACATCACAATGCTGTTAGGCTTATATATGTAAAGGGGGTATGCCTGAGTTCCCAGATAGAAGATTTGTTGCAAAATCCTTATTGAAAGGCCCCATGAAATTTTTTGCTAACGAAATATACGCCCTTATTCATGTGTCTGTCGAATCTACTTTTGATGTTAGTTTTAAATTGAATTCAGGTTGCAATGGTTCTGGGCACAATTTCAAGTCTTAAAAACCTCTCCATTGTGGGCTCCTTTTGATGCTATTCCCTTTAACAGACCTGAGTATAAAACTGTTACCATTCTCTTCCAGAATGAGGGGGTTAGTGTCACTGACCTGACCTATTGGTTAAAACAACGGTGCTCGGCTTTAGGTTCCTCAGAAGCCATCTCTGGCAATGAACATATTTAGACCAGAGGGTGGAAGGTGAGGGTTATGCTTCACGTTACAGACACTGGCCTCAGTCATCTCCCCAATTGCTTTTTTTGGGTCGGGATCATGGTGTCTTGTTTTATGCTGGACAACCAAAGGCTTGCTACAAGTGTGGTTCCTGTACTCACTTAAGCAGCCTGTGATCAAGTTAAATGCAACCTTTGTCAGGAATTAGGACATACTAGTGGAAACTGTCTCAACAAACCAAAATGTAATCTTTGTGACTCTGTGGGTCATACATACCAGAGTTGCACTTAGGCTGCTCGCAACCAGTCTGCCTCTGCTGATGTTGAGGAACAAAGGTTGATGATAGCAGTGGCTCAAAGAAATACGTTCCCCCCCCGATACCTCCTGGAGTTTCTGTTGCCCCCCCTTTGGATGTCCCTGCTACAGAGGCAGTGCAGCAGTTTCTGCATACCCCCCCTCAATTGCCCCTTGATGATGTTGCTCAGCCCCTATTTCCTGAACAGATTTCAGAGGACTCTTCCTCTACAGGTATGCCACCTCAGGTTAATAAACAGTTCTCTATGAGATCCCAGAGGGCTGCTCAACCTGCATCCAAAGTATCTAAGACCTCCGAGCTCCCTTTAAGTAACAAGTATGAGGCCTTACAACCCTCTGACCTTTCTGATGCTGATTCAGAGAGCTCTACCCTGTGGTCTTCCCAGGCGGATCTTCCTTCTGATATGGAAACTCCTCCTCCTCCTGTAGTCACACACCAAAGATCTCAGAGGTCAGGAAAAAAAACCCTCTGAGTGATTTCTTTCCTACTTTTCTCCCCTATCTAAATGTCCTCTCTACTCTTGGGTTCACTTAACGTAAACAGTATTAAGAGTCATAGACGGAAGTGTTTGGCACTGTCCTATTTTCAATCTAGTCCCCTGCAGGTTATCTTTTTACAAGATACTAGACTGCATACTATTGCTGAATTAGGACAGGTTACTAAATTATGGTATGCTGGGCCTTCCTACTGGTCCATCGGCCCAGATGTCTGCTCTGGAGTTGGCATTTTGTTTTGATCCAGCTTGTAAGCACACCTTCTTAAACTTATAGATTGAATTCCTGGGCATGTATTGATTCTTGACACTAGGATAGCTACTTCTTATTATAGGTTTATCAATGTTTACACACCACAGACCAAGACGGATAGAATGTTTTTATTTAAAGCCATTCAACCTTATTTGCTGTGTTCCTAAGCCATTATTCTGGGAGGAGATTTTAATTGTGGACTTGATAAACATGACACAGGTGCTCACTCTACTACTAATAAGATTTATTGTGATATGTCTACCTTAAAAAATGTTGTTTCTGTCTCATTTAAAAGATGCCTATTTGACTACCCATAATACTGTTCATCCAACATTTCAGAAGGGTCATTTAGCTACAAGAATATATTTTTTTTCCTTTCCTCCTTTTTACATGTTTCCTCCATTAAAGTTATAGAAATTGAATTTTCAGATCATAAGCTCTTGCACCTGTGTTTGGGGCCTACTGTAACATTTTCTCAGGGTCCTGGTTATTGGAAATTGAATTCCTCCCTTTTATCCCAAACATCCATGATACAGAATCTACAGTATTTTGTAGCTCACAAAAGTTCTGTATTTGATTTATTTGACTCTCCTGCCCTCTGGAGGACAGACGTCAAACTGGATTTAAAGAAATTGCTACAATCACACAGTAAACAAATGCATTACACTGTTTACTTCCAGTTCCTCGATCAGCGTAAACAATTACAGAAACTGCAATCTTTGTCTAGCATTACTAAACATGATTTTAAGGAACAAATTCATATACTGCAACAAGACATGCAAGCCTTTCATCTGAGACAATCAGAAAGTCTGAAGACACATCAAAGTTTTGGGATAAAAGGGAAGGCTGCAGTCCTCCTTATTTACATTGCTCTAATACAGTTAAGCATAAAGTGATGGATTGTCTTAAAGATTCCGATGGGAGTACTTATATAGACAAACAGAACATCTTTCGGATAGTGACCCATCATGTTTCATCACTTTTTTCCACTTATTCCTGCTCCACTGCTGACTTTGATGATTTATTGTCATCTTCTCATGTCCCTGTCTGTCTGTCCCCCTTTTTTATTGACTGAACTGAGCCGATATTTCTGCTGCTGAAGTGGAACAGGCTATACAGTCCTTACCTACTAATAAAGTTCCTGGCTTGGATGGGTTTACCTCTGAACTGTGTAAACTTCTTGGCCCACTGCTGTCCAAGGAACTGGCTGTAGTATTCACCTTCCTATTGAACACGGCTTCTGTCCCTTTGGACGTGGCTCGTGGTCTTTTGATTTTCTTTTATAAAAAGGATGATAAAACTGATTTAACTAATTGGAGGCCTATTAGCCTTTTAAACACCGATTTTAAAATTCTCACCAAAATTTTACATGCTAGATTGCTGCAAGCAGTTATACACCTCATCTCCCCCACTCAAACTTGTTCTATATCCAAGAGGGAGATGAGTGATCATCTTCTACTCCTTCACGAACTCATTGAATGAGACAATGCAGAAGGCTTATCAGGGTTCTTACTTTTACTGGATTCCATTGGGCGTACTTACCTATGGTCAGTACTAGAGAAGTATGGTATACCAGATTCATTTATTTTTTTGGCTGAAATCCATTTATAAGGTGGCTACAATATCCCCTCTTATTAATGGTTGGGTGGGCCCAATGCTTCCTGTACATCATGGAGTTCGATGAGGCTGTCCTCTCGGTCCCCTCCTTTATGTTTTTGGTATTGACCCACTTCTATGAGCTTTAAACTCTGCCCCTTCCCTATCACATATCCAAGTAGACACTTACTCTATTCCTCACACTGCCCTGGCTTACGCAGAAGATCTTACAGTCTTAGCTGGTGATGCAGTTTCTGCATCACAGGCTATGACTACATATCAATCTTTCGGTTCCTTATCAGGATCTTCCCTTAATATGTTAAAAAGTGTAGGGAGACAATTTGGCAGACCCCATTCCCTCTTAATTCGATAGCTGGAATTACCTTGTCCCAAGCCCCTATTACTATCTTAGGTGTACAGTTTGGATACCAAGCATTGGACGTCTTAAATTGGACTTCTAAACTTTCCCAAGCTCAACAGCTAGTCAAGCAATGAAACTCCTGGCATATGGGTAAATTGAAACGAGTCTATCTCATTAAAACATTCCTTTTGCCACTCTTTCTACATATTTGCTGGGTATTCCCACCCCCCGTTCCTTGGAAACCTCCTTACTTAGTATTTTTTTTCAGGCAGTATGGGGTAGCCAGTTGAATCCCCTAAAGAGGAATATTTTGTATTTGCCTAAATCTCAGGGGGACTAGGTATGGTTCACCCTGTAGTTTTTTTTCTGTGTTTTATATGGTTGTCAGTCTCCAGCCTGTTTTGACTCATGTCAACAGAGCTTGGGTCCCTTTATATATCTCGACTTGTAGCCCTTGGTTCCCACAATGGGAAACGGCTGTGCTCTGGGTACTCCGTTATTCTAATATTTGTCCTTCTTATATACGGGATGTTTTTGTTAAACTTAAAAGTTGGCAGTTGACGGTAACCATGGTGCGTGGTCAACACAGGAAATTCATCTATAAGCAAATCCTCTCCACTAATTTTAGAGAACTAATCACCTTTCCTTCCTGTCCTCCTTCTTTGACACCTGCTCTGCTTCTATTTTTAAATAACCCCAGAATCCCTGAGAAAATGTGAGGCATCCATTGGCTCAGTTGTCAGAATCGATTGAATGTTAAAGAACACCAAAAACATAAACAGCTTTCTGAAAGATTTTGTTCTAGGCCTTTATGTAATAACCAACTGGAAACTACACATCATTTACTTTTTTCCTGCTCTTATATTTTGGATTTTGGTCCATTCTGGCAACCACATGGCATATGCCTCCTTTCCACAATATGTCATTAGACGCTTTACTGTATGGCTCCTTTGATTCTTCTTGGCAGGCATGGGATGCCTCCACATTGCAGGTTATTCTCACAGTCATGAAATGGTATGTCTGGAATTCTCACTGCTGGTTCACCCTGCAGCAAAAATCAGTACCACTCCCTGAGTTGGTGGAAAAAATGACATGGGAAATTAAATTGCTTTTTCACCAGGACTCAAAGGTTTGTCCTGCTACCTGGATTTTTCAGACTTGGTGGCATCTTCCGTGAGTTACGGACTCCGATGTCCCCATTACTTGAAACTTATGATATGTTATCCAGTTGGTTTCCTTGATTTTTTTTGCTATAATTTTTTTTCATGATACATTTCTCTGCTGTAATAATTTTCTATATTCCTTTATTTTGAAGCTTTTGCATATAATATTTCTTACTCTTACAGTGAGGGGGAGGATTGTTGGATACAGCCTTTTCAGTTTTATTACCCCTCTATGCAGATATACTTCTTTCTGGGGTTTGTTTCCTTACGTGTTATACGCAGTGATATTCTTCTATGGGTTTTTTTGCTTTGATATTTCTGTATGCTGTAATGTCTATTTTTGGGATTTGTGCCTTTTCATTACGATTTTGTATGCAGTAATACTTTTCTGTATTTTTTTGTTTGAAAATCTTGACTAAAAATTCCCCTACTCTTTTAGTGTGGGGGGAGTCTGTTGGGTAGAAATGTTTTTGTTATGTTTTGACATTTTTTGTATACAGAAAATTTTTTTTGTTTCTGATTTTTGTTGCTTTTCATTATGATTTTATATGCTGTAATACTTTTCTGTGTTTTTTTGTTTGAAAATCTTGAATAAAACATTCCCCTACTTTTTCTGAGGGGGCGCTGTTGCACTGCAGAAGGATGGAGGTTCCCATTTTGATGGAGGTTGTGGAGGAGGGAGGTTCAGTCCCTTGAGCTCTGGAGCTCTTGGTAGAGCTGTCTAAAGGAAAGGTTAGCACTGAGATGCTTGTGACCCAAGAAATTGCTCTAGAGTTAGGGGAGGAGAGCTTTAAGACAGTAATTATGGATGAAGAAGTTACTGAAGAAGCGAGACTAAATGTGGAATTGGAAAATAAAAAACTGCATTTGTTGGAATTGATTTCACAGGCTGAAAAAGATTTTAGAATTTGTCCGACTCATTTAGAGGAGGAAAAGAAATGTAAGAGGTCCCTGGCAAGCTCTTTATTGTCAGGAAATAAGAGACAGCCTTTTAGAATGTCAGAGGACTCCTCCGTAAATAAATTACTGGAGACACAACATTTGAATGTTTTACTAAACCCAGCAATGGAAAAAGTTGAAGTGACTGAGGAAACCTGGATAGTCAGTGATGTTTTAAAACATGCAGGGTGGATTCAACGGAATGGAACCTGGATTCCAGATCCTGATATTCCATTACCAGGAGTTGCAGGACTTGAAACACAATAGCGCTTGCAAGGTATTATGATTTCAATGGACCTGGCCATACAAGTCATTTCAGCAGAACTCGATCCTCCTATTGCACATGCGCCAAGAGTGGGAGAAGACACAAGCTTTGGAACTGCAACAGATGCTGCAGGTCTGTCAACTGATATTTCGGAGGCAGCTTTGAATGAACCCAGGGGGAATAAACAACATCAGGTGATGGAACCCCTGGAAAAGGATGGCCCTGATCCTTCTTTAAGTCAGAAATCATTACCTCACCCATCATCAGGTAAAGTATTGGGAGGTAAACATTTTACCTCATCTGGTAAGAAAACTTATGCCAGGCTGTTTCGGCAACCTGCTGTTGAAGCAAAATGAAGATTCTTAGTGCGCCTTCATTGTAGGGGCAAGGCGTCAGTGGTCCCTCACTGGATTTAGGTAGAGGAAAAACGTTGCTGTTGGACAACATGGGGTTTTCACCCTCTGAGGTCAATGCCTTTATTCATGCTTCAGAGGATCATAATTATGATATTAGTTTCTGCACTATGCAGCTGTTAGACAAATTTTGGAGGTTATATTATAAAGTGAAGGATTTAGACATCTGAAAGGATTTTCTAGTAATCCCTGTAACAAAACCCACTATCAAGACAATTACTGTACTCTTTCAGAATGAGGGAGTTAATGTTGCCAACATTGTTTATTGGTTAGAACACAGATGTGCATTGTTTGATAACCCTAAACCTATTATTGACAAAAACAGTTTCTGGACTGGAGGTTGGAATGTCAGGGTACAATTAAACCATGATGATGAGGGGATTCAACACCTACCTAATTCTTTTTTGGGGGTAGAGACAGAGGAATCATTTTTTATGCTGGGCAACCAAAGAGTTGCTATAAATGTGGTTCACTTTCACATCTTAATACGATTGCGATAAACTTAAATGCTATAATTGTGGGGGGGTTTGGACATGTGACAACACAATGTGATGCTTCTCCTATCTGTAATCTATGTGGAGATCTTGAATTACTGGGAAAAATACGTCCCTTTTTATATACTACTAGACATGTGATTTTTGGAGGGGACTTTAATATTCATTTTTTGGAGAAAAACATTTCTGGGAAATGGTATTATGATAAATCCTATTTGAAACTGTTGGTTTCCCAGGCAGATCTTAAAGATGTCCATGATCATAGACTAAAAAGTATGAAACTGACCTTTTTTAAAGGGAACTTAACATCAAGAATTGATTTTATATTTGTGAAGAAAACATTACAAACTGCAACTGCTACAGTTGTGCCAATTGAAACATCTGATCATTGCTTAATTGGGGTCACATTTGAATCCCCCCAAGTGGGTGGTGGGACCGGGTATGTGGTGGTTAAATGCTTCCAGGTTATCAGATAATTCCGTATTAACAGAGTTACATACCATTATACAAGACATAGTCACTACTTTGTTTTTATATGGTAATATAGGTGAATGGAGGACAGATTTGAAGGAATGTTTAGTTGGTTTCTTTCAGACTACCAGTATTCATCAGGCAAAGAGCAAGCAGGCCTTATATATGGCCTTGAGCATGGAACTGGGGATTTTACTAAATAGACAAGCTATGGATAAGGTGTATTTAAGTTCTCAAATTGCTCACATCAGACAAGAAATGGGGGAATATCAGTACTCCAGAATCAGTTAATTGCAGAAAGAACAGCGTTTTGGCACACAAGGGAAATCTGAGTATGTGAATCCATTTTTAGAATGCAAAAAGAGACAGGAGCAGCGGTGTTTTATATCTATAATAGATGCTGATGGAATAGAACATACTGATAATCTGGGTATTATGAATACTGTTCAAGAGTATGCAAACATGGTTTTTGGTACATTTTTTGAACTGCATAGTCTCAGGTTTTCTATTTTGAGTATGGCTCACTTGCCCCAGCTTTCACAATCATGTAGTAGGTCACTTGTGAAACCATTCTCTACATAGGAGTTAGATAGAGTAATTTTATCTCTTCATGTAAATATTTCCCCTGGTTCCAATGGCTTATCCAGTGAACTATATAAAACATTATGGAAAATGATGCCAAAGATTCTATTAGAATTATATAATTATTTTTTTGACAGACAATATCCTTCCCATACAGATGTATGAAGGATTATTAATGTTTTTATTTAAGTCTGGAGATTGAGATGATATTTACAATTGGAGACATTTGACTTTATTAAATACTGATTTCAAAATCTTTGCAAAACTATTAGGCAATAGGCTGTCCGAGGTTATGGATAATTTAATTAGCCCAATACAATTTTGTGCTATCCCAGGGAGACGCATTGTTGATGTCTTATTGTTGTTCAGAGAACTTATGGCACAAAGTGGGGTGGTTAATATAAAACGAGGAAATTTCTGGATATCTTATAAGTTTGGATCAGGAAAAAGCATTTGATGGAGTATCACACTTCTTTTTGTGGTCTTGTTTGGCAGCATTTGGTATTCCTAAAGAAATTATAGGTTGTGTACAATTATGTTATGCTCTAGCATTTGTTGTACCTTATAAGAATGGTTGGAGGGGATTCCACAATTAGTGTGTAGAGGGGTGAGACAGGGGTGCCCTTTAAGCCCATTACTGTATGTGTTTGTCTTGGATCCTCTGTTGTGGATTTTACAGAGATCTCCATTGATTAAAGGGGTATCTCAGAATTTGGAAATACATTGTAAAGTTCTAGCTTATGCAGATGATATGTGTTTACTCTTACAGGATGACATTTCCTTTGGGGTGGCATGTGAGTTAATTGCTGGAATAGGGAGGATTATGAAAGCAGCATTAAACTTGCATAAAAACAAGATTTTAGATCTTAAAGGCTTCCCTAGTGAGAAGGTTTATTTTAGGGAGTTTCTTGTGGCACAAGAACCATGTAAAATTTGGGGTATTTATTTAGGGAGTGGAGATATGGCTCTTTTCAATTGAGAATGAGCCTCGAGCGTGGCAACGGCAAAAATAGTAGTTTGGTCTAGATGGAAAGTGGCAAAACAAAAAAGGGTTTATGATATTAAAACCTTTTTACTCCCAATTTTTTTTATATATAGTATGATTTTTTCTTTGCCACAAAATTTAGAAACAAAATTGATGAGATTTTTTCTGGGTGTTTCTGGGGATAGCAGGTTAAATCCCATCAAGAGGACAACGCTGTATTTAAGTATAAAAGAAGGGGGGGTGGGGATGGTAAATCCAGTTTTGTTTTTGTTTTTACCATGTTTTTGTATCATAATATGGTTCCTCTAGTGAGACAGGAAGATAAGTTGTGGAATAGTTGGGGTCTCCTGGCATTGGCAGGAGTTCTACAGGAATGGAAAGCTGCTATATTTCTACACAAAAATAAAAGAAGTCCTAGGTTAATTCAATGATGGGCTGAAGTGTTTGATAAAATTAAATTATGGAAAATTGGGTATGGTCAAGTGCAAAAAATTACTAGGAGAGCCTTGTATGAGGAAGTGCTGAAACAAAGTTTTAGAGATAGTCCTTTTCTGCTTTTTCGGTATTACATCAAACACAGATTTTAGAATACATCAGGAATGTTAGAATCCCACTACATATGTGGGACACAGCATGGTTAGGGATACACTATAAGGTTAATGTCAGAAGCAACCAAAAACATAAAGTGTTACCAGAGAGATACTGTCCTAGGTCTGATTGTGTAGCGAAGTTAGAAACCATGAATCATTTATTTTTTTATTGCCCATATGCAATACAGTTCTGGGATGTGTTGAAAAACAGATGGAAATGTTGGTTTGATATACCTCCATCACCAGAAGCATTATACCAGGGTATTTTTTCTTTAAATATGACAGGAGAATGTATGAGTACATTACGAGTGGTTCATATACATCTATTGTATTGGATATGGATATGGATATGTAGATGTCAGCTAGTGTTACAGCAACAAATAATTTTGGAATCAGATTTAGTTCATATAATAATAACTGATTTCAGAACTCTAAAGGCTAGTGAACGTTGGGTGGTTTCACAACCTCAATGGGCGGCCTTTTGGGCAAAGTTTGACTTTATATGAATTAAGTAAAAATTATCCCTGCTGGTTAATGGGAAGGGGGAGATTATATATTGTTTTTGTTGCTTGCTTTTGCTTTTAGTGGATTATGTGGGTTTACAGATTTATTGAGAATATACTTTAGATAATGTATGATTATAATACTTATCTGTTTTTATGATTTATGTCTCAGCCTTATGTGAATTGACACTGTTTTGTCTTATTGAAGTTAAAAGAAAAAAATATCCCTACTCTTTTAGTGGGGGGGGGGATCTTTTCATATATTAGGATATGCTTTGGGACTTGTTAAGATTTTAGATGATGTATGACTATAATATTTCTTAGATTGTTCTTATGATTTGTATTTTTGTGTGAATTAACACTGTTTGTATTAATTTGATTTTTGAAGTTTATAATAAAAATTGCCCCTACTCTGTAGGCAAGTGGCACTGTCTGTCTGTCTACAGGGATGGAGGACCTCAGTTCAGAGGAGACTGTGGAGAAGAACGGTCATGCTATGAAGGCTCCTGAGTTCTTGGATATTTCAGTTCAAAAGTCAGAAGATTCTGTGTTAAGTGCTGACCAAGAAATGGCTCAGGTCCCTATTAATTCTTCAGCATCCCAGTCAATGGATGGGGGAACAATGGCAGAAGAAATACAACTACAGCAAGAACTTGAGAGGAAAAAAAAACAATTACTAGATTTAATTTCAATTGCTGAATAAGATTATAATTTTTGTAGACAGAAGCTAGAGGCAGAATGTAATAAACAAAAACACTCCCCTGCTAGTCCATTTAAAGATGGAGGAAAATGTTTGTCATCTACCCAACATGAATTGGAGAGAGACAATGATCTACAAGATAAGGATGGAATACAGAATGGAGAACTTTCACAGGAATCATTTTCTTCTCAGACCTGTACCTTGACTGCTTGGTCCCAAGGAGATGCTTTGGGCAGTCGATAAATGGATACCGGACCCAGTGATCCCTATACCAGGTATACCTGCTTTAATACAAAGCAAAATGGTTATTCCACAAAATCCATTTACTGCTTCCTTACCTATTTCTCAACCAAAGTCCTCTGATGGTCCCACTGTGGATGCACATTCTCAAGGAGAGGCTACTAACTTTTCTGCTGCACAAGACGCTGTTTCTGTGTAGAGCAATTCCATGGGGTTGAAACCTGTTTCTATAGACCAAGATGTTTCTATGGACCTTTCTTCCCCTGCCTCAGCTATTGAAAGAAGTAAGAATGTAAGTCTAGATGATCGAAATTTACATACTGTTTTAGATTCTGATATACAAGACAAATCGGGTTGCCCATCAGTCTAAAAATCTGGGCCCGAAATCATGAGCAGGTTTATTTAAGAAACCAGCTGAGGCAGCAAAATGCCAATTCCTAGTCTGATTAAGATATTGAGGAAAAGCTCTGGTAGTTCCAGACCGTATATGGGTTGGGAAAACATTATTAACTGATTCGATAGGGTTTTCTCCGGCGGAGATGTATGCCTTCATACACCCACCTAGTGATCATAATTATGATATAAGCTTTGTTCCATCATCGCAAATTTGGGAGAATCTACTATGAAATTAAATATCAAGACATTTGGAGAGATTTCCAGGCCATCCCTATCACAAAACCTACCATTAAAACAGTGACTATTATTTTCTGAAATGAAGGGGGTAAACATTACTAATGTTGTCTTCTGGTTGGAAAAGAGATGTTCATTGTATGATAAACCTAAGCCCATGATGGACAAGAATGGTTTCTGGATGGGTGGATGGACAGTACGTGTGCAGCTTAACCAGAATGAAGATGGCATACAACACTTGCCCAGTTCCTTTTTTGGGGGGAGGGATAGGGGTATCATATTTTATGCTGGCCAACCCAAAAGTTGTTTCAAATGTGGTTCACTAACACACTTAAATACTTCCTGTGACCAGATAAAATGTTTTCAGTGTGAAATGTTGCGTCATACAGTAGCCCGGTGTGTAGCCCCCGTCTGTAATTTATGCAATGAATCCAATCATTCCTATTCAGATTGCCTATGGAGAGCCACTGAAGTAGATGATTCTTCTGATCAGGAGTATTTTCTAGCTCAGGCAAAAAAAAAATATCAAGATTTAGATGGTTCTGGGACTGAGAATTTATTTAGGGGTGGACGGAGAGGAAGAGGCTGAGGGGGATCTAGTGGAGACCGTAGGCAATTCCACCCCTGTGCTTCTCATATTGATCTACAGTCAAATGAGCTTATTTCAGATCTGCCACAAATGGTGGTTCATGATTTAAATTCTCCCCAGAGGGTCACTAGAGAGGAAATAGAAACTCCATTCATGACCCCCCAGGGCTCTCCCCAGTGGTTTTCAAAATCTATGACCCTTATTTCCCATGATTTGCCCAATTCCTTAGAATTGGTTGATAAGATGGTGCAAGATGGGATTCCAGATCCTGAGGGTGATACGTTACCCCTTTCTTCTCCCTGTGTGGTACAAGAATCTAATGATAGTCAGAATGTGCCCCTTTCCCTGTTGCTACTTAACAACAGATTTGCTGTCTTTTCATTGTGGGGAGATCAAGTAGAAAAGGCTCACCCTTTGTTAGATTCTACACTTAATTCTGATGTTTCAGTACCGCTACCAACTGGCCCTGAAGTACCATCTAGGAGGCCGCAGCTAGAGCCTTGGAAACGAGTAACTATATCTCGTGTGAAAACCCCTAAACCCCCTCCTTGAGTCTTCTACATTGTCAATTGCAACATTGAATGTGAATAGTTTAAAATCACAATATAAATGACAGATGATGTTTGGGGTGCTTTCTCATTTGCATTATAATGTATTCTTATTACAAGATACACGTCTCCACACATTGACTGAAATTTCAACAGTTTCTAGAGAGTGGCATTGGGGTAAATCATTTTGGTCTCTGGGGGAGGATACGTGCAGCAGGGCAGGAATCTGATTTACTACTTCTGATGTTAAGGTTTATAGGCTAGTTGATATTGAGCGGGTGAGAGCGTTTTTATTGGACATCCTTGTAAAAAGGCTACAATGTAGATTAATTTCAGTATACGGTCCTCAGACCAAAGCCCTCAGAATTACTCTGTTTAAAAAGATCTAACCATACTTGTACACTAGTAGGTAATTATTTTTTTGTGGGGATTTTAATGTAAATTTTCAGGAAAAAAAAGAAACTGGGAAACAATATTGCAATAAAATATTTTTGAAATCTCTTCTTACCCTAGCTGGTTTGATCGACTCTCATCAACTAGGACATCATAAGGTCAAACCTACGTTCTTTAAAGAGTACTTATCATCCCATATTGATTTTATTTTTGTGCATAAAACTTTAGTAATTTCCTGTTTAATGTATGACCCAATAGAGTCGTTGGATCATTTTTTGATTGGTATTAATATTGATAACCCTCCATGTAGAATGAAAGGTCCTGGTCTGTGGAAACTAAATGCTTCAACATTATTACTTCCAGATGTGTTAATTGATTTGGAACATATTGTTCAGGATCAGATTTCGATTATTGGTTTACATGACAATATTGTTTGTTGGTGGGAAGTGTTTAAGGTATGTTTGACAGGATATTTTTAGGCCTTTGGTAAATCCCGCGCACAAACCCATAATGAGAAATATCTATCCCTTCAGCATACCTTACAAAACCTGATTTCTATTCAATCCAAAAGTGGGGTAGATCTTTCTGAAACTATTACAATAATTAAACAGGATATGGCACCATATCAGTATGACAGGTTACGATCTCTCATTAAAGAACAGTCCTTTGGAACACAAGGTAAAACAGCGCAGGTAAATCCTTTTCTTGCATGTCAGAGCAGAAAGGAAAAAAGGCTTTTTACCAGTTTAAGGTGTTTGGATGATTTGATTGTTTCAGATAATGTAGGAATTATGAAATTTTTAGATAACCATGAACAGAATAATTTTGGGACACATACTACAGATTCTGAATTTATGACTCATTTTTTACAAGCAGCTAACCTCCCTTGCTTGTCTATGGACTTGCAGACATCAATGGTGTTAGATTTTACTGAAATGGAATTGGAAAGAGTGATCCTTTCCCTTAAACAGGTTTCTCCCGGTTCAGATGGATTGCCCCGAGAATTATATAAACTATTATGGAAATTGATGCCTAAAGAATTATTGGCCCTGTATAATTTTTTTATAATGGAAATTATTCTACCTCTACAAATGTATGAGGGTTTATTGATTTTATGTTTAAAAAAGGGATTCATACAGATACAGGTAACTGGCGTCCGCTAGCATTATTGAACATTGATTTCAAGATTTTTTCAAAGCTTTTAGGGAATAGACTGTCTTTGGTTATGCCAGATCTGATCAGTGACTCTCAATTTTGTTCAGTCTCGGGAAGAAAGATTGCTGATGCATTAATCTATATTTGAGAAATTATGGAAAGAGGAATGGAAAGTTTGGGTATAGCTGAAGGATTTTTGGTGAGTTTGGATCAGGCCAAAGCATTTGAAGAATTGTCTCATGAATAGTTATGGAATTGTTTATTGGCGTATGGATTTCCTATTATGTTTGTTCAATGGTTGCGGTTGTGTTATGCTTTGGCATATGTCATTCTGTTAGAAAATGGATGAAGAGGCGTTAAACATAGAGTAGTTAAAGGGGTCTGACAAGGATGTCCTTTGAGTCTGCTTCTATACGTTTTGGCTTTAGAGCCTTTATTAAGGACTATTAATCAGTCACCCTTAATAAAAGGAATTGATAGTGACTACATATTTCAGACAAAAATAATTGCTTATGTCGATGATTTGTGCTTATTGCTCTCTGATGAGGCTTCTATAAGGAGAGCTTTTATGATTATAACTACTCTTGAGATTATTATGGGAGTTCATATAAATGAATCAAAAACGAAGTGTCTGAGTGTTACAGGCTTTCCAGATAATGTTACTATGGTAGGAGGATTTCCAGTTGAACGACAACCATGTAAGATATTAGGTATATATTTTGGAGGAATGGATAGTGCAGGTTTTAATTGGAAGTTGGCTTTACAAGAAGGAAATTCTAAGATTACCTATTGGAACCATTGGAAACTTTCAAAAAAGAAAATAATTTACTTGATAAAATCTTTTCTGCTACCTGTTTTTTGTATCTTAGCAATGTTTTTGTGTTCTCAAATATTTGGAAACTTCAACAATGAGATTTTTTTTTTTGTGGTGATTGGGGAAGTAGATTGAATCCAATCAAGCAAAATGTGTTGTATTTGGACATAAAATCAGGGGGTTTAAAAATGATTAATCTAATTCTTTTTTTCTTTTCAGTTTTTTTTTATATTCAAATCTGGTACCTATAGTCCAAGAATAGTTTTAAAATTTGGGGTTCCCTGGCCAATACATTTCTATGAGGAGTAATGCAGGAATGGAAGAGTGAAAATTTTATGCACAAAAATAAAAGGAATCCTCATTTGGTGGGTGGATGGAATGGGGTTTTTGACAAGATTAAAGGTTGGAATATTAGTTGGAAGATGGTTAAGAGTATCTCCCGGAAGGAGTTATATAATATTATTTTAAAACAACATTTTTTTGATTCCCCTTTTTCAACTTTGTTAACAGTTGTTCGAATAAACATTTCATCATGTGTTTCTAATCCCCATATCCTGTTACACATGTGGGACACCGCATGGTTGGGAATTCATGGGAAAATAAATGTACTGAATAATCAAAACCATAAAACTATACAAGACCGTTACTGTCCGAGAAAGAGTGGCACGTTACTTTTTGAAACAGTGGCACATTTATATTTTTAATGTCCTTATGCGATGGAATTTTGGGACACTGTGAAATGCCATTGGAAAAGCTGTTTATTAATCCCTCCCTCTGCTGAGAACCTATGTTATGTTTTTTTTTATACTGACGAATCCCAGGGTTCTCTCAGTACATTACAAGTAAGCCATGTTTCTTTTTTGTACTGGATATAGATTAGTAAATGCAGACTTGTATTACAACAGCAAGAAAGTATGCCAATTAACTTGTTTTACATGTTAGAAAGTAAGATGAGTCATCTTAAATTAATTGAGAAATCGACACTCAAATTTAAGTATTGGGAATGTTTATGGAAGTCTTATGATTGTATAGGTTGATTTGAGTTTCAGGAAGGGATTCTAGATATGGAAAATTGTATTGTATATATGATGAACATTTCTTCTTGTTTCTCTTTGTTCTGCATTATGTTCTAGTGTACAGTAACCTTCTTCTGTATATGTTTTTTTTTTATTATTATTATTATTTTCCCTCTTACTCTTTAGTGGGCTGGGGAAGGGGTTTTGGATGAAATGTTTATTTTTTTCCTTGTGTTTGGGGTTCTGTATGGAAAAATATGTAATTATGATTTGATTTTCCCTGTATTATGATTTGTATACTGTTACTGATGTGTATTTATCAATTGTTATGATTTCAATAAAATTCCCCCTACTCTTTTTTGATAAGTGCCATGGGATCTTTAGCATTCACCTGAACTACCACCAATCCAAGCAGATGGGACCTCAGTTTAATGTCTCATCTGAAAGACGACACCTCAGAAATGTAGCACCCCCCCCATGCTGCACTACAGTGTCAGTATTGAGATATTAACCCAAGTGCCAGATGTAGGAACAGAACCCACAGCCTTCTGATCTCCTGGCCTCAGAGGCAAGAGTGCTACCTACTGAGCCACTGACACTGCATTAGTGAAAGGAGAAAGTCCAGAGGGGTTATTGCTCAGATCAAAGGAGATAAGGGGGCATGTGAGGAGGAGGACCATGTAAAAGCATCTATCCTAAATAGATACTTCTGCTCAGTATTTACTGATGAGAAGGTAGGGCAGAGCCCACAGCTCAGCACCATGGACACAGGGGGGAGGGAGGTGAGCACTAGCCCTTCACAAAAGAAAGGGTCCTACAAGAGGCTTGATAAGCTCAGGGTGGACAAGGCAATGGGACCTGATGGCATACATCCCAGAGTACTAAAGGAGCTAAGGGTGGAACTAGCAAAGCCATTATCAGAACTGTTTAGTGAGTCTCTGAACACAGGAGAGGTCCCAGAAGACTGGAGAAGGGCTCATGTGATCCCACTCCAAAAGAGTGGTAGCAGAGAGGAGGCAGGGAACTACAGACCAGTCACTCTTACCTCAGTAATGGGCAAAATTATGTAGGGCACTTCTTAAGGAAAGGATAGTGCAACACCTGGAATCCATAGGAGCACAGGATCCAAGACAGCATGGGGTTACAAAAGGAAGGTCCTGTCAAACTAATCTCATAGATTTCTTTGACTGGGTAACCAGAATGATGGACCAAGGAAGAGCAGTTGATGTCGCCTACCTTGACTTCAGCAAACCTTTTCGATACTGTTCCACATTGAAGCTTGATTAATAAGCTGGATAGGCTCAGGATGGGTCAAAAGTTGGTCAACTGGGTGGCAAACTGGTTGATGGGCAGAAAACAGAGAGTGGTGGTAAATGGTATACAGTCAGAAGAGATGCAAGTCACAAGTGGGGTACCTCAGGGATCAGTCCTGGGGCCAGTCCTCTTCAATATCTTCATCAATGACATTGCAGATGGACTAGATGGTAAGGTTTGTCTGTTTGCAGATGACACCAAGATCTGCAACAGAGTAGATGATCCAGATGGGGTGGGCAGAATGAGAAGAGATCTGGATAAACTGGCAAAATGGCTGGAAGAGTGGCAACTGGGGTTTAATGCAAAGAAGTGCAAGATCATGCACATAGGGAAGAGAAACCCCGAAGCCACCTATAGGCTGAGAGGGGAGTTGCTGGCAGTCAAAGGAAGAAAGAGACTTAGGCATCATCATCACTGATGACCTGAAATCATCCAAGCAGACTACTAAAGCAGTAGGTAAGGCTAGGGGGATGTTAGGGTGTATTAGTAGGGGTATCACAAGTCAGAAGAGGGAGATAATAATCCCTCTTTATAAGACACTGGTTTGGCCCCATCTGGAGTACTGCGTGCAGTATTGGAGGCCACACCTTCACAAGGACATTAACCAAATTAAGACAGTCCAGAGAAGGGCAACCAAAATGGTGCAGGGATTGCATCAGAAAATATATGAGGACAGATTAACAGAGCTCAGTATACCATAGAGCAAAGGAGGGAGAGAGGTGATATGATCAAAACATTCAAACACCTTAAAGGCATTAAAAAGGTGAAAGAGTCTAAAATGTTTCAATATAAGAAAAATAGCAGGACAAGAGGACGCAGCATGAGATTAGAGGGAGGCCAATTAAGGGGTAATGTGAGGAAGTTCTTTTTTACAGAAAGGGTGGTGGATGCATGGAACGGCCTACCTCAGGAAGTGGTGGATATGAATACAGTGTAGGGCTTCAAACAGGCATGGGATAGGCATAAGAGAGCAATACAGATGAGTATGAATAGATAAGCCATTGACAGAGCAAAGGCCGATGGCACATTTATAAGGTAGAAAAAGAAATGGGCAGACTGGATGGGCCTTGCTGTCCTTATCTGCCATCAACTTCTATGTTTCTATGTCATTGTGCTAGTGTGTTTCATAGCCCTGTGTAGCATGGAGCAGTGTGTCACTGTTCAGGTGTGTTTCACAGCCCCATGTTGCATGGAGCAGTGTGTCACTGTGCAGGTGTGTTTCATAGCCCTATGTTGCATGGAGCTCTGTGCCACTGTGCAGGTGTGTTTCACTGCTTATGTTGCGTGGAGCAGTGTATCACTGTGCAGGGGTGTTTCACTGCTTATGTTACATGGAGTAGTGTGTCACTGTTCAGGTGTGTTTCATAGCCCCATGTTGTATGGAGCAGTGTGTCAGTGTTCAGGTGTTTTTCATAGCTCCATGTTGTATGGAGCAGTGTGTCACTGTGCAGGTGTGTTTCATTGCTTATGTTGCATGGAGCAGTGTGTCACTGTGCAGGGGTGTTTCAAAGCCCCATGTTGCATGGAGCAGGGTGTCACCGTGCAGGTGTGTTTCATAACCCCATGTTGCATGGAGCAGTGTGTCACTGTGCAGGTGTGTTTCACAGCCCCATGTTACATGGAGCAGTGTGTCACTGTTCAGTTGTGTTTCGCAGCCCTGTGTTGCATGGAGCTCTGTGCCACATGCAGGTGTGTTTCACTGCTTATGTTGCATGGAACAGTGTATTACTGTGCAGGGGTGTTTCACAGCCCCATGTTGCTTGGAGCAGTGTGTCACTGTGCAGGTGTGTTTCACTGACCCATGTTGCATGCAGCAGTGTGTCAATGTTCATGTGTGTTTCATAGCCTTATGTTGTATGGAACAGTGTGTCACTGTGCAGGTGTGTTTCATAGCTCCATAATGCATTAAGCAGTGTGTCACTGTGCAGGGGTGTTTTACAGCCCCATGTTGTATGGAACAGTGTGTCACTGCGCAGTGTGTTTCATAGCCCCATGTTGTATGGAGCAGTGTGTCACAATACAGGTGTATTTCATGGCCCCATGTTGCATGGAGCAGGGCATCAATGTGCTGGTGTGTCTCATAGCCCCGTGTTACATTGAGCAGTGTGTCTCTGTGCAGGTGTGTTTCACAGCCCCATGTTACATTGAGCAGTGTGTCTCTGGAGCTGTGTTTCACAGCCCAATGTTGCATGGAGCTGTGTATCACTGTGCAGGTGTGTTTCACAGTCCTACCTTGCATGTAGCAGTATGTTACTGTTCAGGTGTGTTTCATAACCCCATGTTGCATGGAGCACCGTGTCACTGTGCAGGTGTGTTTCACAGCCCCATGTTGCATGGAGCAGTGTGTCACTGTTCAGGTGTGTTTCAGAGCACCATGTTGCATGGAGCAGTGTGTCACTGTTCAGGTGTGTTTCAGAGCCCCATGTTGCATGGAGCAGTGTGTCACTGTTCAGGTGTATTTCAGAGCCCCGTGTTACATGGATCAATGTGTCACTGTGCAGTTATGTTTCATAGCCCCATGTTGCATGGAGCAGTGTGTCACTGTGTTGGTGTGTTTCACAGCTCAATCCTGCATAGAGCGATGATTTCTGTGCTGGTAATGTTTACAGTTCTAAGGTGCAAGGCACTGCAAATGCTAAGAGAGGCTAGGAAACTGGAACCACTTTTCATTGTGTTTTCAGAAAACTTGTATAGGTATTAATGGGTTAATTATGAGGTGGGCAGAGGTTGGCCAGGAGTAATGTTGACTATTTATTGGTTATTTCAGTTCCTATTTAAATGCTTCTCATCCCCGCCCAATAGACATTCGAGCCATAGAGCAGTTATTCCAAGAAATAATTGGTAGAGAGAGAGATATATATAAAGAGACAGCTAGAAAGAGAGAGAGAGAGATTAAGCAGAACTTGGAACCAAGTGTTCGGGTGAACTGATTAGACACATGCAGCTTGCTGTGACTCTGTGACAGATCTGTGTATTAGGCAGCACAATTCTTGTGAGCAGACGTAGATAAAGTGCAACGGTTATGCTGACTCTTGGTAGCGTCTTAGTCATTCTGGTGGTTTGTATCTGCCTACTGCAGTTTTGGAAAACTCGAGAGGCAGCAGGTAGACTACCCCCTGGACCCTTTCCACTGCCTTTTCTTGGCAACCTGTTGACATTGGATCTGAAGCATTTCCACACAGACCTCATTCAGGTAAAGCCACTTTTCATGTGATTGCATTCAGTAGTAGGGGGGCATGAGGGTGTCCTGCAACATATGTATGGGTTGGATACAACACAGATGGTTTTAACTGGCATCACTACTGCACTGTGCCAAGGCACTGAAACGCTGAAATGGAGGAACTAACCAGTCTGGGGATATGAGGGAGGGGTTGTACAGTTCAGTCACTGGGTGTGTTTATATTCAGCTTTCAGTTCCATTATGTATGTATGTATGTACGTATGCATGTATGTATTTATTTATTTATCTGTTTATTTATTTTGTTTTTGTTGACCAGGAAAGGCGGGCTTGGTGACTCTACCTATTTTCAGCCTTGTCCCGAGAGGGGGGTGGGGAGGGGGAGAGATACAGATGCAGAGTGACATACTAAATCAGGTTAGGCTGTTGGTGGTATTTTTAGTGAGTGGTGCTCAGGGGCTGCTTTTCTGCCTGTCCAGTATTGTAGACAGTGTTAAAAACAACCCATTTCTGGTACTCAGCATCACTGCAGCAGTGCGACCAGAAAGGCATCAAGTGTTTTCTGTCCCTTTGTGGAAGCCCTGCACTGCCTGCAGCATCCCCATTTTCTTATTCGTGGGAAGGAGGCAGTGGAGGGAGGTAACTGTAGCTGTAAGCAGCAAGACATGACAGGGTGTTGGTAGTAGTGCCTTCTGACCCAGAAGGTGTGCTCAGGGCATTCCTACACCCTGGAGTGTCTTACTGCAGTTCTAAAATGTGTAACTAGGCAGTATTTAAAAAAAAAAAAACAGAGATTTAAAAATAATACAGAAGCTTTGCAAAACACAGTCCCTCTGTTATATGGGTGCTGCTAAGGACTGATAAGATTATTATGTGCTGTGAAATTGTTATCTCACTCCCCCCTCACCACACACACACACACACACACACACACACACACACACACTCTTTTGTCCTCCCGATTGTTGGATTTATACAGCAGGCTATTTCTTCTTTAATAAATACATCAACAAGTACAGAATCTGCAAAAAAAGCCTCTTTAAAAGCTCTTACTACTTTTTTAATGTATTTAATTTCTCTCTGTTTTGTATTTTGTGTATTATGGGGAGGTTAGCATGCAAGACACTTAGAAAGAGAAGGAAGAAGAAAACAGTCATTCAGAATTCAAAACAAGACAAAATGGAATTTTCATTTTTTTGTTTGTTTTGTTGGAGTCTAGAAGCTGATACGATGAAATCAGTGAGAAAGAGAGACAGGCATCAGAATCTGAGCTCTCTGTTGTAGTGAGAGTGGGACTGGGGTTTTATCAAGTAGGAAAAAGTGGCGGTGTATTCCTTAGCAAAATTGTACACTGGCACAGGGAGATGCTTTAATAGTAGGACAGAGGCTTTTATAAGTGTCGGTAGTAGTGACATTAAGCATGCCTACTTGTCAATCAGGATGTAACCAATTTGGCCAGCCTGGTGGCGCTGAGGGCTGAGGCTCTGGACGTCTTACCTCGCACCACACTGGTGACCTGTGTTTGGGAATGAGCACAGGTCACTGGGGGCTGGCAGGGGAGGAGAGGGATTGAGCATCCAATGGACTGCTGTCCCTCTCTGGGGAGAAGGGATTCCAGTGGGCGGTGCATGAATGTCTTCTAGTGGAGGCTGGGGGACATAGCGCCACTGCTGTAAAGAAGGGGGCATGATAGGGCAGGCACCGGGAGGGGTGCATGTGGATACGTGCATGCTCCTTCTATTGGCATCATTGCACGCCCCACACACAAGGGTAAAAACTGGTCCTAGTCAAGCATTGATGAGCCATCCACCCGCCGCAGGCCCTGACCCAAAATGGTGCTCCCCACACTGGATCCTGAGAAGATGAGTTGAGCCAAGCCAGAGGGGGGGCTCTGCACTGCCCCACCATGGGGGACAATCTGTGGGATTAGGGGGTAGTGGCCTGATCTCGGGATACGGGGCTTGATGGGTGGATGGGGATGGCAGCTGACTGGGGACCTAGGGGCAGAAACAATGAAAGAAAAAAAAAAGAATGTAATCAATTTCTTTTTTTAAATGAGAGGAACACTTGTTACTGCTGTATACTTTGCATTGTTTGTGGTATGGTTAAATAGGTTTTAGGGTACATTAACTGCTTTGCCCTACACTAATTTATGAACCTTTCATTGCCTGTCAGATTTCTGTATAAACTCTGTTCCTTATTATCTGGAAATGCAATGCTTTATGATTTGTTTATTCTGTATTAATGCTGCATGTGTTCCTGTGCTGTATTGTGGAAAATGGAATATACAGATAAAAAGATTAACTGCAAGAAAAAAGTGAGAGGCACCCTGACCAGGATAGAGGGAGGGTGCCAGCTGAGGGAGAGAGCAGAAGGGAAACTTTACAGCTTTTATTACAGCTGGAGAATCTCTGTCCATGTCTAGCTTGTATGTTTGCATATTCTTAAGCTTTGCATGTGCTTGTAAAGAGAGACTAGTTGATTACCTAGAAATCTTTGGGCTGCAGAGCTACAGGCAGCATGTGTTATGGGGGGATAGGGTATGTCAAATGAATCTGATGGATTTCTTTGACTAGGTCACCAGGGAAAGACTGGGGGTGGACAGTGGACATAGCCTATCAAGACTTCAGCAGGGCCTTTGACACTGTGCTGCACAGAAGGCTCATTAGAACGATGACCAATTTGGGGAGGGTGGAGGGGTGTGTGTGACCATTTTAACTTCTGCTTGGCTACAGTGTGATATGTGGGATGGGGGCAGGGGATGGGGAGGGCATTTTATTTTCTTTTTTCCTTTTTTATGTCAGTTGGCTTTGTATGTTTTAGTACCTGTGGACTGTACTAGATGTCAGTACCTTGCTGGTTATTGTTGGGGAAAAACTTCTTCAATAAAGCTTATTCAATTGCAAAAAGAAAGCTGACCAATTTGAGGTGGGAGCCAAAATGTTAACTTAGGTTTGTAACTGGCTTATGGACAGTTCACAGAGGATAGTGGTATACTGTTAGCTGGGTGGTGGCAGTGCAGATGGTGGGAGTGATCTCATGGGGTGGTGGCAGTGCTGCTGGTGGGGTGGTGGCTGTGGTACTGTTGGGGTTATTGACAGTAGTGCTGGTGGCAGTGCAGTTGGTGGGGTAGGGGAAGAGTTGCTGGGGAGGTGATGGTTGTGGTACTATTGGGGTTATTGACAGCAGTGCTGGGGCAGTGCAGTTGGTGGGGTAGGGGAAGAGTTGCTGGGGAGGTGGTGGTTGTGGTACTATTGGGGTTATTGACAGTAGTGCTGGTGGCAATGCAGTTGGTGGGGGTAGGGGAAGAGTTGCTGGGGGAGGTGGTGGCAGTTGTACTGTTGGGGTTAGTAACAGTGCTGGTGGCCGTGGTGTTGGGGGGCATGGCAGTGCTGCTGGTGGGGGTGGGGAGCATTGGGAGTGTAGCAGAGGTGCTGGTGGAATTAGTGTCAGTGGTGCTGGTGGCAGTGCTGTTGGTGGTCTGATGCTTATGGGATGGTGGCAGTGCTGTTGGTGAGGTGGTGGCAGTACTGCCTGTTGGGTGGGGCAGGGGTGGTGTAGTAGAAGTGCTGGTAAAGTGTGACAGTAGTGCTGGTGGCAGTGCAATTGGTGTGGGTTGGGGCAGTGTTGCTGGGGAGTTGGTGGCTGTGGTACTGTTGGGGTTAGTGACAGTGCTGGTGGCAGTGCAGTTGATGGGGTAGAGGCAGTGCTGTTGGTGAGGTGGTGGCAGTGGTACTGTTGGGGTTAGTGACAGTGGTGATGGTGGCAGAGCAGTTGGTGGGGTGGGGTGGCAGTGCTGTTGGTGGAGTGGGGCACTGGTGGTATAGCAGTGGTGCTGGTGGCAGTGCTGTTGGAGGGGCTGGTGCTTATGGGGTGGTAGCAGTGCTGTTGGTGAGGTGGTGGCAGTGCTGCTGGGGAGGTGGGGGCAGTGGTGGTGTAGTAGTGGTGCTGATAAAGTGTGACAGTAGTGCTGGTGGCAGTGCAGTTGGTGGGGGTAGGGGACGACTTGCTGGGGAGGTGGTGGCAGTGGTACTGTTGGGCTTAGTGACAGTGGTGCAGGTGGCAGTGCAGTTGGTTGGGTGGCAGTGCTACTGGTGGGGGTGGGGCAGTGCTGGTGGTGTAGCAGAGGTGCTGATGGAGTTAGTGAGAGTGGTACTGGTGGCAGTGCTGTTGGTGGGGGTGGCAGTGCTGCTGGTGGGGGTGGGACAATGGTAGTGTAGCAATTTTACTATTGGAACTAGTGACAGTGGTGCTGGTGGCAGCAGTGCTGTTGGTGAGGTGATGGCTGTGGTACTGTTGGGGTTAGTGACAGTGGCGCTGGTGGCAGTGCAGTTGGTGGGAGATGTGCTCGAGGGGGTGGTGGCAGTGCTGATGGGGGTGGTGTTGATGTGGTAATGTGCTGGTCAAGTTAGTGAAAGTGGTGCTGGGGCAGTGTTGTTGTGGGGGTGGTGGTAGTGGTGGTGTAGCAGTGGTGCTGCTGGAGTTAGTGACAGTAGTGCTGGTGGCAGTGTTGGTGGGGTGGTGGTAGTAGTGGTGTAACAGTGGTGCTGCTGGAGTTAGTGACAGTAGTGCTGGTGGCAGTGTTGGTGGGGTGGAGGTAGTGGTGGTGTAGCAGTGGTGCTGCTGGAGTTAGTGACAGTAGTGCTGGTGGCAGTGTTGGTGGGGTGGTGGTAGTGGTGGTGTAGCAGTGGTGCTGCTGGAGTTAATGACAGTGGTGCTGGTGGCAGTGTTGGTGGGGTTGTGGTAGTGGTGGTGTAGCAGTGGTGCTGGTAGCATTGGTGGGGTTGTGGTAGTGGTGGTGTAGCAGTCGTGCTGCTGGAGTTAGTGACAGTAGTGCTGGTGGCAGTGTTGTCTGTGGGGGTGGTGGCAGCGGTAGTATAGCAGTGGTGCTGCTGGAGTTAGTGACAGTAGTGCTGGGGCAGTGTTGTTGTGGGGGTGGTGGTAGTGGTGGTGTAGCAGTGGTGCTGCTGGAGTTAGTGACAGTAGTGCTGGTGGCAGTGTTGTCTGTGGGGTGGTGGCAGTGGTGGTATAGCAGTGGTGCTGCTGGAGTTAGTGACAGTAGTGCTGGGGCAGTGTTGTTGTGGGGGTGGTGGTAGTGGTGATGTAGCAGTGGTGCTGCTGGGGTTAGTGACAGTAGTGCTGGTGGCAGTGTTGGGGTGGTGGCAGTGCTGCTGGTGAGGGTGGGGCAGTGGTGGTGTAGAGGTGATGCTGTTGGAGTTAATGACAGTAGCGTTGGTTGCAATGCTGTTGGCGGGGTGGGTGCAGTGCTGCTGGTGAGGGTGGGGCAGTGGTGGTGTAGAGGTGGTGCTGTTGGAGTTAATGACAGTAGCGTTGGTTGCAATGCTGTTGGCGGGGTGGGTGCAGTACTGCTGGTGAGGGTGGTGGCAGACAATGTATTTATCCAAGACAGCTCAGCTGAGATGCAACATCTCATTTACGGAAGGGGGGGGCTGCTTGTATTCATTTTTATAATGTATTTACCCAGGATAATTCAGCTGAAATGCAACATCTCATTTACAGGGTGGTCCTGCTTTTACTCATTTTTATAATGTATTTACCCAGGATAGCTCAGCTGAGATGCAAGATCCCATTTCAAATGTATGCCTGCTTCTACCTATTTCTGCAGATGCATGGACTTGAGTACTAGGAGGTTAAAGGACTTGCTCAGGGTCATGTAGAAATTATTGGCTATAGCAGGATTTGAGCTTGCAATCTCCTGATTCCCAGCTGTACTCTACCCATTAGACTACCTTGCCTGTGGGAAGGAGGAACAGGATAGACAGACAGTGGCCAGTAATATCTTCTTATCTCTACCCATTTCCACATCTAGGTGGACTGGTGTGATGGGGAAACTATATAACCTACTCAGCAGTACACAGTGAGTATTCGGCTCTGGTGAGGTTTGAACTTGCAATTGCCTGGTTCCCAACAGTGCTCTAACATTTGCACCACACTGCTTCCATCACCTGGGGGGTGCAGGGAGGCTGGCGACTGCTGCCAGTGTTTTGTTTGTGTACTCTTTGTATTTATTTACCACAGATAGCTCAGCTGAGTTGCAACAACTCATTCCCAGTAGGAACCTGTTTCTAACTGCAGTCCCAATTACAGTAGTTCCTGAACCAGAACTCTGGAGCACAGTCAGCGATCCCTTCCAATTTCACACTGGCACACGGACCACAGATACTTTCCAATCACAATGCAGAAATGAATCAGTTATTGCAAAATTAAAATTTCCCTTTATGAATGTGATCACATTAACACTATATTTCAGCAACAGTTCTCTGACTCATCTATCAGCTGCTAGTCTGGGCAGCCGGCCATTTAACAAAGAAGATGGACTTCTGGTGCCGGCATTACCAAAAATAAAAGCTGGCACTGTTCAATGGGTGTGGCTGCACCATTATTGCTTACCCAGCTAGCATAGGTAATGAGAAGGGGGGATCTCTTATCTGGGTGCTGTGGGGGGGTCTGAGAATGACATCCAGTCATACCTGTCATATAAGGAGATGGAGTCAAAAAGGATCTGTAGTTCTTGAGGCACAAACTGGACAGATAGGAAGGTTAAACATAAAATAATACTTATCTGATACTCAGGGAGTCGCTATTATGACAAACCTGTAAGGAGAGTAGTGAATGTGAAAACAGTTAATCAGAAAGTACAATGTGCATAATTTGCATAACAATCTTATATCAAAACAGACTATTCATCCAATGAAAGAAACAAAAAACAAGGTGCTGCGTCAGCATGTGGTCTGAAAACAAAACAAAACGGTAACATAAAAACTGGGAATGTTTTTCCTGTAAGGAATTCCGGTTATAATTTGCCATGATAACCCATGGGTTATAATTTATAACGATGAACACCGCTGGGTTTCCCTTGCAGTACACATGCCCAAGCAGCAGCAGCTCTTCCCTTCCCTTGCTACACGCCAGCTGCCAGTCCTTAGCGCCAGATCTGTCACTCGGCAGTAAGTTCATTTAAAAAATAAATAAATAAATAAATAAATAAAAAAGCAAATGGGCACTTCAGGTGATAACATGAATCCTTTTTTTTAATAAATACAAAAAAATAAGGGACACCTTTCGCTTTGTCTGCTTTCCTTTCTGACTGCAGAGATGTTTTGTTTTTCATTTTATGTAGTTGCTGTGGCAAAAAATTATCCCCAGCAATTATATCAAATAAAACATGGGTGGTGTGTTTAACTCGAGATTTTACACACACCCTCAGTATTGGATGCTTAAATAAACCCCTTGAGTTTCACTCTCAGGGTTTATGTAGCATCCAACACCTCGGAAGGGGGTTGAAAATCTCATTAAAAACACCACCCCATGCATTATTGTATATATTAAATACACGCTGAAAATAGAGTTAAAATCAACGTTTCAACCTTGGATCTTCTTCAAGAAATGTCTAAAAGAGAAAAAAGCAAAGTACATTATAGGCAGGAAATGGCTATACATCCAGTGTCAAAGATGTCAGAATTAAAGCACATCAGTTAATATTCACGTGAGTTCCATGTCACTATTACATAGATTACGTTCCAGTTAGAGTTCTGTACTGCCAATTGATGCGTTAAAAACATGGCTGTTACTTCACTGCCTAACAGACCCCAGGCAAAGCGATTTCACATAAAATAGCCATGGCATAACACCTACTGATTTTATCTGCCTGACTGTAGTTGCAATATGCATTAAACACATTGTGATTGGTTGAGCATCCATGGCAATCCAGACATTAGGCTAGTGATGCACATGACTCTAGGATCAAATTTCTAGTATATCCAGGTCCCAGAAACCCCTGCTCTCCAGTTCAAATCGTGCATCTGATCAGGCAGCAAGCACACCAGGGATCCCTGTCTACTCCACACAGAAAGGTAGGCCTCTGAGTTTATGTTTTTGGAAATCTGTTATGACCTTTTGGGATATTGCAACCCTAATCCAGGGCAAAAAAATGCCAGCAATGTGGTCTTTATGTTTGCTCAGTTTATAGCCTTTTATCATTGAGCTCTATAGGAAAGCATTTCATTTGAGATCAGGGATTTTGCATTGCTGCAGAAACAGTAAAGAATATATATTTCCTACTTGTTTGATGAGACTGCTAGTCTATATTTTATGCCCGGTGTAATCTCTCAGGTTTATCGGAGAACTGTATATTTTTCAATCACGTGGAATTCAGAATTGCCGCAAAAATGCGTTTTTAAAGTTGTCTTCCCTATCTGGCAAGCTGTTCTCGGTTGTTGACTCGCTCTAGCTTGCGCCTTCCCGGTAATCCTAGAGGTGAAAGATCACCTACGGTCTATCTGGCCTGCAAGGGCACGTTTGTCCCATTCGCCTCTCACGTGGCCTCCCCAGCCCCCCGCGACCCTCGAGGCATGTCTGGCGCAGCTCGCTAGTCGGGACACCCCCACCCTCGTCTACCAGAAGTCCTTTCCTGGCAACGGGGGAATGGCGGTTATCCACCCTATTTTCCTTGGTCCTGGTTCAGAATACAACCACTGGCTTCCTCTCTCGCTCCTAGGTCACGCGTTCAGCATGTCTGCAGGCCTATGGCTTACAGCGCGTTCGGTGTGTATGCAGGCCTATGGCCTACCACTCCATGTGGCCCACGCCCCTCCCTCCGGAGTAACCAATCTGGTTCCTGCTTCCAGCCCTTCCTAGGGCAGTGCCTACCTCTTTCCGGTTTCGGGAGCCATTAATCCAACCTCGCTGAACGAGGCCTCCTTTGGGGGGGCCGACCGCATCCCTGGAGAGGGGGGAGAACATTCTTGCCTCGGTCTGCTTGGGCCGTTCGCCTGCTCATCGGGGGCCCAGCTTCTCTCAGACACCTACAAGCTCATCAGAGGGCAGACTCTCCCCGAGGCACCCCCCCGCTTATGGGGGAAAACACTACGGAGGTCCGTCGTTCACATCCTAAGGCTCCCACATTCCTACAGTGGGGAGAGGGAGTGGGAGCCACTGGCAGCTTACTCAGTCCCCACCCTGACCCCCGGGCCAACTATACCTTTCGGGAGAAGCTTTTTCCTAGCATCCGCATTTGCGAGGCCCTTCTAAGCGGGGTGGCGCAGCAGGTCGTTCCCTGCTCTCCTCCCCGGTAATCTGGGCTCCACCAGGAGTCAAGGGGGTTTCCATCAAGTGGCAAGACTCACCTAGGTCGCACCATGAGGGGTCCACTCCACGGCGACCCCCTATTTTCGCAGCCAAGACAGACCCCTTTTTTCCCTTTTGACACTTGGGTCCCTCCCATAGCGACCCCGGTGTTGGAATACTCTACCTTTACAGGACCCTCAGTTCCTTTACGCCATGGGTCCCTCCCTACAGTGAACCATGTGCTCTCATATAGGCTGGAGGTCCCTCCCTATAGCGGCATCCAGTCTTCCACCACCCATGCGGGGTCCCTCCCACAGTGACACCACACACGGTCATAGCACCCTGGGAATAGATCGCTGTAAAGCCCATACCCCCTCAAACAATCGAGATGCTACGTTTGCCTTAGATAACAATTAATAGGGGACAGAAAGATCCCTGCAGTGCATTGCACTAGCGCTAATCTCAGGCTTGCCTACTTCTTTCTCACCAGATGGTCAAGGCCAAGAAGTGTTCATCTTGCAACGCTACCCTCTTGCCCCAAACACCAGGCCCCCTTTGTTTCACCTCTCAACGACGATGACCTATCCATGGAGCAAACCCCAACCATGGGATCCGGCAATCCGGGACCCAGCAGGACCACATGGATGGACCCTGGCGCCCTCCTGATTCAAAATCAACAGGCCACAGTCGCAATGATGGAAAGCCTTCAGAATTTCATGCTGAAGATCATGGAGAAACTTGAGTCCCTCACACAGCATAGAATCATGCCGACGCTTCCGGAACCAGACAAGGCAGGGGGCAACCGGAAGAGCATCTGGATCATGAGGATACCATACCAGAGAACCCACGCCCTACCCAGGGGAGGATAAGGATACCCCTGAAGAAGAGGATGGGGTGGACACAGACGAGGAGGACACGGAACTGCAGACTGCACCATCACTCACTTCAAAGATGTGTTCATTCGACACGGTTCCAGGTCTCATGAAAATTATCAAGGCCACTATGGGGTTCGACATCGAGGAGAGTAAGCCCGAGTCCAAGCTTGACCCCATGATACAGCAGAAGGTGTCCATCTCGGAAACCTTCCCAGTATGCCCAGCTATTGAGGACATTTTCAACAAAGAGTGACAATCCACAGAACCAGGCAGAATGCCGAACAGAAAAAACCTGGACAGAATGTATCCGGTTCAAGAGGAAAAGTCTGATATCTGGTGCAAAGCTCCCACCATCGACCCCCAAGTGGTGGCCCTTAGTAAGAAGACAATCTTACCATGCGGCACACTAGCTCTCAAAGATCCGACGGACAAGAAGGTGGAGGACATGCTAAAGAAGGCATTCGAGATCGAGGGCATCGCTGCAAAAATGGCCACGACTGCCATCTACACAGCTCGAGCTCAAATCCTCTGGCTTGAAGAACTCCAAGAGCAAGCCTACCCAAAGTCCAGAGAGGCGGAGCTCTTAGAGTGCACCTTAGATGCGGCAAAATACCTGGCCGACATGGTAGTAGACACCCTGCGTCTACACGCCAGAGCCACAGCTGTCACCAACCGCGCCAGGAGAGCATTATGGCTGAAACTGTGGGACAATGACAATGAATCTAAGACTCTATTGCAAAATTTACCTATGAAGGGGAAGCATGTTTTGGGGGAAGGGCTACAGGACTACCTCAAACAAAAGAAGGAAAGAAGAGACCTCCTTAAGAGCAAATCCAGATACACCTACCTCCCCTCTTCAAGGTGGATGTTTCGGGTTGGGAACAGACTATACCAACCCCGCAGGGACACTACACCCCAAAGCAGTTCATTTTGAGGCAGAGGTGCATCCCACAGTTACCGCAGCCTGTACTCACAAGCGTACCAACCGTCCTCCTTCAGAGCCCATGGCCAAAAATTTGGGGGAAGAGGTAGAGGATACAGGGGGAAACAGCAATGACTACTTCCCCATGACCTTTCAGAGTCAGGGATCGTACCCCCCTGTGGGGCAAAGACTGTCATTGTTCAAACACCAATGGTTCAGCACAACCTCGGACAGATGGGTCCAAGAGGTGGTCGCAAGGGGATACTCCATAGAGCTGTCCCACGCCCCAATCCCCCACAGGTTTGTATCCTCCCCAATAGCCAAAAGAAAGACAACCCCACATCAGGTCCAACATATCCTGTTGGAACTACTGCAGAACAGAGCCATCCAGCTCGTCCCCGCACATGAACAGAAGTTAGGGGTCTACTCAATCTTCTTCCTCGTGCCCAAAAAGTCGGAAGAACTCCGGCACATTCTAGATCAAAAACACCTCAACCAGCATGTGGTGTGCCAAAGATTCAAAATGGAGACCATACGATCAACTCTACGCAGCGTCCGGGTAGGCGACTACCTGACGTCCATAGACCTAAAGGACGCATATCTCCACATCCCTATCATACAAAGACACAGGCAATTCCTCAGGTTTCACATCCTGGGCCACCATTACCAGTATCAGGCCTTGCCTTTCGGCCTCACCTCAGTACCAAGGGTGTTCACCAAGGTCTCCATAGTCCTTGTGGCCAAACTCAGGGAACAGGGGCTGGATATCATACCCTACTTGGACGACTGGCTCATTCGAGCACATTCCAAGGAGCGGGCACTACAGGACACTGCAACCGCCCTACAGGCACTCGAGGAACATGGCTGGGTGGTGAACCGGACAAAGAGCCATCTCGTACCCACCCAGCAGATCGAGCACCTAGGAGCGATAATCAACTCATCCCAGGGCTGGGCAAAACCCTCTCAGACAAGGGTTATCAACCTGATAGTGCTGGCCTGTCACATGAGAGCCCGCCATCAGACAACCATGGGATGCATAGCCCGGCTGTTAGGGTGCATGGCGTCATGCATAGACCTCATACCCTGTGCCAGATGGCACATGCAACCACTTCAGACATACGTCCTTACGCGGGGTGCACCGAACGAGCACAACCTGCAGGTCCTTGTCCCACTACCATCATCAGTGAGACAATCACTAGCATGGTGGACAGTAAAATTGAACCTCACCAGGGGGTCCCCCTGAAGGCCTCCTACACGGCCACAATAGAGACGGAAGCGAGCTTGTCCGGCTGGGGAGCATGCCTGGGCGACTCAACAGCTCAAGGCCTATGGTCACTGATGGAAACCAAACTATCCATCAACATCCTGGAAATGAGAGTGGTCTCCCATGCTCTCGAAGCCTTCAAACCCTTCATATATGGCCAGTCGGTTCTGATATGCTCCGACAATCAGGTAACAGTGGCCTATATCGCAAAACAAGGCGGCACCAGGAGCAGAGCCATGCTGAGGGAGGTGACATCAGTCCTCAATTGGGCTCAGACCAACCTCAGTCATCTAGGCGCAGTACACCTCATGGGAAAACTCAACGTGCGCGTGGATTGGCTCAGCAGGCAACAAGTTCAGGGGAATGGTGGTTACACCCCAATCTCTTCCAGATGATCCAGAGAACATGGGGACCCATACCCATGGACCTCATGGCAATGCTGGAGAACACACAGGTCCAGGACTTTTACTCACGGTTCCGGGAGGGGTCTTTCCCAGGGAACCGATGCCCTATCTCAACCATGGTCTCGGGAACATGCGTACGTGTTCCAACCCCTTCCTTTAATTCCCCAGGTACTAGCCAAAATCCGGGCATCTCGCTGTACCATCATACTAGTGGCCCCCTACTGGCCATAAAGGACATGGCTCGCCACAGTACTCGAGATGTCCTTAGCCAGCCTCAGGTTGCCTTACCGAGCAGATTTGCTCTCCCAGGGCCCAGTTGTTCACCCGGCCCCACAGACACTGAAGCTCACAGCCTGGCTCCTGAAAGGAGGAGACTAATGGAGGCAGGCTACCATGACTCTGTCATTTCAACCATACTACAGTCCAGATGGGCATCCACCACTTCCACTTACGATAGACAATTGTCTATATTCTCGGAAGTGGTGTCGGGAAAGAGGTAAAGAACCTGAACAGACAGACATGTCTACCATTTTGCTATTCCTACAGCAGGGAGTAGACAAGAGCCTGGCCCACTCTTCTCTCAGAGTACAACTCTTCGCAATAGGGGCGGCCACGGGGCCCATTTGGGGATACAGCCCGGGAGCACACCCCGACGCCCTGCACTTCCTAAAAGCAGTGAAGGTACTCCGACCGAAAATACGACCGGCCATTGCACCATGGGATCTCCCACTGGTGCTCGACTCCCTCGGCTCAGCTCCTTTCGAGCCACTTCGTGAGGCAGACCTATTCTGGGTCGGCCTCAAGACGTGCTTCCTGGTTGCCATCTGCTCAGCCAGACGGATCAGTGAGCTAGGGGCACTATCGTGCAAAGAACCCTATACTGTTTTCACTCCCCAGGGACTCCATCTAAGAACAGTCCCAGCCTTCCAACCAAAGGTACCCACTGCATTCCACAGGGAACAGCCCATCGAGCTGCCCATCTTCCCGGCAGACACACAACAGGGCAGTCAGCCGATACCGCATCACCTGGATGTTGGCCTCACCCTCTCCGTATACATAGCCAGGACGCTACCCCTCCAAAAAACAGAAAGATTATTTGTCGTCACGAGGGGACAAAGGCAAGGCAAGGCAGCCTCCAAGTCCACAATCGCCGGATGGCTAAAGAGAACCATTCAGGAAGCTTACTTAGCAAAACAGATGATACCACCTCAGGGTATCAAGGCTCATTCCACTAGGGCAGTCGCCACATCCTGGGCGGAAAGGGCAAATGTGTCCTCTAAGGACATATGCAGGGCAGCTACTTGGAGCTCCCTGCAGACGTTCACCAGACACTACAGACTCAAGCACCTGCATGCCATACAGCCCACTTTCGCCACTCAGATCCTCCTAGCAGCGACCACAGCCTCTCACTCATAGACCACTCTGTTCCTTCCCTTGGGTACTACACTGCTTCTTATCTACCCATGAGGTAATGTCTGGAGTGCCATGGATGTCAACCAACACAATCACCTTTACCAGATGAGTAAACACCCATTATCCAGTACAGATAGTTCAGGGTGCATATTGGCATCACAGCCATAGTAAAAGCTTCATGATTACAGGAGCAATTTCTGATTTAATTCTGAATTGCATAAACTATTAGCTGTTGTTAACTACAAATCACAGAAATAAAAATGCAGAAAGAAAGTGAACAAGAAACAAGGAAAAAAGAAAATGGGAGAAAAAGGGGACAGAAGAAAAGTCACAGAAAGGCATGACAGGTGAGAAGAAATGTGGGGTAGAAATGCCCTTAATGTTAGTTTATTTTTAAAAGAAAATATATTTTTTGATAATTCCCTTACAAATGCGTGAAGCAGCACATTATAGGCAGCTGTCCTGCTGGATTAAGCAAGGCACCATTCACATATAGGGCCCCATGAGGCTAAAACTTTAAGCATTTCCATCACTAGACAAGACAAATACAAATTACATCAGAAATTCAGAAGTGCACACTTATTCTTTTTTGGTAACCAGGTAAGGCCCACTGGGCATAAGTACCTGACTTCAGAGGCTACCCAGGAGCACTTGGGGGGGTTAAGTGACTTGATCAGGTCACACAGTATGCAGAAGGAGGTTGTAGGAATCAAACCCAGGTCTGCTGGATGTACCAAGCTCATTCACAGCTGATTACTCTAATTTCAAGGCAGATCACCCATGATGGTGTGCGGATAAAAAACCCAACATTCTTTAGGGCGCCGATTTTACCATGTCAGGAAATGGAGTGCAAGACATTACTAATACCGGCAGCAGGATTGCATGGTAGGAAGAAAAACAGACCCACACAGTGCACACTACCGACGAATATCAGTGAAAGGCAATGCAAAACACTCCTGCTGCCACTGTTCCAAACCTGATATTGTGGAGGGCTCTGCCCTCGCACCCACCAGATATTTGTATAACCAACTCTGAGATGCACCTGCAGAAGAGGAAGGTGTAATCGTGAGGTGAGTGACAGAGCAGTGAGACTCAGCTAGGACTGGAAGAACAGCAAGAAACAGGGAAAAATGCCATCCCCAGCAGTGAAACACACACACACCAGAGCT
The DNA here is from genome assembly GCA_016271365.2 of Neoceratodus forsteri. NCBI lineage: Eukaryota > Metazoa > Chordata > Ceratodontiformes > Ceratodontidae > Neoceratodus > Neoceratodus forsteri. The sequence continues at coordinate 960,658,767 of CM028137.1, forward strand.
TCAGACACAAACATACCAAAACCCATGAGCAGCAACAATTATATGCTGAATCCAGTCACCCGAAACAGTCCACACCTGAGGACATCACACAGAAACACTTCCACACCTGAACAGCTCACACATAAACACTTTACCACACTATTGAAAACACCTGAAACAAGCCAGTGCTCTGTCCCAAACAGTAGGGTGGTACAAATTTCTGACAGCTCACAGCAAACAGAACCCCAAAACCCAGACCCCTTCCCCCAGTTAGTTGTGCTCCGATTTCACTGCCTAAATCAAAGCACCCTAATCACCACACCCTTACAATGGGATACCCTTTAAGACTATAGTGCCAGCCCAAACAACTAGCAATAAATGAATTAACTATACAGCCTAAAAAAAATAAAATGCAGAGACTGTAGCTGTTAATTGAAAACTACAGTAAATAAGTAACTTTTCAGCCTCTTTTTAAAAGTCTCTACTGAGGGGGAGCTCCTAATGTGTAAAAGGAAGGGAGTTCCGAATACACAGGGCCACCATCGACAATGCCCTTTCACTCAAGAGTTTAAGGCATACCCTTGGGATGTGGCAGGGTATACTTTGAGACTGGGCTATATATATATATATAGATATATATATAGATATATATATATATCTATATATATATAATCTTTATAAATGGGAGAAAATATAAATACAAAATCCAATGTTCTGATTGTATAAAACACATCATATGACTGTGCATATATCAGAGCATGACCGCATACCTGCAGTTTTACCCCCCTCCAAAACAATTTTGTTAGATAGATAACCCACTCTAGGGTGTGCAGTCGTGCTCTGATATATGCACGCCTTGGGTGGTTGATGCATGAGGCTTGCGGCCTTGTGTGTAACAATACACACCAAGGCATGCATATATCAGAGCATGACCACACACCTCAGAGTGGGCTATTTATTACATATTTATTTATGAAATGGGTAAGAAAAGCACTGAAAATCCAGTCTGCTGATTGGATGAAACATGTCACATGACTGTGCATTATTCCACAACCACCACATGCCTCCCAGTACGACCACATGCCTGAACTACATTCCAGCCCTCAAAACCTTCTCACCAGTAATGAGATCACTCCACATCTGCCACAGATAGGAAGCCACAGAAATACAGCTGGAACACTCACACTGCTATCCATAGGCTCAACTACATTAATATACAAGTCCCCCAGCAGTATACACAAGATGTGTTTCATTCTGCTATACTTTCTTGATAAAATTCAATTTAAAAGTCTTATCTGGTTGATCCTATTATTTTCACAGTATCTTGGTGTACAAGGCATGTGTATATCAAAGTGCGACCGCACACCCTAGAGTGGGTTATCTATGACCAGGGCCCCGATTTTTCTGCGGCACTTTGGAGCAAAGTTCTGCGGCAGGGTTCCCATTTGCCGCAGAACTTCTGCGGCGGTGGACGACTATTTCTGCGGCAATTCTGCGGCACAAATCTGTTGCACTATTCCCTTTATTTTTATACTTTGTTGTTTTTCTTCATATTTTACATTTTCTTAGTAAAGTGCTTATATTGTAACATTCACCCTTAACATTCAGTACATAAACACATGAGCCCAAAGGAGTGGTGTTACATATGCTGTGAAAGTAAAATTTTTTGTTATTTTTTGGGTGTCATGTGACATACTTTGGAGTCAGATCACAGTTATGAAAAAAATAAAATAAAATAAAATAAAGAAGTGTAACTGATTACTTCCCCATGTGCACGAACACCTACACTAAATCTTTTATTTGTTGTTTTACTTTCATTTACAGGAATGACAAAAAGTTTTCAGCTGCTAATAAATCCTTTTCACAACTATGTGTGTTTGCTTTATTTATACTGTGAGAGTCACTGTACATCACCTTCACATATCTTCATGAGAGTCATGATGTTTCATGCATGCCACAAAAAACATAATATTTTACTGCATTGCTTAGAACAACAGACAAGCCTTACACACAGCTAGAATTTGACACACACACTGAGAATATTCATTTTTGTATGTTTCATAGATACATACGTATTGCACGCAGTACTCCAGGTGAGGCCTTACCATTGTTTTATACAATGGCATCAACACCTCCTGTCTCCTGCTAGTAATTTTTACTTTTTTATCACAATAGGTGTTCAGCTGGTTCCTTTGGAATGGTTTCACATCAGGATAGATTTACTGTAGCCTGATGTGTAGTGGGTTGGAGCCCAGGAGAGGCACAGAGGCTTTGGTTAAAATTTAAATCCCAGTGCCGAGCAGGAAGACTCAACTCAAAAGGGCATAAAATCCTTGCTTCCAGTAGGACTTAACTCAGCCCTGGGTCCCAGCAAGGGGGGGGCGCAATTTACTGTGGCATGGTGCCAGCCAGGACAGGGACACACCAAATATTCATGCTGTCTGTATAACTAAAATTAATTGAGGAAAAACAAATGTTAGAAAACTCATTTTGGTTACACAGACAGTGTGCCCATTTCTTGTGTCCCTAACCTGGTTGGCACATGGCCACAGTACCCCCTCAATACTGGGAATAGGGCTGAGCCGAGTCCTACTGGGAGTGGTGATTTTCACAATAGCAATGCCCTCCATGGCTGAGCCGGGATTTAGACTGTGACTGAAGCTTTTATTTTTTGCTCTTGGACCAAGGAGAGCAAAGAGTGTTGACCCAATTCTCTTCAAATAATTTCTACTGGAACCGATTTGGATATCCATAAAATGGACCTATACACTTTGTTAAGTTGTGTTTCTAGTGATTTAACTGATTTTTGAGCCCAGATTTCAGCATCATACAAAATGCTTCTTTGTATTTTGGTATTAATAACTCTCAGCATGCCTTTGATAGAAGCATTCCCAAGTCAGTTAGCAAACCGAGGCGCTGAATCATATGGACACACAAATAAATAAAACAAGCTGCTTGCAGAATACATGCTCGCTGATAAGTTACAGTTTCAGCAATAAGCACTAAGTCAAAGCAAAAGCGATCCCTTTTTGTCATGCCTTACAAATCCTTATAATCTTTTTAAGACAGATAAGAAGAAACAGTGAGCATGGTAAACTAGATAGGAACAACTACCACCAAACTGGGATCTACGGATCTGGCTAATGTGCAGCCCTGCTTCCTGCGAGAAGGCAAATGTTTGCGATCAATAGTAAATCTGTATTCCATCCAGAACAGGGAAACCTAAACTGAATAAACACATTTAATCCAACAGAAAATCTAGGCCAGTAACTCACGAATCCTGGATTTATGCAGAAGAAGATACAGTTAGCATTGTTTAAGCAGATGCATGCAGGCATCTGGTGCAGTCAGACTTGAATGCTGACAGACAACACGCAGCCCTTATCTACCCCCCCGCAGCACAGCCCCTTAATTTAACAACTTCCCGAACCAGTCCCTCTCCCCTCCCGAGTGTCAACTACTTGCCGTCACCCCACAGCACTGTTGGATCAATGATTTGTCATAGACAGTACACCCCATGAGATTGAACCCCTCACCTGCTGCAGAGATACGGATCTGGTGTCGTAGGAAGATGTCTGGGCTGTCTGCGGTCAAACGATCTATCTATCATGATGGGGAAAAGATCAGTGCCTGCTCCTGGAGTGCAGTTAAATTAAAGCATCTCCTGACTACCCCTTGGGCTGAGCTGCTCTAATTCTGCCACCTGCTCTTGGAACAAGGCAGCACTGAGGTAAAGCTAAACTAAAGCACTGCAGCTGGGTGGCTCTGGGTGGGCAGCTAGGGGACGAGACAGTAGTACACTTTGGCCCGAGGAGCAGCTTTACATTTTAAAAAATAACTAAGCAAGATCTGTGGTCCAACTGTCAAGTCCAGGTAGTCGGTGGTACTACTAGGCAGGGAACAACACTTACTCCTCTGTAGCTCAGCTGCTCCAGTGATCCGATGATGCATTTAATAACTCGGGTGTTGCGGTGGCACCGATGAGACCCACTCTCAGCTGGATGGAGAGTGGTGAAGATGACCCGACCATTTTTGTTATCAAATCCGACCGGACAGCACAGTGGTGTGGTTACCATGGACACTGGGACACTCCCTGCCTCGGACTGTGCCAGCTGAGCGCTTGGCTCCGGCAAACGATTATTTCAGGGGAAAAACAAAAATTGAAGACACAGAAGGCGGCAAATTCGATTACTGCATGATCTTTGCAGGATCTGGTACCAGATGACAAAATAGGTATTGAAAAGCGGTACAGTTGGAAGGTAAACCTTGACACAGCAAAAACTGTCTCGGTCACTGAATGTTTCTACAAGAGATTACCTGAATGCTCGGCAGAGACAATTTGTAGGCGAGTTCCATGATCAGCTGTAACTTCCGCGGTGGTCGGCTGCAAATTCCATGATCAGCCGTGAATTCCGCGGGCAGCCACAATTTCCGCGGGTGGGCACAAATTCCGTGGTTAATTCCACGATCGACAGCAGCTGCGGAATCGCGGAAAACTCGGGGCCATGTCTATGACATATATATATTTAGAAAATATTTATACTTTGATATGTAACAGTATAATATGAACTTTTTAAAAACACTTACTGTTATGTTATTTTTATCATTTGCTGCTCGTATCCCTGAGGTAGAGACCTGTGTCTCGAAACATTGGAAATTATTTGTAAATACAAGCGGCAGTGAAATATTTAAAATAAAAGAACAGAGGGTGAGACATTGACTTGACTAGAGTTTTGTGTTTTGTGGATTCCTCAGGACAGCCAGAAAGGACCTCCGGTGGAGCAGGGCAGTATTACAGGAAATGGAGATGGATGGGTGGTGCCCAGCACCTACTCAAGGCCGATAGCACAATTCTGACATGTCAGTGAAATCCCAAAATCAGTCTAGCTGCCAAAGTTAATACTTTATTGCACAAAGCGTGTGCCTATATAATACGTGCTAAATCATCCAACTTCCAGCAGTGGCTTTACAAGTAGCAAACCGGAGAGCAAAGAATGGTGACCAAGGCGTGTATGCTGAACCCCTTTCCTGCTGACGTCATCTAGAGAGCAGCACATATTGCATATGTACATGCTTTGCATAATAAATTAACAGCTTTGGGAGGTACAGTTATTTACGTATTGGAAAAAGTACCCTCAGCTTTGAGTAAGTGCCGGTCACCAACCACCTCCATTTCCGTGTTCCTCCATTGACTGTGGCACTACTGCTCCCTGGTTGAGGCTCCCACACTAATTTCCATCTCAGTACAATGGGAGCATACCAGGCTAAGAGATCTCTAGGGTAGCCTGGCCCCAATCTGCAGAGCTTTAAACAATCTGTTTTTTTTTTATATACATTTTCTCTCCTTGCATTGGGGTGGGGGAGGGGCAGCTTGTATCCAGGGGGAGTGACTCGCATCCGGGGGGGGTGAGGTGGCTTGTCAGCCCACTCCCTACTTCCTCAACCTGGCACTCGCTTCCCCCAGTACTGACCCCATGGTCTGGCTCTCCCCACTGATTCCCCCTCATGGCAGGGCTGGAGAAGGGAGGGCTATCCCTCCCCCCAGTTAATAATCCAAGGCAGACTATCTTGTGAGTTTGGTTGGAGGTGCAGGCTCATGACAGGTGGGCTGGGCATCATTAAGCCCTGTGATGTACCATACTCAGTTTTCTACTTACCCTTACTGCAGAGCGTCAGACTCGTGCATGGAGGCACACCCATCTGACATTCCCCACAGCGCCCTCCCTTCATTGCCACCCATGCTGCACTGCCACTAGGCCTCCACCTGGTGGCAGTCTAAGGCTGGGAAAACATATCTTCCCACCCCAGGAGAGAAAAGAGCCATCCTTCCAAGGTTCAATCCTTTCCCACCCTGGTCGCCCACTGATGACCTGAGTTCATTTCTGAACCTTTGTCACTAGCATGTCAGGAGGTAAGGTGTTAGTGCTTTAGCCCTCCATGCCACTGGCCAGCCTGTAGGGCTTTACACAATATTAAAGGCTGTGTGTCTCCTGATAGGATGCCGCCAGGCATGATGCGCTCCCTATATGATGATCCAGCAGTCAGCCTGGCCACAGCACTCAGCACCAGCTGCAGGCAGCACACCAGCCTCCCTGATAGCCTAGGAAGAGAGCACTCCATACCACAGCCTCTTGCACCAGATATAAGTTTAATCTGGGAGATATTCTTAAATTGGGAAAAATCCACTGTGGACCACAGCTGACACGTGTTCAAGCATTTATTAGGGTTGCACATTGGCGCACCGAAATTTGTGCTGTGCATTGTCACCCACTGAATATCACTCTTTGGTGCATACTCACAGTTGCGCTGGCGCATCTCACTTGCGCCTTGCGCAGCCACTTTGAATATCCCACCCATGGTCTATTAGACTTTCCGATACAAATGTAGAACCCAAAACATAGTCTGGTACTGAAAAGGGCCTCCACCCCACCCCTACTGTAAGAGTAGGGTGTTTTTTATATAACTTTAAAAACAAAAAGAGTACAAACAAAAAACATTCCATACCAGCCCTAAAAAACACAAATAATCAACTATGCAATACATCTTAACCACATCCAGCAACCTAGCACCTTGCAATCTATTCAGCTGTGAAAAATCCTAAATCAAATGCCCTCCACCCTATTTGAGCCACACCATCCTTATAGTAACACAAAAAACTACCTGTGGGATTCATTTGAGTCTATGGAAACAGTACATACTACATTTTGACCCCCTTCGACCTAAAAAGAGTCCCATTACCAATACCTCTCCCACATACTTCTCTTAATTAATTCCCTTTCTTCTGCTTTAGTTCATACGATGCTTCTATTTATTTTTTGATACAATTCCATTGGGGACTCTTGTTTTTGCTGAAAAATATAATTACACCTAACTTGCCAAACCCAATATAAAATGAATACTGCTATCAGGTTCAAAGTACTTGAGTTATATTTCCCCCATCCTGCAGGAAATAGGCCATGAAATAATTTCCTTGAATCCCATTTTTGCCATTTTTCCATTTTATTCTGTTGTTACCAAATACTCCAGAACTGAACACTATATGGGCATTTAAAATATAAATGATCCAAAGGTAACAGTCACAGAAACATGGTACACAGAGAACCATGACTGGGATGTTAACATACCAGGGTACACAACCAACAGGACAGACAGGGAGGGGAGAAGGGGGGAGTTGCTCTCTATGTAAGGGAATGGATAAAAGAAACTGAACAAAAGAGTAAACAGGGAGGAGAGGAGGTACTGTGGGTCACCTTAGAGACTGGAAATGGCACCACAATCTGCACAGGGGTTGTATACAGACCCCCATGACAGAGGGAGGGAATGGACAAGAATATGATAGAAGGCATACTTAGGATGGCAGAGAAAGGGGAGATACTGTTGATGGGGGACCTTAATATGCCAGATGTTAACTGGAGCACCTCTGCTGCAGCCACATCCAAAAGCAGGGCCATTCTTGATGCCCTTCAGGTGGCAGGCCTCAGACAGCTAGTTTTGAAACCTACTAGTGAGGGAGCAATCTTAGACCTCATACTCTCAAATGGGGACAGTGAGAGGACCTCAGATCTAGAAGTGGGAAGCCATTTGGGAACAAGTGACCACCAAACAGTGTGGTTCATGATAAACTCAGCTACAGAGTCAAGCCATACAAAAGTGAGGGTTCTGGACTTCAGGAGGGCTGACTTTGGCAAGATGGGAAAGTGCCTTAGAAAAGCACTAGCAAACAGGCTAGAAGGAGGGGTGGAGCAACAATGGGGAAATATCAAAATTGTCATCACAGAGGCAACAAGCCTTTGTGTGGCGCAAATAAACAAATCAAAAAGAAAGAAAAAGCCACTATGGTTCTCAAAAGAGGTGACTGTGAAGGTTAGGGAGAAAATTATAGCATTTAGGAAGTATAAGGAAACACAGAAGGAGCAGGATAGAGAACTGTACCAGTTAAGGCAGAAGTAAGCAGGGAGGGTAGTCAGAATAGCAAAGGCCCAAACTGAGGAAAAGATAGCCAACTTGGTTAAGAGGGGGATAAAACCTTTTATAGGTATATCAGGGAGCATAGAAAGACAAAGGGAGGGATAGTGAGGCTGAATAGAATGGACGGTGGGTGGGCAGAGAGTGACAGTGAAAAGTCAGGGATACTGAATGAATACTTCTGTTTAGTATTCACAAAAAAGGAAGTGGGGAGGTGCCTAATCCAATTAACAGAAGCACTCTGGAGAGGGAGGTCGATCCCAGTCCTTTCACAGAAGAATGGGATCTGAAAGAACTCCTAAAACTGAAGGTGGACAAAACAATGGGGCCAGATGGAATTCACCCCAGAATTCTAAAAGAATTAAGCAGAGAACTAGTGGCACCACTGACTACCCTTTTTAACAAATCATGGGAGGATGGTGTGGTACCTGAGGACTGGAAAAAGGCCGATGTGATTCCTCTTCACAAAAGTGGGACCAAGATAGAGGCAGGAAATTACAGACCTGTCAGTTTGACCTCTGTGGTAGGGAAGTGATGGAATCACTTCTGAAGGAGAGAATTGTTGAGTACCTTGAGACCAGTGGGGCACAGAACCCAAGGCAGCATGGATTCACAGTGGGAAGGTCATGTCAGATGAATCCAATTGATTTCTTTGACTGGGTGACCAAAGTAGTAGACCTGGGAGGGGCTGTGGACATGGCCTACCTAGACTTTAGCAAGGCATTTGACACAGTCCCACACAAAAGATTAATAGTCAAATTAACCAGCCTGGGAGTAGGGTCCCAGGGTGGTGCCTGGGTAAAACATTGGCTGGACAACAGCACACAGAAGGTAATTGTAAATGGAGTCCACTCTGAAGAAAGAGGGGTTACTAGTGGGGTACTTCAGGGTTCAGTACTGGGTCCAGTCCTTTTTAATGTCTTTATAAGTGACATTGCAGAGGGACTGGAAGGGAAAGTATGCCTCTTTGCAGATGACACAAAGATCTGCAACAGGGTTGATACACAAGGAGGCATGGAAAGGATGAGAAGGGACTTGGCAAGGTTGGAGGAATGGTCAGAAGTGTGGAAGCTTGGATTCAATGCAAAGAAGTGTAAAATAATGTACCTCTGAAACAAAAACCCAGGGGAAGATTACACAATGGGGGGAGGTAGTAACAACAACAAAAATGGAAAGGGACCTGGGGGTAATCATATCAGATGACCTTAAAGTTGGCAAGCAAAGTGAGAAGGTGGTAGAGAGGGCTGGGGGGATACTGGTATTTATAGGGAGAGGCATCACCAGCAGAAAACAGGATGTTGTTATCCCCCTGTACAGACAGTTGGTGAGACCCCATCTGGAGTACTTTGTCAAGTTCTGGAGACCCCATCTCTGCAAGGACAGAGAGACAGGATGGAGGCAGTTCAGAGGAGGGCAACTAAAATGGTGCAGGGTCTGCAAGAGAAGCCATATGATTAAAGACTAAAGAGCTTAATATGTATACCCTTGAGGAAAGGAGGGAGAGGGGGGACATGATAGAAACTTTTAAGTACCTCAGTGGAATCAGCAAAGTCCAAGAGGGTAGCATCTTTCAGAAAAAGAGATGTGCAAGAACAAGGGGACACAATTTGAAGATAGAGGGGGGACAGCTCGGGGCAATGTGAGGAAGTGTTTTTTTTCACAGAGAGGGTGGTGGACGACAGAACAGCCTTCCTGAGGAGGTTGTGGGGTCTAAAACTGTGGGAGAATTCAAGAATGCGTGGGACAGACATAAGGCAATTTTTGTTGGGGGGGTAGGAAGAAATAGGCTGTTGGTTAACTAGGATCTGCAGCTTATCCTCTTGGTAGGAAAATGGGCAGACTAGGTGGGCCAAGTGGTCCTTATCTGCTGTCAAAGTCTATGTTTCTATGTTTCCATGATTCAATCTCCAGTGTACATGACTGCCTTAAGCAATATCTATCCTGTATTTGTTTGTGCTTATGGTTCCCCCTTGTGTTTATTTTCCCATGAACACCCAACCAGGTAATGTCCCACATCGATTTGGGGATTTTGTAATGTATCAATCTATCCCCTATCTTCTTCTCTGCTTCCATAAAATCTGGAAAAGCCTCATCATGGAAATAAGTATATATTTCCGTGAAAGTCTCCCTTCTGATTCTTTTGTAATCCCCCAAGTTTTTATTAAATCAAAAATGATTTCCCAGTCAATAGACAATTTATATTTCTTTTTGTTTTTGTGTATAAAACATTTGTTCTGCCACTCCGACCGTATGTCTTTTATTTGTTCCACTACCTTGACCACCCATAATTTTTCTTCTGACTTACAGATGGGTCTAATATTTGTTTCAAAGAAAATTGTAAAGAAAAACATGATTGGCTGAACCATCCTGACCCTGCCCTCTTTGTAATTCAAATACAATATGTTCCTTTTAATCAGATTTAAACGACTCCTCCAAAAACAAGAACAAAAACAGGCCTAGAATAGATACAAAATATTGTTTAGGCAACAGAAAAATGTGACTATCATATAAAAAGGTAGGTAGAAGGAAAGTTTTAATAAAAATAATCCCTTTTTTCCCCCCATTGACCACTTATTCCATCTACTGACCTTTTCTCTCCTGTAATTAATTTTTATTTCCCAATTATATTCTGCCATATTCTGTACACCGAAAAACACTCCTAAAATTTTTGGGGGGAGAATCTGTTATATGTACACCCCCAATCTGGGTTTCACTTGTCTTGGTTCCTGATAAGTTAAAACAAAAACTTTTCTGAACATTTATCTCAGAGCCAATACACTGCAGAAAAGCAGGTAATACTTTGCAAAGCAAATGTCCTATGATTTCAGTTGGTACCACCACACACAGATCATCAGCATAACCAATGGTTTTCAGCTCACCTAGCCTTGTCCATGTCATACCTTTTAGTAGGGGGGATTTATTTAAGATTTGAATAATGGGGTCTAATGCAATTATAAATAAAAGTGGGCTCAACGGACAGCCCTGTCATACCCCTCTCCATGTATAACATTTCCTGCCAATCCAGCCATTTACATAGGGCTTCACATGAGCTAATGAACAAAACATTTTCAACCAGTTAACAAATTCCTCTGGAAATTTATATTCTGTCATAGTCAGCTATACAAAGTCTTGTGAAATACGATCAAAGGCCTTGGTCTGGTCAAAACTAAAAAGATACCCATTATTCTGGCCTACCCTCACCTGCTTAAAAAGTTCCCTTACTATTATCAAAGCGTCCTGAATTGATCTATGTGGGATTGAGCAATAGTGTGTGAAATGAATGAGATTATCCAAAAGTTTCTTTATCTGGTTCCCTAATAATTTGGAAACAAATTTTAAAATCCATATTTAACAAGGTAATGGGCCTCCAGTTATTTAAATCCTCTCGGCTTCCTTTCTTATATAAAAAAAATCATCAAACCTTTATACATGTTCTCCATTATATGGTCCTCTGATTGAAAAGCATTGAAAACTTTTAATAGATGATCTGGCATTATCTCCCATAATTTTTTTATATGCTTCTGGAGTAATCTGTCTGAGCCAGGTGCTGTCCTATCCTTTAGGTCCCTAATTACATCCCCTACTTCTTCCCTTGAGAAGTCCTTAATTAGATCTGTTTTTTGATCCTTAGTGAGGATTGGTAGATCCATTGCCTTCAGCAATAATATCATTGGGCTGGCAGTATAGCCTAGAGGTTAGAGGAACAAGGTGTGAATGAGCTTGGTACATCCAGCAGACCAGACCTGAGTTTTATTCTCACAACCTCCACTTGCATACTATGTGACTCTGAGCAAGTCGCTTAACCGCTCAGTGCTCCCAGGTTGCCCCCTGAAAACAGGCAGTTGTGCCTAGCAGGCCTTACCCAGTTACCAAAGACTAAAATAAAAAAATAAAACATTTCTGGAGTTTCCAGAAAATGAGTCTTAAAACCTAGTTTAATAAAGTCCTCCACTGCCTGTATGATGTCTAAGTTTCCTTTTACTGTCCAACCAGCTAGATTTTTAATCTCAGATATTTGTTTGTCATTTGATCTGTTCTTACAGTCATCATATGGGTTCACATGGTTCTTTTTCCCTTGAGTCCCAGATTTTTTGTTCAAACTCTAAGGATTTTTGTTGATTATATTGCACCTGTGTTAATTGGTGTTTAACTTCCCTATTGTTTTCCTACAGTCCTTTGATGTTTCCTGTTCTTCTCAAAATAAATCATACAATTTATCTCTCAAAATCATATATTCTTTATGTTTATGATCAGAAAATAAACATTACTGTATTTAAAAAATATCCCTTAAACCCTGTTTAATGTCCTCCCACCATTCAATCTGGGAATCATAGAGGAAAGCAACTGACCTCCTGTCATTGATCACCTCCGTTAAACACAAAAGAAAATCTTTCTGTGTGAATAAATTTGTATTCACTCTCCAAACTCCTTTCCCATTTATAATCACTGGACTTGAGGTCATTTGGATTCCTATTAGATTGTGGTCCAATGCTTCAATTGGCAAGATTTTTTTCCCCACTAACCTGTATATTTTTGGAGCATAACCAATAATCAATTCTTGATTTCAATATGCCTTTAGAAAAAGTATACTGGGGGTTATCAGCAAAGATGTCCAGTAAGTCCGCCTCCCTAATTAAATTTGTTAATTCCTGAATATCACAATGCAATTTTCCCATATTTTTAGGGTCTAAATTTGAGTTAAAGTCCCTTCCCCATAAGATTATTCTATTAGTAAATAAATAAGGCTTTATTTTTTTAAAATAGTTGTACTTTTGCCGCTTTTTGTTGGGGGGCATAAATATTATTAAACCTACAGTTCAACCCCTGCCAAACCAAATCAAGCAACATAGCCCTCTCGCAATATTTCTACTAGTTTCTGGATGATGAAACTACTTGTGGAAAAACAAAAAACAAGTCCTGAGCATAAGTCTTGGCCCAAGGACCGTATAGAGGGACCTAGAAACCAATCCTTTTGTGCTTGCTCCAGGTCCCCTCTGGTGTAAAGTCTAACATCCTGTAAAAAAACAACATCATATGACAAAGACTGTAGAGCTGCAAAAGTCGCTTTCCTTTTATACTCAGATGTAATGCTATTCACAATCAGGCTAGCAAGTGATAAGAAAAATGGCTGCAAAAACCTTGTCAAACATTAGGAAAAGGGGACTGTCATGATGTTTTTTTGTTCATAGTTCTGGTATTTCTCCATTTAACCACAGTTGTAGCAACCTCCCTCAGTTGTGACTTCACTTCTGTTGTATCACTCTGTGTCGACTCTAGGAACATGTCAGATTCGTTACCATCCCTCGCATCACGCCGGTGACCCGGGTTCCGGAATGGACTCCGGCCACTGGGGTCTGGCAGGGAGAAGGAAGGATTGAGCATCCTGCGACAGCTCTCCTTCCTTTGGGGTGGGTGTGGGTATGCATTGTGCTGCAGTGACACCCAGCGGAGGCTGGGTGTTCAACAAGCTGCAGGTATCTACAGGGGGGTGGAGAGCCAGCAGACGTCTGCACGTCAGTGCGTTGACGCCATTGCATCTGGCTCTTCAGGGTCAAAATTGAAAATTAGGGTCTCTCCACCTCTATGAAGCCCTCCTGGGCTTCAATTAGCCTGTGTCACCAGATCCCCCAACTAGATATTGGTCCCGCGGGCTGGATAGGGGACCAGTTCCGCGGCCCTGCCCTCTGTGGGGAAAGCTAGGGGTGACCAGGGGGGATCACGGCAATAGGCAGATGGTGGAAGACTGGGGCCCTGACCTACAAAAAAAAAAAAAGATTTGTTACCATCCATTATGTTCCCCAACTCTGGAGGGGCTCATACTGATTCTCCACTACTACCGGATTGAGCAATTTATCCCCCACAATTTTGTTTGCTCTGGATCTTGTTATCACTGTTTGGAAACCCGTGTCCATGTCCTCATCAATGTTATTTCCTTTGTTAACCCCTGATGTTGAAGGGGAAGGGCTTTTAGGTGGAGGTTGTGGGGGGTCCTGGGGCGGGTGGGGGTGGGGGTGGAGGTGGGGGCCCACAGGATTCTGCTGTTGTTCAAAACCATGTCTTCTATCACCATTTTTGCTCATTGGTGTGTCTTTATAAGATTTAGGTCTCCCTTTCTTCTCCCCAGTTTGTGCTGATTCTGGGGGTTGAACCCTTGCTGCTTTATTTACATAAAAGTCATGTTTCATATAATCCACTGTACTGTGTGCCGCCCAAGGACAGGAGGAGAATACATGGTTTTATGCACCACATAGGTTACAAGTTGATTGACTGATTGATTAAAAGTTTTATTCATATAAACATATGAACTAGGATATACTCAATTGAGCCGAAGCTCATTTACAATGAGGTCCTAAATGATTAATTTATAGAATAAGTACAAATTCCACACCATAGAAAAACAAATACAAGACAAATTTAAAATACATAAATTATACACTTAAAAAACACATATTTAACAAACAAGTTAATAATAAAAGTAGAATTAACTGAACAGCACTAAGAACAACATTCCCTATACTTAACAACCTGCTGTCTAAACCATGCCCTAATATTCTGCCATAATAGTTTTCCATTACAACTCTTGATATCTGGAGGTATCTTATTCCAGGCCATAGGGACTCTATGAAAAACAGAATGTCTACAGATCTCTAACTGATATTGGGGCACAATAAACTCAGGGGCATGAGAGGCTGTCAGCGAACATAATTTAGTTTGTCTTGTAATCCTTGCATTAATGTATGGAGGCATGTCTTGTAATCCTTGCATTAATGTATGGAGGCATGTCTTGTAATCTTTGCATTAATGTATGGAGGCAGTATTCCCATCCAGCATCCATACATAAAAGCAAGCAGATGCTCATGCCTGTACTCAGAAGGTCTCATCCATTGAAGTCGATTAAAAAGAAAACACTCATGGGTAATCTTATCAGCTTCCAAAATAAATCTGGCTAGTCTACCAAAACAAACATCTATTTTGCCCAAGTCAACTTTCTTAGTGCTGACATAGATAAAGCCTCAATAGTGTAGGGAGGGCAGGATCATCATGCGCACAACTTTTTCCCGGGTTTCAGTACTCACACAATACCAACCTTGTGGAGTTCTATGAATGGGTAACATCAGAACTGGACAGGGGTAAGCATGTGGATGTATTATTCTTGGACTTCAGCAAGGCGTTTGACTCTGTCCCTCACAATGGTCTGGTGGAGAAACTGATGGGGTTAGGAGTAGGCCCTTTGATGGTCAGATGGATTGAAAACTGGATAGCTGGACGCACTCAGAGAGTAGTGGTCTGTGGGGAACTCTCGAACTCTACAGAGGTTGGTAGTAGGGTACCACAGGGGTCGGTCCTGGGTCCAATCCTGTTTAATGCATACATATCGGACATCAGGGATGGTATAGGGTGTGAAATGAGTCTCTTCGGGATGACTCCAAGATGGGAGCAGTAGTTGAGGGAGAAGAGGGAGGTTGGCCCTGCAAGGGACCTGGACACCCTGGAAAGCTGGGCTCACACATGGAAATTAAATTTCAAATGCCATGGGTGCAAGGTGTTGCATCTTGGTCGGGAAACCTAAACACAGGTACACCCTGGGAGGGAGGTGCTGGAAGCCTCAACAGGGGAAAAGACCTAGGGGTCATGGTGGATACATGTATGAATAACTCTGAGCAGTGCAGGAGAGCAGCTAGCAAGGCAAACAGGATGTTGGGATGCATGCATGAGGGATCACCTCTAGGAGCAAGGAAGTGATTCTCTGCTGTACAATGGACTGGTTAGACCACACCTTGAGTACTGTGTACAGTACTGGAGACCACACTTGAAGAGGGACATACAGCTCCTGGAGAGGGTACAGAGGAGGGCAAACAAAGATGATATGAGGGCTAGGGATTTGACTTACGAGGACAGACTTGAGGAGCTCTGCCTGTTTTCATTGGAGGAGAGAGAGACAGGGGGACATGATTGAGGTCTTCAAGTACCTCAAGGAATAAATAGGGTAAACATGGATGGGATCTTTAGACTAAAGCAGGAGGTATCACCAGAGGACATGGTTTGAAGTTGGAAGGTGGAAGGGTGAGGGGAAAAGAGGAGGAGGTTTCACTGAGAGGGTGGTGGACCCTTGGAATGCACTGCCTGGTGAGCTGGTTCAGAGATCCACAGTGGAGGGTTTCAAGAGAGGGTGGGACAGACACAGAAAGTGGATGTATCAGATGATGGCCTGTCCCAGGGGGGTGGGGATGGATGATAGGGGTTTCTGGAGCACAAGGGATGGGAGGGTCTCGGCACCCAACTAAGGATCTAGGTTCGAGCAGACTCGATAGACCATAAGGCCTAATCTGCTGGCAAATAGTATGTTAGTATGTTAGTATGTTAATACCTGACACGATAGAGAGCACCTAATTTTTTTCCGACGCTGGTTACCACGCTATTAATATGTGCAGCCCAGTTTAAAGCCTCATCAAGCCACATCCCCAGGTATCTGTAGGTTTTGGATTTGAAGGAACAGGACTCCCTCCAGGGTCTGAATTTTTAGTGTCAGATCTTCCTGGGCTAAAGCAGACCACGAAAATAGAATAGCCTGTGTTTATTTGGGGTTCAGAATCAATTCACTCACCTTCAGAAAACTCTGCAGTTCTTCAAATGTTTTCTGCAACTTTATTTGAATTAATTTTTACTAGGTGATCCGATGTATATATTATCGTATCATCAGCATAAAGATGATAACAAATAGTTGGGTCTGAAAAGCTTAGCTCATTTACATATATTAAATAATATTGGACCCAAAATTGAGCCCTGGGGAACCCCCCAATTCAATTACCACACTACTCGATGTCCAATCACCCAAAGTAAGTAATTGGGTTCTTTCAGACAAATAAGAATACAGCCATTGCAAACTAGGTCCCACAAACCCCATAGAGGCTGCTCTGGATAGAAGGATCCCATGGTCCAATGAGTCGAAAGCCTTAGATAAATCAACAAAAATTGCTCCGACTGGGGTCTTCCCATCCAGAGCAGGCTGCAGATCCCCTGTGACTCTGGCCAAGGCGGTCATGATACTGAAGGACCTCCTAAACCCCGACTGCAAACTATTTCAGAGGTCCTCGGCTTCCAAATATCCAGTGATCTGGGCAGCAACAATTTTTTCAAAGATGTTTGAAACCTGGGGTAACAAGTAAATTGGATGATAATTGTCAAAATCAGTTCTGTCCCCCCCCCCCCCCCCTTTAAAAATCGGGACAACCCTCGAACATGTCCACGCTTTAGGAAATACCCCTGTCTTGATAGACAAATTGTATAAATATGCCAAATGGGAAGCAATCTCTGGAGAGGCAAATTTTAACAGATTAGAAGGGATACTGTCCAAACCTACGGCTTTGGATGTATTCAGTTTCAATAACTCTACCAGAACTTTATATGATGATATTTCTTTAATAATAAACTTTGGGCCGGTGTCTTTTTTTCAACTGTAGTAAGTCTAAATCTATCACCTGTTTGCACTTTGAACCGACTTCACTAAAGAACTTATTAAACTTGTCCACCACATATTGAGACAGTTGGGTTGAGTGACCCTCGATCCTAAACACATTAGGGGCCTTTGTACTTTGTCCTTTCATAAGAAGGTTAATTGTACTCCAGAAATCTTTTGGCTGATATAGGCACTTGGAATTTAAATACCTCCTATAAAAATGTTGTTTTGTAAATCTTATCTCCTTTACATAAAGATTACGCAACCTTTTATAGTTGTCCCAATCTGATTTATTCCCAGTTTTCTTTGTTTTAACCCAGGCTTGATTTCTAGCATTCTTTTGTTTCCTTAACTATTTGGAAAAACATTTAGCATGTTTTTCAGTTGCCTACGTTTAATAGGTGCATGTCTGTTACATACCTGTAAGAATTCCTGATGAAAATAATCCCAACCATCCTCCACTGTGGGTATCAATTTTAGTCTATACCCATCAATATTACACACGTCCTGCATAAAATTTATACACTCAAATGTTTTAAAGCTGCGCCAAGTTGAACATTTGTTGCTGATGGGTTTCATAATCTGTTTTCTAATGCAGAAAATAAACTGATGGTCAGATACTGAGTCTGGCAAAACCCCACTGGAGGATATACTATCCCAGAATTAGTAAACACTAAATCCAACAGTGTGGAAGAATCTGGGCTTTCCATATTTATTCTAGTAGGATCACAGATTAACTGCACCATTCCTAAATTTACCTGTAGATCAACTAAAGGATGAGAATCTTTGATACAAGCCCAGTTAGTATTAAAGTCACCTACCATGAAGATTTCATGGGAAGTAGTAAACCCCAACAAAAAGTCCTGGAGTTGGTTAAAAACTGCAGAATCCAATTTTGGGGGTCTATAAATTCCCAGAATCAACATTTTTTTTTGAAAGGGAACTCTCATTTCTAGGGCCAGGGCCTCTAATCCATTCAGATTTCTTGTGATTTCAGTGGATATCAGTGGAAAATTGGGTTTCCCATATATCATAATACCACCCCCTCACTTATTTCTGTCTGATCTCCAAATATTATACCCAGTGATTCCTATCAGGGCATCTTCCTTTTTCTTCATCAAGCCATGTTTCTGTAATAATAACTAACTCTGGGCTATTTTCTATTATACATGTGCTAATTGTATCAAACTTGGGTAATATACTCCTAGCATTAAAATGAACTAAAGTAAAATTAGAACCATCATGTACTTTACTGGGTGGGCACCGACCTCCCAACTTCAACCCTTCCTTGGGCCCACTTCCCACAGGTGTCCCACAGATTGTTGGACCAGGATTTGGATGAACATCCTCACATAACATAAGAAAAGCTATGATCATACATTTCATAATCCCAGTGTGGTTCCACTTTATCCTATATTTCCTCTGATAAAACAGAATGTAATTGCCAGAAATTACTTGAAGCCTAACCTTATGAGTACTCAGATGTTCTACAAAGCAAGCAATCTTTACAAAATCTTTGTAATAACTTTTGGAAAAATACCCACTATAATAGAAACATTACTGATTTCTTCAAATTTATCAACCCCTGAAGTACGATATCTATGATATCCTACTAGATTTACATTCCATAGAATGAAAACACAGCACCATAAGGTGCAAATCCATTTTAAGCCCATTTCAGATGCCTCCAGAAACTAATGTACCCCCCCTGAAGTTCCAGACTTTATCTTTCTGTCAAATAGCAGCTCTAAGTTCTCCCTTGTTGGAGGAACTATGCATGTAGTTGCAGAGTGGCCTAACATACCACAAACTGAACACTTGAATTGGTCACAGTCCGAGTTCAAATGAGATGGGGACCCACACCGGTAACAAGACCGAGGCTGAAACAGGTAAAACAAAATCCCACAATCTCTCCCAATATAAAAGCAATTTGGTAAATGTTGAATTCCATCTTCTGACATTTCTAATTGTACTGTAAATTTCCAGCCCCCTGTCCAGAAGCCATTGTCATCAATTAATGTTTGAGGTATACTATTGACTGTGCAATGTTTTTCTAACCAGCATACTATATCTAGAACGTGCACCCCCTCATTATGAAATAAAATTGTAATTACTTTCGCAGTTGGCCTTGTGACAGGAATTACCACAAAGGGCTTCCAAACTGGGTTGTGTTTAACTTCATAATAGGCCACCCAAAACTTATCTAGTAGCCCAACTGATCTGAAACATACATCGAAGTTATGGTCCCCCAATGCGTGAATGAATGCATAGACTTCTGCAGGAGAAAATTTCAAGGAATCAATTATCAATGTCCTACCAACATAGTTAAAGTCGGGAGGCAATTCCAGACCCCCTCTGTAATATATTCTAGCCACAAAAGTCTTCTCGCTGGCTCCTCTGGTTTTTTGAATAAGTCAACATAACTCATAGGCCTCTTTGCCCCTGTAGGCTCTCTCTTCTCTATCAGACTGTTTTCCATGATTCCCCAAAGAATTAGAGGTATGCGTACCTTTATTCGTACCTTGGTCAGGAGTTAGCCTGACATCCCTCTTGCTTGATATGGTTGACTCCCTTGTTGGTCTGGTGCCACTTCCACCTTCCTGTGGTTGACAGGCTGACTCTGAGTCAATGTCTGATGTAGGTTCATCAAAGGGATCAACCACACCCTTTGAACCTTCTGTTGACTTATCAGTTGAGCTGTGGGAATCTACAGTGGGCCCCAACTGACATCCATTTCGTACAGCCTTAGGAAGGGGTCTGGATTCATTTATACTGCTCCCCAGGAGAGAAATCTGTGGGCCAGGAACCAAACGTCATTATTTAAAATCCATCCTGCATGCTCCAGTGCCTGCTCTGGTGACCACGTTGCATCCTGAGCTGTAAAGGGAAAGGGGAAGGAATCCGAAACCTCTTCTTGCAATGCTGGGTCCAGCAGCATGTTCATTAATATTTCTGTAGTTTCCAAGTCCAACAAACTTTTTTTTATTTAGAGCAGTTGTTACCGTGGGACTCAAATCTGAATGTTTCCTTTTCTTTTCATCATCTCCAGCCACCTCACTAATATTCACTTTCTCCATAAGTAAGTCCTCAAAATACTGCTCTGAAAGCTTAGCGAGGCATCTTCAGTAACATTAAGTCTGCACCAGGCATATCCATACTGTGTCCATTCTCCCTCAGGTTTAGCTGTTGAAGCACCACATCCTCACTTTCTGCAGTCTGAGACATACTGAGGACAATTGAGGTCTCAACAACTAGAGGTTCCCTCTGCTGGAAGAGATGGGGAATTTCCACGGTGTCCTGGCCAAATTTCTCCCATTCACTAAAAATACCACCAACAGCTTAATCTGGTTCAATTTCAGTTGCTTACCATCTGTATTCCCCTCCCCCCCGGTCGCCCCTGAAAAAGGGACTTCTAGGCCCAATGGGCTTACCGGGTCAACAAAATTCAATAAATAAATAAATACAAATAAATAAATATCATGGAATGTTCTGGTAATACTAAAAATTAGAGCAAATGTGATGATAAAGGCAATAAAAGTTAGATTATTAATTTAACAAAAATGAGACTAAAACATTCCAAAATTTAGGACAAACAAAAACAAACACATGAGAGCATATAAAGGTGTAAAAGCTGTTTCCTGTCATAGCAGTAAACAAAAATATACTTAAAATTCAGAGTGGAAAAGATTAGGTTAATTTACTGCTAATGATCTTAATGGCCATGCTTTACACCTCCCAGACAGACTGATTTTACAAGCAAAGGCAGGTCTGAATGACTGTGACATCAGAACTTCTTTGTAACCGGGACATGCAATGCAGCCAAAACAGTGAATGATTTGATACATTAGTTTTAAGAGTATATGAGCACTCAAACTGGCCCAAAAACCGGACTGCATTTAATCAAAACTGGATGACTGGATAAGGACCTTAAAAAATGGGTTATCCAGTCAAAAATCAGATAGGTGGCAACCCTAGGTAATTTTGTTGCTTACTCTAAAGTCCTGCACTTTCTTCGACAGCCATGCATGCAGGATGGAACTGATGCCTTTACTGAAGTCAAGGGACAGCATGTAAGAAGAAAAAAACAAGTTTCTGCATCGGTCTGTGGGCTGAAAACAAAAAATTAAAGGTAACATTAGCTGAAAATAGAAAATAGAATCAATGTTTCGACCATAGTTCTTCAGGAATTATCTAAATGAGAAAAGAGTAAAGTTAATGGAGAGATAAAGGGAAGTAAGGGATATGACACAGTATATGTGAGGAAAAATAGAGGGTAGATCTAGGAGAACAAGTGAGAATAAGTAAGTTAAGAACTGGAGCTAGAAGACAAAAAGGTGATAACGAGATAATGCCTCCACTCTGCATCTCCCACCCATTATCACCTTTTTGTTTTCCACAATCTATTCTATTCCTATGTTATGTATTATCACTTTTTATCCTAGAAACACCCCTCTGCTTTTCCTCACATATGCTGTGCATATCCCTAATTTCCCCTTACTTCTGCACTAACTTTGCTTTTTCTCATTTAGATAATTCCCGAAGAACACTTATGGTTGAAATGTCAATTATAACTCTATTTTCTATTTTCAGCATGCATTTAAAGGTATAGGGCTAGATTTACAAAGCCCCTGTCAGTTCTCCGGCTGTAGGGAAAAATTGGCACAAGTGGGTCTTCACTTGCGGAGCCATAGTTTTTCCTGCAGCCATGGTATATTCAAAGGAGGAGTTGGTTTCCGACTGGCTCCCCTATTTATGGTAACTTGTGAACAATTTTTTGGCACAGCTGCGGGAAAAGGTATGCCTGGTGGGGCTTGGTGTAACATCCCCTGTGACTGCGCTGGCTGAAAATATGGAACTCCACAGATGCAGAGATTTCGGGCCACAGCGGCCATTGGGGAGTGGGACTTAGTTAAAAGGTAGGCTAAAAATCCAGCCCATAGGGTGTCCTCTACCTGTCCCTTGTGCACTTCCTTGGCTATCCAATCAAAGAAATCAATCAGATGTTTCTGGCACAACCTCCCCCTCCTGTTAACCCCATGTTGACCTTTGTCCTGCTGTACATTCACCTCTAATAACTTTACTATCCTTTCCCCTATTATGGGCGCTAGCAATTTACCTGCAATAGATGTTAGACTGACAGGACTGTAGTTCCTGGACATCTCTGCTCCTGCCTTTGTGTGGCAGAAACTACACTTGTCCCTGGGTATTATTTCTGTCTACAGTGACCTTCTGAATAGCTCAGTTAGCAATTCAGCTACAACCTGCCACTTTGCCTTTAGCACACAAAGATGTAGCCCATCCAGGCCCATGCACTTATCTCCTTTAAGCGTGCTTAAGGCCTCCAATACTCTTGGAATTAGAATGGAATCCTCCGTGACCCCTCCCCAGTGCACTGATGACACTAAGGCAAAGTTCAGGAGTTGGATTTATAGGGATTTATTTTTGAGTGCATCACCCAGGAGGCACCTTAATAAAGCTGAGTTTAAAAAAAAGCATTTCATAGTTATCCAGATTTTGATGGACCCTGTACGCTGACATAAGAATTTCACCCATCTTTAAAACTTTTAGCAATGACTGTGCCACATGGTGTTGAAAGATTGCTGAGGAGATCATAATTGTGAGTCATATTCTTCTATGTGAACTAAAGTGCTTCTAATGTGATGGACTGCCAGTTGTGTTTAGGGTTCTTCGAACTTGTCAAATTCTGGAAAATTTGCTTCATCAGTGACTGCAATTCACTTCTTTATTTGCATGGCAAATTGCCCAAATTTGTGCAGCAGAACTACAAAAATTGCACATTTCTCTGCAAATTTGGCAATTTGCAGATTTGCGCTGTAAAAATTTGTTCAATTTGCTGGTGGAAAATACACAAATTGCAGTCATCAAATTACATGAAATCCCTCCCCCTACCCATTATGGTGTAATCCCTCCACCACCTGCCTCCCAAACACTCTTAAATCTCATAATTCCCCTCCCACCCCCCTGCTAGCACCCTCTTCCCCTGTCTCTCCCCTTTGCCCTTGCGAATCTATGTAATTGTCAAGCCCTCTGAGTTAAGAAAGTTATTTACGTTATATACCCTTCCCCCAGCCATGTGCCAAGTGCCAAATACACTCCTCCACTTTTCCCCTCCTGACTACACTCTATTGTACAAAAATATTCCACATGTAGCCCTCCACTGTTTCCCATCATCCCCTCCTCCCACCAGCACCCAGAATAAATCTACTACTGTGACCCTGAATAAAGAAACCTGTCCCCTGGTGTGGAGAGTCTGCTCTGTTTGGTGTCCTCGGTAACTAATGGTGCTGATGCATGAATGAATTGTGAGTGATGATGTCTGCGCTCCTGATATATCCTGATTGGCTGCAAATTCAGCCAATCGGGTTTTACTAGGAGCAAAGATGCTACCATTCATTTGCACTTTTATGAAGCTGAACACCAAGCAGAGCAGTGGGAAACAGTTTTTTTATTGCAGGGTCACAGTAGCAGACTTTTTCTGGGTGCTGGTGGGGCGAGGAGGGTGGTGGGGACCAGTGAAATGTATTTCTTGTACAATAGGGTGTGGTCAGGTGGGAGAGGTGGGGGAGTGTGCTTGGTAAACATCTGGGGGAAGGATGTATACTGTAACTTTCTAAACTCAGAGGACTTGACTTTTACATAACTTTGCCATGGCAGACGGGGAGGGGTGTTGGGGGGATGAAAGGAGAGGTGATGAGATTTAAAAGTGTTTGGGAGCTGGAAGAGTGTGAAATTATACCAGAGTGGGTGAGGGAAGGAATTTAAATTCAATTTGAAAGTTTCTTTTTCTCACTAGCGAAGTTGACATACCCACTGGAAAGTTCACGAAGCTTCATGAATTGCGAATTTCCTAAATTTGCATCAGCTTTCCCAATGAATTAAAACTTTGAAACATCTCTAGTTGTGTTGAAAGATGCACATGGTTTTTATCACGTGAGATTCTTTGACTAAGGCGACCAAACTCTGTGCATTTTGGACTTGAAGCTGAAATCCAACTGTGATAATTGGGTACTGTACATATTTACTCAATTGTCCTACCTTTAATGTTTTGTTTCTCCCATATCTATTCCATCACTAGCTTGCAAAACAATATGGAAACACATACACCGTGTGGATGGGGCAGACTCCAGTAGTTGTACTGAATGGCTTTGCGGCTGTGAAGGATGCTCTGATTTCACACTCAGAAGAGTTTTCCAACAGACCTGAATTTCCCAGTTTCACAGACTTCACACTTCAGAAAGGTAAGAAGGCAATTGAATTGAAAGTAGGTGGGTTCAGCCACCAGCCACTAAAACACCATAGGCATCAGCAGAACAGAGATGTACTGCATTTTATAAAAGGTTGAATGCCATACCATGCCATCCTCCAATGATGAAGATATTTACAGGAACACAGGAGTTTTAACCCCCTGACAGATCATCGGTTGTACAGCTGGGTGTGGGGAACGGGCATTCCATAAGGGTAAAACAGAGGCAATAATAATAATAATAATAAAGGGCTCTATGCATGAAGCCTATGTGCTGCACATACGCAGTGAATAGGCTTCCCCAAGTCCAACCACCTCTCATTGGAGGTCCCGCAGATCCCAGCGGCATTCACAGAAAGGTCATGAGACCTTTTTGCACCTAATCCCCTCTCTATCCACAGAGTTGCAAGTGGACTGACTGGGGGAGTGTCTGGGGTGTATGGCTACACTCCACATCATGCACTATGGCATGGCGTGCTGGTGAAGAGGGGCACAGGCTACGTGGGCAGAGACCCTGTTGTAGCTGTTATGCCACCCCTGAGCAATGGTGGCCAGCTACTGAGGGTCTAGCTGCAGCACCGCCATGCTGACTCACCCCTTTGGACTTGCAGGAGGGCTGGGAGCAGCCTTCAGGTCACATACCTGCTCAATTGCCAATGTCAGGACCCACTAGGTGTGCATCTAATTGGATGTGCACCTGTGGTCTGTCAGTCTGCCCACCCCACACCAATGCACCGGCAGAGCAGGGCCACAGATGGGAGACCAACATTCATAACTGGTGCAGCTTGCACGCTCATTACTGTGTGCAGATGGGCATGGGCCAGGTGCATGCCTGTCATGCATTTCTGGCCCACATTAACGTATAGAGGCAAATCAGAATATATCACTCAACAAACCAAGGCAAAACTTCCAGAAAAAGTACAAGTTTCTGAAAACCTGTCTTCAGCACTTCCCAAAAAAGTTTACTTTTGCTGAATGTTTTGTCCCCGTCATGGGTTGGCAATAATCAGAATGGGGGCTCACCCAATTAGATTTTCCTATAATCTATTCAAGCTCATTCATTATCACCATGAGTAGCTAATGTTCTGCATGGAGTATACCACATATGTATTTGCTTTATATAACCTGCTGCTTTGGATATAGAAGTGCAGAACACCCCTCAGCTCACAGGAAGTGGCCAGGAGCCGAGAGACCTTAGCTAGTGATGGTAGAGTGGAATGGTTTTGAATAAGTAAAAAGGTTTAATGGAATATAATTGGGTGGGTGTGCTGCCTTTCTCCCTTTCTAATTAATCATCTTTTTGTGACAATGGCAGGTCAAAAAATATCCTCGTACCTGACAGTGAAAGTTTGGAATGGCATTCCTCTTAGCATTACGCAGTTGAATCATTTCACTCTATTCAAAAAGAGTTTCAAGAGTTTCAAACAGTTTCTGCACATTATCACTGAAGTAAATGTTTTTGAGTTTTGCATTAACCAATGTATTGTCCTAATGTTGTACTAACATATTCTGTGTATGTCCCCTGGGTCAGGGTCATGCCTGTAAAATCATTTTACTAAAATGGTCAATGACCTAGTGTGCCTACCTGGGGACCAAAATCAAATAAATACTTAACAGGCACTTCCCCACATCCTTGTGTTTTCTATGTTGCTGAAAGTTGCCAGTGGGTTATTCATAACTGCTGGGTAATTAAGTCATACAGCTAGGGAAACTGACACAGAAACTGACACAGAAACAAAGCTGTGACATCATCACAGAACCTAGCTTGCCCAACATTCCTCTGTCTTCTGCTTCACATTTTTTATTTATTTTTTCTCCCCTTTAGTAACTGTTGGCAGATAAATTGGTTGTTGTTTCACACAATATCCCTTTTTGTATTTTCTCTTTCAGCTCGGAGGTAGTTGTGCCCCTTTATATACTGCAATCTCAATGAGTACCATAAGAGGGCTCTATTGCTGTTACAGTTACAACGTGAGACTGTAATTTGCAGCCCTCGCCTCTAGAAGGTGCTGCTCTGCCCAGGCTACCTTTCTCATATGCAACACATGGAAGACATGGGGAGGACGATAGGCAAAAGTCAACAGATGGCAGGGAATGACTTGATAAAAAAAAAGAATGAGAAAAACTTCAGATTATTAAAGTCTTCCTTTTGTTCCCCCCAAACACCAATCAGGTATCATTTCATCTAACAACCTCCACTGGAAGCAACAGAGACGCTTTGGATTGATGACGCTTCGTAATCTCGGACTGGGGAAGAGGACCCTGGAGAGCCAAATTTTTCAGGAAGCACGTCACATGGTGGATAGCTTGGCCACTAAAAAAGGTACTTGGCTCTTTTCATTGAAGCAAACCTGCAGAATAGCTGAGGAGTGCAGCTGTTTAAGGATGGGATGCTGTAAGTCTTCAAACAAACAAGAAGCAATAGTGTTGTGTGGGGGCAGCAGGCAGACGGTATAAGTAACTGATACATTTCTGTTTCTTCTCCAGTATTCCTTGTGGTTTCATGAAATCAATGTTATTAGGCATGGAAGGTACTGTCCCTAGGAGGGATTTTTCATGATATGCTTTCTCAAAAGCTGGCCCCAGTGTTGGGATTCCAGGACACCCCATTTCCAAAGACAGCATCAGCATTGTTTTTCCAGGACACCCAGTCTGTAGGTGGCAGTATAATGAGCTACTCTCCACTGGTCCAGCTAATGCTAGTCATGATTTTAATCAAGTTTTTGATGATGATCAACCAGTATGTCCTTCAAACTTCTGCCTACAACCTCTCAGCCCTGATGGTTGACCAGTACACCTTCCTTCAAACCCCCTGCCTACAACTTGTCAGCCCCAATAATTGACCAGTACATCCTTCAAACACCTGCTACAACTTCCAGACCCCGACAATTGACCAGTATATCCTTCAAACACCATCCTACAACATCCCAGCCCGAATGATTGGCCAACACATTCTGCAAAAATAGCTGCCGACAACCTTTCAGATCCAACAGCTGACCAGCACATCCTTTGCCTGTCTTAGGTACCATACTTGCCTCCTGGCCAAGAAAATCCATCTTGGTCAAGCCCAGCCTGGTCTGCATAGCCTCATCCAACCCTCCCTGTTGGTCAGAACCTCCCATAGCTCTATTGGGACCTCCCCTGGACAAAGAGCCTTTTTCTACAGAGCCCCCTATTAGCTCAACAGCTCCCCTCCGTCTCCCTGGAGCCTGGGATCGGTCCCTTCAAGACCAGTCTCAAAGCTCATCTGCTAGAATCTTCAGCCTGTCACTGTCCCTAACCCACTCTTCCTCCTGCTCCCCCTTCTTGGCGGGGCTCTGTAGTATAAATCTACGTCAAAAATGTTATGGTATATACGAAAAAACAAAATGTGTATTCATGCACTACCTAAATATTATAGAGGATAATGGCTGGGGATCAGGTGAAAACCACTCTGTAATCACCTCGAGTGGTTGCTAGGGCAACATAGTAAACCTCCAGGCGCTGGCTGAAGTTTACTGTAGCCCGCAACCACGAGAGGTGATTTCAGCGGGTGTCACCCGATCCCCGCCATCATCTTTATAGTGTGTGGTCAAAAACACTGTTTGCATTCTATGTGTGAGAATTATGGAACTCTGATGCATTCTTTTTTGTTATGCCACTGTTTGGAAGTTCCGAAGTGTGGTTAACACCTTTAAAAATTCTAAACAGTGCATAACAAAGCTGTGTGACTGCTGATTATGGTGGTTAATAGGCACTTACCATACATTATATGCACATTATGGATAACGCTGGGTCCTCCTCTCCCAAAGACTATTGTTTCAGTATCCCCCATCTGTGTGTTTTTGTGTATTGTCTTTCTTCCATGGTCACTGTACTTATAATATTGTATAATGGTTTGTATGTGTAACTTCCATTACTTGTTTTCTCTCTTGTTTCTATTACCTGAACACTGTACTGCTACTGTACTATATGTATGTCCTTGTTGTTTGACGTGGATCCATTGTAAAGGGGTCTATGACTCAAAGGGTCATAATTCCGAATGTTTTTAAATAAATAAATCAAAAATAAAAAATACCTACAACCTCCAAGCCTGCACAATTGACCAGCACATCCTGCAAAAACTTGCTTACAACCCTTTGGACCTGACAATTGAACAGCACATCGTTCAGACAATTGCCTACAATCACACAGCCCTGATATCTGGCAGCACATTTTTCAAACAACTGCCTGCAACCACCGAGACCCAATGACTGACCAGCACATCCTTCAGACACCTGCCTACAACCTTTCAGCCCAGAGGATTGACCAGCATATCCTTTAAATAACTGTCTACAACTCTCCCAGCCCTAACGACTGACCAGCACATCCTTCAAAGAACCACCTACAACTACCCAGCCCTGAAGATTGACCAGCACATCCTTGAAACACCTGCCTGCAACCCCCAGGCCCGATTAAACATTGCCTTCTCACACAACTATCCACAATCTCCCAGCCCTGACAATTGACCAGCACATCCTTCAAACACCTGTCTACAACCTTCCAGCCCCAAAGATTCACCAGCATATCCTTTAAACACCTGTCTACAACCTCCCAGTTCCAAAGATTGACCAGCATATCCTTTACACATCTGCCTACAATGTTTCAGCCATGGTAATTGATCAGCATAACCTTTAAACTCCTACGTACAATCTCCCAGCCCTAATGATTGAGTAGCCATGACCTTCAAACACCTATCTATAACCACCCAGCTCAGATCACATGGTCAGCTGGTTTTACCATGCGAGAAAGCACAAGAGCACTTTAATTCAGCAGAAAGTGGTTGGTTGTGGACTAGTATGGGTTGTGAAAGTCACCTTCTTTATCATCTTCATTCTCAGCTTTTCATAAGAAGGATTGGGTGCTGGGGGAAGGAGTGTGGGAGGAGGGTTCTGCCATGGTGGGAGGACATAATATTTGTTTTAATTCAAACGAGTGCTGAAAGATGGTGGCTTGCCGTGGAGGTGGGTGGATTGTGATGGTCACCCATCTTCAGAGTTTTTTTTTAAACTTATATATAAAATATTAAATTGTGGGTGCTGGGGTAGGTGACTAGGATTGGTATTCTAACAGAGGGAAGGGGACATGGTGGCAATTTTAAAGGATTTGGCACAAAGAGGATGGTGGGGGTTGCTACTTTTTCTTTTTTATCATAAAATCATCTGAATGATGCATACAAATATCAAATACCTGAATATTTGGGGACAAGAATATAGAATTTGTCCCAAAGATTTGTGATAAGGTTTTCTCACACCCCTAGCCTATATAAAAGCCACCAGCCTTGCGAAATCGGAATATTTTACATCCATATTCCAGAACACCTTAATCACCCCTCCAAGTTCTGGAATTTCATCCACTCCCTCTTCTCTCCTCCTACCCATTCCCCCACCACCACCACCATTCTCACAGTTGGCAACTCCCACATCTCAGACCCTGCAGCCATTGTCTGTTCCTTCTATACCCTCCTGTGCCTAATCTCTCCTCTGATCCTCCTGGTCCACTCCTCCAACCCCTCTTCCCCTGCCTCCATCCACGCACACTTTTTCCTTCTCCCTCACCACTCCTTCTTCCTCCCTCAAGGCTCTCCTAGTTCATAACCCCCAGAAGGGTGTCAGTCATGTTGTTCATTACCCCAAGCGTGTTCATCTCTCTACTCCTGCCATTGCCATCCCTATCACCCACCTCTTCAACCAATCCTTCTCCTCAGCTACTGTCCCTGATGTCTGAGAACAGGCTACTGTCGTCCATCTCCTTAAAGGGGGTGATCTATCTTTCCTTAGTAACTACCATCCTTTTTCGCCTTCCTACCCTGGCTAAGTTCCAGGAATACCTTTTTCTTTCACAGCTTTCCCCCTTCCTGAACTCCATCTCCTTCTTTACTCCCTTCCAGACTGGTTTCAGGAAGTCCTTCTCCACATCTACCTTCCTTCTCTGGCTGACCGACTTCATCTTTACTGGTATTGACTAGAACAAGATCACCACCACCATCTGTCGACAGCCAGAATCAACACAATTGCCCTTTCTCTCCTCTTGGGCAAGCTTAAGGTTGTGGCTCTGCCTCCTCAGTCAGTTGGTTCCACTACAACCTTTAGGACAGGTCACAAGCTGTCCATATTGGTGACGGCTTATCCCCCCACTCCCTAACTGATCAGGCATGCCCAAAGTGTCCATCCTTGACCCCATTCTCTTTCCCATCTCCTTAAATGACCTCGCTGCTGCCTGTTTATCTGCATCCATCCACATGTAAACAGATGATAACGTGCTCTTTGCTTCCTGCTCCTCTGCTTCAACCTCACTGCTCAGCTCCAACTGGACTTTGACAACATTCAGCATTGAATCTGGACAAATCAACTGTCAATCAATGCCAAGAAAGTGGTCTTCTTGATCTTTGGCTCCCAGCAGAGGATCCCAGCTTACTCCTGTCCCCTTCTGTACCCTCAATGGTACTGCTGTGGAAGATGTCTCCTCCTTTAAGTACCTTGAGGTGTGGCTGGATCACCATCTTGATTTCTTGGCACACTTAGATGTCATCTACCACAAGCTCCACCCCAAACCAGGTGCACTCTACAGGAACAAATCGAGTATCCCATTTACTGTTTGCTGAGAGATCATTTTGCAGATGATACTCCCAATCTTCAACTATGCTGACATGGTCTACAGCACCACTCCCAAGTCCACGCTTGCCAGACTGCAACCCTCATTTACTCCTTCTGCCATTTTGACTTGGCTGTCCTCCTTGTAACCACCACTACTCCCTTTACTCCTCCCCTCTCTCTCTCTCTCCTTCCCTTAATGCCAGGCACCTTGTCCACTGTGCTTCCTTCACATCCAAATTCTGACTTAGCTCCTCCCTCTCTATCTATCCTCTCTCCTCTCTACCCCCCTTTCCTCCTACCCACACCACATCACTGTTTCCCATTCTCTTTCCATGCTCCAGGAAATCTACTGCTGACCAAGCTGCCTTCTCATATCACTTCCCTAAGCTCTGGGCTTCTCTTGCCCTGTCCAGCGACTCAGCCTCTTCCCCCTTTCCCTTCTCCCTTAAGTCTCCTCCTTGTCACTTTACATCTCTCTCCTGCAACATTTCCTGACCTCTGTCCTTAGTTGCTGTCCTCCACCCATGGCTTGTGTAATTGTACTGCCATGTGGTGGGAGTCCTCTCTCTCTCAGTTATGGGGTTGCTCACTGTTTCTGATCTAGTGCAATTCTGTCTACCTTGGGCACCTTGTTGAATGGTTATACTTTGCACTGAATATTGTTTTGCACATCTTTTAATGTAATATATGTTGCACATTATCCTGTTTTACTTGAAATGGAATATTGTGGCCACACAACTGTTAATGTATTTTCACTCTTGCACCTGTTGTATCCTGTACTTTACTTCCCCTCAGATGCATTTGGAAACAAACTAACACGCTGATTTAAGCTTTCGGGGCTACTCCTGGTTTAAGCTATAGAGGCCACTACTAATTTAATCATTAGAGGCTCCTGCTGATTTACACTATAGAGGCAATGCTGATTTAAGCAATAGAGTCTATTGCTGATTTAAGTTATAGAGACTACTGCTAATTTACACATTAGAGGCTCCTGCTGATTTACACTTTAGAGGCAATGCTGATTTAAGCAATAGAGTCTATTGCTGATTTAAGTTATAGAGGCTACTGATAATTTACACATTAGAGGCCACTGCTGATTTAAACATTGGAAGCTGTTAATGATTTAAGTTATAGAGGCTACTGCTGATTTATACATTAGATTCTGCTGCTGAGTTACACTTTGGAGGCAACTGCTGGTTTAAATGTTGGAGGCTGCTGCTGATTTAAGCTTTGGAGGCTACTGGTTATTTAAATGTTGGAGTCTAATGCTGGTTAAGCTTTGGAGGCCACTGCTGATTTAAGTTATAGTGGCTACTGCTGATTTACACATTAGAGGCTGCTACTGATTTACACTTTAGAGGCTCTGCTGATTTAAGCTTTGGAGGCTACTGTTGATTTACACTTTAGAGGCTACTGCTGATTTACCCTTTAGAGGCTACTGCTGATTTACACTTTAGATGCTACTGCTGATTTAAGCTTTGGAGGCTACTGCTGATTTACACTTTAAAGGCTACTGCTGATTTAAACATTGGAGGCTGTTGCTGATTTACACTTTAGAGGCTACTGCTGATTTACACTTCTGCTGTTTGTGCAATAAGACCAGAGTATGCGCTGGGCGTTTAAACATTAGAAGCTACAGATGGCTGCATGACTGATTAGGGTCAAGCTTTTTCCAATTTTAAAAGTTCCTGTATTTAGGAAGTGGAGAGTGATATATGATCCAGCATGACAGCATACCTTCTACTTTGGTAATTTACTTTGCCTTCCTCCCAGTCCAATCAGACCCAAGTAGAAATGTTGTTAGGGCTCCTCTCCTGGTAACTATGGGCTCCATTCCTGGTAACTACCATCCTATCTCCCTTACCCTAGCATTTACTAATATTTAAGAACAGCTAGCACTTTCCATACTCTCCTTATTTCCTGACTCCTCCTCCTTCCTCAACCACTTCCAATCAGGTTTTCAGAAATTTCACTCCACTACCACCTTCTCCTTTAGACTTACTGATGCTATCCATAAAGAGATGGTGCCAGATATACTCACCTCAACAATATGAACATATAAAATGCCACCAGAAACAGGCCACATAGTCTATCAACTCTCAAAGACAAAATTATGCGACACAGCCAAATCGGGTGCAATGCTGAACTTCAAAACAGGCAGCCAGCCATACATAGATCAAAACTAAAATGAAGCAGCACAACAGCTTGCATATAAAATAAATTTTACTGTGTAAATAGAAATCACAGACAGCGGTAGCCAAACATCGACTAAGCACCCAGCACTTCGACTTTAACAAGTCTTCATCAAGGGGTAATGTTAGTCGTGAAAAACATCCTTTATATACAGCATTTAATTAACACGTTTATCAATTAAATTTAAAGCACATGGTGTGAAAACACTTAAGGAGAAGACATTTTTAAAGAACCCCTCACTCTTCAAAAAAAAAAAAAAAAAATATATATATATATATATATATATATATATATATAATAAATCAAAAATCAGATATATATAAATTCATTTTAATACAATAATGAATAAAGAGCGTTAAGTTTAGAGTTCAAAATCAAAGCAGTACCATTAAAATAGTCAAATTCAAAACTAATAAAATAACTTTCTAAACTTGCTAAATTAAACAACACTAATACAAAAAAAAGAAAAAATATGCTGCTTTAAATAACTCCAAACCCATCCAAACAATAACAAAGTAAACCTACCCTTAGAAAATCAAATCTCCTTATAACATATATAGGGACCCCCTAGTAAATAAGTTAATCAAACAAAAAAATAAAAAATGAAAATCCAAATAGGTAGAATCCGGGTTCAAGATGTCTTCTCCTTAAGTGTTTTCGCTCCATGTGCTTTAAATTTAATTGATAAATGTGTTAATTAAATGCTGTATATAAAGGATGTTTTTCAGGACTAACATTACCCCTTGATGAAGACTTGTTAAAGTTGAAGCGCTGGGTGCTTAGTCGATGTTTGGGCTACCGCTGTCTGTGATTTCTATTTACACAGTAAAATTTATTTTATATGCAAGCTGTTGTGCTGCTTCGTTTTTGTTTTGATCCATGTATGGCTGGCTGCCTGTTTTGAAGTTCAGCACTGCACCCGATTTGGCTGTGTCGCTTGATTTTGTCTTTGAGAGTCTGTATTTGCTGTTTTTCAAACTGACCGCCTGTGGTTTTTTTCCGTTCGGGTAATTTGAGGTAGCGTTTCAATCATTGTTTTCGTTTACTGCAAAGAAGTGATACGGTTCCTTTGAATTAAGAAGTAATATTTGGTCTGAAAAGATCTGCTATGAGTCAAGCTGGAACCTTGGATGGAGTCGCTCAAAGCAGTTACGAATGGGAAACAGCTGTGTGTTTGGAGACTAGGAAACAAGAAGCCAGGAAGAAGCTGAATTGCATGGATTTGTGTGGCAAGGCCACTAATCAAGACACTGGTAATGTTAAAAGTGTTTTTTATGATCTTGAGAAACTGATGTTTAAGGAAATTGATATAACTTATAATATTTTGACTCTTGAAGAATATCTAAAATGAAATCAGGCACCTAGAGGTTTACAAGTATCTATTACACCTTCTAGTGGGATTGAAATATTTCACTTTAAAGAGGAGTGGATCAAGGCTGCCTCTGATTGTTCCAAAATTTTTAATGAATTGCTAATTAAGGAAGACAACATTAAATATGAAGAGTTGCTAATTGAATTAAAACCTGCAAAAAGAAAGAGCATTAAGCTTCAAAGGTAGTGTTGCTTATGAAGAAGCTGATTCAAGTTAAGATCCAAACTCAATAAATACGAGACTGAAATAGTTGATCGAAAAAACAGAAAATTAAATCGAGATCAATGTGATTATGACTTGGGTAATATAATTGAATGGTCGAGAAAAAGGTCGCAGATCCTTGGTAGATCTCGTGTCCGTTTTTCTAGCGAGATTTGATTTTGAACTCTAAACTTAACACTCTTTATTCATTATTATATTAAAATGAATTTATATATATATGATTTTTGATTTATTGTTATATTATATATATATATACATATTTTTTGAAGGGTGAGGGGTTCTTTAAAAATGTCTTCTCCTTAAGTGTTTTTTGCTCCATGTGCTTTAAATTTAATTGATAAATGTGTTAATTAAATGCTGTATATAAAGGATGTTTTTCAGGACTAACATTACCCCTTGATGAAGACTTGTTAAAGTCGAAGCGCTGAGCACTTAGTCGATGTTTGGGCTACCACTGTCTGTGATTTCTATTTACACAGTAAAATTTATTTTATATGCAAGCTGTTGTGCCACATGGTCTATCAAGTCTGCTCGAGTGTGCAGCTAACCCCATAAATTGCAGCTTCTCCACCCCTCCTTCCCCCACAGCAGTCCCCCCCCACTCTGTCCCAACCCCTCTTGAAGCAGCCCATTGTCCTACTCAGGTACCGCCTCAGGTAGTGTGTTCTACTTGTCAACCACCCTCTCCATGAAATAATGCCTCCTGAATGCCCACCTGAATTTCTCCACCTCCAACCTCAGTTGGTGCCCTCTAGTATCCCTCCTCTTTATGATCCAGAATATGTCTCCTGTATTCGCCTTCTTTATCCCCTTCAGATACTTAAAAGTCTCAATCATGTCTCCCCTATCTCTACTGTCCTCCGGGGAATACATGTTAAGCCTGTTCAGCCCTTCTTCACAGGATTTCCCCTCCAAACCCTGGATCATATTAGTTGCTCTGTGCTGCACCCCTTCCAACAATCTGATGTCTTTCTTTAGGAATGAGCACCAGTACTACACGCAGTATTCCAGGTGTGATCTGACCAGTGCCCTGTACGAGGGAAGGATCACCTTCCTACTTCTAGAAGAGATCTCCCTCACTATGCAGCCCAGCATCTTGCTGGCTTTCACTGCTGCTCTCCTGAACTGAGCCGAGTTGTTCATATTCCCTGTTGTAATCACCCAGGGTTCTTTTCATCCTCAATGCTCCCAAACTGTACCCCTCCCAGCTGATAGCGCCTCCTCTGGTTCTTAGCTCTGAAATGCAGTACCTTGCACTCCTTGGCATTGAACCCCAACTGTCATGTTTCTGACCACTCCTGTAGTTTATTCAGGTCTTCCTGCAGTCCTCTCTACCCTTTGATATCAATCAATCAATCAAATTTTATTTTTAAAAAGGCGCTTTTCTCAAAACCAAAGCGCCTGTACAATTTCATAAAACAATAAATAAATAAACAGAATCTAAAACTATTATAAATCATTAAAAGCTATATTAAAAAGGTGGGTCTTCAAGGCTCCTTTAAAACTCAGGACAGTCAGACTATTTCGCACCTGACGAGGTAGAGAATTCCACAGGGTCAAGGCCATAAAACTAAATGATCTAGCCCCTGAAGTCTTCAAATGGACCCTGGGAATCTCCAGCAATCCCTCGTCAGTGGATCGGAGGGGCCGGGAGGGACAGTAGGGGCAGAGGAGCTCTTTCAGGTAAGTAGGTCCCTGGTCATGTAGGGCTTTATAGGTCAGCAAACCGACCTTGAAGGTGATTCGCCAAACCACTGGCAGCCAGTGCAGTCCGCGGAGCACAGGCATTATATGGCTGGATCTAGAAGAACCTGTCAATAACCTGGCGGCCGCATTCTGCACTAGCTGCAGATGGCGAAGCTCAACCCCCGATAGCCCTAGGTACAGAGAGTTGCAATAGTCAAGGCGGGAGGTAATGAAGGTGTGGATCAGTGTTGGAAGATCTTCTGGAGGAACCAGGTGCTTCACCCTGGCGATATTCCTCAGATGGAAAAAGGAAGTTTTGACCACCGCTGACACCTGAGCTTTAAGCGTCAAGTGGTTGTCAATTATTATGCCAAGATTCTGCACCTGATCTGAGGTTGTCAACGGAACGCCTACAAGCCATAAGCCTGAGTGCGATCCAGCCGGCAAACCCGCCTCACAGCGACCTTTGTCCACAACCAACACCTCAGTTTTCTCCGGGTTTAACCGCAACCAGCTCCCATTCATCCAATCTTGGATTTCTGCAAGGCAGTTATTAAATACCGACAAGGCAGCATCCTGGCCAGGCACAAAAGACATATACAGCTGGGTATCATCGGCATAGCAATGGAAACCCAGACCGTATCATCTTATAATTGCTCCCAATGGCAGCATATACACCGTGAATAACATAGACGCTAGAATAGAGCCCTGCGGTGCCCCACAAGATAGGGAGACTGATGCCAAGGAAAAAATTCCCGACACCACCCTCTGAGTCCTACCTTCGAGATAAGATCTAAACCACCTGAGGACCATACCAGATAATCCACAGATGGACTGCAGATGCTCTAATAGCACACCATGATCAACAGTGTCAAATGCTGCTGAGAGATCAAGAAGTACCAAGATAGAACGGGTCCTACGATCCGTCGCTATTAGGAGGTCATTTAGTACCCGAACAAGTGCTGTCTCGGTACTATGCCTCTTCCTAAATCCAGATTGGAGAGAATCATAGATATTGTTGTTGGTCAGATGATCCTCCAATTGCCCTGCGACCACCTTCTCAATAATCTTACCCACAAAGGGTAGGTTAGAAACTGGTCTGTAATTTGATAGACAATCTGGGTCTAAGGAGGACTTCCTTAAAAGAGGCTTAACTATAGCCTCTTTAAGGGGATCTGGAAAGATTCCCCTCTCCAAAGACTTCCAGACTATCAAAGCCAGGACTAGGCCGATTTTATCCACACAATCCACTAAAAGGCGTGTGGGGCCAGGGTCCAAATCACAGCTGGTTGGTCGCAACGCTTGGATGACCATCACAATATCATCGATTTTGGGGAGGCTGAAGTCAGACCATACAAACTGGGTGTTCGACATCTCCGGCCAACCATCACTGCTCCCATTGGAGAGGGAAGAACAGACATCTGATCTGATTTTGGCAACCTTATCTGCAAAGAAGAGAGCAAACTCCTCACACCGTTCTGTGGAAAAGGCCCTTCCGGGCTGAAGACAGACTGGATTGCACAGTCTGTCCACAGTCCGAAAGAGCTGGGCTGGTCTATTCTGTGCAGCCACTATTTCCCTGGACAGGAACTCTGCCTTCTTATGAGAGATTGCGGATTGATAGGCCATATAATGGTCCATCAAACTAAGTCTGTCATCATCCAGACCAGACTTCCACCAATACCACTCCAGCCTTCGTCCAACCCTCCTCAACTCCCTCATGGTCTCATCAAACCATGAAGACCTGGGGCAAAGAGTGAGAGGATGAACACGAACAGGTGCAATAGAATCCAGGGCCCCCGTAACCGCCCTATTATAGGCCTGTACTAGGTCACCTGGATACAAGCAATCTATCAGAAGGTCCGATAGGTCCAGCACCACCATCAGGTCATCCGGGGACACACCCCTTAATGGGCGGTACCGGACCATCTCTGAAGGGGCTGACCTAATAGGGGTGGCCTCAAAATTGAACCTAATGGAGTGATGGTCAGAACATCCAAGTGGTTCCACCACCAAATCAGATATCCCCATCCCCAGAAGGAACACCAGGTCCAATGAGTGCCCACCAATATGGGTCAAGGAGGAAACTACCTGTGTGAAGCCCAGTGATAACATCAACTGAAGGAAGTCTTGACCAAAACATGAAAGTTCATTGTCGACCCAAGTATTGAAGTCCCCCAGAACCAACCATCTGGGGGACCCCAATGTCAGGTTGACAATGAAATCTGCGACTTCTTGCAGGAAAACATTCCCGTCACCTGGTGGATGGTATACGAGAAGTATCTTGCACCCCACACCCTCACCTAAAACACACTCAAAGGATCTGGTGACTCCAACCGGTACCTCCACCAGGCCCAATTCTGATTTAAAACAAATGGCAATGCCCCCACCCCAACGATCCTGCCTCAGGCGGTGTATCACCGAGTACCCGGCCGGAGCCGCTGCGGCTAAAACTGGCCCAGCATTTCCATCCAGCCAGGTCTCAGTGATGCACACTAGGTCAGCTGACCCAACAAGATCGGCTATAATGGCCGTCTTGTTTTTAATAAACCTAGCATTGCACAACACCACCCGAGCAGGATGAACCTCCGATGATGACCGCCTTACCTGCTGATAACCAGAACCCTTGGGTATGGGCACAAGACAGGGAGAACCCCTCTCCTGTGCCCATTTCACCCCAGGGCATTTCCTTGACCTCACTATCCCTATCCGCCCACTCCTTTCCATCCCCACCCACAGGCCCAGCTCCAACCCTCCTCCTCCTCCCCCCCCTCACAATTCCCAGAGCCCTACACCTTCTATAGGCTCCTGGCGATGGAGGGGACAGGAGAAAGGACGAAAATCCCTGAGCCTGGAGGGGGAATACTAGCCAACTGTCCTATTTTCACTCCAACACATAATAAATAACACAACTAATTACAAAAAAACCCACTGGTTTATATAAGTAACAAAATTCTAAAACACAGCACCCAAATAACAAAATATAAATACTACAAAAACCAAAATTATACCCTAACAATACATTCAAAATAAAATTAAACACAATACATTCAAATATAAAAATATAAATACAATAATTATAAACAAAACAAAACCATTTTCCTAACAATGTGTCAGAGCTTACACATTAATTTTAACAGAAGCACTTATCCATCTGCCCCACCCACAGTGCTCTCACCACTGCGAAGGAGGGAGCTTTCCACCTATACAAAACCCCTTATTATAAAATTTTTGGCTCAAAGTTTGTTTCCCATAATCCTGAATTCAGTGCTCTCGTTTACCCAGAGGAAACCCAAAAACAGGAGTTCAAGGTCTTTTTTTGATGTCCACACTTATTGTGCTCTCACCACTAGTATATCACCCACCACAGCTCCCATCTTGATATCATCTGCTAACAGACTGATCTTAATCTAGATCCCAAGTGAGATATCTGCTATGAATATACTGAACAGCACTAGTCCCAGTACTGATCCCTGTGGCACCCCACTTGTTACCACCCCGATGATGAGAATTTCCCCTCCACCACCACCATTTACTGCCTGCCCTTGAGCCAATTAGTGACCTGTATGACAATCTTTTTACCCACCCCAATATATTGTAGCTTCCCCTCTAGCCTCCCATGTCGCATGGAATTGAAGGCCTTGCTGAAGCCCAAGTACAGGACATCCACTGCATGCCTCCTGTCCAGTTCCCTGGTCACCCAATTGTAGTACTCAATCAGGTTTGCCTGGTAGGACTTGCCTGAGACAAACCCATGTTGTTGCTTGTCCTGGAGACCATTGTCCTCTAAAAATGTTGCCAGTCTCTCTTTAAGGATTGTCTCATAGATACATAGACTGTGTCGGCAGATGATGGCCTATGGCCAACCCAGTCTGCCCAATTGAGCTTGTAAGTTCAGTTTATGTTTTCCTAGAAGTCTGTTGCCCCTTACCTCTGACCTCCAGAATTCCTTTATGTCTGTCCCATGCATTCTTAAATCCCGTGATTGTTTCAGCCCCAACCACCTCCTCTGGCAGGGTGTTCCACTTGTCCACCACCCGTTCTGTGAAGAAATTCTTCCTCACGTTTCCTCTGAATCGTCCTCCCTTCAACTTCATCCCATGCCCTCTAGTCCTGGAACATCTTTTTCGCTTAAAAATAGTGTATTCCTGCACCCTGTTCCTCCCTGTAAGATACTTGTATGTCTCAATCATATCCCCTCTCTCCCTCCCCTCCTCTCCTCAAGGGAGTACATGTTCAGTTTCTTCAACCTGTCCTCATAGGACTTGTGATGCAATCCATGCACCATCTTTGTTGCCCTCCTCTGAACTTTCTCTACCCTGTCTATGTCCTTACATAGGTAAGGTCTCCAGAACTGTACACTGTACTCCAGGTGGGGCCTCACTAGTGTCTTGTATAGTGGAATTATTTCCTCCCTTTTCCTGCTGGTGATGCCCTGCCTATGCATCCCAGCATCCTATTTGCTTTACCTGCTGCCTTGTCACACTGTTTCCTCACCTTTGAGGTCATCAGGAGATGATAACCCAAGATCCTTTCCTGCTTGGTGCATGCTATATCCTCACCCCCAACTGATATATTGTGCCAGGGTTTTGTGCCCCATATGCATTATCTTGCACTTCTTTGCATTGAATTTCAACTGCCAAACCTGACCATTCTTCAAGTTTCTGCAGGTCCCTTCTCATTCTGTCTACACCCTCTGGTGTGTCTACTCTGTTACAGAGCTTTGTGTCATCAGCGAACAATGAAATTCTGCCTTCTAGGTCCTGAGCAATGTCACTGATAAAGATGTTGAATAGGACCGGTCCCAGCACTGATCCCTGTAGTACCCCACTGGTCACTCTTCCCTCTGTGGAGTGACAGACATTTACCACCACCCTCTGTGTCCTGCTGCCCAGCCAGTTACCTACCCACCACACTACTGTCCTGCCCACACCCATATTCCCCAGTTTGTGTAATAGTCTTCTGTGTGGAACAGTGTCAAAGGCCTTGCTGAAGTCCAGATAGGCCATGTCCAGTGCCCTCCCCTGATCCACCTCCCTAGTCACCCAGTCAAAAAATTCAATGAGGTTGGTCTGACATGACTGCCCCCTGGTGAAACCATGCTGCCTTGAGTCCTGTAGTCCATTGACAACCAGATGTTCCACCAATCTCTCCTTCATGAGTTTCCCCACAATTGATGTGAGGCTCACCAGTCTGTAGTTACCTGGGTCTTCCTTTGTACCTCCTTCATGAATGGGTACCACATGGGCTAATCTCCAGTCTTGTGGTACACATCCTGGGTTCAGAGAGGTATTGAACAGATCATCCAGTGGTCCTGCCAGACACCCTGCCAGTTCCTTGATAACCTTAGGGTTAATGCCATCAGGCCCTGGTGCCTTGTCCACCTGCAGTGTCCTTAGTCCTTCTAGTACCCTGGCCTCTGTCATTTCCCAAACAATCACCCCCTCCCGACTCCTGCCCACTCCATAGCTCCCATGCAGTATCTGAACCCCCTCTCTACTGTGACTACAGAGCACAAGTACTCATTTAGTGCCTCTGCCTGCTCCTCCACCTTCTCTACCCACCCCCTGTCCTTCCTAATTCTCACTATCTGGTCCCTGTTCTTCCTTCTCTCCACAATGTAGCTAAAGAAGTCCTTCTCCCTGACCTTAATGCTCTGTGCCAGCCTCAGCTCCCTGGATGCCTTGGCAGCTCTGACTAGTCTTGTAACCTCCCTGGACTTCTTTGTATACTCCTGCCTGTCTTCCCCCTCCCTGACCTCTTGGATCTCTGAAAAGCTCTCTTCTTGGCTCTCACCCTCTCCATTACCTCTTTGGTCAGCCAGCTGGGCTTCTTTGCCCTTCCCTTCTTACTCTCTACCCTAGTACATGTCCCAGTGGCCTCCACCAGCCCTGCCTTAATGATACCCCATTTCTGATTGTCATCCTTGGCTGGTTGGATTCCCTCCGGATGGCTTATCAGAATTTCCCTCATATTGTTACAGTCTGCACCTCTAAAATCAATCACCCTGGTAATCAAACCTCCCGTTTGCTTCACCATACTGAGTGTGAACCAAACCAAGTGGTGGTCACTCCCAGCCAGAGGGTCT
Organism: Neoceratodus forsteri; assembly: GCA_016271365.2. Lineage (NCBI taxonomy): Eukaryota > Metazoa > Chordata > Ceratodontiformes > Ceratodontidae > Neoceratodus > Neoceratodus forsteri. Next base: position 960,701,607 of record CM028137.1, read on the forward strand.
TCAACCTCCAGGTCTCTTACAGCTTCCCTTTTTGATAGTACAAGGTCCAGAGTCCTTCCCAGCCTAGCTGGCTCATGTACCAGCTGCACCAGGAAGCTATCCTGAAATTCCCCCAGTATAACCTGCTCCCTAGTACTTGTGGTGGTTTGTGTGCGCTAGTCCACCCCAGGTAGGTTAAAGTCCCCACCACCACTGTGTTCCCCTTCCTGCAAACCCTCCTAATCTGATCTGCCAAATCCCTGTCTAGCTCCTCCCCTTGAGCTGGTGCACTATAGACCACTCCAAACCTCAGCACCCTAGACCTTAGATCCAGAAACTGCATCCACAGGCCCTCTGTCCCACCTTCCTCCCCCTCTTCCCTTATGCACCTTATTCCTTCCCTTACATAGAGTTACACCCCCTTTCCTGTTTGCCCTGTCCTTCCTGAACAGCCTGTATCCAGGATCATCATATCCCAGTCCTGGTATTGGCTGGCCCAAGTTTCTGTAATGGCCACAATGGCCACCTGCCCCACTGCCAAGAGAGCCTGGAACTTGGCTGCTTTGTTTCACAGGCTCCTTACATTTAGTGACACAGTCCTCCACCCTGCTCCTTTGCCTATCCCACCCCAATTTGCCCCCCTTTTGCTCCTACCCTGGTGTCCTCCACTATAGCATGGGGGGTAGGCTCATCTGGCTCCCCACTCTGGTAGCCCTGCCTGCTAGCTGACCACTTGCCACCCCCTTTCCTAGTTTAAAGCTACCCTTGTTGCTATGTACTCCTCTATTCCCTGCTTCAATACTCCCTTCCCCTCCCCACTCAAGTGTAGCCTGTCCCCTGTATACAGGTATTATCGTGCCAGGCTCTGCCCCAGCCCCCTACTAACCCATACCCCTTGGTATGGCACCATTCCTATGTTGAACTCCCCTATCCATCCCTTCTTCACAATACTTGCAGAAGGTACTGGGAGCACCTCCAAGAAGGCCACTGTAGTCCCTATCTCCTCACACAGCTTTGTTGATCTTGCCAAGGCATTCCACATTGTTATGCACACAATCCACTTTATTTGGGTGGCCTCTAGACCTCTAGACTTCTCCGTCAAGTGAGTCTCTCCTTCTTGGCTTATAGCTTCCAACTGATCCTTGTAGGAGGGTCTCTTGCTCCTTCAACATATGCCATATCAGTTTAGGTGTGCCCCAAGGCACAGTCCCAGGCCCCATCCTGTTCAAGAGCTTATGCAATGACTTCCCCAATCGCTTGTTTCAACTTGGACATTCATATAGACATGGACATTACAGTGCTCTTTGACAGTAGTTTCTGGACCCCAGATTGGGATGCCTGGTAGCAGTGGGACTTTGTTAACATCCAGTGCAGTTTTTGTGCAAACCAACTGACTCTAAATGCAAATAAAATGGTCTATGTGACCTATGGCACCTGGCAACAATTCACCAAACTCAACTCCAGCCTTCACAACCATGGATGGCAACCAGCTGGAAGACATTCCCCTCCTGCAACTACCTTGGTGTTTGGTTACATCAAAACCTCTATCTACTCACATAGGCACCATCCCTTTGAAACTCTTCCCCAAGCTTCATGCTTTGTACAGAAACTTAATGTGTATTCCCCCACACCCCTTGAGAGATCATTCTCAAAACAAGCCTTCTGATTCACTTTGTTAGACACTCCCTTCCCTCCACTCTTCCTTCTCCCATTCCTGTCTAAAAGTCTTGCTCTGAGAGCACACAACTTTGCCTCAGAACCCAGTGCTCATCCGACTCCTACTCCAGTGCCCTCAAGCATTTCTCAACCCCTTATGCACCCCTGCCTTCCTACCCTGATTGCCCCTAGAGCTCTTCTCCTGAACCTGTTCACCAGCTGATCTGGATCAGCCCCCTTTACCATGGACTGGGAAGTGCAGTTTCTCTTCCTGAACTACTTTCCCAGTCCCTGCTCTATCAATCACTACCTACTTCCTCATGGCTCACTGAGTGCCTCACACAGGAGTTCAAACTCACTGTACCATTGTATATGATTTTTTTTATGTTCATGTAGTGCGCCACCTTGCTTGTAAATTGTTGGTCACATCTGCTGTACCTGTACCGTCCTTGCCTACAATTTTGCACTTCCGCTTTGGCCACTGTTTACACTCACATTTTCCCAGTATACTTCTGAATTATTATTAGGTACACATAACTGAAAATACCACCAACAGCTTAATCTGGTTAGTTTCAGTTAGTTACCATCTGTACCCCCCCCCCCCGGTCACCCCTGAAAAGGACTTCTAGTCTCCGTGGGCTTACTAAATAAATAAACTGAGTGTTAAAGCTGTTGCATACTGTGATGCTTTCAGGTACCCACTACCGATCATTTACACTGTCCTGTGATGTTCCCATGTACCTATTACTGTATGTATACGGAGTGCGTATCTGTTTTATAAACTATAAGCCACAGTAGAGTGTAGAATGCTTTACTGCTGTTTAATACTAGTTTCACCTTTGCAACCCTGGATCCTTCCCCCCAGCTCCCACCTGACTTTATACTTATAGTGCTATCCTGGTTAAAACTCGAAACAATTAAATAATACCAGTTTTTGCTTCTTGGCAGGTTATCTGTGTTTTTTGTTGACATCAATTCTTAACTCTTGCCTCTCTTATTAAGGAAAAATAAACAAACCTTGTCCCTCCTAATTTTCAGGCCAACCTGTGGACCCTTCTGACCTAATTGTGAGCAGCATCTCAAATGTGATTTGTGCAGTTGTGTTTGGAAAACGGTTCAGCTATGATGACAATACATTACACAAGCTGACAGAATCCAATAATCTATTTGGCAACTTCCAAGGTCGTCCTTTGGGAAGAGTAAGCATTCCATTTTTTTTCATGTCTACAGATTGGCTCATTAGAAACATAGAATTTAGCCAGCAGAAGGAGACTTTTCCATCCCTGATGCATGCCCAATATAGAGACGCATGCACCTTTGTGGTTAGTTGTCCCTTCAGCCCTCTCCCCAGTCACCCTTTCCTGCCCCTTGACTTGTACTACCCATCTTGAAGCTACCTATAGTTTTTATGTTTATAATCTCCCCCAGCAACTTGTTCCAGCACCACCATGAAATAAACCCCCCCTCCCATCGTCCCCCCTGAATTTAACCCGTCAGTTTGTGACCATTCTGTCTTGTGTTTTTGTTCTCACTGGGCCTAACCAATTCATTAGAGTCCACCCTGTTGATTCCCATAACTGTTTATCATGTCTCTTTTTTCCCTCCTGGTCTCCACTGAATACATATCCAGGTTCTTCAGCTGCTGATGGTACATGTACCCCTGCTACAGCTGACTCATCTTTGGAGCCCTTCTCCACCCAGCTTCCAATTGGTCTGTGTCCTTCCAGTGTTATGAACTCCAAAATTGGACACAGTACTCTACGTGCAGATGCAGCAAAACCATCTGCCTTGGGGCAGTGTAACCTTCGTCCTCTTGATATTGAACCTCCTATTTCTGCAGCTCAGCATTCTATTAGCCTTTCCCACTGCCTTTCTGCGTTGTTTAGAGGGCTTACATATACTCATAATTCTTTCCTCTAGATTCCTTTTTTCTTCACCTGATGCCATGATGTCCATCTCTCTAAACCTGTACTCAGCACTTTTCTCCTTACATGCATAACCTTGCACTTTTTGGCATTAAAATCCAGTCACTATGTCACAGTCCACCTCTCCAACCATTCCAGGTCTGCTCTCATGTTCCTGACCACTTTGAATTGGTTTTGTTTTTATGTTTTACTGCTAGATTCAGGGGATTGGGGAAAAGGGATTGCCCATCTCAGGCCTGCTCCTTGATTTGTTCATAAAGTCTCAGGCATTTCCTTAGGTTTTAGTTGTATAAAGAGTGGGTTTCCATTTCAGTAAATATTTTCAGAAATGTAATGTTTTGGCAAATATGAATTTATTTACTAAATGTTTACTTTTGTGAATTTTAAGTTTTCTTTTCCAAGGTTTAAAACTGCTCTGAGTTGCCTATCAAATACGACTATATAAAAATGATTTGAGTACCCACAACTGAGCGTACAGTGCTGGTTTATGACATCAAAGCACTCCCCATGACAAGAAATTTTGATGTCGCAGTCATCCATTCTGAAGTCAGTTGGGGACAGTTAGCTTGTTTAAAGGCACAGACCATGTGTTATTGATACTTTTCTGTCCTGTGCCAGACAAGGTGTGTTAATTTCAAAAATTTAAAAATAGAAGTTCAAGAATATCAGCCACACAAGCAGGATAGTCCAAAACTTTCAGATTTTAATGGTTTCAATTAGCCACCTTCTCCATGCCCGATGTTTCACCCCCTTGGGCTTCCTCGGGGGATGGTGGCTTTAATTAAATCTGTTACAAAGATGTCTCTATTACCATAGCATTGAGCTTACTCATCTGTGCAGCTCTAAAGACTCACTCTTACTTGATGTTAGTACCTCAGCATTGGTTTCAATGGTATGGACCTAGATTTGAGCCGGGTTGTGAAGGGGTCTGAGTTGGATTCAAATAGAAATCTGCTAAATAGGCAGTATCTTATTGTACACAAAACTACAGATTCTGTAATAAGGTAAAAAAGGCATTTATTCACGTGCATTCAAAAATATAAAAACAGCAGCATTTGCCCTCTCAGCAGGAGAAAACAGACAGACAGACAACAACCCATTCCCAACATTTGCCTTGGAATGTAAAGCTTCAACAGATGGCAGAGATCTTAGTCAGGTTGAGACATGGATCTGAGCCAAGCTGGGACAGTTATTTGAGCAGGATCTGGACCAAGATCTGAGCTGAATGGAGAGAATGATCTGAGTAGGGTTGAGACAGGGATATGACCCAGGAAGGAATGGAGAACTGAGCTGTGTGGAGAGAGGGATATCAGCCAGGTTGGACCAAAGAACTGAGCTAAGCTGAAACAATGATCTGAGCTGATCTGTGACAGAGATCTGAGTCAGTGTAGGATAAGATCTGTGCTGGGTTAGGACTGAGACATGTGATGGGTTGGAACAGGAATCTGAGCTGGGTTGTGACAGAGATCTTGGCCAGGATGGGAAAGGGAATTGTACTGCATTGGGACAGAAATCTGAGCCAAGTTTGGGCAGAGAACTGAGCCAAGTGGGGACAAAGATATGCACCAGACTGGAGCAGAGATCTGTGCCAAATTGGGACAGAGATTTTCACCAGGTCAGGACAAAGATCTAAGCCAGGTTGGGATAGGGATCAGAGCTGGGCTGGGATCAAAATCTGAACCAGGTCTGGACAGAGAACTAAGCTGAGTTGCCACAGGGATCTGAACCAGACAGGGGTAGGTATTCCAGCTGGATTATGACAGGGAGCTGATTCAGGTTGGGGAAGGTATTCCAGCTGGATTAGGCCAGGGATCTGAGTCAGACTGAAGCACAACACTAAGCTGGGTTGGGAACTGGTTTGAGCTAGATCAGGACAGAGCTCTATGCCAGGTAGGTAAAGAAATCTAAGCTGGGTTGTGACACAGATCTGAGATAGGTTGGGGCAAGATTTCAAGAAGAATTGGGACAGGGATACAAGCCGGTTTAGGACAGAGATCTGTGCTGGTTTGGGACAAGTATGTGATATGGGTTGGGACCAAGATCTGAGCCAATTTGATGCCAAGGTCTTAGCATGGTTGAGACAGGGATCTGGACCAGGTTGAGACAGGGATGTGAGCCATATTAGGACAGATATCTGAGCTTAGATTGGACAGCAACTTATTCTGGGTTAAGACAGGGATCAGAGCTGGGTTTTAATTCATATCTGAGCCAGGATGGGACTGAGATGTGAGCCAGGTTGAAACAGAGATTTGAGATGTGTAGAGGCAGAGATATGAGCCAAGTTGGGACAGAGTCCTAACCAACAGTGGGCAGGGATCAGATTTCAGTTGAGACCAAAATCTGAACCAGGTTTGGAAAGAGATCAATGCTGGGTTGGGACTTGGATCCAAGCTAGGTTGGAGCAGGGATTTAAGATGGATTGGAACAGTAGTCCAAGTTAGGTTGAGGCAAGAATCTCAGCCAGGTTGGAAAGAAGTTTGAGTTGGGTTGAGGGCACATATCTGAGCAGGTTGGGGTAGGGAGATGGGCCAGGTTAAAAAAAGGATCTGAACCATGTTGGGACAGGGATCACAGCCTGGTGGGATAGAGGTTTGAGCCACTTTGGGACAGAGATCTGAGCCAGCTTGTGACAGGGATCTAAAATGTGTTGTATCCAAGATCTGAGCCTGGATGAGACAGAGATCAGAGCAGGGGTGGGACAGAGGTCCAAGCCTGGTAGGGACATGGATCCAAGCCATGCTGAGACAGGGACCTGAGCAGATTTGTGACAGTAATCATTGCATTGTGGGCCCAAGATCTGATTTGGGTTACAGCAGAGACCTGAACCGAGTTGGGGCAGGGATCTGGGGCCCTCTGGGCCAGAGATCTGAGCCCATTCTGGAAATAAATTTGAACATTGTTGGTACAGAGAGATGAGCTGGCTTGGACAGAAATCTTGATTGTGAAGATCGATGTGGATTGTGAAGATCGATGTGGATTGTGAAGATGGCTGCTACATTCATTTGTTATGAACTTGCACTCCTCTAACAATATTAGTTTCAGTAGAAATATTTGTTACTTTTGTAAAAAAAACTTTTAAACTGATTATTTTTTAATGTTCATCATATACTGACATGTTTTCTGATGATTTTGTTATGAAAAAATAACATGTTTGCTACTGTTTAATTTCACTGACCTCTGACAAGATGGATGGTGAAATCCTGTGGGCTGTCTAGAATCACCAGAAATACTAAGTGCAATACTAAGTTGTAAGACAGAAGGAGGATGTATTATCATGTCTGTCTCCTTACTATGACGATTTTGAACCTTTCTTTTCAGTGATATAGTTGTCTTACTTGTTTTTAAAGCTGACAATATTTTTTAGCTTCTACAATGTCACTTGGTAGGCTCTTACAAATTCTGCCTGCTGTCTGCTTAAAGTACCCTCTTCTGTTATTCTTTACATAACTGTCGAGTTTAATTTGTTTATTACCTGACTGTACATTGAATTCCTTGCCATGCACTGCAGTCAGCATTATACTACATGGCCCAGATATTCAAAAGGGTTGCGCCATGCACAACAGGGTTCCGCGTGTGCAACTCCAAAAATGCGCCATTCTGCGATATTCAGAAGGGGCCAGTTGCACCACCAAAAACATGCTGAGCAACAGCAATGCAAACGAAGGCATGCGCAACCAAGGGGCGGGTCCATGCATAAAGTGTGCAATGCGACATCGAACACTCTGGCGCACGCGCAAGAGTGGCTCAGCTGGAAGTTGCAAGAGGTAGCGAATTGAGCCAAAATAAAAGGCTCAAGGAGGTGGCGCAAGAACCCTAGCAGGCCGCAAACTGGGGAGAGAGACAGGGAGAGAGAGAGAGACAGGAGCTGGAAGGGCAGAGGGACAGTGGGTCCAGGAGGACAGAGAGGCCAGTGGGGTTCCCGTGCAGTGGAAGCAGCAGTGGGGCAGCGGGGTAACACAGGAACAGCAGCCGGGGGCAGAAGCCAGGAGATGGACAGTGCCAGCTTCCACATGGAAGCTGTAATGAGGGGGGTGAGACACCATGCTGCAGGGGGACGTGGCCGCGGAGGAGCCCGTCAGCGGTATGCCCCGACAGGCGGTATCGTGCCCGCATCAGCTTCGAGCTGTACACAGACGTCGAGATTGTGGGCCGGTACCACCTGAACAGGGCAATACTGAGACGGCTCTGTGAGCTGTGCAGTGATGTGATGCAGGCACCCTCATGACGGAGTCACGCTCTGTCCGTGGAGACCAAGGTGACAGCCTGCATGTGCCTGCTCGCCACGGGCACCTTCCAGAGGCCAACAGGGGACACCACAGGCATTACACAGTCAGCCACGTCACGCATCCTCACCCAATTCCTCAGCGCACTGCTGCCTCATGCTGCGGAGTACATCCATTTCCCCAGCACTGCGGCAGAGCGTACAACAAACATGCAGGAGTTCCACAGGTTAGCACATATGCCTGGCATGCTAGGGGCCATAGACTGCACCCATGTGGCCATTCGCACGCCACCTGGCCCCGACGGCCAGGCATATCGGAACTGAAAGGGGTTTTCCAGTGTCAACTGCCAGATGGTGTGTGATGCCACTGGGCGCATTATCAATGTCTGTGCCACACACCCTGGTGGAGCACATGATGCCTTCATATGGCACCAGTCTGCACTGTGCCATCGATTCAAGAGAGGGACATCCCCATGGGTCATCTAGTGGGTGAGTACACATGTATGGAATGCAAACTCGGGCAAGGGTGGGAATGACACAGGTGCCATGGTAGTGGCACACAAGGATATGGGCAATATGGACCTGACATGACACTGATCTCCACTATCTCCACACAGGTAATCATGGATACCCACTCTGTCCCTGGCTGCTCACACTGCATCGGGCACCACGACCCCAGCGCAGCTATGCTTCAATGAGGCACATGCCGCAACACGAACATCATAGAGCGGGTGTTTGGGATGCTCAAGGCACACTTCCGATGCCTGGACACCCGCGGAGCCCTACAGTACTGCCCCAAAAAGGCCTGTGGGATATTCCTGGCCTGTTGCATCTCTGCACAACATGGCCAAAGACCATGGGATAGCCGTACAGGTCCAAGAGGGGACAGCGATGGGACGCCAGTGGCGCTGTGATGTTAGTGATAAGCAGCCCCCTAGATGGAGGCACCCCGACTGACCCGTGTAGGGCCCAGCTGCACCGGGACACCATTGCAGAAGAGCACTCGCCCAACACAGGTAAGTCAAGGGACATGTGCAGGCAACACTGTCCATGCGCAAACCACAGGCACACAGGGGAACACACCATGCATGAAGGTCGGGGAGTTGAAGGTTCCAGGCATACCAACACACCATCAGAGAGGGGTGAGCACTCATATGGACACACACACACACACACCAGGCAGCATACATGGGCAGCAGCACAGCACTGCGGAAATGACATTGCCAACACACAGCACCACCAACCACCCCCACCACCTGGACTGTCCACGTACATGTGTCAGGACCTGGGCACCCTTGCACCTTGGTGTACAGTGCAATGCAGGCATCATCATGCACATGCACCTGTGGACAGCAGTTGGGAGAGTGTGCAGGTGGTCCGTGTGTCAGCTTGGTGAGCAGAGCACCCAGCAGTGCACTGCCCACCATGACACACATTGCACACAGGGCAGCACCAGACAGGGCCTGCACTGGGAGACAGCGCAGTCAGGTAGCACTGTCCCGCAGCCACCACGGATGCGTGGGTGGCCCCGCCATGGCCCAGCAGCACTAGAAGGCTGAGCAGGGGCCACATCGGGTGGCGCTGGTGCACCACCAGGGGTCCCACTGCGCAAACGCGACCTTGCCCTCACAGGGGTCTGCATCCTGCCAAACAAACTTGCACCAGGGGTGCTCGGGATGCCCACAGCAGAACCCGGCATCGACAGGCCTGGTGTCGCATGACGCCGGGAACGGGGAGTGGAGAGCGACTGTGTGGGTGTGGTACAGGGGCACCTGACAGTGGCCAATGCGCCCCGCCGACAGAGACCACTGCCTGGGTCAGCCTGTCAATGGCAGCGGTCATATCGGTCCGCATAAGGACCAGCTCAGCTCGGTCCCGAGCACACTCCCTGCTATGCCACTCCACGGACACAGACAGTGCCTCCACGGACCTTGCAACCCGCCCCTGCAGCTGTACCGAGTCCTGCAGCAGGTGGGTGTGCGCGTCCAATGGGTACTGTGCCCCAATGGCATCGTGACCCCCAGGGTGTGGACGGTCCTGGTGCACAGCACCCTTGAGGGTAGGCGCTGTCCGCCAGGACCAGGTATGGGTGGATCAGGCGGGTGGACATGTGCCACTGCTTGACACTGTACCCCAGACCTGGTGTGCGACTGCTGCTGTCGCCCTCAACTGCTGAGCCCCAGGTCCACCTGTTCCACCTCCGTGCTGACAACAGTGCCAGACACCTGCACAGCCACCGGTGCTGCCCCACGGTGCTGACAGGCACAGCCTGGGACTGTGCCAGCATGCTGGTACACAGGTGTGAACCAGGAAGGCCCAGGGGCACGTGCTGGCCTGCCATGTGTCCGCTCATGGGACACACACCTATCACTGCCCATTGCAGGCCTGCTATCATCAATGGTGCAGGTGCATGCCATCCCATAGGCACAGCATGCTGGCATACCTGCATGCCAGACTGCTGTGACACAGGCTGTGCACCCCTGCACCCGTATCACTGACACCGGAGTTGTTGGCCCAGCGCGCATGCTGCTGCAGTGCCTGCAGGCTGGTGGGAGGTGGATGGTCCCTCCTCCACGTCCAGCAGGTCTGCATCACTGTCTGGACCCACCACCACCACCGGCCTCCTGAAGAAGAACAGGATCTGTAACAGAAAGAGAGTACATGTGAGTGCATGTGAACAACAGCCCCCCAACAACACCACCATGTCATACTCGTGGCAGTGATGGGCTTCCACCTGTCTGGAATCCTCCACCTGGTACGCCCAAGAATGGCACTCGGCTGCATGGCCGCAACCAGTGTGTCCTCTGTAGGGTCAGCTGCAACACCACTGGTGGGCCCCCACCAGTGCCAGCACGTGCGCCTGAAGGCTGCCACCTTCTCCTTCAGCCTCCTGCGGTCAGTCCCCATCTTCTTCTGCATTCCTGCACGGAGCGCTGGTGGCTTCCGGTGGCGGTTGACGGTCTTGAGCTACCCCCCTCCCATGCAGCTGCACGTTTCCTGAGGTGTCCTCCGCCCACTCACTAGTGACTCATCCTCCAGGTAGGCCTGGAAGAGGCCTCCGTCTCTGCCGCGTGAAGTTCGGCCTCCTCCTACGCCCGCCGTCCCACACCTCAGCTTGGCTCTGGTCAGTCATGGTGATCTGTAAGGGTGGAAGTGGACACCTGTCACTGTGCAGTCGACAGCATTTCCCCATGAGCATAGCTGCCCGGTCCGGGGCGGAAGCCCCACATTTCCACTCCGCATGGCAGATACTGATCGAAAGGTGCCTTTGTCCCTTTCTAGTGCCCTTTCATGCTCAGCCCCTCAGCCTTTATCATCCTCCGCCCATGAGCATTGTCCTGAGCATCACACAGCATGTAACTCACCTTCACCTGCAGTAACCAAATCTGGCCAGCACAACCCACTGTCGCATTTTTATAGCGCAACACATGCAAATGAGGTGTGGCGCAACTTTAATGACATGCTAATCGCGCCACTGCGCTTTGAATGGCTGATCGCATGATTTGCATATGTCGGCTGAATATCGCGATTTGCTAACACGGAAGGTCCGGCTGAGCCAATGGCGCAGGTTTGTGGCTGTGTGCCACACTGCATTGCACATGCCCAGACAGCTTAGTGACAAGCGCTCATCGCGCTGCAGACCTGCTGAGCGACAGGCGATTCAGACCATGGCCACCATTGTGCCAGTGGCGCTACAGCACTGGGCACTATATACGCTGTGTGCACTACTGCGCGATAGTCCACTGTGGCACTGGTGCTCAGCTTGGCAGTCGCGCAGGATGCCTATACATCCCATGGCGCTGTGCGTAGCCTTGCGTCATTGCCGTGACCTTGTGTATGCCCTCTGACCCCTGGCGCTGTTGGCATGCCATGTGTACGTCCCTATTGCACTGTCTGGTGACAGCGCCATGTAAAGTGACGGTGCTGTTCGAACAGCGCGATTGGAGCCTGTGGTGGTCTATTGCTCAACAACTCCACGTGGGGTTACGGTGCAGTGGGGCGCCATATTGCCTGCTGTAAAGTTGGTGCCATGGCTAGGAGGAGGGCGGTGTCCTGGAGCCAGCTTGAAGTGGCCAACCTGGTGGCCCTGGTGGAGCCCCACTGTGAGGCACTGTATGGTGAGGCCCCCCTCACCATGCCTAGGACCTACGTGTGGCAGCAAGTGGCCACTGACCTGGTGGAGGTCACTGGCCGGGGCCGGTCTGCTGAGCAGTGCGGCACGGTGCAGTGACCTCCGCGGAGGAAACCAGAACTCTTGGCGGCTGCGCGTTCACGTGCCAGGCGGGCATGGTGCCTAGGCCAGGTGAGTGTACCATCTATGCACCTATATTCTCTGTAGGGGTGTGTGTGTGCTTGGGTGGCTGTGCATAGGTGCCGGCTCGGACACGGTGGGCTGTGTCATGTGTGCAGCTGTCAGCGATGGATGGTTATGGCTGTGGCAGGCACTCTCACTGGGGCAGGGGGCACTCTGCTTTTGAGTCACACTGATGTTTGTCTCAACATATGTCTCCCACAGGCCGGATTGTGAGGACACAGGGCCTGGGTGACGTGGGCCGTGACAGGGCCCCGGTGCTGGGGGGTGTTGTGCCCCAACAGCAGCAGCAGCATCAGACCCAGCTGCTGGAGGAGTGTGAGTATCATTACTTCATGGATGCTATTGCATGCTGGGGGCAAGACCACCAGCCATGTGGGACACAACCAAAGGGAGGTCATAATTCCACTATACAAAACACTAGTGAGTCCCACACTGGAGTACAGTGTACAGTTCGGAGACCATACCTACGTATGGACATGGACTGGGTGGAGAGGGTTCAGAGGAGGCGACACAGATGGTGCATGGATTGCATCACAAGTCCTATGCAGACAGGTTGACGGAACTGAACATGTACTCCCTGGAGGGAGGAGGTGTGGGATATGATGGGGACATACAAGTATCTTACAGGGGGGAACAGAGTGCAGGAAAACAGTATTTTTAAGCGTAAAGGTTGTTCCAGGACTAGAGGGCATGGGATGAAGTTGGAGGGGGGACGATTCAGGGGAAACATGAGAAAGTATTTCTTCACAGAACGGGTGGTGGACAAGTGGAACACCCTGCCAGAGGAAGTGGTGGGGGCTGACTTGGTCACGGGATTTATGAATGCATGGGTTAGCCATAAAGGAATTCTGGAGGTCAGGGGTAAGGGGCAACAGATTTATAGGACAACAGAGTGAACTTACAAGGTCAAATGGACAGACTGGGTGTCCCATAGGCCCTTATCTGCCGACACTGCCTATGTATCCATGTATGTAGGCATGACACAGGTGACCTGCATCACAGTGCAGTATCACGGCACGTCTGTGTATGCGTCACTGGTGGTCCAGGCATGCACTGGGCACATAGCTGTGTAACTGGCATTGCACCACGTTGCCACATCACTTGCCAGCCTAGTTTGTACTGTGATTGACGTGAGCAGTGTGTGTGGGCGGTGGTGCGCATAGCTGGTGCCGCCTGTTTGTGATGGCCATGTGCATGTTCACTGTGGGTGGGTGCATGCCATCACAGGTGCGGGACATTGGGCTATATGGCTTGCAGGTTGGGTGGTGTTCAGGGTTGTGGTCAGTCACAGCCATTGACTGTGTTCCCATTTTCCTAGGCCTCGAGGTTCTAAGGAGGATGCAGCGGGATGTCCGTCACCTCACAGAGGTCAGCGTGGCAAGCCACAGGATCCTGCGAGCGATACAGAGGCATGGACGCCATCAGGGGCAGACTGGAATGGGGCACCAGCAGGGGGAGGACCAGGAGCCGGCTGGGCCGTAGCCCGCATTACCCTTCCCACTTCTTCCATCCCTACCACCCTGCCTTCCCTCTCCAAGTTTTTAATCCCTCCCTCTTGAACACCCCTTCCTTGTACCCGTCCCCCCTTGTAAATAGTTTTTATTGTTCTTGTTGCACTATGTTTAATATACATTTCTATTTTGATATATGAATACTGTGTTGGTCTCTGATTTGCAGCTGGCTATGGGTGCTCAGTTGCAGGTGTGTACATGCCATCTGGGCTGGTATGGTCCTGAGTATATGTGTGTGTGTGTGTGTGTGTGTGTGCATGTGTGTGCATGGGGAGGTATCTCCAGCATGGCAGTGACTTTTGGTTGGTCTTGCCATCTGCTGCCACCCACTGCTGGGTGCACAGGGTGTGTCTGGCTTGTAGGCTTCTGTGTTGCTATGGGGCTGGACGTGTGCTGGGGTCTGCATGGTTTCCTGCAGTGCCAGTCACTGCACATGGGTGGTGTCTTGGGGTCACAGTGCAGGGTGCGCTGTGCATACGGGGCTGATGTGCACTGTGGTTGTCAACCCCTGTGTGTGGCACTCTCCGCCTGCCAGTGGTTGTGCTGGGGTGTCAGGGCTCTGCTATGCTTTGTTGGCTTGTCCCCATGGGCACGTGGATCATCCGTCCCACCCCAGTGATGCTGTGCTTGGGGTGCGGTGTGGTGTGGGTTCTGCAGTGTGTTCCTGTGCCCATGTGTGGCATGGCTGGCGGTGGGCCCCAGCCTGCCTCCCTGGATGTGCAGTTCCATTGCTCTGGGGGCTGTGCTTGCACTATGGCAGCTCTGGAATGCTCAGCTGAGCTTCCATGGTTGCGCCATAGCGCAACATTTTGGCTCAGCTTCTCCTTCCTGGTTGCACGATGGCGCAGTATGTGCGATATTCAGACGTTGGTTGCTTGCGCAATTTGCTCTGCTCCATGTTTGAATATCGCACCTGTTGCACATTTGCGCAACTGGTTTGCTCTTGCTCCTGCTGTTGCGCCAGTTTTGAGCGCAGTTTGAATATCCAGGCCCATAACTCATTATATCTAAATATGTTGTACATTTCAAGCATGTCACCTCTCATTATTCTTTCTTCTAATGAGAAGAGTTTTGGTTTGTTAAGTCTCTTCTCATAGCGCATATTTCTAAGTCTGGGTACTGGTTTTTTTTGTGTAATCTCTTTTAATTAGTTTAATTTTTTCCCCCAGTGAGGAAAAGAACAGTGACAAGGAAGAAAACAGTATACAAAGTCAGGTTCCAGTACTCCTATATAAATACATTCGCAGTTATTCTGTAACTTATGACATTAGGTAGTACAATTCATCTTCTAGTTCCCATTCGTGGCAAGTAGCTATCATACCCATATTAAGCCTGCCTATCTCTCATTCCAACAAAAACTTAATTATAAGTCTGGCAGCAATTATTCAAGGTATAGCTTTAGAAAGAGGGTAGACAGCTTACCCACAGTGGACAGAGTTGGTTGTTGTTCCTGACGCCCTGCAGTCCATGGTGTAGGTATTCTGTTTACTGGAAGCATAATGTAAGAAGACAGACAGGACTGAAATATAGGAGCTTTAGGACAGGAGCTGGAAAAACCAAAAAGAAAGAAAAGGAAATTTGTATAGATGACAAATTCAGAAAAGTAACAAGTGAGAATTTAAAACATTCTGTCATTATACGTAATTTAAGATTGCAACCTTTAACTTTTAATGTACCATGCGTATCCATCTCATTATACTTCTTTGAATGTCCAATTTCTCCTCCTCCCCACTTTCTTTCCCCACCACGCATATAATAACTTTAGCTTATGCATATCCTTTCCCCTCCATCCTCCTTCTTAAGGTTTGTGCAGAGCCAGCACTTCCACTTGGTTCAGGGATGCAAAAACACAGCACACTCCTCCAAAAAATGTTCTTCCCTATCTTTCAGTGCATATGTGAGCCTGTCCGTGGCTAAGGTGGAGAGCAGCAAAGTCCTCCACATTTGTAGGGATGGGGTGTTATTTGAAACCCATATATTGAGCCACTCTAACCCATCTTGGATGTAACACCCAATTGTCCCCCTCGTTCATCTAAATGCTACTTGTCTCCCCCACACCCTCAAAATCTCCCTTTTAAATTCATCCCAGTATTTCTGTAATACTGGGCATGCCCAGAAACCATGAAAATAGGTACCCTTATCAACCTGGCACCTCCCGCATCTGTCAGAGATTCACGGTTGGAATTTGTTAACAATGCTTGGAGGGCAGTATAGCCGATGGAGGAATTTATACTGTGATTCTTTAAATTTATTACAAAGCAGTAGGCCCATATGTGAGGTAACTAGAGTTTTCCAATTGTCCTCTGAAATTTGCATCTCTAGGTCCTCCTCCCATTGTACCCTAGTTTTCTCAGTAAGATCTGGGATGAACTCATAGAAACATAGAAACATAGACTTTGACAGCAGATAAGGACCGCTAGGCCCATCTAGTCTGCCCATTTCCCTACCTACAGGATAGGCCGCAGATCCTAGTTAACCAACAGCCTATATCTTCCTGCCCCCCACAAGAATTGCCTTATGTCTGTCTCATGCATTCTTGAATTCTCCCACAGTTTTAGACCCCACAACTTCCTCAGGAAGGCTGTTCCATGCATCCACTACCCTCTCTGTGAAATAATACTTCCTCACATTGCCCCTGAACCGCCCTCCTTCTATCTTTAAATTGTGTCCCCTTGTTCTTGCAAGTCTCTTTTCTGAAAGATGCTACCCTCTTGGACTTTGTTGATTCCCTTGAGGTACTTGAAAGTTTCTATAATGTCCCCCTCTCCTTCTTTCCTCAAGGGTATACATATTAAGCTCCTTTAGTCTCTCCTCATACGGCTTCTCTTGCAGACCCTGCACCATTTTAGTTGCCCTACTCTGGACTGCCTCTATCCTGTCTATGTCCTTGCGGAGATTGGGTCTCCAGAACTGGACACAGTATTCCAGATGGGGTCTCACCAACTGTCTGTACAGAGGGATAGCAACTTCCTGTTTTCTGCTGCTGATGTCTCTCCCTATACATCCCAGTATACCCCCAGCCCTCCCTACTGCCTTCTCACATTGCTTGCTAACCTTAAGGTCATCTGATATGATTACCCCAGGTCCCTTTCCTGTTTTGTTGTTGTTACTACCTCCCCACCCATTGTGTATTCTTCCCCTGGGTTCTTGTTTCCCAGGTGCATTATTTTGCACTTTTTTGCATTGAATCCTAGCTGCCATACTTCTGACCATTCCTCCAGCCTTGCCAAGTCCCTTTTCATCCTTTCCACGCCTCCTTGTATATCAACCCTGTTGCAGATCTTTGTGTCATCTGCAAAAAGGCATACTTTTGCTTCCCTGTCTAATTTTGCTACCGTGCCTATTAGTCCTCTTTCGTTAACTTTGGCCCCAAGAATTATTCTCTCCACCTCATCTAGACTAGAATTGCTCCTAGGGTATCTATTCAAACTGCGTGAGTAATTCCGAACTTGCATGTGTCTGTACGGTGACCATTGGGTATCTGTCTGCTCAGCTTCATTCTAGACCTCCCACCTCTCCAGATAATGTTAGTGAACGCTTTCTCCAATCTCTTGATGTCCTTAACCATGGGCCCCACAAGAAGCATCTGCATAGTATAGAGAATACGGGGGAGGACATTCATTTTTATTAAGTTGATTCGACCCAGCCAGGAGATTGGGAGTGCCCCCCCATCTGGACAAATCTGCCATAATATTACTAAACAGGGGTCCATAATTTCATTTATACAAATTATTCAAGGGCCTACCCACTTTTATTCCCAGATAGGTGAAGTAGTCCCTCACTCATTTTAATCCCCATGTATGACATGGTATTCTCTCTGTCCCCTTTCCAAGAAACATGATCTCCGATTTTGAAACCTTAAGTTTGCATCCCGAGAAGTTTGCAAAGTCTGTTATTACCTGCAGTAGGGTAAGAATTGATTCTTTGGGGCGTGTTATGACTAGTAGGAGGTCATCAGCATATAGTGCCAGTTTATGTTGCCCACCTCCTCTCCCCGGAATCCCCCATATTTGCTGCACCGAGGGAATCTTTATTGCCAGTGGCTTAATAACCAGGGTGAACAAGGGCAGAGAGAGGAGGCACCCCTGCCTAGTTCCTCTGAACAGCTCAAACTCCTCCGATGCCAGGCCATTCACTATCACCCTTGCTTTAGGTGTATTATAAAGCATCTGTACCATGTTTATAAACTCCTCCCCCAACCCAAACCTACGCATAGCTGCAAAGAGGTAGCTCCATTCTATGCGATCGAACGCTTTTTCTGCGTCCATGGTTAGAACACAAGCTTGATCCGGATTTCTGGAGCCCCACCAGATCACGTTTAAGAGCTTTCTCATATTGTGATATGATAGCCTACCTTTTACAAACCCTGTTTGGTCTGGATGTACTAGATTTAGGAGTACCTGTTCCAGCCTCAATGCGAGGATTTTGGCTAGGATTTTGCAGTCGCAATTGAGAAGAGAAATGGGTCTATAGGAAGCACATCCCATGAAATCCTTCCCTAATTTTGGATTTACAATGATGCTAGCCTCCAAGCAGGACTTAGGAAGTCCACCCTCCTCCCTAGCTTCCTGCACTAAATCACGCATTGTTTCTGCCAGGCCACCCTTTAGCATTTTATAATATTCAATCCCAAAGCCATCCGGGCCCACCGCCTTTCCAGACTGAAGGCTCTTAATGACCTTACATACTTCTACCGTCATGACTCCTGCCCCCAGTCATTCTCTTTGGACATCCGTTAGTGTGGGGATTCGAATACTGCTTAGGAAGGTGATGGCTAGCTCCTGAGTGCCCCACATTCCACCTGATATAGTTTTCTATAGAACCACTGAAAGCAATCCCTAATCTCTCGATCCACCCTGGTGGCCCTTCCCTGATGATCTTTCATAGCTACTATTCACTGTCTCACCCTGCATCCCTTCATTAGCTTGACCAGAAGGTGGCCTGGTTTGTTGCCCCATTCATATATCCATTGTCTAGCAAAAAAGAGCTTGGTTCTGGCTTCCCCTGTTATCTGGGCGTTTAACGCTTCCCTTGCTGTCTCAGCTGCATTTTATCTACCACATCCCCCTTCTCCACCACTTTTCTCTTTATATCCTTAATTGTCCTCTCTAGAGTTTCCATCTTCTGGTGGCGGTCTTTCCTAATCTTAGCCACATAGCTGATAATTGCTCCCCTCATATATGCCTTACCGGCTTCCCATAGGGTGGATGTACTCCATCATCCCTTATTCATTGTTAGGTACAACTCCCACTGTTCTTTTAGATATTCCTTAAAGTCCCCCTTGGCTAGCAAGTGTGTGGAAAAATGCCAGGTGCCCTTGCCATGTTCCGCACCCCACTCTATTTTCAACTCTACCATGGCATGGTCTGACAACCCTATTGGGCCGTGGGATACATCCCCCACCCTACTGTACAATGCACTTGATATATATACATAGTCCAACCTGGACCACGTGTCATGCTGCAGTGAATGAAATGCATACTCCCTGATGCCTGGGTATGCCTGCCCCCAGCTGTCTATAAGATCCAACTCCAACATGCCCCTTACCCATGTCTTAGTAGCCTTGTTGACCCTCTGTCCTGTTCCCGAATAGAGCTGGGTCCATGAGGTGATTGAAGTCCACACCCAATACCAGGTTGGGAAATTGCTCCTTATGCAGTAGATCTATGAGCTTATTATAAAAACCTGATTCAAAGACTGAGGGGGCATATACACTCCCAAACATGACTATATGTGGGCCCACCTGGCCCTGCACAAACACATACCATCCCCCCCCTCCCCATCCTGGATTATCCAATCAACCTGTATAGGGAAATTCTTATGGAAGAAGATAGCCACTCCCCTCTTGTGGGAGGAATAGGAAGCTGCATAGCAGGTCCCTACCAAGCCACCAGCCAGTTTTCTATGTTCCCCAGGGGTGAAGGTGGGTTTCCTGCAATAGGGCGATGATTGCATTTTTCTTTTTCAAGGCTGTTAGCACCTTTGCTGTCTTAGCTGGGGAGGAAAAACCCCTAATATTCCATGAAATAATGCAATCTCCTTTCACCCTCACCATTTTTGCTTTAACTTTGACCTAGGCTGTGCCATTCCCAGATACGGTCTATTTTAATTGTTACTAACAAGGACATATGTACATTTCACTCATAACAGATATTTGACAGAATTAGAAAAACTAAGCAGTAACCATTTAAACCCAGCACAACCAGTGCCGGAAGTAACATAACCATGAACATATCAAGAATTTACCCCCCCCCCCCATACAAACCTTGTCTTTCCCCTCTCCTCTATTAGCCCTGGATAAAACACACTCAGTCTTGTTAACATTTCTAATAACAGTGTCAATTGAGGTAAGACTAAGACTTTCCCATGAACGCCCCCCTCCCTCCACACTACCTGCTTATATTAAAAAAAAAACTAAATTTTCCAACATTTCCCTTTTAAGCCTTTTTCCTTTTTAATGAGTATGCCCCCCGCAGCAACTGCACCACACCCCACAGGGCACCGTCTGGACCGATCCGAGTGGACCCTTATACTCAGGGTACCAATCTCTACACAGATTCCCTGATCCCCTTCTTAAATTTCCTTTTTTATTTTTCCCTTTTTGAGACACATTCCCCTCTTTTCCCTTGCCCAGCAGTCCGTTATTGAAAATCTCCCCTTAGGCCCAGGGCCGTGGGAGAGGGTAGGCCCACACCATCCAACACACATGTTGGCTCCCCTTCCCCAGCTCCACTGACCTGTTGTAACGCTGCCGCTGCAGGCCGCTAGCTTCTCTCAGTTCGGACTTCCAAGTGCGAGGCCCGTTGTACATTCATCTGTTCACTGCTTTCTCATCCTTGCATCTCGGCAATATTTAAACATCCACCATAATCAGAGCAATGCACGTGGCCTAGCAAACTCTCCAGATGGGCTCCAAACAAGTCTTCTTACACCATTCCATCCTGTTCTGTACAGGGAGTCCAAGACTGCTAATAGGGTTAGTTATTTGGGGAGGCGGGTGCCCCTCCTTTGTGTAACAGTCCAGACATGTACAGTGTTCATGGAGATCAGCTGCTCACTAGACAATTACTTGCTTTTTTTTGGCCCTTCATTTTCGGGGGTGCTTCTTGTCTCATTCTGCAATAAATCTTTTCACCTTGTCAGGCTCCCAGAAGGAATATGTGGTACCCTCTGACTTCACTTTCACCACAGCAGGGAACGTCATAAAGAAGTCAATTCCTCTCTCCTTCAACATATCCGTGTATGGATTGAACTGCTGCATTTTCCTTTGCACTCTTGTGGAGAGGTCCTGGTGGAGCGTTAGCTTAACCCATTTGTAGGTTACCTCTTTTTTTTCCCTGTATGCTGCCATTACAGCCTGCCAGTCCATAAAATTATGCAGCCTAAAGATAATCTGTTGGGGTGGTTGATCTGCCGGGGGCTTGGGGGCCAGGGCTCGGTGAGCCTGCTCAATTTTCAACTTCTCTCCTTTAGATGCCATCCCCAAAATTTGTGGGAGCTCTTCTGCACAAAGAATCAAGGCACTCCTCCCTTCCACACCCTCCAGAAGCCCTCGGAGTCTAAGATTGTTGCGGCAGTTAGTGTTTTCTTGATAGTCCAGGGAGTTCTGCATGGCCTCCAGTTCCCGTTGTAAGTGAATCAGTCGATCAGCCTGTGGTGCCATCACATCTTCTAAAGTGGGCACCCTCTGCTGCAGCTTATTGTCCTTCCCTGTTGGGAAAGCTCCGTAGTCAGGGTGACAATTTTGTCTTCGAACAAGTCAAGCCATGGACTCAGGCCTTTTAGGACTTGCTCCGTAACCGTCCTCCCCAGCAGTGTAAGCTCTGCTGCTGATAGAGAGATGGGGCCCAGTCCGCTCGCTCCCCCGCTTTCCAGTTGCTGGCTTCTCTTAGACATTTTAGTGCCCTATCACAGTGTTTTGGACGAAGTTAGGTAGTCGTCCATCTCAGCACACCTTTATAATTATTTTAGGATGGATACTTCAAAAAAATTAAAGTTAGAAAATTACTTTAAAGGCCTGGGTAGTGCGGAGCTCTGGAGGATTGCGTCTATTGTTATTAGTGGTTCATTAGTACCCCCATTCTGACATTTTTATTGATTAGTTAGATATTTGACAGGTCCTCGAGTGATTTAAATCAGCCGCACTTTGCAATTCCTTGTTTGTCAGTCACAAAGCATCATGGGAACACCCTGGGTACTGTTTTAGTTGCTCTGTGTTGGACTTTTTCTAGTTCTTTAACTTCATCCCTCTGATATGGATTCCATAATTGTGAGCAACAGTACACATTTGGTTATATGTAGGTTTAGTAAACTGGCCTAATTCATTGCTCACTTTTGTAATGAACATTCTTTTAATATTAATGAAATAAGCAGTAGCATATTTGCCAACCTTCAGTCATTATTGCAATGCTTGTTAAAGTCCTTACTTATTATCACTTCAAGGTCCCTTTCAGAATCAATCTTTTCTAATAGTTTTACATTTAATATATAATCCTGCCTGATGTTATTTTTCCCCATATGAATAATGCATTTGCCATTGTCAAATTGCATGCAATTTATGTTTGCCCAACTTTCAATTTCCTTTAGGTCTGTACTAATGATGTCTTTGTTAGCTTGAGTATCAGCTTGACCTCCCAATTTGGTGACTTCAGTGAATTTAACTAACCGTCCCTTCACTTCCTTATTAAGATGGCAATGAAGGAAAACAGCACAGGTCCCAGCACAGATCTATGTGGCACCCCACTGGTCACACTTCCCTCATTTAGTATAACTTCTTTAATTCTCACTTGTTGAGATCAAGCCTCTTACCAGTGGTTAACCCAGTTGACAATTCTTGTATCAGTTGTACTGTCTTCAATTTCTCCACTGAGTTGTTATATGACACTGTGCTGAGGCTTTGCATAAGTCCAAATATAGTACCTCTTTGGGAATGTTGCTGTTTCAGTTGGAACTTACTGATTCATGAAAGGTTTAGAACTTTCCGGGACCATGATAAATTTCTTTTGAATCCATGTTGTGATGGATTCACTAGTCCCATAACTCTCATTTCATATTTCAGCTTTTGTTTAATTAAGTTCTCCATTAATTTACCTGGAACTGAGGTCAGGCTAATTGGTCTACACATTTCTATTCTTGGCCTATTGCCCTTTTTAAAAATTGGGATCACTATTGTCTTCCTCCAGTTACTGGGGACTTCTTCTGTGATGAATGACTTATTAAATATATTGGTTAATGGACCAGCTATTCGCCTTGCCATTTCTGTCAAAATCCTAGTGTGTCACTTATCTGGACAAGCTAGTTTATTTATTTTGAGACTACAGAGTAACCTAAGGGCTTTGATAGTATTAAAAGGTTTGGCAGTTCCTTTATTATTTCGGTTGCTAATGTTTTCATTCAGATTTATGGTCTTACTATTGAATACAGAGCAGAAATAATCATTAAACTTATTTGAAATTCCATTAGAGTTGTTTATTAATGTATTTTGGTCCATCATAATTTCGGTTGCTCTATCTACCCCTTTGCTGTTATTTATGTATGAATAAAAGGCCATTGCATTATCCTTACTATGTGCTATCTTGAATTCCACTTTTGCTCTGTCTCTTTTGATTAATTTCTTTGCTACCTTTAATTCATTTTTATATTTTTATGATCATTGTAGTTTGATCTTTTTTCATCCTATAGTAGACTTTTACTTTCCTGCATAATTGCTTATGGACTTTGCTAGTGTACCAAAGTGGAATTTTACTCTTCCTGTTGTAACGTGTTTTCTCTGGTATTTATTTCTTTTCTAGTTCCAGTATTTTGTTTGTAAATATTGCCCAGTTCTTTTTGATATTAATGTTTCTAAATATACTCTCATAGTTCCTTAATTTTCCAAAAGTTGGTCCTATTGCAGTTAATGGCCACTGTTGTTCCTTTAATAAGTTTTGTTTTTATCAATAATTAGAAACTCGATCATGCAGTGAATACCAGTGATCACTATTGCCTAGTTTCTCTCTGGTTCTTATATTTTGTATCGAAAACTAACAACTACTTCAAGGATATTATTCCCTCTTATTAGGATTTCAACTAGTTGTGTTAGTCCTTGATTTAGGCAGTCATTTATTAATTGAATTTATAAACTGTTGTTCTTTGGAAACTTCTGTGGTTATAAGTGATCAATCTATAAGCAGGAGGTTCAGATCACTCTTAGTTATTAGATTTCCTTTTTTGGCTAATGTTTTAATTTCTTGTATCAACTGTTGGCTATACTGTTTGGTACTGTTGATAACAAGCCCTTAGTGCTACTTTATTACCTCTGTTTGCATTAATATGTACCCATATTGTGTCTGTTTTCATGATTTGCTTCAAAGTTTATTGCACAATTTTCAGTGTTATTTTTAACACATGTAGCCACTCCTCCACCATTTGTACCTGCCCTGTCTCTATAATAGAGTTTGTAACCTATTATTTCTTTACCCTACATCACACCTACACTCCACCATGTTTCTGATATTGTGTCAATGTCAGTGTTGTTTATACTGTACATATTATGATTTCTAATACCTTTTTTTTTCAAGGATATCCAGGTTTCTTGGATTTATCACTAATATGTTCAGTTTGTTCTTGTTGTTTTGTGTGTCTTTGTTTAGTTTTTTTTATTGTCTCTGATCGTTTTATTTTTGCTATACCTTGATTCCCCTCCTTTATTAGTTTAAGTTTAGAGATTTCTTTCTTTATCAGGTTTCCTAATATTCTGCTTCCCTTCTAACTTACATGCAATCTGTCTTTATTGTATAGTTTGTGTTTTCCATTAAAAAAAATCTCACAGTGGGGCAAACAATTATAATTATTTTCAAGGATGCATTTACATAACCAGTTATTCACTTTTTTTCTTTCATGTTTCCTAATGCCTGCTCTGGGGACTGGAAGGATTTCTAAAAATATTAGTTCATATTTCTTTGTTTCAAATTTGTCCTACTTGTGTTTTTAAACTGCTGGGCTTGATCAAGTTAACTAATGTGCTGGACAGAATGAGGTTCTCCTTCTCGGTGACCTAAACCTTAACTGCAAAACAAAATGGTTATATTAAATGCACGCTGAAAATAGAAAATAGAGTTAAAAAGCTACATTTGACCTTGGGTCTTCTTCAGCAAATATCTAAAAGAGAAAAACACAAAGTTAGTGTAGACCTTAACTGGCTTGGTAAACCAAATGAGCCTGTCCTATCTTCAATCCAAGGGCAAATTTTCCACCAGCTCATCAATGACCCCACAAGGGTTGTGTCTTCCTCTAAATCTGGCATGCTTATTGACTGGATCTCATCAAATTGCATCATTAGGATCTCGACATCTGGAACATTGACTGATGCCTTAACTGACCACTCACCCATATACTGCATCTGGTGTTCTACTTCACTATCAGCTCCCCCTCATAAATACATAAATACATTACCTTTAGGAATTTCACTACTGTAGATCAAGAAAAATTCCTAAATGACATCTCCCAACTTGACTGGTCACCCATACACCATGCCAGTGATCCTGAGACTGCACTCAGCTACTTTATAGCTCAGTTAGGTGCACTACAGGACAAACACATGCCCTCGTACATGCACAGAGTAAGGGGGACTCATACTAGGCAGCTACACAAACATCTTCTATTGCAGCTTAGAGAGCAGGATAAAAGCTGGCGGTGTTTTAAAATGTCTGATCTTCCCTCTGACTATAACACCTATAGGGCCCAAAGAAATGCCTGTAAAAGAATTATTTGAATAGCCAAATGCTCCTACAGTAAAGGGCATTTGATAGATGCTGCTGGGGACTCACACAGAATCTAGGCTCACATAAAAATGTTCCTTGGGGCTAGTAGATCACACTCTTCTGATGATATTGTTATTAATGGGGCCCACTGTATTAACCCTATTACTATTGCTAACTCTTTTAATGTCCTGTTTTCAGATTTGTCTAAATATAAATCTTCCTGTACCTCCACTCAGTCCACAGCCCTTGCTATGGTATCTGACTCCACCCCCTCTGCATCCACCCTTCTATTTCAAAACCATATCTAGAGCTGATGTCCTCAAACTTTTAAATTCTATCTCTGACAGTAGCAGCATGGGCTCTGTTGGGCTTGAGCCTAGACTACTGAAACTTGCCTCTCCCTTCATTGCATCTCCCCTAGCAAAGATCTTTAGCCTATCACTATGCGTAGTCCCTGGTATCTGGAAAATTGCTAGAATCACTCTGGTCTTCAAAAAAGATGGCCCAAAGGACATCTCCAACTATTGCCCTATAGCTATTCTCTCTGCTTTGAGCAAAATTCTTGAGAAACTGGTAGTTACACAAACCATCTCTTTTCTCAGAAACAACAACTTTCTTTTAGATAGTCAACACAGCTTCCGTAAAGGACATAGTACTACAAAATAGCACTTCTCAAATTTACAAATGATGTCTTCACTGTCATGGACAAGGGTTCTCTCACTGGTGCAATCTTCATATATCCAGCAAAAGCATTTGATCTTGTTGACCACCCCATTCTCCTTGCTAATTTATCTCTGGATTTCTCTCCACAAGTTGTGCACTGGTTTGACAGTTACCTATCTGATCACCAACAAGTTGTGAAATGTTACTCTGCCCTGTCCAATCCTGCTGTTGTAAACACAGGTGTTCCCCAAGGGCTCATTCTTGGCCCCCTCCTATTCACCATCTTTATCAATAACATCTCATGGGTATGCACATCTGCATAACCTCACTTGCCCGTCCATACTGTACGCGGATGACCTGGTTCCACACTACTGTTCAAGGAATATGGCAGATATCAACCAAACCCTTGCATCCGACTTCATGGCCATTCAGTCCTGGCTCTCAAAGAACAAGCTTGTCTTAAATACTACCAAAACTCAAACTAAGCAACTCTGACACTCTACAAATCCTCCAGGAGAATGGCTCTCTGCTAGACACAGTTAGCTCATTTAAATACCTGGGCATATTGCTTGATGAATCCTTAAACTTTTATCAGCACATCTCTTCTATCTGTAGATCTGTGAATACCAAAACTGGGGTCGCTTATGGGACTAGCTATGCACTTACCCCCTCTGCCAGGTTAGCTGTGGCATGAGGAATCCTTCTCCCTACCCTCATGTATGGTGTGGCTACTTTTTTAGATGCTTCCAAAACCTCTCTACATAGATGGGACACTACTTACAATAACATTTGTCATTACACCTCTGCCTTCTACCATCATAAACACCACTGTCAGCTCTATGCTGATCTAAAATGGCCTTCCCCATCTGCTCATCGACTCCTTTCTCTTAGCTCTCTGACTGATAGCATCATCAGATCTGTAACCCCAGCATCCTTAGCCTCTATGTTGTCCTGGCAAATCTCCTTTCATAGTCTAAGGTCAGTTGAACATACTGTCCTGCATATACTGAGGTGTAAAACAACCAAGGGTGCCCATGCTTTCTCCCTTGCTGCCCCATGGTATTGGAACTCCATTCCTCTAGATGCTCAACAAGCTCCTAGTCATTAAACTTGTCAAGTGTACATGCTTCTATCCACCTTAAGCTCCTTCTAGCACCTACTGCTGGTGGTTAACTTCCCCTCCTCCCCATTTCACCTACCACTACTTCTTAATCTCTGTCTTCCTGTCTCCCATGTTCTCATCTTACCTTCTCTACCTGATATAGGTTTCAGTCCTCCTCCATGTGCCTACTGCTCTTCTGCCCCATTTTTCTACCAGTCACCCTGCCCTCTATGATGGTCCAGAAACTGGCACTTATTTATCTTACTTGATATCATAAATATATCTCTGTAATACTGGGTTGCCTTGTTGCCTTTGTTGTTAACTATACAAGTGCTGATTGATCATTTGTACTATTTTATATTTTTAGCCAAGTGTTGTACTGTACATCTCCTATCTTGTCATGTATTCACTGCGTTGTTGTATTACCTCAGGTCATGTCTGTAAATAGACATTTCTATGTCTATTAATCATTTATACTGTTTTCTATTTTTAGCTAAGTGTTGTACTGTTTTCTGCTATCTACTATCTTGTCTTGTATTCACCCTGCTGCAACCTTTCGGGTCATGTCTGAAAATAGGCATTTCTATGCCTAGTCGGGTCATGTCTGAAAATAGGCATTTCTATGCCTAGTACACCTCACCCGGTTATCAAAAACAGAATAAAACAAATAAATAAATCAAAAAATATTCAAATGAGATGTGTAGTGCATCCTGGCAGAAAAGGGAGATATGCTGTGCAACTTCAACAATACGTCGCAACGCAATATTCAGTGAGGGGAGATGGGCCACCCAAAAGCTAATGGGAAATGGCACAAACATAATGTATGCAGCCCAAGAACAGGGGGCATTTCCATAAATATGCCATGCATCAGCATGTTCATTGGGAATATTCCCCCCAATGGCCAAAAGTGTGCCACACAGAGATAGGCATCAAAAAGCTGTCCTAAATTGGCCAGCCACCCACAGGTAAGCTGATGAAGTGCAGGCAGGTGCACAGCAGCCTGCCTGCCATGGTCATCTAGTGGTACTCCCTCCCCATCCCATATGTACTGCAATGCCCTCCCAACCCTGTACCATAGTGCAGGTCCCCCCATGCCCAATCCCTGGTCACGTAACTATCATCCCCCATCCCCTATTCCATACTGTAGGTACCCCCTCCCTTGCCCAAACCCCAGTCACATCAATATCACCCCATCCCCTATTCCATACTGTAGGAACCCCCTACCATGCCCAATCCCTGGTCACGTAACTAGCATCCCCCATCCCCTATTCCATACTGTAGGGACCCCCTCCCTTGCACAAACCCCAGTCACATCAATATCATCTCCATCCCCTATTCCATACTGTAGGGACCCCCTCCCATGCCCAATTCCTGGTCACGTAACTAGCATCCCCCATCCCCTATTCCATACTGTAGGGACCCCCTTCCTTGCACAAACCCCAGTCACATCAATATCATCTCCATCCCCTATTCCATACTGTAGGGACCCCCTCCCATGCCCAAACCCCAGTCACATCAATATCATCCCATCCCCTATTACATAGTGTAGGAACCCCCCTCCCATGCCCAAACCCCAGTCACATCAATATCATCCCATTCCCTATTCCATACTGTAGGGACCCCCTCCCTTGCCCAAACCCCAGTCACATCAATATCATCTCCATCCCCTATTTCATACTGTAGGAACCCCCTCCCATGCCCAATCCATGGATGAATCAGTCCTATGCCCTGATCCCAATAGCACAATGCTGCTGTGGAACCTCCCCACCCATTCCCGGTCCCAGATCACCATAACATCATCCACCATAAGCTAATTGATAATGCCATGGGCCCTCACCCCACCACCCCACTAGGACCTGACCTCAGACCCCACTCCCCCAACCCACCCAGAGCCAGCGACTGGCTCAGCCCTCTTCACACCACCATGGCCAGCTACCAACTGAACTGTGATGGACTGTGCTCTGTACAAAGTACATGCTCAGTGGCAAAAAATGAGTGTGTACTATGTACAGTGCATGGTCAATGACAGTTTGGTCAGTGACTGGCCATGGTGGTGTGTGAAGGGCTGAGCCAGTCACCAGCTCCAGGTGGGTTGGGGGAGCAGTATCTGGTCCTGATGGTGGGGGCCTGCTACACTATGGACCTATGGGGAGCGGGGGCATCTACTATTCCAAACATCAGGGTCATGGCATGCATGGGTGTTTGTGTCCCGTATGTTCGGGGATCAGGATTGGATGTGGGCTTCTTTCTCATATGGACAGGGATTGGGGCTGTGTGGGGACTTCTGTCCCACATGGACAGGGATTGGGGCCAGGTGGGGGCTTCTGTTCCACACAGAAAGGGATCAGGTCTGGGTGGGGGGGTCGCTACACTTTGGCACATGAATGCAGTCATGCAGGATACATTGCTTGTGGATCAGGGATGTGAGGGGGGTTAAAATGTACCACCAGCACAGACAGGTAGACAGGTCCTGTCACTGTTGCTTGGGGCTGGTTGGGGGACATCCCAGCACATTCAGCTGGGAGCAGCTATGGTAATGACCCCATAATGGGCATGCATGGAGCCTCCTTGCACCATACATGCCCAATGAGTTCATTAGCATAATGTGGCTGAATATCACCCTTGGGGGAAGGGCGCATCCAGGTATGCACCACGCATTCCCCCGCAGGCGGTGTTCAGCCCCAGCCTTGGATGTGCTGCTCCCACCATAGCAGCCACCTGCTTTGTGCCACCATCTAGGGTCCCATATTCAAACAGGATGCGTGATCTGTGTTGATAGTGCATACTGTTTGAATATTGCTTCAGTGCTGGCTGTTGCATCTGTTTTGCATGACACATTGTTTTGCATGCACAGCTGCTGGCACTAAATATGTCCCCCTTGAACTGCATGATGAATCTCTTCTTTCCCCATGTCATGAGTTCCCACCTGTATTATTACTAGAGGCTTATTTTTGTCATTATGATTATGTTAAGGATATTATGATTATGTTAAGCATTATTTCCCCATATCCCTAGTGCATGGTCATGTTTGTTTGTTCTTCTTTGATGTGTATCTGTCTGCATATTTCAATATGGAATCTCCCAGTACATGCATCTGTCTGGGTATTGAAGGGGGTATGGACAATTCAATATTTGTTTCTGTTGTCTGCTCTGTACTAATTTTACCTTCTGCTGATATCTGTTGTGCATCATTGAATATATCCCCAATGGTAGATATTTGTTAGTGGATTCAGTTTCATAGTTCATTGCCCTTAAGCCTTTTTTATTCTTACATTGTTTGTCTATTGTGTACCATTCCTCATCTTCATTTTCAGATTGCCTTAGTCTTCTTCTCTTCTGTCCTATATTATTTTCTAAACTTTCACTATCTATATTACATTTTTCCTTATCCAGGTTTTCTTTTCATTAAGCATCTGTTTTTGAGGGTTCCAGTTTCAATTTCAAATTTTATTACCTTTATTTTTAAGTCTTTGATTTCTAGACTTTGCTTGCAGCTAAAAGCTGAAAAGCCAGGTATGGATTCCAGACTAAATTTATTATACAAAATACATTTAGTTCCTATTTCCCCAGTGGATAAAGTGATCAGTCCTACTTCCATACTTCTTTTCAGCAGTTTTTTAACTGAAAGAATTTTCATAATACCATTTTTTGCTGGTTGCTTCTTCTGACAGTTTTCTGGACCCTCTTGCCTCTTTAGATGACACTGGCAGACACTGCCTCTGCCAATGTTGCCTCTGCCCAGTGTTTGCCAACACTCACACAGGTGACAGCATTTATTCTGTTCTAACTAGAATTGACTTGCGGTTGACTTCCGGTTTGGGCAAGAAGCAAAACAGGGCCTTTTAGTTTTGCAAACAGACAACGTAATGCCTATAAGCATGTTTCTATCTCACTCTGCCCCAGTAATAGTGACTGGACACTTTGTAGCTCTTCATCAGGGCTCTTTTCCTTTTGCCTGCTCAACAGTCTTCCAACTACCCACAAGTCGCCTCTGCCCACCACTGACAAGATAGAGAAGTGGGTTGCAGGACATTTTTATCAATGTTTTTTCTGTTTTGTTTTTCTTAGTACACAGGGTTTAGAGAAATACAGAGACACATAAAATTAACTCAGCATGTAGCTGAGTAAATCATAGCCCCAGCCAACTGTTTGCTCATTTTTCTGTGTGGAGAGCCAACAGCCCCCCACGCCGTCCCCCAGAGGTCCACTGGTCCAAGGGGAGTAGAGAGTGGTGGGGAGTGGAAGTGTGAAGGGTAGTGAGAGCAGCTACAAGGAGATCAACTAACTTCACACCATCTCAATTGCAAATTGCTTTACACCCTAGGAGGAGACTCAGGTATCTGACTCCATTGATGGGGACTCTGGGTCATTCAGAAGGACATGGGAATGGTGACCTGGTGGCAACTAGCGGTATGAGTAAGAAGAAGGCAGCTAGGAGAGACTTAGTGATCAGGCAGTCTATGACCACAGGTATAGAGGGGAGGGGTGGGAGGAGGAGGAGGGGGAATGTCAGCTGCCTTTCTGGGGCATCAGCCATCCAGGTCATAGCAGGTGGCTGAGGGTGCTGATACACTAGGATACCAATAATCAGACAGTGAAGCCTGTGGAGCAAGTGAAGTGGAACTTTCAGAGGCTGGGGGACAGACTGCAGGTACACTCAGCTTCTCTGGCCCTTTCCAAGGTCCTCCCTGTGTGGAGTGGGGGAATTAAAAATAGAGTAAGGAGGGAAGTGACAGAGGAATTAAATGGTGGTTAAAGGGATGGTGTCAGGGGAAAGGGTACCACTTTGTGGGGAATGGGGAAGGGGGACTTCTGGAACAGGAGGCTCTTTAAAGGTGATGGCCTTCATCTGAAATGGAGGGGCTTATGCACTGGATTAGAAGTTTGACATCTACAGTACATTACTCAGTTACACTGACTTCATGGTACACTCAGGCTAGAGAAACCATGGTAAAGGGAATGAGGGAGAGGAACCTAGCTGCGTCTCCCACTATACTTGGGGCTGGTAACAGTAAGATGGGTAAAAATAAGGCTGAGGTTCAAAAAGGAGTAGTGGAGTAGAGACATGTTGAGACAGGGATCCAGGTTAGGTTAGGATTAGGATCTGAGTACAGCTAGAACAGGGATCTGAGTCAGGTTGGGAGAGAGAGATCAGAGCTGGGTTGGGTCAGGGATATGAGTTGGATTGGGAGGAGTGGAAACTGAGTCAGGTTTGGAAATTGACCTGCATCAGGTTAGGACACTGAACCCGAGTCAGGCTGAGTAAGATATCAGAACAGGGTTGGGACAGGGAATAAAGCTGGTTTGGGACCATGATAGAACCTCTATTATGACACAGATTATAAAGAAGTTGGGACAGAGGACTGTGCTGGCTTTGGCTATGGATCCAAATAGGTTGGAACTATGATCCAGACCAAACTGGGACAAGAATCTGAGCCAGCTTAGGATACAGATATGAGCTTGGGTGGGACAGGGATCTGAGCAGGATTAGGACAGGTATTTGAGTTGGGTTAGGACAGAGATCTCAGCCAGGGTGAGACTGGGATGAAAGCCAGGTTGGGACCATGATCCAAGCTTTTTTTGGACCTGGATAGAGTGTGGTTGGAACAGAAAACTGTGCTGAGTTTTGATAAACATCTGAATTGAGGAGCAGTGACCTTGTATTAAGATTATTAATAAGGTGGACAACCCAGTGTAGAGCAGAGCAGAGTATGAAATTATTGGTTTGACTGTCTTATAACTGAGCCAGTTCTTAGAAGAACTGAACTATAATTGTCCTAATCAATCCTGCTTCCTCATAGATTTATGATGCCTTCCCATCTGTGATGCGCCTTTTGCCAGGCCCTCACCAGGAGATCTTCAAACACTGGGACAGATTGAATGGCTTTATCAAAGAGGAGGTCAGAAAGCACCAGGAGAATTGGCGAGTGGACAAGGAGCCACTGGACTTTATCGATTTTTACCTGACTCAGATAGCAAAGGTATGTCAAGACCTCTCTCTGGCTTATAATTTCTGTACCTTCTGATACTGATATTGCCGTAGTCAGTCTTTCTGTAGGACTTGATATCAATGAGTTTTTTATTGTTAAAGGTGACCACACATTTCTGTAGAAAAACTGGCTTTGGGAGCATTCTTTGGAAAAGGTTTTTTCCTTAGCCTAAAACCAGTGTGGGTGTACACTAGGGAAAAAACTTTATTGCTGTTATGCCGTATGTTGTCTAATGTATTCTGCATTATTGTGGTGCTGGTTGATTTTTTTTCTTTGTCAAGTGGGTCTTGCAGTAACTTGAACATATTTTACTTTTCTAAATGTCTCAATAATCTGGACTGATGGCTGTAGATTGGAGAGATGGTTCAACTATGGCTAGCATTTCTGCTAGACAGATCTCTGGAAGCAATAAAGGAAAATAGACAATAAGTGGGCACTGGCTTAACAGCGACCTTAGGCATCTAATCTCAAATGTAAAGAAGTTCTTGGGCCACTGGAAGGTGATGGGTTGTCTCTGGGCCTGAGGACCGTATAAAACAGAGATTTCAATTGTAACTGGTTAGCTGGTGTAAACAGGGACCTTAGAGACAAAACAGTGAACGTATAAAATTGACACTAAACCCGCTTGTATTACCTATAGAACAAGCACTGCTTGACTGGATCCTGTTTAATCACCATGATCAAATTATCTCTAAAGATATCCTGCCTAATTCCTTAAGTGTCCACTCCCCAATCACCTGTAAATGGTCCAAGAAAATCATGTAATGGGAACCTATCAAAATAAAATCTAGGGTTCTCCACATGTAGAAACTCCCTTATCTCAAAGCTTTTCTGCAGCAACTTAACTGGCATTTCGTAACCCAAACCTTAGATATTACTCATACATTTGACTATTTTATCCTGTAGTTTAACAGGGTAAGTGACATTGTTGCCCCATTTACTCAAACTGTTTAAAAGGGCAACACACAAGACTAGTTCACCCTGCTGTCAGAAATATTACTAGAGACAAGGACAGGACCTGGAACCTGTACAAAGATACTGGTCAACAAAAATACTTTCAAAATTATAAAGAACTGAAGAACTCCATAAAAATCCACATACAGATAACTAAAGCAGCCTTTTATAAGCCATAGCAAGAGGATATCCAAGCCCATCCCAAACAACTCTGTGACAATATCAATGGGCTCCTTGGTAAGGCTAGACGTTTCTTCTCAGCACCATCATTAAAGATGGGTCTGCTGTGGGTCATGACAAACATATGGCCAATGTGTTCAAAGAAACCCTTACTGACCTATCCACCTATATACCTGTCCCTTCTATTGCCACTGCCCGAACTGTTGACACCCTCAGTTTGAACAACCTCCTGAAATTTTATTTTAAGCAATTAACCTGGTCAGAAGTTCATGGCTACCTATCCAAACTTGAAATTACATTTAGGCCGAGTATAGATAATATTGACATAAAACTTCTAAAGCATGTTCTCACTGAAGTTACTTGCCCAGTCCAACTTATCTTTAACTTATCATTGAGGATGGGTACAATTTCTGAATTCTGGAAGTAAGCTTGTGTAGTTCCAGCATTTAAGGCTGGCAATACATGCATGCCCCAAAACTATTGCTTGATCTCTAGTCTCTCCTCACTGTCCAAGACACTAGAGGCGGCAGTGAATGACAAGCTGGTTGAGTTCCTAAATTACCATAGAATAGCAAGGCTTCAGTAAAGACAACTAACACTACACTAATAGAATTTACAGAATTCCTATAGGAGGCCTTAGATGAGGAGGAGGGGGGAGCTGGCTGGTATCATCTATATAGACTTAGCTAAAGTCTTTGATCTTGTCGCTCATGCCTTGCTGTGCAAAAACTATAATCTCTGGGCCCGTCAGACTATGCTGTTTTTTAATGGTTTCATGACCTTCTTTCACACAGAACTCAGGCTGTGAAATGCAGAAGCATAGTGTCTACAAACAGGAAAGTTACACTAGGGGTACCCCAGGGTTTGATATTTGGACCCCTGCTTTTTTCAATCTGCTTATTAAACAGCTACCCTCTGTATGCCAATCTGTGGACATTATTCTTTACACAGATTATGATGTAGTCTTTGCACATGACAAAAAACAAGCTCACTAATGACTGAGCTTACAACAAGATTTCTACTCTAGCCAATCTTGGTTTACCCAGAATTTACTAGTAATGAACACCAAGAAACAAAATGTATGCTATTTGGCACATATGGTGAAATAGACTCCTCCCCTACTTTAAATATCTGCACACAGTCTAGAGCTACCCTTAAACAGGTGACCAACTTTAAATACCAAGTGGTGCATGTGAACAGTGCACTGTCTTTATCTGACCATGGTGACTACCTGACTAAAACTGCAAACTCTCACTTTGATCTTTTCTTCTGTGACACAAGAAATCTCTTTGGAGAAACTAGAAAACTGCTGGTTCATTATCCTATACTCAGCATAAATCACTATGGTATGGGATCTGTGGAGCTGTGAATTATAATTTACTGTCTCGGGTTGAAAGTATCTTAAATGGGGCCTGCTGCTTTGCACTGGACCTCAGACTAGACACACATCTCCTCTATGACACTGCGGGATGGCTAAACGTTAGCCTTTAGGAGAAGTTGCTTACCACGATGATGGATAAAAAAAAACATTACTTGAATTGTTCTCTCCTGGCCTGCAGTCCAGCTCCACGTACATCAACAACAAATGGTGGCCCACTTGTGAGTGACACCAGGAGAGCGAAACCCGAAAACAGACCATTACAGCAACAGTCACTGTAATGGTCTGTTTTCAGTGATGTGGCTTGTCATGGTGTTCTGCCCCCTTCCCAAAACAACTTTGACCTGAAGTTGATTATAAATAAATGCAGTGTGTGTGGGGGGCAGAGCCCCCTGCATGGGAGGTGTAGGAGGGCAAAGCACCCCCGCAAAAAAAACACTTCCTTTTGTGATGGCACAAAACTGGTGTTGGTATTGTGCATTTGCTGTGCAGATTGTTGGGGAATTTGCTGACTAACGCTAGCGGTGCTTCCAACAACAAATACTCCACAAGGTGCATGAATCGGAACTCTATTATTGGCTCACAGGAACTCTTCAATGGACCAAAACTCCTTCTTTTACAGGTCTGCAAAACTGTGGAATGCCTCCTGAGATCTGTTGGAGTGTGACACTATCCCCTCCTTCAAAGATCAACTATGGAGTGTACTCAATACTTCTAACTGATTTTAAACTTGCTGGCATTTGACAATTTATTCTATTATGTTGCTTGTATGTAAGTGTACTCAGTTTAGTGTAATCTTGTACTATGTGAGAGACATTGGGGGGGGACCTAGATAGCCTTAAGGATGACATGAGTGTGGATCAGAAGTGGACAGCAATCGGGGAAGCAACAGCCACTAACACCTATCTTAAGCAGAAAGGGAAGAACTCCAAAGCCAGAAGACCAAGTTTGCTTGATAGGGAGGTGAGCAGGCAGTCAGGGCACAAGGAACCACATACAGGAAGTCCTGAAAGGATGAGGATAAGGAAGTCCACTTGGAGAAAGCTAGGATGTCATTAAGATAATTAGGCAAGCCAAGGCTAGGAAGGAACTGAAAATTGCAGAGGGGATTAAAGAGGGAAACAGAAAGACATCTTCAGTTATACCCCAAAACAAGAGACACACAGGTTGGCATGGTGAAGATAGAGACATAGAAACATAGAATCTGTCAGCAAGTAAGAACCACTTGACACTCCCAGTCTACCCACTTCCCCTCTGCCTATATTATAACCACAGATTATCTGATCTCTGGCTACTACCTCCCCTTGCTTTCCTAGCAAGATTCGTTTGTGCCTATCCCATGCATGCTTGAAGCCCACCACTGTTGTTGCCCCCACTGCCTCCACTGGAAGACTGCTCTAGGTGTCCACCACTCTTTCTATGAAGAAGCACTTACTCATATCCCTCCTAAATGTCCTCCCTTCCAGCTTTATTGCATGCACCCTCATTCTCATGCTTCTTCTCTTTTGAAAAATACTCCCCTCCTTTACCTTATGCACCACTGTGAGGCACTTATATGTCTCTATCATGTCCCCCTCTCCTTCCTCCTTTCCAGGATGTACATATTGAGATTCCTCAGTCTCTCCTCACAAGGCTTCTGATGCAGCTCCTGCACCATTTTAGTTTCCCTTTTCCAGACTGCTTCTACCCTGTGTTCTTCTTGAGGTGTAGTCTCCAGAACTGGACACAGTACTCCAGGTGGGACTTCACCAATGATCAATACAGTAGGAACTCATCTTTCTCCTTCTGCTGGTGATACCCCTCCCAATGCACCCCATCATCCTACTGGCCCTACCTACTGCTTTGTCACACTGCCAGCTTGAGGCAATCAGAAATGATTACCCCAAGATTGTTTTCCTGTTCAATGATCTCCAGTACCTCTTCTCCCATTTTATACACCGCCTCTTGACTTCTATGCCTTAGGTGCATGATTTTGCAACTTTTCAAACTGAAACACAGCTGCCATATCCTTGACAACTCCTCCAGTTTTCTCGGGTCCCTACTCATTTTCTCCACCCCCTCTGGAGTACCAATTCAATTGCAGATGTTGGTGTCATCTGCAAAGAGGCATACATTCCCTTCCAACTCTTCCACAAAATCACTTATAAAGACAACTGAAAATAATTGGTCCTAGCACTGAACCCTGAGGTAGCCAGCTGGTCACTCTCCCCTTAGAGTGTATTCCATTTATCACCATCCACTTTTGCCCATTCATCAACCAATTCTGTACCCAGTTTACCACCTTGGGTCCCACCTCCAGACTGCCCAGTTTCTTTATAAGCCTTGTATGTGGTACGGTGTTGAAAGCCATGCTGAAGTCTTAGTAGGCTGCATCCACCACCCAATCCTGATCTATTTCTTTGATTACCAAGTAGAATAACTCAATCAGGTTCATCTGGCATGACCTCCTCCCTCCCTCCCACCTTCCCCATGAATCCATGCTGCCTTGGGTCTTGTAACCTGCTTGACTCAAGATACTCTACTAGCCTTTCTTTTAAAAGAGTTTCCATTAACTTCCTCACAGCTGATGTTAGACTGACAGGCCTATACTTGCCAGCCTCCTCCCTGCTTCTGCTTTTATGGAGCAGGACTACATTTGCCCTCCTCTTCTCCTCTGGAACCACTCCTGTGTCCACTGAGTTATTAAATAGGTCTGTCAGAGATGCAGCCAGCTAAAAAAGTATGAGGAGTAGGTGAGAGGTGTTGAACAAATACTTTTGTTCTCTCTTTACTAAAGGAAAGGATGGACCAGTGCTGCAAGGGAGGATGGGAGGAAGAGGGAGAAACATGACTGAGGACAGGATAATGGAAGACAGAGTTAGAAAAGGGCTCATGTCCCTAAAGGTAAACAAGTTCCCATGTCCAGATAGCATGCACCCAAGACTGTTGAGGGAACTGAAGGAAAAGCTGGTGAGTTCACTGACAGGTCTGTTCAACAGCTCTTTAGATATGGGTATGGTACCGAACGAGTGGAAAACCACACCTGTGGTACCTTTGTGAAAGAGTAGGTCTAGGGATGACCCAGAAAACTACAGGCCAGTCATTCTGACCTCCACTGTGTTTAAACTGATGGAGACTAATATAAAGCAAAGACTGGTTGAGTTCCTTGAAGCCAAACAAAATTCTAGGCTGTATTGAGAGTGGGGCTTTTGAGCAGATTGGAGAAGGTTATACTGTCTCTGTATAAATCCTTGGTGTGACCACACCTGGAGTATGACATGCAGTACTGGAGCCCCCACATGAAAAAAGATCTGCTAGCTTGAGGCCATTCAAAAGAGTGTGACAAAGATGGTTCAGGAACAGTAGGGCAAGGCATATGAGAACAGGCTGAGAGAACTCAACATGTACTCGCTTCAGGAGAGGAAGAAGAGAGAGGACTTGACTGAAACCTTCAAGTACCTGAAAGATATAAACAAGGTGGAGATCGGGGAACTGTTTTTGTCTCAGTAAAAACAAGACCATAAGGGGGCACTGTTGTAAGCTGGCAAGGGGAAAGGTTCAAAAGGAGGTCAGACACTTCTTTACAGAGTGGGTGGTGTTAGAGAATGAATGAACTCCCATTTGAGGTCATCAGTCAAAAGATGGTGGGAGGGGGTGTTCAAGAGACAGTGGGACAGGGTAAAGGGGAAGGTCAGGGTTGGTGGGGAAGGTCAGGGTTGGTAGGGAGATGGGGTGGGGTCAGGGTTGGTGGGGAAGGGAGGTGGGGCCCACTGTCATCTCTGGATCAGGGAGTTTGCAATTGAGCACACTCGATAAACCATAAGGCCTTATTCTGCTGTTGGTAACCTTTGTATGACTCTAGGTCCTTTCTAAATAGGTACTTACCTAAAGGGTCTTTTGTGCAATAAAAACTAAGCTAAACAAAATAAAAACCTACAGCCTGTTTGATGTTCTATCTTTACAAGCCCACATACGAGATTACTCATGTGTTACATTACAGGCAAAACTGTGTAAATTAACTGTGGAAAAATTAGAACTCCCCTCTCTTCCCTTGCATCTAATGCCAGTGTTGGACAACCCATCTCCCCAATATAATAATAAACAATTAAAGGGTGTGGGTTGGAAGAAAAAAAGGGATATCTATCCAGAAAGATTTAATATGTCCAGTTTGTAGGAAATGTTTATCATTTGAGTGGTACGGAGCAAATTTAAATACATAAATTGCACTTCTGGAGATATTTACAGATTGGAGAAGCAGTGAGCAGTATGGTTCTCTAACCAGATTACTCTTTCCCACATCACTTGGATTGGAATACATGGTGAAGTTTCAGCAAAACAAATTACTCAAAAAGGCTTTTTTAACAGCTTTTAGAGGGTTTGAATTGCAGAGAGCTCTCAGAGCAGATTGTCTCCCACGGCTTCATACACACACTACCCCAAACTGAGGCTGTGCAGAACAATCTAGAGCCCATGTGACCTGGAATCCCATGAATCACTGCAAAATTCACCTTTGGAGCTTAAAAACAAGGTGAAGTGAGGTGGAGTACATTGTTTTCAATGTACTTCACCTTAAATTAGTGAAGTGGTTTGGGAAGGTGGAGTAGCGTGAGATTATTGTTTCAATGGACTTCACGTTATCCATTCTCTTGTGAGTACTCTGCTTCGCACGTTACGAAGCACTCCACGGATTTGCCTTCGCTCTATGAATCCCTTTGCGGAGCGCATTGGGGCCACTTTGCCCACTACTAGTTGTCAATATTTGTACTTTTCTCCACCACACAAATCCTTATCCCATACAGACAACTTTCTACTTGGTACTGCATCCTTCCCGGGAGTTCTGGAGGCCGACATCCACCCCAGGGTCCTGTCTGACCATTCCTCAGTTAATCTTTCCCTTCTTCACAGACCAGGGCTTAAACGAGACTCCCTTTGGTGTCTAAATACGCAGTTGTTACGGAAACCCTCCTTGGTCGAACATGTTCAAAACTTTATTACCTCCTTTTTAGAATCAAATATAGGCTCTGTAGCAAAGACTGATATTGTCTGGCCGTGCTTAAATGCATGCTCCAGGGGATTTCATCCATCTGGAGACTACCCATGCTAAGCAGGGTAAGGCCCAGCTGAACTCTGTCTAGTGAGACATTAAACACCTTGAGCACTCCCTACATCGTGCTTCCCATGAGTCTGAGTGGACCAGGCTATACTGGCTCCAGTCTCAGTATGCGGACATAATGGCCCAAAAAGCAGAGCTTTCTCTCCATTGTACTAAAATGAGTTATCTAGAGTCAGGTGAGTGAGCAG
Source organism: Neoceratodus forsteri (assembly GCA_016271365.2). Classification (NCBI taxonomy): domain Eukaryota; kingdom Metazoa; phylum Chordata; order Ceratodontiformes; family Ceratodontidae; genus Neoceratodus; species Neoceratodus forsteri. Next base: position 960,742,503 of record CM028137.1, read on the forward strand.
GGAAGATTCTGGCCCTCAGGCTCTGACAGGCTGAGGTTGCCAGATACATTCCTAGCCTACATACGTCTCCTGAAGCGGAGATAGTCTCTGACCCTAAAAGTATTGGCACAATTTTTGGCAGCTACTATGAATCCCTCTATGCAACTGAGGATTCAACTGCCCCTGGAGACTTCAGTATCTCTCAATATCTGGATTCAAGTAATTTGCCTTGTCTCCCACCTCAGTGGGTTGAGGGTCTTGGATCCTTAATTACTGTCTCAGAGGTAGAACATGCTATTAAGCTCTTACCTTCCGACAAGGCTCCAGGCCCGGACAGTCTCCCAAACAACCTGTATAAGCAATGCTGTGCCCAGATAGCACTGTTTCTGGTAGAGGTCTACAACTTTTGGTTAGATAGAGGGATGAGTGATCAATCTTTCTCAGAGGCAGTCATAACTTTAATCCCCAAGCCTGGTAAGGATCCCTTGCTTCCGAGCAATTACCGCCCAATCTCCCTACTCAACTCGGACCTTAAAATTCTGGCCAAAATCCTGGCTAGCCACCTGGCTCTGCATATGGGGGATGTCATTGGGTATGACCAGGTTGCTTTCATGTCTGATCATTCCTCAGGAGACCATTTGAGGAAACTCTTGCATCTGATCTTGGCGTCGAGGGAGTCTGAGGATCCTTTGGCCTTGGTCTCCCTTGACGCTGAGAAAGCCTTTGATAGAGTCTCCTGGAATTTCCTATTTGCCTCCCTTTCCCACTTTGGGATTCCTGAAGATTTTATTAAATGGGCCCGGATACTGTACTCTGGCCCTTCAGCCAGGGTATGATGTAACGGTCTCCTCTCACCCTCTTTCCCTCTTCAGCATGGGACCCGCCAGGGTTACCCGCTCTCTCTTCTTTTGTTTAACTTTTATTTACAACCCCTTATTTGTAGATTAGTCAGCTCCCCTAATCTGATTTGTATTCAAATCGAAGGTAAAAGATATCTCCTCTCGGCATATGAAGATGATTTACTTGGAAAATCCTACTTCCTCAGTTCCTGCTCTACTAGATGAACTGAGCTCATTTTCCAAAGTCTCTTCTCATAAACTTAATCTTTCTAAATCCCAGATTTTTCCCTTTAATCATCGCCTAATAAGGGCGGAGTTGTTTGACTTGGGCCTGACATGGACTCCTCATACCCTGACTAACTTGGGGATTAAGGTTGCCAGGGACATACCTTTAATGATGAGGGAGAATCCTACCAAATTGATTTCTATTCTCAAGGTGGACTTGGATAGTCAGAGTGCCCTGCCTATGTCTCTTTGGGGATGTTTAAGTGTTCTCAAAATGAATCTCCCTCGGGTCCTATACCCAATTAGTATTCTGGGCCTTTTCCTTTCCAAAACCTGGTTTTCCCAATTGTGGAGTATTTTCAATAATTTTTTATGGAAAAACAAGGGTGTTGGAAGGGGATATGCCAAGCTTACTGCACCTAAGTGATGGGGGGGGGGCTTGCCTTTCCCTCCTTCTTTATCTACTATGGGGCCCAACATATCAGTAAATTGGCCAGATGGATGGATGACCCAGTCACCGACTAGGTATGCTCCTACACTCCCACCTGGGTGGAATTGAAAGGGCTTTGGTGCAATTAATTCAATGCTCCCACTCAGCTTTGGTGTACTAACTTCCTCATCAGCTCCCTTGCCACCTCAAAAATTCCCCCATTGGATGGTCTCTCCACGCTCTACACCAGGTGCAGAAACTTTTATCTTTTAACTGGAGTAACTCAATGAACCAGCCCCTCTTTAATAATCCCCATTTCCTGATTGGGAATCAGGTAATCCCGCCCTCTTTTCTCCCCAGATTACAGCATGCCACATTGGAAGACCTTTGAGACAGGGGACTCCAATCTTCCTTTCTCTTCATTGCAAGAGAAATTCCAATTATCCAATACTGACATCTTTAAATACTTGCAAATAAGACATGCTCTCATGGCCTTCTTAGGACCCAAACCCTGGTCTTTTCCACTTGGTGAAGACTTGCCGCTGTGCTTCAGGTGGCAAAGCAACCACATGTGGTCTCTGGTATATATAAATTCTTACAAATCCTTGATCGTATACATAAATTCTTACAAACCCTTGATCCTAAGCTCCCAAAAGGGTTTGTTACTACTGGAAGCAAACACTTTCTCTGCCTGATGATCCAGTCTACTGGGGTAAACTCTGGAAAACTGTCTATAGATTTATTAAACAAGATAGATTGAGACTTACCCAATTTAATATTATGCACAATTTGTACTATACCCCTGTCAGACTGTATGATATAGGGAATTTGGTTTCTCCCCTCTGTCACAGAAGTGGGGAAGAGATAGAATCTCTTTTCCACATGTTGTGCAAATGGCCAAAAGCCCAAACATTTTGGAAAGCTATCCAAAGCACCCTAGACCCAATGCTTGGGTTAGATCCCTTGTTCACTCCAAAATCTTGTTTACTATCCCTTTTCCTGCAGGGCACGCCTATAGCTTGGAAAGTCCACCTAACTTCATAGCAGCCACAGCTAAGTTAGTTATACTCAGACACTGAAAGGATGAATCCCTTACCTCGGTTTTGGAGTGGTACCGTAAACTCTTAACAGCCATTCAATTAGAAAAACACATTGCGAGCATCCAGCACAGATTGAAGGGTTACAGATTATTATGAGAGCCTCTTCTGACCTTGCTTTCCCTCTGGCAACCCCGAATATTTATCTTTATATTATTCATTTTCTAGTAGCCCTGACATGCAAGCTTGAGGAGGGGGTTGGGGGGAGGGTGTGTGTGTTTTTTTCTGTTTGTTAGTGTTTTCTCTAGTGATTGTTTTTCAATGTGTTTGATTGTGTTTTGATACGCTTGCAACTGTACTGATAACAATGCGTTACCCTTTTATATGCTGCTAAAAATAATAGTTTATTGAATTAAAAAGAGGCCTTTATCCAGGGCACAGAAGGTGTCTGAGGTGAGGCTGACTGAGGCAGTGTCTGTTCCATGGTACTTCCTGAAACCATGTTGCCTGGCTGTGAAAATGTTATGACTCTCAATATAGTCTGCTAATTGGTCATAGATTACTCTCTCTAGCACCTTGCTCAAGATGGAGAGGAGCAGATGGGTCGGAAGTTCTCAACTTTTTCAGGAGGGCTGCCTTTATGTATTGGTGTAACCAGAGCAACTTTCCAGAGAGCTGAGCCTCGCCCCTCTAGAATGGATCTGTTAAACAACCATGTGACTGGGGATGCTATGACTGGGGCACCGACTTTGAGTAGCCTGGGTACTAACTTATCATTCATGACCGGCAGATCCAGAGGTTTTGTTTTTCCTAAGTAATTTAAGGATCTCATGATTAGAAGTGAGCTTGAAATGGAAATTTGAAGGGGGGGGTATCAGACTTTGTGCGTGCGGGTGGATGTGAACCTGTACTGTGTATCTTGAATTTGTCCAGGTCAGTGAAGAAAAGGTTGAAAGCATCTACGGCTTCGGCTGGGCTTTTTAGTGCAGTGTAGTGCCATTTGCCATTATGTCACATTCTCCCTGGGCTGGTTGGCATTTGATGAGGGTATTGATCTGAGACCAGAATTTTGGGGGGTCAGCAAGATTTTTAGCTTGGAGGTTTCTGAGGTAAAGTTTTTTTTGCCGCTCTTAACTCATTTGTATATTTATTTCATAGTACCCTAAAGGTCTGTCAATCCTGAGGCAGACTTGCGGTTTTGAATGTTCCCCACATCCTGTCTCTTTCTTTCATACATCTTTTTAGGTCTATGTTATCTATCTTGCTTCCTGGCCTTTTACTCTAAGCTTTCTCATTGGGGCGTGTTTATTTGTGGCAGATAGAAAACTATTAATGAAGAAGTCGAGGTCTGTATCTAAGTTTGGGGCATGTTTGACTTGTGTCCAGTTTACCTCGGCTAGTGTTGCAAGAAAGGATTCCTCACTGAAGTCTGAGTAATTCCATGCCCAGATGATTCTGGGAGGCATGGCGTGGAAGCTAGTCTTCCATATTCCGAATGTTGGTAAGTGATCACTAAGGGAATGTGCGAGTGTTCCTGCCAGTTTAAAGTTGTCAGGGTTTGAGGCCAGGATCCAATCTAACATGGAGTGTTTCCCTGTTTTCATGTTTAGCCTTGTGTTTTCATGGATCAACTGTGTTAAGTCAGCCTCCAGTAGGAGTTTTTTTAGATCCTTGCTCATTTGGGGCCCTCAATGTATGTTAAAGTCACCCAACATTATTTTTTCGCCCCTTGGAAGGTCAGGTAGAGCAGTTATAAGGGAATTTAGGGCAGCTGTGGATGCCTTGGGAGGGTTGTACACACATCCTATTGTCAGTGGTTTGGATCCACCTAATAGTATGTTTACTGAATGAAGCCACACAGCTTGTGTCATACTCTAGTATCTATTGTCAGGTTAATTATGTTGGTCAGTATCTGGAGTGAAGAACTGCAGAACAGCTCACACCTAGATAATTAGTCATCCTAACAATTAAATCAGACCAGCACTGCACATTTCTGTGCTGGGGGAAGGGCTAAGTGAGTACAAGTCTCACTCCAGTGCGACTGTGTCCTGTAGGACCTTCAAGATTCCCACAGGAGACCTCAGTCAGTCCAGTGTCTTGCAGGACTGTGACAGAATGTCAGTGACTTGTGTCCTGCAGGACTGTGGGAGAATTTTAGTGACTTTACAGTGTTCTGCAGGAGTATGGTAAATAATGTTAATAACATCACTGTGTCCTGCAGAACTGTGGGAAAGAGGACATCACTGTGTCCTGTAGGATTGTAAAGGGATGTTGATGGGTTCACTGCATGGTACCTTTAGCCTGTGGGCTGTAGTAGTCTGCTGGCAAATTGCAAGAAAGGAGGCAAGTGCAAAGTGGTGGCTGTGACTATTTTAGACTGTTCATCACTCTAGATACTGACCGACATGATTAACCTGACAATAGGTACTAGAGTATGACACAATATTTCATATTTTCCTCAGGAGTGAGACTTGTACTCACTTGTCCCTTCCCCAGCAAAGAAACATGCATTGCTGGTCTGATTTAATTGTTAGGATGACTAATTAGCTAGGTTTGAGCTCTCCTGCAGGACTAGGTGCAAATAAATTGAGTTAAAAGTGCCAATGACTTCAGAGTATCTTGTAGGACTGTAGTAGAGTGTCCTGCAGGACTGTGAGAGAATGCTAATGACTTGTGTCCTGCAGGACTATGGGATAATTTCAGTGTCTTTATAGTGTTCTGCAGGAGTACGGTAAAGAATGTCAGTAACATCACTGTGTCCTGCAGGATTGTGGGACAGAATGCAGAGGACATCAATGTGCCCTATAGGATTGTAAGGGAATGTTGATGGGTTCACTGTATCCTGCAGGACTGTGGGATAGAATGCTGATGACATCACAGTGTCCTGCAGGACTGTGGAAGAGAATGACAATGACATCAGTGTCCTACATGATTGTTGGAAAATGTAGAGGGTATCACATTGTCCTGCAGGAGTGTTGGAAAGAATGACCATGGCATCAGAATGTCCTGCATGACTGGTAAAATGCTGATGGCTTCCAAATGTCCTGCAGGACTGTGGAAGAGAATGCAGATTGCATCACAGTCTCCTGCAGTACTGGGGAAAGGATGCCCTAAAATCCAACTGAAAATGTTGATGACCCAGTCCAGTGGAATTGGGGGTGGACCATGTGATTCTATGTGGGAGAGCAAGATTCACATTTTCAGTCCGAATCTCACTGGAACATTGTGGAGAGGCTGTGCTGTCTATCAGGGCATGGGGGGGGGACCTCACTACATCAGAACCTCTACAGGGATTGGTGTTATGGCATTAACAGGCTGGATGACCACATACTGGCGCACAGTTCCCACCTGTTGGATGATGTGTTGAAATATGCCTTCCAGGTGAGAGGAGGGTAGGGACTCAGGAAATCCAGGGAAATTCAGCCTGGTAAGTTCACCAAAATCCTCAAAATACAATACGCCTCTAACACTCCAGCACCACCTTCTCCCCCTCCCCCACAGTCATGCTTAAACAGCCTGCTTCTCCCTGGGGGCAGCATGGGTGTGTATCCTTCATAATCAGACACCTCTGGCAGTGGCACAGCTGGATGTACTTGGAGTGGATCCTAGAGCACTGCCTAGTAGTCTGGAAAGGTGAGGGGCTCAAGGCAGACCCCAACAAGAAGGTACCAGGGGCTCATTGGAAACAGAAAATTCAAGTAAATGACATTTTGATGATATGACTGTGTCCTGTAGGACCTTGAGAATTCCTTCAGGAGATCTCAGTCACTGCTCACTACTGCAGTTTGAGCTAAATATTAATGTTCCATCTGCATGAGACATTAATCTCTGTTTTTATCTCACAATGTTCTCCATTTCTACTCCAGACTAAAGATGACCCCGGGTCCACATTTGATGAAAGCAACTTGATTATGTCATCAACTGATCTTTTCTTGGCTGGGACTGAAACCACCACTACCACACTGCGCTGGGCCCTACTGTACATGGTTGTTCACCCTGATGTTCAAGGTAAGATCTTTGTCTTATCTGTGTAGCGACTGAATCCAGGTCCCCAAACATCCAGGCATTTTAATTGAAAGGCTATGCTTGTAGTTTAATGGGTGAGCAACCAGCCAGGCATCCTTCCTGAGCTATTGTATATAAGCAGTTCCTCCCAGCCTCCTTCTGAAGCATTTTTCCTTTGCCCCTTTGACCAGGGACTCTGTTGGTCCGTCTTCTTGCATTGGGCCTGCCGGGGCCCTGCCCCCCCCCAACTCTTGCTTGCTGAATTTTGTTCATGTGTTTCTCCTGCTTTGGTTTGTTGTTTTGCCTTCAGCTGCTGTGTGCTTCCTCCTGTGCTTGTTTTTCTGTTTTCCTGTGCTTTTGCGTTTAGTTTTGTCTTTCTTTTTGGGGTTTCTAGTTGCCTGTGTGTGCTGTATTAATCCTGTGCTCAGGCTCATTTTCTCCCCAGCTGCCTTCTACCCTCAATTTTCCTGCAATGATTGTATGTTTTAGCTCCCATTCCAACTTCTCTGCTGCTGCTGCCTCCACCTAGTTCACAGCCTCCTGTGTTTCTCTTGCTTGTATGTGCTTTCTTAGTATGCAACAACAGTTCTCCAAATTTTACATTGTTGTCCTGTGCTCTTCTACCAGTTTCATTGTTATTTTCATGCTGTCTGCTGTTGTTGCCATTACTTTCAGCATTCTAAGTTACTGATTGTTTACACCTGGCTGGCTCTTCGCAGCTTCTCACTGTGTGTTCTGTTGTGTTCCAGCAAACCTAACATGCTCCATTTTGTGCAAGACCTATTTTACCTCAGCAGCCTTGCATTACTGTAAGGCTTATTTCCTGCTTCCTTACCTCAGTATTTCATTCTTTTACTACACTTTTCATTCCCTAAGCCATTGGTTTTCCTCCAGCCCTTTTGGGGATTTAAATCTGTTCAAACATGTTTATTTGCATTCAGTGAGAATCAAACCGGAGTCTGCTGCAATTTTATATTACTTTCTCCATGAGATTCAAACCTGCTTAAATGCAATTGTTTCAAGCAATTATTACTGTTGTTTTTCTGTGCATTATTGCCTATGCCTACAATTCCTATGTCTGTTCAATTGTTCAGCTCAGCTACTGCTGGAAGTTATAACTAATTACTGCTGGCAGATGTTACTACTTTTGTACAATTCTTTATTATACTCTGGAGGTCAGCTTAGCTACAGCAGCTGCTGTAAACTAGTTTTAAAAATCTGCATGTGGATCACGGCACTTTACCGTGGCTTCTTTTTCTTTTTTTTTCCTATAGCGGAGGATGGGGGGGCAGGTTGTAGTGGAGAGTCATGGCCCTGTGTGGTTCAAATAGCTCATGTTCAACTACTGCCTGCTGCTAAAATCCTCCGAGTATTTATGTCACCTTTAATTAGCATTTATTGATGGACTGGTTGACTTGTATTCCTACCTATTTACTTGCATTGCTTGTCTTATAACCTTGCCAGGCAAGCACCTCACACTGGATAAGGGACCAGGTTAGCCTGAGCTGTTTGTTCAATTCCTACTGCTTATCATGCTTTTGTGTACTGTTTACCATTCTGCACATTACCTGTTACTCCTTGCATTAGCAATGTTCTGCCTGCCCTATTGCTAAAAGACACTAGCTAACCATGCCCATCAATGACAGCTCTGAGCCTGCTCTCAGCTGACTGGCTCACAGCTTGCCCTGCAGCTGACAGTCCCGCTCTGCACCCCCGAAGTTCACATCTTGAGTGTGTGAAACTCGAGGTGGGGCCCTACTCATCTGGCCCATAGTGTGAATGTCCTCACTCCAGGCAGAGTTTTAACCAATCAGGTGTGTTGGTGGCATTTCCTGATGTAGAAATTAAGACTTAGCTAAGAGGGGCAGGGGCTCTGAGCTTAAAAAGGGGCTCCTTTAGCTAGTTAATTGCTTTGGTGGCACCTTCTAGCTGTTCTCTCTATGACTGCTTCTGGCTCACCTCATTTGTTTTTTAGATCAGTAGGCTGGCTGAGTGCCTGAGCAGTCATTGCTCTTCTCCTCCTACCTTGGAGGAGCTTGTTGTAGAGAACCCTTGCAACCCTCCATGGCACTCCCGTTAGAGGGAAAACATGAGAGCCTTCCTCAAAATTGGAACATTCCCCCCCCATGAATTGGCTTTCACATTGCAGCAGCCGAGTCGTCACTAAATAAAATACCCCAAGCCTGGAGGGACGGCAATCTAGGCCTTGAATCCCCAGAGATATTTTCCTAAAAAATGTTTTTTCTCTCCTCTGAGCCAAAGGTCATAATACTTAGTTAGTTTTCAATAGTATTCCATAGTTCACTTAGGTAGGTTCCGCTGTTTGATGGAGGTAGATGGTAACCCTATTTGCCTTCTCCTCCCTCTTTAGGAAGCCCCTTGCTGTCATCAGTGCAATCCATGTTATCAGTGCTATTCTGCTAACCTGTGAATCTTACTTGTGTTGCATCGAGCTGCCTGTTGCTGTCGATCTGCTTCTCTACTTCGTAGTCAATGATCACTGCTAATGTTCTTTTTGGGGGTCTCTTCCTAAGGTTCCTTTAGCCAAGGCAACCTTCCCACAGCACCTCTAGTGGTGGAATCCTATTCAAGGATTCCTTGCCTTTGGTACCCCTACAGGGTGGTAATTCCTCATGGAATAGAGTGAGAACAGCCAAAAGCAAAGTAACACAGTTGTACAAGCATAACACTGTACTAGTTGCATGGGCCATTGAATTGAAAGGCTATGCCTGTAGTTACATAGAAACATAGAAACATAAATGTTGACGGCAGATAAGGACCTCAAGACCCATCCAGCCTGCCCATTTTTTCTACCTTATGAATGTGCCATAGGCCTTTACTCTGTCAATGGCCTATCTATTCATATTCGTCTGCATTGCTCCCTTATGCCTCTCCCATGCCTGTTTGAATCCCTGCACTGTATTCATATCCACCACTTCTTGAGGTAGGCTGTTCCATGCATCCACCACTTTTTCTGTGAAAAAGAACTTCTTCACATTACCCCTTAATTGGTCTCCCTCTAATCTCATGCTGTGTCCTTTTGTCCTGCTATTTATTTTATATTGAAACATGTTAGACTCTTTCACCTTGTTAATGCCTTTAAGATGTTTGAATGTTTCGATCATATAACCGCTTTCCCTCCTTTGCTCTAGGGTATACATATTGAACTCCATTAATCTATCCTCATATGTTTCCTGATGCAGTCCCTGCACCATTTTGGTTGCCCTTCTCTGGATTGCCTCCATTTTGTTAATGTCTTTGTGTGGGTGTGGCCTCCAGTACTGCACACAGTACTCCAGATGGGGCCTAACCAGTGCCATGTAAAGAGGATTATTACCTCCCTCTTATGACTTGTGATACCCCTACTAATACACCCCAACATCCCCCTAGCCTTACCTACTGCTTTAGTGGTCTGCTTGGATGATTTCAGGTCATCTGAGATGATGATGCCCAAGTCTCTTTCTTCCCTTGTGATTGCCAGCTATCCTCCTTCCAACCTATAGGTAGCTTCAGGATTGCTCTTTCCTATGTGCATGATGTTGCACTTCTTTGCATTAAACCCCAGTTGCCACTCTTCTGACCATTTTGCCAGTTTTTTCAGATCTCTTCTCATTCTGCCCACCCCATCTGTATCATCTACTCTGTTGCAGATCTTGGTGTCATCTGCATACAGGCAAACCTTACCCTCCAGTCAATCTACAATGTCACTGATAAAGATATTGATGAGGACTAGCCCCAGGACTGCTCCCTGAGGTACCCCACTTGTGACTTGTAGCTTTTCTGACTGTATATCGTTTATGACCACTCATTGTTTTCTGCCCACCAACCAGTTTGCCACCCAGTTGACCAACCCCTGGCCCACCCTGAGCCTACCCAGCTTATTAATCAATCTTCTATGTGGAACAGTATTGAAAGCTTTGCTGAAGTCAAGATAGGTGACATCAACTGCACCCCTTAGTCCACCACTCTGGTTACCTAGCCAAAGAAATCTATGAGATTAGTTTGACAGGACCTTCCTGTTGTAGATCCATGCTGTCTTGGATCCTGTGCTCTTACGGATTCCAGATGTTGCACTATCCTTTCCTTAAGGAGTGCCTCCATAATCTTGCCCACTACTGAGGTAAGACTGACTAGTCTGTAGTTCCTCCCTCCTCCCTGCTGCCACTCTTGCGGAGTGGGATCACATGAGCCCTTCTCCAGTCTTCTGGGACCTCTCCTGTGCTCAGAGACTCACTAAACAGTTCTGCTAATGGCTCTGCTAGTTCTACCATTAGCTCCTTTAGTACCTTGGGATGTATGCCATCAGGTCCCATTGCCTTGTCCCTCCTGAGCTTAGTGAACCCTTGTAGGACTCTTTCTTTTGTGAAGGAACTTGTGCACACTTCCCTCCCTTCTGTGTCCATGGTGCTGAGCTGTGGACCCTGCCCTACCTTCTCCTCAGTAAATAGTGAGCAGAAATATCTATTTAGGATAGATGCTTTTTCCTTCATCCTCCTTCACACACTCCCCCTTATCCCCTTTGATCTTAGCAATACACCCTCTGGACTTTCTCCTTTCTCTAATGTATCTATAGAAAGTCCTGTCCCCTTCTTTTACTGTTTGTGCTAGTGATTCCTTGGTTTGGGCTTTTTTCTGCCTTACTGCTTTCCCCACTTCCCTTAGGGAACTTTGGTATGCCTTCCTATCTTCATCCCACTGCATTCCCTTATATTTCCTGAAGGCTAACCTTTTGGCTGTGATCTTTTCTACTACTATTTTTGAGAACCAAAGTGGTTTCCTCCTTTTGTTCATTGCTTTTCTCCCTAACACAATGGCATGTTGCTTCAAGTATTGCATCCTTAATGCTTGCCCAATTTGCCTGTACCCCCTCACATGTATTTCATCTTGCCAGGGCTAGCTTAACTCTGTTGGCCATCTTATTAAAGTCAGCTCCTCTGAAGTCCCATATTTTTGCCTTAAAATGGGAAGATTTAGTTCTAGTGGCTAGATTGAACCATACCATGTGATGGTCACTAGTCCCCAGGTGACCTTCTACCTGGAGATCTGTGATCCTTTCCCTGTTAGTCAGTACAGTACTAGATCTAGGATAGCCCTGTCTCTTGTGGGTCATTGTACCAATTGTTTGAGGCCCTCCCCCTGCAAGAAATCCACTGTGTCTAGTTCTGGCAGATGTTCCTGCTGGTATTGGCCAATCTGTATCTGACATGTTGAAGTCTTCCATTAGCAGAACCTCTGAAAAGTACATAGCCAGATACTGAAGTCTCCCAAGTGTGGTGAACTGGTGAACCATGTCTCGCTAATGGCTATTATGTCCAGTTTAGCCTCTGTCATTGTTGCCTCCAGGTCTGGGATCTTGTTTCCCAGACTGCGGGCATTTGTGTACATGATTTTCCATTGGCCAGTTTTTGGTGTGTTAGTTGTTTGGCGAGGTGTGGCGTTTCCCCTGCATGTGATATGGGGAGCCAGACCTTTTTTCTTACCTGGTGATGCAAATGAACTACAAACATGCTGAACTCCTGTTTAATCACTAGCTGAGGGGGAAGGGGTGTTCTTCCTGTTTGATGTATCGGGTGCTGCACCCCTCTCCCCATTTGCTTGTTTAAATGTTTTGCAAAGACATCAAACATCTTCCCCAGTGCACTGACTCCTTCCTTAGTCAGATCTATCGAATTTAAAGAACTTTCGCTCCCAAAACTGTTGCCAGTTACCTATAAATTTGTGTCCTTTTTCCTGACACCAGGCCTTGAGCCACATGCTTACCCTTCTATCTCCCATTCTCTGACCTTCCATCTATCTGCCCCCCCCCCCAGGTCGGCAGGATCTCAGAGAAGGAGATGTCAGATGAAATAGATGACAGTTTGTCTCTCAGCCTGGTCAGGTGTTCCTTGGTCTCCACAACTGACCAGCTGGCAAGATCATTAGTCCCTATGTGTACCAGGACATCAAAGTTTTCTCCTGCTTCGTGCACGATTTTAGCAATGTGGTCAGTGTATCTCCACGCTGATGTACTTGAGAGACATCTGACCATTACCTCTGGCCCAATGTAGGTATCAACTCCCTGAATCATGGAGTCATGCTTTTTTTGTTTTGATCCCTGTTTTGGGTGAATTTTGTAGTGCTAGCTCCTGTGCTATGGTGTCCTGCTCTGTAGTGTCCTCTGCTGCTTTGTTTGATTTCGGAGATAGAAACAGATACCTGTTTGTAGTTTTTATATGGTTTCTGGAGGTGATACATTGGTGAGCACTGAGTGATGGGGCACCCGATTTGCCCCTCCTAACCACCTGCCAACCTCCCAGACCAACTACCCTCTGTGGTTGAGGTGCTTCAGTTGGATGCTGGGGAAATGGCAGGTGGTTCTTGTAATATATTTCCTCCTGAATATGCAATTTGAGGTGTGCAATCTCTTCCCATGCTGCTCAGAGCTGAGCCCTTAGATCTTCAATAGTCCAGCATGTAGGATAGTGTCCTAAATCCTGTATAACCGCCCTTTTGAAAAGTGTCCCGTAGTACCTGCAGTTAATAATATCCATTCCAGTTGAGTTGCTGAGTTTATAACCTATTCCGAGTAATTACAGTAGAAGGAAAATGAAAGCAAAAGATTTTTGTTTGTTTGTTTGTTTTTATATAACTTTTTATAACAAGTTAAATTAATTGTGCCCCTGTAAGTGAGGTCACTGTGTGGCTATCCCTCTGATCCTCTCCTTCCTGCTTTGCTACAGGAAATGTCACGACTGTGCTACTCTATAAAATGAGTGTAGCATGGGGTGGTGGGGGGGTGGGTGGTTGGGCCCTTCCCCTGCCAAAAAAGAAGAACCATGGACAAAGGAAACAAGGAGGTAAGAGCAGAAACATTCAACCAACAACAAATGCAGTCGCTGTCCCTCAGTCTGTATCTCGTATGTGCTCCTGTAATTAACCCTGAAAGCTTAGCCAGATAGATAAAACTGTAAAACCTGTAAGCACCACCTGTAACAATTTCACCGAAGATATACCCTGCAAAAAATACTTTGCTACAGAGAAAAATAAAGCAGTAAAAAGTAACATCTGAAAGCACAACCTTCAGAGCACTTTAACAGAAGATATGCCTTGCAAAAAACAAGCTGAATCAGAGAAGATTACAGCAGTAATCTGTAAGCACAAAACAGTAACAGTCTGTAGGCACACCCTGTAATAATGCAGCAGGAAGTATACCCTGCAACAGCAATTTGAATCAGAGAACAATAAAGCAGTAAAATGTACTCAAAAAACAATAACAACCTGTGCGCACAAAAGAAAATAGTAACACACAGTAAATCTGCCTAGCCAAAAGATGCCTTGTCCTTTTTCCTTGCTCTGATAATTTTTTTTGTATTGTATTTTTAAGTGATTTTTCTCCAGTATGGTACATACAGATCTTACAAGAACTGTGGTATAGCAACTAATCACACAACAGGTATACATGGTTACTTCATCCTTAGTCATCACAGTCCAAAATACATTAGAAAAAGGCATAGAGCTCCCCCGTACTGTAAGGGTAAAATTAAAAGACTTAGACCCAGATATTCAAAAGGGTTGCTCATGGCGCAACAGTGTTGCACCATGCACAACCCACTGATGCGTCACATGATATTCAAAAGGGAAAAGTGCGCGCGCACACGATCGCTGGGCGCATCAGTAATATGCAGGCACGGTAGGGGCCTGCCATGCATAACCTGCACAGCCCAATATTCAGCCGGGATGTGCAGAGTCATGCATGTGCAACCCCTACCTGTGCCTGCACAAAGTTAAGTCCAAAAAAAAAGGATGGCCACCCACAGGTGAGCTGCTGCATTGCATGGTGCAACACAGCAGCTGCCACCTGTGGGTGGCCACCCGAGTTCCTGCCACAGCTGGCAGCGCCCTCAATACCCCATCATGGGCATCCATGTAAAAACACCCCTGTTCAATATCCCTGGTGGTCCAGTGGACCCCTATGTGCCCAATTGCGGGCATCGGTATGAACCCCCCCCGACCAATATCCCTGGTGGTCCAGTGGACTGCACTCTGCCCGATCGCGGGCATCTGTAAAACATAGAACAATCCTTTACCCTGGTGGTCTAGTGTACCCCCTCCCCACCCCACCCACCCACTGGGCCCCACCACCCCGCTCCCCAGTCGGCGGTGAGCAGCACCCACCACCTGCCGCCGCCACCCCACTGACTGGCAGCAGGCAGAAGGGCTGCAGGCCCATTCATTCACAGCGTGAGCCAATGGGGTGCAGCCCATACCGTACTACTCAGTCCTGATATGTAGATGAATTCATTCACATATCTGGACTGTGTTATCTGGTATGGGCTGCATGCCCATTGGCTCATGTTATGAACCAATGAGCATGCAGCCCTACTGAGCTGTCAGCCGGTGGGCAGTGGGGCGGCAGGCAGGTGGGGTGCTGCCGCCCACCGGCTGACCGGGGGGAGCGGGATGGTGGGGCTCAGTGAGTGGGTGGGGAGGGGGGTACACTAGACCTCCAGGGTAATTGGAGTGTACTATGTTTTGCAGATGCCCGTGATCGAGCAGAGTGTGGTCCACTGGACCACCAGGGATATTGGACAGGCAGGTTCATACTGATGCCCGCGATCGGGCACATAGGGGTCCACTGGACCACCAGGGATATTAGAGGGGGGTTTTCTTTCAGACGACTGCCCACGATCGGGCTGCAGGGGGCATCGGTCCCCGATGGCTGCTGCCTGGCAGGGCTCCAGGCGCAAGTCATCGAGGATCGGCGCACCTGCATGCTAATGGGTTGCAAATGGGGCCATAATGACATGCAAATGGCCCCATGTGCGTCTTGGATAAATTATGGCCCCATTTGCATGTCCCCTTTTGAATATCACAGGTGCTGTGCATGGCGCAATGGCACTTGCGCCACTGCATCTCCATGCTCCACTCTGGCCACTTGCACTGGCGCAGTGCCACTGTGTCATGCACAGTGGGGGTCGCCATAGCGCAGCTCCATTGAGTATCACCCAGGCCACACCCCTGTGCAACAAAGTTGAGCTGCGCCCAGGCTTGCGCCACAGCCTGGCTCAATTTGAATATCCGGGCCTTACAAATTAGAAAGGGGGTGTCTTAATGCCCTAGTTGAATCTTCACTGCAACACTCCTTTGTCAGAGTTAATAACTTAAATTAAGGTTTTATACTAACAAAATTAACATTAAAACTGTTTAACTAAGCCTTGTTCTGAGTATTCTTAATGAAATAAGCAATTTATCCTGTATTCTAAGGTTGTCTAGGAAAGATATATCTTGTAACATAAGCAGCACTGATAAATCAGGCACAAGGTGGGGTGAGCACATGAGCCACCAATGTTTACGTGAGCCATTCCTCTCTCAGGATTGTTGCCTGTCCCATCGATAATGTCCTCAGGAGGCATCCCAGACCTGCAAGAATCTCTCTTCTTCCCCCTTAAGGACATATGTCAGCCTGTCCATCGCCAATGCTCGAAGGACCAGAGTTTTCCACTGCTCTACTGTGGGTACATTCTGAGAAATCCACAAGTTTTGTATGCTCTGTCAGGCGACCACCAGCAGGACCCTAGTTCACCTGTGATAGAGGTCCCATTCCCCCTTCCCAGGAACCAACCCCGAATAGTAAGGAGCAAGGTGAGAACTCCATCACCTGGCCCTCTATTTTAGCTATCTCAGTAGTAATTCCTTTCCAATACCTCTGTATCCCTGGGCAATACCAATAATAATGCATCTGTGTACCCCTAGCTTTACCGCATTTTGTACAAGTGGGGGAGATACCAGGCTGAAACTTACGCAGTGGGTAATAAAGCCTATGAAGAAACTTATATTGCACTCCCTTCAATTTATTGCAAGTCAATAATCCCATGTGGGACCTCAGCAATAGTTCCCAATTAGTGTCTGTAATTTCCATCCCAAGATCTTGTTCCCACCAAGTTTTCAGTTTCTGAGTTTCACCCTGAAAATATAATCTGTCCAATTTTGCTGCTCTCCCTATTAACCCCTTTTCTTGTACTCTTGCCCCCAGAATCTCCTTTTCAACAGGGGATATGTTTGATGGTTTATTTTTCCCTCTGTTGAGGCTTTTCCAGTAGTTGCGGACTTGCAGGTATCTACAATGGTGAGATGCTGGAAGGCCCAGCCCTCTCTGTAAGCCTTGGAATGTATATATACCCTCTTTATTAGTAAGGTCTCCAATATATGTTACTCCCCACTCCTGTCATATCCCAAAGCCTGCATCCTGTAAGCCTGGTAAAAATTCTGGGTTTCCTACCACTGGGACCAGAATCGTGTTATCCCTACCTTCCCCTCGTCTCTCCTTGGCAATGCTCCATGCCTCCAGACTGCTTGTAATCATGGGGTTGGGATGTCTCAGACATTTGTATGCTTGCAACCCAGATAGGCCTAGATAGGCTGAGAGGTGGCCTCTACTCCCCTCCTCCTCCAGGTCCAACCACTGAACTGCTGTCCCTTTGTTAATCCAATTGTGGACATACATGTACTGGGTTGCTAAGTAGTATCCTTTGACATCAGGGAAATTCAACCCCCCCCCCCAATTCATTCATAGCTTTCAGCTTTTTAAGGCTAATTCTCGGCTTTTTCCCTTGCCAGATGAACTGCCCAAACCCTCTTTCCAAGTTTTTAATATCACTCTTCTTTAGGCCCATGGGCATCATCTGTAGAGCATATAATATTTTAGGGAGTGCATTCATCTTTAAGACATTTATCCTACCTAACCAGAAAAGGGAAAGGGTCTTCCATCTTTGTAAATCATTCATAATGGTATCCAATAGGGGTGTATAGTTCAGGTCATACATTTCTCTGATATCTTGGCCCACTTTTACTCCTAAATATGTTATGGCTTTTTGGACTTTTCGAAGCCCCCATGTTTTTTGCTCACTCTCATCTGTCCCCTTCCCCAGGTACATAATTTCAGACTTACTGATACTCAGTTTATAACCTGAGAAGGCAGCAAAGGAGTGCACTATAGTTAACACTGCAGGAATGGATTGATCTGGCTTTGTTAAGAAAAGGAGGATATCGCCCGCATATAAAGTGATGGTATGTCTCTGACCTTTCCCACCCTGTTAACCTTGGATTTGTTGTTTCTCCCTGATTTTAATCACCAAAGGTTCAATGGCTATAGCAAACAAGAGAGGTGAGAGAGGACACCCCTGCTGCATGCCCATTTCGAGTTGAAATTCCTCTGATGAACATTCCATTAATTAAAATCCTCGCCAGAGGGGTCCTATAGAAGGCTTTTTCTAATTGGATATATTTGTCTCCTAGACCAAATTTCCCCATGATTTTAAACATATAGTCCCATTCAATTTGGCCAAATGCTTTTTCTGCATCCATGGAGAGGACGCATGCCTTCCCTGGTTTCCTAGAACCCCACCATACTACATTGAGTAATTTCCTCATATTGTGGTAGGACATTCTACCTTGTACAAACCCCGTCTGGTCTGGATTAATGATTGTGGGCAGCAATCCATCTAATCTCTGGGTCAAAACTTTTGTCATAATTTTACAGTCCATGTTCAACAAGGAGATGGGCCTGTACGAGGAACATTCCTGCAGATCCTTATTCGGTTTGGGGAGGACACAGATAGTGGCTTCACAGCATGACCTAGGAAGCCCCCTCTCCCCTCTAGCCTGTTCCAGCACCCGACGTAGGGGTTCTGCCACTTCCCCCTAAGTTCTTTATAATATTCTACCCCAAATCCATCAGGGCCTGCTGTCTTTCCCTTCTTCAGGGAATGAATTGCTTTAAGAATCTCCCCCTTACTTATAGTACCCCCTAGAAAGGTTCATTGCTCGTCTGTCAGGTTTGGGAATGAAAGACCCTCTATAAATGTATCCATTAAATGATTTGTCCTCTTACACTCAGCCGAGTATAGTGTATTGCAGAATTCCTGGAATCTTTTTCTAATGAGTGCTTCTGCCTGAAGGGCCATACCCCCTTTATCTTTTATACTCAGTATTTTTTGGGTTGTCCTGCCCCCTTTCATTAAGTTTACTAGTAGTGGGCCAGGCTTGTTACCCCACTCGTAGATCTGCTACCTCGCATACATATGTCTTGATCTGGCTTCTGCTGTGAGACACTCATTCAGTGTTTCCTGTGCCGTTTACAGCTCCTTAAGGGCTTGCTCCCCCTTTTTTAATGACCCTCTGTTCCAACAATTTTTATAGCACCTTTCCAAGCCAAGGCGCTGTACATAAAAGCAAGTATAACAACATACATAATATTAAAAACAATAAAACAAATTATCAATATTTTGGGATGACTAAATCAAACAAATATGTTTTTTACTCAATTTTAAACCTATCAATGGTCAGGCATTCTCTCAACTGGTTTAATGGTTTGCAGGAATAATAAATGTTCAGTTGCAGTGATGTGTAGCAGTCTTGTACTGATACAGTGGTGAACCAGTACTGTGGCGTAGATGTAGTGATGTATAGGTACAGTGGGTTATGGTATAGTGGTGTACAGGTACAGTGGTGTAATGGTAGTGTTGTACTGATACAGTGGTGATACAGTACAGTGGTGAACAGGTGAAGTGGTGTAGATGTAGTGATGTACAGGTGTTATGGTACAGTGGTGTACAGGTACAGTGGTATATTCATAGTGTTGTACTGGTACAGTGGTGTACACATACAGTAGTCAATAATTTGTGTTGTACAGGTAAAACAGTATTATGTTACAGTTGTACTGGTATAGTGGTGTACAGGTAGAGTGGTGTATAGGTAGCGTTGTACTGGCACAGTGATGTACACATACAGTGGTAAATTGGTTCTGTCCTACCCGTATAGTGGTGTTCAGGTAAAGTGGTATATAGGTAGTGTACTAGTATGGTGATGTATAGATAGTATTGTACAAGTACAGTGGTGTACCGGTATGGTGGTGCATACTGTAGGTAGTGTTGTACAGGTACAGTGGTGTACAGATCCAGTCTTGTACATATAGTGTTGTATAGGTACAGTGGTGTATAGATAGTGTAATACAGCTACAGTGGTGTACAGGTAGCGGTGTATTAGTACAGTGTTGTATAGGTACAGTGGTGAACAGGTGCAGTGATGTACAGGTATAATGGTGTATAGGTACAGTGAGGTAAAGGTAATTGTGTACAGGTACAGTGCTCTGTAGGTAGTGTTGTACAGTTACAGTGTCATACTGGTACAGTGGTGAACATGTACAGTATTGTACAGGTGTAATGGTGTATAGCTTCAGTGATGTAAAAGTAGTAAAGGTAGTGCTACACAGGTACAGTAGTGTGCAGGTAGAGTGTTGTATAGGTACAGTGAATTACAGGTACAGTGATTTACAGGTACTGTGATGTACAATTGGCACTGTACCTGTGTAGTGATGTATAGGTATAGTGAATTAGAGGTACAGTGATCTAAAAGAATGTTGTACAAGTGGTCTTATACAGGTACAATGGTGAACAGGTACAGTGTTGTACAGGTAGTGTTATACAGGTACAGTGGTATGCAGGTACAGTGTTGTACAGGTAGAGTATTGCTCAGGTACAGTGGCGTACAGGTACAGTTTTGTAGAGGTAGAGCGTTACTTAGGTACAGTGGTGACCTGGTCATGACGGCTTGCAGTGCTGCAGTGAGCATAAAATAAAACATTCTGGCATGTAATTTGCTCCAACTGCAATACAAAATACCAATAAAACTTTCCATATCGTAGCAAAAGTGGCAAAGTCAATAACCAGTGCTCCCACCGAGGACACACAATTGTTTCATAGAAAACATAGTTTAGATTTTAGTTAGTATTAAAAAATGAATCATGTTTCCAAGTAAATAGCCCATCAGAAACAAGGGAGGGTTGCCCAGATGAGATACAGATATCTCTTTTTTTAGTGGATACTGCTTTTACCCATGCTTAGCTGCTCTCTCAGGGTCACAGCACAAGCATGTGGCTCTGTTTGGATTTGAACCTGTGTCCCCTTGTTTATGATACTATGCTCTGGCCACTGATTTTAAGTATTGATAGCCCACCAACATTTTGGGCAGAAAGCTAACAATTTCCTTAACTCTTCCCACCTCTCTGCAGAGCGAGTTCAGGCAGAATTGGACAGTGTCCTAGGTCAGTCACGGTTACCCCAGTATGAGGACCGAGACAGTCTGCCTTACACCAACGCTGTGATTCACGAGATCCAACGCTACAGCAGCATTGTCGCACCTGGAGCTCCCCGCAAGTGTGTGAAAGATACAACTGTGCAGGGTTTCCCGATCTCAAAGGTAAATGAAATGGTGAAACAGCAGTTAGAAGTGTAGCCTTCCCATTAGCTTATATCATTCTGAAAGGTTTAGGTTAACAACTAGAAACCTTCCAAACAAAAAATTAATTAAAACTGTATAATTACTGATCTAAAAAGGAAACATTTTAATTTTGGAATGTAAGATAATAAGAAATGGCAGACAACTTGAGGCAATTGTCCACCCACTCCCCCATGTTATTTCAACAGCGTGTAACTACTCATTCTTTTTTCACTCATATACTGGTGTAACCTGTTTACAAATGCATTCACTGTGGGGCTATGATCACATGTTCTGGTAGTGAATTACATGTAATAATCTCCTGCTGCATTAAGAAGGGCCTCCTTTGACCTGTTCTAAAAGAGATGCCTATTAGGTGAAAATCACGACCTTGAGTGTAAACAGTCTGGGCCCAGTTCTTAAAAGGGGTCTTAGACTGATGCAAGCTGCAGCAAACAGCAGCTTGTGTCAATGCAGGTGTGCCAGGTACCCTGCACCCAATCCTTTATCGGGCAGGGTCCTGGCAGCAAAGTCCCTGCAGTGTATCTGGGGATTGCTGCAAGCCGTGGAGCTGCCATGCACCAATGTAGGACACCCTCCATCCCTCCCAGGGCTGATCCCCTGTTAGTACAATTGAGGTTGTCCCTGGTGGTCTAAAGAACTGCACCAGCCCTGATGTCCCCAAAACCTAAGTATTTAGTATAATTCCCTGTTACCCATTACCAAGAGATCCACAGTTAGGTGGCTAGTAGCTCAGCTGGCTTCAGGATCTCATCCCATTCGGGTGGTGGTGTTATGCACTGACAGGTCCATTAAAAACAAGACAGCTATTATGCCTGATCTTGTTGGGTCAGCAGACCTGGCTTGCATCACCAAGACCTGGCTGGATGGGAATTCTGACCCCATTTTGGAGTCAGCCATTCCGTCTGGATTCTCAGTGATACACCGCCTGAGGTTGGATCACAGGAGCGGAGGAGTTGCAGTCTGTTTTAGAATGGAATTGGGTCTTGTAGATGTGCCAGTTGGGGAGACCAGATCCTTTGAGTGTGCTGTGGTTGCAGGTGTGGGGTGCAGAATTCTTCTCATCTACCGTCCACCTGGGGGCAAGAAGCAATTTCTGCAGGGAGTCACGGACTTCATCATCGACATGGTGTTGGAGTCCCCCAGATTGATGGTTCTGGGATTTCAATGCCTGGGTTGATGATGAACTCTCGCAATTTGGTCAGGTCTTCCTCCAACTCATGAATTCATTGGGCCTCACACAAGTGGTTGCCTCTGCAGCACACAATTGTGGTCACTCATTGGACCTGTTCTTTCTGTTGGGTATGGAGATCTCTGATATGGTGGTGGAGCAAGTCAGGTGGTCTGACCACCACACTATAAGATTCAATTTCCATGCTCCCCCACATAGACCTGCCCCTGTGGAAATGGTCCATATCGCCCTTTGAGGGGTGTGACCCCTGATGGTTTGATGGTGGTACTGGATCTATTGGGATTCCTGAATGCAAGCATGAGTCCAGACAATCTGTTGCTAGTCTATAAGAGGGCTGTGATGGGGACCCTGGATTCTATCACTCCTGTCCGGGTTCGTCCTCCTCACCCTTCGTCCTCGGTCTCATGGTTTGATGGGACTTGGAGGGAGTTGCAGTGAATGGGATGAAGGTTGGAGCATTGCTGGAGGAAATTGGGCTTAGATACCAACAAACTTAGAATGATAGACCATTACAGGGAATATCAATCAGCCATCTCTTATAAGAAGGCAGAGTTCCTGTCCGAGGAGATAGCCACAGCACAGAACCGACCAGCTAAGCTCTTTCAAACTGTGGACAGACTGTGCAATCCAGCCTGTCTGCAGATTCAGAGAGCATTTTCACAGGAAAAGTGTGACGTGATTGCTCGATTCTTTGCCGATAAGGTGTCCGACATCAGGTTCGAGATCCAGCTGGCAAGCTCCATTGGGGGTGGCAGTGGTCAGAGGAAGGTTACAGTTCCTCGGTTTGACTGGTCTGACTTTGACCAGTTGGATATTGTAAATATTATGCAGATTGTTCAGAGTATGCAGCTGACTGGCTGTGGTTTGGACCCGGGCCCAACCTGCCTCCTTGTGGGGTGTGTTGAAGTCATCAGCCCAGTCCTTGCAGAGATTGTTGAGTGTTCCTTAGAGACAGGGGGATTTCTGGACTCCCTGAAGGAGGCGGTGGTGACACCCCTCCTTAAGAAAGCTTCTCTCAACCTGGACTGTCCTGCTAACTACAGGCTGGTCTCTAACCTCCCGTTTGTGAGGAAGGTTACTGAGAAGGTGGTCATGCAGCAGCTGCAGAATCATCTTACCATCCATGATATCTATGATCCTCTCCAGTTGGGTTTTTGGAAGAGGCATAGCACAGAGACTGCTCTTGTTCAGGTGCCCAATGATCTCATAATAACCAGGGATCAGAAGAGTTGTTCTATCCTGGTTCTTCTTGATCTCTCTGCAGCATTTGACACCGTAGACCATGTGGTGTTGGTAGAGCATCTGCAGTGGATCTGTGGCCTATCAGGTACAGTCCTCAGATGGTTCCATTCATTCCTCACTGGCAGATCTCAGAGGGTGGTGTCAGGGATTTATTCCTCCGACTCATTCTCTCTGCCATGTGGGGTCTCAAAAGGCTCTGTGCTGTCACCCATGTTGCTTGCAGTGTACATGCTGCCATTGGGAGACATTGTAAGGCAGTATGGATTGGGTTTTCACTGTTATGCAGATGATACCCAACTATACCTGTCCTTTATGCCTGAGCAGGATAGTGCAGTCTTTGTGTTTAACAACTGCCTCACCAAGATCCAGGACTGGATGACTGCCAACTGGTTGAGGCTGAATACGGATAAGACCAAGATTCTGGTGGTGGATCCGGAGTCATTGGGTAGAGGGGTTGGTGGCAAGCTCAGCCTCTGGGCTTTGGCTTGGGGGTATGGCAGCTGTTGACATCCGAATGGGTGCGGAATCTGGGTGTTTTTCTTGATGATGGGCTGACTCTGTATTCTCAGGTGTCAGCCATCATCAAGTCCTCTTTTTACCATCTGAGGAATATTGCCTGGATTAAGCACCTCATTTCACTTGGTGACCTTCCTACTTTGGTCCATGCCTTTGTGACCTCCCACCTTGACTACTGTAACTCCCCTGTACCCAGGGTTTCCTGAGGTTGATATCCACCACTTGCAGCTGGTGCAGAACACTGCAGCCAGACTGTTGTTGGGGCTGTCCCAATCTAGCCATGTCATGTCTGTGCTGTGCAAGCTGCACTGGCTGTGTGTACAGTGGTGGATCACTTTTAAAGTTGGCTTGCTGACTTTTAAAGCCCAACATGGACAGGGTCCAAGTTATCCACAAGAGCTCTTGCATCCCTGCTGCCCCCTCGGACCACTCCGCTCCACCGACGAGGGATTGCTAGAGGTTCCCAGGGTATGGTTGAAGACATTTGGGGCCCAGATTTTTGCATTTGTTGCCCCCACCCTGGGGAATTCTCTGCCTCACTGGATACATGATGCCTGACAGTGGAGAGCTTCAAAATAGCCCTAAAAATGTATTTGTTTAATCTGGCATTTCCTGCTTATCGATTTACTGATATGGTGATGGATTATGTCAATGGTTTTATGTTTTTAAGTATGATATTTATGTAATTTTGTTGTACAAGCACTATGATCAGTGTGACTAGCACTTTTTTACAAATAAAGATGAATTTAATTGAATTTAATTAGTGGACCCCTGACCCTGATCCCTGAGTACCTCTGTATAAATAAATAAATAACAAAATAAACCCCTTCCCTGGTGAACTAGTGGATCCCCCTCCCTGATGTCCTCAAGAAATAATTATATATTATAATTCCCCTAGTGGACTAGTGGATGCCTACTTGATCCTCAATGTCCCTAAGAAATAATTATTTATTATCATTTCCTGGTGACCTAGTGGCCCCAAGCCCCAAGCCCCAATCCCACATTATACCATATTATCACATCATTGGTGGTACAGTAGACCCCCACCCCAGCAGGGGAGAGTCCCACCATCTCATTCCCAAACTGAACCTGTGACTGGCACAGCACATTGCTCACCACCACAGACAGCCACTGACTGAGCTCTCATTGAGCACTGTACTGTATTCAGTGAGCTGTCAATCACGGAGGACATATTGAGTACAGTACAGTGCTCAATGGGAACTCAGTCAGTGGCTGGCTGTGGTGGTGAGCAGTGGGCTGTGCCAGTCACTGGCTTGGTTTGTGGATGGGAAGAAGGGTGGTGGGACACTGCCTGCTGGGGTGGTGGTCCACAATACCACCAATGATGTGATAATGTAGCCTAATGGGGGATCAGGGCTGTGGGGCTTCTAGATCACCAGGGAATTATAATACATAATTACTTATTGGGGTCATTGGGAGTCAGGGTGGGGGCCCACTAGTCCACTAGGGAATTATAATATATAATTATTTCTTTGGGACATCAGGAAGGGGAGTCCATTAGGGAAGGGGTTTATTTTACTATTTAAATATATGCAGTAATTGGGGATCGGGAGGTCCACTAGAACACCAGAGAATTATACTAAACACTTAAGTTTTGGGGACATTGGGGCTGGGGTAGGTCCACTTGACCACCAGGGATCCTTCTTTAGTATAACAAGGGATTGGGGCTGGGTTGGGGGAACCATGGCACATTGCCACAAATAGGTCAACTCTTCCAGAGGAAAAATGTTTAAGTACCCTTAGACCAGCCCTGGCTGGATTAATGGTACTTTGAATTTCTCCCTCTGGGAGAACTCTGAGAATCCCACTTTTGGGTCTGCGGTAGCTTACATCTGCCTCATGCCCCCTAGTGCTATGTCCCAGCCCAGTCTGTGTCACTGAGAATTGCTCCCAACACATTGTTTGGTGCAAGGGTCACTTTTCTGCCATTCAGTGATGCCCAAGCCCATTGTGCTGCACCAGGAGCTTGGAGAATCTGACCTCTTTTGTTTTAGATGTAGGTGTACATTTCTTAACATATCCTGGTTATTTATGGCTTTATATATCAACGTTCTATTACCTCTCATTTTCCTCATCTCAAGCTTGAAAAAGCCCAATTACTTTATCCTTTCAGTGGCAGAGGAATAAGTCAAAAAGTACAGCTAGACCATGGGAAAAGGTACAAGGTGCAAATAGTGACATTTTATTAACAACATAACCATAGAAATAAAACTATAACCTACTGGCACCAGAATGTTAACAGATGTGGAAAACAGATTTAGTAGATGCTTAACATCAGCCATAAATAAATATCAGCCATAAATAATAAACATCAGCCATGAATAATAATCATCAGCCATGAATAATAAACATCAGCCATGAATAATAATCAATCAAAAATAATAAATATCAGCCATGAATAATAAATATCAGCCATGAATAATAAACATCAGCCATGAATACTACGTATCAGCCATGAATAATAATCAATCATAAATAATAAACAGTCATAAATAATAAATATCAGCCATGAATAATAAACATCAGCCATATAGAATACATATCAGCCATGAATAATAAACATCAATCATAAATAATAAATATCAGCCATAAATAATAAATATCAGCCATGAATAATAAACATCAGCCATGAATAATAAATATCAGCCATGAATAATAAACATCAGCCATGAATAATACGTATCAGCCATGAATAATAATCAATCATAAATAATAAACAGTCATAAAAAATAAACATCAGCCATGAATAATAAACATCAGCTGTGAATAATAAACATCAGCCATATATAATACATATCAGCCATGAATAATAAACATCAATCATAAATAATAAATATCAGCCATGAATAATAAATATCAGCCATGAATAATAAACATCAGCCATGAATAATACGTATCAGCCATGAATAATAATCAATCATAAATAATAAACAGTCATAAATAATAAATATCAGCCATGAATAATAAACATCAGCCATATAGAATACATATCAGCCATGAATAATAAACATTAATCATAAATAATAAATATCAGCCATAAATAATAAATATCAGCCATGAATAATAAATATCAGCCATGAATAATAAACATCAGCCATGAATAATACGTATCAGCCATGAATAATAATCAATCATAAATAATAAACAGTCATAAATAATAAACATCAGCCATGAATAATAAACATCAGCTGTGAATAATAAACATCAGCCATATATAATACATATCAGCCATGAATAATAAACATCAATCATAAATAATAAATATCAGCCATGAATAATAAATATCAGCCATAAATAATACGTATCATCCATGAATAATAAACATCAATCATAAATAATAAGTTATCAGCCATGAATAATAAACATCAGCCATAAATAATACGTATCAGCTATGAATAATAAA
This sequence comes from Neoceratodus forsteri, assembly GCA_016271365.2. Lineage (NCBI taxonomy): Eukaryota > Metazoa > Chordata > Ceratodontiformes > Ceratodontidae > Neoceratodus > Neoceratodus forsteri. The sequence goes on from CM028137.1 coordinate 960,769,666, forward strand.
CATCAATCATAAATAATAAACATCAGTCATAAATAATAAATATAAGCCATAAATAATAAGTATCAGCCATGAATAATAAATATCAGCCATAAATAATGTGTATCAGCCATGAATAATAAACATCAATCATAAATATAAACAGTCATAAATAATAAATATCAGCCATGAATAATAAACATCAATCATAAAAATAAACAGCCATAAATAATAAACAGTCATACATAATAAAAATCGGCTATAAATAATAAGCATCAGCCATAAATAATATGCATTCATTATAAAAAATAAACATCAATTATAAATAATAAACATCAGTCATATCAAAATCAAAATCAAATCAACTTTTTTTATAGCACCTTTCAAAGCCAAGGCGCTGTACATAAAACCAGATACATCAAATATAAATAGAATTAAAACATACTTTTAAAACAAGTCATCCATAACTAGGGAAAGCCAAGTTAAATAAATATGTTTTTAACTCAATTTTAAATCTACCGATGGTTGGGCATTCTCTTAACTGGCAAGGTAGAGAATTCCACAGGGATGGAGCTGAAAAAGAGAAGGCATGAGAACCAGATGTCTTCAATCGTACCCTGGAAATCTCCAGCAATCCCTCATCGGTGGATGGGAGAGGACGGAGGGGGCAGTAGGGTACCAGAAGATCTTGCAGGTAACTGGGTCCCTGATCATGTAGGGCTTTAAAGGTTAGCAAGCCAACCTTAAAGGTGATCTGCAACTGAACAGGCAGCCAGTGCAGCTCTCGGAACACAGGCGTAATATGACTGGTTCTAAAGGTCCCAGTCAGAAGCCTGACTGCCACGTTCTGTACCAGCTGCAAGCGGCATATATCAACCCCGGTAGCCCTAGGTAGAGGGAATTACAGTAATCAAGATGGGCAGTGACAAAAGCATGGACCAATGTTGGAAGATCATCCGGAGGAACCAGGTGTTTCACCAGGGCGATATTCCTCAGATGGTAAAAAGAGGATTTGACGACAGCTGACACCTGAGATTTTAAAGTCAGACCATCATCAAAAATAACACCGAGGTTACGCACCCAATCTGAGGTAGTGAGTGACATACCACCAAGTAACAATCCTAATGGTTGTTCAGCCCCCAAACCTGCCCCTGGATGACCTGGGTCCACTACCAGCACTTCAGTCTTATCTGGATTCAGTCTCAGCCAGCTGAAACTCATCCAGGATCTGATCTCAGCAAGGCAATTATTGAGTAAGGAGAATGCATCATTTTGTCCAGGCAGAAAGGACATATGCAGCTGAGTATCATCTGCATAGCAGTGAAAACTCAGGCTGTATCTCCTGATGATATTTTCCAGTGGTAGCATGTACACTGTAAACAACATGGGGGCCAAAATGGAACCCTGTGGCACCCCACAAGGTAGGAAGTGAGCACCAGAGGAATAAATTCCAGTGGAAACTGTCTGAAACCTGCCCGTGAGGTATGAATGGAACCATTTGAGAACTGTAACAGACAGCCCACAAAAAAGCCGTAGGCACTCCAACAGCACACCATGGTCTACAGTGTCAAATGCGGCAGAGAGAGATCAAGAAGGACCAGAATGGTTCATGCCTTTTGATCTCTGGCCATTAGGAAGTCATTCAATACCCGGACAAGAGCAGTCTGTGTGCTATGCTTCTTCCTAAAACCAGACTGGAGAGTATCATAGACACTGTGAGTTGCAAGATGATCATCCAATTGCAGAGCAACCACCTTTTCAATAACCTTACCAACAAATTTCTGGTTAGAGGTAGGTCAGTAGTTAGCTAGACAGTCTGGATCCAAAGAGGGTTTTTTAAGGAGTGGTCGAATGAACACCTCCTTGAGGGAGTCAGGAAAGATCCCCCTCTCCAAGGATTTCCAGGCAATGTCAGCAAGGATTGGGCAGATAACATCTAAACATCCCACCAAAAGGGGTGTAAGGCCCAGATCCAAACTACAACTGGTTGGATGCAAAGTTTGGATGATCTTCACAATGTCAGTGAACTCCGGCCGGTGGAAATCTGACCAGACAGATCAAGTGCATGCCACTTCCTGTCGACCACTGCAATCCCTCATAGAAGAGGTCAGACCAATGCCAGACCTGATGCTGGCAACCTTATCTGCAAAGAATCGAGTGAACTCCTTGCATCTCAGCTGAGAAAAAGCTTCTCCAAGCTGGAGTCAGATTGGATTGCACAATCTGTCAACAGTCCGGAAGAGCTGAGCCGGTCGATTCTGTGTGACAGAAATCTCCCTGGACAGGAATTCTGCCTTCTTACAGGTGATTTCTGATTGATAGCCATCATAATGTGCCATCACCTAAGCCTGTCAGCATCAAGGCCAGACTTCAGCCAGGCTGTCTCCATCCTTCAGCCAACTCGCCTCAACTCCTTCAAGCAGCCAAAAAACCAAGGACTCCTTGGGCGAAGGGTAAGAGGCCGAACATGAACAGAAGCAATCTTGTCCAGAGCATCTCCCATGGCCTTATTATAGGCTATTACAAGATTGTCTGGACTCATGCATTCACCCAACAAGCCCGATGGGACCAGTACTGCTGATAGGTTACTAGGGTTAACCCCCCTTAAAAGGCTGTACCGAGCCATCTCTGTAGAGGCAGACCTATTGGAGGGGGTCCTGAAGCTGAACCTTATGGTGTGATGGTCAGACCAGCTGACTGGTTCCACCCCCAGATCAGCAATCTCCATACCCAAAAGAAAGATCAGATCCAACGAATGACCCCCTACATGGGTCGAGGAGGTAACTACCTGTGTAAGGTCCAGCATCGTCATCAGCTGGAGGAGATTTTGACCAAAATGTGAGAGTTCATTGTCGACCCAGGCATTGAAGTCCCCCAGAACTATCCATCTGGGGGACCTCAACACCATGTCAACAATGAAGTCTGCTATCTCCTGCAGGAATTCTTTTCTGTCTCCTGGTGGATGGTAGACAAGGAGAATCCCGCAACATACACCCTCTCCCAGGATATATTCAAAGGATCTGGCACTTCCTAATGGCACATCCACAAGGCCCAGCTCAGTTTTAAACATAATGGCCACACCCCTGCCCCTACGATCCAACCTTGGATGGTGTATCACCAATCACACGGCCAGAGTTGCCGAGGCCAATACAGGGCCTGGATTTTCATCCAGCCAGGTCTTGGTGATGCAAGCCAGATCAGTTGTTCCAACAAGATCAACTATAATAGCTGTCTTGTTTTTAATAGAGCTGGTATTGCATAACACTGCCAAAGTAGGATGAGCTGCCAGGGAAGACCTCAGCACCTGCCCACTAATGTCAGAGCCCTTGGGTATGGGGACAAGACAAGGATAACCTCTGTCCTGACTCCATTTTGCCCCAGGGTGTCTCCTGGACCCCATAACTCCAATCCGCCTTCCCCTTTCCTGTCCCCCACCAGGCCCAGCTCCCCCCTTCTTTTACACTTTCTAAGTATGCCCAAAGCACGGCACCTAAAATAAGTGTTGGATGACAAGGGGGGACATTCAAAAGGACATAATTCCCTGAGCCTGGTGGGGGAATAATGCCCAACCGTTACTAAACCTCCCCAACACATTATAATAAAAACCAATTAAAATAAAATCAAAAACCCACCCCGAATAAAATAGGTAAATCTAATCTTAATAACAGTACTAAATTAAATACTTTCCACTCTCTCTCACACAGAGTGTGGGGGGGGGTAATGAAAAATAAAATAATAAACATAAAACAAATAAACAAAACAAAGACCTACTCACTCTCAAATAACCAGAAAATTCACTCCTCCACTGTCTCTCACAGAATGGGGGGGAGGAAGGGGAGGTCAACAAATAAAAAAAAACACACAATGTCTCTCACACAATGGGGGAAAACAAATACCTAAATATATAAAACAAAACAAAATACCCAAAGTTAACACAATTAACTCTAAAACAAAATAATAAAATAGAATACTAAAACAACAAAAATCATTTGGTTTCTTAATTTGTTTATAAGTCCTGACTAGTCCAGCACTTCTTAGTTGCAGGCAGCTTTAAAGCTCTTATTATCCATTAAAATAGATAAGTGTACCCAGGAGCTCACACCTCCAAGGGACCATTAAATGCTATTCAATTTCTTTCATGGGCTCTCACCTCCACTTAAAAAACAATAGAGCCCCAATATGTTGTGAATAGTCACAAATCCCAGGAAGCAGTCCAAAGTCAGCTTCAACAGCTAAAAACAAAATAACTCACTCCTTGGTCTGCGTGTCCCACCACAGCCATCCCTCACACTGACCGTGGCCAGCACAAGCTGAAGGGGATAGAACAGGGTGACGCTAGAACCACCAACCCACTTCACCACTCCACTGAATCTTCACCCCAGCAGATATCAGGGCTAAGCTGCAGCCCAGGCACTCAAGATACTGAATCCATGGCCAATATTTGGCCAACACTGGGAGAATCCCACCCAGCTCCCAAACCTCTCCCCAGATCCGTTCCACACCATGGCTGCCCACCAGCTACCACACAGCTGGATGGAAGTGCTGCAGAGATGGCCACCCAACAGCAGCAGCCCTACAGCACACCACTAGGCTGGGGCCAGGGCCAGGAAAGATCTCCTCCCAAGCAATTCACCAGCATCTGCTGCCAGACTGGGCTGTTACCAACTCCGCTCCTTCTTTCTCACCAGCACAGTCTTTCCACCAGTCTTTCCACCAACACAATCCAACTAGTAGAAACAGGCCAATCTTCACTTCACCACCGGGACTCCACACCCTGCTTACAGTGCTCCCTTCAGCAACTAGTTTCTTAAACACTCCAGGTAATAGTTACTAGTTGCAGTTCGTAACTTCCAAAAAATATCAAAGTATTTATTGTATGCAGACACAGATGTCAAAAAGAGTCCGCAGCTTGGTTTTTCACGAAGGACTAACCAGAAAAATAAGGTCAATAAAACCAAATAAACTAAATAACCGAAAGATTAAATTGAATGAATAAAACAAAAATAAAAAACAAATAAACTAGTTTAAAAATAATCCTACTCCTACTCCTCACTACTGCTAATAGCCAGCCCAACACGGCGGCCATCTTCCTTGTGCTCCTGCACTATGGCAGAATACTCCACTCATACAAAAAAAAAACAGAAAACCATAAATATCATAAATAATATAAATTGGCTATAAATAATAAGCATCAGCCATAAATAGTATGTATTCACCATAACAAAATAAACATCAATTATAAATAATAAACATCAGCTATAAATAACAAACATCAATTATAAATAATAAACATCAGCCATTAATAATAAGTTCAGCAAAGTCTTTTGCACTTCATGTCTGCTCTAAAAGTTCCAGCTTATATCAAAACTGTAGAGACCTCCTTTCTAAGCAGTAGGAAGATATATCTCACAGGTACAGGTTAACTTGTTTGGCTATGTGAGGTCTTTCTTGCTCTTAGCATCTTAGGCAGTCTGACCCTTCTTCACAGATAATTCAAAACATGGAGAGACCTTGTTCTGTAACTTCCCCATGACTATTTATTAATTTTCTGATCTAAACTCCCTGTGAAGTTTGGTTCTCAGCACACCACACCACACTCAATTAGCTGTTCTTTCTGAGCATACTATAATAAACAAGAAAAAAAAAAGAAAGAAAACAGCTTGCACTCAGGCTTATCAACATTAATCCCTTCCTGACTTTGGAGTTAATTTGTTCTTTTAACAAAATCCTAGTTTTTAGGGAAAAAAATTCTCATTTTCACAGCAGCTGGCATTCTTTTAAACAACTCCTATGTGTGCCATAATGGTCTCTTCAGAGATCAGGTGAATTCTGATCCACCCAAAGGGGTTTCTGCAAGTATGGAACAATGTGTCATGTCTCCATAGCAGTGTCTTGCTGAAGTTGATATAGTGTTGTACCCAAGCTATATGGCTGTGAAAGAGTCTTTATTCCCTCTATACCCCTACATCCTAACAGCTGTGCATAGCAAGCAATGGATATTCAGTAGCACTGTGGTACTCCTTTCTTTCCTTTTCTCTTAGAACAGAAGCTATTTTAATGAATGGCCCTGCCCTCTGCAGGCTTACAGTGATTTTTCAGTAATGAGCTTTTATTGCATTCCAGGGCACCATGATTTTGCCAAATCTGTGCTCCGTCTTGTATGACCCAGAACACTGGGAGACACCTCAAAAGTTCAACCCTAACCATTTCCTGGATAAGAATGGGCAGTTTGTGAAGAAGGAAGCATTTTTACCATTTTCTGCAGGTACTAATATAGTGGATAACACTGACACCTTTTGAGTGAGTTATTTATGGGTTTATTTTGTGACTTGATCTGCTTATAATGCCTTAACAAGTGTTTTGAGCCCTTCCTCCTTCAGCTCATAAGAAAGTTCCATTGTTCACTCTAAATTCAAAAGGGCCGCCCCTGAGAGGAAGGGTTGGATTTATAAGCTATGTATCCCTCCAAAGAAAACATCATTTAGATGCTGTTCAGCTTATAATATGCAAATATTGACTGGAGCAAAGATTCAAAATATATCGATACTGACCAGAGTTGAGATCAATAATGTAAAACCAGAACCCCTACAGGGATGCCCTATTGAGTGGCAATGGCTATACTGCCCAAAGTTGAAGGCTGCATTGAACACCCTTGAGGGGGATTTAGCTTTATACTATTGACTGAAACAATCTGTTCAATATATTTTATTAAATCTTGATTGAGTTTTGTTACACCCACTCATTAATTGAACACACCTTGCAATTGTTGTGATGAGTTGTTGTGGTGTTCTGTACATTTAAAAAAGAAAAATGTGTTGGTATTAGTGGTCCCCCTGTCCCCCCCACACACCTTCACTGTAAAAGGGAGAAAATGCTTGTCAAGTGTACAACACTCTCCTTGTCCTGAGTAAGCTCTCTGGGAGTACTTTACGTGACCCCAGTGGCCCAGAGACAGCAGTTGGTATTTGCCTTCTGCGCACCTCTGCTACCAACTGCAATGTTTTTGAACTATTGCCCATTGCTAGGCACTGCTGACAGTTGTTAAGGAGGACAGCAGTCAACAGCACTGAGCTTTTCAATGTCTTGTGCTGATCAATTGACCAAGCAGAATGCAGATTTTAGGGCAAAGTCTAGTAATTTATATTATGTTCTGAGTTTATCACCCTTCTGAAAAACTTTGCCTGAAAACAGCATCTTCATCCCTTCAACTTCATGTGCTTCTGCTTTGGATTTTCTGCATGCAGCATTATGTTCCTTAAGTTGTGTCTTTGTGTTATTGTCCACAGCAACATACTATAAATGCTATAAACAACTGTCCACAACAACATACTGCAAATGCCATAAACAATGAGTTGCAAGTAGGAGTTAACAGTCGATCAATATACTGTAATTTGACTTGCTGCTACTTTGTAATGCTGTTCTCCCATGTTCTTTGTCCCCTGGGCCACACCTGGAAATGAGTCATGACTCAGTGTGACCAGTTACCAATTTTAAAATAAATAAAGTACATGAATAAATTACAAAAAAACAGGAACTGTGGTGTACATGAGTAACATATTAATTTATGTAGCCAGAGCTGTAAAGGGAGTTGCTTCCCCTATGTTCACTGGGGTGACCAGGGTTCTTTTACTGATCATAAAGTCACTGGCATGTGGACAGGTCCTGTGGGCAAAATAAATCGTAATACCATAATAATGAGTTCTGTTCTTTAACTATTTTAAGATTTGAGGGTTCAATAGATTTTTGGGTCATACATTATTTTAAGTGCCAGCTTCAATGTAACTGCAGGGTAGGTAATCATTAATCACATGCAAAAGGGGTAATTACACTTTAGTTACATGTTTGTTACATGTAACTGGATTGGAAATGCAATGCAGTTACAGTATAGTTAACATTTGATTACTATAACTATGTGGAATGCAGAATTCCACTGATGGAACAAAATCTTTTCAGAATTTGTGGGTAGATTCCATGGAATCCTGAAAGTATGATTTTTTTAAATTTAAAGGAGTGCTGCACTGAATATATGTCAGTTTTCCCAGTAGAAGCTGCTTTGTAACTACTAGTTCAAATTATGTAATAGTATTTCTCTAAATATCTATGTTGTTTGGTTATTTTAATAGTTGATTCAGATGTACATGCTGCTGATGAGAACCATTTCAGAAATGTATGATATAGTTTATATCCATGTTCTACTCTTCTGTCATTGGCACAATGCATTTATGTTCTACCTTAGAACTCTTAGGTAGTTAGGGACATAAACTACATCATAGAGTTCTAAAATGGTACTTGCCACCAGACTGTAAAGCAGAAACACCCGGTGAGGTTACTAAAAGGCATGTATAAATGGAACATTAACAGAATTTTAACCAGTACTTAAAAAACAGCTTATGTTTGGAAAAATTACAGGCTCAACACAGTTCTCCTTTAAGCTGTAGATTTGTTTTCTGTATACAATGTTTAATGGAGGAATCATTTCCTACAGTTTGCATTGAAGAGTCAAAGTAAACTGCAGAGTTCAGGGACAGTTCCTAAACTGCCAACTGACAAACAAAACATCATATTGTACCCCCAGGTGGGTGTCCAAGGGCCATCAGAAATCAAGTGGGAGCATTTATTGTTTTTTTTTTTGCTGAAGACCCTAGGCCATTTATATCCCCAGAAGTGATCTTGTAGGGTATTCATACTTCCACCCTCTTTTTATATGTCTAGCAGTTTACTAATTAGTGTAATGCATAGAAATCAAATGAACTCAAAGTTGCTAATTGAGTCCATGGCTCCTTTAATAGATAAGAGAACTGAAAAGAGATGGTACTGCAACCACCTTATAAAACTATAAAGAGATCTATTATCGGTCTGTCAGCTTATTAAACTAAGCACAAATGAAGGCTGTTTCTATTCTCTAAACTTATACCTAACTCTACTTAGTTTATATAATTAAGAAACAATTGTTATGGAACAATAATTACTCAAGATAGCAAAAACAATGTTATGAAATGGGGGGGGGGGGGGTAGGTAACACTGCTTTGATTGCGTTGCTGACAAATACCAGAAATGAGATTCCAAGGTATCAACTGATCAAAAAAGAATACACAAGTTTATGTAATTGTTCTGTTTTTGACAACTATGTATCTGCACCCTACCACAGCCCTTCGTAATAGCACACTAGACAGAGCTTGCTCTTAAAGCAGCAGAGCAACAAAACTTGGCAAACGTTTGACCCTACCTTTTTCATTATAAAAATATTCCAGACATCTTCTTATTTTATTTTGTAGTAAAATGTTCTAGTTCCACCAAAAGCTGAGTATTTTATAAATGTTTCAACTTAGTTTTTTTCTCAAGAAAAAAGATGGCAACCACATTTGATTTTGAAATAGTATTGCAGACCTGGAAAGGGTTAAAATCATTAACATAACATAATCTCATCGTACACAGCATAGAGGGCATCTAGAAAAATAGATATGACAGATATACTGATATTTTTTTATCAACTGTAACTGAAACTAACATTTTGTAAAAGCGTTCTGTATTCTTACTTCTGACCGTTTACTGGGAACATTTCTGCAATAAGTGCAGCTCATAGGGATGACAGGTTGCAAAGCCAGTCGTACATTTTATCACTGAATAGCCAATTTCCCAAAGCTGACACAGTACATTAATTCATGCCTATTTCCAGCCTTTCCTGTACAATATCAATGATATACACAGCCAGACTATTAGTGAACATTAGCTGAACTTGATGCATTTCCCATGCACCTTCATCTCTCTCCTTGTTTGCAGTTTGTTTTTGGATGGGTGGTTCACTAGGGCTGCCCAAGCCATTTGGACCCCTTCTTGAGGCATCACACCCCAAAAATTATTTTATCTAAGGGATATACTCTGAAGATTCATCCTGAGAGGTTATAACGAATTGCCAGAATATGTCTAGCCCTTAGCCACAGACACTACGTCACTTTCATATACTCTGAATGCATGCCAGTAGATTACAGCCCAATCTGCTATAGAAATTCACTTTATTTAAAGTATAATGTTCGGTCAAACTATAATAATAATACTTGTAAATTACCACTAGGCAGTAGATTATTAGGGAAAGAAGGAAGGGAAGGGAAAATTGTTTAAGAAAGGCACATTAAGCCAGATCTTGTTTCCAGGTGTGACCTGGGAGCACAAGGAAGTTAAGTGACTTGCCCAGGGTCACACAGTATGCAAGTGGGGGCTGATGGGATTCAAACCCAGGTCTCCAGCTCAGTGCCTTTAACCATGATGCTGTTATTCACTATGCTATTATTACACCATATGTTAGCTCTTCCTTAAAGTTGGCTCAATTATACATCCAGATTTATCTACTATCAAGATAATCAATCGCAACTTTCTCTTGCTAGTTTTCTGGTGCTCACGATCACTTCTGCAATATCATTCCATCTAAAAGTGTACAAACACAGGGACAGTAGCTCAAGCTGTATACCCTGCAAAACAAGCAGACTAGATAGACCAAATTGACTTTTTCTGCTGGTTTCTTCGTATGTTCATGTGTAAATAAACAGCATTAGTAAATGAATGCAATATGATTTTAAGTAAAATGTTTTGGTGGGCTTATGTTCCCAAGTGATACATGTCTCTGCTTGCTCAGAGCAAAAAATAATTATGTTATCATAATAATATGTTCCTCTCTCTTTAAGCGTGTCTTTCTGTAACAGTCTGTAGACCACTGCATTTCATCTCCAGATTCTTGAATTTTTTTTTAGCCAGGTAGGCCCCAAGAGCATTATATACCCATTTTCAGGGGGGACCTGGAGATGTAAACAAGAGAAACACTACAGAATAAATAAGCAATACCGAATAAATATAAATTGTGCACAGAATATTAAGACATGCAAGGAAAGCAGCAAGTAATTCATTTCATCTGCATATTACAGTAGTACACTCGTAAGGAGTATGCTATTTGTTATGCTGCTGCATTCAGTAAGAGGACTTATCTATTTTGATTGCATTTTGCAGCTGGGGTCATATGCATTATTGCAGTTCTTTCCACTCTAGCTCTGTGAATGGCAAAGCTTACCACCAGGTGGCACCAAATGTTCAGATATCCATTTTCCTGACGAATGAAGGTGCCTTTAGTTAACCGTGTCTCGCATTGGGACTAGCTTTACCTAGCAATGTTCCACTGACATCTAACACAGTTAACATCAGATGCTGACCAGCCAGTGGAAAACATGTCATGTGACAGCGCTCCACCTAAGAGAGTGTTTGCATTCATTCAACCTCAGACCTGCCAATCAGAAGCAATTAACAAACCATTCCTTCTTTTTTTTTTATTTACCATTTTTCTGGGAGCCTCCGTCTTGTCTCTGCCCTGTTCACAGCCCCTCGAAGCTCCCACCAGCTGCCAAGTGCCGCTACTCCCGGTTACCCCTAGCTTGGTGCCCCAGCACCGGTCCCCTCAATTCCAGCGCTGAGGGACTAGTATCTGGTAGGGAGTGCAGCAGCAGTGGCTAATTGAAGCCCGGGGGAGGACTTCATATAGACAGAGTCTTCCCCCTCCATTTTCTAGTGTTTCCTCCAAGGCAGGGACGTACAATGACATCCAGCATCCACCCCACCTCCCTTGAGTGTGAACGCTGGTGCTGTGGGACCACCAGCCTCTGCTAGGGGTTCTTCAAGCACCAGACACTTCCCCACCCTCCCCCAGAGAAGGAGAGCTGTCCGTAGGATGCTCAATACTTCTCCCCTCGGCCAGCCCTCCAGTGACTTGGGTCTGTTTCAAACCCGGGTCGCCGGTGTCACAAGCAGAAATCCAACCATTGCACCAGTGGGCTGGCACAAACCATTCCTTCTGCTGCTATTTCCTCTTGCTGGTTGAGCTCCAGTGAGTGAGTACCATGGTGCAGATCTTGATGTTCCCTGACTTTCCCTGTTCTTAGTTCCAGTACCTCTAAGGCTGTATGATTCAGGGCCAACAGAGCAGGTCTTACATATGAGGAGTGCCTCAGGGCACTGAACATGTACTTACTGGAGACCAGGAGGGAGAGGGGAGATATGATAGAGATCTAGTTCTTCAAAGAATTAATAAAGTGAACTGTGGGGGGAACAATTAGCTCAAATACTAGTTCACAGTCACGTGGACACAAGTGGAAATTGACAGGAGGGAGGCTCAGAAGGAAAATGAGAAAGTATTATTTTACAAAAAAGGTGGTGGGGCCATGGGACAGCCTTCCTTCTGAAGTGATGGTGAAAAAGCTGTTGGTGGGTTTACACACAGCTCGGATAGAATGAAGGATATAGTGGTTGCTCAATGTGACAGAAGCTGAGAGGGGAATGGGAGAAGGATGAGGAGTGCTAAGATGCTGGAGGAGCAGTAGGTCCCAGGGCTAAGCAGGGAACTCGGGCAGACTGGATGGACCATTGGTCTGTTTTCTGCCATCATTGTCTATGTTTCTTTGTATTTTCTGATAGGTTGAGAATGCTCTGGACAGGCTTACTCTTCCTACTGATTTTAGAGGCGGCTGCATGGGGCGCCTTTGGCTGCTATTTATTGATTGCAGCATGCAAGAGTGGGGGGGGAGGTGTTGCAGTATTCTGGTTTTGGATTACCTGTGATATTTGTCCTGCTTGTTTCTGCATTGCATTGTCAATGCTTGTGGTTTGGAGTGCGCTGCTGCATGAGGCAGTAGTTCGAGCCAAGTTGGAGTTTTATTTCCCAGAACGCTTTTTACTGTCCTTGTTAGTTGAACGGTGGCCTTCCTTTCTCAAATTCAGTGCTTAGAAGTATAAAAAAACAAGTAAACATCAGTCCCATTGTAGCCTATGGAGCGTGCCCCTACGCCATTCCTGAGTTAACATCAGGAAACATGAAAGCATGGGGGCATGACTCCAGACTGGCAAATGTTGCTGTTTTTGATACCTGCTCCATGAAGCTGTTTTATGAGTATTTTCTTAAAAATGACAGCCTGCAAAACATTGTGATTTTCAGGTGCTTGGCTTAACCAGAGGGTAAGTTATGATGTATGTTGGAGGGGAGTCGTAATACTCAAAACATGCTCCTTAAAGAAGCATAATGCTACACCCATTAATGCACTGCATCATGGGTAATTTCTGCAATCACCATGAGTTAAAAGGTTAGATCTGACAGGTGTCAAGACAGTCAAAAGTTCATAAGCAGACAGATAAATAGGTTAAAGGATAGATGCATCAACAGACAGACAGACAGCTAGAACAAGGTAGGTGAGGAATAAAGAGATGCTGTGAGGGTAATGTATAGGTGATCATAAACATACAGTATGAATCAATATCAGCAGAGTGGGAGGCAAGAGGCAGATTTTGCAACATGTGGGATAGATTCTAACCTCGGCTGTTTTTCTTTCCATAGGGCACCGTGTGTGTTTGGGGGAAAATCTGGCCAAAGTGGAGCTCTTCATATTTTTCACCCACCTTCTTCAGGCATTCAACTTCAGGCTTCCAGATGGTGTGAAGGATGTAAACATGCAGTACATTCTTGGAATTACACTTTGCCCCCATCCGTACCAGATATGTGCCATTCCTCGCTAGGCTAAGCATGTTGTCTGAACGCTCTGCTTGCCAACTGGTTGCCACTGGCCTTGTAATCACATAACCTTATTTGGTAGAAAGAAGGGTGATTTATGCTCTGGGTCCCTCTAGACCTATGTAGTTTTACAGCCTAAGAAATCAGATGGGACAGTACAGCAGGGTGCCACTGCGCAAACTGTATCACCACTACAGTACACGTGACACTGGGTTTGCGACTGCAGGATATCCTGACGTACTGTAAAGGTAGGATTTTCACATCTGGGAATGCAGCACTTGTGTCCATCTATTAGATGCATGCTGCACCCACACAGATGTGTCCAGATGTTGCATCCTATTCACAGACATCTGGACACATTTGTGACATTTCTGCCACAACCGCTTTTCTGACACAGGTGAGGAATTCCATCTGGGAAGTGACACCACCTTTTTTGATCTAACTTTCCAGGTGGATTTCTGCACTTATGTCCAGAAAATGGATGCAGGGCACTGAAAATCCCACCCATAGACTTTCTTGCACCACTGCCCACCCCCTGGTTTGACCCACTTATACCCTAAATCACCTTCTCATTAAACCCCTTGCCTCTGGTGCCTTCTGTAGTAACCCATGGCCAGACATCTCTCATGTAATGGAAATGGAGCACTCTCTTCCTGTGCCCTGCTGTCTGGAACAGATATTGTGCAGCACTGAGAGAAGCTGAGCCCTACATTATTTACAATTTATTTGGCCAGGAACGGCACACACTGAGCCGAAGCTCGTTTCGAGGTGTGTTCTGTACGCATAAAAATCCTAGCTAAAGATTTACATCACAATGTCTCACTATACAATGGGGTTTTCTTGTGCATAAACATTTTTCTACCTTGTATGTGAACCCTCCAAACCTGTGAGAATAAAACATTCTGTGTGTTCTGCTGGGTTTCCAGACACCAGTGTTTCCTGTTATGTGGATACGTTGGTGGTACCATCTCAGAGCTGCTGTTTAAAGGAACAGTGGGTAGTGTGTCTGGAGTGCTACATCTTCACTCTAGCGTGTGGCTGGCTGCTGTATCTGCTGTATCTCAGTTCTGCCCTTTGACCCTCAAATGATACTCTACAATTCCTCTTCCTCTGCTAACAACATGTGATGCAACAAGTTGTATTAATCATACTATATAAAATAAAGATTGTGTTACTTCATAAAGATTGCTGAATTTGTCTAAACACCTCAACAAAATATGTCTTTGCATCTTCTATGCACACAAGCAGATTGTGGTACATTGTATGGACTGCAGAAGTTGCCTTCGTATCAGACACACACACACACACACACACACACACACATATTGTGTTACATTGCATGGACTGCAAAATTTCTCTTCGTATCTGCTATACACACAAACAGAATGTTACATTGTATGGATTGCAGAATTTGTCTTCATATTCGCTATAGACACAAACAGATTGTGTTACATTGTATGGATTGCAGAATTTGTCTTTGTATCTGATACACATACAAACAGATTGTATTACATTGCATGGACTACAAAATTTGTTCGGGTGACCAGGGAATTGGACAGTGGCCACACGGTGGATGTCCTCTATTTGGATTTCAGCAAGGCCTTTGGAATACATAGGGGTGGGAACAAAGATGGTAAATTAGATCATCAACTGGCTGGATGGAAGGCAACAGAGGGTGGTGGTGGGGGGCTCTCATCCCAAAGGGAAGTGATGAGCGGGGTGCCACAGGGATCAGTGCTGGGACCAGTGTTGTTTGGGATATTCATAGCTGATATCTCATACAGGGTCCGGAGTAGGATCAGTCTGTTCGCAGACAATACAAAGATGGGAGCTGTGGTAGATGACATTGAAGGCTGGAAGGGGCTGCAGGAGAACCTGAACAAACTACAAGAGTGGTAAGTAACATGGCAGCTAGGGTTCAATGCCATGAAGTGCAAGGTATTGCACTTCAGAGCTAGGAACTGGGGAGGAGCTATCAGCTGGGAGGGGTACAGCTGGAAAGGAACGAGGAAGAAAAGGATCTGGGGTGATTATAATGGGCAGCATGAACAACCTGGCTCAGTGCAGGAAGGCAGTGGCAAAGGCCAATAGGATGCTAGGCTGTATAGCGAGAGGAACCTCCTCCAGGAATAGGGAGTTGATCCTTCCCCTGTACAGGTTTCTGGTCAGGCCTCACCTGGAGTACTCATGCAGTACTGCCACCCATTCCTGAAGAAGGACATCAAGTTGTTGGAAGGTGTGCAGCATAGGGTGACAAAGACAATCCAGGGATTTGAGGGGAAGTCCTATGAGGAGAGATTAGCAGAGCTGTATTCATGGGAGGAGAGGAGGGATGGGGGTTATGATCGAGACATTTAAATACCTCAAGGGGATAAATAAGGTTAATATGGAAGGGTTTTCCAACTTAGAAGAGGTAGGGATATGAGAGGGCATCAGTTGAGGTTGGAGGGGGGAAGATTCAGGAGGGAAATCAAGAGGTATTTTTTCACAGGAAGGGTGGTGGACAGGTGGAAGGCTTTGCCTGAGGAGCTGGTGTCCTGTGGAATGGTTGGTGGCTTTAAGAGGGGTTTGGATAGGGTGAGGGGGGTTATGATAAAGAGGGGTGTGGAGGGTGGGGCAGCTGCAAGTTGAGGGGCTAGCTGCACAATCAAGCAGACTCGATAGACCGTAATAGGCCACATAGGCACAGGCCTAGGGCCCCTGCCTGCCGGGGGCCCCAGCAATCCCCAACATATATTTGCTATATATATATCCGTTCTTTTTGACTGAGCTGCATGTTTTTGTAAAGGACTCAGCCACTGAGTAAGTCAGGGGCTGAACTGTGACATGACTCTCGCCTCTCTGATTAGGCGTTAAGTGCAGCTGACAGCTTCAGGGGCTCCAGCCAGGATGGCCTTTACGGTGTGAACAAGCCCATTTCCTTTGCTTTGTCCCCCATACTCATTTAGAATCCCAGTTTAGAATTTTACTCTTAACTATAAAAGATTAACAGTGCAATTCATTGTCTATGTTTTATCTTAAGTATCTGTTTTATTGGCTTAGGAAACCTTGTATCATCCTTGAAATTTGAATGTAAGCAATAGCTTAATTTGCTTGAAACCTTTGTATCACGTTTGACTCTGGGTTGTTTTAACCTCCACATTCATTTGTAATACCTTTCATTGTATTGTCCATTTCTCTTGTTTTGCACTTCATGATGTGGGCCCTTTGTAAAGGAGTTTCTGACTTAAAGGTGTGTAATTCTGATATCTCAATAAATAAAAAATAAAGATTTAATCTTACTCCTAAAATTAAGAAATTTACAATAAGTTTCAGTGGTACAATTAAAAATTACACTCTTTTTTTAATTCTCTCATCTCACTCATACTGAAGTTCTGACCTTGACACAGCTCTGTTTTCAGGGTGAACAAATGAATGTATTTCAAGATTCCCATCAGTAAATCTTACCATTTATGGATGCTGGCTGGCTGGCTTACTTATCAATAACAGAAATGTTTGATCCTGGGAATGATTTCAAATTCTTCCAATAATCACTCGCTTTGCAATATAATCTCTAAAGTTCATAACCCCCCTAGTAAGCCACAAACTTAACTCCTACACCACCCAGGACCTAGCCTCTTTTAGAGATCGATCACTTTCTAGCCCAACAAAACTCCCACATCCTGGTTCATACTACCTGACAGGACAGTATGATAACACCCAGACTGTGAGTGTACACATGTGTGTTTGGGGTTGGGGGGCTTTGGAAAAGTGCAAATCATGACATTTTGCATACAAAAAATAGTTTTTACCAGTTCTATTCTTAATTATTTTTTATAAATTATCAAAACTCAGTCTATTGTTATTTTTCCATACTGATAATCATTTTTTTTTTAACTCTCTTTACACTCCCCCTTGTACCGTGACTGGTCCCTCTCTCCAGACATCCCAATGCACCCAGTCTGCTCCATGAGGAGTGGGAGGATGCTCCCATAGGTACCCCACTCCTATACAACTCTAGAGACCTGGTTTCATCCCCCCCAGGTGGGGTGGAAGAGTCCATCCTACCTCCTCTGATCCTCAGTGGAATGTGCAATCTAAGCTCCTTCCTGGTTCCTCCGTGGTCGCAGCGGTGCAGGAGCCTTTTGCCTAGATTAGCCGTGGGGTGTTTTTCCTTATTCTGGTCCATCCCCTGCCAACGTCAGTGCTGGAGGAGAACCAATGAGAAGGAGGCATGCAGAGACGTGCCTCCGCTCTGATCCTCAGCTGATGTCAGCCCCTCTCTATCTGCTTTCCCAACTGCACCAGCACCGCTTCTGATCAACCAGGTGGTGGTGGTATAGCGGTGGGTCCAGCATCCCACCCCTCCCCAGAAAAGGAGAGCAGCCATTGGGAATTCAGTCCTTCTACCCCAACCAACCCCTGCAGCCTAAGTCCATCAGCGAACCCCGGTCACTGGCATGCTGCGAGGTATGGCATCTAGCGCCTCAACCCTCAGCGCAATTGGACCAGCCAGTTTCATTAATTTTGAAGCTTTTTGTGCCACTTTTTAGGGACAGTAAGAACATTGTTTTCATGCTTCAGTAGCTGATATACAATAGCCAAGAGGAGCAGTCATGGAGAAGGGGCATGGTTACAGTGAGAGGGGCCCCACATTTCTCTTGGGTCTAGGGCCCCAGCTTGCCTTAATTTGGCCCTGGTAAGGCCTACTTCTGCCGGTGTTTTTGTATGTTCGTATGTATCTGCTATACATACAAACAGATTGTGTTATATATGGATTGCATCATTTGTCTTCATAGCTGCTACACAGAGAGATAATGCATATAGGGTAAGGACTATAACACAGCTAACAAAATAAATATTATTTTTTGAAAATTAAAAAAAAAACTTCAAAGGGCTTTTTTGAGATTTTCATATTTTGATCTTTCTCCTCCAGGACTTCCTCTTTATTTCACAATTGTGGTAACATCCATTCTCCCCCTTTGTGCGTCCTCCTATGCTGAAGTAGCTATGTGGGCTGAACTGTTGAGTCCCTTGGGGGTCAACATGCACCAGTTTGGATGGGATTGGAGACTCCCACATGAAACCATGTCTCCCAGGTGGCAGTGAAGTATGCTAACCCAACACCATTGCATAGCCTGTAAAATATACCCCAGCAGCACAAAATGCTGCCACACACCACTGGGCCAGTCTATAAAAATACCACAACAGCACAAAATGCTGCCCCCACACCACTGAGCCACTCTGTAGCCAACCTTTAAATACCCCAACAGCATGAAATGCGCCCCACCACCACTGTGCCAGCCTGTATCCTATCGTTAAATACTCCAACAGAATAAAATACTGCCCCACACCACTGCACTGGCCTGTATCCTATCATTAAATACTCCAACAGAATGAAATACTGCCCTGCACCACTGCACCAGCCAGTAACCAACCTTTAAATACCCCATCAACATGAAATGTTCCCCCACCAATGCACCAGCCTGCAACCAACTTTTAAATACCTCAACAGCATGAAATACTGCCCCCACACCACTATGTCAGCCTGTAACCAACCTTTAAATACCTCAACAGCACAAAATACTGCCCCACACCACTGTGCCAGTCAGTAACCAACCTTTAAATACTCCAACAGCATGAAATGCTCCTCCCCACCACTGTGCCAGCCTGTATCCAACATTTAAATGTATTTAGTTTTTATTAACCAGGTAGGGTGCACTAGACAAGATTTGCCTGTTTCAGGCACAACCTGGGAGAGTACAACCAGTAAACAGTATAATGTATCTGGGGGGCGGAGCTGACAAACTGTTAGTAACTTCCAACAGAGGGAGGGTTAAAAGGGTCAGGTTAGTTGATATCTTCTAGGTGGAAGACTAGGTTTGTTGGCCAAGGCATCTAGCTTTGCCTGAGCTCTTTTCTTCTAGGTTGCTTGAAAGGACAGAGCAAAGAACCAGAGCAAGGATAAGGATTAAGGCTTCTTTTGGCTAGGCAGATTTACTGTGTGTTGTTATTTTTATTTTGTACTCACAGGGATTGTTACTGTTTGTTCTAGAGCCTTTCACCCAAAGAAGGACACCACACCCAGTATTGCTTTGGTTGCTCAGTCAGCACACCATTTATTAAACTTTTCATTCAAAATTTTATCCAACAATACTGAGTTCCTTTACATATCACATTTAACATGTTTCTTTGTTTCCATAGTCTCTTTATTTTGCAATATCACAACTTACATCACATTTTATAAACACCTTTTATATCACATTTTCTTCACCCCCGGATGTAAACCCGAGGGGGTCTTTCTTTCTTGCTTGTTCATTTTTCTCTCTCACCCTTAGCTGTAAACCTGAAGGGGATATCTCTTAATGTCTGGGCCAGGTCCAATTCCTGCCCCCATTTTCAATTCCTGGGTGTCCACACCCTTTTCTCTTGTCCGGGCCAGGTCCAATTCCTGCCCCCCCCCCACTTTCTATTCATGGGTGTCCACACCCTTTTCTCTTCCACCCTGCCTTGGTGTAACTCTAGAATCCCCCCCTCCAAAAAGTATTTTCTTTTCTCTTTTTTTCCTCACTGTACCCCATGATTTCCTGGGCGGTGGGTGGGAAATTAAAATTTGTCTAGCAAAAGCGAGGGAGAGCTCCTCTGCGTGGCCCCTTATATCCCCCCTTTTGCCCCCACCCCTTGCTCTCTTTTTTCTCTCTCTCTTCCTTTGATCTATCCTTTGTGTTCTTTCCCCATAAGACCTGCCCCTTCTTGGTAAGGTCATCCCCTCTGGAGCCGCGCCTCCTTTCCTGTTTATGCCCTCCCCCTTATGACCCTTCTTCAAAATCCCTGCCCCTTTCTTACCTGTCCCCAACCCCCCCTTCTCTGTCCTTTCTTCCTTCCTTCTAGGCTTCCAGGCCTATAACAAAGGGGCTTGGCCTTTCAGAGACAATCCTTCTTGTTCTAGAGCCTTTCACCCAAAGAAGGACACCACACCCAGTATTGCTTTGTTGCTCAGTCGGCACACCATTTATTAAACTTTTCATTCAAAATTTTATGCAACAATACTGAGTTCCTTTACATACCATATTTAACATGTTTCTTTATTTCCATATTCTCTTTATTTTGCAATACCACAACTTATATCAAATTTTATAAACACCTTTTAAATCACATTTTCTTCACCCCCAGATGTAAACCCGAGGGGGTCTTTCTTTCTTCTTCATTTTTCTCTCTCACTCACAGCTGTAAACCTGAGGGGGTTCTCTCTTAATGTCTGGGCCAGGTCCAATTCCTGCCCCCATTTTCAATTCCTGGGTGTCCACACCCTTTTCTCTTGTCCGAGCCAGGTCCAATTCATGCCCCCCATTTTCTATTCATGGATGTCCACGCCCTTTTCTCTTCCACCCCGCCTTGGTGTAACTCTAGAATTTCTCCCCCTCCCCTCCAAAAAGTATTTTCTTTTCTCTTTTTTCCACTAGCCAGACACCAGCATGCGTTGGAAGTCGGGCTTCCCCCTCAAACTCTTTCTGTCCTCTCTAAGGCTCCACTGGGCATCTATGCCTTCTCTGCTTTTTTTGATGAAAATTGGGGCTGCCTATCCCCACTCAAAGGACCTCATCCACTCTACCCAAAACCAGCTAGTTGTCCTACTAATTCACCATGCCACCATATCCTTCCCCCCCCACCATTTATTTGGAAAACCTTCTCCCCTTCTTCTATTCATCCTCTTTTGTGGCTCTAACTATGTCCTTGTGTTTTTTTGTGTCCTTCTGTCTCCTACTTGCCAATCTCTCCTGTTACGTTACCGTGACCTTAAGTCACCAACCCTTCCCCCAAGTCTTCCTGCCTATGATTAGATATATCTAAACCCCAGGGCATGCCCCCACATAACATTATTTATATTATTATTAATATATATATATATATATATATATATATATATATTCACATAAATTACTTTTTTTTTGGTACCCATTTTAGGAGTAAGGCAAGGGTGCCCCACGAGCCCTCTATTGTACATTTTCTGGTCAGATCCCTTATTATGCACACTAGCACCTCCCTCTTATGCCTGCTCTGCCAGACCCATACCTTCCAATGGACAACAGACCCAGCTGTTCTTACCTGGCCTCTTTTAGGCCTGTCTCTCTGCCCCCTTATCTGTAGGCATGCCCCATGATCCAGACCTCTATCTTGTGGCCGATTTTCTGTAATATATAACCAATATTTGTGGAACTTTTTTTTTTTATATACTCCCCCCCCCTTGTTTCCATTTCCCATTGGCTGGTAAAGAAACACTTCCTTATGGATTGCTACTGCTGATTCTCATTATTAGTATTCCGATGTCCCCCTGCCCAATTTCCCCAAGCTGTCCATCTGCACCCCTTGGGTTGTAGCAGCAGCAGCAGCTACCCTTATCCTCAATGACTGTGATGGACATCCTTTTTTTTTTTTTTTACAGGGGCCTGCTCCCTTTCTATAGCCCCCTAGTTACATGATTCTTTGTTACCCTTCTCTATTCTCCTCTATGCTGCTTTAGTGGAACGTGGAGCCCCTTTTTCTTCCCCGATCCATTTTTTGATGTACCAGAATTTCCTGATCCTTCTTCTGCTCCTGTGGACATCCTCTCACTGTAACCCTGACCCCAGGGTCCCTGTTGCTGGGCCCTATGGCTCTTCTCCCCCCCAATATGCCCCCATACATGCCCCCTGAACCCTACCTTGAAACTACTCACCTTGCATGTTGAGTGGCAAACCAGTGGCAGCACCCCTACCAATTTGCCCAACTATTCCCGTATAAGATGTCGGCCCCTGCTCTCCTCTGTCCCCTGTTGCCATCCAGTGGTCACCCTCCTTGCCATTCCTCTCTATGATTCTGGCCCCACAATTGGCCCTAGCAGCTTCCAATCCCACAATTGGCCCTAGCAGCTTCCAATCCCACAATTGGCCCTAGCAGCTTCCAATCCCACAATTGGCCCTAGCAGCTTCCAATCCCACAATTGGCCCTAGCAGCTTCCAATCCCACAATTGGCCCTAGCAGCTTCCAATCCCACAATTGGCCCTAGCAGCTTCCAATCCCACAATTGGCCCTAGCAGCTTCCAATCCCACAATTGGCCCTAGCAGCTTCCAATCCTGAAATGAGGAAAACGAAATCCCTGGGCTCTGTAGATGCAGTGGGAGGAAGATTACAGTTCTGCTCTACACCCTGGGCCCCAGCACCCACAGGCAACTGGGAAATAGTAATCTTCCCCCAGTCATACTCAACTTAATTCAGATCAGCAGCTTGAACCACCAGTCTGTTTGGCCTTTTGTTGCTCCAAACCAGCTCCCCTCCATCCTCACTAAGAGCTCTGCTGAGTGCTGTTGACTCGTCCCTTGCCAGCCTGGTACTCTGCCCCCTGCATGTGATCCTGAAGTGGAAGTAAAGCTCTCTCAACTTCTGTCTGCTGGAAATGATCAGTGTTCATGATCTGGGACAGCCATATGCCCCCTCCAGATTTTAGTTTCATCACCTCCCCTGCATCCACCTAATGCTCGGTTTGGTGCTGCTGTGCTCCATATATACAGCTGTTGGAATTAAAGATTCTCTAGCCCACTAGCTCCCCAAGATGATTGCTTCCACCTCCCCTTCAAATCAAGCACCAAAAATCCAGGGTACTGTATCTTGCCAGTCCACGTCTCGTAACCCTGTCACTCTTTCAGCCCACATCAGCCCAAAGGGCCTTCCCAAGTACCTGGCAGCATTAGTAACTAACCTATGAATGGAGGGGATACGTATCATCCTGTGCCTGGCTGAATTGGTTACTAAAGGACAGCTCCCCAAGCCTTATTGTGACCTGTCAAATTGTAATTGTGTCCACTGCTGGTTTTTCCTGCATCGCCGCCTTGTGACCCAGGTCATGACTGAAAATGATCCACTGGATTAGCGCACCTACCTGTTTACCCAAAACACACATAAGTACATAAATAAAACCATCACCCCCTTAAGTGAAAAAGGCAGTGGCAACTAAAACCTGTGCCAGAGACCATAACCCTCTGGCCTGTAATAGAGCTGGACTCATGGTCCCCTTCGTTGGCTTCTACTGCTGGTCCCGGCTGGCACCGGAGGCTCCTAAACTGTTCCTCTTCCAAAATGGTCTCATGTTAACCAATCCACCTATGAAGACTATTTGCTCCTTCTAGCTATAAAGCACCTAATCTGTCTTAGACTCCCTACAGCAACCTTGGCTTTATTTAGAGTCTAGGATTACAAGTACCTTTGAGCCAAGGCTCTTTTACAAAGGTTCCATGTCAATTGAGGTACAGTACAAACATTACATAGAGTTGAGTAACAATGCAGAAATGGTGCACAGACATTTTTAAGCAGCTGAAATACATTACATTGAGGGAACATGAGTACCAGGGGGGCAGGGTAGCCAGAGGTAACTGAGGCTTGGAATGGACACAAAAAGAGCGGTGCAGCCATTGGCATTTGTCAGGCCTCAAAAAGTGCTTGGGGGTAGGGGCAAAACAGGGGAGGCTGTAGGAAGAGGAAGAGGGGTAGGAGTAGAAGTGCTAGGAGGAGATCAGATTATGAGGGACAGTCGCAGGAGCTAGAGGCAGCTAGGTGGAGATGAAGGTTGACTTTGAGCAGGCCTAGCTTTTGCAGAAGGCGATGTCTTTGTTGAGTCCATTCAATCAGCTTGGAGCTGAATGCGTAAAGGATGTTTGGACCTGTAGTGATGTGACACCGAGGAATGTGCAGCATTTCATTTTCTGAAGCCCTGGTGAGGCGGGGGTTTCGTGCTGTATGGAGAAGACTTTGAACTCTGGTTGGAGCAAGATGTAGCATAAGATTCTTAGCCATTAGACAAGTTTGGTACTTGATAACTGGAGCCACCCTGTTTAGGCACAGAGGTCACACGTATGGGTGAGTCAGTGGGATCCTGTGATGAGTCGGCGGGCTTTGTTTAGGGCCAAGGATAAGCGCCTGAGGGCTATGTCAGTTGCAGAGCCATAAATAATCAGACCCTAGTTGATTAGACAGACCACTGAGCTTTATACTGCTATCCTTAAGGCATCCGAGGTAAGGCATTGCCTGTGCCTGTAGAGGAGACCAATGCGTGTGTTTGCAGGTTTGTCGATGCTATCTATGTGGATGCTGTAGGATAGGTTGCTGTCTGTGGTGATCCCCAGATATTTAAAGGAGTGAACCTGTTTGAGGACAGCACCAAGGCAGGTTGTAATATTAAGGGGGTGAAGCCTATGTTTGTTGTGGGAGCCACAGAAAAGCATTGACTTGGTTTTCTTATAGTTGAGAACCAGCTTTTGACTACTAAACCATGTTTCAATGGAGGGGAAACCCTTCTGAAGCTTGTTTTGGAGTAGGTGGGGGTCCTGTTGGGTGGTGTGAATGACAGCACTGTCAGCATAGAGTAGGATTTGTTCTGGACAGGATTGTGGAAGATTGTTCAAAAACAGACTGAAGAGGAGTGGCCTGAGAATGGATCCCTGGGGGACTCCTGAGTGTACTGGTCTAACATCTGAGAGGACATCAGCAATTTTCACTCTTTGGGAATGGTTTTCCAGGTAGTTCTTAAACCAAGTTGTAGACTCAGAGGAAAGCCCAGCTTTTAGCAGTTCTATGAGGAGTATTTGATGATGGACAGTGTCAAAAGCCTTGGTCAGGTCTATGAAGACCTAACCAGTGAGGTAATTATTTGTCCGGAGACTTGTGAATTGCTCCTGTGAATTCAAGGAGGGTAGTTGTGGTGCCATGGCCTTCTCTGAAGCCATGCTGTTGTTTACAAAGGATGTTGTACTTGTGCAGATATTCCATTAGCTGGTCAGATACCAGACGTTCAATGGCTTTAGAGAAGGGGGGGGTAGTATGGATATAGACCTATAATTTCCATGAAAGGCCTTGTCCTCACTCTTGTGGACTGGTGTCACGGTGGCAGATTTCCAACTGTTGGGGAACTGGCCAAGGGTGAGGGAGAGGTTGAAAATCCAGGTTAGAGGAGATAGCACTTCATCAAGAGTAAGGGACAGCAGTTTGAGGTCAAGTGAGTCGCCACTTATTCTAGATCCAGCAATTGCTTTACAGACGTATCTATGGACTTCATGTGTCCTGGCTGTTCTGAAGTAAAAAGGGGGGGGGGTGACTTGAAAAAGGGCTAGTCACAACTCCTGACCAATAATTCTCCATAAGTGATCCACCTGGATGCCAGCCTTCAGGGCTGGGTGTAAATGTTTTACACTGCCCAGTGCAAGGAAAGTGATCTATAACTAGTTACAAAATTACTCCAACCTCACCCACTTCTCGGCCTTGGTCATGTTGGAGTACTTGGCTGAGGGCCTGGCCACCACACCGGTATTGGTACCAGTCCTGGGGTTAGCACTGGCAAGCAGGACTGGATTTTTTTTTTGCTTGTTTGCCCCTTGTTAGAGAAGTCCCAGTGCTAAGAAACAGTTGGGGTTAAACTGGAATTTGTTTGTTAAACCTGAACATCTGAAAGACACACTTGGAAACCAACCCATTCGATATCCACTCCCCTCCCCCTGGCACCTGCCTAATTTCAGCCCCCCATGTCCTGATTACTCCTGTGTAATCCTGCCATGCATGGTATCTGTTGTCCTAGTAGATCCTCTAACTAGCATTCTTGATTGATGCCAACCCTTTTTTTTTTTATAAGTACCTTGGTGACCACTCTATTTTTTCTACTTCTGAAACAAAATATAATCTATTAAGTTCCTAAATGACTAATTTTGCTAGAAATTATTACCTTCACTGTGCATTTCTGCTGGTATTTATTTGTTCCTTTATTTCCTTATTTAATGGTCGGAAACTGCATATTTCAGCACCTGGAAGCCGTCATAAATTGCAGTTTGTTGGTCAAAATTCAATCTAAAGTTGCCACATCTCCAATCTTATAATCTTTGTCTGTTCATTTTTGTCTGATACTGTGCTACCCTGCTGTAGAAGCAGTAGTGTCTATGACACTGTTTGATTTTTTTTTTTTTACTACAGCTTCTGATCCAGGCTAGTCATCGAGGGAGACTCTTATCATAATGTCATTACAAAAGAGCAGGCCAAGTCTGTCACTAAACAATTACACAGAGTGAGCCATAGGTGATTAGCCCCCATTTTCACCCCCCAAAATGGTGGCCACCATGTGGCCTGAAAAAAATGGTTGCCCCCCCACATGGCCCGAATCAAAATGGCAACCACCAAGCAGTCACTCACACTGCCTTTTGCCAACCTTTTCTAAAATCTTTCCCCTTTTTCCGTGTTTTGCTGCCCTTAAACACCGGCTGATGGCTTGCCAAGACAATATGAAATGACAGAACCCCCCCTCCCCCCACGTGGCTCCCGCATAAGCCTCCTTTGGGGCCTCCTGACCTGTGATCCTTCCTTTGTCATTCCAAGTGCCCCAAGCATTCAATTGTAGCTTCCCTCCCCCAACATGCAGCAGCACCTTCCAGGACCTTTTATGTTGTCCCGAGGCCTGCGCTTGTTTGTGCCACTCACAGCTGGTCCTGCCTTCCCCTGACAACCAAAAAGAGCATCTGATGCTCCACACAAACCTGGCAGCCCATCACGTGGTCGTCAGACTCTCTATAAATGGTGGGTCACCACTTGACCCATAAAAAACCGTCAGCACGCAACCAATACTATCCTTATTCGGGCCGCCGACAGCACTTACTGCCGTCCCTTGCCACCGCAATAGACGTGCATCTGTTGCTCAAAAAACAACAACATTTGGCCCTAAACCATCATCGCATGCCCTATTCTGTCCTTATTCAGGCCACCAGTAGCTTTTACTGCCTACTCACCACACAACGAGCTGCTGCCGTTCCACAACAAAACCAGCCAAATGCTTAAATATGAAACAAACACCCTTTTTCAGGTCCCCTTGCTTCCCCCTGACCTCCCTTCTCTGGTCTGCTCACCTGCTCCTGCTCTCAGCCCATACTCCACACTCACCCAATTTACAATTAAATCCTCTGCAGCCCTGCAGCTTCCTGGGACTCCATTCCTGCTCCCAGTGACTCGCCCGAAGTCTTCTGCTGTGGCAGCACTGCAACGCCCCTGCAGCTGCCTTAAGGAACTTCCCAAACCAAAACCTTGCAGCTGCCATATGGTACATCCTGAACCAAAAACTTTGCTCCTACAAGACCTCATCCACCCCTCTGGTGACTGCAGCACAGTCGCGCTCCAGCTCATGTCTTACTGAACAGCCTATTGTTCAAACTAACGTGCACTGCATGTTCCCAAGCCTAGGTATGTACCTCCTATTTCATGAGCCCTCGCACTATGCTAAGAAAGCCAAACCAAAATTTGCCCCTATGCTTTTGTTCACCTTCTGTAACAATTTCTTGACTTAAAAATCTTACCATTCTAAGACCCAACAATTTGCTGTAACTGCAGGCTGCATAGTCGTGTAATTCTCTCTGAGGAGCAAAATGCTTAGGAAGCTAAACGACCATACTGGCTGATTAAATACATTTTCTTGTTACTCTCTAGATTTTTTTTTTAATCTGCCTGCTTTTAGAAAACAAAAATTCAACTCAGCTAATAAATAAACGTACCCTTTAAAACTGACCTCAGGAACTCCTCCGACTGATGTGCTAAACAAAATTAAAATTTGTCTAGCAAAAGTGAGGGAGAGCTCCTCTGTGTGGCCCTATATCCCCCCTTTTGCCCCACCCCTTGCTCTCTTCTTTCTCTCTCTCTTCCTTCGACCTATCCTTTGTGTTCTTTCCCCATAAGACCCGCCCCTTCTTGGTGAAGTCATCCCCTCTGGAGCCGAGCCTCCTTTCCTGATATGCCCTCCCCTTATGACCCTTCCTCAAAATCCCCCACCCCTTTCTTACCTGTCCCCCTTCCCCTCCACCTCTGTCCTGTCTTCCTTCCTTCTAGGCTTCCAGGCCTAGAACAAAGGGGCTTGTCCTTTCAGAGACAGTCCTTCTTGTTGCTAACATTTTATTGCTTTATTTTTCTCTGATTCACATTGCTGTTGCTGGGTATACCTTCTGCTGCATTATTACAAGGTGTACCTACAGGTGTGTGCTAACAGATTACTGCTGTAATCTTCTGATTCAAATTGTCTTTTGCAAGGTATATCTTCTGTTACTGCTTTATTTTTCTCTGTAGCAAAGTGTTTCTTACAGGGTATATCTTCTGTGAAATTATTACAGGTGGTGCTTTACAGGTTTTACAGTTTTATCTGTCATTAGGACAAGCTTATAGGGTTACTGCATTTGTTGCTGGCTGATTGTTTCTGCCCTTACCTCCTTGTTTCTTTCATCTGTGGTTCTTCTTTTTCGGCAGAGGAAGGGCCCAGCCACCCACCCCCATCCCCAATCACCCCAAACTATACTCCTTTTATAGGGTAGCAGAGTTGTGACATTTCCTGTAGCAAAGCAGGAAGGGGCGGATCAGAGGGGTATCCACACAGTGACCTCATTTACAGGGACACTAGTAATTTAACTTGTTATAACAAGTTATACAAAAACAAACAAACAAAACACAAAATCAAACTTTTGCTTTCATTTTCTTCCTTCTAATCATTCTGACTAGGTTATAAACCCAGCAACTTATCTGGAATGGATATCATTAACTGCAGGTACTGCAGAAACATTTTAGAAGGGCAGTTTTACAGGATTTAGGACACTGTCCTACATGCTGGGCCATTGGAGGCTCAGCTCCAGGCAGCATGGGCAGAGATTGCATACCTCAAATTGCATATTCAGGAGGAAATATATTATAAGAACCTCCCACCATTTCCCCAACATTCAACAGAAGCACCTCAACCACAGAGGGTAGTTGGTCTGGGAGGTTGGCATGTGTTTAGGAGGGGCAAATCGGGTACCCCATCACTCGGTGCTCTCCAACATATCACCTCCACAAACCATATAAAAACTACAAACAGGTATATGCCTCTGTCTCCAAAATCAAACAAAGGGGCAGAGGACACTGCAGAGCAGGACACTGCAGCACAGGAGCTAGCACAACAAAACTCGCCCAAAACAGGAACCAAAAAAAAAAAAAGCAAAAGGAAATACAAAAAACTTCTGATCATAGGAGACTCCATGATTCGGGAAGCTGATACGTATCTCCAGCCAGGGGTAATGGTCAGATGTCTCTCAGGTACATCAGCATGGAGAGACACTGACCGCATTGCTAAAATTGTTCAGGAAGCAGGAGAAAACATTGATGTTGTGGTACACATAGGGACTAACGATCTCGCCAGCCAATCAGTTGTGGAGACCAAGGAACACCTGATCAGACTGGGTGAAAAACTATCATCCATTTCATCCAGCATCTCCTTCTCTGAGATCCTGCCAGTCTGGGAGAGGGGAGCAGATGAATGGAAGGTCAGAGGAGGGGAGATAGGGGAGCTAAACATGTGGATCAAGGGCTGGTGCCAGGAAAAAGGACACAAATTTGTAGGGAACTGGCAACAGTTTGGGAAGCGAAAGTTCTTTAAATGTAATGGACTGCATCTGATTAAGGAGGGAGTCAGAGCATTGGGGCAGAAGTTTGAAGTCTTTGCAAAATATTTAAACAAGCAAATGGGTAGAGGGGTGCAGCATCCTGTATGTCGAAATGGAAAAATACCCCATCCCCCTCAGCTAGTGGACAAACAGGAGTTCAGCATGTTTGTAGTTCATTTGCATCACCAGGTAAGGAAAAAGGTCTGGCTCCCCATATGATGCACAGGGGAAACACCAGACCTTGCCCAACAACTAACACACCAAAATCTGGCCAATGGAAAATCATGTACACAAATGCTTTCAGTCTGGGAAACAAGATCCCAGACCTGCAGGCAATAATGACAGAGGTTAAACTGGACATAGTATCCATTAGCGAGACATGGTTTACCAGTAACCACACTTGGGAGACTTCAGTACCTAGCTATGTACTGTTCAGAAGAGACCAAGGTGCAAAAAGGGGGAGTGGAATGGCCCCTTACAGTATGTCAATGAAAATATCAAAGCTACAGAAATTCAGAATACATGTAAGGAGCCAGAAGAACTGTGGGTCACTCTGGAAACAGGAAATGGGACAGCCATACGAACTGGGGTTGTGTACAGGCCTCCAGACCAGGGGGAGGACATATACACATTGATGTTAGAAAATATACAAAACATGACAGCTAAAGGCGAGGTTCTGATAATGGGAGACTTCAACATGCCAGATGCAGATTGGTCAATACCAGCAGGGACATCTGCCAGAACTAGTCACATGGTGGATTCCCTGCAGGGGGAGGGCCTCAAACAACTGGTGCAGCAACCCACAAGAGACAGAGCTATCCTAGATCTAGTACTGACTAACAGGGAAAGATCACAGATCTCCAGGTAGAAGGTCACCTGGGGGCCAGTGACCATCACATGGTATGGTTCAGTTTGGCCAGTAGAACTAAATCATCCCATTCCAAGGCAAAAATATGGGACTTCAGAGGAGCTGATTTTGATAAGATGGCCATCAGAGTTAAGCTAGCCCTGGCAAAAAGAAATACAGGCGAGGGGGTACAGGCAAAGTGGGCAAGCATTAAAGATGCAATACTTGAAGCAACATCCCATTGTGTTAGTGAGAAAAGGAAGTGCAAAAGAAGAAGGAAACCACTTTGGTTCTCAAAAACAGTAGCAGAAAAGGTCAGAGCCAAAAGGGTGGTCTTTAGGAAATTTAAGAGAACACAGCAGGATGAAGATAGGGAGGCATACCAAACTTCCCTAATGGAAGCAGGGAACATAGTAAGGCAGGCAAAGGCCCAAACCGAGGAAGCACTAGCACAAACAGTAAAAGAAGGTGACAAGACTTTCTATAGATACATTAGTGAAAGAAGAAAGTCCAGAGGGGGGATTGCTAAGATCAAAGGTGATAAGGGGGCATGTGAGGAGGAGGACCATATAAAAGCATCAATCCCAAATAGATACTTCTGCTCAATATTTACTGAAGAGAAGGTAGGGCAGGGCCCACAGCTCAGCACCATGGACACAGGGGGAGGGAGGTGAGCACTACACCCTTCACAAAAGAAAGGGTCCTACAAGAGCTCGATAAGCTCAGGGTGGACAAGGCAATGGGACCTGATGGCATACATCCCAGGGTACTAAAGGAGCTAAGGGTGGAACTAGCAGAGCCATTATCAGAACTGTTTAGTGAGTCTGAGCACAGGAGAGGTCCCAGAAGACTGGAGAAGGGCTCATGTGATCCCACTCCACAAGAGTGGTAGCAGGGAGGAGGCAGGGGACTACAGACCAGTCAGTCTGACCTCAGTAGTGGGCAAGATTAAGGAGGCACTCCTTAAGTTCAAGTTCAAATCTATTGCAGGAAATCACCATTGAGCAAGGTCATTCACAAGGAGGTCCTGGGACAGGTATGCAGACAAGTATACAATACATAAAGAAAGTTACATAACAATACATAAACATACATAAAGAGTTCCCCGGTTATAAAATGTTCATGATGAAAAGTAACACTAATTATGTAACAGTACATAGCATACATAAAGAGTTCTTTAAGGAAAGGATGGTGCAACACCTGGAATCCATAGGGGGCACAGGATCCAAGACAGCATGGGTTTACAAAAGTAAGGTCCTGTCAAACTAATCTCATAGATTTCTTTGACTGGGTAACCAGAGTGGTGGACCAAGGGGGAGCAGTTGATGTCACCTACCTTGACTTCAGCAAAGCTTTTGATACTGTTCCGCATAGAAGATTGATTAATAAGCTGGGTAGGCTCGGGTGGATCAGAAGTTGGTCAACTAGGTGGCAAACTGGTTGTCGGGCAGAAAACAGAGAGTAGTGGTAAACGGTATATAGTCAGAAGAGATGCAAGTCATAAGTGGGGTACCTCAGGGATCAGTCCTGGGACCAGTCCTCTTCAATATCTTCATCAGTGACACTGCAGATGGACTGGAGGGTAAGGTTTGTTTGTTTGCAGATGACACCAAGATCTGCAACAGAGTAGAAGATCCAAATGGTGTAGGCAGAATAAGAAGAGATCTGGATAAACTAGCAAAATGGTCAAAAGAGTAACAACTTGGGTTTAACGCAAAGAAGTGCAAGATCATGCACATAGGGAAGAGAAACCCTGAAGCCACCTAT
Source organism: Neoceratodus forsteri (assembly GCA_016271365.2). Classification (NCBI taxonomy): domain Eukaryota; kingdom Metazoa; phylum Chordata; order Ceratodontiformes; family Ceratodontidae; genus Neoceratodus; species Neoceratodus forsteri. The sequence continues at coordinate 960,802,236 of CM028137.1, forward strand.
AGGCTGGGAGGGGAGTTGCTGGCAGTCACAAGAGAAGAAAGAGACTTGGGCGTTATCATCACTGATGACCTGAAATCATCCAAGCAGACCACTAAAGCAGTAGGTAAGGCTAGAGGGATGTTGGAGTGTATTAGTGGGGGTATCACAAGTCGGAAGAGGGACGTAATAATTCCTCTTTACAAGACACTGGTTAGGCCCCATCTGGAGTACTGCATGCAGTACTGGAGGCCACACCTTCACAAGGACATTAACCAAATTGAGGCAATCCAGAGAAGGGCAACCAAAATGGGGCAAGGACTTCATCAGAAAATATATGAGGACAGATTAATGGAGCTCAATATGTATACCCTAGAGCAAAGGAAGGAGAGAGGTGATATGATCAAAACATTCAAACACCTTAAGGCATTGACAAGGTGAAAGAGTCTAACATGTTTCAATATAAGAAAAATAGTAGGACAAGAGGACACAGCATGAGATTAGAGGGAGACTGATTAAGGGGTAATGTGAGGAAGTTCTTTTTTACAGAAAGGGTGGTAGTTGCATGGAATGGTCTATCTCAGAAAGTGGTGGATATGAATACAGTGCAGGGCTTTAAACAGGCATGGGATAGGCATAAGGGAGCAATACAGATGAGTATGAATAGATAGGTCATTGACAGAGCAAAGGCCGATGGCACATTCATAAGGTAGAAAAAGAAATGGGCAGACTGGATGGGCCTTGGGATCCTTGTCTGCAATCAACTTCTATGTTTCTATGTATGGCAATGACAGTGCAGGAGTATTGTACACATAGGCAAATGGTTAGTCATACCCCTACATCATAAAATGCTGCCCCCCACACCACTGCACCAGCCTGTAACCAGTCTTTAAAAACCCCAGCAACACAAAATGCTGCCCCCCATACTACTATGCCAGAAAGATTGTGAGTGGTCTTCCCAGAAGGGCTACAATGAAGCACAGCCAGAGAAGTTCCAACTATGTGGTGCAGAGACATGTAGGTGGTGCCCCGATGATCCCACCTACTCGGGAAACCAGACTGGGAAAACTAACAGGGGCAATTCCTAATGAGAAGGTCTATCCAAATAGTCCTAGACACAGGAGAATGTCCCTGGGTTATTGCCTGCCCCCCTCCTCTTTCCTGAGCAGATAGTAGGGTTGGCTGATTAGGGAGTTCCTTTCTTTCTTTCTTTCTTTCTTTCTTTCTTTCTTTCTTTCTTTCTTTCTTTCTTTCTTTCTTTCTTTCTTTCTTTCTTCCTTTCTTTCTTTCTTTCCTTCCTTTCTTCCTTCCTTGCTTTTCTTTCTTTCTTTCCTTCCTTCCCTCCATTTGAACTTACTCCCCCTTTTAAGATAGTCCATCTGCTCAGCAATGACTGCCACCTGAAAGGTAACCCAGCACGGAGGCAGTTTTAGCAGCTGTCATATCATGTGTGTTACACAGGAGGATGGCAGTTGGCTAGAATGCAGGATATACAGAAGGTATGCATGGAGCAAGCAATGTGGAGAAGTGTGGGAACTGGAAGAAGTGGAACAAAAATGAGGAGGATGAATGTAGAATAAAAACACCAAACATTTGAAAGCCAGAAAGTTAGAAATCAGTAATTTGAAAATTATTATTAACAGAAACCTGTTGATCTTTAATGTATGACCTGGGGCAAAGAAAATGATGGATTTTGCAGCTAAATTCACCATGAATTATCCCCCTAATTCTGTGTAACATTATCATTAAATTTCTTACTTTCAAGGAACACTTTCTACTCTTTTAGGGCTCAGTAACCCTTTAAGTAAATTAAAACAGAGCTGTACTAAAATTCGTAATGACATAATGGAAAGAACAATTGGAGATCATGAAACAAAGTACATTGCTTCACGAGAATGTCATGTGCATAGCTTTTAGGAACATTGATAAATAATTGGTACTAAAGTCAATCTGACAGAGCTACTTGAAGATACTGTACTTGAAAAGCAACTTGTTTCAAGAGGACAGAAAGATTTGTCTAATTAGAAACTGTTGTAATGTTTCTGTTTTCAGAAATTGAATGTATACCTCCAAACAGATTTAATGGTACCTGAAGAAACATTTATATGAAAAATTGTATGTTATAGATAAGGCCCCCGTTCTCCATGGAACTGTAGGCCTAACTTCTGCAGGAAGTACTTTGAATGTCCACGAGTCAGTGTGGCCACATTCTGCAGTAGAGGATGAGGTGCCATGGTGGGATGTTAAACAAGCATTAGACAATGCCAATGAGTTTTTATTGCATGCTTTTACAATGCAAACCTGCGTGCCACATCACAGCTTCAGTAAACACTGGTGCTGCCGGTGTTGGTGGGAGCAGATGATCAGGGTAACAGAAGTGTCACGCTGTAGTTTCAGAAGTACTGGTGCTGCCGGTGTTGGTGGGAGCAGATGATCAGGGTAACAGAAGTGTCGAGCTGCAGTTTCAGAAGTACTGGTGCTGGTAGTGTCTATGGGGAGGGTTAGCATGAAAGAAGTGGCGCACTGCAGCTTCTCTAGTACCGATGCTGCACTGGGATCTGGCAGTTGTCAAAATTAGTCTAACCAGTAGAGCACACTGCTGGTAGAGGGGAGGCGCAGGACAAAGTGCCAGCTGCTGCCAGTGTTTTGTGTTTTAAATCATTTTTCACCCAGGATAGCCCAGGGTTGGACTAAAGCACTAGGAGGTTAAAGCAGTACTGCATGTTAGTGATAGCAATTCTGATTGATATTTTTTATTTGCTGTTTAGATTACTCCTTACAATATCTCCTGTTCTGTAAGATACCCTTAGTTCTCCATTCTGAGTTTGCTTTATGGTTTGAAACAATAAATAAAAAATAATTAAAATGATCATATATTAAATTATGCTATATCTTATTTTCTGCCTTACCTGCCCTGACTAATGCTATCTGAAGACATGTCATGCCACAGTGGCCTAAAAACTAAATAATATCAGTTGCCACCCAATTCCTCCAGGACCACCTTCTCCAGTCCCCACCACCAGTTCACTACACCTAAAAAAACAAGCAGACCCTCTGCACTGTGGGAGTATTTTATAGATGACACCGTAAATCCAATGAAAGCATGTTTCAATCAGTACAGTAAAATGACTGGGGTCGTGATGGAATGCACGTGTGTCTCTCTGTGGGAGCAGCACTGAGCAGGAGTGGAGTGACTGTTTTAGGAGCATCTTCAGAGCATCTGCAGATAGTCCACAGGAGAGGCAGGTGGGACACTCGAATAAGGTAGGAGGTACTATATAACTACTCTTACATCGTTGCTCTTATATACTGTGAACAACAGCTAGGGGTCAGGTAGCTGCAACTTGAAGACATATTACAAGCATATAATGGTTAGTAAACACTCAGGAAAAAGGTAGAAACAGGTATTAGGATTAAAGAAGGGAAAGCAGAAGACACTCTATGGTAGGGTACTAACCAGTTTCAAAGGGTAATGAACTAGTTGTAGGGAAGCAATACGGTGAGGAAGGAGTACAAAGGGAACAGGAAGATGGTAGAAGGGTACAACACAGCTTGAATAGACCCTAAGGCAAAGGAAGGAGACATCATGGAAGTGGTGCAGTGCAATGGTTGGTGGGGCTGCAGACTTTGCAGGACTCCTTCCTGAGACTGATGTGCTGTCCCCATCTCTGAGTTACAAACAGAGGTTGCTAGACTCCAGGCCAAACTTGCAAGGGCACAGAGGACCTTCTACCCCACCCAGGGGCCACCAAGTCTGCCACTGCTCCCCCAGAGGATGCCTAGGCAAAAGCAGAGCAGGTGGACCTTGGTGGGCTCCAGGAGCGTGGAAGTGGAGGGAAGGGTGCACACTCCTCTGCCTATATCACTGTAGACTTCCTTCACTGTACTGGCATGGCAAGGCTTCTGAGTGGAGGCACCCATAGCAGCTGGAAGAAAGGAGCTGGAGGTCCTCAAAGGTGGAGGCCCAAATGAAGGAGTGAGCTGCCCCCAGTCAGGAGGAAGCAGCTGCTGGTGGGGGACTCTATTGTCAGGGGGATAGATTTGAGAGTGGTGTGGGAGAGAGGGATAGTGAGGTGGCATGCCTGAACAGTGCCTTGGCTTGAGTGATGGAGAGTTGCTCCAGAGGATAGCTAAAACAGCAGGAGCTGGGAGTGAGCTAGGCATCACTGCCCATCTGGGGAAAAATAACCTAACAAGGACTAAGGTAGGGGTACTGCAGAATAACTTTTGGGAGTTGGGGAGGAGCCATAAGCAGGTGGCATGCACAGTGGCTTTTTCCAAGGGATTACAAGTCTATTTTATTCATTTATTTATTTGTTCATTTACCGGGTGGGTACACTGATCCCAGTGACCATTTTGAGGCATGACCTGGGCCAATTAGATGGCACATCTATTACAAAACACAGTAACATTACAATCATAGTGGAGAAGGAGTAACATCAAGTATACCATACAACAATGGCAATACAGTGGCAATATAGTGTACATACATAGGACAAGTGGTCAATGCCTCCATGGACTTTCTATGGCTGAGGAGATGCAAGGAGACTGCAACAGGGTGAGACAGTCTGCATACTTCCTGGAAGGGGACTGCAGTCCCTGGTGTGAGGTTTAAGTGCTGCTTGGATGAGTATTTAAATTAGCCAAGGGGGAGGCAGTAAAACCAAGGAGGGCAACAATTGCCTCTCCCTGGATGATGAAGCAGCAGAGAGGGGGACCAAGAGGAGAAAACTCCACTAGGACAGGGGTGCAGAAAGGCAGGGATGGGGTCAAGATAACAGAAAAAGGGGGTAAAACTCAGTTAAGCGAGGGTAAAGGATTGAAGGAGACAAGGAACAGGGAAGGTAAAAAGGGAAGAGGAGAGTCAGGGGGCTTAAGGGAAAAACACAGCTAGGACTGGGAGGGGGAAGCAGGACAGTGTACATGGAGAAGAAAGGTGTGGAAAGCCAAGGGTTTCAATGCAAAGACTGTTAGAAACAAAATTCCAAACCTGGAAGCCACCATGGCAGAGGCTAACCTGAATTTAGTGGCCATAATGGAGTCATGGTGCACTGAGCACCATGACTGAGACATGGCTACTCTATGTACAGGAGAGACAGGGCAGGGAGAAGGGGAGGAGGGTTGTTGGGGGGGATCAAGGCCACAGGGGTACAGATGTACTGTGACGAAAAGGAGGGGCTGAAGGTGCCGTGGGTCACCCTGGAGACAGGCTCAAGGGCTGCTAGCCATACTGGGGTGCTTTACAGACCTCCAACACAGGGAGAGAAGTTGGTAAAGGCACTTGGGGAAGCCATTATCAGGATGATGAGTAATTTCATTTCATTTCATTTTTTATTTTATACTGAAAAGTCTGTGGGCTGAAAAAACATTTTCACAGACGTCCAGTTTAGACATAAACAATATACATACAAATCATTGTAACAATATCATCAAACACCTTAAAATAACAGCGGAGTTTCTATGTTTGTGTAAAACACTTACAGACAGAATTAATAAACATATTATTTCTAAGGACTGTCTTAAAAGTTGTTATCTTTGAGCAACTAGTTATTATGCTCGGCATCTCATTATATAGCTTAAAGGCAGAAAAAGTCAGAATTTTGTGCAAATACAGTTCAATATAATGGAATCTGGAAATCATTTTTACATTGCAATCGTGTGTAACCAGGTTTAGAAATCCTTGGAAATAAACTTAAGATACTTTTAGGGAATACACCCAATTGAATCTTATGTAAAAAGGTCAGGGACCTTAAATTAAAATGCTCTGCCAATGAAAGACCATTGAAGGATTTATACTGAGTACAGTGGCGTGTTGATTTAGGCTGTCCTGTAGTGAAGTGTAATGCAGAATGATATGTTGCCAGGAGTTTTGTTAATAATCTATGTGAGGCGTATGAATAAACTGTGGATCCATAGTCAGTTATAGAAAAAAGAAGACTGTGTTAACAAATGCCTAGTATCAACTGTAAGATTACTTCTTATATGGTATAAAAACCCTAATCTTTTATGTAATCTTCTAATTAGATCCAAAATATGGCATTCATATGAAAGATGAGAATCTAATAATAGCCCCAAATACTTACTGTAAGTACCTTAACTTGTTCAGTGTGATTGCCTGAGTTGTCAACAATATTGAATTTCGTAGTTATTTGTCTCCTGAAACTAGAAAAGACCACGGTCTTAGTTTTAGCAGAATTCAACACTAATTTACATTTGTCAAACCAGTGATGCAGTACAGTAAAATCAAATTGTAGTAACTTTTGAACAGATGTTAAACTAGCCCCAGAACAAAAGTAATAGGGAGGTGCTGCTAATTGATGACTTCAATCAGCCTGATGTGGCGTGGAGCTTTCCAACTGCAGCTTCAGCAAGGAGTGGGGCCATTCCTTGACTCAGGCAGCTTGTCAAAGAACTCACTAGGGATGGGGCTGTGCTGGACCTGGTAATTACAAACAACGATAGTGTTGCATACATCAGGGAAAGCAGTCCCCTGTGTATCAGTGATACCTGTACAGTGTGGTTTAACAAAGAGACAGGACCAGAGGCTAACTAAACAAGGAAGAGGGTCCTGGGCTATAGGAGGGTGGATTTTAAAGAAATGGGGGGCTGCCTCAGAAATTGCCTTAAAGGGAGGAGGCACAGACAGGGAGGGCCAGAAGCACAGTGGGAAAAATCAAGCAAGGGCATAATTAAAGCAACAACCTTTGTGTAAAGGAATAGAGAAAAAGCAGAAGAAAATAAAGAGAACATTATGGTTCTTTAAGAAAATGGCAAAGGTGGTGAAGAAAAAAAGGGTGGCATTCAGGAGGTATAAGGAAACACAGAGCAAGGAGGATAGGGAGTATACCTAGTAAAGCAAAGGGAAGCAAGTAAAGCAGTAAGGGGAGCAAAGGCACAGGCAGGAGAAAGGATCACCAAAGAGGCTGCTAAGCAGGAAAAGACTTTCTTCAGATACTTACAGCATCTCAGGAGAGGAAAGCAAGAGATAGGATAGTGAGGATTAGAAAGGGAGAGGTGGGAGACTGCACAGAAGAGAGCTAAGAAAAAATCTGACTTCCTAAACAGGTATTTCTGCTCAGTCTTCACAACAAGTAGGGTGGGAGATCACTGGGGAGTGGCAGAAAAAGTTAGGGGAGAGGGTACAAGTTCATTTTCAAAGGAAAGAATCTGGAAGGGATTTATAGCTCTGAAGGTGGACAAAACTATGGGACCAGGTGTGATACACCTAAAGATTCTAAAAGAACTCAGGAAGGTGCTAGCTGCCTCCCAGCTCACTGGAAACATATGTGGTTCTGGAGGCCTGCAGAAGAGCTGATGTGGTCCCTCTACATAAACAGTGACAGCAGGAAGAAGGTTAACAACTATAGGCTGATCAGTCTTCTTCACTGGATGTGTATGAGATGGCTGGAGGCTGATCAACACCGGAGAGAGGTGAAACCAGATGCCAGAAGCTACTCAAGAGGTTCCAGTTGGAGGATGTCTAGGAAGAATTGGTGGAAGAGGATTCATGGATTCTGGAGGAGGAGGACCCCCTGATGGGGCATTTGTGACCATTTGTGGTGATCCCATCGCCCATTTTTTTGGTCTGATATTTGTTGGAGGATATCAGACAAGAAGAAGAGACCCCAGGTAAGACTTTGACTGGCAATGTATTACTGGGGGAGAAGGCTTCAAGCAAGATGGAAGAAGCCATTTTGGCTGAAGGGACTTTTGCATGTTTTGAACCTCCTCCCATAAAAGTTGATTGTTCTCCTAATGTTGACTGGGGAAAGTTGCAGGTGGGGTATCCTGAAGTAACCCAGTTAAGGGAGTATTTAAAAATCCTGCATGGAAGACAGGTTAATGGTGGTGTGGGGGACAGGTTAAGGTGATATGAACTTAGGAGGGAAATTCTATATCATATGTGGCCAAACCCCCAGATGAAGCAAGTGGATGCCCAGATGGTGGTGTCCGTGGCATACAGAAAAAAGGTAATGAAGGATGCACACTCCAGTCACTCGGGGCATCTGAGCCATGGGAAGTTATTAGCTAGACTAACCCCGTATTTCCATTGGCCAGGCATGTATAGGCAGGTGGCAGCATACTTTAAGACCTGTTGTAAGGGCAGATAGATAGCGATCACTGATAATGAGGTGAGAGGAGTAGCCCAGAGGGAGAAGGGCAAGAGATGGCACCCTTGGAGGAGGGGGAGACTCCCACATAGAAGAAGAAAGGCAAGGTGGTGGCTAACACCACTAGAAGTGTATAAGATCTGATACATAAACCCAGAGGTTAGGGACAGGCTGTTAGGCATACAGCGTGGTATGTTACAAGCCTACCTTTAAATATCTAAGTGGGGATGAACTAAGTTATACTGGGTGAAGGATGGTCCAGCCAGACCAATGTATCTGGTCAGAGAAAGTCAGTAGATGGCATAAAACTGCTGTTAGTAGTTCTTTCTCCTGGTACATGTAATGCTTTGTAGTTTACTAATGTAGTAAAGTTGTAAAATGTCTCAAGGTATTTGTATTGTTATGAATAAGATACTTTACAAATGTTTTTATAAAAGGGACCCTGGGACAAAGCTTCAGGTGAAGGTGAGCAGAAGCTCTACACCCTTCCAGGGTGTGAGTTAAGATTTGCACAACCATAGGACGGTTGCCCTCTTATGTGAGGGGATGTGTGACAGGGTGACCCCTGTTATAGTGGACACCCTTGGGATAAGTTGGAACCATGTCTTGTATAATGTCCATCATGCTGCTTGACTGGCTGAAACAAAACTTTTATGGTATGGGAATAGCAAAAGCTTGTGTCTGTTTTTAAGAAGCTTCCCTGCTGCCCCACAGTATATGTATAAAACTGCTAGGATGTCTTTTACAGGATGAAAGTTTTTACTTGCTGAAAATAAAATTATAAATGCAGCCATGCATTTTTTATGCACCTGACTTGTGGTCTACCTAAAATTGTGTTATCTTAAACCCACGCCCGGTGACATCCTTGTGGAGCAGGACTACAGTTTCAGTTTTATTTAAAAGACCTGATAAGACTGCAAGCAAACTGTCCATTTTCATGGCCAACCAGGATTTAAAAAGTAATAGAGTAAAAAGCATATACAAGTAGTACAAAAAACCACATGGCATCGATCTTACAAAATGCCATTTCAAAAACAAGAGCAAACATTGCTGTCATATAAATATTTCTTTAAGTTACCTTTAAAACCAACAAACATTCTACAAAATCAAAGTCTCAGCAAGGCGTTTGAAAAGGATAGAGCCTGATAGACCAATAGATAGCTGTTCTAGAGATATACACATAAATGGTACCTCAAAACATAGTTTATACTTTTGTCCAGTTAACACTGTTAACCGGGATGGATTACTACCATTGTTTTATTTTATTTCAGTGCCACAAAACTAATTTTCACGTGGTCCATTATGGTACTTAGGAAAGGTAGAACCACAAGATTACAAACCAGAACAGAAACAATGTAACAAATACACAGGGTTGTCAAGGGGAGGAGGGAATCTTGGAGGGGGGACAATTAGAGGAGGGGAAAGGGCAGACTTGATGGGCCAGGAGGGTCCTTTTCTTCCGACACATGTCTATGAATCTATAATTAACCCAGTTTCATTTTGTTCTTTTGTGTTTTTATGAGTTCTCCCGTTAGCTAGATTTCCTACATCGACCACTCCAATACAGTTCCATTGCAGTCAATTTGCAGGTAGTTCAAATTTAAATTTTTCTATAGAATTTGGAAGCTATAATTCTTTTCTCTAATATGAGAGGAAAAACTACTGTAGTTTTGAAGCTTCCAAATCAACTCTTCTCCCAATCGTCTTGCCTCCTTGGTTAAACTAAACGGGTGTCTGTAGGCATCAGAAGAGAAAATAAAAGCAACATAACTTCACCGAAGAAATTACCTCATAATCAACTTCAATGTCACCAAAACAGCATCTTTGTATAAAACTGCATCTGCTACAATGCTGCAATACTTAGCACCTTCCTTTTTAAATTAGGAGTCCATGGCACCAGTAAAAATTTTGAGGGGGTCTACCATTTAGCACAGAGTTCAATCAAAAAAGAGACTCAGTAGATTTCTGCCAATTAAGGCATTTAAGCCTTATTCTCCTTTTCCCATTTTCCATCTCCATTAATTTCCTTCGCTCCAACTTGGAATCAATTAATCAATTAATGAAGCACCTCTCACCCTTGGCTCAGATGCCCAGGTTATCTGAAAGAAAAAGAAGAGAAAATGCTCCACTGAGCATAGTATTTCCAAACTATTTCCAAACTCTGACCCCCCGTTCCCCTAGGTAACATTAGCATACCTTTTATAAGTATTAAAACACCTTCATATGTCTGCAGCCTGGTCAGACTCTCATTCTTTCATCGGTGTGTCTGATTTCATACAGGTGGATTTCCAGCACTAATTCTTCATTTCTTCAAAATTCCTTCCAGCAGCCAAGTGCCAGCCTTCTGTTAATAAAACTTTCAATAATAAAACTTCCCACTTCTCAAGATATTGTCAAAAAGTAGGAAAAATAATTCATTGAACCATTTACAAATTGCTCAAAGGCTCTCTGTAACACAATTTTCAAGTGGTTAAACAGTCTCAGTACAGGATACATCAGCACAGCGTTTCTAGCATTCTAGCTGCATTCTGGTTTCAAAACACAAAATGGTTTTGCTTAACCAAAATTCACTTAATGCAGCCTCAATAGCTAATAATCATTTAGAGCCAGGCAAAAAAAACCTCCTTAGACATAAGAACATTACAATAAGCTCCAAAAGAGCTCTAAAATCAGTAAAGTGGGAAAGAGCCATTTGGAGCGGAGCAGGACTGTGGCCATCCTGCTGCTCCACCCCCTCATCTCCCAGTCTCCACTGCAGGAATCCCCATTGAGGAGTTGCCAGCTGTGTGGAGTACAGCTAGGTACTGCTGAGGAGGAAAAGGATCTTGGGGTGGTTGTAATGGGGAAAAATGAACAACTCAGAGCAGTGCAGGAAGGCAGCAGCAAAGGCCAACTGGATGCTGGGATGTATTGCAAGAGGAATCTCCTCCAGGAGCAGGGAGGTGATCCTGCCTCTCTACAGGTCACTGGTCAGGCCACATCTGGAGTACTGCATGCAGTACTGGCGCCCATATCTAAAGAAGGATATCAGATTACTGGAAGAGGTACAATGTAGAGCAACTAAAATGATCCAAGGACTGTGGGACAGGCCATATGAGGAGAGGCTGAGTGAGATGAACATGTACTTCCTGGCGGAAAGGAGGGAGTGGGTGGATATGACTGAGACCTTTAAGTATTTAAAGGGGATTAACAAGGCAGGTACAGAAGGGATATTTAAGTTAAGGAGGGGGAGGGACACAAGAGGTCATGGGCTCAGGTTAGAGGGGGGGAAGATATAGGAGGGAAATGAGAAGACACTTTTTCATGGAGAGGGTTGTGGCAGAATGGAACACTGCCAGAGGAGGTGATATCCTGTAAGACAGTGGTGGGATTCAAAAGGAGATGGGACAAGGGTGGGGGGGGTAATTGTAAAGGAGGGAGGGAGGGGCAGCTGCAAGGTAAGGGTGCTAGATGCACATTTGAGCAGACTTGATAGACCACGTGGCCTGTTTCTGCTGGCAAATCCGTAAAGTAAAACTTCAAAGGGGCATTTACATTTACATGTTCAGGGTAGTCTACTATATTCTTATTAGGCTTCTTAGAAAGAACATGAGAAGAAAAATTACATATTATATATATATATATATATATACACACACACACACACACACACATATGTATATATATGTGCATGTGGTTAGAGGTACAATTTTATCAATACTTGACTATGGAAACATGGTATATGCTGCTGCCAAAGACACCAGCCTTTGCAGAATGCAGACCTCCCTCAATAAAGCCTACAGATTTGTCCTCAGTGCTGATCGCCTTACGCATACATGCGATCTTTATATTAGGATGCAATGGCTCCTTCTCCAAGACCAGATCAAGCCGCATTCCTGCATCCTAGGGCAGAAGGCCCTCCTTGGTCTTGCACCTCCTTCTCTACAGGCCTTATTCCGACCAGCCCCAGCCAAGCATGTAACTAAAAACATCGCTAAACATGCACTTGCTATGCCTTTTAGAAAAATAGCCTTGGGAAAGCGAGCCTTTGCGGTAAGGGCTCCCTCCTGGCTCAATGCACTCCCTTTCTCTGCTAACAGCCACACAAGCCTTATCCACTTCAAAACCGAACTAAAAAAATTCATCACGCCCCCTGAGCAGTGCTTCCGCCACCTCTAGCCACCTATTGGCACTAGCTCCCTGAAAGCCTGGCCCAGATTGCACACTCTATTCCATTGCTTATGCTCCCTTCCCTACTATCGCCCCTATTGTCTCTCCTTTATCCCTACCTCCCTTTAATCCCCTCTCCCACTATTTACCTCCATTAACCTTCTAACACCACTGGGTCTTATCACTCTCTCCCACCTTTCTTCTGCGGCACACCCTAGTTAGACCCAGACTCATTCCTAGTGCCGCTACCACTACATACTCACTATTATTCCATTCCTGTACCTTTCTGACTATGCACTCTTCCTCCTCATCATGGGTGAGATCCCTTACAATCTGGTGTTCCAAATTTTGTGAACTCTGTAATATTGTTGACATTACTGTGATACTGTATACTCTATGGGTGGGATATTCAAAGGTTGTGCCCCAACATGATATTCAAAGGGCATACCTTTAGTGCAACTCCCAATGCGCCGTTGCCACATCAGTAATGTGTCACAGCAAGTGCGAGGGCATGGCCCATGCTCATGCGGAAGCATCCCAACATTCAGCCCGGGATGTGCGGCACATATGTAGGCACAACTCCACCTTGCGCTGCTCAGGGGGGGTGCAAAGTTGTGCCTGTAAATACAGGAAACAAGTCAGGGACACCCACAGGTGGACTGCTGTATTGCAGGGTGCAACACAGCAGTCACCTGCCGTGGGTGGCCACCGGACCTCCCAAAGCACTGACCCCATTCCCCCTGCCCAGGGAGCAGTGTGCCCCCCTGCCTTATCACCCAATTGTGGGCATATGTAAATAATAACCCTGGTGGTCTAGTGGACCACTCCCTGTTGCCCGATTGTGGGCATAAGTAAACAATATCCCTGGTGGTCCAGTAGACCGCTCCCTATCGCCCAACTGCAGGCACAAGTAAACCAACTGTCCACCCATGATCGGGTGATGGAGGGGTTCCATTGGACCACCAGGGATGTTGCTTAGGCATATGCCCATGATCATGCAATGGGGGACATTCCACTGGACCACAAGGGATTTTACATACCTATGCCCATATTCAGGTGCTGGGGGTTTCCACTGGACCACCAGGGAGTTGGTTTACTTGTGCCTGCGATCGGGCAATAGGGAGTGATCCACTGGACCACCAGGGACATTGTTTACTTATGCCCATGATTGGGCAATAGAGAGCAGTCCACTGAACCACCAGGAATAATATTAACTTATGCTAATGATCAGCCATACAAGTGTAGGGTCCGCCAAGGGACTGCAGGGCATCAGTCCCAGATGGCTGCAGCCTGGCAGGGCGCCAGGCACAAGTCACCGGGGATTGGTGCACCACATGCAAATGGAGCCATAATGACATGCAAATGGCCCCATTTGCACCTTGCATGCATAATGGCCCCATTTGCATACCCAGTACTGAATATCACGGTTGATGCGCCTAGCACAACTGCACTTGCACTGACACATCCCCCATCTCCAATTCTGCCACTTGCACCCAGTGCAGTGCCACTGCACCATGCACAGTGCATGCACCCTCAGTGCCATATTCAATGGTGCTGAACCACGCACAGCACCATTGAATATCACCTGGTCCATGCCCTGGTGCAGTCCAGTTGCGCTGCACCCAGGCTTGCATCACAGCCGGGTGCAGTCTGAATATCCCACCCTATGTATTTAATACTGTTTATTTTGACAATGCCTCACAGCTGCATATGTTCCCACCTGTCTTGTCTCCCCCGCCTTTTTTTTTTTTTATTATTGTAGGATGAGGATCCTTCATAAAGGAGCTTTTAGCTCAAAGAATGAACTTCCGTCTTTCCTAATAAAATAATATATACATATATATATATATATATATATATATATATATATATATATAAATATATATATATATATGTATATATTTATATGTATGTGTGTGTATGTATAGTAAAAGATTCAGCTATTCTTTCCGAATCGGTAAGAAGTTCCCCACTCAAATTTAAACTTGAGCTTTTGTTTCTCCCTAGCAACCTTTTTAGGGTTTTACAAGTTTTACAGGGCTCACTTCTAAATTATTCTTTTTGACTTTCTTTAAAGTAATCAGTTTTTGCCCCCATTATAATTACTGCATTATTGTCTGTATGCCAAAAGAGATTCTGGCATTGTAAGCTTTCTATAAGTTTTTTATTTCTTATCCAAATCCCTCCCATTATTCAACAGCCCAGCATCAGTTTATGGCTGTATCTCTCACTCTCTACACATTTGCTTCTCTGGCAAATAAAAATCACACAATCTAGAAAACTTTGCCCTAAATAAATGTAAAACCTGCTCAACAGTTGAGAAGTTTTCAACTGAAGTCCAATCAATGGATCAAAAACTAGAGGTGAAGGCCACCATATCTAAATGCTTGTAACTTCTTGATTTTGCAATACCAGGGGGCAATCTAGGAGCTCTTGCTGACCAGACACAATAAGTTGCATGATGGTCACTTATATCTGAGGACATTATTCCTTTAGTATCAGAAACCAGTATCCAATCAATACATGATTCGAATCCAGATTTATGATATCATCTAGTTGTTGCTTTATTTGTTTCAATTCCAGGTCATGTATTACATTTTTTACAGTGTCTGATTTTTGACTCATCCAGTTTATATTAAAGTCACCTAAAATTACCAACTACCTGTTTTTTAAAATGTTTTACACAATGCCAACTATTCCTGGAGTCCTAATCCAGATAGGCCTGGAGGAAAAATAGAATAATAATAATAAGATTTTTGGACTTGCCCAACACAGCATTAACAGATATTATAAAATGATGTCTGGTCAGTTCTGACTACTCATTGGTCAGGGCCCAGTCACATGGTACTGTGTTAACCTAGTATATGCAGTGGCCCTAGTCAGGATGCAATGCAGTAATGCAGCAGTATATTACAAAATGCTGAAGTATGCTGCAGGGAACAAAGTAATTCAATGGCAATTAAGTCCTTTTGTCATGCAGGATTTTGTGACGTGTCACTTACTGCAAGTTATTGTTGCATTGTGGCTCGCTCCACTGTGCCCCAGCTCAAAAGTTACATGACAGGAGTGCATTATTCGAGAGCACAACCAGCCAGTGTCAAAAAGCTCAATACGCTAATTGCATATCCTCAGGGTTAAAAAGTTACAATACAAACCAAACAACACAGTAACATCAAACAAAAATCATATAAATCAAACAAGGCAGTAACATGAAACAGAAATAATCATACAAATCAAACAACACAGTAACATCAAACAGAAATCATACAAATCAAACAACACAGTATCATCAAACAGAAATCATACAAATCAAACAACACAGTAATATCAAACGGAAATCATGCAAATCAAACAACACAGTAGCATCAAACAGAAATCATACAAACCAAACAACACATTAACATCAAACAGAAATCATATAAATCAAACAACACAGTAACATCAAACAGAAATCATACACATCAAACAACATAACATCAAACAGAAATCATGCAAATTAAAAACGTGCCCCCTCCCCACAACAACATCGCTCAAGAATCACAAACTATAAAGGAAATCCATCCAACAACTTTAAAAAACATACAGTACTTCCTAATCATAAAACCAAACCCCAAAAGCCTCAGTGTAGCTCTCAAAAGAAAAACAATTTAAACACCCAATGCAAACACACAATACATTTCAAAACTAAGACTCTTCACAACAGAAACATGCATAGATACTGTCCATCACTAAGCCATCAACAGAAGTTCTACAAACATTGCTCTAAATGACTCAGATCACATGTAAGAACAGGAGGCACAGTTCAAATTTCCATCTTAGCCTCAGTGATCACATGGGAAGTACAGAAAGCTGAAAGTCAGGAATACCTTTTTTAAGGGACACTATCAAACCCCTTACGCCTCAAACTGTCCCTAATATGAAAACAAATGTCACAATTGTTCACGTTTCTGAAAAATGTGCTGATATAACTGGTAGTTTGATTCTGATTCATTTTTTTCTTTTTAAAAGTGAAAAACAGACAGCACACCATACCGGTATTACCACACTTAGGGCCAGATATTCAAAACATTGCCCCAGGGCTAAATTAAGACTGCCAGGTGGGCAAACTTAGACCGGAGCACAAAGCAAGCTATATTCAAAAGGAATAGCCCGGGGCAAACTGCTTCTGAATATAGCATGGGAATGAGGCCAGGCAAACTGGGCTGGGAGTGCAGGGCAAACTTAGCCCTGGAATAGGACAGCTCTGAATATAGCAACCAGGAAGTGCAAACCACAACAGCAATACAGTGCACAGCGATGTGAAGGTAGGTAGAGGTGATCTATGCGGCCAATGTGTGTGCCAGCAAATGTGTGGATGCAGTACAGCAGTAGGCAGCAGCACATGTGAAAGTACAGTGTTCAAAACTGTATAATATTCTCTGAACTGTTTGTGCAGCGCTAACACGTTTGCACAGGTTTAGCGCAGGGCTAAACCCTTGGCCCGGTGCAAACATGTTTGCCTGGCGCTAAACTTTGCCATATTCAAAAGTGACATGTAAATGAGCCTACTTAGGCAGTCTCTGGGCAAACATCCAGATTAGCATCTCATTATGCCCTGATTTGCATGCAGTTTGCCCAGCGTTACTGCAGGGTCCCACAGCTCCATCTGTAGGTCAGTCTGGAAATACAGTGGCTGGCCAGGTCCAACCGCAGCTCCACCTGTAGGTCAGTCTGGCAGTACATGATGATAGCTGTAGGCTACATGTAAACAGTACAGCATAGCATAGAATATTGTACCCCAGGGGACAACACAGCATAGGCACAGATGGTGGTGGTGCTGCATGCAACTGTCACACTGCAGGGCATGCTACAGTACACAGCAGACACTACAGTAGCAAGGGGGCCAGTAGTGTGTGGACACAGCAGTGCTTATGGTGTGTAGGGTTGTGATGATGACTGCACTATACACAATAACAGGCCCAACTTGTGGGTGTTTACTGACAGTGGACATTACTGTTACGCTGTTGTGTGACCCACAGATGCTGCACCTCTGGCATGGGATGCTCACAGCAACATATACATGTCTGACTTTGTGTGCCGTGGCAGTTGTACAGCTGTGTGGTATGTAGCCAGGGGGCATATATTATCAGAAAGGCACACTGGTGTTAGGGTATTCCCAATACTTGCCCATGTGCACTGCGTGATGTGTCCCAGCTTTGTGGCCACACCTGGTCTGTGGCACAGCCTGGCCACCCCATACACGCTCCCCTCAATGTCCTCCATGCCCACAGTGCTGCATGTGTGTGCTGGCATCTGTTGGTGTCCACAGAAGAGTGGTCCACAGGTGTGTGCAGTATGGCCACACTGCCATGCTGTCCACTGGTGGCAGGGTCACCACTTACTGCCTGGCACGGCTGGGACTGGTGGCAGATGAAGGCATCATTGTGATGCCATCAGTGAGCAGCATGTTTCCTCTATGCCTGGCTTTGTCTATGTGTCATATGTATTTGTTAGGGTTGTGCAATGCCGCGCAAAAGCTATGCAAACACCGCGCAAAACCATAATGTCGCACAAAGCTGATTGCCCAGGGTTAAGACTACCTTTTTCCTGGGCAGTAATGTGCATCACTTTGCCAATAAACTGTTTATATTTAAATGGCCAGTCTTTAACCTATACCCTCCCAGATTTAAATTGAACCCACTTTGTACTTGAGTTAGGCCAGGATTGGGATGTATGTTTTCAACCAAGAGTAATTAAAAGTGCAGGCACATTAGCGTCAGCACTCTAGATGAAGATGTTAACTTTTTTCCTTAGTTTTAGCTCCTCATGGACTTCATCCACACTGTACGTTAGGAAATTAACATGGGTTGCAAACTGCATCTTGCAAATAATTTTTAAATTCACAAGCAGCAGAAAACTATACCAAGGCAACCATGCAAAGTTTAGCCTAAAGTTCTGCTTAATACTCTTCTTGTGCCAGTCATGCATTTTAACCTAACATTATAAATTCCCCTTCATAAATTGAGTTCAGTAGCACATCTTGGATTTTATCAATTTCATCCCGAGAACCTAACAATGAAACAAACTCTCCCATGAACAAAAATCAAAAATAACCAAATTAAAAGTGAAGCCATTTTATGTCCCGTAAGAATGAAAAATGTTAAGTCAGATTACTCCTTCAATAAGTTTTTCACTGACCTGGACATTTATGAAATGAACTTATCCCTCCGAAAGCAGGAACCTGGTGACTACTGAAGTATTGGATCCTCTACCCCAGCACTTTCACCTAAGGACAGTACACACCAAAGAAATGCTCCCCCTCCTGCAATCCATCAAACCTACTGGATCTGTGGCACCAGATGGACTGAATCCTAGGTTGCTCAAGGCAGCTGCCCCTGCTATTGCTCTACCCATCACCTGGCTCATAAATAGGTCCTTGATGGATGGAGCTGTTCACAAAATTTGGAAGCAGGCTCACGTGGTGCCAGTCCACAAGGGAGGCCCCGGGGAACCAACAGGTAATTACAGGCCTATCTCCCCACTCTGCACCCTGATTAAAATCCAAGAGAGGCTAGTCTATTGCCAACTCAGGGACTACCTGGAAGCAAACCAGCTACTGGTGTCTACCTAGCATGGCTTCCAACAAAGGCATGGGACAGAGACTGCACTCATCAGATTCACCTCTGATGTCCTCTCAGCACTGGACAAAGGCTCCTGAATGGGGGTCTGTCTTCATAGACCTGACCAAGGCCTTTGATCTGATAGATCACTGCCTACTGATAACTAAACTGAGTAAACTTGATCTTGAAGATCACCCTCTGAGCTGACTCAGCAACTACCTGTCTGACCGCTCCCAGCAAATCAAGTGGAGGGATACAACCTCTGGATTTCTATCTAAAAATGAAGGGGTTCCACAAGGCTCAATATTGGCCTCCCTCTTGTTTTCACTGTTTGTCAATGATCTCAGCTACCACTGTGGGAGCAGCTCTGTGGTACAGCACTCTGATGACGTGGTCCTATACAGTTCTATGAATAACACAGATGAATTAGGGCCACAACTCCAGTTAGACTTTGCCATGATTGAAACTTGGTTATTAGAAAATCACCTGGTTCTAAACTCCAAAAAAACAAAAGCCCTCCTATTTGGACCAAGATCCCTAGGTCCTGACTGGAATCTCTTACTCCCACTTGCCACAGTATCTGGCACAACAACAGAAGTGGTGCAGTCCTTCAAATATCCTGGCCTGGTGTTGGACCAAGGACTCACTCTAAAACCTCACATGGACCTACTGTAGTAACCAAAAATATCCACCAAAAGCCTTGGCCTGCTCTACCAGCTAAGCACTCAAATGATACCTAAGAACAGGTTGGAAATCGCTAAGAGTATCCTCCTCCCGACCTTAACTTATGCTGCTCCAATTCTTCGTGGAACGGCAAAGCAGGATCGCGGTAGGTTACAAACCCTGTATCACAAAATAGCATGCTTTGCCACAAAATCCCACCTGAGGAGTCATCATTGTGATGTACTCACATCACTCAATTGGCAATCCTTCAGCCACAGACTTCAGTACCCCCTACTATGTAACACATATAAGCCCCTCGATGACCACCCCCCAGCTGGGCTAGTTGGGCTGCTAGCCTCAAAGTGGTCCAGCAGACTGCTCCGCACCACAGGAAGAAAGCTCCTGGAAGAACCCTGGGTCAGAACCACAATAGGCAGCAAATCCTATGCCCATGCTGCACCTGTACTGTGGAATAAGCTACCTGGCCACTTACAGGAAGCTACCTCCCTAGAGAATTTCTGTAAGGGACTACGCAAGCACTTGCTAAACTGCAATCACTGCTCCTGTCCCTGAGAACAACAATACCTAGCAGCATCATCGCATCTCTCCCTCTGTCATTTCCCAGTTGCTACCTACCTATGGTGCAGTGAAATATGCCTTGGCCATACCCTAATTACCCCTTATTTTATGTTTGCGATTGCAATTATATGTTGTTTAACTGTATACTCTTGCTGTATATAACTTTACTGTACTATGTAAACTGTATTCTGTCTTAACTGTAATCCTGTATGGTCCATTCAAAAATGTACTATTCAATTCATATGATTTACTATATGTAACTAATTCCGGGTCGCCCCTGAAAAAGGGAACTTCTGGGCTCAGTGAGCCTACCCAGTTAACAAAATTTAGTAATCAGATAAATAGATTACTTGCAAAACTAAAACTACTTATGTTTCTAAAAAAGTAAGATCAAGTACAATTATGAAGTGCCTAGATCCCTGGAAGAGACTGTGGTATGACTCAACTAATAGTTATAAAAAAAAAAAAGAAAGAAACACGTATTATTACTGACCCTGGCTCTGGTATTCTCCGCCTGAGTCTGGCAGACTCTATACTCTGCTGCCATACTCAGTCACTGTAGTTGGCCACAGTCACTTGTAAGATGCCATTGTGTCTTACAACTGTTCTTTAAGTATGCCACACAGCCCACCTACAGAGGCCCTGCTACAGCGGTGGATTGGTGGGTTGGGCAGATGGTGGGAAGCTTTTCGGGTAGACTGGCTGGGTAGGAGAAAACTGAAAGGAGATTAAAATTTGTAAAAGAGCTGTGAGCAGTAACTGAATTATTAGAGAACACACAGTTCACAGTAACAGTCTATATCGTAGTCAGTAACAGTACAGCCACATACTTGAATGGTGTTGCAAAATGCAGAGTACACAGCTTACTGATCAGCACATCAAGACTCCCTGATGATAACAGGGACCCCTGAGTGAATAAGGGAATTTTGCACAGTCATGTACCTTTTGTAGCAGGTCTCTTTGCCTGGGGCTGATGCTGATGACACTTTCCCAGCTCAGTTAAAAGTGTAGTTCTCCAGATCTTGTAGCAGGATCTTTACCAGTTCAGATCTGTAAATCTTTCATGAATTTATGACAGTTTAGCTCAGTAGAGCAGTTAAGTGGCAAATTGTTTTTATGATGTGATCAAATAAGCACTTTGATGTCTCCAGTAGTTTATTTTTTTATCTTTCATAATTTTATTCAGTTTTCCTCACTTCAAATACATATACAATTGTACATTAACAAATAACTCGATCTATCCAACAGTAGAGTTGACTGCAAATATATTTTCAGATTACACATTTCATTCTGTGAGTACGGTTTTATATCCATGTGTGCTTTTGTTCTATTATCTGTTGTTCATCTTTTACTAGTAACTAGCATCTATCCTTTTCTATGTGTTTATTCTTTTCATCCTAAGGATCTACATGACATATTCTTCCATTTGTTATCAGTTCAGTCTCCCACTTGGATAAAGTAGGAGTCCCATGTTACCCATCTAGTCAAGATATTTATAATCTCTCAGTAATGTTTCCTCCCTTATTCTAATTTCATTCACTAGAGCAATCCATTCTGTTGCAGCGGGTGCTTGGTCAGATAACCAGTGTCTAGTGACATCCTTTAGGGCTCAGTATTCTGTGAAGATTTTGCTCCCTGTGGTAGTATTCCAAGAACCAAGTGTTGGGATGCCTGGAGTATTTCACATTCTGTGACCTCTAAACATGCCTTGGTTAGATCTGCCCAGTATTTGTCCAGCCCTGGGCATGCCCAGACCAGACTATAAGGTAATAGTCACCTTCATCCCCACATCATCTCCAGTATATGTCTGTTGCTCCAGGGTTAAAATGTTTAGTAATCATGAGAACTCTAAAAAGATTTACCAGGGTTTTCCACCTGAACTTCTTCCATTGCTGTGAGTATGTGGTCCTCTGAGCTTCCTACCATATCATTTTCTGGTATTGTGGGGTTATCAAAAACCTAATACATTCTCCCATGCCTCCCACTGTCTCTGAGAAATGTGGGGTTTCCCTTGTTGTAAGAGATTATATAGGTGTGAGCTTTGGTGTGACTCTGAGGTACTGTCTAGCTCTACATATTTTTTCAAGAGGGGTGGGATCACAGGCCAAGTCTTGTGCTGCTTCTGGTGACTGCATGCAATTTTGGAGCTGTAGGTATCTGACAAAGTCAGTTCTATTAAGGAAGCATTTTATTCTAATTTGTTCAAATGTGGCAACCTTTCTCCACCATGGCTCCCAGGGTGTGGATGCCTCTTGCCCCTTAGGTCTGGAAACCTTGTTCAGCTGGTCCTGATCTGAACTCTGGGTTTCCTATTACGGGAGTAAGTGCTCCCAGCCATTCTGTACTACCCATCTGATTCCTATGTTTTATCCACATACTTAGTGAATGGGAAGCCCATTGAATCTGTAGCTTGATGAGTTTTAATCTGGCTATAGGAAGTAGTGGAATTAGTTTAAGAGGTATCCTTCAAGGTGGGTTCCATATCTATTGATCCACCCAGTATCTGTTTTATTCTTTAAAATTGCAAGAACTCTGGGTATCTGTGATTCCAGGTAGTAATCCCTTAGGTTTGGTAGTGCCAAGCCTCCCATATCTTTACTTAGATGGAGTACACTCCTTTATGTACAAGGGTGGTTCCTGTCCCATGCAAATTTGGTGATTGCTTTGTCTAGCTGTTTCCAGAAATTCATAGGTGGTCCCACTGGGAGTATACAGCATTTATATAGGAATCTTGAGTATACATTCATCCTGATGGTTTCTGTCCTATCTGCTAGAGAGAGTGGTAGCTTGCTCCATCTCTCAAAGTCTGTCAGGACTTCTGATAAATAGATTTGCATATTTTGTTTTCAGAAAGTTGGTTTAAAGTTTCCTAATGTTTATACCTAAGTATCTAAAACCTTCTTTTACCCATGAAAAGGGGAAAGAGTTCTGTCGCTGGTGGGGTATACGTCCCACTCAGGAGTAAAGTCTTGGTTGGGTCAAAGTTAGTTTTGAAGTCCAAGACATAGTCAAAGGTGTCCAGTAGTTTTAATAGTGGTGGAATTGAGGTACTGGGGTCACTTAAGAACAGCAGGATATCATTTGCAAACAGAGTGATTTTATGGTTGGTAGGACCCACATTTATCCCTTTTATTCAGTCCTCTCCATGGATTTTGGTTGCTAGGGATTCCATTCTCGATGCAAACAACAGTGGAGATATCAGGCAGCGGTATATTGTTCCCCTGTTTAATGCAAACTGAGTCCTTTAACCCTCAACCTACTTTACCCTTTGCTAACCTCCCCCTCCCCCTACCCTGCTCACCCTTATTATTGTTTCCTTCTTCTAGTTCTTCACCACTTTTTGATTATCTATTCTGCATACAGTGACAAAGTGTTTGACCGCATCCGATATTGTCTGTCCTGTATTAGTACATATATCTGTAACCTTGTATCTCGCTATGAATTACCTGATAGAGCATTGTGTGCACTCTGTTTATTTGGTTATCAACGTGCTGTATTGTATAATGTGTCATTGGATGTGTATTACACTCAGGACCTCCTTGTGAATGAGCTTGCTCAATAGAGTCTTCCTGCAATAAACTTGAAACTTGAAATGTGTGCGAGTGTGCAACAGCTTTTGAGCCACTGTGACTTTAGCAATGGGCGCAGGCTGATGCATAACTAACTAGTAACTAGCAACAACCTTAGAGAAAAAGTATAGCTCATTTAGTTGTATGCTTTTAACAGCAGAATAATCTTGCTATTGAAGCCTCATGCAAAAGGAGACATGAATCTACATACAGAGAGTCATAAGTCATATGGAATGTTTAAATTATATTGAAACAATTACTTTGTCCCCTTTTAAGGGTATTACTATATGCTATTCAGTATTAGTATTTCACAGCTACAGTATATGCACATTGTGTGCTATGCTGTACAGTGTGCATACACATTATGATACCAGGTGGAATTTAAAGTATGCATATTATATATAGAATAAAGTATGGGTCGGGGTGTGTAATGAGATTTTACACACACCCGAGTTGTGGGATGCGACATAAACCCTGAGGGCGAAGCCTGAGGGGTTTGTGAAAAGCATCCCACAATGAGGGTATGTGTAAAATCGAGTTTGACACCCCAACCCATTTTTTATTTTATATAATTGCCAGGTTTCCCTTTTTTGCCGCAGCAATTATATAAAATAAATAGCTCTGTGTACCCTCCCAGTGCATCCTAACATCGGTTCTTTTAGTCCGGTGCCGAGATTTTTGTATTTTAAACTGCTGCTTTTTTTTTCCCGTTTCTTGAGATTTTCTGTTTCCTGGGTGTAAGGGGAGAGAAAAGAAAATGACTTACCGCCGTTCTTGTGGCAGTTCTGTTTCCAGTAACACGGAAGCGGTGAACAGTCTTGGCTGGTCGTGCTGCTGCACGAGCATGCGCAGAGGAAGGGAAATCGTGCACGTTTGCCATCATAAACGCTCCTTTATAATGGCAAGTTCATCGGTTTCCCTATGGGAAAAAGGGAGGCGGTAATTATTAGGAATAATGCCCTCCAGGATGGGTGTTATGCTGGGATAACATCCACTTGAATTAGTTGGGCCCAAAGGCCACTGGCCGAGGGTGTCCAACACCCAAGAAGGGATGTTATCCCAGCATGACACCCACCCTGGAGGGCATTATTCCTGTTATACAATGGCTCGTTGTTTTATACAGGAAAAAAAAATTTAAAAGAATTTTATTTAGTGTTTAAAAATATTTTTTTAAGAAAAGATGCAACTATGTATGGTGGTCATCAGCTAAATGATCAGCAGGGAGGTTATGCCAGGATAACATCCCAGCTGTGATGGCCAACTGACCAATCAGGAGCCAGGATTCTTTCTTGCTATTGTATAATACAATGTAGAATCCCTGTACCAGTAATGCTGTCTTGCAAAGGTATTGTTACTAAACAGAAAAAAGGAAGAAATATATATTTCATTTTCCATTCCAGTGACTGGATAGACAGTTGTAGTTAATAAGTTGCCCTCCAGAAACATTGTCAGCAGAGTTCACTTAGGATATATGAATTAAAAAATAAATAATTGAACCACCAGAACAGAACAATTGAGGGGGGTTACTGACAGTGTCGGTAGAATCAAATCGTTGGCAATGCTTCACAGTAATTATTAGAATCACTGTGTCAGTAATGCTTCCCCCAATGCTATTGCTACTATACATGAGAAAGAAGAAAAGAATAAATATTTTTTATTCTAGTTTGATAACTAGATACAAGTTTTAGTTAGTACGTTACCATATACCAACTTTGGCAGCAGGATTCACTTATTATATGGGAGTTCAAGATTCATAATCTGTCTTTGTCTATGTTTGGACACAACTGTAAATGAGAATATCTTTCTCAATTTTGCTTTCCAATAAAATGAATGATGATGACTGATGATCTGTGACATCAGAACAAAACAGTGGGGATGGGGAAAAGGGTTGATAAAGTGTCGGGTAGCAATATAAGGAACTGTCAACTTGGAATAGACATCCATACCTCAGCAGATTTCTGAACAATGTTTCACATGAAAAATGATAAATAAAGCACCTTATGATAATGCATACAGAAATGGGTTACAGAACCTATAGCACATGGACTATACTTATTGTATGAGCTGTTTAGAGCCCATAATGAAACAATGTATCAAAATGTTACACATTGTAAAAAATTACCCAAGTATGCTCCCATATTTTGTCTGTAAACTATGCATGGCAGAAACATTGTATCAAAAATAGCTACTCATTCAGTTACTGTCTTTTGAAATTAGGTAAAGAAATTAAACATTAATGAATGATACACTGCAGCACTTCACATAAGAACATTCCATAACAAGGCCATTGTTGTTCAACATTACCTGCTAGATGAGAATCATGTAACAGGAATTTAATATGCTGAAACTGCACTAGTGTTCTAAGAATTAATGTTTTATTCAAACCATTAGTAAGAACTGTGTTCAGTTTTCTGATCTTTTTACATTCACATCAAGCTAGTTCATTTTCTCTGTTGCCCTCTCTTTGATGTATAGGAATATTATCTATCTACATGTAGTTTAACGAGCTGGTGCTGCCACAGTCTAAAGTGGTTTGCAACTGAACTATCACTTCTGGTTTGATAAATTGAACAAATATGTTCTTGTACTCACATTTTAAAGGGACACTGACAATCCTTTTTGCATTATACTATTTCAAGTTGAAAACCCTAATTTCAGGATTGCTTATCTTCTTTAAAATTCATTGGTGTTGCTGGTGGTTTCATCTGCCTCATTCCTTAGTAGAACTGAAATGCATGTTAACTGTGTAATGGTACCCAACCTTGTTTTGTTTCAAATCTTTGAGCTACTCTTATTGCTTAGTTCCTGATAATTCGGAACACCCCCAACCAGTGTAGCTACTCATGATGCCATGATCACTTCTGCTCCCAATGCATCTTGAGTGGCTGGAGAGTGTTGGAGGTATTTAAAAGTACAGGAAAGATGCAGTGGGAGTTCATTAAGGAATGTAAACAAACACATTTTGGTGTGGTAACTCCGATATGGTAGGCATCTGCCTTTAACTTTTATAATGAAAAAAGGAATCCAACTCCAACTGCCATCCACATCAGCACATTCTGCAGAATGTGAACAATCATAAAATGTGTTGTTTTTTTAAACTAGGGGCAGTTTGCTAAAAGGATTGATAGTGTGCCTGTAACCATTCTTGTTGTTATTCCAACAAAAATACCACCAACAGCTTAATCTGGTTCAAGGTCAGTTGCATTCATCTGTATCCCCTTCCCCCGGGTCGTGCCTGAAAATAGGCAGGATTTGTCTAGTGCACTTACCCGGTCAACAAAAGCTAAATAAATAAATAAATAAATATGTTAATATTCAGCTACACCAGATCATGTATATACAGTAACTATTTTTGCAATTAAGCAAATATCCAGTTTTATGTTGCTTGCTTAAAACTGGATCACTAAAATCAGTTCCTGTCACTGCATATTTGCAGACTTTGAAAACCTTTGGGCAGTGGTTGTGTAATGATTGTGTTGCAAGGCATTCTTTTCGGGTATGGTTGCTCAAAATGGCTTTTGCAAAGTTTATCTGATAAATCTGCAGAACATGCTTATGAAAGTAATGGTTTCTGTCTAGTGTACTCTGCTAGTCATCTATCTGTATACAAGCTTTTCCAGTTATCACATATAATTTTGCCTAACTGTCTTAATAGCTTATTGTATTTTGTTACAAACACTGTATTGTTGTCATCTTCTCTTTGTCTGGGAATAAGTAATGAGCTCCTGCCTAAACATTCTGCCTGTTGCTATACTGTAATAACCTCCAGTCTGGAACCTTATAAAACAGTCTTCTGATTGCTTTTGGATGTCTCAATGTTCAAACAGTTGCTCTGTAATTAGAGGAATTCTCCATATGGAATACTGCTTTTCTGACTTTGAGTGCGAGAACTAGAGGCCTTCAGAAGTGAATTCGCTGCAGTACACTTCCTATATCCTTCTGTTTCAGTTATTCCATTGACTGCTGAGAGATAGAAACATAGAAACATAGACTTTGACGGCAGATAAGGACCGCTAGGCCCATCTAGTCTGCCCATTTCCCTACCTACAGGATAGGCCACAGATCCTAGTTAACCAACAGCCTATTTCTTCCTACCCCCCACAAGAATTGCCTTATGTCTGTCCCATGCATTCTTGAATTCTCCCACAGTTTTAGACCCCACAACCTCCTCAGGAAGGCTGTTCCATGCATCCACTACCCTCTCTGAAATAATACTTCCTCACATTGCCCCTGAACCGCCCTCCTTCTATCTTTAAATTGTGTCCCCTTGTTCTTGCAAGTCTCTTTTTCTGAAAGATGCTACCCTCTTGGACTTTGTTGATTCCACTGAGGTACTTAAAAGTTTCTATCATGTCCCCCTCTCCCTTCTTTCCTCAAGGGTATACATATTAAGCTCCTTTAGTCTCTCCTCATACGGCTTCTCTTGCAGACCCTGCACCATTTTAGTTGCCCTCCTCTGGACTGCCTCTATCCTGTCTATGTCCTTGCGGAGATGGGGTCTCCAGAACTGGACACAGTACTCCAGATGGGGTCTCACCAACTGTCTGTACAGAGGGATAACAACTTCCTGTTTTCTGCTGCTGATGCCTCTCCCTATACATCCCAGTATACCCCCAGCCCTCCCTACTGCCTTCTCACATTGCTTGCTAACCTTAAGGTCATCTGATATGATTACCCCCAGGTCCCTTTCCTTTTTGTTGTTGTTACTACCTCCCCTCATTGTGTATTCTTCCCTGGGTTCTTGTTTCCCAGGTGCATTATTTGCACTTCTTTGCATTGAATCCTAGCTGCCATTCTTCTGACCATTCCTCCAACCTTGCCAAGTCCCTTTTCATCCTTTTCACGCCTCCTTGTGTATCAACCCTGTTGCAGATCTTTGTGTCATCTGCAAAGGCATACTTTCCTTCAGTCCCTCTGCAATGTCACTGATGAAGACATTAAAAGGACTGGACCCATCTGAACCCTGCAGTACCCCACTAGTAACCCCCCTTTCTTCAGAGTGGACTCCATTTACAATTACCCTCTGTGTCCTGTTGTCCAGCCAATGTTTTACCCAGGCTACCACCCTGGGTCCCACTCCTAGGCTGGTTAATTTGACTATTAATCTTTTGTGTGGGACTGTGTCAAATGCCTTGCTAAAGTCTAGGTAGGCCATGTCCACAGCCCCTCCCTGGTCTACTACTTTGGTCACCCAGTCAAAGAAATCTATTAGATTTGTCTGACATGACCTTCCCGCTGTAGAGTGATACTGAGATATACCATGAAGTTAGGCCCCAGTTATTCTTGTTTAGCCATGATACAAAACCTTTGGTATCATGTATTTCACCTTCCCAGATAATCAATAAATCATCAATGTATCTATAGTAATGAAACAGCTTGTTTACAAAAGGATTTCTATTTGAAAGGATAAAACTGTCTTCCATCCATGATAACACTAGATGAACATGAAAAGGGGCTACTGTGGTACCCATTGCTGTACTGGAACACCGATAGTAAAATTTACCATCAAAAATAAGTAATTAGTTTTTAAAATGAGTTCTAGTCTTCTCAACAGAAATTCTGGATATATACATTCTGATATGTGATATTTTTCAAGTACCTCTTTGATTGCAGACAGAGCAAGATACTTTTCTATAGGAGTGTCCAGTGATTCTATGTCACAGGTTATCCATATGAAGTCACTCTGCCAGGATATTTAATTAAGCTTCCCCAGGATGCCAATCAGGTCAGTGACATAGGATTGAGTAAATTTTACTATACTCTTTAAGAGAAACTCAATGAATTTGGATAAACTATCTGTGACAGATCCTATGCTGGACACGACTGGACATCCTGGGGGGTCCAGGATGTACTTATGAATTTTCAGTAACAAATACAATGTTGCCATTACAGGGTGAGGTTGTTTGATGAATTCTGCTTCCTGTTCCTTAATCCAGTTGTTGTATAAAGCATAGCCAACAAAATAATTTAATGCATTTACAAATATGTCAATGAGGTTCAATTGCAAGTGCCAATAGAATTCATTGCTGTAAATTTGATGCAAGCATTCACTTGTATACATTTCAGTGGGCCAGCGAATGACATTCTCACCTTTGTCCCCCAACGGTATGTCACAGGTACAGCGACATTTCAACAGCGGGATCCTCTACAGTGACTATAGTGCCTCATCACTGTAGGGAGCCCGCTGGAACCCAGCACTGTCTGTCGGGCGTCCTGCACCCCCCAACTCAGCTCCGACTTGGAGTTGCGAATTCTAAGTGGGGGATGTGGGGGGTTCGGAGGTGAAGCCCCCGAAGAAAACACTCGTTTTCAGCCAAAACTGGCAGCCAACTGCAAAATGCAGTTGACCTGCAGGTTTCACTGTCTGGTCATTCTACAAAATTGTGTCACCAACCAGTCATGGATCCATCCCCAACTACATAATTCTATGTTTGTATAGTGTCCAGTGCTGTTCTTTCTTCTCTGCTGATAGCAGGATAATATTTAGGCCACCATTTGGTGAAGAACTTGTCAATTTCATTTTGTATGACCTTTTCAAATGTAGTAATAGCTTCATTTCTAGTTACTGGAGCAAAATGTGATATACCTTTAAATGACGCATTACATATAGATTCATTACTACATAGATCTTCTAAGATTGTGTCATTATTCAAAATATCTATCACAATGTCCATTAGTTCATCAGCTGGGAGACTGAGTTCCATATTTCTCAAGTTGTGTTATCTGAGCTGCTTGTTAAGTTATTATGTAATTCTTCTACTGGCCGTTCAGTTGTTACAAAGTGACGTTTGAGTCTACTTTTTCAATACAGTGGGCTTGATTCTCAAAGGGCTCTTAGACCGATGCAATTTGTGGCAAAAGGCAGCTTGTATCAAAGGCTGGTGTGCCTGGGACCCTGTGCCCAATACTTTGTCAGGCAGGGTCCCAGAGGCAAAGTCCCACAGTTTGCAGCAACCCTGGCCATGCACCACACAGATGGTGCATCCAGAGAGTATGCTACAAGCCACCGGGTGGCTGTGCACCAGTCTAAGATGTCACTTGTGGTCTAGTGGACCCCCAGCTTGATCCCCATATTAACATAGTAATATGTCCCTGGTGGGCTAGCAGTCCGTCTTCCCACCCCAATATGCTTGTAAATATAATTGCACATGACTTACTGCCCTGCTGCTCTAGTGGTCCTTCCCACACCACCCTGATATGCTCATAAATGTAATTATACATGATTTAATTCCCAGTGGTCTAGTGGCCCCCCATGCCCCCGCACCCTGGAAGGTAGTGCCCACCACTCTGCTCCACCATCCTGCACCCT
Organism: Neoceratodus forsteri; assembly: GCA_016271365.2. Taxonomy (NCBI): domain Eukaryota; kingdom Metazoa; phylum Chordata; order Ceratodontiformes; family Ceratodontidae; genus Neoceratodus; species Neoceratodus forsteri. Next base: position 960,833,191 of record CM028137.1, read on the forward strand.
GAGCCAGTGACCAGCACAGACCTCCTCTCATCACCATAGCTGGCTGCTGACTGAACTATCACTGAGCATGTACTGTATAATACAATACGTGCCCACTGACTGACAGCTGAGATGAGTGCTCAGAGTGCATACTGTTTTATACAGTACACGCTCAGTGACAGTTCAGTCAGTGGCCAGCTGTGGTGGTGAGAGGAGGGCTGTGTTGGTCAGTGGCTTGGGGTTCAAGATGGTGGAGTGGGGTGGTGGGCACTACCTGCCATGGTGGAGGGGTGGGGGTCCACTAGACCACCAGGGAATTAAGTCATGTACAATTACATTTATGGACATATCGGGGGGGGGAGGGACCACTGGACCACTAAGGAAGTAAGTCATGTATAATTATATTTACTGGAGGTGGGAGCACGGGACCACCAGGGATTTCATTCATGAACATATTTATTTTATGGTCATATTGAGGGAGTCACTAGATGACCAGGGACTTCTTCTTTTTTTTTGAGTAATCTTTTTACCTCCCCACCTACACTCTGACATCCACCTCTCCTTTGGGTCTCCAAGCGCTCCATCCCCCTGGCAGTCCTCTTCTGGAGCACCTCCTCACACACAGATCACAGCCAACCCTGAATTGTCCCCGGCATATCCCATTGCTGAGCGGGTCCCCCTCCTCTGAGGCAGAAGGCACTGGATGGCAGGGAACCCCAGCACACTATTTTTTCCATGGTCCGGGGTGCTGCTGTAGTGGAGGAGGCTCCCAGAGGTTCCAGGGAACATGAAGAGTGGAGGCCATCATCTAGTGGCGCCAAAGCTGATTTTCTGGTTTTCTTGGTCCCTCCTGTGCCACCATGTGTACATGTGCCACTACAGAGCAGAGCTGTCCCCTCACCCTTCCCCAGGAGAGGAGAGCAGTCCTCTGGAAGCTCAATCCTCTCCTTCCCCCTGCCAGCCCTGGTGCCTGAGTCCGTTCCCGAACCCAGGTCACCGGCATGGTTCAAGGTGTGGCATCCAGTGCCTCAACCCTCTGCGCCACCAGGCCAGCAGGGACTTATTTAATGACAAGAGGGATTGGGGCTGGGGAGGGTAGACTGCGGCACATTACTACAAATTGCTAAACTCTTCCAGAGGTCATATTTCTAAGTATCCTTTAACCAGCACTGGCTGGTCTAATGGTATGTAGACATTTGCCCTCTGGGAGAGTTTTGAGAATCTTAATTTCAGGGATGTGGCAGCTTGCATCTGCAGGATGGCCCCTAGCACCATGCTGTAGTCCACATCATGGCTCATGGGTGGTGCAGCTTGCATCTGCAGGATGGCCCCCAGCACCATGCCGCAGCCCATATTATGACACATGGGTGGTGCAGCATGCATCTGCAGGATGGCTCCTAGCACCACGCTGTAGCCCACATTATGGCACATGGGTGGTGCAGCTTGCATCTGCAGGATGGCCCCTAGCACCATGCCACAGCCCACGTCATGGTGCATGGGTGGTGCAGCTTGCATCTGCAGGATGGCCCCTAGCACCATGCCACAGCCCACATTATGGCACATAGGTGGTGCAGCTTGCATCTGCAGCATGGCCCCAGCACCATGCCACAGCCCACATCATGGTGCATGGGTGGTGCAGCTCACATCTGCAGGATGGCCCCTAGCACCATGCCACAGCCCATATTATGGCGCATGGGTGGTGCAAGTTCCTGCTGATGCACACAGCTTGTGGTTGCTGCAGGCTGCATCTGTAAATCAATCCCAGTGAATCATTTGGTGTAAGGGGCACTGTGCACCATTCTTTGTGGTGCAAGCCCCTTGCGCCATGCCAAGAGCTTTGAGAATCGAGCCCAGTTTATATAATTATACATCCAGAGTACATTTGTCAATTTCTGGGGTGACTACAAAATTCAGGCCTCTCTGAAGTAGTTTGATCTGAGTATCAGTCATTCTTTTAGCAGTCAAACTGCTGATTTTTCTGTGTTCTATGTAATGCCCATCTTGTGTCTTTGCAGCTCATTTACCATTCCAGCAGATGTAATGTCAATCAGGAAAATGGTTTTTCGTGTGACATATTTTAAATCAGCAGCCATTGGCTCAAAGAGAGCCTCCATCAGCTGGACAAGGGAGATGTTCAGGTTCTATGGAAGGATTGGGTCCCTTGCTGGAGGGTATAGGTGGTTGAGACCTTTAAAGAACTGCTTAAAGCAAGTTGTGAGGCCAACAACTTGCCCTTGCATGCTAATGTGTAGGCTGACACTGCTGCTAGATGTACCTTTAGGGTTGATGGCCTCAGGTCTAAGGACTGAGAGTGAACTAGGTAGTCCAGGACAGTAGGCAAGCCTACCTGCATTGGGATTATCTTCCTGGTGGTGTATCAGTATGTAATCTCTTCCACTTAGAGGAGTATACTTCCCTGCACACCCCCAGGACTTCCTCTGACAGATTCCAACCAGAAAATGCTAGCTCTTCAAGAATGATGCCATCACTCACATGTAATGTCCTGAGGTCCAGGAAAGCAATCATGCCCTGGGGCAGGGTGACTAGGTTGTAGCTCAGTGGTGGGATGATTGGATTCTTGCTGAACAGGGCAGGAGCACTGAGTACCAGGCTTGACAGGCCTAGTGTGGGACTATTATCGTCATAGTTGCTGGTTTCCTCCTGAGCTTTATGAGTACTCTCTGTATGAGTGTGAATGGTGGGAAGACTCAAGAAGCCTCCCTGTCCAGTCCAAAGCTGGGGTGCCCTCTGGGACTGCGCCCTTTGCTGGTGGCCTGCAACAGAAGTGTGGGAGCTAACTTCTCTCAAGAGGCAAACAGGTCTATTTCTGGAGTGCTCCATCTTCTGGAAAATGTGGCCAGCATCTGCTGGTTTAGGATCAAGTCATGGTTTCTCTGGCTGAGTCTGCTAAGGGGATCTGCCAGGACAGTGCCCTTGCCTGGCAAGTGTACTGCAGAGATCTTTCCATCTAGGGAGTAAGTCAGATGCCAGATCCTCATTGCCTCTGTGCACAGTGTTGAGGATAGGGAGATATGGGCACCCCAAGACACTGGAAATACTTTAAGACCGGAGAGGGTGCAGAGGAAAGCTACAAAAAAGATTACTGGTCTGAAGCACATGGATTATAATACTAAGCTGAGTACACTGGGTCTTTCTTCCTTGGAGATGAGGCAAATGAGAGGTGACCTAATAACAGTCTTTAAGTCTCCCCAGAATTAAGGCAATGCCTAAGTACTGACCTGAAGGTCAGTAGTAGAGATACTAGAGAGCATAAGCTTCAAATCATGGGGGGACACTTCAGGACAACTAAAAGGAAGAATTGGTTCACATAGCTTAGCTCTGCCTACTACACACAGTAAATGCGCTATGCCAATTCTTTGTGCCATCTGTCTGACTATGTACTGTAAATACGATGTTTATTTCATTGTACATCTTATCCTGCTATGTCCTGTAAATACTATATATGTAAATATATATGTAAATACTATGAATATGTAAATATTATGTATATGTAAATACTATGTATATTTCTTCCATGACCCCTCCCCCCAAGATGCATCTGAAAACAAGCTGTTATTCAGCTCAGTATGTCTTTCCTGGTGAAACTTTTGAAATAAATAAATAAATAAACATAGAGGGTGGTGACACACACTGCATGCTTTACCAGAGGAAGTTATATACAGCCCAAGTTTAGCTACATTTAAAGATAAACTGGATAGGTATCTACGAATGGGTGGGTTTGTTAGTACCACTCAGTAATTATGTGCGTACATGCTAGATGCGCATATAGCTCCCTCCTGTCAGATTTTCTTATGTTACATTCTTATGTTATGTTATCATTCCTCGCTACTTGTTTATGTAATAACATTTTTTGTGGTCTTGTCTATTTGGATCTGAACAGATTCATGCGAGTAGCAAGAGAAGGACTACATTGCAAGCAGTACTGCCCTGAGTTCCAGGAGATTAGTGCTCCTGTATCTCCTGTGGGCTTTACATGCCACTTACTGTGAGGTCCCCCAGGTGGGCATCCAAGAGTGAGGCATCTGTTCTGAAGATACTTGTTGGGGATTGCTAGAGGAAGGAAATGCCCTCTCGGGAGTTGTCTTCATCCTTCCACTACTCTACTGTCCATACCAATGTTTTTGTGACTGGTACTAGCTTGGAGATAGCATCCTATCTTTGAGACCAGTGATCTCTCAAGTGATACTGAATGTCCTTCATTTCAAACCTGGGACACTGCAGCACTGCTTTGGACATGGACATGTGAACTAGCAGCTATAAGAAATCCCTTGCAGACCTTGGCTGATCCAATATGATGAATTTTGTTGTAGTAATCAAATTTGCTACCCTTCCGAGGGAGAAAGGCTTTCCCCTGCAGAGTATCCAGTTCTGCACCTATGAAGTCCAGTACTTAAACAGATTCTGTCTGGGACTTCTGGAGATTTACCAAGAGCCCCAGACTTTCCAAGGTGCTTTTTAACTTCTGGATAGAGCACTTTGCCTCTTGTTCTGTTTTCCCTGAGACTAGCTATCCGTCTGGGTTGGGAAAAACTATCACACCTTTCCTTTTCAGATGTGTTGCCCCCATAACCAAACACTTCATGAAGATCCTTGGTGTTGAGATGAGGCCAAAGGGGAGGACTAGAAACTGGTGTGACAGTTGTCTAGTCTGAACCTGAGGTATTTTAGTTGGTAAGTCTGACTGGGATATGAAATAGACATCTTTCAGATCCAGTGACTCCAGCCAGTCCCCTGTTTGAAAGGATGGTATTACTGTGCCCAGAGTGACCATCTTGAGTCTTTCCTTTTTGATATGCTTGTTCAGATATCTTAGGTCCAACAAGGGTCACCACTCCCAATGTTTCTTGTAGGTCAGAAAGTATCTTGAAAACAGGTCCTTGCCCCACTGTGAGGCAGAGGCCTTTTCTATTGTTTTTGCTTGCTGCCACAGCACACCTGGAGTCCCTCCTACTTCTTCCCCTATGGTAGCCTCTTTGAGGCTGCTACTCATAGGGAGTGTAGGATCTGGGATAGCAGCCCCAACTCCTGCCTCCCCTACCATGAGGCCTGTAGGACGTGGAGGCCTTTTCCTTATTAGTGATACTTAGTAAGTGGTTTTGTACTCATCCACTTTCTTCATGTATGCCTTTGTTTTATCACCAAAATGTGGATTTCCTTTAAACTGGAAACCCATGGTCTTGGTCTGAGTGTCCTAGGAAAGAATGGTTGCCCTTAGTCAGGACAATCTCCTCAATGACACAGCATGGGCTAGGACCCTTGAAGCAGAGCCATTTTTATCTACAGCCATGTGCAGCTGGTATTTGATGGCATCCAGGGCTGACTTTGCTGGGGCAGTCAGATCCTGTGCCGGGGCCATGCAGAGAAGGGAACCTTAGCCCTCTCACAAGCAGCCACTTGGACTACACCTTGATGCTCAGGGTGGGCACACAGGTATCTCTCCCCCTCCCCACATCTACTACCTGATACTTTTCTCAATCTTTGTATGTATGGCTGAAGCTGAAGTAGGTGCAGACATGATTTCTGAAGTGGCTTTATGTAGTGGTTTGTGTATGGGGACCAGCAGCCTCCTTGTAGAAGCTAGTTCCATCATATCCATGAATTCTGCTTCTTCCGCATCCTCCTCTGTTGCCTGAGGAGGTGTGTTAAGAATGTTCATCATTTGGGTAATGAAACAGGAATGTGCTGGGTAATCCTCTGTATGCCACGGAAGGGGGGTAGCCACATTCCTGTTCAGGTAGAACCATCTGATTGGGTTGGCCTTCCTACTCCTCTTCATAGAACACATATCCACCTCCTCCTCTTCCCCAGGCAGGTGGGCTGGTGCCTGAGCCTAGGGAAGGGGGCAGCCCTGTTCATAAAATTTTCCATGACCTGGAAGGCCTGGAAGAACTGCCACATTTTTGACATGTCCTCTGCTGAGGGCATTTGTCTTGGGTCTAATGCCTGCCCCTTCCCTTTTTCAGGAGGAATTTGAAGGACATGCTTTCCTTTTTATGGCTGTGGGCAGTGCCTCCATCCATCTTGCTGCCTGTAGCAGAAAAAATGGAGGAACGTGAAACACCTTTTTTGGGACATTTCAATGCATCCTTCCACAGCTATAAATTACTATGTCAAATGAAATCAAATAGTCCCTTCTTTCTGTTCAGAATGTTGGAGACAACATTAAAGCTGCTTATCAGATGGCCATTAGGAAACTGAAACAGCTTGTTAAATATTGGTTGCCTATTAAACTGGAGATGTGTTTAACCCCTTCAAAATGCAACAACGTGCACATTTAAATACTTAGCATTTAAACATATCATTGTTACTAGCTTCTGTTGGGCAAGTATTGTCTTTCAAGAAAGATTCATACCTCATAAATGTCACCTTTTCCCAGGAACAAATGTACAAAGATTTACACAGGTTTTTTTTTTTTATTTTAATCTCTTAAGACACTATCTGATAAGACTGTCTCAAACATATGCCAGGTCTTGTGTGAACTATCTGAGCTACAGTAGTTATATAGCAATCAGCAGGCATTTTTTACTATGCTTTCTGGGGAAAAAAATATATTGAGCTACAGCAAACACACGCACAAACTGTACACACCATCCTCATGGCCACGACATTCAAAATAAATATTGCAATCTAATATATTATAAAACAATAAAGAAATTGTTTATGTCAGTGAACACAGTGAAGTTCCTTTAAAGAGCTAGTGTACTGCCTAAAACTAATATTAGATTTTAAAAGCAGCCAACCATTACCTGTTATATCTGAGGTACTTTTTCTTTTCCCTTTGTTTAATTAGAAGATTGTTTACCTGATGTTAGTAGGTGTAATGTGTGGAACAGTTCTGAGCCTGGCAGCTGACATATCTAGCTCTACTGCCTCACATGATATCATCAGCATTGTGATCTCACTGACTGTGACATCACTGCTACTTAGTAACAGCAAGTGAGTGACTGCCAGGTCATTCACCTGCGATGTGACAGTCAGTGAGATCACAATGCTGATGGTATAGTGTGAGGCAGTAGAAAAAGCTATGTCAGCTGCCAGGCTAAAAGCTGTTCCACACATCCAGCACAATATTATCACATAGAATACTTTCTGATGAGCAAAAGGAAAAAGAAAAATACTTCAGAAATAAACAATTACAACTGACAACTACTTAAAATGTGTATTATTTCCCTGTCTGCCTGTTTTGGCTCCACTAGCTCTTTAAATATTTCTTATCCTATAGTTTGTATCCTGGATAGCGTTGGGAAGATGCTACATCTCATTGTCATTGTGATCTTCATTTTACACATTTTTGCACTGCATTTACTCAGGATGTACCAGATTAGATGCAACATCTTGTTTTCAGTGGGGTCATGATTTTACCTTTTTTATAATGTATTTATTCAGGGTAGTCTATTCTAGTTGTAAAATATTGTTTTCACTGTGTTCTGATTTTACACAATGCAGCATAACATTGTGTAGATGCAGAGCCCCATGGAAAATAAGATGCCATGTCTTCTGTGAACTGTCCCGGCTAAGCATATAGCAATCAGCAGGCATATGCTAGGAAAACACATTGACCCAGGTATTCAAACTGCGCCAGGCTGTGGCGCAAGCTTAAGCGCCAGCTCAACTTAGCTGCACAGGGTATGGACTAGCGATATTCAAAGGAGCTCGCCATGGCTCAGCAGCTTTAATATCGCACCCTGGCCACCCCCAGTGTGCATGGTGCAGTGGCAATGCGCCAGCACAAGTGGCCAGAGTGGAGCATGGAGATGCGCTAGAGCAAGTTCCATTGCGCCATGCACTGCACCCGCGATATTCAAAAGTTGACATGCAAATGAGGCCATCATTTATGCAAGGCACACATGGGGCCATTTGCATGTCATTATGGCCCAATTTGCATGCAGGTGCGCCAATCCCCAATGACTTGTGCCTGGCTCCCTGCCAGGCAGCAGCCGTTGGGGACCGACGCCCCCTGCAGCCCGATCGTGGGCATCTGTGTAAAAATAGAGAAAACCGTCCTATATCCCTGGTGGTCCAGTGGACTGCTATGTGCCCGATCGCGGGCATCTGTATTTAAAAAAAAAGTCCAATATCCCTGGTGATCCAGTGGACCGCTTCCTGCCCGATCGCGGGCATCTGTATTAAAAAAAAAAAATCCAGTATCCCTAGTGGTCCAGTGGACCGCTTCCTGCCTGATCGCAGGCATCTGTATTAAAAAAAAAAAGTCCAATATCCCTGGTGGTCTAGTGGTACCCCCCTCCCCACCTGTCCACTGAGCCCCACCACCCCCCCATCAGCTGGTGGGCAGCAGCACCCCACCCGCCTGTCTCCCCGCCGCCCGCCGACTGACACCTCAGTAGGGCTGCATGCCCATTGGTTCACAGCATGAGCCAATGGGCGTGCAGCCCATACTGTACTACACATTCCAGATATGTGATTCATTCATTCAAAAAGTTGTGAATGACTATTACACATGCATTAGCACCTTACTCACCTGTACACCTGCACCCCCACATGTGCATTAGCACTTTACTCACCTGTACACCTACACCCCACAGCTGCATTAGCACCTTACTCACCTGTACACCTGCACCCCACATGTGCATTAGCACCTTACTCACCTGTACACCTGCACCTTCACATGTGCATTAGCACTTTACTCACTTGTACACCTACACCCCACAGGTGCATTAGCACCTTACTCACCTGTACACCTGCACCCCACATGTGCATTAGCACCTTACTCACCTGTACACCTGCACCCCCACATGTGCATTAGCACCTTACTCACCTGTACACCTGCACCCCCACATATGCATTAGCACCTTACTCACCTGTGCACATGCACCCCACATGTGCATTAGCACCGTGCTCACCTGTACACCTGTACTCCACACATGCATTAGCACCTTACTCATCTGAACACCTGAACCCCACATGTGCATTAGCACCTTACTCACCTGTACACCTGCACTCCACACATGCATTAGCACCTTACTCACCAATATACCTGCACCCCATATGTGAATTAGCACCTTACTCACCTGTACACCTGCACTCCACACATGCATTAGCACCTTACTCACCTATATACCTGCACCCCATACGTGAATTAGCACCTTACTCACCTGTACACCTGCACCCCACATGTGCATTAGCACTTTACTCACCTGTACCCCACACTCTCTACATAAGTCAGAAAATCACTCTCTCCCTTGCATGAAAATGTATGTGGGTCACTCTGCTTTCACCCTCAGGTTTCCCCTGACTCCGGACCAGCTTTCCCCTCTCATCCATTTCGCTCCTTCCCCGTTTACCCTGAAAATCCCTCTCCATGACCATACAACCAGTTTTGCAACTGCATTCAGTAATTTACATTTCTGCACTCACCTCATAGTGCACTGCGGTCTGCCTTGCACTGTACATTGTATTATTGGTATTTAAATGGGATGCATTCAGTAATTTACATTTCTGCACTCACCTCATAGTCCACTGCTGTCTGCCTTGCACTGTACATTGCATTATTGGTATTTAAATGGGCTGCATTCAGTAATTTATATTTCTGCACTCACCTCATAGTGCACTGCGGTCTGCCTCGCACTGTACCTCATAGTGCACTGCGGTCTGCCTCGCACTGTACCTCATAGTGCACTGCGGTCTGCCTCGCACTGTACCTCATAGTGCACTGCGGTCTGCCTTGCACTCACCTCATAGTGCACTGCGGTCTGCCTCGCACTGTACCTCATAGTGCACTGCGGTCTGCCTCGCACTGTACCTCATAGTGCACTGCAGTCTGCCTCGCACTGTACCTCATAATGCACTGTGGTCTGCCTCGCACTGTACCTCATAGTGCACTGCGGTCTGCCTTGCACTGTACCTCATAGTGCACTGCGGTCTGCCGCACCTGTACCTCATAGTGCACTGCGGTCTGCCTCACTGACTGCCCTCATAGTGCACTGGCGGGTCTGCCTCGCACTGTACCTCATAGTGCACTGCGGTCTGCCTCACACTGTACCTCATAGTGCACTGCGGTCTGCCTTGCACTGTACCTCATAGTGCACTGCGGTCTGCCTCACACTGTACAGTGTATTATTGGTATTTAGATGGGCTGCTCCTCTGCGTCTGTGCGGCACGATGTTTATCCCATTGCTGTCATGTTGCTTTGTACTCATCTACCACTGAGCTGATCTGATAGACTGACTTGTAGTATTGCAGTCTTGTTACCTTTATCAATCACGATTGATCAGGACATGGTCATGTAGAATGATTTTAGCACTTTAGAATCACATCCATGAAAGGATTTAGTAGTGCTGAATGGAGTGTGCTCAATGGAAGAGAAGGTGACCAGTGAGGTACCTCAGGGATCAGTGTTGGGACCGGTCCTCTTCAATATCTTTATAAGTGACATAGCAGAGGAACTGGAATGTGGTGGGTTGACATAACCAGGTCAAACAGGAGTCAACACATAAGGGTACAACATACCTGAGAGGAATGATTTTTATTAAGTAAAACAAATAAGGAACACAAAAGGAACAAAATCAACAACTTAATTCAGCATATTTCGAGGTATAAAATGAAAAAGAAATCAATTAGCACAACTTCTCTGCCATGGTTCTAGTAGAAGAGCATAACATTGTGCATACAATTAGAGAGCAGGAGGTCTTTTCAGTAACTCTCCCTAACCGCATCTAACTCCATGTCTGAGAGGAGCTTCATTTAAAGGAGAGACTCTGCCTCTTCAATGAAACCACTCCCATCTAGTAATAAAAAAGTTATAATCAATACTTATTTCAAACATATCGTAATAGGACTGGAAAACAGTTTCCATTAATATGTTTAACCCAAGAATATGACTTTGGAGTTTACTAAAAATGACAGCCCTAAATAATCTCTAAATTTCAAGGAAATGGGCTAACTTAAGTGAAACTCCTCCCAGATTCTAAACAAAACACCCACTTTTTCCTTACAAAAGGAGGCAAATAGATGCCGCTGACCCCCTATAGGAGAAGGCATATTGCAAGAACCAAAGCAGTGATTGGGTCTAGCGGCTTACAACACTCACAGGTCTTTGTTTGAATTGCTTATACATTGTACATATTTGTATATATTTTGGACAGTTATTTCACCCGAGTATAATTAACATCATTTGTTATAATGTCCCTCCAGTTTCCAAGGGTGGCAGGATGCCGAAGCTGGCGGAGTAGTGTACTATTAAAATGGGTCCAGGCAGCTCTTCTATAGTGTACAAGTAAGCAGCTGTCCCACAAGTAGGAGAAGCAAAACCCTCCATTAAATAGGGTGTCCATGCCATTTCTCATATAATTACATTATCCAAAACCTCTTTCATCTTTGTTCATGTCCTAATTATAGGACTGAACACAATTTACAGGCAGTTTCTTGAAAGGACCCCTGGTTTAGCACAACAGTGCCAGCGGTATATGGCTTACACGCCATCGGGTGCTCCAAGCTATTAAGCGGTCGTTTCTTTTCTGCTTCATTTCTGGACCCAACACAGCTTCTGCATGCTAACAAGGAAGTACAACATTATATAGGGACTTACTGCATATCAAGTTATGTCTTCGAGTCGTGTCCCGATACTGACATGGATTAAACTTGAAAAGGGGGGGAGGTTCACTATAGCACCATAGAACAGAGAGAGAGAGATACGGACAAAAGATAAATGAGAGCATTCGCAGCAGGTGGCCAGTCTGACTGCTTAGCCAAGCACTACACATAAAATAAAGGAAACAGAAGAATAAAGAACAATAACTAGAATAAAGAAAAAAAAATACAGTGCTGTTGTGCAACAGACTTAACTAAAAGTGTAAAGGTTAAAGACAGAGGTGCTAAGTTTACCTCTTGTTGCTAAGAGAACTGGGGGAAGGGGGGCTTAATTTACCACATGGAAGGGAAGGTCTGCCTCTTTGCAGGAGACACCAAGATCTGTAACAGAATGGACACACCTGGGGTTGACAGAATGTGCAGAAATCTAATTAGACTGAAAGAGATTTCTTTTCACAAAAGTGGGAGCAAGACAGAGGCAGGAAACTACAGACCTGTCAGTTTGAACTCAGTGGTAGGGAAAATGATGAAATCACTTCTGAAGGAAAGAATTGTTGAGTACCTAGAGGCCAGTGGGGCACAGGATCCAAAGCAGCCTGGATTCACAGCAGGAAGGTCATGTCAAACAAATCTAATTGATTTCTTTGACTGGGTGACCAAAGCAGTAGACCAGGGAGCCAGGGCCGGCGTTAAGCACCTCACGAACCCAGCGGCCTTGAAGGCCCAAAAATGGCGCCTGAAAGGTCGGGCGCGGCCCCTGGTCGGGACAGTGCCCAAAAAGTTAAAACAACCAAGACGGTACCGTAGCAATACAAAACTTAAAGGCAACAATTATTTAATTAAATCAGTGTGTCACACTGTCACTCACTACGGGCCCTGTGTCAGTCAGTCAGCAAGGAGGATTCGCGAGCAGCCAGAAAGTAAGAAGAAGCACTGTCTGCAGTGCAGTCACCACAAGCCCGGAACTGGAAAGAAGTGAGCAACGCTGCAGTGCAGAGACAGGCTATAGCCTACAACAACCCAGCACAGGCAGACGAGACGCAGAGTAGGTACCCGGCGGCCCGAACTCAATTTCCCACCTGGCTGGCAGACTGGATTCCCGATCCCGAATCCCGGTGGTGGGCGGCAGCTGTTTGTCCTGTGCTGTGCTCCTGCCTCCTGTCGACTCGTCTTCCGTGCATCCGACCATTCCGATCTGTGACTGTGCGATCTCATTCACCCACCGAGACATCCATGGACTGTTCCCTGCCTGCCTTTGTTTGCCTACATCCCCTTATTGAGCTGCACATGACGTGGGACGGACGTGATGTGGCGAACCAATCGCAGGGGTCGACTCTGTCCGCTCCTGAAATCACACCTCCGCCCACTGGGACCTGAACATTTTGGTTCCCACTCAGGTCCGTAGCTACAGCATAAAAATGGATTAAATCACAGTGTGCACTATCATTTGCAGCAACTGAGTCAAGGATCAGGAGGAGTCAGGACCGGTTCCAGAACGTCGAGAAGACCTCAGACCTGTGGATTCTGACCTGTGGAAGAGCATATTGTTGCTGCAGCCAGTCACTATTCTGAGGAGCAGAGAGGAGGAGAGGACAGGACAGCAGTTCATCCAGGCCCACCCAGCCAGCACCCACCCACCACCACTGATGCAGGGTCCCCTCTGTACTTCTGCCAGTGCTGCTAACTTGAGCTGTAAATTAAATTCACTTTTTTCTTTTTTAAGAAAAAAAAACAGCAGCGCAGACAGTAGTTTAGCCTGAGAGACTGGACTGCTACACAACCATCGTGTCTGCCAACTAGGTGACCCCTGCCTGCAGACAGTGGTGACGTGACGCCGTTGAGAACAGCAAAATTCCAGGAGACCAGCAGTACCTTGCCTTGCCTAGTGCCTTCTCTTCCTTTTCGGTAGGTAATAGTCAGTGAATTTGTGTGGTGAAGCTCTGCATGGGGAGGCTGTATATCAAATGAACAATACATATACTGTTTCTCAAACTCCGCAGGTGCCTTGTAGACTTTACAACAGAAAATCAAAAGGAGTCTGCTTCAATTATTGGATTAATCTTTATTGCCATCTAAGCAAATATAAAAATAACATTTTTACAAACTGTTCTTGGGAAAATTGTAATTTATAATGTTATATTTATATTTGTTTAGATATTAAGAGGCCCCGTGAACAAGCTGGAGACAGCGAAACGTAGGGGTGTTGGAGGCAATAAAGATTAATCCAATAATTGAAGCAGACTCCATTTGATTTTCTGTTGCAGAGTCCACTTACTACTTTGTACTGAACTTAAATATTTTCTGGTTGTTGATCTTAGTTTTCAGTGCTTCTGACAGTATCTGCTTTGCATGTTTATTGTTTACTACCCCTTTACTAGTACTAGCAGCCGAAGGCATTAGGTCTCCTGGAAACATGTAGGTGCTGAAGAAATACAAGTGTGAATTGAACAGACTGGGTGGGTTGCCAGAGCAATGCAGCCTTGCTGGAAACATACATTGGGTATCCTGCAGTGCAGAAGCTGTTCTCGAGGCATTGACTGGGACAGACTTCAGAGGTGGGTTATTATAGTGACAAGCTGCCATTAGTGCCACCGCTTACCTTGCCTTGCCTAGGTGCTGGAAGAAAGCTTCATTTTGGATAGACTGGTCAGCGGCATGCTAGGCAAGGTAAGTGGTGTCACTAAAGGCAACTTACTAAGTTCACTTTTTTCTTTTATTGCGAATCAAATGTGCAGGTGCATGGTTGGGAAAGCAAAGGAAGTTTACTTTGTTTTATTGACAGTCAAGTGTGAGCGCCTTGTTGGGAAAGCAAAGGAATATGTGTAACTTTTTTAGTTTTATTGTATTTCGTGGCTCACTGTAGACTGGCAAATAAAACATCCTTCGAGAACAATCAGTTGTTCATTATAACGCGGTTCGTTATAGTGAGGGGTCACTGTGCTAGCCAGATAAGGTGGTGTCTATCCTACTGTCTTGCAGTCTGTCTATCTGGAATTACAAAGAAAGTTTGTACTGAATCTGATCCATTATTGTTCTGTCTCTTCTGCTCTATTATGCTGCTGTCTCCTCTCTATGTACGCCCGATCTTATCTGTATCCACCAGAGGCTAAATTAATTCAGGTGAATTAATTTGGCTCTGTAGACTCTAATATAGAAACACACATAGAAAGGAGACAACAACATAATAAACAGACTAAAACAATAATGAATCAATAAGGCTTATTTTTGTTGTAATACATTTATCAATAATGAATGAGTAGTTTGTTTCTTGCTCTTCCAGTAATTTTGACTCAGTCTGGGGAAAATGACAGATTGTGTAACAACTTGTTTGCGCACTCCCAGCAGTTAAGGAAGTGATTTTTTTATTCTGATATATACTGTATTTGATCGTTGCTTGAATATACCAAGTGCCCACTACACCATCAATGGTCCTACATTGAAGCAGAGGCAGTATATAATTGTTTAGTATGGTCTGCTGTGCTTGTGGGTGGGCGTGTGTGTGTGTGTGTGTGTGTGTGTATTCATGTTAAATACTGCACCATATTATATCTAAAGAGGGTATGTTGCATGTAAGTGTCATGGCGATGAGAGGTAACTCTCGGTCAGGTCCTGCGGATGGGTAGGGAGCGTTGGTGAAAGCAGTGCCCTCGTCAAAGCCCTCCCTGTGGGCACTGTTTTTACAAATATATGCATGAGGGTTTTATTTGTCTGGCTATCTCATGCTGTGTTTCAATGACTAGGGCTAAAGGCTTACCACTCTTTGGGGGGTGCACACAGTTTATGGTTTGTGACTGAGTAAGTATGACTCAGAGCAGCTAACATTGGATAAGGTCTGTAAGCGAGATGTATGGTTTTCCCATTACCTACACACTGGTGGTTGACTACACCTTGCCACCTTGGGTCTATTTTGGACTGCTGTTGCCTATATGAAGGTAAGGCATTTGAGGCAGATATAGTTTGCCATAGGGGACCAAGCTGATGGGACATCACAGCAAGAGCCTAACACCCACTCCTTCTAAAAACAAATTAGTAAATTGCAATGCCAATCCAAGCTGAAAATGTATTGTTGCATGGTCTGGGGGGCTACTTTGTTTCTAGAGTTTTTCAGACCTAGTGTACTTTACAATGAAATGTAGAGCAGCCAACTAATCACTCGTTAGCAGCTCTTTATGTGATCCTGATGGCCTTACTAGGACAATGTGAAAATACTGCATGTGGCTGTGGGCTCATTCAGCTCTTTACTATGTGCACCTGGTATAATCTGGCAGGACAATGTACAAGATGCAGATAGTTTAAGGCTCTATTAGAACTCATTTACAGCTGCTTGGGTATACACTAGGTACAGACATCACACACACCAGGTGAACATTAAATGGGTTAAGGAGAACTGCACTGAATCTAAAGTAATGTTTCTCAGTTTACCACCTTGAGTATTGCATGCAGTTGTAATGTGCTGGCTTTACTATGTTAGAAGCTGTTTCAATATATTTTCACATTCTTTTTTTTTTTTTTTAGCTGCTCAGTGCATGTTTTAATCAGAGCAGGTGCCTCACAAAAATCAGCCTGTGCCTCAACCTTTCAGCCGGGCCTTCCAGAGACATCATCTGCCTCTGAAGGACCGCCGAGGCAAACCTGCAGCTGATTTTGAGACGACTATTCTGATTAAAACATGCACTATATCTTGAAAAATCCACAGTGAGTGCTGTCTTTTGCAGCTGGGCTGGCAGCGTTGAGATGGCACCACCAAACCTGAGCGCACTCACTTTCCTGAGTGTTTAAGCATAATCTAAGGACTGCATGCATTCTAAGGCCTGACTTGCTGCTTCCTTCAAAGATTACTGATGTGTTCTGTGGTTATTTTGAGTTGTGGTGTGTGTAGTTGGTGAAAGAACAGCACACATATTGGTTTTCAGAATTGTTTTTATTTACATGAATACACAGTACATATCATGATTTTAGGATGTTTTAATTTTACTGTATATATTTATTGTAAAAGCGCTTTGGTTTTGGAAAGATGCTCTTTAAAAATAAAGCTTTGATTGATGTCTCTCACACAGACATCACACAGACCCTGCACTCACACTGGTATACATGCCTTCCTATTACCTGTAGTATCAAGCACAATCAACACATTTCCACCAAAATTAAAATATCCAGCAAAGCCTCATGGCTCCTTTGGGGAGATGGGAGGCTGAGTATCTAGCCTGGGGTGCGAACCCGTACTCTCTCAGTGTAGTATACCAGTAAGGGTTCATAGGCCATCCCAGTGTGGGGCCAAGGGACTCCCAGTGTTGGTCTGGTCGGTTGTTTGGTCTGGTCGGTTGGTTGGTCTGGTCTGTCCTGCCTGTCTCTGACTGGCGGTCTGGTCTGTGACCCACGTGCTGTGTTTTGGTGTCATGATCCTTATAGTGTGTGTGTGTGTGTGTGGGGGGTTCTATTACAGTGAGTTGTTTTGTGCCTGCCGCCATCTCGGTGTATGGCATAGGGCCTGAGTATCTATATATGGCAACCTTTACACAGAGCAGGTCCATGCAAGTGTTGCTGAATCCACAAAGCTGAAATATTAAAATGCCCGATGTAGTCACCTTTCACTGAAATGGAAGGGAAAAGTGAAAAAATGCTCTTGAGCAAATCTGCAAATTCTGCCACAGAAATTTCATTTTTTTTTTCCTCATTCAGTTTTAAGAAAATAATCGCACATATTTGTTGGGAGCTGCAAAGAGAAAGTTACAGCAGCAGAGAAATGAAGACACAAAGTGGCAAAGAGGTGCTATTGAGAAATTTTTTGTTACTACCCCATCACACTCAAGTCAAAGCCTAGGAAGTGGAGCTGATCTTGAAAGACCAACTGAACCTGGAGCACATATTCCTGCAACTGCTGTAATGGAAGACATGGTGTCCACCTGTGAAACTATCACCCCCGGAGTTCTAACATTAGAGAAGACCAGGAATGTACTGGCCACTGTCTATACAGTACCCACCACCTGCAAAAATAGAGTCCCAGGAGTACTGCCCTCAGAGGAGCATCAGTAACACCTGCCACCATGTCCACACTGTGCCCACCTGCATAGACGACCTCACTTGTGAGATTTAGCAGTGATCTCTGAAATTTCATTTGAGGATCTTGGAACCCGGGTCACACACACTAAGGGATGAAGTAAGAGTGTCGTCTGCTGAAACATGGACCTGTGCAAGTCATACTGCCACAATTCCCAGTAAATGAGAAGATTTACTGCAGAAAATTATTCTGCACTCTGCCCCATGGTGAGAGAGTCAAGCGCATGATTGACATACTGTGTGTCTAAGGATGCACTGTTCTGCTTTGCCTGCAAATTATTTGGACACTCAAACAATCTTCTTCGGACTGGAGGTTATCCAGCATGGCGAGAAATGTCCAAAGTTTGAGTGCCCATGACCGTGCACCAGAACATGTAGCAAGCATGTTACAGTGGAAGGAACTGGAGACCAGGTTGAAGAGTGGCCAGACACTGGATGAAAAGAGACAGCTGCTGATAGAGAAAGAGATAAAACACTGGCGTGGAGTCTTGGAGCGGATCATAGCAACTATTCAGTTCTTGGCTGAGAGGAACATGGCTTTCCTGGCACAAGTGATGTGCTTCATACCAGGCAATGGAAATTTCTTGGGTCAGGTTGAATTTCTGTCAAGTTTGACCCACTCATGGCTGAACATATGCGCGGATTCAGAATAAAGAAATAATGGACCACTATTTGGGCAGGACATTCAAAATGAAATAATTAAACTAATTTCAGGTGCAATCGTAAGGGTCATTGTATCAAAGATACAACAATCAAGATATTTTGCAGTTATCCTGGACTGTACTCCTGACATTAGCCACCAAGAGCAGATGACACTTGTTGTTAGACATGTGGATGTTTGAAGAATGTCGCCACCATCGAGAACATTTTTGGGGTTCATACCTGTAAATGACACAACTGGAGAAGGACTAACGTACTTTCTTCGAACTTTACAGCAACATAATCTGGACATCAGCAACTGTCGGGACAAGGATATGATAATAGAAGCAACAGAAAGGAAGCGAGCTGGTGTGCAGGCTCGCATAAAGAATTAAACCACAGGCGTTTTTGTGCCAGTGCCTGCCACTGCCTGAATCTCATCATCAGCGATGGAGCCCATTCATCAAGGCATGCTGTCTTCTTGGCTGCCTGCAGAAGGTCTACAATCTTTGCTCAGCATCAACAGGCCGCTGGCAAATACTGAAAAAACATGTTCACATCACTCCAAAGCCACTTTCTGAGACTCGGTGGGAGTGTCGAATAGAGTCTGTAAAAGCACTAAGCTATCAGCTCAAGGAAATTAGGAGTGCTTTGCAGGAGATTGCAGAGTCTGTAAGGACCAAGGATGCTGCAGCACATGCAGAGGCAACGTCACTTTGTGCCAAACTCCTGTCATACAAATTCATTGTATGTCTTGTCATCTGGTATGATGTCCTGCTTGAAGTCAACCGTGCAAGCAAGATATTACAGAATGCATCAGTTGACATATCGACCTGTGTGAAGGTGCTTGCTTCAACCACTGACATACTTAAAAAGTACAGAAGTGGGTTTGAACAGGCATTGGTACGAGGCTCTAAGATTGCTGCAGAACTGGATGCCCCAGCTGGATTCTGTCAGGCAAGGCACAGAAAGGTCAAGCCACTATTTGATTCACGAAGGACAGGATGAGACAGTGCAGGACCCAGAACACAGTATTCAAGTTGAGTTTTTCAACACATTGCTGGACACCACACTCATGTCCTTTAGCGGCGCTTTCAGCAAATGTCGAGTTTGCCAAAACATTTGGATTTCATGTAACATAAAGCGCTAAATGGTGTTTCCATAGAAGACCTGATGCAGCAATGTGAGGTCCTCAAGAAAATTAACAGACAGAACCACTAACCACTCTGACTTTGATGCTCATGAACTTGCACATGAACTCAGGAACCTGGCAGGAATGCTTAAGACTGATACGGCACAATACAGGTATTCAATTTTCTCCTACAAACCGGCTACATGACATGTATGTGAATGTCTTTGCGGTGCTGCGCATTTTTTGACAGTACCTGTAACTGTCGCAACAGCAGAACGCAGTTTTCAAAACTTAAGTTGATAAAAACCTATCTGAGGTCATCAATGAGCCAAGAAAGACTGTCTGGGCTAGCAGTGCTGTCTAATTGAGCATGAAGTTGGCAAAAGTCTCCTTATAGTCACCTTATCGATGAATTCGTCAACAAAAGTCCGGAAAGTCCTCTGAAGCTTTAAAGTCGTATGCACAATTTCATTACAAATATAGTTGAACTTGTCAAATCCCTTGTACAGTTTGGAATGCAGGAGAATTGTAGCCTTCTTCAAATTGGTGAGCTCCCAACTAAAACCCTGTGAGCCTCTTTTGGCTGGAGCACACTACCTATATAGTAAAGTCTGAGTGGTTTACCAGAATACTAAAGCAGGAGAACATCACCTCTGAAGGGCAAGATATAAAACAAAAAAGTTTTCCTGACCGATGAGGTGGTCACTTGCCGTAGTGGTCAGGCTTAATCATAATTCAGCTGAATTATGAGACTAAGAACCTCTCCAATTTTTAACCAGAATAGTTTTCCTGACTGATGAGGTGGTCACTGCCGTAGTGGTTGGGCTAATCATAATTCAGCTGGATGATGAGACTAAGAACCCCAACAACTTACAACAAGTAAGCATATTAAGTTCATTTTGTTTCAAGTTTGAGAACAATTTGTCAGTTTTAGAAATATGGTGGGCTTGTTTCTAGTCTTCCAAATGTGATAGCATGTAAGTATGCATTGGCACATTGTATGAAATTAAAAATACTATGTAGAAAGATTACTGGGGAGGGGGCCCCATCCCTGTCTGTGGGCCCCCAGTCATAGTTCACTGGAGGCCCCCAAAGTCCTAAAACCGGCCCTGCAGGGAGCGGCTGTGGACATGGCCCACCTGGACTTTAGCAAGGCATTTGACTCAGTCCCGCACAAAAGATTAACAAATTAGCCAGCCTGGGAGTGGGTCCCAGGGTGGCAGCCTGGGTAAAACACTGGCTGGACAACAGGACACAGTGGGTAACAACAAATGGAGTCCACAGGGAAGAAAGAGGGGTTACTAGTGGGGTTGGTCCTTTTAATGTCTTTATAAGTGACATTGCAGAGGGACTGGAAGGGAAAGTATGTCTCTTTGCAGATGACACAAATATCTGCAACAAGGTTGATACACTAGGTGAGGTGGAAAGGATGAAAAGGGACTTAGCAAGGTTGGAATGGTCAAATGTATGGCAGCTTAGATTCAACACAAAGAAGTGCAAAATAATGCATCTGGGAAACAAAAACCCAGGAGAAGAGTACACAATGGGGGGTGAGATACTGACAACAAAAATGGAAAGGGACTGGGGGGGTAGTCATATCAGACAACCTAAAGGTGGGCTAGCAATGTGAGAAGGCAGTAAGGAGGGCTGGGGGATACTGGGATGCATAGGGAGAGGCATCACCAGTAGAAAACAGGAAGTTGTTGGCCCTCTGTACAGACAGTTGGTAAGACCACATCTGGAGTACTGTGTACAGTTCTGGAGACCCCATCTCCGCAAAGACATAGACAGGATGGAGGCTGTCCAGAGGAGGGCAACCAAAATGGTGCAGGATCTGCACCAGAAGACATATGAAGAAAGACTAAAGGAGCTTAAGATGTATTGCCTCGAGGAAAGGAGGGAGAAGGGGGACATGATAGAAACTTTCAAATACCTCAAGGGAATCAACAAAGTCCAAGAGGGTAGCATCTTTCAGAAAAAGAGATGTGCAGGAACAAGGGGGCACAATTTGAAGATGGGGGGGATGGCTCAGAGGTAATGTGAGGAAGTATTTCTTCACAGAGAGGCCCAAAGGGCATTGGCCAGGAAGCCAAGTTTCAACTCTGTCAACAAAGTCCAAGAAGGTAGCATCTTTCAGAAAAAGAGTTGTGCAAGCACAAGGAGGCACAATTTGAAGATAGAGGTGAGACAACTCAGGGGAAATGCAAGGAAGTATTTTTTCACAAAGAGGGTGGTGGATGCATAGAATGGCCTTCCTGAGGAGGTTGTGGGGTCAAACACAGTAGGGAAATTCAAGAATGCATGGGACAGACATAAAGCAATTCTTGTGGGGGGGGTAGAAGGAAGTAGGCTGTTGATTAACTAGGATCTGCAGCTTATCCAATAGGTAGGGAAATGGACAGACTGGGTGGGCCAAGTGGTCCTCATCTACCATCAAAGTCTATATTTCTGTGTTTCTATGACTAGACACTGGGGCATTAGGCACGGTACTCTGCTTGGCACACTATGTGGGACGTAGACACTGGGGCATAAGGCACGGTAATCTACCAGGAAAATTATGCGGAATGCAGGCAATGTGGCATTAGGCATGATACTGTACTTGACAAATTATTTGGAAAACCAGCACTGGGGCATTAGGCACTGTACTTTACTTGGAAACTATGTTGAATGCAGGCACTGAAGCATTAGGTACAGTACTCTGACACATTATGGGAAAGCCAGGAACTGGGGCATTAATGCTATAGTTAAACCCTACTGCTACACTAGACAGACAGACAGACTAACAATAATTTAAAAACAATTCATACAAAACACAATGGCATAACATAAAGCAGAGTTCAATATAAAATTCTATCATTCACTAATTCAGCAAAATAAAACACTAGTTAGTTCATTGAGGTCATTATAAATCATACACTCCACAGGCCTGATTAAATAACATTTCAGTCCTGATTTGAAGGTTTCCACTGAGGGCGTCTCCCTTAGATGTCCTCTTGGTAAAGAGTTCCACAGGGTTGATGCAGCAACTGAGAATGCACGGTCCCCAGAATGCTACAACCTAGCTCTGGGAACCATAAGGAGGCAACCCTCAGAGGAACGGAGAGCCCGAGATGGGAGACGAGGAACCAGGAGGTCTTGCAGGTAGGCAGGCCCCCCCTCTTCCAAGCAGGGCTCTACAGGTCAGTAGTCCGACCTTAAAGGCAATCCTCCACCTTACTGGCAGCCAGTGTAGTTCACAGAAGACTGGCGTAATATGATCTGATCTTAAAGCACCAATCAATAATCTAGACGCCGCATTCTGCACTAGCTGCAAGCAATGGAGATCACCTCCAGATAGCTCCAGGTACAGGGCATTGCAGTAGTCCAACCTGGATGTGACAAACGCATGCACCAGAGTGGTCAGGTCCTCGGTTGGTATCAGGACCCAGACCTGAGCAATGTTCCCTAGATGGTAAAAAACGCTTTTCACAGCCAACACCTGTGCATCAAGCATCAGGCCATCATTGAGGATCAAGCCCAGATCCCTGGCCTGAATGGAGGAAACTAAAGGAATAACCCCTAGTATTAGACCAGGGGGAAACCCCAGATCCCCCTCCATCACATCGACGACCTGGCTCCACCACCAGTACCTCTGTCTTGTCTGCGTTGAGTCATAGCCAGCTACGAGTCATCCAGTTCTGGATCTTCCCCCAGGCAGGTGTTAAACACCTGAGGACACCATCTGGTTACCAGGCACATAGACAGGTATAGCTGGGTATCATCCGCTAACAGTGAAAACCCAGTCCATACTGCCTGATAATGTCCCCCAATGGCAGCATGTACACCATGAACAAGGCTGACAGGACCAACCCCTGCAGAACTCCATAGTACAGAGGCATCGTGTTAGATGAGGATAACACCACCATCACCTTTTGCATGCTGCCCGTGAGGTAGGACCTAACCCAGTTGATGACATTACCAGTTAGTCCACACCAGTTCCACAGCCGATCCAGCAGCACCTCGTGGTCCACAGTGTCAAAGGCCACCAAGAGATCTAGAAGAACCAAGATGGTACGCTCTCCCCTATCCCTTGCCAGGAGATCATTTAGCACCTTCACCAGGGCAGTCTCAGTGCTATGCCTGGATCGGAAGCTACACTAGAAACATTCATAAGTGGCGGAGGAGGCAAGACGTGTCTCGAGCTGGATGGCCACCACTTTCTCTAAAACCTTCCCTAAAAACGGGGGTTTCGAGACAGGCCTGTAATTACTGAGACACTCCGGGTCCAATGAGGGTTTTTTCAGTAGGGGTCTAACCAAAGCCTCTTTCAATGCCACAGGAAAGACCCCACTCCCCAAGGACCTCTGGACAATCCCAGCAACCACAGGTCCTACCAAGTCCACACATCCAACCAAAAGTTGGGTTAGACCCAATGAAGATCACAATGTGTTGGTTGCAGCCTCAAGACCATCTCTGCCACCTCATCCACTCCAACTGATCAAACTTGGCCCACACAAGACAAGTACCCAGACACATCTCAGGACAAGCCCTGTAACCTCTTTCAACGACGTTGGTAGAGATCATAGCCCTGACCCCTGCACCTAAACCCTACCACCACACTACAGTTACACCCTACCACTACACTACAATTAAACCCTATTGCTAGACTACAATTAAGCCCTACCATTACACTACAATTAAACCATGCTGCTATGCTACAATTAAACCCTACCACTACACTACAATTAAAGCCTACCGCTACACTACAGTTAAAACAGTTTAAAATAAAACAAAGACTCGAACAAAACTGCAGATGTAATAGAGTAAGCTGTAGACCCCTTGAATTTGTTATTTTATTTGTCTAATTGACTAGCGTTGCAAAATACAACTGAAACAGAGCAGAGATCGCTCTTGCTGCAAACGTCCTGCACAGCTTGGAGGCCATCTTTTTAAGATGAAAGTAGTTTGAAAACGTATGGACTTTCTTTGCATCATTTCTACATATTTATTTATTTTTTATTGACTGGAAAAGGGGAGCTTGGCAATTCTGCCTATTTCCAGCCTCGTCCTGGTGGGGGTAGGGGGTTACACAGGTGCAAACTAACATATCAAATTATTTTAAGCAGTTGGTGGTATTTTTAGTGAATGGGGAACTTCTGGCCAGGATACTGGGGAAATTCCGCCATTCTTTTTGAGAAGTGCCATGGAATCTTTATCAGGCAGATGGGATCTTGGTATAATGTCTCATCCAAAAGATGGCACCTCAGGAGTGTAGCACCTTCCCCACCCCTCCTTGCTGCACAACAGTGTCAGTATTCGAATTTACCCCATGATCTTAGTGCGAGACTAGAACCCACAACTTCTGAGCTTCTAGCCTCAGAGGCACCAGCTTGCTGCACTTTACCATGTTCTTCTGGTTGTTCTGTTATGTACAAGATTGTTTGCCACGGTGCCTATAAACATGTTTCAAAATGGCTGGACCAGCAGCAGTGTCGAATGCTGCAAAAGTAAACAGACACCAAGTGGAGGGGAATGCAAACTTTATGAAGCTTTCATGGTGATGACAATGACACAAACTGGAAAAGATAACAAAAACAGGACAAAAATAAAACACAACCAAGTCAACATATAAGGCAGAAAAATAATCATTTTATTTTAAATATTTATTACAATGGACTGTTACAAAATCTGTAGAAAGAGTAATCATTTTACTAGTCATTACGGGACCTTAAATGCAAACTAAACCTTGTAGAATAATTAAAAATAATAGTAACACTCTTTCTTTGCTTTTTTTTTTTATAAAAACAGAAGGCACCTCTGACTACATCCCAAAGTATTGCTTACTACGCCAACTCTGTCTTCAGAAAAGTCTTCCAGACTTTCATTTTTTTCTCTTTTTTTTTTTTTCCTGTTTAAAGAGCACCTTTGTTGGTGTTGAAAAACATCATCAGGAAACTCTCTTACCTCAGTGAGAGCCCCTCCATGATTTTTAACAATTTTTTCAAGTAGACCCCAAAGGAAGAGAAGGGACTCTAATTTGTGCCCCCCCCCAAAAAAAAGGGCTGGCCACATGATCCCTTTCCATGTCCTGATTTGCTGATCCGCCCCGCACTCCAATGTTATGTGATATCTCTATATGGACAGCATGAGGCACGCTCCATTCACTTGAATGGAACATCTTTGACAAAGCCGATTTCCCGATTTTAAATTGCAATTTGGTACCAACTGATGCCAGGGTTCTCCTATCGAGGCTCTTGTTAGTTGAACCCTGGCAATCGGTACCAAATCCCAGTTGTTAAACATAGTGGAAGCGCTCCCGCTGAGGTAAGGCAGTTCCCTGTTTCTGCTTTTTAGCCAAAAAGAAATTACAAGAAAGGTTCTCTTTAGGAAATGCAACATTAATGTACATCTTTGTGCAAACTGAGTTTTACGGTTCCCAAGGACCCTCAGTGTGGTGCTCCCTGTGAGCATTTGACCCCCCCCAAAGCCACACCAGTAAATCAGCCCCTTCCATCCCCCCAAACCCGAAATACAGACAAACCTCAAAACACATTTAACTCACTTCTCATTTTAATTAAAATTAAGCCAAGCAGTTAATGACTTTTTTCATTGTACCACGACATGCATGTGTGTGTGGGGCAGGAGGGGAGTAGGGAAATGTTCATGATATACTGTAGTATTTAAAAAATATAGTTCTCCTTCCCCTTCATAAAACACCACACTCAAGACTGACGTAGGAATCATTCAACCATATTTTCCAAAGCTTTCTACTGGCCCTGCTTCTCTACACCAAGCAGTGCTACACAATTGAGACACACAGAGGTTGAGCTAAAAGCTGTAGGAATGTCAGGCCACCAGCACAGCATGTTGAGGAGTCCATTACTCTGGGCAGCCATCTTTCAGCTGGCAAAAAAGTACTGTAGTCACAGTGGGCTAGACACCTGGGGTCAGAATCACAAACCGCCCCCGACCTCCTATACAGCACCACCTCTGGCTTTACATTGTTTGCCTCAGCAAACAGCTTGCACTGTTTAAAAAATAAATATAATTTCTGCCATTTCTACAGGCATACGTAATAATTAAAGTTACACAAATTGGCTATAGCAAAATCCTGGTTTTATCCAAAGCCCCCTCCCCTGGTAAACCCTTTAGGGGACACAGACAACCACCTGTCCCCTCGTTTTGTATTGATGCCAGCCAACCACCATTTCATTTCACTCTTGTATCCTCTATATTACAGCTGGAAAAACAAGGGCATGGTGGCTGTTGGTTTGTGAGTGGAGTCTAGCTGGTTGCACTCAAAATCTAGCATAGAGATGTGGAGGGGTGGAGATTTCTTCTGGGCTTAAAACTCCTGCAAAGTTCAGCCTGTGAGACACAAATTGTACATGTGTGTGTGGACGGTCCACAGCCATTACACGGGATCATTCTGTCTCACAGAACAAGACTAAATAGAGGTTACTCACCCGCAGCAATGGTTAACATTCAGCTCACATCTACACTTAGGCAGCATCCACTGAGGTTGCTCACTTACCGAACACATTCAAATTTGGCTCCCCAACCATCAGTGGTGTCATCTTCTGGCTCCACAGAAGTCAGATCTGCATGCTGGAAGCAGGAATCCACAGCAAGTCTAGCCAGTGGAGATCGGGTGGGTCGTGTAGATGTGAACCAAAAATAAGTGGCAGAACGGGGGAGTTCAGGAGGCATGTGAGGAAGTACTACATCATTGAAAGAGTGGTGGATGCCTGAAACAGACTGCCAGCAGAAGTGGTGGAGGCAAAAAGAGTAAGGGGCTTCAAGCATTCATGGGATAGACATAGACGAATATTAGGAAATAGACAGGGAGGAGGGAAGGACACCAGAGATCAGTTAGGGTATGCAGAGAGAGAGAGAGACTAGGCAGAGACCATCTGTGCAGACTGGGTGCGTCAAGTGGTCCTTTTCCACTGACAAATTCTATATTTCTATGTTTCTAGTGTGATATGAATGTGTGCGGAGTGGCCAGGTAGCAGCTTTACAGATCTCATCAAAAGGGATGCTCCTGGCAGCAGCAACAGAGGCAGCAGTATGTCTGGTGGAGTGAAACTTCATACCAGTGGGTAGCTCCTGCCCAGCCAGTTGTGAACACAGAGTGATACAGGGGGTTATCCATCGACCAACTGTCTTGTTTGGCTGTGTGCCTCTCCGATGCAGTTTCATCATATGTGAACAGCAGCTGGTGAGCCTCACCACAAACACCTACCGTCCGCTCCCTGTAATTAGCAATGCCCAGCATATATCCAAGGAATGGAATGCATGCTCGGCCTCCGAAGCATGCATCTTCAAAAAGAAGATGGGGAGGCAGTGCACCTACTTTAGGTGAAACTCCGAGACCACCTTTGACAAGAACTTCACATGCGGGCAAAGGACCACCTTGTTCTTGTGAAAAACCAGATATGGAAACACCACAGAAAGCATCTGGAGCTCACTCACCCATCTGGCTGAGGTGATAGTGACCAACAATGGGGTTTTTCACAACAGGTGGGACATCTCGTTCTTGTCCATGGGTTCAAATGGTTTACCCATCAATTATGACAGCACCAGCAGTAGGTCCCATGATGGTGAGATTCTTGCACAAGAAGGGATAGGTGATAAAGGCCTTTGAAAAAGGGCCCGTCAACATTCTCTTGGGACATCATTGGCATATCAGCCCATGCCAGGTATGTGGAGATGGCAGCCCAGTTTACTGTAAGGGGCATGGCTCGCAACCCCAACTGAGACAGGGACCAGTGGTAGTCGAGGATGCACGTGTGGCAGGTGAGGGGCTTCGCTTCCAGCCCAGAACACCTGTGCGAAAACCTCGTCCACTCGATGGAGTAAGTCTACAAGTTGACTCCTTCCAGGATGCCTCTAGCACATGGAGGATGTGTTCTGAAAGGCCCAGAGCCAGAACCTTAGCTGCCTAGGAACTAGGACACAGGTACAGGAACTGCGGATCTGGATGCCCAATCATCACTTCTGATCTCGTCAGGTGGTCTGGATGCAGGGGAAGCTGCCATGGGGCCTGATGTTGAGGAGATCCTGGTACCAGAACTGGTGCTGCCTTTCTGAAGCTATCAGAATCAAGTTGCCCTGTCCCTGTGTGCCTTGAGAGCTACTTTCTGGGGCAAGGAGAATGGACGGAAGGCATATAAAATGCCAGAGTCCACAGCCGGGAGAAGGCATCCCCTGTCAGTGCTCCTGTCTGAGCGGGGCAGTCACAGAACAGACTCTGTTTTCTGTTCTCCCAAGAGGCAAACAGGTCCACCAGAGGTGTGTCCCACTGGGCAACAGTCATAAAAAACACATCCTTGTGTAGGGACCACTGTGCAATGTCTCATCCACTCAACTAAGTGCATCCCCAGCTCGCTGTCCTCTCCTGAAATGCAGACTGCAAGCAAATCCACCTGCAACCCTGCACCAGGGACAAGGTCCGGAGACCCTATTGACACAGGGGAAAGGAATGTGGCCTGTCTTATAGTTCATATAGAACATGGTGGTCATGTTGTTAGTGTTGAGCTACACAACCTGACCCATGATCAGTGAAGCAAACTCCATCAGTGTAAGAATATCGCCCAGAGCTCTGGCAGGAACGGCTCAAGGGAATGGCCTCCAAGAGGTTCATAGGCACAGCCACCGCTCAATGGTTTCCCACATCACCTGGGTCCCCCGAAAAGGCTGGCTCAGGTGGTCATAGTACCGGGCCCACTGGCACCCCAGTTCCCACTGAAGGGGACACATATGCTAGCTGTCCAATGGACCATTACTGTCACACGTTCCATGAACCCAAGAAGCCAGAAGAAATCCCAGGACAGGTGCAGTGGCCCAATCCAAAAGGACTAGGAAAAGGAGGAAAAATCCTCTGCTTGATATGAAGATTAGCAAGCCCTGGCTTGCAGGGAGTCCAGTTCCTCGCCAATGAGCAAGATCATCTATTTCAGTAACTGTTCCGACTTGGCCAGACTGACCATCAGACATGGATCCCAGTACGTTTGGAGGCAAGATCCCTGGACTGCTCTATGACCTCACTGGTGCTGCCCAGGATGAGCCAGTCTTCTGTGTACGAGAATACCCTTATGCCATGGTGCCAGAGAAAGACACTCTAACAGGCACTTGGTAAACATGCTGGATGCCAAAGACAGGCTGCAGGGCACTGCCCTGAACTGGTAAAGGGGTGCCATCCACACAAAAGTGGAGAAACTGCCAATAAGATGGACAGATCAGAATGTGAAAATGTGCATCCTGGAGGTCCAGGAAGCAAACAAAGCCATGGCCTCCAGGGACTGTTTAAGGGGACCACGTGGAATGTTTATCTGCAAATGAACTTGTTCAGGATGTGTAGGTCAAGAATGGGGTGCTAACCTCCCATCTGTTTTGGTACCAGTAAATAAGACATGAATTTGAGGGACTAGGGAACCCGTGACAGTCCTGACAGCACTGTGGTCTAGGGTGACCTCACTCTGCAGTGCGGAGAGTGTCCACAGATACAACAGATTCTAACGGTTCTCTGGGTGGGCACAGAGGGAAGAGTCTCAGATTTCAGACAGTCCTGACTCCATGACTTCCAGAAAACACTTGTCTGAGGTGATGGCTGACCACTGTGGCAAGAAGTGGGAGTGCTGAACCCCGACCAGGAGCTGGAGCAGGGTTTGTGCAGAAGGAGAAATAACACCCCACAGCCTGTCACTTTTTACCCTTGAAGGAGGCTCCAGAGGACTGGCTCCAGAAGCACCCCATTTTTTGACTCTAACCGTCATACATGGAGGAACTCGCTGTACAGCAATGCTGGTACTATTGTCTCTGCTTCTGCTGGCATATAGACCCATGAAAGGCACTCAGAAAGGAGCCCTGGGGTTTAGACTTAGACTGCTGTACAGATGCCACAGAGTCCAAGGTGATGTCGTTTTTTTTTCAGTGCATATAAGATGATCTTCACCCACGAGCCGAAGAGGTCAGTACCCAAGAAGGGAAGTCCATCAACTTGTACTAGGTCTCCAGGGTAAAGTGAAAGATACACAACCAGGCCCTCCTGTGCATGGACACTGCCACTGTGTGAGCCAACCACTGGCTGAATCCAAGGGTACCTGCAGCTGGTGCTTGAATAGGGTCAAGCCCAGGTAACAGATGGCACACACCCTGGGCTGGCTATCTACAGGAAGTAGAGGAACCATGTCACTGTGCTTGTCAAAAAGCTCATGGCGAAACTGGGCTATCAAAGCCTTATAAAATGGGCAACCTGTTTCAGCCAATCAGAGAGTGTATTTAAAATGCATGAAATCTGTTCCATGCACATGTAAAAAAAAAAAGAACTGTCAGTGAAAAGACCAGTATTCTTGAGCATTAGAATGTTGGCATTTTCACTGGCATCCATCTTTGCTTCACCCACTAACTGAATCACCATGGCATCTGACAGAAAAGTGCATTTCAATATAAGCTTCTCTGATGAGGAGTTAGAAAGGATATTTAATTCACCCGAGGAAGAGTACTACACAGCCAATAACTTTCCAACAACTGTCACAGTGAGTACAGCAACGAATGAAACTGAAGTAAATGCACAAAATACCATGATAGTTACTTCACGTCACCTTTCTCTCACCACAGAAGCCCTTAATGCAATCGAAGATTCAAAAAATGAGCCCAATACAAAGAAAACAACTTCATGGGCAATCAAAGTATTTAAAGACTGGCAAGTCGCTAAAGGGGTACACATAGATTTTAAAACAGCAAGTACTGCAGAGCTAAATGAAGCATTCAGGCGTTTCTATGCGGAGGTTAGAAACACAGACGGCAACGAGTATGCTATCAGCAGCTATTGCAGCCTGCGATCCTCACTGAACAGGCACCTCAATTCAGTAGAAATAGCACGAAATTTAAACATAATAACAGACCCAGCATTTCACAGCAGCAACAACGTGTTTGTGTCGGTAACCAAACGTTACCGACGGCAACAGAAAGATGTAAGCAAACACCACCCTCCGATATCAAACCCTGACTTAGCACTGCTCAAAAAATCACCTGCCCTATCTCCCAACACAGCGCCTGGCCTATTAAGAAAAGTATGGTTAGATGTACAACTGTACATGGCAAGGCGCAGGCGGGAAGGACTGAGAAATCTGACCCCCAACAGCTTCATATTCAAACTCGACGAAAATGGCTGTGAATATGCTACCCTTAGCTTCAATGAAGCCACAAAAATCACAGTGACCCTTTGAGATAAACAAACAAGCCCACCGAGGGTTCATGTATTCAGAACCCACTACTCCCTGCCCAGTGAAGAATTTAAAAAAATACCTAGATAAACTGCCTCCTGATGCAACAGCGCTGTACTGCCACCCGCGACGTCTTCCGCAACACTTCCTGGACTGCACTGAAACCTGGTACACCAAACAACCACTCGGTGTAAATTTTCTATCCACCCTAATGAAAAAAATAAGCAAAGAAGCCCGCTTGAGTGAAACTTACACAAATCACTCAATAAGGTCCACCGCAGTTCATTTGCTGTCAGAAGCCAGTCTACAGAGCCGAGAGGTCATGGCGGTAACAGGGCACCGCTGTGAAGCTAGCTTGCGTTCATACTGGACTGCCTCTGCCAGGGACAGACAACGCTGGAGCTCGATACTGGGACAAAAAAATGAAATCGAAAAACAAGCTGATCCTACAACGAATGAAATGAAGCAAAGCGCTACACTGCCACCAACAGGAGGAATGACTGCTTTTCATAATGGTCCAGAAACGAAACAAAGCATTACACTGCCACCAACAGGAGGAATGACTGCTTTTCATAATGGTCCATTCACTTTCAATGGACCTGTGAATTTTAGTGGGACTGTCAATTTTTTTACAAGTACTTAAGTAACTACATGATGAGTATTTTATTTCTTTCAATTAGAACCTTTCCCATACATAGCAATTAGAACTACTTTATGCTGCGTAATGATTTTTAACTCAAAATAAAATATTTTAAAACAGCTAAATGTGTTATCTTTGTGTTTCTCTCATATTAAAAATGCTGTCATTTTATAAGTGCAATAAGTCACTCCAGATGTGTGCATGGAACAGATTTTACCGCACAGCCAGGGGCTAAAGGCACTCGGCCAAGGCCTCGTGCCTCATTACGCCCCTGGCTGTGTGGTAAAATCTGTTCCATGCACACCCTGTCGTGTCTTATTGCTTACATATAGCTGGCCTGTGAGATTCCCCTGGGAGGCAGCTGCATATATTATGTGACTAAGGAAGTCCTACTTCTTTGATTCACTGTCTGGTAGCTTACCTGACTCGCTCTGCACCCTGATCTTGCTTTACTGGGATTTTGGCAAATGCATATGTGAGTTGTCTTTTGCATGTTTATGAATTAAAGCATACTGGGCAACATACTTAGTGGCAGAGGCTGGTTCGGATGGAGAGAGAGAGAGAGAGAGAGAGAGAGAGAGAGACGGCCTGCTGCGGTGACTGATTCTCCAGACATGGGATTCAGGGTTGGTGGACGGGAGAGAGAGAGCACTAGCTGCTACGGGTAATCAGAAAACAAAGCTATAAAAAATATATAAAAACTATTATATGTAATTCTATTTTCTGTAACCTTATTTTTTCTGCTTGCTTTGTTTTTGTACATACTGTCTCTTTAATTGACAAAGAACATAAGTATTACCTTTAATAACTGATTTAACAATTCAATTATCTAAAACTGGTTAACATACACAGCCCTGAATCTGACCAGCATCAGTAAATTCTTACTGTAGTTTCACATGCAGTTATTTTTTATGACTCTCTCTCCCTTGCTCTGAAGCACCTCATAATACAATTAATTATGCAGTCATGGGGGGAGACAGAGGAATCAAACAGTGGTACAATTCAGGGGGAGGGGATACTGCAGTGGCCCTCAGGAGGGTGAGGGAAACCACTGCTAGAGCCCTGAAAACGTGCCCGATACATACAGATAAGCAGCAGCCCCCTCACTATACAAGACACTGGGAGAGACTGGTGTTTCAGGCATGCAGGCTTTATAAAATGGGTAGGGAAAGCCATGCATTCTGATTAACCAGGACCCATAAATGGTGATACTACTACCAATGGGTAAATTTTTTTTTTGAAAAGTTCTATATTTTATTTTTAAAATATTCCTCTCAAACCCATTGTATACACACAATAAGACACTCCAGGGCATCCATAGTACTGTGACAACTGCATTTCCAGGGGCTGGAGGTACTTGGCCTGTGGCCTCATACCATACTGTGCCCCTGGGTGTACGGTCGTCACTGTACTGCCAATGTCCTCTCATGTTCTATTGCTTACATGACCTTTCCCAGCAGTTGTGGCAGAATGAATACACGGCGGGTGCCCAATGGCTCCAGATCACAAAGCAATGAACTATGCATGACAACAGACCTCTTGGGCAGAGAATATGGGTAAAGAGGCAGCTGGTCCCTACTACAGTCAATGTGGAAAACTGTGTGCTTACCAGTGGCTCACAGTACGGCACAGGCTGGGAATGATGGGTACTGTGCATATATCAAAGGTAGGACCAGTGACTGACCCACCGGTGCATAAACACAATGCAATACATCACACACATTCAGGGAGGCTCAAAGAAAAATGCTTTAGATTTTAAATATTTTTAGCGCTTCTCTGGAACTGAGGGGTAAGGGGGAAATTAACAGAGATTGCTTGGCAGGAAAAAAAAAATTGCACATTTTCCAGGCCCTTTATGCCACACAAATCTTATGTAGTGTGGGCTGGACTGTTTCTTACACTAGTTTACCTGATTTGTGAGTAACACATCAGAATACATTTTTTCGGCAGTGTACATGTGTTGCGGTGGGGTGTATGTGTGTGTTGGCAACGCTCATCTATCCTGACAACCTGATAAATGCATATCCTTAGTGCACAGCAAAGAAAGTCCTGAAACGCAACTGTTCTGTTATCCATGAAGACAGTACAGGCCTTCAAGTTAAGCCTGCACTCATGTCTGCTTACCAAGGGAATCACCGGGTACCCTGGGCAGTAGAGTGGGTAAGGAATCACCAGGTACCCTGGGTAGTGGAGTGGGCAGAGAATCACTGGATACTCTGGGTAGTAGAGTAGGTAGGGAATCACCGGGTACCCTGGGTAGTAGAGTAGGTAGGGAATCACCGGGTACCTTGGGTAGTAGAATAGGTAGGGAATCACTGGGTACCCTGGGTAGTAGAGTTGGTCAGGAATCACTGGGTACCCTGGGTAGCAGAGCGGGTTAGGCACCCCGATAAACTGGTACGTGTTTGCACAACATACTTATTTTATCAGTGCTTATGAAATAGGTGGGGGGGGGGGAACGACATGGTGGACCTAGAGTCCCATCTAACCTTATTTAACCAGAGTGTTATATAGAGAATAATACATGGGTAGGTGTGTGTAACCAGCAGTTTATACAGACCTGAGGCGTGGGTGTGAATGGAAATTACATACCTACCGTAATTCTTGATCTTCTTGGATGAAGTCTCCACCACTCATTCACACTAATGGGAGTTCACCGGAGGCGCTAGGACCCAACGGGAGCAAACTTTTTCAGAGGGCCGGCACCTGAGATGGAGCCGCGAGGAGTGGCATCGCGAGTCCCGGCTCGTGCAGCAAGGACTATCTCGGCGACGACCCTCCAACCACCTCGGTACATTTTTTCTGAGGAGGTGCAGCGTAACTTAACTTAGAAGGAGTAATCTAAAAATCGGACACGATAGTCCGAATGGCCCATGTAAGAAGAGTCAACAATAGAGTCCTCACAGCCCAGCCATTGAGGGAGTGAAGACCAAAAACAGAGAGTGAGCTCGGGAATGGTGCGTGGGCGTGTGAATAAGTGGTGGAGACTTCGTCCAAGAAGATCAAGAATTACGGTAGGTACATAATTTCCATATCTTCCTGGACATAAAGTCTCCACTACTCATTCACGCTAATGGGAGAGTACCAAGCTAATAATCTCCCCGAGACAGGCAGCAGGGGATAAACAGCTCAAATACTTGGGACATAAGTCTGTTAGGAATGGTGCTGCCAAACGACAGATGCCATCTGGCATGGACATCCAAGGCGTAGTACTTAACGAAAGTATGCACGGAGCTCCAAGTGGCCGCATTGCAAATATCTGCAATGGGCATGTTGCGGATTTCCACCAGAGATGCCATGACTGCTCTGGTAGAGTGCGTGTACACTCTGCCTTCCAGGTTGACCTGCACCATGGAATAACAGTGGTGAAGGCATGCCACCAGCCATGCTGAAATACATCTGATAGCGACAGGTTGACCCAGCCGGGTCTCGCTGAAGTAGACAAATAGTGGTTGAGCCTAGCAAATTTCTTTTCTTCTATCTAGATAGAATCGCAGTGTTCTCTTAACATCCAGAGAATGAAGGGTACACTCCCCTTCATTCTGGAAGTTTGCAAAGTAGGTAGGAAAGACTAAAGGTTGGTTTAAATGGAATTCTGAGGCAACCTTAGGGAGAAACTTAGGATGAGTCCTAAGAACTACTTTGTCCTTGTGAAATGCAGTGTACGGGGGGTCTGTGACCAGTGCAAGTATTTCGGAAACTCTACGGGCCAAAGTAATGGCCACCGGAAAGGCCGTTTTCCAAGTGCGGAACTTCAAGTCGCAAGTAGCTAGTGGCTCAAAAGGTTTACGAGAGAGCATGTCTAGCACAAGGTTACTGTCCCAGGCTGTGACTGGATCTCTGATAGGAGGTCTAGTATTCACAATACTCCTAAGAAACCTCTTAACCACAGGCAACTGAGCCAGTGACATGGATAGAACTGGCTCATGATATGCCGAAATGGCACAAAGATGAACTTTGACTGTGAAGTACTGCAGACCTGTATTCGAGAGATCTAAAAGATACTCCAAGACTTTATTTGGTGGGCAGGAAAAAGGTTTCCAAGAGGATTTTACACACCAGATAGAGAAACGCTTCTATTTGGCTATGTAGGTTTTTCTAGTGGCCAGCTTACGTGCAACCAAAAGAATATCTGAAACTCTATAAGAAACATTGAACCTATTCACCTCTATCTCTTCAGGAGCTGAAGGTGAAGTGACCCTAGGTTAGGATGGACCACGGGACCCTAAGTCAGAAGGTTCGTCTGAAGGGGAAGTGTCTTTGGAAGGGTTTCCGATAGACTGTTGAGTCGTGGAAACCATATCTGCCAAGGCCAAAAGGGGGCAATGAGAATCATTCTGCCCCTCAAGACTCCAATTTGAGAAGTACTCTCTGAATTAGGGGAAGAGGAGGAAAGGCGTATAGAAAGCATCTTGTCCACCACAGCCTGAACGCATCCTGACAAAAAATGCCAGGTCCTGGATTTCTGGAGCAGAAGAGAGGCAGTTTTGCGTTGAGTGGGGACGCAAAAAGGTCCAGGTCTGGAGTTCCCACTCTTTGAAGAGTGACTGAACGACAGTTAAGTAAAGAGACCACTTGTGAGGATCTGTCACCGTTCTGCTGAGACGGTCTGCCAGTTCGTTTTGTACTCCTGGCAGTTAAATCCCCTGAATCAGAGCCTTGTGTTCCAGGCACCACTTCCACACTCTCATCGCTTCCCTGCATAATGGGTAAAAATGTGCGCCGCCCTGTTTGTTGATGTAATACAACACTGTTTTGTTGTCCGTTTGAAGGAGAATGTTCTCATGACAGAATATGTCTTTCAAGGCTCGGACTGCGTAGAGGATGGCTCTCATTTCCAGGACGTTTATGTGAAGTTGGGACTCATCCTGAGTCCATGTAACTTGGGTGTGGAGATCCTGGCAGTGGGCTCCCCAACCCATCAGGGACACATCCGTGGTAATGGAGATCTGACGATCAAGAGGGGCAAAGGGATATCCTTTCAGAAGATTGTCTTCTTGTGACCACCAGGCGAGTGACCTCTTTAGAGGTTCCGTCACCTTGATGAGAAAGGACTGAGGGTGAGAGGTTGGGGACCACTGAGTACTGAGCATCCACTTAGAGGTTTTCATGTGGAGACGAGCTAAGGGTACAGTGAACACCGAGGATGCCATGAGGTCCAGCATCCGTTGCAATGAGAGAGCTCAAACCGAGCTGTGTTCTCTGATGTATTGTGCCATCTGTAAGATATCGCTCCTTCTGTCCTCTGGAAGAAAAGCCTTCGTACAGGTGTCCAGAAGAGTTCCTATGAAGAGGAGCTTCTGGGAGGGCTGCAACTGCGACTTGAGATTCAGCAGGACTCCCATGGACATGAGGAATTCTGAGGCCATGGCCATGGCCTCCAGAGTCTCTTGCCTGGATGGACTTGCTAGGAGCCAGTCGTCCACATATGGGAACACTTGAATTCCGATTTTCCTGAAGTGCGCCGTGAGAATTGCACAACACTTTGTAAAAACTCAAAGCGCCAAGGATAGCCCAAAGGGCAGGATTCTGAATTGATAGTGTTGACCCAAAGCCATGAACCTTAGGTATTTGTGGTGGTTTGGGTGTATGAGAATGTGTTGGTAGGCATCCTGCATGTCCAGGGAGGCTAGCCAATCGTGTCGATGAAGCATAGGTAGCAGGGTACAGAGTGATATCATCTTGAACTTTTCCTTGTGAAGGAACTTGTTTAAATTTCTGAGATCCAGAATGGGGTGCATGCCGCCAGTTGTCTTCGGGACTAGAAAGTAATGGAAGTAGAAACCTGTGTTTCGTTTATCCAGCGGAACTACTTCTATTGCCCTGTTGTTCCGAAGACCTTGTACTTTGGAGGCAAGAAGGTCTGACTGTAATGCTGACAGCCTGGGCTGTCGTTTGGGAGGATGAACTGAAGGAGTTTCCGAAAGATTGAGAGAGTACCCCTCACGGATTATCCAGAGGACCCATTTGTCTGATGTTATAGATTTCCACTGATTGTAGAACTGAGTCAGATGTCCTCCCACCGCTAAGGAGGAGTCCCCCCTTGGATAGCTGAGGTGGGACCTGGGCTAGAAACTCAGAAGGTGGCACTGGGCACTTTGGGCCCCTGTGTCTTCTGCTGCACTTTCTTTTGTGGCAGAGGGTTGTGATTTTAACCTCCTTTGCCCCAAAAGGACTGGCGGTTGTGAAACCGACGCTTGTTTGCAACCCCTCGGGAGGGAGCGGGTGCTGGTCTAGCTGTCTTAATGGCAGACCTAGTCTTCTGCATGGCCTCCAGAGCTTGCTCCACCTGAAGCCCGAACAGATACATACCATCAAAGGGTAAGGACATGACCTGCTGCTGGGCGTCATTTGTGAAGCCCAAAGTACATAGCCAAGAGTGGCGGCGGGTGCAGATGTGAGCCGCCGCTTTGGAGATGGTATCATAGGCATCCACTGCAGCTTTAACCTGTTAGTTATTGGATTCGATACCCCTAGTTATGGTGTGAAGTAGCTCTGAACTAGCTTCTGATTCGGGCACAGCTTTCACTATTTCTTTGAGGGAATGCCAAAGTACATACTCGTATTGAGAAAAATAACCCTGGTAGCTGGCAATACGCATAGGCAGCAAAGACTCTCTTACCTAAAGTGTCTATCTTGCGAGAGTCTGTTTATTGCTCGGGCTGTAGATCCTTGAGGAAGGACAGCCTTATTCTCTGCCAAGACTACAATGGCATCAGCAAAAGCTTGTGAGGCCAAAATGGGGCGATCCTTGGGAGGGACATACTTCCTAAATATGGACTTGGCTACGGAAGGAATAAGAGACAGATTCTTCCACACCATCTGTGAGAGGGTCTCGAAAGAGGGCTGTACCGAAGGGGTTAAATCCATAGGGATCTCTGGGACGTGAAGATATTGGAGTCGCAAAAGCCTCCCAGGATCGATTTCTGTAGTCTGGAGAAAAAGAGTAGAGTTTAAATTTTTGAGCAGAGACTTAAAGGAAAGGTCTTCAACCACAGGCTCTGCAGAAGGATTGATCAGTGCTCCAAAGGCAGTGTCATCAACATCATCATCTAGACGAAGATCTGGGTCAGGCTGAAAATCATCTCCTGACAGTCCAGGGGGGACTGTATAGACAGGAAAGGAGTGAAAATCAGGAGGAAGAACAGAAGAAGAAAGAATCAGAGTCGAGAATCCCTGAAGATTGGTCGGCGACACACCAGCTCCCGGAGCTGAAGAGGAAAACAGCGCCGAGCACAAGGAGGGAGGTGCCAGCTGATGCGGCGCTGCACATGGTGTCAACAGAGCTCCCAGTGCCACGCATGGTGCCAACAGAGCCCCCAGCACCGTGCACGATGCAAAGGCTGCGGCACCAGGACAAGCGCCGACAGACCGCAGTGCCACACTGGCATGTGGACAGACCCCTCGGCACCGCAGTAGACAGTGCTATAGAGTGTCCCTGGAGGTAAAAAGAGGGAAATGGCAGGAGATAGAGGCATCGGTGTGTACCCCTGCACCGCAGCCATGTGAGGGGATAAACACCAGAGCACGGAGTCGATGGCATCAAAGAAGGCACCGTGCGACTAGGAAGTCCCAATCGCCCTACCTGTCCCTCCAGAGCTGAATGACCTGAAGGCCCCGGCGTCGAAGTGACCGGCTCGGGCAAATGG
The DNA here is from genome assembly GCA_016271365.2 of Neoceratodus forsteri. Classification (NCBI taxonomy): domain Eukaryota; kingdom Metazoa; phylum Chordata; order Ceratodontiformes; family Ceratodontidae; genus Neoceratodus; species Neoceratodus forsteri. The sequence continues at coordinate 960,873,064 of CM028137.1, forward strand.
ACCAACCTCCAAGCCCACTTCGCCATAAGAGCAGCCCACTAGTGAAACTGCTCATCAGAGGCTGCTCCAATAGGCGGGGAGGACCTCCGGTGTCGAGGAGGTCGGCTACCAGAGACAGAAATCGGTGACTCCGACAGAGGTGGAGACCTGTGCCTGGCCCTAATAACTGAATGTCTATGCGCAGACATACCAGAGGATGACCTCAAGTGATGCCTTTTCTTCTTGACCTGTGTGTAGAAGAACTTAAAACGAACAGGCGCGAAGAATGGGAACATTTCCTTTTATGCTTTTGGAGGACCACCTGTCCCCTAAGCACTGGACCGTCTGTTGTCAGACCCACCCCAGGGAGAGTGGCGGACTGGACCCGGCCCCGCATACCGAACACCTCTCATACGAAGTCTCCCTACCGTCACCTGACCCGCTCACGGTCGACTCCGTCAATGGAGGGCTGAAGACTTCTGTTGTACAATTTAAAATATATAACTGGTACGGATTCGAAATAATTCTACAAAAAAATAAACTATACTGTTGCTGCTAGTGAAGTTTAACTCCCGGTGGGAGAGTGACATCGTCACTGAAGTGCACTCGATGGCGGGAAAAAAGGAACTGAGGCGGTTGGAGGGTCGATGCCCAGATAGTCACTGTCGCGGTGCCACTCCTCACGGCTCCATCTCAGGCACCGGCCCTCTTGAAAAAGTTTGCTCCTGCTGGGTCCTAGTGCCTCCGGCGAGCTCCCATTAGTGTGAATGAGTGGTGGAGACTTTATGTCCAGGAACATCCAGCAATTTATACAGACCTGAGGTGTGGGATGCTACATAAAACCCAAGTGCAAAGCTCGAGAGGTTTATAAAGGCATCCCACACTGAGGGTGTGTATAAAAATCGGTTACACACTTCCCTATGTTTTGTTTTTTATAATTGCAGTCCAGCCTTTTTAATAAGGGAGGGGTTTAGAGAGACAGAGAGAATTCATTTATATAAAAATCACTGTGGAACTCATAATTCTTTATCCGCTAAAAATGCTGGTCAGTAATTATTATCTCTTAGCGGTTTGCTGAAAATACTGTACTGCATTTGGTACGAACGGATGGCTGTATATTTGTTATTCAATCGATCACTGTTATGTTCTATCACAATGTAAAATTTCAACTGGCATCAGCTGGTCCACAGTAAACGTAATCCTCTAACAAATGCATGTTGTGTGCTGTTGACTGTTAACAGCAAAAAATAAAAATGGCTTGTTACTTGATCGAAGGTATCTAAACCACAGTTCAGTTACCTGGGGCCAGGAATGCAAAACTGGAGACAGCTAAGAGGCACAGGACCATGCTGAGGTTTGTAGAAAAGTTAAAAAGTTTTTCTGCATTTTTTAAACAACGTATGTGCAAATGAAGGGGGCAGGAAAGAGCAAGACAGCAGAAGGCAGTTTTTACAGAACCTCTCGTTTTGTGAGGTGTAGTTCAATTTTCATTAGGCTTCTAGTTTGGAAAAACAACATTTAATATTAATAGATGCCCCAAGCCCCCCCCCCCAGTGGAAGTGGTTTGATCCAAAACTGACAGTTCTGCAGCAGTCAGAGCTCTGGGCTGAATAAGGCATCCTGTGAAGTGCACCTGTCTTCGGACTGGTAAGCTGTGCTTCTACTTCACACGATATCCGGACATCCCTTGTCCGTCTGTCCTTGGTGGGAGCAGGATCCTGGTCACCTTACTGGGCCTCTTCAGATCCCTGCAGGTCTTTGTGGCCACAGTCTCACAGAGTGGGTGTGAGCTGACTGCTTCTTCAAGCTGAAACATTGACATCCCTGAGGGAAATGGCACCGTTGGCGGATTCTGAAGGTGTGTCTTCCAGCACCGTAACCGGGGCGGGTGTGGTGGTGGCAGTGGCAGCAGCGGTAGGGATTGGGCTAGCGCTCTGCGCCAGGATCTGCTGGATGGTCCTCCGCAGGTTGATATGGAGCCGGTTCTGAGTCTGGTAAAAGACCTCCATGGCAAACGATTTCATAGAACCTCCGCACAAATCTTCGTACAATGGGATTGTGTACATACGGGAAGACTGAGTGGAGAAAAAAAAACATATGAACACAAGACCTGGTTAAAGTTGTCTGTTACAGAACAAAATATGACTAATAACTGAAAATCAAGAAAACCCCTATTTTTTCTATGTATGGGATATTCCATAGGGCATGCGGAAATAAGCTTTTTATTCACTCTGGAATGTTGCCAACAATGCTGCATACCAATGATTGGTAGAGTGACGTGAAGCCCCGAGTTCTAGGTTGGCACTGTTTGCAACATTCCTGAGTGAATATAAAGCTTATTCCTGGATGCTCTATGGAATAACCTATTTATACCACAGAACAGTGAATGCCATTGTGATGAGGCTACAGAAAAAATAAACAGTTACGTAATAACTTACCGTAACACTAGATCTTCAAGAGAATCTCCTTCATTAGGCCACACCTTTGGAATTGTAAGCCGTCAGTGTCATGACAACATGGAAACTTTTTGCTAGCTGGTGGCTGCCCACAATGATGTACGGAGTCACTGCATATATAACACAGATGGCCCCAACCCTCTTCAGTTCTACACTGGAGATCAGCCTCAGAGGGCCTCTTACCATGAGGAACCAGGAGACCAAATCAATACCAGGTAAACAAGGAGAGGCATGGGTCTGGAAACATGATGCTTGGAGTAAGGCCTTGGGCACATCTGACATAACCCTCAGAGAACAAAGAGGGAAATGGGGTGGGTATGGCGTGGCCTAATGGAGGAGATTCTCTCAAAGATCTACTGTTACAGTGAATTCTTAGATAACTGTTCTATCTTCATTGAGAATAGCTCCTCTGTTAGGCCACACCTTTGGAATAATTTTCAAGCAACACAAAGCAGCCTGGGAGGATGGCACAGTCTGACGTGTGATCGGGACAGAAAGCCTTGCAGGACAGCAAGCCCAAAGACAGCACATCAATGGGAGACAATGTCCAGACTAATGTTTAGTGAAAGTGTGAACAGTGCTCTATGCAGCAGCAACACATACGTCAGCAACAGGGATATTTCTGGAAAAAGCAGCAGAAGATGCCATACCTCTTGTGGAGCAGTGATCACAAACAGTATCAGAAGTTCCTTACTGTACTTCTTGTAACAAAACATGATACAATTAGCGAGTTATTTGGACAGACATCGTTTGACATGGAAGCACCCTCTTTCTCAGAGGCAAATGAAACAAAAAGGTGAGAAGACTTTCTGCAGTCTTTAGTGCAAGCAACTTAGCATCTCAGTGTTCTGTGTACCTCTAGAGTATGCAGCTATGTCTCTGTCACTGAGGCACAGGTCAGGAAGCACAGGAAAAACCGGGAGCAGTTGTAGAATTCGCAACAAGTGTTTATTAATACTAGCAGTAACATAAAAAAATAAACTTGTTCAGAGTAACTATGTAAGGTAGAATAAACAGAGAATATCCATCTGAGTTTTCCTTCAATCTCTGCGTATCCCAAAACATTGCAGCGCTCTCTCTCTCTCTCTCTCATAAGTCTTTGCAACCCCCCTCCTTAACATGCATCCTGTTTTTTTCTAAAATGTTCTTGTATATTTCAGGCAGGTGCAGCAAGAACACAATGCCCCAGCACTGAGGCCCCTTCTCCACAGCTTCTGCAAAAGGCTTAAAAATTGCATTTTAGGTTAACCCCTCGAGTTCCAAATAGCTCTGCAATCATCTCAAACTATAATTATATACATTTCAACAGTAACAGTATATAAGTTCTGAACAAAGGGATCCCAGTATCAGTTACATTTCCACATAATGATTTACATATATTTTTATAACAGCAGATATGCAAGTGAGGAAAAGAGAGAAACAGCAAGGGAAGACTGAGAGGCAAAGAACTGCGAGACTGTCAGGGTGATCAAATCCTAGGTCTCACAGGAAAATTTGGTTGTGCAACAAGACAAGAAAGGAAAGAACAGAACAGATCCCTGCATTCAAACTCTCCATAACAACTGGGACAGGGTTGTACTCCACCCTGTCACAGTCCCACCCTGGTTGGTATGCTCAGGATAGTAAACAGGAAGGTGTATTGTATGGGTCAGTGTGAATTCAGATACCACCTTTGGTAGAAACTTAGGATTCATACGCATACAGACTCTGTCCTTGTGGAAAATCAAATAAGGAGGCCCACACATCAAAGCCTGAAGCCATAAAATTCTCCAAGCAGACGTCACAGCAAATAAAAATAATGTTTTCCATGATAGGAAACATTAGCCATGAGTCATGGCAGGCTCAAAAGGAACCAACGTCAATTTCTCACATATTAAATTCAATTCCCAAGGCAGGACTAGATTATGCATAGGAGGTTTCATATGCAGGATATCTCTCAGAAAAGTACAGGACACCTCTAGTTGGGAAACTGTACGGCCATCAATGGGGGCATGGAAAACTGATATAGTGTCCAAATGCACCTTAACAGATGAATACTGCAGGCCTGAACCAGGCAGGGAAAGCATGTATTCCAGAACAGAATTCACAGGACACATAAAAAGGTCCATATTTCAGGAAGCAGATCACAGAGTGAAATGCTTCCATTTCAAGGAACAGGTATTCTGGTAGAGGGCTTCCTAGCCACAGGCAGAACATTGACAACCTTAGAAGACACCCCAAGGCATACAATGACTATGTTTTCGGGAACCATGCATGCAGGTGTAAGGACTTCAGGTCCGGATGGACCAGGGACTCCCTGTCCTGTGACAGCAGACCTTAACACAGAGGTAGAGGAACCAGGATGCTCCACCGCCAGATGATGTAGGAGTGGAAACCACATCTGGCAAGGCACAAGGGAGCAATGAGGGAATTGGATAGAGGACATGCTGTGGATTTGCTCTACTTAGATTTCAGCAAGGCTTTCAGACTTGGTACCTCACAGACGCTTGCTGAAGATGATGGAGGATCTCGATGTGGCTAGGGCCATAGTAAACTGGGTAGGTAACTGGCTAAAGGGGAGGCAGAGGAGGGTAGTGGTCAACAGGGTTAAATCAGAAGAGCGGGAGGTCACGAGTGGGGTACCACAGGCATCTGTCCTGGGTCTAGCCTCTTCAACATATCCATCAGCGACACTGGCGAGGGAACCAGGGCAGGTTTCGTCTCTTCACAGATGACAGTAAACTCTATGGGAGGTGGACAACGACAAGGGAATAGAAGAAATGTACAGAGACTTACAAAAGCTAGAGGGGTGGTCCAAGGTTCAGTAGTTGAAATTCAACGCCAAAAAGTGCATGGTAATGCACCTAGGGAGCAAGAGCCCCAGGACTGAGTACTGGATGTGAGGGGTGAGACTCAGCACTATGGCTTAGGAACAAGACTTTGGAGTTATCATCAATGACTCCCTGGCCAAAGATAAAAGACAAGGGCATAAAAGGACAGGAGGTGGACACAAGTCCTTTTACAGAAAAAAGAGTGCTTAAGGAACTAGCAATGCTAAAAGCAGACAAGGCAATGGGGCCAGACAGGGTGCACCCCAGGATACTGAAGGAACTGAAAAAGGAGCTGGCTGCACCTCTGACAACCCTTTTCAACCTGTCATTAGAAACAGGGGAGGTACCAGGGGACTGGAGGAGGGCAGATGTAGTCCCACTCCATAAAGGTGGAAATAGGGAAGAGGCAGGAAATTACAGGCCTGTCAACCTGACATCAGTGGTGAGCAAGATAATGAAATCACTACTGAAGGAAAGGATTGGGGAATACCTTGTTGCCAATGGTCTACAGGATCTGATGCAACATGGTTTCACAGGAGGAGGTCTTGCCAGACAAACCTGATTGAGTTCTTTGACTGGGTGACCAAGGAGGTGGATCACGGTGGAGCAGTGGACATGGCCTACCTGGAGTCAAAGGGTGGTAGTAAATGGCTTCCACTCTAGAGTAGACCAAGTGACCAGTGGGGTGCCACAAGGATTGGTACTAGGGCCAGTCCTCTTCAATGTCTTTATTAGTGACACTACAGGAAGACTGAAATAAAAAGTATGCATGTTAGCAGAGGACACAAAACTCTGCAACAGCATGGACACTCCGGGGGGGGGGGGAGTGGAATGGATGAGGGACAATCTAAAAAACTGGAAGAATGATCAAGGGTTTGGCAGCTGGCTTTTAATGCAAAAAAGTGTAAAATCATGCACATGGGGCACAGAAACCCGGAGGCAACGTACCAACTGGGAGGAGAGGTATTAACAGTCACAGAGCAGGAAAGGAACTTGGGGGTGATCGATTTTGATGACCTGAAGGTAGCTAAACAGTGTGACAAGGCAGTGGAGAAGACTGGCAGGATGCTGGGTTGCAGAGGCAGGGGAATCACCAGAAGTAAGAGGGAGGTACTAATACCCCTGTATAGATCACTGGTGAGGCCACACCTCGAGTACTGCGTCCAGTACTGGAGACCCCGCAGCTCTGCAAGCATATACAGTGAAGGCAGCACAAAGGAGGGCAACCAAAATGGTGTATGGCCTGTATGAAAAACCCTACAGGGAAAGGCTTAAGGAAATAAATATGTACTCCCCTGGAGGAAAGGAGGGAAAGGCGGGATATGATAGAAACATTCAAATACCTCACAGGTAAAAACAAGGTACAAGAAGGAAGCATTTTCCAAAGAGAAAGATGCTCAAGGAAAAGGGGTCACACTACGAAGACAGAAGGGAGGGGCTCAGAGGAAATGGGGGAAAAACTTCTTCATGGAGAGGGTAGTAGATGTATGGAACAGTCTCCCAGCAGAGGTGGTGGGGGCTGAAGCAGTTACAGGATTTAAGAATGCATCTGACAGACACAGAGGGATGTTAGAAGTAAGGGGGGGGGGGGGACCAGAGACCATGTAGGGGCCTGCGGTGTCACTATAGGTAGGGAAAATAGGGCAGACTGGGTGGGCCAGGAGATCCTTATCTGCCAACAGCTTCTATGTTTCTGTGTTTCCCTAAAACAACTGAGTCAGTGCAACAAGACATATGGCAAAGCAAGCAGGATGCTGAAATGTATTGGGAGGAGTACTTATAGCAAAAGGGAAGCGGGAATACTTCCCCTATATAGATCCTTAGTGAGGCCACACCTGAAGTACTGCGCCCAGTTCTGGAGTCCACACCTGAAGAAGGATAGAGACAGGCTGGAAACGGTGCAGCACAGGGTAACAAAAATGATTCAGGACCAAAAGGACAGATCCTATGAGGAGCGCCTCAAGGCACTGAACTCGCTGGAGACTAGAAGGGAGAGGAAATATATGAGAGAGACCTTCAAGTTCCTAAAAGGAATTGAAGTGAGCTGCATGGAAACATTAGCTTGAATACTAGTTCATGCTCACGTGGATACAAGTGGAAACTGACGGGAGGGAGGCTCAGAAGAGAAATGAGGAAGTATTTTACAAAAAGGGCGGTGGGGCCATGGAACAGTCTGCCTGTTGAAGTGGTGGATGCTAAACCTGTTGGTAGGTTCAAGCATGGCTGGGACAAAGTGAAGGGTATAGTGGTTGCTCAGGGTGACAGAAGCTGGGAGGGGACTTGGGGAAGGATGGGGAGGGCTAAGACCCTGGAGAAACAGTAGGTCCAGGGCTAAATAGGGAACTCAGGCAGACTAAACTGACCACTGGTCTTTTTCTGGCGTCATTGTCTATGTTTCTATATTTCTAATGAGGATGAGAGTGGTACTCTCCACCCGAAGCTTGAGCAGAGCCCTCTGTATTAGAGGAATGGGAAGGAATGCATACACTAATTTACCTTTCCAAGAGAGGGACAACGTGCCTCACCAAAATTCTCCAGACCCTGGAGCGTGCAAGCAGAAATGCATTAGTTTTACATTGCTTGGGAACATAAAAAGGTCCAATTCTGGGTGATTTCATCACGAGAAAAGGTCATTTACCATGGTGGTCAACAGTTTCCATTCATGAATCAAAGACTGAGACCTGCTTAGCCTGTTCGCCAAGATGTTTTGGAGACCTGGGAGAAACACGGTTGACAGCTGAAGGTCAACAGACAGCACCCAGTGCCACACTCTCATCGCTTCCCTGCATTAGGGATAAGAGTGGGTGCCCCCTTGTTTGTTGATGTAGTGCATGACACTGACACTGTCCATCTGTATTAACAGAGGACCGGGGCAGAAATGATTTTGAAATGCCTGAAGGCTATACAGAACCGCTCTCATCTCCACGACATTTATGTGTATACATCAGCCTCTACCTTGTTCCATGACCCTTGTGTCTGGAATGAGCAGAGAGGAGCATCCTACACGGAGCCCAAGGCATCCATGGTGAGGATCTGTACAGGAGCTGGTGGAAGGAATAGAACGCCCTTGAGTAAATTGTTGCAGTCCATCCATCATAGTAATGCTCTGTGAAGTGGGGACATGACGAGAACCATTTGTTCCACCTCGTCCATCAGCTGATCCCACTGGACTCACGAGTGTCCACTGCGGGATTCGAATATGAAGCCGAGCTAACGGCACTGTCACTATGACAGCAGCCATCGGGCCCAGGAGACGCAACATCGACCTGGAAGAGACGCAGTGGCTCCTGTGAACTAAGTGTGTCCAGAGAACAAAGCCAGTCCCCTGTTTGCAGCACAAGAATTGGGGCTTGCACAGACACCAGCCAAAACTCTTTGCATTCAATGTACAGGTTGAAGTCTCTGAGATCCAATACAGGATGTAGCTCTCCCACCCATTTTGGGACTCCGAATTATCTGGAATAGAACCTTTTGTTCCTGTCTTGTGGAGGAAATGGGTCAGTAGCACACTTTTGAAACAGAGCCTAGACCTCCTACTTCAGAAGGAATAAGTGGCCTGGAGGCTAAAAGGATGGAGGCAGAGGATGATCTGGAGCCGTTTCTATTAATTCCAGAGCATGCCCCTTTGCAATTATCTCCAGAACCCACTCATCCGTGGAGATCTCCCTCCAATGTTTTAAATGTAGGGAGATCCCTCCCCCCCCCAAACACACTCACCCCTGGAGGCAACATTCGAGGGCAGGGAAGCAGAAGAGAGTCAGCAGAACCGGGTTGGGGGGACAGGGCCAACTGAACCAATTTTTTTTTTTTTGTGCTTTAGGATGGGCACCAGGAAGGAGGGGACACGGAAGGGGACCACCACCTCTGCCATGGCCTTGCTGATGGTATGTACAATTACCCCTGGCTGCGAGCCTATGAAAAGATCCCCTACCGTGCCCCCCAGTGGGTGTGGGGTAAAGGGACTTAACAAACCTCAGTCATTTTAAAGAACTAAAGGCCACAAAGTGCTTCTTTAACATCATAGCCAAACGTTTAGAGCCCTTAAAAGGAGCATTTAAACCACCTGCTGCACATCAGTAGCAAAATCAGCTACTCTGAGCCAAGAATAATGCCTAACACAAATGCCAAGAGGCCACAGCCGTGGAAGAGGCATCAGACACATTATACACAGAGCGCAGTGAATATTTACCAACTTCAGCAACAGCTGACAAGGTTTTGATCAGGTCAGTCTTGGAAGGGCCATCAGGTAAAGCCCGGGCTGCAGTACAGGCAATCCTTCCAGCGGCTATTCTGATATTTTATCATATGGGCCTGGTAATTTGCAATCCTAAGGCCCAAGGATGCAGAGGCATAAGTAGGTTTGCCCATAACATCCATCCTCCTAGATTCTTTATCAGAAGGCAAGGTTCTCATGTGACCATAAAGTCAATTTCAGGCTGAGTAGCATAGTAAGGCTTAGTAGACGGAGTAGGGTACTGCTTATCAGCCTTCCTTGGGACTGCAGGCAGGGTATTAGGCCTACGCCAGGCAGCAAATGTAGCATCCTCTAAGGTAGGATACACAGGAGGAATTATAATAGAAGGTGTGCAAGGAATCTCCAAACATTCCATAAGATTCCTTTTAGTGGGATCTTCCTCCTCAGCAACAAAGCCCATGGCAGACTGCATCTGCTGCAGCATGGCTTGGAAAGAGGGATCCTCAGGTGGAGAGCCGGGTGTGTAAACACAGAGTCTTCACTGCAGCATGAGGGGCTGGAACTGAAGGGCATATTCCCTTCTTCAAACTGCCGCTCACCCTTATATTTCTCCTTCAAATCCCCTTAAATATCCAAGACGTAAAGATTACATTCTACCTCGTTGCCTTCATGAACCACTGAGGGAGCTGGCAATGCCACTGTGGTTGAGAAGGATGAATCTGTGGTGTACTTGAAGAATCCATCAACGAAGGCTCTGGAACAGGTGGCCCTGTTGATGGTACAGCTATAGTCTGTGGCAGTGATGGTAGCAGGCCTCGTAACATGTCTGAAAATGGCACAAGCACAGCCTGAGAGTCAATGGTGCCCTGAAAATGGTCCACGACTACCTGCGTTGAAGGACCAGAGCCCGATGATGGTGGAAACGTACTGTCCATAGTAGGTACAACAGTGCCTGGGCCAAGCCCCAACCTTGGTGTCTCAACAGCAGTTTGGGGGGAGGGGGCGGGCTTTTGTCGATGCTGCTGGAGCGGGTGCTGCTGAGGATGTACCCGATTTCTATAATGACTGGGACCTTTCCAGTGAAGCAGCCTTGTCTCTATGCTAATAGCTGGATGAGGAGGGGGGCCCATGACAACAACCATTCCTTACCTTTGTCTTTCGACCTTGACAACTGTGAGTTAATGATGAAGGAGAAGCAGGTCTCGAACCCACAGCCTTGTCCATGGCTTTCACTGCTTTCTGAGTGAGGAAGGTCTGTAAGGCTTTCTGATGGTGTCACTATGTAGTCTGGTTAAAACTGGCAAATCTTACAGGCCCTCACATCATGAGGTAGGCCAAAACAGCACACATAGGTAGCGTGAGTGTCGTCTTTAAAGATTTTGTAGCCACAATTACAAAAAGGGAACAAAGGCTCTTTGAACTTTGATGACATACAGAGACAATGGGATAACAAAATGTAGAAAATAAACAGCAACAGCTATTTTGATGTTGTTTCACTTCAACTGGTCCAACAAGGATGACTTGACGGCGGGAGGAAACACTGAGGAAATGTGGGCCACTCACGTTATATACACACTGATGCTGCGTGTCACTGTGGATGGCCCCTGGCTAGCAAAACAGGATCTGCAAGAGAAGCCATATGAGAAGAGACTAAAGGAGCTTAATATGTATACCCTTGAGGAAAGAAGGGAGAGGGGGGACATAATAGAAACTTTTAAGTACCTCAGTGGAATCAACAAAGTCCAAGAGGGTAGCACCTTTCAGAAAAAGATGTGCAAGGACAAGGGGACACCATTTGAAGACAGAGGGGGGAACGGCTCAGGAACAATTTGAGGAAGTCTTTTTTCACAGAGAGGGCGATGGACACATGGAACAGCCTTCTTGAGGAGGTTGTGGGGTCTAAAACTGTGGGAGAATTCAAGAATGCATGGGACAGACACGAGGCAATTCTTGTGGGGGGTAGGAAGAAATAGGCTGTTGGTTAACTAGGATCTGCTGCTTATCCATCAGGTAGGAAAATGGGCAGACTAGGTGAGCCAAGCGGTCCTTATCTGCCATCAAAGTCTATGTTTCTATGTGGCCCTGACAGTGACAGCTTACAGTTCCAAAGGTATGGCCTAATGGAAGAGATCACCTCGATGAAGATCTTGGGCTTGCAGGAAAGAAAAGCAACAAGCTCAAAGCTGGATACGGTACATTTTTATTTGATTTTTAAAATCACAGTAAAAAAAAAAAAAAGCTTGAAGTGCCTGCTATGGTGACCAAAAACAAGCACATGCATGTGCGCGCAAACACACACACACACACACACACACACACACACACACACACACGTGTAATGAAACCCCTAGGACAGACGAGGCTGCAGGGAGAACAAAACAGGTTATTCACCTGTAACTGTAGTTCTAGAAATGGTATATACAGAGCAGCCCTCTTAAATGCACACCCCTTTTGCACAGAAAGTGTGCATTTAAGTGGGCTGTGCACTTATCCAGACCTACATGTTTTCAATGGGAATGACTGAGCCTGAGATTTAGTTTTTTAATTTTCTTAATTTCTGTACTTAGAACAGCATAAAAACAAGTATAATATCAAATAAAATACATTATTGTGGCTAAAATAATTTTGTTAGTATACTTTTTTCATTTTAATTCACCATGTTAATAAAGGCATTGCAGGCAGGGAAGTTCATGAAACACTGTTTTCACACCAGATGAATACAGGCTGTGCACTTAACAGGTGCTAATTGCATGTTAATGGATGTTATCTGTGAACTGTGAAAATGTGCACTTAACAGGAATGTCCACTTGACCAGTGTGCACTTAACCAGATAATTTAACATTACAGAGATAGGGAAAAAAAAATCAGGAAATAGAAAAGTATTCATTTATCCAGAATGTGCAATTATCTGATGTGCACTTAAGTGGGCTCCACTGTAGTTCCCATCCACACACTGGCAGCAGTTCCACTGGAATTGCTGATTCGCCAGAACATTTTCAAGCTAAGCTCCTCCCACCACCCGTGTGGCACATCCTGCACCCTATATCAAATCTCTGCACGCTGGAAGCAGGAATCCATGTATCACTTGCCAGGGGAGGCCAGGGAGGGTGTGTGGATGTGAGCTATATACCACTCCTAGAACTACGGTTACAGGTGAGTAATCTATTTTTCCAGGGGTGTGAATACAGTTCACTATCCATACATTGGCAGACTCCCAGCAGTTTTCTGAGAGGAGGGGGCAGGCACGCACCCCTATCTGGTGAACAGAGACTGGAGAACTGAGGTCTCAAATGCAACACCCCGACCAGACTCAAGGTCAATGCTGTAATGGGAGATGAAGGTGTGTGCTGATTTCCAGGTGGCAGCCCTGCAGATCTCCAGGATAGAGGCATCCCTGAAAGCAACCATTGAGACAGTGGTATGTCTGCTGGAATGAGCTCTAAGCCCTACAGGAGGCTCCCTACTGGCCAACCTATAGCACAGGTTGGTGCAGGATGTTATCCGCCTGCCAGTCATTCGCTTTGCTGCTGGTCTGCCAGACGTAGTTTCAGCGTATGTTACAAACAGTTGTGAGCCTCTAGCGAACTCCAGCCATGCACTCCTTGTAATAAGGGAGCACCCTCTGCATGTCAAGAATATGAAGCCTGCGGTCGGCCTCCAAAGATGGGCTGGTAAAGTATACCGGAATGTTAATCACCTCGTTAAGATAGAATTCCAATACAATTTTTGGGAAGAACTTTGAGTGGGGATGAAGATGACCTCGTCCCTGTGGAAGACCAGATGTGGAGGCTCTACCAAGAGCACCTGGAGCTCACTGATTCTTCTGGCTGATGTAATGGTAACCCATCACTCCCCAAGAGACCCTTCTTGCCCTTTCCTCACTCAAACCTTCCAAATCTAGCCCAGATGGCTTGGACCCTAAACTTTTCCATCTGTCAGCTCCCGCCATCACTCCCCCCCACCCAATCTCTCCTTCACCCTTTTCACTGTCCCTCAGTCTTGGAATTTGCCATGGTTCTCCCCCTCCGCAAAGGAGGTGATCCCTCCACTGCTGGCAATTTCCACCCTCTAACTCTCCTCCCTTCTCTTGCAAAGCTGCAAGAGAAACTGGTCTACTCATGGCTTACTGACATCCTCCATTCTTCCAACTTCCTCTCCCCCTTCCAGTCTGGTTTTAGGAAGGATTACTCCACCATCACCTCCCTACATAGGGTCACTAATTCCATCCTCTCAGGGATGGTCAAGGGCACGTTACTGTGGCCATTTTCATCTCTCTGCCCAAAGCTTTTGATTTGGTGTCCAAAGCTTTTGATTTGGTGTTCCATTCCCTCTTCCTGGATAAGCTGAGCATTCCTGGCCTCTCAGCCTCCATTGTCAACTGGTTCTGATCCCATCTCATGGGCCGTCAACAGTTGGTAGAGGTAGAAGGTGCACTTTCCCCACCACTCCTTATCCAGGCCAGGGACTCATAGATGGCTGTGTCCATTCCTATTCTCGATCTTTTTAAATGACCTCCCCTCTGCCTGTGCCAACTAGCATATTCACATGTATGCAGCAGACACAGTTCTCTGTACTTCAAGTCCCTCATCGGATGCTGCAGAATTCTCACTCCAACATGACTTTCACAATATTCTGCACTGGTTCCAGGCCAACCAGCTTCAGGTCAGCACAAAAAAGCTGTATCTACGACCTCTGGTAACAGCCAGAAATAGGCCAGGCTCACCTCCTTCCCTATATTCTCCATGCTACATGGCTCCCCACTTGAGAGTGTCCCAACCTTCAAGTACCTCTGTGTGTGGTTAGATAGCAGGCTTTTACTTCTCCGCTCTCATCGATGCCATACATGCCAAACTTGACCCCAATCTCGATGCCATGTATTGCAATAAGGAATGCCTCTCTCCACTAGTCTGCCAGAAGTTAGTTACCAAAATGATTCTCCCGGTCTTTGACTACACGGATGTGGTCTATGGCACCACCCCATCCACTTCCCTGGTCAAAGTGGACACCCTCTGCAACGCCTTCTCCCTCTTGCACCCACCATTTCTCTGGCCAGAGTGGACACCCTCTGCAATGCCTTCTACCTCTTGCACCCACCATTTCCCTGGCCAGAGGGGACACCCTCTTGCACCCACTGCTTCTCCCTTTAGTCCTTCCCATCCATCCTCCCACTCCCCACACATCGCCAGTTCCACTGTCCTTCCCTCATCTCTAAATACTGGTTTGGGTCCCTTCCCTCAAACCTAACATCTCCTCTCCCCCATTCCCTCCTACTCCTACTCCCTGCGCTCCAGGACCCATGCACTTTCTCCCTTCCCCACCCTCACTCCTCAGCTGAAAAATCTTCTTTCTTATATCATCTCCTTTCCCTCTAGAATCAGCTACCCTCCTCCATCTGTTTCTCTCCTTCCCTCAGATGTCAACCAAAATTCCTTCTTCCTCCCCTTTATTCCTGCCAACCCTCCTCCTGAACCCTTCCTTATCTTTCCAAACCTTGCCTCTCAGCACTGGATGAATGTACCGTATCTGCACATTTGTTATTGACTTTGTACACTATTTACTGGGCATCCTGTTGCAATATTTGGCATTACTGTCTGTACTGCACTTGACTTACGTACTTAATGACAGTTACAGAAACAGTGACGTAATCAGTCTGGGTTGTATTTGTCTGTAACTGTGCTCTCCCCTTCTCTTTCCTCCAGGTTGCACCTGGAAAAGAACCTTGGCTCAGTGCGCCCTCTCCCATTCACCGATTGTTCACATAAATAAGTAAATAAAACTTCACTGAGAGAGTGGTGGAACTGTGGAACAGACTGCCAGCAGAAGTGATGGGGGCAGCTACCCTTAACGGGTTTAAACATGGTTAGGACACAGCAAGGGGACTCATAAAAACATACAAAATGTAGGAAGAAAAAAGACCATTGGTCCATCCAGTCTGCCACTTTACTGATTACTAAAATGTCCTTTAAATTCTCATTTCTCCGAAAAACTATACGTGGCCTTGGAGAAATGAGAATTTAAAGGACATTCAGTAACCAGTACGCATTGGGATGGAAATGATAAATATGACAAAATATCCAAAGCTGGAACTTATAAGTGTGGCAATTGCTCCTTCGGTGTGCATCTTAAACAGGGACCTAATTTTTTGGATTCAATTTCAAAAAAAGCGTATCAAACTAAAGGCTTTATTACATGTTCAATCGAAACATTATTTATTTGTCATTACCTGTGACTTGCTCTAAGAATGTACGTAGGTAAAACACAACAGAAGTTTAGAGAAAGGATTGGTCAACATATAAGAAGTGTACAAAAATGGATGGAGTGAGTGCTTTGTCAGTACATCATCAAGAAAAAGGGAAAGATCATAGTTTTGATTTCCAAGGAGTGGAACTTGTACATCAAACAGTTAGGGTGGAAACTTGGACACTGTGATTCTAAAAAGAGAAACTTTTTGGCAATATAAGTTAAGGAGTATTGAATATCCAGGACTGAATGAGCATTTCCAATTGACACCTTATTTACTGGATAATTAAAATTAATAATATATTAATAATTACACTACAGTAAGGAATACAAACCTAAAATATATACACAATTACTTTAATTCTATATTTACATATCTGTATAGAATGAAGTAGAGATTTTTTGCACATATAGGTTTACTGTCTGAGTATTTTTCATCTCGTATTCACAGTGAGATATACATATATACAAACTCTCTTGGTTTGCTATTTATATATGGTATGTTTTTTCTGCCTTATTTTAAACATTTTTTGCTTAGCCAATTGAATAGAGATATGGTTGTTAAACCTATTTACATATCAAAATATTTGATGATGGATATACATATATAGCTATATATTATATGATCTAAGTAGTTTTATGATTGTATAAATATTATTATTTTGTAAGTCGATTTACAGTGTTTTAGCATTGATAGCAATTTAAATACGTAAGGAAAACTCATTTTATTAGGGGACTTTGGCACTCCATTTTTTCACTACTGTTGTATATGTTTTTCTAGCACTTGTCACTTTAAATGATGTCCTTTAAAGGAATGTACCTCCAAGTCTCACCAGTCTTGAGAAAGCGCGAGTTTGGCGTGAAAACGTTGGGCTCTGTGAGACTTGGTCGTTTTTGGGAGGGGGTAGCCATCTCTTTTGGACTTGGCCCCTTGCTGCATACTGTTTGGATTCATGGATTTTACAGAACAAAGCTGCCTTTTTTCTACTTCATCTACATCAGAGTTTGAACATTCATCTGGTTGCATTATTGGCTGTGCTACAGTTTGCCGACTGTGGGTCTGTGAGTGTTTAAAGTTTTTTGCTGACATCTGCTATTTGGCGTTGAGCCGTCTCTCCCTTTTTCATTACCCAGCTGTATTTGTCATTTGCACGGGGGACAACTGACAAGGTTGAGGTTCTAAATTTGTGCCTAGCCTATATCCAGGACTGGATGCCCTCTAGCTGGCCAAAGTTCAGCCTGGGCAAGACGGAGGTCCTGGTGACTGAGCCTGGTCATCGTCAGGGTGCACAGGTGACAGGGGAGGTGACTGGCCTGGTGTTTAATTCCTCTCAGCTTGTAGCCTCTGTTAAGGTGAAGGATCAGGGGGTCATTCTGGATGACAGATTGACACTTGAGGCTCAGGTGTCAACTGCTGACCAGAGTGACTTCTACCACCTCGGAAGCATCGCCCAGATTAAAGCATTTATCCCACCTGATGACTTGCCCCACTAGTTCATACTTTTGTGACTTCCAGACTCAACTACTGTAATGCTCTGTACCTTGGGGTAAGTGGAGGGGTGCTGCTTCACCTGCAGCTGGTGCAGAATACAGTGACCAGGTTCCTGACGGGCCTCCCAACGTCCCGTCGTGACTCCAGTCCAGCATGATGCACTGGCTGCCGATGAGGTGACGAATCACCTTCTAAGTCGGGTTACTGACCTATAAAACCCTATATGGATGGGGCCCTGGCTATCTGAGTAACCTCCTGACTCCCCACCATAACCATCATCCTCTCAGCTTAGCTGAAGTGGGCCTCCGAGCGGTTCCCAGGGCACAGCTTAAACCATCTGTTAACAGAGTTTTTGAAGTAGCTGACCCAGCCCTGTGAAACTCGCTTCCAAGATCCTTGAGGGAGGCCCCTCATTGGAGGCCTTTTTAGGGAGGTCTTTGGGTAATTAGTAGGGCCCCTATACACTGGCTGGTAGTATACTGATTTTATTTATTTTGGTTTAGTTAATTTAACTTTACGTTTGATTTATCTTATTTATGAGGTGTTTTTTAGCTATGGAAATGTTCTCTGTATTTATGTTCCGGACCTATGTACAGCACCCCAAGCCCCAGGGAATGGGTGCTCAAGAAACAGAATTTTACTTACTTATGTACACTGATGTTTCTGTACTGCTTTACCCTTTGTAACCTCCCGGTTGTGCCTAAAAACAGGAATTTACTTTGCCTAGTGCACTTACCTGGTAAATAAAAATGAAATATTATAACTGTGACCCCCTATAATGACTGGATATCGACTCCTGATAAAATGCCGTAATAACCCAAGGAATTCCACAACAACTCGGTAACGGGTTATTACAGCATTTTCTTCTTCACGCCTTCACTTCACTAAAGCGCTAAAGAAAGAACACTGTATTAACATCCGCTTGCTCACACAAATACAGCTTACAGTTTTTGTCTCTGTCAAACCCTGCACCACTTATTATTAAAAATAATGCCTATGCAAGGTTTGTTTTATGAGGATTTTTCACACTCTCAGGGTTTATAAAATCCTAATAACACACGCCTGTACAGGCATTATTCTCTATTAAATAAATACTACTCTGTTGTACCTGTAAAGTGAAAACCACCCCCTGACGCAGAGCAGACCCAATGCTCTGGCCAGCTGCCCTGCCACAAAGTGAATGAAACCAGTGATGTGATCCTACTGTAACACCTGATTGGCTGAACATTGACCAAAAAGGTGCTACTGGATCATGTCACTGGTTTCATTCACTCGAGGCAGGGTGGCCAGAGTGCTGGGCCTGCTCCCTGTGTGACGAGGGATGGTTTTCTCATTATTTTCTTATTACTAACCAAAATGAAATAGATTACAACCTCGTTATGACATCACTCTGTTGTTAACCCTTCTTGAGTATGTCATATCAATGGTATAACAAAACGGAATGCTGACAACATTCAATGTTCCACTTTGAGAAAAATGTTTAAAATGTTGGTATTAAATTCATTGACTTGTGCCAGGCTGTACTGATGAATAGTGTTGCAAAGAACACACAATAAGCATTGTTGAGGAATCTTCCTGCATGATTTACAATTGCTTAAGGTAAGAATTACTCAGAAAAGTAATTCAATCCGCAGTTACACAATCTGGGTAGCCCATACACTATCAAATATAATGTATGGTCTTTGGTTAATAACCGTGCTGAAAACACTTCTCGACGTTGCCATGACATCTAATCTCGAGGTTGCCATGACATCTAAAAACCTCTCGAGCTTCGCTCTCGAGGTTTACAATGATGTCATGGCAACCTCTCAAAGTGTTTACAGTGTGGTTATTAACCAAATACCATACATTATCCTTTTTGTGGGGAGGGGGGTTGGTATGCAAATGCATTTTTTTAAAGGAACTTTGAATGGTAAAGTTGGGTGAAGTCAGGAAAGATCTGCCCTGTTACGCATAGCACCAACTTTGCAGGAAAAGTTTAAATTTGCTGTATCTCTACAGTCACCCCCTGCCATCCCCACCCCCACCATGATAACAGGCTGCTGAAGGGTGTACTTCCCTTCTAGATGGAACATTGCAGACAAAATTTACAATGGTATCAGACATGCTCACCTGGCTCTCCAAGAAGCGTCTTACTTTGTGAAGGTCTGGATAGTAACTATTTCGGACCACAATCTGTAGCCAGCGGATCCGTATCTCGGCATTCATGGAGTCAAAAAGGGAGGAGTAGCTTCTCGAGAGCCTCGACATAACTTCTTTCAGGACAGGAACACATGGAAGAGAAACAGAGTAAGATAGAGCTTTAGGCACCAAAATGTTTGTGTGGCGACAGGATTTCTGTCAGGACATAAGCACATAGAAGAGAAGGAGAGAATAAAACACAATGATTTAGGCCCCAACATGGAAGCATGTCAACGTTACTTCTGTTAGGACAGGAACTTATGGAACAGAATCATGGAGACACAAAATGCTATGAGTCTCAATGCAACAGCCTGTTGACATGACATTTGACAGGGCAGAAACACATGGAAGAGAAACATGGAGATGCACAATTCTTTAGGCACCAATGCAGTATCATGTCGACATTACCAATCAGCACATAAGCGCATGGAAGGGAGAAGTGCAGTTATTTACTGTAACAGCAGATCTTTGAGAGAATCTTCTCAATTGAGCCACACCTGTAGAACTTAGATGCTGTCAGTGTCAGGATAGCTTTGAAAATGTTGCCTAGCTGCAGACACCCATGATGACACGTATCAACGACGCCTGTATAGCATGGATGGCCTCCTACTGGTATTCCTACAAAATCCTGACATGTAAGTTCCATACACAAAACATTCTGAGTCCATTTTACCCGACACTTAACTGCCCGACAAGCGTAACATCCCGACATGATACTGCCAGACAATGGAAGTGTGAGCTCCGTGGAGGTGATTATATTTTAGTTATGAGGGTGTGCGGAGGGAGGCGCCCCCCCCGAACTAAATACAATCACCTCCACAGTGGTCACACTTCTATTTTCGAGCAGTGTCATGTCAGGATTTTACGCTTGTTGGGCAGTTGAGTGTTGGGGGAAAAAGGAGTTGGGATGTTGTGTGTCGGGAACTACATGTTGAGATTTTGTACTAGACCCCCTTCTTACTCCTCAGTTTGTTTCACCCACTGGAGACATATATGTTATTGCATGAGACCAACACGAAGAACAGAAATACCACCAACCCCCGTCAACAACCAATCAAGAGCAGCGTCAATAAGGTGGGAGAACAATAAAGCAAGGAAGGGCGGATACATAAAAGTCTAATTCTGTAGCAACAGAAAAGTCCACCACTTACAATGCCACCCACAACTAAAGGTGAAGGTCAGCTGTGACTCAAAGGAGATTCTCTCGAAGATCTACTTTTACGTAAGTAACTGCATTATCTTCTTCAGGGATATCTCCCTCCATTGGGCCACACCTATGGACGGCTTCCCAAGCAGGACTGCAACAACATGTTGGAGGGTGGCCACAGAATGGGGGCAGATAAGACCCCCAACCAGGCAGGCCAACAGGCCAAAAGCCCAATCACAAACCAGCAGGAGCATCAACCTCAAAAACCATACTAAGGCAGGGCAGAGCTACAAGGCCACAACGGGAGAGACGTGGCAGCAAGTGACGCCATGAACAGTGACCACAAAGCAACAGACAAATGGCAAGAAACACTGCAGCAAAGAAGAGAACAAAGGCCGGAGGCCAAAGTGCAAGACAGTCGACAGCAAAAAAAAGGGATGGAAACCTATAGGCTGGAGAGCAAGATGTTTCCATTGCAAAACGACAATGAGAATATCGACGAGACAGTAAGAGAGGGAATCATTCAGACAGGATGAATGGCAAAGCCTAGGAATGAGCAATCAGCTGCAGAATGCTAAACAAGGTGATGACAAATCTCTGATGGAAAACAGAGACATGGGCAAGCAGTCGGAACATCAGCGAGACAAAGCAAGGCATCAACCATAGCCGATATCAACAGTCAATACGGTGATGAAAAGCAAAACTGCGCATGGAACAGCAATGCCTATGAAGAAAAGCCCATCAAAAAGTAGTATAGAGGACATCAGAAATGGTGATGACAAACAGAAATGGGCCCTGCGGATGAGACAGAGAACAGTCTGGGTAGGTAAAAATGTTGGCAAGGCCAAGGGTGCCACTTGTTGGTAACAGATGGCTGAAAATAGCACGATTAAAAGGATGTGTATTAAGACACCCCAGAGTTAAAAGGTTTAGGAACCTGCTGTTTAACACTGCAAGGTATTCAGCATGGGAGGTTCCTTGATTTCCTGTAGGTTTCTACAGAGACCTGCCTGGGGATAAGATGACCAAGGATTTGGGGTCATAAGTTACAAAAGGTTGAAATAGGAGAGTAGAAACTACTATTGCTTCTTCCCACAGACACTTTGTGTAAGACAGAGGGGTCAAGGTAGTTGCAGGCAAGGCCAGATGTGGCTCTGCAATGGTCCCTTTCTGTAGGAAAAAGTGTAGCATGTTTTGTCAGGGGGCAGGCCTGATGTCAAAGAAAGTGGTACCCAAGGATAGACAAGGCGTCTGAGGTGGTACATGTGTTATTTTATTTTTTTAATGGAAAACCTACAAAGGAGGAGGTGGGTGGAAAGAGGATTGGAACCTGTGCTGGGGTAACACCAAAAGAGTGTCTACCATCAGGTGTATCAGTAGCAAGTGAAATGAAGGAATCAAGAGACATAGTGGGTTTATGTCGAGGGGTTGAACCTAGGACTAGGCCCCTGCTTAAAACCGACATGTCTGGTGGGGTTGGAGCAGGTAATTACTCACCCCAGAGAAAGTCCTTCTATGGTACTGGACTTTACAGCCATCCAGATTTTCGGTTAAGAAATATGACAGACTTTCCTTAACATGAGACAGTACAGAGACCAGTACCGTTAGTTTGTTGAGCAACCTGTTAATGCCTCAAGGTAAAAAATTATGATATCCACTATGTTTATGATGGAATGTTTATCGTTAATAGGGACCCCGAGACAGAGCTTCTGAAGATGGATGGGTGGAAGCTCCATCCCTTCCTGGGACAGGAAGGTGGTAATCAGTCTGCAATAACTGCTTCCCTCTTAGGGTGGGGGATATGTGACAGGAAGCTCCTGCCACTCTTGAGGACCGATCTTTTCTTAAATCTGTTGCAATAGTTCTTCTATTTCTTAGCCTAATCTGTTCTTTACAATTTCTAGTCCATAAGGTTGGCCACCCCCCTTTCCCTTTCTTGACTATGCCATAGTGTCCTCTTTAATTTTCCTTTTCCCTCCCAGGTCTTCGTACAGGGAGGTTATTGTGACCTCTGAGCTGATATAAAACAGCAGGCTGTGTTCCTCATTATTGGATTTAGTATGCAATGGCAGTATGTTATAAAATACTTTAATGTATATACCTTATGGGTATAAAACCTGTAAATGTTGAAAATATCATGGCACTAGGTGTTTTGATAAAGGTAAAAAGTTACTAGGGGACTGTATGATAAAAATTAAGTCAGTTGTGCTATTTAAAATGCATGTAAGTTGCTGTAAACTGAACAAGTCTGAAATTTCATGGTGATTTGCATATATCCCATGATGCTTAAACAGCTGGAGTAAGCCAGCCTCTGGAGAGCGGCATCCTGCTAGTTTAAATATATACCTTGAACTGTGTTGTATTGCTGAAAGACGCTTATTGTGCTAGTGTTGGAGCTGGAGGTGTCCTGCAGTTACTAGTGAATTGTTGGTGTTGCTGAGCATTGTGGGACATCAGAGGACTGTCTCAGCCAGCTATAAGGGGCAGCTCCAGAGCACTGCTCAGGGCTACTGTTCGACTAGCTATTAGCCTTTTAAAACCCTTTTATATAATCTACAATCTAATTCCAGTGCAGGCAGAGTCAGTTGCAGTGTTTTAAAACTAAGTTGTGGGACCGCCCTAGATGTACTACAACTATGGGTACCCTAATACATATGTTGTATGCCTGTCCACATCTCTCAAATTTTTGGCATAAAATTATGTGATTTATTCCAACAACGCTACATAATAATAATATAGCCAATACGGCTTAATTGGCACTATTAATGATACCATCTATGCAACTTAATGCAGACCAGATGATTTTTACTACAGTTTCAACAATTATAGCAAAAAAAAAAGCATATTAATCAAGTGGAAAGCTAGGAATCCCCCAACAATTCAAACATGGATTGATTTCATGACAGAAATCAGGAATTCAGACTGGATCTATTATATTAACGAAGGACAGGCGCATAAGTTTGAGAAAATTTGGGCCTCTTTCCGAGACAATATAAGATTGGGTATTATTAGTTAACTCAAAATAAAATTAGATATTTATTGGTTGGGCCCCCTTTTCTTTTCCCCTCAATAATGATGATATAATATGCCTGGAATATGATGGTCTATATGGTTGGTAATGAAGAGCTTAAGATCCGAATTGATGGGGGAAAAAAGGTTTTGGGCCCGCTGTTTTTACTAACAAACAGGCAGTAGGAAGTGTTCCCACTTCCTGTCCAGGCACTATATCTGCCCCACACAAGCAAGCGGGGCAAGCGTGCATGGAGATGTGCAGAAACATGTGTGTCAGTCGTGTCCGCTGTGAACGCTGGGCAGGAAACTCTGCATCAGCTAAAATTCTCTTTTACTCTAGTACACCAAACTATCTCCAAAGATGAATATCAGTGATGGCATAGTAACTTTAAGTACAAGGGAAGTTGCCATAACGTCCATTATGTGTGGCAACTTCTCCCTGGATAATAGCAATGGCTTGATGGTCTTAAATGCTACCAGTGCATAGAAAATAGTTCATTAAAAGTAAAAATGAAGGAACTAGAGGTTGTTGTTAAGAACTTAGAATCTAAATAGCTGAATCTCTCTCTCTCACAGCGTGTGGGAATAAACTTCAGATGAGGCAAATGTACAGGTTTAAAACACACCGTGGTGTGATATTTATTTTTCTAAAGTTTGAAAAACAATACATGAAAACAAACTGCAAAGGAAATCACTACTTAACATTGGTAGTTTCTCCAATAATACAGTCCTGGATCTTGGAGCTCTTAAGACCCTTCTCATCTGCATTCAACAGGTTGTCTACAGTAGCAGTAGAACCTCTCTCCTCTCTCTCAGGGCTGAGCCCCACTGGGCTGAACTGAAGTAAACTCTGTGCAAGGGTTTTTATATCTTTTTGGTAGGGTCACCTGACTGAGCCCTTACATGCCTGGACAGGTTTTAAAAACCAAGGGGGCAAGGGATTGTGTCAGGGGATTTCCTGGTTCAGTTAAAGATACAGTGTATATACTGTATATCCACAGATATTGACTTTCTATATCTCTGATCCACAGTGACTAAGCTTTTTTTATACATAGAACCTTACATAGTAACAGGTTTATAGCATGAATTTATCAAAATAGCTTAAGGATTTCATATAACTGTACTAATCATGACATTATTATTGTTTTATATGACTTCTGAATCCTTTTTATTTAAAAAGGCTTTATTAACTGTATGTATTCCTACTTAAAATAGCCTTCATGTTTTTTGTACACAAAATGCACTTATGCACTTTACACAACACCTTTCCGGGTGTTTGGCATCATTCCAGGGACTGGATGGATGGATGGAAATGGAAAAAGAATGAAAAGAGAGAGCTAGTAGGAAGTTTAGTAGGGATAGTAAAGAGCTACGCTTGGTGGCCAACCTGGGGGGGGGGGGAGAAGAAAAGTGTTAACTGTAGCTAGGAAATAAGGAGATAGAAAAGTGGTCCATCAGTCACAGCCAAGGGTGTAGCCTAACTCTGCCACACTTTCCAAGCAGATGGAATTAAAGGTTAGAAACATTAACATGGCCCCTAACAAATGAAAAGAGGAATCCTTGAAAAGAGGGAGTGAAGAAGAAGACTCAGAGGAGGACCCTGAGGGAGACTCTGAATGGAGTCAGGTTACCAATACAAATAAAAACAAAAAAGGGAGACGTGCCATGGCATTCAATATTCCTCTTCGCAACTCCTTTGCCCCCTTAGAGGAAATAGTTGTAGACTCAGAGGAAGAAGC
Source organism: Neoceratodus forsteri (assembly GCA_016271365.2). Classification (NCBI taxonomy): domain Eukaryota; kingdom Metazoa; phylum Chordata; order Ceratodontiformes; family Ceratodontidae; genus Neoceratodus; species Neoceratodus forsteri. The sequence continues at coordinate 960,898,315 of CM028137.1, forward strand.
AAATATACTACCTGATAATGACAAAACCCCAATACCTCTCTCTACCACCTCTGTATCAGCCAGACAGAATACAAAAACAAATACCCACATAATAGTTGCACAGATTCACAGGGAAGATACCACACTGACTGGGGCCCCCATGCACACCTCACCTGTAGAAACCAATGTAACAAAAGACAAAAATAAGTCAGCACTAGAAACAGGCGCAAGTGCAGATACAAACGTGGCTAGAGCAGGCAACTTACAAATTCATGCCAATGACCCAAGTAAACATACTGAGCAAGATAGTATGGAAACAGAAGGTCTGAGTGTAAGTAGACAAGTGTTTATCATAGGTGACTCAATTATCAAGTATACAGACGGCCACATATGTAGAAAAGACAAACTGAATAGAACATGCTCCAGCTACAGGGGGGCTTGGGTAATGGACCTAGAAAGAATGGTGCCAACCATCATACAAAATTCTGGTAGTAATCCCCTAGTCATTGTGCATGCTAGCACAAATGATGTCAACAAATTTACCATTGAAGACATCCAAGCCAATTACATTTCACTTATTAATACACTTCACCAACGAAGCTGCGAAATATGTATTTCTGAAATCCTGCCTGTTCCTAGGGCAAATAATTCAATAAACAATAAAACTAAGGCCATAAATGAATGGCTCAGGAAATGGACCCCGAAAAAAAGGATAACGTGCACAACACACTGGGAAACCTTTGTGGACAATAACAGCCTATTCAGTTCGGATGGCTTACATTTAAGTAAACGGGGTAGCTACATGCTCGGGAATAAAATTGCCAACAAAATTTTAACAAATTTAAACTACTGGAGAAGGGGCAAGAAGAGCTTCACTTATGTACAGAATCCAATACTGTGGTTAAAAAGCAAAATGGGTATAACATCTTACTTGGAAATGCCAGAAATCTAAACATCCTTAAAGTAAGCGAATTGGTAAATATTCTTTTCAAAGATAACATAGACATTCTAGCTATAACCAAGACCTGGTGGGACGACACCTCCACATGGTTTTCAGCAATTCCAGGATACACAATCTATCATAAAGAGAGAGGCCAGAAAAAAGGTGGTGGTGTATATATATATATATATATATATATATATACATATATACACACACACACACACACACACACAGTATATATATATATATATATGCTAGGGACACCTTTAAAACAACAGAAGCTGTCCTTAAAACAGAAGATGTGGCTGAAATCAAGGGATGCTATATGAATCTCATTGACCTTAGGGGGAAAAACTGACCATAGGTAACAACTACAGACCTCCATCTGCTGATGCAGACTAGAACAACAAACTTAATGCAGTTATAGCTGAATTATCTGATCAATCAGACCTTATTCTACTAGGTGACAACTACCACCCTGGCACTGATTGGGTCAATCTAACAGTTTGTACCTTAACAGAGAATAACTTCCTAGATACTGGTCTCTCATGTGGTCTAGAACAAATGGTATCTGAACCCACAAGGGGAGATAACATTCTAGACTTAGTTCTTATGAACCTCCCCCTAGATATTAATGATCTCGAGATCTGCAGCCCCATAGGTAGCAGTGATCATTTCACAGTCTGTTTTAGCCTGAACAGGTCCAAAAAGATCATAAAAACAAAATCATCAAGATTTAAGTACCAAAAGGGTAACTAACATAAAATAAGAACTGCTTTAAGTCAATACGACTGGGATGTTTTACTAAGTGATCTCAAAACAGAAGATGCATGGACTAGGTTTAAAAATATTATACATGAATTTGAGCACTTACATATTCCACAAATTAAAACTAGGAACTAAAAGGGTAAACTTCCACAATGGCTAACAAATAATATAAGGAAACAAATAAAAAAGAAGGAAAAAGCATTTAAACAATTGAAACCAACAGGGACAAATGAAGACAGGGCAGCATACAAACATAAACTGAAGTTAACCAAAAAAGTATTAATAAAGGAAAGGAAAAATCTTGAATTTAGGTAGCAAAGGGAAATACAAAGGCTTTTTTTGCCTATGTTAATTCAAACAAAAATGAAGATAACAGTATAATATAAATCAGAGTTAATGGGGAAGTAGTTAATGACAGTACAGAGATAGCCAACTCCTTCAATGAGTATTTTGGGTCAGTCTTCACTGAGGGAAACATATAAAACTTTCACTATAACTAGGGCTATAATTTTTTCACGGTACAAATCGGCCAATTTCACGGCACTTCACGGTCCAAGAATTTTATATTTGTGAAAACCAAGAAACCGCGATGAGAAGTGCACCCGCCAACTTTTAAATATATACACAGGCTGGCTATTTAACTCAGGGAATGTTTCAGCCTCCCCATTCACTCGCCGCAGGAGCCAAAAAAGGAGCCAGGGGTCTGAGGGCAGCCACAGTTTAAGTTCAGCTTGCAAGGACTGCAATATCTGTGCTTTTGCGAATGAACAACACGTTGTGTGAACACAAATCGGATTTCAGCTGCTAGTCGCAATTCAGGAGACCCATTCTTCTAGCGTTTAGAAAAGGCGCCAAGAGACTGTCTCAGCTGCTCTATTCACTCGCTGCGAAATCCGAAAAAGTAACCAGGGGGGCGCAAGTACAGGTTACTCACCTGTAACAGGAGTTCTAAGAATGGTATATGTTGTTCATCCACACTGTCTGGCAGGTTCCTTGCCGCTTTAAATCTTGCCGGAAGGTCTTCAAGCTGGCTCCTCCCACCAACCCGGGTGGTAAAACTCTCGACTCCGCCCCATGATGCCAGATCTAGCCCGCTGGAAGCCAGGTTGTGAGTTGAAGCCGGGGAGGTCGGGTGGATCGTGTGGATGAACAACATATACCATTCCTAGAACTCCTGTTACAGGTGAGTAACCTGTATTTCTAGGGACATGGATATGTTGTTCATCCACGCTGTCTGGCAGACTCCTAGCAGTTCTCCGGGAGGAGGGAGGCAAGGCGCACACCCCCTACTTGGGAAATAAAGACTGGAGAACCGAGGCCCCAAAACCAGCATCCCATCGTGACTCAAGGTCGATGTGGTAGTGGGTGATGAAGGTGTGTGCTGACTTCCAGGTAGCAGCCCTGCATATTTCCTGGATAGGGACGTCCCTGGAACAGCTACCGATGCAGCGGTATGGCGGGTAGAATGAGCTCTTATCCCTCTGGGAGGCTCCATGCCCGCCAACCTATAGCAGAGATCTATGCAGGAGGTGACCCACCTGCCTATCGTCCGCTTGGCTGCAAGTCTGCCAGGTGCGGCTTCAGTGTAGGTGACAAACAGCTGGCGAACCTCTCCTTGAACTGCAGCCGTCCACTCCTTATAATAAGTGACCGCTCTTCTAGGGTCCAAAGTATGGAGCCTATATTCGGCCTCCAAGGTGTGATTGGGGTAGAACACCGGCAGAGTCAACACCTGGTTAAGGTGAAACTCCGACACCACCTTCGGAAGGAATTTTGGGTGGGGGCGCAGGACAATCTTGTCCCTGTGGAAGACCAGCTAAGGAGACTCAATGGAAAGTGCCTGGAGCTCTCCCATCCTTCCGGCTGATGTGATAGCCACCAAGAAGGCAGTCTTCCACGACAGGTGAGAAATCTCACACCTGTGCATCGGTTTGAATGGCCTGCCCATGAGCTTAGCCAGTACCAGCAGTAGATCCCATGGAGGTGGAGGTTCTTGCACCGGAGGGGATATGTGATCAAGGCCTTTGAAAAAGTGCCCGACCACCTTCTCCTGCGCCACCGACTGCTTCCCGGCCCGCGCCCGCTAAGCAGAGATGGCTGCCAGGTGCACCTTAAGGGTCGTCGACCAAAGCCCTTGCTGAGAAAGGGACCACAGGTAGTCCAGGATGCTTGCCAAGGAACAGGAGGAAGGGTCCAGGCCCTTGCCCTGACACCAAATGGAGAATCTCTTCCATTTGAAGGCGTAGCATTTTCTGGTTGACTCCTTATGGGACGCCTCAACGACGTTGAGGACCTCGTCGGAAAGACCCAAGGCCTGGAACTCTAGCCGCTCAGGAAGCAGGCCATCAGGTGCAGGGATTGAAGGTCCAGATGGAATACCTTCCCCTGACTGACTGAGATCAGGTCCAGGCGGGCTGGAAGCCGCCTCGGGAGCCTGGAGCTGAGACTGAGGAGATCTGGATACCAGAAATGATGGGGCCAGGCTGGGGCTACCAGAATCACCTGCGCCTTGTCCCTCCTCGCCTTGAGAAGCACCTTGTGGATCAAGGGAAATGGGGGAAGGCGTAGAAGAGGCCCGGGGTCCACGGCCTCGAGAAGGCATCCCCCTGCAGCGAGCCCTGCTGAGGGGGGCGGGCATGAAACAGTCTCAGCTTCACATTCTCCTTGGAAGCAAACAGGTCCGCCTGAGGCGTGCCCCAGTGGGAGAAGAGATCTTGTACTACCTCCGGCAGGAGAGACCACTCATGAGACGCAGCCCCAATCCAGCTTAGGGCATCGGCCAGGGTGTTGGAGGCTCCTGCCACGTGAATGGCAAGGAGATCCGCCTCCAGGCTGCGAACGAGTGACCAAATGCGGAGAGCTTCCCTGCACAGAGGCATGGAGTGCGTCCCGCCCTAGCGGTTTAGATAGTACATGGTCGTGGTATTGTCCGTCTGGACCTGAACCACCTGACCCAGTAGAAATGGAGCGAAGGCGGTGAGGGCTAGATGAACCGCTCGAAGCTCCAGCAGGTTGATGTGGCATCGGGACTCCCGAGAGGACCAGAGACCGTGCGCTCTGTGCTCCCCCAGATGGGCACCCCAACCCATCAGAGAGGCATCGGTTGATAGAGAGACCGTCAGCTCGAGGCGGACAAACGGGATGCCCTCCTGCAGATGTGCCGGAACGGTCCACCACTGGAGAGCATTCCACATCCCCTGGGTCACTGTCACTAGCTGATCCAGCGGATCGAAGCGCTGTGACCACTGGCTGGCCAGTCCCCATTGAAGGGGACGCATGTACCAGCGGGCCCAAAGGACCACGCTGGTGCAGGCCGCCATGAGGCCCAGGAGGCACAGGAAGTCCCGGGCAGGGCGCGATTGCCCAACCAGAAATGATTGGGCAAAGGAGGAAAGAACCTCAGCCCTGTCCTCTGGGAGCCGTGCTCTGGCTAGAAGAGAGTCGAGCTCTGCCCCGATGAAATGCATCACCTGCTTTGGCATGAGATCCGACTTGGCCTCGTTGATGAGGAGGCCAATCTGAGAGAAAACCTGGAGGACCAGATCTCTGGACCGCTCCACCTCCGCTCTGGAGGGGGCTGCAATCAGCCAGTCGTCCAGGTAGGGGTACACCCGGACCCTTCGGCGCCGCAGCAATGCTGTCACCACTGCCATGCATTTGGTGAAGACCCTAGGAGCTAGGGAGAGGCTGAAGGGCATGGCCCAGAACTCGTGACGGGATCCCTCCACTCTGAAGCGGAGGAATCTCTGATGAAACGGACGGATTGGGACATGAAAGAACGCATCCTGGAGGTCCAGGGAACAGAACCACATGCCTCGTTCTAAGGATGGTATTATCTGAGCCAGAGTGACCATCCTGAAGGTCCGACACCTTAGGAACCTGTTCAGGTCGTGCAGGTCGAGAATGGGGCGCCAGCCCCCGTGCCTGTTTTGGGACCAGGAAATACCTGGACACAAACCCCGGTCTGGAGGAGGATCTGCCACCTTCCTGATCACCTCTTTTCGAGTAGCAGGGCAATATCGGCTCGGCGGGCCGACAGCGAGGCTGCGGACCCCGTAGCCCCCCCTCCCCCGAGTGGTGACAGCTCGAAAGGGTGGGGTCTGCTCGAACTCCAGAGGCAGGCCCTTTCCTACCACCTCCAACACCCAACAGTCTGTGGTGATAGCGGACCAGGCGGAAAGGAAGTGGCGGAGCCGTCCCCCAACGGGGAAGTGACAAGGCTGGGGGCGACACCCCTCAACCCGTCACTGGCCAGGCTTGGAGGAGGGACCAGCCAAGGGACCTCCTGGGCCTTTACCTCCCTGCTTCCTGTTGGAGGAAGCCGCGGGCTTGGGTTTGGGATGCCAAGCGCGAGCCTGCTGGCCCTGATGCTGGTGCTGTTGGGCCAGACATGCCGCAGGTGCAGAAGGACGAAAGGGCTTGTGCTGCTGCTGACAGCGGCCTTTGTCCTTCTGGGTTGAGGTGACCGAGGCCAGGGTGGCATTGGACTTTTTGATCCGCTGGAGGTGACCTTCCACTCCAGGGTCGAAGAGGTCGGTCCCCAAGAAGGGGACATCCGCCAACTTGTGCTGGGTATCCGCCATAAAGGTGAATATCCTCAGCCATGCTCTGCGGCGCATGGCCACTGCGGCCGCAACCGATCTGGTACAGGAGTCCCCTATGTCCAGAGCTGTTTGGAGCTGCTGCTTCGCCACCACCCTACCCTGGTCCCGGACCTGCCGGACCGTGGTCTGGAGGTCAGCCGGGAGATGAGGGATCACCTCATCCAGGGAGCCCATGAGGGAGTGGGAGAAGTGTGCCATCAGCACGGCCGAGCTGGCCTGGCGGAGGCCAACGGAGGACGCAACGTATACCTTGCGCCTTGCATAGTCCAGCTTTTTGGACTCCTTGTCGGGGGGCTTGTCCATGTCCCTAGCATTCCCGGAATGCTGGAAAACGCTGTCGGTGACCAACCCCTCGGCAGAGGGGTGCTCCGAAAACCCAGGCAAAGAGCCGGTAGGGACCGCATACTTCCTGGCCATCCTGGCCAAGGGTGCAGGACAGGAAGCAGGCCACTGCCAAAGCTCCAAGGCTGAGCAGACAATGGCCTCAGCCACAGGAAAGGCCTCCGTGGGTGAATCCCCTCGGTCCAGTATCTCCGTCACGGGATACTTGGCCCATTAGGAAATGGGCTCGAGCTGCATCCCGGTGGACTCCGAGATGAGCCGAAGCACACCCATAAAGGAAGATGGGCTTTCGTCCAGTGACTGGCCCCCGCAGGACTCCAGGTCAACCTGCCTGGAGAACAGGAAGGCGTCGTCGTCTGACTCCAAAGAGTCCGTGAAGAGCTGCCTAGGGCCTGAGCCACCCTCCACCTGCCGAGGACGGTCGGGAGTGAGGGTGACCAACAACCTGTGGGGCAGGTCTTGACCTAACCGAGAGTCCTTGGTCGGTGCCCCCGATTTCGGTTGTGGAGGCGGAGGTTCCACCACAATTGGTGGGGCAGCAGGTTTCAGCCGAACAACTGACCCAGGCTTGGGCATCTCAACTGCAGCGAGAGGCTGTTTCGGCCGTTCAGGTGACAGCCACTTGATGGCCGGGGAAGGCATCGGTGTCGACTTAGTCTCGGACAAAAGTAACTGCTGCCACATCAGCTCCTCGTAGCGTCGACGCAATTTGCGCCGAAGCCTCTCCTCATCCGAGGAGGAAGACGAGGAGAAGCGGCGTCGCCTCTTACCTCGGTGCCGAGACCGAGACCGCCAATGTCGGAGGGATAGGCTGGACCGAGAAGAGGTCTGAGACCGAGATCCTCGGTGTGTCCGAGGGTGGGCCTGGGAGGGAGCGGGGAATAGCTGCTCCTCCCTCGGCTCGGACGTCTTAACCGGGGACTGCTGCACCGATGGCGCAGACAAATCCTCGGTTTCCACTGGGGGAACTGGCGAAGAAGGGTTGTCGGCTTCACCAGTCGACAAACCGTCCGACGGGTCGAGAAAAATCTCGACCGCGTCGACGGCTGTCTCGGCCGGCTGACCTGACGGGAACGCCGTGAAGCCAGCAGCCTTAGCCGCAACCTCGACTGAAGTCGACGGTCGGCTGTCCGGGGAAGGGGACCTCTCCCACTCCCATGAACGCCGATGATGGGACTTACCCTTGTGATCCTTCTTTTTGGACCGAGAGGAATGTCCCGATGGCCCCTCTCCCTTCGTGGAAAGGGAATGGCAAAGCTCCTTGAATGAAGCAGAATACCAGGTACCCAAAGAGAGCGGGATAAATGCCGCGACCAAGGAGGTAAAGATGCGGCCTGGGCTGCCTCCTCCTTGAGGGCGATCATCTGCTCGAGCTGCTCAGCCGAGCCAGCCGTCGCGGTAACTGCCCAATGGGCCTCTTTCGACTTTACTGGTGGGTAGCGCTTCTCAGGGCACCCAAGCTTCAACCGGGCAGCGCGGTCCTCCAAGACGTTCGCTAAGGAGAACGAACAGCAAGACTCGTGAGGTTCGCGGTCGCGGTTCTAGGCCGAGGCAGTAGATGCACGTGGAGTACGGATCTGTCCTGGACATCTTCTGCCCACAAGGGCACTGCCGAAAACCGGGAGTCGATTTGTCCATCACAGCCGCGAGAGAAAAGGAAGACCGAAGTCTTGAGAATTTTAAAACGAGTTTTGGACAAACCGAAGAGTTAGGATCCAGTCTAATATGCAGAGCGTTAAGGAGGGAACCTGAGCTTCCAAGCGGTAAGGAAGATCTGACGTCATGGGCCGGAGCCGAGAGTTTTACCACCCGGGTGGGTGGGAGGAGCCAGCTTGAAGACCTTCCAGCGAGATTTAAAGCAGCAAGGAACCTGCCAGACAGTGTGGATGAACAACATATCCATGTCCCTAGAACTTGGCCTTTTAGTTTGATTCTCTGGTAAGGCTACATACAGGTGGCAATAATGGCATACCATAAACAAATAGATGAATTAAAAAGCTGTCCACAGCCATATGTAATTAGAAATAAATTGAAAATACAACAGAGGATTAGGTATGATTTTGAATTTGGTGATTTTCACGGGGTCTACCGATTTGTGAAATCCATGACCTCCGTGAAATAATTACAGCACTAACTATAACTAATAAAAACGTATCTATCGATATTACACCTGGTGAAATAAAACAAAATATAAAGATCCTAAAGAACAACACTTCACCAGGCCCCGATGTTAATGCTCATCTTATCAAAGAAACTTTGGAACATGTTACCTACCACTTATCCATCATATTTAACAAATCATATAGAACTGGCATTATCCCTAAAGATTGGAGAACTTTAGTGGTACCCATTTATAAGAAAGGAAATAGATTAAATACATCATCCAACTACCAACACATTAGTCTAATGTCCATTATATGCAAACTATTGGAAAAATCAATCAAAATTAGAACTGAAGCTGAGATACAGACATTGGGAATATTAGAAGACAATCACATTCCTACTGATATCATTTATCTAGACTTTAAGAAAACCTTTGATTTAGTTTCCCACTATCTACTAATTCAGAAAATGATCAGGTTAGGATTTAATGACTTCACCATACAATGGGTGACAAATTGGTTAACAAAAGAACACAATGTGTTAAAATAAGGGATGCTATCTCTACGCCAGTGGCTGTCACTAGCAGGTTACCGTAAGGATCGGTGCTGAGCCCTGCTCTGTCTGGCATTTTTATTGGTGATTTACACATGGGGGTAAGTAGCTCAGTTATCAAATTTGCAGACAATGTAAAAATGTCATCAGAGGTTGATGCGGAAAATAAAATATCCCAATTTAAATCAGATTTGCAAAAAACTGAAAAATGGGCTTATTCAAATAAAATGGAATTTAACACAGATAAATGTTCAGTCATTCACATAGGGACAAAAAATCGAAACACCACATATGTTTAATGCAGAAGTAAAATTAACTCAGTAATTACTGAAAAAGACTTGGGTGTCATAATAAACAACCAGTTAACGCCAGGTGACCAATGCAGGAGTGTTGCGCTAACTGGAAACCAAATTATTAATGCTATTAAAAGAACTTCCTTGTGCAGGAATGAAGCCTGCACTATGCCACTTTATAAAGCATTAATTAGACCTCACACAGACTATGCTGTGTCATCCTGGGCCCCCTACCTTGTAAAAGACAAAAAAATTATTGAAAGCTTACAGCATAGAACCACTAAGCTTAACCCGAGACTCACCAACTTGCCCTATCTAGACAGGGTAAAGGCCCTTGGGCTCTATGATCTCCAACTTAGGAGAGATAGAGGGGATCTGCGCTTGCTGTACAGCATTCTTAATGATCAGCATCTTATAAAGGGATGTAAAATTGTTCAAGTTAACAAAACAGCAAATGTGAGATGCCACAAGAAACAGATTCTCATTCCAAAATTCACAACAAACGTAGACACTTTTTTACAATTAGGGCCTCTGAAATGTGGAATGTTCTCCTTGACCACATAACAGAAGCAAGCAATAAAGTACAATTTAAAACAGCACTGGATGATTATCTGCTTCAAAGGGAAGGCTAATATCCCCCACCCGGTGTGGGGAAGGTGGTCCCGATGGGCTAGAAGCCTACTTCCACCTTAGTAACCGAGTAATACCGAATAATGTGTGATGTTGTGTTTCTTTGAAACTTGGCTTATTGTAAGTGCCCTTTGGTGAAACCCTTGTTTCAGAGCTTCTGCACTGAGGTTCTTTGTCTTTAGCTTTTTTTTTTTATTTGAGCCCCCACCACCCAAGCAAACAAGGCCTGCATAGGTGAGGCTAAATCTCAACAGATAATTTAGATCAGAAATCAATGCCGTCATCGATGTATACATGCACCTCCAGCCCGAGACAACGGTCGGCACTTATCCTCTGCTGTTAGCCACTGTTTCACTTAAGTAGTCATTTGTGTTATACAAGTAAAGTTATCGATACTGTACTTGTGTTAGTGCAATGTCAAAGCTTAAAATTCAGTTTCAGATTGGGGGGGCTGGAATTTCCCCCTCAGGGTTTACCAAATGGGGTAGGGGGTAGGTTACCTACTTGTAGTCATAGTTTTAGGAGTGGTATATATAGTTCACATCCACACTCTGGCAGTTCCACTAGAACAGGAATGCCTAAGAGGCAAAGCCCAGCAAAAAACAGCCAAAACTCATGATGACAAACAGGAACAGGCCCTGTGGATGAGACAGAGTTCAGCCTGGACAGGCAAGACTGTCGACAAGGTGAAGCCAAGAAATGAATGAAGCACATGGCAATGGAGACCCATCAATGGAAAACTGAAACTGCCTCTATATAAAACAGAGGACTTGCACACAAAGCGGGAACAACATCATGGTGAATCCGAGGGACAACCAGCAGAGACAACGATGCAGTAAACAGTGACATTGAACCAAAGCAAGAACATTGATGAGGCAAAGCCAGGCAAAGGAGCTGAAAGATGCCACATGCCCCGCGAAAATGGGGGTCCAGGATAAAACCCCAGAACCAACCATGGTGTACCAACAGACGATTGGAACTGCAAAAGAGGCTGATAGAATGTCAGGACTCACCCTTTTTATCCAAGCAATAGAATCAACAGGGAGGGAGCAGGGGCACTAGGGTCAGGAGGGTGAGGAAGCCAGCTCAAGGGCAGGAGAGCAACAATAACCATGAACAAGAGACCAACAGGACCCATGGACGGGAGGGCCCCCTCTCCCATTATTATTGTTTTTTGAATAACAGTCTACTAGATGATCTGGGGATCTAAACATATAAAAACAGACAATTATTTTTTAAATATACTTTTTTATCAAAGCACGGCTCTAAATACTGTCATGCAACTGATCATAACCGGGTCATATGCAATTATTTAGTAGGAACTATTGTCTGGCTTTTCCTCAGCAACAGGTAATGGTACATGGTGACGGGCAACAGTTCAATAACCACTGACCGCTGTCATCAATGTATGCATGCACCTCTGTACCGAGACAATGGTTTGTATTTACACTTTGCTGCTGGCCACTGTCGTCGATGTATGCATGCACCTCTGTCCCAAGACAATGGTTTGCATTTACACTTTGCTGCTGGCCACTGTCGTCAATGTATGCATGCACCTCCGGCCCAATACAGGGGTTGGCATGTACCCTCCGCTGCTGGCCAATGTCATCAACATATGCATGCTCCTCCAGCTCAATACAACGGTCAGCACATACCCTCCACTGCTGGCTGAAGTCTCACTTAAGTAGTCATTTTTGTTACACAGTGAACGTTACCTATACTGGACTTCCGTTAATGCAATATTAATAAAGTTACTTGTATAACGCAAGTAACTATAGTTGCCTGAGGTAGTGGCCGACAGCGGAGGTGTATGGAAAGTAACTGTCAGCCACCATCTCAGGGCTATGGGGACAGTGTGTGCGTGTGCGCGTGCGTGTGCATTTGTGTAGTGCTGAAGTGAGTTAGGCATACCAGCACTTGGAGGGTTCACAGGACTACCAAGGGAAATATTCTTTATAAACAGTGTCGGGTTGGGGGGCCATATAACTCAGACAAGGTGTGAGGAAATAGATATTGACAGCTATACTGGGAACATTTTGACCCCTCGGGATGAACTACTGACTTCCAATATTCATACTGCCCTCAGCCTTTGGCACACAGTAACAGCAGCCATATGTTGTTATTCCACCTGCATTTTATTGTGTGCTTAGAATACTAAATGAATATAAAATCTGACCTCTGGCAAAGCAGATATTTTGCAGCCAACCTTACCATATCAGCCCATAAAAGCTGTTCACTTTGGACAATAGCATTAGCAAAATAAGATGTGTGAGGTATTTCAAAATAAGTTAACCCAATGTAGAGTACACCTTAACCCTTACCGTGAGGCAGCGGTGACCTGTCCAGCAGCTTATCCAAGAAGAGAACAATCTGGAATGTCCTCCATTTGGAGATGTCAACTATGCTCACAGCGCTTGCATCGAGGGTCTCAGCAGTCCAGAGAGCAAAGAGAGTCTCTACCGGTTTGGTCAGACAGGTTCCCTGAGATAAATCTGGCTCTGAGAGAGGGGGGCCTGAGGCGTTCAGCCAGCGCTCAAACTCCAGGCCTGCAGGGAAAGGAAAGCCATCAATTAACAACAGTGAGAAGTTTGGGGTGAAACAATCTGAGTTCAAATCAGCACAGCAACAGACCTAGATGTAACCTGCACTGCATTCCAATGATTAGTCATTAGGGCATCAGTTGCAGTAAATTTCTACGTTTTTATTTTCTCTATTTGGCCTTCATTGCCCATTACCTTATGGCTGCGCTAGCCTCTTTCAGGCAAAAACAGAATTTTTTTTACTATGTCCAACTATCTCCTGTTCAGGAGGGAAGAGATCATAACTTGAGCCAAATCCATGGCCAGCTGATCCCTTCCACTTCTGGTCTGCTAGTTTGTACGTTTTTTCGGCTTTTTGTTCCCTGACCCCGTTCGTCCCGGCATCGCACGCACATGCTGAGGCATGTGCATGCCATGCACTATGGAACACCCAACCCAACCTGTCGCGCCGTTACCGCCTGCGCCTATCACTGGACCTCCATCTGGTGACGGTGGGACTATGGGTGGGTGACCCCTCCCCCAGGAGAGGAGAGGAGAGCCAGTGCCCAATCCTGCTCCCACCTCCCCCACCCCCGTGCCTGCACCCTGATGACCCAAGGTTGTTCCCGAACCCGGGACACCGGTGTATCACGAGGTAAGGCGTCCAGCATCTCAGCCCTCAGTGCCACCGGGCTGGCTCTGCCCCAGATGTTTTGTGACGTGTAAGCAGGGACAGCGCAGGGGACGTACCACATACAGGTCTACTGGGACAGTTTTCAATGCATAATTATACACATTAAGGCAATCTTTGAGAAAAATGAAAGCCATCTCTCAATTAATAGGGCCCAGTTAATTGAGCAGTGGCTCTCTTTATCCAGAGTTGGGTAACATATAATTATGCAATACCTGGTAACAATGTAAAGCACACCGTTCTCTCCTGCTTAGGCGTCACAAAATGGCTAAGCTCAGGGGTGGTGCCTATGAGCCAGGAAGTGGAAGGGATCAGCTGGTCAAGGGTTCAGCTCCAGTTACGATCCCTTCCCTCCTGAACAGGACATAGTAGAAAAATTCTACTTTTGCCTGAAACATACTTACGCTGCCATAAGGTAATGTTCTATGAAGCCCATATACATATCTTAGAAAATTCCTTTAACATTCTAAAAGTACAGTTACTGTATGTAGGAACTTATCGCAACAGTAGATCTTTGAAAGAGGTTCCTTCAGTAGGTTATCACATATAGGACTGGCGCCACCTGGCGTCGGGCCGCACGGCAGACTTTTCTAGCAATACCTGACGGGGGACCGCCCACCCGACATCATGTGACTGACATCATCATGACAGTATATAGTGGGCAGTCCCCACGCCCGCCCTCCAGTTCTCCCGCTGGAGCCAGGAAGAGGCCATACAGCAGGAGAGAACAGGAATTGGAGTCCCTGTAAAACCTAGAATGCGGGGAAGGAGGGAGGGAAAATTATGACCTATTGAAGGAACCTCTCTTGAAGATCTACTGTTATGGTAAGTTCCTACGTAACTGTACTATCTTACTTCGAGAGGGTTCCCTCAGTAGGTCATCACCTATAGGAAAGAGTCCCAAGCAGTCCCTCAGAGAGAGACTGAGAGAAAACTAGGGAGGAGGAAGCTAACTCCAACAGAACAACTGGATTCCAGCATGGATCCAGCCTAGGACAAAAGGCCCTGCAGGACGGCTAATCCAAAGCTGGCCCTCCGCCTAGAAGCAATGTCCAGACTGTAATGTTTGGTAAAGGTGTGGACAGAACTCCAAGTAGCGGCAGCACAGATGTCTGCTGCGGAAACATTCCTAAGGAAGGCCACAGAAGCAGTCATGCCCCTAGTAGAATGACCTCTTATGGAACCCAGAAGAGGCTTATCGTACTTCTGGTAACAGTACCGGATGCAGTTGCCCAACCATTTGTAAAGGCCCTGCTTAGAAAGCGTTTTGCCCCTCGACCTGGGGGCAAAGGATACGAACAACTGATCACAACAGCGGAGCTCTTTAGTCCAGTGAGTATAGCACTGGAGGATCCAATGAACATCCATCGTATGAAGGAGTGCCTCACCCTTGTTAGAAGGGGACGGGTAGTAAACCAGAAGCTCTACTGCTTGGTTCAGTGTGGATTCTGATACCACATTGGGAAGGAACCTCGGATGCATCCGAAGGACCACCCGGTCCCTATGGAAAATCAAATAGGGCTCCTTGCAGACTAGAGTGTGAAGCTCCGAAATCCTTCAGGTGGAGGTGATAGCCACCAGAAAAAGCGTCTTCCATGAAAGGAAGCGCAGATCACACCTTATAGCCGGTTCAAAAGGAGGCAGAGTGAGTTTTTCCAGAATGAAGTTCAAGTCCCAAGGTGGAGTTGGGCTCCGGATGGAGGGTTTCAGATGGAGGATGCCTTTCAGAAAGGTCTGAGACCTCCAACTGAGCCATGGGTTTACCCTCCACTAGCTCATGGTACGCGGAAATGGCCAAGATATGGACCTTCAAAGAAGAATAGAACAGACTGGAGTCAGATAAATGAAGGAGCTATTCCATGACTTGAGGGGCTGAACAGGAGAAAGGGTCCCAACCCTGAGCGGAAGCCCAGATCGAAAACCGCTTCCATTTCATGGCATAAGTGGAATGGGTTGATGGTTTCTTGGCCTCAATGAGGACCTGAGCCACTCTAGAGGAGACCCCAAAGCGAGAAATCGCTATGTGTGAAGGAGCCACGCATGAAGATGCAAGGTCCTGAGCCCCGGATGAACCAGCCTGCCCTGATCCTGAGTCAGGAGGTTGTGAGTTAGTGGAAGTGGAACCCGGCGGTTCCCTGGAGAGCTGCTGCAGCAGCTAGAACCAAATTTGTCTCGGCCAGAGAGGAGCAATAAGGATAATTCTTGCTCCCTCTGCTTGAAGTTTGAGTAGAACTCTCTGTAGAATGGGAAAAGGAGAGAAAGCGTACAAAAATTTATCTGTCCATGATGGAGATAACGCATTGCTAAAGAAGGCATCGCGCTCTGGAACAAGCGAGCAAAACTTGGGAAGTTTTGCGTTGGATTGGGAGGTGAAGAGATCGATTTCCGGATGCCCCCACTTCCGGAAGATGGAGTCCGCCACTTCCTGATGCAATTCCCACTCATGGGCGAGGGTTCGAGTTCTGCTGAGATTGTCCGCCAGGACGTTTAGAATGCCTGGAACGTGCATGGCCACCAGGACCAGAAGGTGCTGGACTGCCTAGTTCCACATCCAAGTTGCCTCCCTGCACAGAGGGTAGGATCGGGTTCCTCCTTGTTTGTTGATATACCAAACTACCGACATGTTGTCCGTTTGGATTAACAATGTTCCCTTGGGTAGCAGGGTCTGAAAAGCCTGCAAAGCATATAGGACTGCCCTGAGTTCCAGAACACTGATGTGGAGAAAAGTCTCCAGGCCTCTCCGGGGATCAGGGGAGGGCAGTGGACATGGCCTATCTGGACTTCAGCAAGGCCTTTGACACTGTGCCACATAGAAGACTATTACACAAACTGGGGAATATGGGTGTGGGCAGGACAGTAGTGTGGTGGGTAGGTAACTGGCTGGGTGGCAGGACACAGAGGGTGGTGGTAAATGGCTGTCACTCCACAGAGGGAAGAGTGACCAGTGGGGTACCACAGGGATCAGTGCTGGGACCGGTCCTATTCAACATCTTCATCAGTGACATTACTGCAGGATCTTGAAGGCAGAATTTCATTGTTAGCTGATGACACAAAGCTCTGTAACAGAGTAGACACACCAGAGGTGTAGACAGAATGAGAAGGACCTGCAGAAACTTGAAGAATGGTCAAGGGTTTGGCAGTTGAAATTCAATACAAAGAAGTGCAAGATAATGCATATGGGGCACAAAAACCCTGGCACAATATATCAGTTGGGGGGTGAGGATATAGCATGCACCAAGCAGGAAAGGGATCTTGGGGTTGTCATCTCTGATGACCTCAAGGTAGGAAACAGTGTGACAAGGCATCAGGTAAAGCAAATAGGATGCTGGGATGTATAGGCAGGGGCATCACTAGCAGGAAAAGGGAGGTCATAATTCCGCTATACAAGACACTAGTGAGGCCCCACCTGGAGTACAGTGTACAGATCTGGAGACCATACCTACGTAGGACATAGACAGGGTAGAGAAGGTTCAGAGGAGGGCAACAAAGATGGTGCATGGATTGCATCACAAGTCCTATGAAGACAGGTTGAAGGAACTGAACATGTACTCCCTGGAGGAGAGGAGGGAGAGGGGATATGATAGAGACATACAAGTATCTTACAGGGAGAAACAGGGTGCAGGAAAACACTATTTTAAGCGAAAAAGATGTTCCAGGACTAGAGGCATGGGATGAAGTTGGAGGAGGACGATTCAGAGGAAACATGAGAAAAGAATTTCTTCACAAGAGCGGGTGGTGGACAAGTGGAACACCCTGCCAGAGGAAGTGGTGGGGGCTGAAACAATCCCGGGATTTAAGAATGCATGGGATAGACATAAAGGAATTCTAGAGGTCAGGGGTAAGGGGAAACAGACTTCTAGGAAAACAAACTGAACTTACAAGCTCAAATGGGCAGACTGGGTGGGCCATAGGCCCTTATCTGCTGACACTGTCTATGTATCTATGTATCTATGTATCCAAAGGCCCTGAGCCCGATGATCCCCCAAATGGGCCCCCCACCTCATATTCGAGGCATCCATGGTGAGGGTAGCTACTGGTGCAGGGTTTTCAGAATGGAAGTCCCAGGGAGAGATTGTGGGGATCCTCCCACCACTGTAAATCCCTTTGGACCGCTGAAGAGACCAAGACCGGACGATCCAGGTCATCTAGGAGCTGATCTCACTGCACCTTTAATGACCACTGGGTGATTCTCATGTGTAGCCTTGCTAGGGGAACTGTCATGATGGACGCTGCCATCAGTGCCAGAAGACGCAGGACCTCCCGGGTGGGAATAGTCCTGAGTGAGGCTACCTTGCGAGCTTGGCTGATTAAGGTTTCCACTCTGTCTGGAGGAAGGAAGGCTCTACAATGGACCATATCCAGAACTGCCCCAATGAACTGCAGTCTCTGGGATGGAACTAGGGATGACTTGGAGACGCTGACAGTTATTCCTAGGCGGTTGAAGAGGTCCAGCATGAAAGACAGAGCTTCCAATAAAAGAACCCTGGACAGTGCTGAAATCAGCCGGTCGTCCAGGTAAGGGAACACCGCAAAACCCCTGCAGTGTAGAAACACCGCCAGGCACTTGGTAAAAACCCAAGGTGCCGAACATAGACCAAAAGGGAGTGCCCGAAACTGGTAATGCTCCCCTTGGAAACAAAAATGCAGGAAACGGCAGTGACTGGGGAAGACAGGGATGTGCAGGTAGGCATCCTGCATATCCAGGGCGCAGAGCCAATGATTCTCCAACAGAAGAGGAAGAAGGCTCTGGAGCGTCAGCATGCGGAACTTCTTGTACTCCACATACTGACTGAGATAACTCAAGTCGAGAATGGGTCTGAAGTCTTCTTTGGAACCAGGAAGAAATGGGAGTAAAACCCTTTTCCCCTTTGCCCGAAGGGAACTGGCTCAACTGCTTCTTTGAGCAAGAGTGCGTTGACCTCCTCGCAAATGAGGAGAGCCTGGTCACGGGAATAAAAGGACCTCCAAGGAGAAGTATCTGGAGGAATCTCCAGAAACTCAACGGTGTGTCCGACGAACACTAGTTGCAGGACCCACTCGTCTGAAGTGATCACCTCCACACCTGCAGTGGCGGGTGAACCTCCCCCCCCCCCAACTGCTCCCCGTCGAAAGACTGAGGGTGCAGTGGGGCCAGAGAGTCAAGAAGTGGCGGGGCGCTCAGAGGAAGTCCCCCTGAACGTTGCTGGTTCTTGGCAGCAGGTGGGTAGCGGTACCCGTGGCCTTACGCTTACCTTGGCGTCTCGCCTAAGCATTTTTTCGCTGCCTCCTGGTCCTTTTCCAAAAGGGCTGCTGCTGTTGTTGAGTGCCCGATCGGTACATGGACTCAACAGATTTAAGGGCCACACCTTTGTCCTGTAAATCCATTATAATGTCCTTGGTATCTCCACCAAAAAGGACTGAGCCCCTAAAAGGGGTGTCCTGAATCGCCGACTGGACTTCATTGGTGAGTCTAGAGAGATGAAGCCAGGAATGCCATCTGAGGGCAATGGCAGTTGCCGAGGTACGGGCCACCGAATTGACGGAGTTGTAGGCGGCTCGAAGAGCATGCCTACAGGAGATCTTGGAGAAGCAGAGATCCTTGGCAAGTTCCTCCTTAAGGGGCGATGGGTCCATAGACTGGACCCTCGCCTCCTGCCTGGGCATGATCTGTTTTTGGTGAGATACCATGTGGGCCACGTAACTAAGGGATCTAAGGGCACACGTGGCAGACGAGTAGACCTTCTTCCTGAACGGGTCCATCAGCCTCGGCTCCTTGTCCAGAGGTGTTGTGCTCATGTGCTTGGGAGCTGTGGAGCGGTCATGAGCAGCCGAGATGACAATAGAGTCTGCCTTAGGATGAGCCTTTAAAAAAGGTGCGTCGTTAGGCACTCAGTAGAGCCTGTCCGCCCTCTTGGGGACAGCCAGGATCGAATGAGGCATCTGCCAGACGGTGGTGGTGAGGTCTTGGTGAGGACACATCCACGGGAGGACTGGAATAGACGGCAGAGACTCTAAATCCAGATGCTCTGCAAGTCTTTGCTGCCTAGGATCCTGGTCCTCCGACTCTCAGTTGAAATGATCTCTTGAGGTCCTCAAGAGGTCCGAAAAGGAAGGATCCTCTGGAGGGGATTTTGGAGAGGTTCTTCCTTTCATATCCTCTGGGTCCTCCACACGTTCCTCCTCCTTGGAGTCCTTCCTCCCATCGGAACTGTCTTCTGCCTCCTCAACAGGACGACAATGGAGATCCTGCAAGGAAACATCTTGCCGAGTCTTCCCCCAAGATGTGGACGGTTGAAACAGAACTGCTCGGGGAAGGGGATGTAGGAAGCTGCGGCTGCGGGAGTCTGGCTTCTAGATCAGTAACCAGCTCTGACCTGGCCCCTGCCACCAAGACTGAATTAAGGTCTTGAAATCCGGGACCACTGGAGGAGGGAGAGCAGGGGCCAGTTGAGGCGGGGAGGGGGAGAGGGGCAACCAGAGGGGGATAAAACCCCCTGGAAATCCATATAAGGGGAATATGGGTTGTATCCATGAAACTGCCCAAATTGGCTCCAATCAGAAGTGGAACCCCCAGGGTAGGGATCCCCAGGATATCCAAAGGGGTAATGGGGGACAGTTCGGGGCCTAGAGTAGATTCCCAATGACGGATCAGGTGTCGGGGGGAACCCATGTTGGACCCGCCATTGTATATATGGGAGGAGGGTCTGGCGTCGGAACAGTCCACATTGAAGGGACCGCCGTTGGCACTGGCATGACCCAATCCAGCGCTGGAAGAGGATCTGGCGTTGGAGGGGCCAGCGTCGGAACTGGACGAGGGAGCTCTGGCGCAGGGGTTGGGTCCGGCGTCGGGGCCAGAGGTAAAGGCCTGTCGACCGGGCACGGCTGAAGGACTGTCGTCGGGATCACTAGCATCTGGGAGGCGCCGGTATCCCGCCAGAAGGTGGAGGGGCTGCCACAGGAAGGCCAGATGGCCATTAAGGAGCCTCCTGATCCGGGAACCCCAAGGAGGAGTGCGAAGAAGTACCCACAATGTCGAGAGGCTCAATGGGTTCTCCGAGACTATTGCCGGATGCATCTGGGGAGGAGTGCGAGGACACGGGCGTAGTGGAAGGAGGAAGTGGGGCCTTCTCCCTTTGGTCCCGCCAGACATCGGGTGAGGCGCTGTTAGGCCCCAATGGGGGAACCACGCCCGTGCGGTCGTCCGAGACAGCTGACTTAGCGGGCAGGGCCGCATGGTCAGGGGAGGAGCCCCTGGCTGGCTTATCGACCATGGTCATACGACTGCCCCCAGCCGGAATCGACTAGCGACTGCCAGCAGTCCCCGGAGGATGGAGCCGACTTACCGGGCTGGAACAGCGCGACGCCAGAGGAGCTGGCAGCTGACTTACCGTCTGTCTTGGCGGTAAATGGGCCTTGCTTATGGATGGCCTGGCGTAGTCCGCGGAGCGAGCCCGCTCCCTAATCTTCTCCTTGTGCTTTTCTGAAGGGGAAGATTTTTCGAGTGAATCTCTAAGGTGCTTCATCTTCTCCTTCAAGGAGGCCAGACGAGTTTTAAGAAGGTGGGTCTCCAATGCCTGCTGTCTCCGTTTTTTAGTGGCTTGGCTGAATGACTGGCAATCAGGACAGGAGGAGATAGGATGGTTTGGGCCTAAGCAGAGAACGCACTACTGATGACCATCTTTGTGCGGGATCTGTGTGCCTCAAGCTGAGCACTTTTTCTTCACAGAAGACATCAAAAACGTTGATAAATTTGAAGAGAACTGTGAGGGAAAACACCCGATGTGAACAAACTTTCTCGACGATCGCTACTGGAAGTCTGAGATGCGCCTGACACAAGGCGACGGCGGGAAAGAACTGAAGGGCGGGTGTGGGGACCCCCCCACTATATACTGTCACGCTGACGTCAGCTACGTGACATCAGGTGGGCGTTCCCCCATCAGGTATTGCTAGAAAAGTCTGCTGTGCAGCCCGACACTAGGTGGCGCCAGTCCTATATGTGATGACCTACTGAAGGAACCCTCTCAAAGTAAGATCTGTGTTTTCAGTGTCACTGTGGTGCTGAATGTACTTGGCCTCAGAAGCAGCGTGGTACCTGTGACCAGTGTTTCTGGAGCAGCTGACAGCTTCAGGACCACAAAGAGCGCTACTGAATTTAGCGTGGCTAATTTCCTCAATGTCAGCTGTGGTGTATTCTGGGATGCTGCCCAAGCAGTTTATCTAGGACCACCAGTTAGTAGGATCAACCAGACAAACATTATTTTCACAACAGTCTGTATCTAAACTTTTTAATGTTACAGTTAGGACCCCACACATACTAGGGCTGTATTACTGTGCGTCCCCCATTAAAACACCAAATTTTGCCTTACTGCAAACAATGCATATGCGCACATGTAAGTCAGCCTGTAAAATCTGTTCTTTTTTTCCATAGTGTACTTCACAAAGGGAAAGACTGAATTTTGACTCTGCAGATCCGGCATCTAGATCCCTTTCACGTCGTGACTCAGAACCCCACCTCCACACAGCAACATATGCTGTCAAAAGAGCTTGGAGCACTCTTGATTAAATTGAAAGGGGCATATTTTAATATACATTTTTCTACATTTTAAAGTGCCATTTGTTTCAAATCCAAGCTACAGCTCAATGAGCAAGACTCTGGTTCAAGCCTCAGCACTACAAGTCAGAAATTCCTGGTTCAAACACCAGGTCAGCCAACCACGTGCTACACAACCTTGGACAAGTAATGTAGCTACAGCAATGGACCATTAGGAGAGAACCTCTAATTTTCCATTCCATTTTAGCCACCGGCTCCCTCTGTATTCCTATCATGAGTGCCAAGGTCCCAGAAATCAACTGGTAACAGCTGTGATTTAACCATGCCTACAGCCAATTCACCAACTGAATTCTGTAGTTGCCTGGATAACAGAAGTCGAACACAATCGACCCTGCAGATCTTTTCTCATCAGGCGTTTTCTATGTTACTATCCTACAGCAAGCATGTCACCTTTCTGTGTGTCAGTTTTTTTAGCTACAACACTGGGAAAGAATCAGACCCCCCCACCATATAAACAAAATGTTTTATGCTACTCATTCCCGCCAGCGTAAAAAAATATTCTCAGTGAAATGGAAGCAGATTAAAAACAGTAATAGAAGCAGTGTTCTACTGATTGGTTCACTCCCAAACTATCAGATAAAGGGGTACAGGCAGAACAGCCCAGTGGGTTTTTGTAAGAAAATATACATACAGAAAGGGGCTCATGGACCCCACATTAAGTCAAGGACCTGCAAAACCCCAACAAGGCAGAGCTGTTAAATGCCGTCTGCTTACCTTTCTTGCTGGCTACACATCTCTCGTTCAGCTCTGGAAAATAGCCCAGAAAAAACTCCAGCAAATCCTGAGCCACCACGCTGGTGAACTTAAACTTGTCAATGTAGGCCTGAAACAGATAAACAAAACAAATAACATCAGGCTGGAGGAGAAAGAAAGTTTCCTAACGGGGGGGGGGGGGATCTGCCTGGAATTGCATCCCATCCCCCAAAGATTAATGGCAACATTTAAAAAAGATATTCAAACAAAAAAGAACAGATACCTTGAAGGTGACACCTCTTACAGTACGTGACAACCTGCAATGTATAGATAGATTACTCACCTATGACCGTTGTTCTAGGAGTGCTATACAGTTCACATCCACACTCTGGCAGTTCGACTGGAAGTGCTGATTTATCGAATGTCTTCAAGCTAAGCTTCCCCCCACCACCCAGGTGGTATATTCCCCAACCCCACCCCATGACATCAAATCTTTGCACAACGTAAGCATGGATCTGTGTGTTGCTTGCCAGGGGATGCCGGGTCTGTTGTGTGGAAGTGAACTGCATACCACTCCTAGAACAACAGTTACTGGTGAGGAGGAGGAAGGGGAAATTGTTTAACCAGGAAAGGCACACTAAGTTGGAGCTTGTTTACAGGTGCAACCTGGGAGCACAAGGAAGTTAAGTGACTTGCTCAGGATCACGCAGTATGCAAGTGGGAGCTAACAGGATTCAAACCCAGGTATTCAGGTTTGTAGCTCAGGTGAATAACTTATCTTCCATGGGACATGGACATAGTTCACTATCCACACTCTGGCAGACTCCCAGCAATTCTCGGAGAGGAGTGGACAAGATGTGAACCTCTACTTGGCAAACAGAGATTGTAGAACTGAGGTCCCAAGAACAGCATCCCGATGGGACTCTAGGTCAGTGCTGTAGTGGGAAAAGAAAAGAAAAGTGTGCATTGACGTCCAAGTAGCAGCCCTACAGATCTCCTGGATGGAGATGTCTCTGGAAGCAGCCACCGAGGCAGAGGTATTTCTGGTGGAATGAGCCCTACGCCCTATAGCAGGCTCCCTACTACACTCGTCCACTTTGCTGCAGGTCTGCCAGGCACGGCTTCAGCGTATGTTACAAATATCTGGTAAGCGTCACCCGAACTCCAGCCATGCACACCTTATAATAAGACAGCACCCTCTGCAGGTCGAGTGTATGAAGCCTGCATTTAGCCTCCAAAGATGGGTTGGTGAAATATACTGGAAGGTTCATCACTTGGTTAAGGTGGAACTCTGATACTACCTTCAGGAGGAACTTCAGGTGGGGGCAAAGGACGACCATTCACCACCTCCTGATTCAGGACCACTCATGCGATGACTCTCCTACATAGCTGAGCACATCTGCCAGCTGACTGTGAACTTCCACGACATGGATCGCCAGGAGATCTGTACCCAGGCTGTGCATGAGTGTCCTGGTGTGGAGGACCTCCTGACACATGGAAAGGGAGTGTCTTCTGCCCTGCCTACTCAGGTAGAACATGGTTGTGTTGTTGTCAATCTGGACCTGCATGACCTGACTCCTGACTAGAAGAATTAATTTTGTCAGTACAAGATGCACCACACGGAGCTCCAGCAGGTTCATGTGGTGCCAGGACTCCCAGGGTGACCAGAACCTGTGCACTCTGTGGTCTTTCCAGTTTGCTCCCCACGAGAGACACATCTATCATGATCGTGAAGGCTGGCTATGGGCAGACAAATGAGATTCCTTCCTCCAGATGTTCTGAGACCAGCCACCACTGGATGGCATCCTACACTGTCTGAGCCACTTTGACGAGATGGTCCAGGTGGCCTAGGTGCTGGGATCACTGACAGTCCCAACTCCCACTGCAGGTGATGCATCCTCCAGCAGGCCCAACAAACCATGCTAGTGCAAAACACCATGCACCCCAGCAGCCACGGAAATTCTGGGCAAGATGCAAGAACCCAGCCTGAAATGACCGGGCAAAGGAGGCAAGATACAGTGCCTGGTCCACAGGGAGGCGGGCCTTGGCCTGCAGGGAGTCTAGTTCTGCCCTGATGAACTTGATCACCTGAAAGGGTACCAGTTCGGACTTATCAGGGTTGACCAGCAGGATCAAGTCTTGGCAGGTCTGGAGAGCCAGAATTCTGGACCTCTCAACAGTATCTTTGGATGGCCCAGCCAGCAGCCAGTCATCCAGGAAGGGATACAACCTGATGCCTTGGAATTGCAGGAAGGCTGTCACCACTACAATGCACTTGAAGACCCTGGACACTGAGGAAAGACTGAAGGGCATGACCTGGAACTGGTAAAGAATCCCTTCCATAGAGAACTGGAAGTACCAGTGGTGGGATGGATGGACTGGGATGTGGAAGAACACATCCTGGAGGTCCAATGAGCAGAACCACATACCTGCTCCACAGAAGGAATGATCCAATTCAGAGCGACCATTCAGAACTTGCACTTCTGCAGGAACTAGTTTAGATCCTGCAGCTCCAGTATGGGGCTCCAGACCCCCAGACCATATTAGAACCAGGAAGTACCTGGACACATAACCTTGACTGGCCAGGGCATCCGGGACGATGGCTATGGCTCCTTTTGTGAGGAGCTGAGTGATGTCCTCCCCTGGACTCCCGAGGAACGTGGAGCCGGTAAGGCAGGAGAGCCTCAAAGTCCAGAGGCAGCCCTCCACCTAACACTTCTAACACTCACTTGCTGTTGTGACAGCGGACCAACATCGCAAGAAGGGACTTAACCAACTCCCAACTGAAAGATCAGATGGGGACAGTATGGGTGGAGGGAGGACACTCCTCAACCCTTAACTGTGCAGCTCTTGTGGAGGCAATGGCCACTGCAACCAGAGGGGCAACACCACCCCTGCCCCCACCTCCCTCGGGGCCTAGCCCCGAACTTGCGATTTGGGTGACAGGCCAAGTACTGCCCCTGTTGAGGCTGCTGCTAAGGAGGCTGTGGCTGAAAGGACCTATACTGAAAAGCCTTCTTCTTAAGCTTCTGCTTCTGGTACTTCTGGAACAAAGACACAGAGTCAAAGTTGGTAATGGACTTCTGAATATGGGCAAGATGTCCCTCCACCTCAAGCACAAACAGGTCAGTGCCCAAGAAAGGGATATTGTCCAGCTTATGCTAGGTGTCCACCATTAAGGTGGACAGGTGCAGACAGGCCCCACAATGCATGTAGATAGCCACTGCCATGGCACAGGCACATGAATTGCACATGTCCAAGGCCTTCTGAAGCTGGTATTTAGCCAAAGAATGACCTTGGTCTCAAACCACCTTCACCAGAAACTGCCGATCAGTGAGGAGGTGAGGGAGGATTTTGTCAAAGACTCCCAACAGGGAGAGACCGAAGTTGTCAACATGACGGAGTAACTCGCCTGAAAGAGACCTAAGGATGCCACAGTATACACCTCTGTAGCAGTGGGGTCAATATTTCTGGACTCCTTGTCCAGAGACTTGTCCCCCCTTGGCCCCCTGATTTGCGGAAGGCTGAGTCAGAAACCAGCCCTTTGGCTGAAGATAGGTCAGAAAACCCAGAAAAGGATCCAGTAGGGACTGAAAACTTGCAGACCATATGGGTGGAGGTTGCCGGGCAGGATGCTGGACACCACCAAAGCTGCAGGGATAGTCCCAATATGGCCTCAAGCATAGAGAAAGCCACCCTTGGGGGATCTGGCCCTGTCCAAAATGTCCGTGAAAGGGTACCTGACCCTTTTCTGGAAAGGCTCTAGAGGGACATTCATGGATTCTGATATTAATCAGATGAGAGCTCCGAAAGACACCGGCCCATGGTCAGTGGTCAGCTCCTTGACCGAGTCTCAGTTAAGGATGCGAGTCCCAGAGGAGGCCATGGACAAAAGATTGGAGTTATCCGAGGACTCCTCAAAAATGCCCCTCCACCATTTGTCACTGAAGACCACCCAAGTATCCTCGGACTGCGTGATCTCCACCAACAACTGGCCTGTCAAGCCGGTTGCCGACTGGGCTTCGTGGTCGGAGCACTCACCTTTGGCTGCAGTGGCAGCAGCTCTACCCATGGGGTGGAGAAGCTGTTACGAGTAGCACATGCATTGTACGGACCGGCAAGGGTATCAATGGTGGCTGCCAGGTGACTGAAGGAGCAGGGGGTAGAGCCCCCTGATGAAGAGGTAGAGTCCTTGAAGCGCCGAGGTATTTTTCTCCTGTGTACCACAATAAAGCTTCTGGAGCATTTAGAAGTTGCGCTATATTTATTATTATTATCTGTTTATGCTCCTCCGGTCAGCCGCCCCAATCCAACTGACCCCCCCGCCCCGTCACAGCCAGTGCTTACCTTGTGCCCAGCCTGGGAGAGGAGCCTGTGGGGAGTCAGTCATCATCCTGCTGCCACCAGTGTTTTTTGTCCTCCAGTTTTCACCCAGGGGCCCCAGGACATACCCAGGAGTAGGAGCGCATGCACGTGGAGACATACATGCGCCTACAGCCCCGGTTATGACCCCTTTCCCCCACCCCATGGCCTAACGCCTGGCCCCCTCTGAGCCTGTGCCACCCCTAACCTTCACTAGGGGCTGCCATTGGCCGAGGGATGCCGCAATACCTCCCTGGAGAGGCGGGCCTGCCTGCTGGCAGCTCTATCCAGCTCCATCCCCCCCCCCCCGCTGCCAACCTCTGACGACCTGGGTTCATTCCCGAACCTGCTGGCGTGCCAGCGGTAAGGTGTCCAAAGCACCTCAACCCTCAGCGCCACCGGGCTGGCTTGTGTTTTTTGCGTTTGTTTGGTAGGGCCCTACCAACCCCGCAATTGTCCACTGTTGCCAAAGGAGCTTCTCATAGCACCGATGCATTTGTGGACAGTGCCTCACCTCACTCGAGGATGACGAGAAGCATCGAAGGTGATGCCTCCCAGTTCAGCGGGATCAAGACTGGAAGCACCCTGATTGGGATCTCTGAGACCGCAACTATCGACCAGACAGTTGATGTCAAGGAGAACCTTCCAGCTGATCATAGTAGACCACATGCCTGGCCACACTGAGTTGGGCAAGCTTAGAAGGCTCAACCATCAGTGAAGGCCGCTCCAAAGGTGAACAGGTCAGGGAAACTGACCAGTTCCTGATCCCTTCTGAGTGAGGGCCAGAACACCAGGGTCTTGGAGATCAAATCCCCAACCTCGTCCAACAGCCGATCCACAAGCTTGAGGAATATTTCCACAGCATGCTCAACCTGAGTTGAGGTCAACAAGCCTGATGGTGGGTGTTTGGCAGATTAAATTTTGTTTGGATCTAACAGAATGACCACAGCACACCCCTAGTGGTAATCTGAGTCAGATAATTCAGTCCATACCTGCCCCACTGTCGGAAGACGTGGTCAGTTTTACAGGGCTGAAAGTCAGGGAGAGTGGCTATTGGGCATAATAATGACATAAAAGGGGAAACTGAAAGTTGCCTCCTGATTTGTTGCCAGATTGTCACTCAATGCTGCAATTCGGAAGTTAGGTTGGGGTGTGATTCAGGGACCATGTGCCTATGGTACAGTACAGAGAAATAGTCTGAATTGGAGACAATCGCCTGCTCAATCTCTGCCCAGTGTGCATCTTTTGTGGATAGCTGTCTTGCAACTATATGTGTTAGGTGCACAGCCTGATAGTACTGGTGGAGGTCCGGGAGGGCAAACCCTCCCATTGCCCTCGGCAAGGCCAGGAGTTTTAGCCTGACTCTCGGTCTGCGACCAGACCATATAAAACGAGAAATTGCTTTTTCCCAATCTAAGAATATAGAATGCGGTAAACTAATAGGAATATTATTAAATAGATATAGGGCCCTCGGTAGGGTTACCATTCGTATGATATCTATTTTCCTGGAGAGACTCAGAGGGAGTGTGTTCCATCTAGCAAGGTCCTCCTTAAGGTGAATGGTGAAGGGGATATAATTCTGTTTATAGGCATCCTCTAGATTCCTAGTCAGATATATCCCTAGGTACTTTATTTTCCTAGATCCCATCTGCAGGGAAATTGTTTCCGAATACTTTGAGAGGGGGAATATTGGAAGGTCAGCACCTGGGTTTTTGAAATATTAACCTTATACCCCCGAGACCCGCCCAAAAGCATCCAGGAGCTCCCTGACCCTCGGAAGCGAGTCCGCAGGGTTTTGAAGGTATAAGAGAACACCATCCACGTATAATGCTATGCGGTGTTCCTCACCATCAATCTCAACTCCCCAGAGGCCCTCCGCCTGCCTGATAAGCAGTGCCAATGGCTCCATAAATAGGGCAAAGAGAAGGGGGGACAAAGGGCATCCCTGTCTGGTGCCCCTGTAAAGAGGAAAACAATGTGAATGATGTCCCGAGGCCCACGCCCAAGCCCTCGGGGAGGAGTAAATATTCTTGATCACCCGGACCAGGGATTGAGGCATCCCTGCCTTTTCCAAAACCAAATACAGGAACAGCCAGAGCACCCTATCAAAAGCTTTTTCTGCATCTAGGCTGACCAGGACCACAGGAGCATTACTGGTACACATTTTACATATTATGTGGTACGTCCGTTTGATATTATCTGTAGTTGTTCACCCACCAACAAAGCCTGTTTGGTCTTTATTATTTGCTGGAGGACCATCTCAAGTCTTCGGGCGATTATCCCCATGAACAGTTTATAGTCAGAATTTAGGACCGATATTGGTCGGTATGAATCACAGAATTGGGGGTTCTTGCTCTTTTTGGGGATGACAGAGATAGTGGTGTAAGACTAAGTGGGTGGAGGAGACTCACCCTCAAGGACCGAGTTAAAGGTCCTAAGGAGGGTTGGTGCGATCTCTTCTTTTGTGGCTTTATAAAATTCGGCCCCATAGCCATCTGGCCCTGGAGCCTTCATGGTCTTGGCACAGGTTAATGCATTACCAGTTCTAGCATTGTAATTGGTAGGTTAAGCTGGTTTCCTTGGTCCACATTGATTTTGGGGAGATTGAGGGATTGTAAGAAATCTTTAATGTTCTCAGCTGCCACTGGATGCTCTGGGGTATAGAGGGCGGAGTAGTATGTGGTGAACGCATCAGTTATATCTGCTAGTTTGTTCAAGGATCTGCCATCCACAGGGTGGTAAATACTGGCTATAGTGGCCACTTTCTTTTGCTTCCTGATTTGGTAGGCTATTAGCCTTACGGCTCTAGACCCCACCTCGTAATAACGCTGACGCAGAAACATCAGAGCAATTTCTGTCTGCTGTTGGACCAGCCTGTCTAGATCGAGCTTAACTTGTTTAAGTTGTGGGAGTACCAATCCATCTCCTTGTTTATGTGCATTTTACAGAAAGTGAAGTGTTTCTTCTAGCTTAGCTTTGTGCTCTTGACGGGCTTTAGCTTGAGTGGAAGTGTATTTTATGAGGTGGCCACGCAGCACCATTTTTACTGTGTCCCAGAGTATACTTGGGGAAGTCTCTGGGTGGGAATTATCTGTTATTATCTCCGTCAGCTTTTCTGCAAGGTATTCCGTGAGCTTTTTTGATTTCAGATGGTAGGAGTTTAGTCACCACTGTGTACTCCTCCTCTGTATCGCTATTTTCCATGTTGTAGTTATGGGGGCATGATCTGATATAGAGATATCCCCTATCTGAGAATCCTCTACCACGCCTAGGTGTTCTATTTGGGTGTAACAATGGTCAATTTTTGAATATGTGCGGTAAACTGCAGAGTGGTGCGTGTAGTTCCTAGTATGTGGGTGAAAGTATCGCCACATATGTTGTTCCAGGGTTTTTGTGCCCCATATGCATTATCTTGCACTTCTCTGCCATTTAATTTCAACTGCCAAAACCCTTGACCATTCTTCAAGCTTCTGCAGGTCCTTCCTCATTCTGTCTACACCCTCTGGCATGTCCACTCTGTTACTGAGCTTTGTGTCATCAGCAAACAGGGAAATTCTGCCTTCTAGGTCCTGCACAATGTCACCGATGAAGACGCTGAATAGGACTGGTCCCAGCACTGATCGCTGTGGTACCTCACTGGTCACTCTTTCCTCTGTGGAGTGACAGCCATTTAACACCACCCTCTGGGTCCTGCTGCCCAGCCAATTACCTACCCACAGCACTACTGTCCTGCCCACTCCCATATTCCCCAGTTTGTTTAATAGCCTTCTATGTGGCACAGTGTCAAAGGTCTTGCTGAAGTTCAGATAAGCCACGTCCACTACCCTCCCCTGTCACCCAGTTGAAAAATTCAATGAGGCTGGTCTGGCATGACCTCACCCCAGTGAAACCATGCTGCCTTGAGTCCTGTAGTCCATTGGCAACCAGATATTCCATCAATCTCTCCTTCAGTAGTGCTTCTATGATCTTCCCCACTACCGAGGTCAGGCTGACTGGTCTGTAGTCCCCCGCTTCCTCTTTGTTTCCACTTTTGTATAAGGGGAATACATCTGCTGTCCTCCAGTCTTTGGGTACCTCCCCTGTTTCCAGTGATTGGCTACACAGGATTGCCAGAGGTTCAGCCACCACCTCTCTTAGTTCCTTTAGGACCCTGGGGAGCACCCCATGTGGCCCCATTGCTTTATCGACTCTTATTCCTTCCAGTTCCTTTATGACCCTTTCCCGTGTAAAGGGACTTGCGTCTATTTCTGCGCCGTTTCCACCCCTTGGTACTCCCTTCAGGCCCATTACTCTCCTCTTTCTCAGGAAAGAATGAGCAAAAATACCTGTTCAATATGTCAGCTTTACTGTTGTCATCCTCCACACGGCCCCCATCCTCACCCTTCAGTCTCACTATCCCTCCCTTTGCCCTTCTTTGTTCACTTATGTACCTGTAAAAGGTTTTATCCCCTCTACCCACTGATTTTGTGATGCACTCTTCTGTCTGAGCTTTGGTTTCTCTTACTGACCTCCCTGCCTCCCTTCGTTTCTCCTGGTACTTCTCCCCATCCCCTTCTACCTGCGTCTTTTTGTATTGCCTGAATGCAATCTTTGGCTTTCACTTTCTCTACTACCTCCTTGGAAAACCATAATGACCTCCTCTTCCTTTCCCTTGCTAACCTGCTTAATGCATAATTCTGTTGCCCTTGTAATCCCCATTTTAAATACTGCCCACTGTTCCTCAACCCCCGATTCCTGACCCATTCCCATTAATGCCTCTTTCAAGCATCTCCCCATTTTCCCAAAGTCTGCCCCCTAAAATCAAGGATACGTGTTTTTTTGTGGTCTGGTTCTGCTCCTTCTGTGATTTCAAACTGCAATGACTGGTGGTCACTGTTCCCCAGGTGCTCCCCCACTGTTACCCCCATCACACTGTCCCCGTTTGTGAGCACTAGGTCCAGTACTGCCTTCTGCTGAGTTGGTTCCATTACCAGTTGCTTGAGAAAGGCACCTTGAAGGAAGTCCAGGATAAATCTGTTCCTGGTTGATGCTGCTGCTGGGAGGCTCCAGTCCACATATGAAATATTGAAGTCTCCAACCAGCACCACCTCCCCCTTGTCTGCCATCCTTTGGATGGCTAGCATCAGCTCCCTATCTGTTTCTTCCTCCTGGGCTGGGGGTCTGTAGACCACCCCATGTAGATGGCTGGCCCCATTTTCCTTTCCAGTTTAACCCACAGTATCTCTCCCCCACTTTGTTCCTCCTGGATCTCTGTGGCCTTTATGCCATCTTTCACATAAAGTGCCACTCCTCCTCCCTTCCTTGTCTCATCTCTTCTATGTAATAAACAAGTTGACCCATTCTACCCTCCTATAAAGCTATAGCTAAAATTATTTCATACTATAATTTGGCCAATCATTTTATATGGGAGTGAAGTTTGGGGACAAACAACAAACCCAGACTACAGAATGCACTATTTTTAAGCGCATGCTAAAGACTCAGAACTGCTCCCAATAATGGCTGCAGGGTTGAATTAGGATGAATTTTTCTATTGGTAAACATACAGAAAAGAACTGTTGAGTTCTGGTCCCATCTACAGAAGAGTGAAGAATATTCCTATCATCAGTGTTAGAATGACACTTTATGAGCTTTGGGAGCTAGGGGGGCTCATAAGGGCCCTATCTTTAAATTGAGCCACCTTCTCATTAGAAGTTAACGGCAGTGATGCATGAGCTACCAGGGCTCACCTCAGAGCTGGGGGTCCGAGCCCTGGCAAGCCCCCCCTATAATTCCAACACTGCCTACCTGTTTCCAACATTAAAGCATTTAAACCAGAGAACAGACAAAAACACAATACACTCCTCTGTGTTCATGCTCTTAGGTCACAGTAGTAGTGACATCAAAGACTATAATATAAGTAAACCTTAACATGATCGTATCTTATCCAGAGCACCAGAGACAGCCCTCAAAACAAATATATTCTATACTTGGGAACAGCAAATCAAAACTCAAACAAAACTAGAGTACTGGGGGGGCGCTGTTGGGCCAGCTAAGATGGTGGACATGTTAATATGTCTCCCACAGCAAGCACCTTTTATTAATTTAACGAGCTTTACCAAAAATGTTATTCTTTATGACTGGGCTGAGCAACAACTACGTCCAACTGACCAAATGTGACCAAAAAGCAAACACAACGCACAATGGGAACTGGGAGTGGAGACAAGAAACAGGCCTACTCGAAGTGGAACAGCCAGCGCTGTGCCCCAGCCAGAAGCCCAGAGTGTGGAGTTTACAAAGTTAATGCATTCGATGGTATCCCTGGCCGGACGTTTTACTGGGCCTGCAACAGAAGGTCTGAAGTGGCTTTCAAATGCTCTCCACATGATTTACAGAGATGCAGACACCAGTAATGGAGCTTAAGAACACCACAGCAAATCACAGGAAGAGGTTAGAGGTGGATGGTTAGATCAGTGAACTGGAAGACAGAGTTCACTCCTCCAGAACTGAACTGCAGTGAGCACTAAATCAACTGCAAACTACCACTGACAAAACAGATCGCCTTAAAAATCAGAGCACGCATTCCAACATTAAAATCTTAAGAATGCCAGAGGGGGTAGAAGGTAAGGACCCTGTTAAGTTTGCCAACAGGTGGCTACCGGAGGCATTAAGGCTGGGAGTGGCTGCAGCTGGGTTGAGCATGAGGTTGCCTGAGTGCCAAGTGGCAAGCTCCAACGAGGGTGAGCACCCTCACCCTTTTCTGATATAATTACTAAGGTTCTGAGACAAGGAAGGAATATTACAAGCCGCCCAAACCCCAGGCATAATTAAGGAAGGAAACACCAGCCAGCACTTTTTCTAAGACCACTTCAAGGCACTGCAAGACCACTGAAATGACTTCAAGGACATAAAGACACAATTACATGCCATGCAAATCAAATTTGCTAATTTGTTTCCATCCATATTGCGAGTGGAGCGAGGAGAACAGACCCCCAATTTTTTGACAACCCAAAACACATTGAGCATTACTGCCAGGAATGAAAGTGGCGACATTCTCCTAGCATCTTAAGTCTTCACACGGTCCCACAGGGCCCATAAGAACCCCTACAAGACACACCTCCAGTAGATCCCTTTCTTGTGCCATTATCATGTTTCCATCATCTCAGTCATGATACAAAATGGTTGAGGCCTTCGCCCAGCTATATCGCTGCCATCTTGTGACGCAGTTCCCCTCTGCATGAAAATCTCTTCCCCCACGTGTGGTTGTCTCTGTTGATGCTGACAACTCACCATGTCCTCCAAATCTGCTTCATGACGTTTTCTGGATCTAACCCTTTCCCGGGTGAAGTAAACCAATCAAACAGCATAGAATTTAGCCAGCCCACCAGCACAGCAGTAGAGCTACCGCTTCCGACGCCAACAAGCCTGGTTCAGTGATGGGCCCGGTTTACTGGAGGGCCATCAGGGGGAGGGGAATCAAGCACCCAGAGAGCCACTTTCCTCCTCCAGGGAGGGTGGGCTGCAGGTCCCGTTGCTATATTGCCACCTGGCTGACCACAGGTGGAGGTGCAGTGGGACTGCAGAGTGCAGGGAGGAGAGGAAGTTGGCCGAGGTACAGAGCGGTGGCATGTCTCGGCATGCCCTCGTCTCCTTGGACCTCCTCGTGTACCATTGTCCTTGAGGGGTAGAGGGACACCAGAACACAGAAAAATCCCTGCATCTGCACCTGGAGATGTTCCCTGGCACCTCAGCCACACAACTAGGCTCTGCGGGGGCTGGTTGGACCACCTGACATGTTAATTGGACTGGGGGGATGACCTAGAGTCTTCCCCCTCCCCGCCTGTGGGGCAAACCGTGGCTAGATGGGGGACAGTCCTCTGAAGCAACCCCGAGATGCCTGGTGGAGCCCTACAGGATGCCTAGGAAGACCCAGATAAGAGGGGCAGATACAGTAGTGAGGGGGTATATAAACAGCAAATATTTTTTTTAAAAAGCATAGAACTTGCTGTAGTCTCCTAATTCTAAGCAGAAATCCCAACAGGAGACATAATGAAACACAGGCCACTGCAGAGATTTTGGGGGTACATCTGTACAGGCCTAGGTCCCTTTTAAACACACAGTTTGGACCTAGGGGCCCTGTACTCCTCATTCGTCAGTTCCCAACCCCCCCGCACCCCTGACACTACCACTGCTCAGCTTGCATGTACCTACTCAGGGAGCCTGCAGAATCTGCATGCGAGCTGAACTCCAATTGTGTACAACACCGAAGGGACCCATCATGCGACTGTACCAAACACTGCTAGAGGAAAAGCAGGACATATTAAGCAAATGCAGACGCCGATGGGAGGAGGACTGGAGAACTACAACGGACGAAGAGACATGGGGAGATATTTGGGTGGGGCACATGTGCCTGTTCCTATGCAACAAAGTTAAAGAAACGCAGTATAAATTCCTGAACCAAATGTTCTTCCCACCACCAACTACAAATAAATTCCACAGAGAGATCTCCCAAATGTGCGGAAGGTGCCGGATGTCCCTTGGGTATTCAACTCCAACAGGTAGCCCATCCAGGGAAAACCAGGTGGTGTATGCTAGGGAGGCTAACCCCAATGCACCAACCAAAAGCAACGTAAGCCTGCACTCTGGGAGTAGTGCAACGAGAACAAGTTACCGCTCCAGTCACCACATGAAGGTGCACGGCTAAGAATTGAAGAATCGAAGAACAAGCAGTTAGCACTGTTGACTGCCAAGGTGAAGTGTTGACCACTACACACGCTATACACAGAGAGCACACAACATCCCTGACCAAAACCAGCCAGGGACACTGTGTGTTCTCTGTGTATGGCGTGTGTGGTAGTGCAACAAATACCTTGGCAGTCAAAAGAGTGCTGGCTTTTGCTTGTTCTTCACTCAGGGAGTAGGACTGCTTACACAAAATTCTTTGAAACAAGGAATAACCTTGTATAAAGTGCATTTATCTGCGCCAAGCTAACAATGGAGCTTGTGAGGACACAAAAGCCACAGCACTTCAACCACGGCAGGGTCTTCATCAGGGGGTGTCACTTTATGCAAGGTAATTCCTTGTCTCAAAGAATGTTTTTTTTTTTTTGAGCAATCGTACTTCTAGAGTGCAGGTTTATGCCATTTTTAGAAGTCCACTGGTAATTACTTTCACAGTTTCTGGTCACATCCTAAGCTGATCCCCTATTGGGAGGACTGGATAGGCGATATGAGAAATTATTTGCAATGCACTGGACATGTACTTGATGATGCTTTCATCAGTGCAGCAAGAAGTGGACAGGTCATGTTCTCTCTTGCCTCACACAGCATGGATGATCCTGGTACTGGCCCAAAAATGTATACTGAATATGTGTGTTAGCCACACGGATCCTGACAGTTCGCAGTGGATACAATTTCTGGCAGACAGCATGCCAATGGAATGTCTGAGCCTACTGTACTGGGGAACAGGAGACATGTTTGAGCATACCTGGGGACAGGTATTACAATGGCTTCCGGAACCAATAACATTAGCCATAATGCGGGGTAGAATACTGGTGTAAGCCAGCCATATATCTCCGGGATTGCCCTGGCACTGGGACCTTCAGGGTAACCGGCATGAAGGTTCAGCGAGCATAAAAGTACCACCAGAATTTAATCCCTTACGAAGTCGGGGGGATAGCTGTAGCCCGACGGACAGGGAGAGTGTGTGCATACTGTTTAGAATCATTTTTGTATGTTAATAAACAGCATAATCCCAGATATGGGAGAAGTTTCTTTCCTGAAGGTCCAAGGCTTTTTATTCAGAGGGGTATATCCTCCGGCATAAAGGGTACTCCTCATGTATGACTAAGACTTAACGACTCTGATAAGTCAAGACTCGGTGAAGGACTCTCCCAAGCTATGTACATACTAATGTATGTATTGTATGTATGTGTCTGTAGTTCTGTTACAAATACCAGTGAAGAAATTATACAAATAACTAAACAAAAAAAAAAACACCTGGAGTGTTACAGATCCTCCACAGAAACTTCGCCCAGCTGCTTATCTCCATATAGTTAAAAATGCTAACACAGATAAATTCTTACCAAGTACAGAATCAGTAACCACAATTCAGAAACAGACACAGGCAGGCACAAATTAACATGGAAACTTAAAGACGCTCGACTCTGTGCTCGGTGTGAAAGCAGTGAAACTGAAACAGAAACGTATTTCATTCTCTCTGTACAAAACACAACTGTGCATGAGAGAAATGTTTTCCTAGAGCGATCACAAAGGGTAGTGGATTGGAAAACGTCCCCAGACAACTCACTGGAGAACCGGTGGGGACGAAGGAGTACTTTGGCAACTAATGAACATATCTGCTGCACAATTCTAGACAAATTAGCTATATTTGAGAAAATTCAGTCACCCATTATGAATTGTAAGAAAACCAACACAATTTTATATACATTGCATAATTTAACTTCTTTCACCCTTTTTTCCCCTATATGTAGTTTTTGCGTTTTTTTTTCCCTTTTCCCCCCCCCGACTCAGGACCCCGGCAGGTGCATGCATACGCATAGAGGTGCACACACACGCCAGTTACTGGCTCAGCCTGCCCCCTCCCGCCTATGCTTCCCATCGGACCTCCACCTGATAAGAGCGGAACTACGGTTGGGGGGGGTGGACAACCACCCCCGGGAGGGAGAGAGCTGCCATCGGCTGCTCGATCCGCCCTTCCTCCCCATTCTGGCACCCCGACAACCTGAAGTCGCTCCCAACTCGGGTCACCAGCGCGAGGTAAGGCGTCCAGCGCCTCAGCCCTTAGTGCCACCAGGCCCTCCCTTTCACCCTTTTTTGCTCAGCTTTGTAAATCTTGAACCTTGTGGCTAGTCAAATACAAATATACTCGGTATAGGAACCGAATCTTTAGTCTTCTTGATAACTAGCTGTTGCTAATGCTAACTGACCTGGTAATAACCTTATGAATTGTTTTTATTTGCTTAACAATATTCATTAGTATATCTTTTGATCCAACTGTGATTAGTCGACGTATCTTGTAGTGTTTTATGTTAAACATTTCAATAAAAACAATGATAAAAAAGATCAAACAAAAAGGTGGCACTTTTCCAGCTCATGAGTGATGAAACTGGATTCTGTATACTGCCGGGAGGAACAATGTAGCAGAAATGGCTGCAAACTATGTAGCATCCTGCCACCAGCTTTGGAATACTACACAGATGTAACAAACCCCGCTGCAGTATCTGTATCCCTTATACTGTACATAGATACTGTCAGCAGATAAGGGCCTATGGCCCACCCACTCTGCCCATTTAAGCTTGCAAATTCACTTTATTTTTTTCTAGAAGTCTTTGGCCCCTTACCTCTGACCTCCAGAATTCCCTTATAGCTAACCTATAAATTCTTAAATCCCGTGATTGTTTCAGCCCCCACCACTTCCTCTGGCAGGGTGTTCCACTTGTCCACCACCCTTTCTGTGAAGAAACTCTTCCTCACGTTTCCTCTGAATCGCCCTCCCTCCAACTTCATCCCATGCTCTCTAGTCCTGGAACATATTTTTCGTTGGAAAATAGTGTATTTCTGCACCCTGTTCCTCCCTGTAAGATACTTGTATGTCTATCATATCCCCTCTCTCCCTCCTCTCCTCCAGGGAGTACATATTCAAGTCCTTCAACCTGTCCTCATAGGACTTGTGATGCAATCCCTGTACCATCTTTGTTGCCCTCCTCTGAACCTTCTCCAACCTAAGTCCTTACGTAGGTAAGGTCTCTAGAACTTACACTGTACTCCAGGTGGGGCCTCACTAGTGTCTTGTATAGTGGAATTATGACCTCCCTTTTCCTGCTGGTGATGCCCCTGTCTATGCATCCCAGCATCCTATTTGCTTTACCTGCTGCCTTGTCACACTGTTTCCCTACCTTGAGGTCATCAGAGATGATAACCCCCTAAATACTTTGATGTATAAACTTTGGCAATACCTGTGTATCCTGTCATGCCAGTAAAGGTATTTGAATTTGACAGAAAGATAGTGAGAGAGATAGGCACGGTAGGTGTTTGGAACTCACTCGGAGGAAGGCGTCGAAGTGCTTGAGATCTCCGCAGATCTGGGACAGGTAGTACACAAAGCAGTAACCCTTCTCGTAGGTAAACAAGTTCATCAGATTGCTGGGGTTAACTCCTGTAAAGCCAAAAACAAATCCGACACTAAGAGAAGCAGTAAGCATGCCACCTAAAAGTACAGTTACGTAAGAACTTACCGTAACAGTAGATCTTCAAGAGAGGCTCTTGCAGTAGGTAATTACAATTAGGACTGAAGCCGGCAGGCGTCAGGACCCCACGGAAACATTTCTAGCTAGCAGTCTCTGGCAAGGGACCGCCCCCCACGTCAGGTGACCGGCATCAGGAGACGTCGGTATAAAGGGGTGGTCCCTCACACCCGCCTTCCAGTTCTTTCCCGCCACGGGCCAAAGAGGCCGGACAAGAGAGAAGCGAATACTTCCCTCCCTGGAAAAGGAGCTGAAAAAGCTTAGGGGGGTGGAGGGCGGGAAGGTATTACCTACTGCAAGAGCCTCTCTCGAAGATCTACTGTTATGGTAATTTCTTACGCAACTGTACTATCTTACTTTGAGAGGGCTCTTGCAGTAGGTAATTACATACAGGACTGAGTCCCAAGCAGTCTGGAACAAGAAGAAGCACACGGGAGGAGGAAAGCTACTCAAAGTAGATCCTCTAGCTGGAAGGCCTTAAGAAAGGAGACCTTGCAGAACAGCAAACCTGAAGCCTGCTCTATGGCGAGAGGCAATATCCAAACTGCAATGTTTTGTGAAAGTATGGACAGAAGTCCAAGTGGCGGCAGCACAGAAGTCTGCCGCAGACACATTCCTGAAACAAGCGGCCGAGGCAGCGACTCCTCTGGTGGAGTGGCCTCTCAGTTGACCCAGAAGGGTCTTGTTGTACTTGTCATAACAGAAGGTGATGCAATGAGCCAACCATTTGGACAGGCATTGCTTAGAAACAGCATTGCATTCTCTTTTGGGTGCAAAAGAGACTAACAGTTGATCAGTCTTTCTGAGCTCTTTTGTTCTGTTAGTGTAGTATCTCAGAATTCAGGAACATCCACAGTGTGTAATAGATACTCCCCCTTGATTGGAGTTATTGCATAAAGAAAGCGGGTAACTCTATGGACTGGTTCAATGTAGATTCTGCTACCACCTTGGGGAGGAACTTATGATTGGTACGCAGAGCCATACGTTCCTTGTGAAAAATCAAGTACGGGATTTTACACATCAGGGCCTGGAGCTCGGAAATCCTCCAAGCAGAAGTAATGGCCACTAGGAAGAGCGTCTTCCATGAAAGGAACTTCATGTCTGCTGAGGCAGCCGGTTCAAAAGGAGGCAAATCAAGCTTCTCAAAAATGAAATTCAAATCCCAAGGAGGGGTGGGAACTCGGATAGGGGGTCTCAAGTGAAGAATCCCTCTGAGATAAGTCTTAGCGACTTCCAGCTGAGCAAATGTCCTGCCTGCAAAGGGATCGTGGAAGGCCGAAATGGCCACCATGTGTACTTTCAGAGACGAATGACTAAGACCCAGATCAAAGAGATGGTGCATGTACTCCAGCAGTCGCCCAATTGAGCAGGAGAAAGGCTCGAAGTCTTTTGAAGCGGCCCAGATTGTGAACCGTTTCCACTTCATGGCACAGGTAGACCTAGTGGAGGGTTTTCTAGCATCCACCAAAATCTCAGCCACTTGGGGAGAAACCCCAAATCGGGCTTGAGCTATGTCTGCAGGAGCCATGCATGCAGTTGAAGGGACTTGAGACCTAGGTGGACCAGGGCCCCTGATCCTGGGTCAGCAAAAGTCGTGACAGAGGAAGAGGAAGAGGAGGTTCCTCGAGTATTGTTGCAGAAGAGAGAACCAAACTTGCCTGGGCCAGAAAGGAGCGATCAGAATCATTCGTACTCCTTCTGAACTGAGTTTCTGCAAGACTTGCGGGATCAGAGGAATCGGGGTGGGGGGGAAGGATAGACGAATCTGTCCTTCCAACCTAGAGACACAGCATCTCTCAAAAAAATGCCTCACTCTTGAACGAGCGAGCAGAAGTCGGGAAGCTTTGTGTTTAGAGGTGAAGCGAACAGGTCCACCTGTGGCATTCCCCAACGAAGCAAGATATCGTCTAGGACCCCCGATCCAGTTCCCACTCATGAGCTTGAGCAGACAAGTGACTTAGTTTGTCTGCTAAGGTGTTCTTGACCCCTGGGACATGAATGGCCATGAGGTGAATGTTGTGTTGTGCTGCCAAATCCCAAACTCTCATCGCTTCCCTGCAAAGAGGGTAGGAACGAGTCCCTCCCTGTTTGCTGATGTACCAAACCACATACATATTGTCCGTCTGGATGGCTAAGTGGCCAGGAAGAAGATGCAGATGTAGAACCTGGAGAGCATAGAGCACATTGATGTGAAGTGTTTTTTGAGTTTGGACCAAAAGCCCTGGGTCCTGTGAAGACCAAGATGGGCTCCCCAACCTTCGCCTGAGGCGTCTGTGGTCAGAGTCTGGGAGGGGGGAGGAAGGAAGAATGGAACTCCCCAAAGAAGGTTCTCTCGAGCCATCCACCACTGCAAGTCTTGAACCATGGGGGAGGAGACTAGTACCAACTGGTCCAAGTCGTCCACCAACTGATCCCATTGACAGCGAAGCGTCCACCGAGAGACCCTCATGTGGAGCCGAGCGTGAGGGACTGTTGGGATAGCAGCCACCATAAGCTCGAGGAGGTGAAGAACCGAACTTGCACAGGCTTACCTGAGTCTGGAGTGTGGCCGCCCTGTCCGGTGGCAGGAAGGCCTTGCCCAGGGTCGTGTCCAGGATCACCCCGATAAGCTGGAGCCTCTGGGATGGGATCAAGTGAGAACTGGAATGGTTGATGGTTAATACCTAGACAGGTAAAGACCTGCTGGGTAAGGGAGAGGAAGTGCAGGAGTTCCTCCCTGGATGAGGTCGCCAGGAGCCAATCATCCAGGTACGGGAAAACCTGCACACCCCCCCGGATACGCAGGTAGGCTGCTACCACCGCAAGGCTTTTGGTGAATACTCGGGGAGCCGAGGAAAGGCCAAATGGGAGTGCCTTGAACTGGTATTGGTCCCCCTGAAAAGCAAACGGAGGTATTTGCGGTGAGAAGGGCAGATAGATATGTGCAGGTAAGCATTCTGCATATCCAAAGCGCACAGCCACTGTCCCGAGTGGAGGAGGGGCAGGAGGCTCTGCAGAGAGAGCATCCTGAACCTCTTGTACTCCACGAATAAGTTCAGGGAACTGAGATCTAAAATAGGTCTTACATCTCCTGTCTTCTTCGGGACCAGGAAGAAGTGTGAATAGTAACCTGTTCCCTGTAGGGGAAGGGCTCTATTGCCTCTTTCAGCAGAAGTGCTGAAATCTCTTCTTGGACCAGAAGAAGATGTTCCCGAGAGTACGACGACCTTGGGGGAGGGTGAAGAGGTGATTTCTGTAGAAACTCTATTGAGTGTCCTTCTGCGATTAGCTGGAGCACCCATGAATCTGATGTTATCCTCTCCCAGCCCAGGAGGTGGAGGGAAAACCTCCCTCCTACCGGTTCCTCCGGGAAGCCCGAAGGCTGTGGGAGAGGAAAGGAGTCAGGTGGTGTGGGGCAGCGCCACAGCTGAAGCACCTGCTGCTTTTTTGGGCGGAGCGGGCTTGGCAGCTGGGGGGGCCCCGACATTTAGTGGCCCGCTTTCCCTGAGGTTTCGCCTTGGGCCGAGTCCGTCTGCGAAAGGGACGGCGCTGCGTTTGATGGGGATGATACATAGTCAACGGACTTTAGTGCCGTCCCCTTCTCCTGCAGGTCGGTGATGATGTCCTTGACATCACCCCCTAAACAACACCGAACCCCGGAAGGGCGCTTCCTGAATAGCAGACTGCACTTCCGGTACTAACCCTGACACATGGAGCCAAGCATGACATCATAAGCCTATGACGAAAGCTGAGCTCATACCAGCAGTGTCCACTGCATCATAAGTCGCACGAAGCATGTGCCGACTGGCCGAACGTGCAGAGCGGACATGGTCAGCCACTTCCTGCTTGACTTGAGAGTCCGGAAGAGAGTACAATTTGGATTCCAACTCACTAAGAATCGCTTTCTGGTAATCCCCATGTGACCGACATAATTCAGGACCCTAATACCCAGAGTGGAAGAAGCAAAAATCTTCTTGCCATACTGGTCCAGAAGACGGGATTCTTTGTCAGGTGGAGATGAGCTGAGATGTTTGGGGTGAGCTGTCCGGCCATGAGCGACGCTAATCATGACCGAGTCAGCTCGAGGGTGAGAATCCAAATAGTCAACACCCTCGGGAGCCTGATATAGCCTGTTCGACTTCCGAGGAAGTGGGGCTAAAGCCGACGGCTGTTTCCAAATGGTGGTAATAAGGTTGGCATGAGGCTCAATCCAGGGTGGCACCAAGGTGGGAGCTGTCACGGACAGAACCAGATGCTCAGCGAGTTTTTTACGCTGGGGATCTGGCTCCAAGGATTGCCACTTATGGACTTCCTGGATTTTACGTAGAAATTCCGTAAAGGAAGGATCCTCCGGAGGAGACTTTGGAGGAGTCCTTGGCCTGGGCTTAGACGGAGAGCATGGCTCAACGTCTTGCTCAGAACAACCGTCGCAAGTGTCCGAGGAACATGAAGAAGACCCCCCTCTCCCGGCGAGGAGGAGGAACAGACCCCTTGGGAAGCCCTCGGGGAAGCGTGTCCTGCCCTTCTCTGGACCCAGAGAGTTTAGCCCTGGTGTCCGGAGGTGAGGAGGGAGTTTGTCATCATGGACGTACGGGAACCGGGACTGGCACTGTCATCGGAAGATGACTCTCCACCTCTCTGGTGAGCTGAGCCTTGGCCTCAGCCCACCAGGAGGCCAGAGTCTCCTGCAAGTCCACCGCCGGCTGGGGGGGCGGTAGATGTGGAGGAGGAGGGGGATACGGGTGTGGATTATACCCATAAGGCGTGTATCCATAACCCGACAGCAGGAAGCCCGGCGTCAGGTACTGAGGTGCTGGGTACTGCAGCATCGAATAGGCTGGCACCAGGTACTGAGGCGTCGGATACTGCGGCCCCGGGTAAGACAGTGTCAGATACGACGGGGTCGGATACCTGGGAACTGGGGGGCTGCCGGCGCAGACGGCTCGGCCTGAGGCCCCACGGGCAGGTCTGGAGCAGAAGGCTGGTGGGCGGAGGGCCCAGCGTTGAGGCGGCATCCGGGAGTGGGATGTCGCCCGGAGTCGGCAATACTGGCGTCTGAGCCAGTGGCCGAGAAGCCGGCGTCGGTGCTGGCATCCGAGGTGCCAACGTCAGATCGGTCGGACCAGCAGGTGGACGGTCTGATGGAGGCGGAACAGGAACCTCAGCATCGCCCAGGGATGGGGGAGAGAAATCCTTGGGGTCAGGCTGAGGAGACCCAGGGTCCTGGAGGGCAGCGAAGGCTGTGGAGAGCCAGGGACAACGGACGTGGGAGGGTCTGGCATTGGCTCTGCCACTGTGCAGACGTCAGGCGAACCGAAGTTCGACTTAT
Organism: Neoceratodus forsteri; assembly: GCA_016271365.2. Lineage (NCBI taxonomy): Eukaryota > Metazoa > Chordata > Ceratodontiformes > Ceratodontidae > Neoceratodus > Neoceratodus forsteri. Next base: position 960,942,934 of record CM028137.1, read on the forward strand.
CAGCGGGATCCGGGCAGGCACCGGAGGAGCCAGCGTCTGACTTAACGGACCCTTCGCCGGAGGTAGGACGCGAAGAAGGGGCGGCCGAGTCGGGCGGAATAGGGGCCGTGCGCTGCCCCGAAGGGTCGGGCGACTTACCGACTTTCTCCGTGCGGGTGTTGGAGGAGCCGACGTCCTGCTTATCGGAGCTGCTCACACCAGTAGGCCACACAATTATGGCTTTACCGGGAGCGGAGGCCTCCAAAGCCCGGAGGCGCCTGCCAAGGCCCGAGCGCGAGCCAGACGGGCGGTTGCCGCCGCCCTTAAGTTTCTAAGTGGTTGTCGCTGAGCAGTCCCCGGGCGGACGTTACCTGCACACGGCGACTCCAAGAAAGTTGATGTGGATGAGGAGCCCTTGTCCCGGTGCTTCTCCTCATCTTTTTCTTGCGATGGCCTTCAGGGAAGTGGACGCCACCGGAGCTTTTTCAATTCCTTCTCCATGGAGCTCATTTTCTTTTTAAAATATGGGCTCTAGGGACTGCTTTCCGCCATCTTCGGGTGGCCGTTAAAACTGGAGGCAGTGCTGGCACTTCTCCACCAGATGGTTGGGGCCTAGGCAAAAGGGGCACAGGGAATGACCTACCTTATGCGGGAGTTGGGCGCCACACTAGTCGCACTTGTTTTTGTGGTCGGAGGGTGTAGGGGACGACATACACCAGTGAATACCTGACAAATGATGAAAAAAAAAAAATCAGAAAATACTCGGTCAAAACTACTGACGATAGAGGCAGACGAGCAATGAACTTTACCGCGAGGCGCTGGCATGAGCTAATGGCGGGAAAGAACTGGAAGGCGGGCGTGAGGGACCGCCCCTTTATACCGACGCCCTGATGCCGGTCACCTGACGTGGGGGCCGGTCCCTTGCCAGAGACTGCTAGCTAGAAGTTTTTCTGTGGGGTCCTGACGCCTGCCAGCTTCAGTCCTATATGTAATTACCTACTGCAAGAGCCCTCTCGAAGTAAGAGCTACCTTATTGTTAAGGTTTGCGATATGAACCAGATGCCTCTCAGTTTAAACGGCCAGCAGGCTTAACCAAGACATCACCGGGCCACAACAGACAGAACGCCATGCTGCGAACCCAGAGGCACAAGTTTAATCACCATTTACTGTATGACCCAAGGCCACTTAATTAACCTTCCCATTCTATTTTTTCAATACTTTTTTTTAAACAATGAATACAAACAGATACAGCAGTCAGTTAACAGTGCATTATACAGTTAAATGCCAGGGGGCAGATAGGATACACTCCAGTATCACTACGCTGCCAGGGAAACAATTTGCAGGGCCACTTGCAGTAATCTGTTGTGACTCTGTCCGGAGAGGTTTGGTGCTGGAGGACTGGAAAGTGGCTGCTGTGGTGCCCACCTTCAAAACGGGATATGGTCAGACTCTGGCAACTGGTCAGCCCGACATCAGTGCTGGGCGAGGGAGGCCATTATTTAGGGCATTATACTGGAGCAACTAGTTGAGGCCCAGGGTCTTTCCCCCACTCAGCATAGCTTTATGGGGGGCAGATTGTGCCAAACCAACCTGATTTCTTTACTTGAGGTAGTGACCAGCAATGTGGGCAGGGGCTGAGCTGCAGATGTAGTCTGTTTAAACTTTAGTAAGACTTTTGCAAGTCCAGGTGTCCTTGTAAGTACCGCAGTCCTTGTCAGTACAGTGGTGTGTATCCCCACCTGTCATGCAGTACAGCTAGGTACGATTTCTCGATGGGGAGAAATTCTTTTATGGAGTGGCTGGAAAATTAGTAGTGTGGGAGGACCCACAGGGTAATCCTAAATGGAGAACCCTCAGGAGGAAGGGAAGCCACGAGCAGGGTGCCCAAGGGGTTAGTTCTAAGATCAGTTCTCTTTAACATGTTTGAGACATGGGGAGGGGGTTCAGGGAATGATATGCCTCTTGGTAGATGACACCAAGATCTGCACAAAGTGGACAACGAGGAGGGGATAAGGACCACAAAGAAAGATCTCAAAAATCTGCAGAGGTGGTTGAGGGTACGGCAGCTGAGTAACAAGAAAAACTGCAAGGTAATGCACACAGGGGCCAAGAACCAAAGAACGAGTATAGGATGAATGACATGGTGGAGTAGAGCACATCAGGGAAAAGGGAGCTGGATGTGTGTTAATTAAGCAATAAGGCATGCCAGGGGGTGCGTTGTGGTGGGATAAAGGCCCACTTCAGGTGGGTTGAAGCACAAGGTGAAGGGCCATTATCCCATCACAATGCACCCCCTGGAGTGCTTTATTGCGATTAAGAAATGGATCCCTAGTAGTTAATCGGATAGTTTAAAAAAATAATTTTTGTACAGCTAAATTTAGCAAAAGAAAAGTTACAAAATATAAAATTAAAGTTTCAAAAGTAAAACTAATCCAATTTGGACATTGTATGCCCATATTCTCCATAGGAGGTGCCATTGCTGTATGCAAGCAGCTGCTCTTTACCTAAGGGCAAAGGAAGGGCAAGCTGTTGCTTCAGACAGTAGAGTTTCATAGGGTCAGACTGAGCAGGCCATGTTCACTGCCTGTGATGTTTTGTTTTTTGGGGGCATCCAGTCATCTGGTTCTTGGCTGTTGGTAGAGCCTTTCAGATCAGTGGCACGTATAGGGGCCATCGTTTTGATTTTTTTTTTTTTTTTTAAAGACCCGCATTTTGTGGTTTGTTGAGATGCAGTCTGCACATGATCAGGAGCCATTAAATCGTAGCAGAGAGGAGAGCTGTTGATGTTAACTGCGACAGAGAGGAACATTTTTTAGCAGATTACTGGAGCTGCATGTATGCTACGTGTTTCAGTGAGCAGGGAAAGTCAGGAGGCAGCAGTATGGAGCTGGGTGTGCTGGAAGCATATGCTAAGGTAGGGACCTATGTGGGACTTGGACTCTTCGGTATCCACGTAACAGCCTAATGGTATCATTTTAAAGTGCGGTGTCCCAATTGCTTGGAGCTACTTTCAGCCGGGCGGTTGCACTGGGATAACGGCCTGGCTGAAAATAGCTCTCAACCAAACAGGAACCAGCATTCTTTAAGCCCATTTCATAATAATGGAGAAAATGGACCACCTTGACAATACAGGGCCACCTTGACAATACAGGACCACCTTGACAATACAGGGCCACCTTGAAAATAGGACTTTGGTCCTCAGGTGTGACATGAAATGTACCAACTTTATTTTTCCTATATAAAAATAAAGATTTTTACTACTACTACAGGAAGGCATCGGCAGAGTGTAGCGGGCTGTGGGTACGGCAAATTGGATGCAGTGGGTGTGCGGGGGTCACAAGAGAAGGAGTGGCACATAGCTCCTGTATAGCCCTATTTCCCTCACTTGGAGTACTGTATGCAGTTTTTGGAGCCCACACTGGAGGAAGGAGAGGGATAGGTTAGAGGAAGTGCAAAGACGAGCCACCAAGATGATACAGGGGCAAAAGGGAATGCCCACTTGGAGAATCTCAATATGCACACACTGGATGACAAGAGAAGAAAGAAGGGCGACATGATTGAGATGTTCAAGTACTTCAGCAGAATAATGAGGTGGACAGCAGTGAGATGTTCATGCTGAGTGGCAACACGGGTCTAGGGATAACTCAAACTGGTGGGGGAGTTCAAGATGTATAGAAACTTTTCAGACAGAAAACAACAGAGTCCATTAAGTCTGCTCCAGTTGTACCTTAAAACCACCCAGGCCTCTGCTGTGTGACCTTATATACTGAGCCCCCCTACTGTAAGGTCACCTTGTTTTGCAGCCTTGTTCCCTTTATCCCACTGTACTGTTCCTACGGCTGCTAGACCCTTGCACCTGTCCCATCCCATCTGAAACCCCTGAACTGTCTTTGCTAATTCCCTTGGCTGGTGACTGCAGTTGTCCCCCACTCTCAGTGAAGAAATACTTCCTCATGTCTCTCCTTAATTTGCCATCAACCAGTTTTTACTCATAGCCCATGGTGCGTGACCCTCTGTAAGTCCTGAGCAGTGCGCCACGGACCGGTTTTACCGTGGCCCCTGATGCGTGACCCCCCATTGCATCACCAGCTGGAGGCAGAAGGTGCTCACTTTGTTAACCCCTTTGAGATTTGAATGTTCTGATCATATCTCCCTTCTCTCTTCTTGTGTCACTTGAGTACAAGTTTAAAAGAAAGTTAACTGCTCTGGCAGCTTCAGTCTCTCAAGGTGCTATGCTCCAATGACATACTAGTAGAAAACAATAAAAGAGTGTGCACACAAAAATCACGGTAAACTGACCAATTAGTCCTTGTACCACAGAATAAATACAGAAAATAATGTGTAAATGGTGCAATCATACAAAACCCAGTGTAAAAGCCACAGGTCACGGACATCTTGTCAAGTGAGAGCATGTTTAAGCTCCTCAGCCACTCCTCAAATGACCTCTCCTGGACTCCCTGCACCATTGTCACTTTTTTCAAACTGGGGCTCCAAAAATGCACAAGGTACTCAGGGCATAGCCTCCCCAGAGACCAACACAGGGACAAGAGCACCTCCTGCCTGCAGCCGGTGATGCCCCTAACAGCACAGCGCTGCCTGCAGCTGGTGATACCCCTAACAGCACAGCACTGCCTCCAGCTGGCGATGCCCCTAACAGCAACGCTGCCTCCAGCTGTCAATGCCCCTAACAGCACAGCGCTGCCTCCAGCTGGTGATGCCCAACAGCACAGTGCTGCCTCCAGCTGGTGATGCCCCTAACAGCACAGCGCTGCCTCCAGCTGGTGATGCCCCTAACAGCACAGCGCTGCCTCCAGCTGGTGATGCCCCTAACAGCAACGCTGCCTCCAGCTGGTGATGCCCCTAACAGCACAGCGCTGCCTTCAGCTGGTGATGCCCCTAACAGCACAGCGCTGCCTTCAGCTGGTGATGCCCCTAACAGCACAGCGCTGCCTCCAGCTGGTGATGCCCCTAACAGCAACGCTGCCTCCAGCTGGTGATGCCCCTAACAGCACAGCGCTGCCTCCAGCTGGTGATGCCCCTAACAGCACAGCGCTGCCTTCAGCTGGTGATGCCCTTAACAGCACAGTGCTGCCTCCAGGTGGTGATGCCCCTAACAGCACAGTGCTGCCTCCAGTTGGTGATGCCCCTAACAGCACAGCGTTGCCTCCAGCTGGTGATGCCCCTAACAGCACAGCGCTGTCTCCAGCTGGTGATGCCCCTAACAGCACAGCGCTGCCTCCAGCTGGTGATGCCCCTAACAGCAGAGCGCTGCCTCCAGCTGGCGATGCCCTTAACAACACAGCGCTGCCTCCAGGTGGTGATGCCCCTAACAGCACAGCGCTGCCTCCAGTTGGTGATGCCCCTAACAGCACAGTGTTGTCTCCAGCTGGTGATGCCCCTAACAGCACAGCATCTAGCTGCCCTTTGCACACGACCTGTTGCACTAGGCTGAGGGATTGAGGCAGTTACTAAAAATTACTCCATGTCCCCATCCTAAGCAGTCTACTTTACACTGAACCCTTCTAGTCAATATTCTGTTTTTGGTTTCCAGTTTCTGATTTGCATGACTTTGCATTTCTTCACTTTAAATTTGAGCTGGCAAACCCCCAACCATTTCTTCAGTTCTGATAGGTCACTCCTCAATTCCTTGACTCCCACCATGTTCACCCTGCCGCATATTTTCATACTATCTATAAACAAGCTAGCCTTACTCTGTATGCCCCTTCCTATGGCACATGTGAAAATGTGGAAGTGTATTGGTCCGATGACTGAATCATGAAGTGCCCCACTAGTCACCTTCCTGACCACCAAGTGACTTTCGTTTACCACTACCCTCTGTGTCCTACTTCTGAGCCAGTTTTGTATTCATTTTTCTAACCTATCCCTTACTCCTAGGTCTCCCAGCTTTTTCATCAGCCTCATGTGTGGCACGGAGCTGAAGGTCTTGCTGAAATCTACTGTAAGCAGAGGACATCACCAGCCTGCCCCTTACCCACTGCCTATGTCCCTGTGTTGAAAAAGGCGAGGTTAGTTGGACATGACCTCCTTTTTTACAAGGCCGTGCTGCCCCCCCATCCAGTAGTTCTTGCTTCTCAAGAAAGTCCACCATCCATTCCTTGACCATTGTCAAAGAGAAGTTTCCCCAAATATAGATGTCAGACTCAGCAGCCTGCAATTTCCTGGATCCCCCCTCCCCTCCCTTCCAGAGAGGAATTACATCGGCCACCCTCCTGTCTCTCAGGACCCCTCCTGTTGGCAAACAGCAGTTAACCAGGTATGCCGAAGTGCCAAAGGACCCCCCAATGCCACCACCATCTCCACTGGAACCCTGGGGTGGAACCTGAGATGTCAGTAAGTAATTATTTACAGAAAGAGTGGTGACAGACAGAGCAAACTTCCAGAAGTCTTTGGGACTAAAACAGCAGGAGGGTTCAAAAGTGGATGGCACAGGCACACAGGGATAGTGTGCAAGAGGGCAAATGGGGGGGGGGGGAGAGATAGGGAAGACTGACAAATGCACAGTCCAATATTAGACAGGCTTGGGAAGACGGCAGGCTGCAAAGTCTTAACTGTTGTCATTTTCCATACTTCTACGCTTCTTCAGCAGTACTGCGCAACAAGGATCCAGGCAAAGTACACACGAGGTATACATGAGACCTACTTAGAGCAGAGTGCTAAGTAACTCAGGGCCGGGAGACAGAGGGTGGTAGACAGGTGGGCACTACTCCGAGTGCAGCAATGTACTTCATGGTGGATGGGCACTACTCCAAGTGAGGCAACATACTCAGTGGTGGACAGGCACTACCGCCACTGGAGCAACGTACTCAGTGGTGGACAGGCACAACTCCAACTGGAGCAATGTACTCAGTGGTGGACAGGCACAACTCCAACTGGAGCAATGTACTCGGTAGTGGACAGGCACAACTCCAACTGGAGCAACATACTCAGTGGTGGACAGGTACAACTTCAACTGGAGCAACGTACTCAGTGGTGGACAGGCACAACTCCAAGTGGAGCAATGTACTCAGTGGTGGAAGGGCACAACTCCAACTGGAGCAACGTACTCAGTGGTGGACAGGCACAACTCCAAGTGGAGCAATGTACTCAGTGGTGGAAGGGCAAAACTCCAAGTGGAGCAATGTACTCAGTGGTGGACAGGCACAACTCCAAGTGAGCAATGTACTCAGTGGTGGAAGGGCACAACTCCAACTGGAGCAACGTACTCAGTGGTGGACAGGCACAACTCCAAGTGGAGCAATGTACTCAGTGGTGGAAGGGCAAAACTCCAAGTGGAGCAATGTACTCAGTGGTGGACAGGCACAACTCCAAGTGGAGCAATGTACTCAGTGGTGGAAGGCCAAAACTCCAACTGGAGCAATGTACTCAGTGGTGGACAGCAATACTCCAAGTGAAGCAACATACTCAGTGGTGGACGGGCACAACTCCAACTAGAGCAATGTACTCAGCGGTGGACAGGCACAACTTTAAGTGAAGCAACATACTCAGTGGTGGACGGGCACAACTCCACTGGAGCAATGTACTCAGTGGTGGACAAGCAATACTCAGAGTGCAGCAATGTATGCAGTGGTGGACAGGCACTACTCTGAATGGAGCAATGCATTTAGTGGTGGACAGGTACTACTCCAACTGGAGCAATTTACTCAGTGGTGAACAGGCACTACTCCAACTGGAGCAATGTACTCAGTGGTGGACAGGCACTACTCTAACTAGAGCAATGTACCCGGTGGTGGACAGGCACTACTCCAACTGGAGCAATGCACCCAGTGGTGGACAGGCACTACTCCAACTGGAGCAGTGTACTCAGCGGTGGCCAGGCACTACTCCAACTGGAGCAATGTACTCGGTAGTGGACAGGCACTACTCCAACTGGAGCAATGTACTCAGTGGTGGACAGGCACTATTCTGAGTGTGCACTAGTCCCTTCACAAAAGAAAGGGCTCTACAAGAGCTCGCTAAGCTCAGAGTGGACAAGGCAATGACACCAGATGGCATACATCCCAGGGTACTAAAGGAGCTAAGGATGGAACTAGCAGAATCATTATCAGAACTGTTTAGTGAGTCTCTGAGCACAGAAGAGGCCCCAGAAGACATGAGAAGGGCTCATGTGATCCCGCTCCACAAGAGTGGTAGCAGGGAGGAGGCAAGGAACTACACACCAGTCAGTCTCACCTCAGTAGTGGGCAAGATTATGGAGGCACTCCTTAAGGAAAGGATAGTGCAACACCAGGAATCCATAGGTGCACAGGATCCAAGACAGCATGGGTTTACAACAGGAAGGTCCTGTCAAACTAATCTCACAGATTTCTTTGACTGGGTAACCAGAGTGATGGACCAAGGGGGTGCAGTTGATGTCACCTACCTTGACTTCAGCAAAGCTTTCGATACTGTTCCTCACAGAAGATTGATTAATAAGCTGGGTAGGCTTGGAGTGGGTCAGAAGTTGGTCAACTGGGTGGCAAACTGGTTAGCGGGCAGAAAACAGAAAGTGGTGGTAAACGGTATGCAGTCAGAAGAGATGCAAGTCACAAATGGGGTATCTCAGAGATCAGTCCTGGGGCCAGTCCTCTTCAATATCTTCATCAGTGACGTTGCAGATGGACTAGAGGGCAAGCTTTGCCTGTTTGCTGATGACACCAATATCTGCAACAGAGTAGATGATCCAGATGGGGTGGGCAGAATGAGAAGAGATCTGGATATACTGGCAAAATGTAGGAGGTAGTATAGCACAGTGGTTTAAGTCTTGGAGCTGCAAACCTGGAGACCTGGGTTTGAATCCCATAGCCCCCACCTGCATATTGTGTGACCCTGAGCAAGTCACTTAACTTCCTTGTTCTCCCAGGTCGTACCTGTAAACAAGCTTTCAGCTTAGTGTCTCTCTCCTGGTAAACAAAAAAAAATGTTTTAAATGGTTGGAAGAGTGGCAACTGGGGTTTGACGCAAAGAAGTGCAAGATCATGCACACAGGGAAGAGAAACCCTGAAGCCATCTATAGGTTGGGAGGGGAGTTGCTAGCAATCACAAGGGAAGAAAGAGACTTGGGCATCATCATCACAGATGACCTGACATCATCCAAGCAGACCACTAAAGCAGTAGGTAAGGCTAGGGGATGTTGGGGTGTATTAGTAGGGGTATACAGTTGTAAGAGGAGGTAATAATCCCTCTTTACAAGACACTGGTTAGGCCCCATCTGAAGTACTGCATGCAGTACTGGAGGCCGCACCTGCACAAGGACATTAACAAAATGGAGGCAGTCCAGAGAAGGGCAACCAAAATGGTGCAGGGACTGCATCAGTAAACATATGAGAACAGATTAACCGAGCTCAATATGTATACCCTAGAGCAAAGGAGGGAGAGAGGTGATATGATTGAAACATTCAAACATCTTAAGGGCATTAACAAGGTGAAAGAATCTAACATGTTTCAATATAAGAAACATAGCAGGACAAGAGGACACAGCATGAGATTAGAGGAAGGCCGATTAAGGGGTAATATGAGGAAGTTCTTTTTCACAGAAAGGGTGGTGGATGTATGGAACGGCCTACCTCAGGAAGTGGTGGATATGAATACAGTGCAGGGCTTCAAACAGGCATGGGAGAGGCATAAGGGAGCAATACAGATGAGTATGAACAGAAAGGCCATTAAGAGAGTAAAGGCCTATGGCACATTCATAAGGTAGAAAAAGTGGGAAGACTAGAAGGGCCTTGCGATCCTTACCTGCCGTCAACTTCTATGTTTCTAATGTACTCAGTGGTGGACAGGCACTATTCTCAGTGGAGTAATGTACTCAGTGGTGGGCAGGCACTATTCTCAGTGGAGTAATGTACTCAGTGGTGGGCAGGCACTATTCTCAGTGGAGTAATGTACTCAGCGGTGGACAGGCACTATTCTCAGTGGAGTAATGTACTCAGCGGTGGACAGGCACTATTCTCAGTGGAGTAATGTACTCAGCGGTGGACAGGCACTATTCTCAGTGGAGTAGTGTACTCAGTGGTGGACAGGCACTATTCTCAGTGGAGTAATGTACTCAATGGAGTAAGGTACTCAGTGGTGGACAGGCACTATTCTCAGTGGAGTAATGTACTCAGTGGTGGGCAGGCACTATTCTCAGTGGAGTAAGGTACTCAGTGGTGGACAGGCACTATTCTCAGTGGAGTAATGTACTCAATGGAGTAAGGTACTCAGTGGTGGACAGGCACTATTCTCAGTGGTGGGCAGGCACTATTCTCAGTGGAGTAAGGTACTCAGTGGTGGACAGGCACTATTCTCAGTGGAGTAATGTACTCAATGGAGTAAGGTACTCAGTGGTGGACAGGCACTATTCTCAGTGGAGTAATGTACTCAGTGGTGGGCAGGCACTATTCTCAATGGAGTAAGGTACTCAGTGGTGGACAGGCACTATTCTCAGTGGAGTAATGTACTCAGTGGTGGGCAGGCACTATTCTCAGTGGAGTAAGGTACTCAGTGGTGGACAGGCACTATTCTCAGTGGAGTAATGGACCAGGAAAAGAGTGCTCTGTTGCCTTACTTGCCTAGATCCCCTGCTGCTGCAGCATTAGGCAAGTCCCATAGCTCAGGTTCCTCAGAACAGGACTTTGTGCAGCCAGCATGGTAAATGGCTTTCCCACTGCTGCAGTACTGGGCCTGTCCCAGGGCTCCGGTTTTCAGAACAGAACCTCAGGAAGCCAGCATGGCAAGTGGTTCCCCCACTATTGCAGTATTGGCCTGTACCAGGACTTGGGTTTTCAGAACAGGACCGCGGGCTGCCAGGATAGCAAGTGGCTGCCCTGCTGCTGCAGTACTGGGCCAGCCCCAAGACTAGGGTTTTCAGAACAGAACCATCTGCAGGATCAAGTATAGTGGTAAGAATGTCATAGATTCATGCATGACAAAAGGGAGCAACTGCCAATTAATTTCAGTATTTATTAAAGAATTCTGAAAAAGTCAGTAGAACTCTGCAAGATCCTGTATTTAATCCATGCGGACACCACTGTATGGAGTAGATAAGCACAGTACTTTGGTTCTGTTGTGTGAATGGAAGCCCTGGTTTTATTTAGGTTCATGTACTTAATTTCCGGAAAAGTGGAAGTTTGAGCTGCATTCAGGAAAGCGGTGAAACGTATTTGTTTACATTTTAGTAAGTACTCCTAGACTGGGGACCGATTTTCTCACTGTCCTTCTTGTGTTCCCTGTTTTTGAGATGGCACAGTCCGGATGCCTGCATCATGGGCTACCTGTCACAAATGCTGACTTTTGTTGACTGAATCGATGTACAAAATGGACTTGGACTTTGGCCACTAAAGGACTTCCTTTTACGAAATTGTCCGATTGTGGAGGGATTTAAAAAATCTCTGAAGACTTTCCTATTTAATCAACCATTTTCGGAAACATAAATTTTGCTATGGATAGGATGTTATTTATTACTGTGGTTTAATGCTGTATGTGAAATTTTGTAAAGGCGCCCTGAGCTTAGGAAGGACGTCTTAAAAAAATACATTTTTACTTACTTTTATTACAGTGTGTGCTTAGTGGTATTGGTTTGTACAACATATTAGCTGGTGTTAATTCTAGATTTCATTACACACTTCTAACTTGACCTGCTTCCATCGGGTGGATCTCTGAGGTAGCATATTACCCATATTATTAGGGGAGGCAGTATAGTGCACTGAGCTGCAAAGCTGTAAAACTGAGTAGCATCCCCAGTAGTTCCTGTGCCATGGCACCGCGTTATGTTACCCGGCTCAAACTAGAGTGGAATCCCAGCAGCTCTGTTCCACACAGCATAATGTTTTTTTAAACTTTATGTTTATTAAAAACGTTTTTCCAACCATCAGTTACATTCAATGCCAATAATTATCAGAGTACAGTGATATTTATTTTTCACACTGGTATTTTACAAAAGCATCAAGGCAGTATGGTTTAACTGTAAAATTGTTAAGCCTGCTTGTCCCCACAGTATGCTAAGTGGGGAGGTACTACAGGGCGGAAGCTACACCAGGACCCCAATAAGGGGGCCGGTGCTCTCAGGCTGCTGCATACCCATCCAAGCTACAAGGACCATCCAGCCTGGTCTACTCAGGTACCCCCCGAATTCTCTCATTCTCGTTCGCTCTATTGGTGGGAATAGGCCAGAGCCGTGAGGAGTAAATTGGGAATAGCTCTTGCTCAGCCCTACTTTATGTGGATGGCATGGTACTGTACTCTAGTGCCACGGACATAGTTGACATCAACTTGAAGCTAAATGTTGATTTTGATTCCATTCAGTCCTGGTTAAATCACAATAGATTCCTCATGAACATAAAAAACACATGCTATGTTATTTAGCTCGGCGCCAAGAATCCAAGCCTGTCCCTCTGCCTTTTCCACATACTGAACAGGGGGCTCCACACTAGAAACAGTAGACTCCTTCAAATACCTTGAAGTTACCGTAGACCCTGCTCTGGATTTTAACCGCCATCTGTCAACAACTTGTAAGACAGAAGACATGAAGCTTGGGCTTGACTATAAAATTAGCTACGCCCTTACTGCAGTTGCTAGGCTGGCTGTTGCACAGGGTGTCCTACGGCCTAGTTTCACCTATGGGCTGCTACCTTACTTGCAGGCAAAGAAAGAGGTACTAAATAAATGGAAGACATGTTACAATAACATTTGTCGCTTTGTTCTTTCTGTTCCTAGGCTTACCTATCACTGCACCCTCTACTTGAGCCTGGGTTGCCTCTCCCCATCTTCTTATCTTTTCACCACTGGCTGTACCATTGATGATATTATCAGAACTAGTGCACCAGTTCTGGCCAACATGGTAAAGCACGCTTCACTGGCCTACCTTTTGCGGTCAATGGATCGGTCACTACTGGTTGTCCCTAAATGTGCGTCTAAGATGGTGGAACAGGCTTTCTCAGTATTAAATCCTAAGCTCTAGAACTCCTTTTCCAATGTCACTAAGATGCTCTCAGTCTCACCAGGTTTTTAAGAAAGATTTTGTTAAGTTCCTCCTATCTAATAATAAGTGCACGTGTGATTGATCCATTGTAATCGTACTTAACTTGGCTTTAGCTGTCTGCCACATGATTTTTTGCGCTTACTGTAACTGCATTATTAATTCTGACACATCCTTACACTGCTCATGGTTTCATGTTCTTCCAGTATTTTGGCGAGAGGTGTGTAGCTATAATGCTTCACTCATGGGTAAGGAATACTGTTAAGACAGTTTGTTGAATGGTTCCTCTTATAGGACTAAGTCAGTGTTAATGTTCAAAAATGGGGGGGCGGGGGCAAAAAATACTCCACTCGGGCTGTTGTAAAATTTCTCAAAGTTCTTTATTTTTGTTAATTGCTCTGACGTTTTGCACGCTTGTGCATTTTCAAAGGGCTTTTCATATATTCTGTAAGAATAAAAAATATTGCTTATAAATCTTACATTTTTGGATTCCATTTCTTTTCATTATTCTTCTATTAAGATTTCCTATTATACTTCATTACCACTGTGCTTCTTTCTCATGCTACTTGTAGTACATACTCTGTGCTTTATTAACTCTTATAATTAAAACTTTACAAAAATAATATACAGTAATAGAGAATATGTACCCTGTATTCGTGCTTTGTTTCCACACTGGCCAGACACTTTTTACTTCTGCTTTTGCCTGTTCTACTGTTTCTTCATGGCAAGGAATTGCACCAAACAAGGTTATAACAGAAAAGGTAGCAATAAGGGAAAGTTGTGTGATTACTGTATTGAAAATAACCTGCTAAATAAGGTTGCTGAAGGCATTTTCACATATTTTTTATATTATAGTTAAGACACAAGAAAATCTTAATAGAAGAATAATGAAAAGAAATGGAATCCAAAAATGTAAGATTTATAAACAATATTTATCTATTATTCTTACAGAACATATGAAAAGCCTTCTTGTATTTTGCCAGCCTATGTCGATGTTATTGCATTTTGTGACTTTGTAATGCTGTTCATATATCGTCTAACTCTCCAGGGTCATGCCTGAAAATAGACAATACTTCTGTCTAGTTCACATATCCAGTCAACAAAAACTACATAACTAAATAAATATCTGGCATCTGGGTCATAATATGCATCAGCCATCTGGTCCACCTATTCTGGTGCTTCAGAAAGGGTGTTCTGTAATTGGGCTCTGAGTTTCTCCATTCTGTATACCTCTCACACACTGTCTTCCCACTGGGTCTTGGTAGGGGGGTCCAGCTTAAGCCAATTATGTGTTATAGTCATTTCAGCTGTGGTGAGTAGAATAGCCAGTAGGTATATGTGTATTTTATCTCTATTGTGAGGGGGAGGATGCAAACGTATGGCTGCTTTTGAGGAAAGCGGACCATAATTTGGGAAGAAAGCATTCAGTTCTCTTTCCACTGCCTGAAAGAATGGGGTCAAGACTGGGCAAGCTCAGAATATATGCGTGTGTGTGTCCATCTCTGTGCTGCAGTTGCACATCATTAAGTTACCTGGCTTGAGCTACAGTAACATCCCCAGCAGCTCCTGTGCCAGATAACAGTGTTAAATTACCTGGCTCAAACTAGAGTAGCATTCCCAGCAGCTCCTGTGCCACCACACAGTGTTACGTTACCTATCTGGGACTAGAGTAACATCCCCAGCAGCTCCTGTGCCACCGCACAGCAATACATTACCTGGCTCGAACTACAGTAACATCCCCAGCAGTTCCTGCGCCACCGTAGAGCATTACATTACCTGGCTCGAACTAGAGTAACATCCCCAGCAACTCCTGTGCCCCTACACAGCATTATATTACCTGGCTCAAACTACAGTAGCATCCCCAGCAGCTCCTGTGCAACCGCACAGTGTTACGTTACCTGTCTGGGACTAAAGTAACATCCCCAGCAGCTCCTGTGCCACTGCACAGTGTTACGTTACCTGTCTGAGACTAAAGTAACATCCCCAGCAGCTCCTGTGCCACTGTACAGTGCTACGTTACCTGTCTGGGACTAAAGTAACATCCCCAGCAGCTCCTGTGCCACTCTACAGTGCTCACGTTACCTGTCTGGGACTAAAGTAACATCCCCAGCAGCTCCTGTGCCACTGTACAGTGCTACGTTACCTGTCTGGGACTAAAGTAACATCCCCAGCAGCTCCTGTGCCACTGTACAGTGCTACGTTACCTGTCTGGGACTAAAGTAACATCCCCAGCAGCTCCTGTGCCACTGTACAGTGCTACGTTACCTGTCTGGGACTAAAGTGGCTGGCCAGGCTGACTTCAACAAAGTCCAGCACTGGTTCAACTCGCACCAACTCTCCCTAAATGTGAAAAAAACAGTCACTATGACATTCGGCACAAGTCAACGCCTTTCCAGGTTACCCTCCCTCCCTCGATGGGACCATACTGGGGGACATCACCTCCTTCTGGTACCTTGGAGTTTGGCTTGACCACCACCTCACCTTCTCAGTCCATGCCAACTATACTCCAAAAAAAAAAACTTTGCCCTAAGCTCGGGGCCCTATAACGGAACCGAAATATCCTCCCCTTTACAGTTCGGCGTGATCTCGTCCAGAAGATGATACTTGCTTCCTTCGACTACTGTGATGTTGTCTACAGTGCTGCCCACAAGTCTTTCCTAACCCGATTAGACACCCTCTTTAACGCTTTCTGTTGGTTCGCTCTAGACACATCTCCCCGTACCCATCGCTGCGACCTCTACCACTCCCTAGCATTCCCCTCCCTCGATAGCCACTGCTTAATCCACTGTGCCAAATTTACCGCTAAGTGCTGGCTTGGCGCCCTCCCGGACTACCTGGCCTCTATGCTATCGCTCCCCCCGCGCAGCCACCCATGCCCTGAGGTCCCTTGACTCACGACTCCTTCTAATCCTTAGGCGGAGAACCACTGTCGGCCAGGCTGCTTTCTCACACAGATTCCCTCAACTCTGGAATGCACTCCCACCACAAATTCGCCACTCCTCCTCTGTTCAATCTCTATTGGCAGCCCTTGCAAACTACTTCTCGGTAAACTGCTCCTGCACATTACACCTTCTTTGAGCATCCCCGAGCTCCGCCCCCCCAACTTGCCCTGCAGCGCCTAAGTGCGCTACATTATCCAGCTCACTGACCCACCTACTGCACTTATTGTCTCGTTTTAGTGTCCCATTCTATGTAATCATCACAATCGCTATCCGTCCCTTGCACTTATTTTCCCCCAGTGTTATGTATCCCTATACAAAGTCCCAGCTGTTATCCACATTGTTTTCTACTGTCACGCCTGTTCTAGTACTATGTTAACCAATGCTACTGTATTCTATCAAATGTATGTTAGATAACCTGCATGTTATCCTCTCCTCTGTAATCCCTCCCCCAAGTCGCACCGGGAGATGAACAACTTGTTGCTCAGTGTGCCTTTCCTGGTGAAACAATTTCAATAAATAACTAAATAAATAAATAAAGTAACATCCCCAGCAGCTCCTGTGCCACTGTACAGCATTACATTACCTTTCTCGAACTAGAGTAATATCCCCAGCAGCTCCTGTACCACCAAACAGTGTTACGTTACCTGGTTCGAACTACAGTAACATCCCCAGCAGCTCCTGTGCCGCCGTAGAGCATTACATTACCTGGCTTGAACTAGAGTAACATCCCCAGCAGCTCCTGTGCCACCGCACAGCATTACGTTACCTGGTTCAAACCAGGTAGCATCTTCAGCAGCCTGTCCCAGCTCCTGTGCCACCTCACAGCATTACATTACCGGTTTGGGACTAAAGTAACATCACCAGCAGCTCCTGTGCCACTGCACAGCGTTACATTACCTGGTTCGAACTTGACCTGCAATTTGCTGACTGGATTCTCATCCCCCAAGAGTTTCATCTGACGGTGCAGGGCATCCAGACGGAAGACAGTCTCCAGGCATGTGAAGGCAGCACCTGCCAGAAAACGTGATAAACATGGTCAGTGAGTCCTGCTTTGCTTTCAAGGAATCTTTGGGCACTTCTGTAACAACAGAGGCACAAGTAACCTTTCACCCAAAAGGGGCTTTAAAATGGAACGGTCAGGAGACAGAAAGAAAAAATAACTTACCGCAGTAATCTTCTTTCTTCCAAGGGGTCCTTTAGCATCAGTAACTTTTTTACACTTAGCTGGCTAGGTGCAACTGCCCCGGAGGTGCGCCTTTAAGAAATATTTATATGAGCTTAGGGCCAAGCCAATCAACAGACAGGAAGGGGTGTGAGCTGAGTGAGAGCTGTTGAAGGCTTCAGAATTTTTTCGAGGAAAAACGAGGGCAAATGCCCCAAAAAAGAATCAACAGGATTAAAAAAACACGCAAATGTCCACAAAAGTGGAAACAGAAACAGCAACACAAGCTAAAAACTCATCAATAAGAAACTCCAAATTTGCTAAAAGGTGGCATAAAGAGTCCTTCTCCGACAGGTGAACCGGGGAGGAAGGGTGGGAGCTTACTGATGCTAAAGGACCCCTTAAAAAAAGAAGATTACTGCAGTGGGTAATTATTTCTTCTTACCCCAGGAGTCCTTTAGCATCAGTAACTTTTTTTTTTTTTTTTTTTACAGACTACTGAGCAGTACCAAGTGGGAGGTGGGCAGAGAACCTACATAGGAAAGAGGCTCTGCAGAACCACCCTACCAAATTTGACATCAGATCTGGTCTGCATATCCAAACTGTAGTGTTTCACAAAGGTGTGCACAGATTTCTAGGTAGCTGCTTTGCAGACATCCAGTATGGGAATGTCCTTTGTTGCTGCAAGCAAGGCTGCAGTACACCTGGTGGAGTGGGCCCTGAGCCCCACTGGAGGTTGTTGACCAGCTTTCTCATAGCAGAATCTAATACAAGAGACCAACCAACGAGAAATAGTTCTCTTGGTAGCTGGTCTTCCTCTGCCTACATCCCCGTAGGTGAGGAACAACTGAGTGGAAGAGCCCCTGGACTGTCTAGTATGCTCTAGGTAGTGAAAGATGGCTCTTCTGACATCCAAGCTGTGGAGCTTTTGCAAGCCAGGAGTGGATGGCTCAGTAAAGAAGACAGGCAGAGTAATGGACTGGTTCAAGTGAAACTCTGAAACCACCTCTGGCAGAAGTTTCCTATTTGTCCTGAGCTCAACTTTATCTTTGTGAGGGATGATGTAATTTGGCTCAATGCACAGGGCCTGTAGCTCTGAAATACTCCTGGCAGACGTAATGGCTACCAGAAAGACTGTCTTCCAAGTTACAAACTTGATGTGGGCCGTGGACATAGGCTCGAAAGGTGGATTCATGAGCCCATCTATGCAAAGGTTCAGGTTCCAAGGAGGAATCGGCTCCCTGGTTGGAGGCTGGAGGTGCATGAGGCCTTTGAAAAACTGTTTAAAAATGTGAGAAAAAAAAGATTTTTTCTTTCCCACTGAAAGGTAGGCCAAAATTGCCGCCAGTTGTAGCTTGAGTGAAGGTGGTTTCAAGCCTGACGCCTGTAGATGTACCAGGTAGTCTAGCAGCTGAGGGTCTGAAGCTGATAGGGGTTCAGCCTTTTCACTCTTGCACCAGAGGGAAAACCTTTTCCATTTGGCTGAATAAATCTTTTTAATGTTCAGCTTTTTAGCCATCCTCTGTATCTTAAGGACCTGTTCAGAGTACTGTGAGGATGGAAACTAACTCCTCAAGAACCAGGCCTTGAGGTGAAGAGAGTGCATGTCTGGGTACTGCACTCCTGCCTGAGGAAGGGTCAGCAGGGAGTGAGTTGGAGGCAGGCGAATAGGCCTGTTGCAGGACATTGAGAGAAGGAGAGGGTACCAGGCTTGCCTGGGCCAGTCCGGAGCCACTAGGATCATTGATGCAGGCTGCTGTCTGAGTTTCAGTAAAACCCTGAATATCAGGGGAAAGGGAGGAAATGCGTATAGGAACCTCCCTGACCAGTCCAGGATCAGGGCATCCAGAGGAAGCGTTCCCGGAACTGGGGGCCTGCAACAGTACTGAGGAAGCTGAAAATTGAGAGGAGAGGCAAACAGATCCACGTCTGGTGTGCCACACCACCTGAACACTGTGATTAGTACTTGCTTGTTCAGTGTCCATTTGCTCTGGCCTTGACTGATGTGGCCAGAGTATCAAGTTTGCCTGGGAGGTGAATAGCCGATAGAATGACTCCCAGGGAGAATGCTAGAGACCAGAGCTTCCAAAGCGAGAATTCCTGATCTGGTACCAGCCTGCTTGTTTATATAGAACACTGCAGTGGCATTGTCCATTCAAATTTGAACCGCCTGCCCTTCTATGCTGGGAGCGAAAGTTTTGAGAGCTAGTAAGACTGCTCTGAGTTCCAAAAGATTTATGTGCAACTGTGACTCTTCGGGAGTCCAGTTGCTGCTTACTGAGGCACTGTCCAAATCAGCTCCCCAGCCCAAAAGGGAGGCATCTGTGGTGATCACCTTTGTGGGAAGAGGAGCTTGAAAGGGAACCCCCTGCCTGTAAATTTGCAGGGTTCTTCCACCACAGCAAGTTTTGGAGGAACTGCTCAGACACAGCTATCAATTCTGAAAATGTGCTGCTTCTCTGAAACCAGCGAGCTCTGAGGTAGGCTTGCAGGAGTCTCATCCTGTACCTGACCCCTGGGATTACTGCAGTCATAGAGGCCATATGTCCCAGACATTTGAGGAAATGTCTGGCTGGTCTTGGCTGTCCCTGGGCAAAAGAATCTGCCACTGAAAGGAAACTCTGAATCCTTTCCTGCGGGAGGAAAGCATATGCCTTTCGAGTGTCCAGTTGGGCCCCTATGAAGGTGAGCAGCTGGGTGGGTTCCAGGTGAGATTTCTTTACATTTACCAGGAAACCCAGAGTGCGTTCTGTGAGCGAAAGAGATTCCTTGACCTAGCAAGGAGACTTTGCTATTACAAGCCAGTCATCCAGATAGGGGTAGAGAGTGACATCCAGTCTCCTGCAATGTGCTGCTACCACTGCGAGACACTTAGTAAAGACTCTTGGGGCAGAGGACAGACCGAAGGGCACTGTGGTGAACTGATAGTGACCCGAAGGAAGTCAGAACCTGAGAAACTTCCTGTGAGATCTCCTTATGGGTATGTGGAAGTAAGCGACCTTTAAGTCTAGGGAGGGTAGCCAGTGTCCCTGCTGTGAGGACTGTATGACCAGTGACAGAGTGACCATTTTGAATTTTTTTTTTTTCAGATGTTTGTTTAAATATCTGAACTCTAATATAGGTCGCCACTCCCCAGTTTTCTTTTGTGTCAGAAAATACCTGGAGTAGAGGCCCTTGCCCTTCTCGTGGATGAGGGCCCTCTTCACTGCTCATAAAGCCAGAAGGTTTTGTACCTCCATTTCCAACAGCGGTATCTGTGTTGGGGACAAAGATGTTGACATCTGGGTACGCTTGAGGTCTGGCAGCTGCTTGAACTGTAATGACAGACCCTTCTCCACTATCTCCAGCACCCACTTGTCCAACGTGATGAGGGACCAGTGCTGAAGATAGTGAGAGAGTCTGCCTCCAACCGGAAATGGGGAGTGACCTGGACACGCACATGAAGACTTAAGACTGAGAGGCGGATGGCTAGGTAGAGGTGGCTCTTCTTTGGCCCCTTCTGCCCCTGCCTCTGAAAGACCCCCTGTACTGGCCAAAGTCAGACTGGGGATAGGGACTATAAGGCCTGGGAACAAAACTTCTGCCCCTACCGCCCCTGGGACGGGATCTCTGAGGGGTGGTGGGCTTAGGCTTGGACAAGTAGCTCTGCCAGGAGGCCTTGTACTCATTGACTTTTTTCATGTAGTCAATGGTTCTGTAATTAAACAACATATTTTGATCACAGGGAAAATCCATGGCCTTGTTCTGAGTGTCCGTGGTCAGACTGGTTGTTCTAAGCCAGATGAAGCATCTCAGAGAGATGGCATGGGCCATCGCTCTAGAGGCTGCCTCACTGTTGTCGTCTGCCATGTGGAATTGGTACATAGTAGCTTCCAGGGCAGTTTTTGACATATCCACCAGCTCCTGCACCATAGTATCTGATCCGTTGCGGGCGATAGCCTGGACAGATTTCCAAAGGGCTTTCTGATATCTGGCTGTGAATGCCATGTAAGAAGAAAGTCTGAGAAGCAGGGAAGCTGTGGCATACATTTTCTTTGCTATAAAGTCAATTTTCTTGGAATCCCTGTCAGGAGAAGAGGGGGACATGGAGACTCCAGCTTTCTCACAAGCTGCCTGCTGCACTATACTCTCGTGGCTAGGGTGTGCAGACAGGAACTCGGTACCATTTTTAGACAATTTATATTTTCTCTCAAGCCGCTTATCAACCCCTGATACTGAAGTTGGGTGCTGAAGCACCTTCATGGTATTTTTTCCTAAATGCATTATAGATAGGGACAACCAGGGTCTTTGAGGTGAAAGACCCTTCATCTCCCTATAATCTTCATCTTCATCGACATCCTGGTTGGGCTCCTGGGTAGGGAGGTCCAGGGTGGCCAGCACATTTCGTATAAATGTAAACATAGAGGAAGGATCCTCATGGTCACCCAGGGGATCTTCAAGATGAGGGTCTGGGGACTCCTGGAGCTCAAGGCCCTCAAAATCCATGTCAGAGGCATCATAAAATTGATCATCATCTGCGTCACCCTCACAGTCTACAGAAGAGAGAACTGTGGAAGAGTGCTTGCCAGCTCCAGTAAAATCGAGGACCCATCTTTTGAAGGGTCTGAAACAGTTGCCATGTTTTTCCATATGTTGCACTGACGCAAGAACCTGCGCAGACTTAGTTTGTAAGTGTTTTGTTTTTTCTGTATGCTTTAAGGTGCCTGTTGTCTCGCTATTGGCTTTCCCAGGAGCAATGGGAGCATATCTGCATTGACAGAGTTTCTTTTTAACCACTTCGTCAGAGGCTTGATCAGGGTTCCTTTTTTCATCACTCTTATTATTTTTCAGTTTGTGAGGAACTTCATCTTTGGAAGCCTTATTTTTTGGCTGGGATCTGGAGGGTTTCTCAGCATCTCTGCTTTGGGTATTAGTACTTTTGAATGGCGCCTCATCGGAAGCCTTTGATTTATCCTCAGCCATAATAATCAAAGGTTTGTCTGCTATGTTTGTCAGTTTAAGCAAACCAAACCAGTCCTGGACCTACAAACTGAGTGCAGATTTCTGTGAAAATGCCACCGGCCAGTCCTGCCCCAGTTAATAAACTCTGTCTATTACTAGTGCCTTTTTTTTTGGTTGTAGAACTGGGATCTATACCAGTGCCAATCTTAATAGAAACCCAGTAATATTCAACTGCGCACAGGTGGCTGCCGGACCCTTACGGACAGTCCTGACACAGATGATACCAAGGTCCAGTAATATAACAAAAAAGGTTTCCTCGTAATTGCCAATCTAGAGAGAAAACCTCCAAGCACTGTTTAAATTTGAAATCTACTGCTGGTGCCTTGCAGTAAACCCCGCGCGGTCTGAGGTAAAAAACAAGGCAACTGCCCTTAATTCGATGGTTCCCACAAGAATTTGCTCAAAAATGAAGGATACCGTCGAAAATAAGCACCCGTGATAAAATTAGGCTTTAAATTAAATAGTCGCTGTAAAAATAAAGTCAAAATATCACAGTCGCACTAAAAAAAAAATGTGCGTGTCGCTAAAGAAAAAGTAAAATTTTCACTCAGCACACTAAAGGAAATAATTTATGAGGAAAACTTTACCCAGTTAAGCACTAGGAGGCTGTCAACAAGGAACGTTGGGAGATGCCTCAGAAGCAATACTGCTCAGTCCAGTGGAGAAAAATTCTGAAGCCTTCAACAGCTCTCACTCAGCTCACACCCCCTCCCGTCTTTTGACTGGCTTGGCTCTAAGCTCATTTAAATATCTCAAAGGCACACCTCAGAGCAGTTGCACCTAGCCAGCTAAGTGCAAAAAAGTTACTGATGCTAAAGGACTCCTGCCGTAAGAATCAGAGGCTACAGGGAAAAGACACACAAGCCTAATGAGCCCAATCCCGAAGTGAAGCGGACTCGTTCTACTGGTCCTCAGCATCTCTCCATCCGTCTGTCTCTACGCCCATCCAGCCATGTACTTAATTATGACAACAGGGGGCAGGGGGTACAGCAGGGAGGGAAACAGCAATAACAAAGTGACTACAACAGGCGTATATACCTAAACAATAACAGCGAGGTACAAGCAATAAATTGCAAAAAGCCAAGACAACCTAGAAAGAATACAAGGTACCTAGGTTATGTCGGTAGCCAGGATGAGAGCTATGGAAGCGTACCACCAACCTATCTGTAACAGAATCGTGGGGTCTGTTCGGTGTATTTCAATCTAATTTTGCACAGCAAGTCATAACACGATCTCATGTAAAAGGCATTAACCTAAAGAGGACGGGAGATCAATCAATCAATCAATCAAAATCTTTATTTAGTCAGGCGAATATCATTGAGCGTAGCTCACTTACAAGATGGACCTGAGTGGTCATACAAATTAGAGTACAAGTATTTTTACATAGACAAGAAAAACATGAACAACAGTACAATGACATAGAATGAGAGTTTACAACAATTTACATATATACAATGTACAATAGAATCACTTAACCTGTAGGAAAAGGAGAGAATAGATATAGCAGGCATAGTATACAAATAATAAGTCTATATGGCTTTTATAAGAGATAGCAGCTGACTGGATAATAGAAGGGGAACTAACATAATGGAATACGGAGGGGGGGATGTAGGTTGGATGGGAGATTAGGCCTTATGAAAGCAATTGCAGAACTCTGGAAATATGGTGGAGAATAATCTTTTGAAGGATGATAAGGGTAAGAGGGTATTGAGATTCATAGATTTTTGGAGTGAGTTCAAGTAACTGCAAGGGAGTAGCTGATAGCGGCCCTCCCAAACCGGGTACAGGCATTGGGGACCTTTAACATGATGAGTTTACTGATCCTTAGGGTGTATGGCCTAGAAGTAATTCGGGTAAAACAGCCTGTGATATAGGAGGGGAGTTTGCCTGATAAAGCTTTGAAGATCCAGATTGCAGCATTCCTATTTCTTCTGTGTTGTAGTGATGTCCAATTAACTGCCATATAAAGAGAGCAATGATGGGTGCTAGAGGGAAGGTCAGTAATAAATCTGATGGATCTATGATACAGGGTGTCCAGCTTATTTAAGAGGGAGAGTGAGCAATGGCCATAGAGAAAGTCAGCATAGTCAATGAGGGATAGGAATGATGCCTGGATTAATCTTTGTTTGGAGTCTCTGGTAAGGTAGTGTTTTATCCTGTAAAATAGGCCAAGCCTTTGTCTCAACTTTTTAGTAGCTCTTCAATGGACAGAGTAGTCGAGCTTATTATCAATCCAGACTCCAAGATATTTGAACTTGTCCACAAATTCCAGCTTTCCAAGTAAGGTGAATAATTGTAGGTGGTGGGTGATGGGGTAATGGCAGAGCAACTCTTTGTGGCAAAAAGCATAGCTTTTGTTTTTGGCATTTAGAAGTAGTTTTTTTCCAATAGATTGTGTTGCAGGATGGAGAATTCTGATTGTAACAGCTACAGGCTTTAGGTAATGAGGATTACTGACATATAATACAGTATCATCAGCAAACAGATGAATGTTAGATTGAGAGGTTGGCATCGATATTATTATATAAATGGCAAAGAGGATGGGGCCAAGAATAGAGCTTCATGGTACACCTCTTAGCAGTGGTTTTAAGGTGGATAGGTAATTTTCATATTTTACTAATTGTGACCTATCAGATAGATAGCACTTAAACCAGCTGAGTGAGAGAGAATCCAGGCCTAGAGAGCTAAGGGAGGTGAGTAATGATTCAATGATCCACTGTGTCAAATGCTTTACTCAAGTCCAGGAACACAGCACAGGTACAATTCTTCTTGTCCAAGGCAATCTGCCAGTCATTAGTTACTTTGGCTAGGCAGAGATGGTGCTATGCCTTGATCTAAATCCCGTGTGCTGGATTTAGGAGGTTGTTTTATCCAGATAGGCCCTTAACTGTGAGTTTACTAATTTTTCAAGCATCTTGATAGTACCGTAGGATGGAAATGGGCCTGTAATTGTTGAGGTCCGTGGGATCACCAGATTTAAGTAGTGGAACTACTTGAGCTGTTTTCCTGGAGGGAATGGATCCAGTAGCTAGGAAAGATTGAAGAGATGAGTGAGGGGGGAGATAAGCGCGTGATGCTATTTTAAGAAAGTAGGGATTCAGGGAGTCTGTACCTGCACTCTTAGAAGTATCTAAATTAGATAGGAGGTCTTCTACTTCTTTCAAGGATATTGGGTTGAAGGAGAATGTTGAAGTAGCCTTTTGTCCCACAGTGGATTGAAGGTTCAAAGATGATCTCAAGAGACTTGCAGGTGAGGAGTCAAATGCTAGGCCAGCTGTGGTGAAGTGGTCATTGAAGGTGTTTAGGATTTCTTGTTGCCCGTAATTTCTGTGTCATTTAGTAGCAGTTTGGAGGTTAAGGCAGGGTAGAGTTTTTCCCCAGAATTCCCTTTATAGTACCCCAGAGTCTGGATGGGTTATTGTAGGAAGCATCTAATTCAGCTCTATAATAGGCAGCTTTGGCAATTTTATTTGTTTTGTACATGAATTTCTTGCTTTTCTGAATTGAAGCCAGTCTCTGGTATCCTTTGTTTTTCTTGCCTTTTTCCACAGTTTGTCTCTGGCTAACAAGGCTGATTTAAGGTCAGTAGTGAACCAAGGACAAGATCTTACTTTAGTTCTGATACTGGTGGATTGGTGCATGCATATTGAGAGCATTAGTGATGATGTCCTTTAAGATCTGGAGAGCTGTTTCAACTGAGGTTGTAAGGTAAAAGTCTTGCCAATATGTTGTATTGCACAAATCATGGAGATATCCTGAGATGTTGAATTTCTTTTGACCTTTGAGGACAAATTCTGCAGGATTGGATGGTTTGAATGTAGATCTTATGCCAGCTATAGGACAATGATCACTTACATCACTCGGTAGTACTCCTGCATGTGAGTATAAGTGAGGCTTGTTTACCAACATAATATCCAGGAGTGAGCTGTTGCTAGAATTTTTTAGGTTAATTCTGGTTGGATCTTTGATTAATTGTGTGAATCCATGGGTGTCACAGAAGGTTACCAGTGGTGCAGATACATTAGATAGCCAGTTTAAATTCAAATCACCAAGGATGATGGTATCTTCAAGGCCTAGATTGAGTATTGATCCTAGGTGAGACAGGAGTTTGAGGCCTGCAGAGGGGGGCCTATAGCAGCCAATCAATTTAAATGAAGACAAATTTGGAAGGGATATTTTAATTGACAAACATTCAAATTCCTTTGGTTCAGATGTATTGATGAGGCAGGATGCAGAGATGGTGTCCTTAATGTATATGGCCACCCCACCACCCCTGGAAGGGTGATCTGATCTGAAGAGCTGATAATTGGGAAGATTTATATCACTGTCGTTTGTTGTAGGTCTGAGCCAAGTTTCAGAGATAACCAGGAAGTCAGGTAGAGTATGTCCAACCCAGCCTGTATTAAGGAGAACTTTTTAGAAGGCTGCAAGCATTGAAGTGAAGGAAGCTTAGGCCATTTATGGAGGTTAGATCAGCAGGGATAAAAACTTCAATGGGGCCAGGATTTATTTCAATAGTACCAATGCAGATCAGAAGGAAGAAGATTAATTTGAGGAGGGCATCAAGTGAAAGGGATAGGGAGTGGTCAGAGCATTTCCTCCTCTTCTTGGTGCCCACTGTATAGTGGGTGAAGGTCCTGTTATACAGGTATGAGATTTATCGTAACATAATAATCTGATGGACAGGCATAATGGGTTAATATAAAGCCAGGATGCATGTAAAGTGCTTGAGGCATGTTGTATTGTTAGAGAGACTTTATGTGGGATTCCCCAGGGGTTGCAGTGTAAAAGTGGTTGGAAATAAATAAGGAATTGGTGGGTGTCCATTGGGGATGGCAGGGGTGGGCAGACCATATTCACTACCTTATTCACCATGGCAAGGGGTATATCATGATTATCATATGGGAATGGGGAAGAAGAGAGGCTCAGGAGCAAAAGGAAGCAGAGTAGCATTGTGGAGGTTAGGTAAGGGTTAAGAGAGGAAGGGAAAAAAGCTGTGGGCGGATTAGGGAAATGGCAGGAGAAAGTGTATAAAAAGAATCAACTGAGAGGGGGAGGGCGGGCAAAATTTTATGCTTTTGCTCAGTCCTTTCTGCCTGCTTCTCCCGCCTCCTGGATCCCTCGTCGGTTAGGCGGACGCCGCCGTCTGCTGGCGGCTCGGAGCCCCTCCGCCCCCTGGAACTCAAGGGGCTGCACTGCTACAAGGTGGGGGACAGAGGAGAAGGCAGTCAGCAAGGTACCTTTATTGCAGTAATCTGCAATAAGGTGCTAAAATTCAGGATTTACACAACAAAAGACTGGGAGGGTATGGGGTTAGGCTCAAGCTGCCTAGCCTACACAGAATTTTTAAAAGACTGTAAACACTATCTTAAAATACAATAAAACAACCCTTAAATCGGGCACATTACAAGAGTAAACAGCTCTTTTAGGTGGAATTGAGAAGAAATTAAAAATAACAGAAATCCCGCCAGAATAGTGTTGCAAAGCCCAGCTAAAGTCTATGGGAAAGGCGCACCAATCGGAAGCAAGGCAGAGACAGCGGTCGCTTTCCGATTGGTTTATTTTGCCGTACCTTTCTGCCTGCTTCTCCCGGCCTCCTGATCCCCGGCGTCGGCTAGGGCGGATGCCGCCTGCCCCGCTGGCAGCCTGGAGCCCTCCGCCTCCCCTGAACTCCGGGGGCTGCGCCGGGCCAACAAGGTGGGGGACAGAGGAGAAGGCAGTCATAAGGTACCTTTATTGCAGTAATCTGCAATAAGGTGCTAAAATTCAGGATTTACACAACAAAAGACTGGGAGGGTATGGGGAGGCGCCAAGCCGCCTAGCCTACACAGAACTTCAAAAGACTGTAAACACTATCTTAAAATACAATAAAACAACCCTTAAATCGGGCACATTACAAGAGTAAAACAGCTCTTTTAGGTGGAATTGAGAAGAAATTAAAAAATAACAGAAATCCCGGCCAGAATAGTGTTGCAAAGCCCAGCTAAAGTCTATGGGAAAGGCGCACCAATCGGAAGCAAGGCAGAGACAGCGGTCGCTTTCCGATTGGTTTGCGGCTTTGCCTGTACCTTTCTGCCTGCTTCTCCCGGCCTCCTGAACCCCGGGTCGGCTAGGCGGACGCCGCGGCCCGCTGATGGTGCCCGGAGCCCCTCCGCCTCCCTGGAACCTCGAAGGCGTCGCTTTCTGCCAGCTTCTCCCGGCCTCCTGGATCCCCGTCGGCCAGAAGGACGCCGCCATCCCGCTGGGCGGCTCGAGCCCTCCGCCCCTGGAACTCTGAAGGCGCGCAAGGCTTTCTGCCTGCTTCTCCCGGCCTCCTGGATCCCCGTCGGCTAGGCGGACGCCGTCCGCTTGCATGCTGCTCGGAGCCCCTCCACTCCCTGGAACTCGAGGGCTGTGCTGGCTTTCTGCCTGCTTCTCCCGCCTCCTGGGATCCCCGGTCGGCCAGGGCGACGCCGCCCGCTGGCGGCTCGGAGCCCCTCCGCTCCCTGGAACTCGAGGGCTGCGCCGGCTACAAGGTGGGGGACAGAGATGATTTATGTGATAAAAAAACATGTTCCTGGCTGCCTCAGAACATCTAAAATTATGTTATAAATGTGCTAATCTTCTAAGAAAATTACTTAACTCACCCGACATTTTTATCAATGTTAACATGTTTATTTGGCTATGCCTGGAGAAACCAAAGACACAGTCCTGCTTTAATCTGCATTTCACAGTGCTTATTCACCGCTTCTTTAGGATATGCAGGACAGGAAACTCGAGATCTTCCAGAATATCTTCCCCACAGAGCCACACTTTGATCTTAGGGCCGGAAGCACTAGGATCCCACAGGAGTGAAACAGTTTTGTCAAGATAGCTGCAATGGTATCGGCACCAGCGACACTATTTGCTCAGAGCCGATAACCACTGACGATGCCCTAACAGACTCAGTTCTGATAGCAAGGAAAGTGAAACACAAACACTGTGACTGCAAGAAGAATAGAAATCAGATACCATAGAGAAATGAAACAGCGGAGTCACATGAAGCCCCAAAGCTGGGAAATCTTTTATGAATCTAACTAGTTCTGCTACAGAGAAGCTTCATTTCACTTTCCCAAGGTGCTACTGTATCCTAGATTGAAATGGCAGCTAAAAATGAAAACAGGGAATGAACTAAATACTTTGCACAGAACCTCTGCTCTGCAAGAGACCACAAGGCCTGAAACAGTATAGGCCAGACGATTCTCCATGTTCTCCTCTGGCACCACCAACAGACCCAATGGGAGCTGGGGGGTTATCAAGGAGGCTATTCTGGAGCTTTCCAGTGATTTCAAATCCAACAAGCCGGCACTGGAAGAGATAACCCACCGGGTAGGTGATGTGTAGGCATGGGTCAGCTCAGTGGAAGACCAGTGATGCAGAACTGAATCAAAAGTGGTGGCTTTGAGATGCAAAGTCCAGAAATTTAGAAGACTGCACTGATGACCAAGAAGGCAGAGGCCAAATAAATAATTTAGTAATTATTGGCCAGCCAGACTGCTCAGAGGGTCAGGACATCTTTCTGTTCATGCAGAAACTGTGTAACAAGATTATGGCCATTCCCTGAATGCCTCATACTTCATTATTGAGTGGGCACAGAGCTCTACGGCCAATGCCACTGGTGAGAGAGAGAGGCACCATCAGATTATCTTTCAGCTACTCAACTACCTCGACAAGGTACATATTCCAACTAAGGTTAGAGGAACCAAAGAAATTCCCTGGGAGGGGAAAAAAACTTCTAATTTTACAGGATCTAAGTCCACAAGTAAGAGAGAAGCAAGCTGCCAATACAGAATTCAAGTCCAAGTTATATGCAACCCAGATAAAATTCCAGCTGGTATACTCAGCGAAGGAGGGCAAACAGCTGAACAGGCCAAGAAAGAAGTATCATGCATCTTCCATGATCTATTTAAGATGCCATGACTTGAGCTACTTGCACGGGGCACTGCACAGACTGTGTTCATTGTTAAGAGACTCCAGTTGGAGAAGCTAAGCCGGTATATTTCTTGTTGAACAGTTGGACTTAACAGCAGTAGTTGAGAATGTGCTGTCTTTGTTGATAGCTTCAAACTGACAGTGTTTCATAAGAAATGGGGCATCTGTGGAGATGAACTTTGACAATGTAGGGTACTATAAGGACCTTGCAAACTTTCACGCAATATAATTTTGAAGATTCCCCATACTGTCTAATTTCAACCCGTCAATTTAAGATGGCGGAAACAGCATGGCACAGTGGCCGCCTTTAACTGTTTTACTTAAAGGAAGGCCCTGTGAGAGACTCATCCTTCATCAACCGCAAGCCACTGCCGGCCATGGACGTGTCTAGCAAGTGGCAGGCTGCCGTTCGGATTGGGACTTTATTTTATTATGTATTATTCTACTCCATACTGCTTGCACTGCCTTGTTCTGGCAAGTTATATGCTTGTTATATATTCTTTGATCAAACCTGCATTATTATATATTTCTTGACAATTCTAGTATACACATGCTCCCCACTTTTGATGCTCACAATTAGATTTCTTGGAGATAGGGAAACAATAACTGCATACTACGATATAAGGCAAGGTAGGTTTGAAAACACGCACAGCACTGAATGGGTTTCCGATGACTACCACAGGTCAATCGTGGACCTGACAGGCACAGTGCAGCGGACAGGACCGGGGTTGGGAGGCCAGAGGTACAGTTTGATGTTTATTGTTGGTCGGTGTGACATTTCGCTATTTTATTTAGTGTTTACCTGTTTTATTGTTGGGATGTGTGTCCATTGTGGGGAGAGGTGGCTAGCAGCAGAACTGTGGAACTGTAACACGCAGAGCAGAAGCGTCCTCAATAGATTTAGGTCACTCCTACTGATCTTTGAGGGATATCAGCAACACTTATAACTTCACATCAAGGGGGCAGAGTCTAAAGAAAGCCTGCACTAAATATTAAGGCACCTGAGAAAGTTACAGACTAAAGTCACATATTTATAGGAAACGCACTTGAAAAGGGATCAGATCTTACAGCTTAGAAGAGGATAGGAGGGACAGGTATACAGGGCGCAGGACAGCAGAAAAAAAAAAAATGGTGTTCATTCTGTTTTGCTTCAAAGGCCAGCACCGACTGACCGAGGAAAGCACTTTCCTCAGTTGATCAGTACCAGCCTAAGAAGCACAAACATGTGCTGTATAACTGTTAATCTTTACAAACATCAAAGCGGCACATAAGAGTCCCCCCCCCCCAGCATAGCCCGTCAGTTGTGTCATCAGAGGGCTGGCTGTGGGGAATTCTGGGAAAATAATAGCAGGCAGAGGGTCACAAGATTAATCAGATAAACATTAAAATTGTAGCTCTGTAATTTATTTTCTTCCCCCATATTCTGTTTATCTCCTTCTGACCCCCTCCCCAGCCCCATCACATGGCTCCCCCTGGACTTACCTTAACTCTCGGTGTGGGGCCTGCTGGGGGGGGGTGGTCGTCGGTCATTCATCCTGCCACCTAGGGTGGTTTTTCCCTCTGTTTTATCCCTGGGACCATGGTCGTTCAATGAGCATGATGTCCAAGCTCTGCTTCTGCAGAGACAGCCCCAGCGTCCTGAACGTGGGTTCCTTTCCTTACGTGGTAGCAAGCATTTGCTGTCACCCAGCCATCGCCAGATGGCAGGCAAGCAGTGCACCATGTTAACCCCGCCCCCCTCCGAGGAAGGAGAACTGTCCTGGGACACTCTATCCTTCCCCACCCAGCCAACCCCAGAGCAACCCGATTGCATTCCCAATCCTGGGTCGCCAGTGTGGCAAGAGGTAAGGCACCCAGCACCTCAGCCCTCCATAGCACCGGGCCGGCTACTGTAAGTTATTAACAAAATGTCACTACAGTGCGTTTTAGCTCAGCAGGACATATCGGTCCTGAGTTGTTTTCTTCCGGGAAAGCTGAGTGTTTCCCTTTAATAGAGGGTCAGAGGGACACACTGGTTCAAAGCAAATTATGAAATGGGTAGAAAGAATGCTGGCTCCTGATTGGCCAAGAAGAACTTTCAGCCAGGCTATTTTCCCAGCACAATAGCCCGGGTGAAAGTAGCCCCCACACAAACAGGACTCAGTACTCTTCTGTGACTAATGCACCTCTCGTTCAGGGTAAAATGCCCACAACAAACATTGCAACACTGGTACTGTCCCTCTCAGACTCCTGATCGCAAGGCATCCCATGAGAATAGTCTCCTGTCCCGAAACACGGCAGCAGCTTTTTAAATACAGAAAGTTTTTATTACCTTAGCTGCTGAATATGGCTCAAACATTTCTCGCTGTCACTTACACCACCACAAGCCAATCCGCTATATAACTCCCACTCACTAGCCACTCATTCACTGTCTCGCTCTCTTATTTCTGTACACCATTTATGTCCCCAAACTTGCCGCCGACTGCAGCATTTCCTAAAAGGCCCTAGCGGGCCCGACAAACTGCCACCTGAAACTGGTGCCCCCCTACATCGTGATGCCCCTGCTGACCTTACAAGTATCTGCTGCCCATACTTGCTGCCTATGTGCAGCATAAGCGCCACCTACTGGCAAACTGCCAGCACAACTGCACATGACAGGACAAAGGACACTATTTTTTTACTATAAATTTATTTGTAATATTTTAAACTTTTCTAATTTACAAGACGCAAACTTTTTTCTTTTTATTTATTTTGTTGGATGAAATGAAAAACAGATTGGAAACATGGGTCAACTCACTAAATTAATTTAAAAATAGGTTTATTGACACTGTGTCTGAGACAAGGAACAACCAGCACTTTGGTTAGCTCCAAGCTAACCTTGTTCCAATGTTTTGCAACAAACCCCTCCAGGGTAACACTGACAGAATTTTCTAAAAACACACAGAAAAAGGTTTACCATTCCCCATCTATGGTCCTATAGGTAAGACAATATAAGACTTGGTATATACACACTTTCTTTATTCCGAGGTTGGTTGGGCTGGAAGGTTTCCTCTTTAACTTTGTTGGACCTATTTCATAATCGCAATAAGGCACTCCCAGTGTGTACATAGTGGTGAAGAACAGCCCTTCTCAGGTGGTGGAGGCACTCTGCTTTGCCTCTTGCTTCAACAGCAAAGTGGGCTCTTATCCCACCATAACGCACCCAGTCATGTCTTATCATTATAAACTAATCAATTTTTTAAACGTAAAAAAAATTACCTCTCAATTCAGTTTTGGAACAAGCATTTGCCATTTGTTTGCTCTGGTAGAAATGGCAACTAATGCCATCAGAACAAGAGACATTCTTTACAAAACAAATGTGAATCACATTCTAACGAAAGAGCGCTTACGATCGGCTGGAACGTTTTATGGATTTATAATCTTACAATATGTGGATGGGAACTGTTCCCATAGAAAAGGCCATCATTCACCTCCCTATAGACCTGTGACTAATGCAACAATTCAAAGTATATATACTTGTGCTAATTAAAACAATTACAGCTATATACCTACAATAATTAGAGCTATATACCTACACTAATCAAACAAGTACAAGTACATACCTGTCCTAATAAAAGGTATACATCTGCACTACATTAAGCCCTATGGGATACCACAATTAACACAGCATTGGGAAGCTAACCAAACCAATTAACAAGCTGCAAAAGAACCTGGAAAGAAGACACTTACACACCCTCTCCCAAACCCAGAAATCTCCTAAACTCCTACCTGCACTCACTACACACCATTCTCTCCTTCCTGCAAGAGACCTTCAGGTGCCATAACATGATTGCAAATGCAATCTCCATAACAATAACCATCCTGATGTATTATATTCTACAAACAATGAGTAAGGGTGCAATACTCAGAAGTCTACCCATCTCAAGGGCCAATTAGGGCAGTAAAGCCTCTCACCCTTCAGGTTCATGGCCTTATAGTCCTAATTAGCCTCCTCGATGGGTATACACCCTTGTATACCCCCTTACCCATTATTTATTCCATATATTTGTAGTGGTTTGAATAGTTTCCCATTTCCAGAAACGGTCTTCATGCCCTTGAATTATCTATGTTTAACTGTAACAGAACAGAAACTAATGTGAAAAACAGAATACTGTATTGTCTCGGTTTTACGAGCAACCTTCTGTAAAATACTCTTCATGGAACCAGCAAGTAGTTGTTTTTAACTACAGTAGAATTGAAAAGTCATGTGTTAGTTTAATTTAGCGGTACGAGCCTATGTGACTCATTAGCTGCAGTTAAAGTTCGCTGTCCTGTACTTCTGTATAATGAGTATGATATAGCATCAAACTTAGCTGTTTAATTTAGCAGGTCTCTTTATACAGCAAACATAGCAAGACTTTTTTTTTTTTTTACAGTGAAATAAATCAGTTCTACAGTATGTCCTGGTTTATGTACAGAACTTTGGGCACTGCTCAGCTAGGTCTAACTCTGAGCACTGCTCTGACAGATCAAACTCTGAGCACTGCTCTGACAGATCAAACTCTGAGCACCGCTCTGATAGGTCAAACTCTGAGCACTGCTCTGACAGGTCAACAGCTCAAGCTTGGGGTTCTGTCCACAATCAAGAGGTTTCTGATACTTTGATGACATTGAAGCTGGAGCTGCCACAATGGCAGGAGATGAACATGGCGCCCCCTCCACCGTGGCCTTTTCCCACTAGCTCTCCTGTCATTCCTACACATTCCTAGACAACCAGTGACAAGGTGAAAACTCCAAATGACTGGTCCCAAGACACACTGTGCAGAATGCTAGCAGTAAAAACACTAATTCAAAATACAGTTTCTCAAAGAAACTGTTATTCGAGTACAGTTAAAGAGGTATCATTCGGAGGGACAGCTATCATTTCTATAAACTGGAAAAACACTTGAAGCGGGAGCCAATCAACACAAATTTCTTGTACCTTTTAATAATCAAGACAAATTCTTCTACGGTGCCAGAAAATTTTGGTTCCACCACCACATTATGTCCCCTCTCCCCAACACCAGGCTTTACCGTAAGTCTCTGTGGTGATGCGCGCCTGTGCATACGTCGCCAGCCCCTCACTCAGCCACATCTCCTCCCACGTGGCATTGGTGACAGCATTGCCAAACCAGCTATGTGCAATCTCATGGATGACATCAATGATAAGGAACTCGTCGCTCTCCAGGATGGAGGAGATGATGAAGGTGAGGCAGGGGTTCTCCATGGCCACAATCGGGAATGAGGGAGGCAGGAACACAATGTCATACCTGGGAGAGGTAATCAAAATCACACAAGCAGTCAGCCTTACCAAGCTCAAGTCAAAGGCAACTGACCATCCCCCCCACCCCCCTTGAGTTTTGTGCCAACACTCTTAATGCTAATCTTGGCACAGCCAGCAAACTCGTTGAGACCTGTGTTTGGACTCAGGACCTACAGGCATAAAAGTCTAGGATGCTGATGAATGTACAGGTTCAGTTTAAAGTCAGTTTATGTCAAAAACCAAAATGCATAAATAACAGTGTAACACAGTATAGTAAAGGAGTCTTTGGGTACAGTTTGCTTGCTCCTGTTGTTGCCCCTAGTTAGCAGAAGTTCCTTGCTTGCCAAGCCAGCAATCTCTCATCACTGCCTCACGTTATCTCTCATCACTGCCCTTTTTTTTCTACAGAGAAATTGGGCACTTATTTGCATATATTTGTAAACTTTCTGTAATAAAGGGTTTTTGTGCAAACACTCCAAGCATCTGGTGCTTCCTTTTTTCGGTTTTGTCTATTAATAGGTCTGTAGCACTAAATACTAGGTCATGATACTAACTGGGCTAAAGTGAGCTTAATGATGTGTTTTTTGTTTAAGCTGATGAGTAAATTGCGGTATTAAGATTATAAATGCTGTGACCGGCCTGTTGATGCAGCAGTAATGCTACCACTCATGATGCGCAGGTTCAAAAGTGATCCCGAAATGCTAGGGGCCAGGGGGGTGGGAAGGATGCTCTCCTCCTCCTGGGAAGGAGGACTGCTTGCTCCGCTACGAGACTGCCATCTGGGTAACCATACAGAGCAGTGCAGCAGGGCAGCAAAGGGTGGGCAGGTGCTTCCTGACCATGGACATCCACTTAATCCTTGGCTATGAAGCGCTCAGGAGACAGGACTAAACCGGGAAGAAAACCCCTCCTTGGCCTGCAGCAGTATGACGCCGCCTCTCTCTCTCTCTCTCTCTCTCTCCCCACAGGCCCCGCACTGCTCACCGATGTCCCGACCACAACACAGCTCTAACTACTCCCGGGCTTGGGGAACATGGGAGGCTCTGCCACAGGAGGCAAGCCATGGGGCTGAATGGTCAGAAGGTAAGTCATGGGGACAGCAGGTGATGAGGATGGGAAAGGGAGTGGCCAAAGTCAGCCAGGAAGAGAAGACAAAAAAAGTACAGTAAATAAAAAAAGATTATAAATGCTAGTCTGCATTTTTCTAGGGCTATCAATATGTAATCGTAGAAAGAAATGTATAAGTGCAAAACAGTTTCAGTGAGTCTATGTTTCAGTATTAGAGTACACTTTTTTAATTAAATATACTTATTCAGAAGTTGTCACTTTTTCAAAAGACATACAGGCAACAAAGCAGTACAAGACAAACAGTCCCACTTCAGAGCACAGGGATTACATGGTGATCACAAACAACAAGTTTCTGCATGCAATACAGAGTACTTACTATCCTTAAAGACTGAGAAATAAGAGACTCATTCTACTTTGCAGACAGTTACTTCAGCCCCCCTCGCTGTACCCATACTATGTTCTATGGCATTGTTTTAGGGTATTGCCCCATCACATCTCTTGTAGCCTAAACAGCTGGTGGGTCCAGCTGCATGAGGACATGCAGTCATTCCCAGTTCTTTTGGTAACTTGCCAGTCTGTTGCTTAAGCTGGCAATAGACTTCTCCACCCGGAGGGTAAGTGGGTGTGTCCTGGGCTAGCCAGTGGTGGAGGAGGACCTTTTTGGCACAGGCTGCAATCAGTGTGATATGATATTTCTGTGCTCCAGTCTATGCTCATATTCCCCAATTATGTATATTTCTAGAAGGAAGGCTTCCTCGAACCTCAGTAATTGGCCAAGTTTAGATCGGATAGCTGACCAAAGTGGCTGTGCTCTGGTATGTGCCCAAAGAATAAGCAGGAGTGTACCTGTGTCTTCCCCGCATCTGGAGCACGTACCACTATAAAGTGTATGCATTTTATGCAGCCTTACCAGTGTACAGAATGTATTATGTATTATTTTCATTTGCATTAACTTACAGGTATCAATTTTAATGTACTTATATAAATCTTTCCATACCTTATTGTAATAATATTCCCCATTGGCTCTGGGTATGAAATTTTACATAAAAACATAGAAACATAGAATTTGACGGCAGATAAGGACCGCTTGGCCCACCCAGTCTGCCCATTTCCCTACCTACTGGATAAGCTGCAGATCCTAGTTAACCAGCAGCCTACTTCTTCCTACCCCAACCCCCCCAGAATTGCCTTATGACTATCCCATGCATGCTTGAATTCCCCCACTGATTTTGACTTCACAACCTCCTCCGAAGGCCGCTCCATGCATCCACAACCCTCTCTGTGAAAAAATACTCTCAAATTACTCTGAGCTACTTCTCTATCTTCAAATTGTGCCTCTTGTTCTTGCACACCTCTTTTTTTGAAAGATGCTACCCTCTTGGACTTTGTTGATTCCCTTGAGGTACTTGAAAGTTTCTATCATGTCCCCTCCCTCCTTTCCTCGAGGCTATACATATTAAGCTCCTTAAGTCTCTTCATATTACTTCCCGTGCAGACCCTGCACCATTTTAGATGCTCCTCCTCTGGACAGCTTCCATCCTGTCTATGTTCATGGAGATTGGGTCTCCAGAACTGCACACAGTACTCCAGATGGGGTCTCACCAGCTGTCTGTACAGAGGGATAACAACTTCCTGTTTTCTACTGGTGATGCCTCTCCTATGCATCCCAGTATCCTCCCAGCCCTCCTTGCTGCCTCTCACATTGCTTGCCCATCTTTAGGTCATCTGATATGACTACCCCCAGGTCCCTTTCCATTTTTGTTGTTGTTAGTATCTCACCCCCCATTGTGTACTCTTCCCCTGGGTTTCTGTTTCCCAGGTGCATTACCTTGCACTTCTTAGCACTGAATCTAAGCTGCCATACATTTGACCATTCCTCTAACCTTGCCAAGTCCCTTCTCATCCTTTCCACCCCACCCTGTGCATCAACACTGTTGCAGATCTTAGTGTCATCTGCAAAGAGACATACTTTTCCTTCCAGTCCTTCTGCAATGTCGCTTATAAAGACATTGAGAGGACGATCCTAATACTGAACCTCGTTTTTACTAGTAACCTCCTTTCCTCTGAGTGGACTCCATTTACTATAACTCTCTGTGTCCTATTCTCCAGCCAATTCTTTACCCAGGCTGTCATCTTGGGACCCACTCCCAGGCTGGCTAACTTGTATATTAATCTTTTGTGTGGGACTGTGTCAAATGCCTTTCTAAAGTCTAGGTAGAGCCATGTCCACAGCCCTCCTGATCTACTACTTTGGTCACCCAGTCAAGAAATCTATCAGAATTCGTCTGGCATGACCTTCCACTGTGAATCCATGCTGCCTAGGGTCCCAGCCCTCTGGCCTCTAGGTACTGACAATTCTTTCCTTTATAAGTGATTCCATCATTTTCCCTATCACTGAGGTTAAACTAACAGGTCTATAGTTTCCTGTTTCTGCCTTGCTCCCACTTTTGTGAAGGGGAATCACATCTGCCCTCCTCCAGTCCTCGGGTACCACCCCATCCTCCCATGATTTGTTAAAAAGGGTAGTCAGTGGTGTCACTAGTTCTACCCTTAGTTCTTTTAGAATTCTGGGATGAATCCCATCAGGCCCCATTGCTTTGTCCACCTTCAGTTTTAAGAGCTCTTTCAGAACCCTTTCTTCTGTAAATGGGCTGGTATCAACTTCTGTATCCAGAGTGTTACTACTGTTTGTTTTATGTATCTCCCCCTCTTCCTTCGGAAATACTGAGCAAAAATATTTGTTTAGTATCTCTGCCTTTTCACAGTCTCCTCTGCCCACCCTCCCTCCCTTTATTAAGCCTCACTATCCTCCCTTGGTCTTCCTTCGCCTCCCTGATGTACCTATAAAGGTTTTATCCCCTTCTTAACTGAGTTGGCTATCTTTTCTCGTTTGGGCCTTTGCTGTTCTGACTGCCTTCCCAGCCTCCTTTGCTTTAACTGATACAGTTCTCTGTCCTGCTCCTTCTAGTGATTCCTTGTACTTCCTGAATGCTTTCTTTCTTGAACCTTCACTGCCACTTCCTTTGAGAACCATAGTGGTTTTTACATCGTCTTGTTTTGTTTATTTGCTTCACACAAAGGCTTGTTACCTCTGTGATGGCAGTTTTTATTATTCCCCATTGTTCTTCCACCCCTCCTTCCTGCCCATTTGCTACTGCATTCCTTAGGCACTCACCCATTATGGCAAAGTCAGCCCTCCTAAAGTCCAGTACTTTTGTCTTTGTATGGTTTGACTCTATTACTGTGTTTATTGTGAACCATACTGTTCGATGGTCGCTAGCTCCCAGATGGCTACCCACTTCTACATCTGTGATCCCTCTCCATCTCCATTTGACAGTACCAAGTCTAATATTGCTCCTCTCGAGTGGGCTCCAGTACTAGTTGTCTACATGCCTCTGTAGGGCATCTAGAATAACTGCACTCTTCAAGTGGCAGCTGCAACTGCACTCCAGTTAACATCTGGCATATTCAGATCACCCATCAGCAGTATCTCCCCTTTTTCTGCCATTCTAAGTATACTTTCTATCATTTCCTTGTCCATTTCCTCCCCCTGAGAAGGGGGTCTGTATACAACCTCTGTGCGGATTGTGGTGCCATTGCCTGTCTCCAAATTTACCCACAGTGCTTCTTCTCCTCCCTGTTTACCCTTTTGTTCTGTTGCTTTTATTCCTTCCTTTATGTAAAGAACTACTCCTCCTCTTTTACCCTCCCTGTCCCTCCTGTAGATAGTGTATCCTGGTATGTTTACGTCCCAGTCATGGTTTTGTGTGTACCATGTTTCTGTGACTGCCACGATATCCAGATGTTCCTCCTCCATCAAGGCCACTAATTCAGGAAGCTTGTTACCTAGACTACGGGCATTGGTACTCATTGCTCTCCATTTTTTGATGGCTTTACCTTCTGTTGCAGCATCCCCACTGACCGTTCTACCTTGGTCTTTTCTCATTTAGTACCCTGTTTTGTAGGGAGAGGCTGGGGTTTTTCTGCTGCTTGTCAGTGCTCTCCTTTGACTAGTTTAAAAGCTTGCCAATGAAGCATTTAAACCGATTGCTCAAAAGACTTGTTCCCTTCCGGACAGATGCAGACCATCCTGCCAGTATAGGCTGTTGTCCCTCCAGGTGGAACCCCAGTCCCCAATGAAGCCAAACCCCTGTGCTCCGCACCATTTTTTCAACCATTCATTAAACTGCATGGTGCCAATTACCCTCACCTCACCCATGCCTTTGACAGGCAGCACCTCTGAGAAGGATACTGTGTGTGCTACTTGTCTTAGGCCCCTCCCCAACTCTGCAATGTCCTCCTGCACTGCTCTTTTAATTAGTTTCTAGACATTCTACTACTGGTTTTAGCGATCTAAGATGTTAGGCATGTTGATACTAATAGCAATATACTAAAGAGTAAGTCTGTCAACTAGTCATGAAAGGAGAGGAGAGTAATACCTCACTTTCTCCAAACGGGGTCTGTGTGGAATTAATTGTCACTGCTTCTTGGAATATTTTGTTGTGTTCTACTTTTTTAATGCTACTGTATTATAAATCGTTTTCAAAGTTAGACGTCATAACCATGAGGTACGGAACATCTTTTGTAGTATAGTTGTATGTTACCCTCTTGTTCATTTACAGCTTCGGAAAATACCCAATCAGATGATAAAAAAACTATATACCTTAACCCTCAAGCAGCAGTCTTCAATGTGCGGGTTATGATAGCATACCAAACTGATTAAAATGTCCAAATTGAATGTTTACAGTTGGAAGTGAAGGGTTTGAGGTCACTTATCAAAAGATCCGGATCCAAATTATTGCAAACACTAAATAATAATGAAGTGGACATAGTTCTTTTACAAGACACTAATGGAAGAAGAACCACAAAAACTAGTATGGTGGTGGGTAGGGCAAGAATTCCACAATGGTTTCAAAGCAACAGGGGAGGAGTTTGTTCTTTTCAGAAAAAAAAAAAACATCAATTTTAACATCCACAGCGAAGTCAAAGATAGTGAGGGTAGGTGGATTATTTTAAATGGGTCATTAAATGGTAAAGAAACTTTAATCTGTAGTGTTTATGCCATCCCCAGGCTCAGGGCCAGAGCTATACCATATAATCTCAAATGAGTTGAAGGTTTTTAATAAATCAGATCTTATTGCTGGAGGAGATTTCAACCTGGCTCCGGACCCTTTTTTGGATCAATGTTCTTATGAAAAGGGCAACTCAAAAAGAAAACACAGAGAGGCTTTTTAGATGCCAACTGAAGATAATGGATTGCATGATACAAGGAGGGCATTAAACCCATACGGACGAGCATTCACATTTTACTCCAGTCGCCACAACAGCTACAGTTGTATAGACTGTTTATGTCTACAAGTCTGTGCCACAGCTTGCTTAATGCAAACATTGTGGTCAACATTTCACCAGGAAAGGCATACTGAGCTGCTAACTGCTTGGTTCTGGATGTGTCCTGGGGGTGAGAGGAAATGGAGACAGATCAAGAGATGGGAAAAAACAAAACTGTAATAGCATTACATAACAAAAATAGAAGTTGTATACAGCAATACAGTATATATCAGAGGAGTATAATCATGAATACTGAAGGCAAATCAGTACAACAGACACATGTAGTAGATAAATTATGAGAGGCAGGGGGAAACTACTCATACGGGTATAGCCTAAGGGATGAGGGGTGCAAAATAGCCAGGGCAAAACTAGTTGGGGATGGAGTGGAGGAAGTCAACAGGCAGAGGGTTAATGACAGTTGCAGGTGGGAGCAGAAAAGTCACAAAGAAGAGACTTGAGGGAGAAGGCAGAGTGGATTGACAGGGGAAGGAAGGACCAGAGTTTAGGAAAGTGATATGAGAAAGCAGACTGACCAACAGTACATTTCATAGAAGGAACAGAGAGAGAATGAGAACTATTACTGCAGAGGAAGTAGGAGGAAGAAGGGGGAGATGACAGTCAATCAATCAATCTTTATTTTACTAGGCGAAACACCATTGAGCGAATTCATTTACAAGGTGGACCTGGGCAGGCACACATGATCAGTACAACAATATAATAAGGTACCAAGTAGAGAGGATATACAATAATTAGTACAAGTCAGAGATCACCAATAATACATAGATTCCACAGCAATATATACAATGTATACAAACAGGATAGTAGGGATGTAAGGTATGAGGGAAGGGAACCAAACCAGAAACTGGATATAAAGGAGACAGAGTGGGAAAGGTGTCTGGCACTGAGAGAAGAGAGTGAAAGGGCAGAACAGAGCGAGCAATGGTGGGTATTAGGAGGAACGTCTAAGGCAAAAGGACTGAAAGAGGGAGTGAAACAATTTCGGATCGCTAAGCTGTCCTTTGCAATCTATGAATATACACTAAACAGGAGGGACCCTCTAGATGGACCCTTAATCTATCCCTTCTTG
This sequence comes from Neoceratodus forsteri, assembly GCA_016271365.2. Taxonomy (NCBI): domain Eukaryota; kingdom Metazoa; phylum Chordata; order Ceratodontiformes; family Ceratodontidae; genus Neoceratodus; species Neoceratodus forsteri. Next base: position 960,985,666 of record CM028137.1, read on the forward strand.
ATGATAAACAGTTGTGTAAAAAGATAACAGAAGAATCCACATCTTTTATTGAGTTAAACAACATGCAAGATATGCCAGGCTCTTCAGTATGGGAGGCAAACAAATGTTTTGTTCGTGAAGTTATATTAGGGTTTTCAGCCATTATAAAAGAGAGGGGCAGAACTCAAGGACCTAGAAGGAAAATTAAAATCCCAACCTTGACAAGCATAAAAGCAGTTCATCTCTGTACAAAAATCTTTTAGCCGAGATCACTAAACTTAAGTACTGTACGACATTAATGCGTCGCAATATAGACAGGCAGAACACACACTAAACAAACTGAATCAAAAGTACTGGAAGTCAAGGGAAAAGCCCACTCAGTTATAGGCTAACAGACTCAAAGAGTGTCAGGCTAGGAATAAGTTCTTGTAGGCAGAAAGATGAGAAAATCATCATAACAAATGAGGAAATAAACATTCTTGGAGTTCTATAAAAAGCTATATGAAAGTAAACACACTGCAGACGCTGACAATATTAAGAATATGCTCACTTCAACAAAACTGTCTAAAATATCTAACAATTTACTAAAGAAACTGTGATATGAGGGTTCAATGGAAGAGGTAAAAAATGTAATAAAGTGGATGCCGAAAGGGAAAGCCCCGGGCTTGAATGGCATTTCTGTTGAATTTTACCAAACATTTTTAGATGTAATTGACAAACACTTACCGGTGGTATTCAGGGAAGCAGAAAACAATGTTTATTTCCATAAACCATGAGTAATGCATTGACTGTAGTCATACCAAGGAAAGGTAAAGACCCTTGTGACTCTAGTAATTACTGTCAGATTTCTCTTCTGATCTCGGGACTATAAAATAACAGTGAAGGTATGAAGTAAGATTGCAAAATGTTTTTCAGAAGTGACAGGACTGGAGCAAGTAGGGTGTAGATCTGGTCAGCAAAGGGCAGGAAATATATGAAAAGTGCTCTTGCTTTTATGGAATGTGTCAGGTAAAGCAAAACTTGTGACGCTAGTTCCACTAGATGTTGCCCAAGGCGTTGTACTCAATCAAATGGGAATATCTTTACAACCCTCTCCAGTGTTATGGATTCCCAGGTACATTTAGTAATTGTGTTAGGACATTATATTATAACCCAAGAGCCTCAGTTCTTATTAACAAAATAAAACTGGATACTTTCCAACCAAGGAGAGGCACACAGCCCTAACCTTTATCCCCTGGCCTGTTTGTGTTAGCCATAGAACTGATAATAAGGAAGACTGAAGAATCAAAAGAAATAGAAAGGGTTAAACTAAAGAGTAGATATTGTAAAACGCTAGCCTTTGTAGGCGATCTTCTTTTGACTCTACAAAACTCTCAATTGGCTGATTAAGGAGGGAAGTATTTTTCAGAAGAAAGGGTGCTCAAAAACAAGGGGAAATGCTATGAAGCTGGAGGGTGGTTCTTTCAGAAGAGATGTGAGGAAGTACTTCTTTACAGAAAGACTAGTGGATTCCTGGAACAGCCTTCAAGCAGAGGTGGTAGGGAAGTAAACAATGGTGGGGTTCAAGAATGCATGGGATAAGCACAAGAGAATCATAGTGCAAAGGAAGGGGGGAGGAAGAAAGAGCTGTAGATCGGTACGGTCTGCAGCAACAGTGTAGGTGGGGTGAAATGGGCAGGCTGGGTGGCCCAAGCGGTCCTTAATCTGCTGTCAAATTCAGGTTTCTATGTTTCCAACACATTAATGGAACTGATGAAGAATTTTGGTAAAATCTCAGCTCTGACCATTAACTTTGATAAATCTGAGGTTCTTCCCTTAAAGAATTGCAATGAATCTGTAAGTCATTTTTCCCAGTAGAAGGTGTGTTTTAAACACTGGTTCTAAGTTTGATAGTGTTCCATCTCTACAGGCTTTTTAGTTATCCTAGTGAGTGTAACTGATTTACACTCTGGTTTTAAGTGCCATTTTACATACGAACATGCGAAGAAGCCGGCAGAAGAAGGCCATTTGGTCCATCAAGTCTGCTCATATTGCAGTGTTCACAGCTAGAGCTAATGTCCCTGCCCTCCCTCCCTCCTCATTCCTCCCATCCTCCCTACCCATGATCCTTACCTTCCCCCATGCCTATCCCATCCTCTCTTGAAGCTGCCCATTGTCTTCAACGAGACAACCTCTTCCAGCAGTGCAATCCAGGTTTCCACCACCCTCTCTGTGAAGAAGTGCTTCCTGACCTTCCTCCTAAACCTCCCACCCTCCAGCTTAACTCATTATACACTGGGCGGCCATTTTGTAACAGGAGAATCAAAGGATGGTTCGGACTTCATAAGGAGCAATTGGGTACAATGAGTTAAGACTGTGTCCCTCATGTTATAGTTGCCACTCAGCTTAAAGAGACTCTCCTTATCAACCTTATTTATCCCTTTCAAGTACTTGAACATCCCAATCATGTCCTCCCTCTCTCTCTCTCTCTCCTGTCTTCCAGGGAGTACATGTGCAGTGCCCGCATCCTCTCCTCATATGCCTTACTCTGCTGACCAGCTATCATCTTTGTAGTCCTGCTCTGGACCTTCTCCAGTAGGTTAATGTCGTTTTTGAGGTGTGGGCACCAGTACTGAACTCCATACTCTAGATGTGGCCTTAACAGTGACCTGTACAAAGGCAGTATAATCTCCTCTCTCCTACTACTAAGCCCCCTAGATATGCACCCAGCATCTTGTTTGCCTTTGCTGCTGCTTTCTTGCACTGTGTGGAGTGCTTCACGTCACTAGTGATCATCACCCCCAGGTCCTTCTCCTCCTCTGATGCAGATACTCAGACTTCACCCAGCTAGTACTCTGTCCTGGGATTCCTGGCTCCAATATACATAACTTTGCATTTCTTGGCATTGAAGCCAAGCTGCCAGATCCTGGACCACCTCCCTAGCTTTTCCAGATCTTCCTGTAGGTCCTGTATCCCTTCAACCGTGTCCACTCTCCCACAGAGCTTGGTGTCATCTGTGAATAGGCACATTTTGCCCTTAATGCCATCTCCAATATCATTGATGAAGACATTGAACAACACCGGCCCCAGCACTGAGCTCTGCAGGACCCCACTGGATACCTCTCTGGTGCCAGATAACGCCCCCCCCTCCACAACCAGCCTCTGGGTTCTGTCCCTCAGCCAGTTTTCCGCCCATCTGGCCATCTTTTCCCTAACCCCAAGATCCACCAACTTCCTGACCAACCTTTTGTGGGGCACAGAGTCAAAGGCCTTACTGAAATCAAGATAGAGGATGTCTAGCACTTGGCCCCTGTCTATTGTGTTAGTGACAGTCAAAGAAGTCAATCAGATTTGTTTGACACGAATCCCCCCCCCCCAGAACCCATGCTGCCTATCATTCTGGAGACCATGCTCCTCTAGATATTCCTCCAACCTTTCCATTAGTATGGTCTCCATGAGCTGGCCCACAATGGAAGTCAGGCTGACTGGTTTGTAATTGCCTGGGTCATCCTTGGGACCGCTTTTGTGGAGGGGCACTACATGTGCTGTTCTCCAGTCCTGCGGTACCACTCCTGACTCTAGTGAACTATTAAATAGGTCTGCCAGTGGCCCTGCCAGCTCCTCAGCCAGCTCCTTTAGTACCACTGGATGTACTATGTTCAGGCCTGGTGATCTGTCCACCTTCAATGCCAGCAGCCCCTCCCTCACTCTATCCTCCTCTATCGCTACATCTGTGTTTCTCTCCCCCCGCTCCTCTTTTCCCTCCTGAAGGCAATGGTCCGTCCTTCTCCTTGGTGAAGATGGAACAGAAGTATTCATTTAGTATCTCTGCTTCCCCCCATTATCCTCCACCCACTCCACCCCTTTCTTAAGCCTAACAATCTCTTCCTTCTTGTCTCTTTTCTCACTTATATAGTGAAAGAAATCTTTCTCTCTCTTCTTAATTCCTTCAGCTATCTGCAGCTCCTTCTGTGCCTTTGCTTGCTAGACTTTCTTACTTGCCTCACTAGCCAACCTTAGGTAATTTTCCCTATCCACCTCTCTCTTGGTCTTCCTGAATTTTCTATAGGCCAACCTCTTTTCCATTACTGCCTGGACAACCCCAGAATTGAACCAGTTGGGCGCGTTGGCCCTTGTGTTCTTCAACCTTAGCCTAATGCACTCATCTGTGGCAACAAGTATTCCTTCCTTAACGATGGACCGCCTTTGGTCCACCCCCATATCTGCTCTGATGCCCACCAGATGGCTCCTTAGCACTTCACCCATTTTCCTGAAGTCTGCCCTCCTGAAATCCAAGATTTTGGTCTTAGTCGGAATGCTTTCCCTGCCCATATCCAACTGGAACCACGCTGTGCAATGGTCACTTCCACCCACTGGCTTCTTGACCATTATTTCCTGTACATGCTCCCTATTTGTGAGCACCAGATCAAGAATTGCCTCAGCTCTTGTTGGTTCAGTGACACCCTGAGTCAAGAACCCACTCTGCAGTCCTTCCAGGATCACCTGACTCCTAGCACATGTTGTGGATGGTATGCTCCAGTCCACTTTGGGCAGGCTGAAGTCCCCCACAATTACCACATCTCCTTTCCCCCGCAGCTTCCAATATTTGTGAGCTCAGTTCCCTGTCCCTCTCCTCATCCTGACTGGGTGGTCTGTAAACCACCCCCAACCTCACCTTTCTCCCCTCTGTGGACCTTAACTAGACCCATAATGCCTCCCCTTCCCCTTCCTCCGACTCCTCCCTCATGCAAGTTATTCCCTCCCTGATATAAACTGCCACCCCTCCCCCTTCCTAACTACCCTGTCCCTCCCGCATAGTTTATATCCAGGGATCGCAAGGTCCCAGTCATGGTGTGATGTTGCCCAAGTCTCAGTTACTGCAGCTATGTCCACCCTCCTGTCTGCTAATAGTGCCTGCGGGTCATTCATCTTGTTTCCAAGACTCTGCGCATTCAGAGACACCACCCTCCACCTAGAATCTGACCTTCCTTCTCTTCCCTCCCCTCTATTGTTCCATTCACATTGATCCCCTCTGTGTGCACCCCTACACGTACCCTTGTTATACGTTTCTCATCCCCTCCACCATTTGCTAACTGTGATTTTAGAACTGTATGACGTAGTTTATGTCCCTCTCAACCACAGAGATCTAAAATAGAACATGGGTGCATGGTGCCAACAACAGAAGAGTAGAACAGGGACATAAACTACATCATACAGTTCTAAAAATGATACATACATGCAGTGTGTAAAGCAGAAACACCCATTAGGATAATTAGAAAGCCTGTAGAGATGGACCAGTAACAGAAATGGAACCATTATTTAAAAATCAGCATCTACCGGGGAAAATGGCTTACAAGTTCAGTGCAGTTCTCCTTTAAATAAAGCAAGCAATAATGATTTATCTCATACTGAATAATGAAGTCACTTTTGAAGGAAAGGATTGTGGAGTATCATGAATGCAGTGCCTTACAAGATCCAAGGTAGCATGGAATCCCGGGAGGTGGGGCATTTCAGATGAACCCGATTGATTTCTTCTGCTGGGTGACCAAAGAAATCAATCAGGATGAGGCGATGGACACTGCCCACTAAGACTTCGCCAAGATCTTTAATACTGCACCACATAGAAGGCTCATTAGAGAACTGGGCAGTTTGGGGTGGATCTTAAGGTGGTATATTGGGTACAAAATTGGTTGATGGACAGACATCAGAAGGTGGTGGTAAAAAGAATTCACTCGGGGGGGGGCAGAGTGATCAGCAGGGTACCTCAGGGATCAGTGCTGGGACCAGTCCTCTTCAATGTCTTTATAAACGGCATTGCAGAAGAGCTGCCTCTTTGCAGATGACACAAACAACTACAATAGGTTGAACACCCCAGATGGAGTGGAGAGTGTGCAGAGACCTGAGAGATCTCAAGGAGTGGTCATAGGTATGGCAGCTGTGGTTCAATGGGAAAAATATAGGATAGTGCATGGGGAACAGTTGACAACAGGGCTATTCTTTCACCGAGTTGGCACTATGATGATGGATTACCTCGAGAGCGCGGCTCGGTAATCCGTCGTCATAATGCCCAATGAGTGAAAGATGCTGTGTCAACTCTTCCCATGCACTTTCTTTATAGTGTATGGTGGAACGCCGTTTTTTTTGGGGAAAAAAATCACTACAGCATGTTTCTGCTTCAAAACATTTTTACTGGGTTACTAAAAGGAAAAAAGACCTTTACATTTTGAACATGTTTACGCTTGACATTTTAACTCAAGCAAGCGAAAGCTAGACACTATCAGGCTGCTCTGACATCCTCCTGGGGCTCAACCAGAGCCTTCTGGGACAATATTAAAGAACTGAATGGCAAAACCCGCCCTCCCCCTCCGTCTCAGATTGTCTCAAATGAGGCAGTCTCGACAGACCAATCATATATCGCAGATTGCCTTAATAAAACTTTCACGGACTTAAGTGCAGTTCTCCCTGCCCAATTCTTGACCCTGTCCCCTTGCCCTCCACACACTGCTCATTGCTTCCACTTCGGACAATCTCACCCCATGATGCCAAACCTTTCCTACTAAAACTCTCCTGCAAAATCCAAGTAATGATCCTCTTGACTCAGGATACTTGCCTCACGCTAGAGTCATGTTAATCCCCTCCGTGTGTCATTAATAGATCCCTATGCCTTGGCCAATTCCTGGAAGCATGGAAAGAGGCAAGTCACCCCATCCATAAGTCTGGGGACCATACAATACCAAATAACTACAGACCCATCTCCATCCTTCCCTCTCCAAAGCCTTGGAAAAATAGTATCCACCCAGCTAATGGAATACCTGTCTAAATACAACATCCTATGTCCTGAGCAGCATGGGTTTTCGTCCTGGCCACAGCACATCCACTGCCCTTCTGGAATTCTCCCACCATATACACTCTGAGCGCTGATGAAGGTCAATTTGCAGGGGCAGTTTTCATCGACCTATCAAAGGCCTTTGATACTGTGTACCACCCCTGCTGTTAAACTCCCTTAGCCAACTGGGATTTTCATCTGGCCCCTAAATTGGTTCTCAAGCTACCTGCACAACAGATCCCAAAGAGTTAAGCTAAATAGGACCTTGTCCACCAGCCTACCGGTACTCTCAGGGTCCCATGAGGCTCCATCCTTGGACCCACTCTTTTCAGTCTCTTCCAAACACCCTCCCAAGCTCCTGCTCCAACAAAATACTGCTTTACGCGGATGATGCGGTGATCCTAGCAACACACTCAGACCCTCTCCAACTCCAAAGCACGCTGCAAAGCACCTTCCTCCAAGCTGAAAAATGGTTCCAGTAACCATCGGCTAGTCCTGAACCTGAAAAAACAAAATCAATGCTGTTCGCACATCGGCAAAACAATGCCAAGACACTCCCTTCTCATCACCCTAGCACACTCCCCCACTTGAACAGGTAACAACATATAAGTATTTGGGCATCACTTTTGATGCAGGCTTTACTTTCCAGTCCACCTAAAACCCTGTCCTCAGCCATGAACTCCAGGATCGGGCTCCTCTACGCCACAAGACTGCCTCCCAGAACCTGCCTTAAAATTGGCCATCACCTCATCTGTGCTGTCCTTGGCCGACTACGGCCTTCCAGTATACGCAGCGGCAGACCTGTCCGCCCTGACTAAAGTCCAGACCTCTATTAACAAAGCCTGTAGGCTCCTGACCGGCGCACACAGCAGAACTCACACTTGCCTGCTTTACACTGCCACCAACATACTCACTCTTGAAGAACGATTGAAATACCACACCTGCCTTCTGGCAAAAAAAGCACTATCTGGGTTATGCCCACCAGGGGTCTCCGCATCCCTGCAACCAGCCGTCCGACGGTGTACCACCGTAACTCTACAAAAGCCACCTTCCTGGTACCCCAGGGCAGGACCTCTCTCTGCCAAAGATCCTTCCATCATAAAGCTCCGACCTGGTTTAACAACCTTCCTGAGGGAATATCAAAGATCCCAGTTGGGCCGGTTCAAGTAGCCCTCCGAAAACATATCGCCGACAGCGGTGCTGTATTGCCTGTAGTGGAACACAACCCTGTCTCAAACAGCCCCCAAGTCCGACGACTGGGCAACTGTAGCAACTGCAGCTGTAATAACTTGTGTGTATATAATAACTTGTGTGTATATAATGATCGTGTAACTCAACGTATGTATGTATCTCACCTGTATGTAACCTCTGTCTATAACTGCACTTATTGTTGTCTCCCCCACCCACATGACAAGGTACCTTTGTAAACGAGTCTCTGACTCAAAGGTTGTAAAACTGATTACTTCAATAAATAAAATAACTGTTTAAGAACTTTACATTTTGAACCTTTTAATGCTAAACATTAGTACTGCCGCTGACATTGCTGCTATTGCTATATGTCCTGTCTATGGAGTGAGCCCTGTCAAATGCTGCTCGAGGACACAGTGTGTGACGTTCGCAGTGCAGTGGAAAAAAACATTCTGCTGCCTGCGAGCGTCACTAGTGTGTACTACAAGGTTTCGAAGGAAGGATGGATTTTGGTGGAGAATGACGTTCCACCATACCCTATAGTGCAGAATACTGCACCTAGGCCACAGAAAACTGAAGGCAGAGTATAATATGGTGGGAGAGGTATTGACGGTCACCAAAAATGAAAGAGACCTTGGAGTAATCATATCTTATGACCTCAAGGTAGCATGACAGGCAGTAGGTATGGCCAGTAGAATGCTGGGGTTCAAAGGGAGGGGTATCACCAGCAGAAGGAGGAAGGGGATGCTGCCACTGTTTAGATCGTTGCTGAGACCCCACCTGGAGTACTGTGTCCAGTTCAGGAGAACACATCGCAAGAAGGACATAGACAGGGTGAAGGCTGTCCAGAGAAGGACAACTAAAATGGTGCAGGGCCTGCATCATAAGCCCTATGAGGAAAGACTATGGGATCCCAGTATGTACACCCTGGAAGAGAGGAAGTGGACAGGGGACATGATAGAGACCTATGAATACCACACAAGGTTCAACAAGGTGCGGGAGTGGAGTATTTTTCAAAGGAGAAGGTCATGAGAACAAGGGGACAGGCAATAAAGCTGGAATGAGGAAAATGTGGGAGGGATGTGAGGAAGTACTTGTTCACTGAAATAGTGGTGGATGCCTGGAAGTCTTCCAGTGGAGGTAGTGGGGGTGAAAACATGGTGGACTTTATGCATGCATGGGATAGGCACAAGATAATCTTAGTTGGTAAACAGGAGGGAGAGAGGGAGGTAGCCATAGCAGGAGATCAGGTAGGGTCTGTGGTGACATTTTAGGCAGGACAAAATGGACAGACTGGGTGGGCCAAGCGGCTTTTATCTGCCCGGTGGCGTGGAGGGATAAGGCGCTGGACACCTAACGTCTCATCACACCGGCGACCCGGGTTCGGGAACGAGCCCGGGCAGCTGGAGGTCAGCAGCGGGGCGGGGAGGAGCAGAGCTGGATGGAGCTGCCGACAGGCACGCTCTCCTCTCCTCTCCGGGGAGGTGGGATGGCTCCTCTCCGACTGATGGCTGCCACCTGGTGGAGGCTGGAGACAGCATGGGCCAAGAAAGGAGCAAGGTGCTAGGCCAATGGGGTGGGAGGAAAGGGGTCATTACTGGGGCCGTGGGACTGATGCGTGCCTCCACACACATGCATACCCACTCCCGGGGTCCTTGGGAGAAAATGGTGGTGAGGGAAAACATCGCCAGCAGCAGGATGGCAACCGACTCTCTGCAGGCACTGCTCCCGGGCCGGGCATAAGGTAAGCCCCAGTAATTCTGGGGGACAGAGCTGGGGGGTTCGGCGCCTGATGAGGGCTAGCCAGGCGAAGGCAAGAAAATGGTGTACAATAAAAAAAAAAAAAAATTTCCTGTGAAAACGGTGAGAAACGAACTTGCATATCGGGGAATCAAAATTACTGCTAAAAATAAGGATACAGTCAGAAGAATCATAGCCCAATAGTGGATAAATTAGAGCTGGAATTAAGGTGGGAAAAGCTAAATCTATCCCTATGGGGAAGGGTCTGTGCTATAAAGATGATAAGTGCAAATATTCTACATCCTCAGTTTGTTGCCAACGAAGATGGATACAATATGGTTTCAAAGAATAAATAAGCTACTGCAGAAATTCATATGAGGGTGTAAGACATCTCACTTGAAACTACAAAAACCTAAGGATTCATAAAGAAAAAGGAAGGTTTGGACTCCCTAATTTTGATCGTTACCACCTATCTTTCACCTTTAAATAAATTAACACACCGTTAGACTCCTTCAATACTAACAATGGCCCCATGTGAGCTATAAACGAGAAAGAGTTACTCAGGCAGAGAGCCTTGACTAATTTCCTGTTCATACCAATTCCAGGGAACATATGAGACCCCTCTACTATTTCACACACTGCTCAAACTTGTAAAAGAATAAAAAAAATGTCAGAAAATGGCAACCGTATCCCAACAAGATTATACCAATCTGGAATAATCATTTGTTCAAATTTGAAGGGACAACCACGGAAAAATAGGATGGGAGAAAAGGGGAATTAAACACTTATGTGGCATAATTGATTCAGGGACTGGTACTTTAAGAAAATTTAACGACATCAGAGAGGATTACAACCTTATGAGTTCTGCTTCTACTTGCAACTACGGCACGCCCTAGATCCTATATGCCAAACTATTAAGCAGGCATGCTCGAAAGTAAATGGAATACCTTAACAAAAATAACAGGAGAAAAAGGCAGAACTGGAAGGGTTTACAGATTATTGAACTCTCATGATAATGACTGCACCAATAATTCGAGAGTAAGATGGGAAAAGGAGTTACAAAGAGTAATACCGCATCATAAATTGGACAAACAGTGGTTAAATGCAAGCAAAACCTCTGAAGAGATATAAAGGAACAGCAATTCAATACAAGATTCTACATAATATTTACTACACCCCAGAAACACTTACAAAATGTGAGGTACAGGAGATGGGTGTCACAAACATGCTCCGCAGATCAGGCCCTCTGTTCCCACAGTGCCAAACCTCGAAGCACAATAATGTGAACAGAAGACAAACAGGGTAACCCTCCTGTCTGTTTTGGGTCTGAATCACCTACTAGCCTCGAGTCCTGGGGGTCAAATGTGAACCTTTTTACTAGCACGCCCAGTTAACAGGCTCAAATATATATTCTCTTTAGGGAAATGCAATACAATCCTTCACCCAGTGGCATCCAGCCAGGTTCCCAAGTGTACCCTTACAACTCAATATGAGACCTAGGTATATTCTTACCTTTAGCAAAACAGTAACACACCCTTTTCTTAAGCACTTAACAGTTGTCAGAATTAACACTTTTCCAGCATTCACATGCAAAAGAAACTGAGAAGGCACAGGCAGAAATTTAAGAAAAACAGTGTTTACTAAAAATTTAAAGTATATAAAATACCGAACATATAACATAAATTCTTACAGTCAGAACTAAATTGGAAATTACAGAACAAAAAAAAAAAACACCTGACTACTTTAAAGCTCTAAAGCTCTAGCTGAATTATGTCTTTCAAAAGTGCCTTGTTTTCAGTCCCCAGACCAAGTGTGACTCACTCCTCTTAGAGTCCAGAGATAAAAGCCTCTTTCCCTTCAGACGCTTGACAATTTGAAAATCCATTTCCCCACCTCTCTGTGAGGTCACAGCACTCAGGATATCACTGTCAGCTCTGTGACCACTCTGTAAGCTGAGTATGTATATTCAGAAAGGATATTATTTTTCTGCTGGCTGGAAATCAGCAGTTACCAATTAAAAAAAATATATGACAGTCTCTTTGCAAGCAGGTTCCTTTGATGGCTCATAAACCCACATCCTGTCACCATTTCCCTTCTAGGTGTGAAGACCAACAAGGATCAGCCAAATGTCCTCTTTCCTTCCAGGGTCATAAAATGCATACTTGGACCCAGCTTCAAAAGCAGAAGCATGTTATAAGGTATTATAAACTGTCACTCTGGAAGGAAGTCTTTAATTAGTGTTTCCACTGGCCAGTTTTATGACAGCCTGCTGATTCAGCACACTGTCACCTTTGGGTCACAAAGGTCGCAATTACCACTGCCAGGCTGTTTTCTTTTCTAAGCAGACATTCACATACCATATATTTATATCACAATTTATAATTATAATAATAAGCAGGTGGCAAAGCGTCATAATGGGCAGATGCTAGAGATGGTGCTAACCTATCACACATGCTTTGGACTTGTCCCAGGGTCACTGCAGTATAGAGGGAAGTGTTAAGATTATGTTCTGACCCAATGCCTATAAATATCAAGCCAGATCCAATGCCTATAAATATCAAGCCAGATCCACTATCATGTATTCTGCAAGACTGCGTAACCCTTTACCCTGTTTCAAACACCAAACAATATTGGGTACTACCTGCTTGCCTTGGACTTTAATTATCTTGTCTCATTGGAAAACATTGTAAATTCCATCTTTTCAAGACTAGATTAAAAATATGGCTACACTACCTTTTAATGAAAAGATAAGTTCTAATGCAATTAATACAATTTCTATTTATGAAAACATGGCATCCATTCCTTGTCTATTTAAAGATAAATAGAGCATAACTTTAGCTGGGGTAATTTCAGAAGTTACTGAACTATGAACATACATACTAAAATGCCAGCAGAAACAGGCCTCATGGTCAGTTGAATCTGCTTGATTGTGCAGCTAGCGCCTCAACATGCAGCTGCCCACCCACCCCTCCCTCCTCCTCACAAATACCCTCCTCTCACTCGGTCCCATCCCCTCTTAAAACCATCTACCATGCTACAGGCTACCACTTCCTCTGGCAGAGTACTGAAAACTACTACTTTTTAGACAAAAACATTGACAATAACTGCAAAAAAATACGAAAGGTGCATCTAGTCTGACCGGAGTTCGCTATCGGCCCCAAGACCTATTTTTCATATAGGGTTTTATCCCTCCCGGTCCACCCTCCTCCTCCCTGTACTGCTATCAACAAAAGCAACCACAATACACTTAACTCTGTCCCAGCCATGCTTGAGTCCACTGATGGTCCTGGCTCCCACCACTTCCACTGGCAGACTGTTCCACAGCACCCCCATCATTTCCTTAAAACAGAACTTCCTCACATCCCTCTTAAACCCCCCTTCCTCCCCCACCAGTTTCCACTTATGACCTCAGATTCTTGACTCCGTGCTCCTGCTAAACAGAATCTCACAGTTTAGTAATAGGCCCCGAAGGTTGTGAGCGAGACTCTTGCGAACAAACATGGTTCTGCCTGGCATCCCTAAAAAGGATCCTACTAAGGAATTGGAAGTCTCTCAAAATCTCCCAACTAGGTGAATTGTATAGCTAACAATGAACGCATAAGTTATAGTATTATTGATACATTAGAATAAATCTTGTTCGTAGAATCTGGACACCCTTTCTTAATGCAGCCCCATGAGATTAATTCACAGTTAGGCTTGAAAAGTCTGGAGGTACTAATCTTTTCTTTATAGTCATTGCCCAAGGGCATATGAAGTTTTATATCCTGTACAGGAAATGTATGTAACAGTTTGGGAAACCAAGTGCTTAATTGTTTACTGTTTTCATTTGTGTTTGTTATTATTTGCAATTATTATCCGAAAACCTGATACGATTTTTTTTCTGCTGTTTGTATTTACAAAAATTTTAATAAAAACTTATGATGGTAAAAAAAAAAAAAAAACAGTTTAGTAATAGGTTTCACTGCAACTGATAAAGTGAACACGTTAGTGTCATATTTAGTTAGAAATATTATATAAAACGATTGCAAATGAAAAATAAAACAATTGCAAATCAAAATATTTAGCTAAAATTATTATGCAAATACTTGCTTATGTTGTAAACAATTTCTGTTATTGTCTATGTATGTATTATTTATGCTATTTAATAAATTCTATTAAAAATATATTTTTATTGGATTTTTATTTTTACACATTACAGGCATACAAGACATAGGTGTACATTTGTCTTAGCGTATAGAGTGCTGTATTCTATTTTACAGTATGCTAATTTTGTTTGATGCAGCAATCCCGGAGCCTTAACACAGACCCATACGACATTTAACAGAGAAAAAGAACATTTTAATTTAAGTTCATCAAGTCCTTTAAAAAAGATATGTAAACAACTGTTGTTCTAACCTATATCCAGCTTCCGGGGAACCACGTCGATAGGTGTAACTTGATTCCTTCAGAGGCATTCATATTCCTCTCCTGATAAACCAGGTTTCTCCAGCTATCTCTGGCATTCTTAGAATTCATCATAGTATTATTAAGTCTGCACACATTATTAAAACTGCTTTTATTACCAGTTTTATAATAATGACTTAAGTTATTAAATATGGTCATTACAAGCAAGATTTAAAAATCTCTTCGGATAAGTTTTTTTTTTGACCTCACAATATCAATTCATTATATGGATGTAGCAGGATAAAAATGTCAGCACATGTTTCTGAGAGTTACCTAATAACAAAGACTATGGGGTTCAGTTCTGGAGGCCTCACCTGTGCAAGAATATAGATAGCAAGGAGAGAGTACAAAGAACGGCCACCAAGATGGTGCATGGATTAAGTGGGAAGCCATATGAAGAGAAGTTGAGGGTGTTGGATTTGTACCCGCTGGAGACCAGGAGGGAGAGGGGGGACATGATAGAGACATTTAGATATGTGATGGGGATTAATAAAGTGTGGGGGGGGCTTATTCAAAGGGAAGGTAGGCGCTAGAACGAGAGGGCATGGACTGAGGTTGGAGGGGGTAGGTTTAAGGGTAATGTGAGGGGGCACTACTTCACTGAGAGGGTGGTGGCTCCCTGTAACAGTTTGCCGGAGGAAGTGGTGGAGACCAGAACTGTGGAAGGATTCAAGACGGCATGGGACAGACACAAGAGGTTAACTAGGGAGTGGAGGGTGGAATATATGGAATCTAGAGGTGGGGGGCGCAAGTAAGGGGGGGATGGGCGGACTCAATGGGCCAAGAAGGTCCTTTTCTGCCGACACATATCTATGAACAACAAATGCTGCTTTTTAACATTTGTGTCTGTTTATGGGATGTGGGGCTCCTGCAATGTGGAAGCATCAGAGGAGCATGGGTGTCTGCTCACAAACAGGAGAACGGGGGTTTCCTGCAACAGGGGAGTGTCAGGGGGGTATCTTGCCACGGAGAAGCATAGGGGTCTCCTGCAACAGGGAAGCACTGCGGAGTCCCCTGACACAAGAGAACTGAGGTTTACAGCAACATGATAGCTGGGGGTCTCCTGCAAGAGGGGAGCATCGGGGGCGGGTCTTCTGAGACAAAAGAGAATTGAGGTCTACAGCAGCATGGGAGCATCAGAGAGCTATCCTGACAGAGAACAGCATGGGGTTCTCCTGCACAGGGAAGCATCAGGGGGAGCATCTTGCCTCATAGGAGCATGGGGGTCTTCTGCAACAGGGAAGCATCAGGGGGACGATCCTGACAAGGAGCAGCAGCATGTGGGTCTCCTGCACCGAGAAGCATGGGGTATCCTGACACAGAGGACAATGAGGGCCTCCTGCAACAGGGGGGCATCGAGGGGGGGCTATCCTGATACTGAGCAGCATGGGGGGCTCCTACAGCAGGGGAGCATCAGAGAGTCCCCCGACAGAGAGGAGCATGGGGCTCTACAGCAGGGAGCATCAGAGGTCCCCGACAGAGAGGAGCATGGGGGGCTCCTACAGCAGGGGAGCATCAGAGTCCCATTGAGAGGAGCATGGAGGCTCCTACAGCGAGGGAGCATCAGAGAGTCCCCCGACACAGTGGAGCATGGGGGCTCCTGACAGCAGGGAGCATCAGAGAGTCCCCGACAGAGAGGAGGAGCATGGGGGCTCCTACAGCAGGGAGCATCAGAGTCCCCGACAGAGAGAGGAGTATGGGGGCTCCTACAGCAGGGGAGCATCAGAGAGTCCCCGACAGAGAGGAGCATGGGGGGCTCCTACAGCAGGGGAGCATCAGAGAGTCCCCTGACACAGTGGAGCATGGGGGTGCTTCTTGCAACTGGGAGTAGATCGTCTCCTGACAGAGAGGAGCATGGGGGGCCCTGCCACATGGAAACACTGGGGAATCTGAAGTAGGACCTAGAGAAATATACATGTGTGCTCTTGCCACAGAGAAGCACTGGGGGATCGAGAGGCAGGACCCTGAAGGAAATATATGTGTGTGCTCCTGGCACAGGGAAGCACAGGGGGAGTGGAATCTGAAAGCTGGAGCAAGATAAATAAATGAGTTGGGAGGGAGGTGCACTGCAGGGGTGTATTGATGGCAGAAGGTTGGATGGAACCAGAGAAATAAATGAGGATTTTGGGATGGGGCACAGAGGAGAAGCAGGGGAGGGAATAAGAAGGCTACCAGAAAGACCAAAAGAACTAATATAAAAAAAAAAATGCCATAAAAACCATAAAGCCTACTAAAACACACAAAATCTGAAGTTCCTTACCTTCCCCAGATGTAGGAACCAAACAGACTCTCTGCCACCGTCAGCCACTGCTCCACCAATCCACTCAGCTTACTGGTTGCCACATTCAGCAAACATGGCTCAGCCCAGACTCGGCTTCTGTGAGAAAGGAAAAGACGTCAGGCTACATAAGGCTGTGGGAAACAGTGACCCATGTACATAACAGAAATCACTTGTCAAGCAATGTTTCCAAACCTAATCAGAGCGACCCTTCCACTTCTCACAAGAGTCATTTGCTGTCCCCTTGAACTCCCTCCCTCACCCGCTGTACACATAAGGTGCAGTAAATCCCCTAAACAAAGGCTAGATGTAGAAATTTAGAAATGGGAAGGCAGATGGCACTGTAGTCCCAGGTTACAGATCTGAACAATAAAACGGGATGCCTTGGGTTTAAACCCTACTGCAGTTACTGACTCAATGCATGACCTGCAGTATGTCAAATGACTTCACTGGGTTTCACTCCTTTCATGCTGCAAAACTTGGAAAACCTCAGGTTCCCATCCCAGCACAGTCATGGGCTCACTGGGTGAACTACTGTAGGTCATGCGACCTCTCTGGGATTCACTCATTTCATGCTATAAAACTGGGAGACCTCAAGTTCGAATCCTAACACAGTCCCTGGCTCACTGGGTGACATGCAGTATGGGTGACTTCTCTGGGCTTCACTCCCTTTCCTGCTGTAAAATGGGAAGCTGAAGAGCCCCCCTCCTTAAAAACAGATGATGCCTCTCAGTCATGCTATACTGGGTTAACTCCAGGTTCAAACGCCACTACAGCCAAATATTCACTTGTGACCTTGGGCAAGTCACTTCACCTCCCAGTGCTTCAGGCCACCCAGTTGCAGAAATGGGTAGAAACAGGACCTCACTGGAAATGAGATGTAGCATCTCAGTTGGTATTTTTCCTTGCCTACGGATCTGAAAGCTGTCAAAAGGCCCTTTAGACTAGAAGGTTTTAGGCCTATGGACTGTAACTGTACCTAGAGGTGCAAAATCACTGATGAATCCGCAGCAAGTACAGTGGTCAGTTCAGTCATACCAGATACTGAATCTTTTCCATTTAGCATAATACAGTTTCCTAGTTGTAGGCTTTCCTGCAACCTTCAAAACTTGTAGGACTTGGTTTGAGGGATTTAAGTTACAGAACTCTAGCTCTTCAAGAAGATGCAAGACGTGCGGTCAGGACAGCAAAAGCAGATACTGAATTAAGAATAGCGGAATGGGTTAAAAAGTGTGTGGGGAGAGTAATTTAGATACATTAGGGGAAAAAGGGAAGTCAAGGGGGGACTGTCAGGCTGAAGAAGGCAGGGTGGAAGATGACAGGCAGATCTACTGAAAAGCTTCTTCTGTCCCGAATTTACAGTAGAGGAAGGGAAGTCTCTGCCAGAGAGTAGCGTGTTAGCCTCAGCGAGGGAAGTGAGGGAAATGGAGCCTGTTTGGACAACAGAAGGAAGGGTAAGGAAAGAGCCTGCAGTACTCAGGGTGGATAAGGCAATGGGTTCCGATGGAGTACACCTGAGGGTCTTGAGAGGTGGGACTTGAACTGGCTGCATCCCAGATGGCCTTGTTCAAAGAATGAAGTAGTGAACCATTCCCACTAAGGAGTTCCATCTGTGCCCTCTTCTTACTACACTACTCTTCCTCGTGAGCTGTACCCACCAAAGAGTTTCCATCTGTGCTGTCCTGTTACTGCACTACTGTTCCGGGTGGGCCATTCCCACTGAGGAGCTTCCATCCGTGCCTGCTTGTTACTGCACTACTGTTCCTGGTGAACTGTACCCACTGAGGAGCTTCCATCCATGCCCGCTTGTTACTGCACTACTGTACGTAATGCACCATTTCCACCACGGAGCTTCCATCTGTGCCATCTTGTTACTGCACTACTATTCCTGGTGAATCATTCCCACTGAGGAGCTTCCATCCATGTCCTCTTATTACTGCACCACTGTTCCTGGTGGACAGGTCCTCACTGTTCACTTCGTTAATTCCAATCAGAAACTTGTACGTCTCTACAGTGTCGTCCCTCTCCCTCTTGCATGTAGAGGGGACACATCCCCTTCTACTGTCAAACCTCAGTGACCAGGGACCTGTACAGGGGTAATATCCCCTCCTATCTCCTACTGCCAATCCCCAGTCATCAGGGACCTGTACTGGGGTAACATCCCCTCCTCCCTCCTACTGTCAAACCCCAGTCACCAGGGACCTGTACAGGGGTTACATCCCCTCCTCTCTCCTACTGTCATACCCCAGTCACCAGGGACCTGTACAGGGGTAACATCCCCTCCTCCCTCCTGCTGTCAAAATCCAGTCACCAGAGACCTGTACAGGGGTAACATCCCCTGCTCCCTCCTACGGTCGAACCCCAGTCACCAGGGGCCTGTACAGGTGTAACATCCCCTCCTCCTTACTGCTGTCAACCCGAAGTCACCAGGGACCTGTACAGGGGTAACATCCCCTCCTCCCTCCTATTATCAAACCGTCTCCCAGCATGCTTTGCTGTATGCTGTGTTGCACTGGCTGGATTGTCTGAGACAGTCACTATTAATGACCTCCAGGCCCCTTTCCTCCAACACTGTGGCTAACCTAACACACCCACCCACATCCAGTACTCTGTATGCAGGGTTCTTTTTCCCCAAAGTACATTACTTTGCACTTTTTGGCACTGAATCTCAACTGCCGTATCTTGCCCCATTTCTCCAACCTCTCCAAGTCCCTCTTGAGCCTCCTCACCCCCTCCAAGTGGTCTACTCTTTCATATAGTTTTGTGTCACCCACAAAGGGACACATCTTGCCCTGGATGCCTTCCCCTGTTACTGATTAACATATTGAAGAGGACCAGTCCCAGGACTGACTCCTGTGGTCCCCCTACCTGTGACCCACCTGCCCTACCACCCTTTGTCTTCTCCTCTCACAGTTGGTTTCCTACCCACCTTACCAATCCCCACCCCCAGATCCTCCAGCTTCTTAAGCAGCCTCCTGTGCAGTACCAAATTAAAAGTCTTGCTGAAATCAAAGTAAAATGAAACTACTGCCTGCACCCTATCTACCGCCCTAGTAATGCTGCCTGCACCCTATCTACCGCCCTAGTAATGCTGCCTGCACCCTATCTACCGCCCTAGTAATGCCGCCTGCACCCTATCTACTGCCCTAGTAATGCCGTCTGCACCCTATCTACCGCCCTAGTAATGCTGCCTGCACCCTATCGCCCTAGTAATGCCGTCTGCACCCTATCTATCGCCCTAGTAATGCCGTCTTCACCCTATCTATTGCCCTAGTAATGCTGCCTGCACCCATCTACCACCTAGTAATGCTGCACCTCATCTCCACCGCCTAGTAATGCTGCACCTATCACACCCTAGTAATACTGCCTGCACCCTACGCCCTAGTAATGCTCCTGCACCCCTGTCTACCGCCCTAGTAATGCTGCACCTATCCACCAGCCCTAGTAATGCTGCCACCTATCTACCGCCCTAAGTAATGCTGCCAGCACCATCTACCACCTAGTAATGCTGCCTGCACCTATCTACCTCTTGTAATGCTGTCTGCACCCTATCTACCACCCTAATAATGCTGCCTGCACCTTACCACCCTAGTAATGCTGCACCCTACCACCCTAGTAATGCTGCACCCTACCACCCTAGTAATGCTGCCTGTACCCTATCTCCCGCCCTAGTAATGCTGCCTGCACCCTACCTACCGCCCTAGTAATGCTGCCTGCACCCTATCTACCGCCCTAGTAATGCTGCCTGCACCCTATCTACTGCCCTAGCAATGCTGCACCCTATCTACCGCTCTAGTAATGCTGCACCTTATCTACCATCCTAGTAATGCTGCCTGCACACTATCTCCCACCCTAGTAGTGCTGCCGGCACCCTATCTCCCACCCTAGTAATGCTGCCTGCACCCTATCTCCTGCCCTAGTAATGCTGCCTGCACCCTATCTACCACCCTAGTAATGCTGCCGGCACCCTATCTACCACCCTAGTAATGCTGCCGGCACCCTATCTACCACCCTAGTAATGCTGCCTGCACCCTATCTACCACCCTTGTAATGCTGCCTGCACCCTATCTACCACCCTAGTAATGCTGCCTGCACCCTACCACCCTAGTAATGCTGCACCCTACCACCCTAGTAATGCTGCACCCTATCTACCACCCTAGTAATGCTGCACCCTATCTACCACCCTAGTAATGCTGCCTGCACCCTATCTACTGCCCTAGTAATGCTGCCTGCACCCTACCATCCTAGTAATGCTGCCTGCACCCTATCTACTGCCTTAGTAATGCTGCCTGCACCCTATCTATCGCCCTAGTAATGCTGCCTGCACTCCATCTACCGCCCTAGTATTGCAGTCAAAACTTCTAACAGGTTGTCCTGGCACAATCTTCCTGCCACAAATCCGAGTTGCTTGTAGTCCTGCAGTCTATTAGCCTCAAAGTAATCTACCATGCTTTCCTTGACACAGCTCTCCAACAATGTGCCTATGATTACTTGGTCTACCCTCCCCTCCACGTGAAGCGGAACCACATCTGGAGATCGTCAATACGCCAGCACCTCACCTGTCTCCAATGAGCATCTGAACACCTCAGTATGGATCTCATCCAGTTCTGATCCAAATTCCCTGAGCACCCTCGGGTGTAAGCCATCTGGGTCCAGTGGTTTATCTACCTTAAGGGCTGCAAGCCCCTTCTTCACTCTGTTGACCCTGAACACTTATCTGCAGAATTTCTTGTATGCCCCTTGTGGAAGTCTTTATACCACTTCCCTGCAATGACCTCTCGTCCTCCACTGTGAATACGGAGCAGAAGTAATTGTTCAAAACATTTGCTTTCTGCCCTTCATCCAAAACTACCCTCCCACTTCAGATAGCCTAAATGTAGCCTAATACACACTGTAGCCCAACCCCCATCCGGAATCTGCATACTAGGAACCACCTCTCAATGTCATCTCTGTTTGAGAGAGTGGCCTACCTCCCCTCCTCAATCCAATGAAAGCAGGAGCAATTGTTCCTTTTCACTGTGTTCTGGCTCTCAGGACAAGAAACTCTTCCAGAAACGAAAGAGAGTTCAACAGCATCAGACGATTTATTTTGAGAATATTACCCCCAATCTATAGATATTTAAATTGGTTGTGTGGGTGCAGCATCTGCCTGCTGAAAACTCTGCAAAGGGTTTCAGCCCTTTTTCAGTTTACAGGTCACTAAGGCACTGTCTATAGATGTTCTTCCAATCCAGGAAACCTCGGATTTCTAAGCCAGGAAGAAAAAATCAGGGTTTTCAAATATAGGCACTGACCCCTTGTGTATTTTTCATAGCTTCCCATGTTTCTGACATACTCTGTGTTACTACATTCTTCCCCTCTGGTGTTCTATAGGCACAGAGTCCTCCTGCCCCCCAGCTATGACTGAAGTGGTTGGGACCTCCTGTCCCCTCTCTAAGCGCACCCACCTCACTCTAACCTCTCCCAACACCCAATCATTAACATACTGAAGCTGAGATGCAAGTAATATTTCTGAAAATCTGGGTTATTTAGGCCTGTCTGTCCAGTTGTTCCCTTGAGCCTGGTCAAACTGGCCCATGGGTGCTTACCCCGTCCAGATAAATTCTGAGCATTTTGTGTCTAATGCATGTTGATCTTGTCGAATCAGCCCCTCAGGAAGCATCCGTACTGGCTATATTACTCTCGGTAAAACGTTCATCTTCACTAGGTTGACCCTTCCCAGTCATTTCACTGTTTGGATGTTTCACCTAGCAGTATATATATTAGTTAAGATGGGTCTACAGTCATTACCATAGCAGGCATGCCTCACAGGAAATACTCGTTCCCAGATTTGTAGTTTGCTCCCATTCGACCCTGTACAGGGTTTCTCCTTGTTCGTCCCTACCACCTATCCTACCCAATGGCATAAGCTCAGACTTTATTTATACAGAAAACCTGGAAAATCAGAGAACCGTTTCAGTAGTTTTAGTAATTTTTGGTATTGAGAACTTAGGGTTGGTGACAACTTCCAGGGTCGAAAATATTTTTTTTAAAGCTGTAAGTTCTAGACTTAGCTTTTTTTGCATAAGTCCACAGCAAGCGTTTTTAAGCCACATTATCCCCCCCCCCACCCAATTTTACTTGGGACAGAGGGAGAGGGTTTTGAAAGATAAACCACTGGACTATCCAGAGGTAGAGGGTTCTGAACACTAAACCACCAGTTCAGACAGAAGAAGAGGGTTCTGAATTTTATACCACCTTGCCAGGCAGAAACAGAGAGGGTTCTGCATCTTACACCACTAGGCCAGACAGAGAGGGAGGGTTCTAAATGTTACAAGACTGGGCCAGACAGAAGGAGAGGGTTCTTAATGTTGTAAGACTGGGCCAGACAGGGGGGAGAGCAGTCTGAATGTTACAAGATTGGGCCAGACAGAGCAAGAGGGTTCTGAATGGCACACCCTTGGCCACAGAGAAAGTTCTGAATGTTACATTACTGGGCCACACAGAGTTGGAGGGTTCTGAGTGTTACAAGACTGGGCCAGACAAAGACAAAGGGTTCCAAATGTTACAATACTGAGTCAAAAACATGGAGTGGGTTCTGAATGTTACAAGACTGAGACAGAGAGAGAGGGTTCTAAATGTTACAAGATATAGCCAGACAGAGAGAAAGGGTTCTAAATGTCACAAGACTAAGCCAGACAGAAGGAGAGTTCTGAATGTTAACGCTCTTGGGCCAGGCAGATAGGGTTCTGAATGTTACCAAGACTGTGTCAGACAGTGGGAGAGGGTTCTGAGTATTACAAGATTGGGCCAGACAGAGGGAGAGGGTTCTAAATGTTGAAAGACTGGGCGAGGAGGGGGGTTGAATGTTATACCCCTGTGCCAGACAGACAGAGAGGGCTCTAATGTTGCATCTCTGGGCCAGACAGAGGGAGAGGGTTCTGAATGTTACACGATTGGGCCACACAGAGGGAGAGGGTTCTGAATGTTACAAGATTGGCCAGACAGAGGGAGAGGATTCGAAATGCAACAAGATTTGGGTCAGACAGAGGAAGAGGGTTCTGAATGTTACAAGATTGGGCCAGACAGAAGGAGAGGGTTCTGAATGTTATACCCCTGGGCCAGCCAGAGAGAGAGAGGGTTCTAACTGTTACAAGATTGGATCAGACAGAGGGAGAAAGTTCTGAATGTTACAAGAATGGGTTAGACAAATTGTACAGGGTTTGGGTCAGACAGAGGGAGAGGTTTCTGAATATTACAAGACTGGGTAAAACATTGGGAGAGGGTTTGGGTCAGACAGAGTGAGAGGTTTCTGAATGTTAAAAGACTGGGTCAGACCGAGGGAGAGGGTTTGGGTCAGACAGAGGGAGAAGGTTCTGAATGTTACAAGATTAGGCCAGATAGAGGGAGAGGGTTATGAATGTTACAAATTGGGTCAGACAGAAGGAGAGGTTTCTGAATGTCACAAGCGACTGGGTCAGAGAGGGACAGGGCTCTGAATGTTACAAGACTGGGTCAGAGAGGGAGAGGGTTCTGAATGTTACACGATTGGGTCAGAGACGGAGAAGGTTCTGAATGTTACATGATTGGACCAGATAGAGGGAAAGGGTTCTGACTGTTACAAGACTGGGTCAGACAAAGGAAAAAGGGTTCTGAACGTTATGAGATTGTGTCAGACAGAGGGAGAGGGTTCTTAACCTCAGCACACTGGGCCAGATAGAGTGAGAGGATTTTGAGTGCTCCACCACCAGGATGATAAAGGAAGAGGGCTCTGTATATTACTCAACCTTGCAAGATAAAGAGTGAGAATTTTGATTGTTCCACAGCTCAGCCAGACAGAGAGAGAGAGCGGGACAGTGGGAGAGAAGGTTCTGAGCGAGAAGCCACCCGGCCAGAAGGAGAGGGTTCTGATCACTGCAACACAGAGCCAGGTAGATGGGCAGGAATCTCAGTTTTACACTACCTGGCCAGACAGAATGAGAGGGTTCTGATCATTACACAACCAGAATGGACAGAGAAAGAGGGTTCTGATCATTACACAACCAGGCTGGACAGAGAAAGAGGGTTCTGATCAGAACACTATCGAGCCAAACAGATAGAGACAGCTCTGATCATTACACTACTGGGCAAGACCGAGAGGGTTTCGCCCTTGGGCCACACAGAAGGAAAGGGTTTTGAATGTTAAACCACTGGAGCAGAAAGTGGCAGAAGGTTCTGAACATTACAAGACTGGGCTAGGCAGAGGGAGAAGGTTATAAACATTCCAGGTTTGGGCCAGACTGTGGGAGAGGATTCTGAACCTTTCACATTGGGCCAGACAGAAGGAAAGGGTACTGAAGAACATAACAATGTGGGGCAAACAGGACAAATTAGTGTTTGAACAAACATTTTAGTTATTTGATTAAAATGTATACATTTGGCTGTGTGTATTACCGTGGTCCAATCTCTGCTGGAACCAGGTCTCCTGCTGCCATAGCAACCAGATATGCCGGAACTGGGTAGTCCATATGAAACTGGAAAATCGCCTCCTGTTCATTGTACGCACTCCGGGTGGCACTCATCAACACCTGTATACCAGCAGGGACCTGTGGAAAAAGCAGTCAGCATAAGAAGTGTATAGGGTGTGTGTGGGAGGCGCATACTGCAGAACAATGTTACAATGTACCATTAATCAGCCATGATTACTATGTGGCAGTTCAGAAGACTGGTGTTGGGATGTCAGGTCCAATAAGTACCAGGGTTCTCTATTGCCAGGGGAAAAAGGCAGATACAGGGTTCCAAAGAGCAGGGGAAAGAGAGAGTGGCAGGGTTTCCCATTGCTAAGGAATAAGAGATACTGGGTTCCTCAGTGCCAGGGGAAAACCAGATCTCACAGGGTTTGCGAACAAAGAATACACTCCACAGGCTACTACTGTGCCCAGCGAAAAACCAGAGGCAGCAAACAGAAAGACTGGGCCCAGTATAAACTGCTTAAAACATTTATTTTAACGTAGTACAAAATGTAGAACCAACATAGAGTGCACTCACATATAAAACTACACAGCAGCAGTGGCAGCTTGGGAAAACAATAGCCACTAACCGGTTTCACCTAGAGGCTTCGTCGGGGGGGGGGGTAGATTGCTAGCTGCAAACTGTGTCACTTAAATACTAACCATATCAAGTGTTTAGGAAACAATTAAGCCCCAAGTAATAAAGCAATAATTTAATTTAAAAAGTTAATTTAACAATCATCATAGCCAAAAGACACAAAAACAGTTACAATAATAAAAGTAATTCCCAATACAACCTGTAGCAAAAACTAAAATTGAAGTCCAACACTGGTCTTCAAGTTAATATTAAGGGGTGTCTGCTCGTCCGGTCAGCCCACAGGTCAAAATGAGCATCCCAATACCATGACTGGGACCTTGTGATCCCTGGGTACACATTGGACAGGAAGGATGGGGAGGGTGTAGCCTTATTCGTAAGGGAAGGAATAATATGCACCACGGAGGAAGAGGAAGGTGGAATAGAAGCCTTATGGGTAATACTCCAAAACAATAAAGGGAAAAGGATTTGGTTGGGGGTGGTGTACAGACCACCCTCACAGGATGTGGAGATGGACAGGAAGATGGGGAATCCGATCAGGAAGTTCTCATAACGGGGGATTTCAACCTGCCTGTCATAGACTGGAGTACCCCTGCTACCTCCAGTGCCAGGGAAAATGTCCTCATGGAAGTTTTCCAGGACTGTTTTCTGGTGCAGGGGGTCACAGAGCTGACCTGGGGTGGTGCCATACTGGACCTGGTGCGATCAGATAGAGAGCATGTCCAAGAAATAGCAGGGGAGGAACCCCTTGCGGGTGGCGACCACCTCACTGTACGGTTTTACCTCAATGTGGGTAAAGAAACAGCGAAGACCAAAACGAAGGTACTGGACTTCAACAGAGTAGCATTTAGAGGCATGGAGGGCATCTTGCAAACTTCAGGCTGGGGATGGATGCGGAGCAGAAATGGTCCGTTATTAAGCTGGGTCTGAATAAGTCCACAAACGACTGCACGAGGACCCAGAGTAAAAAGTCCAGGACCAAGAGACCAAGCTGGTTCAACAAGGGCATGGCAGAGAAAGTGAGGGAGAAGCGGGCAGGACAGGAGTACTATGGAATGAGGAGGACAGAGATTTACTCAGGGAAATCCCAAGAGGCAGGGAGAGTGGTCCAGTCAGCTAAAAATGCAAAGGAACTGAGGCTAGCACAGGAAATCAGGGAGGGGGGAAAAGGACTTCTTCAGATATATAAGGGAAAGAAGCAGCAGTAAGGAGAGGATTGTTAGGATTGAGAAGGAGGGGGAATGGGCAGAAAATAATGAAGAACAGGCAGAGGCACTGAACGAGTACTTCAGCTTTGATTCCACTTGGAAAAAGAACAGACCTATGCCACAGGAGAATATAGGGGTAGATGTAACAGATGGGGTGATCAAGGTGGACAGGGTCTAAGAAGGTCTCGGGGCCCTTCGGGTGGACAAGGCACCTGGCCCAGATGGCATACATCCGAGGGTCCTGAGAGAACTGGCAGAGGCACTGGCGGCTCCCCTGGAGGATCTGTTTAACACCTCACTAGAGACGGGGTGGGGGGGTTGCCTCAGGACTGGAGAAAGGCTCATGTGGTGCCACTCCACAAGAGTGGTCCCAGAGATGAACCTGGTAACTACAGACTGGTCAGTCTAACATCCATTGTAGGCAAATTAATGGAGACCATTCTAAAAGAATGGCTGGTAAACTTTCTTGAGGTAAACGATCTTCAGGCCGATAGACAGCATGGGTTTGTCACGGGAAGATCCTGCCAGACGAACATGATAGAATTTTTTGACTAGGTTATAAGGGTGTTAGACAAGGGCCAGGCAGTGGATGTATTATACCTGTGCTTCAGTAAGGCCTTCAACTCTGTGCCGCATGGAAGGTTGCTTAGCAAACTGAGTAACCTGGGAGTCGGGGTCAAGTTGCTAGGGTAGATCAGGAGCTGGTTGCAAGAAAGGAAACAGAGAGTGACGGATAGAAATAATGATAGAAAAACTGGAGATTGTGAATGCATTGGCTAATCATATTCATTGCAGATACCAGTGTGCACCAATTTAAATTTTGTGGCACCAAAACAGTTAAGCTAGGTAGACGTGGTGGGAACCTGAATTATTTAATCCCAATGACAGAGGCACTGTGGATTACACAGTTGGGAGCCCTTTACCCTCCAGGTCTCAATGAGAGAATCGATTATAAGCCATTGATTAAAAGAAAGAATTGATAAGGTACTGTGCTGGTGTGTGCAGTTTGTTCATTCTGATGATTAAATTATTTTCTATTTTCCTTGTTTATCAGCAGCTTTCTGGATCCCTTTTGACCTGTGGGCTGACCGGACGAGCAGACACCCCTTAATATTAACTTGAAGAGCAGTGCTGGACTTCAGTTTTAGTTTTTGCTACAGGTTGTATTGGGAATTGCTTTTATTATTATAACTGTTTTTGTGCCTTTTGGCTATGATGATTGTTAAATTAACTTTCTAAATTAATTAATTGATTGCATTATTGCTTGGGACTTAATTGTTTCCTAAACACTTGATATGGTTAGTATTTAAGTGACACAGTTTGCAGCTAGCAATCTACCCCCCTTCTGTTAAAGCCTCTGGGTGAAACCAGTTAGTGGCTATTGTTCTCCCCAGTTGCTACTGCTGCGGCGTAGTTTATATGTAAGTGCACTCTGTGTTGGTTCTACATTTTGCACTACGTTAAAATAAACTATTTATGCAGCTTATACTAGTGCCAGTCTTTTTGTTAGCTGATCCCGCAGGGTTCCCCATCGCCTGGGGTAACCAGAGCAGCACGGTTCCACATTGCCGGGGAAACCTAGAGCAGCTGTGCAGATGAAGGGGAGTGTAAGCTGGAGCTTAAAAAGTAGAGCAAAGTCAGTGAAGGGGAAAGCAAATAGAAATTTGAGATGGTGGCAGTAATAAATAAGTTGTGTTGGTACACCGCACCAAAATACTGCATGGTGCCACCAGGCCCACCGCACCAAAATACTGCATGGTGCCACCAGGTCTATCAGGGACTTTCCATTTGGAAAGACAGCAATTTGAAACTTTTACTTGTATTCTGTGTTCAGAATAAAAAAAAAAAAAAAATAATCATTTTCAAACAAATGTATTTAATTATTTTGTTCACTTGGTAAGTGCATTAGGACAAAGCTGGGGGGGAAGCTGCCAATGGCATACTGGGAAGGCTCATAAGCTAGCCTAGCCACAGACACAAGCATCAACATCCTCGCCACCCTCCTGGTTCTCTGCTGCGGATCCCTATCCAGGGACCCACGCCTGAGCGGCACCTTCCGAAGCCATGTGGCCGTTTCCTTGGCCGCCACCACCACCACCGACACAAGCTCCAACTTCTTGGCCACCCTTCTGGTTCTCTGCTGCAGATCCTCTATCCAGTGACCCGTGCCCGAGCTGCACCTTCCAAAGCTGCATGGCCGTTTCCTTGGCTACCGCCACCACCGACACAAGCACCAAGTTCCCGTCCGCCCTCCTGGTTCTCTGCTGCAGATCCCCTATCCAGGGACCTGTGCCTGAGCAGCACCTTCCAAAGCCGTGTGGCCATTTCCTCAGCCGCCGCTGCCTCCACTAGGCCAACTTCCCGGCCGCCCTCCTAGTTCTCTGCAGCGGATCCCTATCCAGGGACCCACGCCTGAGCGGCACCTTCCGGAGCCATGTGGCCATTTCCTCGGCCGCCACCACCACCACCGACACAAGCTCCAATTTTCGGCCACCCTTCTGGTTTCTCTGCTGCAGATCCTCTATCCAGTGACCCGTCCCAGCTGCACTTTCCAAAGTCAGAGATGGTTGTTTCTTTGCCACCGGGCCACCACCAACACAAGCACCAGTTCCCCGTCTGCCTCCTGGTTCTCTGCTGCAGATCCCCTATCCAGGGACCTGTGCCTGAGCAGCACCTTCCAAAGCCGTGTGGCCATTTCCTCAGCCGCCGCTGCCGCCACTAGGCCAACTTCCCGGCTGCCCTCCTAGTTCTCTGCTGCAGATCCCCTATCCAGGGACCCGCACCTGAGCGGTGCCTTCCAAAGCTGTGTGGCCGTTTCCTTGGCCACCACCGACAGAAGGGCCAACTTCCCAGCTGCCCTCCTGGTTCTCTGCTGCAGAACCCCTATCCAGGTACTACAGCCAAAACATTTCTCGGAGCCATCTCGAGTGGGGGGCCTCTGATTGGTGTGGCTTTTTGGAGGCTAAGTCAGATTGGTCAGTTTCCTCTCTAGGCTGTAGCTGATTGGAGCGCGTTTCTCCATTACTTTAACGTTGACTTTTGTGCTGATTTTGTAACCTAAACCTACTCGGGTTTTGTGCCTGACTCTGCTTGTTGAAATTACAACTGTGCCCTGAATTTAAACCTGTTAATGACTTGTCTAGTCCACCAGCCTGCACTGTTCTAATTTTATGTTTTAAGTTAGCCTCTGCAAGCAAAAGTTTTAAAGCTAGCTACTGGATTTTCTGCTTTCTGACTATTTTCCTGTTTGCTCTAAGTTTTCCTCTCCCCTCTGTCATTTGCCTATTTTTTTCCTTTTTTCCTACTCCCCACCGAGGTCTTTCTGTCTAATCATAGCTCCTTCTTTGAATTTTCCTGTCCTAGCCCCCTCTCCCA
Organism: Neoceratodus forsteri; assembly: GCA_016271365.2. NCBI lineage: Eukaryota > Metazoa > Chordata > Ceratodontiformes > Ceratodontidae > Neoceratodus > Neoceratodus forsteri. Next base: position 961,015,745 of record CM028137.1, read on the forward strand.
CCTCTCCCTTAGTGTTAATACCAGTCTCCACCTTGTTGCACTTTCTGTTCCAGTAACCCTTCCCCCATTTCCCTGCGACTTTGCACCTCCTTGATTTCCACTCCCTCCCACTGCCCATTGTCTTTTCTTTCTCCGACCCCACCCAGGCATCTCAGTGTAACCCGCCTTTGTGATTCTGATCTCTCACCCCACCCCCACTGATGCTCAGCTGCCAGCCTCCCGTCCCCCTCCCGTCTCTCTGTATCTATATTAATTCTGTGTTTTCCTTCATCCCCAGGACCCAGCCTGTTGGCCTTCAAAGCTTCGTGTGGCAGTTTCCTCAGCCGCTGCCACCAACACAAGTGCCAACTTCCGGCTGCCTTCCTGGTTCTCTGCTGGGATCCCTATCCAGGTACTACCGCAAAATATTTCTTGAAGCCATCTCGAGCAGGGGGCCTCTGATTGGTGCGGCTTTTTGGAGGCTAAGTCTGATTGGTCCGTTTCCTCTCTAGGCTGTAGCCGACTGGAGCGCTTTTCTCCATTACTTTAACACTGACTTTTGTGCTGATTTTGTAACCTAAACATACTCTGGTTTTTCTCCCGCCCCCCGCTCCTCCCAGGCCTCCTTTAAGTACTCTATTCGCTCCACCCCTCTCAGCGATCTCTCATCTAATTGGTCCACTGCACCCCTACTCTCCTCACATCCTTGCCCAAGGAGAACCTAGATTTTCCACACACTGCTCTCATCTCCTACTTACCTCTTGCCTCCTACTTTAGGCAGCCTTTCCAGTGGTGCCTCTTTATTGTTTACCTCTCACCCAACTCACCTACCATAAACCTTTCTTCTCTTTTATCTCACTACTTGGTTCGCCTGCTTAGATTCAGTACTGTCTCCCATACTACCTCTGCACCTGTCTAACCACACACCTCTTTCACCTCTGTCCACCTGGTCTGCCTGGATTTCTCTCCTCCCTCAGACCCTACTGGCTCCTCCGCCCCCCACCTCTCTATCACTATGGCCCTCTCTTCTCCTCTCTACCCTCTGTCTGTTTATTCTCTCCTCTTTGATTCCCTTGTCATACCTGCCTGGAGCCTGCTTTCCCAATCTCCCTCGGAGCCACCAGTTGGACTACATCTACCGGCACTCAGGGACCATCCCCTCGGGGCTACGCCCTCCATAGCCACCCTTCACCAGGAAAAGCTGGTATCACCCCTGGAATCAAGACAAGGTGATATACATTCGCCTCTTCCCACTCTCGCCACTGGCTCACATTACCTTTCTCTGGGATCAAAATCTACAGTGGAGTTTTCACTCCTATAAGACACAACGAAAATCCCCCTCAAACAACTATGCTGGTGCACCCTAAAACTCTTGCTCCTTCTTCAACTGCTATCTGGCAATATACATCCAAACCCTGGCCCCAGAGCTCCAAGCTCAGACCACCGACAGAGTCACTCTGGGGCAATCACCTTTGCAGCACTTAACATCTGTTGCCTCCTACCGAAACTCGACGCCCTGCAAATATTTGCCCCACCTACACAACTCGGGTGTTCTTGCGGTTGTCGAAACCTGGCTCAATCACAAAATCCCCAACAGTGCAATTACCCTGCCAGGATATAACGTCTTCAGACTTGACAGGACCTCTAAAAGAGGTGGTGGATGCGCTATCTACCTCAAAGACACTCTCCTAGGGCACCCTGTTCAATCCCCCTCCTCAGTCTCAACTGCTTAGATTCTACCCATCAGAATTCTACTCTGGGCCCACAACAAGGCGCCGACTATTACTGCTGTCTACATCCCTCCAAAGGATTAAAGTAAAGGTCTCAACTCTGTCCTGGACTTTGTCTGCTCCCGACCCCTGTCTCTGAGACTCTCCTTACGGGCGATTTTAACATAAATTGGCTTGGGTCGGATGCAAACAGCTTTAAGGATGCTATCTCAGCCGCCAACCTCACCCAGCTGGTCACCGCCACCACCAGGTGCAACTATAAGACTGGCACATGCTCCCTTCTGGACTGGATACTGACTAACCACCCATCCCGGATCTCAAAAGTCTCTGTCCTACCTGATTCATTAGATGACCACTCTCCAGTCACCTGCGAATGGTCAAATAAATTCAGCCTCCCACCACCCAAACTAATTACAAGCAGAATCCTCCCATGTGGCCAATTGAAGCACCTCAAATCCCACCTCAAACAACAAGTCTGGTCCCCTATTTTCCAAGCATCGGATGTCAACTCTGTATTTGACTTCTTATCAGCACCTTCAATGTTGCCTGTGACTCCTACGCCCCCTACAAAAAGAGGAAAGTCAAAGGACTTTGCAACCCATGGCTCTCCGTGGAGCTCCTAGCACTGCTGAAAGCTAGGGACCACCTCTGGACTCGGGCATGGGCCACAGGTAGGTAAGTAGATATACAAAACTACAAACGTGCTAGAAATGACTGCACTAAAGCAATACACCTGAAGGAAAGTAACTACTACAAAGATGCTCTCACAAACACCTGGGGTAAGGGGAAGTCCTTCTGGAATAATCTTAAAGAAGTTGGAGAGAAGCCACCCAAAACGTCACCTACCATGTTGGAAGTAGATGGGACTATAACTCTGGACCCTGCCACTACAGCCAACACGTTTAATAATGCATTCTCTGATCTCAGTAATGTTCTCCCACAAGACTTCTTCGATGCTGACGTCTCTTCTGCACCCCCCTCTTTGATTCGCCTGCCTTTTTACTTCAAAGCAGTCAGGATGCATGAAGTCCACAAATACGTCAGCAAAGTAATTGCCGGATCAAGGACTAGTGGGGACACACTCGACCTTAACTACTACTACTGTCCCTTACTCTTTACGAAGTGCTATCTCCACTTACTCAAATTTTCAACCTCTCTTTCACCCTCGGCCAGTTCCCCGACAGATGGAAATCCGCCACTGTTATGCCAGTCCACAAAAGTGGGGACAAGGCCCTTCATGGGAACTTTAGGCCTATATCCATACTACCCCCCTAAGGCCATTGAACGTTTAGTCTCTGACCAGCTGACGGAATACTTGGCAAAGCACGACATCCTATGTAAGCAGCAGCACGGTTTCAGAAAAGGTCACAGCACAACATCTGCCCTCCTAGAATTCACAGGAGCAATCCACAACTCCATAGACAATAATCAACTAACTGGGTCGGTCTTCATAGACCTGACTATGGCTTTTGATACCATCCATCATCGATTACTCATCAAAGAGCTTCAGAATGCTGGGCTCTCCCCTGAAGCTACAACTTGGTTTAAGAGCTACCTGGAAAACCGTCCCAAAGAGTGAAAATTGCCCATATCCTCTCCAATGCAAGACTCATCCACTCAGGAGTTCCTCAGGGATCCATTCTCGGGCCACTCCTTTTCAGCCTTTTTTTGAACAATCTTCCACAATCCTGTCCAGGACAAATCCTGCTCTATGCAGACGACGACGTCATCCACGCCACACATCATGACCCCCCACCTACTCCAAAAAAAAGCTCCAGATGGGCTTCATCTCCATCAAAAAATGATTTAATAGACAACAGCTGGTCCTCAACCATAAGAAAACCAAGTCAATGCTTTTCTGCGGCTCCCACAACAAGCATAGGTTTCAACCCCTCACAATTACAAACTGCCATGGTACTGTCCTCGATCAAGTTCAATCCTTTAAATATCTTGGAATCACTCTTGACAGTAACCTATCTTAAGGCATCTACATTGACAATGTCGCCAAAGCTGTTAACACGCGCACTGGACTTCTCTACAGGCACAGGCAATGCCTTACCTCAGATGCCTTAAGGATAGCAGTACAGAGCTCTGTGGTCTCACTAATTGATTATGGCCTGGTTATCTATAGCTCCGCTACTGACACAGCCCTTAGGCGCTTATCTTGGCCCTAAACAAAGCCTGCCATCTCATTACAGGATCCCACCGTCTCACCCACACGTGTGAACTCTATGCCCAAATGGGGTGGCGCCAACTTTCCAACTGTATCAAGTACCATACTTGCTTAATGGCCAAGAAAATTACGTTAGGCTTTCCACCCCCAGGAGTCCAAGCTTTCCTACGTGCAGCACGCAACCCCCGCCTCACCATGGGTTCTGAAAATCAACTACTGCACATCCCCTGGTGCCGCATCACGCAGGGCCAAAGGTCTTGGTTTAATGGGCTCAACAATGACATCATCTCTCTGCAAAAGCTTGGCCTGCTCAAAGCCAACCTCTGCTTCCACCTCTCTGCCTCCAGCTCCTCTGACTGTCCCTCCTAATCTGCTCTCCCTCCTAGCACTTACTTCTCCCTCTCTTTCACATCCTTCCCCCTCCAGTGCACTTTCTCGAAGCCTGACAATGCCCACGGCTGCACCTCTCTTGTGTGTTCCTTCAATGCCTCATCTACCTCTGTCCTGGTACCTTCCTTCCCCCAATTGTATGTATTCAACTGCTTGAAACTGTATGTATACTGTGTTCTGCATTGTTTACTCAAATTTCTGCCCTGGTACCTACCTTCCCTCAAATGTACGTATTCAACTGCTTGAAACTGTATGTACTGTACTCTGCACTGTTTATTCAAATTTTTGCCGTGTTTGTATTGTTCATCACTTGATGTGGAACCTTTGTAAAACAGCCTTGGCTCAAAGGTACATGTAATCCTAGACTTAAATAAATACAATAAATAAATAAATATGTCCCTTACTGTATTGTTACCGATTGTCAGGGGCACTGCCACTGGCAAAGTCTGTGTGTGTGGGGGAGGGCTCAAGAAACAACCTGGGGGTTTCATACTATATGGCTAGCCATGGCCAGAGTGCTGCAAATGGCACAGTGTGACACAGGCATATGGGGGTGTTAAGGAGTGAGCCTCGGAGTCCCATTCCTAATGCCTATCCATGGTCAGGGTGATGCTGATGGCATTGTGGGGAGCTCAGAAGCAGGTCAGGTCCCTTACTGTATGGCTATCCACGGTCAGGGTGATGCTGATGGCATTGTGGGGAGCTCAGAAGCAGGTCAGGTCCCTTACTGTATGGCTATCCACGGTCAGGGTGCTGCTGATGGCCTCGTGGGGAGCTCAGGAGAAGGTCAGATCCCTTACTGTACGGCTATCCACGGTTGTGGGTGCTGCCAATGGCATTGTGGGGTGCTCAGGACCAGGATCGGGTCCCTTACTGTATGGTGATCCACAGTCAGGGAGCTGCGGGCGACATCACAGGGGACTCAGAAGCAGGCTCAAGCCCCTATGGTGGGGCGATCCACAGTCGAGGTGCTGCCGATGGCATAGCAGGCTCAGGTCCCTTGCTGTATGGTGATCCACGGTCAGGGTGCTGGCAGTGGCATTGCAGGGTGCTCAGGAGCAGGCTCAAGTCCTCTACTGCATGGCTATCCATGGTCGGGGTGCTGCGGACAGCATCGCAGGGGGCTCAGGAGCAGGTTCAAGCCCCTATGGTGGGCAATCTACAGTTGGGGTGCTGCCGATGGCATCGCAGGCTCAGGTCCATTGTTGTACAGTGATCCACAGTCAGGGTGCTGCCAATGGCATCATGGGATGCTCAGGAGCAAAAGCTCAAGTCCCTTACTGTATGGCGATCCATGGTCAGGGTGCTGCCGCTGGCATCATGGCTTGCTCAGGAGCAGGCTCTGATCCCTTACTGATATGATGATCTTTGGTCGGCGTGCTGCTGATGGCATCATGGGATGCTCAACAGCAGGCTCCGGTCCCTTACTGTTTGGTGATCTATGATCAGGGGTGCTGCTGATGGCATCAGGGGTGCTCAGAAGCATGGTCGGGCCCCCTACTGTATGGCAATACATGGTTGTGGAGCTGCCAATTGCATTGCGGGGTACTCAGTAGCGAGGCTCAGGTCCCTTACTATATGGCAATCCACAGTAGGGGTGCAGCTGATGGTCTCACAGGGTGCTCAGGAGCAGGCTCAGGTCCCTTACTGTATGGCTATTCATGGTCGGGGTGCTGCCAGTGGCATCATAGGGTGCTCAGGAGCAGGCTTGGGTCCCTTACTGTATGGCAATCCATAGTCGCGGTGCTGCCAATGGCATCGCGGGGTGCTCAGGAGCAGGCTCAGATCCCTTACTGTATGGCAATCCATAGTCGCGGTGCTGCCAATGGCATCGCGGGGTGCTCAGGAGCAGGCTCAGATCCCTTACTATATGGTGATCCATGGTCGGGGAGTTGCCGATGGCCTCTCAGTGTACTCAGGAGCAAGGCTCTGGTTCCTTACTCTACAGTGAGCCACGGTTGGGGTGCTGCAGTTGGCATTGTGGGGGGGGCTCAGAAGCAGGCTCAGGTCCTTTACTGTATGGCGATCCATGGTTGCGGTGCTGCCGATGGCATCGCGGGGTGCTCAGGAGCAGGCTCAGGTCCCTTACTGTACGGTGATCCATAGTTGCGGTGCTGCCAATGGCATCGCGGGGTGCACAGGAGCAGGCTCAGGTTTCTTACTCGATGGCAATCCATGGTCATGGTGCCGCTGATGGCATCATGGGGTGCTCAGGAGTGAGACTCAGGTCCCTTACTGGATGGCGATCCACAGTCAGGTGCTGCTGATGGCATCACAGGGTGCTCACGAGCAGGCCCAGGTCCCTTACTGTTTGGCTATCCACAGGTAGGGTGCTGCCAATAGCATCACGGCATGCTCATAAGCAGGCCCAGGTCCCTTACTGTTTGGCTATCCACAGGTAGGGTGCTGCCAATAGCATCACGGCGTGCTCATAAGCATGCCCAGGTCCCTTACTGTTGGCTATCCACAGGTAGGGTGCTGCCAATAGCATCTCGGCGTGCTCATAAGCATGCCCAGGTCCCTTACTGTTTGGCTATCCACAGGTAGGGTGCTGCCAATAGCATCGCGGCGTGCTCATAAGCAGGCTCAGGTCCCTTACTGTTTGGCTATCCACAGGTAGGGTGCTGCCAATAGCATCACGGCGTGCTCATAAGCAGGCTCAGGTCCCTTACTGTTTGGCAATTAATGGTCACAATGTTGCCGATGGCATTCTGGGATGATGAGAAGAATGGTCAGGCCCCTTAATGTATGGCGATCCATGATCAGGGTGCTGACGAGAGCATTGCGGGGTGTTCAAGAGTGAGGCTCAGATCCCTCAGTCATGGTGCTGCCACTGGCACTGCGGAGTGCTCAGGAACGAGGCTCAGGTACCTTACTATATGGCTATCTGCAGTCAAGGAGCTGCCGATGGCATCCGGGGTGCTCAGGTGCAGGCTCAAGTCTCATACTGTATGGTTATCCATGGTTAGGGTGCTGTCCATGACACTGCTAGGGGTGTAACAGGCTCAGGCCCCTTACTGTATGGCAATCCACGGTAGGGGTGCTGCCAACAGTATCACAGGGTGCTCTGGAGGCTTAGGCCCTCTACTGTATGGCAATCCACAGGCAGGTGCTACTGATGGCATCGCAGGGTGCTCAGGAAGCCAGCTCAGGTCCCTTACTGTATGGTGATCCATGATCAGGGGTGCTGCTGATGGCATCACAGGGTGCTCAGAAGCAGGCTCAGGTCCCTTACTGTATGGCGATCCATGATCAGAGATGCTGCCAATGGCATCGCAGGGTGTTCAGGATCAGGCCCAGGTCTATTACTGTATAGCACTCCACGGTTGGGGTGCTGTCGATAGCATTGCAGGGTACTCAGGAGCAAGGCTCAGGTCCCTTACTATGTGGCTATCCCCGGTCAGGGTGCTGCCGATGGTATGGCACGGTGCCCAGGAGCAGGCTCGGGTACCTTAATGTATGGCTATCCATGGTTGGGGTGCTGCAGATGGCAGCATGGGCTGCTAAGGGGCAGGCTCAGGTCCCTTACTGTATGGCAATCTACTGAGGGAGTGCTGCTGATAGCATTGCAGGGTGCCCAGGACCAGGCTCTGGTGCCTTACTGTATGGTGATCCACAGTCAGGGTGATGCCGATGGCACTGCAGGGAGCTCAGAAGCAGGCTCAGGCCCTTTACTGTATGGTGATCCACGGCCAAGGAGCTGTGGATGGCATCACTGGGGGCTCGGAAGCAGGCTCAAGTCCCTTTCTGTATGGTGATCTACAATCAGGGTGCTGCTGATGGCACTGCGGGTTGCTTAGGAGTGAGGCTCAGGTTCCTTACTCTATGGTGATCCATGGCCAGGGTGCTGCCAATGGCATCACGGGTTACTCAGAAGCAGGCTCAGGTCCCTTACTGTATGGCAATCTACTGAGGGAGTGCTGCTGATAGCATTGCAGGGTGCCCAGGACCAGGCTCCGATGCCTTACTGTATGGCGATCCACAGTCAGGGTGATGCCGATGGCACTGCAGGGAGCTCAGAAGCAGGCTCAGGCCCTTTACTGTATGGTGATCCACGATTGGGGGTGCTGCCAATAGCATCAAGGTGGGCTCAGGAGCAGGCTAAGGTCCCTTACTGTATGGCGAGCCACGGCCAAGGAGCTGTGGATGGCATCACTGGGGGCTCGGAAGCAGGCTCAAGTCCCTTTCTGTATGGTGATCTACAATCAGGGTGCTGCTGATGGCACTGCGGGTTGCTTAGGAGTGAGGCTCAGGTTCCTTACTCTATGGCGATCCATGGCCAGGGTGCTGCCAATGGCATCACGGGTTACTCAGAAGCAGGCTCAGGTCCCTTACTGTATGGCAATCCACGGTCAGGGTGCTGCCAATGGCATGGCAGGGTGCTCAGGAGTGAAGCTCATTTCCCTTACTGTGGAATGATCCACAGTCAGGGTGCTGCCGATGGCATGGTGGGGTGGTCAGGCCCCTTATTATGTGGCAACCCATGGTCTGGGTGCTGCTGATGGCATTGTGAGATGCTCAGTAGCAGGCTCAGGTCCCTTACTGTATGGCGATCCACGACTGGGGTGCTGCCGATGGCATCGCAGGATGCTCAGGAGGAGGCTCAGGCCTTTTACTGTATGGCGATCCACGACCAAGATGCTGCCGATGGCATGGCGGGGTGCTCAGCAGCAGGCTCAGGTCCCTTACTGTATAGCGAGCCACAGGTGAGGTGTTAATCATGGTCATACACCAATACAAAATAATAGTTACACCAATACCAAATTACTGTCATACACCGATACCAATCATTGTCATACACCAATACCAAATTACTGTCATACACTGATACCACTTAGTCATACACTAATAGCAATTAATGTCATACACGAATACCAATCATTGCCATACTCCATTAGCAATCACTGTTCTACATTAATACTAATCATTGCCATACATTAATACCAATTACTGTTCTACACTAATACCAGTCATTGCCATACACAAATAACTTCCATTGTTATTCATTCATAAATCATTGTCATACACTAATACCAATCACTGTCATACACTAACTCATTGTCATACACTAACAAATCATTGTTATAAACTAACCCCAATCATTGTCATACGCCAATACTAAATTATTGCCATACAGCAAACATCATTCACTGTATAAACTAATACCAAATCACTGTCATACACTGACAGCGATATAGTCATACACTGATAGCAACCACTGTCATAAACTATCACTTACTATCACAAACTGATACCAATTATACACCGATACCAGTCACTGTCATACACTAATATCAAGTATTGTCATGTACTAATAATAATCATACACTAATACCAAATCATTGTCATACACTAGTATAAAATCACTGCCATACACTGATACCAATCACTGTCATACACAGATACCAATCGTTGCCATACATCAATACCAATCATTGCCATACACCAATACCAATCATTGCCATACACCAATACCAATCATTGCCATACATCAATACCAATCACTGCCATACATCAATACCAATCATTGTCATACACCAATACCAATCATTGCCATACATCAATACCAATCAGTGCCATATACCAATACCAATCATTGCCATACAATACCAATCACTGCCATACATCAATACCAATCATTGTCATACACCAATACCAATCACTGCCATACACCAATACCAATCACTGCCATACATCAATACCAATCATTGTCATACATCAATACCAATCACTGCCATACATCAATACCAATCATTGTCATACACCAATACCAATCATTGCCATACACCAATAGCAATCATTGTCATGCACTTAAACCAAATCATCATACACTACCATTCACCGACACATATTAACACCATTCATTGTCAAATACTAAATACCAAATCTTTCTGAGCCAGATCTGCAATTCTTCAACATGGATGTATAATACATCTAATTAGCATTACTCAGCATTAATTCAACTGGGGGGGGGGGCATTTTAATTGAGAGAACATCACTGTACCAAATAATTGTGTTTCATTAGCTAATCTAGGTTCAACTTCATAAACTGTGAGTTGATGTAAATTACAAGCAGCACCATGCACCCTCATTATGTGGTTTTTGATTTATTGATCATACTGTTACTGGATACCCTTCTAAATGGGGCATTTAAGCTGTTTTGCAGGGAGTAGTACCTTAGAAAATGGGTACAAGAAATGCTGGACTGTGACTGGCTGACAACATACTCTACCCAAATGTTTATGAAGCAACACTTCCCAGTAAAACAAAAACAAAAAAGAAAACAAAAAGAGAGCCCGTCTGAAGCTCACACATCCCTGCTCACTCAATGACCTGCCACATAGCAGCACTAACAATGCAATTCCTCCACTCCGGCCAGTTTCTTCTGCGTGTGCCATTGTTACGATGACACCAGCAGAGTGAAACCAACACAGAGACACAACCCACTCGACATCCACAGTGTTGAACAGGTTGTTGGAAGTGCTGTACAGATACAGCGACCCCTGGTGTTAGTCGCCCTCCCCCATAATCCACCCCCCCCCGGAGTTGGTAATCCGTAAATCCAGGGGTGTGGAGGGCAAAGCCCCACCGCAAACAGTAAATGAGTCCCATGGCAGTCAGTCAACACTTTGCCAGGTGATGTAATCGCCACCGGAAAATTAGTGTTGATGTAAAGTCTGTCGACAACAAAGTTGTCGACGAGACTTGGTGGAACCTTTCTTCTGCCATCACACCCACTGCTTGCACCATGCTGTTCTGGCATGGTGTATCACACAACAGACAATTTTCTAAGTAAGATGAGACCTTTCAAGGTGTGGGGTGTTGGGGACACCTGCCTTTCCAGGGGCAACAAAGGCCCAATGCCACCCCTGAAGCGGGTGGGCATCACCGAGCACACCCCACTCTGTTAAGTTCTACCGCTTACAATTATTTCTCTACCTTGTTGCATTTTGCTGTTTCACCTAGTGTCTATAGTTATATGCCTCTGAAACCACAAATAGCTGGATTGTTTTTTTCCCATCCTGTGTTTATGCTTTGGCAGTGACCTGTCCTAATCTAGCTAGCCCCTCCCATCCTGTGTTCATGCTTCAGCACCAACCTGCCACAATCCAGCTAGCCCCTCCCCCTTTCCTATATTTATGCTTCGGCGCCAATCTGCTGTCCCTTCCTGTGTTTATACTTCAGCACGGATCAGCAACAATATAGCTAGCCCCCTCCCGTCCTGTGTTTATGCTTTGGCAGTGACCTGCCCCAATCTAGCTAGCCCCTCCCATTCTGTGTTCATGCTTCAGCACCAACCTGCCCCAATCTAGCTAGCACTTCCCATCCTGTGATCATGCTTCGGCACTGACCTGCCCTAACCTAGCTAGCCCCTCCCATTCTGTGTTCATGCTTCAGCACCAACCTGCCACAATCCAGCTAGTCCCTCCTCCCTTCCTATATTTATGCTTTGGTGCCAATCTGCCTTCCCTTCCTGTGTTTATACTTCAGCACGGATCAGCAACAATATAGCTAGCCCCCTCCCATCCTGTGTTTATGCTTCAGCACCAACCTGCCCCAATCTAGCAAGCTCCTCCCATCCTGTGTTCACACTTCGGCACCAACCTGCCCCAATCTAGCTAGCCCTTCCCATCCTGTGATCATGCTTCGGCACTGACCTGCCCTAATCTAGCTAGCCCCTCCCATCCTGTGTTTATGCTTCAGCATAGACCTGTCTCAATCTAGCTAGTCCTTCCCTTCCTGTGTTTATGCTTCAGGACCAACCTGCCCTAATCTAGCTAGCCCCACCTTTCCTGTGTTTACACTTCGTCACCAACCTGCCCCAATCTAGCTATGCATTCCCATCCTGTGTTTATGCTTCGGCACTGAGCTGCCCCAAATTTAGCTAGTCCCTCCCTTCCTATGTTTGTGCTTCAGCACCAGCCTGCCACAGTGTAGCTAACCCCTCCCATCCTGTGGTTGTGCCCCAAACTAGCTAGCCCTCCCACTCTGTGTTTATGGTTCTGCAATGACCTGCCCCAAATATACCTAGCCCCTCCCATCCTGTGTTTATGCTTCGGCACTAACCTGCCTCAAATCTAGTTAGCCCCTCCCATCCTGTGTTTATGCTTTAAGACTGACCTGCCCCAATCTAGCTAGCTCCTCCCTTCCTGTGATCATGCTTCGGCACCGACCAGCCACATTCTAGCTAGCCCCTCCCACCTTGTGTTTATGCTTCAGCACCGACCTGCCCAAATCTAGCTAGCTCTTCCCACCCTGTGTTTACTTTGGCTCTGACTTACCACACTCTAGGTAGCCCTTCCCACCCTGTGTTCATGCTTGGGCACTGACTTGCCCCAATCTAGTTAGCCTCTCCCATCCTGTGTTTATGCTTCGGCTCTGACCTGCCCAAATCTACCTAGCCCCTCCCATCCTGTGATTATACTGTGGCACCAACCTGTCCCAATCTAGCTAGCCCATCCCATCCTGTGTTTATGCTGTGGCACCAACCTACACAGATCCAGAGAAATGTGATGGCCCATCTAGTCTGCCCAACACCCTACCTCTTCCCATCTGTGATGTTTCCACCTTCTCTTCCCAACCCCTTAAATCCATCCCAAGCCCTCTTGAACCCCTCCACCATTTCAGCTGCCACCACCACCTTATTTGTGAAAAACTGCCCCCTGACATTACCTCTGTATTGCCCACCTTTCAGTTTGAGGTTATGCTCCCTTATGTTCGTTCCCTTCTTCAATTTGAACAAATTATCACCCTCCACCTTGTTTATTCCCTTCAGATAAGTAAAGGTCTCAATCATGTCCCCCCTCTCCCTCCTAGTCTCCACAGGGTACAAATTTAGCCTTCTGAATCTTTCCTCATAGGGTACGTCCAGCGTGCCTCGTACCATTTTGGTTGCCCTTCTCTGCACCCTCTCCATGAGCTCAACATCTCTGCGTAGGTGAGGCCTCCAGAACTGCACCCCATACTCCAGATGCAGCCTGACCATGGTTCTGTATAATGGCATTAGTACCTCCCTCTTTCTGCTATTAAAACCCCTTTGCAATGCAGGCCAACATTCCATTTGCCTTTCCCACCGCCTGCTACACTGGCTACCCACCTTGAGGTCTCGTGTTACCATAATCCCCAGGTCCCTTTCTGATTCCTTCTCCTTAATCACCACCCCCCCCAAGGGAGTAAGGTTCCCTCCTATTTCTCCTCCCCAGGTGCGTCACCAAGCACTTTTGTGCATTAAACTTCAATTTTCAGGTGTCTGACCACCTCTCCAGCCTCTCCAGGTCCCGCCTCATGGTTTGCACCCCTCTCGGTGAGTCCACCCTATTGCAGACCTTTGTATCATCTGCGAACAGGCATACCCATTCCTCCAGACCCTCCGCTAGGTCACTCACATAGATGCTGAAGAGTACTGGCCCTAGCACTGATCCCTGTGGCATCCCGCTGGTCATCGCCCGTTCCCTAGAATGTGTCCCATTTACCACCACCGTCTGACTCCTCCCTTCAACCAGTTTTCCACCCACCTGGTGATCCTGTGGTCCACCCCTAGTCTGTCCAGCTTATGCACCTTACTGCCATGCAGAATGGTGTCGAATGCCTAACTGAACTCCAGATAGGCCACTTCCACTGCTCCTCCCTGGTCCACTGTGTCACCCCATCTAAAAATTCTATCAGGTTAGTCTGACAGAACCTTCCCTTGGTGAAGCCATGCTGCCTGTTATCCTGCATGCCATTCATCGCCAAGTACTCTATCAACCTGTTCTTATGTAGCATTTCCATTACCTTCCCCACCACCGAGATAAGACTAACAGGACGGTAGTTTTTGACTTCGTCCTTCCTCCCCCCTTTATGTAGTGCAACCACCTCTGCCCCCCTCCAGTCCATTGGCACCACCCCTGTGACCAAGGACAAGTTAAACAGCCTTGCCAGGTTTGAAGCCAGTTCATCCTTCACCTCCTTGAGAACCCTTGGGTGTATCCCATCAGGCCCCATTGCCTTGTCCACCCTAAATCTACCTAGCTCTTCACTTACTTCTTCAGTTGTGAATTCTGCCACTCCTGCCTGCCTGTGGCTGTCACCCTCCCCCACTCGTCCTGGGCTCCTACCCTCTCTTTCTTCTGTGAAGACTGAGGCGAAATAGCTATTTAATGCCTCTGCTTTTTCAAAATCCCCTTCCAGGATTTTACCACTTTCCCCCCTTAGTCTTCCAATCCCATGTTGTGCCCTTCTCCTTTCCTGCCCCAACCTTCCCCAATCTAGCTAGCCCGTCCCATCCTGTGATTATGCTGTGGTACCAACCTGCCCCAATCTAGCTAGCCCCTCCCATCCTGTGTTTATGTTTTAGCACCAACTTGCCCCAATCTAGATATTTACTGGGGATCGCTGTTATATATGATTTATTATGTCTCTTTAAGTCGAATGTATTTAAATGTATGACTAAGTGTCAGAATCTACCCATTGAGAAAACTACAGTGGTTGGTTAAACATTAGGGAAGGCTGTCTCTGTCTCAGGAGGTTGGCTCTTCATGTGTGTTTTTTAGTGTGCATTAAAGTGGAACAGTCAGCATGAAGGGCTCCACACCCAAGTGTGGGGCTGATCCCAATGTGCACTTCTGTGCAAAAATAAATACTTTATTGTACTGATATAGCATAGTACATTGTATCATATTAATTGCTTACTTGTAGGCTGACATCTTTTGTAACTACAAATCCCAGAATCCCCTGCAGCTGACAGCAAAGCAGGGCTCCAGCAGTGGAAAATTCAATAGACTACAGTTCATGTTAAAGTTTATATATAGGGGAGCCAGTCATAATGCAATGTAGTAACTTACAGTAAATGACACGTCACAAAATACTGCAGTAAGAAAGGGCTCAACTGCCACTCAATTACAGCATTCCCTGCAGCATTGCTGTGCTTCACCCGACACCACTGTAAGCCTCAACTGCCACTCAATTACAGCATTCCCTGCAGCACTGCTGTGCTTCATCCTGACACCACTGTAAGTGCCGATCTTTTGTCTGATGGTCCCGCTGTCCTCCCGTGGCTAAGTACATTCACAGAGCACTGTACTTAGCCCCTGGAGAAAAAAAGAAGAACTGTAAAACATCTGATCGAAGCCTATAAAAGCTCTAACATGCACTGCAGGCTATTGAATCTCCTACTGCTACAGTTCTGCTCTGATGCCAGCTACAGGGGTTTCTGGGATTTGTAGTTACAGAAGACGTCAGCCTAGAAGTAAAAAAAATTGGTCTGTTACAATCTACTATACTACAAAAAAACAGTAGGTAAAACAAAGTATTTCTGCACACAAAGTGCACATTTGGACCAACCCCACAGCTGGGCGTGGGTCCTTGTGTGCTGACAGTTCCCCTTAAGAAAAGCAGACTTGTTTGATTCACCTAGCATGTGCTCCACTTTTTTTGCTTTTCTTCCATAATCCTCTCCATTTCCTTACCTGTACAGTAGCCGAGTAGGTGCACTTCACAGCTGGCGTGTCAAAGCAGGGGAAGAAGGAGCGGTTGCACACTGAGTGGCCCTGAGTGAAAAGGAATGGCTTGGAATTTCCACATGTGAGTTCTGGATCCAGCCACCAAATCTATATTTTATGAAAGAAAAAGGGAGGGGGGTTATTCCAAGAGGTTAATTCAAGTAGGCTGCTGCTTTAAGGTTAATACATAAAAGTACAGCCAGGCACAAACCATCTCATATTCCTTTGTACACTCCCTTAGAGTTGTGCAGACCGGATCTTTATATTTTATGAAACTGATAGTTGTTTCCACTTTCCAGTAAAACAATCAAAGCTGGCATTGGCAGAACACAGTTACTCACAATTTACTAAGATTTAGAATTTCATTTTTTTAACACCGAAAATTTCACAAAAGCAGGATCTTTTCCCCTCACCTGTTGCTTATACCTGCTCTGGAGTCATGATGTTCTGCATGAGGCATTACAACCTGTTGCCATGGAAATTACACATGACAGATCAGACAAGAGCCCTGCAACATTCTGTAACATTATTACTCTCAGACGGACACCCCGCAACATTTTTTTGTCACACATTACTAGCATCAGACTGACAGCCCTGCAATATTCTGTAACACATTACTATCAGACTAACACCCCTGCAACGTTCTGCAGCCCATTACTGATATCAGACTGATAGCCCTTCAACATTCTGTAACACATTACTGATATCCGACGGACACCCCTTCAACATTCTGTAACACATTACTGCTATCAGACTGACACACCTACAACATTCTGCAGCCCATTACTGATATCAGACTGACAGCTCTGCAACATTCTGTAGCCCATTATTGATATCAGACTGAGAGCCCTACAACTTTCTGCAGTGCATTACTGATATCAGACTAACGGCCCTGCAACTTTCTGCAGTACATTACTGATATCAGACTGATGGCCCTGCAACTTTCTGCAGTACATTACAACTTTCTGCAGCACGTTATTAATATCAGACTGACAGTACCACAACGTTCTGCAGTACATTACTGATATTAGACTGACAACCCTGCACCTTTCTGCAGTACATTACTGATATCAGACAGACAGCCCTGCAACTTTCTGCAGCACATTATCAGACTGACAGCACCACAACATTCTGCAGTACATTACTGATATTTGACTGACAGCCCCGCAACATTCTGTAGCTCATTACTGATATCAGACTAACAGCCCCACAACATTCTGCAGCACATTACTGATATCAGACTGACAGCAACGCAACATTCTGCAACCCATTACTGATATCAGACTGACAGCAACGCAACATTCTGCAGCACATTACTGATAGCAGACTAACAGCAATGCAACATTCTGCAACCCATTACGGATATCAGACTAACAGCCAAGCAATATTCTACAGACCACTAATGATAGACTGACAGCCCCACAGCATTCTCCAGCACACATTACTGATATCAGATTGACAGCCCAGCAACTTTCTGCAGTACATTACCGATATCAGACTGACAGCCCCGTAACATTGTGCAGCCCATTATTGATATCAGACTGACAGCAATGCAACATTCTGCAACCCATTACTGATATCTGACGGACAGCCAAGCAACTGTCTGAAGTACATTACTGATATCCAACTGACAGCACTGCAACATTCTGCATCCCATTACTGATATCTGACTGACAGCCAAGCAACTGTCTGAAGTACATTACTGATATCCAACTGACAGCACTGCAACATTCTGCATCCCATTACTGATATTAGACTGAACACATTACTAAGATCAGACTGACAGCACCAAACCATTCTGCAGCCTGTCACAAACCCACTCAGCAGGTCAGGCCCTCTACTCCCAAAGTGCCAACCTCCGAGCGCAGTCTTGTGAACAGTTTAACAGACAAGGTAACCCTCTTGTCTGTTTCTGTGTGTTCGGATCAACCTTTGGTCTCAAGTCTAGGAGGGATTCAAACTGTTAACCTCTTGCTAGCGTACCCAATGCACAGGCTCAGATATTTCTGTCTTCGGGGGGCCAGATATCTTTACCTATGGGCCCCTAACCAGATATACAGAGATGAACCCTTTAAAACTTTAAAAAAGACCTCAGATTTAAAACACTTCTCTTTCCAGCTTTGTAACACCATTCAAGCTTATGTTTAGTATCTGCAATAACCATATATTTTTCTTACAACTAAAAAGAAGTCAAAAGACAGACCAAGTAAGTTCTAAAAAGAATTTTACTAATAGATAAAAATATGTTAAACACAAAATACAGAACTCTTATATCACAAGCTATACAAATCTTTTAAAAGAACAAGGTTTAAACAGTGCAAATTCCTACTTACAGTACTTAGATTAGAAATCTTTCTAAATACTTGTTTACAAGTGCTCCAAAGATCTTTCCTTAGTCAGAGTCTAGTTCAAAGTGTGTCAGTGAAGTAAACTGAATAATTTAAAAGCTAGCTTTTACCCCACCTCTTTGCAGAAGGTCACCTAGCTCCTCCCTGTCAGGATAGATATATATAAAAATATATATCTTCTACAAAAAAACAGGATGTCTTTTTTTTTTTTTTTTTTTAAAGTATTACATTCTGCAACTTCAACATAATTCATGTCCTTCAAATGACACTTCATTTGATCTCATGCTGTATCCTCCCTTACACAGGCTTCACAGGGACATTTACAACCTTGCACCCCCGTGTAACAACTTAGGTTCCCCTTCTAACGCCAAAAACCTTGTTTATGACTTCTCTCAACACAAAATTAACTTAAATAAGTCTGTAATTAACTCAGAGAAACAGGATCCTTGATTAAAGTCTTCCATGTAACACATTGTCTCTAAAAACTGAGTGTGTGTGAACTCACATGCTGTCAGCATTTCCTCATGGCTTCCATCTCTCAGCTGAAATCTGGGGGGGGGGATGAGTGAGGTCACTCCTAGAGCATTTGATTTTCAGCAGGAGACATTCAGTAATATATTTTACATTAAAAAGAAATGATACAGCACTCAGAACTGGCTGTCTATATCACACAGCCCATTACTGATATTAGACGGACAGCCCTGCAACATTCCGCAACCCATTACTGATATCAGACTGACAGCAACGTAACATTCTGCAACCCATTACTGATATCAGGCGGACAGCCTTGCAACATTCTGCAGTACATTACTGATATCAGACGGACAGCCCTGCAACATTCTACAATACATTACTGATATCAGACTGACAGCCCTAAAATTAATTAAAACAAGTACAGATACATTGTTCTGGCAACAAGTTTTCTAGGCCATGTTTGAAAATACCAAGGGTGGGTGAAATTCTGAGTTGAGGAAAAAGGTTGTTCCTTGAGAATGGAGCAGCATAGGAAAAGCATTTTTTCCCCAAAATGTGTTTGAAACATAGGCATGAAAAAGTCATGATGAGACACATCTCTAAGGCTCTATTTGTGGATAGGAACTATAAGCTTTTCAGGTAAGTAAGTGGGGTCTGATTATTCCCAGTTTTGAAAATAAAGGATAACTAATAGTGCGTCTGGAGGAGCGGACAGACAATTTAATTGATGAAACAGGGCACAATGGTGTTCATCCCATTTAGATTTTAAAATAAACCTTAGTAATTGGTAATAAACAGTATTCAGTGGAAGAAGATTAGAAACAGAGGCATGACAGTAAATAGTATCACCATAATCTAGGACGTGGTTTGGGCAATATTGTGTTTACGATCCAAGCTTAACAGACAATGCCTGCTGTGTTTTAGGTGATCTAGGCACTGACAGACTTTTAAAACAGTTTTGTCAATATGAGTTTTAAAGATCAAGGAGGAATCAAAAGTGAGACCGAGATATTCAAATTCAGCTACAAGCTCGAGTAGGTTGGTATTTAAAGTGATAGAAAAAGAGGAATTTGCCAGTGACACAGTTGACTGAGACCCAAGCAGCACTATCTCAGTCCTTTTACTATTTAGAAGTAGGAGGTCATCAGAAAAACAATTCATGATTTTGTCTATGTCACCCTGGAGAATCGAGAAAAGAGAAGATGGATTTTTACGAGCATAAAAAAGGACCGTGTAGTCAGCGTAAAGTCAGACTGAACAATGGTCCAGAGAGGGTAGGGGATCTACAAAAAGATTAAAGAGAACAGGTTCACTTGTAGATCCTTGAGGAACCACAGAGGAAATGGCGAGAGCAGAAGAAAGGCAACCATTCCAGAGCACAGATTGAGTTCTCCTATGGAAGTAAGATGAAAACCAAGTGATAGCATTTGTGAAAAAACTATAAGAAGATAGAAGAGCTAGAAGCAATGAGTGGTTGATCACATCAAAAGCTTTAGATAGGGCAAGAACAACAGAACCAACAACTGTATCCAATGCCCTAGAGAGACAGAATCATAGAAATCAATCAGTGCTGTTTGGGTGGAGTGATTCGGTCTAAAACCCGACTGAAAACTGGAAATGATCTGGTAACTGGCCAGATAATCAGAAATCTAAGCGAGGACAATTTTTTCCATAATTTTAGAAATTATCAGGAGCAGGGAAATTGGGCAGTGATTTTCTACTAGAATTTTGTCCCTGCCTTTATGCAAAGGGATGACTAAAGAATGTTTCCATGCTGAGGGAAAAGTTTGGATGATAACAGATAAAAATATGAGTTGAAAGAGGGGCCAAAATATAAGCACTGCATTTAAGTACAAAATTGTCTGGATTATCAATTCCCTTAGCAGTATCCTATGTCAACGAAGACAGCAATTTAGATACTTTATCTGATTTTATGTACCTGAATTAAAATTTAAGTCTCAAGAGAGGGGACATTGCCAGGGGATCAAATGACAATCCAGTGGTGGATAAACCAGCCTTTCTCAATAGCAGAACAGGAGATTCAGAAACAAATGCATTAAACATACCACAAATTCTTCTTTAAAGTATGTAGTGCAGCCACCACTAGATATATTTGTAGTGGAAGACATGGAAGGTACCTTCCAGACAAAGTCAACCATTTGCCAAAATTGCTTAGGATTATTTCTAACATAGCTAGACTGGTCAAAGAAGGAGGAGCTGGATTTCCTTATAATGAAGACACAGTAATTAAAGGAGTCGTCCACCCAAAACTTGCAAAAAACATATGTTGTGCAAAGTATTTTGATTTGTATGTTAAGTTGTGTGTCCTTCTCTCTGTCTGCAATTAAGAGTTTTTCCTAAATTAGCCTGCTAGCTTTAGGGTAGTTTTACAACCCCTGGAGATCTCCATATGAGACAGCTTAATTGTATTCCTTTGTCCTACAATACACCTGGTTTCATGTGACAGTGATGTAGCAGAGACCATCAATCCAGCAGAAAGCATTGCTTTACAATCAGTTCACAACAGTAGAGATGGCTATATTTTAACATCTATAGAATTCAGCTTAGTGACTACCCTCATCGTAAAGGTCTTATTGTCCTGAAGAACTTTGCTGCTGGTAATTTTTGTGCAGCTTGTAAAGCTTCCAAGATATTTAGTTTGTTTGGCATGTGTGTGCTGAATGTTGGGTCTCTGCTACATCACTGTCACATGAAACAAGATGCACTGTGGGAACAAGGAATACAATTAAGCTGTCAGGGATGAAGATCCCCAGGGGTAGTAAAACTAGCATAAAACTAGCACGCTAATTTAGGAAAAACTCCTACTAGCAGTCCGAGGGAAGGAAACTCTAGAACTTCACATACAAATTAAAACACTCTGCATAACATATATTTTTTGCAAGTTTTGGGTGGACTACTCCTTTAAATGAAATTTACAAAAACAGGAAACACTCTATGTAGGGTAGGGAAACAAATACGTTCGGGCAAGTAGGTAAGAAATAGTAGGCTCCAGGATAAGGTAGGTACAGCTAGGAGGGCTGAAAAGGGAAAGTTGGAAACACTTTATCTAAGGTATGGTAACAAATAAGGTTCAGGCAATAAGTAAGGAGTAGTGGACACCGGACCCAGAGCAAGTTAGGCGGGTTAAAAACAAAAGGAAAACAAGGGACACCCTATCTAGGGTAGGGTACCATATACACAAAGGGAGTGGTAAGAATGTAACGGTTATAAAAATAAGGAAGCAAGGTTCAGGGAAATTTCAACAGGCACTAAGGTAAAGGAAGGCAAGAGCATGGGAGTGGTGCAGTGCAACGGGTGTGGAGCCGCAGTGTTTTGGGACACCTTCTGGAGACTGCGGTGCTGCCCCATTTGTTCTCACCTCTCTGGGTAGAGGACAGAGATTGCTATACTCTGAGCTGAACTGGAAAAGGTGCAGAGGACCTTCTGCCCTACCCAGAAGCCATGAAGTCTGCCACCACTGCCTCAGAGGATGCCTAGGCAGAGGGGTTGGACTTTGGTAGGCTCCAGGAAGATGGAGGTAGCTAGAAAGGTAAACACACTTCTCAGCCTGTACCACTGCACAATTCCTTCACCATACTGGTAAAACAGGACAGCCAGGAGGAGGCACAAATAACAACGGGAAGAGGATGGCACTGTGGAGCAGCCAACAGAGCAACAGCAGTATTTCAACGCCCCAAGTTTTTTCTATAAACGTTTATAAAGTTTACCTTATTCTGCTGTTTATCATGAAAATGTTTGCTGCAGCTGCTCGCTGAGGCAGTCGTGTAAGATAATGTCCCCCAAAAAGGACCAGAAACATGCTGTGCAAAGTGTGGAGATGTCTTCTCCACCGTCAGGATCGTAGGGAGCAGGGCCATTGGAGCAGCCAGGCTTGAACAGTGACTTGCCGACGGCTCAGATATTGAGCATGCTCACAAAAATTCAAACAACTGATGAAGAAACAAATATGCAGCTAGCCGCGGTGGAGGCTAAACTTATTGATTTTGATACCCGCATTGCCGACAAAAAAAAGAACATCAACAAACTTCAGGCAGGAGCAAAAAGGCAAGTTGCAGTGAATAAGACACTAGCTAAGGATCTTATATTTCTCTGTTCTAAAGTTTAAATGCTGGAGAATGGTCTTTGCCAGAACAATGTTCAGGTAGTGGACTTCCCCTTCTTGGTTCGCCAGCAGACAAGACCTGATCCCAGCACTCAAATGCTTAATGTTTACTGACCTAAACCTGCTAACCTCCTCTGCTGGGGTCACAATCTTAAACATCGTCACTAGCCCGATCCGTTTTTGGTCTAGAGATGGAGCTGCGCAATGACCACTGCCCGCCATTACCACACTCTCTAGCCAGGAAGCTAGGATGTCCTTATTGCAGTCGGCAAGAGCCAAGGGGGAAATCATCTGGGAAGGTAGTCAACTAGGCCCCCCCCCCGATGTGTCTTCTCAAACCCAGACCCGTAAGAGGGAGCTGCAAGCTATTAAAAAGACATTACTGGACAAAGGAATTGACGCTCTGTTTTTCCTAGTGCAGCTACAAGTAAGAACTCAGAATGAAACGCATGTGTTTTCTGACCCAGAGAGTGCTCTGGCATTTGCTGAGAAGCAGCAGAATAAGGAACAGGAGAAGGAGGATGATCCTGATTGACTTTGAACTTTAGTTTCCTTAAATTCCCTATTTCGGGTTTAGGTTGATTTAAGCACATATTGTGCTACTGATTTTCCTATGATGTTAAGCTCTGTTGGCTGTGACAATAATATATGTTTGTTCTTTCCTATTTTGCTAATCATGAATGGTATCATGATTTGGTTGTGAGCGCATCTCCTCAGTTTGTGAACTTTTCAGTTTACTACCTGGTAACTTTCCTTACCCTTGCACAGCTTCAGCCCTTGTATGCAGGGTCAAATGCAACTTATTTGAGTCCAGGCACTGTATATTATGTCCTGCATTTGTTTTTTAGGTTTCAGCCCTCCACTGCTCCTTTTATTCCTGTGAGGAGCAGGTAAGTTCGGCTCATAAGACTTTTTGAGATTTACAGATATTGGGTGAGAGCAGAATTATCTACGGCTTCATTTAGCCGAGCTTTTACTTGTTTGAGCTGTTTGGCAGTCCCTTGTGGGGTCTGCATATTTTCCTCACTATTTCCTTGTCTATTCACAATTGTGTATAGTAACACTCAAGAAGGAGGGACTGGACGATCTTTTGGTTGGCTCGGAGATGGGGTCCAGGACCTTTATACGGTGGTGGTGTTGTACAGGCCACCAACATTTGAGGGGGGGGAGGGAATGGACTGGGTTTTGGAGGAGACCACAGGCAAAATGGCCAGCAAAGGGAGTAATAATTATGGGTGACCAATCTGCCAGATGTGGATTGGAACATTCTGGCCACAGCTGCAACTAGGAGCAGGGTCATCATAGACTCCCTGCAAGGGGTATTTCTCAGGCAGCTGGTTACAGATCCTGCTAGAACAGGGACAGCCTTGCAGATGTTACAATGGGTAGCCCCAGGTACCAGCGATCATCATACAGTGTGGCATGACACATGAGCTGGGCAGGAGCAAAATCAAACTAGGACGAGGGTCCAGGACTTCCGGAGGGCAGATTTTAAAGACATGGGAGACTGCTTTAGCAAACTCCTTGAAGGGAGGGATAGCCAGGGGGTGATGGCACAATGGAATATAATAAAGGAGAGAAAATAACTAAAGTAACAGCAAGCTGAAAGGTAATAAGCAAGGGTAAGAGGAGTAAGAGGCCATTGTGCTTCTCAAAGGAGGTGGCTAAGGCACTAAGAGAGAAAAAACAAACAACTTTCAGGAAGTACAAGGAGAAACAAATGGAGGCAGACAGGAAGGTATATCTAAAGGAACAAAGGGAGGTAGGAAGGAAGGTAAGGACAGCAAAATCAAACTGAGAAAAGGATTGTCCAGGAGGTCAAAAATGGAGATGAAACTTTCTTCACATATGTGAGCAAAAAGAGGGCGGCAAAGGGTGGTACAGTGAAGATCAGGTAACCAGGTTGGGGGGGGGGGAGACTGTGCAGAGGAAGACCAAGAAAAAGCTAAAATTTTAAATGAATGCTACTGCTCACTCTGGAGGACTGATCGGCATGCATTAACAGGCACGGGGCGGGAGTAGACACAAGTAAATTTGCCAAAGACAGAGTTCGCCGGGGGATGGCAGGCCTTAAGAAAAAGAAGAAAGGAACTCAGCATGGTGCTAGCCACCCCCTAGCAACACTATTTAGCCTCTCATTAGGGTTGGGGTGATTCCAGAGGATTGGAGGAGGGCAGATGTGGTCCCTCTGAACAACAGCAGCAGTGTGGCCATGTGTGGGTGAAGGATAACGTAAACTGCAGCAGATTGGTGCAACACACCGCAGTGTGGTTTTCTTTTCTTTCAAAGTCATGATAAAATAATTAACTCCAAAATAAATAAAGCAGAATTCTTTACAGAATTGCAGGTAATTCACTTTCCTTAGTGACCACAGGGGATAACCTTAAGCAATGGTATATCTCTTCTTCAATACATCAGTTTGCAGCAACAGACAATGTGTGTACTTCCTCTGCACTTGGTCAGCACCTACTAACACACTGATCTAGCTCTGTAGTTAAAAAAAAAAAAAAAAAATTTGCTATGTTGATCTTGTGTTTTTAGGTGATGGGGAACTCAAATAAAAAAAACAAAACAAAAAAAAAAAACAAGCTAAAGACACAGAACCTCAGTGCAAAAGCACTGAAGCAAGGGTTACCCCAAAGGGCAGTGGCAATAAGCCAAGTTTCAAGAAATACAAAATCACACATACCCCCATAATGCAAAGCATCATGGGATGTATATGCAAATCACTATGACATTTTAGGCTGGTTCATGCCAATCGCTTCTTTTAGGCATGCTGCACTTTATTTCTGACTGCACTTACTAACAATAGATTAAACAACAGCGGTTTCTTTTTATCTAGCACTCTAACTATATCAAACCCCTTCCCTTGCAGGATTTGTAGGGTACTATTTTCAAACAACATGAAGTTTCATTTTATAAAGCACCTTGCACTTCATTAATGCATTGCCAGCACATTATGTCTGAAGTAACTTAAGCACTTTGTCTTCAGATACGCTGCCACCTGTCTGTACATTCCTGGCCAAATCGTACGGGGTTAATCTAGCCAATACCCCACCATGGCTCAGATGCCCACAGGGACTAAGTGAGCAGCCTCCATCACTTTTTGTCTGTAGGCCTCAGGCACCACTACCTGGGCATCCACTCACTTCATACTGGGGTTAGGCCTCATGTGGTACAGAACACCCTTTTGTAGCTCATACCACCAACATTGTGTTGTCCCCACTCCACCATTAACCTGTACACCCTCCTTGACCTTAATATACTGTAACAATCTTGACAACATTAGTATCTTCAGATTATAGTACACCCCAGTCAATACTGCTTTGACTAATGTTACTTGCTACAGATATATCAACACGTGTAAAAGTCCCTTCAAACTTAACAGCGTCTTCTGTCTTGATTGCAGTCTTCTCCCCCAGTACAACAGTGCCAGTCACAGTCTTACCTAGGGTCTCATCTTCCAGATCCATGCTGGTTTCTTCATCTGTCAACCAGTAACATCCTGGGAACACATGCAGCAAAGGAATATCTTGTGCCATCATGGGGTCCTCCTCCAGCTGAGCCCATGAATCATTTTCTTCTGATTCCTCATCAAAACTTTCCAGTTGGGACCTCTCAAGTAGTAGCTGGCACCGGTGTTCTGCCTCTCTGCAGAATCGGTCTGCCTCCAGCCATCGCCCACACATCCACCAGATCATTCTCATCAGGGTTTCCACCATCCAGGCACTGTCCTGTCCTTCTGGTCTGCCTTGACCACTTCGTAGTTCCTTGTCCATGTCGTCACATCTGTCATCGAGGCACAGGTCACGAAGCATAGGAAAACCAGGAGCAGTTCCAAAATTCGCAAATAGAGTTTTATTTTTCTCAATAACAGCAAAATAAAAAAATTAAATGTGTTCAGTATAACTATTTACAAAGGCAGTACAAACAGAGAAAACAAAGCCCTCTCACTCTCCCTCTTGCAAAACATTGCAGCTCTTTTTATAACAAGTCTTTGCAGGGAGCTTGTTAAGAGAACATTCTGCTTCTCACAGAGTGTTCTTGTCAGTTTCAGCATGTGCAGCAAAAACAACATAGTGACCCAGAACTGACCTCTTGTTGCCAGCATCTCAGAGAGTTTGCAAACCAGCTTCTCAGGTTAACCCCTTGAGTTCCAAATATATTTTTGCAATCATTTCAACAGTATAACTATACACAGTTTTAAATAAAGAGATCCCAGCATCAGTGACAGTTCCACATAAAGATTCAGATATTTTTATACCAGCAGATACGCAAGGGGGAAGAAACGACAGAACAGCAAAGGAAGGCAGAGAGAGAGAGAGAGAGAGAGGTGGAGAATTGCAAAACCATCAGAGTGATCGGTTCCTAGGTCTCACAAGGAAATTTGGTTGCGCAACCAGACAGACAAGAGACACAAAAGGAGAGGATAGAACAGACCCTTGCATTTAAACTCTTTCTGCAAAAAAAATGGGACAGGGCCTTATTCAACCCTGTCACAAGATCCAGCAGGTGCCATACTCATCTCGCCGGGCTCCACTGCCATGCACCTCTGCCAGTTATCCTGAGTGCCAGGGCTGGTACCAACTGACTAGAATCCCATTATCCTGGACTTCCAGTCAGCATCCCATTTCTAATACCATATGTGGCCGGGTGTGGGTGAAGGATAACACAGACAACAGCAGACTGGTGCAACACACTGCAGTGTGGCTTTATTTTCTTTCAAAGTCAGGATAAAATAACTCCAAAATAAATAAAAGCAGAATTATTTACAGAATTGCAGATAATTCACTTTCCTTAGTGACCATGTGGGATAACCTTAAGCAATTGTATATCCCTTCTTCAATACATCAGTTTGGAGCAACAGACAATGCAGGTCTTTCCTCTGCACTTGGTCAGCACCTACCAAAGCACTGATCTAACTCTGTAGTGAGAACCAACTATTCCCTATGTTAGTCTTGTGTGTTTGAGTGCTGGGGGGCTCAAATAAAAAAAAAAAGTTAAAGACACAGAACTTCAGTGCAAAAACACTGAAGCAAGGGTTACCCCAAAGGGCATTGGTAAGAAGCAAAATTTAAAAGAAATACAAAATCACACATACCCCATAATGCAAAGCATCATGGCATGCATATGCAAATCACCATGAAATTTTAGGCTGGTTCATGCCAATCATTTCTTTTAGGCATGCTGCACTTTATTTCTGACTGCACTTAACAACAATAGTTTAAACAGCAGCAGTTTATTTTTATCTAGCAATCTAACTACAGTATCTCAAACCCCTTCACTTGCAGGATTTGTAGGGGCACTGTTTTCAAACATGAAGTTTAATTTTATAAAGCACCTTGTATTTCATTAATGCACTGCCAGCACATTATGTCTGAAAGTACCTTAAGCACTTTTTCTGTCTTCATATAAAGCACAGGTAGTACTTTATTAAACAGCAAGCAAGCTTGGCATTTTATGAAGGTATACATATTTATTCAGGTTCCAGCCTCCTTCCTATATACAGTCAGCTACTGCATTTGCTCATAGCCATATCTGTTATTTCCTTAGAAAGGCACATGACTTCTGGTGAGGGACGGAATGATGAATAAGAAACAAAGAAAGGAAGAAAATAAATTTAGGGAGGATACAAAAAGACTGCCGTGGGTGGCCAACGTACTGCAGTGTTAGAAAAAGAACAGGATAGTTTTCTAGAGGTACTGTTGCAACAGACTGTACAGAAGGGGAGAAGACAGAAAAATGTCCCTAACTGCTACACCAGTTTCCTGGGTAGAGCACAGCTCTACCACAAGCAGCAAGGAGGAGGCTAGCAATTACAGACCAGTCAGTCTCACATCTGTAATGGGGAAGTTAATGGAGTCCCTGTTGAAGAGAGACTGATGGGAGTACCTGGAGACATATGGGCTGCAGGACCACAGGCAGCACGGCTTCTCAAGGGGGGAGGTCATGTTAAACAACTCTCACAGATTTCTTTGACTAACAAGGGACGTAGATAAGGGGATGACAGCGGATGTGGACTACCTGGACTTCAGTAAGGCCTTTGACACTTTATCACACAGGAGGCGAATAAAGAAACTTAGCAGCCTGGGGTGGGGGAGAAGGCAGCGAGCTGGCTAGCTAACTGGTTGAAAGAGGAGAGGTACAGAGTGGTGGTAAATAGCAGCCACTCGGAGGATGGGAGAGTGACCAATGTGGAGTGCCACAGAGATCAGTAGTGGGCCATGTCCTCATCATTGTCTTCATAGGTGACATTGCTGTGGAACTGGAAGGGAAGGTTTGTCTCTCTGCACATGACACAAAAATCTCCAACAGGGTGGACACCCAGGAGGGGGTGGAGAAAATATAAAGGGATCTGGGGAAACTAGAGAAATGGTTTAGGTTGTGGCAACTGGTTTTCAGTGCCAAAAAGGGCAAAGGCATGCATTGAATCCAGAGGGTTGTGTATAAGATGGGGGAGGTTCTTAAAGTTACCAAACAGGAGAGTGACCTGGAGGTGATCATATCTGATGACCTTCAGGTGGCAAGGCAGTGCGACAGGGCAGTAGGCAAGGTGAGCAGGATGCTGGGGGGAATAAGGAGGGGCATCTCTACCAGAAGAATGGAGGTGGTGTTGCCTCTGTATCACTCACTTGTGAGATCCCACCTGGAGTACTCTGTCCAGTTCTGGAGGCCACACCTTCACAACGACATCCAACAGAGTAGAAGTGGTCCAGGAGAAGGCTACTAAAATGGTGTGGGGGTTGCACGAGAAGACATGAGGAAAGGTTGCGGGAGCTCAACATGTACTCCCTGGAGGAGAGGAGAGCAAGAAGGGATGTAACTGAGACCTATATGTACCTCCCGAGGGTGAACAAAGTGCAAGAGTGGAGTCTCTTTCACAGGAGGAGGAGCACCAGAACATGGGGACATGCTGTGAAGCTTGAAGAGGGAAATTTAAGAGAGATGTGAGGAAATTTTTCACAGAAAGTGTGGTGGACACCTGGAACAGCCTGCCAGAAGAGGTGGTGAGGTGAAGAACGTGGGGAGCTTCAAACATGCATGAGCTAGGTACATGGGTATGATAATTGCCAATAAGGGAGGAGGGAGGGACAGCTTTGACCAAACAGAGTCCAGGGTGTAGTGTTAGGTAAGGAAAATTGGGGCAGACTAGATGTGCATATTGGTCCTTTTTGGTCGACACACTATGTTTTTACATTTCCTCACTCTTCTCTTGTCCTACCCTCACCCAAGACAGGGAGGACCTCAGAAAAGGCCAGGGAAGCACAGCAGAAACACAGAATTTGACAGCAGATAACGATCGCTTGGCCCACCCAGTCTGCCTATCTTTCCCTACCTACAAAATCACCGCAGACCCTACTTAAGCTACAGCTCTTTCTCCCCCCGCACACTTTCCACAATGATTCCCTCGTGCTTATCCCATGCATTCTTGAACCTCACCACTGTTTTTGTCCCCACCACCTCTGCTGGAAGGCTGTTCTTGGAATCCAGCACTCTTTCCATGAAGAAGTACTTACTCACATCTCTCATGAATCTACCCTTCCCCCGCTTCATACCATGTCCCTTGTTCTTCAGCATATTTTTTTCTGGAGGCTGCTTCCCTCCTGTACCTTTTTTGCCCCCATGGGGTATTTGGGGGTCTGTCCCCCCTCCCTCTTCTCTTCCAGGGTGTGCATATTGGGGTTCTTTGGTCTCTCCTCATAGGGCTTTTGATGCAGACCCTGCACCATTTTGGCTGCCCTCCTCTGGCCCGCCTCCACTCTGTCTATATCCTTCCGGAGATGTGGCTCCAGAGCTGGGGACAGTACTCAAGGTGGCGGTCTTGCCAGCAATCTGTGCAGGGGCAACGCCATCGCCCTCTTTCTGCTGGTGATGCCCCTCCCTATGCATTCTAGCATCCCACTGGTCCTCCCGATCGCCTTGTCACACTGCCTAGCCAACTTTGGGTCATCAGATACGATTATCCCTAGGTCTCTTTCCCGCTTGGTGGTTGTCAATACCACTCCAACCTTTTTGTACACTGCCCCTGGGTTTCTGTAGCCCAAGTGCATAATTTTGCACTTTTTGACTTGAAACCCAGCTGACATACCCTTCATCATGCCTCTAGTTTTCTCAGGTCTCTGCTCATCCTTTATACACACACACACGCGCGCACGCACACGGAGTATCCACCCTACTGCAGATTTTGGTCTCATCCGCAAAGAGGCAGACCTTTCCCTTCAGACCCTCTGCACTGTCACTTATAGACATTAAAGAGAACCGAACCCAGCACTGATCCTTGAGGCACCCTGCTGGTCATCCTCCCTTCCTCGGAGTGAACTCCATTTGCCACCACCCTCTGCCACCTATCCCCTAACCAATTTCTTATCTGGTTTACCAACCTTTGTCTTTTTTATAATAAAATTTTTATTAGGCATGAGGACATTTATACATTGTACAAGACATTTTACATACATATATTCATTCAGTTTATATAATTATACATTGGACTTTAAAAAAAAATAAAAACTCTCACCCAGCATTAGGACTAATTAATCACATGAACTAGACAAGTCTCATTCTAACATTTCTCCAGTATTGATTTGATCAGCTTTAGGGAACGAAGTCTGAACAAGTGCTTAACTGATACATAATCCATTTTCTCCATTTTGTATGAAATACCTCCACTCTATCCCGCACTCTGGCCGCCTTCCTCTCCATCCTAAATATCTCTCTTGTCAAGTTTAGCCACTCTTCCTTAGTTGGCAGCCTATTCGTTCCCCATAGTCTGGTTATTACCTTTTTGCTGCCAATATTAGCAATGTAGTTTGCAGGTACACATTCTTCTCCACTTTTAGACCAAATGGGGTAGTAGATATCAGTATATACCCAGAGGTAAAAAGATCTGGGTTTTCATATATTGCCACCAGCTCCTGCACTACCTCCCCCCAATAAGGACCCAGCATGCTGCAATTCCAAAATATAGGAGTCTGGTCTGCATGTACTGCTTCACATCCCCTCCAGCACTTTCCTTCAGGATCGCCTGTGGTTTACCAACCTTTGGACCCACTTCTAAGCTACCCAGCTTGGTTACTAGTCTCCTATATGGAACAGTGTTGAAAACCTTACTGAAATCTAGGTAGGCCATGTCCACCACTCCATGCCGATCTCATTCCTTTGTCACCCAGTCAAAGAAATCTATCAGACTCATTTGACATGATCTCACCCCCCATCCGTGAACCAATGCTGCCTCGGGTCTTGTAACCCACTGGATTCAACATATTACACAATCCTTTCCATCAGCAATTATTCCATTAACTTTCCCACCACAAATCATAGAATCATAGAAGCTTGACGGAAGAAAAGGACCATACCGGCCCATCTAGTCTTCCTTCCCCCCCCCCACACCTACCCCCGCACCCCCGATACTCAGCCCCATATGCTTGTCCCATGGCCTCTTGAACTCTTCCACCGATTTAGCCCCTACCACTCCATCTGGTAGTCTATTCCAGGGCTCCACCACACTCTCTGTGAAGAAATGCCCTCTCACATTGCCCCTGTATCTTTTTCCTTGCAGTCAGAGGCTGTGCCCTCTAGTTTTGACCCCCTCCTTCCTCTTAAGTAAACACTCTTCTCCAACTTTATTGAGCCCCTTTACAAATTTAAAAGTTTCAATCATGTCTCTCCTTTCCCTCCTTGTCTCCAGCGTGTACAGATCCAGTTCCTTACACCTCTGCTCATATGACTTTCCCTGCATACCCTGCACCATCTTGGTTGCCCTTCACTGAACCCTCTCCAATACACCTATATCCTTGTGGAGAGGAGGCCTCCAGAACTGAACCCCATACTCCAGGTGCGGCCTCACCATGGCTTTGTAAAGGGGCATTATTACCTCCCTCTTTCTGCTAGTAATGCCCCTGCCTATGCATGCCAACATTCCATTGGCCTTACCCGCTGCCCTGCCACACTGGATTCCTACCTTAAGGTTCAAGGAGACTATGTTCCTCCGATCCCTCTCCTGTTCTGTTACTTTAATTTCCTCCCCTCCTAGGGTTTACCCAGCTCTTCTGTTCCTTCTCCCCAAGTGCATCACAGCACACTTCTTGGCATTAAATTTCAGCTGACACATCCCAGACCATTTTTCAAGCGTCTTTAAGTCCTCCCTCATGTCCTCCACCCCCCCCGGGGTGTTCACCCTACTGCATATTTTCATATCATCAGCAAATAGGCACACCCTCTTCCTCAAACTCTCAGCAATATCACTGATGTGGATGTTGAAGAGAAGTGGACCCAAAACTGACCCCTGTGGCACTCCACTCTTCACCGTCACCGTCCCGGAGTGCAACCCGTTGAGCACCACCCTCTGAGTTCTTCCTGACAGTCAGGCCTCCACCCAGCTTATTTTCCCACCCAACCCCAGGCTTTCCATCCTGCTCACCAGCCTACTATGTGGGAAAGGTGTGAAAGGCCTTACTGAAGTCCAGATAGGCCACGTCCACCGCCCCCCCCGATCAATCACCCGAGTCACCCAATCAAAGAACTGAATTAGGTTTGTCTGGCAAGACTTCCCCTTCGTGAAACCATGCTGTCTGCTGCCCTGCAAGCCACTCTCCTCCAGGTAATCCACCACCCTCTCCCCGATTATTGCCTCCATTACCTTACCTACCACTAATGTGAGGTTGACAGGTCTGTAGTTTCCCATACATCCCAGGGTACTAAAGGAGCTAAGGGTGGAACTAGCAGAGCCATTAGCAGAACTGTTTAGTGAGTCTCTGAGCACAGGAGAGGTCCCAGAAGACTAGAGAAGGGCTCATGTGATCCCGCTCCACAAGAGTGGTAGCAGGGAGGAGGCAGGGAACTACACACTAGTCAGTCTTACCTCAGTAAGTGGGCAAGATTATGGAGGCACTCCTTAAGGAAAGGATAGTGCAACACCTGGAATCCATAGGAGCACAGGATCCAAGACAGGCAGCATGGGTTTACAACAGGAAGGTCCTATCAAACTAATCTCATAGATTTCTTTCACTGGGAAACCAGAGTGGTGGACCAAGGGGGAGCAGTTGATGTCGCCTACCTTGACTTCAGCAAAGCTTTCGATACTGTTCCACATAGAAGATTGATTAATAAGCTGGGTAGGCTCGGGTGGGTCAGAAGTTGGTCAACTGGGGTGGCAAACTGGTTGATGGGCAGAAAACAGAGTAGTGGTAAATGGTATACAGTCAGAAAAGATGCAAGTCACAAGTGGGATACCTCAGGGATGAGTCCTGGAGCCAGACCTCTTCAATATCTTCATCACTGACATTACAGATGGTAAGGTTTGTCTGTTTGCAGATGACACCAAGACCTGCAACAGAGTAGATGATCCAGATGGGATGGGCAGAATGAGAAGATATCTGGATAAACTGGTAAAATGGTCGGAACAGTGGCAACTGGGGTTTAACGCAAAGAAGTGCAAGATCATTCACATAGGGAAGAGAAACCCTGAAGCCACCTATAGGCTGGGAGGGGATTTGCTGGCAATCACAAGGGAAGAAAGAGACTTGGGCATCACCACCACAGATGACCTGAAATCATCCAAGCAGACCACTAAAGCAGTAGGTAAGGCTCGGGGGATGTTGGGGTGTATCAGCAGGGATATCACAAGTCGGAAGAGGGAAGTAATAATCCCTCTTTACAAGACACTGGTTAGGCCACATCTGGAGTACTGCGTGCAGTACTGAAGGCCACACCTTCACAAGGACATTAACCAAATTGAGGCAGTCCAGAAAAGGGCAACCAAAATGTTGCAGGGACTGCATCAGAAAACATATGAGGACAGATTAACAGAGCTCAATATGTATACCCTAGAGCAAAGGAGGGAGAGAGGTGATATGATTGAAACATTCAAACTCCAGGTGTTGCACTATCCTTTCCATAAGGAGCGCCTCCATAAACACCTTAAAGACATTAACAAGGTGAAAGAGTCTACCATGTTTCAATATAAGAAAAATAGCAGGACAAGAAGACATAGCATAAGATTAGAGGGAGGCCGATTAAGGGGTAATGTGAGGAAGTTCTTTTTCACAGAAAGGGTGGTGGATGCATGGAATGGCCTACCTCAGGAAGTGGTGGATATGAATACAGTGCAGGGCTTCAGACAGGCATGGGATCGGCATAAGGGAGCAATACAGATAAGTATGAATAGATAGGCCTTTGACAGCACAAATGCCGATGGCACATTCATAAGGTAGAAAAAGAAATGGGCAGACTGGATGGGCCTTGCGGTCCTTATCTGCCATCAACTTTTATGTTTCTTACTACCTCCCTTGTGTAAAGGTACTACGTCTGCCCTCTTCCAGTCCTCTGAAACCACTCCTGTGTGCAGTAAGCTGTTAAACAGAACTGTCAGAGGTGCAGCCAGTACCTCCCTGAGCTCCTTCGATACCCTTCCCTGAGCTCCTTCAATACCCTTGGATGCACTGCGTCTGGCCCTATTGCTTCATCCACCTTCAGATTAGTGAGTCCCTTCAGGACCCCCTGCTCCGAAGAAGGACTAGTGTCCACCACCCTCCCTCCAACACTTCTATCACTTTTTGTGGCCCCTCCCATTCTCCTTCCTCTGTGAACACTGAATAGAAATATTTGTTCAGGATGTCTGCCTTTTCCTGGTCGCCTCTGCACAGTCTCCCACCCCCCCCTTTTTTTTTAACCTTACAATGCCAGCCCTTGTCTTCCTCTTTTCACTTACATACGTAAAAAATGTCTTGAATCCTTTCATTACCTCCTGGGCTAATCGCTCTTCAGTTTATGCCTTTGTGCTCCTTACTGCTTTCTTCCCTCCGTTCCCTCACGATACACCTCCTGATCCTCCTCCCTCTGCGTCTCCTCATACCTTCTGAATACTACCCTTTTAGCCTTTATCTTTTCAGCCACCTCTTTCAAAAGTGTGCCTTCAATCAGTCCCCCAGTCTTCAAAAGTCACACTTCACTGTATAGACTGGTTTGCCAGATTGTTGGTACCCAAGTACATTAGCACGCCAAGTTCCCCTTCCCTGTCCTTTGCCATCCTACCAGTTCTATCCAATCCATGTACGTCCCCAGAACCCCTTGATAGCTTTACATGCATTTAATTTAATATATACGTGGGTAACTTTTATGCCATATGTTTTTTAATGTTAATTTCCTTACAAACTGGAGGTGTTTACTGTCTTGTAATCTGGGAGTTACATACAAACACAGAAGATGACGGCAGAAAAAGATCAATAATTCATACAGTCTGCCCATGGGTCCCTATGTAATCCCATGACCTGGCAACAATCAGGGTTTTACCCCTCCCCAGCAGTTATCCTGTTCCTTCCCCATCCTTGACCCTGCCTGTGAGGATTATCCCTTTCATTCTATCCCAAGCACATTTGAAACCACCCAGAGTTCTAGCTTGCCACAACCTCAGCTGGCAGGCTGTTCCATGGTTCCACCACCCTTTCTGTAAAGTAAAACTTTCTCACACCCCTCCTGAACATTCCGCTTGTCAGTTTCCAGTCATGCTCTCTCACTGTTGAGCTGGTGTTCCTTATAAACAGTTCCCTGGCGTTCACCTTGTTTATTTCTTTTAGGAATTTGAATGTCTCTGTCATATCCCCCTCTCCCTTCTAGTTTGCATTGAACACATATTCACCACCCTAAGCTGTTCCTCGTAGGGCTTTCCCTTTTGACCCTGAATCATCTTCGTTACCATACGTTGTACAGTTTCCAGCCCATCCTTGTCTTTTCTAAGGTGGGGGCTCCAAAACTGGACACAGTACTCCAGATGTGGTCTCACCAGGGATCTATAGAAGGGGAGTGTCACCTCCCTCCTACTACTGTCAGTACCTCTCCCTATACAGCCCAGCATCCTGTTAGCCTTACTGCAGGCCCTGTCACACTAACTAGCCTGCTTAAGTGTATCGCTAATAATGACTCTTAGGTCACATTCCTCTGCCATTGTACTGAGTTGTACCCCACTCATCCAGTATTCTGTCATGGGATCTTTCTCCCTAGGTGCATTACCTTGCACTTTCTAGTGTTGAAATTCAACTGCCAGATCTCTGACCATCTCTCAAGTCTCTGTAGGTCCTCCCTTATCGCCCTAATTACTTCACTGCTATTCACTCTTCCACAGAGCTTTGTGTCATCTGCAAAGAGACCTAGCCTACCCCAGATCCCTTCACTGATGAACATGTTGAAAAGGACAGGACCCAGGACAGATCCCTGTGGTACCCCACTTGTGACCTCACTCTCTTCTGATTTAATACCATTTATCACTACCCGCTGCTGTCTCTCTTTTAGTCAATTCTCCACCCATCTGACCATGACATCTGACAAACTCCACTTATCTATGTCAGTAATGCCCTTACATCTGCCCACCTCTCGGTTGCCACTTAATTCAACTCTTACTTTACCTCTTGTGCTGCTGCTCTACTAGCTTCTCTTTCTCCTACCCAACCAGTCACATCTGTCTGCAATAAGTCACACCCAAGTACTCTCCCCAGCGACCTCTTCTCCTTCTCTCCAGTCT
This sequence comes from Neoceratodus forsteri, assembly GCA_016271365.2. Lineage (NCBI taxonomy): Eukaryota > Metazoa > Chordata > Ceratodontiformes > Ceratodontidae > Neoceratodus > Neoceratodus forsteri. Next base: position 961,052,954 of record CM028137.1, read on the forward strand.
CACCTCATGATACTCTAAATGCTCTCTTCGCTCTCAACCCAAGGATTCCTCACCTGATGGCCTTGACCCAAACTTCTCTTCCTCTCTGCTCACGCCATTTGTTCACCACTTTCTGCCTTACTAAACCTTTCCTTCTCACTGGTCTCCGTCCCTGGCCTATGGAAGCACGCTATACTTCTCCCACTACCCAAGAGAGGTGACCCTTCTATGCCTAAGAACTATCGGCCAATCTCTCTATTACCTATTCTCGCTAAGCTTCAGGAGCACCTGGTCCTCTCCCAACTCTCCTCTTACATCTCTGACTCTGCCTTTTTCACTCCCTATCAGTCTGGTTTTAGGAAAGATCACTCCACTACCAATGTCTTACTTAGGTTCATCGATTCCATACTCTCAGGTATGGAAAGTGGTCTAATCACATCTACGATCTTTGTCGACCTTGCCAAGGATTTTGACACCGTCTCCTACGCTCTCCTCCTAGACAGTCTGCAACCTGCTGGCCTGTCTGATTCAGCCACATACTGGTTTAGCACCTACCTAACAGGCCAGTCACAGTGAGACAAAACTGCCAATTCCACCTCACTCCAGATTAATGTTGGCATACCCCAAGGCTCTGTCCTTGGCCCCCTACTATTCTCCATAATCCTTAGTGACCTCCCGTCACTGTGCAGCTCCTCCTCCATTCATAAGTATGCTGCCAATACTGTCCTTTTCTACTCTGACCAATCGCCAACTGATGTCACTTCCACACTTCAGCATGATTTTGAGAAAGTTCAGCAATGGCTAAGCTCTCATCAGCTTTTCCTCAACGCCAAGAAAACAGTTTCCATGACCTTCGGCACTAGGCAGTGACTCTCTAGGCTAACTAAATTTCCCTCCTTCCAGACTCTTGATGGCTCTACTCTAGGACACCTTCTCCTTTAGGTATCTCAGGGTCTGGCTAGACCAGCACCTAAACTTCACTGGACACATAGACTCCATCCTGCAAAAGCTGTGCCTCAAATTAGGTGACCTTTACAGGAACCGAAGCTGCCTACCTCTACAGGCCAGGCGGGAGATTGTCCAGAAAATCATACTACCCATCTTTGACTACTACGACGTAGTCTACAGTGCCGCACCGAAATCATCCTTTACCAGACTGGACACCCTTTTTAATGCTTTCTGTCATTTCGCTCTGGATGCCCCTTCCTTTACCCACCACTGCGACCTGTATAGCTCTCTAGCTTTTCCTTCCCTGGAAAGCCGCCAAGTAGCCCACTGCATAAAATCTGTCTGTAAATTCTGGTTTGATGTGCTTCCTCCTTTATCTGGCCTCCTCACTGTCCTCCAGCCCCACTGCCCCTCTCTCCCTCAGATCCAGTGACTCCCACACCACCACTATAGGCCAATCGTCATTCTCCTATAAGTTCCCTAAGCTCTGGAACTCAATGCCTCATCAAATCTGGCACTCCTCCTCCTCCCCATGGTCCATCTCGATCTCCCTCAACTTCCTCTCTCCATCCTGCAGTTGTTCCTAATTTCCCCTCTGGCTTTCCCATCTCTTTTCCCAGCCTAGCACGTAACGTGAGGAGAAACCAATGTACTTAATTGCACTTCCTTGTCCGCATTGTATGTATTCATCTGCACTGTGCTGTTAATTTGCTCCTCTCACATCAAATCCCAATGTTTATCTTATGCTACCGATGTATTGTTTTTTACTCTGTTTTATATTACCTTTGGAAATGTGTTGAGTATTATATATACACTTTTTTATACTATTGCATGTAACCATGATTTTGATTACCGTACTCCCACGTTCCCCTTCCCCCAGGATGCTCCGTGAGACGAGCAATTTTATATTGTTCAGTGTGCCTTTCCTGGTGAAACTTGTCAATAAATAAATAACCCTAGCCACCCCAAGGTCCCCCAGCTTCTTCAGCAGGCATCTGTGAGGCACAGAATTGAAAGCCTTGCTGAAGTCAAAATACAAGAAATCCACGGCATGGCCTTTAACCAATTCCTTTGTAACCCAATCAAAACAGACTATTAAGTTTGTCTGACAGGACCTCCCTGATATGAAACAATGTTGTTCACTATGCTGGAGACCATTACCCTCCAGACTGTCCACAAGGTCTTCTTTGATTAGCGACTCCCTCAGCTTTCCAACAACAGAGGTGAGACTGATAGTTTGTAGTTGCCTGCATGTTCCCTGTCCTACGCCAAAAACCCAGGAGCTGCCACAGCTGTAGGCTAGGGCCAAACAACTGGTGCACCTGTGGGAATTACCGCAGGAATCTGGCCTGGCACAGCACTACAGGGGCCAAGATGGTGGGTGAGTCATGAAACTGCTTTCCAGGAGGGGGCCAGGGCTGAAATGGGCACAGGGGTTCCTTGGGGCTATCAGGGGACAGTGGGCATGCAAGGTGGTGATGTGGCACCCGACTGGGGTGCCGTTTTCATAGCCATAAAGCTGATGGGGCTTCTGCCAGGGCTGTATCCACCTGGTGCTATGGCACTGTCTGTCCCTGGACACCCCCCCCTCGTGGTCTCATCCCATTAGCTTTATAGCTATGTAAACAGCACCCCCGCTGGGTGCCACATCACTCTCTCGCATGCTCACTATCCCAACGCCCCCTGGCAGCCCACTTCAGAGCCTGCTCCCCTTCGCCACAGTGTGTGTGGCACTGGCGCAAGTCCCTTAGACCACCTCCTGCCTGGTCTATGTGGAACACCTTGCTGCGTCCATGGCGAGGCTTGTAAAATCCCAAAAAAGGGTATGGTGCCACCCTGCCATGGCTCAAGCCCCTTTGAGATCTCGCGCAGGAGCATTTTTGCCAAAAGGGGGGGGGCGAAGAGCAATCCCAATTTCGACACAGCCTGCGTTCAAAAATCAGGATCCGCACAAAGTCTGACACAAGGTGCCACTTGTGTCATACTCATTTGGCATAGACACCTTACGTCAGACTGCACCGTTTGAAAATCGGGCCCAATGACTTATTATCGGCTAGTTCTGACATAAGAACTCACCATAGTAATTATGTAAATGGCCAGTTCCTACGTTACTGCGGCCTTGTGCACCAAAAGTGGAAGTAGAACACTAGAGACTGCTTGCGGCACCAGAGGAGGCTCAGGTGAAATGGTAACAGATAACATACACCAAAAGTGTACACACAAGTCAGTAACGGCATCTTGTGGTTGTGGTGACAAATGTTCCTAAACCCCTAAATGCCATTACAGCCTTAAGCACAGCAGAGTGTACTTTTGTCAGTATTATAGTCATGGAACTCTGGTGCAGTAGCGTGCTGCCACAAAATTCACCACTATGGAAAAATATACTGACTGTTTTCTTAATATACAACGAGTCAATCATGCAGGCCTCACGCCGGCCTCCCTCCAGTCCAGCGCCAATTCTCCTCCAGCATCTACCCCGAGCTCGGAATCTGAAGTCGCAAATCACATACCATCGCATGGTATCTTGAGTCAATAGCTGGAAAGCAACCTGCCACAGAGGGAACACCAGCCTGGGACACACATTTAAGATGAGCCCTGCTGCACAACATATAGTTGAAGTGCAGCACAGAATGATTATCCACTATTATAAGTCTAATTAATTATTCAAGAGCCTAGCAAGGGTCTGTATTGGCTACTGGATCGGTCATTAACGTATTGAAAATCACTGATCCAGCTGCAGACTGATGCAGTGTTGCACGTATGGCTCACGTAACACAGCTAAAACCTAAATAAAACTGGCAAAAACGAAAGTTGTTATTGCGATTAGACTTATAATCACATGCCCAACCTCAAGGCTCAGTCATATCGGTAATGTGACACGACTGAAGAGGAAGTGGCCCTCGGTCACCCATCCCCAACCGTCATTAATCCCTCAGAAATGACCAGCTTCTCGGTCATTACTGCTTAAATAACAATACTACTGACCCTAATTTCGTATTCTTAGGAACATGAACCATTGGAAGAGCAACGGGTGATGTCTTTGTCGACCTGTCGAAACTTTTCGACCTGGTCGACCACACCCTGTTGCTCTCCTCCTCTGCACCCTTGGCTGCTCTACTGAGACCATGCGGTGGTTCCAACATTACCTTTCAGACAGATCTCAGTCGGTATGTGTAGGACCTTCTACCTCCCTTCCCCTCCCAGTTGTTACCGGTGTACCCCAGAGCTCCATCCTGGGCCAACTCTTATTCTCCCTGTTTATAAACTCTCTCCCCTCTGACTGTCTCCCCTGTGATGTCCTATTCTATGTAGATGACCTTGTCCTCTTCACTAGTGACAAGGCTCTTGAGAATATATCCAGGGCTTTATCCAGTAACTACTCTTCGGCACTCACCTGGTTCCACTCACATCGCCTAATTGTTAATGCTAAAAAAAAAAAAAAAAAATCCATGCTATTTGGATCTAAACCCTTCCTATCTAAGGTCGCCAAGGCTGGGTACATCCTCTCAATAGTCTCACCAGACACCACTGTACTTGAAAATGTACTAACTTTCAAATATCTGGGAGTTCTCCTGGACCCGTCCCTCTCCTTTTCCGATCATATCTCCATTATCTGCCATATTAACCGGAAACTTGGTGCGGCCTATCGCATAAAGTCTCTCTTGACCATGGAAGCCTGTTTAGCCATTGCTCAAGGCAACCTACTACCCATGATTGACTACTACTCCCCTATTTACTCACATACGTCCTCCGCCTTGCATGCGCACCTCTGCTCCATGTACAACACGTCTCATTTCACTCTCCTGGCACCATATTCCACTCACCACTGCCACCTCTACCAGACTCTTGGCTGGCTCCCACGACATTGCAGATTTGATTGTGGGCTTGGCTGCCTCCTGGACAGAGCCATCAGGCATGGCGAAGCCTCCCCTTAAATGTCTCTCCTGAGGACCAGAACTCCCTCGAGGTGTCTGCATGCATCCTCAGCCCCCATTATCCCGAAAGTCTCCTCGGCCATGGGTAGCACAGCGTTATCTGTAACTGCTCCCACTCTGTGGAACAGAATCCTCGCGCCCATCCGCTCTCTGGACTACCATGCCACTTTCATGACACATCTCAAATCCTGGCTGCTTGATGAGGCCACATGCTGTTGCTAGCTTGGATAACCCCACCTCCACCTTTCTGACTTTTTCCTCTTGGCCTGCTTTGGCCTCCCCTGCCATCTCTCATTTCTTTGCACTCCTTTCTTACATCCCTCACTACCTGCTTCTCGGGCTCTCCCATTTGGCTATTGTCTTGTATGTTTTTTTGGTTTTCCTTTTTACATCATGCATTAATTTGCACTTATTCTTTGTAAATAATTGTATAAATATTGTTGCTTATTATAATGTATTTTTTTTTCAGGCTCTCATTCATTTTCTTTCCTATGTTACTTTCTTTGTTCACCAACAATGTCTGTATTTCCACTACTTTCACCAATGATGTCTGTCTATCAAGTACTTCTATTGTGTATACCTCTTGTATTATATATTTTTTTTCTTTGTTGTTCTACATTTTATATCGCCTATGTAATTGCGAACTGTATGTGTATGTGCCTCAGGACCTCCTTGTGAATGAGCTTGCTTAACAGAGTCTTTCCTGCAATAAACCTGAACTTGAACTATCCACATGGCTTGTACTTGTACTCACTGTATTACTTGTCACTACTTTTGTAACTGCCACCTGTGTGGCCTGGGTCGTGCCTGAAAACAGTCCCAGGATCAGTGCACTTAACCGGTTACCAAAGACTTGAATAAATAAATAATAACCACAGACAGTCCAGTATCACAATTTCATGGTATACTGGGGCACTTGAATATATACAATATTGATCAGAGAGCTGCTTACCATACCACGATAGTCGTGCTCCATGATATCCCATAGTTTTCAGGCTCTCATCCCTGATGCCTCCAGATTCTCCCACACTTGGGGGTGTCACACACTTATGCTGTATGAACTAAAACCTAATTTCCCACAGTTATGTACCCAATGACTGAAGTAACACCTCGGCATTGATAATCATCACAGTATTACTGTCCACGGTTATCGCACCATGAAAATTTAATACTGTGACATCCCAAACAATTGAAATAACCACAGGGTGAGGGGCACTGGTACTTACGGCTGGTCCATCGGTTGTAGTGTATTTGATAATGAGCTGGAAGGCCTGACACGGCCGGAGGACAGCAGGTAAAGAGACTGCCAGGGAGGAACCATAATCGGTGAAAGGGTCCACTCTGAAGGTGAGCAAAGAGGTAGAGTTGGGCTCCCCCGAGCTGGATTGCCAGTGTACGGAATGGATAAGCAGAGATGGGTGGATGTCCAGCACCAACACCACCGCCTCCCCACCATCGTCGTGCAGCTCAGGCAGAAAGCACAGATCCAGCAGCTGACAGCCTGAGATCTCCTTCCGTCCGAAGTCCAGCTCCATGTTCAGGTGGAAGTGCCGCAGCTGGAAACGGTGGAAGTTTGACGAAGAAGCGATGTCAGCTGGCGGTGGCGACAGCGATGGCGGCGAATGGGGCGCCATGGGCTGAATGTACGGTGGTAACTGGTTGGAAACGGTGTTTGCGCTCTCGCCACCTTTGCTTGAGATGCCCAAAACTTTCCTACAGCAGCAAAAAGTTTGGCGTTGGAAAGCATCCATGCTCTGGTGCACAACAGTGAGTGATGGGGGTGGGGAGGGGCAAAACTAAAAGCGGGTTGGGGGGGCAAATGCCAAAGTGCTGGAAAGTTTCAGCTGGAGGGAGTGGGAAAGTTTCTGCACTTCAGGTGAAATCCATGAGAAGGGGCATGATGGAAGTTTGTATACTTCCTCACATTGTAACTCCTTTCCTGCAGCTTGGATTCACTAATAAATCGGGAAGGCACAGCACTCCCGTAGCGCGAGGCGGCGGTCACGCTCCGGACCGGTGGCAGCAGAGACCCACTACTCCGCCACTGCTTCCGTCCTCACAGGAGCGTGCACGCTGCACTGTCGGATACGTGCACGCAAAGCCATAGGCGGAAGGACAGAGCAGGGCGCGCTACTGCAGAAAGGGACGGCAGTAAGGGAGAGTGTGGCGCCGTGCGCCATGGAAGAAGTGAAAGCGAGAGTGCAGCGTGCGTCGCGAGCACGGGCGCTATATGGGGCGCAGGATAGCGCCCGGTGAATTAAAAACAGACGGCAGCGTGCACCGCCGCCTCAGCGAGGTCAATGAGAGAGCGCGAGGAGAATTGAAAAGGCAGCAGCGCGCGCCGTGCTCGTGTCTTTTCGCTCTTAAGAAACATAAGTCGATCACGCGGCCGTCGCGTGACGTGCATGAATCCCCTCCCCGTCGTTTCGGAGCCTGAGGAGGACACAGACCTCGCTCCCACGTAACCGTTCGGCACCGAAAAGGTGCTGTAAACCCGGCATTTTTCGACCAGGATTCCATACTGCGCTAGAAAGTTAAAGCAAAAGAAACTTTGCGCGGCTAAATGTATTAATTACAGTGGTCTAATGTGTCCTAATGACACTTTTTCCTTTTTTTTTTATTTTAAAGTGAACGTGCCAAGTAAACGGCATACTTAATGGAACAAGAAATTGATTCGTGACATAATGCAAAAGTTTATTTCATTAAAAAAAGTAATTGATTTTGTTGAAATACAAGGTATTCCAGGAAATGGCATACAACTAGCGGAAGTCCATGAGTTTTTTTGTACCACATGGATACCAACTGAATGTTTATATAGGAAAATAACTCGTAGTTGCGTAGGAATGCCAGCCAGGCCATGACCTGTGAGACAAAACCAACGAAAAAAAATAGTCCAAAAATACAAATATGTGGAACCCCATAGCCAGCTGCGCTAGCACTGGTGGTTGCGAACAGAGATATTTAAAAGTAGTGCACCAGTTTAGGGTTGCCAGATTTTGGGATGCCAAAAAGAGGACACTTGGTTCCTCGCTCGATGAGCCCTTGTGCCTGACCCTCAGTAAATAGGTTTAAAGCCTCCACTGACTTCACAGCTCATTTACAAGGAGATCCTGGGTAGGAGAGAGTGAAAAATAATACAACAGGATGGAGAAGGTACACGAATATGTGGCAGCTGGAAAAGAGGACATGTCCTGGTAAAAGAGGATGTCTGATAACCCTACACCAACTCTGACAGCGGCTGAATATAGGGCAACAGCTAGGCACAGTACTGTGACAGGTAACACACTCGGAGAAATAACAGGAATTTCCCAAAGGTAGATAACATTGGTTTCAAATTAGATAACGAAAAGTATGTTACTAATAAGCCATAAGCCGTAACTTATCTGATATTTCCCCAACCTGAATTCCGTTGACTTTTAGGAATGATACAGTCCTTCTTGTCAGTTGCTGTCATTCTGTATACAGTACGTGCTGATTGAGAGATCAGTCGGTGGCCAGCTGTGGTGGTGAGAGGAGGGTGTATTGGTTACCAGCTCTGATTTGGGATGAAGAGGAGCGGGGTGGTGGGACACTACCTGACAGGTTGGTGACGGAGGATTCGTTAGACCATCGGACTGCGCTTGCATACTATGTGGTGGTGATCGCAGGTGGGGGTCTGCTCGGCCACCAGGGTAGGGTATATACAAATTAATGGGGGGGCCACTAGACCACCGGGGCAGATATTTTTTTTTTTTATGGGGGGCATATGTATGTAACAGGCCCTCTAATGTATATGGTTACAGTAACTACTGGAGATGCACTCCAATAGGTGCACACAGCTGCTCATGTGTGAGTACAGCTCTCTCCCTGACAACCCCACTGTCACTTCCTGTGCCCCTACAAAACCCCTTCCCACTGGTGGAAGACACTTAGACCACCACCTGGCTGGTCTAAGTGATGCCTGTTGCTGCGTGCACAGCAGGGCTTGTAAAATCCCAAAATGGGATGTTGTAACCCTGCCGTGGTGCAAGCCCCCTTGCAATCTGGCGCACTGGGTTGTTTGACGCAACCGGGCGCAAGGGAGCTCTGGCGCAACAGTGTTTGGATCTGACGCAGGCTACATTGTAAAACTGTGTTTGCCACAAGTTGTGACGCAAGTCATTTCTTGCATCAGACTCTTTTGATGCAAGCCACTTACATCGATCTAACTCCTTTTAAAATCGGACCCAGTGTGTAATACATCCTAAATGGTTTTCGCTATGTTGCAAAGAGGGAGACAGACACACACATGGTATAACTCATGTCACACAGATCGGACTTGGGGCACCTAATAGTGTAATACAGCCTAAATGACTTTTGCTATGTTGTAGGGAGATGTCACACACAATGTAGCTATGACAAGGCTCAGGGCACCTAATGGGCTAACAGTGTGTAATACAGCCTAAATGGCTTTCGTTATGCTGCAGAGAGACAGAGTAGCTACAGTATGTCACAGGCAGGGCTCAGGGCAGCTAACAGACTGTGTGTAAAACAGCCTAAATGGCTTTCACTATACTGCAGAAAGACACAGAGTAGCTATGTCACAGACAGGGCTCGGGGCACCTAACAGTGTGTAATACAGCCTAAATGGCTTTCACAGCTGCTGCCAGCAATGAGTGCCTCCCCCACTTCTCCATCTCTCCCGGACCCAAGCACCACACTGGATGACCCCCCCCCCCCCATTGTTCCATCTTCAGGCCCCAACCCCATGCTCCTTCGTGGACTAAAGTTTGTGTTTTTTTTTTAAGTTTTAAAACTTATTTTGTTGTTTGTTTCACCGCAACTGCAGAGCGAGTGCCGATTCCTCCCTCTCCTAACAAACTCTGCTTCTGTCTGCACGCTCACAGCAGATGCAGAGCACGGACACCAGCACTGACCAATCGGATTGTCAGGCCAGTGTAATGTGCTCCTTTCTGCTTTGAGGACCCCACAGGCTGCCCTTTCATGCCTGATTACGGCTTCTGAAGAGTCCCAGGATCCAACAGGCTGCCTGTAATGCCTTTTTAAAAATAAATTACTCGTTACCCGACCCATTACCCATGTCAACAGTACCGACCTGCGAAGTACACTGTTATGTCAGGTAGGGTAGTAAATTACCCAAACTACCCTACCTGGCCAAAAAAGCCAGTGCCCAAACTACCCACTCCAGCTACCCGACGGGATAGCCCATCCCTAGTATCCACCACTCTTTCTGTAAAGAAGTACTTCCTCACATCTCTCTTGAATCTACCCCCTCCAGCTTCTTATCTTGCCCCCTTGTCCTTGAGCACCTTTTTTCTGAAAACTGCTTCCCTTCTGTACCTTATTTAACCCATGTGAGGTATTTGAAGATCACTATCATATCCCCCTCTCACTGGTGTCTTGCAGGGTGTACATATTTAGGTCCTTAAGTCTCTCCTCATAGGGCCTCTGATGTAAACCTGAATCATTTTAGTTGCCCTCCTCTGGACCGCCTCACCTCTGTTCATGTGTTTTCTGGGATGTGGTCTGCAGAACTGAACACAGTACTCCAGGTAGAATCTTACTGGTGACGTATACAGAGGCACTACTCCTTCCTCTGTTTGCTGGTGAGATCCCTCCCTATGCACCCCAGTAGCCCTTCCAACTGCCTTGTCACACTGCTTGGCCACCTTTAGGTCATCTGATATGATCACCCCCAGGTCTCTTTCCTGCTTGGTGGTCATCAGCACCACACCACCCATTTTGTACTCTGCCCCTGGGTGTCTGTGCCCCAAGTGCATTATTTTGCACTTTTTCCCAGTGAAACCCAGCTGCCATACCCCTGACCACTCCTTTAGTTTTCTCAGGTCTCTGCTCATCCTTTCCACTACCCTTGGAGTGTCTACCCTAGTGCAGATTTTGGTGTCACCTGCAAAGAGACAGAAGGTCCCTTCCAGACCTTCTACAGTGTCACTTATAAAGACATTAAAGAGGTCCAATCCCTGCACTGATCCCTGAGGCACACCGCTGGTCAGTCTCCCTTCCTCTGAATGAACTCCATTTACCACCACCCTCTGCCGCCTATCCCTTAACCAGTTTATTATCCAGTTTACCACCTTTGGATCAACAGCTAAGCTACCCAGCTTGCTTGCTAGCCTCCTGTGGAACAGTGTTGAAAGCGTTACTGAAATCTAGGTAGGCCATGTCCACTGCTCCGCCCTGATCTAATTCCTTGGTCACCCTTGCTTGACAAAGAGGTTTATTGTCTTCCCTATGGTCCTTTTTAGCTTTTCCCATTGTTCCTCCACCCCACCCAGGTCATCCTTGAGGCATTTGCCCATCTTCCTAAAATTTGCCCTCCTGAAGTCCGGGACATTCGCCTTTGTGTGGTTCAGTTCTGCAGCCATTCTTATATTGAACCACACTGTACAGGGATTGCTGTTCCCCAGGTGGCCTCCTAACTTCAAGTTCAAGTTTATTGCAGGAAAACTCCATTGAGCAAGCTCATTCACAAGGAGGTCCTGTGACATAAACACTTAAAGTACAAACACAGATAGGTAATAACAGTATATGCATGAAATACACGTTACATGATGCAGGCTGGATATACATACAAGGGTACCACACAGGGTGACCGCAGGTGGTAAACATTGATATGAGACAGGGAAGCGACTTATAGGTTGCATACTGATAAATGAAACATGATGACTGGTGTGATTAGATTTAATCAAATCAAATATACAGTATTTTGGCAGCTAGAACAAATAACAGTCTACAACTGATATGGAAGGGAGGAGAGATTTGATAGAGTAGCAGTGGAGCATAAGCAAAGATAAAGCCAGGAGTAGAAGGGGAAGGGAAAGCAGTTAATATGACAAATCAATTATATCTTACCAGTGGATAAATATGGCACACATGGGGAAGGAAGAGACTTAATGACAGTTACAGGTGTCTTTTATTTTGGCTGAACTTAGCGATTTGTAGAAGTTTATTGAAACTGTGCTAGTTAGTTTCAGTACGGTTTGTAATTGGCTCCAAATGGAGGGAAGAGCATATGCAATAGCACGTTTACCAAAGGAAGTCCGCGTCCTTGGTATGTCAAGCATAATAAAGTCAGATTTTCTTAACGAGTATGCACTATGTGAGATACTAATAAGGGAAGAGAGATAGCTTGGCAATTTCTGCAGGAGCAGTTTAAGAGTCTGCAACACTCTCCCTCTTAGTGAGTACCAGGTCCAGTATTGTCCCACCACTAGTTGGTTCACTGACTAGTTGACTGAGGAATGCCCCCTGCAGGGAGTCCAGGATATTCCTGCTTCTAGCTGAAGCCACAGCTGGGAGGTTCCAATCTACATCCAGCAGAATTAGGTCCCCCACCAGCAGCACCTCCCCCTTTCTGCCATCTTGCCAATAGCTTCCCTCAGTACTTAACTCCTCCCTCTGTGCTGGAGGTCTGTAGACCATGCCAATTTGAATAGAGGCTCCATTCCTTGTCTCTAGGGTGACCCACAGTATTTTGCTGTCCCTGTATTCCCTGTGTCTTCATTGCTTTTGTGCCTTTCTCACATAAATCACCACGCCCCCCTCTTTTCCTTCCCACCCAGTCCTTCCAGAACCGAGTACTGCCTGGTATGGACGTGTCCCAGTCATGGTTTTCAGTCATTCATGGCTTGGTAATGGCCACACTGTCCAGATGAGCCTCTGCCATTATGGTCTGTAGGTTTGGAATCTTATTTCCTAGACTTCTAGTATTCGCACACATGGCCTTCCAGATTTTGTTACCACTCTGTTACCCCTTTTCTTTCCTTTTTGCTCTCTCTCTCTCCTTCTGTTTTCTTTTATGCTTCTGTTCTCACCCCCCTTCATTTTTACCACCCTGCTTCCTTTATTAATTTCCACCCTGGAGGATTCCATTTCCCTTGGGTTCTCCCTACATTCTACTTCAGCAGACACAAGCTAGGCATCGTAGATTTCTGGCATATAGGTCCGAGGTGCAAGGCAGTGCTGCAGAATTCTCCCTGTTATGCCCCTGCAAATGACGGGTTATTTTGGTGTTAATAAGTTTCCATTCTTTGACTCAGAGCAGCTATCTGATTTTTTTTAAATCAAAAGCTACACCACAAGCACATGAAGAGGATAGGGGTTCCGCCAGTACGGATGATGATATGTATTCAGACTTTGGCTCTTCACAAGCCACAGTTCAAGCAGTTTCTAGAGTCCGTAGCGCACCGATGGATGAATAATAGCTTTTTTGCCTGTGATTAAATATATTCAAGTTTGTGGAAATAATGCTGAATAATTGATTCAGTATGGAAAATGGAAGGGAATAATTGCTGTTTGAATATACTACTGTACTTAATTATATGTATAATGTATGACTTTCAGTGAAATATCATCATAATGATGTGGCTGTTTGTTGTAATTTTATTGTTTATATGCTTATTAGAGCTTGTGGTGAGATAAGGCGATATTTTATTATTTTGGGACATGTTTTATATAACTTTATGTGAGAAAATGGATCAGATGCCCATAATAGCCAGTGCAAGGGCACGGGATCATGGGTACGGATACAAGGACCCTAGAATAACGTTGGAACTCTTGTTACTGAGCAGAAAAGCTGTTTGTCGCTAGCCAAGAACTGGAGTTAATTAAATTATCTAACAGGAGACAAAAGAATGATTAAGCCTAGCTGGGAGGCCAGCTAGGCCCATTTTTTTGTGAAAGGACAGGGTGTCAAAAAGAGTTGGGATGTCTGAGCATCCTTTTTGTTGAGAGGTCTGCAGTGACTTAAGATCATTACAACCTGAATAGGGCTACCATTTATGTAAATAGCTGTATTTAAGTGTGGAGTAATGACGACCATCTCCTGGCAGGGAGGCCTGGAATGTTCCCCAGGGAATCTAGTTTGGGCTGGCTTCCTCATTTTTTTTTCTATGTTCAGAAACTGCATATCTGTGATATTGTAATAACATACTGAACTCTGATTGGTTGGGTAACCATAGAAACTAAAATGCTAGCCAGTTGCAGGGCTAGCCACATCGGCTGGACCTGCCCGCTTAAACTCCTTTAAAACCAGGATGCAGAGGGGTATCTGAGCCTTTTTGCTGCCTTCTGTTGTTTTTTTGGTTTTTTTTTTGTCTTAAGCAGAGACAGTTTTTCCCTGGATCACTGAGAGCCAGGACTTCATCTACCACACTTTTTAAGGACACTTCTGCACTTCAGAATTACAACTTAGGACTCAAGGTTGATTTTTAACCTCACAGTTTAGAGTGTAGGTTCTTATGTATACTTTCCTTTTATTTTTTAATATCCAATAATCAATCTCCAAATATTTTTTTTTTATTTACTGTTTTCTTATTAATTTAAATAGTAAAGTCTTTGGCTTGTTTAAAAAAATAATTCTGCCTGTGTCATTTGTGTGTGTGGCTGCCTGGGCAAAAGTTGTTCACAGGATACCACAGCTGTGTGACTGATTTAAGGCTAAATGCTACCAGAGTGAAGTACCATTGGGGACTTCATGACAAAAGGAGAGGAGGAAATATGAAGGGTCTTAGGAGGTGCCTGTGGTGGAATTTGAACTGAGTGCTGCATTTTTGGGGAAAGACACAATCGGGTGTGTAGCCCCCCCCCCAAAGCCTGTACACGCCTGTGGCTTTGTGGTGCAGTGGCTGAAAGGATTCTACCCCAGGAACCCAGACTCAAGACTGTATTAGTATCCTCCAAGCGGAGAAAGGGTATCTCTGACTCCATTTCCCCCACCCCCACCCAGTCACAAGAGGGATTCGCTGTGACGCAGAGTGAGGAAAATCCTGCCTCGGCTTGTGACAGAGCTCATATCCATCTTAATTTTGTTTTTGCTGTGAAGTGATTGCTAAAGTTTTATATTTAGCTCTCATAAGCACTTGTCAGGATGGCTGATAGTTTTATTTATTGAAAGGTTTCACCAGGAAAGGCACCCTGAGCAAACAAGTTGCTCTTCTCCCGGTGCATCCTAGGGGAGAGGGTAGGAGACTAACAATCGTACAACACGTTTACAATGACAGGGAGCGCACAATACATGAAATGAAAATTTTACAACATAAAAATCAAAGGAAGTGCTTAATACATGTGACATATAATACATGTGACATACAGCGAATAAGAGGAGTACATTGTGCATGGTTCATCAGTGGGAATAAAGTCATTATTATATGTTCCGAGATGTAGAACTACTTATGGGGATAAAACACTATCAATAATGGTACCTAGAACATGGGAAATTATATCCAAACAATTAAAAGTGTCTGCATTGTTGCCTTTAGAATGTTTTAGAGCATCTCTGGTAAGCTTATATAATAAACATTGTAAGTATTGTGGGCAATGTATTTTACCTTTCAGGACGTAGTGTTTTAGGATGGTTTAATGTATATTTGTATGTAGCAACATATGTTATTTGTAACTGTATGTACGTGTAGTGTATATATATTATGTTATGTTATGTTAATTGTTGGATACAATTGCAAAAGAGATAATTTCTCAATTTGTTATCCAATAAAGCTGAAGTTGAAAACAATACAAGACAAGGAGAATTAAGAGTATATGATATTGATGCGGCGTTGTGGAGTTGAATTGATGCATCACATGTAGGTAAACACCTTGGAGTGCAAAGGTAATATTAGCTACACTAGAAGAAAGGACAAGTTATAAAGGAAAATACAGGCAGGGATAACATTGCTGACTAAAAAGTATTGTGGTTACAATAGTAAGGGGAAGTTGGAGTAACTAGGAGCAGGTGCAATTTGGAGAGAAGACGTTGCACAGGGATGAGGAAACTGTGTGGGGGGAGAAAGAGTGTCTAATATGATGGGGTAATGAGTTCCAAAGTTTTGTGAAGCAGTGCGAGAACGCTGCCTGACCTACAAAAGTAGTATGGCAAGGGACTGATATAGTGTGAGAGTTGATTGATCTAAGGGAGTATGAAGAGGGAGGTGGGATGGTTAGAGTGGTGGGGAGAGAACCAAACCAAAATTTAGAGATGAATTTCGCACAATGGGAGAGACATCTGATACCAAGTGAGGGAAATGCTAGCGAGTGATAGAGATCGCAATGATGGGGGGGGCAGTCCAGAACGAAGCAACAGAAGGAGTTGAAGACGGTGTCCAACTTGGTTAAGGAAGACTTGAGATCAGCACTGTAGACTACATCACAGTAGTGAAAAGGAAAAAAATTACTCACTGCAGTAATTTCTGTTCTTCCAAGGTGTCCTTTAGCATCAGTAACTTTAGCAGTTAGCTTTCTAGGTGCAACTGCCCCGGAGGTGTGCCTTTAAGGGAATTTTTATTTAAATGAGCTTAGGGACATAGCCAATCAAAAAACAGGAAGGGGAGTGAGCTGAGTAAGAACTGCTGAAGGCTTTAGAATTTGTTTGAAGGAAAATGAGGGCACATGCCCTGAAAAAGAATCAACAGGATTCAGAAGACTTGCAAATGTCCACGAAAAGTGGAATTGGAAACAACTACAATGTGAGTCAAAAACGCATCAGTAAGAAACTTCAAAGTTGGTAAAAAGATGTGATGAAGAGCCCTTCTCCGACAGGTGAACCGGGGAGGAAGGGTTGGAGCTTACTGATGCTAAGGACCCATTGCAAGAAAGAAGATTACTGCAGTGAGTAATTTTTTCTTCTTACCCCAGGAGTCCTTTAGCATCAGTAACTTTAGCAGACTACTGAGTAGCACTAAGTGGGAGGTGGGCAGAGAACCTACTTAGGAAAGAGGCTCTGCAGAACCACCCTGCCAAATTTGGCATCCGATCTGGTCTGCACATCCAAACTGTAATGTTTGACAAAGGTGTGCACAGATTTCCAAGTAGCTGCTTTGCAGACATCCAATAGGAGAATGTTCCTTGCTGCTGCAAGTGAGGCTGCAGTGCCCTGGTGGAGTGGGCCCTGAGCCCCACTGGAGGTTGGTGACCAGCTTTTTTATAGCAGAAACTAATACAAGAGACCAACCAACAGGAAATAGTTCTCCTGGGTGCTGGTCTTCAGCTGCCTACATCCTCATAGGTGAGGAACAACTGAGTGGAAGAGCCTCTGGACTGTCTAGTATGCTCTAGATAATAGAAGATGGCTCTTTTGACATCCAAGCTGTGGCACTTTTGCTCGCCAGGTGTGGATTTTTTAGTAAAGAAGACAGGCAGAGTAACAGACTGGTTCAAGTGGAACTCTAAAACCACCTTTGGCAAAAATTTCCTATTTGTCCTGAGCTCAACTTTATTGTTTTGAGGGGTGATGTAATTTGGCTCAGTGCACAGGGCCTGTAGCTGTGAAATCCTCCAGGCAGAGATAATGGCTACCAAGAAGACTGTCTTCCAGGTTACAAACTTGATGTGAGCTGTGGACTTAGGCTCGAAGGGTGGTTTCGTGAGCCTGTCTGTGCAAAGGTTTAGACTCCAAGGGGGAACAGGCTGCTTGATTGGAGGCTGGTGGTGCAAGAGGCCTTTGAAAAACTGTTTAAATACGGCATGGGGAAAAAAATTATTTTGTCTTTACCACTGAAAGGCCGAGATTACCGCCAGGTGAAGCTTGAGGGAAGATGGTTTCAAGCCTGACACCTGTAAGTGTACCAGGTAATCTAGCAGCTTTTGCTCTTGCACCAGAGGGAAAACCTTTTCCATTTGGCTGCATAAGTCTTCTTAGTGTTCCATTTTTTTAGCCATCCTCAGTATCTTAAGGACCTGTTCAGAGTACTGTGAGGATGGAAACTCCAACTCCTTAAGAACCAGGCCTTGAGGTGAAGAGAGTGTATTTCTGGATACTGCACTCCTGTCTGAGGAAGGGTCAGCAGGGAGTGAGTTGGAAGCAGGTGAATGGGCCTGCTGCAGGACATTGAAAGAAGGAGAGGGTACCAGGCTTGCCTAGGCCGGACCAGAGCCACTAGGATAATCGATGCAGGCTGTTGTCTGAGTTTCAGCAAAATCCTGAGTATCAGAGGAAATGAAGGGAATGCTTATAGGAACCTCCCTGACCAGTCCAGGATCAGGGCATCCAGAGGAAGTGTTCTCAGGACTAGGGGTCTGCAACAGTACTGAGGAAGCTGAAAAGTGAGGGGAGAGGCAAACAGATCCACGTCTGTTGTGCCCCGCCACCTGAACACTGTGGCTAGTACTTGCTTGTTCAGGGTCCATTCGCCCTGGCCTTGACTGATGCAACTCAGCGCATCTGCCAGGGTATTGTGTTTGCCTGGGAGGTGAATAGCTGAGAGGCTGACTCCCAGGGAGAATGCTAGAGACTACAGCTTCCAGAGTATTCCTGATCTGGTACCACCCTGCTTATGTAAAACATTGCAGTGGTGTTGTCCATTTGAATTTGAACTGCCTGCCCGTTGGTGCTGGGAACAAACGCCTTGAGAGCTAGAAAGACTGCTCTGAGTTCCAAAAGATGTATGTGCAACTGTGACTCTTCGACAGTCCAGTTTCCGCTTACTGAGGCACTGTCCAGATGTGTTCCCCAGCCCAAGAGGGAGGCATCTGTGGTGATCACTTTTGTGGGAAGCGGAGCTTAAAAGGGTACCCCTTCCTGTAAATTTGCAGGATTCTTCCACTGCAGCAGGTTTTGGAGGAACTGCTCCGACACAGGTATCAACTTTGAAAAGTTGTTGCTTCTCAGAAACCAGCGAGCTCTGAGGTAGGCTTGCAGGATTCGCATCCAGTACCTGACTCCTGTGACCACTGCAGTCATTGAGGCCATGTGTCCCAGGAGTTTGAGGAAATGTGTAGCTGGTCTTGGCTGTCCCTGGATTAAAGAATCTGCCACTGCAAGGAAACTCTGAATTCTTTCCTGTGGGAGGAAAGCATATCCTTTCTGAGTGTCCAGCTGGGCCCCTATGAAGGTGAGCAGCTGAGTGGGTTATTGGTGAGATTTCTTTAGATTTACCAGGAAACCCAGAGACTCCAGAGTGCGTTCTGTGAGGGAAAGGGACTCCTTGACCTAACAAGAAGACTTTGCTACTATGAGCCAGTCGTCCAGATAGGGGTACAGAGCAACACCCAGTCTCCTGAGGTGTGCTGCTACCATTGCGAGACACTTGGTAAAGACTCTTGGGGCCGAGGACAGGCCAAAGGGCATTGCAGTGAACTGATAGTGACCTGAAGGAAGTTTAAACCTGAGAAACTTCCTGTGAGTTCTCCTTATGGGTATGTGGAAGTGAGCGTCCTTTAAGTCCAGGGAGGCTTGCCAGTCTCCCTGCTGTATGACCAGTGACAGAGTGACCATTTTTAAATTTTTTTTTTTTTTTGCAGATGTTTGTTTAAATATCAGAGATCTAAGATGTCACCACTCACCAGTTTTCTTTTGTGTCAAAAAATACCTGGAATAGAGGCCCTTGCCCATCTCGTGGATGGGGGGGGAGGGGATCCTTTCCACTGCTCGTAAAGCCAGAAAGTTTTGTACCTCCGATTCCAACAGTGGGATCTGAGTTGGGGACAGATGTCTTGACACCTGAGTACGCTTGAGGTGTGGCATCTGCTTGAACTGTAATAGCAGACCCTTCTCCACTATCTCTAGCACTCACTTGTCCGATGTGATGAGGGACCAGCAATGAAGACAGTGAGAGAGTCTGCCTCCCACTGGAAGCGGGGCGGCGACCTGGACACTCGCATCAGGACTTAGACTGCAAGGCAGATGGCTGGGTAGAAGTGTCTCTTCTTTGGCCCCTTCTGCCCCTGCCTCTGAAAGACCCCCTGTACTGATCGAAGTCAGATTGGCGATAGGGATTATAAGGCCTGGGAACAAAACTTCTGCCCCTACCGCCCCTCGGATGGGATTTCTGAGGGGTGGTGGGCTTAGGTTTGGACGAGTGGCTCTGCCAGGAGACCTTGTACTTATCGACTTTTTTCATGTAGTCAGAGATTCTGTAATCAAACAACATATTTTGATGACAGGGAAAATCCATGGCCTTGTTCTGAGTGTCTGTGGTTAGACTTGTCATTCTAAGCTGGGCAAAGCATCTCAGAGAGAATCGCCCTAGAGGTTGCATTATTGTTGTTGTCTGCCATGTGGACCTGGCAACGGGTTTAATGCCAAAAAGTGCAAGGTGCTGCATTTTGGGATGAAGAACCCAAGGAGGAGTTACCAGCTGGGGGGAGTGCAGCTAGCCCAGACAGAGGAGGAGAAGGATCTGGGTGTGCTTATTACAGGGTCAATGAACAACTTGGCATAATGTAGGAAGGCAGCTGCAAAGGCCAACAAAATGCTGGGTTGTATTGCAAGGGGTATATCCTCGAGGAGGGAGGAGGTGATTCTGCCACTGTATAGGTCATTAGACCACACCTGGAGTACTGCGTGCAGTACTGGCCTGTATCTGAAGAGGGACATTAAGTTACTGGAGGGGGTGCAGCGAAGGGCGACAAAGATGATCAAGGGGCGGGGGACTTATCATACGAGAGGAGGTTGAAGGAGTTGAACATGTACTCACTGAGGAGAGAGGAGGGTGACATGGTTGAAACCTTTAATTACATGAAAGGAAAAAACAAGACGGGTACAGAGGGGCTGTTCAAAGTAAGGGAGGGGAGGGCCACCAGGGTTCATGATATGAGACTGGAGGGAGGAAGGTTCAGGAGGGAGATGAGGAGACACTTTTTTACAGAGAGGGTGGTGGCTGGGTGGAATGCGTTACCTGCAGAAGTGGTATCCAGTAGAACAGTGGACTGCTTCAAAAGGGGATGGGACAGGACAGGGGGGGTTAATGAAGGGGATGGGTGGAAGGGAGGGGCAGCTGCAGAATAAGGGGTGCTAGCTGCACATTCGAGCAGACTTGGTAGACCTCTAGGCCTTTATCTGCTGGCAAATTTCGTATGTTCGTATGTACTTGGTAGCTTCCAGCACAGTTTTTGTCGTATCCACCAGCTCCTGCAACCTAGAATCTGATCTGTTGCAGGTGATAGCCCGGACAGATTTCCAAAGGGCTTTCTGATATTTAGCTGTGAAGAACGTCTGAGAAGCAGGGAAGCTATGGCATATATGTTCTTTGCTATAAAGTAAATTTTCTTGGGATCCTTGTCTGGGGGCGAGGGGGACAATTAGACTCCCAACTTTCTCACAA
Organism: Neoceratodus forsteri; assembly: GCA_016271365.2. NCBI lineage: Eukaryota > Metazoa > Chordata > Ceratodontiformes > Ceratodontidae > Neoceratodus > Neoceratodus forsteri. Next base: position 961,073,850 of record CM028137.1, read on the forward strand.
GCTGCCTGCTGCACTATACTCTCGTGGCTAGGATGTGCAGACAGGAACCTGATACCATTTTTAGACAATCTATATTTTCTCTCAATCCGCTTATCAGCCCCTGTTACCGAAGTGGGGTGTTGAAGCACCTTCATGGTATTTTTTCTAAATGCATTATAGATAGGGATGACCAAGGTTTTGTGGGTTGAAAGACCGCTCATCTCCCTATAATCTTCGTCTTCATCAACATCCTGGTTGGGTTCCTGCATAGGGAGGTCCTGGGTGTCCAACATATTTTGTATAAATGTAAACATAGAGGAGGAATCCTTCTGGTCCCCCGGGGGGGCCCAAGAGAAGGGTCCGGGGACTCCTGGGCTCAAGGCCCTCAAAATCCATGTCAGGGGCATCATAAAATTGTTCATCATCAGCGTCATCATCGCAGTCTACAGAAGAGAGAACTGTGGAAGAGTGCTTACCATCCCCAGTAAATCGAGGACCCATCTTTTGTAGGGTCTGAAACAGTTGCCATGCTTTTTCCATATCTTGCATAGATGGAAGAACTTGCACAGACTTTGTAAGTGTTTAGTTTTTTCTATATGCTTTAAGCTGCCTGTTGTCTCGCTGTTGGCTTTTCCAGGAGCAACGGGAGCATTTTTATCTTGACAGAGTTTCTTAGTAGCCACTTCATCAGAGGCTTGATCAAGCTTCATTTTTTCGTCACTTCTATTATATTTTAATTTGTGAGAAACTTCATCTTTAGAAGCTTTCTTTTTTGGCTGGGATCTGGAGGGTTCCTCAGCACCTCTGCTTTTATTATTAATACTTTTGGATGGTCCCTTGTCGGAAGCCTTTGATTTATCTTCAGCCATAATAATCAAAGGTTTGTCTGCTATGTTTGCCAATTTAAGCAAAGCAAACCAGTCCTGGACATTACGAACTGAGTGCAGGTTTCTGTGAAAATGCCACCAGCCAGTCCTGCCCCAGTTAATAAACTCTATTACTAGTGCCTTTTTTTTTCGGTCGTAGAACTGCGATCTATACCAGTGCTAATCTTAATAGAAAACCCAATAATACTGGTCAACTGTGCACATGTTGCTGCTGGACCCTTACAGACAACCCTGCGACAGATGGTTCCATATGTCCACTTATATAACTATAGATTTCTCGTAATTGCCAATTCTGAGAGAAACCCCCAGGCACTGTTAAGGTTTGAATTCCACTGAGGTGCCTTACGGTAAAACCCACGAGGTCAGAGGTAAAAAAACAAGGCAACTGTCCCTAATTCGACGGTTCCCACAAGAATTTGGTGAAAAAAGAGGAACCGTCGAAATTAAGCACCCACGGTAAATTTAGTGTTAAAAATGAACAGTTGCAGTAAAGATAACGTGGATGCACTAAAATTAAAAAATTAGCACGGCACTAATGAAAATGTGAAACTTTCACTCAGTGCACTATTAAAAATGAAATATGAGGAAAACCTTACCCAGATAAAGCATTAGGAGGCTGTCAACAAGGAAAGTTGAGAGGCACCTCAGGAGCAATGTTGCTCAGTCCAGCGGAGAAAACATTCTGAAGCCTTCAGCAGCTTTCACTCAGCTCACTTCCCTTCCGGTTTTTTGATTGGCTATGGCCCTAAGCTCATTTGAATAAAAATTCTCTTAAAAGCACACCTCCAGGACAGTTGCACCTAGCCAGCTAACTGTTAAAGTTACCGATGCTAAAGGATTCCTGGGGTAAGAATAGGGAGTATGATCTTCTGGACGAGTTCGTGCCTAGCTGATAGAGGTGAGCAACTATGGTTCCTGTATAGGGCGCCAAGCTTGGGGCGCAGCTTTTTCAGGATGGCGTCCACATGACCAGAAAAGTTGAGGTGTTGATCGAGCCAAACTGCAAGGTATCTAAATGAGGATGTGTCTTCAAGGGAAGTCCCATCAAGGGTGTTGAAGGAGGGCATGGAGGGTAGCCTAGAGAGTCTCTGCCTAGTGCCAAAGGAGGAGGCCGTACCAAAGATAGCCAGAAGGGGCAAAGCTGGGAGTGAGGGAGGAGAGGAGTGTTGTTGGCCGTGGGCACTGGGAGTGGCGTTCTCCAAGGGTGAATGGAAAAGTTGCTGCTGTGCTGACAAGAACGGAGGGGACCGGAGAAGGCAACCGGGGAGGACGGAAGCGGTGGAAGCTGATGAAACCAAGGAAGTAATTAGCCTCGGTTACTGTGTATTGATGGTCTGGGGTGGTGGTGTTTTCTTCTTTCGTCCGGCAGGAAGATAGTAAGGGAGGTGCATACTGTGACATTAGGACAGCTGGTTCTGATTAATCTATGATTTTTGTAATATAAAAATGTGTTATTGAATGTCATGCTGAGAGCCTGTGGATGACGCACACACCATAGATTTTAGCTAATAAGTGTTACCTGGAAGGCCAAGCGATAATTACAGGCTAGAAGAAGGAATGCAGTAAAATTCACATGGTGATTAAAAAAGCATGTTGCACCTCCACGAGATCTGGCAGAGAGACATAACAAGTCCTTTGATGTCCTGGAAAGGGGAAGCTGCTCATAGATCAAACAGTCATTTGAAAAAAAATTAGTTTTGCTGAGGTCACAGAATTTTAATTTACCTTTGATAAGACATGCTGTTTTGTATAGACTTTTTTTTTATATTCTGACAGGGAGGAGCTAGGTGACCTCATGCAAAGAGGTTGGCAAAGCCAGTTTTTAAACAGTATTCTGTTTTCCATTTACACACAAATGTTTGGACTCTGAAAGCGACCACATGCTAGCAGCACTTTAAGAGTTACATTAGGTAGATCAAGTCTAATTGTTTGGTGGTAGGAAATTATTGCAGTTTTAAAATCTTTTTTTTTTTTTAGTGATTGTATGTTTTTGTGGTATATGGTTCTGTATTTACATTTTAAATTTTTTTATCTATTTTTAAGTAAACATCTCATTTTTAAATAGACTATTTGTGTTTCCAAGTCCTTCTGTTTTTGCCTGTGATGCGTGGATGGTTAAGAGTGTGACAACACTGTGCATGAGCTTATATGGTTTTACCAAACTGGGAACAGGTACGAATTTATTCTGAGGTCTTTAATAGAGTTGTTAAGGGTTCATTTTGTACACCTGGTTAGGTGCCCATAGGCGAAAGATATCTGCCCCCCCCCCGAAGTGCAGAATTATCTGAGCCTGTACATTAGATATGCTAACAAGAGGTTCACAGTTTGAATCCTTCCAATACTCGAGACCAAAGGTTGATTCGAACCCACAAAACCGACAGGAGGGTTACCCTGTTTCTGTTAACTGTTCACAATACTACACTCAGAGGTTGGCACTTTGGGAGTAGAGGGGTGACCTGCTGAGTGGGGTTGTGACACATACTACTGAAGGTAGCTTCCCTTATTGTAGCAGTATTGCCCGGTCTGGAAGAGTGTGCTTGTTTCATCCGACAGGGAGAGATTACAACGTGGGGATACTGTTTTTCTCTGTTGGAGGAAATGTAGTTCTTTCGTCTGGCAGGGTGAGTGAGGTTTATGGGGGTTGATCGGGGAGAGCAGCAGGAGGAATGTAGAGCATGAGGGCTGCTGCGTGGAGGGTATTGTGAGCTCACTAGGGTGAGGAGTACAGCTGCATCACCATTTCAGGCAGGTTCGTGGGAGGCAGCCGTGGGGGAAGCAATGAGGGGCACTGGTCCTAGGGTCTGATAGACTCCTGCGAGAGTCAGGGGTGGCTCTAAACCCGCCCTCCCCTACCTCAGATATATAGGCATGTAACTCCTTAGTCATTGGTGGCTGCTACATTACTATTGCATTGCTATTGGTAGATAGCACAACCAGGTGCAGGTACTACAGTTCCCAGCTCATCAGTCAGGACGGTGAGTACCTGGGAGTGTAGAAAAACATAGGAATCCACTTAATCAGAAGAAGGGGTGCACTGTAGTCTGGGGTTAGATATGCTGGTGGGAGGTGTTAGGGGCATCAGTAACCCTCACTGGTTTACAAGGGAAATAACATAGAAGGCAGGAGTGCAGAGGTACTGGGGGGGAGTAGCTACAATGGGGGTGAAGGGTGGTACAGAGGACAAGAGGGAGCACCATGGGTAGAATAGTGGGCTGCAGTGAGTGTGGGGCAACTATTGGGATGAACATATTTTGGAGACTAGATGGGTGTCCGATCTGCCACAGGCTAAGGGGGATGGAGAAAAGAGTGCGGTGGCTTGGTAGAGAGCTGGAGAGGGTGTGGGTGGAGGGGATGAGAAGGAGGGCCTCTCCCAGGGGGCAGTAGGAGGGCACATCAGGAGAAGGACATTAGATTGGGGAAGGGGACAGGGAAGCAGTGCAGGTTCACATCTGATAGGGAGACATGTGTTGAAGGCAGGTCAAGGGACAGGGATCAAGGGAAGGTAGCTTCCCTTATTGTAGCAGTATTGCCCAGTGTGGGAGAGTGTGCTTGTTTCATCTGTCAGGGCAATACTGCTACAATAAGGGAAGAAGCCAATACAGGCATTACAGCAGGTTTGCAGTGCTGACAACAATGGTGTAAGAGGGGGAATTAGAGGAGCACCAGGAGGGAGAGGTGGGGGAAAGAGAATGGAGTGCATGGGGGCCAGGCTGATGGAGGAGGGAAATGGGGCAGAAGGGGCACAGCAGAAAAGGGAAGTGTTAGTAGCAGGGGTGTAGAGGTCAGGGGGGAGAGAGGGGGGTCATGGGGATGAAGCGAAGAGACATAAATGGGCAAAGAAGGGCAGACGTTAGTCATGGACAGGGAGGTAAAGGGAAGGGGGTGTGCTAGTGTTGGAGGACTCCATAATGAAAGGGATCAAATGAGGCAGTAAGGGGGAGAGACATAGTCTGATATGGGTCGAGGCTATTGCCGGGTTGATGGCAGGCAGGACAGGCCATTCTCAAGTGTACAGGAAGGGGACAGAGGAAACCGCATGTTGCGGTGCACATGGGTATGAATAACTTGTCGGGGGAGACGGTGGAGGTAGTAAAGGGGAGATTTGAGGAACTGGGAAAGCTGTGTGAGGAGGTGGGGAAATCACTAGCCTCCTCAGAGGTGCTCCTGGTACCCTGTGCAAGTACTGTGAGGAAAGGCGTCGTACTGAAGGGTATGGGTTAGTAGGAGCCTGGGGCAGAACTTGGGATAATAATGACCTGTATGCAGGGTATAGGCTACACTTGAGCAGGGAGGGGAAGGCAGTATTGAAGCAGGGGATGGAGGGGTACATAGCAACAAGGGTAGCTTTAAACTAGGAAAGGGGGTGGCAGGAGAAAAGCTGGTAGGCAGGGTTTCCACAGAGGGGAGCCAGACGAGCTTACCCCCCCAAGCTATAAGGAAGGGCATCAGGGTAGGAGAAAAAGAGGAATAAAATGGGGTGGGGAAGGGATAGATACAGAGTGGAGGATATTGTCGCTAAACATGAGCCTGGGAAACAAATCAGCCGAGTTGCAGGCTCTCTTGGCAGTGGGGCAGGTGGTCATTGCAGCCATAACAGAAACTTGGCCATACAGTACCAAGACTGGGATATGATGATCCCTGGTTGCAGGCTGTTCAGAAAGGACAGTGCAAACAGGAAAGGTGGGGGGTGGGTGGCAATTTACATAAGAGAAGAAATGAGATGTATAAGGGAAGAGGGGGAGGAGGGCAGGACTGAGGTCCTGTGGATGCAGCTACAGGATCCAAGGGAAGGGTAATGAGGATGGGGGTGGTATATAGGGCACCAACTCGAGGGGAGGATCTGGACAGGGAGCTGGTGGACCAAATTAGGAGGATATGCAGGAAAGGAAACAGTGGTGGTGTTGGGGGACCTTAACCTACCTGGGGTGGACTGGAGCACACCAACCACCACATGTGCAAGGGATCAGGTTATACTGGTGGCAATCCAGGATAGCTTCCTGGTGCAGTTGGTGTGTGAGCCAACTAGGTTGGGAAGGACTCTGGACCTTCTACTATCAAGCGAGGAAGCCATTGGGGACCTGCAGGTTGAGGACCCTCTGGCGGGGAGTGATTATCACTCAGTGTGGTTCACACTCAGAATGGGAAAGCAAGCTGGAGGGTCAGGTACCAGGATGATTGACTTTAGGGGGCAGACGTCAACCAGATGGGGGAAATCCTGTTAAGGCATCTGGAGGGAATCCAACCCACCATGGAAGTCAATCAAAAATGGGATATTATTAGGGAAGGGCTGGCGGAGGCTATCAGGACATGAACTAGAGAACAGAGTAAGAAAAGAAGGGCAAAGAAGTCCAACTGGCAGACAAAGGAGGTAATGAAGGGGGCTTGAGCCAAGAGGAGAGCTTTCCAAAGATTCAAGAGATCAGGGAAGCGGAAGATGGGGAGAAATGTACAAAGAAATCCAGGGAGGTTACAAGACTGGTCAGAGCTGCCAAGGCATCCAGAGAGCTGAGGCTGGCACAGGTTATTAAGGACAGAGAGAGGGACTTCTTCAGATACATTGGGGAAAGAAGGAAGAGCAGGGACCAGATAGACTCAAGAAGGACAGGGGGTGGGTAGAGAAGGCCAGGCAGAGGCATTGAATGAGTACTTCTGCTCTGTATTCATGGTAGAGAAGGGTGGACAGTTACCTCTGGAGTGGTAGAGGAGGAGGAAGGGGGTGACAGATGGAGAAATTGCAGAAGGCAGAGTACTAGAGGGACTGAGAGCACTTGGGGTGGACAAGACACCGAGACCAGACTGCATTCACCCTAGGGTACTCAAGGAACTGGCAGGACCACTGGCTGAACTGTTCAGTACCTCTCTGCACACAGGATGCATACCACAGGACTGGAGGTTGGCCCATGTGGTCCCATTCACAAAGGTGACCCGAAGGATGATCCAAGTAACTACAGACCGATGAGCCTCACATCAGTTGTGGGAAAGCTCATGGAGACAATCCTTAAAGAGAGGCTGGTAACATTTTTGGAGGACAGTGGTCTCCAGGACAGGCAGCAACACGCGTTAGTCTTGGGAAGGTCCTGTCAGACAAACCTGATTGAGTATTATGATTGGGTGACTAGGAAGCTGGACAAGGGCCATGCAGTGGATGTCCTATGCTTGGACTTCAGCAAGGCCTTCAATTCCGTGCCACGTGGGAGGCTGGGGGGAAGCTGGAAGATGTAGGGGTGGGTACTAAGATGGTCAGATGGATCACAAACTGGCTGAAGGGCAGGCAGCAAAGGGTGGTGGTGGAAGGGAAACTCTCATCGCAAAGAGCGGTAACAAGTGGAGTGCCACAGGGATCGGTGCTGGGGCAAGTGCTGTTTGGGATATTCATAGCAGATGTCTTGCACAGGACCCAGAGTAAGATCAGTCTGTTTGCAGATGATACGAAGCTGGGGCTGTGGAAGATGGCATCAAGGGGTGGAGGGGACTGCAGGGAGACCTGACTAAACTACAGGAGTGGTCAGAAAATGAAAATTACATACCTACTGTAATTCCTGATCTTTCTGTGTATCTTCACCATTCCTCACCTTTGGGTAATGTGGCTGAAGGTCACGACCCCGCAGGAGCTTTTATTTATTTTTGGAGGGGAAGGGGCGGAGTCAACACACCATCGGCACCGCCCTCAAGGCCGACACACTGCATGGCGCTCGCGGGTTGGCCGTTAGGTGTCGTCAACCCCGCCCTCCCGCCAGTTCTCAGTCACCGTAGAGTAAGAAAGGGTTGGAGGGAGGGACAAGGGAGTCCAAGGGACAGATAAAAGAAAAGATATACACACTAAAAGGAGAAATAAATGACTGAGAGGACAGAAAGATAGTTGGAAATGTCAGGGGATTGGGAAGGGGCCCCAATCTCTGAAGTAGAAGTGGAGGGAGGGAAGGATTAGAAATAAGGATGTAGGGGGTACCTACCCTTAACCCTTGACCTGTCTCCAGATTGTATAGGAACTGCGAAGAAGTAGCCAGAAGGCTACACTGCCAGAATTCAAGGCACAGAATCACTGGCAATAAACTCCAACATAAGCAGAAGCGGCTATTCTGGAAGAAAAGACAGGATACAGGGCTGTAAACCCCCCCCCCCAAAACCAAATTTGGAGGTAAGAAACAAGTTTCTTAAATTAATTTGAGGGTTGAGTCCCTAAAGACAAGAATGAGAGAGAATAATGGAAAGGGAGAGAGAGAAAAGAAGGGAGGGCAATCACCAAACCCCACCCTACAGGGTGGAGCTGAGGCACTGAGGAAGAGGTGCCCTCTCCCCTGATCGCTCTCCCCTCCGACAGAATGTAAAACTCCCCCTGTGTGCCCAAGTTCACCCTGCTCCTGACCAGCAGGAAGGGGGGGCACACGGAGGGGGACCCAGAGACAGGCCCCAGGGGTATGGAGGTTGGGATTGTGATGAATGGTGAAGATGCACAGAAAGATCAGGAATTATGGTAGGTACGTAATTTTCATGTCTGTGTCAGTCTTCACCATTCATCACTGCTAGTGATACCGAGCCCCGAAGGGGTCCTGAACCTAAAGGACCAAGTCCCTTAGCTCTCAGTGGGTGGCACAGTGGGAGAGAGAACCTTCATGGGTCTGGAGAGGCCCGAGACTGTGGAGAGAGTGACGGGGACCCTCCGGAGGGGGCAGGAGGTTGCCCCGACAACGCCACCTCACCCTGTGGGAGAAAAGATGGGTTCTCTGGTATGCGGAGGAAATCACCCTACACCAGGCCAAGGGTGACAACCGGGAGAGACGTAGCCGTGCTATCCGGCTAGTGCAGATCGCTGTCCCTACGACCCTGGAAGCTACCTCATTGGTGTCATAAGATGCCCTTGCTTGGTTCCTTGCTAACTCCAGGCCACATACAGAGAGTGCAATGGCTTGTCTGGTTACCTCCGACTCAGGCATAGAGGCTAGGAGTTGGCCTAGCCTGGACCACAGGAACCTATCATATGTAGCATAGTAGGCCTGATGTGCAGAAATTGAAAGAAGCAACCGTGTCAAGTAGAAAGTCTTCCTCCCCCAGAAGTCAAAATCCATGGGATCTGCATCTGAGGCTGGTCATGGTGAAGGGCACGAAGCCCATTGGGAGTGTCCAGCTGCGTCAGTCCTGTCTGAGGATGAGGCAAACTACCTGGAGACTGTGGGGAAGGGTACAGTACCTCTGGCGCAGATCCCTAGGGGCTGGGACTCCGGAAAAGGGTCTCTGCCAGAAATGCAACTATGCCTCCCAAAAGGGAGCAGGCCAGGGGGGCACCACAAGGGTGTCTGCACTGAAATTGCCTAGGAAGGCACGCGTCGAGTGCTCCAGATTGTGCTGAGTGGGTGGGGTGACGTGTAGGTCCTCCAACATCCTCACGAGGAAACACTGATACTCTGCAAAATCAGCAGTAGGGGAGATGTGGACAGAGGACACGTCTCCTCCCGAAGAGGATGAGGAAGCGGAGGACCTCGTAGATTTAGTGGCTGGTTGCTCAGGGGGAGGTTGGAACACCTGCCTGTCCATGGCCCTGACATATGAAGGGAAATGAGCAGCCACAGCCCTGAATTGTTCCCAGTAGAGACGAGGCCAATGGCAGAAGGTGACCGTCATCTGTCCAGGCAAAAAGGCACATTAGGGGCCCCAAGGGTAGAAAGGGCTCCAGAAGACCCAACAGCTGATCAACCATACCAGAACTGCCTAAGCTGTGCCCTGAAGATCCCCCCCTGTGAGGTGACCAGGACCGTGGAATTCCAAAAGGACGGTCCCTACCCTCCAAAGACCAGGGCCCTCTTGAGGAGACCAAGAGAGAAGGACAAGGGTCCACGCTACTACTACTTCCCGAACCCGGAAGGGTCCCAGAAAAGGGTCAATGCATCAAACCCTGACCCCTTGATCCCTCGGAGTCTGAAAGAGCCCTCCTCCTCGCTGAGACCAGCCTAGGCAGCTGATACCCCAGGTCAATCCCCGAAGGGACCACCCAGAGAGTAGCACCCTCCCCTCTTTTGGGTGCTCCGATCAGCCCTAAAGTTGGGCGATCCAGGCACACCACTTGAGGGGGTACCAGAAGTGAGGGGGCAGAAAACCCTCAGCCCAGGCTACAGAGCAATAATGGCCTGCACCACTGCTTGCTGGTCAGCACCCCTGACCCTGGACACGGGCAACTGTCCACTCCTCAGAGTGGGGCTGGCTCTGGTCAGTCGAAACTACTAGGGAGCCCACGTGGGCTGCCAACTCCAAAGAGTCAGACAGCCTGTCCAAATCAGACTCCGTCTCTGAGGAGGTAGAGACCAAAATCTAATACCAGACAGTACTCGGGCACCCACTGCCATCCCAACCAAAGGGGGTACCAATCTGGGTGTCTGCACCAGAGCTGGCGCCAATGTCTCCAACCACACCACGAATGGTGCCCGAAGAAGACACGGCACCGAGGGTAGCAGAAGCGGCGTCGATGCCTACCATGGCGCCATCGCCACCCACGGTGCCACAAGTGGCACTGAAATCAGGGACAGCACCAACAATGGCCCTGACAGCTCCCTCGGCACTGCTAGCGGCACCAAGGACGATGACACCCCTCCATGGCACCGTGCCGTCGCGTGGCGCTGAAAAGTGGCACCAGAGCTAGACACGGCGCCGTCCTCAGTCTCGGCGCTGCAGATGGTGCCAAGGCAAGAAACAGTTGAAGATGGCGCCGTAGAACCTCTGACGGCACCATCAGCGCCGTGAACGGCATCAAAAGTAGAGACGGCGCCATCAGAGCCCACAGCGCCGCGAATGGTGCTGAGGCCCAGGACGGCACTGATGGACGGCATTAAGGACTGTGCCGACCCAGGCTTCCCAGCCTGAGGAAATGACACTGGGGGAGCCTTAGCCCCCGAAGGAGTGATTGCCAGTGTGGTGCCTCCCATCCGCTCCCAGGGGGAACAGTCTGGGCCTCCTGCACCACGGAAAGGGCTTCTGCAAAGGTGAGGCTACTAGGAGCAGAAGCCCTCTCCTCCATGGTCTGCATAGAACCGGGGGGGGGGACCCAGAGAAAAGGTCAAGAGACCGTGGCTTGGCCCGATGAGTGCTTGCCCATCCCCAGAAAGTCGGCGTAGCTCATCCAACTTTCAATGCGCGTTGCTCAATTACACGACAGTCCATGGAGAGGCAGGCATCGCACTAATCCATGTTATGAAGCGGGCCAGACACGAGAGGCAACGGTCATGTTGGTCGGTGATGCAGTATTTACGAACGCATGGGCACCATCGCATAGGGGGCCGTCCTATCTTCGAAGATTTCTTGCCCCCTGACCGAAACGTGACCATGGTAAAACAAGCTAAACAAGACCTGACGTTGCTGAGAAAATAAAAGGAACAGTCTTACCAGCGGCGTCGAGTGGAGGCGATAACGGAACCAGCAGGAGTCGAAACTGTCACGGCATCGAGTTTCGGCATCAATAACGGCTTTTGACAGAGTAGGCCTCTTGATGTAGCAGCAGCTCCTCATGAGGTGCGACCTCTGTGGCAGGAGACGAAGAACTGGTGGGAGGGTGGGGTCGACGACACCTAACAGCCAACCCTCAAGCGCCGTGCAGTATGTCAGCCTCAAGGGGTGTCGATCACGACATCCCCAAAAGAACTCACGGGTTGTGACCTCTGGCCACATTACCCAACGGTGATGAATGGTGAAGATTGACGCAGATAAAATCATGGCATTTGGGGTTCAGTGCCAAGAAGTGCAAGGTACTGCACTTCGGAGCTAAGAACCAGAGGAGGAGCTATCAGCTGGGAGGGGTACAATTGGGGAGTGCAGAGGAGGAAGGCATGGCCAAGGCCATGCACACACAGGCATGGGGCAGTGCCACATGCAACACCACATCACACAGCACTGCACAGCATCACACACACTCACACAGTGGCACCCGTAGGCATGCGACCGGGCGGTAGCGCATCATGTGGCATGGATCAGACACAGGGCACTGGCGCACATGCGCAACCAGTGTTAAGAAGGTATCATCACGCGTACGCCACATGGGCCAGCGGCAGGGCAGGTGCACACACGGGCAGCATGTGGCACACCACATGGCTGCATGACTGTGCCATAAGCACACACAAACACACACAATGCCCATGTGCACACAAGGCAGTGGCTGCGGACAGGGAGGCATGCACATCAGGTCCGCCATACAGACACACAGCCGCTATTGGAGCACTCAGTGGAGCCCCATGTCGACACAGTTGGGTTCGCCTGACGCCGGGGATCTGGGGTGGACATTGCACTCCGCAGTTTCTGTGGCAGTCGGCCACGCCCTGTGGCAGCCAATGGCGCAAGGCCGACCAAGATCGCATTGGCAATGCAGTCCAGGGCAGCGGTCGTATCCTCCTACAGGTGTTGATTGGTCTCCAGGACCTTCGTAGTGCCCCTTTCATGCTGCTCGGCTGCCTGGCGCACCTCTGCACGGAGTGCCCACACTCCAGCCACGGGCAGCACCTGTTGCTCCACGGTGGCCTGCAGCAGTCAGGTGTGCTCGGCCAAGGGTTCAGTGCCCTGGGGTGCATGGGCATAGTGCCAACCCACTGGTGTCATATGGCCGTGCTGCACGGACCCCTGCTTAGGTGGGTGCTGAACAGCAGGGTCCTCATGTGGTTGGGCAATGTAAGGCACTCCGGCGGCAGACGCGGCACCCAACCTCCCAATGTCTGCATCCGTCTGCTGGTGCCACCCCTCCAGCACCCTGTGCGCTGGCCAGCACCTGTGCAGGTGCCCCACCACCCTGCACCACTGTGCCTGTGCATACAGCGGTACCAGGGGCAGTGGCGGGTAGCTGTTCCAGCACCAACAGGCCACCGGCCGTGCTGCCAGTGCTTGTGTTTGGTATGGGTGTCTCCCCTCTGACATGACCCCCCACTGTCCAGGACTATGATCAGATCGTCATCAGTGTCAGACCCCACCCCGATCTGTGTCTCCGCACAGAGTATGTTGTGGCTGGTGTCTTGCTGAAACACAGCCAGGGTCTCGTCCGCCACCATGCCCGGGATATCCGGCTGGACAGCGGTGGTGTGCTGCAGCCTATCAGGCCACCGGATGCCCATAGTGGTGGATGGCTGGTCCTCTGGGGCTGGGAGGGCTCCCACGACAGCCGCAGGTGCCCCTGCCATCGCATGCTGGCGAGCCAGTGCTGTAAGGGAACACAGACGCATTAGAGCTGCTGACTCAACAGGCCCCTTCCCCCCCCCCGCCTGCCATCCTACCATGAAGTGATGGGCTCCCTCCAGTCTGGAAGCCACCGCCCGGCACGCCCTCGACTGCACTACACTTCATGGTGGCCATCACCAGCTCCTCCTGTGCCATGAGCTGTGGCACGGTGGCCTGGCCCCCACCTGTGGCCGACCTTGCAGCCCGAATGGCCGCCACCTTTTCCTTTATCTGACACTTAACGGTGCCCACCCTTTCCTTGCACTCCTGTGCAGACTGCTGGTGGCTGTCCTGCTGATTCACAGCCTCCGCCACCTCCCCCCAGGCCACATCCCTGGCCTGGGGTGTGCCAGTGGTGGCACTGAGCAAAGGCTCCCTGTCGAGGTACACCTCAAACAGGGCATTGGCCTCCGCTCTCGTAAAGTTGGTGCATTCGGTTCCGGGCAGGCCCACGCTCCTCACCCTCCTCATGCTTGGACTTGATGCTACCTGTGGACATGGACTTGTGATTAGTGGTTGCAGCGGCCCACCCCAGCCATTCAGCACCCTGTGCTGGCCATCCCCTTGGCAGGCGCAACATACCTCTGATGGTTGCAATACCGGTCCATGGCCTGTGTTGTTGTGTGGTGCCTTTATAGCACATCACATGCAAATGAGCTGATGCGGAACTGTAATGACATGCAAATGTCCTCATTGCACCGTGGACAGGCTGATGAGATAATCTGCATATGACGGCTGAATATCGCGCTCTTGCGCATTGAGCAATGGACTTGTTCCAGCACAAGTCATTACACAATGCCGTAACGTGCGCACTCACCAACGCGCATGCGCCATGGCATATGCTACCACCTATTGCGCAGCATGTGTGAGGTGCTCTATAGGGCCATCATGCCCTATGTGCCATGGACCCTATGGCGCTGGGGCGTTATAGGACCTATGGCACTTGGGTGCTATAGGGCCAATGGCACTCTGGTGCTATAGGGCCTATGGCTCTCGGACGCTATTGGGCCCATGGGGTGTGGTGTCTTCATGGCCCTATTGTGCAACATGCATCATAGGCCCAATAGTGCTCAAGCACACTATGCATGTTTTGATCCTGACCCCCGCCCTGCCCTTTGCCCCCCAGGGACCTCTGCCCCACGTGCTGGTGTGGCCACGCCCATGCCATGCATCCCCAGAGATGCACAATTGCCACAGGCAGTGCACCTCAATGCGAGGCGCGCATCCCAAGCACGTTGTGCTACATTGCCGTAGAACCATGCCTTGTTGTGCAGTGCCCTGTGCCTGTAATTGGAGCCAGGTCTAGCTGGTGAACTTGGTGGCCCAGGTGGAGCCCCATGCTGCTGGCCAGTTTGGCCAGCAGCCCCTCAACAGACCCAGGACCGAGGTGTGGCATGACATCACAGGCAGGCTCGTCCAGGCTACCAGTGTGCAGCGTACCAGGAGCAGTGTCGCCACCGGTATGGGGACCTGTTAAGGAGGGACCCAGAGAGGCTGAGGGCACTGCAGGTGCATGTCCGGAGGGGGGGCCGTGCCATGGCCAGTTAAGTGTACTCTGCGTCTGTGCACGTCCACTGTTCAGTGGGGCAGGCAGGGCTGCATGCCATGCTGGGGGGCCTGTTGTGTGCCCTGTGGCTTGGCATTGCCAGTCACTGGCTGCACGGCGCCCCTGCCCTGTGGCCTTGCCAGGCCGGGGTGCACTCTGTGCTTGGGGGGGGGTGAGGGCAGTAGGCTCATGCTGTGGCTGTGTTCTGATGTGTGTCTGTCTGTGTTCCCATCCTAGGACCTGAAGACCGGAGGAGAGCCAGGGTGCAGTGGTACCTGGCAGGCCACCGCGGGCCCATCAGCTGCTGGTGGAAGACCGGGTGGGCGTGGTGTGCCAGGACCAGCACGTGCAGCACCACAGCGAGCAGGTAGGCACTGTGCATTCCTACATTGTTGTGCAGGGTGGGTGGCAGGGGTGGGGATACGGCCTTGGCCCCCTGTGCCTTGTGCCGTGGCAGCTGTGTTCAGCACATGGTGCAGTGTGCATGGCACTGTGGGATGATCATTTAATGTGTGTGGCAGCTGTTGGTGGGCCGAGTGTACGTCCAGCTACCACTCATGTCATTGCTGTTCCACTACAGCACCATGCCACCTGCCTGCCGCTGTGCTGTCGGGTGGCCTTTGGGCAGTGGATTCCAATGCTGTGCACTGACATAGCTTGCCAGGTTGGCGGCAGGTGTAGGCAAACCCACTGCGGGTGGCCAGGGTGCCACTCCAGGGGCGTGTGTTCCCACTGTCTGCTGCGCACGGGGGGGTGCTAGGATGCTTTGGACATGCATTGATCACCTGTCCCTTCATCTGCCATAGGTGTCCAGAGGGGTTCCAGGCTTCCAATATACTGCCAGCTGCTATGGCATATTATTCTGATAACGTCACATACGATGGAGATCGCCGACCAGACCAGGCAGATCCTGCTTTGGGACCAGCACAGGGGGATGTGCCAGGCGCCGGCGGGTCGTGACCGGCCATGATGTTCCCCAGCCCCCTTCCTGCCTCTGTCCTACCTTCCCCCATCCACCTGTACAGGCCCTGTACCCTGCCCCTCCCCACCTACTCCTACCCTTTGTTTATTGTTTTCTGTATAGTTGTGTTGCTACTGTTCTGTTACATTTATTACCTATTTACCCTTCTGTGTCTGTGTCTGCTTTGCAGCTGGCAAGTGGGTACATGCTGCAGTGGTGTGGTGCGCCTGTGTCATTGGGTGGTGCATGCATGGTGGTGGCATGCCCCTCGATCAGTGGCTGTGCTTTGGGGTGGCCCTGGGCTGGCAGTTTGGGCTGTGTGGTGTGTGTATATGTGTGTGTGTATGTGTGTGTGTGTGTGTGTGTGTGTGTGTGGTGTGGGTGCCGTGTGTCAGGGTGTGGTTTTTTTGATGGCCGGGTGGCCACATGCCCTCCAGTGTATGGTGGCCTAGGGGGCCCATCCCTGGACGTCAGTGCCACCTGTGCCGTGCGTCCTTCACCGGGGGGGCCCACCGGCTGCATACCTGCACTCCATGTGCGGTGGACACCTGTGTGCTGGCTGTGTCCCTGCCAGTGTTCGTGGCCTGGTACCCTTACCTTCCCACACTGTCACCCCCCTTCCCCGGCTCCCTGCTGTGCCTGTGGCTGTTCCTGCTGTGCCTTGGCACATTGTCCTCTGCCCCTTGCGCATCCCTGGTTGCACTATGGTGCATTTCTGGTTGCTCCCTGGCACACCTTTCACTGCACCATGGCGCAGTGCCTGCGATATTCAGCCATGTTGTGCTGGTGCATGTTGCAGTGTGCAACCATTGAATATCACAGTCACTGCGCCATTGTGCAGGTGACTTGTGCTGCTCTGGGGTTGCACATGCCTTTGGCGCATTTCTGAGTATCCCACCCAGTAATGTTATGAGACTGACTTGTGCAATTTGGCCTTCCTTAAAACAGACCTGGCATTTATATATTTATTGAAATAGTTTCACCAGGAAAGGCACACTGAGCAACAAGATGCTTGTCACCCGGTGCGACCTGGGGGAGGGGGTACAGGGGGGTTGGATAACGTGCAGGTTATCAACTGAGCAAATAACAGAGGCAAATAGCAGCATATGGATACAATTGCATTAAACTACAAGCAACAACACATGGAATACATTGGATATTGTATGGAGCATATAACAATTACCTGACATATAACAGCAATACAAGGGAAAATTTCACACACAGTAATATGCAGGTATAAGCAACAGGAGACATAGAACACATGAAGGTACAGGACAAAAGTGCATAGGTTGGAGCTATATGCTAGCATTTATAGCAAAGCTAAGGCCGCTGGTCAGGCGGTGGGGAGGGGAGCAATTGGCGCATGGCCGAATCAGGTACAGGAGCAATTAGTGGTGAGGAAGTTAGCTAGGGTGGTAAAAAGAGAGTGGGCAGAGGAGGAATGCTGAATTTGAGGTGGGAGATCATTCCATAGCTTGGGTAGCTGGTGTGAGAAGGTGGCTTGCCCGGCAGTAATCTTCCGCCTAGGGATTGATAGTTGGCGGTAGTCGCAGGATCTAAGATAATGTGCGGGGGAGGGGGGCAGCTGAGAGCACGGAGGAGAGATAGGAAGAGATGGTGCCAAGCCATAGGTTAGATACATATTTAGCACAGTGTGAAATGCAGTGGTTTCCGAGGGATGGTAGTGCCAATGAACGGTAGAGATCGCAGTGTTGAGTAAGGGGTGAGGCATCAAGAGCAAAGTGGCAGAAGGCATTAAAAAGTGTCCAGCTTAGATAGGGTGGACTTAGGGGCTGCACCGTCAAACAATGTCACAGTAATCAAAGGAGGGTAGTATCATCTTCTGGACCAGTTCACGTCAGACGGGGGAGGGAGGCTACTGCCATTCCTATAAAGTGCACTGAGCATGGGGCATAGTTTTTTTGAAATAGCATCGATGTGGTCTGAGAAGGAAAGATGGCAGTCGAGCCATACCTCCAAGTAGTGGAATGAGGAAACATCTTTGAGTTTTTGACCATCCAGGGTGTGGAAATAGGGAAGGGATGGGAGTCTAGATGGGCGTTGTCGTGTGCCAAAAGTCATCGTGACAGGTTTTTTTTTTACATTTAGGGAGAGCTGGTGAGAGTTGAACCATTGCTGTACTTTGTTGAGGTTAGTTTATCCCACTTCAGGGTCGGAGCCTGAGAAGAGTACAGTGTCATCTGCATACATGTGGATTGATGTAGTAGAACAGATGAGCGATAAGTCATTTAGGAATATAGAAAACAGTATGGGTCCCAGAACCGACCCGGGACACCAGTAGTTAAGGGAAGGGGGAGAAGATAGCATTTGCGACTCTAACAGACTGGGTTCTGCCAGAGAGGTAAGATCTGAACCAGTTGGTGGCAGCAACAGAGAGGCCTGATTTAGTGAGACAAGAGAGCAATATGGGGTGGGAGATGGTGTTGAAGGCTTTCGCAAGGTTGACGAAGACGGCTGAGGTGATCAGCCCATTGTCCATACCAGTCAGGATGGAGTCGGTAAGCCTTATCAGGGATGATGCAGTGGAGTGTCCCTTTCTGAAAACTGAAACCTGACTGGTAGGGTGTGAAGAAATTAGAGTCGGTGAGGAAGGAAGTAAGTTGGGTGAGCACAAGGTGCTCTTGTAGTTTTGCTAGTACTGGGAAAAGGGAAATAGGGTGGTAGTTGGAGGGGGAGGTGGGGGTACTTCCTTTTGGGAGAGGGATGACAGTGGCGTGCTTCCATGATTGGGGGATGGCAGCAGCGGCAAAGGATTGGTTTAAGAGTTTGGCAAGTGGAGTTGCTATGGCGGTGGCAGAGAGGTAGAGGAGTTTAAGGTTCAAGCCATCTGGGGATTTGCCTTTTGAAGGGTTGAGAGAAAGCAGTGCATCTAGGGCATCTGCTGCAGAGATGTAATTGAAGGAAAAGGAGTGAGGCCTAGTCAGGTTCGTTACATCTGTAGAGGGTGCATTAGGTGTAGGATTTGACAGGGCAGAGAGGAGAGTAGCAGCACAAGTGGAGAAATATATGTTGAACTCAGTAGCAACTGCTGTTGGCTCAGTGAGAATGGAGTTGTTAATATTTAGAATTGGAGTGGGATTGGCAGCTGGTGGGGTGAAGAGGGAGTGAATGACCTTCCAGAATTTTGAGGTTATTTAGGTTGGACTGTAAGGGCTGCTGAAGTACTCTGCTTTAGCTAGGCGAGTGTCTCTAGTACACTTGTTTCGGAGCATGCGGTATGTGGAGAGATGTGGGAGGCGTGAAGTTTATGCATTTCCAGGCTTTATCATGGCGGTTTGACATGGAATCAGTTCTTGGGTGATCCACGGCAGGTGGTTGCCTCATACCCTTGTACGTCACAGCGGGGCATGTTTGTCCCAGACGCTGAGGAAAGTGTCTTTAAAGTGGAGGAAGGCGGCGTCAATGGAGTCCATAATAGGGGCGGGGGCCCAGTTTGCTAATGCAGGGTCGTCTACACCAGGGCGAGATTGAGGGATTGAAGGAGCATTGGACTAGAAATTTGGGGGGGGGATTTTGAGCGATGGATTTTGCACACTAAGAAAGTAACGTGGTGGTGACTGAGGGAGTCTGGAAGAATACCGGCATTTATGACCCAGTGAGGGTGTGTGGTAGAAGTCCAATCAAGGAGTGAGTGGTTACCAAGTTTTAGGTTAAGCCGGGTGGGCTCAGTAATGATTTGAGAGAGGTTTAGTGCAGCAATTTCAGTCCTGGTTTTGTTGAGGGCAGGAGCTAGCCAGTTGTGGCCAGCTAGCCAGTAGATCGCCCATAATATAAAGTTCCCCTGTCGGGGTCAGGCAGGAGATTTGCTTGAGGAGGTTGGTGACAGCAGAGGATGGTGTGCCAGGTCGGCAGTATATTCCTGCAATGTAGATTGGTAGCGAGAAGGGAAGTGTCAGCTGGAGTAAAATTAATTCATAGATTTTAGGTTCAGACTTGGCTAGGATAACTGAATAGTGCAAGTCCGAGTTGATGTAGATGGCAACTCCACCGCCTCTTGTGGCTCTGTCCTGGTGGGCCAGAGTGTAGCCTGGGATGGTGACAGAGGAGTCACTAATGTTTTTTGTGAGCCAGGTTTTGGACAAGGGGAGGATATCTGGAGCATAGTGGGCAGTAAGTACCCGGAGGGAGTAAAGTTTATGGACTAGGCTTCTTATGTTTAGGTGCAGGAGGCACAGGCCATGTGGGAGAGGGTCTCCAGGGAGAAGTGAGGAAGTGTCCAATGTAGGAGGGGGGCTTGCAGCGATTGAGAGGGGGTGTGTGGTTTGGGGGCTGGGATTTGGGTGGATGTCACCTGCGGCGAGGAGCAGTAGCACAAGAGATAGGTAGTGGGCGAATAGCTGTATGTGACTGACGGTGAGCGGATGTCTCTTAGAAGGCTTGGGTGATTATTTGGAGCTGGGCAACGGGGGAGTAGTTGAAAAGTAAGCTAGGAGAGTGAGGGGATGAAGAGAAAAGGGCTGGGACATGTGGCTGAGTGAATCCAGGCTTGGGTGAAAGGGAGAGTGGACGCCGGAGTGGGGAAGCCCAGTGAGGTTTGGGCAGAAAATGGGGGGGCATGGGAGAGGTGGGTGGCATGTTGGAGGGGAGGGAGGGAGAAGAGAAGAGAAGAGAACATGGATAAGCAGTGGCAAGAAGCTTAGTAGTTGGGCCATGGCACAGATCTAGCGTTAGAAAGCCCCTAACTGTTGTGGCAACTTAGAGGCGACAGGCATAGAGGGCCAGGGAAATGAGTGATTCCTGCAGGAGGATGGAGGACCAGTGAAAATTAAGGCCTAGATAACCAATGAGACGTGGCTGGCAATAGCCTGTAGGAGTGAGCTAGAAAGCCAGGACAGGGTTTATGTGTATTTAATCAGGAGCAGGGGTGGGTGGGTGGCCCAAACAATTGGCAGCTAGGGCTCCCTTCCTGGATATAATCAGTTCCTGAAGGCAAGTCCATACCTGCGCTTCTGTGAGGGGCTGGTGGCTTCACACCTGGACTGCGTGTGGCAGTCTGGCAGGTCAGGTTCATCAGAGAACCACGGCTGTGGCTCTCAGACTACCTGCGCTTCTGTGATGGGCTGGTGGCTTCACACCTGGACTGCAGGTGGCAGTCTAGCAGGTCAGGTTCATCAGAGAACCATGGCTGTGGCTCTCAAGACTACCTGCACTTCTGTGAGGGGCTGGTGGCTTCACACCTGGACTGCGGGTGGCAGTCTGGCAGGTCGGGTTCATCAGAGGCTGTTTAAAAAAACTTACTTGCTGTGTCTGTTGTGCTTCTTGTTTACTGTATGTGATTCGTATATTGTTCATGTTTCCAATGAAGTAGTAATGAATGTAATGAAATGGTGCTGCGCATACATGTGTGTAGGAGGTGTAGCTTTATATGTAAAACAAAAGCTTGCACACTAGTTACCAGTAATGTACGGTACATTTCTAGGGTGTGCTACAGTGCTGGGTGCACTGGGCTCATGCTCCCACTGTAAAAAGCAATGCATTAAAAGCTATGTACATATTACTTCATTACAACGTCTCAAAAAGGAAGGAAATTCTTTGCAAAAAAAACTCTGATAATGCAACAGTTAGGGTTGCTTCCACAGTGACAAAAGTGAGGAAATTCAACGTTAAGGTTTTCAACCCTAACTCCGAATTCACTCACACACACACAAAACACACATACAAGCAGGGGGCTGTACAAGGCAATACAACCAATCAGAAACAGACACCATAAGGTAACAGAAAGAACATACAACTCTGTAAACATACCATAAGAGGCATCCATCATGATGTTTCAGCAACTGTATCACTTCTGCTGCCATCCAAGTGTCGGAGGGGTACACCCACATGCTGTGCAAACATGCAGCAAAGTGCTAAGAAGGCTGTCTAGAACATTTTACATGAAAGTTCTTCAATATGGGATGGTTATGATTATTGTGTACTGTTTTGATACACCTGCTCATAACTTAATGAAATGAAGTATAGGGGCCACAGTCTACTGTATTTACACAGATAGATACATGATATGCCCATCTGTGGAGGGATAGGAGTGCAGAGTCTAAAGCAGCCCACAGTGTGACTGTGAGATATACACAGTGTTCTTCTGTGTAGATGGAACTAGGTAAGCGCAGGATGTGAAGTATCATATGGTTCCACTGTTTGGTATGTACACTCTTCTACTATCTGCATGTAGGGATGTGGCTGAACAGTGAATAACCCCACACTCCAAATCTCATCTATGCAGACCGTTGTACTATCTAGATGGAAGGATGGTGTTCCCAACATTGCATTTCAACACTGTTCTGTTATGCCAATCTGGGGCTGGGAGTGCACTGTCTTTTGCACCATGCACTCTCATCCGTACATTGACATAGTATGTCAGAATCCATAGACACCACTATTCATATGTCACTGTGGGACCCTGCCCTCCCAGTCCTACATCAAAATAGTGCAGCACTACCCATATGTCACATTGTCCATATGTCACAGTGAAAGCACAGAGTCCTTTGGATCATGGACTATCATACCTCTGTTGAAATAGTACAACACAATCCATGTGCCACACTATCCATATGTTGCACTTTTCTCATTGTGACATATAGGTAGTGTAACTTATGTATTGTGTTGTACTATGTGGATGGAAGAATAGGAATGCAGGATACAAAGCACTCTGTGCTGTCATTGTGACATATGGATAGTGTGACATATAGATTGTGTTGCACTTATATCTTGATGGAGGGATGGCAGTGCAGTATCTGAACAACCATGAGGTCGCACTGTGACATATGGACAGAGTGACACATAGATAGTGTTGCACTGTGCTGATGCAGGGATGGGAGGGCAGGGTACATGGGACCCTGCAGTCCCACTGTGACATATGGACAGAGTGACAGATAGATAGTGTTGCACTGTGCTGATGCAGGGATGGGAGGGCAGGGTACATGGGACCCTGCAGTCCCTCTGTGACATATGGACAGAGTGACAGATAGATAGTGTTGCACTGTGCTGATGCAGGGATGGGAGGGCAGGGTACATGGGACCCTGCAGTCCCTCTGTGACATATGGACAGAGTGACAGATAGTGTTGCACTGTGCAGATGCAGGGATGGGAGGGCAGGGTACATGGGACCCTGCAGTCCCACTGTGACATATGGACAGAGTGACACATAGATAGTGTTGCATTATGTGCTGATGCAGGATTGGGAGGGCAGGGTACATGGGACCCTGCAGTCCCACTGTGACATATGGACAGAGTGACAGATAGATAGTGTTGCACTGTGCTGATGCAGGGATGGGAGGGCAGGATGCATGGGACCCTGCAGTCCCACTGTGACATATGGACAGAGTGACAGATAGATAGTGTTGCACTGTGCTGATGCTGGGATGGGAGGGCAGGGTACTTGGGACCCTGCAGTCCCTCTGTGACATATGGACAGAGTGACACATAGTGTTGCACTGTGTTGATGCAGGGATGGGAGGGCAGGGTACATGGGACCCTGCAGTTCCACTGTGACATATGGACAGAGTGACACATAGATAATGTTGCATTATGTTGATGCAGGGATGGGAGGGCAGGGTACATGGGACTGTGCAGTCCCACTGTGACATATGGACAGAGTGACAGATAGTGTTGCACTGTGCTGTTGCAGGGATGGGAGGGCAGGGTACACGGGACCCTGCAGTCCCCCTCTGACATATGGACAGAGTGACAGATAGTGTTGCACTGTGCTGATGCAGGGATGGGAGGGCAGGGTACATGGGACCCTGCAGTCCCACTGTGACATATGGACAGAGTGACAGATAGTGTTGCACTGTGCTGATGCAGGGATGGGAGGGCAGGGTACACGGGACCCTGCAGTCCCACTGTGACATATGGACAGAGTGACAGATAGTGTTGCACTGTGCTGATGCAGGTATGGGAGGGCAGGATGCATGGGACCCTGCAGTCCCACTGTGACATATGGACAGAGTGACAGATAGATAGTGTTGCGCTGTGCTGATGCAGGGATGGGAGGGCAGGGTACATGGGACCCTGCAGTTCCACTGTGACGTATGGACAGAGTGACCGATAGATAGTGTTGCACTGTGCTGATGCAGGGATGGGAGGGCAGGCTACATGGGACCCTGCAGTCCCTCTGTGACATATGAACAGAATGACACATAGATAGTGTTGCACTGTGCTGATGCAGGGATGGGAGGGCAGGGTACATGGGACCCTGCAGTCCCTCTGTGACATATGGACAGAGTGACACATAGATAGTGTTGCACTATGTTGATGCAGGGATGGGAGGACAGGGTACATGGGACCCTGCAGTCCCTCTGTGACATATGTACAGTGCTGTTCTATGGCAAGTGAGGGATAGAAGAACAAGGTCCGACTCACCATGCAGTCCTACCGTGACTTAAGGGTACTCTTGTACTGTCTGCATGGAGGTATACAGTTCATGCAGTCGCCATCTTACATCATTGCATAGCATGTGGGTTCCCTTCCCCCCAGACATTGGGATGGCAGCAAAAGTGATATAGTTGCTGAATCATGATGATGCATGACTCTTGTGGTATGTTTACATAATTGTATGTTCTTTCTGTTACCTTATGGTGTCTGTTTCTGATTGGTTGTGTTGCCTTGTACCGTCTCCTGCTTGTATGTGTGTTGTGTGTTTGAGGGAAGGGAATTTGGAGTTAGGGTTGAAAACCCTAACGTGGAATTTCCACGCTCTTGTTGCTGTGAAAGCAACCCTAACTGTTGCATTAACAGAGCTTTTTGCAAAGTATATATGTATTTATAGTCTCTTGTGTTTTCCCCCAAATTTAATCTTATAGCACTACTGATCTTGTTCATCCCCCACCACACCACACCACAGCCCCCGCCCACACACATGCACATGTGCAGCTATCGCATTCAGGTCTTATGATTCTGCTATATAATAATGGAGACTTCTGTTGTTTAACCACACACACACACCCCCCAACCACCACCAATACCTCCCCATCCCCTTGTACTCATATGGGGGTAGCTGCTACTGGTGACAAAGTTATCAGCAATAGACTGCCAGCCTGTAAAATGTCTTGTACTGTTAGCAAGAGAGCTAGTGGTGACAGAATTTTGTCATAAAAAGCACATCTTTGCTTTGCTAATGCTATGCTGCAGTCTGGTTATTTATTTATGTTTTTCCAAATGTTATGCTATTGCCCCCAACGCACACACACACTCACAAGGGCTACTATCAGGACTGACAGGGACTATAATGATATATAATTTAGTTGCCCTTTTTTGTTGTTAATTGCCCCTCCCCCCATTTGTAGCACTAACAGTACAAGTAGCTTCAAGTCATCTGAACTAACAGAAGACTGGGCAATCAAGAATCAGGTGGTAGTGTTTAAAATTTGCCATGTGATTGTTAATCAGCCTGAATCAAACTCATTAACTGGTGATTCTCTGTTTATGTTGTGCTTAATCAGATGGCATTAACTTGCAACAACAGAAGACATCCAAAAAAATATATATATAGTCTACACAAACAGCTGTGATGAAAATCAGAAGTTCACAGCAACTAAAAGTCAAATGACTGTAGACTTCCTGGACCTGAGGAAAAATTAAGCAAGGAGATCATTTGTAGACAACTGTTTTAGAAAAGAAATAGTCAGAAACACACTAACATCAACCCTAATGCCAACCCCTGCCCCAGCCCATAACCTCTTGTCCGAAGCACAAGGTACATCCAAGCTAGTGCCTCACAGTGATACACTCTTCAAAGGTAGAGAAGTATGTCTCGCCACATGTTGCCAATAAAATCCAGGTCTCCCTAAACAAGGCCTGCAGGCTCCTAACTGGAGCACCTAGGCTCAATCACACCTGCTCCCTCTATACCTCTACCAGTCTTCTCAACCTCGATGAAAGGGTCCTCTACCAGACCTGCATAGTGTCCAAGAAAATACTGCTCAGACTCTTCCCCCCCTGGGGTCACCGCCTCTCTTCATCCTGCCACCCCATCTCTACCCGCAACTCTGAGAAAGCACCACTGGTTGTGCCCAGGGTAAAAACCTCCCTTGCCCAGAGATCTTTCCACTACAGGGCCCCTACATGGTTTAATGCACTCCCAACCACCATCACTAGTGCACCCAAGATCGCCCACTTCAAAACCATTCTTCGCAACCACCTCTTCAAGATCTGCTCCTGTAACTGCAACTAACATTTCACTCTCTCACCCACTCTGATCCAAATTCTCTAACAAAGTCCATTATGGATTGCAACCTCTGGCAAAAATACCAAACCCATGAATAGGACTGACTACTCTGTTTAGATGCTTTCTCAAGCTAATAATGTCTTTCTGCTGTGATGATGTAAATATCATCCAAATACTGTAAATAATGTCTGTAAATATCTACATCCAAATACTGTAAATAATGTCTGTGACAAATGTCTGTAACACATGCTTAATGTAATTGTTGTTATACCCTGTCTGTATTAGTTTCTGTCTTACATGTGACAAGGTACCTTTGTAAATGAGCCTCTGGTTCAAAGGTTGTAAACCTGATATATCAAATAAATAAACAATGTTTCATAGCTTTGTTCCTGGGGGGTCCTGCATGAAGAAAGAACATTATGTGTGACATTGTTTGCTCAGGGAATGGAGTGGGCATTAGGGTTGACAACCCCAAGGAAGGCACCAGCAATGATTCGCGAAGACTACAGAGACCCACAACCCTAATGTTTGTTCTTTTTGCTTCTTGGGGTGGGGTGGGGAATTAGGGCTGGAAACCGTAACGCCATTTCCCCACTTTTGTGGCATTAAGTTACCCTAACTGGTGCATTAACAAAATTTTTTGCAAATAATATAGGAGGTTAACAACAAAAAAGGGCTCCTAAACAATTGCTACTAGCTATATTAAAGGTTTGACCTTTTATCAGAATAAATCCCTTTAAAAGAATTGAAATTCACATGAAGCATGGCTGAAGTTTTTTATGTAGCTGCACTACACATTAAGTATTACCGTTTTGAAATGGTATGCTTGAACTCTTGAATTGCAGTGAGACATCTCTTGTGTCTGGAATTGTTAAAGTTACAAGCTGTAACCATTATCATTTATACTAGACATTATCCAACTAATTCTGTTTTAAAAACTTGATGATTCAGCAGCTTTAGATCAGACACAACAAGGTAGTACAATGTTGCAAAGGGTTCTCGTTGAAGTTTTAAACTGTGAGACAATTCTTGATAGTAAGTTGCAAATCACAGATAATAAATACATTGTTGCAAAGGGATCCCTTTGCTACAGTGTATTATCTTTCTGTTTCTGATACAATATCCCCCAGATTTATTAGGAAGTCCTGGCTGGAGCATGGGCATATCAGATTTGTTTTGTTTTAAAGGGGAACTGTCGGCAATAAGAGCCTCACTCCCAAGTGTGAGGATGATCCCAATTAGCACTTTATGTGCAGAATCATTTTTACATACTGTATAGTTCAATGTAGTAAATTGTATCAGGCTAATTTTGTTGCCTTGCAAGGTGACATTTCCTGTAATCAGAAATCTTAGAATCCCCTGTAGCTGACATCAGAGGAGGGCTGCAGCAGTGGAAGAGTCAATAGCCCGAAGTGAATGTTAGAGGTTTTATAAGCTGTAATCTTCTGTTTGCTGGTCTGCTGTTCTTCTGGGGCTAGGTTCAGTTACAGAGGACTGTACTAAGCCCAGTGCTGCTGTTCTCCTGGGGCTAGGTTCAGTCACAGAGAACTGTACTAAGCCCAGTGCTGCTGTTCTCCTGGGGCTAGGTTCAGTCACAGAGGACTGTACTAAGCCCAGTGCTGCTGTTCTCCGGGGGCTAGGTTCAGTCACAGAGGACTGTATTACTAACAGTGCTGCTATTCTCCTGGGGCTAGGTTCAGTCACAGAGGACTGTACTAAGCCCAGAGCTGCTGTTCTCCTGGGGCTAGGTTCAGTCACAGAGGACTGTACTAAGCCCAGTGCTGCTGTTCTCCTGGGGCTAGGTTCAGTCACAGAGGACTGTACTAAGCCCAGTGCTGCTGTTCTCCTGGGGCTAGGCTCAGTCACAGAGGACTGTACTAAGCCCAGTGCTGCTGTTCTCCTGGGGCTAGGTTCAGTCACAGAGGACTGTACTAAGCCCAGTGAGCACAGCGGAACAGCAAACATCTGATTTCAGCTTACAAAATGTTTAACATGTATACTGTGGGCTACTGAATCCCCCAGTTCGCAGCCCTCTTCTGATGTCAGCTACAGGAGATTCTGGGATTTCTGGTTAGAGGAAATGTCACCTTACAAGGCAACAAAATTAGCCTAAAACAATTTATTATACTGCAGTAAATAGTAAGTAAATACAAATGGGTGTGAGGCTTTTATTGCTGACAGTTCCCCTTTAAGGTAAACGATGACTATAGCACAGTAGTTCCTATTTGCAGTAAGCAAAAAAAAAAAAAACATTTTGTATGATCACCTTGAAATGTGTAGGGGGTTGGATGCTGGTGAGGGTGGGATGGGAAGGGAGGGTATTTATTAATATTAAATAAAACAGGGCCAGACAGAGCTGGATGCTGGTGAGGGTGGCATAGGAGGCAAGGGAATTTATTAATATTAAAAACAAGACCAGACAGGGTTGAGGGGTTGGCTACTGGCAGAATGCAAAATGGGAGGGCAGAGTATTTATTAACATTAATTAAAAAGCAACACATTTCATATAGTTGCTCTTTGAACAGCTTAAGCTGTTTCTCCTTCTGCCTGGCCTCCCCTTCTCCACCTCAGGATATTGCAGACACTGTGGGATGACCTGATATTTGCTTTGGCTGCTGGGTCCTGGGGGTCATGTGATAACGCAGACTACTGTGGCAGACCAAAACCCAGCTGCCTGAACAGTGAAAAAAGAACTGCCAAGTGATTTAAGATCCCCCCCCCCCCAAACAAAAGCTGCTGGCTGTTTTATTGTAGAAACACTGCCAGTCCTACACTCTGAAAGCATCCAACCCGATCTGGCCCTGTTTTGTTCATATTAATAAATACTCTCCCCCCTCCTTTCACCATCTCCAGCATCCAACATCCCAACCCTGCCTGGCTGCATGTTTAATATTAATAAATACCCTGCCCTCCCATTCCACTCTCCCCAGCATCCAACCCTGTCTGTCCCCTTTTTGTTCTTTTTAATAATAAATACCCTCCCTTCCTGTTCCACCCTCACCAGCATGCAGTGCCCTACCCAACCTTGCCCAGAGCAGAAACATTAATAAAAAACAACACAGTTCACATAGTTGCTCTTTGAACAGCCAACGCTGTTTCCCATCTGTCTGGTCTCCATCCTCCACTGCTGAATATCATAGACACTGTGGAAAAGCCTAATATGTGTTTTGCCTGCTGGGTGTTCGGTGTAATGTCCTGAGATAGGATAAACAGCAGTGGCTGTTCAAAGAGCAGTTCTATAATTTGTTTTTAAGCAATGTTTCTGCTCTGGCCTAGGCTGGGTAGGGGATTGGATGCTGGTGAGAGTGCAACAGGAAGAGAGGTATTTATTAATATTAAATAAAACAGGGCCAGACAGGGTTGGATGCTGGTGAGAGTGGAATGGGGGGGGGGACTTTATTAATATTAAAAATAGGACCAGACAGGGTTGAGAGGTTGGATACTGGTAGAGGGTGAAATGGGAGGGCAGAATATTCATTAACATTAATGAAAAAATAACAGATGCATACAGTTGCTGCTTGAACAACCAAAGCAGTTTCTCCTCCTGTCTGGCCTCCCTCCCCCACTGCAGAATATCACAGACACTGTAGAACAGATTGATAATTGCTTTAGCTGATGGGTCTTGGGTGTGGTGTCCTGGGACAGAAGGAGAAACAGCTTTGGCTGTTCAAAGAGCAACTCTAAATGTAATTTTTTTTAATTGTTTCTGCTCAGGACAAGGTTGGGTAGGTGGTTCAATGATGATGGTGGAATGGGAAGAGAGAGTATTGATTATTATTAAAACAGGGCCTGTCATGGTTGGATGCTCGTGGGGGTGAAATGGAAGGGCAGAGAATTTATAAATATTAAAAATGGGGCCAGACCTAGTTAGTGAGCTAGTAAGAGCACTCCATGTCCATTACTACTGTATATCCCTATGATGTGCCATTTGTAATACCTGCAGTTGCCCCAGCGTGTGGACTTTATCATATTTATACACTGGGATCAACAACGCTGCAGCGACAACTTTTCTGCAACGCAACCTTACAGCAATGGATTTATGCTGACCGCAAATGCAGTCTGAGATAACTTTGTTTTTTTGGGGAAGGCTTGGCCCCTTGAACCACCCCATGTGGGGGGCTCTGCCCCTTCACCCCCCCATAATTAATATAATCAACTCTGAGTCAGAGTTGATTCAGAGAGGGGGTGCAAGACCCCGAGAATGCAGCGCCACGCTCCCTGTGAACTGTTGCCGAAATTTCGTTTGCTGTCGAAATTTCACTGCAGCGATGGCATACCATATACACTGTACCTCACCAAGTTAAGCACTGACAAATATAAGTCTCCAAACTGGGGCAAACGCAGGCATTACAGATAGAACATAGCAAGGGATATACAGACATGCTCTTGCTATGGGATATAACCCTGATGTAAATTATACTACTGCAGTCTGATGGTGGTGGCTGTTTGAAACTGAAGATCCTAAGCATTTAAAAAAAAAAAAGAAAATCCCAGCAAACGGGGACTCATGCCCCCCACCCACCCATTCAACTCCACCCTCCCTAACCAGAAAGCCCAAGTATTTATAAGAAATTGAATCACCCAGAAAACTGGGAACCATCTCCCCATCTGACTGTTTCCTACTTTAAAGTCACTGTTTATCAACTTGATCCCGTGGAATGCCAGGGAAAGTGATTCACTATAGCTGTCAACCATTTTTCAGTAGCGTTAAGACATGTCAAAGTGAGAGAGTGTTTGTGTGGGGGACTTCTTGTTTGTGACAATACTGTGTGGGCCAGATATTCAAAAGGGTTGCGCCATGCGCAGCAAAGTTCTTTTCCCTTCTCAAGTCAAACTTGCTCCATTCTGCGATATTCAGCAGGAGGCAGTTGCGCCACAGAAAACATGCTGAGCAACAGCGCAATGCAAATGAATGCATGCTGAGCTGGAGGGGGAGGAACCATGCATAAACTGCACAGCCCGATATTCAGCCGGGCTATGCAGAGTTGTGCAGGCGCAACCCCCAACCTGCGCCTGCACAACTTTGAGCCAAAAAAGGCTCAAGTCAAGGGCCACCCACAGGTGAGCTGCCGCATTGCAGGGTGCAACACAGCAGCTGCCACCTGTGGCTGGCCTCAACCCACTCCCTGTATCCCCCGCAGCCTGATCATGGGCAAAAGAGTGAAATCCCACCACCCCCCCACTGGCCCGATCGCGGGCAACAGCAGAAATGTCCTCCCCACCAGCCCGACCGCTGGCTGCATTAGTTTAAAACAACCCCGAATACATCCCTGGTGGTCCAGTGGACCAAAAAGCCTGATTGCGGGCTGTATCAGTGTAAAATACAACCCCCCCTCCTCCCGAACATAGCCCTGGTGGTCCAGTGGACTGAAACTCCCGTTCGCGGGATGTAAGCAGTAACCCC
Organism: Neoceratodus forsteri; assembly: GCA_016271365.2. NCBI lineage: Eukaryota > Metazoa > Chordata > Ceratodontiformes > Ceratodontidae > Neoceratodus > Neoceratodus forsteri. The sequence goes on from CM028137.1 coordinate 961,104,993, forward strand.
CCCCGAACATCGCGGGATGTATGCAAGGCCCATCCAGTCTGCCTAGTGCAGATCGCTGTCCCTACGACCCTGGAAGCTACCTCACTGGCGTTGTAAGATGCCCTCGCTTGGTGCCTTGCTAGCTCCAGGCCACATGCAGAGAGTGCAATGGCTTGTCTGGTTGCCTCTGAATCAGGCATAGAGGCTAGGAGTTGACCTAGCCTGGACCACAGGAACCATTCATAGGTAGTGTAGTGGGCCTGATGTGCAGAAATTGAAAGAAGCAACCATGCAGAGTAGAATGTCCTCTTCCCTCAGAAATCAAAATCCATGGAATCTGCATCTGGGGGCCGGTCATGGTGAAGGGCATGAAGCCCATCGGGCGTTTCCAGCTGCATCAGTCCTGACTGAGGATGAGGCAAACTACCTGGAGACTCCGTGGGGGCACAATACCCCTGGTGCAGATCCCTAGGGGCTGAGATGCTGGAAAAGGGTCTTTGCCAGAAATGCAACAATGCCTCCCAGAAGGGAGCAGGCCAGGGGCTCTCCACACTGAAATTGCCTAGGAAGGCACAAGTCGAGTGCTCCAGATTGTGCTGAGTGGGTGGGGTGACATGCAGGTCCTCCAATATCCTCACGAGGAAATGCTGATACTCTGCGAGATCAGCAGCAGGGGAGATGTGGACAGATGGTTCCTCTCCTCCCGAAGAGGAAGATGAGGAAGTGGAGGACCTCGAAGATTCAGTGGCTGGTTGTTCAGGGGGAGGTTGGAACACCTGCCTGTCCATGGCCCTCACAAATGAAGGGAAATGAGCAGCCACAGCCCTGAATTGCTGTCAGGACAGAGATCCGCTAGGGCCAAGAATGCCTGGGAGAGCTGTAGAAGGTGACAGAGGGGTGGGGACAAGGCCAACAAAAGGAATCGACTGTCCTCTGTCCTGGCAAAAGAGCGCACCTGGAGCCCCGAGGGAAGAGGGTGCTCCGTAAAACTCAATGGCCGACAGCTGATTAACCATGCTGGAACTGCCCAGGCTGCACCCTGAAGATTTCCTCCTGTGAGGTCACTGGGGCCATGGAACTCCAAAAGGATGGTCCCCTACCTCCAAAGAACAGGGCTTTCTCGAGGAGACAGAAGGAAGGGGGAGGTCCACACTATGACTCCTTCCCGAACCCGGGTGGGTCCCAGAAAAGGGTCGCCTCATTGAACCCTGACCCCTCAACCCCACAGAGTCTGAAAGTGCACTCCTTGCAAATGCCAGCCTAGGCAGCTGACAATTCTGGTCAGTCCCCGAAGGGACTACCCAGGGAGTAGCACCCTCCCCTCCTGTAGGTGCTCCGATCAGCCCTAAAGTTGGGTGATCCAGGCACACCACCTGAGGGGGTACCACCACTGAGGGGGCAGAAATCCCTCAGAGGCCAGGCTGCAGAGCAATAGTGGCCTGCACCACTGCCTGCTGGTCAGCACCCCTGAACCTAGACTCTGGGGCAGCTGCCCGCTCCTCAGAGGAGGAGGACTGGTTCCGGTCAGTCAAGAAATCTACCAGTGTGTCCACGTGAGCAGCCAACTCCAAAGAGTCAGACAGCTTGTTTGAATCAGAGTCTGACTCCACCTCCAAGGAGGTGGAGACTGAAGTCCAATGACAGACAGTATGCGGACACCCGCTGCCATCTCGACTGAAGGGGGTACCAGTCAGAGTGTCTGCACCAGAGCCGGTGCCAAAGCCTCCAACCGCACCATGAATGGTGCGCGAAGAAGACACAGTGCCAAGGGCGGTAGCAGCATAGGAGCCGGTGCCTGCCATGGCGCCGTCCCAAACCATGAGGTCAGGGATGGCAATGACGACAGTACCGACAGCTCCTTCAGCACTGCGAACATGCCGAGAGCGATACCGCTCATGGCACCATGTCTTCACTCAGCGCCACAAGCATCACCAGAGCTAGACATGGTGCCATGTTCAGCCTTGGTGCTGAGGTGAGAAACGGTCAAGGATGGTATTGCCGTCAGCACTGCAAATGTAATCAACAGCAGAGACGGTACAGAGCGACGGACCAGCGCTGACCACGGTGCCATCAGGGCCCATGGCGCTGCGAATGCCCCTAATGTCCAAGACAGCACTGATGGATGGCGTCAAGGATGGTGCTGACTCAGGTTTCCTAGCCCAAGGAGACGACACGAGGGCAGCCTTCACCCCCAAAGGGGCGATTGCCAATGTGGTGCCTCCCACCCACCAGGAGGGATGGACTGGGCCTCCTGCACCATGGAAGGGGCTTCTGCAACAGTGATTCTTCTAGGAGCAGAAGCCCTCTCCTCCATATAGAACCAGGAGGGGACCCGGAGGAAAGGTAGAGAGACCGCGGCTTTGCCCAATGAGTGCGCGCCCATCCCCGGAAGGTCAGTGGAGCTCGTCCAACTTTCCACGCGCATTGCTCGATGACACGATGGTCCATGGAGAAGCAGGCATTACACGAATCCATGTCATGAAGCTGGCCAAGATGCATGAGGCAATGGTCATGCTGGTCGGTGACAGAGTACTTGTGGCTGCACGGGCATCATCGCATAGGGGGTTGCCCCATCTCTAATGATTTCTTGCCCCCCGACCGAGACACGACCCCTGGCAAAACAAGCTAAACAAAAGACTCGACGTTGCTAACAAATAAAGAAAAGGAACAGTCTTACCAGCAGTGTTGAGTGGTGGTGAGAACAAAACCAGTAGGATACAAGGATGGCGTCGAAGGGTTTTTGGTGTTGAAGGGTTTTCAGCGTTGAAGGCTTTTTGGTGCCAAAGGCTTTTCAGAGTTGAACTAGGCCTATAGCGCAGCAGCTCCACATGAGGTGCAACCTCTATGGCGGGAGACAAAGAACTGGTGGGATGGCGGGGTCGATGATGCCTAACGACCAACCCGCAAGCACCACGCAGTACGTCGGCCTCGAGGGTGGCGCCGATGGTGCATCGACTCTGCCCATCCAAAAAAAGCTCCCACGGGGTCATTACCCAAAGGTGATGAATGGTGAAGATTGACACAGATAAGATCAATTTTTGCCAGGATTTGAAAAACTGACAGCTGTCACATTAATGACATGCTGTGAAGAAATGCTATGTTGAAAATTTCGGGTCAAAATATTAAAAAGTACCGAAGTTATGAGCCGGCATTCATAAATTTCAATGCAGGCTCCTAACTCTTGTTGCTTGTATGTTTTATCCTAAATTTTCAACATAGTTTTATTACCCACCTCATGAACAAGGATGGAGAAAATGTTCAATTCCTGCCCAAAAGGTGATTTCACACAGCAACTGTGAAATCACCTTTTGGGACAGATTTGCCTAATTTCATTGCCATTGTTCATGAGGTGGGGTCCCAAAAAAGGCATGTTGAAAATTTTGGGCAAAAATATTCAAAAGTGCCCAAGTTATGCCAAGTTCAAAACCCTATTGAAATATATCGATGCAAAGAAAAAATTACTCATCACAGTAATCTTCTTTTTTCCAAGAGGTCCTTTAACATCCGTAACATTAGCAGTTAGCTGGCTAGGTGCAACTGCCCCAGAGGTGTGCCTTTAAGAGAAATTTAAATGAGCTTAGGGGCATAGCCAATCAGAAAACAGGAAGGGGAGTGCACTGAGTGAGAGCTGCTGAAGGCTTCAGAATTGTTTTGAAAGAAAAACGAGGGCACATGCCCAGAAAAAGAATCAACAGGATTCAAAAAACATGCAAATGTCCACAAAAGTGGAAACAGAAACAGCACAAGTTAAAAACTCATCAATAAGAAACTCCAAATTTGGTAAGAAATGTGATAAGGAGCCCTTCTCTGATAGGTGAACCGGGGGAGGAAGGGTGGGAGCTTACTGATGCTAAAGGATCCCTTGGAAGAAAGAGGATTACTGTGGTGAGTAATTTTTTTTTTCTTACCCCAGGAATCCTTTAGCATCAGTAACTTTAGCAGACTACTGAGCAGTACCAAGTGGGAGGTGGGCAGAGAACCTACTTAAGAAAGAGGCTCTGCAGAACCGCCCTGCCAAATTTGGCATCAGATCTGGTCTGCATATCCAAACTGTAGTGATTCACAAAGGTGTGTACAGATTTCCAGGTAGCTGCTTTGCAGACATCCAGTAGTGGAATGTCTCTTACTGCTCATGCAAGGCTGCTGTGCCCCTGGTGTAATGGGCCCTGAGCCCCACTGGAGGTTGGTGACCAGCTTTTTCATAGCAGAATCTAACACAAGAGACTTACCACAGAAAATAGTTCTCTTGGTAGCTGGTCATCTTTTGTCTACATACCGGAAGGTGGGGAATAACTGAGAGGAAGAGCCTCTGGACTGTCTAGTATGCTCTAGGTAGTAGAAGATGGCTCTTTTGACATCCAAGCTGTGGAGCTTTTGCTCACCAGGAGTGGATTTCTCAGTAAAGAAGACAGGCAGAGTAATGGACTGGTCCATGTGGAACTCTGAAACCACCTTTGCAGAAATGTCCTATTTGTCCTGAGCCCAACTTTATCGTTGTGAGGGAAGATGTAATTTGGCTCAGTACACAGGGCCTGTAGCGCTGAAAACCTCCTGGCAGAGGAAATGGCTACCAGGAAGCCTGCCTTCCAAGTTACAAACTTGATGAGGGCCATGGACATAGGCTCAAAGGGTAGCTTCATGAGCCTGTCTATGCAAAGGTTCAGGCTCCAAGGAGGACCCAGGCTCCTGGATTGGAGACTGGAGGTGCAAGAGACCTTTGAAAAACTGTTTAAATATGGCATGAGAAAAAAATGATTTTTTCTTTACCACTGAAAGGTAGGCCAAAACTGCTGCCAGGTGTAGCTTGAGGGACTATGGTTTCAAGCCTGATGCCTGTAAGATTACCAGGCAATCTAGCAGCTGAGGGTCTGAAACTGAACAGGATTCAACATTTTTGCTCCAGCACCAGAGGGAAAACCTTTTACATTTGGCTGCTTAAATCTTCTTAGTGTTTGTTTTTTTAACCACCTTCAGTATCATAAGGATTTGTTAAGAGTACTGTGAGGATGCAGACTCTAACTGTTCCAGAACCAGGCCTTGAGGTGAAAGGGGTGTATGCCTGGATACTGCACTCCTGTCTGAGGAAGGGTAAGTGGGAAATGAGTTGGAGGCAGGCGAATGGACTGCTGCAGGACACTGAGAGAAGGAGCGGGTACCAAGCTTGCCTGGGCTAGTCTGGAGCCACTAGGATCATCAATGCAGGCTGTTGTCTGAGTTTCAGAAATACCCTGAGAATCAGGGGAAAAGGAGGAAATGCATATAAGAACCTCCCTGACCACACCAGGAACAAGTTGTCCAGAGGAGGCGATCTCAGGACTGTAGCCTGCAACAGAACCAAGGAAACTGGAAGCTGAGGGGAGAGGCAAATAGATTCACTTCTGAGTGCCCAACTGTCTGAACACCGTGGCTAGTACTTGTTTGTTCAGAGTCCATTAACTCTGACCTTGACTGATGCGACTAGAGCATCTGCCAGAGTATTGTGTTTGCCTGGGAAGTGAATCGCTTAAAGGCTGACTCCCAGGTAGAAGGCAAGAGACATTTATAGTGCCTGCAAACAGAGTACTCCTGATCTGGTCCACACTGCTTGTGTGTGAAAGCATTGCAGTAGTGTCTGTTCAACTCTGTAAGTTTGTCCTTTTATGACAAGAGCAAAAAGAGCTAAAAAGATTTCTCTGAGTTCCAAAAGAAATATGAGCAACTGTGACGCCTTTGAGAGACTAGGTGCCACTTACTGAGGCACTGTCTGGATGTGCTTCCCACCACGGGGGGGGGGAGGCATCTGTGGAACTGCCCTTGCTTTCTGAGAACAGCAAGCTACAAGGAGGCTTGTGGGTGCATATCTTGTATCTAAACCCTGGGACCACTGCAGGCACTGAAGCCATGCATCCCAATAGCCTGAGGAAATGTCAAGTTGCGTGATTTGTTCAGGACCGCATCATATACTGAACCGGTGAGGGTTAATGATTCAAACCCAGTCAAGCTCATGCTGGCTGGTCTCGCTGTCCCTGGATGAAGAAATTTGCCAATTAGGGACAGCTTGAATTCTTGCCTGCGAAAGGAAGGCATATACTTCCTGGATGTTGGAAGGGTTCCAGGTGAGACTTTGTTTAGATTTACCAGAGAACTCCAACACTATAAAGAGAGCCCTGTAAGTGGAAAATGGACTCCTTGACCTGACAGTATGGCAGTTTGGCAGTATGAGCTAATCGGCAACTTACTGTAGGTGTAGCTAGAGATGTCCAGATTGCTGAGGCATGCTACTACCACTGCACAGTACTTTGTAAAGACTCTTGGGGCTGAGGAAGGCCAAAGGGTCGCAGTGAGCCCATCCTTCTGTGAGATCTTATTAAAGGTATATGGAAAAAAAAGGGTCCCTTTTGGACCAGGAAGGCTAGCCAGTCTCCCTACTGTAAGGGCTGTAGGAATAGTAACAGAGTGACCATCTTGAATTTGGATTTTAACAGCAAGATGGGAGCCACTTTCCAGTTGTCTACTGTGTCAGGAATTACATGGAGTAGAGGCCCTTTCTTCTTTCCATGGCCGGGAACCCTCCACCATTCGCAAAGCTAAAATGATTTTTATCTCCCACTCCAACTGTAATGCCTATGTTGGGGATAGAGGCATAGACACCTGGGTACGCATGAAGTCTGTCCACACTAGTGTCAGGGCTTAGACTGCAAAGATGCTGGCTGGGTAGAGGTGGCCACCTTTGACCCCTTCTGCCCTTCCCTCTGAAAACACCCCTGTACTGAGAGAAGGGGGAAGCTGAGAAAAAAAAACTCTGCTCTTAAAGCCCTCAGGAGGAATTTCTGTGGGGCAGGGGGCCTTGTTGCAGTGAGATGTTCTGGAATTGAACAGTATGATTTGATCACAAGGAAAATCCATGGCTTTAAACTGGGAATCTGAGGGTAGACCAGTAGTTCTAGGACAGACAAAGCGCCTCAGAGTGCAGGGCTTTATTGAACTCTAAAAATTGATTAGCATGTTGCTCATAAAAGTTCTAAAACACTGTGAAAATGCATAGCACTTGCCTCACTGTGTTTAACAAATCTAACACTTCTAGAAAACCTATATAAATGCTTTCTTTACAGTTATTATTGTCCCAAGGAAAAAAAAGAAAATTACGTACTTACCGTAATTGTTGATCTTTCTGTGTATCTTCACCATTCATCACTGGTGGGTATAGCACCAGAGCTAGGACCCCACAGGAGACTTTTTTTTTTCTATGGCTGGAGTCAACACAGGGCCAGTGCCACCCTTGAGGCCGATGTTCCACGTGGCGCCTGAGGGTTGGCCATTAGCTGTCGTCGACTCCGTCACAGCCCCAGTTCTGCAACGTCGGAGAGTGTAAGGAAGGGAGGGTGGGTTGAGGCAAGAGAGCCTAAGAGATAGACAAAGGAAAGGAATAATAAACTAAAAGGAGAAATAAACAAGAGAGGAGACAGAAGGAAGAGATTACAATAGGAAATTGGGGAGGGAAAGGCCCCAGTCTCTGGAAGGAGAAATAGAAGAAGGAGAGGGAAGGAGAGATGGTGGGGGGAAGAGTATCACACCCCAGGAGCAGCTCTGCACATTATGATTTTTAGAAGATGATAGTCCAACCCTGGGCTATCAAGGTTCAGCTGCAGAAGGCAAAACCTGAATTTAAAAGCAGCATAGGTCTAGAGACCAACCAACAAAGGAGTGCAGGCTGAGGGTGTGTCTCAAACTCTCCCCCCTCCCTGCCAAAAGAGGGGGATTTTTAAACAATGAATATGGCATAGGGGGAAAAATCTGAACTCAAAATCTGAGTTCATAAATTAAACATATTGAGAAAAGGGGGGGCCCCAACACTCCAAGACTCCCTAGAAATAAGGGAGAAGAGAAAATGGGCCCCCCATACACCCCCATAAAACCCCCAAGGAATTCATCCCTGTGTGTCACCACAGTCCCCTCCTGCCTAATTGCGAGGGAGAGGAGAGCGAGAAAGGAGAAGACACACAGGAGGGAGTCCAGAGACTGAGGCCAACAGGGGGAAGGAGGGTGGGATTTAGTAATGAATGGCAAAGATACACAGAAAGATCAACAATTATGGTAGGTACACCATTTTCATATCTTATCTGTGTCAGTCTTCACTGTTCATCACTAGTGGATGAGCACTGAGCCCCTGAAGGGGGCCCTGAACTACCCCAAGGGACTAGATTCCTTAACCTCCAGTGGGTGAGACACCAAAGGGGAGAACCCTTACAGGCCTGAGGAGGCCTGTGACTGGTCTGGGTGATATGGGGATCCCCCAGTGGGAGAAGGAAGGTGCCCTGAAAGCCGCCGTCTCACCCTTCGGGAGGAAAGATAGGTTCTCCGGTATGTGGAGTAAATCACCCTACGGCAGGCCAGGGGTGATAACCGGGACAGGTGAAGCCATGCCATCTGCTGAAGGCAGATTGCTGTCACTACCATTCTGGATGCCACCTCATTGGCATCATAAGATGCTCTTGCTTGGTGCCTTGCTAGCTCCAGACCCTGTGCAGAGAGGGCAATGGCTTGCCTGGTTTCCTCAGGATCAAACATTGAGGCTAGGATCTGTCCTAGCCTGGACTACAAGAACATGTAGGCTGCAAAGTGGGCCTGATGTGCTGCAATTGAAAGAGAGATCCATGCTGAGTAGAATACTCATCTCCCCCAGAAATCAAAATCCACAGAGTCCGAATCCAGGGGGCGGTCATGGTAAGGGGCATGAGGCCCTGAGGGGGTGTCCAGAGAGGTCAAACCCAAAGAGGGATGAAGCAGAGAACCTGGAGACCCAGGGGAAGTGCAATACCACTGGTGTAGGTCCCTTGGGGCTGGTACAGTGGAAAAGGGACATAGCCAAAGCTGATGTGATGCTTCCTGAAAAGGAATAGGCCAGGCAGGAGCCACCAGGTGAGTCGCACTGTGCTCGCCTAAAAAGGCACGCATCACATGCTCAGGATTGCTAACCGAGACTGGGGTAAGGTGAAGTTCATCCAACATCCTCACGAGGAAGCGCTAATAAGAGGACAGATCAGACACTGGGCAGAAGAGGATGAAGATGAGCTTCCAAGTTCAGGGTCTGGCTGCACGGGAGCATGGTGAAACACCTGCTGGTCCAGGGCATGGAGGTAGGTGGGGAAATGTGCAGCAGAACCTCTGAACTGTTCCCAGGTGAGAAGTCCCCGAGGACCGGGAATACCTGGGACAGCCAGGGATGGAGGCAGAGGCTCGGGGAACAGGCTCCGAGCAACAGGAGAACAGTCTCTATTGGGGCAGGGGGACCAACAGGAAATCCTTCGAAGGGAGGGGGATCCAAAGGCTACCACAGCTAACAGCCGTTCAACCAGATCGGAATGGTCAGAGCTGTGCCCAAAGGAAGAAATGCCCCCATGAGGTAACTGGGACCATGAGAGTCCAGAAGGACGGCCTCTGACCTCAGAAGTTAAAGTCCCTCTCGGGGACTCATTCAGGGAAAGGCAAGGGTCTGCGCTGCGACTTCTCCCAGAACCCGGCTGGGCTCTAGGGAGGGTGCACTGTGCCACATCCCCTACCTCTCAACCCTTCGGAATCAGAGAGGGACCACATCCTTGTAGCCACCAGCCTAGGCAGCTGGCAACTCTGGGCGGCCTCCAAGGAGTCACCCAGGGAACAGTACCCTCCCCTTCTTGATACACCCTGGGCTGCCCCAAACTTGGGCTATCCAAACACACCAAGGAAGGGGGTACCCCAACTGGAAGAACAGAAATGCCAGTGACCCCAGGTTGCACAGCTGTGGTCACAGGGACCACTGCTGGCTGGTCAGACCCCCTGATCCTAAGGCCTACCGGCAATAAATGACTCCCAGAGGGAGGCTGAGTGGGGGCCTGAGGTGCAGGAGATGGAGTGGTCCGATGATTCTGAAGAACCTGGGAGCCAGTCCAGATCAGACCCAGAGTCCACCTCTGAAGAGACAGGCTCCAAGGTCTGATGCCCGACAACTCCCTGAGCCCCTCCAGTTCCTGGACCACGAATCTGAGCATCCCAAAACTCAGTGCTGCAAACGACACCGAAGCAAAGCACAGCTCCCGCCCAGTGCTGACACCCACCCCGCACGCGGCAAGGCACCGAGTCGGCAAGTGCCTGAGTGCGCCCCCATGTGCCTCTGGCACTGACAGCCAAGTTCAGCACTCTGCACGGGCACCACACCCACACCGACACCCACCCGGCGCTTGCAAGCAGCACTGAAGTTGGGCATGGCCCCAAATGCAGTACCGCACAATACCTCAGCACCACGAGTGGTGCCAGACAGCCAGGGTCGGCTCCGACCACAGTGCCAACCCCATCCCTGGTGCCACGAGCGGAGCCGAGGTCAGGGTCGGTGCCAGCTTCTGCCCCAGTGCCAGGACTAGAACCAAGCCCAGAAACACCCAAAACACCACCCCCAGTGCTGCCAAGAGCCACAAACAGCAGCAGAGGCAACAGCGGCACCGAGAGAAGGCCCAACGCTGTCTGCGGCACCACGCTCAAAACCCACGGCACTGGGACCAAAAGCAGCACCATGAGACAGTGCCAAGGATGGTGCCAGTCCAGACCTGAAGGGCCCGGTACACGACACCGAGGGAGCCTTCGCCACCAAAGAGGCGACTGTCAATGCGGTCCCTCCCGACTGACCCCCGAGGAAGAAACCCCTGCCGCGGCAAGGCTAAAAGAGGCAGGGGTTCCCTCCTCCATGGGCCATATAGGACCGTGAAGGGATCTGGAGCAAGGGCCAAGAATTCCCGCATTGGCCCGTCAACTTTGCACTTGTGCTCCGAAAGTCGACGGCGTACGTCGACTTTCCATGCACAGTTCTCAATTACTCGGCGGTCCATCAAGAAGCAAATGTCGCAGTTATCCATTTCGTGGTCGGGGCCAAGGCAGGAAAGGCAGCGGTCATGCTGGTCCATCACAGAATAGAGGTGGCTACAGGGGCACCGCACATAGGAGGCTGCCCCGCCTTCAACATTTTCTTGCTCCCCAGATGAGATATGACCGTATGGTAAATAAAACAGAAACAGTACTTGACGCTGCTTTAAAATAAAAAGAAAAGGACTTATCGATCAGAAGCAACGTCAAGCAGGCAAGAACCGAGGCAACTAACACTCTATCGACTAGGCCGATGAACTAGGCCACAAATCTAACAGTCTCCACATGAGGTACCACACTCGATGATGGGAGAGAAGGAACTGGGGCTGGGGCGGAGTCGACGGCAGCTAATGGCCAACTCTCGAGTGCCACGTGGAACATCGGCCTCAAGGGCAGCGCTGGCCCTGCGTTGACTCTGCCCATAGAAAAAAAAAAAAAGTCTCCTGTGGGGTCCTAGCTCCAGCGCAATACCCACTAATGATGAATGGTGAAGATTGACACATATAAGATCTGCTAATCAATTATTTAAAACACTAGATTGATAGCATGGGCCGTGACTCTGGAGGCAGCATTCTTTGTTGTTGTCCTGTGGAACTGGTACTACATGGCTTCCAGAGCAGGTTTGTCTTATCCACTGGTTCCTGCACCAAGAACCGGGACAGAGTTCCACAGTGCTTTTTTTTTTTTTTATATTTGGCAGAAAAGCCAAGTAAGTAAAATTCTAACAAGTATTTGCAGGTAACTAAGAAATCTATTTCTTGGAGTCCTTATCCAGGGGTAAGGAGGACAAGGAGACCCCAGCTTTCTTGCAAGCTGCCTGATGCACTATACTCACATGGCTTGGATGTACAGACAGACACTCAGTATTGTTAAACAACTGATATATTTCTGCATTTATTCATTAACATTTCCAGACCACTTGTAAATCTCTGCCACAGAAGTGGGAGTTTGAAGCAGTTTTGTGGTATTTTAATTTTTATGTTTTTTTATTATTATAGATAGGCACAGTCAGACTTTTAGGAGGTGGAACCTTTCATCTCCCTATAATCTTTTTTTTTTTTTTATCCTTATCCTCACCTTGGAAGGACTCCTGAGAAAGGAAATCCAATATGTTTTGGATAAACGAAGGCATAGAGGGAGAACCTCCTTGGATACATAGGGTTCTAGGTCCTCCACAGTCATGTCAGGGGCATCATAAAAATTCTCATATCATCTGTATCACCCTCACAGTCTCTGGCGTGAGAACTGTGGAAGAGTGTTAGCAGCCTCTGTAAGCAGGGGCATCATAAAATTATTTATCATCAGCTGTATCACCCTCACAGTCTACGGGAAAGAGAACTGTTGAGTGCTTGCCAGCCACAGTAAAGAAAGAACCAATCTTTTGTAGAGTCTGAAACAGTTGCCATGTCTTTTCCATATTTTGCACAGATGGAATACTATGCATAATTTGCAAGTACTTTGTTTTTTCTGTATGCTTTAAGCTGCCTGTTGTTTCACTATTGGCTTTCCCAGGAGCGACAGGATCGTTTATGTCTATACAGAGTTTCTTTTTAGCCACTTCATCAGCAGCTTGATCAAACATCCTTCTTTCATCACTTCTATTATTTTTTAATTTGTGAGGAACTTCATATTTGGAAGCTTTATTTTTGGCTGGGATCTGGAGGGTTCCTCAGCACCTCTTTACATTTTTATTACTTTTGAATGGCCCCGAGTCGGTAGCCTTTGATATGTCCTCAGCCATAATGATCAAAGGTTTGTCTGCTATGTTTACCAATTTAAGCAAAGCAAACCAGTCCTGGACCTTATGAATGGAGTGCAGGTTTCTGTGAAAATGCCACTGGCCAGTCCTGCCCCAGTTAATTAGCTCTGTCTATTGCAAGTGTCTTTTTTTGGGGGGAGGGGTGTAGAACTGGGATCTATACCAGTGCCAATCTTAATAGAAAACCCAGTAATAGTGGTCAACTGCCACAGTTGGCTGCTGGACCCTTACGGACAGTCCTGGAACAGATGATACCTTAATTCCAGTTCCTTTATGTGTGTGTATATACATATATGGGTTTCTCTTAATTTGCCAATCCTGAGAGAAACCCCCAAGCACTGTTAAGATTTGAATTTCTCTGGGGTGCCTCATGGTAAAAAACAAGGCAACTGTCCCTAATTCAATAGTCCCCACAAAAATTTGGTCAAAAAAGAGAGGAGGAACCATTGAAATTAAGCATCCGTGGTAAAAAAACAAACATAATTTAAGCAGCTGCAGTAAAAATAATGCAGTCGCGGTAAAATTTACTGCAAATTCGCGGAAAAAAACATCTCTAATAAAAAACATAAATTTACACTCAGCACACTAAAAAAGTAAATTTATGAGGAAAAACTTCATCGAGATAAGCAAATAGGAAACTGTCAATGAGGAAAGTTGAGAGGCAGCTCAGGGGCAATGTTGCTTAGTCCAGCATTCTGAAGCATTCAGCAGCTCTCATTCAGCTCACTTTCCTTCCTGTTTTCTGATTGGCTGTGGCCCTAAGCTCATTTAAATTTCCCTTAAAGGCACACCTCCAGGGCAGTTGCACCTAGTCAGTTAATTGCTAAAGTTACTGATGCTAAAGGACTCCTGGGGTAAGAATACCTGATTTCCTCAGTTCACAGTCCAGCGTTGAAGAGTGAAGATGTGTCTGCGGTCCATAGAGGATTATGATGTTAGACCCCTGGTGGGTATGTAAGGGCTTGTGGGTGGGGGTGGATTCGTGGGTGTGAGGGTCAGGTGGGGGGGACAGTAATTGCAGTGTCAGCAATAGACATCAATGGATGGTTTTCTTCATTACAGGGTGTTTAAAAAAAACTACGTAGAGCAGTTTTCTTTATTTCGGGTACCGACACTGGGGATTGGGCACCCCAGGGTCTGTGTTATGTTTGGCAGCACCAGAGGTGGGCTCCCCGGTATCACAATGAAAACAGGCAGGGTGGGGGTAGCAGCCAGCATGGAGGATTGGGCACCACCGTGCCAGAATTTTAACATGGATGGGGGGTCATTATGTTTGGTAGCACTAGGGGTGGGCTCCCCGGTGTCACATAATGAAAACAGACAGGGTGGGGAGTAGCAGTTGGCATGGGGGATTGGATACCCCATACTGGAATTTTTACATAGAGGGGGCAAGGGTCCTCGCATTTGCAGTGGAGGGGCTAGAGGATGGCATCGGGGATGACATTGGGGGTGCTACAGCAGGCTGATCATGAAAGATCAGCTGTGCTTGCTGGGAGGCATTAGAAGATCAAAGGAATGAGCTGCCCTATGATTGGATCAGCTATTTCCTTTGAACTACATGAAGTTTCCACCCAGCAAGCCAGAACAGAGTCATGATCAGCCTGGCTGATGATTGGTGTGACACTGATGAGTGATGATCCCCTTGCAGACCACTCTGCATTGGACTGACAGTGTCACGCCCCTCAAAAACCGCACTCACAGCAAAATGTTTGCTGCATGTGCACGCATGGCGAACCTAAAAAAATAAGCAACATACTGTATTTTGTGGCTAGGACTGAGTGAGTAGCAGAATGGGGAGGTTGGGTTGGGAGAAAAGATGAAGTTAGATGTGTGAATCATGCCAGTTCCTGAGAATAATTTCCCTGAATTGAGCGGGGAGGGTTAATGGATTGGGTGAAGGTGGTTTAACAGTATTATGAACCAGCAATTGAAAAATTAGCATCAGACTTTGAGGCAGTTAACAGAGTTAGATGGCAGTGAGGAGGAGGAGGAGTAAGGGTGAGGTGATTTTTCAGTTAATGTCAGATGGTTATTGAGTGCAGATGGGTAGTGGTAGTGGAACTTACTGCTACTTAAAGGAGATGGGAGAAGACAACACTGATATTAATGTACTGTAACTTGGTTGACTGTGGACCTTAAATATGTTAAATGTTATTTAAGAGACAATCGTATGTCAAAAGCCTGTGTCTTTCTTTTTTTTTATATTGTATGTGAAAAGTCATTGTCTTTCATTTTTTATTGTATGTGAAAAGCCTTTTTTTGCTTGATGCTAATAAACTGCAGCACATTGTTTTGTTAGGCTTTCTAACTTAATAGTGACAGATGTAATGTGTGATCTTTATTTATACAATTAGTTTTCACCTTACCATTTTCCTCTATGAATACCTATTGACAAAAAAGTTAGTTATTTCTTTCCTAATATGACTGTATCTTAATTTTCATTATAGAATTATTAAGACAATGTGCTGTAAATACAATTGCATGAATGTGCTCACCTGGACAAGATTCTACCTCAGGTGGTGAATCACTACAAATATTTAGTACACATATCCCACCCAGCAGACATGGGGCATAGCAGAAAACAAAACATGCTGCAGCCCAGCCAACATTTCTCTTCCCACTGAGTTATCATGTACTGCAAGGTGCTGCAGGGAAACATGAGGCACTGCAGCCCAGCCAACATTTCCCTTCCCACTGAGTTATCATGTGCTGCAGGGTACTGCAGGGAAACATGAGGCAGTGCAGCCCAGCCATTTCCCTTCCCACTGAGTTATCATGTGCTGTAGGGAAACATGAGGCACTGCAGCCCAGCCGACATTTCCCATCCCACTGAGTTATCATGTGCTGCAGGGTACTGCAGGGAAACATGAGGCACTGCAGCACAGCCAACATTTCCCTTCCCACTGAGTTATCCTGTGCTGCAGGGAAACATGAGGCACTGCAGCCCAGCCAACATTTCCATTCCCACTGAGTTATCATGTGCTGTAGGGAAACATGAGGCACTGCAGCACAGCCAACATTTTCCTTCCCACTGAGTTATGTGCTGCAGGGAAACATGAGGCACTGCAGCACAGCCAACATTTCCCTTCCCACTGAGTTATCCTGTGCTGTAGGGAAACATGAGGCACTGCAGCACAGCCAACATTTCCCTTCCCACTGAGTTATGTGCTGTAGGGAAACATGAGGCACTGCAGCACAGCCAACATTTCCCTTCCCACTGAGTTATGTGCTGTAGGGAAACATGAGGCACTGCAGCACAGCCATTTCCCTTCCCACTGAGTTATCATGTGCTGCAGGGAAACATGAGGCACTGCAGCACAGCCAACATTTCCCTTCCTACTGAGTTATGTGCTGTAGGGAAACATGAGGCACTGCAGCACAGCCATTTCCCTTCCCACTGAGTTATCATGTGCTGCAGGGAAACATGAGGCACTGCAGCACAGCCAACATTTCCCTTCCCACTGAGTTATGTGCTGCAGGGAAACATGAGACACTGCAGCCCAGCCAACATTTCCCTTCCCACTGAGTTATGTGCTACAGGGTGCTGCAGGGAAACATGAGGCACTGCAGCCCAGCCATTTCCCTTCCCACTGAGTTATCATGTGCTGCAGGGAAACATGAGGCACTGCAGCCCAGCCAACATTTCCCTTCCCTCTGAGTTATCATGTGCTGCAGGGAAACATGAGGCACTGCAGCACAGCCAACATTTCCCTTCCCACTGAGTTATCATGTGCTGCAGGGAAACATGAGACACTGCAGCCCAGCCAACATTTCCCTTCCCACTGAGTTATGTGCTACAGGGTGCTGCAGGGAAACATGAGGCACTGCAGCCCAGCCATTTCCCTTCCCACTGAGTTATCATGTGCTGCAGGGAAACATGAGGCACTGCAGCCCAGCCAACATTTCCCTTCCCTCTGAGTTATCATGTGCTGCAGGGAAACATGAGGCACTGCAGCCCAGCCAACATTTCCCTTCCCACTGAGTTATGTGCTGTAGGGAAACATGAGGCACTGCAGCACAGCCAACATTTCCCTTCCCACTGAGTTATCATGTGCTGTAGGGAAACATGAGGCACTGCAGCACAGCCATTTCCCTTCCCACTGAGTTATCATGTGCTGCAGGGAAACATGAGGCACTGCAGCACAGCCAACATTTCCCTTCCCACTGAGTTATCATGTGCTGTAGGGAAACATGAGGCACTGCAGCACAGCCAACATTTCCCTTCCCACTGAGTTATCATGTGCTGCAGGGAAACATGAGGCACTGCAGCACAGCCATTTCCCTTCCCACTGAGTTATCATGTGCTGTAGGGAAACATGAGGCACTGCAGCACAGCCAACATTTCCCTTCCCACTGAGTTATCATGTGCTGCAGGGAAACATGAGACACTGCAGCCCAGCCAACATTTCCCTTCCCACTGAGTTATGTGCTACAGGGTGCTGCAGGGAAACATGAGGCACTGCAGCCCAGCCATTTCCTTCCCACTGAGTTATCATGTGCTGCAGGAAACATGAGGCACTGCAGCCCAGCCAACATTTCCTTCCTCTGAGTTATCATGTGCTGCAGGGAAACATGAGGCACTGCAGCACAGCCAACATTTCCCTTCCCACTGAGTTATCATGTGCTGTAGGGAAACATGAGGCACTGCAGCACAGCCAACATTTCCCTTCCCACTGAGTTATCATGTGCTGCAGGGAAACATGAGACACTGCAGCCCAGCCAACATTTCCCTTCCCACTGAGTTATCATGTGCTACAGGGTGCTGCAGGGAAACATGAGGCACTGCAGCCCAGCCATTTCCCTTCCCACTGAGTTATCATGTGCTGCAGGGAAACATGAGGCACTGCAGCACAGCCATTTCCCTTCCCACTGAGTTATCATGTGCTGCAGGGAAACATGAGGCACTGCAGCACAGCCAACATTTCCCTTCCCACTGAGTTATCATGTGCTGTAGGGAAACATGAGGCACTGCAGCACAGCCAACATTTCCCTTCCCACTGAGTTATCATGTGCTGTAGGGAAACATGAGGCACTGCAGCACAGCCATTTCCCTTCCCACTGAGTTATCATGTGCTGCAGGGAAACATGAGGCACTGCAGCACAGCCATTTCTCTTCCCACTGAGTTATGTGCTGTAGGGAAACATGAGGCACTGCAGCACAGCCAACATTTCCCTTCCCACTGAGTTATGTGCTGCAGGGAAACATGAGGCACTGCAGCACAGCCAACATTTCCCTTCCCACTGAGTTATCGTGTGCTGCAGGGAAACATGAGACACTGCAGCCCAGCCAACATTTCCCTTCCCACTGAGTTATGTGCTACAGGGTGCTGCAGGGAAACATGAGGCACTGCAGCCCAGCCATTTCCCTTCCCACTGAGTTATGTGCTGCAGGGAAACATGAGGCACTGCAGCCCAGCCAACATTTCCCTTCCCTCTGAGTTATCATGTGCTGCAGGGAAACATGAGGCACTGCAGCACAGCCAACATTTCCCTTCCCACTGAGTTATCATGTGCTGCAGGGTACTGCAGGGAAACATGAGGCACTGCAGCACAGCCAACATTTCCCTTCCCACTGAGTTATCATGTGCTGCAGGGTACTGCAGGGAAACATGAGGCACTGCAGCACAGCCAACATTTCCCTTCCCACTGAGTTATCATGTGCTGCAGGGAAACATGAGGCACTGCAGCACAGCCAACATTTCCCTTCCCACTGAGTTATCATGTGCTGTAGGGAAACATGAGGCACTGCAGCACAGCCAACATTTCCCTTCCCACTGAGTTATCATGTGCTGTAGGGAAACATGAGGCACTGCAGCACAGCCAACATTTCCCTTCCCACTGAGTTATCATGTGCTGCAGGGAAACATGAGACACTGCAGCCCAGCCAACATTTCCCTTCCCACTGAGTTATGTGCTACAGGGTGCTGCAGGGAAACATGAGGCACTGCAGCCCAGCCATTTCCCTTCCCACTGAGTTATCATGTGCTGCAGGGAAACATGAGGCACTGCAGCCCAGCCAACATTTCCTTTCCCCTCTGAGTTATCATGTGCTGCAGGGAAACATGAGGCACTGCAGCCCAGCCAACATTTCCCTTCCCACTGAGTTATCATGTGCTGCAGGGTACTGCAGGGAAACATGAGGCACTGCAGCACAGCCATTTCCCTTCCCACTGAGTTATCATGTGCTGCAGGGAAACATGAGGCACTGCTGCCCAGCCAACATTTCTCTTCCCACTGAGTTATCATGTGCTGCTGGGTGCTGCAGGGAAACATGAGGTGCTGCAGCCCAGCCAACATTTCTCTTCCAACACAAAAACAGAAGCCACAGCGCACACAAAAAGGATCTCATTCAAAGCTGTATTCTCTTGCAGCACTCAGGTTACCCGGGTTCCTAGAACTCTGTTAGATTGTGTTAGATTAGGTTGCTAGGTAGGTTTACTGGGCATCCTAGGTCCATAAGACTTCCCATGGCAGCTTCTGTGAGTTAGCCTGGTAGAGGCTCCAGTGGGATGGAACTCTCACAGCATCATTAGCCA
This sequence comes from Neoceratodus forsteri, assembly GCA_016271365.2. Taxonomy (NCBI): domain Eukaryota; kingdom Metazoa; phylum Chordata; order Ceratodontiformes; family Ceratodontidae; genus Neoceratodus; species Neoceratodus forsteri. The sequence continues at coordinate 961,124,139 of CM028137.1, forward strand.
CACTAGAATTTTGGCTTGGATTGCTGCTAGGAAGAGTTTTATGCTTGAGAGCAGAGTTTGAAGTGTTGCCTTCTGCCTGCTGCTGAGGAGGAGTGTTGGGCTGGCTGGGAGGAGGTCTCCCTTCCACTTGGCCTGATCAGCCTCGAAGTCAGAAAATGTGAGCGGCATCAAGTAGGTGTCGACTGCATTTCCAGGCTCTTGTGAGGGTGAAGACTCTGATGCAGAGTTGATGTTTCTTCAACCATGAGTAATTGTGGGGTCCATCCCTACCTATGAGAGACTCAATGTAAAGTTTTGCCCAGTGTGGTGAAAAAGTAGGAATTGCACAGTGAGCTCCTTTGGAATTCCCATAGGTTTTCAGACACTGAGTAAGGTCTGGCTCAGGTGCAGGGGCACCTCCTAGGTAGGTCTGGCTCAGGTATAGGGGCACCTCCTGAGTAAGTGGCTCAGGTGCAGGGGCACCTCCTCGGTAAGTGGCTCAGGTCTGGCTCAGGTGCAGGGACAATATGGATCTGAAGGATAAAGAAAGAGATGCCTCTCTGTCCAGGGAAAAACCCCAAGCACACGATCTGGTACAGGAGGAGCAAAATCTCATGTAATTTGGATACAGTGGTAATAGGGGAAGCCAAGACATTGTCCACCCCCCGGGAAAGGCCAGTCAAAAGTAGTTTGTGTCCATAGCCCAGAAGAGGGATGGATAAGAGGAAAGTAGTTTGTGCCCCTACTAAAATGGCATGGGTTTGGTACCTGTAAGTGTGCAAATTACTTCTTGGAAAAACTGAACTGTGTATCTGTTGTCACTGCACCTGCAGCCTCTGTGAGCAGGTCTGTCAGTGTCGCCTTGTCAGAATAAAACCTACTACTTGACTCTATTTCCGTTGTGGACAGCTTGTGTATGTGGACTGTCAAGTCTCTTGTGCCCTCAGTGCCATGGCCCACCCCAGAACCCATTCGAATACATGTATTTCCTGGGTACCCCCTTCCTCCCAAGACCAAGCCAGTGAAATAATTGCCATTGGAGTGAATGAACTATTGCTACAAATGTCATCTGTGGTGCTAATTGCCAACTATGTTTATTTTTTATACTGAATGACTAGTGAGCAAAAAAAGGCCCATTTTCACTGGTGACCAGTTACATAAGTACATACAACAAGACATACAAAGTTAACATACAAATGCAGTATACAGACAAATAAAATCAATTAAAACATTGACATTCAGCTTCAAAAGACAGTAGTTTTTTAAGAGCACTTTTGAAAATTTAAATGTTAGCACAATTTGTAATTATTTTAGGCAAAGCATTATAAAGTTTTACTGCAATAAATTGTATTGAATTCCATGCCATTGCTGTGTGAAAAAATGGAATCTGAAATGTACACCTTTCCTGTGACCTAGTTGTAATAGTACTGTATTAATCTGTCTAGAATATAGACTGACAATAGAAGCAGGTAGGTAACCCAAATGTAACTTATGGAAGAAAATATATATCTGAAATCTAAATCTATGAAAAAATGACAAGCACCCAAAAAAGCTATATAATTGAGAGTGATATGCCTTTTTGTTTTGTCTGGTAACAAAGCGCATGCTATTATGATACGTAATTTTAAGCTTATCAAGCATTCTATCAATAGAAGAATAATATACAATCAATCCATAATCAATGAAAACAAAAAATTATGCAAGTATAACCCTTATTTCATAAGTTAAATGTCTATTTAACCGGTACAACATACCCAATCTTTAGTGAATTTTACTTATTAGCTTTGTAATATGTAATTCAAATGAAAGATGAGAATTGATAAGACCCAACTATGAGACTTTTTCAATAATATCATAGTTGTCACAAAGAGACAATTCAGGTACAACATTGTTGCTAGGATTTTTAAAAACCATATATTTGGTTTTACTTGAATTAAGAACTTCTTTATTCTTGATAAACCAAGGGTGCATTAAACTAAAATCTTTTTGTAGATTATTTTCCACCAGCAGAGAAGATGAATCTGAACATGTTAAGCCTGCATGTCAAATAAGTTCTGAATTATTACAAACATCAGGTAATGAATTAATAAAATGTGAAAACAACAGAGGCCCAAGAATAGACCCCTGTGGAATGCCACACTCTAGCTTACCCTCAACAGGTAGAGAATCCTTAATAAATGTTTTCTGTACCCTACCAGACAAAAAGTCATTTAACCAGAAAATCACCTTGGCAGAGAAATTAACCTTGAGTAAACTTTTCAATAGCTGTCTATGATCAACAAGGTCGAATGCCTTGGTGAAGTCCACAAAAGCCGAGGCCACTATTTTACCCTCCTCTAGGGCTTTATGGACCCGGCTTGTGAACCTCACCAAGGCAGTCTCAGTATTATGTCCTGAAGAAAATCTATGCAGTGAAGTGGACCAAATCCTATTTTTATCAAGGTGTTCTATGATTTGGTCTGAAACTATCTTTTCTAGAATTTTGGACAAAGGAGCCAGCAAAGTAATAGGTCAATAATTGTTAACATTAGTCAGGTCACCTGATTTATATATTGTCCTAACAATGCCACATTTCCATTTGGTGGGAAACATATTACAGAGAGAGAAACTGAAATGTTTAGTCAACTGTGAGGCCAGTGATGGGCCAACTTTTTTCAAAATACAATCGTCTACACTGTCAATTCCAATACTTGGTCTCAGGTCCATCTTGGAAATGTATGACAGTATCTCATTAGGGGATAGTACCCGAAAATAATGTTTTGGAATACCTGAACATTGTATATCGGCCATCTCCTCAGCAAGTACCTCCTTCAAATCAGTATTCTGAACCTGACCTAATGATCTGTACCTTTCAAGGTTCATAAAATGTGAATTCAACACATTGGCAACATTTTCTGGGTCATTAACAGTATGTCTCTCAACCTCAACTGAAATATTGTCTGATTTTTTTTTTTTTTTCAGATTAAAAAATTTAGGGCCAGATATTCAAAACTTTGCGCCAGGCAAAAAAATGTTTGCTCAAGATTAGCGCGGGTCTGCTATATTCAAAAGGCCAAATAGCGCGGGCAAACTGCATTAGCACCGGGCAAAATCATAATGTATGCAAGGGGCAAACTGACATGAATACAGGCGCAATGCTATATTCAGCGACTAGCGCCATGCTAAGTGGTTTTGTGCGACACTTAGCGCAGTGCACATTACCGCCCAAGAAAAGCTTGTCTTAACCCTGGGCAATCAGCTTTGCATGGTGTTTGCTCGGCTTTGCGAGACCCTAACAAATAAATTTGACACATACACAAAGCCAAACATAGAGGAAACATGCTGCTAACTGATGGCATCACAATGATGCCATCATCTGCCACCAGTCCCAGCCATGCCAGGCAGTAAGTGGTGACCCTGCCGCCAGTGGCCAGCATGGCAGTGTGGCCATACAGCACACACCTGCAGACCACTCTTCTGTGGAAACCAACAGATGCCAGCACACACACATGCAGCAACGTGGGCATGGAGGATGTTGAGGGGAGAGTGTATGGGTGGCCTGGCTGTGCCACAGACCAGCTGTGGCCACAAGGCTGGGACACATCATGCAGTGCACAAGAGCCAGTATTGGGAATACCCCAACACCAGTGTGCCTTTCTGGTAATATATGCCCATTCCCCCTGCCACAGCACACAAAGCCAGACATGTATATGTCACCGTGAGCATCCCATGCCAGAGATGCAGCATCTGTGGGTCACACAACAACGTAACAGTAATGTCCACTGTCAGTAAACACCTGCAGGTTAGGCCTCTCACTGTGTATAGTGCAGTCAGCATCACTGCCCTACACACCATAGGCATTGCTGTGTCCACACACTACTGGCCCCCTTGCTACTGTAGTGTCTGGTGTGCACTGTAGCTTGACCTACAGTGTGACAGTTGCATGCTGCACCACCACCACCATCTGTGCCTATGCCATGTTGTGCCAGTACAGCTGCAACCAGCAGTGCATGTGAAAGTACAGTGTTCAAAACTGTATAATATTCCCCAAACTGTTTGCACAGCGCTAACACGTTTGCGCGGCTTTAGCGCAGGGCTAAACTGTTGGCCCGGTGCAAACTACATGCACATCAGGGCATAATGAGATGCTAATTTGGATGTTTGCCTAGAGATTACCTAAGTTGGCTCATTTGTATGTCACTTTCGAATATGGCAAAGTTTAGCACTGGACAAACGTGTTTGCACCAGGCTAACAGTTTAGCCCTGCGCTAAACCCGCGCAAATGTGTTAGCACCGCGCAAACAGTTCAGGGAATATTTTACGGTTTTGCACACTGCACTTTCACATACGCTGCTGCCTGCAGCTGTACTGGGTCCATGCATTTGCTGGCACACACATTGGCCACATAGTTCATCTCTACCTACCTTCACATCGCTGTGCACGGTGTTGCTATTATGGTTTGCACTTCCTGGTTGCCATATTCAGAGCTGTCTTATTCCAGGGCTAAGTTTGCCCTGCACTCCCAGCCCAGTTTGCCTGGCCTCATTCCCATGCTATATTCAGAAGCTGTTTGCCCTGGGCTGTTCCTTTTGAATATGGCTTGCTTTGTGCTCCGGGCTAAGTTTGCCCACCGGGCAGTGCTAGTTTAGCCCCGGGGCAATGTTTTGAATATCTGGCCCTTAGAGTTTTCCAGATAGCTTTAGAGTTACCATTCTCTGAAATTAATTTCCTCTTACAATAGTCAATTTTACCTTTTCTTACATCTAACACTTGTTACGTAGTCATTTATATTCTTGTTGCAACGCTAACGCTTTATACTTCCTATACCTGGCCCAAGTCTTATGTCTAACTTTCATTAGTTTAACCAAATCTGCGTTAATCCGTAGTTTACTTTCTACTGGCTACTTTTATTGGTAAGAGTTTGTCACAGATATTAATAAAATGTGTACAAAATGTCTCAAATGCCCTGTCTATATCTTCAATAGTGTCCAAAAAGGACCAGTCAATTAACTGAATCTCATCAGAAAAACTCTGCAAATGGAAGTCTTGTAATCAGTGATACCTAACAACCCTGGGGAGTGATTTACAACCCTAAACTGATCACCCACAGAATACTGCGCAGTGGTCACTCAAAACTATCAGCTATGACACCCAAAGTGATCACATGCCCAGGATGGTCGGTAATGACCCAGTCAATAGTCGACTCCTAACCAGTTCAATAGTTATATCCAGTAGTGTCAGATATTAACTGAGACATTCCAAGGCCAGAAATCAAATTTTGAACATCTATTGCTTGCACTGAAGACCAATGTAAATTAAAATCTCCTACAACTATAAGCTCCCTTGAAGATGGAAAAGACAAACTATGAAAAAAGGTATCACTACCCACTTTAGCATACATCGGGGGAACATATACATCAATTATAGTCAAAATGTTATTGCCTCCTAGAAACAAATTTATTGAAAGTGACTCATAATAGGCACTATCTACCCTATCCTGATTCTCTGTAGCTAATAAGTGATTCTTAACATAAATTAAATGGCCCCAACCCCTATTTCCCTTCCTGTCCTTCCTAAAAACTGAATAACCCTCCAGGTAAACTTCATCATTAGACACGTTATCCGTAAGCCAACTCTCTGTCATGGCCTACACATCAAATGAATTGTCCACCAACCAACATTCCAGTTGGTCCTTTTTTAGATAAAATGCTATGAATAATTAAATGGAAAATACTTAATGTAGTTTGTGAGTCTAAAGAGATCTTATTTGGCACATAATGATCAGTGACAGGGCCAGAATTTGGAAGGACTGTACCAGATAAATGAAAATTATGTACCTACTATGATTGTTGATCTTTCTGTGTGTCTTCACCATTCATCACTAGTGGGTACAGCACCGGAGCTAGGACCCCACGGGAAACTTTTTTTTTCTATGGCTGGAGTTGACACAGGGCTGGCGCCACCCTCAAGGCCGATGTTCTATGTGGTGCTCATGGGTTGGCCATTATCTGCCATCGACTCTGCCCTAGCCCCAGTTCTGAGACACCAGAGAGTGTAAGAAAAGGGAAGTGGGGTGGGGCAAAGGAGCCCAAGGGATAGCTAAAAGGAAAGGATATATAAAAACTAAATGGAGAAATAAATGACAGAGGAGACAGGAAGGATAAACTAGGATGGGAAATTGGGGAAAAGGGGAAGGGGCCCCAACCTCTGGAAAGGAGGATAAAAGAAAGAAAGTTGTAAGGGGCGGAGAAGGGAGGATCACATCCCCAGAGGTGATCCTGAACCCCAGAGTTTTAACAAGAACGACAGAACAGAATCTGGACCATCAAGGTTAAGAGCTGCTGGGAGGCAAAGCCTGAAACTGATTAAACAGCATTAGCCTGAGAAGGGCCAACCTTAAGAGAGGGGGTCAGCAGTAGGAGTGTCTCTCTTACTCCTCCTCCTCCTCCTCCCCAAAATAAGGGAAAAACCTAAATGTCAGGAAAGACATCCAAAGGATATCCAAACTTAGGGTAATTAAAACCAAGGGAAAAATGGGGGGGAGGAGGGGTTCCCCCCCACCCAATCCCTCACCTCACTCCAGACAGAAGTGAGGATAAGGTCAGACCAATGAAGGGGGGAGCGGACCCCCCACCCTAAATAATAACTCCTACAGGAGAAAACTCCTCCCTGTTTGTCTCCAGGGTCCCCTTCCTCCTAACCACAAGGGAGAGGAGACCAAGGAGAAAAATAGGGAGACACACAGGAGGGAGGAGGGAGCCCAGAGACTGAGGCCCCCGGGGGAAGGAGGGCGGGATTTAGTGATGAATGGTGAAGATACACAGAAAGATCAACAAGTGGTCGTACGCTAGCGATAGACGGTAATGGCTGCTTAATTTCTGTGAGGAGCAAGTGGCGGTATCAAATCCGTTATATTACCCTATTTAAGCTGGTTGGCAGTTGTCGGAAACTAATTGATCGTCGGAAGGTCTGCTGAGCACAGTGGGGAAGTTTCATGTAGATCGCTTGGGTAAAATATAAAAAAATAATTTTACACTGCAAGTCATTTCTTCTACTCGGGGCATCAGAATGATGTCGGCAAGTTTGAAAGGATCGTTCAGTTCTAACGACATTGGCATAGACAGCATTAAGGAGATGTTGAATTGTATTGCAGTCAATCAAACAGAAATTAAGAGGGACATCGCTGGCCTCAAAGTAGTTGTGGACATCATAAGGTCTAATTTGACAAATGTAATGAGAGGCTGTCAGAAGCTGAGGAGAGGGTGGCTGCAGTGGAAGATTCTGTCTCTAAGTTGGACGGCGATTCTGCTTTTTTTCACCAACAATTTAAACTTCTTTGGCAGAAGGTGGATGACCTCCAGAATAGAGGTCGGAGAAATAATATTCGAATTTTGGGGGTGCCAGAGGGTGTTGAGGGTCCAAGTATGGCTAGGTTTTTATAAGATTTTATTCCTGAAGTTCTGCAATATAAGTGGAGTTGCCCTCTAGAAATTGAGAGAGAGCACAGATCTCTCTCCCCTAAACCAAAAGCAGGTGCCCTTCCCCGACCTATTGTGGCATATTTTTTACATTTCACTGTAAAGGAGGAGATTTTAATCCTTGCAAGGGAAGTGAGATCCATAACCTGGAATGGGAATCAAATTTCTTTTTATCAGGATTACTCGGCAGAGGTGGTCTCACAGAGGAAAGCGTTTACAGAAAGCAGACAGATTCTACAAAAACTTGGTCTTGCTTATAGGATTAAATATCCTGCCACTTTAATTATTTCTGCCAATGGGGGTTCTCACAGTTTTAAATCACCAGAGGATGCAGCTGTTTTCATTAACAAATGGAAAAAAACTCATGGTGGTTCCTTGCAGAAAGGCAAGAAATTTGAAATATCTCAACATTCTGAAGTAAAGCAGGCTTGAGACTCCAGTACTACACACACTCCACTAGAACCTCTCCATCCTCAATATTCTAAAAAAAACTTTCGGCCCTAAGATCCCATTGGTCCTTCCTGAATCCTCCCAAGTTAGCTGGCAGACTGTTAGTAGGAAATGCAAGGGCCTTGCCAGAGATTGTCGTGCTTCAACTCGTTTTGTGTCTAGAATCAGTCCAGGCAAGCAAGGTTTTCATAACGTGGCTTCCAGTATGAATCGCTTTTCCCCACTGGCTACAGGCTTAGAAGATATGGAAGAGGAAGTAGAAGGTTTCTCCACAGGGGAAAGTGTAAATATCAGCCAATCAGGAGGCTTTAACCTGGTTATAGATTCGGATGTCCCAGATCTCCCAGAAGCACCTTGATTTATACGCTGCGCAATGTTAAGGATGGCATTAAGCTGCACGATCACCACCATATGTCGTCGGGATTTCTACTGAGTCCACATATGGTTGCAGTTCTATTGATCTACGTTATTTCAGAGTATGCAGGAATGGAAAGTGGTACAATTTCTACAAAGAATTTTTAAATGCTTATTAGCTTTAGGAAAAAAAAGGCTTGACATATTTGCTATTTAATTTCATTCCTGATGTGTTTTATTATCTACTTAGACAGGATCTTCAGATGAGGTGGTCTTAGATCAGTCAAAACAGACAGCCTTTGTTATTGTAATTTTTTTTAATAAATATAAAAAAAGATTCAATTATTACATGCTATTATTAGCTAATTAGCATATCCATGATGTAAGGAACATGGCTCCTATTCCTTATTGGTTTTCCCAGTGGGTTTTTTTATTTACACATGACTATGAAATCTTGCTTCAGCTGTCATGCTTTTGATCCTGGTTAAAAAAACAACAAATTTTTAAGCCAGATGATTGTCAATTTCATTATTTATTTATTTATTAAATTTTGGTGACCGGGTAGGCCCACTGAGCCCCGAAGGTCCCTTTTTCAGGGGCGACCCGGGATAACAATACAAGTTATAAGAATGAACAAGGACATAAGGAACATTTGAGGCATTGTGAGTTACAGCATGAGGTGGTTAAAGTAAAGAAAAATAGTGGATACAGGCATGGTAAAAGAAAAGCAGTGGATACAGGCATGGCTTACAGGCACGGTAAAAGAAAAGCAATGGATGCAGGCATGGGTACAGGCATGGTTATCATCATGACATGTATTGTAGTAAAGAGGCCTGTTTTGTTGCAGGATGGGTGACTTGTAGTCTAGTTTTTTTTTTCTTCTTGCATATTCTTCACTCTTTATTATGTTTTCTGTTTGGTTCTTCTTGTTTTTTATTATGTCTTTTACTATACCCTGTTGTTGTCCTAAGCTCTCTTTTTTTCTCTCTCTCTCTCTCTCTCTTTCTCTCTCTTAGCTCTATACTTCTCCTTTTTCACACCTCTCTCTCTCTCTTAATGGTGTCCGGATGTATGCAGACCTGCTAAATAATAGCAGCACTTTGTTTGAGTCAAATGGGGGAGAACAGCTGACTGTTGGATTAATATGCTTAGCCTTGAATAGCTATACATCCGGTTTGCACTCAGTATTATGGGCTCGTACATTTCTGAATGGCTCAAGCTAACAGGGCCATTGTGATGTGTAGTCAAGTTTGGGGAAAAAAATATGCTGTGACTAAGCAGTCCTGTGGTCTTTACATGATATTGTTGTTATCTCTGGAATAGACCTTGGATTTACAGATAAATGTGAAGTCTTGTAGTGTGGTGGAACACCATCTCTTTAAATCTTTCTTGCTTTTCCTATATGCTCTATGTATTGCTCCTTGTCATGCATATCCTGTTCTAACTCTCTGTGACTACTCTCATCCATAGCCATCATTATTTGTCTTGTCTAGTTTGTTAACATATTTGTTCCTGGTTGGATGGTGGTTGCCTACTACTTGAAACTGCCAGGGGGGGTTGTTTTTCTCTATTATTACTGCTTATGCCTCACTTAGAGTCAAGGTTTCTCTTAAGCTCCAAGTTTACTGGTTTTTTTTGTCATGCGACACGAACCTACGACCCAGGGTTCTTGGGAACCCCGACTTTTGGATCGAGGTCTCATGTTGATTATAGGTGATAGGAACTGTTTTTTTTTTTATTATTGCAGGTGTTTTTTTTTTGTGGTTGTTGTTTTTATATATATATATAGCATTTGTCATGTTTAAGAGCCACAACATATCTAACTCAAGTCAATTTGTTTGGATATATCTATCTTTGATTTTGGGAGAAGAATTAATTGTTGGGACTCAACTTAAGTTTATTCTAAATATGATGCTCTTGTTTCATAGTACACTAACAATGAATGTTAGAGTTTTAATGTCCAAATGCCATTTCCCAGTTGGGCTACATTGTTTCGTATTGGGGCAATGTTAGTTGTCTTCCAGATATTCAGGTCTATTAAATGTTCTTACTCTGTTCTTGATGGGTTTTGTGATGTTACAGGAAAATTATTTGGCAGGAGAGTTGCTCAGTTTCTCCTTTACCTTAGCATTCATAGTTTGTCATTTTATATTATCTGGTTATATAATAAAAATGAGGGATAGCTGTGTAAGTACTAAATGTGTCTCTTGGAATGTAAAGGGGTTAGGATCACCTATAAAAAGGAAAAAAGTGATTTCTTATTTTAGTAAGTTAAAAACATATAGCTTTATTGCAAGAAACTCATTTATTGCCAGATGAGGCTGAGAAGCTTAAAATATCGTGGGTAGCGGAAGTATTTCATAATTCTATTAGTAGAAAACGGAAGGGGTTGGCCATACTTATCAAGAAAACAATTAATTGTGTTGCTTTTTCCCATTGAGTGGATCCTAATGGAAGATGGCAGATATTGGAAGGCTGCATTGATGGGAAAGACATTGCCATATGCAGTGTCTACACACCTAATGGAGAGTCCAGTCTGTTTTTTGGGGACTCTTTTGCAGAGGCTAGTAACATTTCTGGTAAGAATATTATGGTAGGGGGGATTTTAATATAGTCATGGATCACAGGCTAGATAGAAGTGGTACATCCAGTAATGAAACCAATTCAAGGGCCAGAAGGATCATAGTAGACAGGATGAAAGACTTTGGTCTTTCTGATGCTTGGAGGCTGATGTATCCCAATAAAAGAGATTATTCCTTCTATTCAAATCATCATAGGACTTACAGTAGAATTGATGTTTTTGTTATCCATTACTCTGATAAATAGTATGCTAAAAGCTGATATAGACTCAATTTCAGTTTCAGACCACGCTCCAGTTTCAGTCATTTTACATTTAGACTCTGATTCTAAGAGACCTTTTCACTGGAGATTTAATTGCTCTTTGTTAAAAGACACTAATTTTTGGTCATGGGTTTTAAATGAAACAAAACAGTTTTTCGACACAAATGATAACGGGGAAACTTCTTATGCTATGGTTTGGGAGGCTTATAAGGCCTTTATTGGGGCAGAATTTTGAGCTACACTTCCGTTAAAAAGAAAAAAAGAAAGAGAGAAATTCCTATTGCATAAAGAGAAAGAATTGGTTGAATTGTAGAAGTTACACAAATCTCATAAAGGGAATAGTTGGATAATCCTTAGGAGAATTATACTGATTAGATATGAGATTAATAAAATACATACGAGTAAAGCTGAATTTGCTCTGTTTAGGACACAGAAAACTTACTGGGAGTCTGGGGAAAAAGCTGGTAGACTTTTGGCCTATAGGCTTAAACAGGTCCAAAATAGAAATAATATGCAGAGCATAAGAGAGGGAGCAAAAAACACATATACCAAAACTAAAGACATTGGCCCAGATATTCAAAAGGGTTGCGACATGCGCAACAGGGATGCGCCAGCATAAGTCCGAAAATGCGCCATTGTGTGATATTCAGCGGGAGGCAGCTGTGCCCCCCAAATCATAATGCGCAACAGTGCAATGGTAATGAATGCATGCGCAACTGAAGGGGGAGGAACCATGAATAAATGGCGCAGTGCGATATTCAACAGCATGCGCCATGCACAATAGGGGAGCAAACAGAAGTTGCGCGATAGCAGAAATGATCCAAAATAAAAAGGAACAAGAGAGAGGTGCAAGAACGCTACAGGAAAGCCACATGTGGGAGCGAGCTAACTGCAACCAGGCACACAGTAGCTGTGAGCAGGACAGGGCAAGAGCAGGACAGAACACCTGGAAACCACCAGGAACAGGGAAGGAGTGGGGAGCCTGTGCCACTGTGCAGGAGGAAAGGGGGAAGTGCCACATAGGACTGAGGGCACTGACAGTGGGCAGGATGTCCAATACTGGGAGGTGTTCTCGGTGCAGGAGGAGTAGCAGTAAGGACGGGGAGCGGTAATACAGCTGCTGGGGGGTAACACAAGCCAGGGACACAGTGCCACCATTCAGATGAAGGCAGTAATGAGGGGTGTGAGAAGGCAGGCAGCAGGGGGGCGTGGCCATGGAAGGGCCCGTCGGGGGTATGCCCCCAACAGGCAGTACCGAGCCTACACCAGCTGCGAGCTGTACAGTGACACTGAGATCGTGGGCTGGTACCGCCTGAACCGGGCAATCCTGAGGTGGCTCTGTGAGCTGTGCAGTGATGTGATGCAGGCACCCACACGACAGAGCCATGCTCTGTCAGTGGAGACAAAAGTGACAGCTGTCATGTGCCTGTTCACCACGGGTACCTTCCAGAGACCAACAGGGGACACAACAGGCATAACCCAGTCGGCCGCATCACGCCTACTCACCCAATTCCTCAGCGCACTGTTGTCACATGTTGCGGAGTACATCCATTTCCCCAGCACACCGTCGGAGTGCACAACACACATACAAGAGTTCCACAGAGTAGCATGTATGCCTGGCATGCTCGGGGCCATTAACTGCACCCATGTGGCCATCCGCATGCCACCTGGCCCTGAAGGGGCAGCATAAACAAATCGGAAGGGGTATGCAAGCATCAACTGCCAGGTGGTGCGCGATGCCAGGGGGTGCATAACCAATGCCTGTGCCACGCACCTTGGGGGAGTACATGATGCCTTCACCTGGCACCAGTCTGCACTGTGCCACAGGTTCGAGAGTGGGGACATCCCCACTGGCCAACTAGTGGGTGAGTATGCAAATCACGCAGAAAGACATGGATCTTGGGAGGGGCATAGTCAGAGGTGACATGGGTACTGGCCTAGATGGCCCATGGCAGGGAGATGCTGATCACCAAACTAATACTCACCCTCTGCACACAGGTGCCAGTGGATACCCACTCTGTCCCTGACTGCTCACACCATACCAGCAGCCCGCGACCCATCGCAGCAACGCTACAATGAGGAACATGCCACCACACAAAGTGTCATTGAGCGGGTGTTCGGGATGCTGAAGGCATGTTTCCATTGCCTGTACATGTCTGGCGGTGCCCTACAGTACAGCCCCTGAAAGGCCTGCAGGCTATTTCTGGCCTGTTGCATCCCGCACAACATGGCCAACGACTGTGGGATAGCTGTACAGGTCGAAGAGGGGGACAGCGATGGGGATGATGAGGATGCTGGTGCAGATGGTGATGGGCAGCCCCCCCTTGGTTGAAGGGACCCCCAACTGATCCGGATGGCGCAGCTGCACCGGGACACCATCACAGAGGAGCACTTCAACCAACCCAGGTAAGTCATGAGGTCATGTGCAACCACCAATGGCAAGGGCACAACCCACAAACATGCATGGACAAACCCCAGGGGTGCATGTCATTAAGGGAATTGACTGAGTATGGACCCACACACGCCGTCAGGAAGGGGCAAGGTCTAACACGGCACATGGTCACACACACACACACACACACACCCCATAAGACATGCACAAAGGATAGGAGGCACACCAACCCCAACCGCCACCCCTAGCCACACACACATTCACAGACCACCACGTCCAGTGCCTGTCATTGTGCGTGTGTCAGACGCTGGGCACCATTACACAGTGGCGGACAGCGCAACGCAGGCATCATCATGCAGACGCCGCAGCATCTAGCAGCCAGGAGGGTGTGCAGATGGAATGTGTGTGTGCAGGGCTGGGTACCCCACCCGTGCATTGCACGTTGAACAACACACTGCACACAGGGCAGCATCAGGCAGTAGCCTTGGTGGGAGACAGGTCAGTCACGCATCACAGTGCCACGGCCACCATGGATGCATGGGCAGCCCTGCTGAGACCCGCCAGCAGTGACAGACTGACCAATGGCCTCATGGAGTGGCACCGATGGTCCCCAAGGGGTTCCACTACATGAACGTGACCGTTCTCGAGCAGGGGTCTGCAGCTCACCGAACATGCCTGCACCAGGCGTGCTCAGGATGCCCACAGCTGAACCCGGTGTTGACAAGGAGGGTATCACACGACGCCAGGAACGGGGTGTGGACATTGCACTGCACGGTGTCTGCGACGCATGGGCAAATAACTGTGTGCCCGTTGTGGCCATGACAGCTGGAATTCCCTGTGTCAACCTGTCAGTGGCAGAGGTCACATCCTCCTGCAGCCGGTCCATCCCTGCCAGGAGCAGACCGACGTCCCTGCTGCGCCACTCCTCTGCCTGGCACAGGGCCACACTGAGTGCATCCACCACCGTCACAAGCCGCAACTGTTGATCAACTGAATCATGGAGTATGCGGGTGTGCTCATCTAAGAGGTCATCTGCCTAATCTACATGCTGTTCCTCATTGTGTTCGTGGCCATGATGGGCAGCACCCCTTGAGGGTGGGCACTGCAAATCAGGGCAATGTCTGGGCATGTCCATAGGTGGTGCACTGATGCCACCCCCTGATGCTGTCCCCCCATGGCCATTGGCTGACTGCTGACACTGCCCCTCTGGCTGCCACTCTCCAGGGCTCAATGGTGCCATTGCAGTGGCCACAACAGCTCCTCTGTCCTGGACACACACCAGTGCTGCCCCACTGGTGCAGATAGGCACAGGCTGGGACTGTGATGTCACACAGGCCTCCCTGGTGGCAGCACCCATGGCTATGCCCATGCTGTAACCTGCTGTGCAGCCCACGTGTATCACTGTCCATGATATGAGCTCCATCATCATCAGTGACGAATCCGGCACCAGTCCGAGTCTCAGCATGCTGGCATCCATGGACGCTGGCAGACTAGTACATGGGATGGGCCTCCTCTGCACCTGCTCCTCCAACATCAGTCCGGACAGCCAGGTGGGCCCACTGTCATCCTGACCCTCGGACACCTGTGGAGGTGTATGGGCCCTCCTGTGTGTCCAGGGTATTGCCCTCAGTGGATGAACCCACCACTGCTGACCCATGTAGACACTCAATAGCCGTAAGGGAACACAGTAGCATTAATGTATCTGCCCTACCCTGTGTCACCCCCCCCAGTGACAGATCAGAACCTACCATGCAGTGACGGGCTACCACCCGTCTGGAATCTACCTCCTGGAAATGAAAATTATGTACCTACCATAATTCTTGATCTTCTCTTGTATCTTCACCATTCATTACAGCTTGGGTTAGTGCCGGAGGCGCGCACCCGCTACGGGAGGTTTTTTTTTTTTTTTGAGTCGGCTCCAACAGCGCCGCCCTCGAGAGCAACGCACTGCATGCACGAGGGGTGGCCGTTAGGTGCCACAGACTCCTCCTCCATCTCAGTTCTGGTAGCCGGAGAAGTGAAAACAAAGGATAAGGAAAAAAGAGCGAGGCAAGAGAGCCGAGGGACAGAAAAAGGAAAGGATATAAACTGAAAAAGGACTAAGCCAGTAGAGGACAGACAGAGGAGAGAGAATTCCTACCCTAAGGGACCGCAGGGCCTCCTTTCCGGGGTGGCTCTAGGGGAGGAACAGATAGAGAGAAAGAGAAAAGAAAAATAAGGAGAAGAAAAGAAGGCATGTTGAGAGGGGAGAACAGTGCCCATAGAGGCATTGGTTGAGAGGCTTGTAAGATCGAGACTAAAAACCAGGGAGCAAGAATCCCTGTTGATAGGACGGAGAGAGGGTTCGACTGAACCGCCTGCACAGATTGGGCATAAAGGGCAGATTCTCTAATCTCTCAACATGCCAAGTCCCTACATCCTAGCTGAGAGCTCACAGACTGCCCGGGCAGAAAATCTGTTCTGGAAGAGAGTGCCCACCTAGGAAGGGGAATATGCCCCTTAGCACCCTATTAAGTGCTAACACAGAAGTGTATGGGGAAGGATTATGCCGTACGAAAGGCAGCTCTGTATGAAAGGACAGAGTGGGAACTCAATCAGACTCCCTTAAGGCAAGGCAAGAGCAACCGCTCAAGGCTATGAAGTGCAATGCACCAGTCAGAATGAGCCAAATAATAACACCTGCCAGGGGAAATCTAAACTTCTTTGAGGCCGAGCCAGGCACGGTCTCTTAAACTGTGAACTGCGTAACGTGATTAAGGTGCCCAGAGGTCGCACCCTAGGGGCAGTTAGAAAGAGTTCCCTCAGAATAGGTGAAACACAGACCCTGCTCGTTCCTCTTTACCTTGAGGAAAAAAGATCCATTCAATAAGAACGGAAAATAGAATTTTTTTTTTGGGGCATGAAGGCCAAAGGGAGGGAGAGGAACGAGACGGGAGGGGGAGACGCCACAGTAGGAGGCCACTGAGGGGAAGGTGGGCGGGTATCAGTAATGAATGGTGAAGATACAAGAGAAAATCAAAATTATGGTAGGTACGTAATTTTCATATCTTCCCTTGTCAATCTTCACCATTCATTACTGCTTGGGTGAGTACCAAGCTCCCCCGTAAAAAAGGGGGGTAGAAACCCTGAGGGAGCAAGACCCCCAGCCTCCTGTTGGTGAGAAACAGAAGGGGAAGACCCTGGGCTAATCAAGAGAGAAGTCTATGGGGGAGAAGAGCTAGGAGGTGCCCCCCGAGGACGGGGAGACGGAGGAAGCCCCTGCAGAAGTCTCCTAGCTCTGGAGAAAAAGAGACGGGTCCCCCGGAAAGCGGAGTGAATCACCCTACGCCGGGCCAGGGGTGACAACCTTGATAGACGAAGCCATGCCATCCATCTAATACAGATCGTTGTCCCTGCAAGCCTGGAAGCCACCTCATTGGCGTCATAAGATGCCCTTGCTTTGTGTCTTGCCAGCTCCAGGCCTATAGCAGAGAGGGCAATAGCTTGTCTGGTTTGCTTCATATCAGGCATTGATGCTAAGATTTGGGAAAGCATCGACCACAAATGCCTACTGTAGGCAGCGTGATGGGCCTGATGAGACGCAATGCAAGACATCGCATGAGAGGAAGAGAACACTCTTCACCCCCACCGGTCAAACTGTAGAGAATCTGAGTCCGGTGGACGGTCATGCGCCAGGTGGCGGCGCCTGGAGGTAGTCTCTAAGTATGCCAAACCCGAGGGTGGGTTGGGGAGAGTACCTAGGGATTCCGAAGGGGCACAGTACCTACGTTGGTAGTCTGCCGGGGCTGGAGAAAGGGCGGCTGGCGACTGCCAGGAATGGATAGACGCCTACTGGAAGGGAATAGGCCAGAATGGTACCACCAAGTGCTGGGCACTGAATTCACCAAGGAATTCATGCATCTCCCGTTCAGTGTCTCGCCTAACATAGGAAATTCGAAGATCCCTCACCATCCTCGAAAGGAATCACTGATATTCAGTGAAATCAGCATCGGAGGAGAGATGAGCAATGGGTTCCTCTCCCTCAGAGGAGGGAGACAAGGATGATGGAGAGCTTGAGTGTCCAGAGGACTCTTGCGGCGGTGGGGATAGGTGAAAAACCCGCTCATTCATGCACCTAACATAAGAGGGGAAGGCCGCCGCAGAACCTCTGAATGCCTCCCAGGATAACGGGCTCGTGGGACCGACATGGCCTGGGAGAGCGGGAGATGGCTGCAGAGGAATGGGAGATGGGCACCTATGGAGAGGCAACTGTCCTCTGCTAGGGCTCTGGAATCCGGAGAACAGAGCCCAAGCTGGCGGGATCCCGGACAACAGACCAGGTTGCAAAACAGAACCCTGGGGATGCGAAGCCTGGAAGAGCCCAGAAGGGGATCCTCCCCATGGCGAACCTGGGACTGCATGGATCCAGAAGGGCAGCCCACAGCAACGCCACCAGAGGGGTCCCCGGGGTCCAAAAGGGAAAGACGGGGCCTAGCGCTACGGCTCCGAGCCACACCCCGAGGGGTGGCAGGCAGAGACCGAGACACCTGAACCCTGGCCCTCGACCCCTCAGACTCCGAGAACGCCCTCCTCCTCGACCCCAGCGACCTCCCACCCCGAGGGGGTGCAGCAGCACCAGGGACGGTAGCTGCCACGAGCCTCCCAGGAGGGAGAGCCCCTCCCTCCACCCCTGCTCCATTGCCCCCCCAGGACCCCAGACCACCCCCAGTCTGGGGGTCCCAAGGGGAGGACAGCAGCGGGGACAGAGGAATAGGCACGCTGGGCCACCTAGCACCTCGTGCCACCGGAGACCCTGACTCCGAAGAGTCAGGTTGCCAGGATGGGTCCATGTCTGAATCATCAGCCTCCGAAGAGGAAGAGATCAGCTGGACCACAATACTAGCAACCCCAGGGGTCCCCGGTGAAACGGCGCTGTGAACGGCACCGGTGCCGGATGACCTCGGACCCCCCGCGACACCTAAGCCCAGCCCTGGCTCCCCAACGGTGCCGGCCAGACCCACGGCACCGCCATCGGCGCAGGGACCCCAGGCCAACACGGCGCCGCCATTGGCGCCATCTCAATCACCCAGGATCCGAAACGGTGCCGGAAAGCGGCAGCGAGGGTCCACCGATGCCGGGCCCAGCAGGCATGGGCCTCGACACTGGGAGAGCCTGCACCTCCGAGGAGGTGGCCGCTAAGGCGGTGTCCCCGCCGTGGCCCCAGGAGGAACCTCGACATTCCTCCGACACCGCAAAAGAAGCTTCCTCCTCGGCAAGAGAAGATGAGGAAGCCTCCTCCTCCACAGACCATATAGGCCCGAGAGGGGACCCGGAGGAAGGGCCTAGAGACCTTACCTGGGAATCCCTGGAGCGACGCCGTCCCCCGAAAGTTGGCGGGACTTTGCCGATCTTGAACACGCGGACTTCTAGGATGCGACGGTCCATGGAGAAACAGGCGTTGCACGCATCCATACTGTGGCTGGGTCCCAGGCAACGAAGACAAACATCATGCCGATCTGTGACAGAAAAATGCTGGCCACAGGAGCACCGACGCATAGGGGCGCGGCCCGCCTTCGACTTACATTTTGCCCCTGAACCTGACATGATGTGAAAAAAATTAGACTAAAAACAGCAAAAGCTCTCGGCACTGTCGAAAGTAGAAATAAACAGAACGGTCTTACCGGGTGACGGCGTCGAGAGAAGTACGAGAAGGAGTCTGGCTTGTATGACGAGAAGGCCTAACTTCAACTATCGCCGCAGCAGGTGCAGCCTCGACGGCGGAGAAACAGAACTGAGAGTAGGAGTTCGCGGCACCTAACGCCACCGCAGATGACGCAAAAGCGTCAGCCTGGTACGGCGCCGCTGGAGCCGACTAAAATCCTCCGTAGTGGGTGCGCGCCTCCGGCACTAACCCAAGCAGTAATGAATGGTGAAGATTGACAAGGGAAGATCACCCTCAATGGCACAACGCTGCATGCTGCCAGCAACCCGCTCTTCTTGTGGAGTCAGACATTGCACGGCCGGCTGTCCCCTACCGGTCGCAACCCGTGCTGCCCTGATGGCAGCCACCTTATCCTTAATCCTCCTCCTGTCCGTGCCCACCTTCTTCTTGCACTCCTGCACGGACCGCTGGTGGCTGCCATGCTGGTTGACAGCACAGGCCACCTCTCCTCATGCAGCAGCACGGGCCTGTGGTGTTCCCCGCTGTCCGCTGAGTAGCGGCTCCTGGTCAAGGTAGGTCTCAAACAGGGCATCTGTTTCTGCCTTGGTGAAGTTTGGCCTCCTCTTCCTCCCACATCTCTCTTCCTCCTCCTTCACCTCACAGTCGCTCATCATTGAGCCTGTGAGAATGATAGGTGTTACCGCTGACTGTGCAGTCCCATGCATCTCCCACACACCACAGTCCACACTCCCAAACAGCATGCAACTCACCACAATAGACTGCAATACCAGACTATGGCCTCTGCAGTCCAATGTTGCATTTATATAGCGCAACGCATGCAAATGAGGCGAGGCGCAATTTTAAGTGGATGCTAATGCAGTATCTGCGCCACTGAATAGCTGATGAGCTGATTTGCATATGCTGGCTCAATATCGCACTGTTGCGCCTTGCGCAATTGTGTTGAACATGCTCAGGCAAGGGCACATTTCTGTGACCTGCACAGTGGACACCGAACGGCGCATGCCTGGGGTGCTGACACCGATGCCTGCCGCGCTGCTGATGTGCTGTGCGCGGGAGGCAGTGCAGGGCACAGCCACCATTGTGCCAGTGGCGCTACTGCACTGTTCACATGTATGGCACTCTGGCACTGGGGCGCCATAGGCACGGTGGAGCCACAGCGTGGTAGACTGCTACAGAAAATTCCACACAGGTGCCCTACCGCGCTACACGCGGTGAGTACCAGTCACGCAGTGGCGGTCAGTGCGTGTGACCCCTGACCCTGTGCCGACCTTTGCCCCTAGGCGCCATGCATCTGCATGGATGCAACTCTGTCGCGCTGTTTGGTGACAGCTCGATGGGGAATGGCAGCGCAGTACCACGCAGCATCCTCACATGGCGGACATGCACTACAGAGTGCCATTTTGATACTGAATGCTTGGAGGATGACACGGAGATGGGCACCAATCTGGAACCAGGTCAAACTGGCCAACCTGGTGGAGCCCCATGCTGCTGCTCTCTTTGGGGAGGCACCCCTGGACAGGGCCAGGAGTGCCATGTGGGAGGAGGTGGTGGTGGCCCTGGAAGAGGCAACGGGCATACAGCGCATGGCAGAGCAGTGCAGGCACTGCTATGGGGACCTGCAGCGTAGGGACCAAGACAGGCTTGCCTGCCTGTGGGCACACGCCAGGAGGGGCGCAGTTCCACAGCCAAGTAGGTGCCCCATCCATACACTGTTTACGTCCATATGGGTATTGTGATGGCATGTGTCCAGCACATGGGGGGCCATCCAATGTGGGCCGTGGTGGTATGGGGTGGGGGGCAGATGGGTATGGCTGTGTGGGATCACACACACCTGGGGGTGGGGGGACTTTACTGCCAGATTGTACTGATGTTTCTCTCTCCATGTTTGCACCCTAGGCCCTGAGGAGCACCGGCGTGCCAGGGAGGGGAGGCTGCGGTGTGAGGCACATCATGCTGCAAGAGTGACTGTACAAGACCAGTGCCTGGACCAGCCTGATGATGGTGAGTGCCTTACATCCAGGATTTTTTGTGCATGCTGTGTAACGGCGGCCACCGGGGCATGGTCACCATCCATTGACACCACTGCCATGCACGCGACATACAAGACATGTAGGCTCACAAGGGCTGTAGATCGAAATACCCACACCTGCTCTTTAAACAAGGAGACCAATTGGCTGCCACTAAAGAACAGGATTATATTCCAAACATGTCTCCTTGGGAAAAAAGGCACTAATGGGTAAAACCGCCCCATGCATTTCTAGCATCCTAACACCAAGTGCTACCAGCTATACCACCAGAGGCAGGATGAGGGGGGCCCTATCAACACCTTTCCATCAAACTGTGCAGGGACAGCGTGCTTTCAGATATAGGGACCCCCAATGACTCAATGAAATTCCAGTGCACATTCTAAACTCCCAATGCATCTCATAATTCAAAAATGGCCTAAGGTAACACCTTCTTACTAGGACAGTTTGTGACTGCCACTAGGACTCTAACACCCATAATTCCCACTCATCCACATTCTCCTTCACCTTCCTTTAACCCCCACTCTTCCCTCTTGCCCTATCCCTCTCTCTTCCTCTCCCCTCTGTGCCTTTTCTCCCACTGGATCAACCTTAAAACCAACCTACTACCACTACCTCCCAACCTCCTAGACAAAGCCACTTCTTTTGGCCACTCTCTCTCCCCTCCCCAGTCTCCCCTCCCCTTGACTCCTCCTTGGACTCTCACATTAGGTGTCACACCTCTTTATCTCCTTCGCTACATATAAATACTGTCTTTTACCCTAGTTGAATGCCCTTGACGCTGTACTATCACCATTGGTACTATGAATGACATTGTAAACTTATTGTATACTAGCTACCTACTATTCGAGTATTGTATGTAAACTGTTTGTTATTGCTGTCATTGTCACTGTTTGACGTGGAACCTTAGTAAAAGAGCTCTGAGCTCAAAGGTATGTTCCGAATCCCTAAATAAATAAAAAAAAAATATTGGTCTGCCCTGCTGGACAGATAGACCTGTGTCTAGTTTATGTTGGCCTACCATGCTGTACGAATGGCCCAATGTGTTTATATTGGTGTGCCCTCCTATACAGATAGCCCCAAGTCTAGTTCACACTGGTCAGCCTTGTTGTATGGATAGTCCCATGTCTAGCTTATACTGGTGTACCCTCTTAGACGGATGTCTCGTTTGTACTGGTCTGCCCAGGCTGCATGGATAGCCCCATGTCTAGTATATATTTGCCTGGCTCTGTACAAATAGCCCCATGTCTAGTTTATATTGGTGTGCCCTGCTGTACATATAGCCCCATGTCTAATTTATATTGGCCTGACCTTCTGTACGAATAGCTCCATGTCTAGTTTATATTGGCCTGCCCTGCTGTATGGATAGCCCTATGCCCATTTATACTGGCATGTCCTGCTTTACGGATAGCTCCATGTCTAGTTTATATTGGCCTGCCCTACTGTACAGATAGTCCCATGTCCCATTTATATTGGTCTGCTGTACGGATAGCCCCATGTCTAGTTTATATTGGTCTGCCCTGCTGTATGGATAGCCCCTTGTCAAGTTTATTTTGGCCTACCCAGCAGTACGGATGGCCCAATGTGTTTATATTGGAGTGCATACTTATACGGATAACCCCAAGTCTAGTTTATACTGGTTTGCCCTGGTATTGGGATAGACCCATGTCAAGTTTATACTGGTCTACCCTGGTATACGGATGTCTCATTTATACTGGTCTGCCCTGCTACAGGGATAGCCCTGTGTGTAGTTTATATTGGCCTGACCTGCTGTGCAGATAGCCCCATGTCTAGTTTATATTGGCCTGACCTGCTGTACAGATGGCCCCATGTCTACTTTGTACTGGTCACCCTGCTGTACAGATAGCCCCATGTCTAGTTTATACTGGTGTGATCTGCTGTATAAATACCCCATGTCTAGTTGATATTGGCCTGCCCTGCTGTATGGAGAGCCCCATCTCAAGTTTATATTGGCCTGCCCTGCGGTACAGATGTCCTAATGTGTTTACATTGGTCTGCCCTGCTATATGGATAGGCCCATGTTTAGTTTATATTCATCTGCCCTACTGTATGGATAGCCCCATGTCTAGTTTATATTGGGGTACCCTGCTGTACGGATAGCTCCTTGTCAAGTTTATATTTATCTGCTCTGCTGTACAGATAGCCCCCCGTCTAGTTTGTACTGGCCTGCACTGCTGTAGAGAGAGAGAGACCCATGTCTAGTTTTTATTGTTCTGCCCTGCTGTACAGATAGCCTCATGTCTATTTTATATTGGTCTGCCCTGCAATACAGATAGATCCATTTCTAGTTTATATTCATCTGCCCTACTGTATGGATAGCCCATGTCTAGTTTATATTGGGGTACCCTGCTGTATGGATAGCTCCTTGTCAAGTTTATATTTATCTGCCCTGCTGTACAGATAGCCCCCCTGTCTAGTTTGTACTGGCCTGCCCTGCTGTAGAGAGAGACCCATGTCTAGTTTTTATTGTTCTGCCCTGCTGTACAGATAGCTCCATGTCTAGTTTATATTGGTCTGCCCTGCTGTACGGGTAGCTCCTTGTCAAGTTTATATTTATCTGCCCTGCTGTACAGATAGCACCCTGTCTAGTTTATAGTGGCCTGCCCTGCTGTAGAGACAGACCCATGTCTAGTTTTTATTGGTCTGCCCAGCTGTACAGATGGATAGCCCAATGTCTAGTTTATATTGGCCTGCCCCACGGGACGGATAGCCCCATGCCTATTTATATTGGTCTGTCTGCTATACGGATAGTCCCATGTCTAGTTTACATTGGCCTGCCCTGCTGTACGACTAGCCCCATGTCTAGTATATATTGGCATTCCCTACTGTATTGATGGCCCCATATCAAGTTTGTTTATTGGTCTGCTGTACTGTACAGATAGCCCCATGTTCAGTTTATATTGGCCTACCATGCTGTACGAATGGCCCAATGTGTTTATATTGGTGTCCCCTCCTAAACGCATAACTCCATGTCTAGTTTACACTGGTCAGCCCTGCTATACGGATGGATAGCCCCATGTCTAGTTTATATTGGCCTGCCTTGCTATACACATGGCCCCATGTCCAGTTTATATTGGCCATAGAAAAATAGACTTTGACAGAAGATAAGGACTGCTTGGCCCACCTAGTCTGTCCATTTCCTTACCTACTGTATAAACTGCAGATCCTAGTTAACCAGCAGCCTACTTCCTCCTACCCCCTCACTATAATTGCCTTATGTCGGTCCCATGCATTCTTGAATTCCCCTTCTGTTTGTGACCCATGACCTCCTCAGGAAGGCTGTTCCATGCAACCACCACCATCTCTGTGAAAAAATACTTCCTCACGTTGCCCCTGAGCCACCCCCCCATCTTCAAATTGTGTCCGTTTGTTCTTACGTGCTTTTTTTTCTGGAATATGCTACCCTCTTGGACTTTGTTGACTTTCTTGAGGTACTTGAAAGTTTCTATCATGTTCCCCCCCCTTTTCCTCAAGGGTATACATGTTAAGCTCTTTTAATCTCTCATCGTATGGCTTCTGGTGCAGACCCTGCACCATTCTGGTTGCCCTCCTCTGGACTGCCTCCATCCTGTGTCTTTATGGAGATGTGGTCTCAAGAACTGCACACAGTACTCCAGATGGGGTCTCACCAGCTCCCTGAAAAGAGAGACAACTTCCTGCTTTCTAATGGTGATGCCTCCCTATGCATCCCAAAATCCCCCCAGCCCTCCTTACTGCCTTCTCACTTTGCTTGCCTACCTTATGGTCATCTGATACGAGTACCCCCAAGTCCCTTTCCATTTTTGTTGTTGTTAGTACTCCCCCACCCACTGTGTACTCTTCCACTGGGTTTTTGTTTCCCAGGTGCATTACTTTGCATTGAAACTAAGCTGCCATACTCTTGACCATTGTTCCAACCTTGCCACATCCCTTCTTATCCTTTCCACCTCCGTTGTGTTTCAACCCTGTTGCAGTTCTTTGCGTTGTCTGCAAAAAGGCATGCTTTTCCTTCCATCCCCTCCACAATGTCACCTATAAAGACATTAAAGAGTATTGGTCCCAGTACTGAACCCAGCAGTACCCCACTAGTAACTCCCCTTTCTCCTGTGTGTTCTCCATTTACTATTATCCTCTGCGTCCTGTTGTCCAGCCAATTTGTTACCCAGGCTGGCTAACTTGCTTATTAATCTTTTGTGTGGGACTATGTCAAATACCAGTCTAAGTAGGCTATGTCACCTATATGCATTGGTCCCAGTACTGAACCCTGCGGTACCCCACTAGTAACCCCCCCTTTCTCCAGTGTGCTCCATTTACTATTACCCTCTGTGTCCTGTTGTCTAACCAATTTGTTACCCAGGCTACCACCCTGGGACCAACTCCCAGACTGGCTAACTTGTTTATTAATCTTTTTTTTTATTGGACTGTGTCAAATGCCAAAGTCTACAGAGGCCATGTCCACAGCCTCTCCCTGGTCTACTACTTTGGTCACCCAGTCAAAGAAATCTATTAGATTTGTCTGACTGGTCTACCATGCTGTACAGATAGCCCCATGTCAAGTTTATATTGGTCTTTCCTACTGTACGGATAGCCCCATGTCTAGTTTATATTGGTCTGCCCTGTACAGCTAGCCTCATGTCTAGTTTATATTGATCTGCCCTACCGTATGGATAGCTCCACGTCTAGTTTATTTTGGCCTACACAGCAGTACAGATGGCCCAATGTATTTATATCAGAGTGCCTACTTATACGGATAGCCCAAAGTCTTGTTTATAATGGTTTGCCCTACTGTAAGAATAGCACCATGTCTAGTTTATATTGGCCTGCCCTGCTGTACGAATTGCCCCATGTCTAGTTTTGTATTGGCCTGACCTGCTGTATGGATGGTCCCATGTCTAGTTTATATTGATCTGCCCTGCTGTACAGATGGTCCCATGTCTAGTTTATTTTGGCCTACACAGCAGTACAGATGGCCCAATGGATTTATATTAGAGTGCCTACTTATACGGATAGCCCAAAGTCTTGTTTATACTGGTTTGCCCTACTATAAGAATAGTGCCATGTCTAGTTTATATTGGCCTGACCTGCTGTATGGATGGTCCCATGTCTAGTTTATATTGGCCTGACCTGCTGTACAGATGGCCCCATGTCTAGTTTATACTGGTCTCCCTACTGTACGGATACCCCATGTGTAGCTTATATTGGTCTCCCTACTGTATGGATTGCCCTGTGTCTACTTTCTACTGGTCTGTCTTGCTGTATGAATACCCCATGTCTAGTTTATATTGTCATGCCCTGCTGTACGTATAGCCCCATGTCTAGTTTATATTGGCCTGCCCTGCTGTATGTATGGCTCCATATCTAATTTATATTGGTCTGCCCTGCTATATGGATTGGTGTCTAGTTTATATTGACTTGCCTACTGTATGGATAGGCTCATGTCTTTTTTTTATATTTGTCTGTCCTACCGTACAGATAGCTCCATTTCTAGTTTATATTCATCTGCCCTGCTGTACGGATAGCTCCACGTCTATTTTATAATGGTGTACCCTGCTATACGGATAGCTCCTTGTCAAGTTGATATTTATCTGCCCTGCTGTACAGATAGTGCCATGTCTAATTTATATTGGTCTGCCCTGATGTACCGATAGCCCCATGTTTAGTTTATTCTGGCCTGCCCTGCTGTAGAGACAGCCCCATGTCTAGTTTCTATTGGTCTGCCCAGCTGTATGGATAGCTCTATCTCTATTTTATATTGGTCTGCCTGCTGTACGGATAGCCCATCTAGTTTAAACTGGTCTGCCCTTGTGTACAGATAGCCCTATGTCTAGTTTATATTGCACTGCCACACACTGAAAGGATAGCCCCCATGTGTTTATATTGGTCTGCTATGCTGTATGGATACCCCATGTTCAGCTTACATTTGTCTACCCTGCAGTACAGATAGCCCCATGACTAGTTTATGTTGGCCTGTCCTCACATACGAATAGAGTTTATAGTCATCTGTCCTACTGTACAGATAGCCCCATTTCCAGTTTATATTAGTTTCCCCTGCTGTACGAATTGCCCCATGTCTAGTTTTTATTGGTCTGCCCCACTGTATGACTAACCAAATGTGTTCATATTGGTCCATCATGTTGTACAGATAGCCCCACGTCTAGTTTAAATTGACCTGCCCTGCTGTATGGATAGCTTCATGTCTAGTTTTTATTGGTCTGCCCCACTGTATGGCTAGCCAAATGTGTTCACATTGGTCCATAATGTTGTACAGATAGCCCCAGGTCTAGTTTATATTGGCCTGCCCTGCTGAATGGAGCATTTCATCTTGAGTTCATATTTGCCTGCCCAGCAGTACGGATGGCCTAATGTGTTTATATAGGTCTACCCTGTTATATGGATAGGCCCATGTCTAGTTCGTATCAGCCTGCCTTGCTTTACGGATAGCCCCATGTCTAGTTTATGCTGGTCTGCCCTGCTGTACAGAAACCCCATGTGTAGTTTATATTGGTCTGCCCTACTGTACGGATTGCCTTATATCTAGTTTATACTGGTCTACGGATACCCAGTGTCTAGTTTATATTGGCCTGTCCTGCTTAATGGATAACCCATATCTAGCTTATGTTTGCCTCCTATGCTGTACAGATAGTCCCATGTTTAGTTTATATTGGCCTTCCCTGCTGTACGGTGGATCCATATCTGGTTTACACTGGTCTGCCCTGCTGTACGGATACCCCATGTCTAGTTTATATTGGTCTGCCCAGCTGTATGGATAGCTCCATGTCTAGTTTATGTAGTTTTGGAAGGTAGTCAAATCACTTTTCTCATTCCCCCTCTAGTCCTCTTATCACAGCTCTTACTAGTCCTACCAGTGCGGTCTCTGACCCTCCATCTGTTGCAGCTACTTTAAACTACTTCTTCCCTTTCTGTGCCTCCTCTTTACTCTCCTCCCTTCTCACCTGCCTCCTCTTCTGTTTCCAACCCTGCCACTGCCAGCAAATTGTCTTTTTAACGTATTACACCAAATGATGCCCCCAAGGACCTCCTCTCCTTAAACCCCTCCAAAGGCAAGAGTCCAGATGGCCTTGACCCCAAATTGCTCCACCTATCCAAACCAGCTATTGCCGCTCCACGGGCCTCTCTTCTCAACCTGTCCTTTTCCCTATCCTCAGTTCCCTCCAACTGGAAACATTCTAGTCATCCTACTCCCCAAAGGCAGTGACCCCACTTCCACTGGGAACTATTACCCAATCTCCCTACTACCTATCCTAGCTAAACTTCAGGAGTGCATTATTTTTGCACAACTCATCCCCTACCTCAACTCCATCTCCTTTTTCACACATTTACAGTATGGTTTCTGCAAATCCCGCTCCTCCACCACCTCCCGAATACATTTCACAGACTCCATACTCTCCAAGATGGATTTGGGTCATGTAATCTATGCCGTATTTGTCGATCTGGCAAAAACCTTCAACACCGTATTCTACTCTTTACTCTTCCAGAAACTCTGGGGCCAGATTAAATCCCACCGCCACAGCGTGGTTCCACTCGTACCTGACAGGCAGAACCCAATCCGTCAAGATTGCCTCCTCCATCTCCACTCTTCTCCCTATCACCACTGAAGTCCCACAGGGCTCAGTACTTGGCCCTACATTATTCTCTGTCTTCCTAAACAACCTCCCTTCTGCCTGCTCCACTGTGCAAATCCATATGTATGCAGACGATACTGTCCTCTACACGTCTAGCACATCACATGCTGATGCACAGACCAGACTGCAACAAGATTTCACCAAAGTTCAGAAATGGCTCCAGTCAAATGAACAGGTTACTCACCTGTAACAGTAGTTCTAGAAGTGGTATATGTTGTTCATCCACACTCTCTGACATGTCCCTTTCCCCTTTAAATCTCACTGGAAAGTCTTCAAGCTGGCTCCTCCCACCCACCCGTGTGGTAAATACCTCGGCTGCGCCCCATGACGCCAACTCTTAGCCCGCTGGAAGCAAGGTGGTGCGTTTAAAGCCGGGGAGGTCGGGTGGGTGCGTGTGGATGAACAATATATACCACTTCTAGAACTAGTGTTACAGGTGAGTAACCTGTTCTTCTACGAGCGTGGATATGTTGTTCATCCACACACTCTGGCAGACTCCAAGCAGTTCTCCAGGAGGAGGGAGGCAAGACGCACACCCCCTATTTAGGAAACAGAGATTGGAGAACCGAGGCCCCAAAACCAGCATCCCAGTATAACTCAAGATCAATGTGGTAGTGGATAATGAAGGTGTTGGACGACTTCCAGGTAGCAGCCAGCCAGATTTCCTGGATAGGGATGTCCCTGGAAGCAGCCATCAATGCAGCAGTATGGCAGGTAGAATGAGCTCTTATCCCTCTGGGAGGCTACTTGCCCACCAACTCATAGCACAGACCTATGCATGATGTAATCCATCTCGCAATGGTCCATTTGGCTGCAGGTCTGCCAGAAGCGGCTTCAGCATAGGTGACAAACAGCTGGCGAACCTCTCCCTGAATTTCTGACGTCCTCTTCTTATAATAGGAGAGAGCACATCTGAGGTCCAGAGTATGGAGCTTGTACTCGGCATCCGAGGTGTAGTTAGGGTAGTATACTGGCAGAGTCAACACCTGGTTAAGGTGAAACTCTGAAACCACCTTCAGAAGGAATTTTGGGTGGGGGCGCAGGACAACTTTGTTCCTGTGGAAGACCAGACAAGAGGAGTCCACTGAAAGCACCTGGAGCTCCCCTGTCCTTCTGGCTGACATAATAGGCACCAGGAAGGCCGTCTTCCACGACGAATGTGAGAGCTGACACTTGTGCATGGGTTCGAATGGCTTGCCCATGAGCTTTGCCAAAACCAGCAAGAGATCCCATGGAGGTGGAGGTTCAGGCACTGGAGGGGATATGTGATCCAGGCCTTTGAAAAAGCACCCAACCACCGTCTCCTGTGCCAATGTTGGCTGACCGACCCGCGCCCGGTAAGCAGAAATGGCTGCCAGGTGCACCCGAAGGATCGATGACCGTAGACCCCCTTTGGAGAAAGCCCAAAGGTAGTCTAGAATGTTAGCCACAGAGCAGGATAAGGGGTCCAGACTCTTACCCTGACACCAAATGGAAAACCTTTTCCATTTGAAGACAACACTTCCTGGTCGATTCCTCACGAGATGCCTCCACCACGGTGTAGGCATCCTCGGAACGACCCAGAGCCTGGAAATCTAGCTGCTCAGGTACCAGGCTGTGAGGTGCAGGATGGAATACCTTCCCCTGGTTCAATGTTATCAGGTCCGGGCGTGTACAAAGCCGCTCCAGGGCCCTGCAGCTGAGGCTGAGGAGATCTGGATACCAGAACTGGCAGGGCCAATCTGGGGCTACCAGAATGACCTGCTCCTTGTCCCTCTTCACCTTGAGAAGCACCTTGTGGATCAAGGGAAATGGAGGGAAGGCGTAGAAGAGGCCCAGGGTCCACAGCCTCGAGAAAGCATCCCCCTGCAGCGAGCCCTGCTGAGGGGGGGTGGGCATGAAACAGCCTCAGCTTCGCATTCTCCCTGGAGGCAAACAGGCCCACCTGAGAGGTGCCCCAATGGGAGAACAGTCCTTGTACTACCTCCGGCAGGAGAGACCACTCGTGAGATGCAGCGCCTATCCAGCAGAGTGCATCGGCCAGACTGTTGGAGGCTCCTGCCACATGGATGGCTAGGAGATCCACTTCCAGGCTGATCACAAGGGACCCAGTGTGGAAAGCCTCCTTGCCCAGAGGGAAGGAGTATGACCTGCCCTGTCAGTTGAGGTAGTACATGGTCGTGGTGTTGTCTGTCTGGACCTGAACCACTTGACCCCGTACAAATGGAGCGAAAGTGGTGAGGGCTAGATGCACTGCCCAGAGCTCCAGCAGGTTGATGTGGCATCGAGATTCCTGAGGGGAACAAAGGCTGTGGATCCTGAGCTCCCCCAGATGGGCACCCCAACCCATCAGAGAGGCGTCGGTCATCAGAGTGACCGTCAGCTCGGGGCGGACAAACAGGATACCCTCCTACAGATGAGCTGGAATGAGCCACCACTGTAGGCCATTCCACATCTCCTGGGTCACCATCACTGGCTGGTCCAGAGGACCAGAGTGCTGTGACCATTAGTGGGCCAGTCCCCATTGCAGGGGACGCATATGCCAGTGGGCCCAATGGACCACTCTGGTGCAGGCTGCCATGAGGCCCAGAAGGTGCAGGAAGTCCCGGGCAGGGTGCAATTGCCTAACCAGAAATGATTGGGCAAAGGAGGAAAGGACCTCAGCCCTGTCCGCCGGAAGCCGGGCTCTGGCTCGAAGAGAGTTGAGCTCTGCCCCAATGAACCGAATCACCTGTGATGGCATGAGTTCCGACTTGGCCTCGTTGGTGAGGAGGCCAATCTGAGAGCAGACCTGGAGGGCCAGATCCCTGGACTGCTCCACCTCCAACCTGGAGGAGGCTGCTTTCAGCCAGTCGTCCAGGTAAGGGTACACCCAGACCCCTCAGCGCCACAGGAATGGTGTCACCACTGCCATACATTTGGTGAAGACCCTGGGAGCTGGAGAGAGGCTGAAGGGCATGGCCCAGAACTCGTAAAGTGATCCCTCTGCTAGAAAGCAGAGGAATCGCTGATGAGACGGACAGATTGGGACATGAAAAAACACATCCTGAAGGTCCAGAGAACAAAACCACACACCTAGTTCCAAGGATGGAATGATCTGAGCCAGAGTGACCATCCTGAAGGTGCGCTGCCTTAGGAACTTGTTCAGGTCTTGCAGGTCAAGAATGGGGCGCCAGTTCCTCGTCTGTTTTGGGACCAGGAAGTACCTAGACACAAACCCTGGGTCTGGAGGAGGGTCTGCCACCTCGCTGATCACCTCCTTCTGGAGGAGCAGAGCAATATCAGCTCGACGAGCCAACAGAGATGCTGCGGAACCCGTTGCCCCCAATGGGGCGATTGCTCGATAGGGAGGGAACTGCTCAAATTCCAGAGGCAGACCCCTGCCTACCACTTCTAGCACCCAGTGGTCCATGGTGATAGTAGACCAGGTGGAAAAGAAGTGGCGGAGCCATCCCCCCACGGGAGGAACCCAGGGAGGAGTGACGAGGTTGAGGGCGACACCCCTCAACCCGTCACTGGGCAGGCTTAGAGGAAGGACCTACTGAGGGACCTCCTGGATCCTTGCCTCCAGGCCTCCTACTGGAGGAAGTGGCAGACTTGGCCTTAGAGCACCAAGTGTGTGCCTGATGGCACTGGTGCTGCTGGGCCGGACGTGCCGCAGGGGCGGAAGGGTGAAAGGGCTTACGCTGCTGCTGGTGACCTTTGTCCTTCTGGGCAGATGTGACAGAGTCCAAGGTGGCACTGGACTTCTTGATCCTCTGGAGATGGCCTTCCACCCCCAGCCCGAACAAGTCGGTGCCCAGGAAGGGAATGTCTGCCAGCTTGTGCTGGGTGTCCGCCGTGAAGGTGATCTGCAGCCAAGCTCTGTAGCGCATGGCCACTGCAGCCACTACTGATCGGGCACAAGAATCACCTATGTCCAACGAAGTTTGGAGCTGCTGTTTTGCCACCGCCCTTCCCTGATCATGGACCTGCTTGACTGTCATCTGAAGGTCAGCCGGGAGATGATGAATCAGCTCATCCAGGGAACCCATAAGGGCATATGAGAAATGTGCCATCAGAATGGCCGAGCTAGCCTGACGAAGTCCTAGAGAGGAAGCAGCGTAAACTTTCCGCCCCACGTAATCCAGCTTTTTGGATTCCTTATCGGGTGGCTTGTCCATGTCCCGAGTGTTTCCGGAGTGCTGGGAAATGCTATCGGTCACTAACCTCTCCACAGAGGGGTGCTCCGAGAAACCGGAGAGTGAGCCGGTGGGGACTATGTACTTTCAAGCCATCCTGGCCAAAGGCACAGGACAAGATGCTGGCCACTGCCACAACTCCAGGGCTGGGCCAACAATGGCTTTGGCCACAGGAAATGCCTCCATAGGGGAATCCCCTCAGTCCAGTATCTCTGTGAGGGGATACTTGGCCTGTTTTGAAATGGGTTCGAGCTGCATCCCGGTGGACTCCAAGATGAGCTGAAGCAAACCTAAAAACGAGGATGGGCTCTCATCCATGGACTGGTCCCCCAGCAGACTCCAGGTCAAGCGGCCTGGAGAACAAGGAGAAGTTGTTGTCAGACTCTGAGGAGTCTGCAAACAGCTGCTGGGCGCCTGAGCCACCCTCCACCTGCCGAGGTCGATCGGGAGTGAGGGTGACCGACAACCTGCGGGGCAAGCCCTGACCCAACTGAGAATCCTTGGTCGGTGCCCTAGTCTTCGGTTGTGGAGGTAGAGGTTCCACCACAATGGGCAGAGCAGCCGGCTTTGGCCGAACAACCGGTGCCAGGGTCGGCTCCTCGACCACTACGAGGGGTTGTTTCGGCCGCTTCGGGGACAGCCACTTAATGGCCGGATAAGGCGACGGAGTCAGTTTACTCCCAGACAACAAGAGCTGCTGCCATATTAACTCCTCATAGCACCGAAGCAACTTGCGCCGGAGCCTATCCTCTGAAGAGGATGATGAGGATAAGCATCGACACCGCTTTTCATGGTGCCGAGACAGAGACCGCCGATGTCGGCGGGACCGGCTGGACCTGGAAGAGGACCGAGACCTTCGGGGGTTCCAAGGATGGGTCAGAGAGGGGACGGGGGAGACACGGTTTCCCTCGGTACAGGGAACTTAACCAGGGACTCCGAACAGGAGGAAGGCTGGGCAAGTTTCTCGTTTCACCGGGGTAATCGTGAAGTAGGGTTGTCTGCTTCTCCAGTTGACAAACCGTCTGACGGATCAAGAAAAATCTCGACCACGTTGAATGATGTCTCGGCTGGCTGACCTGATGGGGGCAGCGTGAAGCCAGCGGCCGCAGCCGCAACCTTGACCAAAGTTGAGAGTAGACAGTCCGGTGAAGGGGATCTCTCCCGCAAACATCAATGGTGGGACTTACCCTTAGAGCCCTTCTTCTTGGACCGACTGGAATGTCCTGATGGCCCTTCTCCCTTGGTGGAGAGGGACTGGCAAAGCTCCTTAAATGAAACTGTGTAGGAGGAGCCCAAGGAGAGTGGGATAAATGCCGTGGCCGAGGAGGAAGAAGAAGCGGCCTCGGCTGCCTCCTCATCGAGAGCGATCATCTGCTCCAACTACTCCGCGGAGCCCGCCGCCGCAGACACCGCCCAACAGGCCTTCTTCGACTTGACGGGTGGATACCATTTTTCAGGTCACCCGAGAAGAAGTCTGGCAGTGCAGTCCTCCAAGACCGAAGCCGAAAAAGGACTTGCACAATTCGCAAGCCTGCGAGTCGTGACCAAGCCCCAGGCAGTAGATGCACGTGGAGTGTGGATCGGTCCGGGACATCTTGTGCCCACACGGGCACTGATGGAAGCCGGGAGTCAATTTGTCCATTGCAGCTGCAAGGGAAGACGAAGACCGAAGTCTTGTAAATTTTAAAATAAGTTTCGGAAATTCCGAAGAGTGTGGATCCAGGCCTAAAATGCAGAGCGCTAAGGAGGGAACCTGAGCTTCCAAGCGGTAAGGAAGATCTGGCATCCTGGGGCGGAGCCAAGGGTTTTACCACCCAGGTGGGTGGGAGGAGCCAGCTTGAAGACCTTCCGTCAAGATTTAAAGCAGCAAGCAACCTGCCAGACAGTGTGGACTGAACAACATATCCACGTCCCTAGAAAGGCTTCTTCTTGCGCTTCTGCTGGTTCTTGCCTGAAGAACCCTTCGCAGAGGTAGCATCCAAGGTGGCACTGGACTGCTCTATTCACTGGAGGTGATCTGCCACTCCTGGACTTAAGAGGTCGGTGCCTAAGAAGGGCATGTCGGCTAACTTGTGCTGAATATCTGCCGGAAAGGAGGATAACCTCAGCCAGGCCCTGCGGCGAGTGGCCACTGCGGCTGCTAAGGAGCGGGCACAGGAATCTCCAATGTCCAGGGCCATCTGGAGCTGCTGTTTTGCAACAGCACAGCCCTGATCACAGACTTGCTTCACTGTGGTCTGCATGTCTGCTGGGAGATGAGGGAGGACTTCATCTAATGACCCCAGGAGGGCATGAGAGAAGTGTGCCATGATCACAGCCGAGCTGGCCTGACGAAAGCCCAAGGATGAGGCCGCATAAACTTTCTGGAAGAATGGTCCATATTCTTGGACTCCTTGTCCATTGGGCAGTCAGTGTCAGCTGAGCTACCCATGCATCTAAACACAGAAGCAGTTACAAGGCTTTCGGATGAGGGATGCTCTGTGACCCCTGCCAGGGACCCCATGGGTACCGTATACTTGTGGGCCATGCAGACAGATGGAGCTGGAAAGGAGGCAGCGCACTGCCATAGCTCAAGGGCCAGGCCAACAGTGGCTTTGGCCACTGGAAATGCCTCCATCGGGGTATCCCCCTTCTTGAGGATATCCATGAGGGGCGTATTCCGTCTTCTTTTGGATAGGCTGCAAGGGCATTCCGGTCAATTCAGAAATCAGGCAGAGGATGCCCTGAAAAGAGGAAAGACCTTCCTCCAAGTCTGCCACTGATGACTCGTCATCCCCTGGATGCGAGTGCAAACCAGTGGCATCCGAGTCCGAAGAGTCAGGATAGAATGGTCTCCCACCTATGTCTCCCTGGGCGATCTGGGACAACAGTGATGGACAGATGACGGGGCAGTCTGGTCCTCTTTCGAGGGAGCCCCTCCCTGAGGCTGCTTAGGTGGTGGTTTCACCAATATTGGTGGGGAGACCGAAATAGGCCAAGCTAGAATATATGGCTGAGAGACCGGGGCCAAGTAATGGCCGGTGTCTCCGGCGAAGCCGGCTTTTGACCGGTCAGAATCAGTTGTTGCCACATGAGATCCTCATAACATCGACGGAGCTTCCGTCGAAGTCTCTCCTTATCCGAGGAGGATGAGGATCAGTTGCGACGCCTCTTCCTGGAGTGCTTGTGATCTTTCTTCGGTTTTTTGACTGAAGAGGTCCTGGTCCTCAATTGAAACTGACGGGGTTGGCTTATGTGATCGGGAGATGCCAGAGTTGGAGAAAACTGAGGTTCCGGCACCTTTCCCTCAGTCGAGACACCCGAGGGCAGGGTCTCCTCGTCGGGAAGGGAAAGGACAGGTGTCCTTTCCAAGGAGTCGTCGACTGGAGTCGGCGACAAAGGCTCGATTGGGTCGAGAGATATCTCGGCTGGTTGAGCCATTTCCTCGGTCTCGGTGCCTTGGCCTGATGGAAGGTCCGAAAAGTTGGTGGCCGAGGAAGCGATCTTGACCAAGGTCGAGACTGCAAGTTCCTGTAAGTCGGACCTCTCTTGGTCCAAGAAACGTCTCCTTCTGGAGGATGAAGACTTGGGGTCTTTGTCCCTCTTCCGAGGGTGGGAGAAGTGTGAGCCCGAGGCGCCTCACCCCTGGTGGGGAGAGACTGGCACAACTCCCGAAAGGACCCACTAATGGTAGACCCAAGGTTGAGAAGCACGAAAAAACTTCAGCTGGCCGAAGCTTGAGCAGCTTCCTCTTCGAAAGCCGCCATCTGATCG
This sequence comes from Neoceratodus forsteri, assembly GCA_016271365.2. Classification (NCBI taxonomy): domain Eukaryota; kingdom Metazoa; phylum Chordata; order Ceratodontiformes; family Ceratodontidae; genus Neoceratodus; species Neoceratodus forsteri. The sequence goes on from CM028137.1 coordinate 961,160,854, forward strand.
AGCTGTTCGGCGGATCCTGCCGCTGCAGAAACCGCCCACCTTGCCTCCTTCGATTTCACTGGTGGATTGCGAAGCACTGGTCTCCCCAATTTTAGGCGCACCTCGCGGTCGTCCAAGATGTTGGGATGGAAGGCCAGATGGTGCAAGAGGTGGTGTCATGTATGACACCTAAGCAATAGACACACGAGAGGTGGGGATCAGTGCGCGACATTTTCTGGCCACAGGGACACCGGTGAAATCCGGGGGATGATCTGTCCTCCATGTACGATGCGCTAGGATCAGAATAGTAAACTCATTAATAATGAGTTTTAGAGAAAGCGTTTTCGGTGAAAACAGACGTTGAGAGTCCAGGGCCTATGAACTGCTGAAGTAGCACAAGGGAACCTGAATCTTCCAGTGGAAAGGAAGATCTGGCATCATGGGCAGAGCCGAGGTATTTACCACCCGGGTGGGTAGGAGGAGCCAGCTGGAAGACTTTCCGGTGAGATTTAAAGGGGAAAGGGACATGCCAGAGAGTGTGTATGAACAACATATCCACGCTCCTAGAAATGGAAATTATGCACCTACCGTAATTCTTGATCTTCTTGGATGGGTCTCCACCACTCATTCACACTAATGGGATCTGCGCCGGAGGCACTAGGACCCAGCGGGAGCAAACATTTTGCTAGAGGGTCGGTGCCAGAGATGGAGCCGTGAGGAGTGGCACCGCGAGCCTCAGCTTATGCGGTAATGACTATCTCAGTGTTGACCCTCCAACCGCCTCAGTACCTTTTTTTCTGAGGAGGTGCAGCAAAACTACTCTAGAAGGATAGCTTTACTAAAAACCGGACATAAGATAGTCCGGAAGACCCGTATAAGAAGGGTCAAAAAAGAAGTCTTCACAGCCTAAAATTGAGGGAGTGAAGACCAACAGCAGAGGTAAGCTCGAGGGATGGTGGGTAGGCGTGTGAATGAGTGGTGGAGACTTGTCCAAGAAGATCAAGAATTATGGTAGGTAAGTAATTTCCATATCTTCCTGGACATAAAGTCTCCGCCACTCATTCACTCATTCGTCATCCCGAGAGGGCAGCAGGAGAGGCCAAAAGCTCACAATTTTAGGACAGAAGTCCATTAAGGATGGTCCTGCACAATGAAAGATGTCGTCTGGCATAGACATCCAGGGCATAGTGTTTAACGAAACTATGCACTGAGCTCCAGGTGGCCGCATTGCAAATATCTGCAATGAGCACGTTGCGGATTTCCGCTAGGGATGCCACGACCGCTCTAGTAGAGTGAGCGTACACTCTGCCCTCCAGCTTAACCTGCACCATGGAATAACAGTGGCGAAGGCATGCCACCAGCCATGCTGAAATACATCTGATAGCGACAGGTTGACCCAGCCGGGTCTCGCTGAAGGAAACAAACAGTTGATGAGCTTTGAGAAAATCTTTTGTTCTATCTAAATAGAAATGCAGAGCTCTTTTGAAGTCCAAGGAATGAAGAGAACACTCTTCTTCATTTTGGGAAGTTCACAAAGTAAGTAGGAAGGACCAAAGGTTGGTTTAGATGGAATTCTGAAACAACCTTAGGGAGAAACTTAGGATGGGTCCTAAGAACTACTTTGTCTTTATGAAACACAGTATACGGAGGGTCTGTGACCAAGGCATGTATCTCAGAAACCCTGCGGGCTGAGGTAATGGCCACTAGGAAGGCCGCTTTCCAAGTGAAAATTTCAACTCACAGGTAGCTACAGTAGAGGCTCGAAAGGTTTTCGAGTGAGCATGTCTAGCACAAGATTAATGTCCCAGGCTGTGACTGGACGTCTGATAGGAGGTCTGTATGCAGAATTCCTTCAAGAAACCTCTTAACTACAGGTAACTGAGCCAGTGACAAGGAAAGTACTGGCTCATGATAAGCTGAAATAGCACAACGGTGAACTTTGACAGTAGAGTATTGCAGACCTGAATTTGAGAGGTCCAAAAGGTACTTTATAACTTTATCTGGTGGGCAGAAAAAGAGATTCAGAGAGGATTTTGCACGCCAGAGCGAAAAAGCTTCCATTTGGCTGTGTAAGTTTTCCTAGTGGCTGGCTTACACACAGCCCAAAAAATATCTGAAACTCTGCAAAAGACACTGAACCTGTTCACTTCTATCTCTTCAGGAGCCAAGGGTGAAAGTGAAGCGATCTCAGATTGGGATGGTCCACAGGCCCGAGTCAGAAGGTTCGTCTCAAGGGGAAGCGGTTTCGGAGGGGTTTCTGACATACTGTTGAGTAATGAAAACCATATCTGTCGAGACCAGAAGGAAGCAATGAGGATCATTTTGTCCCCCTGGGACTCGAACTTGAGAAGTACCCTCTCAATTAGAGGAAGAGGTGGAAAGGTGTATAGAAAGCGTTTTTTCCACTGCAGCTTGAACGCATCCTGACAGAAAATGCCAGGCCCTGGATTTCTGGAGTAGAAGAGAGGCAGTTTTGCGTTGAGTGGGGATGCAAAAAGGTCCAGGTCTGGAGTTCTCTACTCTGCGAATAGTGACTGAACTATGGCTGAGTCGAGAGACCATTCATGAGGATCTGTCTCTGTTCTGCTGAGACGGTCTGCCAGTTCGTTCTGCAACCCCGGCAGGTAGACCACTTGAATTAGATCCTTGTGCTCCAAGCACCAGTCCCACACCCTCATCGCTTCCCTGCATAAGGGGTAAGAGTGAGCACCACCCTGCTTGTTGATGTAATACATCACTGCTTTGTTGTCTGTTTGAAGGAGAATGTTCTTGTGACAGAGAATGTCCTTCAAAGCCCGGACTGCATAAAGGACGGCTCTCATTTCTAAGACATTTATGTGAAGCTGGGACTCGTGCTGAGTCCATGTACCTTGAGTGTGGAGAGTATGACAGTGAGCTTCCCACCCCATCAGGGACGTGTCCATGGTAATGGAAATCTGATGATCCAGAGGAGCAAAGGGATACCCTTCCAGAAGATTGTCCTCTTGCAACCACCACGTGAGTGATCTCTTCAGAGGTTCTGTCACCTTGATGAGAAAGGACTGAGGGTGAGTGGTCAGGGACCACTGAGTACTGAGAATCCATTGAGAGGTTCTCATGTGAAGGTGTGCTAGGGGTACAGTGAACACCGAGGATGCCATGAGACCTAGCATCCGTTGCATCGAGATAGCTGGAACTGAACTGATCTTATCTGTGTCAATCTTCACCATTCATCACTGTTGGGTACATGGCCAAAGATCATGACCCCGTATGAGCTCTCTCTCTTTTTTTTTGGTAGGCGGAGCTGACGCACAATCAGTGCTGCCCTCGAGGCTGACACATTGCGTGGCGCTCGCGGGTTGGCTGTTAGGCGCTGTCAACTCCGTCTGCCTGCCAGTTCTTCGTCTCCCACTGTAGAGGTCACCTCGTGGGAAGCAAGCTCTGATTTGAGGCCTACTGCCTATGCAGTTCGTTTTCACCACTATTTCCCGTGCCACAGTCCGTCGGTGCCATGTCCTACTGGTTCTAGCTGTTTACTCGACATCACTGGTAAGATCTGCCCATATATTTCATTTCTTGGTGATGTCGAGTCTGATTTTGGTGTTTTTTTTCTCCGTAGGTCATGTCTTGGTCAGAGGGCAAGAAAACTTCCAGGACAGGTCGGCCCCCCATGCGACGGTGCCCATGCGGCCGAAATTATTCCGTCACTGACCAGCACAACCATTGCCTTTTGTGTCTTGGCCCATTTTGCAACCTGGATTTGTGTGAAGCCTGTTTCTCCATGGACCACCGGTCATCAAGCAGCGCGTGTGAGAGAGTGGGCGAATCCGACCGACATTCCGAGGTCGGGCGCTGGTGACTCATCGGGCCAAGCCACGTACTGTCCGCCTTTCCTCTGGGTCCCCTCCTGGTTCTACATGGACCGAGGAGGAGGGAGCCTTGGCTACTAGCAGCCTGGCCGTTGCTGAGGCACCTTGTGTGGTGCAGGAGGCCCGTCCTGCTCCTTTCGGGGGCGGGCGGGAAGCACCGCCACGGCAATTGCCCTTTCACGGGTGAAGGCTCCTTCGGTGTCGGACTTGTGGATTGAAAGGCCTGGGTCAGCGCCGTCCTCTGTGGCAGTCGGCGCTGTTGTGGGCCTCAGCGCCATTCGCTGCACCATGGGCACTGACGAAGCCTTCGGCACCTTTTTTTGCGTGGTGCCATGGCTCCTGTTGGAGCCATTCACAGTGCCGATACTGCTAGTGGTGCCGTGGGAGTTTCTACGGCGCCGTCTTTGTCTGCGTCTCGCCTCGGTGCCGAGGTTGGGCATGGTGCCATGTCCTCGGGACTCGGCGCCGTGCGGCTGTCGGATACTGCTGTTGGTGCCGCTGCTGCCCTCTGCACTGTTCACAGCACTGTGGAGCCGAGCTGCGCCATCCTCGGCATTGATGGCGCAGTCTCCGCCCTCGGCACCATGGGGCCGGATGGCACTGTGGCTGGTCCCGAGTCTGGAGCTCCTGTTCAGGCTGGAGCCATGCCCCCCTGTGGATTCTGCTTATGGTGCTGTAGGGGGCACTGGCATTGGCTGGTTTTGGTTTCTGGCACCCCCTTTGGCAAAGATGGCAGTGGACATCCTCCTGTGGTCTGGCACAGGGCCTCAGCCTCTACCTCTTCGGAGGCGGAGTTGGGCTCTTTGGGGTTGACTGTTGGAGTGGGCAGCCCTGTAGTATCCTTGACAAACCGGAGTCAGCCCACTTCTGAGGTGGGGTCGGTGGCTACTGAGACTGGGGTCAGGGGTGATGACCAGTGGGCAGTGGTGCAAGCCACCACCGCTCTGCAGCCCGGTCTTGGTCAATTCACTGACCTCCTCAGCAGTGGTGCCCTCACCTGTGGTGTGCCTGGATCACCCAACTTTGGGGCCGATCAGAGCACCTACGGGAGGGGAGGGTACTGTGCCCTGGATAGTTCCTTTGGGTGCTGTCCATGGCTGTCAGCTACCTAGGCCGGCCCTCTCGAGGAGGAGGGCTCTTTCGGACTCCGAGGGGTCGAGGTACATGGGATCTGCACGGTGGCCTTTTTTGGGGGCCCACCCGGGCTCTGGAAGAAGCCGTAGTGCGGATCTCTGCTCTTCCTCCTCGGTTTCTTTGAGAGAGCCCCATTCTTTTGAGGTAGGGGACCATCCTTCTGGACCTATACAGCCCCGGTCACCTCATGGGGGGATTCTTCCTGGCACAGCCAAAGCAGTACCAAAATGGTTGTTCAGCTGTTGGCTGTGGGGTCTTCTTCCGCGGGTGCACCCAATCCACTCTTTAGCCCAGGTGGAGGTCAGCCCACATCTCTTCTTGGCTCTGTCCCCATTCCTCTGCCACATTCTCCTGCGCTCCCAGGCATCCTTGGTCCTAGCAGGCCTCTCTCTCTTGAGAGCAGTTCAGGGCTGTCGCTACTCGGTTACCAGCTTACGTTAGGGCAATGGACAGTCAGATTTTTCAACCTCCCCCCGAGCAGCCACCCTCTGAGCAGCTGGTGCCCTCCAGGTCTTCATCCCCCTTTTCTTGGGGAAAGGAACCTTCTGTCCACATCTCTCCAGCTGCTGATCTCGCTGAGTATCAGCACTTCCTCGTGAGGATGTTGGAGGACTTGCACCTCATTCCTGCCACTGTTAGCAATCCAGAGCACACAGCGCACACCTTTCTAGGCGATTTTGGCGAGGCCACCCTTGTAGTGCCCCCCCGGCCTGTTCCCTTTCGAGAGGCGACGTTGTGCTCCTGGCAGAGGCCCTTCTCTGGAGTTCCTGCCCCTAGGGATCTCAGCCAGAGGTACTGCACCCCCGGAGTCTCCAGGTTCCATGCCTCATCCGCAGTCTGGATTGACGCAGTTGGATACTCCTGATGGGCTTCGCGCCCTTCACCGTGACCAGCCCCCAGATCAAGATTCCTCGGATTTTGACTTCTGGGGTAGGAGGAATTTCTACTCAGCACGGTTGTTGCTTTCCATTTCTGCACATCAGGCCCACTACGCATCCTATGACAGTTTCTTGTGGTCCAGGCTAGGTCAACTCCTAGCCTCGTCGCCTGATACGGAGCAAATCAGACAAGCCATTGCACTCTCTGCACATTGCCTGGAGATAGGAAGGCACCAAGTGAGGGCATTCTATGATGCCAATGAGGTAGCTACCAGGGTCGTAGGAACAGCGATCTGCACTAGGTGGACGGCATGGCTGCATCTTTCCCGGTTGTCACCCTTGGCCCAGCGTAGGGTGATTAACTCCACTCACCAGAGAACCTACATTTTCTCCCATAGAGCGAGACAGCGTTTGTCGGGGCAACTTCCTTCCCCCTCCAGGGGGTCCCCATCTCACTCTCCCCACTCTCGGGCCTCTCCAGGCCCTGAAGGTTCTCCTCTTAGTGTGTCACCCACTGAGAGCTAAGGGACTGTATCCCTTAGGGTGTAAAGGAAAACTCCCTTGGGGGAGCTCAGCACTCACCCAACAGTGATGAATGAAGACTGACACAGATATGAAAATTATGTACCTACCGTAATTATCATCTTTCTGTGCATCTTCACCATTCATCACAATCCCACCCTCCATCCCCCCCCGGGGCCTCAGTCTCTGGGTCCCCTCCTTTCTGTGCCCATCCCTTCCCCCCTCCTTTCTTGTCAGGAATGGGGTGAAACAGGGGCACATAGGGGGATAATGTTCTGGGGAGAGTGGTCAGCATGGGGGGCACTCCTTCTCCAACGTGTTAGCTCCACCCCTGTGGTATGGGAGTTGGCAGTTGCCCTCCATTCTGTCCTCCTCCTTGTTCCCATCCAACTTATTTCTCCTTGTCCTTGGACTATATTTTATTACAAAAAAAAAAAATCCTTTTTCTTTTTTCACCAATAATTTTTGCTTGAGAGGGTGTTAATTCTCTGTACCCTGTCCTTATTCCAGAATAGCTGACTCTACTCAACTGGAGTTTTTTGCCAGCCATTCTGTGCCTTGAATTCTGGCAAGAACCCTTTGGCTACTCCTTGCAGTTTCTATGTAATCTGGAGACGGACCAGGGTCTGGGATGTGTTTAACCTTCCCCTTCTCCTCCTAAATTCTCTATCCTACCCTACCTCCCTTTTCTGTTTCCAGAGATTGGGGCCCCTCCCAATCCCCTTAGTTTTTTCCATCTTCTCCGTCTTCTGTCCTCTCAGTCGTTTTTTTCTCCTTTTAGTTCATATATTTTTTCCTTTTTCTATACCTTGGACTTCCTTGTCCCACCCTTCAATCCCTTCCTCTTACCTCTCTGGCGACTCAGAACTGGCAGGCAGGTGGAGTCAACAGTGCCTAATGGCCAACCCGCATGCGCCACGCAATGCATCAGCCTCGAGGGTGGCACCGATAGTGCGTCGGCTCTGCCTACCAAAAAATTAAAGAGCTCCCGCGGGGTCATGACCTGTGGCCATGCACCCAACAGTGATGAATGCTGAAGATACACAGAAAGATCATAATTATGGTAGGTAAGTAATTTTCATTTCTCTCCGATGTATTGGGCCATCTGTAGGATATTGCTCCTCCTGTCCTCTGGAATAAATGCTTTCGCACAGGAGGTGTCCAGAAGGGTTCCTATGAAAAGGAGCCTTTGGGAGGGCTGCAGATGTGATTTTATTAGGTTTAGCAGGACTCCCATGGACGTAAGAAAGTGTGAAATCATGGCTACGGCATCTAGAGTTCCCTGTCTGGAAGGGCTTGCTAGAAGCCAATCATCCAGATATGGGAACACCTGTATTCCGATTTTTCTGACATGCGCTGCGAGCATTGCACACTTTGTGATAACTCGCGGCGCCAAGGATAGCCCAAAGGGCAGGACTCTGAATTGATAATGCTGTCCCAAATCCAAGAACCTTAGGTATTTGTGATGCTTTGGGTGAATAGGAATATGCTGGTAAGCATCCTGCATGTCAGGGAGGCTAACCAGTCGTGTTGGTGAAGCAAAGGTAACAGGGTTCCTAGCGATAGCATTTTGAATTTCTCTTTGGGAAGAAATTTGTTTAATTTTCTGAGGTCCAAAATGGGGCGCAAGCCCCTGGTTTTCTTTGGAACTAGAAAGTAATGGGAGTAGAAAAGTACAGTTACATAAGAACTTACTATAACAGTAGATCTTCAAGAGAGACTCTTGCAGTAGGTAATTACATATAGAACTGACGCCGGCAGGCGGCAGGACCCCACGGAAAAATTTCTAGGTAGCAGTCCCTGGCGAGGGACCGGCCCCACGTCAGGTGACCGGCGTCAGGAGACGTCGGTATAAAGGGGTGGTCCCGGATGCCCGCCTTCCAGTTCATTCCCACCACAGGCCAAAAGAGGCCGGACGGGAGAGGAGCGGATATTTCTCTATATGGAAAAGGAGCTGAAAAAGCCTAGGGGGATGGAGTGCGGGAAGGTAGAACTTACTGCAAGAGCCTCTCTCGAAGATCTACTGTTACGGTAAGTTCTTACATAACTGTACTATCTTACTTCGAGAGGGCTCTTGCAGTAGGTAATTACATATAGAACTGAATCCCAAGCAGTCTGGAACAAAGAAAAGGCACCGGGAGGAGGAAAACTACTCCAAGAAGTAAGAATGGTGCATGGATTGCATCACAAGTCCTATGAAGACAGAGTGACGGAACTGAACATGTACTCCCTGGAGGAGAGGAGGGAGAGAGGGGATATGATAGAGACATACAAGTATCTTACAGGGAGGAACAGGGTTCAGGAATACACTATTTTTAAGCGAAAAAGATGTTCCAGGACTAGAGGGCATGGGATGAAGTTGGAGGGAGGACGATTCAGAGGAAACATGAGGAAGAATTTCTTCACAGAACGGGTGGTGGACAAGTGAAATACCCTGCCAGAGGAAGTGGTGGGGGCTGAAACAATCAAGGGATTTAAGAATGCATGGGATAGACATAAAGGAATTCTGGAGGTCAGGGGTAAGGGGCAACAGACTTCTAGGAAAACATAAACTGAACTTACAAGCTCAAATGGGCAGACTGGGTGGGCCATAGGCCCTTATCTGCCGACACTGTCTATAAATCTATGTAATTCTGGCCGTGCAAGTCTCAAGACAGGAGACCTTGCAAAACAGCCAGCCCGAAGCCTGCTCTACGGCGAGAGGCAATATCCAAACTGTAATATTTCGTAACGTATGGACAGAAGTCCAGGTGGCGGCAGCGCATATGTCTGCCGCAGACACATTCTTGAAACAAGCTGCAGAGGCAGCTACTCCTCTAGTGGAGTGGCCTCTGACTTGACCTGGGAGGGTCTTGTGGTATTTGTCATAACAGAAAGTGATGCAATGAGCCAACCACTTAGACAGGCATTGCTTGGAAACCGCATTGCCTTCCCTTTTGGGAGCAAAAGAGACGAACTGATCAGTCTTTCTGAGATCCTTCGTCCTGTTGGTGTAGTATCTCAGAATGCGGTGAACATCCATAGTATGGAGTAAATATTCCCCTTGATTAGAGTACTGCGTAAAAAAGGCAGGTAGCTCTATGGACTGATTTAAGGTAGACTGTGCTACTACTTTAGGTAGAAACTTAGGATTCGTGCAAAGAGCAACTGGTTCCTTGTGAAAAATCAAGTAGGGGATTTTACACATCAGGGCCTGGAGCTCGGGGAGTCTTTGAGCCAAAGTAATGGCCACCAAGAAGAGCTGTCTTCCATGAAAGAAACTTCAAATCTGCAGAAGCTACAGGTTCGAAGGGAGGAAGGGCAAGTTTCTCGAGAACAAAATTCAAGTCCCGGGGGGGCAGGAGTATGGATGGGGGGGCCTCAGATGGAGAACTCCTCTAAGAAAGGTCTTGGAGACCTCCAGTTGAGCAAAAGCTTTGTTTGTGAAGGAAACATGATATGCCGAGATGGCCGCCATGTGTACCTTCAAAGAGGAATGGCTGAGACCAAGGTCGAACAGATGATGGAAATACTCCAGCAGGAGCCCCGCTGAACAGGAGAAGGATTCCACATTCTTGGAGGCGGCCCAAATAGTGAATCCTTTCCACTTCATGGCATAAGTGGATCTGGTGGAGGGTTTTCTGGCCTCCACTAGAATCTCCGCCACTTTGGGAGACACACCAAAATGGGATTGGGCTAGGTCTGCAGGAGCCATGCATGCAGTTGAAGGGATTTGAGGCCTGGATGGACCAGGGTCCCCTGATCCTGGGTCAACAAACCTCGAGATAGAAGAAGAAGAAGAGGAGGAGGATCCTCTGAGTATTGTTGTAGAAGAAAGAACCAGATTTGCCTGGGCCAGAAAGGAGCGATCAGAATCATTCTCGCTCCTTCTGAAGCTAGTTTCTGCAAGACTCGTGGGATAAGAGGAATTGGGGGAAAGGCATAGATGAATCTGTCCTTCCAGTCTAGAGACAGAGCGTCGCTCCAGAAAGCGCCTCGCTCTGGAATGAGCTAGCAGAAGGTGGGAAGTTTTGCGTTTTGGGGGGATGCGAACAGGTTGACCTGTGGTGTTCCCCAAAGTTGGAAGATACTGTCTAGGACCCCTTGGTCCAGTTCCCACTCGTGAGTCAGAGCAGAAGAGCGACTTAGCTTGTCTGCTAGGGTGTTGTTGACTCCTGGAACGTGAATCGCCGTGAGGTGAAGGTCGTGTTGTGTTGCCCAATCCCAAACCCTCATTGCCTCCTGTGCATAGAGGGTAGGACCGAGTTCCTCCTGCTTGTTGATGTACCACACTACTATATGTCCGCCTGACGGCAAGGTGGCCGGAAGGATGTATTGGTGAAGGGCTTGGAGAGCGTACAACACTGCCCGAAGCTCGAGCACATTGATGTGGAGAGCTTGTTCTAGCCTGGACCAGGAGCCCTGGGTCCGGTGAGGGCCTAGATGGGCTCCCCAACCTTCGCCTGAGGCATCTGTGGTTAGAGTCTGGGAGGGGGCGGATGAAAGAAAGGGGAACCCCCTGAAGATTCTCTCAAACCATCTACCATTGTAAGTCTCGCATCATCGGCGATGAGATCAGAACTGAGTGATCTAGGTCGTCCACTAGTTGATCCCACTGAGAGCGTAGAGTCCACTGAGAGATCCTCATGTGGAGTCGAGCGCGAGGGACTGTCGGGATAGTAGCCGCCATGAGCCCGAGAAGGCGAAGGACCAACCTCGCCGAGACCATCCTGCGGTCAGATAACAGACTTATCTTGGCCTGAAGAGAGGCTGCCCTGTCCGGAGGCAGAAAGGCCTTGCCCATGGTCGTATCGAGGATCGCCCCAATAAACTGTAGCCTCTGGGAAGGGTCCAGATGAGACTTGGAATGGTTGATGGTAATACCCAGGCAGGCAAAAACATGCTGGGTAAGGGAGAGGAAATGCAGGAGTTCCTCCCTGGATGAGGCCGCCAGGAGCCAGTCGTCCAGGTAAGGGAAAACCTGTACTCCCTTGGTACGCAGATGGGCCGCCACCACTGCCAGGCATTTGGTAACTACTGGGCCGAGGATAGACCAAACAGGAGCGCCTTGAATTGGTAGTGGTCCTCCTGGAACGCAAAACGAAGGTATTTGCGATGAGATGGGCGAATGGGAATGTGCAGATAAGCATCCTGCATATCCAGGGCACAAAGCCATTGACCCGGCCGGAGAGGGGCAGAAGGCTCTGCAGAGAGAGCATCCTGAACCTTTTGTACTCTACATACAGATTCAGAGAACTGAGACCTAAAATCAGTCTGAGATCTCCCGTCTTCTTTGGGACCAAAAAGAAATGGGAATAGTAACCTGTCCCCTGAAGATGAAGGGGGATGGGCTGTATCGCTTGCTTCAGCAAAAGAGCTGAGATTTCCTCCTGGACCAAAGGAAGGTGTTCCTGTGAATATGACGATTTCAGAGGGGGGTGGCGGGGTGGTTTCTGAAGAAACTCTATGGAGTGTCCTTCTGCTATGAGCTGGAGCACCCAAGAATCAGTGGTAATCCTCTCCCATCCCAGAAGGTGGAGGGAAAACCTCCCTCCTACCGGTTCCTCCGGGGAGTCTGGAGGCAGTGGGAGAGGAAAGGAGTCAGGTGATGTGGGGCAGCGCCGCAGCTGAAGCACCCACTGCTTTTTTGGGCGGGGGGGGGCTTAGCAGCCATGGGGGCCCGATGTTGTGTGGGTGGAGGGCTTAGCAGCCGCGGGGGCCCGATGTTTTGTGGCACGCCTTCCCTGGGGTTTTGCCTTTGGCTGATTCCGTCTACAAAAGGGACGGCGCGGCTGCTGATGGGGATGGTACATGGAATCAACTGATTTCAGAGCCATCCCCTTCTCTTGCAAATCGGTAATGATGTCCTTGACATCACCCTCGAAAAGCACCAACCCCCAGAAAGGTGCTTCCTGGAGAGCAGATTGCACCTCCGGGACCAGACCTGACACACGGAGCCAAGCATGGTGCCGTAGGCCTACGGCGAAAGCTGAGCTCTGACCAGCAGTGTCCACTGCGTCGTATGTTGCACGTAGCATGTGGCGACTGGCCGAACGAGCAGAGCGGACGAGATCAGCCAACTCCTGTTTGACTTGGGAGTCAGGCAAGAAGTCCAGCTTGGCTTCCACCTGAGTAAGGATGGCCTTCTGGTAGTCCCCCATGTGGCAGACGTAGTTCAGGGCCCTAATCCCTAGTGTGGAAGAAGCCTAAATCTTTCTCCCGTACTGATCCAGAAGGCGAGATTCCTTATCAGGAGGTGATGAGCTAAGATGTTTTGGGTTTGTCGACCAGCCGTAAGTGGCACTAATCACGACCGAGTCAGCACGAGGGTGAGGATCCAGGAAATCAACACCCTCTGGAGCCTGATATAGCCTGTTCGACTTCCTAGGAAGTGGGGCTAAGGCCGACGGCTGTTTCCATATCATGGTAACAAGGTCGGCGTGAGGCTCTATCCAGGGTGGCACTAATGTAGGAGCTGTCATGGGCAGATCCAGATGTTCAGTGAGTTTCAGACGCTGAGGATCTGGTTCCAAAGAACACCACTGATGAACCTCCTGGATTTTTCTAAGCAATTCCGTAAAAGAAGGATCCTCCGGAGGAGGCTTCGGAGGAGTCCTTGGCCGGGCCTTCGACGGAGAGCGAGGCTCGTTGTCTCTCTCGGAGCAGCCATCAGAAGAGTCCGAGAGTGAAGAGGAGAATGAAGAAGAGTAAGACTCCCTTTCCCAACCCAGGGGAGGAACGGGTCCCTTGGGGAGTCCCCGGGGACGTGTGTCCTGACCCTCTCTGGATCCGGACAGAAGAACCTTGGAGCCCGGAGGTGGTGAGGGAGTGTGCCGCCTGGGGCATATGGGAACCTGGGACGGCACTGTCACCAGAAGGCGTCTCTCGACCTCTTTGGTGAGCTAAGCCTTGGCCTCAGCCCACTGGGAGGCCAGAGTCTCCTGCAGGTCCACTGGCGGCCGCGAGGGTGGTGGAAGAGGAGGAGGAGGAGGTGGGGGATAAGAATACGGGTTATACCCATATGGAGCGTATCCAAAACCCGGCTGCGGGTAACCTGGCATCGGGTATTGAGGCGTTGAGTACTGCGATGTCGGGAAGCCCGGCGTCGGGTACTGTGGCGCCGGATACGGCGTTCCCGGGTACACTGGCGTTGAATAAGATGGCAGATACCTGGAAGCCGGGGGGGGCTGCCTTGAGCAGACGGCTCCGGCCGGAACCTCACGCGGGTCCGTGAGCGGAGAGCCTGAGGGCCTGGCGAGCAGAAGATCTCCTGAGTCGGAAGCGCTGTGTCGGGCCGACGGTGGAGGCCTATGATGCCGGAGGTACCGGACGCCGGAGGGGCCGCGCCTGGGGAGCCGACATCAGGTCCGGCTGGCCCAGATGGAGGAAGGACTGGCGGAGGTAAAATCTCCAGCTCGCCTGGGACGGAGGGGAAGTCCCGGTTCAGATTGGGGGGACTCTGGCTCCCCAGATGGCAGTGAAGGCTGCGGTGAACTGGGAACGACGGACGTTGGGGGGTCTGTCGTCGGTTCCCTCGCTGGCCAGACATTGGACAAGCCGACGTGAAGTGTAGAGGCGGCTCTCAGTGGGCGCCAGAAGAGCCGACGTCTGACTTACGAGAGCCATCACCGGAGACAGGTTGAGAGGAGGGATCGGCCTGGTCCGGTGGGGAAGAAGCCGCGCATTGCCCTGGAGGGTCGGACGTCCTACCAGCCCTCTCCGGGCGGACATCAGAGGAGCTGACGCCTGGCTTACCGGAGTCGCCCATGGTGGTAGGCCGCAAGCTTGTGGCCGGACCAGGGGCGAAGGCCTCCAACTGCCCGGAGCCACCTGCAAGGCCCGGACGTGAGCCAGACGGGTGGGCCAGCGCCACCTCAGAAACCTCCAAGGCGGCCATCGAGGAGCAATCCCCCAGAGGGGATGTTACCTGCGTGCCCGCGACACCCAAGGGAGACGCGGTGGAGGAGCCTTTGTCCCGGTGCCCCTCCTTGTCATCCTTCTTTCGATGGCTTTTGGGGGAAGTGGACGCCTGCCTCAGCTTTTTAAGCTCTTTCTCCATAGAGCTAATTTTCTTCTTAAGAATATGGGCTTCCAGGGATTGCTGCCGTCTTTTTCGAGTAGCCGCGTTAAAGGTGAGGCAATGCTGGCACTGCTCGACTTGATGATCAGGGCCTAGGCAGAACAGGCACAGGGAGTGGCCGTCCTTGTGTGATAGTTGGGCGCCACATGAATCGCACTTGTTCTTGTGCTCGGAGGGTGTAGGGGACGACATGTACTGACGTTAGTAAAAAAAAATTGTTTTTTCGGTAAAAAAAAAAATGACGAAGGAAGGGCTGATGAAGCACAAACTTTTCCATTAGGTGCCGCATGAGCTAATGGCAGGAAAGAACTCGAAGGCGGGCATCCGGGACCACCCCTTTATACCGACATCTCCTGACGCTGGTCACCTGACGTGGGGGCGGTCCCTCGCCAGGGACTGCTAGCTAGAAATTTTTCTGTGGGATCCTGCCACCTGCCGGCATCAGTCCTATATGTAATTACCTACTGCAAGAGTCCTCTCGAAGTAAGATGTACAGTTACGTAAGAACTTAGCGTAACAGTAGATCTTCGAAAGGAGCTCTTGCAGCACGCTATAACACTTAGGACTATGCCGCAGGCACTAGGACCCTCCGGAAAAAACTTCAGCCAGCAGTACACAGCAGGGACCATTCCCAAAGCCGGCCCTGCCCCGACATCGGTCCTGGTACAAAAGAGGGCGGACCCAGCTCCACCTCAGTTCTCCCGCCAAGGCCCGCAATGAGCCCCGACAAAAGAAGGAGAGGAAGCGACTGTAAAAAATGAAAATGAAGATGGAAATGAAAATGGATTTGCACACCTCAAAGGGGAAGGCAGGTGGGAAGTGACGCCTACTGCAAGAGCTCCTCTCGAAGATCTACTGTTACGGTAAGTTCTTATGTAACTGTACTATCTTATTTCGAGTGGGAGCTCTTGCAGCAGGCTATAACACTTAGGACTGAATACCAAGCAGTCCACGCCAAAGGGGTAGATGATCCTGGGAGGTGGAATATACTGACTCCAGAGGCCTCAGGATAGAAGACCTTGCAAAACAGCTAGGCCGAAGCCAGCTCGGTGTCTGGAGACTATATCCAAGCTGTAATGCTTGACAAAGGTATGCACCTAGTTCCAGGTAGCGGCCACACATATGTTCCTTATAGAGACATTTCTCAGGGCGGCGAATGAAGCAGACACTCCTCTGGTGGAGTGACCCCTGACCGGGCCTGGTAGGGGCTTATTGTGTTTCTCGTAGCAGAAGGAGATGCAGTGAACTATCCACTTTGAGATAGTCTGCTTGGTCACCGGTCTACCCAAGCATTGTGGCGCAAAGACCACAAAAAGTTGCTCCAATTGGTGTGTAGCCGTCCTCTTGAGGTAATACCTCAAAGTCCTGTGGACATCCAGTGTGTGAAGGAGAGCATACCCTCTATTGGAAGGGGAAGGAAAATAAACAGGAAGGTCAACTGACTGGTTGAGGGTCAACTCTGAGACCACTTTCAGAAAAAACTTAGGATTTGTTCTGAGGGAAACCCCTTCCCTGTAGAAAACTAAATACAGCTCTTTACACATCAGAGCCTGAAGCTCAGAAACCCTTAGAGCTGAGGTAACCACAACTCAAAAACAAACCTTCCAAGAAAGGTAACGCAGCTCACAATCCACTGCTGGTTCAAAAGGAAGAAGGGTGAGTTTCTCCAACACAAAAAGGAGGTCCCAGGGTGGGATGGAGTCTTGAATTGGAGGTCTCATATGCAGAATTCCTCTAAGAAAGGTGCGGGCAACATCCAATTGAGCCAATGCCTTATCTCCCAAGAGGGCATGATAGGCAGAGATAGCCCACATATGCACCTTGATAGAGGAATAACACAGACCCGTTTGATACAAGGAGAGGAGATACTGCAATGCTGAGTTCACTGGGCAATTGACGGGGTCCAACTGTTGTGATGAGGCCCATAGACAAAAATGCTTTCACTTCATAGCGTAAGCGGAGCGGGTGGAAGGCTTTCTCGACGAAACTAGGACTGCCGCCACTTCTGGGGAGACCCCATATCTGTTTTGAGCTATGTCTGAAGGAGCCAAGCATGTAGGTGCAAGGACCAAAGGTCTGGATGGACCAGCGAGCCCTGATTCTAGGACAGCAATTGTGAGCATATGGGCAGCGGAACTGAAGGCTCCATGGATAACCTCTGCAGGAGTGGGAACCAAATCTGCCGAGGCCCTCTGGGGGCTATGAGAATCATGCGGGGCCCTTCTGCCTGCAACTTTAGTAGGACTCTCTGAATGAGAGGGAAGGGCGGGAAGGCATAGAGAAACCTCCCTGCCCAGCAGAGGGATAACGCGTCTGGTCAGAAAGCTCCAGGCAAGTGCTCTTGTGAGCAAAACACTGGCAGTTTGGCATTGCGTGGTGATGCAAAGTGGTCCAGCTCTGGAAGACCCCACCTGTGGAAGAGCTAGTCTGCTACGGACTGTAGCAGGTCCCACTCATGTGCTCTGGACTGCGACCTGCTTAGGCTGTCGGCCAGATCGTTGAGGATGCCTGGAACGTGCACTGCGGACAGCAGAATGCCTCGCTCCAACATCCAGTACCAGACTCTCATCGCCTCCCTGCAAAGGGGGTACGAGTGAGTACCCCCTTGCTTGTTGATGTAAAAGACAACTGCCATGTTGTCCGTTTGAACCAGAAGAGAGCCCGGTACCAGGTCCTTCTGAAAGGCCTGTAAGGCATAGAGAACTGCTCGCATCACCAGTACATTGATGTGGAGGGACTGCTCCCCACGTGACCAAACCCCTTGCGTTCGATGAGCACCCAGGTGCACCCCCATCCCAGGTCCAATGCATCTGTTGTCAGAGTCTGACCTGGTGGCTCCGGACAAAAGCTGACCCCTTTCTCCAAGTTCCTGGGGTCCATCCACCAAAGCAAAGTTCTCCTGACTGGCCCTGAGATCTTGACCATGGAGTCCAGATCATCGTAGCCTTGGTCCCACTGTACCCTGAGCATCCACTGTGGGACCCTCGTGGACGTGGGCCAAGGGAGTGACAGGAATGGCTGCCGCCATGTGCCCCAGTAACCTGAGGAAGTTCCGAGCTGGAACTTGAGGAGTTATTGAAATCCATTCTGCAATCTCCCACAGGCAATCTCCCCTGTCCTGGGGGAGGAAAGCCATGCCTTGGATGGAATCCAAGACCACTCCAATGAAGATGAGTTTTAGACTGGGCTCGGGGGATGATTTTCATAGATTCAGGGTGATCCCCAGCCTTCGGAATAGAGTATTGGTGTCTCTGAGGGCGCGAAGCAGGGCTGTCCATGATGGGGCTGCAAGCAGCCAATCGTCGAGGTAGAAGAACACGTAGTGTTCCATGCCCCTTAGAGCCCCAGCTACCACTGCCAAGCATTTGGTGAAGACTCGAGGAATGGAAGAGAGGCCGAACGGAAGCACTCGAAACTGGTAGTGCTCCCCTTGGAAGCGGAACCTCAGAAACTTCCAGTGGAGAGGGAAGACCCCGATGTGCATGTATGCATCTTGCATGTCTAGAGAACAGAGCCAGTCTCCTTGGTGCAGCAGAGGAAGAAGGCCTTGGAGTGTCACCATCCTGAACCTTTCCTACTCCATAAAGAGATTTAGAGGGCTGGGGTCCAGAATGGGGCGAAGATCTTGTGTCTTTTTTGGAACCAGGAAGAAATGTGAATAAAACCCTCTTCCTCGCTGATGCAAGGGGACTAACTCTATTGCCCTTTTTTGCAAGAGGGTCTGAATCTCTCCTTCTATTAGTGGGATGTGAGAAGGAGGATAACGGGAGAGCTTTGGTGGAGTATTCAGGGGAAACTCCGTGAACTCCAGCGTGTGTTCCCTCCTGATAATGTCTAAGACCCACTGGTTCACAGTAATTGACTTCCACCCTTCGAAGTGAAGGGAGAAGTGGCCCCCGACTGGCTCCCCTGGGTCTTCCTGTGGAAGCGGGGGGTGGAAGAGAGTCATTGGGCCGAGCCGGGTGTGGACAGAGAGGCCTGGGAGAACTTGGGCCCACGGGTAGGAGCTCCACCAGACTGCTGGTTACCGGACCTCCTATGAAAGCCGCCTCTCTGCCCATGCTGGTTTCCACGGGCGTGACCTTGGCTACCTGAGGGCTTATGAAAAGGCCATTTTCGTTGTCTTCGCTGGTCGCCACAGTACATCTGACGGACCGACCAGATAAACTTACCTGACTCTTGGAGACGAGAAATCAAGGCTTCTGTCTCCTGCCTAAAGAGCACAGTACCCTGGAAGGGTAAATCCCTGATACTGGCCTGCTGATCCTGGTGAAAGCCAGAGACTCTCAACCAAGCACGGCATCAGAGGCACACCCCAGAAGCGGCTACCCTGGCTGCGGTATCTGCAGTATCATATGAGGTTCTCAAAACATGCGAGCCTACGTCTGAGCCCGATTTCAAAATGTCCAGGAGCTCTTTCTTCTGGTCAGAGCCTGGAAGGACCTTCAACAGCTCTTGTCCCCTTTCCATTAGTGCATTCTGGTACTGGACCATATGCATTAAGAAGTTGAGGGAATGTATGAAACAGGTGGAAGCAGAATAGACCTTCTTGCCCACCTGATCCAAATAGTGAGACTCCGGGTTGTGGGGCTGTGAGCTGAGGTGTTCCGGCTGTCTGGACTTATCATGTGCAGCCGCGATCACCGAAGAGTCTGCCTGAGGGTGTTCAGCAAGGAAAGCTTCTGCCCTCGGGGCCTTGTACAGCCTATCTGACTTCTTTGGGACTGCCGGGACTGAAGCTGGATGTTTCCAGGTAGTTCGGGTGAGGTCCTGGAAAGTATCCACCAAAGGAGGGACCACCAAAGGTTTAGGCTCCTTCTGCCTCAGGTATTTCGCAAGTCTTCGGCGTTCCAGGTCCTCCGTCTCCCACTCGTTGGGAGGCCTGGATATGCCTCATGATGTCCATAAAGGTAGGATCTGAAGGCGAGCGAGGCTGGTCCTTCTCTCCCAGGGAGTGCTGCAAACTGAGAGAGGAAGTCGAGGATGAGGGAGATTGACTATAGGATTTTGAATAATCTGACCTCTTCCTACGACCAGGCTCCTGCTGTCATCGGTAGCTGGTGGACCAACGTCGGCCCAAAGACCGATGACGGAGCAGAGACCGACATCGGTCAGAGGACCGACGTCAGGAACA
Organism: Neoceratodus forsteri; assembly: GCA_016271365.2. Taxonomy (NCBI): domain Eukaryota; kingdom Metazoa; phylum Chordata; order Ceratodontiformes; family Ceratodontidae; genus Neoceratodus; species Neoceratodus forsteri. The sequence goes on from CM028137.1 coordinate 961,180,408, forward strand.
TTCTCACCTAGAGGAGCGAGAAAGACTCCTAGAACGTGACCTGGACCGATGACGGTCACCAGAGTCCCTGGAGCGTCATCGGTGGTCCCCGGACCGGCTACAGGGACAAGCCCTAGAAGAAAGTGTAGGCTGACGCTCCGGAGACTTCTGCGGGGAAGGCTCACCCCTGGCTGTAGGTTTACCCGCTGATCCGTACCAGTGTCTGGGCCAGCGACGGGGGTCCGCCAGGGACTCCGCCCCTGCTCAAAAGGAAAACAGCTCCTGTAACTCGCCCTTAGAAAAATATCTGCCGTCCAGCCCAGAGGGAAAGCATCTGGGACATCGGCCCGCGTGGACTTGGGCGACGGGGACGTCGGTTCTTCCACAGCCAATCCCTCGCCCTTCACCCCTTCAACCGGTGTCAGTGTTGGTACCAATGATGGGGTGCCACGGGGGGGTGCTGGACAGTTCTTGGGCTCCGGAGGCGTGCCTTTAGCAGGCGGCACTGGTGCCTTGGGAGGGGGGGGCCGAAGCATGCACCTCCAAGGGCTTCGTGGTGACCCGTAGCAGGGTTACCTTAGGCTTAGCCAGCTTCTCCCCCAAAGGGCCGGCCTTGGCCTGAGTCGATTTTGGGCGCTCTCCTGATACCGAGGAACGGGTCTTCTTTGTAGAGGGCCGCGAGTGAGAACTGGACCGCGACTGGGACCGGTGCTGGGACCGACTACGGTCTTTGCTGTGCCGTTTCTTCTCCTTGCGTTTCCCCTCGGAGGAGTGCAGATCCATCTTCTACTCCAAGAGAAAGACTTTCAGGGCCTTGAGGCGGCGGATGTGGGTCCTGCTAGTGAAGGCCTGGCAAGCGGAGCAGTTTGCAGTGTCGTGTTCTGGTCCCAGGCAGAAGACACAGCGGCGATGGCCATCCTTGGCCGGGATCTGCCTCCCACACTCACACTTGTTAAGATGTTCCGGCGAGGCCGACGCCCGAGAAGACATCTGTCGGGACTGCACTAAACCGTTGGACAACACCCTGACATCGGTGACTTGTGAAAAACCATAGAAAAAAACGGTTGAAAGAATCAGACAATGGCCTGACATCAGTAATTTACGAAAAAAACATCGAAAAAACTATTTAAAAGCGGGTAGATTGAAGATTCTTGCTGATGTGGCAAGCTGAAGCTGTTCTTCTCTGTTCACGTGCGGGACACGGGAAAAGAACTTAGGTGGAGCTGGGTCTGCCCCCTTTTGGACCAGGACCGATGTCGGGGCGGGGCCGGCGTTGGGGGGTGGTCCCTGCTGTGTACTGCTGGCTGAAGTTTTTACCGGAGGGTCCTAGTGCCTGCGGCATAGTCCTAAGTGTTACAGGCTGCGGCAAGAGCTCCCACTTGAAGTAAGATCCCTGTGTTCCGCTGATCCAGCGGAACTACTTCCACTGCCTTGTTGTTCAGAAGGCCTTGTATCTCGGAGGCGAGAAGTTCTGACTGAGGAATTGACAGCTTTGGTTGCCGCTTGGGGAGATGATTTGGAGGGTTCTCTGAAAAATTGAGGGAATATCCCTTGCGGATTATCTGGAGGACCCATGTCTCCGAGGTTACGGACTTCCACTGGTATAGAATTGAGTCAGACGACCTCCCACCGCTAAAAAGTCCCCCTCGGGCAGCTGAGGTGGGACTTGGGCCAACAACTCAGAAGGTGGCGCTGGGCGCTTTGGGTCCTTGCGTCTTCTGCTGGGTTTCCTTTTGAGGCTGAGAGGTTTGATTTTTATTAAAACCTCCCCTGCCTTTGCCCCAAAAGGACTGACGGTTATGAAACTGGCATTTGTTAACACCCCCTCGAGAAAGAGCGGGAGGTCGAGCCGATTTAATGGCTGATCTAGTCTTTTGTGTGGCCTCTACAGCCTGTTCTACTTGAGGGTCGAAGAGATACACACCATCTAAGGGCAACGCCATGACCTGTTGCCTTGGACATCATTCATGAAACCTAAAGTGCACAGCCGGGAATGATGGAGGGTACAAATACCAGCCACCACCGCCCGGGAGGCAGTATTGAAGGTGTCCATAGCTGCTTTAACCTGCTGGTTGTTGGACTTGATACCCCTGGTTATGGTTTGAAGAAGCTCTGAATTAGGGCCTGACTCCGGTAGAGTGTCAACCATTTGTTTGTGCGAATGCCAAGGAATATACTCATATTGAGATATAGATTGATTAAGGTGGAAATCTGAAACCACCTTAGTCAAGAACTTCCTGTTAGTCCTGAGGACCACCTTATATCTATGAAAGGAGATAAAATCAGGCTCCACTGACAAAGCTTGTAATTCACTTTTGCGTCTGGCAGAAGTGATGGCTACCAGAAACACAATCTTCCAAGTCAAGTACTTAAGCTCTGCTAAAGACAAAGGCACAAAGTGGGGTTGCATAAGCTGAGCAATGCAAACATTAAGATCCCAGGCCGGGGTAGGGTTCCTGAATGGAGGGTTGGTGTGAAGCAAGCCCTTAAAAAACTTGGAGAATACAGGATGAGCTGAAAGAGAAGAGGGTTTACCTGCTGAAATAAAAGCAGACACAGCTGCCAAATGTACTTTTAGGGTAGCTGGTCTCAGCCCCAATGTATTTAAATGGACCATATAATCCAGGACTGTGGGTAAATCAGCAGATTCTGCGGAAATATGCTTCCCAGAGCACCATATGGAAAACCTCTTCCATTTGGAATTATAAGTAGCCCTGGTGGAAGGTTTCCTAGAAGCCTTCAGTATATCCATTACACCTTGGGAGAGGTGTAGATCAGCAAACTCTAACTCTTCAAGAGCCAGGCCTTGAGATTGAGAGATTTGAGGTTAGGGTACCAAACCTTCCCCTGAGCACAGGTTAACAGGTTGTGATTCCTGGGAAGACACAGGGGAAGATGGACTGCTAAGGACAGTAGGAGTGGATACCAGGGTTGTCGGGCCCAGTCTGGAGCAATCAGGATCATCTTGCAGGATTGAGATCTGATTTTGACTAACACTTTGAAAAGGAGAGGGAAGGGGGAAAAGCATAGAGAAACTTCCCTTCCCAATTGAGAACTAAGGCATCCAGAGGGACTGAGCCCAACACTGGGGGCCTGCAGCAAAAAAGGGGAAGTTGGTGATTGTCTGGGGCTGCAAAAAGATCTATCTGCGGGGTGCCCCATCTGGCAAATATCACCTCCAGGACTAGGGGGTCCAGTGACCATTCGTGATGGCCCTGGGAAATCCTGCTGAGAGCATCTGCCAGGACATTGTCCTTGCCTAGGAGGTGAACTGCCGTAAGGGAGGTGTTCAGGGAGTAAGCCAGAGACCACAACTTCATTGCTTCAGTGCACAAGGCCGTAGACCAAGTGCCCCCTTGCTTGTTGATGTACCACATTGTGGTGGTGGTGTCTGTTCTGACCTGTACAACTTTGTTTTGAACAGATTTGGAAAAAACTTGAAGTGCTAGAAAAACTGCTCTGAGTTCCAACAGATTGATGTGGAGCAGAGATTCCTGAGGGGGGATCACAATCCCTGGGTAATGAGGTCGCCCATGTGAGCTCCCCACCCCAAGAGGGATGCATCTGTAGTAAGGATTAAGGAGTGAGACTGAGTGACAAAGGGAACCCCTCATCTCAGATTGCTCTGATCCTGCCACCACTGTAGGGCCTGGATCAGGGTTCGAGTTACTGGGATCAATTTGGTTAAAGGGTCTTTCCTTTGAGACCAAAAGGCTCTCAAATGGAACTGGATGTCCCTCATCTGAAATCTTGCTCCCTGCACTACTGCTGTAGAAGCAGCCATGTGCCCCAGGAGCTGTAGAAAATGCCTTGCTGGTTGAGAGACCTGCAGGGTGAATGAGAAGGCCAGAGAGACCAGGGTCCTTGCCCTGTCCAAAGGAAGGAAGGCTCTGGCTTTCTCTGTGTTCAGCTCTGAGCCTATGAAGGTGAGGAGCTGGACAGGCTCTAGGACTGACTTTGAAAGATTCAGAAGGAAACCTAGAGAGGTGAGCAGTTGCTGAGTTATCTGTAGACGTAACCTGACTTGGTCTGGAGACTGGCCTACTATGAGCCAGTCATCCAGGTAAGGAAGATAGCAATTTTTGCCTTCTTAGAACGCAACTGCTACTGCCAGGCATTTTGTGAATACCCTTGGAGCAGAGGTGAGGCCAAAGGGCATTGCTCTGAACTGGTAATGGCCCGAGGACAGCTCGAACCTGAGGTACTTTTGATGGGAGCTTCTGATGAGAATATGGAAGTAGGCATCCTTGAGGTCCAGGGACACTAACCAGTCCCCTGGCATTAGAGAGGGTAGAATAATTCCCAGAGTCATCATTTTGAATTTTGGTTTTGAAAGGTGCTTGTTTAAATATCTGAGATCCAGGATGGGCCGCCATTCTCCTGTCTTTTTTGGGGTAAGGAAGTACCTGGAGTACAACCCTTTTCACAGCTCTGAGAGCCAGGAGAGAAGAGACCTCTGCCTCTAGGGCAAGTGCCTCTGGTGGATTTGCAGGTGGAAAGGATCTGGTTGTCAACTTTGGAAATTTTTTGAAGCTGAGAACCAGTCCCTGGCTTACTACTTCCAGGACCCACTTGTCTGATGTCAGAGACTTCCAGTCCTGGACAAAGTAAGCCAGCCTGCCCCCTACAGGTAGCTGAGAATCGGCCCTGGCAACCCCATCAGGGTGCCTGCTTGGCAGGGGCTTTGGGCTGAGGGGTGGAAGCAGGCCTGCTTGTACCCCGTCTGCCTGTCCCTCTAAAGAACCCCCTCTGGGCATAAGCAGAAGAGGAGGCCTGGGCTTGGTAAAAAGGCCTATGAAAAGGCCTGCCCCTGCCTCTGGAAAGCTGCCTTTGAGGAGTGGCCTGCCTTTCCTTGGCCTGTGCACTCCTATAGGTGGTCCTATACTCATCCATTTTCTTCATGTAATTCTCTGTCTGCTCTCCAAACAGAGAATTACCCATAACAGGAAAATCCATGGCCTTAGTCTGGGTATCCTGTGACAGGCTAGTACATCTGAGCCAAGCCATTCTGCGAAGTGCCACAGATGTAGCCATGACTCTTGATGACACATCATTAGAGTTCACTGCAGCATGGAATTGCACCTTGGATGCCTCAATACCATCAGCAGCCACCTGCTCCAGCTCCTTGGCAAGCTGGCCAGGGACCTGTTTTGCTAGAGCCATAACAGTATCCCATCTGGATTTCTGATATCTAGCAACATAAGCCATATAATTTGCCTGTCTGAGTCCCAAGGATGCTACCATGTACTGTTTCTTTGCCATGGCATCAATCCTCCTGGAGTCCTTGTCGGGGAGTGTGAAGCCAAGGGAATATTTGCTTTGTCACAGGCTGCAGCCTTCACTACCCCAACATGGCTGCATTGTTGTGTAAGGAACTCCGTATCAGAGCCTGACAATGTGTATCTCTTGTCCATTCTGTTATCCACAGGAGGTTATAGTGTGAGGAGTTTTTAGAATTTTAACTGTCTGTTTCCCAAAAGATTTATACAGAGGAATAGACAGTCTCCTAGACTCTGGGATATCCATCATTTCCACATAGTCAGGCTCCTCTTGATCATCCACAGCTTCCTCCATAGGGAGCTGGAGGGTTTCAGCCACTTTTTTATAAAACATAAAATGAGAAGGGGACTCAGAAAGCCTAGGAGGAGACACTACTGAAGGTCTGTCTGGGGAGATGTCCGGGTCAATGGGCACATCCAGACTTTCAAATCCACATTCACTCTCCTCATACTCCTCTTCCCCCTCCTCTGGTTCATAATATTCCTCTAAATCATACTCTTGAACCGGTGGAACCAGCTGAACGGGCGCTTACCTGATGGTGCCAGTTCGGTCGGAACCGGGGAAAGCGACTGGACAATTTTAATCGCTTTGGCTATTTCTTCAGCGGATGGAGAGGAAAGTTTTGGCTCCACACCAGCTGATTTCCTAGTCCTTTTTGCTGGAACTGACTCCTCAGAGTCAGATCTCCTTTTGCCCGAGGAAGTCTCGCCCTGGTCAGAGGGCACTCCCTCCAGTTTGGTTGGAACCGAACCGGGCTGGCCATCTGGTTCAGCAGACTTTTTGGCCTCCCTTTCCCTAAGCCTACCAACTCTCTTTTCCAGGGTAGCTGCAGAAACTTTTACAAATCTGGCAGTCTGCATTGAGGTGGTCAAACCCCAGAAAATAAACACAGGTGGTGTGGGGGTCAGCCTTGGCAAAGACTTCCCCACAGACACTGCAGTGTTGAAACCAGTGGGCCGGTTTTTCTTTTGGGTTTCTCAGACATGGTGCCAGTCCTAACCAACTTACCCATTTATGGCAATCCATTAGAAGACCCTCTTATCGGTTCCCAACCGTGTCACGGGTCGTGGAAAAAAACGTAATAATATCCGGTTTTTTTAGAACCGATAAGAACCAGTAACCACACTCTAAATGACAGATTAATATATTTTAAACAACCTGATCGGTTCAAACCGAACCGATAAACCGTTTACAAGTTCCACACAGAATAGAAATTAATGTAAACCTATCTAGTACTCACAAATACCACAGACAGAGTCTGAACCGACCGGTTGCAGTTTAAATTCGGTCGAAAACTGAGAAAAGCAATACTTTAACCGACAAAATGAACCGAGCAGAAGGAGAATCTCCGGAGCGACTGTTCAGTGAGGCAGAGTAAAGAATCTGATGGTTTGAGTTTGAAGAACAGCAGACAGAGTTTCAACTGAGCTCGAGCACAGTGTTCCATGCCTGGCATGGAAAGTTAACTCTTTCACCTCCGGAGCAGTTCGAAGGTTGGGACTCACTGCATATGTCATAATATAGCAAGACTTCATGTTGTTTGAATAATAAACTGAAAACTATGCTGCTAGTTTGAAGTTTGACTCCCGGCGGGTGAGTGACGTCACTGAAGCGCACTCGACGGCAGGAAAAAAGGAACTGAGGCAGTTGGAGGGTCGATGCAGAGATAGTCATTACCACACAAGCTGAGGCTTGTGGTGCCGCTCCTCATGGCTCCATTTCTGGCACCGACCCTCTGGCAAAAAGTTTGCTCCCGCTGGGTCCTAGTGCCTCCGGCACAGATCCCTTTAGTGTAAATGAGTGGTGGAGACTTTATGTCCAGGAAGATCAACTGTTTCTGAACGTTAAAATGCCCTTTGGCACCAGAGACCATCTTCCGTTACCTCCCCCTCTAGTATTCCTCACGCTGTATGGTACTCCAAGAACGTCCCTTCAGATACCTTGTGGTCTGGTTGGACCACCACCTGGACTTTTCAACACATGTGGATGCCATCCATAAAAACCTCCACCCTAAGCCTGGTGCCTTGTATAGAAACAAGGACTGTATACTTCCATCAGCCCGGCACACTATTGTGCAGAAAATGATCCTTCCTACCTTTGACAATGCAGACATAGTCTACAGTGCCACCCCCAAAACTACCCTGGCCAGAGTGGACACCCTTTTCAATTTTTTCTGCCACTTCATACTTTCCTGCCCCCCTCGCACTCACCACTGCAATCTTTACCTAGCTGTGTCTCTCCCCTCACTGGAATCAAGGTGCTTGGCCCACTGTGCCATCTTCATGACCAAGTTCTGGGATGGGAATCTCCCCTCCTATCTTTCTATTGTCATCTCTGCCTCACCTCTGAGTTCTTACTCACTTCAGAATACTGGCACTCGCTCTTTTGCCATCCCCTTGCCACTCAACATCCGCTGGTAAATCTGCCTTCTCCTATCAGTGTCCCAAACGTTGGAATGCCCTCCCCACAAATATCTGTTATGCTCCAGCAGCTCTCTCTACCCTGTTGTGTGCCCATACAGCCCACTCCTACTCCTGCCAAACCACTTGACTCTGATATCCAGACCCCACTGTCCTTCTCCCCATACCCCTCAATCTGGCACTGCCCACAACACTTTGATTACTTCCTAAATATTCGTTATGTATATTGCTACACATTCACACGTACTCTGTATCCTGAATCTTGATTGAATCCTGTTATGTATCAACTTATCATTGTGCCCTAATCTGTACATTTTTTTCCTCAATTAGCAATGCCTTGTCTGTAATGAAAATTACTTCTCACGGTCAGCTGTATTCCTCCATCTTATATGTACTGCACTTATTGCATCTGTTGTTCCCTACATCCATTTTTCATGTATCTTGTCATCTACCTTGCCTGTGAATTGCACTATGTGCTGTATTTTGCAGTGCTCTGCTTGTACCTCCACTCCCCCTTCTGCCAGGACATACAGTATCTGGAAACTAGCTACCTAGCTTAGTGTATTTTCCTGGTGAAACATTTAAATTAATAAATATTGGCCTGCTCTGCTGTATGGATTGCTCCATGTCTAGTTTATATTTGTACACCCTGCTGTATGGATATCCCCATGCCTCGTTCATATTGGCCTCCCCTGCTGTACTGATGGCCCCACGTCAAGTTTATATTGGTCTGCCCTGCTGCATTGATGTCCCCGTCTAGTTTATATTGGTCTGCCCTGCTGTAGATACCCCATGTGTAGTTTATATTGGTTTTCCTTGCTGTACGGATAGCCCGATGTTTAGTTTATAGTGGTCTGCCCTGTTGTACGGGTAAGTCCTATGTCTAGTTTACATTGGTCTGTCCTACTGAACGGATGGTCCCATATCTAGTTCATGCTGGTCTGCTCTGCTGTACGGATAGCCCCATGCCTAGTTTATGGTGGTCTACCCTGGCGTATGGATAGCCTCATGCCTAGTTTATGGTGGTCTGCCCTGCTGTACTGGTAGCCCTTTGTCTAGTTTATATTGGTCTGGCCTGCTGTACGGACAGCTCCATGTCTAGTTTATGGTGGTCTTCCCTGCTGTACAGATCGCTCCATGTCTAGTTTATGGTGGTCTGCAGTGTTGCACAGATAGCCCCTTGTCTAGTTTATATTGATCTGCCCTGCTGTACAGATGGCCTCATGTGTTGATACTGGTCTACCCTGCTGTATGGAAAGCCCAATACTGGTTTATATTCTTCTGCCTGCTATACGTATTGCTCAATGCCAGTTTATATTTTTACGTCCTGCTACAGAGATGGCCCCACGCCAGTTTATATTTTTCTGTCCTGATGTATGGATGATCCCATTAAGATTACGATTTCTCTGTCCTGCTGTACCAATGGCCACATACCAGGTTACAGTCTTCTGTATTGCCCCATGATGGGCTTTATTTCTCGGTCCTGCTGTATGTATGGCCCTGTGCTTTATTTATATGGTTTTTCTGTCCTACTGTACACATGGCCCCATGCCTAGTTTATACGTCTCATTACTGCTATGCGGATGGCCCAATGCCTGGTTTATATACGTTTCTGTCTTGCTGCAGGGATGCCCCACACCTGGTCTATATATATTTCTGTCATGATCTAAGGCTGGCTCCATGTAGGGTTTATATATTTTTTTCTCTCTCCTGATGTATGGATGGAATGGCCCAATAACTTGCTCATATTTTTCTGTGAACAAATAAACACACAGCAATCACACTCCAGAGTCAGGAGTAGTAACTCCAATGAAGGTAGACAAAGCAAGCATTGGTGCAGAATCAATGTAATTTATTAAATTAAAGCAGGTTAGAAAGGCAAACCAACAGGAGAAAATCCACGTGCCCCGGCACTTCGAGTAAGGCTTCATCAGGGGGTAGGTACCTGGTAAAGGACACACCCTTGTATACTTTTAATTTGATGACATCGTTAATCATACCAGAAGAGATTAAAAATCAAAATAATTACAGAAGAACAGGTTACTCACCTGTAACAGTAGTTCTAGGAGTGGTATATGTTGTTCATTCACACTCTCTGGCATGTCCATTTCCCCTTTAAAGCTGGCCGGAAGTCTTCAAGCTGGCTTCTCCCACCCAGCCGGGTGGTAAATACCTCGGCTCCGCCCCATGACACCAGATCTTATCCCACTGAATGCAAGGTTGTGCGCCTAAAGCCAGGAAGGTCTAGTGGGTTCGTGTGGATGAACAACTATACCACTCCTAGAACTACTGTTACAGGCGAGTAACCTGTTCTGGGAGTGTGGATATGTTGTTCATCCACACTCTCTGGCAGACTCCAAGCAGTTCTCTGGGAGGAGGGAGGCAAGGCGCACACCCCCTACTTGGGAAATAGAGATTGGAGAACCGAGGCCCCAAAAATAAAATTACGTACCTACCGTAATTATGATCTTTTTGTGCATCTTCACCATTCATCACAGATGGGTACTGCCAGAGATCAGGACCCTGCGGGAGCTTTTTTTTAAAAGGATAGGCGGAGCTGACGCAGTATCGGCGGGGCTACCGAGGCTTCACGTACTACTGGCACTCGAGGATTAGCCGTTAGGCTGCGCCGCCGACCCACCTGCCTACCAGTTCTGAGTCAGCCGGAGAAGTAAGAGGAAGGGATGGAGGGTGGGACAAGAGAGAGTCAAGGACAGAAAAAGGAAGAAAAACTGAACTAAAAGGAGAAATAACGACTGAGAGGACAGCATAGAAGAATAAGACTAAGGGGATTGGGTAGGGCCCCAATCTCTGAGCGGAAGATTGGAGGGAGAGGGAGGAGAAAATTTAGGAGAGTGAGAGGTAACAAGGATCCGAGACCCTTGTCCGTCACCAGACTGTATAGGAACTGCAAGGAGTAGCAAAGCTCTCTGCCAGAATTCAAGGCACAGAATAACTGGCAATACCCCAAAAGCAGAGTCTGCTATTCTGGAGAAGGACAGGGTACAGGGACATAGTACTCTCTCTCGAAAGATATTTGGTGAAAAAAGGGTATTTTTTTTTTAAACAGATGGATAAGAGAAGGAGAGCAACCACCAGCTCCCACCCCTTAGGGGTGGAGATATGTAGTAGAGAAATACAGGTTACTCACCTGTAACAGGAGTTCTAGAAATGGTATATGTTGTTCATCCACACTCATTGGCAGGTATCCTTGCCGCTTTAAATCTTGCCGGAAGGTCTTCAAGCTTGCTCCTCCCACCCACCCGGGTGGTATAACTCTCGGCTCCACCCCATGACGCCAGATCTGGCCCGCTGGAAGCTCAGGTTGTGCGTCGAAGCCGGGGAGGTCGGGTGGGTCGTGTGGATGAACAACATATACCATTCCTAGAACTCCTGTTACAGGTGAGTAACCTGTATTTCTAGGGACATGGATATGTTGTTCATCCACACTCATTGGCAGACTCCTAGCAGTTCTCCGGGAGGAGGGAGGCAAGACGCACACCCCCAATACTTACTTGGGAAAGAGAGAGACTGGAGGACCGAGGCCCCAAAACCAGCATCCCGGCGTGACTCAAGGTCGATGTGGTAATGGGTAATGAAGGTGTTTGCTGACTTCCAGGTAGCAGCCCTGCAGATTTCCTGGATAGGGACGTCCCTGGAAGCAGCCACCATTGCAGCAGTATGGATGGTAGAATGAGCTCTTATCCCTCTGGGAGGCTCCATGCCCGCCAACTTATAGCAGAGATCTATGCAGGAAGTGACCCACCTGCTTATCGTCCGCTTGGCTGCAGGTCTGCCAGATCGGCTTCAGCGTAGGTGACAAACAGCTGGCGAACCTCTCCCGAATTTCAGCCGTCGCTCTTTGTAATAGGCAACTGCCTTCTAGGGTCAAAGTATGGAGCCTATATTCGGCCTCCAGGTGTGATTGGGGTAGAACACCGGCAGAGTCAACACCTGGTTAAGGTGAAACTCCGACACCACCTTCGGAAGGAATTTCGGTGGGGGCGAGGACAACCTTGTCCCTGTGGAAGACCAGGTAAGGAGACTCGATGAAGCGCCTGGAGCTCTCCCATCCTTCTGGCTGGCGTGATAGCCACCAAGAGCCGGTCTTCCATGACAGGTGAGAGAGCACACCTGTGCATACGTTCGAATAAACGCCCATGAGCTTTGCCAGTACCAGCAGATGAATCCGAGGGGTGGGGTTCCCGCACTGGAGGAAATGTGATCAAGGCCTTTGAAAAGCACAGACCACCTTCTCCTCGCCCACTGCTTCCGGCCCGCGCCCGGTAAGCAGAGATGGCTGCCAGGTGCACCTTAGGGTCGTCGACCTAAGCCCTTGATTAGAAAGGGACCATAAATAGTCCAAGATGCTTGCCAAGGAACAGGAGGAAGGGTCCAAGCCCTTGCCCTGACACCAAATGGAAAACCTTTTCCATTTGAAGGCATAACATTTTCTGGTCGACTCCTTACGGGACGCCTCCACTACATTGAGGACCTCGTCGGAAAGACCCAAGGCCTGGAACTCTAGCCGCTCAGGAACCAGGCCGTCAGGTGCAGGGATTGAAGGTCCGGATGGAACACCTTCCCCTGATTGACTGAGAGCAGGTCCGGGCGAGCTGGAAGCTGCCGCGGAGTCCTGGAGCTGAGACTGAGGAGATCTGGGTACCAGAACTGGCGAGGCCAGTCTGGGGCTATCAGAATCACCTGCGCCTTGTCCCTCCTCGCCTTGAGAAGCACCTTGTGGATCAAGGGAAATGGGGGAAAGGCGTAAAAGAGGCCCGGGGTCCACTGCCTCGAGAAGGCATCCCCCTGCAGCGAGCCCTGCTGAGGGGCGGGCATGGAACAGTCTCAGCCTGCTCTCCTGGAGCGAACAGGTCCACCTGAGGTGTGCCCCAATGGGAGAACAGATGCTGTACTACCTCCGGCAGGAGAGACCACTCGTGGGATGCAGCCCTATCCGGCTCAGGGCATCGGCCAGGGTGTTGGAGGCTCCTGCCACATGAATGGCTAGGAGATCCGCCTCCAGGCTGCGCATACAGTGACCAAATGCGGAGGCTTCCTTGCATAGAAGCATGGAGCGCGTCCCGCCTGGCGGTTTAGATAGAACATGGTTGTGGTATTGTCCGTCTGGACTCGGACCACTTGACCCCGGAGGAACGGAGCAAAGGCGGTGAGAGCTAGGCGGACGCTGAGCTCCAGCAGGTTGATGTGGCATCGGGACTCCCTTGGGACCAGAGGCCATGAGCCGGTGTTCCCCAGATGGGCACCCCAACCCATCAGAGAGGCATCGGTCGATAGAGACCGTCGGCTCGGGCGGACTAGCAGGATGCCCTCCTGCAAGTGATCTGGAATGGTCCACCACTGAGGCGTTCCACATCCCCTGAGTCACCGACACAAGCTGGTCCAAAGGATCGCAGCGTTGTGACCACTGGCTGGCCAGTCCCCATTGAAGGGGACGCATGTTCCAGCGGGCCCAACGGACCACGCTGGTGCAGGCCGCCATGAGACCCAGGAGGCGCAGGAAGTCCCGGGCAGGGCGCAATTGCCCAACCAGAAATGATCGGGCAAAGGAGGAAAGAACCCCGGCCCTGTCCGCCGGGAGCCGCGCTCTGGCTCAAAGAGAGTCGAGCTGCGCCCCGATGAATAGAATCACCTGCTTTGGCTTGAGTTCCGACTTGGCCTCGTTGATAAGGAGGCCCAGTTGAGAGCAGACCTGGAGGGCCAGATCTCTGGACCCCTCCGCCTCCTTCCTGGAGGGAGCTGCTATCAGCCAGTCGTCCAGGTGGGGTACACCGGACCCCTGGCGCCCATGGAATGCTGTCACCACTGCCATGCATTTGGTGAAGACCCTGGGAGCTGGAGACAAGCCGAAGGGCATAGCTTGGAACTCGAAAAGGGATCCTTCCGCTCGGAAGCGAAGGAATCTCTGGTGAGACGGACGGATAGGGACGTGACAAAACGCGTCCTGCAAGTCCAGAGAGCAGAACCACACGCTGCCCAAGGATGGTGGCTATCTGAGCCAGAGTGACCATCCTGAAGGTTCGAGACCTGGAACTTCTGTTTAGGTCGGTAGGTCGAGAATGGGGCGCCAGCCCGGGTCCGCTTGGAACCAGGAAGTCACCTGGACAAACCCTGGTCTGAAGGAGGGTCCACACCTCTCTTATCACCTCCTTCTGGAGGAGGAGAGCAATGTCGGCTCGACGAGCCGCCAGTGAGGCTGGGGACCCTCAAGCTTCCCCAAGGGGCTGAGGCTCTGAAGGGTGGTGCCTGCTCAATTCCAGAGGCAGGCCTCTTCCCACCACCTCCAAGACCCACCTGTCCGTGGTAACAGCGGACCAGGCGGGAACGGAAGTGTGAGCTGTCCTCGCTGGGGACCCAGGAGGCAGTGACGGGAATGGGCGCGACACCCCTCAGCCCGCCACTGGGCAGGCTTGGAGGAGGGACCGCCGAGGGACCTGGGCTTTTCCTCCTGCCTCCTGTTAGAGGAAGCCGGTGGCTTGGGTTTGGGATGCCAAGGCCGAGCCTGCTGGCCCTGACGTTGGGCCGGGCGCCTGGGGCACAGAAGGATGAAAGGGCTTAGGGCTGCGGTTTGCGGCCTTGTCCTTCTGAGCGGAAGAGACCGAGTCCAAGGTAGCATTGGACTTCTCGATCCTCTGCAGGTGACCTTCCACCCCAGGGTCAAGAGGTCAGTCCTCAAAAGGAACATCCGCCAACTTGTGCTGGGTATCCGAGCTAAAGGTGGATATCCTCAGCCAAGCCTCGCCGCGATAGCCACCGCGGCCGCCACCGATCTGGGCACATGAGTCCCCATTCCAAAGCAGTCTGGAGCTGCTGTTTGGCCACTGCCCTGCCCTGGTCCCGCACCTGCTTAACCGTAGTCTGCAGATCGGCGGAAGATGAGGATGACCTCATCCAGGGAGCCCAACAGGGCATGAGAAAAATGTGCCATGAGGACGGCCGGCAACTGGCCTGCGACGTCGAGAGAGGGCGCAGCGTAGACTTTCGCCACGACATAGTCCAATTTCTTGACTCTTTGTCAGGAGGTTTGTCCACATCCCTGGCGCTGTGCCGGGCTGCGAAAACGCTGTCGGTAACCAACCCCTCAGCAGAGGGTGTTCAAAACCGGACAAGGAACCGGGGACCGCATACTTCCTGGCCATCCTGGCACGGGCGCAGGGCAGGAAGCAGGCGCTGCCAAAGCTCCAGGCCGGGCCCACTCATGGCCTCGCCACTGAAAGGCCTCCGCCGGAGAATCCCTCGTCCAGAATCTCTGTGAGGGGATACCTGGCCCTGCTTGGAACGGGTTCGAGCTCCATCCCGTGGACTCGAGATGAGCCAAGTAGTCCTAGGAAGGACGATGGGCTATCGTCCATTGACTGACCTCCTGAAGACCCAAGTCCAGTCGCTTGGAGAAAAGGAGGAATCATCTTCGACCTCGGAAGAGTCCCTCAAGAGCTGCCTCTGGCCTGAGCCACCCTTCACCTGCCGAGGTCGGTCGGGAGTGAGGGTAACTGACAGCCGATGGGGGTAGACCTCAATTGATCGAGAATCCTTGGTCGGAGCCCCAATTGGTGGCTGTGGAGGCGGAGGTTCCACCGAATCGGGTGGAGCAGCTGGTTTTGGCCCAACAACCGCCTGGGGTATAGGCTCCTCGGATAAGTCGAGGGTTGTGTCAGTTGCCCGTGACAGCCACTTAATGGCCGGGAAGGCGACGGGCCAGCTTACTCCCGGTCAGGAGGAGCTGTTGCAACATAAGGTCCTCGTGATCGCCGACGTAATTTACGCCGAAGCCTCCCTCGCCGAGGGAGGAGGACGGACGAGCGGCGACGCGGCCATCAGCGTCCGCGCGACCGGAGACCGCTTACATGATGGTGGGATCGCTGACCGCCAAGAGGTCCGAGACCGAGTTCCGGAATTTCCGAGGTCGGTGCGGGAGGTGTCGGCGGAACCGGCACTCCTTCGCTCGGATGGTCCATCCGAGGGCCCGGAACCGGAGGCACAGGCGTTCCATGGGATCCTCAACTCCTCCTGGGGAACCGGGAGAGGGGACCGGTTGCTAAAGGCGACAGGGCCCATCCAACGGGTCGAGAAAATCTCGACCTGGCCGGTGGGAGTCTCGGTCAACTGACCTGCCGGGACACCGTGAGGCCAGTGGCCGAGCCGAGCGGTCGACCGAAGCCGGAGTCGACGACTGGGAGAGGGACCTTTCCGCCTCCCAAGAGGTCGATGGAGGGATTCTACTCCTGTCCTTCTTTTGACCGAGAATAAGGTCCAGTAGACGTAGGCCCTTCTCCTTAGTGGAGAGGGACAGACAAAGCTCCTTAAAAGAAGCCGTGTAGGAAGAACCCAGAGAGAGCAGGATAAATGCCGCGGCCGAGGAAGATACGGCCCGCGCAGCCTCCTCTTCGAGGGCGATCATCCGCTCGAGCTGATCCGCCGAGCCCGCCACCACGGACACCGCCAACCGGGCCTCCTTGGACTTCACCGGAGGGAAACGCTTCTCGGGACGGCCCAGTTGCAATCGGGCAGCACGGTCTTCGAGGACGTAGGCCAAGAAAGATGAGCACAGGTCGCAAGCCGCGGGTCGTGCTCAAGGCCTAAGCAGTAGACACACGTGGAGTGTGGATCCGTCTGAGACATCTTCTTGCCCGCATGGGCATCTCCAAACTGGAGTCGATTTGTCCATCGCAGTGCAGAGGGATCAAGACTGAAGTCTTTTCGTCAAAATTTATTTTAAACCGCAAACGGAGCATTAGGAACCAGTCTCAAACGCAGAGCGTTAAGGAGGGAACCTGAGCTTCCAAGCGGTAAGGAAGATCTAGCGTCATGGGGCGGAGCCGAGAGTTATACCACCCGGGTGGGTGGGAGGAGCAAGCTTGAAGACCTTCCGGCAAGATTTAAAGCGGCAAGGATACCTGCCAATGAGTGTGGATGAACAACATATTCATGTCCCTAGAAGGAGTGCTACTCGAGCTGTACCCCTTAGGGGAGAAAATACCCCCCTGTGTCCAAACTTTACCCCGCTCAAGAATAGGGGTAGGCACAGAGGGAGGAGGACCCAGACACTGAGGCCCCAGGGGGATGGCGGGCGGGATTATGATGAATGGTGAAGATACACAGAAAGATCATAATTACGGTAGGTACGTAATTTTTATATCTTATCTGTGTCAATCTTCACCATTTATCACAGATGGGCGAGTACCAAGCCCCCAAGGGGGCTGATTCATTGCACCCTAAGGGACAGAGTCCCTTAGCCCTCAGTGGGTGACAAACTATGGGGAACCTTCTGGGCCTGATGAGGCCGAGACGGGAGAGCGAGACGGGTCTCCGGGAGGGGGGAAGGAAGTTAACCACAAATGCCGCCCCGCCCCAGGAGAAGAGATGGGTTCCCTGATGAGTGGAGCAAATCACCCTACGCCAGGCCAAGGGTGACAACCGGGAAAGACGAAGCCACGCCGATCTCCTGGTGCAGATCGCTGTCCCTACGACCCTGGTAGCTACCTCATTGGCATCGTAAGATGCCCTTGCTTGGTGCCTTGCTAGCTCCAGGCCGCGTGCAGAGAGCACGATGGCTTGCCTGGTTTGTTCCAAGTCAGGCAAAGCAGCTAGGATCTGACCTAGTGCTGACCACAAGAACCTGTTGTAGGCTGCATAGTGGGCCTGATGAGCAGAGATGGAGAGAAGCAACTGTGCCGAGTAGAAGGTCCTCCTCCCCCAGAAGTCAAAATCCAAGGAGTCTTGATCTGGGGGCCGGTCATGGTGGAGGGCGCGAAGCCAGTCAGGGGTGTCCAGGTGCGTCAATCCGGACTGTGGATGAGGCATAGAACCTGGAGACTCCGAGGAGCGCAATACCTCTGGCTGAGGTCCCTAGGGCAGGAACTCCGAGAAGGGCCTCTGCCAGAAACGCATGGACGCCCCCGAAGGGGAGTAGGCCAGGGCGGCACCACAAGGGTGGCCACACCAAAATCGCTTAGAAAGGCAGCGCCTGATGCTCAGGATTGCTCACAGACAGGAGAAAGGTGAAGGTCCTCCATCATCCTCACGAGAAACACTGGTACTCAGAGAGATCAGCGGCCGGAGAGATATGGACAGAGGGTTCCTCTCCTCCAGAAGAGGGGGATGAGGAGCTGGAGGTCACCAAATGTTCCGAGGGTGGCTGCACGGGGGAGGTTGGAAAACCTGGCTGTCCATAGCCCTAACGTAGGCCGGGAACCGAGCAGCCACCGCTCTGAACTGCTCCTAGGTGAGAGGGCCGCTAGGGCCAAGAATGCCTGGGAGCGCTGGAGAATGTGGCAGAAGGATAGGGGCAGAGCCGAGAGAAGAAGTCGGCTGACCTCTGCCAGGGCTAGGGAGCGGACCATGGACACCCGAGGAGGGTGTCCCGGAAGACTCCACAGCCGACAGCTGTACAATCACGTTGGTACTGCCAAGGCTGCGCCCAGAAGAATCCCCCCAGTGAGGCAACCGGGACCGTATAGGCCCAGAAGGATGGTCCCCTGCCTTCAAAGAATGGGACTCCCTCAAGGAACCGGAAGGGGAAGGGCGGAAGTCCACACTGCGGCTTCGTCCAGGGCCCGGGTGGACCCCAGAGAAAGGCCGATGCGCCGACCCCACACCCCTTAGAGTCCGAGAGGGTCCTGGTCCTCGAGAGGACCAGCCTAGGTAGCTGGCAGCTCTGGGCTGCCCCCGAAGGAGAGACCCAGGGAGCAGCACCTTCCCCTCCTGCAGGCTTCCCGATGGGCCCCAAAGTTGGGTGATTGAGACACACTACTGGAGGGGGTACCACCGCCGAGGGGTCGAGGAACCCCCCAAGGCCAGGTTGCATGGCAGTGGTGGCACGCACCATAGCCTGCTGGTCAGTACCACTGACCCTAACCTCAGGAACTACCTGACGCTCCTCAGAAGGGGGCTGGCTATGACTCGTCGTCGAGATCACTGGCTCGCTCTCCTCCGCAGACAACCCCGAAGGGTGTGACTGCCCGTCCGACTCCGAGCCCAACTCCGAAGAGGTAGAGTCTGAGGCCCTAAGCCAAATGGTAGGAGGGCCGTTCGGGGCCCACGGCACCGAGAGATGAGTCGGCGCCAAAAGGGCCCACGGCACCGCCGAACAGCGCCAAGGCCCTGACAGCACCGACTGACAGTGTCGAGGACGGTGTCGACCGGGCCTTCAGACCGCCGAGCGACACCGGGAGCTCTCTCACCTCAAGGGGCGATTGTCAGTAGTAGCACTCTCCCGCCCGCCTCCCGGAGGAAGCGGACGGGCCTCCGCGCCGCTGGAGGAGCCTCGCCAAGGCCAGGCTACTAGTAGTCGAGGCCCTCCTCCTCGATCTGTATAGAACCGGAGGAGACCCGAGGAAAGGCCGGAGAGCGGCTGGCCCGAAGTGCTAACCCTACCCCGAAACGCTCATGGAGCTCACCCCACTTTCCACGCGCGCTGTTAGAGGACATGGCGGTCCATGGAGAGCAGGCGTCGCACGAATCCATGTCATGAAGCGGGCCAAGACATGCAAGACACCGGTCATGTTGGTCGGTAACAGAATACTTGCAGCCTCACGGGCACTGACGCATAGGGGGCCGACCTGCCTTGGAAAACTTCGTGCCCTTTGACCGAGACATGACCTACGGAAAAAACCACCAAAACAGACTCGACGTCGCAAATTTTTAAATAAAAAGGAAAGATCTTACCGGCGACGTCGAGTAGAGGCAAACCCAGAACTAGTAAGACCGACGGACTTAAACGTCGCAATAAAGGCTGACGGGCCTAGTTTTTCTTCTAACAGCTTCCCATGAGGCAACCTCGACGGCGGGAGATGAAGAACTAGTAGGCAGGTGGAGTTGATGCAGCCTAATGGCTAATCCTCGAGCACCACGTAGTACGTCTGCCTCGAGGGCGGCGCCTGATACGGTCTTTCATCCTTTAAAAAAAAAAAAAAAGCTCCCGCGGGGTCCTGATCTCCGGCCAGTACCCATCTGTGATGAATGGTGAAGATTGACACAGATAAGATCCAGCATCCCGGAGTGACTCAAGGTCGATGTGGTAGTGGCTAATGAAGGTGTTTACTGTCTTCCAGGTAGCAGCCAGACCGATTTCCTGGATAGGGATATCCCTGGAAGCAGCCACCGATGCAGCAGTATGGCGGGTGGAATGGGCTCTTATCCCTCTGGGAGGCTCTTTGCCGGCCAACTCATAGCACAGACCTATGCATGATGTAATCCACCTTGCACTGGTCCGTTTGGCTGCAGGTCTGCCAGAAGTGGCTTCAGCGTAGGTGACAAACAGCTGGCGAACCTCTCCACGAATTTCTGCCGTTCTCTCCTTATAATAGGAGAGAGCACGTCTCGGGTCCAAAGTATGGAGCCTGTACTCGGCCTCAGAGGTAATTAGGGTAGTACACCGGCAGAGTTAGCACCTGGTTAAGATGAAACTCTGACAACACCTTTGGAAGGAATTTCGTGTGGCGGCGCAGGACAACTTTGTCCCTGTGGAAGACCAGATAAGGATAGTCCAAAGAAACGCCTGGAGCGCCCCTGTCCTTCTGGCTGACGTGATAGCCACCAGGAAGGCAGTCTTTCACAAGTGTGAAGGCTCACACTTGTGCATGGGTTCGAATGGCATGCCCATGAGCTTTGCCAAAACCAGAAAGAGATTTCATGGAGGTGGAAGTTCACGCACCGGAGGGGATACGTGATCCAGGCCTTTGAAGAAGCGCCCGACCACTGTCTCCTGCGCCAATGTCGGCTGACCGTCCCAGGCCCGGTAAGCAGAAATGGCTGCCAGGTGCACCCTAAAGGTCGATGACCATAGACCCCCTTTGGAGAGAGACACCAAAGGTAGTCGAGAATGTTAGCCACAGAGCAGGATAAGGGGTCCAGACTCTTACGCTGACACCAAATGGAAAATCTCTTCCATTTGAAGGCATAATAATTCCTGGTCGATTCCTTACGAGATGCCTCCACCACAGTGTAGACATCCTCGGAAAGATCCAGAGCCTGGAACTCTAGCTGCTCAGGTACCAGGCTGTCAGGCGCAGGGATTGAAGGTCTAGATGGAATACCTTCCCCTGGTTCAGAGATATCAGTTCCAGGTGTGTACAAAGCCACTCTGGGGGCCTGCAGCTGAGGCTGAGGAGATCTGAGTACCAGAACTGGCGTGGCCAGTCTGGGGCTACCAGGATCACCTTCGCCTTGTCCCTCCTCACCTTGAGTAATACCGTGTGAATCAAGGGAAATGGAGAGAAGGTGTAGAGGAGGCCTGGGGTCCACGGCCTCGAAAAGGCATCCCCCTGCAGCAAGGCCTGCTGAGGGGGGCGAGCATGGAACAGCCTCAGCTTGGTGTTTACCCCAGCGGTAGAACAAGTTGTGAGCTACCTCTGGATAGAGATACCACTCATGGTATGTCTGGCCTATACGGCTGAGAGCATCTGCCAGCTGGCTTGAGACTCCTGCCACATGAACGGCTAGGAGATCCACCTCCAACTGGTGGACGAGGGTCCAGATGTGGAGCGCCTCCTTGCAAAGCAGATGGGAGTGCGTGCCGCCCTGTTTGTTGAGGTAGTACATGGTCGTGGTCTTGTCCGTCTGGACTTGAACCACTTGACCCCGGAGCTGAGGAGCGAAAAGTTGACAGTGCCAGTCTGACTACTACTTTGAGCTCCAACAGGTTGATGTGGCATCGGGACTCCTCGGGGGTCCAGAACCCGTGGGCTCTGTTGTCCCCCATGTGGGCTCCCCAGCCCATGAGCGAGGCATCAGTCGTGAGAACGACCGTCTGCTCAGGGCAAATGGGATCCCTTCCTGCAACCAGTCTGGGGCGGTCCACCATTGGAGAGCGTCTCACATCTTCTGGGTCACAGTGATCAGCTGGTCGAAATGATTGAGGTGCCGAGTCCACTGAGCGGCCAGCTCCCATTGGAGGGGGTGCATGTGCCATCTGGCCCAAAGGACCACTGAGGTGCACGCCGCCATGTAAACCAGAAGGCGCAGGAAGTCCCGGGCAGGGCACAAGTAGCCAACCAGAAATGACTGGGCAAAGGAGGAGAGAACCTTTGCCCTGTCAGCCGGGAGCTGAGCTCTGGCTTGACGAGAGTCGAGATCTGCCCCAATGAAGCCCATCACCTGAGAGGGCATGAGTTCAGACTTGGCCTCGTTGATCAGGAGGCCTAGATGGGAGCAGGTTCGGAGAGCCAGATCCCTGGATCTCTCCACCTCCTGGAAGGAGGAACCTGCCAAGAGCCAGTCATCGAGATAAGGGTAAATTCAAACTCGACGCCAGAGATGGGCTGCCACCACTACGATGCATTTGGTGAAGACCCTCGGGGCCGATGACAGGCTGAATGGCATGGCTCGGAACTCGTACAGGGTCCCCTCGACCCTGAATTGGAGAAACTGCTGATAGAATGGATGGATTAGGATGTGGAAGAACACGCCCTGCAGATCCAGTGAACAGAACCACACATTTCGCTCCAGGGATGGTAAGATCTGGTTCAGAGTTACCATCCGGAAGGTGCAAGTCCTGAGATATTGATTCAGGTTGTGGAGATCTAGGATGGGGCGCCAACACCCATCCGCTTGGGCACCAGGAAATACCTGGACACAAAGCCTGGGTCTGTGGGAGGATCCGGCACTGGAGCTGCCGCCTCCTCGCGGAGGAGCTGAGCAATGTCATCTCAAAGAGCTGACTGAGTGCAAGCAGAAATCCTTTCCTCCCGAAGGGCACAGGTTCGGCTGGGAGGGTACTGCTCAAATTCCAGAGGCAGTCCCTGGCCAACCACTTCTGGAACCCACCTGTCCAAGGTGATATCGGACCAGGCGGAAAGAAAGTGGTGGAGCCAGCCCCCCACGGGAGGACCCAGAGCTGGCGTGACGGGTGTAGGGGTGGCAACCCCCAACTCATCACTGAGCAGGCTTAGAGGAGGAGGCTCCTGGACTGACACCTCGGCCTTCTTTATGGGGCTGTTGAAGACCCTGCTTGGGCCTGGGGTGCCAAGCTTGAGCCTGCTGCTGCTGCTGGCCTCCTTGATAAGAGGGCTGCCTAACCACAGGGGAAGAGTGCTGAAAAGGCTTCTTCTTGTGTTTCTGCTGGTTCATGCCCGGAAGAACCCTTCACAGAGGTAGCATCCAAGGTGGCAACAGACTGCTGTATGTGCTGGAGGTGACCAGCCACTCCTGGACCGAAGAGGTCGGTGCCTAAGAAGGGCATGTCAGCTAACTTGTGCTGGGTATCCGCCGGGAAGGAGGACAGCCTCAGCTAAGCCCGGCAATGAGTGGTCACTGTGGCTGCCAAAGAGCGGGCACAGGAATCTCCAATGTCGAGGGCTGTCTGGAGCTGCTGTTTTGCAACAACACGGCCCTGATCATGGACCTGCTTCACTGTGGTTTGCACGTCTGCCAGGAGACGAGGGAGGACTTCATCCAATGACCCTTGGATGGCATGAGAGAGGTGTGCCATGAAAACAGCCGGGCTGGCCTGATGAAGGCCTAAGGAGGAGGCCCACATAGACCTTACGGGCAGAATGGTCCATATTCTTGGACTCCTTGTCCAGGGGTCGGTCAGTGTCGGCCGAGCTACCAGTACTTCTGAACACAGAAGCAGTCACTAGGCTTTCAGCCGAAGGATGCTCTGTGAACCCCACCAGGGACCCCATAGGCACCGTATACTTGCGGGCCATGCGGGCAGACGGAGCTGGGCAGGAAGCGGGTTGCTGCCAAAGCTCAAGGGCTTGGCCAACAATGGCTTCGGTCACTGGAAAGGCCTCCGTCGGGGTATCCCCCCTTTTGAGGATATCTGTAAGGGGGTACTCCACAATTTTCTGGATGGGCTCCAGGGGCATTCTGGTGGATTCGGAGAGCAGGCGGAGAATGCCCTGAAAGGAGGAAGGGCCTTCCTCCAGTCCTGCCACGGATTACTCCTTATCCCCCAGATGAGAGTGTAATCCAGTGTCGTCCGAGTCTGAAGAGTCAGGGTACAAAGGTCTCTCCCCCAGGTCTCCCTCGATATGCCGAGGGCGATCGAGGATGACCGTGATTGACAGACGTCGGGGAAGCCCAGTGTCTGGTCGGTCCTCTTTTGAGGGGGGGCCCCTCCCTGAGGCTGCTTAGGCGGTGGCTCCACCAAAATCAGTGGAGAGACTGGAATAGGCAGAGCCAGGATACGGGCCAGCCCCACGGGCAGTGGAACAGAGGCCTTCGGTTCCGGAGGGGTCGGCCTAGGAGGCGGGGGCCAAGTGATGGCTGGGGTGGCTGGCAGAGCCGGCTTCTGCCCAGTCAAAATCAGCTGTTGCCACGTCAAATCCTCATAGCGTCGATGGAGTTTCCGTCGTATCCTCTCCTCGTCCGAGGAGGATGAGGATCGGTGGCGGCATCTCTTTTTTGAATGTTTGTGACCCTTTTTCGGCCGTTCAACTGAAGGGGTCCTGGTCCTCGATCGAGACTGACGGGGTCAGTTCGGTCGATCAGGAGATGCCGGAGTCGGTGAAAACCGAGGTTCCGGCACCTTTTCCCTGGTCGGAACACCCGAAGGCAGTGTCTCCTTATTGGGAAAGGAAAGGACAGGAGTCCTTTCTAAGGAATTGTCGACCAGAATCAATGATAAAAGCTAGATTGGGTTGAGGGTAATCTTGGCCGGTTCAACAGTTTCCTCGGTCTCAGTCCCTTGGCCAGACGGAAGGTCCGTAAACACGGCGGTCGAGGAAGCGATCTCGACCGAAGTCGAGATCACATGTTCCTGGGACTCGGACCTCTCCCAGCCCCAGGAGCATCTCCTTTTAGAAGAAGACGACTTTGGGTCCTTATCCCTCTTCCGAGAGCGGGAGGAGTGCGAGCCCGAAGGTGCCTCACCCCTGGTGAGGAGAGACTGGCACAACTCCCTAAAGGAGCCCGTAAAAGTAGAGCCATGGTTGAGAGGTATGAAAAAACTTTGGCCAAAGCTTGAGCAGCTTCCTCCTCGAAAGCCTTCATCTGCTCGGCGGATCCCGCGGCCGTGGAAACTGCCCACCTTGCCTCTTTCGATTTCACTGGCGGGTTTCTAAGCTCTGGTCTCCCCAATTTTAGGCATGCCCTGCGATCATCCAGAACGTTGGGATGGAAGGCCAAACAAAAGGTACAAGACGTGGCGTCATGTACGACACCTAGGCAATAGAGATACGAGAAGTGGGGATTGGTGCGCGACATCTTCTGGTCGCAGGTACACCGGCGAAATCTGGGGGACGATTTGTCCTCCATGTCCAATGTGCTGTAATCGGAGTCGTTAACTCTTGAGTTTAAGAATAATTTGCAGTGAAAACCAACGTTGTGAATCCAGGGCCTATGAATTGCTAAAGTAGCACAAGGGAACCTGAATCTTCCAGCGGAAAGGAAGATCTGGTATCATGGGGCGGAGCCAAAGTATTTGTCACCTGGGTGGGTGGGAGGAGCCAGCTTGAAGACTTCCAGCCAGATTTAAAGGGGAAAGGGACATGCCAGAGAGAGTGGATGAACAACATATCCACGCTTCTAGAAAATGTGTTACTACTGAATGTAGTGCTTAATGCAAAACCATGTGGGGGGGAATTTTTTTTATATCTTATTTTAGAACCTGCTTTAATTTGCACAAACACTTGCTACTACTACGCTTACTACTCCTGGCTCTGGAGTGCGAGTACTGCATGTTTATTTCTCTGAGAAGTTTGGGCTGTAGCCCTACGTTACCACCCCACCTGAGAGCTCAGCACCATTTTCTCCCTCTTCATATTTTTCAGGCCTGCTGTATGGATGGCCCCATTCCTGGTACATACATGTTTCTGTCCTGCTGTACAGATTGCTCCATTCCTGGTGTATACATGTTTCTGTCCTGCTGTACGGATGGCCCCATTCCTGGTGTATACGTTTCAGGCCTGCTGTACGGATGGCCCCATTCCTGGTGTATACATATTTCTGTCCTGCTGTACAGATGGCCCCATTCCTGGTGTATACATGTTTCAGGCCTGCTGTACGGATGGCTACATTCCTGGTGTATACATGTTTCAGGCCTGTTGTACGGATGGCCCCATTCCTGGTATATACATGTTTCAGGCCTGCTGTATGGATGGCTACATTCCTGGTGTATATGTTTCTGTCCTGCTGTACGGATGGCCCCATTCCTGGTGTATACATATTTCTGTCCTGCTGTACGGATGGCCCCATTCCTGGTGTATACATGTTTCAGGCCTGCTGTATGGATGGCCCCATTCCTGGTGTATACATGTTTCAGGCCTGCTGTACGGATGGCCCCATTCCTGGTGTATACATGTTTCAGGCCTGCTGTACGGATGGCCCCATTCCTGGTATATACATGTACATATTCAGGCCTGCTGTATGGATGGCTACATTCCTGGTGTATATGTTTCTGTCCTGCTGTACAGATGGCCCCATGCCTGGCTTAGCTTCTGTCCTGCTGCAAGGAGCATGCATGATTTATGTATTTTTCTGTCCTGGTGTATGGATAGGATGATTCCGAAACTGGTTCATATTTTTCTGGCCTGCTGCACAGATGGCTCCATTCCTGTTTATATGTTTCTGTCCTGCTATAGGGGTTGCTCCATGGCTGGTGTATATTTTTGTGTCCTGCTGTAGATATACCAGTGCTTGCCTATACGCATGTTTCTGGCCTGCTATAGGGGTTGCTCCATGGCTGGTGTGTGTTTTTGTGTCCTGCTGTAGATATGACTAATGCTTGCCTATACGCATGTTTCTGTCCTGCTATAGGGGTTGTTCCATGGCTGGTGTATGTTTTTGTGTCCTGCTGTAGATATGACCAATGCTTGCCTATACGCAGGTTTCTGGCCTGCATAGGGTTGCTCCATGGTTGGTGTGTGTTTTGTGTCCCGCTGTAGATATGACCAGTGCTCGCCTATACGTATGTTTCTGGCCTGCTGCACAGATGGCTCCATTCCTGTTTATATGTTTCTGTCCTGCTATAGGGGTTGCTCCATGGCCGGTGTATGTTTTTGTGTCCTGCTGTAGATATACCAATGCTTGCCTATACGCAGGTTTCTGGCCTGCTATAGGGGTTGCTCCATGGTTGGTGTGTGTTTTTGTGTCCTGCTGTAGATATGACCAGTGCTTGCCTATACGCATGTTTCTGGCCTGCTGCACAGATGGCTCCATTCCTGTTTATATGTTTCTGTCCTGCTATAGGGGTTGCTCCATGGCTGGTGTATGCTTGTGTGTCCTGCTGTAGATATGACCAATGCTTACCTATACGCAGGTTTCTGGCCTGCTGCATGGATGGGCCCATACATCATTTATATGTCTCTCCTGCGGCAAGGACTGTCTTCTTATCCGATGTCCTACTGTACTGATGATCCCATGTCTGTCAAATTTTTTTTTCTCTTTATAAGACCCCTTCTACGCCTCAGCCAGACCTATCCCTCTGGGTCCTTCAATGTGCCACAGCTAAGCCTCAGCCCAGCCCACCTCACCCCACCCCCACATGGAAGAAGGGAGCCCCCCCAGCACAGTGCTTCATCAGGCTGGTTCCTGAGGGTTCTGGCCTTCTTTGGTTTACCAGAGGCCATCGTCATGCTGGCTACGGGGTCCATTTTTTGCGTTTCTTCTTTCCTCCAGGATGCAGCTACTCTGGGAGATCCACGGGATGTACACAAATTGAGGCATGCTGCTGCACGTGGGGTCACATGTTGGTTTATATTTCTCTATCCTGCTGTATGTAGGACCCTTTTTGTGTCCTGCGGTATGGATGGCCCCACACCTGGTGCATATTTTTCTGCCTTCCTGTACATGGGGTCTCATGTCAGTTTATATTTCAAACAACATGAAATCTTGCTGTATTCTGACTATTGCAGTTAGCCCCAGCACTCAGACTGCACACAGAGAGAAGAGGAGAATTAATGTCTATGCAGAGCATAGAATGTTGAACTCGAGCTCGGTTCAAACCTCTGTCTGCTGCACTTTGAAGCACAACCATCAGATTCTTTACTCCGCCTAACTGAACGGTTGCTCCGGAGATTTCTCCTTTGCTCGCGGTTCGAAAGTTGGTTGAAGTCCTTTGTTTTACTGATCTTTTTTTGCAAGTTTCGGTTCGGATCTCTGTCTGTGGTACAGTAAGTACTAGGTAGTGAACTAGACATGGCAAACTTGTGGAAATTGTAAAAATAGATTTTTCGACCGGTTCAGCTGAATCAGCTGTTTAGTGAATTATATATTCTTTGTTTCTAAACTTAGAGTGTGGTTACTGGTCCTTATCAGTTTTTTAAAAAAACTACATTTTCTTGTTTTTGTTTTCCAATACCCGTGACCTGGTTAGAAACCGATAAGGGTGTCTTGCCTGGTTGTTTGCCATAAAAAGGTTAACTCTGTGGTTAGGATGGTTACGTCTGAGAAAACCAAAAGCAAAAACGGGTCCACTGGGTTTTAACACTGCAGTGTGTGTGTGGGGAGGTCTTTGCTGAGGCTGATCCCCACACCACCTGTGTTTATTGTCGGGGGGGTTTGATCACCTCGATTCAGACTGCCAAATCTGTAAACAGTTTTCTAAGTGTACCCTGGAAAAAAAATTAGGTAGGCTTAAGGATAAGGAGGCCGATAAGTCCACTGACCCGGATGGCCAGCCCGGTTCGGTTCTGACCGAACCCGAGGGAGTGCCCTCTGACCAGGGTGATACTTCAAGCAAGAGGAGAGCCGATCCTGAGGGATCGGTTCCTACAAAAAAAAAAAAAAGAGAAAAATCTGCCTGTTCGGGTCCAGAGACCCATTTTCTGACCGCCGAAGAGATTACCAAAGTGATAAGGATTGTAGAATTGCTTCGCCCGGTTCCATCTGATCTGGCGCCTTCTGGCAGGCGCTCGGTTCCTCCAGTTCAAGATTATGCCCCTGAAGATTTCTATGAACCGGATTTGGAGGGGGATGAAGATTATGACGATGATGGTGTGGGAGGTCTGGCTGAGCCCATTGAACTGGACATCTCCCCAGACAGGCCTTCTGGTGTTGCCCCTCCTAGGCTTTCTGAGTCCCCTTCCCACTACATGTTTTACAGGAAAGTGGCAGAAACCCTTCAGCTCCCTGTGGAAGAAGCTGTAGAGGAACAAGAGGAACCTGATTATGTGGAGATGACGGACAACCCAGAGTCCACGAGACTGTCTATTCCCTTTTATAAGTCTTTTGGGAAACAGACACAAAAGACTTTAACAACTCCAAATTCTGTACCTCCTGTCGACAAGAATGGGCAAAAGGTACACCTAATCAGGTTCAGATACAGAGTACTTGTATCAACAATGCAGCCATGCTGGGGTTGTGCAGGCTGCAACCTGTGATAAGGCTAATATACCCTTGGCTTCACACACCCCCAGATAAAGACTCTAGGAAGCTGGATGCCATGGCAAAGAAACAGTACACTGCATCCGCCTTGGGACCCAGGCAGGCTAATTATATGGCCTATACAGCCAGGTACCAGAAGTCCACGTGGGACACTGTACTGGCACTGGCTAAGCAGGCCTCCCCCCAGCTAGCCTTGGAGCTGGAGGGGGTGGCTGCTGATGGGATTGAGACATCTAAGGTTTAGTTCCATGGTGCTGTGGACTCCAATGATGTGTTATCTAGAGTCATGGCTACATTGTGGCTCTTCGGAGAATGGCTTGGCTCAGATGTACTAGGCTCTCACAGGACACCCAGGCTGAGGCCATAGATTTCTCTGTGGTGGGTAATTCTCTGGGGAGCAGACAGAGAATTACATGAAAAAGATGGATGAGTACAGGACCAACAGGAGTGCACAGGCCAAGGAAAGGCAGGCAACTCCTCAAAGGCAGCAAGCTAGGGGCAGGCCTTTTCATAGGCCTTTCTACCAAGCACAGGCCTCTTCTCCCTTTCCTCAGGGGGGTTCTTCAGAGGGAGAGGGAGAAGGGCAGCATCCATCCCTCAGCCTAAGGCTCCTGCCAAGCAGACACCCTGATGTGTCAGACCGGGTCAACTCCCCCATTCCTGTAGGAGGCAGGCTGTCTTACTTCATCCAGGAGTGGATGTCTGTTACCTCAGACAAGTGGGTCCTGGAGGTGGTAAGCCAGGGGCTGGTTCCCAGCTTCAAGAAATTTCCAAAGCTGAGGGCCAGATCTTTTCCACCTGCAAGCATCTCTGAAACCATTGCCCTAGAGACAGAGGTTTCATCTCTACTGGCTCTAAAGGCTGTAGAGAGAGTTCCTACATTGCAAAGGTCTGTACTCCAGGTACTTCCTTACCCCAAAAAGACAGGGGAGTGGTGACTCATCCTAGACTTAACATACCTGAAAAAAATCTATTAAAACCAAAATTCAAAATGGTGACTCTGGGAATAATCCGTCCCTCTCTAAGGCCAGAGGACTGGCTAGCCTCCCTGGACTTAAAAGATGCCTACTTTAACATTCCCATCAGGTGCTCCCACAGAAAGTACCTCAGGTTCGAATTGCCTTCAGGCCATTATCAGTTCAAAGCTATGCTCTTTGGCCTGACATCAGCTCCATGGGTATTCACAAAATGCCAAGCAGTAGTAGTGGCCTTTTTAAGATGGAAACATATTCATTGTGGGTCAGTCCCCAGACCAAGTCAAGTCAGACCTTCAAGTGACTCAGCATGTGCTCACTTCCCTAGGATTCCTTCTCAATCTTCCCAAGTCAGTTCTCGAGCCTGTACAGCTCCTAACCTTCATAGGGGCAGAGCTGGATACAGTTAAAGCAAAAGCTTTTCTTCCCCCGGAAGGGGCAAGAGCTATTGTAGAGCTGGCTTCTTCATTCTATCGTCTGGTCTCTCGGCCAGCAAGGCACTTCCTTCAGCTTCTGGGCCACATGGCAGCTTCTACAGCAGTGGCTTAAGGGGCCAGATTTCAGATGAGGGACATTGTTTCACCTGAGGGCCCTTTGGTCTCAGAAGAAAAATTCTCTAACCAAACTAGTTTCAGTGACTCACACTCTGATCCAGGCTCTCCAGTGGTGGCAGGATCAGGGCAACCTCAGGCAAGGGGTCCCATTCATCACTCAGTCTCACTCTGTGGTCCTAACCACCGATGCTTCTCTACTGGGGTGGGGAGCCCATCTGGGGGCTTTCACAGCCCAGGGACTGTGGTCCCCTCAGGAGTCCCTTCTTATCAATCTCTTGGAACTCAGGGCGGTCTTTCTTACCCTGCAAGCTTTCTCTCAGTCAGTACAGAACAAGGTGGTTCAGGTCAGGACAGACAACACCATGTGGTACATCAACAAGCAGGGAGGCACTCGGTCCATGGCCTTGTGCACAGAAGCCATGAAATGAAAATTATGTACCTACCGTAATTCTTGATCTTCTCTTGTATCTTCACCATTCATTACTGCTTGGGTTAAGCCAGAGGCGCACACCCGCTACGGGAGTTTTTTTTTTTTTTTTTTAAGAGTCGGCTCCAACGGCGGCGCCACCCGAGATCCACTTACTGCCATGCGCGAGGGTGGCCAGCGGTGTCAGTAGACCTCCTCCATCTCACTTGTTAGCCGGAGAGGCAAATAAAGTGTAAGAAAAAAGAAAGTGAGGCAAGAGAGCTGAGGGATAGAAAAAGGAAAGGAAATAAACTGAAAAAGGAATAAGCCAATGGAGAATAGACAGAGAGAGAATTCCTACCCTAAGGGACCGCAGGGCCTCCTTTCCGGGGTGGCTCTAGGGGAGGAACAGAGAGAGGGAGAGGAAGTAGAAGAAGAAAGAGAAGGAAGAAAGAAAGAAAAGAGGCATGTTGAGAAGGAGAACAGTGCCCATCAAGCATTGTTGGTTGAGAGGCTTATAGGCTCAAAACTAATAAGGGAGCAAGAATCCCAGTTGCTAGGACTGAAGAGAGGTTCCACCGAACCTCCTGAACAGACCCAAGAGAGGTCAGACTCTCTGAACTCTCAACATGCCAAGTCCCTTCAGCCTAGTTGAGGGCTCCTAGACTGTCCGAGCAGAACCTGTTCCGAAGAGTCCCATCCAGGAAGAGGATTAAGTTCCTTAGCACCTTGTTAAGTGCTACCACAGAAGAGTATGGGAAAGACTATGCCTTCTCGAAGGCAGTTTGTAAGAAAAATAGAGAGGAACTCAATCAGACTTGCTAGGACAAGGCAGACAGAGGCTTGAGACTGACAAGTTCAGTCAGCAGCTGGAAAAGCTTTGAAAAATAATGCCTGCCAGGGGGATTCCAAACTTTGAGAAGGCCGAGACAGGGCATGGCCACCAGGCTGTGAAACCACATGACCTGAAGAAGGTAAGGAATCGCACCATAGGGCAGTCAGAAAGAGTTCCCAGAATTAAAGAAATTTGCAACCGCATTTCTGCCTCTCACCTTGAGGAAAAAAGAGAGAATCCATTCACAAGAATGGGGGAAAGAAACAGATTTTTTTTTTTTGGCATAAAGGCCAAGGGGGGAGAGAAGAACGAGATGGGAGGGGGAGACGCCACAGAAGGAGGCCACTGAGGGAAGGTGGGTGGCTAGTAATGAATGGTGAAGATACAAGAGAAGATCAATAATTACGGTGGGGTACGTACTTTCATATCTTCCCTTGTCGGGTCCTCACCATTCATTACTGCTTGGGTGAGTACTGTTCTCCCCTTGAAAAAAGGGGTAGAACACTGAGGAACAAGACCCCAGCCTCCTGTTGGTGAGGAACAGAAGGGGAAGACCCTGCCTAACACAAAGAGAAGCCTAAGTGAGAGAAGAGCTAGGAGGTGCCCCCCAAGGACGGGGAGACAGAGGAAGCCCCTGCAAAAGTCTCCTAGCTCTGGAGGCAAAAAAGACGGGTCCCCCGGAAAGCGGAGCGCATCACCCTACACCGGGTCAGGGGTGACAACCTTGATAGACGGAGCCATGCCGTCCGCCTAATGCAGATCGCTGTCCCCGCAAGCCTGGAAGCCACCTCATTGGCGTCATAAGATGCCCTTGCTTGGTGTCTTGCCAGCTCCAGGCCTATAGCGGAGAGGGCAATAACCTGTCTGGTTTGCTCCGTATCAGGCATTGATGCTAGGAGCTGGGAGAGCATCAACCACAGATGCCGACTGTAGGCAACGTGGTGAGCCTGATGTGATGCAATGCAAGCCACCGCACGAGAAGAAGAGAACACTCTTCGCCCCCACCGGTCGAATTGTAGTGAATCAGAATCTGGTGGGCGGTCGTGCGCCAGGCGGCGGCGCCCGAAGGAGTCTCTAGGTACACCAAACCCAAGATGGGCTGGGAAGGTGCCCAGGGATTCCGAGGGGCACACACTTCCACGCCAGCCGGGCTGGAGAAAGGTGGCTGGCAACTGCCAGGAACGGATAGACGCCCCTGAAGGGATAGGCCAGGAAGGTACCACCAGGTGCTGGGCACTGAATTCTCCAAGAATTCACGCCTCCGCTCAGTATTGTCTTGCCTAACGAAGAGATTCAAGATCCTCACCATCCTCAAGAGGAATCGCTGATATTCAGTGAAACCAGGCCGGAAAAAGATGAGCAAGGAGTTCTCTCTCAGAGGAGGAAGACGAGGATGATGGAGAGCTCGAATGTCCAGAAGATTCCGCGCGTGGGAGAGTCGAAAGACCTCGGCCATGCATGTATCTAACGATGAGGGAAGGTCCAGAGAACCTTCTGAACTGCTCCCAGGATAATGGACCCATAGGACCGCATGGCCTGGAAGAGCGGGGTGGATGCAGAGGTACTGGAGAAGGGCACCTACGAAGAGGCAACTGACCTCTGCCAGGGCTCTGAACCGGGAATGGAGCCCGAGCTGGCGGGATCCCGACAACAAACCAGGCCGCAAGACGAGACCCTGAGGATGCGATGCCTGAAGAGCCCAGGGGGAACCTCCTGAGACGAACCCGGACTGCATGGGTCCAGAAGGGCAGTCCACAGCAACGCCACCGGAGGGAACCCTGGCCAGGAGGAAAGGGCGGGTTCGTGCTGGTTCCAGCCACCCCACGAGGGGTGGCTAGGAGACCGGGCACTTGTCCCCTGCCCTCGCCCCTCGGACTCCGAGAGAGCCCTCCTCCTCGACTGCAGCGTTCCCCCACCCCGAGAGAAGGCAACAGCACCCGGGAGGGCAGCTGTCACAGGCCCCCTAGGAGGGGGAGCCTCCTCCTCAGTCCTCACCACATCACCCCCCTGGGACCCAGGGCCACCCCTAGCCCGAGGACCCTCAGGGGAGGACGGGAGTGGGGACAGTGGAAGGGGCCCGCTGTGCCACCGGGGACCCTGACCCCAAAGAGTCAGGGTGCCAGGATGAGTCCACATCTCTGTCATCGC
The DNA here is from genome assembly GCA_016271365.2 of Neoceratodus forsteri. NCBI lineage: Eukaryota > Metazoa > Chordata > Ceratodontiformes > Ceratodontidae > Neoceratodus > Neoceratodus forsteri. Next base: position 961,214,292 of record CM028137.1, read on the forward strand.
CTCCAAGAGGATGAGACCAGCAGAACCTCAATGCTGGCAACCCATGATCCTCGGAGCAACGGCGCCGGGATGGCGCCTTGACGCCCCGCCCATCATGGTTAAAGCCAGTCTGGTCCTGGCTCCCCTGCCGCACCAGTTAGGCCCACGGCGCTGCTCCAGGCGTTGGAACCCAACCCAGCACCGCTGGGAGCACAGACCGGGCCCACAGCACCGAAGGCCAGGGCGGCGCCGTCTCGATCACCGGCGCCGCGGCGTCAAGGGTCCACCGGTGCCAGGCCCAGAAATCGCGGGCCTCGACACTGGGGGAGCCTGCACCTCCGAGAAGGTGACTGCCGAGGTGGTGTCCCCATCACAGCCCCGGAAGGGACCACGACGTTCCCCCGACAGCGCGAGAGAAGCTTCCTCTTCGGCAAGAGAAGAGGAGGAAGCTTCTCTCCGCTGATCTCGATAGGCTCCGGAGGGGACCTGGGAAGGGCCTCAGAGACCCTTACCAGGAATCCCTGAGCGACGCCGCCTCCGAAGGTCGGCGGGGCCTTGCCGAGCTTGAACGCGCGGACTTCGAGGACACGACGGTCCATGGAGAAACAAGCATCGCAAGCGTCCATGTCATGGTTGGGTCCCAGGCAACGGAGACAGACATCATGCCGGTCCGAGACGGAAAAATGCTGGCCACAGGAGCACCGGCGCATAGGGGCGTGGCGTGGCCCGCCTTCTTAATTACTTTGCTCCCGAACCGACATGATGCGAACTAAACAAGGAAAAGTAATAAAGCACTCGCCGCAGTATAGAAATAAAAGGAATGGTCTACTGGTATTCAGCGCCGAGTGGATGGTCTGAGAAAAACGAGGAGTCTTCAGTTGTGGAAAAAACGAAACTATAAGCTACCGCACAGCAGGTGCAGCCTCGACGGCGGAGAAACAGAATTGAGATGGAGGAGGAGTTCGCGTAACCTAACGCCCGCCGCATGACGCGGTACGCCGCTCCTCGAGGCGGTGTGTTGAGCAGACTGTTAAAAAAATTTCTCAGAAGGGAAAGGCCCGCTTAACCAAGCAGTAATGAATGGTGAAGATTGACAAGGGAAGATACTGTGGTCCCTAGCTTATTCTCTGCAGACCTCTTTGACAGCAGTCCACCTTCCAGGGAAGGGCAATGTGCTAGCAGATGCATTGAGCAGGATCTCCCAGGGCCATCACGAATGGTCCCTGGGCCCTCTGGTGTTGAAAGTGATTTTTTTCAAGGTGGGGCACTCCAGAGATAGATCTCTTTGCAGCCCAAGACAATCACCAGCTTCCTTTGTTTTGTTGCAGACCCCCAGTCTTGGGCTCAGTCCCTCTGGATGCTCTGATTTTGAACTGGGAAGGGAAATTTCTATATGTCTTTCCTCTACTGTGAGAGGTTCTGGTCAAGGTAAGGTCACAACCTTGCAAAGTGATTCTGATTGCTCCAGACTGGGCCAGGCAGTCTTGGTACCCCATGTTGCTGTCCCTAGCAGTCCATCTTCCCCTGTCTCTTCCCAGGAATTACAGCCTGTTAACCTCTTCTCAGGGGAGGATTTGGTACCCAAATCTTTGGTCTCTCAAACTCAAGGCATGGCTCTTGAAGAGTTAAGAGTATGCAGATTTGCATCTGTCCCAAGGGGTTCTGGATATTCTCAAAGCTTCTCGAAAGCCTGCCACCAGAAAAACTTATAACTCCAAATGGAAAATATTCAGCATTTGGTGTTCCAAGAAGTATATACTGTATCCCCAGACACTGCTTAATTGTTTACAGTTCTGGATTATATGGTTCATCTTAATGGCCTAGGCCTCAGACCAGCTACTCTCAAAGTACATTTGTCAGCTGTTTTCTGCTTTTCTGTCAGTGGGAAAGCCTTCCTCATTGTCATCTCACCCTACATTCTGTAAATTTTTCAAGGGATTGCTTCATTCCAATCCCCCCTTTAGGGATCCTACCCCTGCTTGGGATCTTAATGTTTGCATTGCTCAGCTTATGCAACCCCCTTTTGAGCTTTTGTCTTCAGCAGAGCTTAAGTACTTGACTTTACTGTGTTGCTGGTAGCTATTACCTCTGCCAGGCGTATCAGTGAATTGCAAGCTCTGTCAGTGGAGTCTGAGTTTGTCTCATTCCATAGAGATAAGATGGCTCTTAGAACTAATTAGAGGTTTTTACCTAAAGTGGTTTCAGATTGTCATCTGAACCAATCTATGCCTCTCCCTGTGTTTTTCACTCAGCATTCTTCTTCAGGAGAAAGAAGTTTACACAGTTTGGATGTTAAAATGAGCCCTTAGTTACCACAACTGAGTGTACTAAGGCTCACGGGTTTGACTCCCTCCAGTTGTTTCTCATTTATGGGGAAGTGAGGAAGGGCAAACCTGCCACTAAGAGAACTACTGCCAGGTGGATTGTTCTTGTATTTAATTCTGCTATGAGAAGTTAGGCAAAATACCTCCCTCAGGCCTGAGGGCTCATTCTACTAGAGGTACAGCTGCTTCCCTGGTTAAAGCAGCCACCTGAAAAACAGTTCATACATTTACCGAGCATTACTTCCTGGACATCCAGACTAGGAGTGATGCTCGATTTGGTACAGCAGTACTGCAGAGCCTATTCCCAAGGTAGGTTTGATTCCCTCCTCCATGGAGGTACTGCTTGGTAGCCTGCAATAGTCAGAATACAGCAAGCCTTCATGTTGTTTGAAGAAAAAATTACTCATCTTAGTAATTATGTTTCTTCTAATGGAGTCTTGCTATATTCTGACCTCCTTCCCTGCCTCCCCTCTCAGAACCTGTTTTTGGGAAGTGGGCTGGCAGGTGCAGTGTTGCACCCCTGGGGTGCATTTGGGTACTCCCTCCTTTTAGAGAGGGAGGAGTGGGTTACATTATTAATTTAACAGTCTTAAGTTGTTCACTACCTGGTTTTTGATTTTGGATTTCGTGACTTGAGTCTTTTGGGGATCCAAAATATTGGTTGCCATTTGGCTAGTAAAAATTTTACAATTTCCACATAGTAGTTAGTATTAGCTTGTAAGAATCTGACTGTAGTGCTTCAAAGTGCAGCAGAGGTTTGAACCGAGCTCGAGCTCAACGTTCTATACTCTGCACAGAAATTAACCCTCTTCTCTCCGGGGCAGTTTGAGTGCTGGGGCTAACTGCAATAGTCAGAATACAGCAAGATGCCATTAGAAGAAACATAATTACTAAGGTGAGTAATTTTTCTCCTCTGTCCTGCTGCAAGGATGTCTCAACACTTGGTGTGTATTTCTGTGTCCTGCTGTATGGATGGCCCCACACCTGTTGTTTTTTTTTCTGCCTTGCTGCACGTGGGGTCCCATGTCAGTTTATATTTCTCGATCTTGCTGTATAGATGGACCCACACCTGGGGTGTATTTTTCTGTCCTGCTGTATGGACAGCCAGATACCAGTTTATATTTCTCTATCATGTTGAATGTATGGCCCCATGACTGCTTATCTATTTTTCTGTCCTGCTGTACAGATGGCCCCATGTTGGTTTATATTTCTCTGTCCTGCTGGCCTGTAGTAAGCTGACATCCTTTTTCGTACAATCTACATATCAGGGCAGTGTAATTCAGATATCCCAGTAACAAGATTAAAAGCAAATTAAACAAATACTGCACAACATAGGAAGCACTTAAGTTACAACCTGTTTATTATCTGGCAACTGGCCTTTGTTTTTGAACAAAAAGGTCACCATCTGACTTTAAAGTGGACCAGACTCATGGAACATATATAAATTCAGGAGAACATAAAAAAAAAAAAAATCTTCCTAGGGCATTTATGCAATCATGTGAAGGCTAAACTAAAGGGTTCAACAGGGTAGTGCATCTGTAATGCTGGCCATTCAGTAAATACTTGTAATTACAGCCGTGATCATACCAAAATGGGCCACAGGTCCTATAGTATATAAACAGTTAACATCGCTGCCGCTCATGATAGCAGACGCATGGGAAATAGGGACCAGAGGAAGGCCACTCCACTCCCCATCCTCAACAAAATAGCTATTACAGAGAGACTTGCACATTAGTTAAAATCGATTGCAACAATAGCAAGATTACTCCTGGTAGCAACTGTGCAGGACAGGAATCCAAAATCACACTGAGTGTGTGCGAACAATCAGCTGAGGCTTGCACTTCTAATGCACACAGTAAACTGGTCTGGTAGTAACAAAAACTGTTACAGCTAGCGAGTGCATCCTAAAAAATACCTGCACTGAGGCAGTACTGTTCTAAATAGCAGCCTTTTGTGTAGTTTACATTCCTACTCCTGAAACAGCTCATAGTTACAACAGTCGTGACTGAATCCCTGAGCAGCTCTACAGATTTTAGAGGAATTGCTATTATAGGCCAAGGCGCTTGCAAACTGAGAGGCTACAAGAGGACAATCAGAATAATTTGGTGTGTCAACATTATAAGCTACATTTTAGAAACACATTTCTGAAATTTTGAAGGGTTATCTTTCACTAAATGCCTGTCACACATGGGCACTTGAAGTAAACAGGATAAATGTGGAAGCAAAAAAAAAGGGGGACTTCTCCCCCAGCAAACACACTACTGAAAATACAGAGGTGATGGGCAACATAATTAAATGGTGTTCTTCCACTTTGGAAAATGCAGTACATCTGGTACCATGAAAAGGACAATTTTAAGATGAAAAAAATCTCATTTACAGTTTTATAGCAAAACCAGCTCTCCAGTACAGTAAACCTGTACAAGAATACAGTAGAAAAGAACACGCACTGTATCAGTGCTTAATATAATACAAAATAAACTAGCTTCAATTTCCACTATATATATATATATATATATATATATATATACTATATACAAACAAATATATATATATATTTTTATATATATATATATATATATATGTAGCTACACAGGTAAAGCTTTGTCATAGGCATCTGTTACATATACAATAACTGGTTCCCTGAACCATGTTCTAGAGTGCATTTTAAGAAGACACAAGAAAATGAAATTAGCAATATGAAATAAATATTAAAATGTAACCATGTGTGTGGTCTTTTTTTCAGACCAGCAGAACTAATACATCTGCATTGGAAATTAAAACCTGGAAATGTGAAATAACATTTCTGTAACTGAAATGGCATTGTCCTGCCACAGGCAGGATGAGGGTGGGCAGGGAGCATGAAGTGACACAGAAATCCATCTTCAGCCCTTCACAGCAATTTTGTTTTCTGCAGCAGCGAACATTGCACAGAATCGTGAGTTCTCATTAGTTAGAAGGATGGACGGCTTGTCAAATTCCAACACCTAGAGGAAAAAGGAAAAAAACAGAACAGATCAGCTGCTCCACCTGTACAGGCATTAAACAGGACAGAATAACTAGCAACTCTAGATGTATGGCATGTAACAGGACACAACTAGCTACCCTATGTGCACAGGCATTAAACAGGACAGAATAACTAGCTGCTCTAGGTGTATGGGCATGTAACAGGACACAACTAGCTACCCTATGTGCACAGGCATTAAACAGGACAGAAAAACTAGCTGCTCTAGATGTATGGCATGTAACAGGACACAACTAGCTACCCTATGTGCAGAGGCATTAAACAGGACAGAATAAAGTACAGTTACATAAGAACTTACCATAAATGGAAATTACGTACCTACCATAATTCTGATCTTTCTGTGTATCTTCACCATTCATCACCTTTGGGTACTGGCCGGAAGTCATCACCCCATGGGAGCTTTTTTTTTTTTTTGGATGGGCGGAGTTGACGCACCACCAGCACCACCCTCAAGGCCGATGCACTGCGTGGCACTCACGGGTTGGATGTTAGGTGTTGTCGACGCTGCCCTCACACCAGTCCTGAGTTGCCGTAGAGGTGAGAAAAGGGTTGGGAGGGTAGGACAAGGAAGTCCAAGGGACAAAGGAAAAGATATAAAACTAAAAGGAGAAATAAATGACTGACAGGACAGAAGAAGTTCAAAGACTAAGGGGGATTAGGTCAGGGCCCCCATCTCTGGAAGTAGAAAGGAGGAGGGAGGGAGGGAAAGGTGTTTAGAGGTAAGGACAAATTTTAGAGGGGGGGAGCAGACAGGAGCAACATACCCAGTACCCTTGACTAGTCTCCAGTTTATATAGGAACTGTGAAGGAGTAGCCAAGAGGCTAGCTGCCAGAATTGCAGGCATATAATTACTGGCACAACTCCTATAAGCAGAATCAGCTATTCTGGAAGAAAGATAGGAAAAAACAGGCATATCTCTCCCTCTCAAAGGAAATTTTGGTGCAAGAAACCTAGTTTCTTAAATTAACTGAGGTTATGTCCACAGGACAAGAAAATCAAGGATTGACGGGGAGAAGAGAAGAAGAAAAGAAAAGGGGGCAACTGCTAACCCCCACCCCCACGGGGTGGAGCCGAAGCACTGAGGAAGGAGTGCCCCCACTCCTGACCACTCCACCCTTAAGGAAAAACTATCCCCCTATGTGCCCCCATTTTCCCCACTCCTGACATACAGAAGGGGGGGGTAAGAGAGGGAGGGGGACCCAGAGACAGAGGCCCCAGGGGGATGGAGGGTGGGACTTTGATGAATGGTGAAGATACACAGAAAGATCAGAATTATGGTAGGTACGTAATTTCCATACCTTATCTGTGTTAATCTTCACCTTTGGGTGAGTGCCGAGCCCCCCTCAAAGGGGGTTTTAAACCCTAAGGGACAGAGTCCCTTAGCTCTCAGTGAGTGACACACTAAGAGGGAGAACCTTCAGGGCCTGGAGAGGCCCGAGTGTGGGGAGAGTGAGATGGGGATCCCCGGAGGGAGTAGAAAGTTGCCCCGACAGACGCCACCTCACTCTAAGGGAGAAGAGATAGGTTCTCTGGTGGGAGGAGTTAATCACCCTGGGCTGGGCCAAGGGTGACAACTGGGAAAGATGCAGCCATGCCGTCCGACTAGTGCAGATCGCTGTCCCTATGACCCTGGTAGCTGCCCCTTTGGCATCATACAATGCCCTTGCTTGGTGCCTTGCTAGCTCCAGGCCACGTGCAGAGTGTGCAATGGCCTGTCTGGTTTGCTCAGAGTCAGACATGGAGGCTAGGAGCTGACCCAGCCTGGATCACAAGAACCTGTCATAGGTTGCATAGTGGGCCTGATGTGCTGCAATAGAGAGCAGCAACGTGCTGAGTAGAAGGTCCTCCTCCCCCAGAAGTTAAAATCCAAAGAATCTTGATCTGGGGGGCAGTCACGGTGCAGGGCGCAAAGCCCATCAGGAGTGTCCAGTTGCGTCAATCCTGACTGAGGATGAGGCATGGAACCTGAAGACTCCAGTGGGGGGCACAGTACTGCTGGCAGAGATCCCTAGGGGCAGGAACTCTGGAAAAGGGTCTCTGCCAGGAACGCAACGATGCCTCCCAAAAGGGAGCAGGCTGGGGGGGGGCACCACAAGGGTGCCCTCACTGAAGTCGCCTAGAAAGGCATGCGCCGAGTGCTCTGGATTGTGCTGAGTGGGAGGGGTAATGTGCAGGTCCTCTAACATCCTCACGAGGAATCACTGATACTCAGCGAGATCAGCAACTGGAGAGATGTGGACAGATGGCTCCTCTCCCCCAGAAGAGGGGGATGAAGAGTCAGAGGACCTCAAAGGTTCAGAAACGGTCTGCTCAGGGGGAGGCTGAAAAACCTGTCTGTCCATTGCTCTAATGTAAGAGGGAAACTGAGCAGCCTGAGCTCTGAACTGTTCCCAGGAGAGAGGCCCACTAGGACCACCAATGCCTGGGAGTGCAGGAGAAGGTGGCAGAGGAACAGGGGCAGAACCGACAACAGTGATCAGTTGACCTCCACCTGGGCTAGGGAGTGCACTGGGAGCCCTAGGGAAAGAAGGTGCTCTGGAAGACTCCACAGCCGACAGCTGAACAACCAAACTGGTACTGCCTAGGCTGCACCCTGAAGAATCCCCCCTGTGAGGTGACTGGGGCTGTGTAGGTCCAGAAGGACAGTTCCCTACCTCCAAAGAACAGAGTCCTCTCAAGGAAACTGAGGGGGAATAGCGGAGATCCCCATTACGGCTTCTCCCAGAGCCCGGGTGGGTTCCAGAAAAAGGCTGCCGCACAGACCCCATGCCCCTCGACCCCTTGGAATCCGAGAGTGCCCTCCTCCTCGAGAGAGCCAGCCTAGGCAACTGACAGCCCTGGTCAGCCCCTGAAGGGGCTATCCAGGGAGCAGCACCCTCCCCTCCCATGGGTGCTCTGATCGGCCCCAAAGTTGGGCGATCCAGGCACACCACAGGAGGGGGTACCACCACTGAGGGGTCAGAGAACCCTCCGAGGCCGGGTTGCAAGGCAATGGTGGCCGGCACCACTGCCTGCTGGTCAGAACCCCCAACCCTGGCCCCAGCAGACACTGTCTGCTCCTCAGAGGGGGGCCAATTCTGGTCTGTCGAGGACACTACCAGGGTTGTCCATGCTCACAGCCAACTCCAGGGAGTCAGACTGCCTGTCTGACTCAGATTCCTCTTCCGAAGAGGTGGAGATCGAAGTCCTGTGCCGGACAGTGCTCGGACGCCTGCTGCCATCCCTAGTGAACAGGGCACCAGGACCAGAGACTGCACCGGAGTCGACACTGGTGCCCCCCTCCGCACTGCGAACGGTGCCAGAAGAGGACATGGCCCCAACAAGGGTGGCAGCCTCAGAGCCGGAGCCTGTCATGGCGCCATCCCGACCCATGGCACCGCAAGCGGCGCAGAGATCAGCAACGGTGCAGAAGACTGCTCTGACCACGCTCTACGCGCCAAGGCCGGAGACCCCTACGGTACTGACCTGTCCCACGGCGCCGAGAACAGAGAAAATGTCAACGACTGCCCCGACAGCACTCTCAGCGCCGCAAATGGCACCGAGGTCCGAAACCCCCACGGCGCCGTGTCCATCTTCGGAGCCACAAATGGCCCCAGAACTTGACACGGCGCCGTGCTCAACCCCGGCACTGTGAATGGTGCCAGGGTGAGAAACAGATAGGGATAAAGCCGTACAGCCTCCCACGGTGCCGACCGCAGCAACGGCGCTGAGCGAAAAAATCTGCACAATGGCGCCATCAGAGCCCATGGCACCAAAGCCCAAAATTTCACCGACAGATGGCGTTGAGGACGGCACCGACCCAGGCCTTCCAAGCCGCGGGTGCGACACCATTGCCGAAGCAGCATCTACCATCTGTCCACTGGGGGAGGGGACAGACCGAGCCTCCTGCACCATGGGAGGGGCCTCTGCCATGGCTAGACTAGAAGAGGCTGAGGCCCCCTCCTCCTCGGTCCATATAGAACCATGAGGGAACCCGGAGGAAAAGCAGAGAGAACGCGGCTTGGCCCGACGAGTGTGCGTCCGACCTTAAAAGTCAGTGGAGCTCACCTCACTTTCCACGCGCATTGCTTGATGACCTGGTGGTCCATGGAGAAATATGTGTCGCACTAATCCATGTTGTGAAGTGGGCCAAGACATGCGACGCATCGGTCATGCTGGTCGGTGACAGAGTACTTACATCTGCATGGGCACCGTCGCATGGGGGGCTGTTCCATCTTACAAGATTTCTTGCCCTCCGACAGACATGACCTATTGTAAAAAGAACACCAAAACAAGACCCGATGTCACAAAGCAAATAAAATAAGGAACAGTCTTACCAGGCGACGTCAAGTGGAGCGAACAGAACCGGCAGGATATATGGAGTCGACGGACTACGCAGTGACACGGAGTTAAAAATGTCGCTGAAGGTTTCAACTGTAGAGGTAGGCCTTTGAAAATTCTTCTTAGAGCTTCCCACGAAGTGGCTGATGGTGGGAGATTAAGAACTGGCGGGAGGGTGGAGTCGACAACACCTAATGGCCAACATGCGAGCGCCATGCAGTGTGTCGGCCTTGAGGGTGGCGCTGATGGTGCATCAACTCCGCCCATCCAAAAAAAAAAAAAGCTCCCACGGGTCATGACCTCCGGCCAGTACCCAAAGGTGATTAATGGTGAAGATTGACACAGATAAAATCAGTAGATCTTCGAGAGGCTCTTGCAGTAGGCAACACCATAAGGACAGAGCTGCCATATACTAGGACCACATGAAAAACTTTAGCTAGTAGTGTCTGGCGGGGGACCGCCCATCTGGCACCACGTGATCGATGTCGGTCAGGCACTATATAGTGGGCGTTCCCCCATGCCTGCCTAAAGTTCTCCCGCCGGAGACCAGAAATAGATGAGTCAGGAGGAGGAGAGGCTCCTGGAGCCACAAGAAAGCTAAAAGTAGTAGCAGCGTGGGGGGAGGAAGAGGAGAATCTTGCTACTGCAAGAGCCTCCCTCAAGATCTACTGTTACGGTAAGTTCTTGTGTAACTGAACTATCTTACTTCGAGAGGGCTCTTGCAGTAGGCAACACCATAAGGACCAAGTCCCAAGCCGCGTAAGTCAGGCAAAGACTGACCACGGGAGGCAGGAAAGGCCTGTAGAAGGCAAAAAGCTTAGGAGAGAAAGCCTTGAAGGATTGCCAGTACAAAGCCAGCCCTGCGCCTAGAGGCAATGTCCAGACTGTAATGCTTAGTGAAAGTGTGGACAGAGCTCCAAGTGGCTGCCACACAGATCTCAGCAGCAGAGACATTTCTGAAATGAGCAATAGATGCTGCCACGCCTCTGGTTGAGTGCCCTTTGACTTACCCCAGGTGGTTGTTACACTTCTGATAAAACAGAATGCAGTTTGTCAACCATGTGGATAAGCACTGTTTCGAAACTGCAGTGCCCTCTCTTTTGGGTGCAAAGGAAATGAAGAGCTGATCGTTTCCAGACCGACTTCACCCGTTGTGTATAATAACGCAAAAATATGTGCACATCCAATGTGTGTAGAAGTGTCTCCCCTTGATTAGAGTGTTCAGGATAATACACTGGGAAGCATATAGTCTGGTTCAAGGTAAACTCAGTAACGACTTTTGGCAAGAAATTAAAATTACGTACCTACCGTAATTATGATCTTTCTGTGTATCTTCACCATTCACCACTGTTGGGTACTTGGCCAGAGTTCAGGACCCCGCGGGAGTTTTTTTTTTTTTGGTGGTTGGAGCTGGACGCATTCATCATCTGCCGCCTTCTCGAGGCTGACGCACTGTGTGGCACTTGCGGGCTGGCCGTTAGGCTGCGTTGACTCTGCCTGCCTGCCAGTTCTGAGTTGCCAGAGAGGTAAGAGGAAGGGAGTGGAGGGTGGGACAAGGAAGTCCAAGAGACAGAAAAAGGAAAAGATATATGAACAAAAAGGAGAAATAACGACTGAGAGGACAGAAAGGGAGAAAAGTCGGAAACTAAAGGGATTGGGAGGGGCCCCAATCTCTGGAAAAGGAAGAGGGAGGTAGGATGGATAATGAATTTAGGAGGAGAGGGGGAGGTTAAACATCCCAGACTCTGGTCCATCTCCAGATTACGTAGGAACTGCAAGGAGTAGCCAAAGGCTTTCTGCTAGAATTCAAGGCACAGAATAGCTGGCAAACACTCCAGATAAGCAGAGTCGGCTATTCTGGAAGAAGGACAGGGTACAGAGAATTAACACCCTTTCAATGAAAGATTATTGGTGAAAAAAAAGGATTTTTTTTTTTTATATAAACAAGAAATAGGTTAGACGGGAACAGGGAGGAGAGAAAGGAGGGCAACTGACAACTCCCACCCCACAGGAGTGGAGCCAAAGCACTGGAGAAGGAGTGCCCCCCCCCCCGCTGTCCACTCTCCCAGGAACATTATCCCCCTGTGTGCCCCTGTTTTGCCCCACTCCTAAGAAAGGAGAGGGGGAAGGATGGGCACAGAGAGGAAGGGGGACCCAGAGGCTGAGGCCCCAGTGGGATGGAGGGTAGAATTGTGATGAATGGTGAAGATGCACAGAAAGATCATAATTATAATAAGTACATAATTTTCATGTTTTATCTGTGTCAATCTTCACCATTCATCACTGTTGGGTGAGTACCGAGCCCCCCCCCGAAGGGGGTTTCTTTTACACCTTAAGGGACAAAGTCCCTTAGCTCTCAGTGGGTGACACACTAAGGGGGAGAACCTTCAGGGCCTGGAGATGCCCGAGAGTGGGAAGAGTGAGACGGGTCCCCCCCAGAGCGGGAAGGAAGTTGCCCCAACAAGCGCCGTCTCGCTCTACGGGAGAAGAGATAGGTTCTCTGGTGAGCAGAGTTAATCATCCTACACCGGGCCAACGGCGACAACCAGGAAAGATGCAGCCATGCCGTCCGCCTAGTGCAGATCGCTGTCCCTATGACGCTGGTAGCTACATCGCTGGCATCATAGGATGCCCTCGCTTGGCGCCTTGCTAGCTCCAGGCCACGCGCAGAAGTGCAATGACTTGTCTGGTCTGCTCCGTATCAGGCAGTGAGGCTAGGAACTGACCTAGCCTGGACCACAAGAGCCTGTCATAGGCTGTATAGTGGGCCTGATGTACAGAAATGGTAAGCAATAACCATGCTGAGTAGAAAGTCCTCCTACCCCAGAAGTTAAAATCCAAGGAGTCTTGATCTGGGGTCCGGTCACGGTGAAGGGCGCGAAGCCCATCAGGAGTATCCAACTGCATCAATCCAGACTGTGGATGAGGCATGGAACCTGGAGACTCCGGGGGTGCGCAATACCTCTGGCTGAGATATGAAAATTACGTACCTACCGTAATTCTTGATCTTCTCTTGTATCTTCACCATTCATTACTGCTTAGGTTAAGCAGGGCCCGGCGCACCCTTCTGGGGTTTTTTTGGTCGGCTCAAAGTGGCCGCCACGAGGATGACGTACACGGCCATGCGGGGGCGGCTGTAGGTGCTGTAGACTCTCCTCCATCTCAGTTCTGTTAACGGAGAGGCGTAAAATAAGTGTGAGAAAAAAGAAAGTGAGGCAAGAGAGCCGAGGGATAGAAAAAAGGAAAGGAAATAAACTGAAAAAGGAATAAGCCGATGGAGAATAGACAGAGGAGAGAGAATTCCTACCCTAAGGGACCGCAGGGCCTCATTTCCGGGGCGGCTCTAGGGGAGGAACAGAGAGAGGGAGAGGAGCAGAAGAAGAAAAAAAGAGGCATGTTGAGAAGGGGAACAGTGTCCATCGAGCATTGTTGGTTGAGAGGCTTATAGGCTCGAAACTAATAAGGGAGCAAGAATCCCAGTTAGGACTGAGGAGAGGTTCCACCGAACCTTCCGAACAGACCCAAGAGAGGGCAGACTCTCTGAATTCTCAACATGCCAAGTCCCTTCATCCTAGTTGAGGGCTCCTAGACTGTCCGAGCAGAACCTGTTCCGGAAGAGCGCCCATCCAGGAAGAGGACTAAGTTCCTTAGCACCTTGTTAAGTGCTACCACAGAAAATATGGGAAGAAAACATGCCTTCTCGGAGGCAGTTGGTAAGAAAAATAGAGAGGAACTCGATCCGACTTGCTAAGACAAGGCAGACAGAAGCTTTTGAAAATAATGCCTGCCGGGGATTCCAAACTTTGAGGCCAAGACAGGGCATGGCCACCAGGCTGTGAAACTACATGACCTGAAGAAGGTAAGGAATCGCACCATAGGGCAGTCAGAAAGAGTTCCCTCAGAATTAAAGAATTTTGCAACCGTACCCGTTCCTCTCTACCTTGAGGAAAAAAAGAGAATCCATTCAAGAGAATGGAAGAAAAAAAATAAGATTTTTTTTTTTTTGGCATGAAGGCCAAGGAGGGAGAGAGAGGAACGAGACGGGAGGGGGAGACGCCACAGAAGGGAAGGTGGGTGGGTATCAGTAATGAATGGTGAAGATACAAGAGAAGATCAAGAATTACGGTAGGTATGTAGTTTTCATATCTTCCCTTGTCAATCTTCACCATTCATTACTGCTTGGGTGAGTACCAAGCCCCCCCCTTGACAAAAAAAGGGGGGGTAGAACCCTGAGGGAACAAGACCCCCAGCCTCCTGTTGGTGAGGAACAGAAGGGGAAGACCCTGGCTAACACAAGGGAAGCCTAAGTGGGAGAAGAGCTAGGAGGTGTCCCTCGAGGACGGGGAGATGGAGAAAGCCCCTGCAAAAGTCTCCTAGCTCTGGAGGAAAAAAGACGGGTCCCCCGGAAAGCGGAGCACAACACCCTACGCCGGGCCAGGGGTGACAACCTTGATAGACGAGCCATGCCATCCGCCTAATGCAGATCGCTGTCCCCAAGCCTGGAAGCCACCTCATTGGCGTCATAAGATGCCCTTGCTTGGTGTCTTGCCAGCTCCAGGCCTATAGCGGAGAGGGCAATAGCCTGTCTGGTTTGCTCCATATCAGGCATTGATGCTAGGAGCTGGGAGAGCATCGACCACAGATGCCGACTGTAGGCAGCGTGGTGAGCCTGATGTGATGCAATGCAAGTCACCGCACGAGAAGAAGAGAATACTCTTCGCCCCCACTGGTCGAACTGTAGGGAATCCGAATCTGGTGGGCGGTCGTGCGCCAGGCGGCGGCGCCCGGAAGGAGTCTCTAGGTATACCAAACGCGAGGACGGGTTGGGAAGGGTACCCAGAGATTCCGAGGGGGCACAATACCTTCCGACGACAGTCTGCCGGGGCTGGAGAAAGGGCGGCTGGTGACTGCCAGGAACGGATAGACGCCTCCTGGAAGGGGATAGGCCAGGAAGGTACCACCAGGTGCTGGGCACTGATTCTCCAAGGAATTCACGCGTCTCCCGTTCGGTATTGTCTTGTTGAACGTAAGAGATTCGAAGATCTGCCACCATCCTCGAGCGGAATCGCTGATAATCAGTGAAATCAGTGTCGGAAGAAAGATGATCAAGGGGTTCCTCTTCCTCAGAGGGGGAAGACGAGGATGATGGAGAGCTCGAATGTCCAGAAGATTCCTGCGGTGGTGGGGAGAGTCGAAAGACCCGGTCATGCATGTATCTAACGTATGAGGGGAAGGCCGCCGCAGAACCTCTGAACTGCTCCCAGGATAACGGCCCCGTAGGACCGACATGGCCTGGAAGAGCGGGGGGTGGATGCAGAGGTACTGGAGAAGGGCACCTAGGAAGAGGCAACTGACCTCTGCCAGGGCTCTGAAATCCAGGGAACGGAGCCAGAGCTGGCGGGATCCCGGACAACAAACCAGGCTGCAAGACGAGACCCTGAGGATGTGATGCCTGGAAGAGCCCGGGGAACTTCCCCTGTGACGAACCCGGGACTGCATGGGTCCAGAAGGGCAGTCCACAGCAACGCCACTGGAGGGAACCCCGGGGCCCAAGAGGGAAGGACGGGGTTCAGCGCTACGGCTCCTAGCCACCCCACGAGGGGTGGCCGGGGAGACCGGGGCACCCGTCCCCTGCCCCTCGACCCCTCGGACTCCGAGAGAGCCCTCCTCCTCGACTGCAGTGTTCCCCCATCCCGAGAGGAGGCAACAGCACCGGGGAGGGCAGCTGTCACAGGACCCCTAGGAGGGGGAGCCTCCTCCTCAGTCTCCACCACATCACCCCCCTGGGACCCAGGGCCACCCCTAGCCCGAGGATCCTCGGGGGGGGGGACGGGAGTGGGGACAGTGGAAGGGGACCACTGCGCGGCCTAGCACCCAGTGCCACCGGGGACCCCGACCCCGAAGAGTCAGGGTGCCAGGATGGGTCCACATCTGTGTCATCGGCCTCCGAAGAGGACGAGACCAGCAGAACCTCAATGCTGGTAACCCCAGGGATCCCCGGTGCAACGGCGCCGCGAACGGTGCCGGTGCCAGGGACGGCGCCGGACGACCCCGCCCACTCGCGACAGCCAGGCCCGGTCCTGGCTCCCCCGCCGTACCAGATAGGCCCACAGTGCCGCTCTGGCATCAGAACCCAACCAGTGCCGCCGGGAGCAGAGACAGGTCCGCGGCGCCCGCTGAAGGCCAGGGCGCGCCACCTGTAGCGCTGTCTCGATCACGCACTACTGGCGCGCGCTGGATCCAAACTGCACCGAGGCGGCCGAGGTCCACTGGTGCCAGGCCCAGAAATCGTGCGCCTCGACACTGGGGGAGCCTGCACCTCCGAGGAGGTGACTGCCGAGGCGGTGTCCCCGTCGTGGCCCCGGGGGGACCACGACGTTCCCACCGACACCGCGAAAGAAGCTTCCTCTTCGGCAAGAGAAGAGGAGGAAGCTCCCTCCTCCGCGGACTGTATAGGCCCGGGAAGGGACCCGGGGGAAGGGCCTAGAGACCTTACCTGGGAATCCCTTGAGCGACGCCGTCCCCGCAGGTCGTGCGGTCTTGCCTAGCTGAATGCGCGGACTTGAGGACACGGCGGTCCATGGAGAAACAAGCGTCGCACGCGTCCATGTCGTGGTTGGGTCCCAGGCAACGGAGACAGACATCATGCCGGTCCGAGACGGAGAAATGCCGGCCACAGGAGCACCGACGCATAGGGGTGCAGCCTGCCTTCGATTTATGCCTTGCTCTCGAACCGGACATGATGCAAACTAAACGAGGAAAAAAAGAGATAAAGCACTCGGCGCCGCAATATAGAAATAAAAGGAATGGTCTTACCGGTATACGGCGTCGAGTGGATGTCTGAGAGGAACATGAGGAGTCTTCAGCTGAGAGGAAAAAACCCGATAAACTATCGCTACCGCGCAGCAGGTGCAGTCTCGACGGCGGGAGAAACAGAACTGAGATGGAGGAGGGTCTCACGGCATTTAACGCCGCCCGCACATGACGCGTATCGTCATCCTCGAGGGCGCCTGGAGCAGACTCAAAAAAACTCTCAGAACGGGTGCTCGCCTCCGGCTTAACCCAAGCAGTAATGAATGGTGAAGATTGACAAGGGAAGATTGCGACTGGCTTTATGCTTCCTCGGGGACCGCCCATCCCCCGGGCACTGGACTGACCGTTGTCAGACCCCCCTTCCGGAGAAGGCGTCAGACCGGACCCAGCCCGACTGGCTGAACAGCTTTCATACGAAGTTTCCCAACCGTCACCTGACCTGCTCATGGTCGACTCCGTCAGTGTAGGCTGAGACTTATCGTTTTTATTAAAAAATAAGAATAACTTAAGCGATACTGTATCGAGATAATACTACAAAATAATAAAAACTGAAAACTATGCTGCTAGTTTGAAGTTTGACACCTGACAGGCTAGCGACGTCGTTCACTGAAGCACACTCGACGGCGGGAAAAAAGGAACTGAGGCGGCTGGGGAGCCGACGCCGAGATAGTCATTGCCGCGCGAGCTAGGGCTCGTGGCGCCATCTCTGGCGTCGACTCCCCAGCAAAAGGTTTGCTCCCGATGGGTCCTAGTGCCTCCGGCGCAGACCCCAATAGTGTGAATGAGTGGTGGAGACTTATGTCCAGGAAAATCTACTTTGTCCTTGTGAAATACAATGTATGGGGGGGTTTGTAACCAGTGCATGTATTTCAGAAATTCCACGGGCCGAAATGATGGCCACCAGGAAGGACGTTTTACAAGTGAGAAATTTCAACTCTCAAGTAGCTAGAGGCTCAAAAGGTTTCCGAGTGAGCATGTCTAGCACAAGGTTAATGTCCCAGGCTGCGACTGGGCATCTGATAGGAGGTCTGGTATGCAGAATACCCCTAAGAAACCTTTCAACTACAGGTAACTGAGCTAGTGACATGGAAAGTGCTGGCTCATAAGCTAAAATAGCACAAAGATGAACTTTGACTGTAGAGTACTGCAGACCTGAATTTGAGAGATCTAAAAGGTACTCCAAGACCTTATTTGGTGGGCAGGAAAAAGGGTTTGAAGAGGATTTTGCACACCAGATAGAGAAACGCTTCCATTTGGCTGTGTAGGTTTTTCTAGTGGCTGGCTTACGTGCAGCCAAAAGTATATCAAACCCTATGAGAAACATTGAACCTATTCACCTCCATCTCTTCAGGAGCCAAGCGTGATGGTGAAGCGACCTCAGATTGGAATGGACCACGGGACCCTGGATCAGAAGGTTCGTCTGAAGGAGAAGCGCCTTCTGGGGGGGGAGGGGGTTCTGACAGACTGTTGAGCAGCAGGAACCATATTTGCAGAGGCCAGTAGGGAGCAGTGAGGATCATTCTGTCTCCCCGAGACTCGAATTTGAGAAGTACCCTCTGAATTAGGTGAAGAGGAGGAAAGACATATAGAAAGCATATTGTCCACTGCAGCCTGAACACATCCTGACAGAAAATGCCAGGTCCTGGATTTCTGGAGCAGAAGAGAGGCAGTTTTGTGTTGAGTGGGGATGCAAAAAGATCCAGGTCTGGAGTTCCCCATTCTTTGAAGAGTGACTGAATGATGGTTAAGTCGAGAGACCACTCGTGAGGATCTGTCTCCGTTCCACTGATACAGTCTGCCAGCTCATTTTGTACTCCTGGCAGGTAAACCGTGTGGATTAGAGCCTTGTGCTCCAGGCACCATTCCCACTCTCTCACGGCTTCCCTGCATAATGGATAAAAGTGTGCACCGCCCCTGCTTGTTGATATAATGCATCACTGCTTTGTTGTCCATTTGAAGGAGAATGTTCTTGTGACAGAGTATGTCCTTCAAGGCTCGGACTGCATAGAGGATGGCTCTCATTTCCAGGACGTTTATGTGAAGTTGGGAGTCATCCTGAGTCTACGTACCTTGGGTGTGGAGATTCTGGCAATGAGCGCCCCTCCCCATCAGGGACGCGTCCGTGGTAATGGAGATCTGATGATCCAGAGGAGCAAAGGGATATCCTTCCAGAAGTTGTCCTGTGACCAGGCGAGTGACCGCTTCAGAGGTTCTGTCACCTTGATGGGAAAGGACTGAGGGTGAATGGTTGGGGACCACCGAGTACTGAGCATCCACTGAGAGGTTCTCATGTGGAGATGTGCTAAGGGTACAGTGAACACCGAGGATGCCATAAGACCCAGCATTTGTTGCATCGAGATAGCTTGAACCGAGTTGTTATCTCTGATGTATTGGGCCATCTGTAAGATATCGCTCCTTCTGTCCTCTGGGAGAAAAGCCTTCGCATATGAAGTGTCCAGAAGAGTTCCTGTAAAGAGGAGCTTCTGGGAGGGCTGCAACTGCGATTTATTGAGATTTAGCAGGACTCCCATGGATGTGAGGAAGTCTGAGGCCGTGGCTACAGCATCCAGAGTTCTTTGTCTGGAGGGATTTACTATGAGCCAGTCGTCCAGATATGGAAACACTTGTATTCCGATTTTCCCAAGATGCGGCGTGAGAACTGCACAACACTTTGTAAAAACTCGAGGCACGAGGATAGCCCAAAGGGCAGGACTCTGAACTGATAATGTTGACCCAACACCACAAACCTTAGGTATTTGTGGTGCTTTGGGTGTATAGGAATGTGTTGGTAGGCATCCTGCACGTTCAGGGAGGCTAGCCAATTGTGTTGATGAAGCAAAGGTAGCAAGGTACCTAGCGATATCATCTTGAACATTTCTCAGAGAAGGAACTTGTTTAACTTTCTGAGGTCCAGAATGGGGCGCATGCCACCAGTTTTCTTCAGGACCAGGAAGTAATGTGAGAAGAAACCTGTGTTTTGTTGATCCAGCGGAACTACTTCTACTGCCCTGTTGTTCAGAAGGCCTTGTACCTCGGAAGCAAGAAGGTCTGACTGTATTGCTGACAGCCTGGGCTGTCGTTTGGGGGGATGATCCAGAGGAGTTTCCAAAAGATTGAGAGAGTACTCCTCGAGGATTATCTGGAGGACCCATTTGTCTGATGTTATGGATTTCCACTGGTTGGAGAACAGAGTCAGACGTCCTCCCACGTCTAAGGAAGAGTCCCCGGACAGTTGAGGTGGGACCTGGGTCAGAAACAGAAGGTGGTACTTGGCGCTTTGGGGCCTTGTGCCATCTGCTGTGTTTTCTTTTGTGGCTGAGGGTTGTGGTTTTGTTAAACCCTCCTCTGCCCTGAAAGGACTGACGGTTGTGAAATCGACGCTTGTTATACCCCCGGAGGCGGGCGGGCAGCGGTCACATGTCTTAATGGCAGACCTAGTCTTCTGCATGGCCTCCAGAGCTTGTTCCACCTGGGGCCCTAACAGGTACATACCGTCGAAGGGTAAAGCCATGACCTGCTGCTGGGCATCATTCGTGAAGCCCAAAGTATGTAGCCAAGAGTGGCGACAGGTGCAGATGCCAGCCGCCGCCACTCAAGAAGCAGTATCGAAAGCGTCCATTGCAGCTTTACCCTGTTGGTTGTTGGACTCTATACCCCTGGTTATGATCTGAAGTAGCTCTGAATTAGTTTCCGACTCAGGCAGATATTCTACCATTTGTTTGAGCGAATGCCAAAGAACTTACTCATAGTGAGAAAAATAGCCCTGGTAGCTGGCAATACACATACCCAGGGTGGAGGCAGCAAAGACTCTCTACCGAAGATGTCTATCTTGTGAGATTATTTATAGACCGGGCTGTAGATGCCTATGGGAGGAAGGCCTTATTCTCTCAGAAGACTACACTGGGATCAGCAAAGGCTTGTGAGGCCAATATGGGGCGATCCCTGGACGGGGCATACTTCCTATCTATGGACTTAGCCACGGAAGGGATGACAGCAGGATTGTTCCACACCATCTGAGAGAGGGTCTCGAAAGAGGTTTGTACCGGAGGAGTTAAATCCATAGGGATCTCCGGGACATGTAGGTATTGGAGTCTTAAAAGCTTCCCAGGATCGATTTCTGTAGTCTGGAAAGAAAGAGCAGAATTTAAATTTTTAAGCAGAGTTTTAAAGGAAGGTCTTCGACCACAGACTCTGCAGCAGGATTGATCCCTGCTCCTTCAACATCATCACCCAGTCGAAGATCTGGGTCATGCTCAAAACCATCTCCTGACAGTCCAGATGGGACTGTATGGACAAGAAAGGGTTAAAAATCAGTAGGAAAAGTAGACAAGGAAAGAATCGGAGTCGAGAACCCCTGAAGGCCGTACGGCGCTGCACCAAGCCTCGGCACCGAAGAAGAACATGGCGCCGAACACAAAAAAGTCGGCACCATCAGAACCGGCCCAGCACACAGTGCTGACAGAGGCGCCGGCGCCGACAGAGCCCATGGTGCTGCGAATGGTGCAGACAGACTCCTTGATGCTACAGACGGCGCCAAAAGAGTCCCCGGCACCACAGACGGTGACAACAGACTTTCTGGCACCGCAGATGGTGCAGAGTGTGTCCCTGGCACTGTAGACGGCGCCTAGAGTGTCCCAAGAGTCTGAAAACTGTGATTTGATGTAAAAGAAGGGAAACTGGCAGGAGATAAGAGGCATTGGTGTGGACCCCTGCGCCGCAGCCATGTTGGGGGGGGGGGGACATCCAAGCGCGGAGTCGATGGAACCAAAGAGGGCGCCACACGACTAGGAAGGTCCAACAGCCCTACCCGTTCCCTCGAATGGCCCAAAGGCCTCGGAGAGACCAGATCAGGCAGCTGGACCAACCTCAGAGCCCACTGCTCCATAAGAGCAGCCCACTGGTGAAACTGCTCATCGGAAGCCCCTCCAATAAGCAGGGAAGGGCTCCAATGTCGAGGAGGTTGGCCACCGGAGACAGAAATGGGTGACTCCAACTGAGGTGGAGACCGGCGCCTGGCCCCAATAATCGTCCGCTGACGCGCAGACATAGAAGAAGGCAACCTCGAGTGCTGCCTTCTCTTTTTCGACTTGTGTGCCGAAGAAGAGCTTGAGGCTGAACTGTGCCGACAGTGGGATCATTTCCTTTTATGCTTTCGGGGGACGCCCATCCCCCGAGCATTGGACCGTCCATTGTCGGACCCTCCCTCTGGAGAGGGCGGCAGACTGGACCCAGCCAGGCTGACTGAACAGCTTTCATATGAAGTCTCCCTACCGTCACCTGACCTGCTCATGGTCAACTCTGTCCATGGAGGGCTGAAGACTTTTTTCTTATAATAAGTAAAATTAAATATAAATTGGTACTTATTTCGAAGATAAATGACTAAACAATAAACTGAAAACTATGCTGCTAGTTAGAAGTTCGACTCCCAGTGGGCAAGCAACATCATCACTGAAGCGCATTCGACGGCGGGAAAAAAGAAACTGAGGTGGTTGGAGGGTCGACGCCAAGACAGTCTTTACCACATGAGCCAGGGCTTGTGGTGCCACTTCCTCGCAGCCCCATCTCTGGCACTGGCCCTCTTGAAAAGTTTGCTCCTGCTGGGTCCTAGCACCTCCAGAGTAAATCCCATTAGTGTGAATGAGTGGTGGAGACTTTATGTCCAGGAAGATTTTGTATGAATTTTAGTTTGGGTAAATCCAGAGATTTATTCACCAGTGCCTACAGTAATGCGTGAGCGATAACGAGGGAACCTGAATTTTCTATTGGAAAGGAAGATCTGACATCAAGGGGTGGAGCTGGGAGACATATCACCCAAGTGGGTGGAAGGTGCCAGTTAAACACCTTCTGGCAAGATTCTTAAAGGGAAAAGACATGCCAACAAGTGTGGATGGAACATATCCACGATCCTAGAACTGTACAGTTTTGTGTGTTTCACTTAAATGACAACTGTATGCTGTTGTCATGCAGATGGTGAAGTTCTGGTCCCTATGTGGACAGCGGTGATGTTGCTGCCGCACACTCAAAGGTGGGAAAAAAAAGAAACAAGAGATGGCTGGTGCTAGCTAGTACTGCTATAAACCATGGGTGTGTGCAGTGACGTGTGTGTTGGCCTGTTCACACTGCCAATCCTCCAGAAAAGTTCTGACTCTAGTGGGGTCCTAATGCCTTCATCTCTGACCCATCAATGGAATCTATGGAAAAGACAGATTCTTGGAAGATAAGGCAGAGCGGACCTCGGTTTAATGTCTCATCTGACACGACCTCTGACAGAACAGTGTCCCACAAACATCATGCTGGGGCCTTGGTATGGATACCTTTAACAAATGGGAGAGTAAGCCTTGATTTGCTGCAGACACCACTTCCTGAAAGACCTGGTGGTCTTAGAAAGTCTCCCAATCTATTCCTGGCCAGGTCCGACCCTGCTTAGCTTCTGAGAGCTGATGGGATCAGGCTCTGGGGTGGTAAGGCTACAGGCCAGGAAATCCTCTGGGCAGTCCGTTCTTGGGTGCAAGTTGCCTGACCTAAGGAAATAAGTCATCAGCTGCTCTTTGATGCTAGCAGTTATCTGACACCAATGTGTGGTTAAATAATGGCTCTCAAAACTGTGTGTTGGGCACCAATCAGTATAGGCTTACCTGACCCTGAGAGAGTACTAGGATGCGATCACAGTTAAGGACAGTGTTTAGTCTGTGAGCTATTGTCAGCATGGTACAATCTGCAAAGGCCTCTCGGACAGTCTCCTGTATCAACTGGTCTGTATCAGTATCCATAGCTGCAGTTGCTTCATCCAGAATCAGAATCTGAATAAAAAAAAATATATATTTACAATGATTATACACAAATCCACACAACAGTGCGACTACAGAGACCCATGACTACAGACCCTGTGCTGCACCTCTGACCAGGTACGTACCTTTGCAATGCCAGCAAATAATCCCGATTTATGGTTCCAGTCTTTCTCAATTGTGTGTTTTCAAGGCACCCGAACAAATGGTGTCACACAGCTCCCTTTCACTCGCTACTAAGGGAGGGAGACTGGGTAGAGGATGAGAGGGGTACGGAAGACTGCTCCCCTTGTAACAAAGGGGAGAAGTGGGTAGAGGATGAGAGGGGTAAGGATGACTGCTTCCCTTGTAACAAAGGGGAGAAGTGGGTAGATGATGAGAGGGGTAAGGATGACTGCTTCCCTTCACTTGCTATGAAGGGGGAGGAATGGGATGAGGATGATAGGGTTAGGACGCACTGCTCTTCTTGTAATGAAGGGGAGAAGTGGTCAGACAAGAGGGGTAATGCAGACTGCTCTCTCCTTTACTCATACCAAGGGGGAGGAATGGGCATAGGACTGGAAAGGTAGAGCAGAGAGCTCCCCTTCACTTACTATGAAGGGAAGGGGAATGGGTAGAGAATGACAAGGGTAAGGCAGACTGCTCCCCATGTAATGAAGGGGAGAAGTGGTAGAGGATGAGAGGGGTAAAGCGGACTGCTCCCCTTCACTTGCTACAAAGGGGGAGACTGGGAAGAGTACGGCAGGCTGCTCCACTTTATTTGTTAGGAAGGGGGAGGATTGGGAAGAGGATGAGGTGGTAAAAGGACTCTACTGAACAATTATTTCTGTTCAGTATTCTTGGTGGAATACAGAGGCCCTCTGCCAGATTGCAGAATGGCAGCTAGCAGGGGACTGCCTTGTCGACAAGGAGCCCATATGAGAGTGAGAGTGCTGAAGGGACTTTAAGCACTGAATGTAAACAAAACAATGAGTCCAGATGGGTTGCCCCCCCCCAAAAAAAGCGTGTGTTAAGGGTAAAGGGGCTGGTCCAGACAGGTCCGCTAACAGATCACCTCAAACGCTCTTAAGAGACAAGAGAAGTGCCGGAGGAGTGGAGGACAGAAAACGTAGTCCCTCTATGTAAAAGTGGGAGGCGGGGGACGGCAATCAATTATAGAAGAGTCACTTCGATGTCTATAGTACGGACACTACTGTAGTCTACACTTAAGCAAAGGGAAGTGGAGTTTCAGAAAACCAATCTATGTATTAGCTTTTATTGACCAGGTACATACACTAGATAGAGAGCGTGCCTATTTTCAGGTATGACCCAGGAGGTTACCAGACAATCAGTACAATATGATACAACAGATACAATGTACACAGATTGAGGAACAGCAATAAAAACAGGACACAGGATAACAAAAATTATAGAGCACGTGCTGAACATTCCAGTCCATACAAAAACATAGTCTGAAAAAGACACACAGGATGCGCAAAACTCCCAACACAATTAACCATGGGTGGGACATGTCAGCTGGGTGGGCCAAGCGGTCTTTATCTGCCGTCAAATTCTCTGTTTCTATTCCAGTGGAGGTAATGCTGAATGCCTAAGGCAGGTGAACATAAGAACTACCTGTAAAGTTACATGCAGGTACATTTAAAGTTGGCCTTTAGGTGAGCTAACAGGATCTTTTAAACTGAGAGGGGGAGGAGCACCAGAGTTTTTTTTTTTGGGGGCAAGTTTGGGTGCAGTGACACTGAACCTAGTCCCTGATAAGGGTGACTGTCTTGGACAATGAGAAGGGACTTATTTGATTTCAGGGGATAGGACAGGTGGGAGACATTTATCAGGGATGCAGTAGAGGTGGGGATACCTGTCCTGTTTCATCAGTAAAGCAGCCTAAGGCAAACTGGCATCTGTTTGAAGGAGACAGCCAACTCAGGCGCTGTAGAGGCCACAGTGACGAGTCGCATGGCTCAGTAAGAGAGAGAGAGAATCTATAAATGTTGTTTTAGGTGGTCTCCCATTTGAAGAGCAGTAACTTGGAGGCACTGGTAAAGGATATGAGCCCGCAGTTGGTAGTGAGAAGTAAAACACCCCTAGCGTGGGTCAACAGGGCATACTGCATTAGGCAATGTTTTACCCAATAAGCCAGATATGAAAATTGTGTTCTTACCGTAATTCTTGGTCTTCTACGAATATCTTCACCACTGATTCCCACTAGCGGATCTGCGCCGGCAGCGCTAGGATCCAGTGGGAGCCAGACATTTTCAGAGGGCTAGTGCCAAGGCAAGCAGCAACCATGCATGGCTCCATGAGAGAGTGCACACGGCCGCCTGCTTACATCAGTACCATCTCCCAACTACCTCAGTACCTTTTTTACCAAGGAACTGCAACATAACTTAAATACCTAGGCACTTTAACGGCATAAGATAGCCCCAGTGGTCCGAAAAGGGACACCAATCTAGTAATACAGTGTCTTCACAGCTGATACATAAAGGGAGAAGACCAACACAACTATGCTGGAGTGAGTCTGGAGGATGATGAGCGGGTGTGTGAATCAGTGGTGAAGATATTCCGCAAAGATCAAGAAATACAGTTAAGAACAGGTTGCTCATCTGTAACAGTAGTTCTAGGAGTGGTATATGTTGTTCATCCACACTCTCTGGCATGTCTCTTTCCCCTTTAAATCTGGTCGCAAGTCTTCAAGCTGGCTTCTCCCACCCACCCAGGTGGTAAATACCTCAGCTCCCCATGATGCCAGATCTTAGCCCACTGGAAGCAAGGCTGTGCACCTAAAGCCGGGTAGGTCGGGCGGGTGCATGTGGATGAACAACATATACCACTCCTAGAACTACTGTTACAGGTGAGTAACCTGTTCTTCTAGGAGCGTGGATATGTTGTTCATCCACACTCTCTGGCAGACTCCAAGCAGTTCTCCAGGAGGAGGGAGGCAAGGTGCACACCCCCTACTTGGGAAACAGAGACTGGAGAACCGAGGCCCCAAAACCAGCATCCCGGCGTGACTCAAGGTCGATGTGGTAGTAGGTAATAAAGGTGGTTGCTGACTTCCAGGTAGCAGCCAGACAGATTTCCTGGATAGGGATGTCCCTGGCAGCAGCCACTGATGCAGCAGTATGGAGGGCAGAATGAGCTCTTATCCCTCTGGGAGTCTCCTTGCCCGCCAACTCATAGCACAGATCTATGCATGATGTAATCCATCTTGCAATGGTCCACTTGGCTGCAGGACTGCCAGAAGCAGCTTCAACGTAGGTGACAAACAGCTGGTGAACCTCTCCCCGAATTTCCGCCGTTCTGTCCTTATAATAGGAGAGTGCACATCTCAGGTCCAGAGTATGAAGCCTGTAGTCGGCGTCCGAGGTGTAATTAGGGTAGTATACCGGCAGAGTCAATGCCTGGTTAAGATGAAACTCTGAAACCACATTCGGAAGGAATTTCGGGTGGGGGCACAGGACAACTCTGTCCCTGTGGAAGACCAGATAAGGGGAGTCCACCGAAAGCACCTGGAGCTCCCCTGTCCTTCTGGCTGACGTGATAGCCACCAGGAAGGTCGTCTTCCATGACAAGTGTGAGAGCTTACACTTGTGCATGGGTTCGAATGGCTTGCCCATGAGCTTTGCCAAAACCAGCAAGAGATCCCACGGAGGTGGAGGTTCACACACCGGAGGGGATATGTGATCCAGGCCTTTGAAAAAGCGCCTGACCACTGTCTCCTGAGCAACTGTCGGCTGACCGGCCCTCACCTGGTAAGCAGAAATGGCTGCCAGGTGCACCCTAAGGGTCGATGGCCGCAGACCCCTTTTGGAGAGAGACCAAAGGTAGTCTAGAATGTTAGCCACAGAGCAGGATAAGGGGTCCAGACTCTTACCCTGACACCAAATGGAAAACCTTTTCCATCTGAAGGCATAACACTTCTTGGTCGATTCCTTACGAGATGCCTCCACCACGGTGTAGACATCCTTGGAAAAACCCAGAGCCTGGAACTCTAGCCGCTCAGGTACCAGGCTCTGAGGTGCAGGGACTGAAGGTCTGGATGGAATACCTTCCCCTGGTTCAATGATATCAGGTCCGGGCGTGTACAAAGACGTTCCTGGGCCCTGCAGCTGAGGCGCTCTGGATACCAGAACTGACAGGGACAATCTGGGGCTACCAGGATCACCTTCGCCTTGTCCCTCCTCAGCTTGAGTAACGCCTTGTGGATCAAGGGAAATGGAGGGAAGGCGCAGAGGAGGCCTGGGGTCCACGACCTCGAGAAGGCATCCCCTGCAGCAAGCCCTGCTGGGGGTGGGGGTGGTATGGTACAGACTCAGCTTGGTGTTCTCCCTGGAGGCAAACAGGTCCACCAACGCCTTGCCCCAACGGGAGAACAGATTGTAAGCTACCTCTGGATGGAGAGACCACTCGTGGGATGTCTGGCCTAAGCGGCTAAGAGCATCCGCCAGTTGGTTCGAGACTCCTGCCACATGGATGGCTAGGAGATCCGCCTCCAACCGGCTGATGAGGGTCCAGATTCGGAGTGTCTTCTTGCATAGCAGACAGGAGTGTGTGCCGCCCTGTTTGTTGAGGTAGTACATGGTTGTGGTATTGTCCATCTGGACTTGAACCACTTGACCCCAGAGCTGAGGAGTGAAAGCTGACAGTGCCATTCTAACTGCTCTGAGCTCCAACAGGTTGATGTGGCATTGGGACTCCTCAGGGGGTCCAGAACCCGTGGGCCCTGTTATCCCCATGTGGGCTCCCCAGCCCATGAGAGAGGCATGGTCATCAGGATGACCGTCGGCTCTGGAAGGACAAATGGGATCCCTTCCTGCAACAGTTCTGGGGCGGTCCACCACTGGAGAGCGTCCCAGATCTTCTGGATTACAGTGATCAGTTGGTCGAAATTACCCTGGCGCTGAGTCCACTGGGCGGCCAGCTCTCACTGATGGGGGCGCATGTGCCACCTGGCCCAATGGACCACTGAGGTGGACGCCACCATGTAACCCAGAAGGCGCAGAAAGTCCCGGGCAGGGCGCAAGTGCCCAACCAGAAATGATCGAGCAAAGGAGGAAAGAACCTCCGCCCTGTCCGCTGGGAGCCGAGCTCTGGCTGGACGAGAGTCGAGCTCTGCCCCGATGAAGCCCATCACCTGAGAGGGCACGAGTTCCGACTTGGTCTCGTTGATAAGGAGGTCGAGTTGGGAGCAGGTTCGGAGGGCCAGGTCCCTGGACCTCTCCACCTCCTGTTGGGTGGGACCTGCTAAGAGCCAATCGTTGAGGTAGGGATAAATCCTGAGGGCCCCCCCGAGATGAGCTGCTGCTACTGCAATGCATTAGGTGAAGATCCGTGGGGCTGATGACAGGCCGAACGTCATGGCTCGGAACTCGTATAGGGTCTCTTTGGCTCTGAAGTGGAGGAACTGCCGATGAGATGGATGGATTGGGACGTGAAAGAATGTGTCCTGCAGATCCAATGAACAGAACCACATTTCACTCTAAGGATGGTATGATCTGGGACAGAGTGACCATCCGAAAGGTGCATGACCTGAGATATTGATTCAGGTCGTGCAGATCTAGAATGGGGCGCCATCCCCCTGTCTGCTTGGGCACCAGAAAGTACCTAGAGACAAAGCCTGGGTCTGCTGGAGAATCTGCCACTGAAGCTGCTGCCTCCTTGAGGAGGAGCTGAGCGATGTCGTCTCGGAGAGCCAACTGAGTCTGGATGGATACTCTTTCCTCCTGAGGGGCACGGACTCGGCTGGGAGGGTACTGCTCGAATTTGAGGCAGTCCCTGACCGACCACCTCAAGAACCCACCTGTCTGTAGTGATAGAGGACCAGGCGGAAAAGAAGTGGCAGAGCCGGCCCCCCACAGGAGGACCCAGAGCTGGCATGATGGGAGAGGGTGAGGCAGCCCCCATCCTGTCACTGAGCGTGCTTGGAGGAGGAGGAGGATGATCCAGGACCTGAACCTCAACCTCCTTTACGGGCTGCGAGGGTCCGGGCTTGGGACGGGGCACCAAGCTTGAGCCTGCTGCTGACCTCCTTGAATGGAGGACTGCTGGGCCACAGGAGACGAGTGTCAAAAAGGCTTCTTCTTCTGCTGTTTCTTACTAGAAGGACCTTTTGCAGAAGTAGCATCCAAGGTGGCTTTGGACTGCTCGATGCGTTGAAGGTGACCAGCCACACCTGGGCCGAAGAGGTCGGTGCCCAGGATACTCAGCTAGCTTATGCTGAGTATCTGCCGTGAAGGAGGGGAGTCTCAGCCAAGCCCTGCGGTGAGAGGCAACTGCAGCAACCATCGAGCAGACACAAGAATCCCCAATGTCTAGGGCCATCTGGAGCTGCTGTTTGGCAACAGCCTGCCTTGATCCCAGACCTGCTTGAACGTAGTCAGTATGTCCGCGGGGAGGAGTGGGAGGACTTCGTCCAAAGATCCCAAAAGGGCATGGGAGAAGTGTGCCATGATGATGGACGAACTTTCCTGACAAAGGCCTAAGGAAGAGGCCACACAGACCTTCCGATCCGAATGATCCAAAAGCTTGGATTCCTTTTCGAGAGGTCGGTCCGTGTCGGCAGAACTGCCAGTATGCCTGAACACAGAGGCAGTCACCAGGCTCTCGGCTGAAGGGTGCTCTGTGAACCCTGCAAGGGACCCCGTGGGCACTGCATACTTGTGGGCCATGCGGGCAGACTGAGCTGGGCAGGAGGCTGGGCGCTGCTGGAGTTCTAGAGCCGGGCCAACTATGGCCTCGGCCACAGGAAAGGCTTACGTCAGGGTATCCCCTCAATGGAGAATGTCCGTGAGAGGGTACTCCGCCTTTTTCTGGATAGGTTCCAGGGGCATCCCTGTGGACTCAGAGATGAGCTGAAGAATGCCCTGAAAAGACTGAGGACCACCCTCCGTCTCTATCCCACTAGCCGATTCGTCATCCCCAGGATGAGACTGTAAGCCAGTCTGATCTGAATCTAAAGAGTCCAGATACAACGGTCGACCACTGAGGTCACCTTCGACCTGATGCGGGCGGTCCGGAGTGACAGTGACCGAGAGATGCCGGGTGTCCAGTTGGTCTCCCTTGGAAGAAGCCCTTCCCACAGGCTGCTTGGGCGGCGGTTCCACCAAGATTGGTGAATAGACCGGTAAAGGCCGAACCGGGGGTTTCGCCGATTCCGCGGGTGGGGGAACCATTTTAATAGGCTCTGAAAGAGTCTGCTTCAGCCTGGGAGGCGAAAGCCAGGTAATGGCTATGGTTAGAGCTGGGGTCAGCTTGTTCCCGGTCAGAATTAGCTGTTGCCACCATGAGGTCCTCATAGCACCAGAGCTTCCACCAGAGCCTCTCCTCATCCGAGCAGGATGAGGAGGACTGATGGCATTGTCTCTTCTTAGAGTGTTTATGGCTCTTCCTCGGCCTTTCAGTCGAGAGGGGTCCAAGACCTTGACTGAGATCGGACGGGCTGAATCTGTCGGGAGACACCGCCGGGACCAGAGTCTTCCCAGGGTCGGGGACCACTTCAAGTCTATCACAATTTCGACCTTGTCGATCGACTGCTCAGTCGACTGGCCAGACGGCAAGGCCGAGAAGCCAGCGGCCGCATAGGCAAACTCGACTGTTGTAAAGACTGCCAGTTCCTGAGACCGAAATCTCGCCTGATCTCAAGAACGTCTTCGTCTCGATGAAGACAATCCTGGGTCCTTTTCCCACTTATGGGACTGAGAGGAGTGTGAGCCTGCAGGCACCATCCTTTGGTCGGGAGAGACTGGTACAACTCCCGGAAAGAACCTGAGAAGGTGGAGCCCAGGTTGAGCGGAACAAAGAAGCTCAGAGAGGAAGATTCTGTGGCCCGAGCCGCTTCTTCCTCGAATGTCTGCAAACGCTCCAATTGCTCGGTGGATCCCGCAGCCGCAGAAACCGCCCACCGAGCCTCCTTAGATTTCATTGAAGGGTTCTATTTTTCCAGCCTCCCCAATTTCAGGCATGCGAGACGGCTGTCAAAGATGTTAGGGTAAAAAGCCAAGCAAAAGTCGCACTTCGAGGTGTCATGAGTGACACCTAGGCAGTAAATGCACACGGCGTGGGGATCGGTGCATGACATTTTTCTGGCCACACAAGCACCAGCAAAATTCGGGGGAAGACTTGTCTTCCATAATCAAACTTGAATAGTCGCGATCACTAACTTGAATTAGACAAAGTTTCGGAATAACTGAAGGATTAGAAGCCAGGGCCTATAAAATGTAGGAGCACAGAGGAGGCAACCTGAATCTTCCAGCGGAAAGGAAGATGTGGTGTCATGGGGCAGAGCCGAGGGTTATACCACCCGGGTGGGTGGGAGGAGCCAGCATGAAGACTTCCAGCGATCCTTAAAGGGAAAGGGACATGCCAGAGAGTGTGGATGAACAACATATCCATGATCCTAGAAGACGATTTTCTCAGTGCCTTGTGCAGTGCACCATTGGTATGAAGAATGGCACCAAAGAAAACATTCCTTGTACTAGGGTCACCGTCATATGGAGGTGGAGAAGTATCACAGGTGAAGGCAGGTGTGCTGTCAAAGATGGCAGTGCTGGAGGGGCCTGTAAAGGAACCAAGCACAACACTTTGCCCTCCTCAGAAACTGTCAAGGGAGGAAGTTGTTGCAGCTTTGAGTAAAAAATTATTTTAAATGACAGAAGCAGGCAAACTCTCATCCTCTCTCTGCCATGCTCTCTGCACCTTTTTCCATGGCATAGAGGGGATGGGCAAGGATGAAGTAGTTGGTGGTGGTGGGTCACAAAGAATCGGCTTGTTCTGCATGTGGGATTGTTGTGCATGCCTTGGATGTAGGTTCTCTGGCTGCATCGGACAGGCCCTATCCTTCAGAGTGTGGTAAGCCAAGGCCTCAGATGCCTTACAGTTGCTGAGGTTTTGAAAAGCCCCCAAACAGCAGAAAAAGACAGTATGCACCACCCAGTGGCTCAATGGGAGCATGACTCACATTCAGGTGCAAACTCAAATGCTGGCACTGTGGCAACCAGACTGGGAAGTAGTGCTGCCAAAGGCAGGATGTAACAGTCAGCGGAGGCAGGTGGCACAGTCCTGCACTGCAGCGCCTCCTGCTGGTGGGCCAGGGTGCTCGCTTTTCCAGCAAGATCAGCACTGCATGCGACTGAGGCAGACCTCCCCAGTCAGTCTGTGGGTGCTACCTGGGGTTGAGGGAGAAAGGCCAGCTGGCTGAGCACCGTAAAGACTGGATGCCCACAGGCTCTGCATCAGCAAACTAGGCTCCCGCCTTCGCTGGTTCCTGACCTGGAAGACTTAAAGCTTCAGAGGAGTAAGTCCCTGGTTTTTTTTTTGGGGGGCAGCTTCACATGAAGGTGGTGGGTGGATAAGTACCCGGAGATGGTGAGTGCCGGGTGGGGGGACAAAAGGATATACACAGAATGAAGGAAAAAAAAAAAGACAGTATGTGATTCTGTTCTGGCGATCATTTTTACACACCAACATGTAAGAAACCACACAGCAAGCAGCATGGCAATAAACACTTGAAACCAAGAAGGAAGAAATGGCTCCACAACTGAAAAGAAGAAAGAGATTGCATCCTACAAGGTGTGTACTTGAAAGTCGGGGGGGGGGTGCGCTGATGGTCACCATATATAGTGAATGTGTGTGTGTCGGCATGCATATGTCAATGCGTTCAGACTCAAAAAGTTCTAGGTTTCTGCGGGGTCTCTGTGCCTCCAGCTGCAAGAACAAAGGCTGTAGCTGTATGGAGGACATCTCTCTAGGAGGGTCGTAAGTATCTGCTGTGTGTAAGAATATGAAGAAAATACCAAAATACATTAAAGAGGACTGCGGTTTGTAAATAAGTTAAAGGGGACTGTTTTGTTCATCATCAGTTACTAAACTCTGTCTTATTATGACAGTGTCATTAAATGCACAGTTGCCAAATCCATACTCAAACAGCAGAGTGAGTTATGTGACCTTTTCCTTCTCCATTTTAAATGCATTATTCTACTGCAGGTAATCTTCCGGCCTCCATACTTTACCTTGCATCGCCCGGAGGAGTGCACGTGCCACACACAGTAACTGCCGCTCTCCAACAGAGAAGTTCTCCCCATTCTCCATCACCTCAGACTCCAGTTTCAGAGACAGCTGTGTAATCTAAATAACAAAAAGTTACCATAAGGTGTACAGATTTGTACAATCTATATACATTATATTTAAAAACAGAAACCGACAATGCCGGGTGCATAAATTACACTTAGAATCAGAAACAATGTTGCCAGAAGACCACTGGTCCATCCAGTGTGCCCAGTTTTAATCTACCCTATGACCTATTGTCTAAACAGGGCTTTTGTGCGCCCCCCCAATGCTACCCCTTGAGTAACTATTATGCTCTTTACTCTGTCCAATCCATGCTTAAACCCACTGTTTTTGCAACGACCCCCCCCCCCCAATTAGCTTCTACTCACACCCCCTGGATTTTGATCCACAAGCCTCCGTTTACTATCATATAAAGTATTTTCATGCTAGGCATATTCTCAAGTGTTACTTTTACCTTCAATATGTATTGTTCGTGTTTCAAATGATATATTATGATTTCTGTACCTGATTCACTGTACCATATGTATACTAACTGTCTTGTATGTTTGTCTATCAATTGTCCTATCCGGGACCTCCTTGTGAATGAGTTTGCTCAACTGAGCCTTTTCCTGGTGAAACAAATAAATTGAAATTGAACTGCAATGCTGCTGAACAGTTCCTTGAAGTTCACCTTATACATTCCTTTTCGGAATTTGAAGGTTTCTGTCATGTTGCCTATCTCCCCACTGGTCTCTGGTATATGTAAGCTTTAATGCCCGACAAAGGAGGCTTCTACTGGGGAATTAAAGCATGGTTGAGGGGGGTTGTGGCACGAGACCCTGGCCGAGTGC
Organism: Neoceratodus forsteri; assembly: GCA_016271365.2. NCBI lineage: Eukaryota > Metazoa > Chordata > Ceratodontiformes > Ceratodontidae > Neoceratodus > Neoceratodus forsteri. Next base: position 961,248,428 of record CM028137.1, read on the forward strand.
CTACAACCACCCAACCATGCATTAATTCCCCAGCAGAAGCCGAGTCAGGAGGGCACTGATGCGTCTGTAACATGGGAATACTTTCCATTTTTACAGTTCTGTTTGCTGGAACTGTTCAGCTCTGTGTCGGCACGCTGAGATCCGCATATTCACCGCGATGTGTGTTCTGTTTGCTGCTGTGACAGCTAGTGGTGCTAGAGCCTGACCCGGTGACCCTGTGATTAATAGTTGGAGTGGGCATTACCAGTGATTAATCCCCGCTCCAGCTTTGTTCATGTGGTGTGTTTTGTCCAATGACGTTGCCTTATTTCAGGCTTCTCTTTTTTTTGCCATGTTACAAACATGTTTAGAGCCCTGAGTCGATCCTCATCAGATCTGCCCTGTTGAATGAGCACCAGTGACAGATGGGCAGAAAAGGCTCCAAAGAAGAAACTAACCTAAAAGTAATTATTTTTCTTTGAAGAAGCAGAGTGTCTGAGGTTGGGGGTCGGTAGCAACTTGAGAGGCAGGGCACACCAGGTCATGGAAAGCACATGGACCTATCAGAAGGATCAGGAAGCCGGCCAGTATAAAATCCCACCCACCAAATGTGTCCCAACATGCCATTGTCCCAGAGAAGGAGTGGAACAGCTAAAGGGGAATGGCATTCATAGGCATCCGCAGATGACAGCAGTTTTGCAGGGAACTCTGCCAGTCCAGTAAGGTAAGGCAGACTACCAGTATACTTGTTGCCACCTGTGTGGAGGAGCACAGGAAATGGAAATTATGTACTTACCGTAATTATTAATCTTCCCAAATATCTTTATCATTCATTACCTTTGGGTCCTACCAGAGGCTGGTCAGGACCCTTCATGGAAAGAAAAAGAGTGCTGCCTTTTTAAATTTTTCTGAGCTGGAGGAGTCGATGTCGGGACGGCACCGCCCACGAGGCCAGCATTCTACATGGCGTTTACGGGTTGGCCAGTAACCGACGCCAACCCCTCCCATAACTCAGTTCTTGTCCAGCAGGCAAGGAAGAAAGGATAAGGATAGGGACAGAAAGAGAGCAAGGGTGCCCGAATGATAGAGGAGGAGGAGGAGGGAAAAAATAAATACAAAGCAGACTGAAAGAAGAGGGTATAGCCAAGAGGGACAAACTAATATGGCAGGAGTGACCAGCATGCTGGGCAGCCCGAAGCAGAAGAAAAACATAAGAAAAATTGACATAAGGAAGAAAAGAGGGAAAAAGAGGTAACAGCACCCCCCCCCCCCCAGGGATCTACTCCCCAACAGTTACTCTCCCTCCTAGACACAGAGTCCTCTGTGAGAGGACCAGACAGGCTCCTCAGACTTAAGAACTGAGGGTATATTGAGATGTAAGCCCTGACAACTCAGGGATGCCACAAACCTAGCAATCCCTAACCTGAGCACTGTCACAAGAACAGGAGGGAGAAGGACAATTCTCAGGAGGGAAAAACCATCAGAGGCCCAGGTGGCCACCCTTTCTTCCAAATGCTTCAGAGGGGTTTCTAGGAGAAGATCCTGAAGAAGAACCCCCCACCCAGAGAATCTGTTCATGCTGACATCCCTCCTGACTTCCTTCATCATCCCCCCTTGTTTTTAGGCGGAGCTACAACCGTGGACCCCTACAGCTAGTTTAAGAAAGGGTCAAAATCTTGACACCACAGTCAAGAGGCCAAGTTAGGAGGCTAACTGGTATCACAACCACTAGATGTAGGAAATTTCTCTAGAGCATCTGGTCAGACTGTACCGTCGAACAAATGTGACCCTTAGTGGGATCAGACTAGCTGACAAACCCAGAAGAAAATCCTTAATGGGGATATTCCCTACCCCTACAGGGGAGTGAAAAGGAAAAAGGAGTTTTAGAAAATCAACCCAGGAGGGCTGATAGAGCCCGTAAACAGAAACAGTACAGTTATGAAAGAACTTACTGTAGCAGTAGATCTTTAAGAAATGAAAATTACGTACTTACCATAATTATGATCTTTCTGTGTATCTTCACCATTCATCACAGATGGGTGCTGGCCGGAGATCAGGACCCCGCGGGAGCCTTTTTTTTTTTTTAAAAAGGCTAGGCGGAGCCGACGCAGCATCGGCGCCGGCCCCGAGGCCGACGTACTACGTGGCGCCTTGAGGATTAGCCGTTGAGCGCCGACCACGTTTACCAGTTCTGAGCTGGAGAGGTAAGAGGAAGGATGGAGGGACAAGAGAGTCCAAGGGACAGAAAAAGGAAGAGAAAACTGAACTAAAAGGAGAAATAACGACTGAGAGGACAGCATAGAATAAGTAAGACTAATGGGATTGGGTAGGGGCCCCAATCTCTGGAAACGGAAGAAGGGAGGGAAGGGGGGAGAGAATTTTAGGAGAGAGTGAGAGGTAACAAGGATCCAGGACCCTTGTCCGTCACCAGACTATATAGGTACTGCAAGGAGTTAGCAAAGCTGACTGCCAGAATTCAAGGCACAGAATAACTGGCAGATACCCCAAAGCAGAGTCGGCTATTCTGGAGAAGGACAGGGTACAGGGACTCAGTACTCTCTCTTTAAAGAGATATTTGGTGAAAAAAAGGGAAGATTTTTTTTTTTTTTATATAGATGGATAACAGAAGGAGGGCAACCACCAGCTCACACCCCGTAGGGGTGAAGATTTGTAGAAGAGAAGGAGTGCCACCAAACTGCACCCCTTAGGGAAGACTGTCCCCCCCCCGTGTCCCCACTAATCTCACTCAAGCAAGGGTGCCGGAAGATGGCAAAAGTTGAAGGGGCTAAGAATGAAAGACACTTTCCCCATACCAGTTCCACCATACAGGAATAACAAGTGGAGGGGAACTGCCCCGGTTGCCCCAGAGGTTCCAGCACCTATGCAGCGAAGAGAAGGAAGGCACAGAGGGAGGAGGATTCCAGAGACTGGAGCCCCAAGGAGGATGGTGGGAGGGATTGTGATGAATGGTGAAGATACACAGAAAGATCATAATTACGGTAAGTACGTAATTTTCATATCTTATCTGTGTCAATCTTCACCATTCATCACAGATGGGTGAGTACCAAGCCCCCCGAAGGGGGCTGAGAGATTGCACCCTAAGGGACAGTGTCCCTTAGCCCTCAGTGGGTGACACACTAAGGGGGGAACCTTCTGGGCCTGAGGAGGCCCAGGAGTGGGGAGAGCGAGACGGGGTTCCCCCGGAGGGGGAAGGAATTTGCCCCGACAAACGCCGTCTCGCCCTACGGGAAAAGAGGTAGGTTCCCTGGTGAGCAGAGCAAATCACCCTACGCCGGGCCAAGGGTGACAACCGGGAAAGGCGAAGCCATGCTGATGGTGCAGATCGCTGTCCCTACAACCCTGGTAGCTACCTCATTGGCGTCGTAAGATGCCCTTGCTTGGTGCCTTGCTAGCTCCAGGCCACGTGCAGAGAGAGCAATGGCTTGCCTGGTTTGCTCAGAGTCAGGCAGAGTGGCTAGGAACTGACCTAGTGCTGACCACAAGTACCTGTTATAGGCAGCGTAGTGGGCCTGATGCGCAGAAATGGAGAGAAGCAGCCGTGCTGAGTAGAAAGTCCTCCTCCCCCAGAAATCAAAATCCGAGGAGTCCTGATCTGGGGGCCGGTCACGGCGGAGGGCGCAAAGCCCATCAGGAGTGTCCAGGTGCGTCAATCCGGACTGCGGATGAGGCAAGGAGCCTGGAGACCCGGGAGCGCAATACCTCTGGCAGAGGTCCCTAGGGGCAGGAACTCCGGAGAAGGGCCTCTGCCAGAAACGCATGGACGCCCCGAAGGGAGCAGGCCAAGGCGGCACCACGAGGGTGGCTGTCCCAAAATCGCCTAGAAAGGCGTGTCGCCGCATGTCTGATTGCTTACAGAAGAAGGAGAAAGGTGAAGGTCCTCCATCATCCCTCACGAGGAAACGCTGATACTCAGAGAGATCAGCAGCAGGAGAGATGTGGACAGAAGGTTCCTCTCCCCAGAAGAGGGGATGAGGAGCTGAGGTCACCAGAGGCTCGGAGGGTGGCTGCCTCGGGGAGGTTGAAAACCTGGCTGTCCAAAGCCCTAATGTAAGCAGGGAACCGAGCAGCCACCGCTCTGAACTGTTCCCAGGTGAGAGGCCCGCTAGGACCAAGAATACCTGGGAATGCAGGAGAAGGCGGCAGAGGGGAGTGGACACAGCTGAGAGAAGAAGTCGACTGACCTCTGCCAGGACTAAGGAGCAGACCACGGACTCCCACGGGGGGAGTCCTGGAAGACTCCGCAGTCGACAGCTGCACAACCGCTGCGGTACTGCCTAAACTGCGCCCAAAAGAATCCCCAAGTGAGGCGACTCGCCGTGAAGGTCCAGAAGGACGGTCCCCTGCCTCGAAAGAATGGGACCTCTCAAGGAACCCGCAAGGGGAAGGGCGGAAGTTCGCACTGGCTCGGCCCAGGACCCAGGTAGGTCCCAGAGAAGGGCCGGCGCCAAACCTATACCTCGTACCCCTCTGGAGTCCGAAAGGTCCTAGCCCTCAGTGGCCAGTCTAGGCAGCTCTGTACCCAGGGCTGCTCCCCAAGGCAATCCCGAAGGAGCACCTTCCCTCCTGCCCTCTCGATAGGCCCCAAAGTTGGGCGACCGAGAGATGTCACAGTAGGGGTACCACCGTAGAGGGGTCAAGGAACCCCCCAAGGCTAGGCTGCAAGGCAATGGTGGCACGTACCACAGCCCGGTGGTCAGTACCACCGACCCTAGCCCTAGAGGAAACCTGACTCACCTCGGAGGGGGACTGGCCGAGACCCGAAGAGGAAGCCACCAGCTCGTCCTCCCTTGCAGACAACCCCGGAGGGTGTGACTGCCCATTCGACTCCGAGCTGGACTCCGACCCCGAAGAGGAAGAGTCCGAGGCCCTAAGCCAAATAGTAGGGGGTCAAGGAAGGGATACCTTTCAGAGAGGCCCAGGAGCCAAAGCAACCCCTGCCCGCTCCACAGCACCGCAAGCGGTGCCAGCAGAAGGTGGCAGGGCAGCTTGGGCCAGAAGTCCTAGGCTGGGGCTAGCTGCGGCACCATCAGGTCCACCGTGCCAGGGAAGGCACCTGGACAGAGACAGCGCCGGCAGAAACCCCAGCCTCGAGCCGACCACGCGCCGACGCCGCGGCGCGCTGAGGACCAAGGCGGCGCCGACAACTCCGGGCGATGGGATTTGACCACGGGCGCTGCGGAGACTGCACGGCACCGAGGGGCGGCAATCGGCGCCTCATGGACGCCGCGTTTCAACCTTGGCGCCGAGGGTGAGACATGGCTGGCGACGCCGCTGGCGGCGGTTTCACGGCACCGCGAAAGCAGTGTTGGCACCGCCGAAGGCACTGAAGCCCCACGGCGCCGATAATCGGGTCGGCGCCGACAGGACCCGCTGCATCAGCAAACGGCGCCGAACGACGGGTCGAGGACGGCGCCGACAGGGCTCAGCGGACTGCAGGAGCGATACTCAGGGGAGCTTCACCCTCAAGGGGTGATTGCCAGAGCAGCGCCTCCCGCCCGCTCCCGGGAGGAAGCAGGACGGGCCTCCTGCGCCGCGGAAGGAGCCTCGGCCACGGCTAGGCTAGAAGAGGCCGAGGCTCCCTCCTCCGCGGTCCGTATAGAACCGGGAGGGGACCTGGAGGAAGGGCCGAGAGAACGCGGCTTGGCCTGACGAGTGCGCGGCCTACCTCCAAAAGTCGGCGGAGCTCGCCCGACTTTTAACGCGCGCTGTTCTAAAACGCGGCGGTCCATCGAGAAGCAGGCGTCGCACGAATCCATGTCGTAGCGGCCAAGGCACGCAAAGGCACCGGTCATGTTGGTCGGTGACGGAGTACTTGCGCCGCACGGGCACCACGCATAGGGGCCGCCTGCCTTCTGAGAGATTTCTTGCCTCCGATCACGACATGACCTACGGAGAAAAAAACACAAAAACAGACTCGGCCGCTTAAACAGTAAAATAAGGAAAGATCTTACCAGCGACATTGAGTGGAGGCAACACAGAACTAGTAGACCAACTAGATGCAGAGCTTCAAGGCCTAAAATTTGGAACAGCTTCTAGGCTTCCACGAGGCGACCTCGGCCAGGCGGAGACGAAGAACTGGTAAGCAGGCAGAGTCGACGCCTCCTAACGGCTAATCTTGAACGCCACGTAGCACGCCGGCCTCGAGGACGGCGCCGACAAGCAGGTCGGCTCCGCCTAGCCTTTAAAAAAAAAAAAAAAGGCTCCAGCGGGGTCCTGATCTCCGGCCAGTACCCATCTGTGATGAATGGTGAAGACTGACACAGATAAGATCAGCTCTTGCAGCAGGTAACACCATTAGGACTAAAGCTGGCAGGCAACAGGACCCCACGGAAAACTCCTAACTACCAGTATCCAGCAGGGGACTACTCCCAACGTCTGCCCGCCCCCAACATCATGTATGGTATAAAAGGGGGCGGTCCCCCAGCACCGCTTCAGTTCTCTCACCGGAGACCCTGGCACTGACAGAAAATGATGGAGAACCGAGGAGGCTCCTCAAAGGAGGAGATTTGATAGGCTGCGAAAGCAGAAGGAAGCACTGGGGGAAGCAGCACCTGCTGCAAGAGCTCTTCTCAAAGATCTATTGTTACAGTAAGTTCTTATGTAACTGTACTATCTGTCTTTGAGGGGGAGTTCTTGCAGCAGGTAACAACATTAAGACTGAATCCCAAGCAGTTCAAGGGCCACCTCAGCTCAGGGTGGAGGAAGAATAACTGAATCCTTCATGAAAGGAGGCCCTGCAGGACAGCAAGACCAAAGCCAGTCCTGTGCCTGGAAGCAATATCCAAAATGTAATGCTTAACGAATGTGTGGACTGAACTCCAGGTGGCAGCTGTGCAGATATCTACAACAGACACATTCCTCAAAGAGGCAAAGGAAGCAGCAATTCCCCTGGTAGAGTGGCCTTTTACCAGGCCCGATAAAGGCTTGTCTTACTGTATTTCTGGTAACAGTAAACAACACAATCAACCAACCATTTGGATAAAGTTTGCTTAGATACAGGTGCCCCCAACATCCTGGGAGCGAATGAAAATGAAAATTGCATACCTACAGTAATTCTTGATCTTCCTCTGTATCTTTGCCATTCATTACTGCTGGGTGTAAGCTGGAGGCACGCACCTGCTCTGGAGCTTATTTGTTTTGTGGGAGGAGTTAGCGCCGATGGCGCGGCCCATGAGGCCAACACATTGCGTGGTGCTCGCAGGTTGGCCGTTAGGTGCCGCTGACTCCTCTTCCACCCCAGTTCTGTTTTGCCGGAGAGAAGGAAAAAAAGAGGGATAGAGAAAATTAAGACGAGGCAAGGAAGCCGAGTGATAGGAAAAGGAAACGGTATAAATTGAAAAAGGATTAAACTGGCCAGAGGACAGAGGGAGAGAAGGACTAAAATCTCTGAACGTTAGGGCCCCAGACCCTGGGTGGCAGCACAGAGAGTAAAACAAGAGAAGAAAAAGGATAAGATAGACAGAAAATAGGGGGAGAAGGTGAGAAACCCCGGCCATGCTCAGCCAGGAGACTGTTGGCTTACCATCAATCAAGACCTGGGAAGGTGTGAAGACACAGGTGCAAGGCTCCAGAAACCACTGGACATCGGTCCAGAAGAGGAGAGCTTGAGATGGGCTTGGAGAATATACGGCATGGTGGTGTCTGCTCCTCCTGCCCTAAATCACCGTATTCGGGATGAAAAGTCTCAGAGCAGGGCCCTCTCAAGCCTGCCACTTGAGGCTTAACCCGAGGGACCTCTGATTAAGAGAGGATCCTGTCCAGAAAATGAAAATTACGTACCTACCGTAATTCTTGATCTTCTCTCTTGTATCTTCACCATTCATTGCTGCTTGGGTAGTGCGGAGGTGCGCACCTGCTACGGAGATTTATTTATTTTTATTTTTTTGAGTCGGCTCCAATGGCACCACCGATGAGAGCGACGCACTGAGTCATGCGCGGGGGGAGGCCGTTAGGTGCCGCAGACTCCTCCTCCATCTCAGTTCTGGTAGCCGGAGAGGCAAGAAAAAGGGTAAAGGGAAAAAAAGGGGAGAGCGAGGCAAGAGAGCCGAGGGTTGGAAAAAGGAAAGGATATAAACTGAAGAAGGAATAAGCCGGTAGAGAACAGATGGAAGAGGGAGAATACCTACCCTAAGGGACCGCAGGGCCTCCCATCTGGGGCAGCTCTAAGGGCAGCTCTAAGGGAGGAACAGATAAAAAAGGAAGAAAAAGAAGAAAGAAGGGATGTTGAGAGGGGAGAACACTGCCCATAGATATATTGGTTGAGAGGGTTATAAGCTCGGAACCAAAAACCAAGGGAGCAAGAATCCCTCTTAGTAGGAGTGAGAAAGGTTCAACTAGACGCTTGTATAGATGCAACAAAGGGCAGGTTCTCTATAATCTCATCATCCCAACCCCTACACTCTAGCTGAGAGCTTACAGACTGCCGGACAGAAAACTGTTCGGAAGAAGAGCGCTCAACTATTTGGGGGGGGGGGGAGGTAATCCCCTTAACACCTTGTTAAGTGCCAACACCGAAGTGTGTGGGTAGGGGTTAGGCCCTACAAAGGGCAGCTTTGTATGAAGGATAGAGTGGGAACTCAATCAGATTCCCTGAAGGCAAGGAAAGGGCAGCAGTTCAAGGTTAAGAAGTGCAGAACCACTAACCAGAAGAAGCTGACAATTAAATAATGCCCGCCAGGGGGAACCTTCATTTTGAGGCCGAGCCAAGAGGGACGGTCTCTTCGGCTGTGAGCTGAACATCATGGCTAAGGAGCCCAGAGGTCACCCCTAGAGGCAGTCCGAAAGAGTTCCCTCAGGATAGGAGAAAAATCCTACTTCTTTCCCTTTACCTTGAGGAAAAAAGATCTGTCCAAGAAGGACGGAAACCAGGATAGTTTCTTTTTTTTTTTTTGGCATAAAGGCCAAAGGAAAGAAGAGGAAAGAGAAGGGATGGGGAGACGCCGCAGTAGGAGGCCACTGAGAGGAAGGTGGGTGGGTATCAGTAATGAATGGTGAAGATACAAGAGAAGATCAAGAATTATGGTAGGTACGTAATTTTCATATCTTCCCATGTCAATCTTCACCATTCATTACTGTTTGGGTGAGTACCAAGCTCCCCCCTCCTCAAGGCGGGGGGGGGAGATAATAGAAACCCTGAGGAAACAAGACCCTCAGCCTCCTGCTGGTGGGAAACAGAAGGGGAAGACCCTGGGCTAATCAGGTGAGAAACCTATGGTGGAGGAGAGCTAGGTGGTGTCCCCCGAGGACGGGGAGATGGGAGGAAGCGCCTACAGAAGTCTCCTAGCTCTGGAGGAAAAGAGACGGGTCCCCCGGAAAGCAGAGCGAATCACCCTACGCCGGGCCAGGGGTGACAACCTTGACAGATGAAGCCATGCCATCCGTCTAATACAGATCGCTGTCCCTGCAAGCCTGAAAGCCACCTCACTGGCGTCATAAGATGCCCTTGCTTGGTGTCTTGCCAGCTCCAGGCCTATAGCAGAGGACAATAGCTTGTCTTGTTTGCTCCGTATCAGGCATTGATGCTAACATTTGGGAAAGCATCGATCACAAATGCCTACTGTAGACAGCATGGTGAGCCTGATGTGATGCAATGCATAACATTGCACGAGAGGAAGAGAACACTCTTCGCCCCCACCGGTCAAACTGTAGAGAATCTGAGTCTGGTGGACGGTCGTGCGCCAGGCGGCGGAACCCGGGAGTGTCTAGGTAGGCCAATCCCGATGGTGGGTTGGGGAGAGTACCTAGAGATTCCGATGGGGCACAATACCTTCGTTCGCAGTCTGCCAGGGCTAGAGAAAGGATGGCTGGTGACTGCCAGGAATAGACAGACGCCTCCAGGAAGGGAATAGGCCAGGATAGTACCACCAAATGCTGGGCACTGAATTCACATGTCTCCCATTCGGTATTGTCTCACCTAACAAAGGAGATGCGAAGATCCCTCACCATCCTCAAAAGGAATTGCTGATATTCAGTGAAATCAGCATCGGAGGAGAGATGAGCAGTGGGTTCCTCTCCCTCAAAGGAGGGAGACGAGGATGATGGCGAGCTCGTATGTCCAGAGGACTCCTGCGGCGGTGGGGATATGCAAAATACCCGCTCATGCAGGTAACTAACATATATGGGGAAGGCCGCCGCAGAGCCTCTGAACGTCTCCCAGGATAACGGGCCCGAAAGACCGACATGGCCGGTGGGGGGAGGTGGCTGCAGAGGAATGGGAGAGGGGCACCTACAGCGAGGCAACTGACCTCTGCTGAGGCTCTGGAATCCAGGGAACGGAGCTTGAGCTGGCAGGATCCCGGACAACAAACCAGGAAGAACGGAACCCTGGGGTTGTGAAGCCTGGAAGAGCCTAGAAGGGGATCTTCCCCTGTGACGAACCTGGGGCTGCATGGATCCAGAAGGGTGGCCCACAGCAAAGCCACCAGAGGGGTCCCTGGGGCTCAAGGGGGAAAGACGGGGTCCGGCACAACGGCTCCTTCCAACCCCCCAAGGGATGGCAGGTGAAGACCGAGGCGCCCGAACCCTGTTTCTCGACCCCCCGGACTCCGAGAATGCCCTCCTCCTCAACCCCAGCGACCCACCACGCCGAGGGGTTGCAGCAGCAGCACCAGGATCGGCAGCTGCCATAACCCCCTCAGGAGGGAGAGCCCCTCCCTCCACCTCCACTTCATCCTCCTCCAGGGACCCCAGACCATTCCCAGCCTGGGAAGCCTCAGGGGAGGACAGCAGTGGAAACAGAGGAATAGGCGTGCTGGGCCGCCTAGCACCTTGTTCCACCGGAGACCCTGACTTCGAAGAGTCAGGTTGCCAGGATGGGTCCACATCTGAATCATCCTCTGAGGAGGAGGAATAGACCAGCTGGACCACAATACTGGCCACCCCTGGGGTCTTCAGTGAAATGGCACCGTGAATGCCGCTGGACCCCCAACAATGCTTAGACCCACCCCCGACTCCCCAACTGCATCGGCCAGACCCATGGCACTGAGCCAACTCGGCACCGCTAGAAGAACCGACCGGGCCCATAGCGCCACGGGTGGCGCTGAGAGTCAACATGGCGCCGTGAACGGCACCGTCTCGATCACCAGTGCCGCAAACGGCACCGGAAGGCATCGTCGAGGGTCCACCAATGCTGGGCCCAGCAGACCTGGGCCTCGACACTGGGGGAGCCTGCACCTCCGAGGAGGTGACTGCCGAGGCGGTGTCCCAGCCGTGGCCCCGAGAGGGACCTCTGCGTTCCTCCGACACTGCAAAAGAAGCCTCCTCTTCAGCAAGAGAAGATGAGGAAGCCTTCTCCTCTACAGACCGTATAGGCCTGAGAGGGGACCCGGAGAAAGGGTCTAGAGACCTTACCTGGGAATCCCTGAAGCAGCACCGTCCCCCGAAAGTCGGCGGGGCCTTGCCGATCTTGACTGCGCAGACTTCCAGGATGAGACGGTCCACTGAGAAACAGGCATTGCACGCATCCACATTGTGGGTGGGTCTCAGGCAACATAGACAAACATCAAGCCGGTCCGTGACGGAAAAATGCTGACCAGAGGAGCACCGACGCATAGGGGCATGGCTCGCCTTCAACTTGTGTTTTGCCCCCAAATCTGACAGGAGGTGAAAAAATTGAGACCAAAACAAGCACAGCTCTTGGCCCTGTCGAAAAAAGAGATGGGAAAAAGAATGGTCTTACCGGTGACGACGTCGAGAAAAACAGGAGGAGTCTAGAACGACTGATGTCGCACTAGGCCTAACACTGAATCTGACTGCGCAGCAGGTGCAGCCTCGACAGTGGGAGAAACAGAACTGAGATGGAGGAGGAGTCTGTGACACCTAACGGCCACCCTTCACGCATGATGCAGTGCGTCGCTCTCGTGGGTGGCGCTGTTGGAGCAGACTCAAAAAAAAAAAAAATATCCCGCAGCGGGTGCGGCCTCTGGCACTACCCAAGCAGTAATGAATGGTAAAGATTGACAAGGGAAGATCAACTCTTATACAGAGGGTTAGAAAGAAGAGGGGGAAGTCCCCATGGGTCCTCTTGCAGGGCGCTCTGAAGGAGCACCCCCCGCCCCTATTTCTCAAGTTGGCAATGGACCAGCCAGGTCTGTGCCAAGACGCAGAAGGGACCCCACAGTGCACCCAACCGATAATCCTAGGGAGTTCCCTCAAAGGCCAGGGCGAAGACCTTATTCGCCGTCCCCCTCCAGTTGGATCTTCTGTGGCTAAGAGAAGGAAACAGAGAGCCCTGGGGTACCAGGGGGTCCCAGTCCCCAACTGGCCTCGTAGAGAGGGAGGGAGAGCAGGGTGGAGGCGATGCCCAGAGACTGAGGCCCAAGAGGGGAAGGTGGGCGGGTATTGGTAATAAATGGTGAACGTACAAGGGAAGATCAAGAAATACAGGTTACTCACCTGTAACAGGAGTTCTAGGAGTGGTATATGTTGTTCATCCACACTTACTGGCAGGTTCCTTGCCACTTTAAATGTTGCTGGAAGGTCTTCAAGCTGGCTCCTCCCACCCACCCAGGTGGTAAAACTCTGGGCTCCGCCCCTGGACGCCAGATCTAGCCCGCTGGAAGCCAGGTTGCGCGTCAAAGCCGGGGAGGTCAGGTGGGTTGTGTGGATGAACAACATATACCACTCCTAGAACTCCTGTTACAGGTGAGTAACCTGTATTTGTAGGGACCTAGATATGTTGTTCAATCCACACTTATTGGCAGACTCCTAGCAGTTCTCCGGGAGGAGGGAGGCAAGGCGCGCACCCCCTACCTAGGGAATAAGGACTGGAGAACCGAGGTCCCAAAACCAGCATCCCGGCGTGACTCAAGGTCGATGTGGTAGTGGGTAATGAAGGTGTGTGCTGACTTCCAGGTAGCAGCCCTGCAGATTTCCTGGATAGGAATGTCCCTGGAAGCAGCTGTATGGCGGGTAGAATGAGCTCTTATCCCTTTGGGAGGCTCCATGCCCGCCAACCTTTATCAGAGATCTATGCAGGAGGTGACCCACCTGCCTATCGTCTGCTTGGCTGCAGGTTTGCCAGGTGCAGCTTCAGAGTAGGTGACAAATAGCTGGCAAACCTCTCCCTGAACTTCAGCCGTCCGCTCCTTATAATAAGAAAGCGCTCTTCTAGGGTCCAAAGTACAAAGTCTCTATTCGGCCTCCGAGGTGTGACTGGGGTAGAACACCGGCAGAGTCAACACCTGGTTAAGGTGAAACTTTAACACCACCTTCGGAAGGAATTTCGGGTGGGGGTGCAGGACAACTTTGTCCCTATGGAAGACCAGATAAGGACACTCGATGGAAAGCACCTGGAGCTCTCCCATCCTTCTCGCCGACGTGATAGCCACCAAGAAGGCGGTCTTCCACGACAGGTGAGAGATATCACACCTGTGCATCAGTTCGAATGGCTTGCCCATGAGCTTATCCAATACCAGCAGTAGATCCCATGGAGGTGGAGGTTCTCGCACTGGAGGAGATATGTGATCAAGGCCTTTGAAAAAGCGCCTGACCACCTTCTCCTGCGCCACCGACTGCTTTCTGGCCCGCGCCCGGTAAGCAGAGATGGCTGTCAGGTGCACCTTAAGGGTCGTCGACCAAAGCCCTAGCTGAGAAAGGGACCACAGGCAGACCAGAATGCTGGCCAAGGAACAGGAGGAAGGGTCCAACCCTTTATCCTGACACCAAATGGAGAATCTCTTCCATTTGAAGGCATAGCATTTTCTGGTCGACTCCTTACGGGATGCCTCAAGACCTCGTTGGAAAGACCCAAGGCCTGGAACTCTAGCCGCTCAGGGACCAGGCCGTCAGGTGCAGAGATTGAAATTCCGGGTGGAATACCTTCCCCTGGTTGACTGAGATCAGGTCCAAGCAGGCTGGAAGCTGCCTCGGGAGCCTGGAGCTGAGGCTAAGGAGATCCGAATACCAGAACTGACGGGGCCAGTCTGGGGCTATCAGAATCACCTGTGCCTTGTCCCTCCTCGCCTTGAGAAGCGCCTTGTGGATCAAGGGAAATGGGGGAAAGGCGTAGAAGAGGCCCAGGGCCACGGCCTCGAGAAGGCATCCCCCTGCAGCGAGCCCTGCTGAAGGGGAGCGGGCATGAAACAGCCTCAGCTTTGCATTCTCCCTGGAGGCAAACAGATCCACCTGAGGTGTGCCCCAGTGGGAGAACAGATCATGTACTACCTCCGGCAGGAGAGACCACTCGTGAGATGCAGCACCCATCCGGCTTAGGGCATCGGCCAGAGTGTTGGAGGCTCCCACATGAATGGCTAGGAGATCCGTCTCCAGACTGCCCATGAGACACCAAGTGTGGAGAGCTTCCTTGCAGAGAGGCAAGAAGTGCGTCCCGCCCTGGCGGTTTTGGTAGTACATGGTCGTGGTGTTGTCCATCTGGACCTGGACCACTTGACCCCGTACAAATGGAGTGAAGGCGGTGAGGGCTAGTCGGACCGCTCGTAGCTCCAGCAAGTTGATGTGACATCAAGACTGCTGAGGGAACCAGAGGCCGTGTGCTCTGTGCTCCCCCAGATGGGCACCCCAACCCATCAGAGGTGTCGGTCATTAGAGTGACTGTTGGCTCTGGACGGACAAACAGGATACCCTCCTGCAGATGAGTGGGAACGATCCACCACTGGAGAGCATTCCCCATCTCCCGAGTCACTATCACTGGCTGGTCCAGAGGACTGGAGTGCTGTGACCATTGGCGGGCCAGTCTCCACTGCAGGGGACGCATGTGTCAACGGGCCCAACGGACCATGCTGGTGCAGGCCGCCATGAGGCCCAGGAGGTGCAGGAAGTCCCGGGCAGGATGCAACTGCCCAACCCGAAATGATTGGGCAAAGGAGGAAAGAACCTCGGCCCTGTCCGCCGGGAGCTGTGCTCTGACTCAAAGAGAGTCGAGCTCTGCCCAGACGAACTGAATCACCTGCGTTGGCACAAGTTCCGATTTGGCCTCACTGATGAGGAAGCCAATCTGAGAGCAGAGCTGTAGGGCCAGATCCCTGGACCACTCCACCTCCAACTTGGAGGAGGCTGCAATCAGCCAGTCATCCAGGTAAGACTACACCCGGACCCTTCGGCGCCGCAGGAATGCTGTCACCACTGCCATGCATTTGGTGAAGACCCTGGGAACTGGAGAGAGGCCGAAGAGCATGGCCTGGAACTCGTAAAGAGATCCCTCTGCTCTGAAGCAGAGGAATCGCTGGTGGGATGGATGGATTGGGACGTGAAAGAACGTGTCCTGAAGGTCCAGAGAACAGAACCACATGCCTCGTTCCAAGGATGGGATGATCTGGGCCAGAGTGACCATCCTGAAGGTTCGAGACCTTAGGAACTTGTTCAGGTTGTGGAGGTCTAGAATGGGGCGTCAGCCCCCCCCCCCGTCCGTTTTGGGACCAGGAAGTACCTGGACACAAACCCTGGGTCTGAAGGAGGATCCGCCAACCTCCCTGATCACCTCCTTCTGGAGGAGCAGGGCAGTGTCGGCTCGATGAGCCAACAGAGAGGCTGTGGAACCCGTAGCCCCCCCGTGGGGCGACAGTGCGATAGGGTGGGGACTGCTCGAATTCCAGCGGCAGACCCTTTCCTACCACTTCCAACATCCAGCGGTCCGTGGTGATATCGGACAAGGCGGAAATGAAGTGGCGGAGCCGTCCCCCCACGGGGGGAACCCAGGGAGGAGTGACGAGGTTGGGGGCGACACCCCTCAACCAGTCACTGGGCAGTCTTGGAGGAAGGACCGGCCGAGGAGCCTCCTGGACCTTTCCCTCCCAGTTTCCTGTTGGAAGAAGCGGCAGGCTTGGCTTTGGTGTGCCAAGTGCGAGCCTGCTGGCCCTGATGCTGGTGTTGCTGGGCCGGACGTGCCGCAGGGGCTGAAGGACGAAAGGGCTTACGCTGCTGCTGGCGGCCTTTGTCCTTCTGGGCAGACCTGACCAAATCCAAGGTGGCACTGGACTTCTCAATCCGCTGAAGATGCCCCTCAAGCCCGGGACCGAACATGTCGGTACCCAGGAAGGGAATGTCTGCCAGATTGTGCTGGGTATCTGCCGTTAAAGTGGAGATTCACAGCCAAGCTCCGCGGCGCATGGCCACTGTGGCCGCTACTGACCGGGCACACGAATCAGCGATGTCCAGGGAGGTCTAGAGCTGCTGTTTGGCCACCACCCTTCCCTGATCCCGCACCTGCTTGACCGTAGTTTGGAGGTCAGCTGGGAGATGAGGAATCACCTCATCCAGGGAGCCCAAAAGGAAGTGTGAAAAGTGTGCCATCAGGACGGCCGAGCTGGCCTGATGAAGGCCTAGGGAGGAAGCGGCGTAAACTTTCCGCCCGGAGTAGTCCAACCTCTTGGACTCCTTGTTGGGAGGCTTGTCCATGTCCCAAGCGTTCCTGGAACACCAGAAAATGCTATCGGCCATGAGCCCCTCTGCAGAGGGGTGCTCTGAGAAACCGGAGAGTGAACCGGTGGGGACAGCATACTTCTGAGCCATCCTGGCCGAAAGTACTGGACAAGAAGCTGGCCACTGCCACAGCTCCAGGGCCAAGCCAACAACGGTGTCGGCCACTGAGAAGGCCTCCGTGGGGGAATCCCCTCGGTCAAGTATCTCCATGAGGGGATACTTGGCCTGTTTTGAAACTGGTTTGAGCTTCATCCAAGTGGACTCTGAGATGAGCCAAAGCATTCCCAAAAACGAGGATGGGCTCACGTCCACTGACTGACCCCCAGTGGACTCCAAGTCAAGCGGCCTGGAGAACAAGGAGTCATCATCAGACTCCGAGGAGTCTGCGAACAGCTGCCGAGCGCCTCAGCCACCCTCCACCTGCTGAGGTTGATCGGGAGTGAGGGTGACCAACAACCGATGGGGCAAGCCCTGACCCGACAGAGAATCCTTGGTCGGGGCCCCAAATTTTGTTTGTGGAGGTGGGGGTTCTGCCACAATGGGTGGCGCAGCCAGTTTTGGCCGGTGACAGCCACTTAATGGCAGAGGAAGACGACGAAGTCGGCCTATTCCCAGTCAAAAGGAGCTGCTGCCACATTAGCTCCTCATAACGCTGACGCAATTTGCTCCGGAGCCTATCATCCAAAGAGGATGAAGATGAGGATAAGTGGCGCCGCCACCTTCCACGGTGCCGAGACCACCGATGTCGGCGGGATCGGCTGGACCGAGAAGAGGTCAGAGTCCGAGACCTTTGGTGTTTCCGAGGGTGGGTCTGAGAGGGGCCGGGGGAAACCCGCTCCTCCCTCGGTTCAGGGACCTTAACCAGGGACTCTGGCACAGGAGGCACAGACAAGTCCTCGGTTTCCACTGGGGGAACTGGTGAAGAAGGGTTGTCGGCTTCTCTGGTCAACAGCCCGTCGAACAGGTCGAGAAAAATCTCAACTGTGTCAACGGGTGCCTTGGCCGGCTGACCTGACAGGGACACCGTGAAGCCAGCCGCAACCTCGACCGAAGTAAAGTGTCAACTATCCAGGGAAGGGGACCTCTCCCCCTCCCACAAACGTCGACAGTGGGACTTACCCTTGGGGTCCTTATTTTTGGACAGAGAGTAATGTCCCGAAGGGCCTTCTCCCTTGGAGGAGAGGGATTGGCAAAGCTCCTTGAAAGAAGCTGTGTAGGAGGATTCCAAGGAGAGTGGGATAAATGCTGTGACTGAGGATGATGATAATGTGGCCTGGGCCGCCTCCTCCTCGAAGGCGATCATCTGCTCTGGCTGTTCCGCCGAGCCAGCAGCCGCGGACACCGCCCAACGGGCCTCCTTAGACTTAACCAGAGGATATGTTTCTCGGGTCACCCCAACAGTAACCGAGCAGCGTGGTCCTCCAAGGCTGAAGCCGAAAAGGATTTGCACAACTCACAAGCCTGTGAGTCATGGCAGAGTCCAAGGCAATAAACGCACGTGGCATGAGGATCGGTCTGGGACATCTTCTGCCCACAGGGGCACCTACGAAATCCGGGAGTGATTTGTCCATCGCAACCATGAGGGAAGAGACAGACCGAAGTCTTGTAAATCTTAAAATAAGTTTCAGATAACCGAAGAGTTTGGATCCAGGCCTAAAACGCAGAGTGCCAAGGAGGGAACCTGAGCTTCCAAGTGGTAAGGAAGATCCAGCGTCATGGGGCGGAGCTGAGAGTTTTACCATTCGGGTGGGTGGCAGGAGCCAGCTTGAAGACCTTCCGGCAACATTTAAAGCGGCAAGGAACCTGCCAATAAGTGTGGATTGAACAACATAGCCACGTCTCTAGAAATGGAAATTACGTACCTACCGTAATTGTTGATCTTCTTGGACGAGTCTCCACCACTCATTCACACTAATGGGATCTACACCGGAAGCACTAGGACCCAGCGGGAGTAAACTTTTTGCTAGAGGGTTGGCGCCAGAGATGGAGCCGTGAAGAGTGGCACCACTAGCTTCAGCTCATGCAGTAATGACTATCTCAGCGTCGACCCTCCAACTGCCTCAGTACCTTTTTTTCCGAGAAGGTGCAACGTAACTAACCTAGAAGGATAGCCTAACCAAAAACGGGACACAAGATAGTCCGGACAGCCCATATAAGAAGGGTCAACAAGAAGTCTTCACAGCCTAAAGATTGAGGGAGTGAAGACCAACAGCCGAGGCGAGCTCGGGGGATGGTGGGTGGGCGTGTGAATGAGCGGTGGAGACTCATCCAAGAAGATCAACAATTACGGTAGGTACATAATTTCCATATCTTCCTGGACATAAAGTCTCCACCACTCATTCATACTAATGGGAGAGTACCGAGCTAATAATCCCCCGAGAGGGTGGCGGGAGAGACCAAGAGCTCACAGTTTTAGGACAGGAGTCCATTAAGGATGGTTCTGCCAAAATAAAGATGTTGTCTGGCATGGACATCCAGGGCACAGTGTTTGACGAATGTATGCACTGAGCTCCAGGTAGCCGCATTGCAAATACCTGCAATTGGCACGTTGAGGATTTCCGCAAGGGATGCCGCGACCACTCTACTAGAGTGAGCGTACACTCTGCCCTCCAGCTTAACCTGCGCCATGGAATAACAGTGGCGAAGGCATGCCACCAGCCATGCTGAAATACATCTGACAGCGACAGGTTGACCCAGCCGGGTCTCGCTGAAGGAGACAAACAGTTGCTGAGCGTTGCAAAAGTCTTTTGTTCTATCTAGATAGAAACGCAAAGCTCTTTTGACATCCAAGGTATGAAGAGAACGCTCCCCTTCATTTTGGAAGTTCGCAAAGTAAATAGAAAGGACCAAAGGTTGGTTTAAATGGAATTCTGAAACAACCTTAGGGAGAAACTTAGGATGGGTCCTAAGAAAAAATTACTCACCTTAGCAATTATGTTTCTTCTAGTGGAGTCTTGCTGTATTCTGACAATTGCAGTTAGCCTCAGTCTTTAAACTGCCCCGGAGAACAAAGGGTTAACTTTTCTATGCATGGCATAGAATATTCATCTCAAGCTCGGTTGAAGCCTCTGCCTGTTATTCGAACTGCAACCGTTAGATCTTTACGAGCAAAACTCACTAGGTGTTCTGTGTGGAAACTAAAATTTTTAACTTGCCAACTGGCAGAAAAATAATGTTTTGGGTCCCCAAAGGAAGACTCAAGTCAGGAAACCCAAAACCAAAAACCAATCAAATGAAATAACATTCCACCCCAAAGAACAGAGGGTGTAAAAAGGGGGCACCTCTAGGGTGCCAACACTGCACCTGCCCATCCACATCCAAAAAACTAGGTTCTGAGAGGGGAGGCAGTGGGGGAGGTCAGAATACAGCAAGACTCCACTAGAAGAAACAATTACTAAGGTGAGTAATTTTTTCTTCAAACATCATGAAGTCTTGCTGTATTCTGACAATTGCAGACTACCAAGCAGTACATCCATGGAGGAAGGACAGAACCTACTTTGGGAATAGGCTCTGAAGTACTGCTGTGCCAAACCGAGCATCACTCCTAGCCTGGATATCCAGAGAGTAATGCTTGGTAAAAGTATGGACGGTTTTCCAGGTGGTTGCTTGACAAATTTCTAAAAGAGGGATATCCCTGGCAGCAGCTGTACCTCTTGTGGAATGAGCCCTCAGGCCTGAGGGCAGAGTTTTACCCAGTTTTTCATAGCAGAATTGTATACAAGAAACAATCCACCCAGTAACAGATCTCTTGGTGGCAGGTTTGACCTTCCCAACTTCTCCATAAGTGAGGAACAACTGGAGGGAGTCAAACCTGTGGCCCTTGGTATGCTCTATGCAGTAGCTAAGGGCTCTTTTAACATCCAAACTGTGTAGCCTCCTCTCTCCAGAGGAAGAATGATCAGTGAAGAACACAGGGAGAGATATAGACTGATTCAGGTAGAAATCTGAAACCACTTTAGGCAAGAACTTTCTGTTGGCTCTAAGGACCACTTTATCTCTGTGAAAAGAGATAATCAGGTTCCACTGACGGGGCTTGCAATTCACTGATACGTCTAGCAGAGGTGATGGCTACCAAAACCACAGTTTTCCAAGTCAAGTACTTAGGCTCTGCTGAGGACAAAGGCTCAAAAGGGGATTGCATAAACTGAGCAATGCAAACATTTAGATTGCAAGCAGGAGCAGGATCCCTAAAGGGGGGATTGGTGTGAAGCAATCCCTTGAAAAACTTACAGAATACAGGATG
Source organism: Neoceratodus forsteri (assembly GCA_016271365.2). NCBI lineage: Eukaryota > Metazoa > Chordata > Ceratodontiformes > Ceratodontidae > Neoceratodus > Neoceratodus forsteri. The sequence goes on from CM028137.1 coordinate 961,269,048, forward strand.
GGATGACAGTGAGGAAGACTTGCCCACTGACAGGAAAGCAGAAACAGCTGCCAAGTGTACCTTGAGAGTAGCTGGTATGAGCCTAGGCCATTGAGATGGACCATATAATCCAGAACCGTAGGCAATTCAGCTGAGTCTGGAGAAATATTCTTCTTAGAACACCAAATGCTGAATCTTTCCATTTGGGTTATGCAAGTCTTTCTGGCGGAGGGCTTTAAAACAACAGGATATCCAGAACCCCTTGGGAAAGATGCAGATCTGTAAACTCTAACTCTTCAAAAGCCAAGACTTGAGATTGAGAGACTGAAGATTGGGGTACCAAATCCTCCCCTGAGAGGATGTTAACAGGTTGTAATTCCTGGGAAGAGACGGGGGAAGATGGACTGCTATGGACAGCAACAAGCAATACCATGGTTGCCTGGCCCAGTCTGGAGCAATCAGAATCACTTTGCATGGTTGTGACCTTATCTTGACTAACACTTTGAACAAGAGAGGGAAGGTGGGGGAAAGCATACAGAAATTTCCCTTCCCAGTTCAGAATCAGAGCATCCAGGGGGACTGAGCCCAAGACTGGGGGTCTGCAACAAAAGAGAGGAAGTTGGTGATTGTCTGGGGCTGCAAAAAGATCCATCTCTGGAGTGCCCCATCTTGAGAAAATCACCTTCAAAACCAGAGGATCTAGGGCCCATTCGTGATGGTCCTGTGATATTCTGCTCAGTGCATCTGCTAGAACATTGTCCTTCCCTGGCAGGTGAACTGCTATCAGAGAGGTTTGCAGGGAATAGGCCAGGGACCACAACTTCATTGCTTCTGTGCACAAGACCGCAGACAGAGTGCTTCCTTGCTTGTTGATGTACCACATGGTGGTGGTATTGTCTGTTCTGACCTGAACCACCTTGTTCTCTACTGATTTGGAAAAAGCTTACAGTGCCAGAAACACTGCTCTGAGTTCCAAAAAACTGATGTGTAGAAAAGATTCCTGAGGCGACCACAGTCCCTGGGTGGTGAGTTCCCCCAAATGGGCTCTCCAGCTCAGCAGGGAAGCATCTGTGGTGAGGACCACTGAATGAGACTGAGTGACAAATGGAACCCCTTGCCTCAAATTGTCCTGATCCTGCCACCATTGCAGGGCTTGGATCAGAGTTCAAGTCACTGGGATTAGTTTGGTAAGGGGATAATCCTTTTTGGGACCAAAAAGCTCTTAAGTGGAACTGAATGTCCCTCATTTGGAATCTTACGCCTTGGACCACTGCTGTAGAAGCTGCCATGTGGCCCCAGTAGCTGAAGAAAATGCCTTGCTGGTTGAGACACCTGAGAGGCTGAATGAAGAGGCCAGTTCCATGAGGGCCCTGCCCTTTCCAGGAAGGAAGGCTCTTGCTTTTACTGTATCCAGCTCTGTCCCTATGAAGGTGAGGAGTTGCACTGGTTCGAGAACAGACTTTGGTAGGTTGAGAAGAAATCCTAAAGAAGTGAGCACTTGCTGGGTCACTTGCAGGTGTGACTTGACTTGGTCTGGGGACTGGTCCACTATGAGCCAGTCATCCAAATATGGAAAAATGGAAATCTTTTGTCTTCTTAGGAAGGCAACAACTACTGCCAGGCACTTTGTGAAGACCCTTGGGGCTGATGTTAGGCCAAAGGGCATTGCTCTGAACTGATAGTGGCCTGAGGGAAACTCGAACCTGAGGTATTTTCTGTGGGAGCACCTGATGGGAATGTGAAAGTAGGCATCTATGAGGTCCAGGGAGGCTAGCCAGTCCCCTGGCCTTAGAGCGGGAAGGATAATTCCCAGAGTTACCATCTTGAACTTTGGCTTTAAAACATGTTTGTTAGGTATCTTAGGTCCAGGATGGGTCGCCACTCTCCTGTCTTTTTGGGGGTTAGGAAGTACCTGGAGTACAATTCTTTGCCCCAGTGTAGGATAGGTACTCTCTCTATAGCTCTTAGAGTTAGGAGAGAATAAACCTCTGCCTCTAAGGCAAGGGTTTCTGAGAGATTTGCAGGTGGAAAAGATCTGGCTCTCATCTTGGGAAATTTTTTGAAGCTGAGAACCAGTCCCTGGCTTACTACTTCCAGGACCCACTTTTCTGATGTAAGAGACATCCAGTCCTGGACAAAGTAAGCCAGCCTGCCCCTACTGGGATAGGAGAATCGACCCAGGCAGACCAATCAGGGTGTCTGCTTGGCAAGGGCTTTAGGTTGAGGGGTGGATGCAGGCCTGCTCATCCCCCTTCTGCCTCTCCCTCTGAAGAACCCCCTCTGTGAAAAGGAAGAAGAGGCCTGTGCTTGGTGAAAAGGCATTTGGAAAGGCCTGCCACTGGACTGCTGCCTTTGAGGAGTTGCCTGCCTTTCCTTGGCCTGAGCACTCCTGTAAGTGGTCCTGTATTCATCCATTTTCTTCATGTAATTTCTGTCTGCTCCCCAAACAGAGAATTACCCACTACAGGAAAATCCATGGCCTTAGCCTGGGTATCCTGTGAGAGGCTAGTATATCTGGGCCAAGCCATTCTCCGAAGAGCCACAGATGTAGCCATGACTCTTGATGATACATCATTGGAGTCTACAGCAGCATGAAACTGAACTTTTGATGCCTCTATCCCATCTGCAGCCACCTCCTCCAGCTCCATGGCAAGCTGGGAGGGGGGGGGGAGTCTGTTTAGCCAGTACCAGTACAGTGTCCCACCTGGACTTCTGGTACCTGGCTGCATAGGCCATATAATTAGCCTGCCTGAGTACCAATGATGATGCCATGTACTGCTTCTTTGCCAAGGCATCAATCTTCCTGAGTCCTTGTCTGGGGGGTGTGATGCCAAGGGAATGCTTACCTTATCACAGGCTACAACCCCAACATGGCTGCATTGCTGATAAAGGAACTCCGTATCTGAGCCTGAAAGAGTATACCTCTTGTCCAGTCTTCTATCCACAGGAGGTATGGAATTGGGAGACTTTAAGAATTTTTTGTGTCCGTTTCCCAAAGGATTTGTGGAGGGGAACAGACAGTCTCCTGGACTCTGGAATGTCCATCATTTCTACATAGTCAGGCTCTTCCTGATCCTCCACTGCCTTCTCCACAGGAAGCTGGAGGGTATCAGCCACCTTTCTGTAAAACATGAAGTGTGAAGGGGACTCAGAAAGCCTAGGAGGAGAAACACCTGAAGGTCTGTCTGGGGAGATGTCCGGGTCAATAGACACATCCAGACTTTCACCATCACCATAATCCTCTTCCAACTCTCCTTCCTCCTCAAACTCCAGTTCATAAAATTCTTTCAGGGTATAATTGGGAACCGGGGGAACCGACCGAACCAAACCCCTGCCAAAAGGTGCCAGATCAGTCGGAACCAAGTGAAACGATTCCACAATACGAATCGCTTTGGCTATTTCATCAGCGGTCGGAGTATAAGATTCTGGATCCGAACCGGTCAATTTGCCTTTTCGTTTTCTTTTTGCCGGAACCGATTCCTCGGAATCGGCTCTCCTTATGCCAGAAGAAGTATTGCCCTGGTCAGAGGGCACTTCTTCAGGTTCGGTCGGAACTGAAACGGGCTGGCCATCCAGGTCACTGGACTTCTTGGCCTCCCTTTCCCTCAGTCTACCTAATCTCTTCTCCAGGGTAGATTTGGGAAAATGTTTGCAAATTTGGCAGTCTGAATCGGGGTGGTTAAACCCCAGACAATAAACACAGGTGGTGTGGGGATCGGCCTTAGCAAAGACCTCCCCACACACACACTGCAGTGTTGAAACCCAGTGGGCCCATTTTTTTTTCTTGGGTTTCTCAGACATGGCCAACCTAACCAACCGCCAGGCAAGACTCCCCTATCGGTTTCTGACCATGTCATGGGTCTTGGAAAAAAACGTACTAAAACCCACTTTTTTTTTTTTTTTAGAACCGATATGGACCGGTAACCTCACATTAAAGAAAAGTACAAATTTTAACTGAAAATGATCGGTTCAGCCGAACCAATCCACACCTTTTACAAGTTCCACACAGAAAACAGAACAAAACCTGTCTAGTACTCATGGTACCACAGACAGAGACTTGAACCGACTATGCGTAAACAACAATTTCGGTAGAAAAAAACGACACTTCAACAGACTTTGAACCGAGCAGCAGGAGAAATCTCCAGAGCGACTGTTCAGTGAGGCGGAGTAAAGAATCTGACGGTTGCAGTTCGAATAACAACAGGCAGAGGCTTCAACCAAGCTCGGGATGAACATTCTATGCCGTGCATAGAAAATTTAACCCTTTGTTCTCCGGGGCATTTTAAAGGCTGGGGCTAACTGCAATTGTCAGAATATAGCAAGACTTCATGCTGTTTGAAGAACTAATTTGTCTTTATGAAACATAGGGTACGGAGGGTCTGTGACCAAGGTATGTATCTCAGAGACCCTGCGGGCCGAGGTAATGGCCACTAGGAAGGCAGTTTTCCAAGTGAGAAATTTTAACTCACAGGTAGCTAGAGGCTTGAAAGGTTTTCGAGTGAGCATGTCTAGCACAAGATTAATGTCCCAGGCTGCGAATGAGCGTCTTATAGGAGGTCTGGTATGCAGAATTCCTTAAGAAACCTCTTAACCACAGGTAACTGAGCCAGTGACAAGGAAATACTGGCTCATGATAGCTGAAATAGCACAAAAGTGAACCTTAACTGTAGAGTATTGCAGACCTGAATTTGAGAGGTCTAAAAGGTACTCTAGAACTTCATCTAGTCGGCAGGAAAAAGGATTCAAGAGAGTTTGCACACAAAAGCAACTTCCATTTGGCTGTGCAAGTTTTCCTAGTGGCTGGCTTGCGCGTAGCCAGAAGAATATCTGAAACTCTGCGAGAGACATTGAACCTGTTCACTTCTATCTCTTCAGGAGCCAAGCGTGAAGGTGACGCGATCTCAGACTGGGATGGACCACAGGTCCGAGTCAGAAGGTTCATCTGAAGGGGAAGCGGTTTCTGAGGAGTTTCCGACATACTGTTGAGTAGTGGAAACCATATTTGTTGAGGCCAGAAGGGAGCAATGAAGATCATTTTGTCCCCCTGGGACTCTAACTTGAGAAGTACTCTCTGAATTAGAGAAAGAGGCGGAAAGGCGTATAGAAAGCGTTTTGTCCACTGCAGCCTGAACGCATCCTGACAGAAAATGCCAGGCCCTGGATTTCTGGAGCAGAAGAGAGGCAGTTTTGTGTTGAGTGGGGATGCAAAAAGGTCCAGGTCTGGAGTTCCCCACTCTGCAAAGAGTGACTGAGCTATGGCTGAGTCAAGAGACCATTCGTGAGGATTTGTCTCTGTTCTGCTGAGACGGTCTGCCAGTTCGTTCTGCACCCAGGGCAGGAAGACTGCATGAATTAGAGCCTTGTGCTCCAAGCACCATTCCCACACCCTCACTGCTTCCGTGCATAAGGGTTAAGAGTGAGCGCCGCCCTGCTTGTTGATGTAATACATCACTGCTTTGTTGTCCATTTGAAGGAGAATGTTCTTGTGACAGAGAATGTCCCTCAAAGCCCGGACTGCATAAAGAACAGCTCTCATTTCTAAGACATTTATGTGAAGCTGGGACTCGAGCCGAGTCCAGGTACCTCGAGTGTGGAGAGCCTGACAGTGAGTTCCCCAGCCCATCACGGACGCGTCTGTGGTAATGGAAATCTGATGATCCAGAGGAGCAAAGGGATACCCTTCCAGAAGATTGTCCTCTTGCGACCATCAGGTGAGTGACCTCTTCAGAGGTTCTGTCACCCTGGTGAGAAAGGATTGAGGGTGAGTGGTCAGGGACCACTGAATACTGAGCATCCATTGAGAGGTTCTCATGTGAAGGCGTGCCAGGGGTAGAATGAACACAGAGGATGCCGTGAGACCTAGCATCCGATGCATCGAGAGAGCTGAAACCGAGCTATTCTCTCTGATGTATCAGGCCATCTGAAAGATACCATTCCTCCTGTCCTCTGGAAGAAATGCTTTCGCACAGGAGGTGTCCAGAAGAGTTCCTATGAAAAGGAGCCTCTGGGAGGGCTGCAGCTGCGATTTTTTGAGGTTTAGCAGGACTCTCATGGATGTGAGAAAGTGTGAAGCTCTGGCTATGGCGTCTAGAGTTCCCTGCCTGGAAGGACTTGCTAGAGGTCAATTGTCCAGATATGGGAACACCTGTATTCCGACTTTTCTGAGATGTACTACGAGAATTGCACAACACTTTGTAAAAACTTGCAGCGCCGAGGATAGCCCAAAGGGCAGGACTCTGAACTGATAATGCTGTCCCATAGCCACGAACCTTAGGTATTTGTGATGCTTCGGGGTGAACAGGAATGTGCTGGTAAGCATCCTGCATGCCCAGGGAGGCTAACTAGTCGTGTTGATGAAGCAAAGGTAACAGGGTTCCTAGCGATATCATTTTGAATTTCTCTTTGGGAAGAAATTTGTTTTAATTTTCTGAGGTCCAAAATGGGGCTCATGCCCCCAGTTTTCTTTGGAACCAGAAAGTAATGGGAGTAGAACCCTGTGTTCCATTGATCCAGCGGAACTACTTCCACTGCCCTGTCGTTCAGAAGGCCTTGCATCTCGGAGGCGAGAACTTCTGACTGAAGTACTGACAGCCTGGGCTGTCGTCTGGGGGGACGTTCTGGAGGAGTCTCTAAGAGATTGAGGGAATACCCCTCGCGGATTATCCGGAGGACCCATTTGTCCGAGGTTATGGACTTCCCATTAATTGTAGAAGTGAGTCAGATGACCTCCTACTGCTGAGGAAGAGTCCAAAGTGAGTCAGACGACCTCCTACTGCTGAGGAAGAGTCCCCCTCGGGCAGCTGAGGTGGGACTTGGGCCAATAACTCAGAAGGCGGCGCTGGGCGCTTTGGGTCCTTGTGCCTTCTGTTGCATTTTCTTTTGAGGCTGAGGAGCTTGGTTTTTATTAAAACCTCCCCTGCCTTTGCCCCGAAAGGACTAACGGTTATGAAACTGGCATTTGTTAACACCCCCTCGAGAGGGAGCGGGAGGAGGTCGAGCCAATTTAATGGCTGACCTAGTCTTGTGTGTGGCCTCTAGAGCATGTTCTACTTGAGGGCCGAAGAGATACACACCATCGAAAGGCAACGCCATGACTTGTTGCTGGGCATCATTTGTGAAACCTGAAATGCGCAGCCAGAAATGACAGCAGGTACAAATGCCCACTGCTGCCGCTCGGGAGGCAGTATCGAAGGCGTCCATAGCTGCTTTAACCTGCTGGTTGTTGGACTCGATAGCTCTGGTTATGGTTTGAAGAAGCTCTGAATTAGTGTCCGACTCCGGCAGACCTTCCACCATTTGTTTGAGCGAATGCCAAAGAATATACTCATATTGAGAGAGATAGACTTGGTAGCTGGCAATACGCATACCTAGGGTGGAGGCAACAAAATCTCTCTTACCTAAAGTGTCTTATGAGATTCTTTGTTTATAGGTTGAGCTGTAGTAGTCTGGGGAAGAACGACCTTATCATTCTCTGGCAAGACTACAATAGGATCTACAAAAGCTTGGGATGCCAAAATGGGTTGATCCTTGGGAGCAGCATATTTCCTATCTATGGACTTAGCCACAGAAGGAATGAGAGCAGGATTATTCCATACCATTTGAGAAAGCGTCTCAAAGGAGGGCTGTACTGGAGGAGTCAAATCCATAGGAATCTCCGGAACATGGAGGTATTGGTGTCTTAACAGTTTCCCAGGATCGATATCTGTAGTCTGGAGAGAAAGAGTGGAATTCAAGTTTTTCAGCAAAGACTTAAATGACAGGTCCTCGACCACAGGCTCTGCAGCAGGATTAGATCCTGTTCCTTCCACATCATCACCCAGACGAAGGTCTGGGTCAGGCTCAATGTAATCTCCTGACAGTCCAGGAGGGACTGTATGGACAGGAAAGGAGTGAAAATCAGAAGGAAATGAAGAAGGGAAAGGATTCAAAGAAGAGGAGCCCTGAAGACTGGATAACGCCCTAACAGGCCTCAGTGCCGAAGAAGAGCATAGCGCCGAAGAGTCACATGGCGCCAAGAAGCTGCATGGTGCAGACAAGGCGCACAGTGCAGAGGACGGTGCCGAGGAGGCACATGGCACCGACAACCCCAACAGCGCTGACAGATGCATTGGCCTGAGCGCTCCATCAACGCCAAAGGCGTCAAAAACATCCCAAGGCTCCGAAAAACAGGATTTGAGGAGAAAGAAGGAAGAATACCAGGAGATAGAGGCATCAGTGTGGCCCTCTGTGCTGCAGCCATGCGAGGAGGTAAAACACCTGAGCACGGAGTCAATGGCACTGAAGACGGCGCCACGCGACTAGGGAGGCTCTACCACCCTACCTGATCTCCCGAAAAGCCTGAAGGCCCCCTGAGTGACCGGGCCAGGCAGCTGGACCAACCTCCGAGCCCACTGCTCCATAAGAGCAGCCCACTGATGAAACTGCTCATCTGAAGACCTACCAGAGGGTGGGGTAGGGCTCCGATGTTGAAGATGTCGGCAACCAGAAACAGAAACCAGCGACTCCGAAGGAGGACAGCAACTAACCCCAATAACCCGACTGTCTATGCGCAGACATATCGAGGCGACTTGAGTGATCCTCTCTTTTTGACCTGCGAGCCAAGAAGAGTTTCGAGGCCAAACGGTGCCAAGAATGCGACCGTTTACTTTAATGTTTTCGAGGGGACCGCCCACCCCCTCGGGCATTGGACTGTCCGTTGTCAGACCCCACCCTCTGGAGAAGGTGGCAGACTGGAACCAGCCCGGCTGACTGAAGCTTTCATACGAAGTCTCCCTACTGTCACCTTACCCGCTCATGGTTGACTCCGTCAATGTATGCTGAGACTTTTTCCTTTAATAAGAATAAATAAACGAAGTGGTACTTTATTCGAGATATTATTAAAAAACAATACAACTGAAAACTATGCTGCTAGTTTGAAGTTTTGACTTCCAACGGATGGCGGCGTCGTCACTGAAATTACTTTCGGCGAGGCGGAAAAAAAGGAACTGAAGCGGTTGAGGTCAACGCCGAGATAGTCATTACCGCATGAGCTGAGGCTCGTGGTGCTGCTCCTCACGGCTCCATCTCTGGCGCGGACCCTCTAGCAAAAAGTTTGCTCCCGCTGGGTCCTAGTGCCTCCGGCGTAGATCCCATTAGTGTGAATGAGTGGTGGAGATTTTATGTCCAGGAAGATTTACGGTAGGTACGTAATTTTCAAATATTCCCCTTGTCAGTCTCCACCAGTCATTACTGCTGGGTGAGTAACAAACCCCCTGGAGGGGACCTGGCACTGCCCTGGGGGAACAGCTTCCTGCAGGAGGGACGCAGGAGGGGGTAGACCCTTCTAGCCATCTTGGGCCATACATGGCCTAAGGCTGCTCAGGAGTAAGCGGTATCCCCGTGACCCGGGAGACGGAGAGACGCCCCTGTAAAATCTTCCTCAACCTGCATGAAAGAGATGGGTCCCCCAGAAGGCAGAGGAAATCAACCTACGCCGGTTCATGGGTGATAATCTTTACAGGCGAAGCCATACCATCTGCCTAATGCAGATCACTGTCCCTACTAGTCTGGAAGCAACCTCTCTGGCGTCATACGATGCCCTTGCCCGATGCCTTGCAAGCTCCAGACCCTGCACAGAGAGGACGATGGCCTGCCTAGATCCCTCCACATCAGGCATCAATGCTAACACTTGTGCCAGCACTGACCACGGTTGCCTGTTGTAGACAGCACGGTGAGTCTGATATGATGTGGTACAGAGTAGCACACGAGACAAAGAGAATACCCTTCTTGCCCACTGGTCAAACTCTACGGACACCGGTGGTTGGTCATGTGCTGGGTACTGTAGCCCGGAAGAAGTGTCTAGGGTCATCAGCCCCGAAGGTGGGTAAGGCAGAGAACCTAGAGACTCCCGAGGTGCACAATACCTTCTCCTGCAGTCCGCTGGGGGAAGAGCGGCTAGGGACTGCCAGGTGCGGACTGATGCTTCCTGGAAAGGAACAGGCCAGGAAGGAACCACAAGGTGGTTCACACTGAACTTGCTCAGGAAAGAGCACGTCTCCCGCCTGACCGCGTGAGAGATATGGAGCTCCTGAACCAGCCTCAAAAGGAATCATTGATATTCTGTGAAATCAGCATCGGAGGACAGGTGGACAGATCATTCCTCTTCCTCAGACAAGGAAGTAGAGGAGTGCAGATGTTCAGAGTCCTCCTGCGGTGGGGGGGACAGGCGGAAGACCTGCTCGTCCATAGCCCTGACATACCTGGGGAAGGCTGCCGCAGTAGCTCTGAATGTCTCCCAGGTCAGGGGCGCTGTAGGACCCACATGGCCTGGGAGAGGTGGTGGTGGCTGCACACGGACTGGGGAAGGGCACCTGATCAAAAGTGCCCGGCCTTTGACAGGGCTCTGAGACCTCATAGGTGATCCTCCCATATGGGGGGGATCCAGTGGTCAACCCAGTCAGCAAACGCTGCAAATTGGAGAACAAATCCTAGCTGAGCCCTGAGGGGGATTCTCCCCTGTGGTGCGACCAGGGCTGCATGGTTCCACTAAGGGCACCTCTGAAGTCTCAAAGGAGGAGAAGCTGGGTTTGGCACAGTGACTCCTCCCCAGCCCACAAAGGGAAGTGGAGGGGGGCCCCCCGTGCTTCGCCACGACCCCTGAACCCCTCAGACTCCAAGGCCACCCTCTTCCTCATGCTCGGTGCCAAGGGGACCCCCAATCCTGCAGGCCCCAAGGCAGGCCGCAGGAGAGGAGGCCCCCATCCCAGCTCCAGTAGCCAGGGCAGCACCAGGAAATGAAAATTACGTACCTACTGTAATTATGATCTTTCTGTGTATCTTCACCATTCATCACAGATGGGTATCTGCCAAAGGTCAGGATATCTGCCGGAGGTCAGGACCCCACGGGACCTTTTTTTTTTCTTCTTTTTTTTTAAGGGTAGGGGCGGGAGCTGACAGTCCATCGAGCGCCGCCCGCAAGGCCGGCCGCACTGCGTGGCATTTGCGGGCTGGCCGTTAGGCTGCGTCGACTCTGCCTGCCTGCCAGTTCTGAGTCGCCGGAGAGGTAAGAGGAAGGGGGTGGAGGGTGAGACGAGAGTCTAAGGGACAGAAAAAGGAAAAGATGTATGAACTAAAAGGAGAAATAACGACTGAGAGGACAGCAAAGAAGAGATTAGACTAAGGGAATTGGGAGAGGCCCCAATCTCTGGAAGTGGAAGAAGGTGGGGGTAGGGTGGGTAAAGAATTTAGGAGAGAGGGGAGAAGGATAAGATATTCCGGACCCTGGTCCGTCTCCAGATTGTATAGGAACTGCAAGGAGTAGCAAAGCTTTCTGCCAGAATTCAAGGCACGGAATAACTGGCAAACACTCCAGATAAGCAGAGTCGGCTATTCTGGAAGGAGGACAGGACACAGGGATTCAGCACCCTCTCAAGGAAAGATTTTTGGTGAAAAAAATTTTTTTTTTTTATTTAGGAGAAATAGGTTGGATGGAAACAGGGAGGAGGAGAGAAGGAGGGCAACTACCAACTCCCACCCCACAGGGGTGGAGTCAAGGTACAGGAGAAGGAGTGCCTCTCGAGCTATCCACTCTTCCTGGAAATATACTCCCCTGTGTGTCCCTATTTTACCCCACTCCTAAGGAGAAGAGGGGGAGTCACAGACAGGAAGGGGGACCCAGAGACTGAGGCCCCAGTGGGGTGGAGGGTGGGGTTGTGATGAATGGTGAAGATACACAGAAAGATCATAATTGCGGTAGGTACGTAATTTTCATATCTTATCTGTGTCAGTCTTCCATTCATCTGATAATTGATACCAAGCCCCAGAGGAAGTTTTCTTTACACCCTAAGGGACAAGGTCCCTTAGCCTCAGTGGATGACACACTAGGGGAACCTTCAGGGCCTGAGAGGCCCAAGAGTGGGGAGAGAGAGGAGTCCCCCCGGAGGGGGGAAAAAAGTTGCCCCGACAAGCGCCGTCTCACTCTTCAGGAGAAGAGACAGGTTCCCTGGTGGGCGGAGTTAATCACCCTACGCTGGGCCAAGGGCGACAACCGGGAAAGACGTAGCCATGCCGTCCGCTTAGTGCAGATCGCTGTCCCTACGACCCTGGTAGCTACCTCGTTGGCATCATAGGATGCCCTCGCTTGGTGCCTTGCTAGCTCCAGGCCATGCGAAGAGTGTGCAATGGCTTGTCTGGTTTGCTCCATGTCAGGCAATGAGGTTAGGAGCTGACCTAGCCTGGACCACAAAAACCTGTCGTAGGCTGCATAGTGGGACTGATGTGCAGAGATAGAGAGAAGTAACCGTGTCGAGTAGAAAGTCCTTCTACCCCAGAAATCAAAATCCAAGGAGTCTTGATCTGGGGGCCAGTCACGGTGAAAGGCCCGAAGCCCATCAGAAGTATCCAACTGCGTCACTCCAGACTGTGGATGAGGCATGGAACCTGGAGACTCTAGGGGTGCGCAATACCTCTGGCTGAGATCCCTTGGGGCAGGAACTCCGGAGAAGGGCCTCTGCCAGCAACGCAACGACGCCTCCTGAAAGGAAGCCGGCCAGGGCGGCACCACAAGGGTGGCCTCGCCAAAATCGCCTAGAAAGGCGTGCGCCAAGTGTTCAGGATTGCTAATAGTGGAAGGAGTAAGGTGCAAATCCTCCAACATCCTCATGAGGAATTGCTGATACTCAGAGAGATCAGCAGCCGGAGAGATGTGGACAGAGGATTCCTCTCCCGAAGAGGGGGATGAGGAGCTGGAGGTCACCGTCTGTTCAGTGGGTGGCTGCACGGGGGGAGGTTGAAAAACCTGGCTGTCCACTGCCCTAACGTAAGCAAGGAACCAAGCAGCCACCGCCCTGAACTGCTCCCAGGTGAGAGGCCCGCTAGGACCGAGGATGACTGGGAGCGCAGTAGAGTGTGGCAGAGGGATAGGGACAGAGCCGAGAAGAGATGTCAGCTGACCTCCGCCTGGGCTAAGGAGCGGACCATGGGCACCCATGGAAGAATGTGCCCCGGAAGACCCCACAGCCGACAGCTGAACAACCACATTGGTCCTGCCTTGGCTGCGCCCAAAAGAATCCCCCATGAGTCGACCGGGGCCGTACAGGTCCAGTAGGACGGTCCCCTACCTCAAAAGAACGGGACTCTCTCAATGAGACTGAGGAGGAAGCGGGAGATCCGCACTACGGCTTCTCCCAGGGCCCGGTTGGACCCCAGAAAAAGGCAGACACGCCGACCCCACACTCCTCGGAGTTTGAAAGAGCCCTCCTCCTCGAGAGGGCCAGCCTAGGTAGCTGGCATCTCTGGGCAGCACCCGAAGGGGTTATCCAAGGTGCAGTACCCTCCCCCCCTGCAGGCGCTCTGATCAGCTCCAAAGTTGGGCGATCAAGGCACACCACTGGAGGGGGTACCACAACTGAGGGGTCAGTGAAACCGCCAAGACCAGGCTGCAGAGCTATGGTGGCCTGCACCACTGTCTGCTGGTCAGCACCCTTGACCCTAGTCTTGGTAGCCACTGACCTCACCTCAGAAGGGGTCCGACTCCAACTGGTGGAAGAGACTACCGTGCTGCCCACCTCAACAGCCAACCCCGAAGGGTCAGACTGCACGTCCGACTCAGAGCTCGACTCCGTTCCTGAGGAGGTAGAGTCGGAGGCCCTGTGCCAAACCGTGGGAGGGCGGGCAGTGCCATCCTTACCAAATAGCCCAGAGACCACAGCTGTGCCCGAGTCGGTGCCAGTGCCTCCCGCAGCCCCTCAAGCGGAATCCGAGGGAGGTGCGGCCCCGGCCCGAGCCAGAGATCCAGAGCTGGGAACAGTCACGGCACCATCCAGTCCCACTGCGCCGCGAGCAGCGCCGAGGACAGAGACTGTGCCGATGACAGCCCCAGCAGCACCATCGGCGCCACTGCCCGGCTCCCCGGTGCCGAGGGCAGGGAGCGACGCCGAAGACAGCACCGACTGAGGAAAACGAAGGCCCCACAGCACTGAGCCTCGAGGACATGGCGCCGTGCTCAACCTCAGCGCCGCAAGACATGGAGAAGGACGGCATCATAGTAGATCTCACGGCGCCAATAGCAGTGTCAGCGCCGCGAACGGCTCAGATAGAGATCACGGCACCACGCGACAAGTCGGTGCCAAGGATGGCCCCGTCAGGGCCTACGGTGCCGTGAACGGCACCGAGGCCTCCGACAGCACTGGCGTCAAGGACGGCGCAGACCCGGGCCTTGCGAGTTGCGGTAGCGACACCGGGGGAGCCTTCACCCCCAAAGGGTAACTGCATGGCGGCGCCTCCCACCGGCTCCCAGGAAGGAGCGGGACAGGCCTCCTGTGCCACGGAAGAAGCCTCGGCAACAGCTAGGCTACAAGTAGCCGAAGCTCCCTTCTCCTCCTCGGTCTGTATAGAACTGGGAGGGGACGCGGAGGAAAGGCCGAGAGAGCGTGGCTTGGCCTGACGAGTACGCACCCAACCCCCGAAAGTCGGCGGACCTCGCCCCACTTTCCACACATGTTGTTCGAGGACCCGGTGGTTCCATGGAGAAGCAGGCGTCACATAAATCCATGTCGTAAAGCGGGCCAAGACACGAGAGACACCGGTCGTGCTGGTCGGTGACGGAGAATTTTCAGCCGCATGGGCACCGTCGTATGGGGGACCGACCCGTCTTGGAAGATTTCTTGCCCTCTGACCGAGACACGACCTATGGGGAAAAAAACACCAAAAACAGACTTGACGTCGCAAAAAAGAATAATAATGGAAAGATCTTACCGGGCGACGTCAAGTAAAGCAACACAGAACTGGCAGGAATCACCGACTGACTTCAGCACGATATACTGCGTAACGGTAGAACACTGCGAAGCAGGCCTCAAATCTCTTCAGCTTCCACACGAGGTGACCTCTACGGCGGGAGACGAAGAACTGGCAGGCAGGTGGAGTCGACACAGCCTATCGGCCAACCCGCGAGCTCTACGCAGTGCGTCAGCCCCGAGGGAGGCACCGATGGTGTGTCGGCTCCGCCTACCCTTAAAAAAATCTCCCGCGGGGTCCTGACCTACGGCAGATATCATGACCTCCGGCAGATACCCATCTGTGATGAATGGTGAAGAAGGACACAGATAAGATCAGCAGCTGCCTTGGCCCCTAAAGCCAGGATCATCAACCTGGTGACCCCAGAACCACTATCCACTGCAGTCTCCGGGGCCACTGAGGGATGAGCACCAGAGCGCCTGGTGCCACGTTCGGGGTGGGGGGGGGTGGCTCCCCGACTCCAAGGAATTGGGCCCTTTAGATTTCTTTCTAGCCCCCGAACCAGACATGACGCCAAAATACAGGTTACTCACCTGTAACAGGAGTTCTAGGAATGGTATATGTTGTTCATCCACACTCATTGGCAGGTATCCTTGCCGCTTTAAATCTTGCGGAAGGTCTTCAAGCTTGCTCCTCCCACCCACCGGTGGTATAACTCTCGGCTCGCCCCATGGCGACAGATCTGCCCCGCTGGAAGCTCAGGTTGTCGGGCCGGGCCGGGAGGTCGGGTGGTTGGTGGATGAACAACATATACCATTCCTAGAACTCCTGTTACAGGTGAGTAACCTGTATTTCTAGGGACATGGATATGTTGTTCATCCACACTCATTGGCAGACTCCTAGCAGTTCTCCGGGAGGAGGGGGAAAGACGACACCCCAATACTTACTTGGGAAAGAGAGACTGGAGAACCGAGGCCCCAAAACCAGCATCCCGGCGTGACTCAAGGTCGATGTGGTAATGGGTAATGAAGGTGTTTGCTGACTTCCAGGTAGCAGCCCTGCAGATTTCCTGGATAGGGACG
This sequence comes from Neoceratodus forsteri, assembly GCA_016271365.2. Lineage (NCBI taxonomy): Eukaryota > Metazoa > Chordata > Ceratodontiformes > Ceratodontidae > Neoceratodus > Neoceratodus forsteri. The sequence goes on from CM028137.1 coordinate 961,284,821, forward strand.
TCCCTGGAAGCAGCCACCGTTGCAGCAGTATGGCGGGTAGAATGAGCTCTTATCCCTCTGGGAGGCTCCATGCCCGCCAACATAGCAGAGATCTATGCAGGAGGTTACCCACCTGCTTATCGTCCGCTTGGCTGCAGGTCTGCCAGATGCGGCTTCAGCGTAGGTGACAAACAGCTGGCGAACCTCTCCCCGAATTTCAGCCGTGCGCTCCTTATAATAAGCGAGCGCCCTTCTAGGGTCCAGAGTATGGAGCCTATATTCAGCCTCCGAGGTGTGATTGGGGTAGAACACCGGCAGAGTCAACACCTGGTTAAGGTGAAACTCCGACACCACCTTCGGAAGGAATTTCGGGTGGGGGCGCAGGACAACCTTGTCCCTGTGGAAGACCAGGTAAGGAGACTCGATGGGCAGACTGGAGCTCTCCCATCCTTCTGGCTGGCGTGATAGCCACCAAGAAGGCGGTCTTCACGACAGGTGAGAGAGACACACCTGTGCATAGGTTCAAATGGCTTGCCCATGAGCTTTGCCAGTACCAGCAGTAGATCCACGGAGGTGGGGTTCCCGCACTGGAGGAAATGTGATCGAGGCCTTTGAAAAGCGCCAGACCACCTTCTCCTGCATCGGCTGCTTCCTCGCCCGCACCGTAAGCGCAGAGATGGCTGCCAGGTGCACCCTTAGGGTCGCCGACCTAAGCCCTTGATTAGAAAGGGACCATAAATAGTCCAAGATGCTTGCCAAGGAACAGGAGGAAGGGTCCAAGCCTTGCCCTGACACCAAATGGAAAACCTTTTCCATTTGAAGGCATAACATTTTCTGGTCGACTCTAACGGGACGCCTCAACTACATTGAGGACCTCGTGCGGAAAGACCCAAGGCCTGGAACTCTAGCCGCTCAGGAACCAGGCCGTCAGGTGCAGGGATTGAAGGTCCGGATGGAACACCTTCCCCTGATTGACTGAGAGCAGGTCCGGGCGAGCTGGAAGCTGCCACGGAGTCCTGGAGCTGAGACTGAGGAGATCTGGGTACCAGAACTGGCGAGGCCAGTCTGAGGCTATCAGAATCACCTGCGCCTTGTCCCTCCTCGCCTTGAGAAGCACCTTGTGGATCAAGGGAAATGGGGGAAAGGCGTAAAAGAGGCCCGGGGTCCACTGCCTCGAGAAGGCATCCCCCTGCAGCGAGCCCTGCTGAGGCGGGCATGGAACAGACTCAACCTGCGTTCTCCCTGGAGGCAAACAGGTCCACCTGAGGTGTGCCCCAATGGGAGAACAGATGCTGTACTACCTCGGCAGGAGAGACCACTCGTGGGATGCAGCCCCTATCCGGCTCAGGGCATCGGCCAGGGTGTTGGAGGCTCCTGCCACGTGAATGGCTAGGAGATCCGCCTCCAGGCTGCGCACGAGTGACCAAATGCGGAGAGCTTCCTTGCATAGAAGCATGGAGCGCATCCCGCCCTGGCGGTTTAGATAGTACATGGTCGTGGTATTGTCCGTCTGGACTCGGACCACTTGACCCCGGAGGAACGGAGCAAAGGCGGTGAGAGCTAGGCGGACCGCTCGGAGCTCCAGCAGGTTGATGTGGCATCGGGACTCCCGCGGGGACCAGAGGCCATGAGCACGGTGTTCCCCCAGATGGGCACCCCAACCCATCAGCGAGGCATCGGTCGATAGAGAGACCGTCGGCTCGGGGCGGACGAACGGGATGCCCTCCTGCAAATGATCTGGAACGGTCCACCACTGGAGAGCGTTCCACATCCCCTGTGTCACCGACACAAGCTGGTCCAAAGGATCGCAGCGTTGTGACCACTGGCTGGCCAGTCCCCACTGAAGGGGACGCATGTTCCAGCGGGCCCAACGGACCACGCTGGTGCAGGCCGCCATGAGACCCAGGAGGCGCAGGAAGTCCCGGGCAGGGCGCAATTGCCCAACCAGAAATGATCGGGCAAAGGAGGAAAGAACCTCGGCCCTGTCCGCCGGGAGCCGCGCTCTGGCTCGAAGAGAGTCGAGCTGCGCCCCGATGAATAGAATCACCTGCTTCGGCTCGAGTTCCGACTTGGCCTCGTTGATAAGGAGGCCCAGTTGAGAAGAGACCTGGAGGGCAGATCTCTGGACCACTCCGCCTCCTTCCTGGAGGGAGCTGCTATCAGCCAGTCGTCCAGGTAAGGGTACACCGGACCCCTCGGCGCCGCAGGAATGCTGTCACCACTGCCATGCATTTGGTGAAGACCCTGGGAGCTGGAGACAAGCCGAAGGGCATGGCTTGGAACTCAAAGAGGGATCCTTCCTCGGAAGCGAAGGAATCTCTGGTGAGACGGACGGATAGGGACGTGACAAGCATCCTGCAAGTCCAGAGAGCAGAACCACGCGCGTTCAAGGATGGTATTATCTGAGCCAGAGTGACCATCCTGAAGGTTCGAGACCTTAGGAACTTGTTTAGGTCGTGTGGGTCGAGAATGGCGCCAGCCCCCCGTCCGTTTCGGAACCAGGAAATACCTGGACACAAACCCTGGGTCTGAAGGAGGGTCCACCACCTCTCTTATCACCTCCTTCTGGAGGAGGAGAGCGATGTCGGCTCGACGAGCCGCCAGTGAGGCTGGGGATCCCGAAGCCCCCCGAGGGGCGACGGCTCTGAAGGGTGGTGCCTGCTCGAATTCCAGAGGCAGGCCTCTTCCCACCACCTCCAAGACCCACCTGTCCGTGGTAGCAGCGGACCAGGCGGAACGGAAGTGCCGGAGCCGTCCCCACACGGGGGGACCCAGGGGTAAGGTGACGGGAATGGGGGCGACACCCCTCAGCCCGTCACTGGGCAGGCTTGGAGGAGGACCGGCCGAGGGACCTCCTGGGCCTTTCCTCCCTGCCTCCTGTTAGAGGAAGCCGGCGGCAGGTTTGGGATGCCAAGGCCGAGCCTGCTGGCCCCTGACGTTGCTGGGCCGGCGCCGCGGGCGCAGAAGGACGAAAGGGCTTAGGCTGTGGTTTGGGGCCTTTGTCCTTCTGAGCGGAAGAGACCGAGTCCAAGGTAGCATTGGACTTCTCAATCCTCTGCAGGTGACCTTCCACCCCAGGGCCGAAGAGGTCAGTCCCCAAAAAGGGAACATCCGCCAACTTGTGCTGGGTATCCGAGTAAAGGTGGATATCCTCAGCCAAGCCCATGACGACATAGCCACTGCGGCCGCCACCGATCTGGCACATGAGTCCCCTATATCCAAAGCAGTCTGGAGCTGCTGTTTGGCCACTGCCCTGCCCTGGTCCCGCACCTGCTTAACCGTAGTCTGCAGATCGGTGGGAAGATGAGGATGACCTCATCCAGGGAGCCCAACAGGGCATGAAAAAATGTGCCATGAGGACGGCCGAACTGGCCTGATGAAGGCCGAGAGAGGCCATAGCGTAGACTTTTCGCCCGACATAGTCCAATTTCTTGGACTCCTTGTCAGGAGGTTTGTCCACATCCTGGGCGTTGCCAGCGCAGGGAAAAGCTGTCGGTAACCAACCCCTCAGCAGAGGGTGTTCCAAAACCGGACAAGGAACGGTAGGGACCGCATACTTCCTGGCCAAGGTGCAGGGCAGGAAGCAGGGCGCTGCCAAAGCTCCAGTGCGGACCCACTATGGCCTCGGCCACCGGAAAGGCCTCCGTCGGAGAATCCCTCGGTCCAGAATCTCCGTGAGGGGATACCTGGCCCGTTTGGAAAGCGGGTTGAAGCTCCATCCGGTGGACTCGAGATGACGAAGCGAGTCCTAGAAGGACGGCGGGCTATAGTCCATTGACTGACCTCCTGAAGACTCCAAGTCCAGTCGCTTGGAGAAAAGGAGGAATCATCTTGGACTCTGAAGAGTCCTCGAAGAGCTGCCTCTGGCCTGAGCCACCCTTCACCTGCCGAGGTCGGTCGGGAGTGAGGGTAACTGACAGCGATGGGGTAGACCCTTAGCCGACCGAGAATCCTTGGTCGGAGCCCCAATTGGTGGCTGTGGAGGCGGAGGTTCCACCGGAATCGGTGGAGCAGCTGGTTTTGGCCGAACAACCGGCCTGGGTATAGGCTCCTCGGATAAGTCGAGGGGTTGTGTCGGCCGCTCCGGTGACAGCCACTTAATGGCCGGGGAAGGCGGCGGGGTGGCTTACTCCGGCCAGGAGAACTGTTGCAACATAAGATCCTCGTGCCGTCGGCGTAATTTACGCGAAGCCTCCCTAGTCGAGGGCGAGGACGAGCGGCGCCCGCTTACCCCATGATGCGAGACCGAGACCGCCTATGACGGTGGATCGGTTGGACCGCCAGGAGGTCCGAGACCGAGACCGAGAGTCCCGGAATTTCCGAGGTCGGTGCGGGGAGGTGTCGGCCGGAACCGGCACTCCCTTCGGCTCGGATGGTCCATCCGAGGGCTCCGGAACCGGAGGCACAGGCGAGCCCACGGGATCCTCAACTCCTCCCGGGAACCGGGAGAGGGAATCTCGGCTGCTAAAGCGACAGCCCGTCAGCAGGTCGAGAAAATCTCGACTTCATCGGTGGGAGTCTCGGTCAACTGACCTGGCAGGGGACACCGTGAGGCCAGTGGCGGCTTGACCAGTCGACGGAAAGCCGGCGGTCGACGACCGAGAGGGACCTTTCCCGCTCCCAAGGCGTCGACGGAGGGACTTACCCTGTCCTCTTTTGGACCAAGAATAAGGTCCCGCAGATCGAGGCCCTTCTCCTTTAGTGGAGAGGGACAGACAAAGCTCCTTAAAGGAAGCCGTGTAAGAAGAGCCCAGAGAAGCGGGATAAATGCGCGCCGAGGAAGATCTGACCCGCGCCTCTCCCGAGCGACCATCCGCTCGAGCTGATCCCCGAGCCCGCCCGCCGTTGACACATCAGCCGAGCCTCCTTGGACTTCACGGTGGGAAGCGCTCTCGGGGACGGCCCAGTTGCAATCGGGCAGCACGGTCTTCGAGGACGAGGCCGAAAGATGAGCACAGGTCGCAAGCCTGCGGGTCGTGCTCAAGGCCTAAGCAGTGAGACTGCGTGGAGTGTGGATCCGTCCGAGACATCTTCTGCCCGCATGGGCATCTCCGAAATCCGAGGTCGATTTGTCCCCGCAGTCACGAGGGATCAAGACTGAAGTCTTTTCTCAAAATTTATTTTTAAATCCACAAACGGAGAAATAGGAACAGTCTCAAACGCAGAGCGTTAAGGAGGGAACCTGAGCTTCCAAGCGGTAAGGAAGATCTGGCGTCATGGGCCGGAGCCGAGAGTTATACCACCCGGGTGGGTGGGAGGAGCAAGCTTGAAGACCTTCCGGCAAGATTTAAAGCGGCAAGGATACCTGCCAATGAGTGTGGATGAACAACATATCCATGTCCCTAGAAATAATCTTACAAAAATTACAGAAAACAGACCCAGCACCACTGATAAGAATTAAAAATAAATGGAATGGGCTTACCGGGAGTTGGAGAGAACGGCACCGGACGAGCAATTTCAGAACTGGGATGCAGGAAATCATCAAATGGCATCAGCTGGAGCACGGCCGCTGGCGCAACTTTTTTTCTACTCGTGCAAGCAGGTGCTTCCTCTATGGCAGGAGAAACAGAACTGGGCTGGAGGAGGAGTCAGCGGCACCTAACGGCTAACCCACAAGCGCCACACAATGCGTCAACCTCGTGGGTGGTGTTGCCTCCTCCCACAAAAAAACTCCCAATCAGGTGTGTGCCTCCAGCTTACACCCAGCAGTAATGAATGGTGAAGCCTGACAAAGGGAAGATCAAACAACTGTACAGATTTGTCTGGTGTCCCGCATGCATGCAAGATAGTATCGCAGAGCCTGGTGAACATCCGCAGTGCGAAGGAGAGCCTCCTCTTGATTTGAATGCTCCGGATAGTACACAGGAAGGTGAATGTTCTGGTTATGAGTACATCTGTACATCACCTTGGGCAGAAACTTAGGGTTGGCCTGCAAGGACACTGGTCCTTGTGGAAAACTAAATATAGCTCTTTACACATCAGAGCCTAGAGCTCAGCAATCCTCAGAGTGGACGCTTTCCAAGACAGGAAGCGTAGCTCGTAATCTGCAGCTGGCTCAAAGGGAGGCAAAGTAAGTTTCTCCAAAACAAACAAAAGGTCCCGTGGGGAAGGGGGGATAGGGTCCCATATGGGAAGCTTTATTTTATTTTTTAAATATTTTTTATTCATTTTGAGTTGAACATGCCAAAGCATTACATTCGATGGAGCAAGGTTACAATAGCTCCTACACTCAATGCAAGAAAAATATGTTAGCATCAGTATTATTAATCCATCGAGTTGTGATACATCATATTGGGTTCCGTCACTGTTTATAATATACATGCAATATAATTTTAGGATAGCCAGCCACATTAAACCAGTGGGGAAAAAAACAGTTAAACATTTAAGGCATTTGCTATATGTGACCAAACTAGCCACTGTTCCCACTTACTTAGCATTTGGTTAGTAGGTACTTTCTTTCCCCCCAAAGCTGCATCAATTCCCCCAAAAACCCTGAGTCATTCTAATGATTTAAGCAGGCATACATTTTTACCAAATGACCTCTTCAACTATATTCTGTTTACACCATGGCTCTATTTGTTTGGCCCTTAAGGTGCTTTACTACTTTAATTTCTCCTAAAAGAGATTAATTACTACTTAATACAGTCCCAGCTCTCGAAAAGAAAATTACCTCTAAGCTATCGCACACCTTGTGGTCAGCGCCGTTTATAACGCATGGGCGGTTATAATTATATTTCAAGACTAGGACAATCAAACGAGAATAATATAAGATATACCGGGAGTATCATCCTGGAATGGGAAACCACTCAGTCATGTAATATCTCTCCCTAAAATCGAGGAGAATTACAATTAAGGAAAAAGTACCAAAAGTTATTAAAGTGATGTCCCAACCTCCACTTTGATTATTCTCCTCCTCAGTTCACACAGGGCATGAAGTGCAAACCACCACACCTCAGACATCTTCATCCGAATACTATGGCAGCCCCCGATCATCTGCCGATCGCTGCTGAAATTCTGACACGATGGCATCCACCTTTTTCCTGGCCTTGTCAGGACCGTTATATTGGAATGATTTCCCCCCATAAGTAATATGGAGGTGTGCCGGTGCCAGGAGGGAGTGAGCCACCCCCAAGCCTCGAGTTGTTTTCAGAGTTGGTCGAATAACTTGCACCTAGAGCAGGTGGCAAAAGACCAGTCATGGAATATTTTAATCTCATGACATTCCATGGTCACCCATGAGGTAGCTGATTCTTGCCCACTGTAATATCATGTCCCATATACCTGTTCCGGAAGTCACCAACATGATGGTGCGTGGTGTCATGGTGTTGCCTTGGGCCTGTCTGAAGTTGATATGGAAGGCCATCTTAAGGGAGTCTAAATCCAGCTGCAGGTCAGAGGGGAATCGGAAAACCATTTTTTTGAGGTAAGCTAGCGTGTTCTCTCCCTCCATGCCCTCCGGAATGCCTACCAATCATAAATTCATTGCACGGCTTGCATTTTCCAGAGACTCCATGTGAGTGCGTAAATGGTTGATCTTGATTGTTCACCATGAGGAGCCTGTGTTAGTTGTGGAGTAGATTTTTGACCAGAGCCTCCAGTCGTTCCTTTTGGGTGTCCCATATTATATTTGGTATCTTTCTTCTTAGTAGATGATGAGCCACCCGAATATATCAGAATATTTATGAAAAACTCACCCAGAAATTATTTTAAATCAGATTTCTATAGAGCACGATGCAGAGCAATGAGGAAAAACCTCCAGTCAGGAATGTGTCTCTCTGCCCCCAATATGGGAGGATTTAGATGCAAGATACCATGCAGGAAGGTGCATAACAAGTCCAGTCGTGTCAGGGTCTTGCCAGCATGATAGGCTGACACAGCACAGAGGTGCACCTTTATGGATGAGTAGCTCAGGCCCAAGTCTGAGAGCAAAAGGAGGTACTCGAGAGCCGAGTTCACCGGACAGGTAAAGGGGTCGAGGTGACGAGCGGTGGCCCAGATGCAGAACCGCTTCCACTTCATGGTGTAGGTGGCCCTGGTAGAGGGTTTCCTGGTGGCCACAAAGACATCGGCCACTCTGGCCGAGACTCCGAGGTCTGTAGCAGCCACACATGCAGATGCAGAGACTTCAGGTCTGGGAGGACTAGCGTCCCGTTGTCTTGGGAAAGCAAGCTCAAGGGCAGGGGCAGCAGTGGTTCTGTCGGCAGTTGTTAAAGTAGAGGGAACCAGATCTGATGAGGCCAGAAGGGAGCCACTACGATCATCTCCACTTCTTCTGCCTGCAGCTTGAGGAGAACCCTCTGAAGGAGTGTGGGGGGCGTAAAGGAACCTCCCTGTCCAACAGAGGGACAACGCGTCTTGCCAGAAAACACCAGGCCCTGGATCTAGCAAGCAAAAATTGAACAGTTTTGCGTTGTGGGGACGAAAAGAGGTCTAACTCTGGTCAGCCCCATCTGACAAACAGGTCCCCTGCGACTGCACTCATGTACTTTGGTCCCTGAGTGACTGAGCACATCGGCCAAAGTGTTCTGAACACCTGGGACACGGACTGCTGAGAGATCCAGGTGGTGATCTATGGCCCAGTACCATACCCTCATGGCCTACCGGCAGAGCAGATATGAGTAGGTTCCTCACTGTTTGTTGATACAGAACATCACCGACATGCTGTCCGTCTGGACGAGGAAGTGGCCTGGGACAAGGTCAGTCTGCAGAGCATGCATAGCATAGAGGATTGCCCTCATCTCTAACACTGACATGTAGGGACTCCTCCAGCACAGACCACGTTCTCAGAGTCCTGTGGTCAGCGAGATGAGCTCTCCAGCCTGAGCCCAAAACATCTGGGGTCAGGAACTGAGTGGGAGGGACCTCTGAAAGGGTATACCTGCTGAGAAGTTGCGTGGCAATAGCCACCACCAAACGGTCAGATGGACTGAGTCTGAGATGGAGACAAGCTGATCCAGGTCATCCCAACACTGGTCCCACTAGACCCTCAAATTCCACTGAATCACCCTCATGTGGAGATGAGCCAATGGCACGGTAGTGATGGCTGCTGCCATGTGGTCCAGGAGTCTGAGGATCGATCTGGCCAGGACCAGACGGATGGAAGAGATGTTTCGAGCGAGATCCTGAAGTTGATCCCCTTTGTCAGCCGGAAGAAAGGCTCTGCCTTGGACGGTGTCCAGAAGGGCTCCTATTAACTGAAGTCTCTGGCTGGGCCAGGGGGAGGACTTCTGAAGGTTCAGTGTGATCCCTAGCTCTTGGAAGAGAGAAAAGGTGTCTTCCATGGTCTGGAGCAACCCTTCCCTGGATGGGGCTGTCAGAAGCCAGTCATCCAGGTACAGGAAGACGTAATGACCCTTTCTCCATAGAGCTGATGCTACTACTACTAGGCACTTGGTAAACACCACAGGTGCTGAGGAAAGACCAAAGGGCAGAGCTCTGAACTGGCAGTGTTGCCCCTGGAAGTCGAATCTCAAAAATCTTCGATGGGGCTTGGCTATGAGGATGTGCAGATAAAGCATCCTGCATGTCCAGGGATGACAGCCAGTCTCCCAGATGGAGAAGGCGTTTCAGACCCTGAAGGGTTACCATCTGGAAGCACTTGTACTCCACAAACCTGTTCAGGTCACTGAGGTCCAAGATGGGTCGCAGATCCCCCGACTTCTTGGGCACCAAGAAGAAGTGGGAATAATACCCTTTTCTCTTCTGAGAGGTAGGAACCAGTTTTATAATACACTTGTCCAGCAGAGTCTGGCTCTCCTCTTGTATCAGAGCTGCGTGAGATGGGGAATAGTGACAGAGTAGTGGAGGGTTGTCCAGTGGTACCTCCAGGAACTCTATAGCATACCCCCTTTTTCTCCAACCTTGTAGAAAGAGAGAAAAGCGACCATACCGCCCTCCCTCGTCAGCTCCGCAGGAGACGGGGGGGGGTAAGGAGTCAGACATTGGTAGGGGTGGGCAGAATAGCATGAGAGGCCTTGGTGGCTCTGGGGCTGGAGCCTCCGCAGTTCTGTGAGGAAGCCCTGTGCTTATAACCCCAATGAAATTGTTGCTGGTTTCGGGGCTATTGACTGGGAGTGCACCGAAAGCACCGTCTCCGAAATGGCTTCTGTTTCAGTTTGTACATGGTCTGAACTGACCATGAACTGACCACTTTGCTGGAGTCGTGCAGCACTGTAATGATTCTCTCTGACTCCTCCCCGAAGAGTACAGAGCCCTTGAAGGGGACATCCATGATGCCCGCTTGGACATTGTGACAGGATGGAATAAGACTCTGTCCCAGTTGTTATGGAGAGAATTTGAATACAGGGATCTGTTCTTTCCTTGTCTGTCTCGTCTGTCTGGTTGCGCAACCAAATTTTCTTGAGACCTGGGATTTGATCACCCCAACAGTCTCGCAGTTCTTTGCCTCTCACCGTCTCTCAGCCTTCCTTTGCTGTCTATCTTTTCCTCTCTTGCATATCTGCTGATATAAAAATATATGCAGATCATTATTTGGAAATGTAACTAATATTGGGATCCCTTTGTTTAGAAAATATATAGTGCTAATTGCTAATTCTTGAAATGTATATAATTGTGGTTTGAGAAGATTGCAAAAAGCTACTGGAAACTCGAGAGGTTACCCAAGTGCAAATTTTTTAAGCCTTTTGCAGAAGAGCAATGGAAAAGGGGGTCTTGGCTCAGGCACACTGTGTTCCTGCCTTGCACTTGCCAGAAACATACAAGAAATTAAAATTATGTACCTACCATAATTCTGATCTTTCTGTATATCTTCACCATTCATCACCTTTGGGTATAGTGGCCTGAGGTCACGACCCCATGGGAGCTCTTTTTTTTTTTTTTTGGATGGGCGAGTCCATGCACTATCGGCGCCACCCCCGAGGCTGATGCATTGCATTGTGCTCACGGGTTGGCTGTTATGTATGATCGACCCCGCCCTCCCACCAATTCTGAGTCACCATAGAGTAAGGAAAGGTTGGGAGGGAGGGACAAGGGAGTCCAAGGGACAGATAAAGGAAAGGATATACAAACTAAAAGGAGAAATAAATGACCGAGGAGGCAGAATAAAGCTGGAAAACTAAGGGGATTGGGAGGGTCCCCAATCTCTGGAAGTAGAAAAGGAGGAGGAGGTTAGGGAATTTAGAAGTAAGGATGTGGGGGGGGGGGGGATGGAACATACCCAGAAACCTTGACCTGTCTCCAGCTTCTATAGGAACTGCGAAGGAGTAGCCAGAAGGCTAAACTGCCAGAATTCACGGCACAGAATCACTGGCAATAACTCCAACATAAGCAGAATCGGCTATTCTGGAAGAAAAGACAGGATACAGGGAATACTCCCTCGTCCCCTCCCCTGACCAAATCAGATTCTGGCATAAGAAAACTAGTTTCCTAAATTAAATTGAGGTTGTGTCTAAAGGACAAGGAAATCAAAGGGAATTAAAGTAAAGCTGATGGGGAGAAGGGAAAGAGAGCAGAAGGGGCAACTACCAACCCCACCCATGGGGTTGGGCAGTGCTGAGGAAGGGTGCCCCCATCCTGGCCACTCTTCCCTAGAGAAAACATCCCCCTATGTGCCCAAGGTCACCTTACTCCTGACCAACAGAAAGGAGGGGGTGAAAGAGAGGGCACAGAGACGGAGGGGGACCCAGAGACTGAGGCTCCAGGGGGTGGAGGGTGGGATTGTGATGAATGAAGATACACAGAAAGATCAGAATTACAGTAGGTACGTAATTTTCATATCTTATCTGTGTCAGTCTTCACCATTCATCACCTTTGGGTGAGTGCTGAGCACCCTGAAGAATTAAGTCCCTTAGCTCTCAGTGGGTGGCACACCAAGAGAGAGAACCTTCACATGTCTGGAGAGGCCAGGAGTGGGGAGAGTGAGACGGGGACTCCTCGGAAGGAGTAGGAAGTTGGCCCAACAGACGCCGCCTCACCCTATGGGAGAAAAGAAGGGTTCTCTGGTAAGGGGAGGAAATCACCCTACGCCGGGCCAAGGGTGACAACTGGGAAAGACAGAGCCATGCCATCTGCCTAATGCAGATTGCTGTCCTTACGACCCTGGAAGCTACCTCGCTGGCATCATAAGATGCCCTCGCTTGGTACCTTGCTAGCTCCAGGCCACGTGCAGAGAGTGCAATGGCTTGTCTGATTACCTCCTGGACCACAGGAACCTATCCATAGGTAGCATAGTGGGCGTGATGCGCTGAAATAGAGAGCAGCAACCATGCCGAGCAGAAACTCCTCCTCCCCCATAAGTCAAAATCCACAGAATCTTGATCTGGGGGCCGGTCACTGTGAGGGGCATAAAGCCCATCAGGTGTGTCCAGCTGCATCAATCCTGACTGAGGATGAGGTACAGAACCTGGAGATTCTTGGGGGCACAATACCTCTGGCAGAGATCCCCAGGGGCTGGGACTCCAGAAAATGAAAATTACGTACCTACCGTAATTCTTGATCTTCTTGGACGAGTCTCCACCACTCATTCACACTATTGGAACTGCGCCGGAGCACTAGGACCCATCGAGAGCAAACTTTTGCTGGAGGTCGGCACCATCTGGGAATGGCGCCCGTGAGCCCTAGCTCAGCCGGTAATGACCATCTTGGGCGTGTGTAACTCCAACCACCTCAGTACCTTTTTACCAAGGAGGTGCAGCGAATTAACCTAGAAGGGTAGCTCTAACTCAAAGACCGGACATAAGATAGTCCGGGCGACCCGTGTAAGAAGGGTCAACAAAGAAGTCTTCACGGCCTAAGATCTGAGGGAGTGAAGAACAACAACAGAGGTGAGCTCGGGGGACGGAGGGTGGGCGTGTGAATGAGTGGTGGAGACTCGTCAAAGATCATCAAGAATTACGGTAGGTATGTAATTTTCATATCTTCCTGGACATAAGTCTCCACCACTCATTCACACTATTGGGAGAGTTCCGAGCTAATAATCCCCAGAGAGGGCAGCAGGAGAGACCAAGAGCTCACGTTTCTAGGACAGAAGTCCATTGAGGATGGCTCTGCCAAAGGAAGAATGTCGTCTGGCATGGACATCCAGTGCATAATGTTTACCGAAAGTATGCACAGAGCTCCTCCAGGTGGCCGCACTGCAGATGTCTGCAATGGGCACGTTGCGGATTTCCTCTAGGGATGCCGCGACCGCTCTAGTAGAGTGAGCGTAAACTCTACCTTCCAACTTAACCTGCGCCATGGAATAGCAGTGGCGAAGGCACGCCACTAGCCATGATGAGATACATCTGACAGCGACAGGTTGACCCAGCCGGGTCTCACTGAAGGAAACGAATAGTTGTTGGGCCTTGTGAAAATTCTTGGTTCTATCTAGATAGAAACGCAAGGCCCTCTTAACATCCAAAGAATGAAGAGAACGTTCTCCTTCATTTTGGAAGTTCGCAACATAAGAGGGAAGGACCAAAGGTTGGTTTAGATGAAATTCTGACACAACCTTAGGAAGAAATTTAGGATGAGTACGAAGAACTACTTTGTCCTTATAGAACACAGTATACGGAGGGTCTGTGACCAGGGCATGTATCTCAGACACCCTGCGGGCTGAGGTAATGGCCACTAGGAAGGCAGTCTTCCAGGTGAGAAATTTTAGCTCACAGGTAGCCAGAGGTTCGAAAGGTTTCCGAGTGAGCATGTCTAGCACAAGATTAATGTCCCAGGCTGCAACTGGACATCTTGTAGGAGGTCTGGTATGCAGAATCCCTTTAAGAAATCTCTTAACCATAGGTAACTGAGCCAGTATTAAGGAAAAAACGGGCTCATGATACACTGAAATGGCACTAAGGTGAACTTTGACAGTAGAGTACTGCAGACCTGAATTTGAGCGGTCCAAAAGGTACTCCAAAACCTTATTTGGTGGACAGGAAAAAGGATTCAAAGAGGACTTTGCACACCACAGCGGAAAACGCTTCCACTTGGCTGTGTAAGTTTTCCGAGTGGCTAGCTTCCGTGCAGCCAGAAGGATATCTGAAACTCTTCGAGAGACACTGAACCGGTTTACTTCGACCTCTTCAGGAGCCAAGCGTGAAGGTGAAGTGACCTCAGGTTGGGATGGACCACCGGTCCCTGAGTCAAAAGGTTCACCTGCAGGGGAAGTGGTCTCGGAGGAACCGCCAACATATTGTTGAGTAGTGGAAACCACAGCTGCCGAGGCCAAAAGGGAGCAATGAGAATCATCTTGTCCCCCTGGGATTCGAACTTGAGGAGTACTCTCTGAATTAGAGGAAGAGGCGGAAAAGCGTAAAGCGTTTGTCCACATGGCCTGAGCATCCTGACAGAAAATGCCAGGCCCTGGATTTCTGGAGCAGAAGAGAGCAGTTTGCATTGAGTGGGGATGCAAAAGGTCCAGGTCTGGAGTTCCCCACTCTTTGAATAGAGACTGAACTATGGTTGAGTCGAGACCACTCGTGAGGATCTGTCTCTGTTCTGCTGAGGCGGTCTGCCAGAAATGGTTCTGTACGCCTGGCAGATAGACGCTGAATTAAGTGTTGTGCTCAGACACCATTCCCATACCCTCATTGCTTCCTGCATAAGGGGTAAGAATGAGCACCGCCCTGCTTGTTGATGTAATACATCACTGCTTTGTTGTCCATCTGAAGGAGAATGTTCTTGTGACAGAGAATGTCCTTCAACGCTCGGACCGCATAAAGGACAGCTCTCATTTCTAGGACGTTTATGTGAAGCTGGGACTCTAGTTGAGTCCACACCCCTTGAGTGTGGAGAGCCTGACAGTGAGCTCCCCACCCCATTAGGGATGCGTCCGTGGTAATGGAGATTTGATGGTCCAGAGGAGCAAGGGATATCCTTCAGGAGATTGCTCTCTTGAGACCACCAGGTGGTGACCTTTTTAAAGGTTCTGTCACTTTGATGAGATAGGACTGCGGGTGAGTGGTTGGGGACCACTGAGTACTGAGCATCCACTGGGTGGTTCTCATGTGCAGACGTGCTAGGGGCACAGTGAACACTGAGGATGCCATGAGGCCTAGCATCCATTGCATCGAGAGAGCTGTAACTGAGCTGTTCTCCCCGATTTGGCGAGCCATCTGAAGGATATCGTTCCTCCTGTCTTCTGGAAGAAAGCCGCACAGGAGGTGTCTAGAAGAGTCCCTATAAAAGGAGCCTCTGGGAGGGCTGCAGTTGCGATTTCTTGAGGTTGAGCAGAACTCCCATGGGCGTGGGAGGCTGAGGCCGCGTCTCACTGGCGTCAAAGTCCCTTGCCTGGAAGGGCTTGCTAGAAGCCAATCGTCCAGATAAGGAAACACCTGTATTCCGACCTTTCTGAGGTGCGCTGCGAGAACTGCATAACACTTTGTAAAAACTTGCGGCGCCGAGGATAGCCCAAAGGGCAGGACTCTGAACTGATAATGTTGTCCCAGAGCCACAAACCTCAGGAATTTGTGATGCCTCTGGTGAATAGGAATGTGCTGGTAAACATCCTGCATGTCTAGGGAGGCTAGCCAGTCGTGTTGATGAAGCAAAGGTAACAGGGTTCCCAGAGAAATCATTTTGAATTTCTCCTTGGGGAGAAATCTGTTTAGCTTTCTGACATCTAGAATGGGACGCATTCCCCCGGACTTCTTTGGAACCAGAAAGTAATGGGAGTAGAACACCGTGTTCCGTTGATGCAGCGGCACCACTTCTACTGCCCTGCTGTTTAGAAGGCCCTGAATCTCGGCGGCAAGAAGGTCTGACTGAAGGGTAGACAGCCTGGGCTGCTGTTTGGGAGGACGATCCGGAGGGGTCTCCACAAGATTGGGTGAATACCCCTCGCGAATTATCCAAAGGACCCATTTGTCTGAGGTTATGGACTTCCACTGGCTGTAGAAGTGCATCAGACGACCTCCAACCGGAGAGGAAAGGTCCACCTCGGGCAGTTGAGATGGGACTTGGGCCAGCAATTCATAAGGTAGCGCTGGGCGCTTTGGGCCCTTGCGCTTTCTGTTGCGCCTTCTTTTGAGGTTGGGCAGGTTGGCTCTTATGGAAACTTCCTCTGCCCCTGCCTCGAAAGGACTGACGATTATGAAACTGGTTTACTGGCATGCCCTCGAGGGGGGGGAGGAGGGGGTCGAGCCAACTTAATGGCTGACCTAGTCTTTTGTGTAGCCTCTAGAGCTTGCTCTACCTGAGGACCAAAAAGATATGCACCATCAAAGGGCAATGCCATCACCTGTTGCTGTGCATCATTCGTGAAGCCCGAAGTGCGCAGCCAGGAATGACGGCGGGTGCAAATACCAGCAGCCGCTGAACAGGAAGCAGTGTCAAAAGCATCCATGGCTGCTTTAACCTGCTGGTTGTTAGATTCAATACCTCTAGTAATGGTTTGAAGAAGCTCTGGCTTTGAATCCAACTCCGGTAGAGCTTCAACCATTTGCTTGATAGAATGCCACAGGATATACTTATACTGAGAAAAACAGCCTTGGTAACTGGCAATGCGCATACTTAGGGTAGAAGCAGCAAAGACTCTTTTACCTAAGGTGTCTATCTTACAAGATTCTTTGTTAATGGATTGAGCTGTAGAAGTTTGAGGAAAACGACCTTATCATTCTCTGCCAGGACTACATCCGATCCACAAAGGCATGAGATGCCAGAATGGGACAATCCTTGGGGGCTGAATATTTCCTATCAATGGATTCAGCCACCGAAGGGATGAGAGCAGGATTATTCCAGACCATTTGAGACAGCGTCTCGAAGGAAGGCTGAATCGGAGGAGTCAAATCTGTAGGGATTTCCGAGGCATGAAGGTATTAGAGTCTTAACAATTTCCCAGGATCGATGTCTGTAGTCTGGAGAGAAAGAGTGGAACTCAGATTCTTCAGCAGACACTTAAAAGACAGGTCCTCGACCACAGGCTCTGCAGCAGAGATAGATCCTGCTTTGTCCACTTCATCACCCAACCGAAGGTCTGGGTCAGGCTCAACGTTATCTCCTGACAGTCCAGGAGGGACTGTATGGACAGGAAAGAAATGAAAATCAGAAAAGAAGGAGGCAGGAAACGAGAGAAAAGAGGGTCCCGAGGTCCCGGTGCCAAGGGACCATGCGGTGCAGCCGAGGCGGCACATGAGTGGCGCACCAGAAGGTGCCAAAAGCACTCGGACTCCAAAAACAAGTTTTAAAGGAAGAAGAGCAGGAGATAAGGGCATAGGTGTGGCCCCCTTGCGAAGCTATGTGGGGCACCTAAGCACGCAGTTGGGCACCAAGGTGCACCGCGCGACAGGAAAATCCAACGCCCTACCTGGTCGCCCAAGAGCCCGAGGCCCACGAGCAACCAAGCCAGGTAGCGAACCAACCTCCAAGCCCACTGCTCCCATAAGGCGGCCACTAGATGAAACTGCTCATCTCAGACCTACCTGCTGGTGAGGTGGGACTCCGATGTCGAAGCAGTAAGGCTACCAGAAGCGAAGTTGGTGACTCTGAAGGAGGAGACCGGCAACTAGCCCCGATAACCGAGCATCTACGCGCAGACATATCAGAGGGCGACCTCGAGTGATGCCGGCTCTTTTTAGACCTGTAGGCCAAAGATGAGCTCGAGGCCGAACGGTTGCAGAAAGCGACCGTTAATTTTTATGATTCCTCGGGGACCGCCCATCCCCCCGGGCATTGGACTGACCGTTGTCAGACCCCACTCCGGAGAAGGCGGCGGACCGGACCCAGCCCGACTGACTGAACAGCTTTCATATGAAGTCTCCCTACCATCACCTGACCTGCTCATGGTCTACTCCGTCAATGTAGGCTGAGACTTCTTTATTGCATTTATTTTAGAAATAAGAATAAACTTAAGCGATACTGTTATTGAGATAATATTACAAAATAATAAAACTGAAAACTATGCTGCTAGTTTGAAGTTTGACTCCCGACAGGCGAGCGACGTCGTCACTGAAGCGCACTCGACGGCGGGAAAAAAGGAACTGAGGCGGTTGGAGGTCGACACCGAGATGGTCGTCATTGCGCTTGAAGCTAGGGCTTGCGGCACCATTCCTCGCGGCGCCGACCCTCCAGCAAAAAGTTTGCTCCCGATGGGTCCTAGTGCCTCCGGCACAGTTCCAATAGTGTGAATGAGTGGTGGAGACTTATGTCCAGGAAGATAGGGTCTCTGCCAGAAACGCAACAACACCTCCCGAAAGGGAGCAGGCCAGGGGGGGCACCACAAGGGTGTCTGCACTGAAACTGCCTAAAAAGGTGCGCGTCGAGTGCTCCGGATTGTGCTGCGTGGGTGGGGTGATGTGCAGGTCCTCCAACATCCTCACGAGGAATCGCTGATACTCTGCGAGATCGGCAGCTTGGGAGATGTGGACAGACTGTTGTTCTCCTCCAGAAGAGGGGGATGAAGAGTCAGAGGACCTCAAGAGTTCAGAAGCTGGCTGCTCAGGCAGAGGTTGAAAACACCTGTCTGTCCATGGCTCTGACATAAGAGGGAAACTGAGCAGTCACAGCTCTGAACTGCTCCCAGGAGAGAGGGTCGCTAGAACCAAGAATACCTGAGAGAGCAGGAGAAGTGGCAGAGGAGAGAGGACAGAGCTGACAACAGGAATCGGCTGTCCTCTGCTTGGGCCAGAGAGCACACCTGGAGCCCCAAGGGAGAGGGAGCTCCAAAAAACTCAACAGCCGACAGTTGGTCAACCATACTGGAACTGCCTAGGCTGCGCCCTGAAGAATCCCCCCATATGAGGTGACCAAGGCCGTGAGAGTCCAAAAGGATGGTCCCCTATCTCCAAAGAACAGGGCCCTCTCGAGGAAACAGAAAAGGAAGGGAAGATATCCGCACTACGACTCCTTCCAGAACCTGGGTGGGTCCTCAAACCCCTCGGAGTCCGAAAGAGCCCTTCTCAAAAATGCCAGCCTAGGCAGCTGGCAGCCCTGGTTAGTCCCCAAAGGGACTATCCAGGGAGTAGCACCCTCCCCTCCTGTGGGTGCTCCGATCAGCCCCAAAGCTGGGCGATCCAGGTACACCACCTGAGGGGGTACCACCACTGAGGGGTCAGAAAACCCTCCGAGGCCAGGATGCAGGGCAATGGTGGCCTGCACACCTCTACTGGTCAGAACCCTGACCCTGGACCTGGGGGCCACTGTCCGCTCCTCAGAGGGGTCTGGCCTCCGACCTGTCGAGGACACTACCAAGGTGTCCTCGTGAGCAGCCAACTCAAGGAGTGAGACTGCCTATCTGACACAGAGTCTGATTCCACCTCCGGAGGAGGGGGAAGACCGAGAATCCTGTGCTAGGCAGTGCGTGGGCGCCACTGCCATCGACTGAATGGGGCATCAGAGCGAGTGACTGCACCAGAGTCGGCGCCAGCCCTCAAGTGCACTCTGCAGTGGTGCACGAAGAAGATATGGTGCAGAGGACAGCAGCAGTATCGCAGCTGGGACCTGCGGTGCCATGGGCCCGGCACCTCGTGCTGACCGCACTCTCAGTGCCGTGGACGGCGCAGAGGTCAGAAATCCCCATGGCGCCATGTCGTTGTTCGGCACCGTAAGTGGCACCAGAGCTGGACAGAGCGCCATGCTCAACCACGGCACCGTGAACAGCGCCGAGGCGAGAAACAGATGAGGACGGCGCCATAGAGCCTCCCACGGTGCCATCAGCACCATCGGCGCCGATAGCAGAGACAGCACTGAGCGACAGACCGGCGACGACAATGGCGCCATCAGGGCCCACGGCGCCGCGGCCCAAGACGGCACCGACAGACTACATCGAGGATGGTGCCAACCCAGGCTTCCCAGCTCAAGGAGACGACACCGGGGGAGCCTTCACCCCTGAAGGGGTGACTGCCAGGGTGGTGCCTCCTGCTGACCCCCAGAAGGGACAGACTGGGCCGCTTGCACCGTGGAAGGGGCTTCTGCAATGGCGAGACTACAAGAAGCAGAAGTCTCCTCTTCCGCGGTCCATACTGAACCGGAAGGGGACCCGGAGGAAAGGCAGAGAGACCGTGGCTTGGCCCGACGAGTGCATGCCAGTCCCCCGAAAGTCGGCGGAGCTTGTCCCACCTTCCACGCGCGTTGTTCGATGACACAACAGTCCATGGAGAAGCAGGCATTGCACAAATCCATGTCGTGTAGTGGGCCAAGACATGCGAGGCAACGGTCATGTTGGTCAGTGACGGGAGTACTTACGGCCACACGGGCACCGATGCATAGAGGGCTGTCCCGTCTTCAAAGTTTTCTTGCCTCCCTCCCCCGACCGAGACATGACCTATGGAAAAAAACAACCAAAAACAAGACTCGACATCGCAAAAAGAAGTAAAGGAACAGTCTTACCAGGTGACATCGAGTGGTGGCGGGCAATTGAACTGGCAGAAAATTTCAATAAGCGGCGTTGACAGACTTGGCGTTGAGAAACTGAGATAATGGAGCCGAAGGCTTTGGTTGAGCAGCAGGCCTCTTGCTAGTAGAGCTTCCACGAGGTGCGACCTCTACGGTAGGAGATGAAGAACTGGCAGGAGGGTGGGGCTGACCACATATAAAAGCCAACCCACGAGCCTGACTGTCACGTCGGCCTCGAGCGTGGCGCTGATGGTGCGTCGACTCCGTCCATCCAAAAAAAAAAAAGCTCCCGCGGGGTCGTGACCTCTGCCCCCTATACCCAAAGGTGATGAATGGTGAAGACTGACACAGATAAGATCAGGATTCTTGTTAAGAATGGGGGTTGGAAGGACTTGTAAGAGAACAGAGCTGCAACTGCTTGAAAGAAAAAAGGACACAGAGATTGAACGAAAACTCTGATGGATGTTCTCTATTTTAGGATGACCATCGGCTTGAGGCAGACAAATGGGATCCCTTCCTGCAGATGTTCTGGGGCTAACCACCACTGGAGTGTGTTCCACATCCTGAGTCACCGTGACCAGCTGGTTGAAGTGATCTTTGCGCTGAGACCACTGGCTGGCCAGCTTCCACTGCAGAGAGCGCATATGCCAACAGGGCCATCGGACCACGCTGGTGCAGGCCCGCCATGTAACCCAGAGGGCGCAGGACGTCCCAGGCAGGGCACAAGTGCACAACCAGAAATGATGAGCAAAGGAGGAGAGAATCTCCGCCCTGTCCGCCGGGATCTGAGCTCTGGCTCGGCAAGAGTCTAGCTCTGCCCTGAAGCTGATCACCTGCAAGGGCACAAGTTCTGACTTGGCCTCGTTGACCAGGAGGCCAAGATCGATGCAGGTCTGGACGGCCAGGTCCCTGAACTGCTCCACCTCCTGCTTGGAGGGACCTGCAATCAGCCAGTCATCCAGGTAGGGTTACACCTGGACCCCTCAAGCACCTCAGGTAAGATGCCACCACTACTCTGCATTTGTTGAAGACCCTGGGGGCCAAAGAGAGGCCAAAAGGCATGGCTTGGAAAAAAAAATTACTCACCTTAGTAATGTTTTTTCTAATGGAGTCTTGCTATATTATGACATATGTAGTGAGTTCCAACCTTCGAACTGCTCCGGAGGTGAAAGAGTTAACTTTCCATGCCAGGCATGGAACGCAGAGCTCGAGCTTGGTTGAAACTCTGTCTGTTGTTCTTCAAACTCAAACCGTCAGATCTTTACGAGCTAAACTCACTGAGGTCCTGTGTGGAAGCTGTAAACCTATACTAGCAAACTGGCTACTAAACATAAAAACACATTTTTTGGTCCCAAAACAAAGACTCAAGTCAGGAGACCCAAAAATAAAACACAACACCAAGTCACCCCAAAGAAAGAGGGGTGAAAACAACAAGGTGGGCATCTACTAAGTGCCAACACTGCACTGCCCACCCACATCCCAAAACCAGAGGTTCTGAGAGGGGCAGGCAGGGGGGGAGGTCATAATATAGCAAGACTCCATTAGAAGAAACAACATTACTAAGGTGAGTAATTTTTCTTCAAACAGCGTAAGTCTTGCTATATTATGACATATGTGAACTACACAGCAGTACCTCCATGGAGGAGGGACAGAACCTACTTAGGAAATAGGCTCTGAAGCACAGCTGTGCCAAACCGAGCATCACTCCTAGCCTGGATATCCAGGGAGTAATGCTTGGTAAAAGTGTGAACTGTTTCCCAGGTAGCTGCTTGACATATCTCTAGAATAGGGATGTCCCTGGCAGCAGCCAGGGAAGCAGCTGTACCTCTGGTAGAGTGAGCCCTCAGGCCTGAGGGAGGAACCTTACCCAGCTTTTCATAACAGAATTGGATACAAGAGACAATCCACCTGGCAATGGATCTTTTAGTGGCAGGTTTCCCTTTACCAACCTCACCATAAGTGAGGAACAGTTGGAGGGAGTCAAACCTGTGACCCTTGGTACGCTCTATGTAGTAACTAAGGGCTCTCTTCACATCTAAGCTGTGCAGCCTCCTCTCACCAGAGGAGGAATGGTCAGTGAAGTACACTGGAAGAGATATAGATTGATTAAGGTGGAAATCTGAAACCACCTTAGGTAAGAACTTCTGTTAGTCCAGAGGACCACCTTATCTCTATGAAAGGAGATAAAAGTCAGGCTCCACTGCCAAAGCTTGTAATTCACTTATGCATCTGGCAGAAGTGATGGCTACCAGAAACACAGTCTTCCAAGTCAAGAACTTCAGCTCTACTGAAGACAAAGGCTCAAAGGGGGGTTGCATAAGCTGAGCAATGCAAACGTTAAGATCCCAGGCAGGGGCAGGGTCCCTGAATGGAGGATAGGTGTGAAGCAATCCCTTAAAAAACTTACAGGATGAGCTGAAAGAGAAGAGGATTTACCTGCTGAAATAAAAGCAGACACAGCAGCCAAATATACTTTTAGGGTAGCTGGTCTAAGCCCCAAGGTATTTAAATGGACCATATAATCCAAGACTCTGGGTAAATCAGCAGATTCTGAGGAAATGTGCTTCCCAGAGCACCATATGGAAAACCTCTTCCATTTGGAATTATAGGTAGCCCTGGTGGAAGGCTTTCTAGAAGCCTTTAGTATATCCATTACACCTTGGGAGAGGTGTAGATCAGTAAACTCTAACTCTTCAAGAACCAGGCCTTGAGATTGAGAGATTTGAGGTTCGGGTACCAAACCCTCCCCTGAGTTCAGGTTAACAGGTTGTGATTCCTGGGAAGATGGACTGCTAAGGACAGTAGGAGTGGATACCAGGGTTGTCGGGCCCAATCTGGAGCAATCAGGATCATCTTGCAGGATTGAGATCTGATTTTGACTAACACTTTGAGCGGGGGGCATAGAGAAATTTCCCTTCCCAATTGAGAACTAAGGCATCCAGAGGGACTGGGCCCAACACTGGGGGCCTGCAGCAAAAAGGGAAGTTGGTGATTGTCTGGGGCTGCAAAAGATCTATCTGCAGGGTGCCCCATCTGGCAAATATCACCTCCAGGACCAGGGGTCCAGTGACCATTAAGTGATGGCCCTGGAAATCCTACTGAGAGCATCTGCTAGGACGTTGTCCTTGCCTGGGAGGTGAACTGCTGTAAGGGAGGTGTTCAGGGAGTAAGCCAGAGACCACAACTTCATTGCTTCGGTGCACAAGGCCGTAGACCGAGTGCCCCCTTGCTTGTTGATGTACCACATTGTGGTGGTGTTGTCTGTTCTGACCTGTACAACTTTGTTCTGAACAGACTCGGAAAAAACTTGAAGTGCTAGAAAAATTGCTCTTGAGTTCCAACAGGTTGATGTGGAGCAGAGATTCCTGAGGGGACCACAGTCCCTGGGTAGTGAGATCGCCCATGTGAGCTCCCCACCCCAAGAGGGATGCATCTGTAGTAAGGATTAAAGAGTGAGACTGAGTGACAAAAGGAACCCCTTGTCTCAGATTGCTGTGATCCTGCCACCACTGTAGGGCCTGGATCAGGGTTCGAGTTACTGGGATCAATTTGGTTAGAGGGTCTTTCCTTTGAGACCAAAAGGCTCTCAAATGGAACTGGATGTCCCTCATCTGAAATCTTGCTCCCTGCACTACTGCTGTAGAAGCAGCCATGTGCCCCAGGAGCTGCAGAAAATGCCTTGCTGGTCGCGAGACCTGCAGGGTGAAGGAGGAGGCCAAAGAGACCACAGTCCTTGCCCTGGCCAAAGGAAGAAAGGCTCTGGCTTCCTCTGTGTTCAGCTCTGCGCCTATGAAGGTGAGGAGCTGGACAGGTTCTAGAACTGACTTTGAAAGGATACCTAGAGAGGTGAGCAATTGCTGAGTTATCTGTAAATGTAACTTGACTTGGTCTGGAGACTGGCCTACTATGAACCAGTCGTCCAGGTAAGGGAAGATGGCAATTTGTTGCCTTCTTAGGGCAGCAACTGCTACTGCCAGGCATTTTGTGAATACCCTGGAGCAGAGGCGAGGCCAGAGGGCATTGCTCTGAACTGGTAATGGCCTGAGGGCAGCTCGAACCTGAGGTACTTTCGATGGGAGCTTCTGATGAGAATATGGAAGTAGGCATCCTTGAGGTCCAGGGACGCTAGCCAGTCCCCTGGCCTTAGAGAGGGTAGAATAATTCCCAGAGTCACCATTTTGAATTTTGGTTTTAAAAGGTGCTTGTTTAAATATCTGAGATCCAGAATGGGCCGCCATTCTCCTGTCTTTTTTGGGGTAAGGAAGTACCTGGAGTACAACCCTTTGCCCTGGTGTAGGGGTGGAACCCTTTCCACAGCTCTGAGAGCCAGGAGGGAAGAGACCTCTGCCTCTAGGGCAAGTGCCTCTGATGGATTTGCAGGTGGAAAGGATCTGGTTCTCATCTTTGGAAATTTTTTGAAGCTGAGAACCAATCCCTGGCTTACTACTTCCAGGACCCACTTGTCTGATGTTAGAGACTTCCAGTCCTGGACAAAGTAAGCCAGTCTGCCCCCTACGGGTAGCTGAGAATCGGCCCTGGCAACCCCATCAGGCTGCCTGTTTGGCAGGGGCTTTGGGCTGAGGGGTGGAAGCAGGCCTGCTTGTACCCTGTCTGCCTCTCCCTCTAAAGAACCCCCTCTGGGCATAGGCAGAAGAGGATGCCTGGTAAAAAGGCCTATGAAAAGGCCTGCGCCTGCCCTTGGAAAGCTGCCTTTGATGAGTGGCCTGCCTTTCCTTGGCCTGTGCACTCCTATAGGTGGTCCTATACTCATCCATTTTTTTCATGTAATTCTCTGTCTGCTCCCCAAACAGAGAATTACCCACAACAGGAAAATCCATGGCCTTAGTCTGGGTATCCTGTGACAGGCTAGTACATCTGAGCCAAGCCATTCTGCCAAGTGCCACAGATGTAGCCATGACTCTTGATGACACATCATTAGAGTCCACTGCAGCATGGAATTGCACCCTGGATGCCTCAATACCATCAGCAGCCACCTGCTCCAGCTCCTTGGCAAGCTGGCCAGGGACCTGTTTTGCTAGGGCCATAACAGTATCCCATCTGGACTTCTGATATCTAGCAACATAAGCCATATAATTTGCCTGTCTGAGTCCCAAGGATGCTGCCATGTACTGTTTCTTTGCCATGGCATCAATCCTCCTGGCGTCCTTGTCCGGGGGGTGTGAAGCCAAGGGAATTATTTGCCTTGTCACAGGCTGCAGCCTGCATTACTCCAACATGGCTGCATTGTTGTGTAAGGAACTCCGTATCAGAGCCTGACATTGTGTACCTCTTGTCAATTCTCTTATCAACAGGAGGTATAGTGTGAGGAGTGTTTAGAATTTTAACTGTTTCCCAAAAGATTTATGCAAAGGAATAGACAGCCTCCTTGACTCTGGGATATCCATCATTTCCACATAGTCAGGCTCCTCTTGATCATCCACGGCTTCCTCCATAGGGAGCTGGAGGGTTTCAGCCACTTTCTTATAAAACATAAAATGAGAAGGGGACTCAGAAAGCCTAGGAGGAGACACTCCTGAAGGTCTGTCTGGGGAGATGTCCAGATCAATGGGCACATCCAGACTTTCATATCCACATTCACTCTCCTCATACTCCTCTTCCCCTCCTCCGGTTCATAATATTCCTCTACATCATACTCTTGAACCGGTGGAACCCGGCAAACCGACCGCTTACCTGATAGTGCCGGTTCGGTCGGACGAAGTGACTGGACAATTTTAATCGCTGGCTATTTCTTCATGATTGGAGAAAGTTTGGCTCCACACCAGCTGATTTCCTATCCTTTGTGGAACTGACTCCTGAGTCGATCTCCTTTTGCCCGAGGAAGTCTTGCCCTGGTCAGAGGGCAATCCCTCCGGTTCGGTTGGAACCGAACCGGGCTGGCCATCCGGTTCAGCGGACTTTTTGGCCTCCCTTTCCCTGAGCCTACCAACTCTCTTTTCTAGGGTAGCTGCAGGAACATTTTACAAATCTGGCAGTCTGCATTGAGGTGGTCAAACCCCAGACAATAAACACAGGTGGTGTGGGGGTCAGCCTTGGCAAAGACTTCCCCACAGACACTGCAGTGTTGAAACCCAGTAGGCCCGGTTTTTCTTTTGGGTTTCTCAGACATAGTGCCAGTCCTAACCAAACTTACCCGTTTATGGCAATCCGCCAGGTAAGACCCTCTTATCGGTTCCCAACCGTGTCACGGGTCGTGGAAAAAAAACATAATAAAATGCGTTTTTTTTAGAACCGATAAGAACCGGTAACCACACTCCAAATGACAGATTAATATATTTTCAACAACTTGATCGGTTCAAACCGAACCGATAAACCGTTTACAAGTTCCACACAGAACAGAAATCAATGTAAAACCTATCTAGTACTCACAATACCACAGACAGAGTCTGAACCGACCGGTTGCAGTTTAATTTCGGTCGAAAACCGAGAAAAACAATACTTTAACCAACAAAATGAACCGAGCAGAAGGAGAAATCTCCGGAGCGACTGTTCAGTGAGGTGGAGTAAAGAATCTGACGGTTTGAGTTTGAAGAACAACAGACAGTTTCAACCGAGCTCGAGCTCTGCGTTCCATGCCTGGCATGGAAAGTTAACTCTTTCACCTCCAGAGCAGTTCGAAGGTTGGGACTCACTGCATATGTCACAATATAACAAGACTTTATGTTGTTTGAACTCGTAAAGGGCTCCCTCGGCTCGGACGCGGAGGAACCTTCAGTGGGATGGACAGATCGGGACATGAAAGAATGCACCCTGAAGATGCAGAGCAAAACCACCATGTTTTGCTCCAGAGATGGTATGATCTGGGATAGAGTTACCATCCGGAAGGTGTGGGACCTGAGGAATTTGTTCAGCTCGTGCAGAGCTAGAATGGGGTGCCAGCCCCCTGTCCACTTTGGCACCAGGAAGTACCTGGAGACAAACCCTGGGTGTTCCGGAGGATCCTCAACTCTGACCACAACCTCCTTGCAGAGGAATTAGCCTACGTTGTCTTGGAGAACCGACAGAGTGTCTGCGGATACAAAGTCCTCCTGTGGGGCATGGGGATGGCTGGGAGGGTACTGCTCGAACTCTAGAGGCAGACCATGACCGACCACTTCTAGAACCCACCTGTCCATGGTGGCAGCGGACCAGGCAGAAAGAAAGTGGCAGATCCGGTCCCCCAGAGGAGGACCCAGGGGAGGCATAGTAACCATGAGGGTGGCAACCCCCATTCTGTCACTGAGCAGGCTTGGAGGATCTGGCTAAGGAGCCACCGGGTCCCTTCCTTCCGGACTACTGGACCACTTAGGCCAAAGATTTGGGCCTTGGTCACTAGGACTGAGCCTGCTGGCCAGACTGATGCTGAGCTGGTTTCGCTGCAGGAGTGGAGGGTCGAAAGGGCTTACGCTTCTGCTGCCTGGAGCTCTTGGGATCCTTCTGGGTGGATGTCATGGAATCCAAAGTGGCATTGGACTTCGCGATACGATACGTTGGAGGTGATCCCCCTTACTGGGCCCAAGCAGGTCACTGCCCAAAAAAGGGACGTCTGCCAGCTTGTGCCGAGTGTCTGCTGTGAAGGTAGAGATCCTCAGCCAAGCCCTATGGCGCATGGTGGCTGCAGCTTCAACCAAGTAGGCACAGGAATCCCTAATGTTCAGAGCAGTCTGAACCTGCTGTTTGGTCACAGCTCGACCCTGGTCCCGGACCTGTCTGACCGTAGTCTGGAGGTCCGCAGGAAGATGAGGAAATCACCTTATCCAGAGAGGCCAGAAGGGCATGGGAGAAGTGTGCCATCACAACAGCTGAGCTCGCCTGGTGGAGACCGAGTGAGGAGGCAGCATAGACCTTTTTGGCCAAGTAGTCCAATTTCTTGGACTCCTCGTCCAGCGGTCTAGCGACATCCCCTTAATTGCCTGTGCACCAAAACACTGAGTTGGCCACCAAGCCTTCGGCCGAAGGGTGCTCAGTGAACTCTGAGAGGGTACCAGTGGACACCACATACTTGCGGGCCATCTGGGCAGAGAGCGCAGAGCAAGAGTCGGGGTGCTGCCAGAGCTCCAGGGCATGGTGGCCACTGGGGAACCTCTGTCAGAGAGTCCCATTTGTCCAGAGTTTCTGAAGGGATAGCGAGTCTGCTTCTAAACAGGCTCCAGTTTCATCTCTGTGGACTCAGAGGTGAGATGGAGGATGCCCATGCCTCCATCAAAAGGTCCCCCACTGACTCCACGTCGATCGGACGGGAGTGCAGTGAGGAATCCTCAGACTCTGAGAAGTCCACATAGAGTGGCCTACCACCCAAGTCACTCCAGACCCACCACTGGTGGTCAGGTGTAAGAGTGACCAACAGCTGATGGGGAAGTCCCTGTGCCGACAGAGACTCCTTGGTTGGAGCGCTGGTCAGTGGCTGTTGGGGTGGCGGCTCCATCACGCTCATTGGAGCGGCCAACTACGGCCGAACTGAAGCGGTCTGTGTGACGCTCTGCCACCTGCTTATATGTATAATATCTGTATCATAAACAAACAAGTATGTGATTGTCTGTCTAGGACACAGTCAGCAAGTGTCAGGAGGCTTGAACTTTGACCTCAAAAGTGTCAGTGAGACTGAAGCAGCAGGATGTCAAACTGGCCACTGGGAACTACTAATTGAAGGGTACTGGCCCTGTCTTGACATGCAGGGCTTCCTGCCAGATGCCAGGTGATAAGACATCGTCAAATATGCCTTTTGAAAGCTGAAAGTTTGAATTTTGTGATCCTGAAAGAAGTGACAACTTTTTTAACAGAATCTTGTTAAAAGTCGTAAACATGAAATCATTCTTGCAAAACAGGAAACCAGCAGAGAGACAAAGGAAATGCTTTTGATGAAAGACACAATTTTAAAAACTGCTAACTGCTGATTTTTCCAGTAGTAACAGATCATCCTTTTGGAAAATTATACTAAGAATTCTTACATGATCTAACTGTGATCTCACCAAGTGGGTGGGGAAAGGGATTTTGAAACAGTCAAGCATCTGAAGAGAAAAATGCTTTTTATTTCTGGATTCCACAGGAGTGAGACCTTGGGTCTCTGGACTGAAACTAGGCACTTAGAAATATATAATTGAGCTGGAACTTTGAAATATTTTGCAGGAACTTTTTGTTCTGTAATTTTTAAATTATTTTGTTGACTATAAGTATCAATGTTATATGTTCTGTATCTGGTATTTTATCTATTTTACATTTTTAGTAAACACTGTTTTCCTTCAAATTCTGTCTGTACTTTCTCAGTTTCTTTTGCATGTGAATGCTGGAACAGTGTTTAATTCTGACAGCTGTTAAGAGCTCAAAAGGGTGTGATACTATCTTGCTAGAAGGTAAAAATATACCTAGGTCTCATATTGAGTTGTAAGGGTACATTTGGGGAACCTGGCTGGGTGCCACTGGGTGAAGGATTGTATTGCATTTCCCCAAAGAGAATATATATCTGAGCCTGTTAACTGGGTATGCTAGCATAAGGTTCACATTTGACCCCCAGGACTCGAGGCTGGTAGGGAATTCGGACCCAAAACAGACAGGAGGGTTACCTTGTTTGTCTCTTGTTCACACTATTGCGCTTCGAGGTTGGCACTGTGGGAGCAGAGGGCCCGACCTGCGGAGCGCGTTTGTGACAGTCTGTACCAGCTCCATGGGCGGAGAAGCGGTGCTGACTAGCCCCGCCAGGGGCATCGGTGTCGGCCTGATGGGAGATAGCCAAGTGATGGCTGGTGTGGGTGCCGGGGTCGGCTTCAGATGGGATAACACCAACTGTTGCCACATAAAGTCTTTGTAGCGTTGACACAATCTGTGCGGAAGCCTATCCTCACCTGAGGAGGACAAAGATGAGTAGCAGTGGCGCCACTCCCCATAGTGTCTAGAGCAAGACTGCCGATGCTGGTGGGACCTAGACCTTGGCCTCTGGGGGTGCCACTGGGGTATCTCGTATGGAGCCAGGGAGTGCCATGGCTCCTCCTAATCTAGGTCGGTGACTGGAGAGTCCGGCTCAGCAGGCTGAGCCACCACTTTGGTGGTCACCAGCAGGACCGGAGTCCTGAATATGGAGTTGTCAGCCTCTTTGGACAACAACCAGTTGACAGGGTCGAGAAAAATCTTGGCCGGCCTCTCAGTCAGCTGGCCTGACGGGGGCACCCCGAAGCCAGTGGCCATGGCCACAATTTCGACTGTGGTCAAAACCGGAGAGTTCTGAGACCGAGAATGTTCTCGGTCCCAAGAACGTCAACAGTGAGTCTTCTTTTCTTTCCTGGACTCCTTCTTGTGAGACCTAGAGCTGCGCAAACCCAAACAGCCCTCTCCCTTAGTCGAAAGAGACTGGCACAGCTCTTTGAAAAAGCCAGAATAAGTGGAGCCCAACTTGAGCAGAACGAAGGCCGAAGCTGAGGACTGCATGGTGGCCTGGACTACCTCCTCCTCCTCGAAGGCCTTAAGCTGCTCCAGCTGCTCGGCGGACCCACGCAGCTGCGAAGACCACCCAACGGGCATCCTTAGATCTGACCAGCGGATGCAGTTTTTCCAGGCGGTCCTTAACGACCAATGCGTGAAACAAATAGCATATCTCACAAGCCTGGGGATTGTGCTCGTGCCCCAGGCAGAAACCCATGTGGTGTGTAGGTCGGTATGTGACACCTTCTGTCCGCACTGACACCGGCAAAATCCGGGTGAGGACTGGTCCTCCATCACAGTTGCGATCGAAGATCGAGCTGAAGATGAAACTCTTTATGAGTTTAAGTTCTGAAAGTAAATCTGAAGATTTGCGTGCAAGGGCCTGCTCAATGCGGGAGTGTTAAGGAGGGAACATATGAATCTGCCAGCAGAAAAGGACCACTCGATCTAGCAATGTCTGCCCGAATGTGCAGCTAGCCCCCCTAGATTGCAGCTGCCCCAACCCCCTCCCCATCTGTCATTCCCATGACTGCCTCAGCCCCCCCCACCACCCAGACCCTCCCTCGTATTCTGTCCCATTCCCTCTTAAAACTTCCTACTGTCTTACATGATATCATCCCCTCTGGTAGAATGTTCCATTTACACACCACCTTCTCCGTGAAGTAGTGCCTCATCTCCCTCCTAAATCTTCCACCCTCCAATCTTACTCCGTGCCCCCTTATGTCCCTACCTTTCCTCAGTTTAAACACCTCGTCAGTGCTAGCTTTGTTTATCCCTCTCAAATACTTGAACGTTTCAATCATATCCCCCCATCCCTCATCTCCTCCAGCGTGTACATATTCAGCTCATGCAGCCTGTCCTCGTAGGCCTTGCCTTCCATCCCCTGTAGCACTTTTGTTGCCCTCCGTTGCACCCTTTCCAGTAAATTAATATCCCTCTCCAAGTGCGGCCTAACCAAAGATCTGTGGAGGGGCAGGATCACCTCCCCATGCCTGGACAAGAAACCCCTTGCGATACAGCCCAGCATCCTATTTGCCTTAGCTGCTGCTTTCCTGCATTGGGCATAATTGTTCATGCTCCCTGTTAACCAACACCCCTAGATCCTTCTCTTCCTTCATGATCCCCGGCCTCACCCCCTCCCAACCAACAGTCCCTCCGCTGGAAGAAGAACCTGCTTCTTCCAGCGGAAAGGAAGATTTGGCATCATGGGGTGGAGCCGAGGGTTATACCACCCGGATGGGTGGAAGGAGCCAGCTTGAAGACTTCCGGCAAGATTAAAAGGGGAAAGGACAATGCCAGACACTGTGGACAGAATATCATATCTACGTCACTAGAAACAAACTTCTTGAAGCGAAGTGACAAGAGAAAGCACTGGGGGAAGTGTTGTCCAGTCAGCCGAGAAATTAATCTGATTGACCTCCTGCTTTAGCTCAGGCAGCACTCCCATTTTCTGCTCTCTGATTCGCATATCCCAGTTGCCATACTGCAATTATCAAGCATACTGAAGAATTCCTGGGGTGAGAAGTAATAAACTATGAACACTGAAAATGGAGAAGAACTGAATGTTGCTGTTGTATAGGTGTGCAGTTCTGACTCATGGCAGGCAAGTGTAGTTACTGAATCACACTCGATGGCAGGAAAAAAGGAACTGAGGTGGTTGAAAGCTTGTACTGTGGTAAGCCCAATGCAAGCCAGTCTCATGGTACCACGTGTGTGGCACAGTGTACCACAGTGCCCGACCTACTGAAAAGTTCTGGCTCCCACAGAGTCCTAGTGCCGCCACTCAGAACTGTTAGTGGGAAATCAACAGACTGATTCCTGGAAGATCATTATTTCTCTTTGAATTGTTAGACTTTAGGGCTCTTTTAAAGCCTATGGAGCCTCAGTCTGCCAGTTGACAGCCCCCTTTCAAGCTGTGCAACTCAACACCGCAGCTGTTAGGAGAAATAAGAAAATTGCCACAAGATAACTGGAAAATACAGAACACACTGTAAGTGGATGACAATACTAACAGTACAATTTGGGTCATAAACACCTTCTCCTTCAATACTTTCTATGTTAATAAACTACAGTCTCTTGTTTATACCCACAACACAAAGAGCATAAATTAACACACTGACTTGGTTAGTGATAGCCATTTTTTAGAGATACCTACATTCTCTTTCATGTGTGTTCTCTCCAGTGCATCCCAGATCTGCTCATCACTGTACTGACTGTAAGGATCCAGGTTAGATCTAAAGAAAAAAACACACATGCATGAGATAAAGCACACCTGATACATAGACAGTGTCGGCAGATGAGGGCCTATGGCCCACCCAGTCTGCCCATTTGAGCTTGTACGTTCAGTTTATGTTTTCCTAGAAGTCTGTTGCCCCTTACCCGACCTCCAGAATTCCTTTATGTCTATCCCATGCATTCTTAATGCTGATTTATGGTGATGGTTCATCACAGTAGGAATGAGGTGCACCAGAGCGCACCCTGTTGTGTTATCAGGACAGTAGTGGCCTGAATCCTACAGCTGACAGAAAGGAGATAATATGACATTTGTGGAACTAGACAATGATGGATGGCAGGAAGGGAGGGATCACCCATGTCAGCTATCTTATGGCACCTCTGGGGAAAGGATCGGTCGTGTCAGCTATCTTACGGCACCTCTGGGGAAAGGATCGGTCATGTCAGCTATCTTACGGCACCTCTGGGGAAAGGATCAGTTGTGTCAGCTATCTTACGGCACCTCTGGGGAAAGGATCGGTCGTGTCAGCTATCTTACGGCACCTCTGGGGAAAGGGTCGATCGTGTCAGCTATCTTACGGTACCTCTGGGGAAAAGATCGGTCGTGTCAGCTTTCTCTCAATACCTCTGGTGAAAGGATTGGCCAATTGTCTATCTTTTGGCACCTCCGGGGAAGGGATCAGTCATGTCAGATGTCTCTTAGCACTTCTAAGGGTAGGAACTGGCCATATCAGATGTCTGTTGGCATCTCCGGGGGTAGGGATCAGACACGTCAGATGTCTCTTGGCACATCTGGGGAAGGGACTGGCCATGTCAGATGTCACTTGACACCTCCGGAGGTAGCGACTGGACATGTCAGATGTCTCTTGGTGTGTCTGGGTAAGGGATTGGCCATGTCAGATGCTTCTTGGCACCTCTCGAGAAGGGAAACAGGTTACTCACCAGTAACAGTAGTTCTAGGAGTGGTACATGTTGTTCATCCACACGTTCTGGCACTGTCCTTTCCCCTATAAATCTTGCCAGAAGTCTTCAAGCTGGCTCCTCCAACCCACCAGGGTGGTATAACCCTCGGCTCCACCCCATGACGCCAGATCTTTGCCCACTGGAAGCAGTGTTGTATGCCTGAGCCAGGGGAGGTTGGGTGGGTCAGTGTGGATGAACAACATACACCACTCCTAGAACTACTCTTACAGGTGAGTAACCTGTGTTTCTAGGGACGTGGATATGTTGTTCTATCCATAAGTTCTGGCAGACTCCTAGCAGTTCTCTGGGAGGAGGGAGGCAAGGCTTATTCCCCCTACTTAGAAAATAAGGATTGGAGAACTGAGGTCCCAAAACCAGCATCCCAGCGTGACTCTAGGTCAATGTGGTAATGGGAAATGAAGGTGTGTGCTGATTTCCAGGTAGCAGCCCTGCAGATTTCCTGGATAGGGACGTCCCTAGAAGCAGCCACCAACGCAGCGGTATAGCAGGTGGAATAAACCCTAAGCCCTCCGTGAGGCTCCCTAACTGCAAACCTATAGCAGAGATCAATGCAGGAAGTGATCCACCTGCCAATCATCTGCTTGGCTGCAGGCCTACCAGGTGCGGCTTCAGCGTAGGTGACAAACAGCTGGTGAACCCCCCCCCCCACGAACTCCAGCCGTGGGCTCTTTGTAGTAAGAGAGTGCTTGCCTCAGGTCCAAAGTATGGAGCCTGTGTTCGGCCTCTGAGGTGTGATTCAGGAAGAAGGCCGGAAGAGTCATCACCTGGTTCAGGTGAAACTCTGATACAACCTTTGGGAGGAACTTCGGGTTGGGGCTCAGGACAACCTAGTCCCTGTGGAATACCAGGTAAGGAAACTGCACAGAAAGCACCTGGAGCTCACCGATCCTTCTGGCAGACGTGAAAGCCACCAGGAAGGTGGTCTTCCATGACAAGTAAAAGATGTCACACCTGTGCTTTAGTTCGAATGGCTTGCACGTGAGCTTTGCCAAAACCAGCAACAAGTCCCATGGTGGTGGTGATTCATGCACTGGAGGGAAAATGTGATCTAGGCCTTTGAAAAAGTGCCAGACCATCTTCTCCTCTGCCACGGACTGCTGACTGGCCCATGCCCAGTAAGCAGAGATGGCTGCCAAGTGCACCTTAAGGGTCGTCGACCGAAGTACCCCTTGGAAGAGAGACCACAGGTAGTCTAAAATGCTAGTCACTGGACAGGTTGAAGGGTCCAACCCCTTACCAGACAGCAAATGGAGAATCTCTTCCATTTGAAGGCATAGTATTTTCCAGTCGATTATTTTCTAAATGCCTCCACTACAGTGAGGACATCTTCAGAGAGACCCAAAGCCTGGAACTCTAGTCGCTCAGGAACCAGGCTGTCAGGTGCCAGGATTGAAGGTCCGGGTGGAGTACCTTCCCCTTACTGACTGAGAGCAGGTCCGGGTATATGGGAAGACACCTCAGGAGCCTGTTGCTGAGGCTGAGGAGATTGGGGTACCAAAACTGGCGGGGCCAGTCCGGAGCCACCAAGATCATCTGTGTCTTGTCCCTCCTGACCTTGAGTAGCACTTTGTAGATCAAGGGAAGTGGAGGGAAGGCACAGAAGAGGCCGGGGGTCCATGACCTCGAGAAGGCATCCCCCCAGCATTCCCTGCTGAGGGGGTGGGCACAATTCAGCCTCAACTGTGCATTCTCCCTGGAGGTGGACAGGTCCACCTGAGTGGTGCCCCACTGTGAGAACAGACTGTGAACTACCTCCGGATGGAGAGACCACTCATGGAATGCCTCACCCACCAAGCTGGGGGCAACCGCCAGCTGACCGGAGGCTCCTGCCACATGGATGGCTAGGAGATCTGCCTCCAGGCTACGCACGAGAATCCAAGCGTGGAGGGCTTCCTTGTACAGGGCAGGGTGTGCGTTCTGCCCTGTTTGTTGAGGTAGTACATGGTCGTGGTATTGTCCATCTGGACTTGAACCATTTGACCCTGAACAAATGGAGTGAAGACAGTCGGCGCCAGCCAGACTGCCTGGAACTCCAGCAGGTTGATGTGGCATCGGGACTCCTCGGGGGTCCAGAACCCGTGGACTCTGTGTTCCCCCAAATGGGCACCCCAGCCCTTGAGAGAGGTATTGGTCATCAGGATGACCATCGGCTCAGGGCAGACAAACGGGATCTCTTCCTGCAGATGCTCTCGGACTAACCACCACTGGAGGGCATCATCCTCTGGGTCACAGTGACCAGCTGGTTGAAGTGATCTTTGCGCTGAGACCACTGGCTGGCCAGTTCCCATTGCAGGGAGCACATATGCCAATGGGCCCATTGGACCATGCTGGTGCAGGCCGCCATGCAACCTAAAAGGCGCAGGAAGTCAAGGGCAGGTGTAAGTGCCCAACCAGAAATGATCGGGCAAAGGAGGAGAGAACCTCCACCCTGTCCGCCAGGAGCAGAGCTCTGGCTTGGCAAGAGTTGAGCTCTGACCCAATGAAGCTGATCACCTGCGAGGGCAGGAGTTCCATTTTGGTCTTGTTGACTAGGAGGCCAAGGTTGATGGAGGTCTGGAAGGCCAGGTCCCTGGACCGCGCCACCTCTTGCTTGGAGAACCCTGCTATCAGCCAGTCGTCCAGGCAGGGGTACACCCAGACCCCTCGGCACCTCAGGTAAGCTGCCACCACTGCTATGCATTTGGAAAAGACCCTGGGACCGAGAAGTGGCCGAAGGCATGGCCTGAAACTCGAAGAGGGTTCCCTTGGCACAGAAGCAGAGGAACCTTCAGTGGTATGGATGGGTCGGGACGTGAAAGAATGCGTTCTGAAGATCCACAGAGCAAAACCACACGTCTTGCTCCAGAGATGGTATGATCTGGGACAGAGTTACCATCTGGAAGGTGTGGGACCTGAGGAATTTGTTCAGATCGTGAAGATCAAGAATGGGGTGCCAGCCCCCATCCGCTTTGTCGCCAGGAAGTACCTGAAGACAAACCCTGGGTGTTCTGGAGGATCTGCAACTCTGACCACGACCTCCCTGCGGAGAAGTTGGGCTATGACATCTCAAAGAGCTGACTGAGTGTCTGCAGATACCAAGTCCTCCCATGGGGCATGGGCTCAGCTGGGAGGGTACTGCTCGAACTCTAGAGGCAGACCCTGACCGACCACTTCCAGAACCCACCTGTCCGTAGTGACAGCGGACCAGGCAGAAAGAAGGGAGGGGTGACTGGCATGAGGGTGGCACCCCTCATCCCGTCACTGAGCAGACTTGGAGGAGGATGATCCAGCTGAGGAATCACTGGGCCCCTTCCCTCCAGGCTTTCGGACCACTGAGACCACGGACTTAGGCCTTGGTCACCGCTGGCCAGACTGATGCTGGGCTGGTTTCGCCACACGAGAGGAAGGCCAAAAGGGATTACGCTTCTGCTGCCTGGAGCCCATGGGATCCTTCTGGGCGGACGTCACAGAGTCCAAGGTGGCATTGGACTTCTCGATACACTGGAAGTGACCCTCAACACCGGGCCCAGACAGGTCAGTGTCCAGAAATGGGATGTCCGCCAGCTTGCGTCAAGTGTCTGC
Organism: Neoceratodus forsteri; assembly: GCA_016271365.2. Taxonomy (NCBI): domain Eukaryota; kingdom Metazoa; phylum Chordata; order Ceratodontiformes; family Ceratodontidae; genus Neoceratodus; species Neoceratodus forsteri. The sequence goes on from CM028137.1 coordinate 961,322,252, forward strand.
CGTAAAGGTAGAGATCTGCAGCCAAGCCCTATGGCACATGGCAATTGCAGCCATCACCCAACAGGCACAGGAATCTCAGATATCCAGAGCCGCCTGAAGCTGCTGTTTGGCCTCAGCTCGACCCTGGTCCTGGACCTGCTTGACCGTAGACTGGAGGTCCACAGGAAGATGAGGAATACCTTCATCCAGAGAGCCCAGAAGGACATGGGAGAAGTGTGCCATCATGACGGCTGAGCTCGCCTGGCGGAGGCCGAACAAGAAGGCAGCATAGATTTTTTTTGCCAAGTGGTCCAATTTCTTGGATTCCTTATCCAGCGGTCTGTTGACATCCCCCAAATTGCTCGCACACTGAAACATGGAGTCGGCCACCAACACTTCAGCCGAAGGGTGCCCTGCGAACCCCAAGAGGGTACAGGTGGGCACCGCATATTTGCGGGCCATCTGGACTGAGGGTGCAGGGCAAGAGGCGGGGCGCTGCCAGAGCTCCAGGGCAGGGCCAACAAAGGCCTCGGCCACTGGGAAAGCCTCCGTCAGAGAGTCTCCCTTATCCAGAATCTCTGTGAGGAGATCGCGAGCCCACTTCTGGACGTGCTCCAATTTCATCCCCATGGACTCTGAGATGAGAAAAAGGATGCCCATGAAGGACGTGGGTCCTTCCTCCATCAAGAGGTCCCACCAACTCAGATGAGAGTGCTGTGAGGAATCCTCAGACTCTAAGGAGTCTGCATAGAGCGGCCTACCACCAGAGTCACTCCGGACCGGCCGCGGGCAGTCAGGTGTAAGAATGACTGACAGCCGATAAGAACGCCTTGAACCAGCCAACACTCCTTGGTTGGAGCTCCGGTCAGCAGCTGTTGGGGCGGTGGCTCCACCACGATTGGTGGAAAGGCCAACTTTGGTCGAACCGAGGCGGTCTGTACCGGCTCAGCAGATGGAGAAAAGTACAGTTACGTAACAACTTACTGTAACAGTAGCTCTTTGAGAAATGAAAATTACATAACTACCGTAATTCTGATCTTTCTGTGCATCTTCACCATTCATCACCTTAGGGTATAGTAGCTGGAGGTCATGACCCCGCGGGAGCTCTTTTTTTGGAGGTGATGGACGGAGTCAACACACCATCAGCGCCGCCCACGAGGCCAACGAACTGCGTGGCGCTCGCGGGTTGGCCGTTATGTGTAGTCGACCCCGCCCTCCTGGCAGTTCTGAGTCGCCGTAGAGTAAGAAAAGGTTGGGAGGGAGGGACAAGGGAGTCCAAGGGACAGATAAAGGAAAGGATATACAAACTAAAGAGAGAAATAATCAACTAAGAGGACAAAATAACGTTGGAAAACTAAGTGGATGGGGAGGGTCCCAATCTCTGGAAGTAGAAAAGGAGGAGGAGGGTTAGGGAATTCACAAGTAAGGATGCTGGGGGCATACCCTGAAACCCTGACCAGTCTCCAGCTTGTATAGGAACTGCAGAGGAGTAACCAGAAGGCTAAACTGCCAGAATTCAAGGCACAGAATCACTGGCAAAAACTCCCAGCATAAGCAGAATCAGCTATTCTGGAAGAAAGACAGGATACAGGGAATACTCCACCCCCCAAAAAATCAAATTTTTGGCATATGAAAACTAGTTTCTTAAATTAAATTGAGGTTGTGTCCAAAGGACAAGGAAATCAAAGGGGTTAAAGAAAAGCTGACGGGGACAAGGGGGAAAGATAGCAGAAAAGAGGGCAACTGCCAACCCCCACCCCACAGGGGGTGGAGCCGAGGCACTGAGGAAGGAGTGCCTCCAATCCCTCACAGAGAAAAACATCCCCCATGTGCCCAGGGTCACCCTACTCCTGACCAACATAAAGGAGGGGGATGAAAGAGGGCACAGAGAGGGAGGGGGACCCAGAGACTGAGGCCCCAGAGGGATGGAGGGTGGGATTGTGAAGAATGGTGAAGATACACAGAAAGATCACAATTACAGTAGGTATTTAATTTTCATATCTTATCTGAGTCAATCTTCACCATTCATCACCTTTGGGTGAGTGCCAAGCCCCCTCCCCCACTGAAGGGGGCTTAACCCTAAAGGACTAAGTCCCTTAGCTCTCAGTGGATGGCACACCAAGAGAGAGAGAGAGAGAGAACCTTCATGGGTCTGGAGAGGCCCGGGAGTGGCGAGAGTGAGACGGGGACTCCTCGGAAGAAGTAGGAAGTTCCCCCGACAGATGCCATCTCACCCTATGGGAGAAAAGATGGGTTCTCTGGTAGGGGAGGAAGTCACCCTACGCCGGGCTAAGGGTGACAACCAGAAAAGACGCAGCCATGCCATCCGCCTAGTACAGATCGCTGTGCCTACGACCCTGGAAGCTACCTCGCTGGTGTCGTAAGATGCCCTTGCTTGGTGCCTTGCTAGCTCCAGGTCACGTGCAGAATGCAATGGCTTGTCTGGTTACCTCCTTGTCAGGCATAGCGACTACGAGTTGACCTATCCTGGACCAAAGGAACCTATCATAGGTAGCACAGTGGGCCTGCTGTGCTGAAATAGAGAGCAGCAACCATGCTGAGTAGAAAGTCATCCTCCCCCCCTAGAAATCCACAGAATCTTGATCTGGGGGCCGGTCACAGTGAGGGGCGTGAAGCCCATCAGGAGTGTCCAGCTGTGTCAATCCTGACTGAGGATGAAGCACAGAAAGTACAGTTACGTAAGAACTTACCGTAATAGTAGATCTTCGAGAACAGCTCTTGCAGCAGGTTATACCATTAGGACTGAAGCTGTCAGACGCCAGGACCCCACGGAAATTTTCTAGCTAGCAGTCTTCAGCGGGGAACGCCTCCGACGTCGGTCCTGCCCCCAATGTCAGGCGTAGCACATAAGGAGGCGGTCCCCCACAATCTCCAGTTCTCCCGCCGGAGACTCCCGGCCGCTGGATGACACCAGAAGAGGAGACCGAGGAGCCGCCACTAGATGGCCAAGACTAAAAACAGAGCGTCCCATCTCGTAAGATGGATGTTTGGCTATGACCTACCTCCACAAGAAGGGGGATGGTGAGCGGGAAGGTACCTGCTGCAAGAGCTGTTCTCAAAGATCTACTGCTACGGTAAGTTCTTACGTAACTGTACTATCTTACTTCGAGATACGGCTCTTGCAGCAGGTTATACCATTAGGACTGATTTCCAAGCAATATTGGCAATCTTACGTCACAGGGAGGAGACAAGGTAGAAGTCTCAATACGACTCGAGCCTAGGACAGAAGTCCCTGAAGGATGGCTAGGCCAAACCGTGCTCTTCGCCTCGATGCAATGTCCAGGCTGTAATGCCTGATAAAGGTATGCACAGAGCTCCAAGTGGCTGCAGCGCAAATAGCTGAGGTGGAGACGTTCTTTAACGCCGCAAAAGAAGTGGCCACCCCTCTCGTGGAATGACCCTTGACCACGCCCGGTAAGGGTTTATTGCGCTTATCATAACAGAAAGTGATGCACTGGATGAGCCACCTCGAGGGAGACTGTTTAGAAACAGGAGATCTTCCCTTGTCAATCTTCACCATTCATTACTTCCTGGGTGTAAGCGGACGGCATACATCACGGGAGCTTTTTTTTTTTTAAAGTTTGCTCTAACAGCCGCCCTCGAGAGTGGCGTCATGCGTCACTGGCGAGGAGGCCGTTAATAAGCAACCGACTCCTCCTCCAACTCAGTTCTGTTTCTCCCGCCGTCGAGGCAGCACCTGTTCCGCGTGGAGTGTCATTTCAACTGCGTAGTAAGACCGACTCCGATTTTCTCACACTCGACGCCATACTCGGTAAGACTGTTCTTTTCTCTTTTATACGGCGCGGTGTTTTCTTACTGTGTTTTGACCTTGTTTGTTCCACGTTGTATATACGGTTCTGGGCGGGCGTTTCTGACGGGCGACTATGCGTCGGTGCTCCTGCGGCCGGCATTTCTCCGTCTCGGACCGGCATGACGTTTGTCTTCGTTGCCTGGGACCCAGCCATGACATGGATTCGTGCGACGCCTGTTTCTCGATGGATGCCGTGTCCTCGAAGTCCGCGCGTTCAAGCTCGGCAAAACCCTGCTGACCTTCGGTGGACGACGTCGTTCTCGGGATTCCCAGGTAAGGTCTCTTGGCCCTTCCCCCGGGTCCCCTCCCGGGCCTATACGGTCCGAGGAGGAGGGGGTCTCCTCGTCTTTTCTTGCCGAGGAGGCCCTTCCAGCGGTGTCGGGGGCGTCGTAGTCCCTTCCGGGCCATAGCGCCGACACCGCCTCGGCAGTCACCTCTTGGTGCAGAGCTCCCCGTGGCGGGCCCTCGTCTTGTGGGCCTAGCTGGGTGGACCCTCGGCCGCCGCCTTTAGGCTGTTTCGGATCCGGTGCCGTTCGCGGTGCTGGTGATCAGCGGTGCTGTTGCGGCGCCGTTTTGGATCAGGCGCCCGTTTGCAGCGCCCGGTGATCAACAGCCCGTGTTGGATCGGCGCCGTTGGCGTTGCAGCTTGCGGCCTCGGTGCCGATGCGTGTGGCCGCCCGTCAGCAGCGCAGCCTCGCCTCCAGCGCGCTGGCGGTGCCGTGGCCTAATCTTGCCTCCTCGTGGCGCCGGGTCAGTTTCCGGCACGGGGCGGTGCCGTTGTCCTTCGGCCCGTGGGGTGTTGGAGTCGGGCCTGGCTTCTGCCAGCGTTGGGGGTGTGGCGCCGCCATTGGTACGGGGCCGTTGGCGGCGTAGCAACCTCTGGGACCCCTGAGGGTGGCCAGCATTGAGGTCCACCTGGTCTCGTCTTCCTCGGAGGGCGATGACTCAGACGTGGACCCATCCTGGCACCCCCACTCTTCGGGGTCTGGGTCCCCTGTGGCTAGAGGTACCAGGCGGCGCAGCGGGCCCCTCCCTCTGTCCCCCCTTCCGTCATCTCCTGAGGGCTCCCCGGCTGGGGGTGGCCAGGGGTCCCAGGGGGCAGGCGTGGGAGGCGGCGGAGGGGGAGGCTCCCTCTCTGGAGGGCAGCTGACAGCTACCCCGTGCTGTTGCCCCTCTGGGACGAGGGAACCGCTGCCGTCGGAGGAGGGCCTTCTCGGAGTCGGGGTTGAGGGCAGAGGGTCTGGCTCTCGGGCTTCCCTAGCCACCTCAGGGGTGGCCAGGGCAGATCACGGACCCGCCCCTCCCTCGAGGCTCTAGGGTGCCCTCGGCGGCGTTCTTGGACTGCCCTTCTGGATCATGCAGTCGGAGCGTCGTCACAGGAGAGTTCTCCCCCTGGGCTCTTCCAGGCTCCGCTTCCCCAGAGTTCCGTTCTGCGGCCTGGTCTGTTGTCCGGGATCCCTCCAGCTAGGGCTCCGTTCCCCGGATTCCAGAGCCCTGGCAGAGAGCTGTTGCCTCCTTGGAGGTGCCCCTCTCTATCTCTCTGCCTTCACCACCCCCGCTCCCAGGCCATGTCGGTCCTACGGGTCCCTTATCCTGGGAGCAGTTCAGGGGTTCTGCGGCCTTCCCCTCATATGTTAGATACATGCATGGCGGGTCTTCGACTCTCCCACACCGCAAGTCCTCTGGACATTCCAGCTCCCCATCATCCTCGTCTCCCTCCTTGGAGGAAGGAACCTACTCATCTTTCCTCCGATGCTGATGCTGATTTCACGGAATATCAGCGTTTCCTTTCGAGATGGTGAGGATCTTTGATTTCCTATGTTCGGAAGACAATACCGAGCAGAGGCGAGAATTCCTTGGTGAATTCAGTGCCCAGCATTTGGTGGTACCTTCCTGGCTATCCCTTCCAGGAGGCGTCTATCCGGTCCTGGCAGTCCCCAAGCTTCTTCTCCAGCCCAGCTGACTGTCAGCGTAGGTATTGCACCCTCAGAGTCTCTAGGTACCCTTCAACCCCCCTCTGGTTTGGTCTACCTAGACACTCCTTCCAGGCGCCGCTGCCTGGCGCCGACATACCGGATCGGACTCTCTCCAGTTATTGACCCGTTGGGGGCGAAGAGTGTTCTCTTCTTCTCGTGCGGTTGCCTGTATTGCATCTCATCAGGCTCACCACGCTGCCTACAACGGCATTTGTAGTGATGATGTCCCAGCTGTTGGCATCAATGCCTGACAGAACAAACCAGACAAGCCGTTGTCCTCTCCGGCGGTAGGCCTGGAGCTGGCAAGACACAAGCAAGGGCATCTTCACGGCGCCAATGAGGGTGGCTTCCGGGACAGCGAACTGCATCAGGCCGGACGGCATGGCCTCGTCTCTCTAGGTTGTCACCCCTGGCCCGGCGTAGGGTGATTCGCTCCGCCTTCCGGGGAACCCGTCTTTTCTCCTCTAGAGCTAGGAGACTTTTGCAGGGGCTCCTTCCGTCTCCTCGTCCTTGGGAGGCACCTCCTAGCTCTTCTCCCACTTAGGCTTTCTGAATAAGCCAGGGTCTTCTCCTTCTGTTTCTCACCAACAGGAGGCTAGGGGTCTTGTTCCCTCAGGGTATATTACCTCTCCCCCGAAGAGGAGCTTGGTACTCACCCAGGAAGTAATGAATGGTGAAGATTGACAAGGGAAGATATGAAAATTACATACCTACCGTAATTCTTGATTTCTCTTGTATCTTCACCATTCATTACTACCTCCCTACCATCCTTCAGTGGCCTCCTCCTGTGGCTTTCCACCTCCCGTCTCCTTCCTCTCTCTGCAAAAAAAAAATAAAAAAAAAAAAAGGAGGAAAATTACTCCAGTCCCCAAAAAAAAAAAAAAAAAAATTTTTTTATATCTATATCCTTAAAGGGGGATCCTTATTTCTCCAGAAAAATTATTTACTCTAAGATTCTTGGGCCTTTTTCCTGGAATTGCGATATGGTGATCAGGCTGCACAACTATCTCCTGCCATACCTTCTGGCAGATACTTCTGGGGTTTTAGCCTGACTCTGGCTATACAGTTTTGATCCTGCAGTTCCCTGCTACCAGCTGTTAAGCCCTAGAATCTCAACCCCCCCCCTTTTTATTCTTGCCTTGCAGAGCAGAGGCACGGGTACGACTATTTTTCTTTAAAAAAAAAAAAGAAAAACTGAGGGAACTCTCTCCGACTGCTATAAGACAATCTCTAATTTAAGGTCATGCTCCGAAGCCGACAGGCTATGCTCCGTAAAAATAAAAAAAAAAAAATGGAAAAACAAGGGCGAAGAAAATCCTTCTTGTAATATTTTGATGATTCATTTTTCCCTTCTAGTGTCCTCCTGGACAGTTTTACAGAGAAGCAGTGCTGACCATAACCAACCTTCAGCAGCCTAAGCCTCTGGCCTGCCTTAGCAAGTCGGCTGAGTTCCATTTCTATACCTATAAACCACCTGAAAGGCCTAGATTTTCCATTTCTAAACCCTTGAGCAGCTCTCACATGCTGCCTAGGATTTATCCTTCCCTCCTCTGGTGTCCTCCAGTTAAAGGCCTTTCCTCGGCCAGGAGCCCAAGTGAGATCAAGGACCATGGCATGTTGAAGATGAGGACTATGCCCTCCTGAGTCTGTCTAGCGGGTTCGGTGAACCTTCTCTTCAGCTCTATCACCGGGGATTCTTGCTTCCCTGTTAATCGAGCCTTAAGCTGTCAGCTAACTATGCTTGTTAGGCATTCTGGTCCCTTCAACATCCCATCTTTCTCTTCTCTTCTTCTTTTTCCTTCCTTATTATCTTCCTTCTCTCTCCTTCTAGAGTCGCCCAGGTAAGGAGGCCCTGCAGTCCCTAGGTTAGGGATACTCTTATCTCCTCTGTCCTTCCTCCATCGGCTTATTCCTTTTTCAGTTCATTTTTCCTTACTTTGCTATCCCTTGGCTATCTTGCCTCGCTATCTCTATGCTTTCACTTTTTGCCTCTCCGGCTCACAGAACTGAGTTGGAGGAGGAGTCGGTCGCTACTAATGGCCGCCCCTCGCACATGACGCATGACGTCACTCTCGAGGGCGGGGCCGTTAGAGCAAACTTAAAAAAAAAAAGCTCCCATGACGGGTGCGCGCCTCCGGCTTACACCCAGAAGTAATGAATGGTGAAGATACAAGAGAAGATCAAGAATTACGGTAGGTACGTAATTTTCATTTCCTTTCATTCTAACAGCAAAGGAGACAAACAGTTGATCCACCTTTCGAAACTGTTTGGTTCTGGTCAGATAATATCTGAGGCACCGATGCACGTCGAGGGTGTGTAGAAGGGCTTCTCCTCAGTTGGTGTACCTTGGGAAATACACTGGTAAGTCGATATCCTGATTAAGGGTGAGGGCTGAAACCACCTTAGGCAGAAACTTTGGGTTCGTCCTCAGGGATACCCTGTCCTGATGGAAAACTAAATAAAGCTCTTTGCACATTAGTGCGTGCAATTCGGAGATTCTTCTTGCCGAAGTAACCGCAAATAAAAATAACGTTTTCCATGACAGAAAACATAGCTCGCAATCCACGGCTGGTTCAAAAGGTGGCAGCGTAAGCTGCTCCAGGAGGAAGGGCAAGTCCCAAGGAGGAATCGGATCCTTGATGGGGGGCCTAAGGTGGAGACTCCCTTTAAAAAGGCACGAGTAGTGTCCAATTGGGCCACCACCCGATGGCCTATGGGGGCATGGTAAGCCGAAATTGCACAAAGGTGCACCTTAATCGAGGAGTAAGCCAATCCGGAATGAAAAAGGGAAAGCAGGTAATCCAGAACCAGCTTTTTGGGACATTCTAATGGCGAGAAACCACGCGCTTGAGCCCACAAGCAAAATCTGCGCCATTTCATGGCGTACGCTGCGTGGGTTGCCAGTTTTCTGGCGGCAGAGAGTACATCTGCCACTTCTTGCGAGACCCCGTATCGCGACATGGCTATGTCTCTAGGAGCCAAGTGTGCAGGTTCAAGGAACATAAGTCTGGATGGACTAATGAACCCTCCTCCTGAGACAGCAGATGGCAGCTGATTGGCAAAGGAAGTGGAGGTTCCCGGGATAGCTGACGCAGAAGAGGGAAGCAAATTTGTCTGGGCCAGAAAGGCGCTATCAAAATGAGCATCGCCTGCTCCCTGCGAAATTTTAAGAGAACTCTCTGGATCAACAGGAAAGGAGGGAAGGCATAGAGGAACCTGCCCGCCCAGGAGAGGGACAACGCGTCTCGCCAGAAAACACCAGGCCCTGGATCTAGCGAGCAAAAATTGGGCAGTTTTGCGTTGGATGGGGATGCGAAAAGGTCTAACTCTGGAGAGCCCCATCTGTGAAACAGGTCCTCTGCCACCTCCTGTAGAAGTTCCCACTCGTGGACTCTGGCCCAAGAGTGACTCAGACTGTTTGCGACGGTATTGTCCAGTCCTGGGACGTGTACTGCAATTAGGTTTGCACTGTGTTGCGCTACCCACTCCCACACTCTCATGGCCTCCCTGCAAAGCGGCTAGGAGTGAGTGCCTCCTTGTTTGTTGAGGTAATACATCACCGTGGTATTGTCTGTTTGCAACAGGAAAGTACCCGGTGGAATCTCAGACTGGAAGGCTTGCAGAGTGTAAAGCACTGCCCTCATCTCAAAAAATGTTGATGTGGAGATGAGATTCCTGGGCTGTCCATATGCCCTGAGACCGCACACCGTCTAGGTGTGCTCCCCACCTGAAACCTGAGGTGTCTGTGGAGAGAGTCACAGCCGGAGACGGCACTGTGAAGGGAACCCCCATGGAAAGATTCTCCAGATCTAGCCACCACTGCCAATCCTGAATCGCGGCATTCATGATTCGAATTGGCTGCTGCAGATGGTCTTGCCTTTGGTCCCATTGCACCCTTAGCATCCACTGGATTACCCGCATGTGGAATCGTTCCATTGGGACTGTTGCAATGACCGCAGCCATATGTCCAAGCAGGTGAAGGACCAGTCTTGCCGGGATGGTCTTCCTCACCGACAGGTCCCTGATGAGAGATCTGATGTGTTACGCTCTGTCTGAGGGAAGAAAGGCTTTCCCTCTGATGGTGTCCAGAACTGCTCCAATGAACTGCAGTTTCTGGGACGGTACCAGGAGAGGCTTCTCGTAATTGATGAGGATACCCAGTGATTGGAAAAGGGGCTGGGTGCGGTGAATGGCCATCATCAGTGCCTCCTTGGAGGAAGCCATGAGAAGCCAGTCATCCAGGTAAGGGAACACGTAGTGGCCTTGTCTCCTCAGAGACGCCGCTATGACCGCCATGCACTTCGTAAAAACGCGAGGTGCCGATGACAGTCCGAAGGGAAGACCTCGGAACTGATAATGGCGTCTCTGAAACTCGAAGCGCAGGAACCTCCTGTGCGTTTGAGCAATGGGAATGTGCAGGTAGGCATCCTGCATATCCAAATACACCAGAAAAGCATCCCATTTCAGCATGGGAATTAGGCCTGGAAGGGTCACCATGCGGAAGCGTTTGTAAATGACTGACAGATTGAGGTCATGGAGGTCCAGAATTGGACGGAGGTCCCCTGTTTTCTTTGGAACCAGGAAGAAGTGAGAATAATACCCTAGCCCTTTCTGGTTCTCTGGAACGTGCTCTAAGGCTTCCTTGTCCAGAAGCGTGAGCACCTCCTGCTGTATGAGCAGGGCGTGCTGACCCGAGTAGCAGGAAAGCAGGGGAGGTCTTGTAGGTGGGCTGCCTACAAATTCTATATAGTGGCCTTTTTCGACCAGTTGCAGCACCCACCTGTCGGTGGTGATCAACCGCCCACCCTGGCAGGTGACGTGCGATGCGACCCCCAACCTTCATTTCCTGTTGATCCTGAGGAGGGGCAGGGGCCGGGAAGGAGTTGTGCTGTGGCAGCGTTAGATCCCGCAGGTTGGGCCAACTTTGCAGCTCGTTGGCCTCTGCCTGGGGATGACTTGGTCTGGGCTTTTTGGGAAAGAGAGCCCCTCTGCTGTTGGCTGGAACGTGGTTGTTGCCTCTGTGTCCAGCTACGAAAGCAACTCTGGTTCCTACGAAAGGAACTAGGTCGAGATCTGTACATGGCCTGAACAGATCTAACTGCCTTCCCTGTGTCCTGAAGTTTGGTGATCACCCTCTCGGAGGCTTCACTGAAAAGGACTTCACCTTTGTAAGGGACGTCTAGGATGTTCTTCTGGACGTCCGGGGGTAAAACCGGAGACAAGGAGCCAAGAGTGTCTCCAGAGACACACGCCTGAGGCTGCTGCTCTGGCCGAAGAGTCCGCAGAGTCGTATGTGGCTCTGAGCACCTGGGTCCCCATATCCAAACCCGTACAGAGGAGGTTCAAAAGCTCCTCCTTTTGACCACCATCGGGCATCTTCTCAACCAGGTCCTGTCCCTGTTCCCACAATGCGTTCTGGAATTGAACCATGTGGGTGAGGTAATTCAAAGACCTGATGGCGCAAGTCACAGCTGCGTACGTGCGCCTACCCAGGACATCCAATTGCTTGGATTCCGGATCCGGTGGCTCAAGTGCTGAGGTCTCTGAAGCGGTCATGCGAGGCAGTGATGACCAGGGAATCAGCCAGAGGATGGTTCACCAGATACTGGTCCTCCCTCGGGGCCTTGTACAGGCGGTCAGCCTTCTTCGGCACTGCTGGTGTCGATTGCGGATGCTTCCACGCAGCCTTGCTGACGTCCCCAAAAGTGTCCACCAAGGGTGGCACTACCACAGGCTCAGCGGGCAAGGCGCTGTCTCTCGGGGTCAAGCTCTTCAGCATCCCACCCCATATTCTCCTGAATGTGCCTCATGATCTCCACAAAGGAAGGATCATCCGGAGAAGACCTGGGAAGGTCGTGTGGCTCTGGGGAGGGAATGCTGATGGGAGAAGGAGATCTGGAGCACCCTGAGGTGTCAGATCTAGAATCCTCCGCAGACATGGTGTACCGGCGTCATCTGGGTCTCTTAGGGCTAGGTGACCCTGAAGTGGATCTTGAGGGAGGTCTTCTCCTATCTAAGGATCTGCCCCTAGGAGGAGGTGTTGGCTCCTTGGGGTTGGTGACAGTCCTATGGGCCCCTTGGGTGGAGGAGGGGGCGGATGCGGTGAATGAGTGGGTGGAGGTGGAGCTGGAGTAGGAGGAGGGTGCGTGGCGACCACATCCTTCCAGATGGTGTCCCACCAGAAGGTAAACAGCTCCTTTACCTCAGCCAAATTCAAGCCCGATGACGGGACGGGCGCCGGTGGCCTGTCGCTGGGGTCGGGCGTCGGGTCCCCAGGGGTCTCCCGCACTGGGGAAGGTTTCCATGGAAGTACGATGACTCCGGTGTCGCCCGCCTGGTCCTCGGGCTGAATGGTATCCTCCTCCGATGATTTCTTCTGACCGACGTCAGCCGGCGACGGTGGTGCAGTCCTCCTCACTGGGGTAGCCGACGTCGGTCCCCTGGCCGACGCCCTGGGAGGCGAATGCCTGGCCGGCGATGGATGTCTTGCTGTTGCCGGCTCCTGGGAGTGCCGGTGATGCTTGGCCGACGTCGGGTCTGGCGTCCGTTTTAGGGACGTCAGGTCCTTAGTCTTACGGGGGACCGGATCCGACCCACGCGGAGGCTGGGACACTGACCTGGCGTCGGAGTCCCGACGGCAGGAGGAAGATTTGTGGCACTCCTCAGACTTAGACGAGGCCTTAGAAGGAGTGGATGAAGCCGACGGCCTGGAAGTCTTGAGAGGCTGCAGAGAGGAGGAGCCGCTGGAGGATCTGACCTGAACCGGGGAGGCTGAGATTGAGCCCTGGAAGAAGAGCAGTCTGACCGCGAGCCGGAGCTTCGGTAGACTGAGGTCCTCGCCGGGGACCTGGGTCTTTCCTTCTCCCGGTGTTTTTCCCGGTGTTTGTGGATTTTCCCTGATGACTCCCCCCCGGAGAAAGGTCCCCTATCCATGGCCTTTAGTTTCTCCTCCAAGAGAAATGCTTGAAGGGCCTTCTGGCGACGGATCCTGATGCGACTGTTGAAGCCCTGGCAAAAGGAGCAGGCCTTGGTGTCGTGTTCCGGGCCTAGACAACGCATGCAGGCTGAGTGAGGATCCTTGAAGGGGATCTGTTTGCCACAGGCACACTTCGATGGGTGACCTTCCAGAGAGGTGTTTGGAGAGGACAGCAGATGAATCCAAATCAGAGTAAGAAACAGAGAACGTCGTTGTTCTGAGTCGTCGCACGCTAGAAAGTGACTGAGGGGCCGATGCTTGCGATGTCGACGGCGGGAAAAGAACTGGGGATTGTGGGGGGACCACCTCCTTATGTACTACGCCTGACGTCGGGGGCGGCGGTCCCGCTGAAGACTGCTAGCTAGAAAATTTCCGTGGGGTCCTGGCGCCTGACGGCTTCAGTCCTAATGGTGTAACTTGCTGCAAGAGCTGTATCTCAAGTAAGATCCTGAAGACTCGGGGCACAATACTCTGGCAGAGATCCCTAGGGGCTACCAGAAACGCAACGCCGCCTCCCGAAAGGGAGAAGGCCAGGGGGGCACCACAAGGGTGTCCGCACTGAAATCGCCTAAAAAGCCATGCGTCGAGTGCTCCACATTGTGCTGCGTGGGTGGGGTGATGTGCAAGTCCTCCAACATCCTCATGAGGAATCGCTGATACTCTGCAAGATCAGCAGCTGGGGAGATGTGGACAGACGGTTCCTCTCCTCCAGAAGAGGGGGATGAAGAGTCAGAGGACCTCAAGAGTTCAGAAGCTGGCTGCTCAGGGGGAGGCTGAAAAACCTGTCTGCCCATAGCCCTGAAGTAAGCGGGAAATTGAGTAGCCACAGCTCTGACCTGCTCCCAGGAGAGAGGGCCACTAGGACCAAGAATACCTGGGAAAGCAGAAGGAGAAGGTGGTAGAGGAGAGGGGACAGAGCCGACAACAGGAATTGGCTGTCCATTGCCTGGGCCATACAGCGCACCTGGAGCCCCAAGGGAAGAAGAAGCTCCGAAAACTCAACAGCCAACAGCTGGTCAACCACATTGGAACCACCTAGGCTGCACCCTGAAGAATCCCCTGTGAGGTGACCAGGACCGTGAGAGTCCAAAATGATAGTCCCCCTACCTCCAAAGAACAGGGCTCTCTCGAGGAAACAGAAAAGGAAGGGTAGAGATCCACCCGACGACTCCTTCCGGAACCTGGGTGGGTCCCAGAAAATGGTCACCTCGAACCCCTACCCCTTGACCCCTCGGAGTCCAAAAGAGCCCTTCTCGAAAAAGCCAGCCTTGGCAGCTGGCAACCCTGGTCAGTCCATGAAGGGACTATCCAGGGAGCAACACCCTCCCCTCCCCTCCTGTGGGTGCTCCGATCGGCCCCAAAGTTGGGCGATCCAGGCACACCACCTGAGGGGGTACCACCACTGAGGGGTCAGAAAACCCTCTGAGGCCAGGTTGCAGGACTATGGTGGCCTGCACCACCGCCTGCTGTTCAAAACCCCTGCCCCTGGACCCAGGGGCCACTATCCGCTCCTCAGAGGGGGGGCTGGCTCCGGCCTGTAGAGGACACTACCGAGGTGTCCACGTGATCAGCCAACTACAAACAGTCAGACTGCCTATCTGGCTCAGAGTCCAATTCCGCTGCCGAGGAGGTGGACACCAAAGTCCTGTGCCAGATGGTACATGGATGCCGACTGCCATCCCAACTGAATGAGGCACCATACCGAGCGACTGCACCAGAGCTGGCGATGAAGCCCTCAAGCGCACCACGAGCGGTGTGCGAAGACAAGGCACCAAGGATGGCAGAAGTATTGGAGCCAGGACCTGCCACAGCACCGTCCTGACCCTTTCGGCGTCAAGGCCAGAGACAGTGCCAATGACGGCCTCGAATGCACTCTCTGTACCTTGGATGGCATCAAGGTCAGAAAACCTCAAGGCGCCATGTCGCTGCTAGGCGCCATAAGCGGCATCAGAGCTGGACACGGCATCATGCTCAACCACTACGCCGCGAACAGCGCTGAGGTGAGAAACAGACAAGGACAGTGCCGTAGAGCCTCCCACAGCACCATTGGTGCTGCGAACGGCAACGACAGCAGAGACTGCACCGAATGACAGACCAGCGCCAACCACGGCGCCATCAGGATCCACGGTGCTGCGAATGGTGCCGAGGCCCAGGACGGCACCGACGAAAGCGTCGAGGATGGTGCTGACCCAGGCTTCCCAGCACAAGGAGATGACACTGGGGTAGCCTTCAACCGCGAAGGGGCAATTGCCAGTGCAGTGCCTCCCGTCCGCCTGCTAGGGGGGATGGACTGGGCCTCCTGCACCGCGGAAGGGACTTCTACAATGGCGAGGCTACTAGGAGAAGAAGCTCCCTCCTCCACGGTCTGTACAGAACCGGGAGGGGACCCGGAGGAAAGGCAGAGATACCGCGTCTTGGCCCGAGTGTGTGCCCATCCCCCGAAAGTCGGTGGAGCTCATTCAACTTTCCACGTGCGTTGCTCGGTGACACAACGGTCCATGGAGAAGCAGGCGTCGCACGAATTCATGCTGTGAAGCAGGCCAAGACACGCGAGACAACGGTCATGCTGGCTGGTAACAGAGTACTTGCGGTCGCACGGGCACAGTCGCATAGGGGGCCACCCCGTCTTCAACGATTTTTGGCCCTCCGACTAAGACATGATCCACGGCAAAACAAGCTAAACAAAAGATTCGGCGTCGCTGACAAAAAGAAAAGGAACAGTCTTACCACAGCGGCATCGAGTGGTGGCGAAAATGGAACCGGCAGGAATAAACAGATGGCGTCGAGACTTTTTGGTGTCGATAGCAGGAAACTAGGCCTCTTGCACAGCAGCTCCACACAAGGTGTCGGCGCCGCGGCCCCGGGAGGGACTACGACGCTCCCCTGACACCGCAGAAGGGGCCTCCTCCTCGGCAAGAAAAGACGAGGAGACCCTCCTCCTCAGACTCAGAGTAGGCCGGGAGGGACCCGGGAAGGGCCCTAGAGACCTTACCTGAGAATCCCTTGAGCAACGCCGTCCCTCGGTCGGCGGGCTTTGCCGAGCTTGAACGGCGACTTCGAGGGACACGGCGGTCCATGGAGAAACAGGTCGCATCAATCCATGTCATGGTTGGGTCCCAGGCAACGAAGACAAACGCTATGCTGGTCCGAGACGGAGAAATGCCGCCACAGTAACACCGACGCATAGGGGCGCGCCCGCCAAACACGCTTAGCTCCGACCCGACATAACGCTAAATCAACAAGAAAAAACAGTAGAAAACACACCGCGCTGCTTTAGAAAGAAAAAGAACGGTCTTACCGATCGGCGCCGAGTGTGTGGAAAGAGGAGTCGCTGACGCAGTGGAGAATGGACGCCCGAAACAGGTGCTGCCTCGACGGGCGGGAGAAACAGAACTGAGTTGGAGGAGGAGTCGTTACGCTGCGCGCCGCCGCGCGCATGACGCATGACGCCGCTTTGTATGGGCCGCTGCGAAATCTCTTAAAAAAAAAAAAAGTTTCGCGGATGGGTGCGCGCCTCCGCCTTACACCCAGGAAGTAATGAATGGTGAAGATTGACAAGGGAAGATTCTGTGTTTCTGGCCGGTAAACTGCTTGGATCAGAACGCTATGTTACAGACACCACTCCCATGCCTTCCTCACTTCCCTGCACAGGAGGTAGGAGTGTGTTCCTCACTGCCTGTTGATGTAGACCATCACAGCCTTGTTGTCTGTCTGAAGAATTAGTTTGTGGCAGATGCCTTCTCTAGGGCTCAAAGAGTGTACAGGACTGCTCATCTCTCAGATGAGATTCCTCCAGAGTCCACACTCTGAGTGCGGAGATCCTGAGAGTGAGTCCCCCACAACCGAGCAGGAATGCATCCATAGTGATGGTAATCTGCAGCTCCAGTGCGGCAAAGGGAAACCCTGAAGAAGGTGTCCAGGAGGGCTCATATGAAGGAGCTGCTGAAAGATGTGAAGCAGTCACTTTTCCCGATTCAGCAGTATTCCCATGGAGACGAGGAAATGAGATGACGTAGGGACTGCCCCTTGAGTCTCTTCCTTTGACTGACTAGCAAGGTGCCAATTGCCTAAGTAGGGAAAGACTTGGGCACCCAGCTTTTGAAGGTGCATGGCGAGCAACGCGAATCACTATTAAGGACTCAGGGCACAGAGAAGAGTCCAAAGGGCAGGACTGGTAGAGAAAGCCCAAGGCCAAAAGGCGGAGCTATCCATGGGACTTGGGTATACTGGAACATGTAGATAAATGTCTCGCATGTCCAGGGATGTGAACCAGTTGTGCTGTTGGAGAAGTGGTAGAAGAGTCCCGACGGAGACCATCTTGAACTTATTCCTGAACAAAACTTGCTCAGCTTTCTGAGGTCGAAAAGAACAGGTTACTCACCTGTAAAGTACAGTTACGTAAGAAATGCAAATTACGTATCTACCGTAATTCTTTATCTTCTTGGACGAGTCTCCACCACTCATTCACACTAATGGGATCAGCGCGGGAGCACTAGGGACCCATCGGGAGCAAACTTTTTGTTGGAAGGTCGGCACCTGAGACGCGCGCCCAGGGAAGGGCACCGCCAGCCCAGTCAGCGGCAAGAGTATCTCAGCGCCAACCTTCCAACCTGCCTCAGCACCTTTTTTCCGAGGAGGTGCAGCCTAACTAACCTAGAAGGATAGCCTAACCAAAAACCGGACATAAGATAGTCCAGAAGACCCGTATAAGAAGGGTTAATAAAGAAGTCTTCACAGCCTAAAGATTTGAGGGAGTGAAGACAAACAACAGAGGTGAGCTCGGGGGGTGGAGGGTGGACGTATGAATGAGTGGTGGAGACTCGTCCAAGAAGATCAACAATTATGGTAGGTACGTAATTTCCATATCTTCCTAGACATAAGTCTCCACCACTCATTCATACTAATGGGAGAGTACCGAGCTAATAATCCCCCGAGAGGGCAGCATGAGAGACCAAGAGCTCACAGTTTTAGGACAGAAGTCCATTAAGGATGGTTCTGCCAAAGGACAGATGTCGTTCTGGCATGGACATCCAGGGCATAGTGTTTAACGAAAGTATGCACTGAGCTCCAGGTAGCCGCATTGCAAATATCTGCAATGGGAACATTGCAGATTTCTGCCAGAGATGCCGCTACCACCCTAGTAGAGTCAGCATACACTCTACCCTCCAGCTCACCCTGCGCCATGGAATAACAGTGGCGAAGGCATGCCACTAACCATGCTGAGATACACCTGATAGCGACAGGTTGACCCAGCCAGGTCTTGCTGAAAGAAACAAACAGTTGTTGAGCTTTACGAAAGTCATTTGTTCTATCTAGATAGAAACGTAAAGCTCTCTTGACGTCCGGGGGAATGAAGAGAACGTTCTCCTTCATTTTAGAAGTCCGCAAAGTAAGAGGGAAGGACTAAAGGTTGGTTTAGATGGAACTCAAACAACCTTAGGAAGAAATTTAGGATGGGTTCTAAGGACTGCTTTGTCTTTCTGGAACACAGTATACGGAGGGTCTGTGACCAAGGCATGTATCTCAGAAACCCTGCAGGCTGAGGTAATGGCCACCAGGAAAGCCGTTTTCCAGGTGAGAAATTTTAGCTCACAGGTAGCCAGAGGTTTGAAAGGCTTTCGAGTGAGCATGTCTAGCACAAGATTAATGTCCCAGGCTGCGACTGGACGTCTTATAGGAGGTCTGGTATGCAGAATTCCCTTAAGAAACCTCTTAACCACAGGTAACTGAGCTAGAGATAAGGAAAGTACCGGGTCATGATAAGCTGAAATGGCACAAAGGTGAACTTTGACTGTAGAGTACTGCAGGCCTGAATCTCAGAGGTCTAAGAGGTACTCCAAGATTTTATCTGGTGGGCAGGAAAGGGTATTTAAAGAGGATTTTGCATACCAGAGCGAAAAACGCTTCCATTTGGCTGTGTATGTTTTTCTAGTGGCTGGCTTCCGTGCAGCCAGAAGAATATCTGAAACCCTGCGAGAGACATTGAATCTGTTCACTTCTATCTCTTCAGGAGCCAAGCATGAAGGTGAAGCGACCTCAAGTTGGGATGAACAACTGGCCCTTGAATCAAGAGGTTCGTCTGAAGTGGAAGTGGTTTCGTCGGAGCTGCCGACATACTGTTGAGTAGTGGAAACCACATTTGTTGAGGCCAGAAGGGAGCAATGAGGATCATTTTGTCCCTCTGGGATTCGAACTTGAGAAGTACCCTCTGAATTAGAGGAAGAGGCGGAAAGGCGTATAGAAAGCGTTTTGTCCACTGCAGCTTGAACGCATCCTGACAGAAAATGCCAGGTCCTGGATTTCTGCAGCAGAAGAGAGGCAGTTTTGTGTTGAGTGGGGATGAAAAAAGGTCCAGGTCTGGAATTCCCCGCTCTGCGAACATTGAATGAACTACGGCTGAGTCGAGAGACCATTCGTGAGGATCTGTCTCTGTTCTGCTGAGGCGATCCGCCAGTTCGTTCTGTACTCCTGGCAGGTAGACCACTTGAATTAGAGACTCGTGCTGCAAGCACCATTCCCACACTCTCATCGCTTCTCTGCATAAGGGGAAGGAGTGAGCGCCGCCCTGTTTGTTGATGTAATACATCACTGCTTTGTTGTCTGTTTGAAGGAGAATGCGCTTGTGACAAAGAATGTCACGCCCGTACCGCATAAAGGACGGCTCTCATTTCCAAGACATTTATGTGAAGCTGGGACTCGACCTGAGTCCATGTACCTTGAGTGTGGAGAGCCTAACAGTGAGCTCCCCACCCCATTAGGGACGTGTCTGTGGTAATGGAAATCTGATGATCCAGAGGAGCAAAGGGATACCCTTCCAGGAGATTGTTCTCCTGCGACCACCAGGTGAGCGACTTCCTTAGAAGTTCTGTCACCTTGATGAGAAAGGACTGCGGGTGAGTAGTTGGGGACCACTGAGTACTGAGCATCCACTGAGAAGTTCTCATGTGAAGGCATGCTAGGGGTACAGTGAACACCGAGGATGCCATGAGACCTTGCATCCGTTGCATCGAGAGAGCCGGAACAGAGTTGCTCTCCCTGATGTGACAGGCCATCTGAAGGATGTCGCTCCTTCTGTCCTCTGGAAGAAAAGCCTTCACACAGGAGGTGTCCAGAAGAGTTCCTATAAAAGGAGTCTCTGGCTGCAGCTGTGATTTTTTGAGGTTTAGCAGGACTCCCATGGATGTGAGAAAGCTTGAAGTCGTGGCTACGGCATCCAGAGTTCCCTGCCTGGAAGGACTTGCCAGAAGCCAGTCGTCCAGATAAGGGAACACTTGAATTCCGATCTTTCTGAGATGCGCTGCGAGAACTGCACAACACGTTGTAAAAAGTTGTGGTGCCGAGGATAGCCCAAAGGGCAGGACTCTGAACTGATAATGCTGTCCCAGAGCCACAAACATTAGGAATTTGTGATGCTTCGGGTGAATAGAGATGTGCTGGTAAGCATCCTGCATGTCTAGGGAGGCTAGCCAGTCATGCTGATGAAGCTAAGGTAACAAGGTTCCTAGTGAAATCATCTTTAATTTCTCCTTGGGCAGAAATTTGTTTAGTTTTCTGAGGTCCAAAATAGGGCGCATGCCCCTGGTTTTCTTTGGAACCAGAAAGTAATGGGAGTAGAACCCTGTGTTCTGTTGATGCAGCGGAACTACTTCTACTGCCCTGTTGTTCAGAAGGCCCTGAATCTCGGAGGCCAGAAGGTCTGACTGAAGTGTTGACAGCCTGGGCTGTCGTTTGGGAGGACGATCCAGAGGGGTCTCCACAAGATTGAGTGAATACCCCTCGCGGATTATCCGGAGGACCCATTTGTCTGAGGTTATGGACTTCCATTGACTGTAGAAGTGTGTCAGACGACCTCCCACTGCTGAGGAAGAGTCTACCTCGGGCAGCAGAGGTGGGACTTGGGCCAACAACTCAGAAGGTGGCGCTGGACATTTTGGGTCCTTGCGCCTTCTGTTGCGTTTTCTTTTGAGGCTGGGGGGGCTTGGTTTTTAGGAAAACTTCCTCTGCCTTTGCCTCGAAAGAACTGACGGTTATGGTGATGACACGCCGCCGAAAGGACGGCGCCGACGGGCACATGGTGCCAAGTAACTCAACGGCGTCGAGAATGGGGCCGACAGACGCAATGGCGCCGAGCACGCCATCGCCGCCGAGGGCGTTGAAAATACCCCAAGACTCCGAAAAACAGGATTTGAGGACAAGGGAGGAAGAAGAGCAGGAAACAGAGGCATCGGTGTGGCCCCCTACGCCGCAGCCATATGGGAGGGCACCTAAGCGCGGAGTGAACGGCACCGAAAATGGTGCCGCGCGACCAGTGAGGCTCAACCGCCCTACCTGGTTTCCCAAGAAGCCCGAAGGACCCCGAGTGACTGGGCCAGGCAGCTGGACCAACCTCTGAGCCCATTGCTCTATAAGAGCAGCCCACTGATGAAACTGCTCATCTGAAGACCTACCAGAGGGCGGGGTAGGGCTCCGATGTCGAAGACGTCGGCTACCAGAAACAGAAGCTGGCTCCAAAGGAGGAGACCGCAACTAGCTCCAATAACTGACCGCCTACGCCGCAGACATATCAGAGGACGACCTCAAGTGATGCCTTCTTTTTTGAACCTATGGGCCGAGGAAGAGCTCGAGGCCGAATCTGTGCCGAGAATGCGATCATGTTTATTTTACAAGCCGAGGGACCGCCTACCGGCACTGACTGACTGCTGTCAGCCCCCGGAGAAGGCGTGGACTGGACCCAGCCTGGCTGACTGAACAGCTTTCATACGAAGTCTCCCTACCGTCACCTGACCCGCTCATGGTCGACTCTGTCAAAGTAGGCTAAGACTTCTTTGTAAATGAAAATGAACTTAAGCGATACTTATTTGAGATATTACTACAAAACAATAAAACTGAAAACCATGCTGCTAGTTTGACGTTTGACTCCCGGCGGGCAAGCGATGTCATCACTGAAGTGCACTCAATGGCGGGAAAAAAGGAACTGAGGTGGTTGGAAGGTCGACGCCGAGATATTCATTACCGCATGAGCTGAGGCACGCAATGCCGCTCCTCACGGTGCTGTCTCAAGCGCTGACCTTCCAACAAAAAAGTTTGCTCCCAATGGGTCCTAGTGCCTCCGGCGCTGATCCCATTAGTGTGAATGAGTGGTGAAGACTTATATCCAGGAAGATCTTACCGTAACAGTAGACCATCGAGAGGAGCTCTTGCAGCAGGCGTTACTTTCCCACCCTCCATCTCCCCCTTTTGAGGTGTGCAGCGCTTCATCTTCGAGCTTCGCCTCATTCTCCTGTCAGGACTCGTTCGTGGGCCTTGGTGGGGGAACTGGGGTGGAGCTGGGTCTGCTCCCTTTTATACCAGGGCTGACGTCAGGGGAGGGTGACCCTTAGCGGAGTCACCTTACGCTTCGCTGGCCTCTCCCCCGAAAGCCCAGCCTTGCCTGATCTTTAGATTTAGGACGCTCACCTGAGTCCGTTGAACCACAGGCTTTTTTGGGAGAAGACTGCGAGCGGGAGCAAGTCCGGGACCTGGACCGGTGCCAAGACAGACTACAGCCTTTTTCTCGCTACCACTTGGTTTTGTCCTTTTTCTGCTTCTCCCCTGAGGTGTGCAGGTCCATTTTCTTTTCAAGCAGGAATGCCTTCAGAACCTTCAAGCGACAGAACCGAGTTCGGCTGGTGAACTTCTTGCAGGATGAACAGGCCCGAGGCAAAAAACACACTGCTTGTGGCAGTCTTTAGACAGTATCTGGTCACCGCAAACGCATTTGTTGATGTGGGGTCCCAACGAGGAGACAGAGGACAGTGAAGACATATGTCGGTAGGCAGAGAAAACCGTTGAAACTGTGGAAAAAAATGCTGAAAAGGCGAAAATAAAACAAGTTTTTTTGTTTTTTTTTGCTGGGCTGGCAAGCCAAGTAACAGGAACTCTTCATATGCATGGGACGCGGTGGGAAAAGAACTGGGGTGGAGCTGGGTCCACCCCCTTTTATACCAGGGCCCTGATGGGTATTGCTGGCTGAGAAGTTTTCCAGAGGGTCCTAGGGCCTGCAGCATAGTCCTGATTGTAACAGCCTGCTGCAAGAGCTCCCACTCAAAGTAAGATCAGTAGTTCTAGGAGTGGTATATGTTGTTCATCCACATTTCTTGGCATGTCTCCTTCCACTTTAAATCTTGCTGGAAGTCTTCAAGCCGGCTCCTCCCACCCACCCGGGTGGTAAACACCTTGGCTCTACCCCATGACGCCAGATATTAGCCCACTGGAAGCAAGGCTGTGCACCCGAAGCCAGGGAGGTCGGGCGGGTGTGTGTGTGGATGAACATATACACTCCTAGAACTACTGTTACAGGTGAGTAATTTGTTCTTCTAGGAACGTGGATATGTTGTTCATCCGCACTTCTTGGCAGACTCCAAGCAGTTCTCCGGGAGAAGGGAGGCAAGGTGCACACCCACTACTTAGGGAACAGAGACTGGAGAACAGAGGCCCCAGAACCAGCATCCTGGCGTGACTCAAGGTTGATGTGGTAGTGGGTAATGAAGATGTTCGCTGACTTCCAGGTAGCAGCCCGACAGATTTCCTGGATAGAGATGTCCCTGGAAGCAGCAACTGATGCAGCAGTATGCAGGTAGAATGAGCTCTTATCCCTTTGAGTGTCTCCATGCCAGCCAACTCATTGCATACACCTGTGCATGATGTAATCCACCTTGCTATGGTTCGTTTGGCTGCAGGTCTGCCAGAAGCAGCTTCAGCGTAGGTGACAAACAGCTAGTGAACCTCTCCCCAAATTTCTGCTTTTTTTTTTTTTTTTTTTAATAATAAGAGAGAGTACGTCTCAGGTCCAAAGTATGGAGCCTGTACTCGGCGTCCAAGGTGTAATTAGGGTAGTATACCGGCAGAGTCAACACCTGGTTAAGGTGAAACTCTGACACCACCTTCGGAAGGAATTTTGGGTGGGGGCATAGGACAACTTTGTCCCTGTGGAAGACCAGATAAGGGGATTCCACCGAAAGCGCCTGGAGCTCTCCTGTCTTTCTGGCTGATGTGACAACCACCAGGAAAGCAGTCTTCCATGACTAATGTGAGAGCTCACATTTGTGCCTGGGTTTGAATGGCTTGCCCATGAGCTTTGCCAAAACCAGCAACAGATCTCATGGAGGTGGAGGTTCATGCACCAGAGAGGATATGTTATCTAGGACTTTGAAAAAGTGCCCGACCACTGTCTCCTGCGGCAACATCAGCTGACCGGCCCCAGGTGCACCCTAAGAGTCGATGACCACAGACCCCTTTGGAGAGAGAGAGGGGCCAAAGCTAGTCAAGAATGTTAGCCACTGGACAGGACAAAGGGTCCAGGCCCTTGAACTGACACCAAATGGAAAACCTTTTCCATCTGAAGGCTAACAATTCCTGGTCGATTCCTTTCTGGATGCCTCCACCATGGTGAAGACATCCTCAGAATGACCCAAAGCCTGGAACTCTAGCTGCTCAGGCACCAGGCTGTGAGATGCAGGGATTGAAGGTCTGGATGCAATACTTTCCCCATATTGACAGAAATCAGGTCCGGGCATGCTGGAAGACGCCTCAGGAGCCTGCAGCTGAGACTGAGGAGATCTGGATACCAGAACTGGCGTGGCCAGTCTGGGGTTACCAGGATCACCTGCACCTTGTCCCTCCTCACCTTGAGAAGCACCTTGTGGGTCAGGGGAAATGGAGGGAAGGTGCAGAAGAGGCCTGGGAGCCAGAGCCTCGAGAAGGTATTCCCCTGCAGCGATCCCCAATGAGGGGAGTGGGCATGAAACAGCCTCAGCTTGGTGCTTTCCCTGGAGGCAAACAGTTCCACCATCCGTTTGCCCCAGTGGGAGAACAGGCTGTAAGCTACCTCTGGATGGAGAGACCACTCATGGGATGTCTCGCCTATGCGACTGAAGGCATCCTGGATGGCTAGAAGATCTGCCTCCAATCGGCTCACTAGTGTCCAGATGCGGAGCACTTCCCTGCAAAGCAGACGGGAGTGCATGCTGCTCTGCTTGTTGAGGTAGTACATGGTCATGGTATTGTCCATCTGGACTTGAACCACTTCACCCTGAAGCTGCTGAGCGAATGCTGTCGATGCCAGTCTGACTACTCTGAGCTCAAACAGGTTGATGTGGTAATGGGACTCCCCAGCCCATGAGAGAGGCATCGGTCATGAGAACGCCCGTCGGCTTGGGGCGGACAAATGGGATCCCTTCCTACAACCAGTCTAGAATTGTCCACCAATGGAGAGCGCCCCACATTTTCTGGGTCACAGTGATCAGCTGGTCAAAATGACCTAGGCACACAGTCCACTGGGCGGTCAGCTCCCACTGAAGGGGGCGCATATGCCACCTGGCCCAACGGACCACCCAGAAGGCGCAGAAAGTCCTGGGCACAACGCAATTGCCCATCAAGAAATGACTGGGCAAAGGAGGGGAGAACCTCCATTCTGTCCACCCGGGAGACTAGCTCTGGCTCAGTGAGAGTTGAGCTCTGCTCCGATGAAGCAAATCACCTGAAGGCACGGGCTCTGACTTGGTCTCGTTGATCAGGAGGCCAAGTTGAGAGTAGGTCTGGAGGGCCAGGTCTCCACCTCTTGCTGACCCTTCGACACCCGAGGTGGGCTGCCACCACTACAATGCATTTGGTGAAGACCCGTGGGGCCGATGATAGGCCGAATGGCATAGCTCAGAACTCGTAAAGGGTTCCCTCTGCTCTGAAGTGGAAGAACTGCTGGTGAGACAGACGGATTAGGATGTGAAAGAATGCATCCGGAAGATCCAGTGAACAGAAATGGAAATTACGTACCTACCGCAATTCTGATCTTTCTGTGTATCTTCACCATTCATCAGCTTTGGGTACTTGGTCGGAGGTCATGACCCGGCGGGAGCTTTTATTTGTGGATGGGCGGAGTCGACGCACCATTGACACCGCCCTCGAGGCCAACGCACGGTGTGGCGCTCGCAGGTTGGCCATTAGGTGTTGTCGACTCCACCCTCCTACCAACTCTGAGTTGCCATAGAGGTGAGGAAAAGGGTTGGGAGGGCGGGACAAAGAAGTCCAAGGGACAGACAAAGGAAAAGATAAATAAACTAAAAGGAAAAATAAATGACTGAGAGGACAGAACACGTTTGAAAGACTAAGGGGATTGGGTAGAGACCCCAATCTCTGGAAGTAGAAAAGGAAGGAGGGAGGATGGGTTAAGGATTTTAGAAATAAGAATAAGAGTGAGAGGGGGAAAATAGGAAAAACATACCCTGGAACCTTGACCTGTCTCTAGATTGTATAGGAACTGCAAAGGAGTAGCCAAGAGGCTAACTGCCAGAATACAAGGCACAGAATCACTGGCAGTAACTCCAACAAAAGCAGAATCAGCTATTCCAGAAGAAAAACAGGATACAGGGATATCTCCCCCCTCTCTAAAGGAAATTTTGGTGTCAGAAACCTAGTTTCTTAAATTAATTGATGTTATGTCCAAAGGACAAGGAAATGACAGGATTAACGGGGAGAAGGAGAGAAAAGAGGGCAACTGCCAACTCCCACCCCAGAGGGATGGAGCCGAAGCACTGAAGATGAAGTGCCCTAAATCCTGACCACTCTGCCCCTAAGAAAATTATCCCTCTTATGTGCCCAGTTTACCCCACTCCTGACTAACAGAAGGAAGGGGGCAAGGAATGGGCACAGAGAGGGAGGGGGACCCAGAGACTGAGGCCCCAGGGGGATGGAGGGTGGGATTGTAATGAATGGTAAAGATACACAGAAAGATCAAAATCACAGTAGGTACATAATTTTCATATCTTATCTGTGTCAGTCTTCACCATTCATCATCTTTGGGTGAGTGCTGAGCCCCCAAGGGGGTTTTAATCCTAAGGGAGTGAGCCTCTTAGCTCTCAGTGGGTGACACACTAAGAGGGAGAACCTTCACGGGCCTGGAGAGGCCCGAGACTGGGGAGAATGAGATGGGAACCCCCCACAGGGGGTAGGAAGTTCCCCTGACAGACGCCATCTCACCCTATGGGAGAAAAGATAGGTTCTCTGGTGAGCGGAGTTAATCACCCTACGCTGGGCCAAGGGTGACAACCGGGAGAGACGCAGCCATGCCGTCCGCCTAGTGCAGATCGCTGTCCCTACGACCCTGGTAGCTACCTCACTGGCATCATACGATGCTCTTGCTTGGTGCCTGGCTAGCTCCAGGCCACGTGCAGAGAGTGCAATAGCTTGTCAGGGTTTGACCTGTGTCAGGAATCGACGCTAGGAGTTGAAATAGCCTGGACCACAGGAACCTGTCATAGGTTGCATAGTGGGCCTGATGTGCTGCGATAGAGAGCAGCAACCATGCCGAGTAGAATGTCCTCCTCCCCCAGAAGTCAAAATCTGAGGAATCTTGATCTGGGGATCGGTCACGGTGAGAGGCGCACAGGAGTGTCCAGTTGCGTCAATCCCGACTGAGGATGAGGCATGGAACCTGAAGACTCCGGGGGAGGGGCAGAGCTCAATCCTGCTGGCAGAGATCCCTAGGGGCTGGGACTCCGGAAAAGGGTCTCTGCCAGGAATGCAATGACACCTCCCGAAAGGGAGCAGGCCAGGGGGGGCACCACAAGGATGTCCGCACTGAAATCGCCTAGAAAGGTGTGCGTCGAGTGCTCTGGATTGTGTCAAGTGGGTGGGGTGATGTGCAGGCCCTCCAACATCCTCACAAGGAATCGCTGATACTCGGCAAGATCAGCGGCTGGGGAGATATGGACAGACTGCTCCTCTCCCCCCCGAAGAGGGGGATGAGGAGTCAGAGAACCGCGAGTGTTCAGAAGCTGGCTGCTCAGAGGGAGGTTGAAAAACCTGTCTGTCCATTGCCCTAACATAAGAGGGAAACTGAGCAGCCACCATTCTGAACTGCTCCCAAGAGAGAGGACCGCTAGGACCAAGAATGCCTGGGAGTGCAGGAGAATGTGGCAGAGGAGTGGGGACAAAGCAGACGACAGGAATCGGCTGACCACCGCCTGGGCTAGGGAGCGCACCAGGAGCCCTAAGGAAAGGAGGAGCTCCAGAAAACTCCACAACCGACAGCTGATCAACCAAACTGGAACTGCCTAGGCTGCACCCTGAAAAATCCCCCATGAGGTGACTGGGGGTGTGAAAGTCCAGAAGGGCGGTCCCTTACCTCCAAAGAACGGGGCTCTCTCTCCAGGAAACCGAAAGGGAAGGGTGGATATCTGCCCTACGGCTTCTCCCAGAGCCTGGGTGGGCCCCAGAAAAAGGCCACCGCACAGACCCCATACCCCTTGACCCCTCGGAATCCAAGAGTGCCCTCCTCCTCGAGAGAGACAGCCTAGTCAGCTGGCAGCCCTGGTCGGCCCCCGAAGGAGCTATCCAAGGAGCAGCACCCTCTCCTCCTGTGGGTGCTCCGATTGGCCCCAAAGTTGGGCGATCCAGGCACAACACCTGAGAGGGTATCACCACTGAGGGATCAGAGAACCCTCTGAGAGCAGGCTGCAGAGCACTGGTGGTCTGCACCACTGCCTGCTGGTCAGCACTCCTGACCCTGGTCCCAGGAGTCACTGTCCGCTCCTCAGAGGGGGGCTGACCCCGGCCTGTCGAGGAGATTACCAAGGTGTCCATATGAGCAGCCAACTCCAAAGAGTCAGACTGCCACTCTGACTCAGAGTCCGATTCCCCTCTGAAGAGGTGGAGATTGAAGTCCTATGCCAAACAGTGCGTGGACGCCCGCTACCATCCCGACTGAAAAGGGCACCAGAAACTGAGATTGCACCAGAGTCAGCGCCTATGTCCCCAGTCGCACCACAAACGGTGCTGAAGAAGACACGGCCCAACGATGGCAGCAGCCTTGAGCTGAAGTTTTTCTGTCATGGCGCTGCCCCGACCAAGAGATGGCGCCGAGAAGCTCAGCTGTGCTCGGGCGCCGAGGTCGGAGACCCCACGGCACCGCACCGAGGACAGAGACGGTGCTGACGAAGGCCCTGACCGCACTCTCGGCACCGAGCTCTGAAACCCCCATGGCGCCATGTCCACACCCGGAGCAGTGAGCGGCTCCAGAGCGAGAGACAGTCATGGACGGCACCGTAGAACCTCCCATGGCACCGCTAGCACCATCAGCACCAAGCAACGGACTGGTGCTGACGACAGCGCTATTAGGGCTCACTGTCCTGTGAATGGTGCCGAGGCCCAAGACGATGCCAAGGACAGTGCTGACCCAGGCCTTCTGAGCCAAGGGTACGACAATCGGGGAGCCTTCACCCCCGAGGGGCTATTGCCAAAGCGGTGCCTCCTGCCTGTCCCCCAGGGGGAACAGACTGGGCCACCTGCACCGCAGAAAGGGCCTCTGCCACGGCTAGGCTACAAGAGGCAGAGGCCCCCTCCTGCTCGGTCCGTATAGAACCAGGAGGGAACTCGGGGGAAACGCCGAGAGAATACAGCTTGGCCTGACGACTATGCACCTATCCCCCAAAAGTCGATGGAGCTTGTCCCACTTTCCATGTGTGTTGCTCGATGAAACGGCAGTCCATGGAGAAGCAGGTGTCGCACGAATCCATGTCATGTAGCGGGCCAAGACAAGTGAAGCAACGGTCATGCTGGTCGGTGATGGAGTACTTACGGCCACATGGGGGCGCCATACTGTCTTCAAAGTTTTCTGGCCCCCCAACCGAGACATGACCTACGGAAAAAGAACATCAAACGACCTGACGTCGCAAAATAAAATAAGGAACAGTCTTACCAGGCGACGTCGAGTAGAGCGAATCGAACTGGCAGGATAAACTCAGAGCCGATGGACTGTGACACAGAGTCGACAAATTGGAGTTGATGAACTGTGACACACAAAGGCTTTGAGACAGAAGTAGGCCTCTCAGAAGTTTTTCTCTCTCACAGCTACCCACGAGGTGACCTCGATAGTGGGAGACGAAGAATTGGCGTGAGGGCAGATTCAGCAACACCTAACGGCCAACCCATGAGCACCACGCAGTGCATCAGCATCGAGGGTGGCGACGATGGTTCGTCGACTCCGTCCATTAAAAAAAAAAAAAAAAAGCTCCCGCGGGGTCATGACCTCCGGTCAAGCACCCAAAGGTGATGAATGATGAAGACCGACACAGATAAGATCCACATGTTTTGCTCCAAGGATGGTATGATCCGGGTCAGAGTTATCATCCGAAACGTGTGTGGCCTGAGATACTGATTCAGGTCGTGCAGATCAAGAATGGGGCGCCACCCCCCCGTCCGCTTTGGGACCAGTAAGTACCTGGAAATGAACCATGGGTTGACTGGAGGATCTGCCACTCAGACCACTGCCTCCTTGAGGAGGAGCTGGGCTATGTCGTCTCTCAGACCCGACTGAATGTTTGGCTGATACTCTCTCCTCCAGTGGGGTGTGGGTTCGGCTGGGTGGGTACTGTTAAAATTCTATAGGCAGACCCTGGCCGACCACTTCTAAGACCCACTTGTCCATGGTAACAGCGGATCACGTGGAAAGGAAGTGGTGGAGCCGACCCCCCACGGGAGGACCCAGAGCTGGCATGACGGGAATAGGGGTGGCCACCCCTATCTCATCACTGGGCAAGCTTGGAGGAAGAGGGTCCAGGGCCTGAACCCCGACCTCCTCTGGGGGCCTGGGGTGGTCCGGCCATGGGCTGGGGGTGCCAAGCCTGTGCCTGCTGATGCTGTGCTCCCTGAAAGGAGGACTGCTGGGCCACAGAAGCAGAGTGCGAAAGGCTTCTTCTGCTGCTGCTGCTTCTTAGGGCCAGAAGCACTTTGAGCAGAAGCAGCCAAGTCCAAGGTGGTACTGGACTGTTCGATTCGCTGAAGGTGACCATCCACACCTGGACCGAAGAGATTGGTGCCCAGAAAAGGAACATCAGCAAGTTTGTGCAGAGTAGCCACCGTGAAGGTGGAAAGCCTCAGCGAAGCCCTGCAGTATGAGGCAACCGCAGCTGCCACCGAATGCGTGCATGAGTCCCCAGTGTCCAGAGCTGTCTGAAGCTGCTGCTTGGCAACGGCACGGCCTTGGTCCCGGACCTGCTTGACCGTAGTTTGAAGGTCCTCAGGGAGATGTGGGAGAACTTCGTCCAAGGACCCTAGAAGGGCATGGGAGAAGTGAGACATGATGATGGATGAGCTTGCCTGACGAGGCCTGAAGAGGAGGCTGCACAGACCTTCCTGACAGAGTGATCCAATTTCTTGGACTAGTTGTCCGGGAGTCAATCTGTGTCGGTAGAACTCCCTGTACGTCTGAACACAGAGGCGGTCACAAGGCTCTCAGCTGAGGGATGTTCTGTGAACCCAGACAGGGACTCCATGGGCACCACATACTTATGGGCCATCCGGGCAGACGGCGCTGAACAGGAGGCAGAATGCTGCCAAAGCTCCAAGGTCGGGCCAACAATAGCTTTGACCACAGGAAAGGCTTCTATTGGGGTATCCCCCTCTCTTGAGAATGTCAGTGAGAGGGTACTCTGCCCGTTTCTGGATTGGTTCCAGGGGCATCCCCCGTGGATTCAGAGATAAGGTGCAGAATCCCTTGAAAGGATGAAGGGCCTTCCTCCGTCGACAGGTCACCGACCGACTTGTCATCCCACAGGTGAGAGTGAAGGTCGGTGTCATCTGAATCTGAGGTATCCGGATGCAACGGTCGGCCGCCAAGGTCGCCCTCAACCTGCCTGGGGCGATCAGGCATGAGGGTGACCAAGATCCTGTGAGGAAGACCAGAGGTTGACCGTGCTTGCTTCATAGGAGCCCCTCTCAAAGGCTGTTTAGGCGGCGGCTCCATCACAATTGGTGGAGAGACAGATATTGGCTGAAGTGGAGTGGGTTTAGCCAGCTCCGTGGTTGGGGGAAACAGAGTTCTCCGGTTCTGAAGGAGTCGGCTTCGACCTAGGAGGCGAAAGCCAAGTAATGGTCGGAGTAGAGACCGTGGTTGGCTTCTGCCAGGACAGGATCAGCTGCTGCCACAGTAGATGCTCGTAGCGTCAGCGGAGCTTCTGCCAAAGCCTCTCCTTATCTGAGGAGGATGAGGATAACCGATGGCGTCCCCTCTTTTTGGAGCACTTGTGCGTTCCTAAGCCTGTCGGTCGAGGGGGTCAGAGATCTCGACCATGATCAGACTGGCCGAGTCAGTCGCTCGGGAGACACCAGTGGGACCGGTGTCTTCCCAGGATCAGGGACCGGTTCCTCAATGGGATCCCCAGTTGCCTGGATCTTCTTATCAGGAAAAGACAGGACCAGGGTTCTACTGAGAGTCTCATCAACTGGAATGGGTGACAACGGATCGATGGGAATCGAGAACGATCTCAACCTCGTCGACCAAGACCTCAGTCGACTGGCCAGATGGCAAGGCTGAGAAGCTAGCGGACGAGGAGGCAATTTCGACAGAAGTCTATACTGCTGGCTCCTGGGACCAAGATTGCTCACAATCCCAAGAGCATCTTTGCCGACACGAAGACTGATTCGGATCCTTATCCCTCTTATCGGAATGAGAGGAGTGAGTGCCCACAGGTCCCTCACGCTTAGAGGGGAGAGACTGGCACAACTGTTGGAAGGAACCCGAAAAGGTAGAGCCCAAGTTGAGAGGAATGAAAAATGATGGTGAGGAAGACTCTACAGCCCGTGCTGCTTCTTCTTCGAAGGCTTGCATTCACTCCAGCTGTTCGGCGGACCCTGCAGCCGTAGAGACTGCCATCCGGGCCTCTTTAGATTTCACCGGAGTCTGTCTTTTGGGCCTGCCCAATTTGAGGTATGTGAGACTATCAATCGAGAGGCGTTCGATGAAAAGCAGACATTTCATGAAGTCTGGTATCATGGCCGATACCCAGACAGTAAATGCATGCGGTATTTGGATCAGTGCGCAACATCTGTTGGCCACACAGGCACCGGCGAAATCCAGGGAAAGATTTACATTCCGTGATGGAACGATGAGAATTACCGTCGCCAACTCGAACAAGTTGAAGTTTCAGAATAACCGAAGGGTTTGAAGCCAGGGCCTACAAAGAGCAAGAGCAAAGAGGAGGCAACTTGAATCTTCCAGCGGAAAGGAAGATCTGATGTCATGGGGCGGAGCCAAGGGCTATACCACCCAGGTGGGTGGGAGGACCCAGCCTGAAGACCTTCCGGCGCGCCTTAAAGGGGAAAGGGACATGCCAATAAGTGTGGATGAACAACATATCCACGATCCTAGAACCGCATGTTCTGCTCAAGAGATGATATGATCAGAGACAGAGTGACCATCCTGAAGGTGCACAGCCTGATGAACTTGTTCTGGTCATGCAGATCTAAGATGGGGTGCCAGCCCTCCATCCATTTTGGCACAAGAAGTACCTGGAGACAAACCTTGGGTGTTCCAGAGGGCCTGAGACAGAAATCGCTACCTCCTTGTGGAGGAGCTGGGCGAGGTTGTCCAAAAGGGCCAACAGGATGTCGGACACTATGCCCTCCCATGGGGCGCAGGTTCAGCAGGGCGGGTATGCCTTGAACTCCAGAGGCAAACCCTGACTGACCACCTCAAGGACCCACCTGTACGTAGTAACAGCAGACCGGGTGGAAAGGAAGAAAAAATTACTCACCTTAGTAATGTTGTTTCTTCTCATGGAGTCTTGCTATATTATGACATATCCGGTATAACCCCAGGTTAGAACTGCTCCTGAGGTGAAAGAGTTAACTTCCATGCAGAGCATGGAATCTTGAGCGCGAGCTCGGATGAACACTCTTTCTGTTGAAGCTCAAACTTAAACTGTCAGATCTTTACGAGCAAAAACTCAGTAAGGTTCTGTGTGGAAGCCGTAAACCTACACTAGCCATTGGCTACTAACTACAAAAATACCTTTTTGATCTTGATCCCAAAACAAAGACTCAAGTTGGGGGATTCAAGAAGAAACTCAAGCATAACACCTAAGCACCCAAGGAGGGTGAAATAAAGTGGGCATCAAAGAAGTGCCAACATTGCATTGCCCACCCACCTCCCAAAAACAGAGGTTCTGAGAGGGGCAGGCTGGGGGTCGTAATATAGCAAGACTCCATTAGAAGAAACAACATTACTAAGGTGAGTAATTTTTTCTTCAAACAACATGAAGTCTTGCTATATTATGACATATGCAGACTACACAGCAGTACCTCCATGGAGGAGGGACAGAACCTACTTGGGAAATAGGCTCTGAAGCACAGCTGTGCCAAATTGAGCATCATTCCTAGCCTGGATATCCAAGGAGTAATGCTAGTAAAAGTGTGAACTGTTTTCCAGGTAGCTGCTGATATATCTCTAGGATAGGAATGTCCCTGGCAGCAGCCAGAGACGCAGCTACCATCTTCAGAGTGAGCCTCAGGCCTGAGGGAGAACCTCACCTATTTTTTCGTAACAGAATTGGATACAGAGACAATCCACCTGGCAATGGATCTTTAGTGGCAGGTTTCCTTACCAACCTCACCATAAGTGAGGAACAATTGGAGGATTCAAACCTGTGACCCTTGGCACGCTCTATATAGTAACTAAGGGTTCTTTTGACATCTAAACTGTGCAACTCCTCTCACCAGAGGAGGAATGGTCAGTGAAGTACACAGGAAGAGACATGGATTGATTAAGGTGAAAGTCTGAAACCACCTTAGGCAAAACTTCCTGTTAGTCCTGAGGACTACCTTATCTCTATGAAAGGAGATAAAAATCAGGCTCCACTGACAAGGCTTGTAGCTCACTTATGCGCCTGGCAGAGGTGATGGCTACCAGAAACACAGTTTTCCAAGTCAAGTACTTCAGCTCTGCTGAAGACAATGGCTCAAAAGGGGGTTGCATAAGCTGAGCGATGCAAATATTAAGATCCCAAGCAGGGGCAGGATCCCTGAACGGGGGATTGGTGTGAAGCAACCCTTTAAAAAACTTGGAGGACACAGGGTGAGCCGATAAAGAAGAGGGCTTACCTGCTGACAAGAAGACAGACACAGCTGCCAAGTGCACCTTTAGGGTAGCTGACCTCAGCCCCAAGGAATTCAAATGCACCAAATAATCCAGGATTGTGGGCAAACCAGCAGATTCTGGGGAAATATGTTTACCAGCACACCATATGGAAAATCTCTTCAATTTTGAATTACAGGTAGCCCTGGTGGAAGGCTTCCTAGAGGCCTTCAAGATATCCAATACACCTTGAGAAAGGTGTAGGTCAGCAGATTCTAACTCTTCAAGAGCCAAGCCTTGAGATTGAGAGATTTGAGGTTCAGATACAAAACTCTCCCCTGGGCACAGGTTAACAGGTTGTGATTCCTGGAAAGGCACAGGGGAGGGTGGACTGCTAAGGACATGAGGAGTGGGTACCAGGGCTGCCTGGCCCAATCTGGAGCGATCAGGATCATCTTGCAGGACTGAGATCTGATTCTGACTAGCACTTTGAAAAGAAGGGGGAAGGAGGGAAAAGCATAGAGAAACTTCCCTTCCCAACTGAGAAGGAAGGCATCCAGAGGGACTGAGCCCAACACTGGGGGCCTACAACAAAAAGAGGAAGTTGGTGATTGTTGGGGGGCTGCAAAGAGATCTATTTGCAGAGTGCCCCATCTGGCAAATATTACCTCCAGTACTAGTGGATCCAGTGCCCATTCGTGATGGCCCTGGGAAATCCTGCTGAGAGCATCCGCTAGGACATTGTCCTGGCCTGGGAGGTGAACTGCCGTAAGGGAGGCGTTCAGAGAAAATGCCAGAGACCACAACTTCATTGCTTCGTGCACAAGGTCAGAGACCGAAGTGCCCCCTTGTTTGTTGATGTACCACATTGTAGTGGTATTGTCTGTTCTGACCTGAACTACCTTGTTCTGGACAGCTGTGGAGAAAACCTGAAGTGCTAGAAAAACTGCTCTGAGCTCCAGCAAATTGATGTGGAGCAAAGATTCCTGAGGGGACCACAGCCCTTGGGTGGAAAGGTCGCCCATGTGAGCTCCCCACCCCAAGAGGGATGCATCTGTAGTAAGTGTCAAGGAGTGAAGGGAACCCCCTGTCTCAGATTGTTCTGATCCTGCCACCACTGGAGGGCCTGGATCAGGGTTCGAGTCACTGGAATCAATTTGGTTAGGGGATCCGTCCTTTGAGACCAAAAGGCTCTCAAATGGAACTGAATGTCCCTCATCTGAAATCTCGCTCCCTGCACTACTGCTGTAGAAGCAGCCATGTGCCCCAGGAGCTGTAGAAAATGCATTGCTGGTCGAGAGACCTGCAGGGTGAAAGAGGAGGCCAGAGACACCAGTGTCCTTGCTCTCTCCAGAGGAAGGAAGGCTCTGGTTTTTGTGTTCAGTTCTGCGCCTATAAAGGTGAGAAGCTGGACAGGCTCCAGAACTGACTTTGGAAGACTGAGAAGGAAACCTAGAGATGTAAGCAGGTGCTGGGTTACTTGTAAATGAAGTTTGACCTGTTCTGGAGACTGGCCTACAATGAGCCAGTCGGTCCAGATAAGGAAAGATGGCAATCTTTGCCTTCTTAAATGAGCAACTGCTACTGCCAGGCATTTTGTGAACACCCTTGGAGCGAGGAGAGGCCGAGGGCATTGCTTTAACTGGTAATGGCCTGAGGGCAGTTCAATCTGAGGTACTTTCGATGGGAGCTCTGATGAGAACATGAAAGTAGGCATCCTTGAGGTCCAGGGAGGCTAGCCAGTCCCTGGCCTTAGAGAGGGTAAAATAATCCCCAGGGTCACCATTTTGAACTTTGGTTTAAAAGGTGCTTGTTTAGATACCGAGATCCAGAATGGGCCGCATTCTCCTGTCTTTTTGGGGTAAGGAAGTACCTGGAGTACAACCCTTGCCCTGGTGTATGGGTAGAACCCTTTCCACGGCTCTGAGAGCCAGGAGGGCAGAAACTTCGCTTCCAGGGCAAGTGCCTCTGATGGGTTTGCAGGTGGAAAGATCTGGCCTCATCTTCAGAAACTTTTGAAGCTGAGAACCAGTCCCTGGCTTACTATTTCCAGGACCCACTTGTCTGATGTTAAAGACTTCCAGTCCTGGACAAAGTAAGCCAGCCTGCTAGTAGGAGAATCGGACCTGGCTACCCCATCAGGGAGCCTGTTTTGCAGGGGCTTTGGGTTGAGGGGTAGAAGCAGGCTTACTAGAGCCCCTTCTGCCCCTTCCTCTAAAGAACCCCCTCTGGGCATAAGCAGAAGAGAAGGCCTGGGCTTGGTAAAACGGCCTATGAAAAGGCCTGCCCCTGCCCCTGACATGCTGCCTTTGAGGAGTGACTTGCCTTTCTTTGGCCTGTGCACTCCTATAGGTGGTCCTATACTCATCCATTTTCTTCATATAATTCTCTGCTCCCCAAACAGAGAATTTCCCACAACAGGAAAATCTATAGCCTTAAGACTGGGCATCCTGTGACAGGGCAGTACATCTGAGCCAGGCCATTCTGCGAAGAGACACAGATGTAGCCATAACTCTAGATGAAACATCATTAGAGTCTACAGCAGCATGAAACTGCACCTTGGATGCCTCAATACTATCTGCAGCCAACTGCTCCAGCTCCCTGGCAAGCTGTTCAGGGGCCTGTTTTGCTAGGGCCAGGACAGTATCCCACCTAGATTTCTGGTACCTAGCTGCGTAAGCCATATAATTTGCCTGTCTGAGTCCCAAAGATGCTGCCATGTACTGCTTTTTGCCATGGCATCCATCCTCCTGGAATCCTTTTCAGGAGGGTGAGAGGCTAGAGGAATATTAGCCTTGTCACAGGCTGCAGCCTGCACTACCCCATATGGCTGCACTGCTGAGATAGGAACTCTGTATCAGAGCCTGATAAAGCATACCTCTTGTCCATCCTTTTATCCACAGGAGGATAGAATAAGGAGTTTTCAGAATTTTTACTGTTTCCTAAAAGATTTATGCAAGGGAATAGACAGTCTCCTAGACTCTGGAATATCCATCATTTCCACAAAATCAGGCTCTTCTTGATCATCAACAGCTTCCTCAACAGGGAGTTGTAGAGTGTCAGCAACTTTCTTGTAAAACAAAAAATGAGAAGGGGACTCAGATAGCCTGGGAGGGGATACTCCTGAGGGTCTGTCTGGAGAGATGTCCGGTTCAATGGGCACATCCAGACTGTCAAAATCACACTCACTCTCCTCGTACCCCTCCTCCCCTTCCCCTGGTTCATAAAAAATTTTCAAAATCATAATCTTGAACCGAGAGAAATCAATCAACCAGGGCCACTCAATGGGTGCCAGTTCTGGACGGAACTGGGGAAAGAGACTGACAATTTGGATAGCTTTGGCTATTTCCTCAGCTGTTGGAGAAAGAACTTTGGCCCCAAACTAGCTGACCTTCTAGCCCTTTTAGTTGGGACCGCCCTCAGAGCTGGCTCTTCATTTGCCCGAGGAAGCATTGCCCTGGTCAGAGGGCACTCAGGTTCGGTTGGAACCGAACCGGCTGGCCATCCGGTCAGCGGACTTTGGCCTCCCTTCCTGAGCCTACCAACTCTTTTTCCACGGTGGCAGCTGGAAAATTCTTACAAATCTGGCAGTCTGCATTGAGGTGGTCAAACCCCAGACAATATACACAATGGTATTTGGGTCAGCCTTGGCAAAGGCTTCCCCACAGAGGCCACAGTGCTGAAACCCAGTGGGTCCGGTTTTTCTTTTGGGTTTCTCAGACATAGTGCCAGTCTAACCAAACTTGCCCGTTAATGGCAATCCACCAAGCAAGACTCTCTTATCGGTTCCCAACCGTGTCACGGGTCGTGGAAAAAACTGTAATAAAATCTGTTTTTTTTAGAACCGATAAGAACCGGGAACCGCACTCTAAAGGGCTAGAAAGCAATTTTTAAACCCCTCTGATCGGTTCAAGCCGAACCAAAAAAGACGTTTACAAGTTCCACACAGAAGAAAAATAATAAATAAGCCTATCTATTACTTACAATACCACAGACAGAGCTTGAACCGACGATTGCGGTTAAATTTCGGTATAATAAACCGAGAATTACACTTTAAAACCGACAAACAAACCGAGCAGCAGGAGGAATCTCTGGAGCGACTGTTCAGTGAGGCGGAGTAAAGAATCTGACAGTTTAAGTTTGAGCTTCAACAGACAGAGTGTTCATCCGAGCTCTCGCTCAAGATTCCATGCTCTGCATGGAAGTTAACTCTTTCACCTCCGGAGCAGTTCTAACCTGGGGTTATACTGCATATGTCATAATATAGCAAGACTTCATGTTGTTTGAAGTGGCGGAGACGGCCCCCACAGGAGGACACAAGGGGCTCAGAATGGGTATGGGGAGGCGCCCTCCCCAATCCAGTCAATGGGCAGGCTTGGAAGCGGAGGAGGAACTGGCGGAGGGGCTGCAGGGACCTCTACTGCTCGACAACTGCGGCCACTGATTTCAGTCGGGGAAGCCAAGCCTGTTGCTGTCCAGCTGGGGACTTTGCAGGTTTGGCCACTGGGACAGAGGCAGGTCAAAACGACTTCTTCTTTTGATGCTTAGAGCCCTTGGATTCCGTTTGGCTAGAAGTCACAGAGTCCAAGGTGCCACTGGACTTCTCAATACGGATGAGAAGCCCTTCCAGGTCAGGCCGAACAAGTTGGTACCCAAGAAGGGAATGTCTGCCAGCTTGTGCTTCATGTCAGCCGTAAAGGTGGAGATGCGCAGCCAAGCCCGGTGGTGCATGGCAACTGCCGCTGCCACATACTGGGCGCAAGAACCGCCAAGGTCCATAGCAGTCTGGACATGAAAATTACGTACCTACCATAATTCTGATCTTTCTGTGCATCTTCACCATTCATCACCTTTGGGTATTGTGGCCAGAGGTAACGAGCCCTCGGGAGCTTTTTTATTTTATTTGGATGGGCGAGTCGATGCACCATCGGTGCTGCACTGACGCCTCCAATGCACTGCGTGGCGCGCTGGGTTGGCCATTAGGTGTCATCGACCCGCCTCCCGCCAGTTGTGAGTCGCCGAGAGTGAGAAGGTTGGGGGGGGGGGGGGAGAACAAGGGAGTCCAAGGGATAGATAAAAGAAAAGATATACAAACTAAAGGGAGAAATAAACGACTAAGAGAACAGAATAAGCTGGGAAACTAAGGGGATTGGGAAGGGGCACCAATCTCTGGAAGTAGAAGAGGAGGAAGGGAGGGAGAGTTAAAAGAATTTAGAAGTAAGGATGTGAGGTGGGGAGAGAAGGGAACATACCCTGGAACCTTGACCTGTCTCCAGATTGTATAGGAACTGCGAAGGAGTAGCCAGAAGGCTAAACTGCCAGAAATCAAGGCACAGAATCACTGGCAATAACTTCAACATAAGCAGAAATCTGCTATTCTGGAAGAAAAGACAGGATACAGGGAATGCCCCCCCCAAAAATCAAATTTTTGGAGAAGAAAAAAATTACTCACCATAGTAATGTTTCTTCTAATGGAGTCTTGCTGTAGTCTGACCATGTGCAGTTAGCCCCAGCACTTGAACTGCTCCAAAGAGTAAATGGTTAACTCTATGCAAAGGCATAGAACGTTGAGCTCGACCTCGGTTCTCAAACCTCCGTCTGTGGCACTCTGAAGTGTAACTGTCAGATTCCTATGAGCACTAAACTAACTAACTCAAGGAAGAAATTGTTCACAAAATGTTGTACCAAATGGCAAAAATGGAAACTGCGTACCTACAGTTAATTCTTGATCTTCTTGGATGAAGTCTCCACCACTCATTCACACCTATGGGACCGGGCCAGAGGCGCCAGGACCCAGCGGGAGCAAAATTTTGCAGAGAGTCAGTGCCAGAGATGGAGCCGCGAGAGCGGTGGCCGACCATCAGCTTCTGTGTGGTAAAGACTACCTCAAGGCCAACCCTCCAACCCCTTTCAGTCTCTTTTTTTTTCTGATGAGCTGCAGCAACTAACCTAGAAAGACTAATCTAACACAAACTGGACACAAGATATTCCGAACGACCCGTATAAGGAAGGGTCAACAAAAAAGTCTTCACAGCCTAAACACTGAGGGGGTAAAGACCAAAACAGAGAGGTGCGCTCAGGGGATGGAGGATGGGCGTATGAATGAGTGGTGGAGACTTCATCCAAGAAGATCAAGAATTACGGTAGGTACATAATTTCCATGTCTTCCTGGACATGAAGTCTCCACCACTCATTCACATTTATGGGAGAGTACCGAGCTAAAAATCCCCCGAGAGGGCAGCAGGAAAACCAAGAGCTCATGAATTCAGGACAGAAGTCCATTAAGGATAGTCCTGCCAAACGAAAGGTTTCATCTGGCATGGACGTCCAGCGCATGGTGCTTAATAAAAGTATGCACTGAGCTCCAAGTAGCCGCATTGCAAATGTCTGCAATGAGCATGTTGCGGATTTCCACCAGGGATGCTGCGACTGCTCTAGTAGAGTGAGCATACACTCTACCCTCCAGCTTGACCTGTGCCATGGAATAACAGCGGCGAAGGCATGCCACCAGCCATGCTGAAATGCATCTGACAGCGACAGGCTGACCCAGCCGAGTCTCGCTGAAGGAGACGAACAGTTGTTGAGCTTTGCGAATTTCCTTCATTCTATCTAAATAGAAGCTCAAAGCTCTTTTAACATCCAAGGAATGAAGGGTACATTCTCCTTCGTTCTGGAAGTCAGCAAAGTAAGTAGGTAGGGTAAAGGTTGGTTTAACATTCTAAGCAACCTTTAGGGAGGAACTTAGGATGGGTCCTAAGAACTACTTTATCCTTGTGGAACATAGTGTAATGGAGGGTCTGTTACCAGAGCATGTATTTCAGAAACTCTGGGTCGAGGTGATGGCCACCAGGAAGGCAGTTTTCCAAGTGAGGAATTTCAATTTGCAGGTAGCTAATGGTTCAAAAGGTTTTCTAGTGAGCATGTCTAGCACGAGATTAATGTCCCAGGCTGCAACTGGACGTCTTACAGGAGGTCTGGTATGCAGAATACCCTTAAGAAACTGCTTAATTACCGGTAACTGAGCCAGAAATTAGGAAAGTAATGGCTCATGATAGGCTGAAATGGCACAAAGGTGAACTTTGATTGTAGAGTATTGAAGACCTGAATTTGAGAGGTCTAAGAGGTACTCTAAAACTTTGTTGGGTGGGCAGGAAAAGGGATTCAAAGAGGATCCTGCACACCACAGGGAAAAATGCTTCCATTCTGCAGTGTAAGTCTTTCTGGTTGCTGGCTTTCGCGCAGCCAAAAGAATGTCAGAAACTCCCCGGGAGGCACTGAACCTATTCACCTCTATCTCCTCAGGAGCCAAGCGTGAAGATGAAGCGACCTCAGACTGGAATGGACCAGAGGACCCTGAGTCAGAAGGTTCGTCTGAAGGGTAAGCACCTTCGAAGGGGTTTCCGCCATACTGTTCGAGTAATGGAAAACATTTCTGTCGAGGCCAGAAGGGAGCAATGAGAATCATCTTGTGTCCCCGAGACTTGAATTTGAGGAGTACCCTCTGGATTAGGGGAAGAGGAGGAAAGGTCTATAGAAAGCGTTTTGTCCACTGCAGCCTGAACGCATAATGACAGAAAATGCCAGGCCCTGGATTTCTGGAGCAGAAAAGAGGCAGTTTGGTGTTGAGTGGGGATGAAAAAAGGTCCAGGTCTGAAGTTCCTCACTCTGCAAATAGCGACTGAACTACGGTTAAGTCGAGAGACCACTCGTGAGGGTCTGCCTCCGTTCTGCTGAGACGGTCTGCCAGTTCATTCTGTATTCCCGGCAGGCAGACTACCTGAATAAGAGCCTTGTGATCTAGGCACCATTCCCACACTCTCATTGCTTCCCTGCACAAGTGGCACGAGTGTGCACGCCGCCCTGCTTGTTGATGTATCACTGCCTTGTTGTCTGTCTGAAGGAAAATATTCTTGTGACAAAGAATGTCCTTCAAGGCCCAGACTGCACAGAGGACAGCTCTCTTTTCCAGGACATTTATGTGAAGCTGGGCTTCGACCTGAGTCCATATACCCGGAGTGTGGAGATCCTGACAGTGAGCTCCCCATCCCGACAGAGACACGTCAGTGGTGATAGAAATCTGATAATCCAGAGGAGCAAAGGGGTATCCTTCCAGAAGATTGTCCTCTTGTGACCACCAGGTGATCCATCCCCTGAGAGGTTCTGTCACCTTGATGAGAAAGGACTGAGGATGAGTAGTCAGGGATCATGGAGTACTGAGCAT
The DNA here is from genome assembly GCA_016271365.2 of Neoceratodus forsteri. Lineage (NCBI taxonomy): Eukaryota > Metazoa > Chordata > Ceratodontiformes > Ceratodontidae > Neoceratodus > Neoceratodus forsteri. The sequence goes on from CM028137.1 coordinate 961,365,122, forward strand.
CCATTCAAAGGTTCTCATGTGGAGGCGTGCTAGGGGTGCAGTGAACACCAAGGAGGCCATGAGACCCAGCATCCATTGCACTGAGATAGCTCGAACTGAGCTGTTCTCTCTGATGTATAGGGCCATCTGTAGGATATTGCTCCTTCTGTCCTCTGGTAGAAAAGCTTTCGCACAGGAGGTGTCCAGAAGACTTCCTATGAAAAGGAGCTTCTGGGAGGGCTACAACTGCAATTTCGTGAAATTTAGCAGGACTCCCATGGACATGAGGAAGTCTGAGGCCATGGCTACGGTGTTGAGAGTTCCTTGCCTGGAAGGGCTTGCTAGAAGCCAGTCGTCCAGATATGGGAACATTTGCATTCCGATCTTTCTGAGGTGTGCTGCGAGAATTGCACAATACTTTGTAAAAACTCGCAGCGCCGAGGATAGCCCAAAGGGCAGGACTCTGAACTGATAATGTTGGCCTAAAGCCACAAATGTTAGGTATTTGTGATGTTTTGGGTGAATATGAACATGTTGGTAAGCATCCTGCATGTCCAGGGAAGCTAACCAATCGTGTTGATGAAGCCATTTTGAACTTTTCCTTGGGAAGAAATCTGTTGTTTTCTGAGGTCCAAAATGGGGCACATGCCCCCAGTTTTCTTTGGAACAAGAAAGTAGTGGGAGTAGAACCCTGTGTTCTGGTGATCCAACGGAACTATTTCTACTGCCCTGTTGTTCAGAAGGCCCTGTATCTTGGAGGCGAGAAGTTCTGACTGAACGGTCGACAGTCTGGGCTGTCATTTGGGGGGGTGAAGATCTAGAGGGGTCTCTAAAAGATTGAGGGAATATCCCTCGCAGATTATCCGGAGGACCCATTTGTCTGATGTTATGGTCTTCCAACGGTTGTAGAACTGAGTCAGATGACTCCCCACCGCTGAGAGAAAGTCCCCCTCTGGCAGCTGAGGAGGGACGTGGTCCAGAGAGTCAGAAGGTAGCACTGGTCGCTTTGGGTCCTTGTGCTTTCTGTTGCGTTTTCTTTTGAGGCTGGGGGGCTTGGTTTTTATTAAAACCTCCCCTGCCTTTGCCTCGAAAGGACTGACGGTTGTGAAATAGATGCTTATTAACACCCCCATGAGAAGGGGTGGGAGCAGGTCGATCCAATTTAATGGCAGGCCTAGTCTTTTGAGTGGCCTCCAGAGTTTGCTCTACTTGAGGACCAAAGAGATGCATACCGAAGGGTACCGCCATAACCTGTTGCTGGGCATCATTCGTGAAACCTGAAGTGCGCAGCCAGGAGTGGCGGCGAGTACAGATGCCTGCCACTGCCACCCGAGAAGCAGTATTGAAAGTGTCCATAGCTGCTTTAACCTGCTGGTTGCTGGACTCGATACCCAGGGTTATGGTTTGCGAGTAGCTCCGAATTAGAGTCAGACTCAGGCAGAGCTTCTACCATTTGTTTGAGTGAATGCCAAAGAACATACTCATATTGAGAAAAATAGCCCTGGTAGCTGGCAGTACGCATACTCAGGGTAGAGACAGCAAAGACTCTCTTACCTAAGGTGTCTATCTTGCGAGATTCTTTGTTTATAGACCGGCTGAAGATGCCTGAGGGAGGACGGCCTTATTCTCCGCCAGAACTACAATAGGGTCTGCAAAGGCCTGGGAGGCCAAGATGGGTCGATCCTTGGGAGCAGCATACTTTCTATCTATGGACTTAGCCACAGAAGGAATGAGAGTGGGATTATTCCATACCATTTGAGAAAGCGTTTCAAAGGAGGGCTGTACTGGAGGAGTCAAATCCATAGGGCTCTCCGGAACATGGAGGTATTGGAGTCTTAACAGGTTCCCAGGATCGATATCTGTAGTCTGGAGAGAAAGAGTGGAATTCAAATTTTTCAGCAGAGACTTACAAGACAGGTCTTCAACTAGAGGCTCTGCTACAGGATGAGATCCTTCCACATCATCACCCAGGCGGAGGTCTGGGTCAGGCTCAATGTCATCTCCTGATAGCCCAGGAGGGACTGCATGGACAGGAAAGGAGTGAAAATCAGAAGGAAATGAGGAAGGAAAGGATTCAGAGAAAATGAGCCCTGAAGACTGGACGACGCCCTAACAGGCCTTGGCGCCGAAGAAGGGCACGGCGCCGAAAAGTCGCATGGTGCCGAAGACAGAATCGATGAGGCGCACAGCACTGAAGACGGCACAGACGAGGCGCATGGCACCGACAACCCCAACCATACCAAGGATGGCGCAGACAGTTGCACTGACGCTGAGGATGGCGCCAAACAAGCCATAGACGCCGAAAGCGCCGAAAACATCCCAATGCTCCGAAAAACAGGATCTGAGGAGAAAGAAGGATGAATACCAGGAGATAGAGGCATCGGTGTGGCCCCTGCACCGCAGCCATGCGAGGGGGAGGAACACCTAAGCACAGAGTCGATGGCACCGAGGACTGCGCCGCGCGACTAGGGAGGCCCAACTGCCCTACCCGATCCCCCGAAAAGCCCGAAGGCCCCGTAGTGACCGGGCCAGGCAGCTGGACCAACCTCCGAGCCCACTGCTCCATAACAGCAGCCCACTGATGAAACTGCTAATCTGAAGACCTACCAGAGGGCGGGGTAGGGTTCCGATGTCGAAGAGGTCAGCGACCGGAAACAGAAACCAGCAACTAGCCCAAATAACCAACCATCTACGAGCAGACATACCAGGGGCGACCTTGATTGATGCCTTCTCTTTTTTGACCTCTGGGTCGAAGAAGAGTTTGAGGCTGAATGGTGCAGAGAGTGCGACCATTTACTTTTATGCTTCCAAGGGGATCGCCCATCCCCCTCAGGCATTGGACTGTCTGTTGCCAGACCCCCCCTCCGGAGAGGGCGGCGGACCGGACCCAGCCCAGCCAACTGAACAGCTTTCATACAAAGTCTCCCTACCGTCACCTGACCCGCTCATGGTCGACTCCATCAATGTGGGCTGAGACTTCTTTTTTTTAATAAGAATAAATAAACTAAGCGATACTTATTCGAGATATTATTACAAAACGATAAAACCGAAAAACTATGCTGCTAGTTTGAAGTCCGACTCCCGGTGGGCGAGCGACGTCATCACTGAAGTGCACTTGATGGCGGGGAAAAAGGAACTGAGGGGGTTGAAGGGTTGATGCTGAGAGAGTCATTACCACACGAGCGGATGCTCGTGGCATCGCTCCTTGCGACTCCATCTCTGGCGCCGACCCTGTGCAAAACATTTGCTCCTGCCAGGTCCTGGCTCCTCCGGCGTGGTCCCATAAGTGTGAATGAGTGGTAGAGACTTTATGTCCAGGAAGATCACAGCTTTAGGGTCAGAAGACTCGAGTCGAGAACACCCAAAAAGAACACAACAGGTAGTGATTTACCAAAATGCTTAATAACAAACTAAAAGAAACCCCCTATGAGATGGAGGCATGTCCAGTACACCTCTGGGGTGCAGCACTGTGCCTTCCCCACCACATCCCAAAACTACTAGGTTCCAGGAGGGGAGGCAGGGAGGGAGGTCGGAATACAGCAAGACTCCATTAGAAGAAACAACATTACTATGATGAGTAATTTTTTCTTCAAACAACATGAAGTCTTGCTGCATTCTGACTATATGCAGACGATCAAGCAATACCCCCTTGGAGGAAGGAGTCACTGAACCTATTCTGGGAACAGGTTCTGCAGCACAGCCATGCCAAACCTAGTATCACTTCGTGACTGGACGTCCAAAGAGTAATGCCTGGTAAAAGTGTGAACAGATTTCCAGGTAACTGCTTTGCATATGTCCACTAAAGGTACATCTCTAGCTGCTGCGACTGAGGCAGCTGTACCTCTGGTAGAATGAGCCCTCAGGCCTGAGGGAGGTTCCTTCCCAAGTTTAGAATAACAAAATTGAATACAAGAGACAATCCACCTGGCAACAGACCTCTTGGTGGCAGGTTTGCCCTTTCCCCACTTCACCATAAGTGAGAAACAACTGAGAACAGTCCTTCCTATGGGCCTTAGTATGCTCAATATAACAACGAAGAGTCCTTTTTACATCAAGACTGTGTAACCTTTTCTCCCCTGAGGAAGCATGATCAGTGAAAAACACAGACAAAGACAGACTGGTTCAGATGAAAGTCTGACACCACCTTGGGAAGAAACTTTCTACTGGTGCAGAGGACCACCTTATCCCTATGAAAGGAAATGAAATCAGGTTCCACTGATAAGGCCTGTAATTCACAGATTGTCCTGGCAGTGGTAATAGCCACCAGGAGCACAGTCTTCCAAGTCAAGTATTTCAGTTCAGCTGAAGACAAAGGTTCAAAAGGGGGCTGCATAAGCTGTGCAATACAGATGTTCAGGTCCCAAGAAGAGGTAAGCTCCCTAAAGGGAGGACTGACATGAACCAAACCTTTGAAAAATTTCTTAAAGACTGGATGAGAAGCTATGGAAGAGTTCTTACCAGCAGAAAGGAAGGCAGACACAGCTGCCAAATGTACCTTGATAGTAGCAGGCCAGAGGCCTAAACTGTTAAGATGCATCAAATAATCTAATGCAGTGGCAATAGCAGACAGTTCTGGCTTAGTATGCCTCTGGGAACACCAAAACCCAAATCCTTTCCATTTGGAGTTGTAAGTCTTTCTAGTGGCAGGTTTCCTGCTAACTTTTAAAATATCCGTAACTGACTGAGAAAGGTACACACTTGCATATTCTAGCTCTTCAAGAGCCAGGCCTTGAGCCTGAGAGTCTGAAGACTGGGATGCAGAATCCTCCCATGAGGAGGTGAGGACACTGTGTTGTCTGGGAAGACACAAGGGCAGTGTTGCTGACAGTGACAACAGTAGAGGATACCTAGGCTGTCTGGCCCAATCTGGAGCCACCAGAATCACCTTGCAAGGCTGAGGCCCGATTTTGATCAGGACCCTGAATATCAGAGGAAAGGGAGGAAATGCATACAAAAACCTGCTTGTCCAATTCAGTAAGAGAGCATCCTGAGGGGCAGGACCCAGAAGGGGTGGTCTGCAACAATAAAGAGGAAGTTGATGATTGACCGGGGATATAAAGAGATCCATCTCTGGAGTGCCCCATCTCTTGAAGATGGCTCGGAGAAATGAAAATTACGTACCTACCGTAATTCTTGATCTTCTTGGACGAGTCTCCACCACTCATTCACACTATTGGGACTGCACCGGAGGCACTAGGACCCATCGGGAGCAAACTTTTTGCTGGAGGGTCGACACCAGAGATGGCGCCCGGAGCACTAGCTCAGTGGGCACGACTATCTCGGCCGCCGACCTCCAACCGCCCAGTACCTTTTTTACCAAGTAGTGCAGCTAACCAACATAAAGAGTAACCTATCCTTAAGACCGACATAAGATAGTCCGGGCGACCTCGTGTAAGAAGGGTCAACAAAGAAGTCTTCACTGCCTAAAGATTTGAGGAGTGAAGACCAACACAGCGTGAGCTCGGGGATGGAGGAGGGCGAGGATGAGTGGTGGAGACTCGTCCAAGAAGATCAAGAATTACGGTAGGTACGTATTTCTATATCTTCCTGGACATAAGTCTCCACCACTCATTCACACTACTAGAGAGAGTACCGAGCTAATAACTCGAGAGGGCGCAGGAAGACCAAGAGTCACGCTTTCAGGACAGAAGTCCATTAAGTGATAGTTCTGCCGAAGGTGGAATGTCGCCTGGCATGAACATCCAGTGCATAATGCTTAATGAAGGTATGCACTGAGCTCCAGGTGGCGGCATTGCAGATGTCTGCAATTGGAACATTGCGAATTTCCGCTAGGGATGCCGCGACCGCTCTGGTAGAGTGAGCATAAACCCTACCTTCCAATTTAACCTGTGCCACGGAATAGCAATGTCGAAGACATGCCACTAGCCACGATGAGATACATCTGATAGCGACAGGTTGACCCAACCGGGTCTCGCTGAAGGAAAAAAACAGTTGTTGGGCTTTGCGAAAATCCTTGGTTCTATCTAGATAGAAACGCAAGGCTCTCTTAACATCCAAGGAATGAAAAGATCGTTCCCCTTCATTTTGAAGTCCGACAGTAAGAGGGAAGGACCAAAGGTTGGTTTAGATGGAATTCACACAACCTTGGGAAGAAATTTTAGGATGAGTGCGAAGAACTACTTTGGCCTTATGGAACACAGTATAATGGAGGGTCCATAACCAGGCATGTATCTCAGAGACCCCACGTGGCTGAGGTAATGGCCACTAGGAAGGCCGCCTTCCAGGTGAGAAATTTAGCTCACGGGTAGCCAGAGGTTCAAAGGTTTCCTAGTGAGCATGTCTAGCACAAGGTTAATGTCCCAGGCTGCAACCGGACGTCTTATACGGGGTCTGGTATGCAGAATTCTTTTAAGAAATCTCTTAACCATAGGTAACTGAGCCAGAGACAAAGAAGAAAACGGCTTATGATACGCTGAAATGGCACAAAGGTGAACTTTGACTGTAGAGTACTGAAGACCTGAATTTGAGAGGTCCAAAAGGTACTCCAAAACCTTGTCTGGTGGACAGGAAAAGGGATTCCAAGAGGACTTTGCACACCAGAGCGAAAAACGCTTCCACTTAGACGTGTAAGTTTTCCGAGTAGCTGGCTTCCGAGCAGCCAAAAGAATGTCTGAAACTCTTCGAGAGACATTGAACCGGTTCACTTCTACCTCTTCAGGAGCCAAGCGTGAAGGTGAAGCGATCTCAGGTTGGGATGGACCACCGGATCCTGAGTCAACAGGTTCATCTGCAGGGGGAGTGGTCTCGGAGGGGCTGCCAACATATTGTTGAGTAGAGGAAACCATAGTTGTCGAGGCCAAGAGGGAGCAATGAGAATCATCTTGGTCCCCTGGGACTCGAATTTGAGAAGTACTCTCTGAATTAGAGGAAGAGGCGGAAAGGCGTAAAGAAACTGTTTTGTCCACCGCAGCCTGAACGCATCCTGACAGAAAATGCCAGGCCCTGGATTTCTGGAGCAGAAGAGAGGCAGTTTTGCATTGAGTGGGATGCAAAAGGTCCAGGTCTGGAGTCTCCCACTTCTACTAGTGATTGAACTATGGTTGAGTCGAGACCACCGGTGAGGATCTGCCTCTGTTCTGCTGAGACGGTTCGCCAAGTCGCTTTGTACACCTGGCAGGTAGACCGCTTGAATTAGAGATTTGTGTTCCAAGCACCATTCTCACACCCTCATCGCTACCCTGCATAGGGAAGAGTGAGCACCGCCTGCTTGTTGATGTAATACATCACAGCTTTGTTGTCCGCTTGAAGGAGAATGTTCTGTGACAGAGGATGTCCTTCAAAGCCCGGACTGGATACAGGACGGCTTCATCTCTAGGACATTTATGTGAAGCTGGGCCTCGAGTTGAATCCATACACCTTGAGTGTGGAGAGAGCGACAATGGGCTCCCCATCCCGTTAGCGATGCGTCTGTGGTGATGGAGATTTGATGATCCAGAGGAGCAAAGGGAAATCCTTCCAGGAGATTGTTCTCTTGAGACCACCAGGTGAGAGACCTCTGTAAGGGTTCTGTCACCTTGATGGGATGAGACTGTGGGTGAGTGGTTGGAGACCACTGAGCATCCACTGGGTGGTTCTCATGTGTAGCCGAGCTAGGGGTACAGTGAACACTGAGGATGCCATGAGGCCTAACATACGTTGCATTGAGAGAGCTGTAACTGATCTGTTCTCCCCAATGTAACGGGCCATCTGAAGGATATCGAGCCTCTGTCCTCTGGAAGGAAAGCTTCACAAGAGGTGTCCAGTAGAGTCCCTATGAAAAGGAGTCTCTGGGAGGGCTGCAACTGTGACTCTTTAGATTCAGCAGAACTCCCATGGACGTAAGAAGGCGAGAGGCTGTCTGAACGGCTTCCAGGGTCCCCTGTCTGGAAGGGCTTGCTAGGAGCCAGTCGTCCAGGTAGGGAAACACTGATTCCGAGCTTCCTGAGATGCGCTAAGAGAACTGCACAACACTTTGTAAAGACTACAAGGCCGAGAATAGCCTAAAGGGCAGGACTCTGAACTGACAGTGTTGATCTACAGCCACAAATCTCAGGAATTTGTGATGCTCGGTGAATAGGAATGTGCTGGTAAGCCCCTGCATGTCCAGGGAGGCTAGCCAGTCATGTTGATGAAGCAAAGGTAACAGGGTTCCTAGAGAATCATTTTGAATTTCTCCCTGGGAGAAATTTGTTTAGCTTGAGGTCTAGAATGGGCATACCCCAGACTTCTTGGAACCAGAAAGTAGGGAGTAGAACCCTGTGTTTCGGCTGATGCAGAGGCACCAGTTCTACTGCCCTGTTGTTCAGAAAGCCCTGTATCTCGCAAGTAGAAGGTCTGACTGAAGGATTGACAGCCTGGGTTGTCGCTTGGGAGGACGATCGGAGGGTCTCCAGAAAATTGAGAGAATACCTCTGTAATTATCCGAAGGACCCATTTGTCTGAGGTTATGGACTTCCACTGGTTGTAGAAGTGCATCAGACGTACCTCCCACCGGAGAGGAAAAGTCCACCTCGGCAGTGGAGATGGAACTTAGGCCGGCAACTCATAAGTAGCGCCATGTGGGCCCTTGCGCTTTCTGTTGCGTCTTCTTTTGAGGTTGGGCAGGTTGGTTCTTATGGAAACTTCCTCTGCCCCTGCCTCGAAAGGACTGACGATTATGAAACTGACGTTTACCGACATGCCCTCGAGAGGGGGTAGGAGGGGGTCGAGCCAGCTTAATGGCCGACCTAGTCTTCTGAGTAGCCTCTAGAGCTTGCTCTACCTGAGGACCAAAAAGATATGAGCCGTCAAAGGGCAACGCCATCACCTGCTGCTGTGCATCATTCGTGAAGCCCGAAGTACGCAGCCAGGAATGACGGCGAGTACAAATACCAGCGGCTGCTGAACGAGAAGCAGTGTCGAAAGCATCCATGGCTGTTTTGACCTGCTGGTTATTAGATTCAATACCTCTGGTAATGGACAGAAGAAGCTCTGACTTAGAGTCCGAGTCCGGAAGAGCTTCAACCATTTGCTTGATAGAGTGCCACAGGATATACTCATACTGAGAAAAATAGCCCTGGTAACTGGCAATACGAATACTTAAAGTGGACGCAGCAAAGACTCTCTTACCTAATGTATCAATCTTACGAGACTCTTTGTTAATAGGTCGAGCTGTAGTAGCTTGAGGAAGAACGACCTTATCATTCTCTGCCAGGACTACAATAGGATCCGCAAAGGCTTGAGATGCCAAATGGGACGATCCTTGGGGCTGAATATTTCCTATCAATGGATTTAGCCACCAAGGGGTAAGAGCAGGATTATTCCATACCATTTGAGACAGCGCCTCAAGGAAGGTTGAATTGGAGGAGTCAAATCGTAGGATCTCCTAAGCATGAAGATATTGGAGTCTTAACCGCCTCCCAGGATCGATGTTCTGTAGTCTGAGAGAAAGAGTGAGTCTAGGTTCTTCAACAGAGACTTAAAGGACAGGTCCTCGACCATAGGCTCTGTAGCAGTGAAAAATCCTGCTTCGTCCACTTCATCACCCAACCGAAGGTCTGGGTCAGGCTCAACATCATCTCCTGATAGTCCAGGGAGGACTGTTTGGACAGGAAAGGAGTGAAATACAGAAGAGGAAGGAAGAATTGAGAGGAGTCCTCGAGAGCTCCCGGTGCCGAGGAGGCAAACGGGACTGAAAACGGCGCCGAAGAACAGCGCGGCGCCGAGAAGGCACACGGCGCCGCAGATGGCGCCGACAAGCCCCGCGATGCCGAAAACGGCACCGACAAGCCCCGCGACGCCGCGGACGGCGCCAAAGGCGACAAAAGCATCCCAGGACCCTGAGAAACATGGTTAGAAGGGAAAATAGCAGGAGATAAGGGCATCGGTGTGGCCCCCTGCGCCGCAGCCATGTGAGGGGGGGAACACCCAAGCGCGGAGTCGTCGGCACCGAGGAAGGTGCCACGCGACCAGGAAAGTCCAACCGCCCTACCTGGTCGCCTGACAAGCCCGAAGGCCCACGGGCAACTCGAGCCAGGTAGCAGAACCAACCTCCGAGCCCACTGCTCCATAAGAGCGCCCCGATGAAACTGCTCATCTGAAGACCTACCAATAGGCGGGTAGGACTCTGATGTCAAGACGGCGGTTACCGAAGCAGAAGTTGGCGAATTCGGGAGGAGACCGCAACTAGCTGACGATAATAGAGTCATTTATCAAGAGACATATCAGGATGACCTCGCTGATGCCTTCTCTTTTAGACCTGTGGGTCAAGAAGAGCTTGAGGCCGAACGGTGACGAATGCGACCATTTGTTTTATGCCTCCGGGGACTGCCCATTCTCCGGCATTGACTGACCGTTGTCGGACCCCGCTCAGGAGAAGGAGGCGGACCGACCCAGCCCGACTGACTGAACAGTTACACGAAGTCTCCCCACCGTCACCTGACCTGCTCATGGTCAACTCCGCAAGTAGGCTGAGACTTCTTTATTGTATATTAAAATAGAATAAACTTAAACGATACTATATCGAGATAATACTACAAAAAAATAAACTGAAAACTATGCTGCTTAGTTTGGTTAGAGCTCCGACAGAAGCGGCGGCGTCGTTACTGAAGCGCCTCGGCCGGGGGAAAAAAGGAACTGAGGCGGTTGGAGGTTGGCCTTGAGATAGTCATTACCCGCAGAGCTAGTGCTTCGTGGGCGCCGTGCTCGTGGCGCCATCTCTGGTGTCGCACCTCCAGCAAAAAGTTTGCTCCTGATGGGTCCTAGTGCCTCCGGTGCAGTCCCAATAGTGTGAATGAGTGGTGGAGACTTATGTCCAGGAAGATCTGGAGGATTCAGGGACCATTCATGAAGTCCCTGGGAAATTCTGCTCAGCGCATCTGCTAGAATGTTGTCCTTCCCTGGGAAAGGCACAGCCAGCAGGGAAGGTTGAAGGAAATAAGCTATAGACCATACCTTCATAACCTCTGTGCACAAGGCTGAGGACTGAGTGCCTCCCTGTTTGTTGATGTACCACATGGTTGTGGTATTGTCTGTCCTCATTTGCACCACTTTGCCCTGAACAGAGATTGAGAATGTTTGAAGCGCCAGAAAGACGGCTCTTAATTTCAGAAGATTTATGTGCAGAAGGGACGCCTGGTGAGACCAAGTTCCCTGAGCTGTAAGATGATCTAGGTGGGCTCTCCACCACAACAGAGAGGCATCTGTGGTGAGAGTCACCGAAGGGACTTGACTGATAAAGGTGACACCCTGTCGAAGATCGTCTTCCTCCAGCCACCACTGGAGGGCCTAGACTAGAGTTTGAGAGACTGGAACCAGTCTGGAGAGAGGATCCTTCTTCTGAGACCAGTAAGATCGGAGATGAAACTGTATATCTCTCATCTAAAACCTTGCTCCCTGAACTACTGCTGTGGAAGCTGCCATGTGGCCCAGCAATTGTAGAAAGTGTCTGGCTGGATGAGACACTAGAGGACGAAACGAGGAAGCCAGAGTGACCAGTGACTGAACCCTTGAGAGAGGAAGAAAAGCCCTTGCCTGAATAATATCTATTTCCACCCCTATGAAGGTGAGAAGCTGGGCTGGTTCTAGAACAGACTTCTCTAGATTTAGAATGAAACCCAAGGATTCTAGAAGTCTTTGACTGACCTCTAAAGCTGACTTGACTTGGTCTGAGGACTGGCCCACTAGGAGCCAGTCATCAGGTATGGGAACAGAAGGATGCCCTGCCTCCTGAGGACTGCCACCAGTACTGCAAGACACTTGGTGGACACCCTTGGGGCAGATGTAAAGACAAAGGGCATGGCCCTGAATTGATAATGGCCTGAGGGCAACTCGAACCTGAGGTACTTTCTGTGGGAAGGTCTGATAGGTATGTGGAAGTAGGCATCTCTGAGATTCAGGGAGGCTAGCCAGTCTCCTGGTCTCAGAGAGGGAATAATTACTCCCAGAGTCACCATTTTGAATTTTGGTTTTGTCAAATGGCTATTCAGGTACCATAAATCTAAGATGGGTTGCCACTCCCCTGTCTTTTTTGCGGTAAGGAAGTATCTGGAATACAGTCCTTTTCCCCTGTGACAAAAGAAAAAATTACTCACCTTAGTAATGTTGTTTTTTCTAATGGAGTCTTGCTGTATTCTGACATATTCTGACATATTGCAGTGATGTCCAACCTTTGAACTGCCCCGGGGATGAAAAAGTTAACTTTCCATGCCAGGCATGGAATGCTGAGCTCGAGCTCGGTTGAGACTCTGTCTGTTGCTGTTTGAAGTTAAACCGTCAGATCTTTACGAGCTATACTCACTGGGTGTCCTGTATGGAAACTGTAAACTTACACTAGCCAACTGGCTACTAAATATAATAAACAGATTTATTTTAATTTTTTTGGGTCCCAAAACAAAGACTCAAGTCAGGAAAACCAAAAAAAATAAAACAAAACACAACAACCACACCCCCAAACTAAAGGGGTGAGAAAATAAAGGGTGGGGGCACCTCCCGAGTGCCAGCATTGCTACTGCCCACCCACATCCCAAAAACAAGGTTCTGAGAGGGTAGGCAGGGGGAGGTCAGAATACAGCAAGACTCCATTAGAAGAAACATTACTAAGGTGAGTAATTTTTTCTTCAAACAACATGAAGTCTTGCTGTATTCTGACATATTGCAGACTACTAAGCAGTACCTCCATGGAGGAGGGACAGAACCTACTTAGAAATAGGCTCTGAAGCACTGTTGTGTTAAAACCGAAGCATCACCCTAGCCTGGATATCCAGAGAGTAATGCTTGGTGTGTGTACTGTTTTCCAGGTGGCTGCTTGACAAATCTCTAAGATAGGAATATCCCTGGAGGCAGCCAGGGAAGCAGCTGTACCTCTGGTACAGTGAGCACTCAGGCCTGAAGGTGGAGTCCTACCTAGTTTTTCATAGCAAAATTGAATGCAAGAGACAATCCACCTGGCAATAGATCTCTTAGTGGCAGGTTTTCCCTTACCAACCTCACCATAAGTGAGGAACAGTTGGAGGGAGTCAAACCTGTGACCCTTGGTGCACTCTATGTAGTAGCCAAGGGCCCTTTTCACATCCAAACTGTGCAGCCTCCTCTCTCCAGAGGAGGAATGGTCAGTGAAGAAAACAGGAAGAGACATAGACTGGTTAAAGTGGAAATCTGAAACCACCTTAGGCAAAAACTTCCTATTGGTCCTCAGGATCACCTTATCTCTACGGAAAGAGATAAAATCAGGCTCCACTGACAGGGCTTGCAACTCACTTATGCATCTGGCAGAAGTGATGGCCACCAAGAAAACAGTTTTCCAAGTCAAGTACTTAAGCTCTGCTGAGGACAAAGGCTCAAAAGGGGGTTGCATAAGTTAAGCAATGCAAACATTAAGGTCCCAAGCAGGGGCAGGGTCCCTGAATGGAGGACTGGTATGAAGCAATCCTTTGAAAAATTTAGAGAAAACAGGATGAGCCGAAAGGGAAGAGTGCTTGCCTGCTGAAAGGAAGGCAGAGACAGCTGCCAGATGCACCCTTAGTGTAGCTGGTCTGAGTCCCAAGCTATTAAGATGAACCATATAGTCAAGGACTGTGGGTAGGCCAGCAGACTTCTGGAGAAATATGCTTCCTAGAGCACCATATAGAGAATCTTTTCCACTTGGAGTTGTGGTAGCTTTGGTGGAAGGCTTCCGAGAAGCCTTTAGATATCCATAACACCTCGAGAGGTGCAAATCAGCAAACTCTAACTCTTCAAGAGCCAGGCCTTGAGATTGAGAGATTTGAGATTCGGATACCAAACCCTCCCCTGAGCACATGTTAACAGGTTGAAATTCCTGGGAAGAGACAGGGGAAGGTGGACTGCTAAGGACAACAAGAGAGGGTACCAAGGCTGTCTGGCCCAGTCTGGAGCAATCAGAATCACCTTGCAGGGTTGAGACCTGACTTTGACTAACACGTTGAACAGGAGAGGGAAGGGGGGAAGCATACAGGAACTTCCCTTCCCAGTTGAGGACTAGGGCATCCAGGGGGACTGAGCCCAACACTGGGGGCCTGCAGCAAAAGAGAGGAAGCTGGTGATTGTCTAGGGCTACAAAAAGATCCATCTGTGGGGTGCCCCATCTGGAGAAGATCACCTTCAAAACCAGGGGATCCAGGGACCATTCGTGATGGCCCTGAGATATCCTGCTGAGAGCATCTGCCAGGACATTGTCCTTGCCTGGGAGGTGTACTGATGTAAGAGAGGTGTTCAGGGAACAACTTTATTGCCTCTGTGCACAAGGCCGTGTAGACCGAGTGCCCCCTTGCTTGTTGATGTACCACATTGTGGTGGTATTGTCTGTCCTGATCTGAACTACTTTGTTCTGAGCAGACTTGGAAAAAGCTTGAAGTGCCAGAAACACTGCTCTGAGTTCTAATAGATTGATGTGAAGCAGAGATTCCTGAGGAGACCACAACCCTTGGGTGGTCAGGTCTCCCAAGTGGGCTCCCCACCCCAAGAGGGAGGCATCTGTAGTAAGGATTAGAGAATGAGACAGTGACAAAAGGAACTCCTTGTCTTAGATTGTCTTGATCCAGCCACCACTGTAATGCCTGGATCAGGGTTCGAGTCACTGGAATTAGTTTGGTCAGAGGGTCCCTTTTCTGAGACCAGAAGGCTCTCAAGTGGAACTGAATATCCCTCATTTGAAATCTTGCTCCCTGCACCACTGCTGTACAAGCAGCCATGTATCCCAGGAGCTGCAGAAAATGCCTTGCTGGTCGAGACACCTGGAGGGTGAATGAAGTGGCCAGTGAAATAAGGGTCCTTGCCCTGTCCAGGGTAAGGAAGGCTCTTTGCCTTTACCATATCCAGCTCTGCCCCTATGAAGGTGAGGAGCTGCACAGGCTCTAGAACTGACTTTGAAAGATTCAGGAGGAAACCTAGAGAAGTGAGCAGCTGCTGAGTTATCTGTAGCTGTGACTTGACTTGGCTGGAGACTGGCCTACTATGAGCCAGTCATCCAGGTATGGAAAGATGGGGATCCTTTTTCTCCTTAGGAAGGCAACTACCACTGCCAGGCATTTTGTGAACACCCTTGGAGCAGAAGTCAGGCCGAAGGGCATTGCTCTGAACTGGTAATGGCCTGAGGGCAGCTCGAACCTGAGGTACTTTGGTGGGAGCTCTGATGACAATATGGAAATAGGTATCCTGAGGTCCAGGGAGACTAGCAAGTCCCCTGGCCTTAGAGAGAGTAGAATTATTCCCAGAGTCGCCATTTTGAATTTTGGCTTTAAAAGGTGCTTGTTTAAATATCTGAGATCCAGGATGGGCCGCCATTCTCCTGTCTTTTTGGGGGTTAGGAAGTACCTGGAGTACAATCCTTTCCCTTTGTGTAGGGGTGGGACCCTCTCTATGGCTCTGAGAACTAAGAGGGAAGAGTCCTCTGCCTCTAAGGCAAGTGCCTCTGAAGGATTTGCAGGTGGAAAGGATCTGGTTCTCATCTTTGGGAACTTTTTGAAGCTGAGAACCAGTCCCTGGCTTACTACTTCTAGGACCCATTTGTCTGATGTTAAAGACATCCAGTCCTGGACAAAGTAAGCCAGCCTGCCCCCTACAGGAGGTGGAGAATCGGCCCTGGCAAACCCATCAGGGTGCCTGTTTGGCAGGGGCTTTAGGCTGAGGGGTGGAAGCAGGCCTGCTTGTACCCCGTCTGCCTCTCCCTCTGAAGAACCTCCTATAAGCATAAGCAGAAGAGGAGACCTGGGCTTGGTAGAAAGGCCTATGAAAAGGCCTGCCCTGCCCCTGGAATGTTGCTGCTCTGGGGAGTGGCTTGCCTTTCCTTGGCCTGAGCACTCCTATAGGTGGTCCTGTATTCATCCATTTTCTTTCATGTAGTTCCTCTGTTTGCTCCCAAACAGAGAATTACCCACAACAGGAAAATCCATGGCCTTAGTCTGGGTATCCTGAGACAGGCTAGTACATCTGAGCCAAGCCATCCTACGAAGGGCCACAGATGTAGCCATGACTCTAGATGAAACATCATTGGAGTCCACTACAGCAAGGAATTGCACCTTGGATGCCTCAATACCATCCGCAGCCACCTGCTCCAGCTCCTTGGCCAGCTGGCCAGGGACCTGTTTAGCTAAAGCCATTACAGTGTCCCATCTAGATTTCTGATATCTAGCCGTATAGGCCATATAATTAGTCTGTATAGGCTATATAATTAGCTTGCCTGAGTCCCAAGGATGCTGCCATGTACTGTTTCTTTGCCATGGCATCAATCCTCCTGGAGTCCTTATCTGGGGGGTGTGAAGCCAAGGATATATTTGCCTTATCACAGGCTGCAGCCTGCACTACCCCAACATGGCTGCACTACTGGGTAAGGAACTCCATATCTGAGCCTGAGAGAGTATACCTCTTGTCCACAGGAGGTATAGAATTTAAAATTTTTATTGTCTGTTTCCCAAAGGACTTATGAAGGGGAATAGACAGCCTCCTGGAATCTGGGATATCCATGATTTCAACATAGTCAGGCTCTTCCTGGTCGTCCATAGCTTCTTCCATAGGAGGCTGAAAAGTTTCAGCCACTTTTTTGTAGAACATAAAATGGGAAGGGGACTCAGAAAGCCTAGGAGAAGAAACCCCTGAAGATCTGTCTGGGGAGATGTCCGGGTCAATAGGCACATCCAGACTTTCGTAATCACCATCACTATCCTCATACTCTCCTTCCTCCTCCTCCAGTTCATAAAAATCTTCTAAATTATAATCTGGAACCCGGGTTAGCGACTGAACAATCCTTATCGCTGGCTATTTCATCAGCGTCGAAGAAAGAATTTGTGGATCTGCACCGCTGATTTATCCTTCTTTTCTTTAACCGAACCGACTCTCAGAGTCGGGTTCTCCTTTGCCCAAAGAAGTTTCTGCCGCTGGTCAGAGGGCACCCTTCTGGTTCGCTGGAACTGAACCGGCTGGCCATCCGGATCAGCAGACTTCTTGGCCTCCCTTTCCTGAGCCTATCAACTCTTTTTCCAGGGTAGCTGCAGGAAAATTCTGCAAATCTGGCAGCCTGAATCGAGGTGGTCAAACCCCAGACAATAAACACAGGTGGTGGGAATCAGCCTTAGCAAAGGATTCCCACAATAACACTAACAGTGTTGAAAACCCAGTGGGCCCGGGTTTTTCTTTTGGGTTTCTCAGACATGGCCAGTCCCAACAAAAACGTACCCTTTTTTTTCAGCAATCCGCCAGGCAAGACACCCTTATCAGTTCCTGACCGTGTTACGGGTCGTGGAAAAAAACTTAATGAAATCAGTTTTTTTTTTAGAACCGATAAGGACCGGTTACCACACTCTAAAAGTAGAATAAACTTTTTTTGAACAACCTGATCGGTTCAAACCAAACCGATCCCACGTTTACAAGTTCCAAACAGAAGAACAAGAAAATAAACCTAACTAGTACTCACGATACCACAGACAGAGACTGAACCGACAGGTTACTGATTAAATTCAGTCGAAAACCGAGAAAAACGGTACTTTAACCGACAAACTTGAACCGAGCAAAGGAGAAATCTCCGGAGCGACTGTTCAGTGAGACGGAGTAAAGAATCTGACGGTTTAACTTCAAACAGCAACAGACAGAGTCTCAACTGAGCTCGAGCTCAGTGTTCCATGCCTGACGTGGAAAGTTAACTCTTTCATCTCTGGGGCAGGTCAAAGGTTGGACATCACTGCAATATGTCAGAATACAGCAAGACTTCATGTTGTTTGAAAGGTACCTTCTCCACTGCTTGCAAAAGAGGAGACTTTTGCCACTAAGGCCCTTGTCACCAAGGGAGAGGGAGGACTGAAGGACCTTGCTCTCATTTTTGGGAACCTTTTTAAACTGAGAGCAAGCCCCTGGCTCCCTACTTCCAGGACCCACTTGTTTGAAGTAACAGACTCCCAGGCCAGGGAGTAGTGAGCCAGCCTGCCCACTACTGGGACTGGGGAGGAGACCCTGATTGACACCTCAGGGTATCAGTTTGGCAGGGGGCTTAGACTGAGTAGCTGATGGGGTCCTAGTTACCACCGTCTACTTCTTCCCCTAAAGAACCCCCCTCTGCTGAAAAGAAGAGGAGGAGGCCTGAGCTTGCTAAACAGGCCTGCTAAGATTCAATGCAAAGAAGTGCAAAATAATGCACCTGGGAAACAAGAACCCAGGGGAAGAATACACAATGGGTGGGGAGGCAGTAACAACAAAAAAGGAAAGGGACCTGGGGGTAATCATATCAGATGACCTTAAGGTTAGCAAGCAATGTGAGAAGGCAGTAGGGAGGGCTGGGGGTATACTGGGATGTATAGGGAGAGACATCATCAGCAGAAAACAGGAAGTTGTTATCCCTCTGTACAGACAGTTGGTGAGACCCCATTTGTAGTACTGTGTCCAGTTCTGGAGACCCCATCTACGCAAGGACATAGACAGGATAAAGGTAGTCCAGAAGAGGGCAACTAAAATGGTGCAAGGTCTGCAAGAGAAGCCATATGAGGAGAGACTAAAGGAGCTTAATATGTATACCCTTGAGGAAAGAAGGGAGAGGGGGGACATGATAGAAACTTTTAAGTACCTCAGTGGAATCAACAAAGTCCAAGAGGGTAGCATCTTTCAGAAAGAGAGACTTGCAAGAACAAGGGGACACAATTTAAAGATAGAAGGAGGGCGGTTCAGGGGCAATGTGAGGAAGTATTATTTCACAGAGAGGGTAGTGGATGCATGGAACAGCCTTCCTGAGGAGGTTGTGGGGTCTAAAACTGTGGGAGAATTCAAGAATGCATGGGACAGACATAAGGCAATTCTTGTGAGGGGTAGGAAGAAATAGGCTGTTGGTTAACTAGGATCTGCGGCCTATCCTGTAGGTAGGGAAATGGGCAGACTAGATGGGCCTAGCGGTCCTTATCTGCTGTCAAAGTCTATGTTTCTATGTTTCATGTAATTCTCTGTTTGATCCCCAAAAAGAGAATTTCCTGCTACAGGAAAATCTATGGCCTTAGCCTGGGTATCCTGTGAGAGGTTGGTACACCTAAGCCAAACAAATCTCCTCATGGAGATAGATGTAGCCATGACTCTGGAATGAACATCATTAGAATCAACGGCTACGTGGAATTGCACTTTAGATGCCTCTTTACCATTTGCAGCCATCTGCTCCAGCTCCTTGGCTAGCTGGGGGGGGGGGGCATTCCTAGCCACTTCCAGAACCGTATCCCACATAGATTTCTGGTACCTAGCTGTATAAGCCATGTAGTTAGATTGTCTGAGCCCCAAAGAGGATGGCAAGTACCGTTTTTTTTGCCATGGCATCCGCTTTCCTGGAATCCTTGTCGGGGGGGGGGGTGAGATGCCAGGGGAATGTTAGCCTTGTCACAGGCTGCAGCTTGTAATACCCCAACATGGCTGCAGTGATTAATAAGGAATTCCGCCCAGGACCTGGCAAAGTATACCTCCTGTCCATTCTTTTTTTCACAGGAAGTATGGATGTAGAAAACTAAAATTTTCTGTGTCTGTTTACCCAAGGATTTGTGTAAGGGGATAGACATCCTTTTTGACTCTGGTACATCCATCATCTCTAAGTAGTCAGGTTCTTCTTGATCCTGTTCAGCCTCTTCCAGAGGAAGCTGAAGAGTCTCAGCCACTTTTTTGTAAAACTAGAAATGGGAAGGGAAGGAGAAACCTGGAAGGGCCTGTCTGGGGAGATGCCAGACTCTACCGGCACATCTAAGCCCTCATCCTCTTCATCGTAGTCTTCCTCCTCCTCCTCCCAATTGACCTCATAGTAAGAAACAGGCTCTATATCTGAAGCAGACATTTCCGACTGAACGGCCTGCTTTGAACTGAAACCAGTTTGGTTGGAATTGGGCAAAGCGAATGAACTATGGAAATCACTTTCTCTATCTCCTCAGCAGCCGGACCATGGGGAGCCGGGTCCGAACTGACCGATTTTCTTTTTCTTTTACTCTGAACAGATTCCACAGAAATCGGCTCTCCTTTTGCCTGAGGAGGTATCACCCAGGTCAGTGGGCACCTCCTCAGGTTCGGTCGCAACCGAACCGGGCTGGCCATCCAGGTCAGTGGACTTCTCAGCCTCCCTCCCCCTTAGCCTACTCAAACGTTTATCCAGAGTGGCTTTGGGAAAGTTCTTGCATATCTGGCAATCTTCTTTGAGTTTGTCAAACCCCAGACAGTACACACATACGAGGTGAGGGTCGGCCTTAGCAAAGGCCTCCTTACACTTGGTACAGTGCTGAAACCCAGTGGGTCCAATTTTGTTTTTGGGTTTCTCAGACATGCCTTCCAATCTAAAGTCACCCCAAACAGCAGTTAAGCCAGGCGACTATAACTTATAGGTTCCAACCGTGTCACGGGTCAGTTAAAAAAATCCTAAAAGCCAAATTTTTTTTTAGAAACCGACAAGTACCAGAAAAACAACACAGTCAACAAAAATACAATACACTACAGAATAGGTTTTGGTTCCAAACCGGACTGACCGGCAAAGAACCAAAAATAAAATAATTTCTTTAAAAAACATCCACTACCTACAACTACCACTTACTGGTACCGAGACAGAGGCAAGAATACCGATATTTTGATGAAACGGTTTGAAAGAACCAACCGATTCGAACTATTACCGAACCGAAGTGCAGGAGGGATCTCCGGAGTGACTTCACAGTTAGGCGGAGTAAGAAATCTGATGGTTACACTTCAGAGTACCACAGACAGAGGTTTGAAAACTGAGCACGAGCTCAACGTTCAATGCCCTTTGCACAGAGTTAACCCTTTACTCTCTGGAGCAGTTCAAGTGCTGGGGCTAACTGCATACAGTCAGAATACAGCAACACTTCATGTTGTTTGAAAACTAGTTTCTTAAATTAAATTGAAGTTGTGTCCAAAGGCAAGGAAATCAAAGGAAAGCCGACAGTGAGAAAGGGAGAGAGAGAGAGAGAGAACAGACAAGAGGGCAACTACCAACCCCCGAGGCACTGAGGAAAGCGTACCCCCCATTCTGACCACTCCCCCCTACAGAAAAACATCCCGACGCCGCGGATGGTGCCGACAGAGCCCTCGGTGCCGCGGACGGCTCTGAGAGTGAACCAAGTTTCCAAAAACTGTGATTTGAAGGAAAATTAACAGGAGATAGAGGCATCGGTGTGGACCCCCGCGCTGCAGCCATGTGAGGTGGGAAACACCTGAGCACGGAGTCGATGGCAGCAAAGGCGGCGACGCATGACTAGGAAGGTCCAACCACCCTACCAGGTCCCTCAAACAGGCCAAAGGCCCCAGAGTGACCGGGCCAGGCAGCTGGACCAACCTCCGAACCCACTGCTCCGTAAGAGCAGCCCACTGGTGAAACTGCTCATCGGAGGCCCTTCCAATAGGCAGGGACGGCCTCCGATGTCGAAGAGGTCGGGCACTGGAGCCAGAAACCAGCAACTCCGAGAGAGGAGGAGACCGGTGCCTAGGCCCAATGACCGACCGTCGACACGCAGACATACCAGAGGGTGACCTCGAGTGATGCCTTCTCTTTCTCGACTTGTGTGCCGAAGAAGAACTCGAGGCCGAACGGTGCCATGAATGGGACCGTTTCCTTTTTATCAGGGGACCGCCCATCTCCTTCAGCACTGGACCATCCGGCAGTCAGACCCGCCCTCCAGGGAGGGCGGCGGACCGGATCCAGGCCGGCTGACTGAACAGCTGTCATATGAAGTCTTCCTACTACCACCTGACCCGCTCATAGTCGACTCCATCAATGGAGGACTGAAGATTTCTTTAGTAATCAATAAAATTAGATCTACTCGGTACTTGTTTCGAAGATAAATTACAAAACAAACTAAAAACTATGCTGCTAGTTTCAAGTTTGACTCCCGGTGGGTGAGCGTCGTAGTCACTGAAGCACACTCGACGGCAGGAAAAAAGGAACTGCGGCGGTTGGAGGGTCGACGCTGAGGTAGTCTTTATTGCATGAGCCATGGCTCGCGGTGCCGCTTCCTCGCAGCTCCATCTCTGGCACCGACCCTCTTGAAAAGTTTGCTCCCGCTTGGTCCTAGCACCTCCAGCCTAGATCCCATTAGTGTGAATGAGTGGTGGAGACTTTATGTCCAGGAAGATCATGGCCTGTGCTGGGGAAGGAGGCAAGGAAGGTCTGGTCTAAAGTCCTGGAATGTGCTTGGTGGGGGATCACGTTGTGCTGGGGAAGGGGCGAGGGTGGTCAGTTCTCATGCCCTGGATGCTGGGGGTGGGAGAGGGTGATCGGGTCTCATGTCCTGGAATGTGCTTGGTGAGGGACCATATTCTTGTGCTGGTTGGTGGTGGTGGGAGCCGGTTGGGGTGGTTGGGTCTCATATCCTAGAATGTGCTTGGTGAGGGATTATGTCGCGGTTGGGGTGGGGGACATGAGGGTGGTCAGATCTCATGTTCTGGAATGTGCTTGGCAGGGATCATATTCTTGTGTCGGGGTGTGTGGTTGGGGGAGGGTGGTCGGGTCTCATGTCCTGGAATGTGCTTGGTGAGGGATTATGTTGTTTTGGACGACTGGGGCGAGGTGATCAGGTCTCATGTTCTGGAATGTACTTGGTGAGAGATCATGGCCTTGTTGGGAAGGGACAAGGATGATCTGATCCAATGTCCTGAATGTGCTTGGTGGTGGTGGTGGTGGTGGGATCGTGTTATGCTGAGGGATGGGGGACGAGGGTGGTCTGGTCTCTTGCCCTGAAATGTGCTTCTGGGAGAGCATGTTCTGTGCTTGGGAAAGGTGCGTGGATAGTTGGGTCTCATGTCCTGGAATGTGCCTGGCAAGGGATCATGGCCTATGCTTGTTGAGGGGTGGCGAGGGTGGTCGGGTCTCATGTCCTGGAATGTGCTTGGCGAGGGATCATATTCTTGTGCCGGGAGTGGTGGTGGGGGAGTGGCAGGGGCAACGGTGGTGGGGTTTCATGTCCTGGAATGTGCTTGGTGAGGGGTCATGTTGTTGTGCTGGGGGGATGGGAGGCAAGGATGGTCTGGTTTAATGTCCTGGAATATGCTTGGTGAGGGGTCATGTTGTGCTGGGGGATTGGGAGGTGGGGTTGTCCGGTCTCATAGAAATGTGATTCGCAAGACAGCATGTTCTTAAGCTGGGGAAAGGGCGCATGGATGGTTGGGTCTCATGTCCTGGAATGTGTTTTGCAAGTGATCAAGTTCTTGTGCTGAAGGAAAGGGGCAAGTGTGGACGGGTCTTCTGTATACTGTTTACACAAAGTACAAACAAGAATAGAAATAAGTACGTATCTTCGGATTCTAGCTTTCCCAGTGACACTTGTTCATTTCAGGAATCCTCCACAATAATCAGCAAGGAATTTTTTAAGTGCTTTCTTACCGAACAGTGCCGCTGAATAACACAGGTTCCTGAGGAATAATCGACAGTTTGCTGCGAAGGTCTGCCAGGCCAATTTCACTGATATTTACACCATCAATTTTGATAGAACCTCCGGATAATTCAACAAGACGGTACAAGACCATGCCTAGGGAAGATTTTCCTGACAGGAAGAAACAGAAAAACAAAAGTAAGTTTAAACTTCACCAACTGATCGGGTTTTTTTAAAAGACAAAGCATGAAAATTATGTACTCACAGTAACTGTTCATCTTCCAGAATACCTTCACCATTCATTTACAGTACTGGGTCTTAGCCGGAAGCACTAGGACTCAGTAGGAGCAGTCTTTTGTAGCTTGGAGGGAACCAGCATTGGTGCTGGTACTGCTCACGAGGCCAATGTATTGACATCCTGCATGTGAGCTAGCCAGTAACAGACACCAGCCGTCTCTCTTCCTCAGTTCTGTTTGTCAGTAGAAGAAAACAACTGGTAGACAAAAACTAGAGAGGGCTATGGACTCCTAGCTTAAAGGGTTAGTAAAAGGATACAGGATACAAAATGAATAAAATAAAACCTGACTGCCAACTCAGACTAAAAGTTGGGCCACCAGGTGGCACAAGGGTAGTGGGCACAAGAGCCAGAGCCCATTATCAGCCGCCTGGGACAAACAGGTAGAGATAAAAAAAATGGGCAGCAACCCTGAAGTATAGCTCTGGTGCTTAACGCAGGAAGCTAAGAAATGACATGAAGAAATGCTACCTTGAGTTAACAAAAAAACAAAATAAAAAAAATTAAAAACACCTTTGTGCTCCAAGAGGAGGAACTCAGTTAGCAGGGTAAAAACCTCCAAAGCTGCTTTCCAAGGAGGGAGATAAGGAACGGTTACATAAGAACCTGTCATAACAGTAGATCTTTGAGACAATCCCATTTTTTAGGCCACACCTTTGGAACTGTTCGTCATCAGCATTAGGACCACTTCGAAATTTTTGCTAGCCAGGGGCCACCCAAAATGATGTGCAGTATTTACGTGTATATAAACAGTGCCGAGATGAGAAACAGTCGAAGACGACACCGTATAATTTTCCATGGTGCCGCCAGCACTATCGGTGCAGCTAACACTGTCGACAGCAGAGATGGCGCCCAGTTGCGGACCGGCACAGACCACGGTGCCATCAGGGCCCATGGTGCCGTGAACAGCACTGAGGCCCAAAACGGCACCGGACGGCATCAAGGATGGTGCTAACCCAGGCTTTCTAGCCCAAAGAAACGACACCCGGGGAGCATTCACCGCCGAAAGGGTGACTGTAGGAGCGGTGCCTCCCACCTGCCCCACAGTGGGAACGGTGTGGGCCTCCTGCACTGTGGAAAGGGCTTCTGCCATGGCGAGGCTACAAGAAGCGGAAGCTCCTTCCTCCGCGGTCCATATAGAACTGGGAGGGGACCCGGAGGAAAGGCCAAGAGACCATGGCTTGGCCCGAGTGCGCACCCATCCCCCAAAAGTCGGCGGAGCTTGTCCAACTTTCCATGCGTGCTGTTCAGGACACGACAATCCACAGAGAAACAGACATTGCACGAATCCATGTCATGAAGCGAGCCAAGGCACGCAAGACAACAATCATGCTGGTCTGTAACATATGAACATACGAATGTGCCAGCAAAAACAGACCACCTAGTCTATCTAAGTCTGCTCGAGTGTGTAGCCAACACCCCTAGTTTGCAGCCCCCCAACCCCTCTCCCTTTTGTCATCCCACTGCCACCCCGCACCCTCACTCTCCCTTGTTCCCTGTCTCATGCCCTTTTAAAGCTATTCAGATTTACATGATACCACCCATGCTGGTAGAGCGTTCCATTTTGCTACCACCGTCTCTGTGAAATAGTGTCTCCTCATTTCCTTTCTTAATCTTTCCCATCTCCATTCTTAGCCCATGCCCCCGGTGACCTTCCCTCTCCTTAACTTAAAGACCCCATCTGCCCCATCCTCACGGAGTCCCTTCAGATACCTGAATGTCTCTATCATGCCCCCCCGTCCTTTCTATCCTCCAGGGTGTACACACTGAAGTCTCTCAGCCTACTGTCATAGTCTCTCCTCTCCATTCCACATATCATCTTTGTTGCCCTCCTCTGCACCCCCTCCAGAAGCCTGATATCACACTTTAGGTATGGCCTCCAAAACTGCACACAATACTCTAAGTGCGGCCTTACCAGTGATCTGTAGAGGGGCAAGATCTCCTCACTTTGCCTGGATGAAAACCCCCTCGCTATGCACCCCAGCATTTTGTTCGCTTTTGCAGCCGCTCTCCTGCACTGTGCAGTGTTGTTCATGGTCCCCATTATCATTACCCCAAGGTCCTTCTCTTCCTCTGTGATCCCAGTTTAACCCCCCCCCCCCAAGCCTGTATTCTCTCCTTGGGTTCTTCACCCCAAAGTGCATAACCTTACACTTCTTTGCATTGAACTCAGCTGCCACCTCTCTGACCACTCCTCTAGTTTACTTAGGTCCCCCTGAAGCTGCTTCCACCCCCTCCTCTCCATCCACCACTGCTCCGATTTTGGTGTTGTCAGCAAACAGACTTACCTTACTCACCACCCCATGTCCGATGTCCGATATGAAGAACCCAAACAATACTGGCCCCAACACAGAGCCCTGTAGCACCCCACTTGTCACCGGCCTTGGAACTGAGAGCTCCCCTCTCACCACCACCCATTGCAGCCTCCCACTCAGCCAGCTTGTAATCCAGTTTATCATTCTTGCCCCCTACTCCTACACCAGTTAGCTTCCCCCCAAGCCGCCCATGAGGCACCAAATCGAAGGCCTTGCTGAAGTCCAAGTAAAGAACATCCACCACATGACCCTTATCCAGTTCACCTGTCACCCAGTCATAATATTGTATCAGGTTGGTTTAACAAAACTTCCCTGAAACGAACCCATGCTGCCTCACATCCTGGAGGCCATTGTCCTTCAGGTACGACACCAGTCTTTCCTTTAGTACCATTTCCATGAGTTTGCACACTATGGATGTGAGACTTACCAGATGATAATTACCCAGTTCATCCCTTGGCCTGCTCTTGAGTAATGGCACTACATGTGCCATCCTCCAATCCATTGACACACATCCAGACTCCAGGGAGGTGCTGTACAGATCCGCCAGTGGCTTCATCAACACCTCCGCCATCTCCCTCTGCACCCTGGGGTGGATACCATCCGGCCCTGGTGCCTTGTCTACCTTCAGTGCCCTCAGTCCCTCTAGGACTCTACTTGCCTCAATTATTCCATATGTTGCCTCCTCTCCTCCTGTCCCTACCCTCCCATCCCATGCTGGTAGCGGTCCCCCCTTTTCTTTTGTGAACACGGAACAAAAGTATTTATTCAGTGCTTCTGCCTGCTCCTTCCCCATTACCATCCACTCCCAACCCCTTTTTATCCTCACTATTGTCTCCTTGCACTTTTTCTCCCTGATGTATCTGAAGAAGTCTCTCTCTCTCTCTCTCCCCATCAACTCCCTGTGCTAATCTCAGCTCCCTCTGGGCCTTGGCTTCTCTCACTTTTCTGGTCACCTCCCTGGACCATCTTGCATATTCCTCCCTGTCCTTCTAAACCTCTGGTGGGCCACTCGTTTTGCCCTCACCACCTCCACAACTTTGCTATTCAACCAGCATGGTTTTCTTGCTCTGCTTCTTTTACTCTGTGCCGCATGGGCACTGACGCAGAGGAGGCTGCCCCACTTTCAGAGACTTTTTGCCATCCAACCTAGACATGATCGAGGGACAACAATGAAAACACCGACTCGACGTTGCTGAAAATAATAAAGGAACAGTCTTACCAAACAGCGGTGTCAAGCAGGGCGAAATGGAATCGGCAGGTAGACACGTCAAAGACTAGGCCCGATGCAGCTGCATGAAGCTCCTCACGAGGTGCGAGCTCTACAGCGGGAGATGAAGAACTGGCGGGAGGGCAGGACTGATAACACCTAACGGCCAACCCATGCAAGTGCACATAATGCCGGCTTGAGGGCGCCATCGGTGCGTCGACTCCGCCCATACACAAAAAAAAAAAAAAAAAAGCTCCCGCAGGGTCATGACCTCCGGCCACATACCCAAATGTGATGAATAGTGAAGACTGACACAGATAAGACTGTGTCCTAGCCGGCCTGGTGGCGCTGAGGGTCGAGGCACTGGATGACACACCTCGCGCTGTGCTGGTGACCCAGGATCGGGAGCAAGCTCGGGCGCTGGGTGTCGCAGGGGCGGGTGAGGATTGAGAATTGAGCACCTGATGGGCTGCTCTCCTCCCCAGGAGGGAGGTCGGGGACTGCCTGGCGGGCCAGCGGCTCCTGGTGGAGACCAGGGGCACTGTAGCACACTTGGTAGCACATAATCTGCATGCCCTGATGCCGGCAGGGGTTGCCGCGTATGCCTTGCGTCAGGGATGTGCTCACGCATGGGAGGGGGAGGGATCTCCAGAGCAAGGAAAAAGTCTGGTCTGAGGGGTAGGCGACAGCACCTGCCCCCATGCCCTTGGCAGAGTCCATCCTGCCTGGCCTTCCAGGTTCTGCCACCCGGGTCCTCTCCCACGTTGCAGTCTGTCTGAAAGAGCACCCAAATAGGAGCGGCAGACGCACCCGGAGGGGGTAAGCTGGGGGTGCCGATCATGACTCAGGAGGAGGGAGAGAGAAGAGGCATAGGTAGGTGGACTTCAGGCAGGGCAGGAACAGGCAGGATGCCTGAGAGAGGCCCCCCAGACCGTGACTGGAAGGAAAAAGATATGTAAAAAAAAAAAAAATGCATCCTGCAGATCCAGTGAACAGAACCACATGTTTTGCTCTGAGGATGATATGATCTGGGACAGAGTGACCAGACGAAAGGTGCATGACCCAAGATACTGATTCACGTCATGCAGATCTAGAATGGGGCGCCAGCCCCCACGTCCGCTTGGGTACCAGGAAGTACCTGGAGACAAAGCCTGGGTCTGCTGGAGAATCCGCCACTGGAGCTGCTGCCTCCTTGAGGAGGAGCTGAGCGACGTCGTCTCGGAGAGCCGACTGAGTCTGGATGGATACTCTTTCCTCCCGAGCGGCGCAGGCTCAGCTTGGAGGGTACTGCTCGAATTCCAGAGGCAGTCCCTGACTGACCACCTCCAAAACCCACCTGTCCGTGGTGATAATGGACCAGGCGGAAAGGAAGTGGCGAAGCCGGCCCCTCACAGCAGGACCCAGAACTGGCGTTACAGGAGAGGTGGTGGCAGCTCCCGACCTGTCATTAAGCAGGTTTGGCGGAGAAGGATCCATGACCTGAACCTTGGCTTCCTTTATGGATCTGGGAGGGCCATGGCTTGGGCCGGGGTGCCAAACTTGAGCCTGCTGCTGCTGTTGCTGCTGCCCTCCTTGAAAGGAGGGTTGCTGGGCCTCAGGGGAAGAGTGCCAAAGAGGCTTCTTCTTCTGCTGCTTCTTGCTCAAAGAACCTTTAGCAGAAGTAGTGTCCAAGGTGCCATTGGACTGCTCAATACGCTGAAGGTGACCAGCTGCAACTAGGCCAGAAAGGTCAGTGCCTAGAAAAGGCACATCAGCTAGTTTGTGCTGAATATCTGCCGGGAAAGAGGAGAGTCTCAACCAAACCCTGCGGTGAGAGGCAACTGCGGCTGCCATCGAGCGGGCACAAGAATCCCCAATGTACAGGGTTGTCTGAAGCTGCTGCTTGGTAACAGCCCGGCCCTGATCCCGGATCTGCTTGACCGTGGTCTGCATGTCCATGGAGAGGTGTGGGAGGACTTCATCCAAAGACCCCAAGAGGGCATGGGAGAAGTGTGCTATGATGATGGCCGAACTTGCCTGATGGAGACCTAAAGATGAGGCCGCACAGACCTTTCGAGACGAATGATTCAAATTTTTGGATTCCTTTTCAGGTCGTCGGTTAGTGTCAGCAGAACTGCCAGCACACCTGAACACAGAGGCAGTCACTAGGCTCTCGGCCAAAGGGTGCTCTGTGAACCCCGCAAGGCACCCCATGGGCACCGTATACTTGCGGGCCATGCGGGCAGATGGAGCTGGACAGGAGGCAGGGCGCTGCAGAAGTTCTAGAGCCGAGCCAACTATGGCCTCGGCCACAGGAAAGGCCTCCATCGGGCTATCCCCTCTCTGGAGAATGTCCGTGAGAGGGTACTCCGCCTTTTTCTGGATAGGTTCCAGGGGCATCCCTGTAGACTCAGAGATGAGGCGAAGAATGCCTTGAAAAGACGAAGGACCTTCCTCCATCTCTAGCCCACCAGCTGATTTGTCATCCCCAGGATGAGAATCTAAGCCGGTCTCCTCCGAATCCGGATACAATGGTCGACCACCTAAGTCACCTTCGACCCGCCAAAGGCGGTCCAGGGTGGCAGTGACCGAAAGACACCAGGGAAGCCCGGTGTCTGGTATAGCTCCCTTGGAAGGAGCCCCTCCCACAGGCTGCTTGGTCGGCGACTCCACCACGATCCATGGACAGACCGGTATAGGCCGAATCAGTGGTTTCACCAGCTCCGTGGGCGGCGGAACCAACTTAATTGGCTCTGAAGGAGTCAGCTTCGGCCTGGAAGGCGAAAGCCTGGACAAAATTAGCTGCTGCCACATGAGGTCCTTGGAGCGCCAATGGAGTTTCCATTAGAGTCACTCCTCATCTGAGGACGACGAGGACGACCGATGGCGTTGCCTCTTTTTCAAGTGCTTGTGGCTCTTCCTCGGCCTCTCGGTCGAGGGGGTCTTGACCTCGACAGAGATCAGATGGGCCAATTCGGTCACTCAGGAGACACCGGTGGGACTGGTGATTTCCTGGGGGCAGGGATCACATTCTCGACGGGATTCCCAGCAGGCTGGGTCTCCTCGTCGGGGAAAGAAAGGACCGGAGTCCGATCAAGAGAGTCATTAACTGGAGTCGGCAACAATGGGTCGATCGGGTTGATCACAACTTCGACCTCGTCGATCGACAGTTTGGTCGACTGACCAGACTGCAAGGCTTAGAAGCCAGCCGGCTGAAGAGGGAATTTCGACTGAAGTAGAGACTGCCGGTTGCCGGGACCGAGATCTCTCCAGATCCCAAGAACGTCTTCGCCGAGACAAAGACAATCTCAGGTCCTTTTCCCACTTACGGGACAGAGAGGAGTGCGTGCCTGCAGTACCCTCCCCCTTAATAGAGAGAGACTGGCACAACTCTCAGAAAGAGCCAGAGAAGGTGGAGCCCAGATTGAGCAGAATGAAGAAGCTCTGAGAGGAAAATTCTGCGGCCCGAGCTGGTTCCTCCTAGAAGGCTTCCATATGTTCCAACTGCTCGGCGGATCCCACGGCCTCGGAAACTGCCCATCGAGCCTCCTTTGATTTCACTGGAGGGTATCGTTTTTTCCAGCCTCCCCAACTTCAGGCGTGCGAGATGGTTGTCTAGGACGTTAGGGTGACATGCAAGACAGAAGTCGCACTTAGAGGTGTTATGGCCGACACCCAAGCAGTATACGCACGTGACGTGGGGATTGGTGTGTGACATTTTCTGGCCGCACGAACACTGGCGAAATCCAGGGGAAGACTTGTCTTCCATAATCAAAGCAGAAGAGTCACGGTTGCTAATGCAAACTAGAAGTAGTTTCGGAAGAACCGAAGGTTTAGAAGCCAGGGACTTCAAAATGCAGGAGCACGAAGGAGGCAACCTGAAACTTCCAGTGGAAAGGAAGATGTGGCGTCATGGGGCGCAGCCGAGGGTTATACCACCCGGGTGGGTGGGAGGAGCCAGCTTGAAGACTCCCAGTGATCCTTAAAAGGAAATGGGACATGCCAATAAGTATGGATGAACAACAGATCCACGATCCTAGAACTCCACATTTGCACAGGAATAGCATTCTAGTCTAGTTCATTGCTTTAATACTTAATAGTATTCAGCTAGTTTTCTATTGTTCTGCAGTTTCAGTGATTTTAGTGTAAACTTACAAGTTTCTGCACAGCACTACCACATTCAACAGCGTTACGGCAGGTAGTGCGCCTGAACAAGCAAGCTGCTCCAGCAATGAGGGTTTGTCAGACCAACACTCCTTTTGAGTGAGTGTTCTGGTAATGGGCAGCTACAGATGGGGGGCACTGGGACTTGGTGTTCCATATGGGGATGAAAATCTCTGATATGGAGGTGGATCCTATTGGGTGGTCTAACCATCACACCCTGGGGTTCAGTTACGCGACCCCTCAGAGTAGGCCTGCCCCTCAGGAAATGGTACTATACCGTCCTTTGAGAGAAGCTACCTCAGAAGGCCTACAAAAAAATTACTCACCTTAGTAATTATGTTTCTTCTATTGGAGTCTTGCTGTATTCTGACTAATGCAGTTAGCCCCAGCCTTTAAACTGCCCTAGAGAACAAAGGGTTAAACTTTCTATGCAGAGCATAGAATGCTGAGCTCGAGCTTGGTTGATGCCTCTGTTTCCCTTTGAAATCTGTCAGATTCTTACGAGCAAAAACTCGCTAGCTATCCTATGTGGAAATTGTAAAATTTTTACTAGCCAACTGGCAACAAAAAGTTTTGGATTCCCAAAGGAAGACTCAAGTCAGGAAACATTAAACCAATTCAAATAAGAATAACAAAATAAACACCCAAACAAAAAAGCAGAGGGTGTAAAGGAGCACCCCCGAGGTGCAACACTGCGCCTGCCCACCCACTTCCCAAAAACCAGGTTCTGAAAGGGAAGGTGGGGGGAGGTCAGAATACAGCAAGACTCCACTAGAAAAAACACAATTATTAAGGTGAGTAATTTTTTCTTCAAACAACATAAAGTCTTGCTGTATTCTGACTAATGCAGACTACCAAGCAGTACCTCCATGGGAGAGGGACAGAACCTACTTTGGGGATAGGCTCTGAAGTACTGCTGTGCCAAACCGAGCATCACTCCAAGCCTCGATATCCAGAGAGTAAGGTTTGGTAAAGGTATGGACTGTTTTCCAGGTGACTGCTCGACAAATTTCTAAGAGAGGAATATCCCTGGCAGCAGCCAGGGAAGCAGCTGTACCTCTTGTAGAGTGAGCCCTCAGGTCTGAGGGTGGAATCTTTACCAGTTTCTCACAGCAGAATTGTATACAAGACACAATCCATCTGGAAATAGTTCTCTTGGTGTCAGGTTTGCCCTTTCCCACTTCTCCATAAGTGAGGAACAACTGGAGGGACTCAAACCTGTGACCCTTGGTACGCTCTATGTAGTAGCTAAGGGCTCAACATCTAAACTGTGTAGCCTCCTCTCTCCTGAGGAAGAATGATCAGTGAAGAAAACAGGAAGAGACAGACTGACTGAAGTGGAAATCTGAAACCACTTTGGGCAAGAACCTTCTATTGATTCTAAGGACCACTTTAATCCCTGTGAAAGGAGATAAAATCAGGTTCCACTGATGGGGCTTGCAATTCACTGATACGTCTGGCAGAGGTAATGGCTACCAAAAACAGTTTTCCAAGTGAAGTACTAAAGCTCTGCTGAGGACATAGGCTCAAAAGGAGGTTGCATAAGTTGAGCAATGCAAACATTTAAATCCCAGGCAGGGGCAGGGTCTCTAAAGGGAGGATTGGTATGAAGCAATCCTTTAAAAAATGTACAGAATACAGGATGAAATGATAGTGAAGAAGACTTCCCCACTGACAGAAAAGCAGAAACAGCTGACAAGTGTACCTTGAGAGTAGCTGGTCTGAGGCCTAGGCCATTATGATGGACCATATAATCCAGAACTGTAGGCAATTCAGTAGTATCTGGAGAAATATGCTTCTTGGAACACCAAATGCTGAATCTCTTCCATTTGGAGTTATAAGTCTTTTTGGTGGAGGGCTTCGAGAAGCTTTGAGAATATCCAGAACCCCCTGAGACAGATGCACATCTGCAAACTCTAACTCTTCAAGAGCCATGCCTTGAGATTGAGAGACCGAAGATTGGGGTACCAAATCCTCCCCGGAGAGGAGGTTAACAGGTTGTAATTCCTGGGAAGAGACAGGGGAAGATGGATTGCTAGGACAGCAATAGGGGGTACCAGGGCTGTCTGGCTCAGTCTGGAGCAATCAGAATCACTTTGCAAGGTTGTGACCCTATCTTGACTAAAACTTTGAACAGAAAAGGGAAGGGAGGGAAGGCATACAGAAATTTCCCTTCCCAGTTCAGAACCAGAGCATCCAGGGTGACTGAGCCCAAGACTGGGGGTCTGCAACAAAAGAGAGGAAGTTGGTGATTGTCTGGGGCGGCAAAAAGATCCATCTCTGGAGTGCCCCACCCTGAAAAAATCACCTTCAATACTAGAGGGTCCAGGGACCATTCGTGATGGCCCTATGAGATCCTGCTCAGTGCATCTGCTAGCACACTGTCCTTCCCTGGAAGGTGAACTGCTGTCAGAGAGGTTTGAAGGGAATAAGCCAGGGACCACAACTTCATGGTTTCTGTTCACAAAGCCATAGACCGAGTGCCTCCCTGCTTGTTGATGTACCACATGGTGGTGAGGGTGTCTGTTCTGACTTGAACCACCTTGTTCCATACTGATGGAGAAAGCTTGCAGGGCCAGAAAAACTGCCCTGAGTTCTAGGAGATCGATATGGAGAAGGGATTCCTAAGGGGACCACAGTCCCTGGGCAGTGAGGGCCCCCAGATGGGCTCCCCAGTCCAGAAGGGAAGCATCCGTGGTAAGGACCACTGAATGAGACTGAGTTGCAATTGGGACCCCTTGCCTTAAATTGTCCTGATCCTGCCACCACTGAAGGGCTTGGATCATGGTCAGAGTTAGTGGGATTCGTTTGGTAAGGGAATCCTTCCTCTGAGACCAAAAAAGCCCTCAGATGGAACTGAATGTCCCTCATCTGGAATCCTGCCCCTTGGACCACTGCCGTAGAAGCTGCCATGTGGCCCAAAAACTGGAGGAAATGCCTTGCTGGTCGAGATACCTGAAGGCTGAAGGAAGAGGCAAGATCTATAAGAGCCCTTGCCCTTTCCAGGGGAAGAAAGGTTCTTGCTTTGACCATATCCAGCTCTGCCCCTATAAAGGTAAGAAGCTGGACTGGCTCGAGAATGGACTTGGGAAGGTTGAGAAGAAATCCTAGAGAAGTGAGCACTTGCTAGGTCACTTGCAGGTCTGACTTGACTTGGTCTGGAGACTGGCCCACTATTAGCCAGTCGTCCAGATATGGAAAATTGGAAATATTTTGCTTCCTTAGAAAGGCAACTACTTACTGCCAGGCACTTTGTGAAGACCCCTGAGGCTGAAGTTAGGCCAAAGGGCATTGCTCTGATCTGATAGTGGCCTGAGGGCAACTCGAACCTGAGGGGTACTTTCTGTGGGAGTACCTGATGGGAATGTGAAAATAGGCATCTTTGAGGTCCAGGGAGGCTAGCCAGTCCCCTGGCCTTAAAGAGGGAAGGATTATTCCCAGAGTTACCATCTTGAACTTTGGTTTTAAAAGATGTTTGTTTAAATATCTTAGGTCTAGGATGGGTCACCACTCCCCTGTCTTTTTTGGGGTAAGGAAGTACCTGGAGTACAGACGTTTGCCCCAGTGTAGGGTAGGTACTCTCTCTCTCTCTATGGCTCTTAAAGCCAGCAGAGATGAAACCTCTGCCTCTAGGGCAAGGGTTTCTGAGAGACCTGCAGGTGGAAAAGATCTGGCTCTCATCTTCAGAAATATTTTGAAGCTGAGAACCAGTCCCTGGCTTACTACTTCCAGGACCCACTTGTCTGATGTAACAGACATCCAGTCCTGGACAAAAATAAGTCAGCCTGCCCCCTACTGGAATAGGAGAGTCAACCCGGGCAGGGCCATCAGAGTGTCTGCTTGGCAGGGGGCCTTAGGCTGAGGAGTGGATGCAGCCCTGCTCATCCCCCTTCTGCCTCTCCCTCTGAAGAACCCCCTCTGTGAAAAGGGAGAAGAGGCCTGTGCTTGATAAAAAGGCCTATGAAAAGGCCTGCCCCTGCCCCTAGACTGCTGCCTTTGAGGAGTTGCCTGCCTCTCTTTGGCCTGAGCACTCCTGTTAAGTGGTCCTGTACTCATCCATTTTCTTCATGTAATTCTGTCTGCTCCCCACACACAGAATTACCCACTAAAAGAAAATCCATGACCTTAGCCTGGGTATCCTGCGAGAGGGTAGTACATCTGAACCAAGCCATTCTCCGAAGAACCACAGATGCAGCCATGACTCTTGATGACACATCACTGGAGTCCACAACAGCATGAAACTGAACTTTTGATGCCTCAATCCCATCTGCAGCCACCTCCTCCAACTCCTTGGCTAGACAGAGGGAGGCCTGTTTAGCCAGTGCCAGTACAGTGTCCCACTTGGACTGCTGGTACCTGGCTGTACAGGCCATATAATTCGCCTGCCTAAGTCCCAAGGAAGATACCATGTACTGTTTTTTTTTTTTTACCATGGAATTAATCTTCCTGGAGTCTTTGTCTGGGGGTGTGTGAAGCCAAGGGAATGTTTGCCTTATCACAGGCAGCAGCCTGCACAACCCCAACATGGCTGCACTGCTGATATAAAAACTCCGTATCTGAGCCTGAAAGTATATACCTCTTGTCCATTCTTCTATCAACAGGAAGTATAGAATTGGGA
Organism: Neoceratodus forsteri; assembly: GCA_016271365.2. Taxonomy (NCBI): domain Eukaryota; kingdom Metazoa; phylum Chordata; order Ceratodontiformes; family Ceratodontidae; genus Neoceratodus; species Neoceratodus forsteri. The sequence continues at coordinate 961,400,991 of CM028137.1, forward strand.
GACTTCAGGATTTTTTGTGTCTGCTTCCCAAAAGATTTGTGAAGCGGAATAGACAGTCTCCTGGACTCTGGGATGTCCATCATTTCCACAAAATCAGGCTCCTCTTGATCCTCCATTGCCTCCTCCATAGGAAGCTGGAGGGTCTCCGCCACCTTTCTGTAGAAATAAAGTGGGAAGGGGACTCAGAAAGCCTAGGAGGGGATACACCTGAAGGTCTGTCTGTGGAGATGTCCGGTTCAACAGGCACATCCAGACTTTCACCATCACCATCTTCAAACTCCCCCTCCTCCTCAAACTCTGGTTCATAAAATTCTTCAGGGGTAGAATCGTGAACCGGGGGAACTGACCAAACCGAACCCCTGCCAAAAGGTGCCGGATTGGTCGTAACCGAGCGAAGAGATTCCACAATCTGAATCGCTCTGGCTATTTCCTCGGCGGTCGGAACATGGGCTTCTGGATCCGAACCGGACGATTTCTCTTTGCATTATCTTTTAGTCGGAACCGAACCCTCGGGATCGGCTCTCCTTTTGCCTGAAGAAGTACTGCTCTGGTCAGAGGGCACTCCTTCTGGTTCGGTCAGAACCGAACCAGGCTGGCCATCCGGGTCAGCGGACTTCTCGGCCTCCTTTTCCCTCAGACTACCTAAGCTCTTTTCAAAGATAGATTTGGGAACGTTTTTACAAATTTGGCAGTCTGAATCGAGGTATTCAAACCCCAGACAATAAACACAGGTGGTGTGGGGATTGGCCTTAGCAAAGACCTCCCCACACTCACTGCAGTGTTGAAACCCAGTGGGCCCAATTTTTTTCTTGGGTTTCTCAGACATGGTCAACCTAACCAACTTACCCTTTTTTTTTGGCAACTGCCAGGCAAAACTCCCTTATCGGTTCCTAACCATGTCACAGGTCTTGGGGAAAAAAAACGTACCACACACTTTTTTTTTTTTCCCCCTTAAGAACTGATAAGGACTGGTAACCACACACTAAACTAAGATACAAGAATCAACAAATGATCGGTTCAGCTGAACCGATCCACACTGTTACAAGTTCCACATAGAAAAACAGTACAAAACCTATTTAGTACTCATGGTACCACAGACAGAGACTGAACCGACTATGCAGAAATAAATTTCAGTTAAAAACCGACAGTAAACAGACACTTCAACCGACTTTCAAACCGAGCTGCAGGAGAACTCTCCGGAGCGACAGTTCAGTGAGGCGGAGTAAAGAATCTGACAGTTAGATTTCAAAGGGAAACAGACAGAGACATCAACCGACCTCGAGCTCAGCATTCTATGCTCTGCATAGAAAGTTTAACCCTTTGTTCTCCGGGGCAGTTTAAAGGCTGGGGCTAACTACATTAGTCAGAATACAGCAGGACTTCATGTTGTTTGAATGACAGTGCTGGAAGGTTTAGCCTATAATATGGTGGTGACAGGGGCCCTGGACGTCATTGCTCCGGTATGTGTTCACCCCCTTACTTTTCGCCTGGGTGCCCCATGGTATGAGGGGACATTTCGGGAGTTGAAGAGACTTAGGTGAAGGTTGGAAAGACACTGGCGGAAAACTCACCTGGAGGAGGACAGGCTTAGGTTATTAGATCATTATAAGGTCTATCAGTCAGCAACTTCCCATAAGAAGGCAGAATTCCTGTCCAGGGAAATTGCTGCAGCAAGGAACAGACCAGCTCAGCTCTTCCGGACTGTGGACAGACTGTGCAATCCAGCCTGTCTGCAGTCTGGTCGAGCACTGTCACAAGGAAAGTGCAGAGTTTTGCTGATAAGGTTGCCTCCATTAGGAATAAGATCAGCCAGTGCCTCCCAACTAGACCTTGCACTGATCAACCGGGTGTTACTAATGCCCAGGTGACCTGGTCTACCTTCAGCCAACTGGTAGTCATGGATATAGTGAGGATCATCCAGACTTTGCGGCCCAGCTGCTGTAGTTTGGACCTGGGCCCAACTCACCTTCTTGTAGGGTGTGTTGATGTAATCGGCCCGGTCCTAGCTGGTATAGCAAGGGTTTAACTGGAGAGAGAAATCTTTCCAGATTCATTGGTGGTTCGACCCCTCTTGAAAAAGCCCTCCCCTTGACCCGGACTGTCCAGTGAACTACAGGTCAGTCTCTAACTTGCCTTTTATAGGTAAAATTATTGAGAAAGTGGTCACTTTGCAGCTGGAGGATCATTTATCCAGCCACAATATCTAGTACCTCTCCAGTCAGGCTTCAAGAAAAGGCATAGCACCAAGACTGCCCTGGTTCAGGTACTAAATGACCTTCTGATGGCAAGAGATAGGAGAATCCATTCCATTTTGGTTCTCCTTGATCTCTCAGCGGTGTTTGACACTGTGGACTATGGGGTGCTGCTTGAATGCCTGCGGTTTTTCTGTGGATTGGCGGGGGGGGGGGGCAGTCCTCAACTGGTTTTGTTTCTTCCTTGAGGGCAGGTCTCAGAGAGTGGTGGTGAGGATTTATTCCTCAGACCCTCGTTACCTGCCCTGTGAGGTGCCGCAGGGTTCGGTGCTGTCCCACATGCTGTTCACAGTGTACATGCTGCCATTAGGGGACATTATAAAACAGTATAGCTTGACTTTTCACTGTTTCACAGATGACTCTCAGCTGTACATGTCTTTTGTGCCCAACCAAGAGTTAGATACTGTCTCGGTGTTTAACAACTGCCTAACTGAGATACAAGACTGGATGAGTGCTAGCTGGCTGAGGTTAAACCCAGGAAAAACAGAGGTACTGGTTGTGGACCCAGATCATAGAACAGCCGGCACATGGGTGGGACAATCCTCTGGACTACAGCTTGGAGGAACCCCATTAAATGCCTTGAGCCAGGTGCATAACCTAGGTGTGATCTTTGATGAAGGCCTGACCTTGAAGGCTTAAGTGTCAGTGGTAGTCAAAGCCTTCTTTTTACTATCTAAGGAACATTGCCAGGGTGAAGCACCTGGTTCCATCCAATGATCTATCTACTCTGGTCCACACCTTTGTCACCACTCGTCTGGATTACTGCAACGCCCTCTACCTAGGGCTACCGCAGGTAGACATCTGTTGACTGCAGCTGGTGCAGAACGCGACAGCCAGGTTGTTGACTAGACCCCCTAGATCCAGCCATATAACACCTGTGTTGTGCGAACTGCACCGGCTGCCAGTACAATGGCAGATTACCTTCAAGGTCATGTTGCTGACCTATAAAGCCCTAAACGACCAGGGACCCCAGTACCTGCAAGACCTGCTGTATCCTTACTCTCCCTCCTGCTCACTCCAATCCTCCGATAAGGGATTGCTAGAGATTTCCAGGGTATGCCTAAAAACATCTGGAGGAAGATCTTTTTCCTTTATGGCTTTGACCCTGTGGAATTCTCTGCCTCGGCAGATATGAGATAGCCTGAATGTTGAAGATTTTAAAATTACCCTTAAGATGCACTTGTTCCTCCAAGCTTTTGAAGGAACTTGAGAATGTTTAATGATAAACAGTACAGAATATTTTACAGCTATTTCTTTTATTACGTATTTTACTGACGTCTACGTTTGTTTGTATACATTGTTAAGGTACCCTGAGCAATGGAAGGGCACCTGTTATAAATAAACTTATGATGATGAAGATGAACTGAACTGCTTATCTGATGGCTCCCCAGTAGGCATGAAGAGAATCAGATGGAGGCATGGGCTCCACAGGCCTCAGAAAATTCAGCGTTACCAAAAAGATAACCGAAACTGTAGATCCCACACCCACGGGAGGCAAATGCTTAAGTGCAACATAGTGTGAGCCCGGCCTTGACCCATACCTGCTCGTTTCTTTGTGTTTATTATGAGAAGATGAGGCATTACAGTGCCAAGTACCTAACGTCGAGCATGAATGGAGCAGTGATCATTTCTTTTTGTGACTCTGGGAGGACTGTCCTTCCTCCCTACCAAGCATGAGATTACTCATTACTGGAACACTCACTCAGACTGGAGTGATGGTCAGACAGCCTCGCTGCCAGAGCAAACAACCTGTTTAGGCACCCTACCTGCCATAATGGATCTCGAACACTGTAGAACTGTAAAAAAAAAAAAAAAAAACTGACAAACAGGTTTACACCAAACTCACTGAAACTCTGTAAAATAATAAAACATTATCTAAAAACAATACATATTAAAGCGACCAGCTAGACTAGAAGGATATTTGTATACAAAATTGGAAGTTTGTTCCCAGATGATGAGGGGAGCTAAAATTCCACATTCAGATGGTGAAGGAAAAAAGAATTAAGGCATTTGGGCCCGGCGCCACTGTATATACCAGTGGGTGCGCTGATGACACACGTATATTGGCCCAGGGCATGGATGCCGCCAGCTCATAATGTTAGTGCTCCTGCAGGGTCCTAGTGCCACTTGGCCCAAGACCAAAAAGTGGGTCTCTAGACTGAAGAGAGATTGAGGATACAGCTGGGTTGTGACTAGTGTCTCACCAATGAACTGCCACGGATTAGTACCATGCATTTTTTCTTTATAGATATGTGATGATGATTACAGCCACAACACAGAGGAGTGTCGGGCAACAGCAAAACATTTACATTTATACTCTCAAAAATTTCAACGTTTGTTTCTCCAGCATCAGCATTTTAATAGGTAAGACACCCCTCCCCCCGTTAATTTTCAAAATGGGTAAGAAGCAAACTTTTAAAGCATTTCTGACCCTGTACTGCACCTACCTGACCCTGTTCGGCCCACAATGCCAATTTTCTCTTTAGGTTTGACTGTAAAGGACACTTTTTTCAGGACGAGAGGTAGGTTGTCACGGTATCTCATTTCAACATTCTCAAACACAATCTCTCCCTTCTGAGGCCAGTCTGCAGGAGGAGCTTTATTCTTAACTCGTGCGGGAGCCTCTAGAGTTAGGGTCTAGAGCAAAACAACAATGGAATAAATGGTTTAGTTGCCGTCCATAGTGCTGCGGCCAGCATCCCCCCCCCCCATCCTGCCATGGCTCCAGCAGCACAGCGACATGTGCCACGGGGAAATGGAAATTATGTACCTACCGTAATTCTTGAGCATCTTGGACGAAGTCTTCAACTTTCATTCACACTAATGGGAGTACGCTGGAGGCATTAGGACCCAGTGGGAGCCAAAATCTTCAGGAGGGCTGGCACCGAAGTAGGACCGCGCATGCGCGGCACTGCGAGGCTGGCTCATGCCTGTATAGGCTATCTTGGTGTCAACCCTCCAACTGCCCCAGTACATTTTGACCGAGGAAGTGCAGTGTAAACTAACTTAGGAAACACCTAACCTAATCCGGGCGTGAGACAGCTTAGATGACCCATGTAAGAAGGGTCCACTCAACTGCGTCTTCACAGCACAAGCAAACGAGGGAGTGAAGACTAGAAGCAGGATGAGTGAGCTCGGGGGATGGTGGATGGGTGTGTGAATGAATGAATGGTGAAGACTTCGTCCAAGAAGATCAAGAATTACTGTAGGACCGTCATTTCTATATCTTCCCGGACTAGAAGTCTTAACCATTCCTTCACACTACTGGGAGAGTACCAAACTAAAAACCAATCCCCCGAGAAGGACAGCAGGAGACAGAGCTCACTCAGGACAGAAGTCCATAAAGAATTATCCTGCTGAAGAAAGTGTGCTTTCTGGCATGGACATCCAGAACGTAGTGCTTCACGAGGATGTGCAACGAGCTCCAAGTAGCCACTCTGCAAATATCTGTAATGGTTACATTATGAATTTCTGCCAGTGATGCCACAACCGCTCTGGTAGAGTGGGCGTAAACCCGGCCTTCCAACTTGACCTGCGCCATCGAGTAGCAGTGACGAAGACATGCCACCAACCATGCAGAAATGCATCTGATGCCAACAGGCTGACCCAGTAGGGCCATGCTGAAAAATACTAAAGGATGCTTGGATTTGCAAAACTCTATTTCTGTTGATGGAGAACCACAGAACTCCTCTTGACATCCAGAGGATGAAGCGTGTGGTTCCCCTTCATTCTGGAAGCTGCCAAACTAAGAGGGAAGAACCAGAGGTAGGTTAAGGTGAAACCCCGAGCTACCTTTGGGGGGAATTTAGGGTGAGTATGAAGTACCACCTTATCCTTGTGAAAGACAGTAAAAAAAGGTTCTATGATCATGCTGTGGAGCCCAAGGGAGAGAGATGGGAGGGCCTGGCACCGCTGGCAGTGCCGGAATCCCACTTGTTGCCAGCCACGGCACCACCGCCTGAAACAGTGCTACCTGCAGCACCACACAAGGGACCGGTACTGGAGCAGATACCATCCCCGCACACCTCAACGGTGCCAGTGCTGGCACTGGATTCATCCCTGGTACCGCAAGTGACACCAGAAATCATCCCCAGCACCACAAGCGGCACCGACACAGGGAGAGCTGCACCACTGCTGGGGACTCCCAGACCCTACCCCCTAGAAGGTCTTAAGCTAGAACAAGGGGAATCCAGAGGCCCCGAAGAGCCGGGTAACCAATCTGGATAGACAAGATCAGGGAGATGGCCACCCCTGGAACTCCCTCTCTCCCGGCATCGTGAGCTGTGTCGGAAGGGGACCCAGCCACATGGTTGGTGCCGCCCTGTTCACCAACACTGGGGATGGTGTCAGAAGCCAAAGTGGCACTGGGTCGCGATGCTGAAAGGGTAACCTGCATGGGCCCAATGTATAGCTGAGACCTCGACACCACGGGCATCTGGGGAGGGGTGAGGGGTGCTCAGCCAACCCCCCCCCCCAAAGAGGTCAATTGCCCACCCGACGTCTCGCACAGGCCTCAAGTCTCAGCAAACCCAGAAACAGCAGAGGTCTTCTCCCCCTTGGTTTGTATAGTACTGGGGAGAGGCCCAGGGGAAGGGCCTAGAGACATGACCTTGACGTCCTGGGTACAACTCCTGCTGCCGATAGTTGGGGGATCCTGCCCAAGTTCAGCGTATGGATTTCTAGGCTTTGGTAGGCCATACTGAAGCAGGCATCACACTTGTCCATGTCGTGATGCAGACCCAGGCAGGCGAGACATCGATCATGATAGTCCGATATGGTCATGGACTTGCCGCAGGGGCATGCACTTATAGGTGCAATCCCTGCCTTGGATTTTCCCAATCTGTAAGGTCCAGAACTGGGCATTACTGACAGGGGAGGGGGGAGACATAAAAATTACACAAAAGACACCTAATGCAGCACTGGGGGGAGAAAGAAAGAAAACAATAACGGTGCCAGCTAACAATGTTGGAAACTGTATGGCATCAAGCGGTGAACTTTTTTTGTGACAAGCAGAATGACATAGTATCTTTTCCACTGAAGCTCCTCTCGAAGTGCTGCCTCAATAGCAGAAAAAGCAGAATTGAGGAGGTCGGGAGCCAGCATCAGTTGCTGGCCATTCCACTAGCACCACATCATGTGTCAGCCTTGCAAGCAGCATCGCACTCACGCCAGCCCCCAAAAAAATCTTAAAGCTACACACTCCTGCGGTGTCCTGCACCTCCAACTGGCACCCCACCAGTAATGAATGGTGAAGACTGATGCTTGAAAGATCTTGGGGTGTGTAAGGAGGACTACCTTGTCTTTATGGAAAACAGTATACGGAGGATCTGTGACCAAAGCATGGGTTTCAGGCACTCTATTCACAGAGGTGATGGCCATTAGAAATGCTGTATGGCTTCCGACGGTTCTCCTTTCGGTGCTCTTTTTTGGAAGGAGAAGATTTTTCTGAAGAGGATTCGTGGATCCAGTCCATCTGCTTTTCCAATAAAACAGGATAGACTTTTAAAAGGTGGGCCTCCAAAGCCTGCTGCCTCCTTTTTCTGATGGCATGGTTGAAAGGCTGGCACTCGGGGCAGGATGAGACAGGATGGTCTGGGGCCCAGGCAGATCACACACTTAACATGGCCATCCTTGTGTGGTATTTGTGTGCCGCAGGACAAGCACTTTCTTAGGTGAAGACATAAGCGTAGAAAAATTCAAGAATTTAGAAAAAGCGATGGAAATTAAAACCGACACAAGAACATTCACGACGATCGCTAAAGGAAGTCTTCACTGCGACTGACACGAGGGGACGGTGGGAAAGAACTGGAGGGCGGGCGTGTGGACTGCCCATTATATACGGTCACGCTGACTTCAGTCACGTGACATCGGGTGGGCGGTCCCCCATCAGGTACTGCTAGAAAAGTCTGCCGTGTGGCCCAGATGCCAGGTGGCTCTAGTCCTATATGTAATGACCTACTGAAGGAACCCTCTCCAAGTCAGATACTTCATGTCACAAGTCGCAAAAGGCTCAAAGGGCTTACAAGTGAGCATGTCTAGCACAAGACTGAGGTCCAAAGAAGCCACAGGCTTCCTAATTGGGGGTCTCATGTGTGTAAGATGCCCCGAGGAACCTCAAGAACAATGGAAGTTGTGTCAAAGTGAGGGTATCTATAGGTCTGTGGTACGCTGATATAGCAGATAAGAACAGGTTATTCACCTGTAACAGTAATTCTAGGAGTTGTATATGTTGTTCATCCACATTGTTTGACATTGTCTCCTTCCACTTTAAATCTGCTGGAAGTCTTCAAGCTGGCTCCTCCCACCCACCTGGATGGTATATACCTTGGTTCCACCGCATGACGCCAGATCTTAGCCCGCTGGAAGCCAGGTTGTGTGTTTCTGCAGCCGGGGAGGTCGGATGGGTCCGTGTGGATGAACATATACCACTCCTAGAACTACTGTTACAGATGAGTAACCTGTTCTTCTAGGAGCATGGATATGTTGTTCATCCACACTGTTTGGCAGACTCCAAGCAGTTCTCTGGGAAGATGGAGGCAAGGCACATACCCCCTACTTAGGGAATAGAGACTGGAGAACTGAAGCCCCAAAACCAGCATCCCGGCGTGACTCAAGGTCGATGTAGTAGTGGGTGATAAAGGTGTTTGCGGACTTCCAGGTAGCAACCCTAAAGATTTCCTGGATGGGGATGTCCCTGGAAGCAGCCACCGATACAGCAGTATGGCGGGTAGAATGAGCTCTTATCCCTCTGAGAGGCTTCTTGCCCACCAACTCACAGCACAGACCTATGCATGATGTAATCCATCTTGCAATAGTCCGCTTTGCTGCAGGTCTGCCAGAAGCAGCTTCAGCGTTAGTGACAAACAGCTGGCGAACCTCTCCACGAATATCTGCCATTCTCTCCTTACAATAGGAGAGAGCACGTCTCTGGTCCAAAGTATGGATGGAACCTGTACTCTGCATCCGAGGTGTAGTTAGGGTAGTAAACCGGCAGAGTCAACACCTGGTTAAGGTGAAACTATGAAACCAACTTCGGTAGGAATTTCGGGTGGGGGCACAGGACAACTTTGTCCCTGTGGATGATCAGATAAGGAGAGTCCACTGAAAGCGCCTGGAGGTCCCCTGTGCTACTGGCTGACATGATAGCCACCAGGAAGGCCGTCTTCCACAAGTGTAACAGCTCACACTTGTGCATGGGTTCAAATGGCTTATCCATGAGCTTTGCCAAAACCAGCAGCAGATCCCATGGAGGAGGAGGTTCTCGCACCGAAGGGATATGTGATCCAGGCCTTTGAAAAAGCACCCGACCACTGTCTCCTGCGCCAATGTCGGCTAACCAACCCACACCCGGTAAGCAGAAATGGCTGCCAGGTGCACCCTAAGGGTCGAAGACCGCAGACCCTCTTTGGAGAGAGACCAAAGGTAGTCGAGAATGTTAGCCACAGAACAGGATAAGGGGTCCAGACCCTTACCCTGACACCAAATGGAAAATCTTTTCCATTTAAAGGCTTAAAATTTCCAGGTCGATTCCTTTCTAGATGCCTCCACCACAGTGTAGACATCTTCAGAAAGACCCAAAGCCTGGAACGCCAGCCGCTCAGGTACCAGGCTGTGAGGTGCAGGGACTGAAGGTCCGGATGGAAGACCTTCCCCTGGTTGAGAAATATTAGGTCCGGGTGTGTGTAAAACCGCTCCGGGAGCCTGCTTCTGAGGCTGAGGAGATCTGGATACCAGAACTGGCGCAGCCAGTCTGGGGCTACCAGAATCACCTTTCCCTTGTCCCTCCTCACCTTGAGTAACACTTTGTGGATCAGGGGAAATGGAGGGAAGGTGTAGAGGAGGTCTGAGGTCCACGGCCTTGAGAAGGCATCCCCTGCAACGAGCCCTGCTGAGGGGGGCGGGAATGATACAGCCTCAGCTTGGCATTTTCCCTGGAGGCAAACAGGTCCACCATTGGTTTGCCTCAATGGGAGAACAGGCTGTAAGCTACCTCTGGATAGAGAGACCACTCATGGGATGTCTGGCCTATGTGACTGAGAGCATCTGTCAGCTGGTTCGAGGCTCCAGCCACATGGATGGCTGGGAGATCTGCCTCCAACCGGCTTAGGAGGGTCCAGATGTGGAGTGCCTCCTTGCACAGCAGACAGGAGTGCGTGCCATCCTGTTTGTTGAGGTAATACATGGACGTGGTTTTGTCCGTCTGGGCTTGAACCACTTGACCCTGGAGCTGAGGCGCGAAAGCTGACAGTGCCAGTCTGACTGCTCTGAGCTCCAAAAGGTTAATGTGGCATCGGGACTCCTCAGGGGTCCAGAACCCGTGGGCCCCGTTGTCCCCCATGTGGGCTCCCCAGCCAGTAAGAGAGGCATCGGTCACAAGGACGACTGTCAGTTCGGGCGGACAAACGGGATCCCTTCCTGTAACCGGTCTGGGGAGGTCCACCATTGGAGAGCGTCCCACATCTTCTGGGTTACTGTGATCAGCTGGTCAAAATGATCGTATTGCTGAGTCCACTGGGTGGCCAGCTCCCATCGGAGGGGGCGCATGTGCAACCTGGCCCAACAGACCACTGAGGAGAACACCGTCATGTAACCCAGAAGGCACAGAAAGTCCCGGGCAGGGCGCAAGTGCCCAACCAGAAATGACTGGGCAAAGGAGGAGAGAACCTCCACCTTGTACACTGGGAGCTGGGGGTACTCTGCCTTTTTCTGGATGGGCTCCAGGGGCATTTCGGTGAATTCGGTAATCAGCCAGAGAATGCCCTGAAAGGAAGAAGGGCCTTCCTCCAATCCTGCCATGGATGACTCATCATCCCCAGTATAAGAGCATAATCCAGTCAAAATCAGCTGTTGCCACATCAGATCCTCATAGCATTGAAGGAGTTTTCGTCGACGCGTCTCCTCGTCCGAGGAGGATGAGGATCTGTGGCGGCGTCTCTTTTTAGAGTGTTTATGGCCCTTATTCGGCCGTTCGACCGAAGGGGTCTTGGTCCTTGATCGAGACCAACAGGGTCAGTTCGGTTGATCAGGAGTCACCGGAGTCGGTGAAAACTGAGGTTCCGGCACAGTTTCCATGAGTGGGACACCAGAGGGCAGTGTCTCCTCATCGGGAAAGGAAAGGACAGGAGTCCCTTCTAAAGAATCGTCGACCGGAGTCTGCGATAAAGGTTCGATCGGGTCGAGAGTAATCTCAGCCAGTTCAGCCGTTTCCTTGGTCTCAGTCCGTTGGCCAGACAGAAGGTCCATAAAGCCGGCGGCGGAGGAAGCGATCTCGTCCGAAGTCGAGACAGCGTGATCCTGGAACTTGGACGTCTCCCGGTCTCAGGAGCATCTCCTTTTAGAAGAAGACTTTGGGTCCTTATCCCTCTTATGAGGGCGGGAGGAGTGTGAGCCCAAGGGCGCCTCACCCCTGGAGGGAAGAGACTGGCACAACTCCCTGAAGGAGCCCATAAAAGTAGAGTCAAGGTTGAGTGGAATGAAAAAGCTTCCGACTGGCCAAAGCTTGAGCCGCTTCCTCCTCGAAAACCTTCATCTGCTCCAGCAGCCATGGAAACCGCCCACCTCGCCTCTTTCGATTTCACCGGCGGGTTCCTAAGCTCCGGTCTCCCCAATTTTAGGCACGCCTTGTGGTCGTCCAGAACGTTGGGATGGAAGGCCAGGCAAAAAGTACAAGACATGGTGTCATGATGTCTGACACCTAGGCAATAGACACACGAGAGGTGGGGATCGGTGCGCGACATCTTCTGGCAACAGGTACACCGCCGAAATCCAGGGGACAATTTGTCCTCCATGTCCGATCCGCTGTAATCGGAGTCATTAACTCTGATGAGTTTTAGAGGAATTTGCAGTAAAAACCGACGCTGTGAATCCAGGGCCTATGAATTGCTTAAGTAGCAAGAGGGAACCTGAATCTTCCAGCGGAAAAGAAGATCTGGCATCATGGGGCGGAGCCAAGGTGGGTGGAAGGAGCCAGCTTGAAGACTTCCGGCAAGATTTAAAGGGGAAAGGGACATGCCAGAGAGTATGGATGAACAAGATATCCATGCTCCTAGAACCTGTTTTTCTAGGATCATGGATATGTTGTTCATCCACACTTCCTGGCAGACTCCTAGCAGTTCTCCGGGAGGAGGGAGGAAAGGAATACACCCCCAATGATACTTGGGAAAAAGAGACTGGAGAACTGAGGCCCCAAAACCAGCGTCCTGGCGTGACTCAAGATCGATGTAGTAATGGGTAATGAAGGTGTTTGCTGACTTCCAGGTAGCAGCCAGACAGATTTCCTGGATAGGGATGTCCCTGGAAGCAGCCACTGATGCAGTGGTATGGCACGTAGAATGCGCTCTTATTCCTTTGGGAGGCTCCATGTCCGCCAACTCGTAGCACAGACTTATGCAAGATGTAATCCACCTTGCAATAGTCCGTTTTGCTGCAGATCTGCCAGATGTGGCTTCAGCGTAGGTGACAAATAGCTGGCAAACCTCTCCCCAAATTTTCACCTTCCTCTCCTTATAATGAGAGAACTTGTCTCAGGTCCAAGGTACGGAGCCTGTATTCGGCCTCCGAGGTATAATTAGGGTAGTATACTGGCAAAGTTAACACCTGATTAAAATGAAACTCTGACATCACCTTCGGAAGGAATTTCAGGTGGGGGCGTAGGCGTAGGACAACCCTGTCCCTGTGGAAGACCAGATAAGGAGAGTCCATCGAGAGCACCTGGAGCTCCCCTGTCCTTCTGGCAGATGTGATGGCCACCAGGAAGGCCATCTTCGACAAGTGTGACAAGGCACACTTGTACATTGGTTTGAATGGCTTGCCCATAAGCTTTGCCAGTACAAGCAGTAGATCCCATGGGGGTGGAGGCTCATGCACCAGAGGGGATATGTGATCCAGGCCTTTGAAAAAGCACCCAACCACTGTCTCCTGCGCCAACGTCGGCTGACCGGCCCACACCCGGAAAGCAGAGATGGCTGCCAGGTGCACCCTAAGGGTCGATGACAGAAGATCCCGTTTGGACAAGACCAAAGGTAGTCAAGAATGTTAGCCACTGGACAGGACAGAGGGTCCAGGCCCTTGCCCTGACACCAAATGGAAAACCTTTTCCATTTGAAGGCATAACTTTTCCTGGTCGATTCCTTTCTGGATGCCTCCACCACAGTGAGGACATCCTCGGAAAGACCGAAAGCCTGGAACTCTAGCCGCTTAGGTACCAGGCTGTGAGGTGCAGGGACTGAAGGTCTGGATGGTATATCTTCCCCTGATTGCGACAGAGCAGGTCCAGGTGTGCTAGAAGCCGCTCCGGGGGCCTGCTGCTGAGGCTGAGGAGATCTGGATACCAGAACTGGCATGGCCAGTCTGGGGTTACCAGAATCACCTTTGCCTTGTCCCTTCTCACTTTGAGGAGCACCTTGTGGATCAAGGGAAATGGGAGGGAAGGCGTAGAAGAGGCCTGGGGTCCACGGCCTTGAGAAGGCATCCCCCTGCAGTGAGCCCTGCTGTGAGGGGCGGTTATTAAACAGCCTCAGCTTGGTGTTGTCCCTGGAGGCAAACAGGTCCACCATCAGTTTGCCCCAGTGGGAGAACAGGCTGTAAGCTACCTCTGGATAGAGAGACCACTCGTGGGATGTATCGGCTAAGTGGCTCGGAGCATCTGCCAGTTCGTGGCTCCTGCCACATGAATGGCTAGGAGACCTGCCTTCAGATGGCTGACGAGGGTCCAGATGCGGAGCACCTCCCTGCAAAGCAGATGGGAATGCATGCTGCCCTGTGGTATTGTCCGTCTAGACTTGAACCACTTGACCCCAGAGCTGGGAGAAAAAGTTGACAGTGCCAGTCTGACTGCTCTGAGCTCCAACAGGTTGATGTGGTATCAGGACTCCTCGGGGGTCCGGAACCCATGGGCCCTTTTGTCCCCCATGTGGGCTCCCCAGCCCATATGAGAGCCCATATGAAAGGCATCGATCGTGAGGACAGCCGTCGGCTCAGGGCGGACAAATGGGATCCCTTCCTGCAACCGATCTGGGGCGGTCCACCATTGGAGAGCATCCTACATCTTCTGAGTTACAGTGATCAGCTAGTCGAAATGACCGTGGTGCTGAATCCACTAGGCAGACAGCTCCCATTGGAGGGGGTGCATCTGCCACTGGGTGCAATGGACCATGGAGGTGTACGCTGCCATGTAACCCAGAAGGCGCAGAAAATCCCAGGCAGGGCGCAATTGCCTAACCAGAAATGACTGGGCAAAGGAAGAGGGAACCTCTGCCCTGTCCACCGGGAGCCGAGCTCTGGCTTGACAAGAATTGAGCTCTGCCCCGATGAAGCACATCACCTGGGAAGGCACGAGTTCTGACTCTGCCTTACTGATCAGGAGGCCGACTTGGGAGTAGGTCTGGAGGGCCAGATCCCTGGACCTCTCCACCTCCTGCTGTGTGGGACCTGCTACGAACCAATTGTCGAGATAGGGGTAAATTCTGACCACCCCCCCCAAGATGGGCTGCCACCACTGCAATGCATTTGGTGAAGACCCGTGGGGCCAATGACAGGCAGAATGGCATGGCTCAGAACTCATATAGGGTCCCCTTTGGCTCTGAAGCGGAGAAACCACCAATGAGACAGACAGACTGGGACGTGAAGGAACACGTCCTGTAGATCCAATGAACAGAAATGGAAATAACGTACCTACCGTAATTCTTGATCTTCTTGGACTAAGTCTCCACCACTCATTCACACTAATGGGAGTATGCCAGAGGCGCTAGGACCCAGCGGGAGCAAACTTTTTCATGAGGGCCGGCGCCGAGATGGAGCCACGAGTAAGTGGCACCACGAACCAGGCAGGTGAGGTATAGACTATCTCGGCATCAACCCTCCAACCGTCTCAGTAACCCCCCCCCCCGGAGGTGCAGCATAACTAACCTAGAGAGGACTAACCTAAAAACCAGACATAAGATAGTCCGAATGACCCATGTAAGAAGGGTCAACAACAAAGTCTTCACAACTCAGCCATAGAGGGAGTGAAGACCAGAAACAGAAAAGAGAGCTTGGGGGATGACGGGTGGGTGTGTGAATGAGTGGTGGAGGCTTCATCTAAGATCATCAAGAATTGTGGTAGGTACGTAATTTCCATATCTTCCTGGACATAAAGTCTCCATTTACTCATTCACACTAATGAGAGAGTACTGAGCTAAATAATCCCCCCCCCGATGGCTGGCAGGAGAGAAAGGAGGCTCGCTCACTTGGGACAGAGGTCCGTTAAAATTGTCCTGCCAAATGATTGCTGTGCCTGGCATGGACATCCAAGGCATAGTGCGTAACAAACGTATGCACAGAGCTCCAGGTAGCCACATTGCAAATATCTGCAATGGGGACATTACGGATTTCTACCAGAGATGTCACGACTGTTCTGGTAGAGTGAGCGTACACTCTGCCTTCCAGCTTGACCTGTGCCACAGAAAAGCAGTGGCGAAGGCATGCCACTAGCCACGCTGAAAGCACCTGATAGCAACAGGATGACCTAGCTGGGTCGTGCTGAAGGAAACAATTGTTGAGCCTTGGGAATTTCCTTCGTTCTATCGAGACAGAACTGCAATGCTCTCTTTATGTCCAGTGAATGAAGGGTAAGCTCCCCTTCATTCTGGAAGTTTGCAAAGTAGGTAGGAAGGACCAAAGGTTGATTCAGATGGAATTCTGAGACAACCTTTGGCAGGAACTTAGGATGAGTCCTAAGAACTACTCTGTGGGTAGGTGGGTGGGGGTGTCTGTGACCAGGGCGTGTATTTCAGAAATCCTAGAAGCAGAAGTAATGGCCACCAGGAAGGCCGTTTTCCAAGTGAGGAATTTCAACTCGCAAGTAGTTAGCAGCCCGAAAGGTTTACGAGTAAGCATGTCTAGCACAAGATTAATGTCCCAGGCTGCAACTGGACGTCTAATAGGAGGTCTAGTATGCAGAATCCCTTTAAGAAACCTCTTAACTATGGGCAATTGAGCCAGAGACATGGAAAGTACCGTCTCATGATATGCCAAAATGGCACAAAGATGAACTTTCACTGTGGCGTATTGCAGACCTGTGTTCGAGAGGTCTAGGAGATGCTCCAAGACTTTATTTGGTGGGCAGGAAAGAGGATTCCAAGAGGATTTTGCACACCAGATAGAGAAACGCTTCCATTTAGCTGTGTAGGTTTTTCTGGTGGCCGGCTTGCACGCAGCCAAAAGAATATCTGAAACTCTATGAGAAACATTAAACCTATTCACCTCTATCTCCTCAGGAGCCAAGCATGAAGGAGAAGCGACTTCAGGTTGGGATAGACCACAGGACCCTGGGTCAGAAGGTTCGTCTGAAGGTGAAGCGGTTTCAGGGAGGTTTCCGATAGTCTGTGGAGCAGCGGGAAATGGAAATTCCATACTTACCGTAATTATTGATCTTCTTGGACAGTCTCCATGACTCATTCACACTAGTGGGATAGCGCTGGAGGCACTAGGACCAAGCAGGAGCCAAACATTTTCAGAAGGGTCGGTGCCAAGATAGGACCACACATGCGCGGTGTTGCGAGACTAGCTCTCGCCTGTGTAGGCTATTTTGGTGTTAACCCTCCAACCGCCTCAGTACCTTTTCGACCGAAGAGGTGCAGAGTAACTAATGAGAATAACTCATTCTGAGTTTCTGGGCCTGAGAGGTCCCAGATGGCCTTTGTAAAAGAACAATGTCTTCACAGTTCGAACCATAGGCCATGAAGACCAGGAAAGAAAACAAGTGAACCCAGGGGATGGTGGGTGGGCGTGTGAATGAGTGATGGAGACTGTCCAAGAAGATCAATAATTATGGTAAGTACGTAATTTTCATATCTTCCTGGACTAAGTCTCCATCACTCATTCACACTAGTGGGAGAGTACCGAGCTAAAACCAACAACCCTGAGTAGGGTGGTAGGAGACAGGGTTCACTCAGAAAGGACGGCTAATGACTGTCCTGCAATAAAAAGAGCCGCCTTGTGAAGAGCATCCAGAACATGAAGCTTACAAGGTAAGCGCTCGAGTTGTAACTCACCACTTTGCAGACGACTGCAATGAGTACAAAATGAAACTGCCAGGAAACCGCAACCACTCAGAGCGCAGCAAGAACCCAGACTCACAATTTGGAATAGGGCTAAAATTAATAGTGTTAAAGACATGTACTAATCCAATTTAAAAAGACCTCAGGAAATGCAAGAGCCGGAGGTAAAGTCTACTGGTTCAGGGTAGACCGAAAAGTGCAGATGGAACCCCCACTACCAAGTATGGCTGACCTGCAAACAACAGGTCCAGGAGCACTTGAACCCCTTACTTGGTGAGCAAAAGAAGGTCAAGGTAGGGTTAGCCCATCAAGGAGAATGGTTTCCACTTAGTCACTGAAACCTTCCTGATGGAAGGCAAAGCACAACTTAGAAGCTTCTTGTGGTGGTCTAGTAGAACCAGATCCTAGTCACTGGATATTCCAAATGGAAATCATCCTGCCCGTGTGTACAAACGAAAATTACGTACCTACCGTAATTATGATCTTTCTGTGTATCTTCACAATTTCATCACAGACGGGTACCTGCCCAGGGTTTTAAATAATTGATAAGCATTTTTTTTCTTGGGACTATACTAAGTGTACAGAAAGTACTTATATATATTTTCTAGAAGTGCTGTGTTTGATAAACACAGCGAGGCAAGAGCTATGCATTTTCACAAAGATTTAGCACTTTTATGAGCAAAACGCTAATCAATTTTTAGAGTTAAATAAATCCCTGCTGCCGGAGGTCAGGACCCAGCAGGAGCTTTTATTTTTAAGGTAGGTGAAGCCGACACACCGCTCGGCCCCATCGGAGACTGGCAGCACTGTGTGGCTTCATGGAGGTTGGCCAATAGGCTGTGTCAACTCCGCCTGCCTGTCAGTTCTGAGTTGCCGGAGAGGTAAAAAGGAAGGGAGGGTGGGATAAGGGAGTCCAAGGGACAAAAAAAGGAAAAGATGTATGAACTAAAAGGAGAAATAACGATGGCGAGGACAGAAAAGAAAGAGGTTAGAAACTAAAGGGGATTGGGAGAGGCCCTAATCTCTGGAAGGGGGGGAGTAGGGTGGGTAAAGAATTTAGGAGAGAGGGGAGAAAGATAAGACATCCTGGACCCTGGTCCGTCTCCAGACTGTACAGCAACTGCAAGGAGTAGCAAAGCATTCTGCCAGAATTCAAGGCACGGAATAGCTGGCAAACACTCCAGATAAGCAGAGCCAGCTATTCTGGAAGAAGGACAGGATACAGGCATTCAGCGCCCTCTCAAGGAAAGATTTTTGGTGAAAACGTTTTTTTTTTTTTTTTTTTTTTTTTAGGAGAAATAGGTTGGATGGAAACAGGGAGGAGAAGAGAAGGAGGACAACTACCAACTCCCACCCCACAGGGGAGGAGTCAAGGTACTGGAGAAGGAGTGCCGCTCGAGCTGTCCACTCTTCCTGGAAAAATACTCCCCTGTGTGTCCCTATTTTACCCCTCTCCTAAGGAGGAGAGGGGGAGTCACACAGAGGGAGGGAGACCCAGAGACTGAGGCCCCAGGGGGATGGAGGATGGGGTTGTGATGAATGGTGAAGATACACAGAAAGATCATAATTATGGTAGTTACGTAATTTTTATATCTTATCTGTGTCAATCTTCACCATTCATCACAGATGGGTGAGTACGAGCCCTCAAGGGGTTTTACACCCTAAGTGACAAAGTCTCTTAGCCCCCAGTGGGTGACATACTAGGAGGGAACCTTCAGGGCCTGGAGAGGCCGAGGTAGGAGAGAGAGAGAGAGAAGAGTCCCCGGGCGGGGAGATTGCCCCAACAAAGGCATGATCTCACTCTGCGGAGAAAGGTAGGTTAACTGGTGGGCAGAGTTAATCACCCTACACCGGGACAAGGGTGACAACTGGGAAAGACGTAGCCATGCCGTCCGCCTAGTGCGGATCACTGTCCCTACGACTCTGGTAGCTACTTCGCTGGCATCATAAGATGCTCTCGCTTGGTACCTTGCTAGCTCCAGGCCACACGCAAGAGTGCAATGGCTTGTCTGGTTTGCTCCGTGTCAGGCAATGAGGCTAGGAGCTGACCTAGCCTGCACCACAAGAAACTGTTGTAGGCTGCATAGTGGGCCTGATATGCAGAGATAGAGAGAAGTAATCGTGCCGAGTAGAAAGTCCTCCTAACCCAGAAATTAAAATCCAAGGAGTCTTGATCTGGGGGCCAGTCATGGTAAGGGCGTGAAGCCCATCAGGAGTATCCAACTGCGTCAATCCAGACTATGGATGAGGTATGGAACCTGGAGACTCCGGGGGTGCACAATACCTCTGGCTGAGATCCCTTGGGGCAGGAAGACCAGGGAAGGGCCTCTGCCAGGAACGCAACGACGCCTCCCGGAAGGGGGTCGGCCAGGGTGGCACCACAAGGGTGGCCTCGCCAAAATCGCCTAGAAAGGCGAGCGCCGAGTGTTCAGGATTGCTAATAGTGGAAGGAGTAAGGTGCAAATCCTCCAACATCCTCACGAGGAATCTCTGATACTCGGAGAGATCAGCAGCTGGAGAGATGTGGACAGAGGGTTCCTCTCCCCCGAAGGGGGGGGGATGAGGAGCTGGAGGTCACCGTCTGTTCAGTGGGTGGCTGCACAGGGGGAAGTTGAAAAACCTGGCTGTCCATTGTCCTAATATAAGCAGGGAACTGAGCAGCCGCCGCTCTGAACTGCTCCCAGATGAGAGGCCCGCTAGGACCGAGGATGCCTGGGAGCACAGGAGAGTGGGGCAGAGGGATGGGGACAGAGCCGAGAAGAGATGTCTGCTGACCTCCAGCTGGGCTAAGAAACGGATCATGGGCACCCACGGAGGAAGGTGCCCTGCAAGACCCCCCAGCCGACAGCTGAACAACCACATCGGTACTGCCTTGGATGCGCCTGGAAGAATCCCCCCTGTGAGGCGACCGGGGCCGTATAGGTCCAGAAGGACGGTTCCCTGCCTCAAAAGAACGGACTCTCTCAAAGAGACTGAGGAGGAAGAGTGGAGATCCGCACTACGGCTTCTCCCAGGGCCCAGGTGGACCCCAGAAAAAGGCAGACGCGCCGACTCCACACCCCTCGACCCCTCGGAGTCTGAAAGAGCCCTCCTCCTCGATAGGGCCAGCCTAAGTAGCTGGCATCTCTGGGCAGCCCCCGAAGGGGCTATCCAGGATGCAGTACCCTCCCCAACTGCAGGTGCTCCGATCGGCCCCAAAGTTGGGCGATCAAGGCACACCACCGGAGGGGGTACCACAATTGAGAGGTCAGTGAAACCGCCAAGACCAGGCTGCAGAGCTATGGTGGCCCGCACCACTGCCTGCTGGTCAGCACCCCTGACCCTAGTCTCGGTAGCCACCGACCTCACCTCAGAAGGGGGCCGACTCCGACTGGTCGAAGAGACTACCATGCTACCCACCTCAACAGCCAACCCCAAGGGGTCAGAATGCACGTCCAACTCAGAGCTTGACTCCGTCTCTGAGGAGGTAGAGTCCGAGGCCCTGTGCCAAACCGTGGGAGGGCGGGCAGAGCCATCCTTACCACCAGGCCCAGAGACCACAGCTGTGCCTGAGTCGGTGCCAGCGCCTCCCGCAACCCCACGAGCGGAATCTGAGGGAGGCACGGCCCCAGCCCGAGCCAGAGATCCAGAGCTGGGACCAGTCACTGCACTATCTGGTCCCACAGCACCACGAGCAGCGCCGAGGATGGAGACGGCACCGACAGTCCTGGTGGCACTATCGGCACCACCGACAGCGCCGAGGGCTGGGGCGGCGCCGGGACAGCTCAGGCGGACCGCGACACCAAGCGCGGTGCTGCTTGAGGCGATGCCAAAACCTCGAGATC
This sequence comes from Neoceratodus forsteri, assembly GCA_016271365.2. NCBI lineage: Eukaryota > Metazoa > Chordata > Ceratodontiformes > Ceratodontidae > Neoceratodus > Neoceratodus forsteri. The sequence goes on from CM028137.1 coordinate 961,422,105, forward strand.
TGGCGTAAATGCTCAACCTCGGCGCCGAGGACGGCACCGAGGCGAGACATGGCAAAGGATGGCATCGTAGTAGATCTCAGGGCGCTGCTAACAGTGTCGGCGCCACGAACGGCTTTGACAGAGGTCACGGCGTCGCACGACATGCGCCGACAACGGTCCTGCAAACGGCGCTGAGGTCTCCAACGGCACCGGCTGACGGCGCTGAGGACAGCACCGACCCGGGCCTTCCAAGCCACAGGAGCGACACACGACACCGGGGGCCTTCACCAAGGCCTCCTGTGCAGGCGGAAAAGCCTCGGCAATGGCTAGCCTACAAGTAGCTGAGGCTCTCCTCCTCGGTCCGTAGAGAGAACCGGGAGGGGACCTGGAGAAGGCAGGAACAGCGTGGCTTGGCCCGGCAGTCGCGCACCCAACCCGAAGAGCGGTGGAGCTTACGCATTTTCCACGCTAGCGTTGTTCGAGGACCCGCCGGCCACAGAGAAGCAGGCATCACACAAATCCATGTCGTGAAGTGGGCCAAGACGAGAGACACCGGTCGTGCTGGAGAATTTCAGCCCCGCATGGGCACCGTCGCATGGGAGCCGACTGACTGTGAAGATTTCTTCCCTACGATCGGTGACACTGACCCATACGGGAAAAACACTGAACAGACCTCGACATCGCAAGAAAGAATAATAATGGAAAGATCTTACTGGGCTGTACGGTAAGCAACACAGAACCGCAGGATAACCGACGGACTTCGCACAAGATATGCTGCTATGTGGAGAAACTGCTAAGCAGGCCTAAAATCTTTATAGCTTCACATGGGGTGGCTTCTATGGCAGAGGCGAAGAACTGGCAGGTAGTGGTGGGCAGCCTAACGGCCAACCCCAGAGCCACGCAGTGTGTCGGCCCCGAGGGCTACGCCGATGGCGTGTTGGTTCCACCTACCTTTAAAAAAAAAAAAAAAGGCTCCCATGGGGTCCTGACCTCCGGCAGATATCCATCTGTGATGAATGGTGAAGACTGACACAGATAAGATCTGTAGTAACAGTCTCTGAACTCAGGGAATAAAGGAAAGTGTACAGGAGCACGTTTCCACAGTGGAAAAAAACATTCAGACAGAAAAAAGACGGGCTGGATTTGTAAGGCAAACAGAGGCAGATATGCATTGAGAAGGGACACAGCAGGACCAAGTTAGCGCTAACCCATTCGCTGAAGTGACTGAATAGCGGCAGAAGTGACTCAATGCGGTGAGGTACTACTCACTCCAGCCTCCCCTAAGGGAGTAGGAAGGACTCTAGTTTACTTTTGTGAAAAACAAACATCACAGCTCCGTTACGCACTCGGAGAGGATAGCTTCATGTGTAACTGGCGCGGAACCAGTGCACAGGAACTGAAGGTGAATATTTGAGAAGCTATCTCAAAAAAAGACCTACTTGACCTATGGTCAAGAAAGGAGCATGTCATCTGTTAAGCTGAAGTAAGCAAGAAAGTAGGAATCTAAGTTCCGACTGGCTAAAGAGTCACTTCTGCACTTGTGAGGCTCTGATCTAGAGAAGAAAGCCTGATTAAAAAAAGGGGGGACTAACAGACTGGTCAGACACCTAGGTTTTGGAAATATCTTGGAATAAGAGAAATTTTTCTAGAGAAAAGAAATGACGCATACCACCGCTGGATCGGACTGCCCCTAGGAGTAGAAGAAATCTGGTACCCCTTACCGTAGTTTTAGAGACGACTGCCTCAGGGGCTGAGGCAGAACCTGACCAGATCCAAAAGTGTGGTATCGGGTAATCCCGACTAGGCCGTGCCACGATAATTCTAACCCTTTTTTTTTTTTACACCATTAGCCCGAGCCTGACAAGGTTCCAGGCTGCTATTTCGCAAGGATTGCCTGATACAGAAATGACAAGGATGTCATCCGTCTGAGGAGCAGGAGGAGCCTGAGGATCCATAACTGAACCCCTGACTGGACTAATAATAATAGCTAGACAGATGTTAACCACCTGTGCCAAAGCAGCCACCAAAGGGGCAGTATCAGAAGGAGGCTATATACCCTTATTAAAGGAGCGGAAGAGTCTGTGCAGCTCCCGACCATTGAATTAGAATGTTCCACAAAGTGTAATTGTCTTGACGACTGAAAGAGTCTAGACGCAAAGGTGTAAGATCCATAGATGCAGTCTGAATACTATAGCGGATCCCATTACTGAGGAACTATTGAAAAAAGCTTCCATTATGGACTCTAATGATAGAGAGGGCGTGCCCTTCAGTATATAAAATTAGTCATTTGCTGTATCACTGACCAGAAGGACAGGGAGAGACTCATCTAGATGCACTTCTACCCCAGAAGGACCCCTAATAGAGGTCTAGGTCAGAGCCACTAGAGACTCCACCACCAGGAAGGATGTTGAGGAGGTTGGCACCACATAGGGAGCCAAGAAAATGCTGATGGCAGAACAGTACAGAAGAGTCATCAGTGGGAACCCGCTGGATGACAAGATCTGATGCAGACCTCCACCCACTAAGATGTGTGGAAAAAATAATCCGCAGAACAGGACTTCATTTTGTGGAAACATTCCGTCACAAGTCCCTCGAAAGAGGAGGTCTGCAAAAGGAAATCCGTCACTAGCTGTGTCGGACAGCACCAATCTGCACCCCTGTGGCGCCAGCGTCACTCGTGGCACCGGAGGGCACCAAGCAGTGCCTATGCCAACCTGGGTGACACCCCAGGGCACCCGCGGCAGTACCTGCAGGTACCCTCGGCACCTATGGCAGCAATGGCACTCCCGACGCACATGGCACCCATGGGTGCCCGGTGCCACCCACAGGTGCCCACACTACCCATGGCATACCCATGGCACCACCAGCGGCACCGGCAACCATGGCAACAAACAGCACCCACAGCACTGCACAGAGCCCACGGCGCTGACCCAAACATCAGCGGCACCGACGCCAACCAGTGGCTGCGGTGCCACCATGGCGTCGGGCACGGCGCCAGGAAAAACACAGTGGAAAATGCCAATGGGGAAGATGGGGAGAAGGAAAAAGGTGGTGCCCCCCGTGCTGGCCCCAGTATGGAAAAGGAGAGGGGGTAGGCACGAGGTGTCAACATGATGGCGAAGGCACCAAGAGGGCACCGCGCTCATCCTGATCCAATTGACCTGGCTCCAGTCCAGCGGCTCAGAGTCCCGGAGGCCCTGAAATCAGGAACACAGCCAGGAAAAAAGGAGGAGTCAAGCCCAGAGGTGAAACTGCTCACCAGAGCACCAACGAGGACAGAGGTGGAGTCCGGAGTCGAGAATGTGGCCATTAGGAGCGGGGCCAGGGGGAACCCACCAAAGTCAGTTCAGGACCATCACCCCTCCCAACTAACAATCCTCGTGCAGACGTACCAAAGGGCAACCTCGAGCAGCACAGATTCTTCTTCCTTAAACAAGGAAGAAAGAGCTCCAAGCTAGCGGAGCCGGATCCCGGAACCGCCAAATTGCGGCTCGCAGAATGTCCCCCACAGGACTCGTCCACAGTCAGACCCGCCCATTACTCAAGGGTGGCGGACCGGCACAGCCCTCTGCCATAACAACTTTCAAACAAAGTCTTCCTACCATCACCGTTCTGTCACCTTGATGAGAAAGGACTGAGGGTGAGTGGTTAGGGACCTCTGAGTACTGAGCATCCACTGAGAGGTTCTCATGTGATGATGAGCCAAGGGTACAGTGAACACCAAGGATGCCAAGAGGCCCAGCATCTGTTGCATCGAGAGAGCTCGAACCGAGCTGTGTTCTCTGATGAATCGGGCCATCTGTAAGATATGCGTTATCTGACTCTCTTACCTAAAGTATCTCTCTTATGAGATTCTTTGTTCATAGGTCGAGCCGTAGTAGCCTGAGGAAGGATGACCTTATCATTTTCTGCCAAGACTACAATAGGGTCTGCAAAGGCTTGAGGCGCCAAAAATGGGTCAATCCTTGGGAGCAGCATACTTCATATCTATAGACTTAGCCACAGAAGGAATGACAGCAGGTTTATTCCACACCATTTGAGAAAGCGTCTCAAATGAGGGCTGTACCAGGGGAGTTAAGTCTATAAGGATGTCCGGAACATGAAGGCACTGGAGTCTTAAAAGATTCCCAGGATCGATATCCATAGTCTGCAGAGAAAGAGCGGAATTCAAATTTTTCAGCAGAGATTTAAATGACAGGTCCTCGACCACAGGCTCTGCAACAGGATTAGATCCTGTTCCTTCTTCTTCATCACCCAGCCTAAGGTCTGGGTCAGGCTCAATATCATCTCCTGACAGCCCAGGAGGGACTGCATAGACAGGAAAGGAGTGAAAATCAGAAGGCAAATAGGAAGGAAAGGAGTTCAGAGTCGAGGAGCCCTCAAGACTGGAAAACGCCACACTAAGTCTCTGCGCCAAAGAAGAGCACAGTGCCGCCTGGCACAGCAGACGGTGCCGACAGAGCCTCTGGCACTGAAAAGCTGCACGGTGCTGAGGGTGGCGCCAACCCCAATGGTGCAGAGGACGGTGCCAACAACCCCAATGGCACCAAGGACGGCGTCAACAGATGCATAGACGCCGAGGATGGTGCAGAGCGACCCATCGACATCGATGGTGCAGAAATCAATGCAGGGCCCCGAAAACCAAGATTTGAGGCAAAAGAAGGAAAAGAAGCAGGCGACAGAGGCATCAGTGTGGTCCCCTGCAACGCTGCCATGTAAGGGGGGAGAACACCTGAGTGCGAAGTCGACAGCACCGAAGAAGGCACCGCGCAACTAGGGAGGCCTAACCACCCTACCCGATCTCCCAAAGGGTCAGAGGGCCCTCGAGTGACCGGGCCAGGCTGATGGACCAACCTCCGAGCCCACTGCTCCATGAGAGTGGCCCACTGATGAAACTGCTCATCTGAAGCCCTACCAGAAGGCGGGGAAGAGCTCCGATGTCGAAGAAGTTGGAGATCGGAGACAGAAAATGAAAATTATATACTTACCGTAATTCTTGATCTTCTTGGACGAGTCTCCACCACTCATTCACACTATTGGGATCTGCACCGGAGGCACTAGGACCCAGCGGGAGCAAACTTTTTTGCTGGAGGGTCAGCGCTGGAGATGGCACCGCGAGGCACGGCACTGAGAGCCACAGCTCGCGTTGTAATGACTATCTCGGCGTCGACCCTCCAACCGTCTCAGTACCTTTTTTACCAAGGAGGTGCAGCGTAACTAACCTAGAAGGGTTGCCTTTACCTAAAAACTGGACATAAGATAGTCTGGACGACCCATATAAGAAGGGTCAACAAAGAAGTCTTCACAGCCTAAAGATTTGAGGGAGTGAAGACCAACAACAGAGGTGAGCTCGGGAGATGGAGGGTGAGCGTGTGAATGAGTGGTGGAGACTCATCCAAGAAGATCGAGAATTACGGTAGGTAAGTAATTTTCATATCTTCCTAGACATAAGTCTCCACCACTCATTCACACTATTGGGAGAGTACCGAGCTAATAATCCCTCGAGAGGGCGGCAGGAGAGACCAAGAGCTCACGTTTCTAAGACAGAAGTCCATTAAAGATGGCTCTGCCAAAGGAAGAATGTCGTCTGGCATGGACATCTAGTGAATAATGTTTAACAAAAGTATGCACTGAGCTCCAGGTGGCCGCGTTGCAAATATCTGCAATGGGCACGTTGCGAATTTCCGCTGGGGATGCCAGCGACCTCTAGTAGAGTGAGCGTAAACCCTGCCCTCCAACTTAACCTGTGCCATGGAATAGCAGTGGCGAAGGCATGCCACTAGCCATGCTGAGATGCATCTGATAGCGACAGATTGACCCAGCCGGGTCTCGCTGAAGGAAACGAACAGTTGCTGGGCTTTGCGAAAGTCCTTGGTTCTATCCAGATAGAAATGCAAGGCCCTTTTAACATCCAAAGAATGAAGAGCATGCTCTCCTTCATTTTGGAAGTTCACAAAGTAAGAGGGAAGGACCAAAGGTTGGTTTAGATGAAATCTGACACAACCTTAGGAAGAAATTTAGGATGAGTACAAAGAACTACTTTGTCCCTATGGAGCACAGTATACGGAGGGTCTGTGACCAGGGAAAGTATCTCAGCGACCCTGCGGGCTGAGGTAATGGCCACTAGGAAGGCAGTCTTCCAAGTGAGAAATTTTAGCTCACAGGTAGCCAGAGGTTCAAAAGGTTTCCGAGTGAGCATATCTAGCACAAGATTGATGTCCCAGGCTGCAACTGGACGTCTTGTAGCAGGTCTGGTATGCAGAATTCCTTTAAGAAACCTCTTAACCACAGGTAACTGAGCCAGTGACAAGGAAAGTACTGGTTCATGATAAGCTGAAATGGCACAAAGGTGAACTTTGACTGTAGAGTACTGTAGGCCTGAATTTGAGAGGTCTAAGAGGTACTCCATAACTTTATCTGGTGGGCAGGAAAAAGGATTCAAAGAGGACTTTGCACACCAGAGTGAGAAATGCTTCCATTTGGCTGTGTAAGTTTTCCTAGTGGCTGGTTTCCGTGCAGCCAGAATATCTGAAACTCTTCGAGACACATTGAACCGGTTTACTTCTACTTCTTCAGGAGCCAAGCGTGAAGGTGAAGCGATCTCAGGTTGGGGTGGACCACAGGCCCCTGAGTCAAAAGGTTCATCTGTAGGGGAAATGGTCTTGGAGGAACTGCCAACATATTGTTGAGTAGTGGAAACCACAGCTGTCGAGGCCAGAAGGGAGCAATGAGGATCATCTTGTCCCCCTGGGATTCGAACTTGAGGAGTACCCTCTGAATTAGAGGTAGAGGTGGAAAGGCGTAAAGAAAGCGTTTTGTCCACCGCAGCCTGAACGCATCCTGACAGAAAATGCCAGGCCCTGGATTTCTGGAGCAGAAGAGAGGCAGTTTTGCGTTAAGTGGGGATGCAAAAAGGTCCAGGTCTGGAGTTCCCCACTCTTCGAATAGTGACTGAACTATGGTTGAGTCGAGAGACCACTCGTGAAGGTCTCTCTCTGTTCTGCTGAGACGGTCTGCCAGTTTGTTCTGAATACCTGGCAGGTAGACCGCTTGAATTAGAGCCTCGTGCTCCAAGCACCATTCCCATACCCTCACTGCTTCCCTGCATAAGGGGTAAGAATGAGCATCACCCTGCTTGTTGATGTAATACATCACTGCTTTGTTGTCCATTTGAAGGAGAATGTTCTTATGGCACAGAATGTCCTTCAACGCTCGGACCGCATAAAGGACGGCTCTCATTTGTGGAGCTGGGACTCGACTTGAGTCCACGCACCTTGAGTGTGGAGAACCTGACAGTGAGCTCCCCACCTCATTAGGGATGCGTCCGCGGTAATGGAGATCTGATGGTCCAGAGGAGCAAAGGGATATCCCTCCAGGAGACTGCTCTCTTGAGACCACCAGTTGAGTGACCTCTTTAAAGGTTCTGTCACCTTGATGAGATAGGACTGCGGGTGAGTGGTTGGGGACCACTGAGTACTGAGCATTCATTGAGTGGTTCTCATGTGCAGACGTGCTAGGGGAACAGTGAACACTGAGGAAGCCATGAGGCCTAGCATCCATTGCATCGAGAGAGCAGTAACTGAGGTGTTCTCCCCGATGTGACGGGCCATTTGAAGGATATTGTTCCTTCTGTCTTCTGGAAGAAAAGCCTTCGCACAGGAGGTGTCCAGAAGAGTCCCTATAAAAAGAAGCCTCTGGGAGGGCTGCAGTTGCGATTTCTTGAGGTTCAGCAGAACTCCCATGGATGTGGAAGAGGCTTAAGTCATTTCTCACGCGCCCTCCAGGGTCCTTGCCTGGAAGGGCTTGCTAGAAGCCAATCGTCCAAATAAGGGGAACACCTGTATCCGACCTTTCTGAGGTGCGCTATGAGAACTGCACAACACTTTGTAAAAACCTGCGGCGCCGAGGATAGCCCAAAGGGCAGGACTCTGAACTGATAATGCTGTCCCAGAGCCACAAACCTCAGGAATCTGTGATGCCTCGGGTGAATAGGAATGTGCTGCTAAGCATCTTGCATGTCTAGGGAGGCTAGCCAGTCGTGTTGATAAAGCAGAGGTAACAGAGTTCCCAGAGAAATCATTTTGAATTTCTCCTTGGGGAGAAATTTGTTTAGCTTTCTGAGATCTAGAATGGGGCGCATACCCCCGGACTTCTTTGGAACCAGAAAGTAATGGGGGTAGAAACCCGTATTCCGTTGATGCAGCGGCACCACTTCTACTGCCCTGTTCTTCAGAAGGCCCTGAATCTCGGCGTCGAGAAGGTCTGACTGAAGGGTCAACAGCCCGGGCTGCCGTTTGGGGGGAAGATCCGGAGGGGTCTCCACCAGATTGAGTGAATACCCCTCGCAAATTATCCAAAGGACCCATTTGTCTGAGGTTATGGAGTTCCACTGGTTGTAGAAGTGCATCAGATGACCTCCCACCGGAGAGGAAAAGTCCACCTCGGGCAGCTGAGATGGGACTTGGGCCAGACATTCATAAGGTAGCACTGGGCGCTTTGGGCCCTTACGCTTTCTGTTGAGTCTTCTTTTGAGGTTGGGCAGGTTGGTTTTTATGGAAACTGCCTCTGCCTCGAAAGGACGGACGATTATGAAACCGACGTTTATTGACATGCCCTCGAGAGGGGGCAGAAGGGGGTCGAGCCAACTTAATGGCTGACCTAGTCTTTTGAGTAGCTTCTAGAGCCTGCTCTACCTGAGGACCAAAAAGATACGCACCATCAAAGGGCAACACCATTACCTGCTGCTGTGCATCATTTGTGAAACCCGAAGTGCGCAGCCAGGAATGACGTCAGGTGCAAATACCAGCAGCCGCTGAACGGGAAGCAGTGTCAAAAGCATCCATGGCTGCTTTAACCTGCTGGTTGTTAGATTCGATACCTCTGGTAATGGTTTGAAGAAGCTCCGGCTTTGCATCCAACTCCGGAAGAGCTTCAACCATCTGCTTGATAAGAGTGCCACAGGATATATTCATACTGTGAGAAATAACCCTGGTAGCTGGGAATATGCATACTTAGGGTAGAAGCAGCAAAGACTCTCTTACCTAAGGGGTCTATCTTACGAGATTCTTTGTTAATAGGTCGAGCTGTAGTAGTTTGAGGAAGAGCGACCTTGTCATTCTCTGCCAGGACTACAATAGGATCCGCAAAGGCTTGAGATGCCAAAATAGGACGATCCTTGGGGGCTGAATATTTCCTATCTATGGATTTAGCCACCGAAAGGGTGAGAGTAGGATTATTCCATACAATTTGAGACAGCGTCTCGAAGGAAGGCTGAACCGGAGGAGTCAAATCGTAGAGATCTCCGGAACATGAAGGTATTGGAGTCTTAATTTCCCAGGATCGATATCTGTAGTCTGGAGAGAAAGAGTGGAACTCAGATTCTTCAGCAGAGACTTAAAAAGACAGGTCCTCGACCACAGGCTCTGCAGCAGAGATAGATCCTGCTTTGTCCACTTCATCACCCAACCGAAGGTCTGGGTCAGGCTCAATGTCATCTCCTGACAGTCCAGGAGGGACTGTATGGACAGGAAAGGAATGAAAATCAGAAGAGAGCGAAGAAGGAAACGAGTGAAAAGAGGAGTCCTGAAAAGCAGAGGGAGCCCCGAGAGCCCCCAGCGCCGAGGAGACCGTGGGTGTGGATCAGGTCGAGACATCTTCTGCCCGCGCCATCTCCGAAATCGAGTGGTTTGTCCGCCCGCGGCGAGGGATCGAAGACTGGTCTTTTGCAAATTTTTGTTTTTGATCAGGAAATAGGAACCGGTCATAGCGCAGGCGTTAAGGAGGGAACCTGAAGCCAGGCGGTGGGAAGATCTGGGCGTCATGGGCGGGCGAGGTTATACCAACCCGAGTGGGTGGGAGAGAGCAAGCTTGAGACCTTCGGCAGATTTAAAAGCGGCAAAGGATACACTTAATGAGGTGACGGATGAACAACATCCATGTCCCTGGAACTTGTATTTCTAGGGACATGGATTGTTATTCATTACTATCTGACACGAACTCCTAACCCAGTTCTCTGGGAGAAAGGAGGCAAAGTAGCACCCCTACTTAGGGAATAGGACTACAGAGGCAGGCCCAAAGCCAGCAGCATCCAGCGTGGCTCAAGGTCGATGTCAGTAATGGGTGATAAAGGTGGTGCTGACTTCCAGGTAGCAGCCCTGCAGATTTCCTGAACAGGGACGTCCCTGGAAGCAGCCACCGATGCAGCAGTATGGCGGGTAGAATGAGCCTTATCCTCTGGGAGGCTCCATGCCCGCCTAACTTATAGCAAGATCTATGCAGGAGGTGACCCACCTGCCTATCGCCTGCTTGGCTGCAGGTCTGCCAGTTAGGCTTCAAGCGTGGTTGACAAACAGCTGGCGAGGCCTCTCCCGAATTTCAGCCGTGGCTCCTGTAAATGGCGAGCACCCTTCTAGGGTCCAGAGTATGGAGCCCTATATATTTGCCCCTCGAGGTGTGATTGGGTAGAACACTGTGAGTCAGCACCTGGTTAAGGTGGAAACTCTGACACCACCACTCAGGAAGAATTTGAATTGGGAGGTGGGACAACCTTGTCCCTGTGGAAGACCAGGTAAGAGACTAGATGCAGAGCCTGGAGCTCTCCCATCCTTCCTGGCTGACGTGATAGCCACCAAGAGGCGATGTCTTCCACGACAGGTGAGAGTTCACACCTGTGCATTGGTTGAATAAACGCCATAGAGCTTGCCAGTACCAGCAGTAGATCCCAGGAGGTGGAGGTTCTCACACCGGAGGAAATGTGATCAAGGCCTTGAAAAAGCAGACCACCGTCTCCTGAGCCACCGACTACTTCCCGGCCTCGCCCGTTAGCAGAGATGGCTGCCAGGTGCACCTTGAAGTGGTCGGGACCCAAGCCCTTGCTGAGAAAGGGACCAAAGGTAGTCCAATATGCGCCAGGAACAGGAGAAACAGGTCCAGGCCCTTGTTCCTGGCACCAAATGGAAAATCTTTTCCATTTGAGGCGCGTAGCATTTCTGGTCGACTCCTTGGCAGGACTGCCCTCAGCTGTTGAGGACCTCATCGGAAAGACCCAAGGCCTGGAACTCTCAGCTCAGGAACCACGCGTCAGGTGCAGGGATTGAAGGTCCGGATGTAATACCTTCCCTGATTGACTGAGAGCAGGTCGGAAGAAGCTGGAAGCTGCCTCGGGAGCCTGGAGCTGAGGCTGAGGAGATCTGGTACCAGTACTGGCAGGGCCAGTCTGAGGGTATCAGAATCACCTGCACCTGTCCCTCCTTGCTTTGAGCAGCACCTCAGCAACAAGGGAACAGGAAATCGTAGAAGAGGCCGCGGATCCACGGCCTCGAGAGAGGCATCCTTGCAGCGAACCCTGCTGAGGGGTGGGCATGGAACAGCCTCAGCTTAGCGTTCTCCTGGAGGCAAACAGATCCACCTGAGGTGTGCCCCAATGGGAGAATAGATCTTGTACTACCTCCGGCAGGAGAGGCCACTTGGGACGTAGCCCCTATCCGGCTTAGGGCATCGGCCAGGTGTTGGAGGCTCCTGCCACATGAATGGCTAGGAGATCCGCCTCCAGGCTGTGCAAGTGACCAGATGTGGAGAGCTTCCTGCATAGAAGCATGGAGTGCGCCCCGCCTGGTGGTTTAGATAGTACATGGTGGTATTGTCCGTCTGGACCCGGACCACTTGACCCCAAGAAACGGAGCAAAGGTGGTGAGAGCTAGGCGGACGCTCGGAGCTCCAGCAGGTTGATGTGGCATCGGACTCCCACGGGACCAGAGGCCGGCTGCCGGTGTTCCCCAGATGGGCACTCCAACCCATCAGAGAGGCATCGGTCGACAGAGAACCAGTCGGCTCAGGGCGGACAAACAGCATGCACTCCTGCAGATGAACTGGAACAGTCTACACACTGGAGAGCCGTTCCACTTCCCCTGGGTCACCGCCACTAGCTGGTCCAATGGATCGCAGCGTTGGGACCACTGGCTGGCCAGCCCCCACTGAAGGGGGCGCATGTTCCAGCGGTCCCAACGGACCACTCTGGTACAGGCCGCCATGAGACCCAGGAGGCGCATGAAGTCCCGGGCAGGGTGCAATTGCCCAACCAGAAATGACTGGGCAAAGGAGGAAAGAACCTCGGCCCCGTCCGCCGGGAGCCATGCTCTGGCTCGAAGAGAGTCGAGCTCTGCCCTGATGAAAAGAATCACCTGCTTCGGCTCGAGTTCCGACTTGGCCTCGTTGATGAGGAGGCCGACCTGAGAGCAAACCTGGAGGGCCAGATCTCTGGACCGCTCCACCTCCTGTCTGGAGGGGGCTGCTATCAGCCAATCATCCAGGTAAGGGTAAACCCGGACCCCTCGGTGCTGCAGGAATGCTGTCACCACTGCCATGCATTTGGTGAAGACCCAGGGAGCTGGAGATAAGCCGAAGGGCATGGCTTGAACTCAAAGGATCCCTCCGCCGAAAGCGAAGAACTCTGATGGACGGACGGATAGGGACATGAAAGAACGCGTCCTGCAGGTCCAGAGAGCAGAACCACACACCGTGTTCCAAGGATGGTATTATCTGAGCCAGAGTGACCATCCTGAAGGTTCGAGACCTTAGGAACTTGTTTAGGTCGTGTAGGTCGAGAATGGGGCGCCAGCCCCCCGTCCGTTTCGGAACTAGGAAGTACCTGGACACGAACCCCGGGTCTGAGGGAGGGTCCGCCACCTCTCTTATCACCCCCTTCTCGAGAAGGAGAGCGATGTCGGCTCGGCGAGCTGACAGCGAGGCTTCGGACCCCGAGATGCAACGGCTCTGAAGGGTGGGGCCTGCTCGAACTCCAGAGGCAAGCCCTTTCCCACCACCTCCAACACCCACCGGTCTGTGGTGATAACGGACCAGGCGGAAAGAAAGTGGCGAAGCCACCCCCATGGGGGCAACTGGGTGAGGCGACGGGGTTGGGGGTGACACCCCTCAACCCGTCACTGGGCAGGCTTGGAGGAAGGACTGGCTGAGGGACCTCCAGGGCCTTTACCTCCCTGCTTCCTGGAGGAGGAAGCCAAGGGCTTGGGTTTGGGATGCCAAGCTCGAGCCTGACGTTGCTGGGCCGGACGTGCCGCGGGCGCCGAGGGACGCAAGGGCTTAGGCTGTGGCCTGCAGCCTTTGTCCTTCTGTGCGGATGAGACCGAGTCCAAGGTAGCACTGGACTTCTCGATCCTCTGCAGGTGACCTTCCACCCCAGGGCCAAAGAGGTCGGTCCACAGGAAGGGGACATCCGCCAACTTGTGCTGGGTATCCGAAGTGAAGGTGGATATCCTCAGCCATGCCCGATGGCGCATAGCCACTACGGCCGCTACTGACCTGGCACATGAGTCTCCAATGTCCAGAGCAGTCTGAAGCTGCTGTTTGGCCACTGCCCTGCCCTGGTCCCGCACCTGCCTGACCGTGGTCTGCAGGTCCGCCGGAAGATGAGGAAATGGAAATTACGTACTTATCGTAATTATTGATCTTCTCGGACAGTCTCCATCACTCATTCACACTAGTGGGATAGCGCCGGAGGCGCTAGGACCAAGCGGGAGCCAAAAATTTTCAGAAGGGCCGGCGCCGAGGTAGGACCACTCGCGCCTGTATAGGCTATCTCGGCGTCGACCCTCCAACCGCCTCAGTACCTTTTCGACCAAGGAGGTGCAGCGTAACTAATGAGAATAACTCATTCAGAGTGTCTGGGCCTGAGAGGGCCCAGATGGCCTTTGTAAGAAAGGTCAAAGAACAATGTCTTCACAGTCTGAATCATAGGCCATGAAGACCAGGAAAGAAAAACGAGTGAACCCAGGGGATGGTGGGTGGGCGTGTGAATAAGTGATGGAGACTGTCCAAGAAGATCAATAATTACGGTAAGTACGTAATTTCCATATCTTCCTGGACTAAGTCTCCATCACTCATTCACACTAGTGGGAGAGTACCAAGCTAAAATCAACAACCCTGAGTAGGGTGGTAGGAGATAGGGTTCACTCAGAAAGGACAGCCAAGGACTGTCCTGTTAATAAAAAGAGCTGTCTTGTAAGAGCATCTATAACATAGTATCTACAAGATAAACGCTCGAGTTGTAACTCGTCACCTTGCCGACAACTACAATGGGCAAAAAATTGAAGTCTGCCAGGCAGCCGCAATTATTCTAGGAGAGCGGCAAGAACCTGGCCTCACAATTTGATCTAGGACCAAAATTAATAGTGTCAAAGAGATGTACTAATGTAACATAAAGGGACCTCAGGAACTGCAAGAGCCGGAGGTAAAGAGTACAGGTTCAGGGTAGTATGACTGTATGTGAATATTTGCGAAGCTACCTTAGAAAGAACTTACCTGACCAATGGTCAAGAAAGAAGCATGTCATCTGTTAAGCTGGAGCAAACATGGAAATAAGAATCTAAGTTCCGACTTGCTGAAGAGTCACTTCTGTTGCTGCAAGGCTCTGATCAGGAGAAGAAAGCCTGATTAAAAAACAAAAAGGGGGCTAACAGACTGGTTAGATGCCTAGGTTTTGGAAATATCTCGGAATAAGAGAAATTCTCTTAGAGAAAAGAGGTGAGCTATACCACCACTGGATCGGACTGCCCCCTGGGGGTAGAAGAAAACAAGTACCCTTTACTAAGGTTTAGAGATGACCGCCTCAGGATTGAGGCGGAACCTGATCAGATCCAAGCGTGGTATCAGGAAATTCCAACTAGGCCCTGTGCTGTGATAATTCTGACCCCTCCCTTTTTTTTTTTTTAAATATCCTTAGTCTGAGCCTGACAAGGTTCCAGGCTGCTATTTCGCAAGGATTGCCTGATACAGAAATGACAAGGATGTCATCCCTCTGAGGAGCAGAAGGAGCCTGAGGATCCATAACTGAACCCCTGACTGGACTAATAATAGCCAGACAGATGTTAACTACCTGTGGCAAAACAGCCACCAGAGGGGCAGCATCAAAAAAGGGCTGTATACCCCTATCAAAGGAGCGGGACAGTCTGTGCAGCTCCCGACCATAGAATTAAAATGTTCCAAAGAGTGTAATTGTCTTGACGACTGAAAAAGTCTAGACGCAGAGGTATATAGTCCACAGATCCAGTCTGAACACTATGGTGGACCCCATAAATGAGGAACTACTAAAAGAGGTTGTATCACAGACTCTGATGATAGAGAGGGCGTTCAGAATATAAAATGAGTCATCCGCTGTATCACTGACCAGAAGGACAGGGAAAGACTCATCCAGATGCCTTTCTACCACAGAAGGACCCCAAAAGAGGTCTCGGTTAGGGCCACTAGAGACTCCGCCACCAGGAAGGGTGTCGAGGAGCTTGGCACCACGTAGGGGGCTGAGAAAGTGCTGAGCGGAATGAGAGATTCCGCTGACAGAAACAGAACAGAAGAGTCCCATTCGCGGAAAATCGCTGGATGAGGAGATCCGATGCAGACCGCCACCCACTAAAAAGTGTGGAAATAATCCGCAGAATAGGAATTCATTCCATGGAAACATCCCAGCACAAGTCCTGCGGAAGAGAGGTCTGCAAACACAGATCTTTCCCTAGTTCTGTCAGACAGCACCAACTGGCACCCCTGCGGCACTAGCATCACTCCTGGCACAGGAAGGCACCAAGCAGTAACCATGCCAACCTGAGAGACACCAGAGGGCACCCACGGCAGAACCCGCAGGTATCCTCGGTACCAACGGCAGCAATGGTATGCAAAGGCACCCCGATGCCCATGGCACCTGACACCCCAGTGCTTGGCGTCGCCCAGGGTGCCGATGCGTCACGACGGTGCTAATTAGCGGGTGTCTGCACCGCCCGCAGCACCCACGGGTGCCCGCAGAGGGCATCAGTGGCACCGCGGAGACACCCACAGCACCACTAGCGGCGCCGACAAAGAAGCACCCACGGCGCCAAGCACGGTGCCGAGCACAGCGCGGGGCCGACCCACGGCACCGAGCACGGCGCCGACTGCAGCACAGAGCATGGCGCCGAGCACGGCACCAGGCAAGCCACGGTGCCGACTGCAGCATAGAGCACGGCACCGAACCATGGAGCTGAGCACGGCGCCATGACTACACCCAGTACAATGCCAAGCATGGCACCGAGCCACGGCGCCGACCCAAACACCAGCGGTGCCGCCTATGGCACCCATGCCAAACCAGGGGCACGGCACCAGACCTGCGGTGCCACCAAGGTGTTGGGCACAACGCCAGAAAAAACACCATGGAAAAGGAGAGAAAGGTGGTGCCCGTGCCGGCCCCTGCATGGAAAAGGAAGAGGGGGGTAGGCACGAGGGGCTGACAAGATGGCACCGCGTTCATTCAGATCCAATTGACCCGGCTCCGGTCCAACGGCTCTGAGGCCCAGAAACCAGGAACACAACCAGGAAAAAAGGAGTCAAACCCCCTGCTCCACAGGAGCGGCCCAGAGGTGAAACTGCTCACCGGAACTCCAACGAGGACAGAGATGGAGTCCGGAGTCGAGAAAGCAGCCGTTAGGAGCGGAGCCAAGGGGGAACCCACGAAAGTCGGTTCAGGCCTATTGCCCCTACCAACGAACAATCCTCGTGCAGACATACCAATGGGCAACCTCGAGCGGCACCGATTCTTCTTCCCCAAACGAAGAAGAAGAGCTCGAGGCTAAGCGGAGAGGGATCCCCGGCACCACCAGATTCGTGCTTCCGTGGACTGTTCTCCCCGCCGAGCACAGGACTGTTTGTAGTCAGACCCCCCCCCCGTTACTTAAGGGTGGCGGACCAGGCACAGCCCCTCTGCCATAACAACTTTCAAACGAAGTCTTCCTACAGTCACCGCTACCATCTAAGGACAACTCCGTGGATGGCAGGAAAGAATTTCTTCATGATCTTCTTATTCGTAAAATAAAAAATTACTACTAAATAGTTAAATTAAAACTTTTAAATTAAACACCAAAAGCTGCTGTCGTATAGACGAAAACTTTGACTCTGGCAGACGAGCGACGTCGACATCCAAGCGCACTCGACGGCGGGAGAAAAGGAACTGAGGCGGTTGGAGGGTCGATGCCGAGATTGCCTATACAGGCGCGAGTCAGTCTCGCAGTGCCGCGCGTGCGTGGTCCTACCTCGGCGCCGGCCCTTCTGAAAATTTTTGGCTCCCGCTTGGTCCTAGTGCCTCCGGCGCTATTCCACTAGTGTGAATGAGTGATGGAGACTTAGTCCAGGAAGATCTACCTCGTCCAGGGAGCCCAACAGGGCATGAGAGAAATGTGCCATGAGTACGGCCTGACGAAGGCCGAGGGAGGACGCAGCGCAGACTTTGCGCCCGGCATAGTCCAATTTCTTGGACTCCTTGTCGGGAGGTTTGTCCATGTCCCTAGCGTTCCCGTCGCGCCGGAAAACGCTGTCGGTAACTAGCCCCTCGGCTGAGGGGTGTTCCGAAAAACCAGACAAGGAACCGTAGGGACCGCGATACTTCCTGGCCATCCTGGCCGAGGGGCGAGGACAGGAAGCAGGGCGCTGCCAAAGCTCCAAGGCCGGGCCCACTATGGCCTCGGCCACCGGAAAGGCCTCCGTATGGGAATCCCCTCGGTCCAGTATCTCCGTGAGGGGATACCTGGCCCGCTTAGACACAGGTTCGAGCTTCATCCCGGTAGACTCCGAGATGAGCCGAAGCAATCCCAGATAGGACGAAGGGCTATCGTCCATCGACTGACCTTCACAGGACTCCAAGTCTACTCGCCTGGAGAAAAGGGAGGAATCGCCGTCAGACTCTGAAGAGTCCGCAAAGAGCTGCCTCGGGCCTGAGCCACCCTCCACCTGCCGAGGACGATCAGGAGTGAGGGTAACAGAGAGCCTATGGGGCAGTCCCTGAGCCGACTGAGAGTTCTTGGTCGGAGCCCCAAATAACGGCTGTGGAGGCGGAGGTTCCACCAGAATCGGTGGAGCAGCTGGTTTTGGCCGAACAACCGGCCTGGGAACAGGCTCCTCGGGTAAGTCGAGGGGTTGTTTCGGCCGCTCCGGTGACAGCCACTTAATGGCAGGGAAGGTGTAGGCGTTGACTAGTTCCTGGTCAGAAGGAGCTGTTGCCACATAAGGTCCTCGTGCCGTCGGCGTAACTTCGTCGAGCTCCCCTCGTCCGAGGGAGGAGGACAAGCGGCAGCGCCCGCTCACATGGCGCAGAGGCCGAGACCGCCTGTGATGGCAGGATCGCTGGACCGCGAAGAAGTCCGAGACCGAGAACCTCTGCTTTTCCGAGGGCGTGGAGGACGGGGGAAACCGGCTCTCCTCGGCTCAGAGGGTTCACCTGAGGGCTCTGGAACCGGAGGCACTGGCAAGCCCACGGGATCCTAAACTCCCACCAGGGGAACTGGGGAGAGAGGATTCTTGGCTTCGCCTGGCGACAACCCGTCCAACGGGTCGAGAAAAATCTCGACTGCGTCGACGGGAGTCTCGGTCAACTGGCCTGACGGGGACACCGTGAGACCAGTGGCCAAAGCCGAACGATCGACCGAAGTCGATGGCCGACAACTCGGGGAGAGGGACCTTTCCCGCTCCCAAGAGCGTCGACGGAGGGACTTACCCTTGTCTTTCTTTTGGACGGAAGAAGGTCCAGCAGGCGTTGGTCCCTCTCCCTTAGTGGAGAGGGACAGACAAAGCTCATAAAAGAAGCTGTATAGAAGGAACCCAGGAGGCGGGATAATACTGCGGCCGAGGAAGATGCGGCCGCGCTAATTTCCCCTTCGAGGCGATCATCTGCTCTAGCTGATCTGCCGAGCCCGCCACCGCGGAGACCGCCAACCGGGCCTCTTCTGACTTTACCGGAGGAAAACGTTTCTCGGGACGCCCCAGTTGTAAACGGGCAACACGGTCTTCGAGGACGTAGGCTGAGAAGGAAGAGCACAGGTCGCAAGCCTGCGGGTCATGCTCAAGGCCTAAACAGTAGACACACGTGGAGTGCGGATCTGTCCAAGACATCTTCTGCCTGCAAGGGCATCTCTGAAAACCAGGAGTCGATTTATCCATCGCAGCTGCGAGGGATAGAAGACCGAAGTCTAGAAGTGCAAAAACTTTTTAAATTCGCAAAACCAAAGAATTAAGAACCAGTCTTATACGCAGAGCGTTAAGGAGGGAGCTTGAGCTTCCAAGCGGTAAGAAAGATCTGGTGTCATGGGGCGGAGCCGAGAGTTTTACCACCCGGGTCGGTGGGAGGAGCCAGCTTGAAGACCTTCCGGCAAGATTTAAAGCGGCAAGGATACCTGCCAGACAGTGTGGATGAACAACATATCCATGTCCCTAGAAATGAATTTTTACAATTTCCACAAGTTTACTATGTCTAGTTCACTACCTAGTACTTACTGTACCACAGACAGAGATCTGAACCAAAACTTGTGAAAAATAATCGGTAAAACCGAGGACTTTAACCGACTTAAGAACTGTGAGCAAAGAAGAAATCTCCGGAGCGGCCGTTCAGTTAGGCAGAGTAAAGAATGTGACAGTTGCAATTCAAAGTGCAGCAGACACAGGTTTGAACCGAGCTCGAGCTCAACATTCTATGCTCTGCATAGAAAATTAACCCTCTACTCTCCGGGGCAGTTTGAGTGCTGGGGCTAACTGCAATAGTCAGAATACAGCAAGACTTCATGTTGTTTGAAAAAGTATGTACCAGATCAGAAGCAGTGCACAGAACGTCCCTGATCAGGGCAATTGTAACTGAGCCAACTGCAACTGGAATCCCCTATCAGAGGCAGTAGATAGTACGTCCTAGATCAGAGGCGGTACACAGTATGTCCCTGATGATCAGTCCGGGTTGAGCCCGAGATCAGTCCTCTGATAGAGGACGTACTACCTACTGCCTCTGGGACATAATATGCACTGCCTCTGATCGGGGATGTACTGTATACTGCCTCTGACTGGGGACGTACTATGTATAATCTGTCCGGGTCAGCCTGAAAAAGGACCCTCGGTCCAGAGCTCTTACCCGGTTAGCAAATTAACTGATCAATTACATAAAAAAATAAATGTTCCAAATCAAAGGTAGTACACAGTTATGTCTCAGGTCGGTGGCAGTACACAGCATGTACCAGATCAGAGAGAGTACACAGTATGTCCTCAATCAGGGACAAATGTAATGCAGCCAACTGTAATCGGAGTTCCCGATCAAGGCAGCACACATTATGTCCCTGATCTGAGGCAGTATATAGTATGTCTCAGATGAGAGGCAGTATACAGTACATTCCCCGATCAAGGACAGTTACCACTGAATGCTGGTGAATTTTGCATTATCCTTCTTCAAGTCCTGCAGGGTTTTATTGGCGGTAGCAGTTTAGTAAGTATACAGCCAAGTCACTAGAATTTCTGGGGTACTACTGTATTTCCCCAGCCACACTAGCCCTTTAGACAAATGATCGTTAAAAGTACAGTTACATGAGAACTTACCTTAACAGTAGATCTTCGAGAGGAGCTCTTGCAGCAGGTATTACACATAGGACTAATGAAGTCAGGCGTTAGGACCCCACAGAAAAATCCTCTAGCCAGCAGTCTGTGGCAGGGGACCGTCTCGACATCGGCTCTGCCCGACGTCCAGTGTGGTATAAAGGGGCGGTCCCCCGGCCCCATCTCAGTTCTCCTGCCGGAAACCCAGCTGAAAGTACTGAACTGAAAAGAGACTCCCCTACCCAAGAGAAATGTATACACTAGAAACCTGGGGGATGGTGGGTGGGAAAGCCACCTGCAGCAAGAGCTCCTCTCGAAGATCTATTGTTACAGTAAGTTCTTACATAACTGTACTATCTGACTTCATGGTGGAGCTCTTGCAGCAGGTGTTACACACAGGACCGAGCCCCAAGCAGTATCCCAAGATAGGCCCAGGTCAGATGGGTGGGAGAAACGACTACAAGGAGTTTGTAAATCAATTCAGGAGAGAAGGCCCTGAAGGACTGCCAGTCCAAAACATGCTCTCCTTCTAGAGGCTATGTCCAGACTATAATGTCTGATGAATGTGTGGGCAGTGCTCCAGGTGGCAGCAGTGCTGATGAGACACTTCTTAGTGAAACAAATGAGGTCGCCATTGCTCTAGTGGAATGACCCTTAACCGAAACCGGCAAGGGCTTGCCATGGTGCTGATAACAGAAGGTAATGCAGTGAACTAACCATCTGGTTAGTGTCTGCTTAGATGAACCTCTAGAAATTTAAATTTAAAAACTAGGAAGATACTGGTAGAACAGATGATATTATCAGCTATGGAATATGGAAATATCACAAATAGAACTGCAAGAAAACAGATGCTAACTAAGCTGTATAAGATTCAAAATAGATTGGCCAGGTTTATATTGGGGTGTTGTTAAAATACACACCATTGTGACATGCTTGGACACATGGGATGGTATACTTTAGAAATTAGGAACAGATTAGTCTGGTTAAATCTTTTACACAAATATTTTGTAAAATATCCAGCACATTACATTATAATCACAACACTGGGTAAACATATTAAGAAAGAATGAAGACCAATTAGAACTGTTTCTGAAAACAAGGTCATATCCACATTAATCAGAACTAAGTACAGGGTTATCTCAGGAGGGCATTATTCCATTTGAAACCCTTCAAACAATTTATGGCTTATCAGATGGTGACCAGTACAGATATACTCAGGTCAAGAATTACCTCGAGACAGAGAGATATAGTACCCAAGTCGCCAGACCCCATTCCAATATTCTGGAAATATCTTGAGAATACTATAAGTGGTCATATACCAGGTGGGACACCTATACCGAGCTCTTCGGGAGGGAATGAGCGATTCATCAATCTCAATTCTAAAGAGCTGGTGTCGGGATCTTGAATTCGAAATTTCAAAACAAGATTGGATACGAGCATCCCTACTGGCCGGCAGGATAACTCATTCTACTATATGGTGTGAAATCGCCTGGAAATGTCATGCTAGGTTCTTTCGTTCTCCAGCAATCCTTACCAAGCATCTCCCCTTCTTATAAAGCAGGTGCTGGAAGAAACATGTGTGTTCGCACGCTGACCTTGGCCATGTTTTTTGGACGTGTCCACTGTTGACACTTTATTGGTGTACACTACAACAGATGTCAGATTGCCTGGGAGAGACAACTGAGTTTACTGCCGAGATGGTCCTGTTGTTTATATTTCCCCCCTCATAGACCATCATGGCATTGGACCTTGTTACCCATTTATATTTTGGCAGCCAAAAAAGCTACAAGATGATGATGGATGTCCCCAAAAGTTCCTACTATTAATGACTGGAGGGGGGTGGTTTCAGATATTTATTATGTGGAATCTCTTATGGCTAAACTTCATAACAAACTCCCAGTGAATGAGGTGTTGTGGAGACCATGGGTGATGTATATATCAAGGCATGATCCAGACTTTATTCCTTGATATGTTCTATTTCAGGGCTTTACAGATGTCAGGGGAAACCTGGTCTTAGATAAAGCACAGGGGCAACCTTCACATTTGTAATAATAAAAGTTGTCACAGGAAGAATCATTTAGTACAAAGAACAGAAGGGGGTTGAATGTTTGTGAAATAAAAAGCTCAGTCATATTGTGATAGAGATACTTTAATAGGACAATATGATCTGGATTCACTTTTGGTAATCAACTACAAATGTATTGTAAATGATCGAAAGGTCATATGCAAACAAAGATGACTGTATCATTTATTGTTGTCACATCCAACAAATAAAAAGAAATAAAAAAATAACTAAGTATGGGGTTAAAAAGTTAAATTGCCAGGCATCATTATGCTGGAATGGGTTATCATATAATATGCGTACTACACTCCCTACTACTGAATTCTTTGTTGAAAGCTTCTCTAGCAACAGTATGTAAATGTTAGTTATGAGTTGTGTATTTAATGTTGAATTATGAAATAATGCCATTGGCATTATCTTTGTATGTATTTGTATTCTTTACAACACCTGATCACAGGACTGTCTTGCAAACAGGGCTATCACCCTTATGACATGACAAGATATGTATTTACATGTATTTATAATTTTTGTACATTTTCCTGTATAAAAATTAAAATTATTCATTCTTTGGTGATAGGCGCTCCTGTCTTCCTGTGAGCAAATGAGACGAACAACTGGTACGTCTTACGAATAGAACTGGTTCTATTTATATAATAACAAAAGATTCGATGAACGTCCAGAGTATGTAACAGGGTCTACCTCCATTGGAGAACTCTGGGTAGTAAACCGGAAGCTGGATGTCCTGGATCAGCGTCAATCCGGACACCACCTTCAGTAGGAACTTAGGGTTTGTACATAGCTGTACCCTGTCCCTGTCCCTGTCCCTGTGAAATACAAGGTAATGCTCCTTGCACATAAGGGCCTAAAGCTTGGAAACCCTCTGAGCTGAAGTAACAGCAACTAAAAAAAATGCTTTCCATGAAAGAAAGCATAGCTCGCATGTCGCGGCTGGTTCAAAAGGGAGCAGGGTGAGCTTTTTTAAAACAAAAAGAAGATCCTAAGGAGGGACAGGGTCCCTTCTCGGGGGTCTGACATGTAAGACCTCTCAAAAAAGTCTTGCATACATCCATCTGTGCCATAGTCCTCTCCCGCATGGGAGTGTGATATGCCAACAGGGCACAAAGGTGTACCTTTATGGATGAGTAGCTAAGACCCAGATCCAAAAGGTGTAGGAGATACTCCAGCACATGCTTGACCGGACAATCCAGTGGATCTAAGGCGCATGCTGCCGCCCACAGGCAGAAACGTTTCCTTCTTCGTGGCGGAGGTTGCTTTGGTGGAAGGTTTCCTTGCTGCCACTAAAATCTCTGCCACCCTGCTTGACACTCCCCGTCTCTCCTCTGCTAGGACTGCAGGAGCCAGGCAAGCAAATGAAGAGACCGCAGAGCAGGATGGACGCGAGTCCCCCCGTCCCTGGGACAGCAGGTGAGTGGAGAGGGGCAACTGCACACAGGGCTCTGTTACCAGTTGCTGTAGCAGGTGCCAGATTTGTCGAGGCTAGAGAGGAGCTATCAAGATCATCCTGGCCTCCTCTGTCTGCAGCTTAAGCAGAACTCTCTGAAGGAGAAGGAAGGGAGGGAAGGCATAGAGGAACCTCCTTGTCCAGGAGAGGGACAATGAATCTCACCAGAAAGCACCAGGCCCTGGATCTAGCGAGCAAAAATTTGGCAGTTTGGCGCTGCACTGGGACATACAGAGGTCCAGCTCTGGATGACCCCATTTGTCGAAGAAGTCGTCTGCTACCATCTGAAGTAATTCTCACTTGTGATTCGGAGATTGAGAGCAACTTAAGACGGTCGGCGAGAACATTGTGGTTCCCTGGCACGTGAACCGCCATGAGGTCCAGCCCGTGTTCTACTGCACAGTCCCAAACTCTCATGGCCTCTCTGCAGAGGGGGTTAAAATGAGTGCCCCCTTGCTTATTCAGGTGAAAGACTACCAGGGTGTTGTCTGACTGTACCAAGAGTGGACTCCGGCAAATCTGATCCTGAATGGCCTGAAGAGTGTATAGAACGGCTCTCATCTCCAACACGCTGATGTGTAGAGACCGTTCTATGGCAGACCAAGCTCCTCTCGTTTGGTGACCACCCAGATGGACGCCCCAGCCTAGGCCCAAAGCATCTGCCGTGAGGACTTGCACCAGGCATTGTTTCTGGAAAGGAACTCCCAGCTCGAGGTGAACCGGACAAAACCACCACTGAAACAAACAACGGATCGCCTCCGAGATCCAGACAGGGTAGTCCAACTTTTCCGAGCCCTGGTCCCATTGAACTCTGAGGTGCCACTGTAGAGTCCTCATGTTCAATCTCGAAAATGGGACCGGCTATGGCGGCTGCCATATGTCCTTGCAACTGCAGGAGTACCCTCGCTGGCACTCGGGATGATGCCTGAACCTTGCGGACCAGATCCTTCAGCCGAGCTGCTCTGTCTAACGGCAGGAAGGCCCTGCCCTGACTGGTGTCCAGGACCACCCCAATATACTGAAGCTATTGGGAGGGTCCAGGTTGCGACTTCGGCCAATTTATGGTGATGCCCAGAGACCAAAACAAGTCCATTGTCTCCCTCAGGGTGTCGGCGAGCAATGCTTTGGACTGGGCAGAAATGAGCCAGTCATCGAGGTAAGAGTAGACAAAGAGGCCTTTTCCCCTCAAGGCTGCGGCTACCATTGCCAGACACTTGGTGAAGACCCTAGGTGCCAACAAGAGTCCAAATGGGAGAACACTGAACTGGTAGTGTTGGCCCTGAAAGAAGAAGCGTAGAAACTTCCTGTGAGAGGGTAGAATCTTTATGTGCATGTATGCATCCTGCATGTCTAGGGAGCATAGCCAGTCTCCTCGATGAACAAGGGGCAGAAGGCTTGCCAGTGTCACCATTCTGAATTTCCTGTACTGGATGAAGCGGTTGAGGTGACTGAGATCCAGTACAGGGCGAAGGTTTCCTGTTTTCTCAGGGACCAGGAAAAAATGGAAGTAGAAGCCTTTGCTCTGCTGGGCGGGTGGAACCAACTGGATAGCCTTCTTCTGGAGAAGGATCTGAATTTCTTGCTCCAGGAGAAGGGTATGACTGGTCAAGCAGTGGGAGGGAACTGGTGGGTTGTCTGGGGGGTACACTCAGAAACTCTATAGAGTACCTTCTCTGAATGATCTGCAGAACCCACTGATCTGAAGTAATACTGGTCCATTCTGGGAGGTAGAGGGAGAACCTCCCTCCTACCTCTTCCCCCTGCAAGCAGTGGTGGTGGGGGAGAGGTGGCTGAAAGTCATGCAGTGCTTGGGGGGTTTGGCGCAAGGCGTCTTGGTGCCTTGGGTTGTTTTCGGCCCTGGGCACCTGAGGGGACAGGACAGCTGCACCTTTTAAAGCCTTTGCCCTGGGATTGGCAGTTCCCTTGTTGCCCCTGGTTCTTACGAAAGGGGAGATGCCTGGAAGCTTGCGGTTCTGACTTGTACACTTTATGTACATTAGTGACCGCTTTTCCTGAATCCTGAAGGCCCTTTATGACTTTTTCGACTTGTGGGCCGAAAACGACAGGGCCCTGAAATGGAGCATCCAAGGTCGTATCTTGGAGATCCTGGTGGTACCCCGACACCCTTAGCCAGGCGTGTCTTCTTAAGCAGACTCCTGAAGCCGCTGCCCTAGCTGCCATGTTGGCAGAATCACAAGAGCACCGTAGGATGTGCTTATCCACATCTATACCAGATTGAATATAGGCCAACGGTTTGTTCTTTCCATCAGAATCTGACTGGGCCTTCACTAGTGCCACTGTCTTTTCCCACAAGGATTTCTGATATGTGACCATGTGGGCCAAAAGGTTTAAGGAACGGATAGTTCCTGTGGCGGAGGAATAGACCTTTCTACCCCAGTGGTCCAGTTTCTTGGATTCCGGGTCCAGGGGTTGGATGCTGAGGTGCTTTGGTTGGTTGACACGTCCATGGGCAACAGCGTGCACCATCGAGTCAGCCTTGGTGTGTTTCCTTAGGAAGGACTCCTCTTTAAGAGACCTGTATAACCTGTCCACCTTTTTGGGCACTGCGGATGTGGATGTTGGTCTCTGCCATGTGAGCCTGGTAACATCCTGAAAAGGGTTCGACCAGGGGAAGGATGACCAGTGGCTTGGGGTCCTTGGAACCCAGAAATTTGGCTAATCTTTTTCTTTCTGGGTCTAGCTCTTCCATGTCCCATTCATAAATTGTCTGGATATGCTGCATTATGTCCAGAAAAGAGGAATCACCCAGTAGGGACTTGGGGGAGTCCCTCGGGCACGGGGACACAGTAGGATAGTAATTATTAATGGAAGACTCAGAGGACAAATCCCCTGCATCCTCTCCCAAGGTCGAAGGCGGACATCCGCTCAAGGAGGGAACGGAAGATGGGCGGCGTTTCCGTCTGCCACAGGGTGAATAAAGCTCCAACATCTGCCAACGGGACGACTGGTGGAGCGGGCGTGGGTTAGAGGGGCTGGACGACTGACCCTTTGGGACATCCGGGGTAGGTGTCTGATTGGGGGAGGCCCCTTTTGCTGTGTCGAGCTGTAGGTCAGGCTCTGTATGAGGCACGGACCTGTTATCCGACCCAGTGTCCGGCGTGGGCTGTACCCCCTCGGACGACCGATCCCTTGGAGGAGAGTCAGGCATCTGGTCATTAGCCGGCAACTGCCTCTCATCGGGCGATGGGACCTGGCCTTCAGGCGAGGTCGCCCGGCTTGGAAGGCATTTGTCGCTGGCATGCGAACTTCCACTAGGAGGTGGCATCCAATGGCGGACTCTCTCCTGTCACCTGGTGGAGTCATCCGATCTTGTGTTTGTCAGATGAGCCACTGGATATATGTCCTGCTTCCCTAGGCCTACCTGAAGGCGACTGTCGCTCCTGGGTCGACCCATGTGAGGCCTTGTGGGGTCGGTGGGTCAGAAGGATCTGAGCAGGCGAGCGCCCAGACAAAGAAGACTGCTCACTAGAGGATAAGGGCATCTTAACGCTGGTCCCAGCGGAGGCCAGAGGGACCGACCTTGACCTCCTGCCGGAGGCCGAGGAAGTGGAAGCCTTGTGGGGAGATTCTGGGTGGGATTCTGACCTGGCCCTATCTTTTTCCTTGTGATGGTGGTGTTTCCCTCCCGATGACTTTTCTCTGGGGAGGGGGGAAGACTCCTTGGTAGGAGACAAAGAGCTGCGCCCTGATGGGGATTTCTGCATGGCCGCTACTTTTTTCTCCAACAGGTAGTCGTCGATGCGTTGGCTCTTTGGATCCTAGTTTTATTGTTGAACTTCTTGCAGTGTGGGCAGTCATGGCAGATCAAGCAAGCTGCGTGGCCATCCTTGCCTGGGATCTGCTTCCTACACTGGCACTTTGACTTTCGCCACGGTGGGGAGGGCGAAGACATGCAAAAAACATGACAAAATAAGAAGAAAAAGATTTATCGAAGGACAAAAGCACGGTCGACTGCGAAAGCGAGGCGTCCATGGAGCCGAACTAAGTGGGTCGACGGCAGAAAAAGAACAGAGATGGCGCCGGGGGACCGCCCCTTTATACCACGCTGGACATCGAGAGGAGACAACGTTGGGAACGGTCCCCTACCACAGACTGCCGGTTAGAAGATTTTTCTGTGGGGTCCTAATGCCTAATGGCATTAGTCCCATGTGTAACACCTGCTGCAAGAGCTCCACCTCAAAGTCAGATCTTCCTATTTCAACCCATGGGATATCCACTTTTTTTTTTTTAATTAAGCAAACAAAAAACACAAACCTCTGTAGAAACTCGTGTCCCTTGTTATAGGCATGGATCGTTGAGAGGCCCTGGATACTAGACACTATATGAGAAAGGAAAGGAGACTGTGTGATGCTGTCCAGACGTTTAAGCTCTCTGATAAACACTCTGAAAGTAAAAAAACAAAAAAAACTTTAATTTCAGGTCCATGGACTACCCCACTTCACAAGCAGGAATGAAATGAGTGTACTATGCAAACACGTACTTATTTATAGGGATTCTGTACCCACCCCCTACTACACAGAGTACCCTGTGATTCCCAATCCACCCCTCACTTACACAGGGTACCCCGTCACTCCTGACTCACCCCACTTACCCAGTGATTCCTGACCTACTTACCCCAGGGCACCCCGTGATTACTAACCCACCCCACTACCCAGGGCACCCCATGATTCCTGACCTGCCCCACTACCCAGGGCACCCTGTGATTCCCAACCCACACCAATACCATGCGATTCTTGACCCACCCCACTACCCAGGGCAGCTCGTGATTTACGACCCATCCCACTACCCAGAGTATCCAGTGATTCCTGATCCACCTCAGTACTCAGGATACTCCGTGATTCTCAAACCACTCTACTACCCAGGGTACCCAGAGATTCCTACCCGCTCCACTACCCATGGTATCCAGTGATTCCTGACCCACTCTACTACCCAGGGTAGCCTGAGACTCTCTTGGTAAAGAAAAACATGGCCGGGCTTAACATAAAGGCCTGCACTGTTTTCATGAATAAACAGCAAGATAGTAGATGTGAGCAATCCAATCAGGAAAATAAATAGGCTGTTAAAATAATAATAAGCAGAAGATGTTACTGTCTCTCAAAGGCAGAGTTTCTCTTTCGCTGTTTTAACCAGTTCCTTAACAAAGAATTTCCGGTTTCCAGCGAACACTTCCTGGGCTGTGCCTATAAAAGTGGGTGGTCCCTGGTAGTCTCCGTTCCCTGCCGGCTTCAGCTCGTGAAGGCGAGGGAACCAAGATACCAAAGCCTCCCGACCCTACATCATTTTCCCTCTTACAGAATGGCAGGGGGTTGGAAGGAGGGAAGCTACTTACTGCAAGAGACATTCCTAGATCTACTGTCTACAGAATGGTCTCTTGCAGCAAGTCATTACTTCTGGAAGATTCCCAAGCAATAATATGGCAGTGGGGTGGCCAGATATGGCATTCTGCCATACATATCGTGTGGTCTTAGGACTGGTAGCTGCTGAGTGCAGTACATCAGCATATAAAGAGAATTTTGTATGGTATCTGTAAGTACTTCATTATAGTGTTCGTTATAGGGCCATGGCTGAAAAACAGGCCAGACTGGCTATTACTGGCCATCGCCAGATGAGTTGAGCAGATGTAAACCCAGTGAGGGTATGGCATATCAGATACTGTAATAAATCAGAATAAATTCAGTCATATAATAGAGTAATTGGTAGGTCTCAGTTGCATGCACTGGAAAAGCCTATTGTGGTTTGAGTTTTGAACAGTAACCAAATAATACAATGTTATTCTGTAGTGCTACAATGTAGCAAGTTAGTAGTTTTTTGTTTTTTTTCCCCATATCTGTCAAGTCATTAGAGAAATGTATCCATTTTTGGAATAACTAGGCTACATAAGTAGCAAACAACGATGTTGTGAAATGAAACAATGTATCTATTTCATAATGGAATCCAGTGGCTCTTAAGAGTCAGTAGTATTATTATAGTCAATATTGTAACCGTTTTAGGGTAAAGACATGGAATGCAACAGTGTGACGTAATCAGTTCCATCACGTATTAGTAATCTCATTAGCAAGGGGATCCCAAGTATGCTAGGGCCTGTAGCCTTGTTAGGTGTAAATCTGAAACGTTAGTATGGTGGGCCCTTTATTTATGCTGTTGGGTGAACAGAAGTTTAAATAATGATCTGGATAATTGCAAATTATGAGCCATTAGCTCTCATCTTTGAGATTCCAAACATGTTAATCTGAGAAAGTCATAAGGTTTGTGACATGCACACATTTTTAATTTTTGTCCAAGTAGCATGGATCAGAAAATTGATAAGTCTTGCAGAGTTTATAAGGTTTATAATATACATGTACTCACCACTGTTTCTGAGGCCTTTTTCTATGGGCGGGTGAAGACCGCATGTAGCAGCAGAAGTTAGGTAAGAATATTATGATCCATATTATAATATCAGGCTATATCAATTGTTTCTCAGCGTGTGAGTAGTAGCAGGCTCTGTTCGTGGGAAGGACACGAGGGTCCGGCGCACAACAGGCCGAGAGGCATCCCGATGAAGTGACCGTAATGGCCTGTAACAGTGATACCTCTATTAAATATGTATATATTTATAAGTGCACCTGGGCCATACGCACCGCCAAAGCGAACTATTACAAAGCTACCTTAACCTCCACCTGGGCCACTGGACGCAAGTTCTGGGAAAACATTAAGGAGCTCTGCAGAAAAGCCCCAAATCTGCCACCTGACCAAATGCAAGCTGATGGAAGCCTCTCCACCGACCCCCTCAGTATAGCCTCGGCCCTAAACTCCGCCTTCACTGATCTCTCCCATGTGCTCCCCCCAAACTTCTTCAATCCCCCCCATCCATCCCTTGCTCCACCTTTCTACCTACGAGTCCTCACCCCGGAGGCAGCTAAGCCCTACCTAACCAAAGCCATTAGCCACTACCACTATAGCCACGATTCCCTGGACCTCAGACTTCTTCGCCTCACCCTCCTGGAAGTCCTGGCCCCACTGACCCACATTCTCAACCGCTCCCTCTGTCAAGGGAAATTCCCCACCCGCTGGAAATTGGCCTACATCACACCAATCCATAAAAGTGTGGACTGCACATCCACTAACAACTACCGCCCCATCTCTATTCTACCTCCCCTTTCTAAAGCACTCGAACGCATAGTCGCCGACCAACTTACTGACCACCTTAATAAATATCACCTGCTAACCAACCAGCAACATGGCTTCTGAAAGGGTCATAGTACCACCACCGCCCTCCTTGAATTTACCTCCCATGTCCACTCAGCCCTCGACCACAGCCACCTCACAGGCGCCATCTTCGTGGACCTATCAAAGGCATTTGATACCGTAAACCATGCCCTCTTACTGAACACCCTGGCTTACATGGGGTTCTCCAATGATGCCATAAACTGGTTCACCAGCTATCTCTCAGACAGAACTCAGACTGTCAAGGTTGGCCTTGTCCTGTCCCCCGCCTCCCTATCCGCGCCAGTGTTCCACAGGGCTCCATACTTGGACCCTTACTTTTCAGCCTATACCTTAACTCCCTCCCGTCGGCCTGCCCCGAACCTGCTCCTGTACTCAGATGATGTGGTCCTGTTCACCTCTGACCCTGCACCCCTCAAACTCCACAACACACTTTCCGTGAAATCGAACACTGGCTCACCACCCAGCATCTTAATAACTACAATAAGACTAAAGTTATGATTTTCTCCCATCCCCACAGCCCACTCAAAAACCTCTGCCCCCAATTTCACACTGCTAATCATACCCCCTCGAACAAGTTAGCAACTTTAAATATCTAGGGATCACGCTAGACCCTGCCCTCAACTTTAATCACCATGTCTTGTACCCATCAACAGCCCTTAGCTCCAGGCTAGGTGTACTCTACCAGTACAAACACTGCCTCACCCCTGAAACTTTAAAACTTACCATAAACTCCCCTATCCTCTCCCTGCTAGACTATGGCATTCTAGTCTACAGTGCTGTGCCCTCCACAGCCCTTAACAGACTCCGGCTTGTGCTCAACAAAGCCTGCCATCTCATCCTTGGATATGACCGCTTCACTCACACCTGCTACCTCTACAGCACCACAAACTGGCTAAACCTGGATAACAGAATCAGGTATCACACCTGCATAATGTCCAAAAGGTAATCCTAGGCCTCACCCCCTCCGCCCCGGACCAAATTATCCACCCAACACCACCTGGTTAAAACTACCCATAGCACGAACAAACTTCTGCCATCCGTGGCTGGACATCCCAATTCCAGCGAACTTTCAGCTACAGAGACCCTTCCTGGACTAACGCACTCCCCTGCCTAATAACTGACGAAGCTAGGCTGGGCTCATTCAAAACAAGGCTAAGAAATCACCCACTGGCCTCTAACCTTTGTGACTGCAATTGACCCAGAGCATCTCTGAATCCTCCATGCCAATGGCCTCTACAAGCCAACCTTTTTTCTGGACAAGCAGCTCCATTTCGATACCTCTTTGCTACCTTATGGCTGTGCTAATCTCTTGCAAATCATGTATCCTGGATGAGTAGTGCACCCACTGAATAAATGGGTAAACTATGTTAGCGAATTGTAATATAATGTTACGTACAGTACCCTGTAAAAATATTGTCCCTGTCTCTGTCCTATGTATGATGTGGAACCTTTGTAAATGAGTCTTTGACTCAAAGGTCTTTTGAATACCTCAATAAATAAATAAATAAATATATGAACACGATAAACATGTTACCTTCCACCCTGAGGTGTGCCTCTATAATACTGGCAAGGTTATCTGCAAGGCATAGGCAATAGTATGATGCATTCTTATTCAGTTCTGGGTCCTGAGTGGCAGACGCCAAAGAATCTGATATGTTGACTGTAGTAAAATAAGAAGTTGATGTCGATGAAATAAGCCCCTTTGAATAGTAGGGGTATGCCACATGTTTTGATGATAAATGGCCTCATAGTTGTATACATTGGTGTCGTCGACTGGAGGGTTTTCTGCTCCATAAATGAGTGTGTAAAGCCATGCACCCTCACTGATAGAGGAGGTAGCCAAGAGACATCAGTCGAAAGGGCACACTGTTGATGAGAATATGTAACCATGTTAATGTTCTGTTGATGGAAAATGTCTCCTATTAATAATATACACATATCGTAAGGCACGGTCTGTGGACAGTGGAATGTTGGCCACTGATGGTGGGATCATCCCTGTCGATGGTGTAGAAGGAATATCATGTCTCGTAGATGGTGGAATGAAAGCAATCTATAATGATTAGTAGAAATCATGCTCCGTCGACGATGAAAGAAGGGGAGCATGTCTCATCGATGGTGGAATGCATCTCATCGACAACAGATGAAGATAATGTGCCTCGTTGACGGGGAGCGTTACACCTGTCAATGAGAGAGGCTTGTTCTTATATGAAGCCACCGTTGATGATAGTCTTGGAGGAGGCCTCCATCGACGGGGAATTAACCTCCCGTCAACAAGAAGTATGTAGGAGGCCTCTGTCGATGGGACATGAGTGGTCCATCGATGAGACTCATGTAGGAGGCCTCCCTTGATGGTGGATGAATATTCCGTCGATGAGAAATCATGAAGGGGGCCTCCGCCGACCGTGGATGAAGGGTCTATTGATGGGGATCATGCAGGAGGCCTCCGTTGATGGGAAATGAACCTCCCATAAACGAGAAGTATGTAGGAGGCCTCTGTCAACGGGGCATGAGTGGTCCATCGATGAGAATCATGTAGGAGGTGTCATTCGATGGTGGATGAATATTCCGTCAATGAGAAATCATGAAGGAGGCTTCCGTCGACGGTGGATGAAGGATCCGTTGACGGGGAATGAACCTCCCATCGACCAGAAGTAAGTAGGAGGCCTCCGTCGGCGGGGAATGAACCTCCTGTCAACGAGGAATATGTAGGAGGCCTCCATCGGCGGGGAATGAACCTCCCATCAACGAGAAATATGTAGGAGGCCTCCACTAACGGGGAATTAACCTCCCGTCGACAAGAAGAATGTAGGAGGCTTCTGTTGATGGGAACATAGTGTGAGCCTCTATAGAGTGTTGTTGGAGGCCTCTGTCGACGGGAATTATGCATCCATCGACAGGAATATAGTGTAAGCCTCTGTAGTCTGTTCTGTGATGAAGATGATGTAAAAATGCCCGCCATTGACAGGGTATTTGTTTTCCATTGATGAAGGAAGTCTCCTTGATAATATATGTTAACATACATGACTGCTGAAAGGTGGTCAGGTAGGACTTATGGTGAAAGTATGCCTTCCATGCTGATGCTTCTTGAAAAGGACTCAATGCTGTCGGAGCCTGTTAGTAGAATTCCTTGAGTCATCCATCCTTTAAACTCTTGTTTGAGTACAGGAATATGGTGCCGTGTATTAAGCCCAAGCACCCCAAGCTGTGGGTTCAATCCATGTCGTAGATCACTTAGCAGGAGAGTATTCTAGCTGTTGTAAGAGCTGAAGCCGGCGTGAAAATGAACAGAGACTTCCAAGGGACCACCCGCTTTTATAGGCACAGCCCAGGAAGTGAGGTCATGTGGGTGGTCCCTGGCGTAGAGACTGCTGGAGAAAACTACCGTGTGAGAGTGCCACCTAAGGGAAAGTCCCAGAAGTAATGACTTACTGCAAGAGACCATTCCGTGGAATATCTACTGTTACAGGTAAGTAACCTGTTTTTCTAGATTGTGGATATGTTGTTCTATCCACACTGTTTGGCAGACTCCAACCAGTTCTCCGGGAGGAGGGAGGCAAGGCGCACACCCCCTCTGATATACTTACTTGGGGAACAGAGACTGGAGAACTGAGGCCCCAAAACCAGCATCCTGGCATGACTCTAGGTCGATTTGGTAGTGGGTGATGAAGATGTTTGCTGACTTCCATGTAGCAGCCTTGCAGATTTCCTGGATAGGGATGTCCCTTGAAGCAGCCACCGAAACAGCAGTATGACAGGTGGAATGAGCTCTTATTTATTTATTTATTAAATTCTCGGATTACAAATACCTTTGAGCAGAAACTGCTCGTTTACAAAGGTTCCACGTCAAAGGATGAGGGTCAACATACATACAGAGGTAGTAAAAGAATGCACAATAAACAAAACAACTAAAAGAAAAAATAAAGATACTCAGTTATAACATACTTTGAGATAATATTCATATAACGAACAGCTTGAGTAGGCAGCTGGCTGTGGTAGCAATAAGAAATGGAGGGCACCATAAGCAGTTAGTATTGCAGGCGTGCGACCGAGAGAGGAAGTTGGCAGGCTAATGGGCCACTGTCCGATGGTGGTGGAAAATGTCTTGTACCAGTGGAGATGCGAGCAGGAAGGAGTCAACAAGGAAGGCCCGTGCCAGAGGGAATGAGACTGGGAAAGGCGGGCTGTAAGGCATGAGTGAGCTGGGAGGTGTTTAGAGAGATCTCTGTTCAGAGAAGCAGTCACATTGAGTGGTAGAGGTGAGGTAAAATTTGAGATTCCTTTTGAAGGGTCGAAGTGTAGTAGAGGAAAGTGCTTCTCTATTGAGGGAACTGAACCACTGAGCGACTCTATAGATAAAGGACCGCTGACCCATGGAGGTACGACATCTAGGAACCTGAAAGGTTCGAGATTGGGCACCACATGTTTGTTGAGTGCCACTGTAGATAGTAAGGAGTGAGCTAACACCAGGTGGCATGAGACCGAGGAGAATCTTTCTGGTAAGTAAGCAGGTCAGGTATTGTATTCTGCTGAGTAGGGGTTGCCAGCTAGCCTGTGCATAGAGGTCACAGGTGTGAGTTTGTCGGGCTGCACCCGTTAGTAGTCTACAGGCTTTGTTGAGAGAAACTGAAATCCTGTGGAGGGCACTTGCTGAGGGCGAGCCATAGATGGCAAGGCCATAGTCAATAGAGGGACAGAGCTGTAGATGGCTGGTTTAAAGGCATCCAGCATACAGTGCAGGTTTGTGCTAGTAGTCCAATCCAGAGTATTGGCGGTCTTGGCAACAGTGTCAATATGCCGAGTGTATGAGAGAGTACTATCCAGGGTAATACCAAGGTACTTGAACTCCTTGACATGTTCGAGTGGGTTCCCAGCATGGTTCTTGATGGTGAGGGACAGAGAGTTGTGCCTGCTCCGTCGGTTACAGAAGGACATGACTTTAGTCTAGCTGTGGTTCAGGACAAGTTTATGAGAACTGAACCAGTATTCGATGCGCTTGAAGTCGAGCTGCAGCTGGGATTCAAGGACTGTAATGTCATGGTGGCTGGAAAACAGGACTGCATCGTCTGCGTATAGTAATAGTTTTTGGTGGCAGGCACTGGGGAGATTGTTGATGAAGAGGGAGAAGAGTAGAGGACCCAGACTAGACTCCTTGGGGACTTTGGAGCAGACCGGTTTCTCATCCGAAGAGATCCCTGCAATCCTTACATGTAGGATCCGATTATCAAGGTAGCTGGTGAACCATGGAAGGGCATCGCTGAAGATCCCAATGGAGGACAGTTGCTTGAGCAGTAGGGGGTGGTTAACTGTGTCGAATGCCTTGGTAAGGTCCATAAATACTGCCCCTCCACAATTCCCTTTGTCAAGTGTGGCAAGGATGAAGGTTGTAAATTCCAATAGTGCAGTGGTGGTGCTGTGCCCTTTTCTGAAGCCATGCTGCTCTGGGCACTGTACATTGTACTTCTCCAGGAATTCAACTAGTTGGTCCGACACTATTCGCTCCAGCGCTTTAGATAGTGGGAAAAGGAGTGAGATAGGTCTATAATTGGTGTGGAGCATCCTATCTCCACTTTTGTGAACTGGTGTGACAGTGGCTTTCTTTCAGAGAGAGGGGAAATGGCCCAATCTAAGTGAGAGATTGAAGATCTTTGTGAGTGGTTCTAAGATTTCATCGAGGACTTGTGCCAGCAGTTTCAGGTCAAGGGAGTCACCACTGTACCCTTGTTTGCCAATGGCCTTTTGAATGCATTTTCTAGCTACTTGTGGTTGGACCTCCTTAAAAAAAAACTTTGGGGTTGTACGTTCTAGTTGGGGGGTAACTTGGGAGGAGCTGGAGGGGAGGTCATCAAAAAAATCTGGTGGAAGGACACTGTCCAGGTTTGTAAATGCATTATTAAAAGTGCTGGTGATGGTACCTAGGTCGAGTGTAGGAGTGCCATGAAGGCTGAGCATAGTGGGTGGTGCTTTAGGATCCTTGCCTGTGAGTTCTTTCATGTTGTTCCAGAATTTTTTTCCCTGGCCCCAAGAGTTGGTCAGAGCCTCTTTGTAATAGCTGTGTTTAGCATTCCGTATTTTCCGAGTACAATCATTTCTGGCTGCTTTGTATAACTGTTTGTTTACTTGCGTCGGAGTTGCACGAGCACAATGCCAGCGGTGGTCTCTGTGCTTCAGTAGAGTTAAAAGGTCAGTAGTAACCCAGGGGTTGGTCTGTCCTTTGACCTTCATCTTTTTCCCTGGTGCATAGATGTCACTGACTTCGATGAAACGTTTGATAAATAGGTCCAGAGCTTTGTTGGTGTCACTGAAGGAGTCAAGCACTGCCCAGTTCAGCCTGGTTAGATGGGATTTTAACAGCTGGAGGTGCCCTTGTTTGATAACCCAGGCATAGATAAGCTTGGGAGGGGGCTTGTGGTATTTGTTTGACCAGGAGCAGATGACAGGTGAGTGGTCACTTATTGTATCTGGGAGTACAGAAACATTGGAGATGCGTTCAGGGTGGTTAGATAGAATCCAGTCTAGAAGCGTAAGGGAGCCTGTCCTATAGTTACACCTAGTGGGGACATTGACCAGTTGAGTGAGGTGATGCACCGCAGCTGCATCCTTATAGGTAGCGGCCTCAGCGGAGAGCCAGTTAATGTTAAAAATCACCCATGATCATGGTTTCAGAATTATGTTGCTGGACCCTTAGATATTCCATGATGCTATGGAAGCCAGCAGCCTGGTCTCCTGCGGGTAGGTAAACTGAGATGACAGTGCATTCCTTGCTATGTGTGCCAAGGAGGATTTTGATTGTCAGGACCTGAGAGGAGTTGCTCAGGCTAGGGGATGGGATGATGTGACCCACAAGGGTATCCTTAAGATAGATGGTGCAGCGCCCGCCCCGTTTAGCAATCCTGTCTTGCCTGAAAATGCAGTAGCTAGGGATAGAGACTGAGGTATCAGGGGATTTTAGGGTTTAGCCATGTTTCTACAACTGAGAGAACATCAGGGTTGTGCTGTGGGATCATGTTTGGAGGGAATCAAGTTTGTTGAGGATGCTGCAAGTGTTGATGGATGCCATGGTGAGTGTCCCTGTCCTTCTGCTTGGTGCCACTGCTGGCTGCCCAGGTGGTCCTGGGTTGGGTGAACATTTCCTGAGAGCAGGAGCAGCATAAGGAGAATTTGTAGGAGAAAGGATTTCAGCATCTTGTAGATACCTGGTGGTTAAGTCATAATCCAAAAGAAATCATCAACAGCTGAGGTCCAGAGTCACAGAATGTGTTAGAATTCCTGAAGGTGATGAACTGTGCCTGTGCATACGCAGGATATGAAATCCTTTTGTCTGCATGCTTCTTTGTCAATCAAAGAGGTTGTTGAAAGGCCCACATACAGATCATGGAGGTCAGATGAAAATGTGGATTCAAGCAGGACCTAGAGTCACTGAGTTTGTCAGACTTAGTTGATTGACTTATGTTTTGCTTGGGATAGCTTCCAAAAAGTTGATTTTTAAATGAAAAATGCAGATACCTGCTGATGTTGTTTTGCAGAAATCCAGTTCAGGAGACTTTCACGGATGTAGTGAGCAAGAATGGTGTTACTCCAAGCAGAAAACCATGTAAATCCACAAAAACTAAGTTACAGACACAGACAAGCAGCCACCACACAGACCCAGGAGGCGGAGGCTCCCTGCCCGCCAATCTATAGCAGAGATCAATGCAGGATGTAATCTATCTGTCAAGTGTCTGCTATGCTGCAGGTCTGCCAGGTGCAGCTTCAGTGTAGGTGACAAACAGCTGGCAAATGTCTCCCCAAACTTTAGCCATCTGCTCTTTATAATAAGACAGCGCTTGTCTCAGGTCCAGAGTATGGAGCCTGCACTCGGCCTCCAAAGTGTAATTGGGGTAGTACACTGGCAGAGTCAACACCTGGTTGAGGTGAAACTCCAACACCACCTTTGGAAGGAATTTCGGGTTGGGGCACAGGACAACCTTGTCCCTGTGGAAGACCAGGTACGGAGACTCCACCGAGAGCACCTGCAGCCTTCTAGTCCTTCTGGCTGACGTGATAGCCACCAGGAAGGCGGTCTTCCATGACAAATGTGACATCTCACACTTGTGCATTATTTCAAATGGCTTGCCCATGAGCTTTGCCAAAACCAGCAGTAGATCCCACAGAGGTGGAGGGGATATGTGGATGAGGCCTTTAAAGAAGCACCAGACCACCTTCTCCTATGCCACCATCTGCTGACCGGCCCACGCCCAGCGAGCAGAGATGACTGTCAGGTGCACCTTAAAGGTCGAAGACCCCCTCTGGACAGAGACCAAAGGTAGTCTAAGATGCTAGCCACTGGACAGGACAGAGGGTCCAGGCCTTTGCCCTGACACCAAACGGAAAACCTTTGCTATCTGAAGGCATAGAACCTTCTGGTTGACTCCTTCCTGGATGCTTCCACTACTGTGAGTACATCCTCAGAAAGTCCCAAGGCCTGGAACTCTAGCCACTCAGGAACCAGGCTGTCAGGTGCAGGGATTAAAGGTCCAGATGGAATACCTTCCCCTGACTGACTGAGATCAGGTCTAGGTGTGCTGGAACATGCCTCGGGAGCCTGTTACTGAGGCTGAGGAGATCTGGATACCAGAACTGACAGGGCCAGTCTGGGGCTACCAGGATCACCTGCACCTTGTCCCGCCTCACCTTGAGAAGCACCCTGAGGATCAAGGTAAATGGAGGGAAGGCGTAGAAGAGGCCTGGTCCACAGCCTCGAGAAAGCATCCCCCTGCAGCGAACCCTGCTGAGGGGGGCGGGCATGAAACAGCCTCAGCTTGGTGTTTTCCCTGGAGGCAAACAGGTCCACCATCAGTTTGCCCCAGTGGGGGAACAGGCTGTGAGCCACCTCTGGATGTAGATACCACTCGTGGGATGTCTCGCTCTGCGGCTGAGGGCATCCGCCAGTTGATTTGAGGCTCCTGCCACATGGATGGCTAGGAGATCTGCCTCCAGTTGGCTCATGAGTGTCCAGATGGGGAGCGCTTCCCTGCACAGCAGCCAGGAGTGCGTGCTGCCCTGATTGCTGAGGTAGTACACGGTAATGGTATTGTCCATCTGGACTTGACCCCGAAGCTGCTGAGCGAACGCTGACAATGCCAGTCTGACCACTCTCAGCTCCAGCAGGTTGATATGGTATCAGGATTCCTCGAGGGGTCCAGGACCCATGGGTCCTGTTGTTCTCCATGTGGGCTCCCTAGCCCACGAGAGAGGCATCGGTCATGAGGACGACTGTTGGCTCGGGGCAGACAAACAGGATCCCTTCCTGCAGATGATCCAGGATGATCCACCACTAGAGAGCATCCCATATCTTGGATCACAGTGATAAGGGGAGAACTAGTGACAACACTGACTATCCTTTTTAACAAATCATGGGTGGATGGTGTGGCACCTGAGGACTGGAGGAGGGTGGATGTGATTCCCCTTCACAAAAGTGGGAGCAAGACAACGGCAGGAAACTCAAGACCTGTCAGTTTGACCTCTGTGGTAGGGAAAGTGATGGTATCACTTCTGAAGGAAAAAACTGTTGAGTACATAGAGGCCAGTGGGGCACATGACACAAGGCAGCATGGATTCACAGTGGGAAGGTCATGTCAGACGAATCTAATCGATTTCTTTGGGTGACCAAAGTAGCAGACCAGGGAGGGGCTGTGGACATGGCCCACCTAGACTTTAGCAAGGCATTTGACACCGTCCCACACAAAAGATTAATTGTCAAATTATGACAAAGGATAGCAGACAAGGGTGAGGTAGT
Source organism: Neoceratodus forsteri (assembly GCA_016271365.2). Taxonomy (NCBI): domain Eukaryota; kingdom Metazoa; phylum Chordata; order Ceratodontiformes; family Ceratodontidae; genus Neoceratodus; species Neoceratodus forsteri. The sequence goes on from CM028137.1 coordinate 961,462,989, forward strand.
ACTGGTTGGAGACTTCAATATTCCAGACGTGGACTGGAGCATCCCAGCAGCAGCATCAACTAGGAGCAGATTTATCCTGGACTCCCCTTCAGGGTGCCTTCCTCAAGCAACTGGTCGTGGAACCAACTCGGCAGAAGGCAATACTGGACCTTGTGCTCACAAACAGGGACAGTGTGATGGTGGTAATAGTGGGGGAGCACCTGGGAAACAGTGACCAGTCATTGTGGTTTGAAATCACAGAAAGAGCAGAACCAAACCACACAAAAACACGATCCTGGATTTTAGGGGGCAGACTTTGGGAAAATGGGGAGATACTTGAAAGAGGCATTAAGGGGAATGGGACAGGAATCGGGGGTTGAGGAACAGTGGGCAGTATTTAAAATGGGGATTACAAGAACAACAGAATTATGTATTAATCAGGTTAGCAAGAGGAAAAGGAAGAGGAGGCCATTCTGGTTTTACAAAGAGGTAGCAAAGAAAGTGAAAGCCAAAAAGATTGCATTCAGGCAATACAAAAAGACACAGGCAGAAGGGGATAGGGAGAAGTACCAGGAGAAGCAAAGGGAGGCAGGGAGGTCAGTAAGGGAAGCCAAAGCTCAGACAGAAGAACACATTGCAAAATCAGTGGGTAGCGGGGACAAAACCTTTTACAGGTACATAAGTGAAAAAAGAAAGACAAAGGGAGGGATAGTGAGACTGAAGGGGGAGGATGGGGGCCGCGTGGAGGATGACAACAGTAAAGCTGACATACCGAACAGGTATTTCTGCTCAGTCTTTACTGAGGAAGAGGAGGGTAATGGGTCTGAAGGGAGTACAAGGGGTGAGAATGGTGCAGAAATGGACACAAGTCCCTTTACACAAGAAAGGGTCCTGAAGGAACTGAAAGTAATAAGAGTTGATAAAGCAATGGGGCCAGATGGGGTGCACCCCAGGGTCCTTAAAGAACTAAGAGAGGTGGTGGCTGAACCTCTGGCTATCCTGTTTAGCCAATCACTGGAAACAGGGGAGGTACCCAAAGACTGGAGGACAGCAGCTGTAGTCCCCTTATACAAAAGTGGGAACAAAGAGGAAGCATGGAACTACAGACCAGTCAGCCTCACCTCGGTAGTGGGGAAGATCATGGCAGCACTACTGAAGGAGAGATTGGTGGAACATCTGGTTGTCAATGGACTACATGACCCAAGGCAGCATGGTTTCACCAGGGGGAGGTCATATCAGACCAACCTCATTGAATTTTTTGACTGGGTGACTAGGGAGGTGGATCAGGGGAAGGCAGTGGACATGGCCTATCTGGACTTCAGCAAGGCCTTTGACACTGTGCCACATAGAAGACTATTACACAAACTGGGGAATATGGGTGTGGGCAGGACAGTAGTGTGGTGGATAGGTAACTGGCTGGGTGGCAGGACACAGAGGGTGGTGGTAAATGGCTGTCACTCCACAGAGGAAGAGTGACCAGTGGGGTACCACAGGGATCAGTGCTGGGACCGTCCTATTCAACATCTTCATCAGTGACATGGCGCAGAACCTAGAAGGCAGAATTTCACTGCTCGCTGATGACACAAAGCTCTGTAACAGAGTAGACACACCAGAGGTGTAGACAGAATGAGAAGCGACCTGCAGAAACTTGAAGAATGGTCAGGGGTTTGGCAGTTGAAATTCAATGCAAAGAAATGCAAGATAATGCATATAGGGCACAAAACCCTGGCACAATATATCAGTTGGGGGTGAGGATATAGCATGCACCAAGCAGGAAAGGGATCTTGGGGTTATCATCTCTGATGACCTCAAGGTAGGAAACAGTGCGACAAGGCAGCAGGTAAAGCAAATAGGATGCTGGGATGTATAGGCAGGGGCATTACCAGCAGGAAAAGGAGGTCATAATTCCGCTATACAAGACACTAGTGAGGCCCCACCTGGAGTACAGTGTACAGTTCTGGAGACCATACCCACGTAAGGACATAGACAGGATAGAGAAGGTTCAGAGGAGGGCAACAAAGATGGTGCATGGATTGCATCACAAGTCCTATGAAGACAGGCTGAAGGAACTGAACATGTACTCCTGGAGGAGAGGAGGAGAGAGGGGATATGATAGAGACATACAAGTATCTTACAGGGAGGAACAGGGTGCAGGAAAACACTATTTTAAGCGAAAAAGATGTTCCAGGACTAGAGGGCATGGGATGAAGTTGGAGGAGGAGGACGATTCAGAGGAAACATGAGAAAGAATTTCTTCACAGAACGGTGGTGGACAACTGGAACACCCTGCCAGAGGAAGTGGTGGGGGCTGAAACAATCACGGGATTTAAGAATGCATGGGATAGACATAAAGGAATTCTGGAGGTCAGGGGTAAGGTGCAACAGACTTCTAGGAAAACAAACTGAACTTACAAGCTCAAATGGGCAGACTGGGTGGGCCATAGGCCCTTATCTGCCGACACTGTCTATGTATCTATGTATAAATTAACTAGCCTGGGAGTGGGTCCCAGGGTGGTAGCCTGGGTAAAAACATTGGCTGGACAACAGAACACAGAAATTAATTGTAAATGGAGTCCACTCTGAAGAAAGAGGGGTTACTAGTGAGGTACCGCAGGGTTCAGTACTGGGTCCAGTCCTTTTTAATTTCTTTATAAGTGACATTGCAGAGGGACTTGGAAGGAAAAGTATGCGTCTTTGCAGATGACACAAAGATCTGCAACAGGTTTGATACACAAGGAGGCGTGGAAAGGATGAGAAGAGACTTGGCAAGGTTAGAGGAATGGTCAGAAGTATGGCAGCTTGGATTCAATGCAAAGAAGTGCAAATAATGTACCTGGGAAACAAAACCCAGGGAAAATTATACAATGGGGGAGGTAATAACAACAAAAAATGGAAAGGGACCTGGGGTAATCATATCAGATGACCTTAAGGTTGGCAAGCAATGTGAAAAGGCAGTAGGGAGGGCTGGGGGGATACTGGGATGTATAGGGAGAGGCACCACCAGCAGAAAACAGGAAGTTGTTATCCCCCTGTACAGACAGTTGGTGAGACCCTATCTGGAGTACTGCGTCCAGTTCTGGAGACCCCGTCTCCGCAAGGACATAGGACAGAGGTAGAGCAGAGGAGAGCAACTAAAATGGTGCAGTGTCTGCAAGAGAAGCCATACGAGGAGAGACTAAAGGAGCTTAATATGTATACCCTTGAGGAAAGGAAGAAGAGAGGGGACATGATAAACTTTTAAGTACCTCAGTGGAGTCAAAGTCCAAGAGGGTAGCATCTTTCAGAAAAAGAGATGTGCAAGAACAAGGGGAAACAATCTGAAGATAGAGAGGGGATGGCTCAGGGGCAATGTAAGGAAGTATTTTTTCACAGAGAGGGTGGTGGACACATAGAACCACCTTCCGGAGGAGGTTGTGGGGTCTAAAACTGTGGGAGAATTCAACAATGCATGGGACAGACATAAGGCAATTCTTGTGGGGGGTAGGAAAAAATAGCCTATTGGTTAACTAGGATCTGCAGCTTATCCAGTAGGTAGGGGAAATGGGTAGACTAGGTGGGCCAAGCGGTCCTTATCTGCCATTAAAGTCTATGTTTCTGTGTGATCAGCTGGTTGAAATGACCTTGGCACCAAGTCCACTGGGCAGTTAGCTTCCACTGCAGGGGCGCATATGCCACCGGGCCCATCGGACCACAGTGGTGCAGGCCACCATGTACCCCAGAAGGCACAGAAAGTCCCGGGCAGGGCGCAAGTGCCCAACCAGAAATGACTGGACAAAGAAGAAGAGAACCTCTGCCCTGTCCACCGGGAGCCGAGCTCTGCCCCGATGAAGCATATCACCTGCGAAGGTACGTGCTCCGACTTGGCCTCGTTGATCAGGAGGCCAAGCTGAGTGCAGGTCTGGAGGGCCAGATCCCAGGACCTCTCCACCTCTTGCTGGGCGGAATCCGCTAAGTGCCAATCATTGAGGAAGGGGTAGACTCTGACCCCTTTACGCCTGAGGTGGGCTGCCACCACTGCAATGCATTTAGCAAAGACCTGTGGGGCCAATGACAGGCCGAATGGCATGGCTTGGAACTCGTATAGGTTTCCTTCTTCTCTGAAGTGGAGGAACTGTTGGTGAGATGGACGGACTGGGATGTGAAAAAACGTGTCCTGAAGATCCAGTGAGCAGAAACATGTTTTGCTCCAGGGATGGTATGATCTGGGACAGAGTTACCATCCTGAAGGTGCATGGCCTGAGAAACTGGTTCAGGTTTTGCAGATCTAGAATGGAGCGACAGCCCCCCCCATCCGCTTCGGGACCAGGAAGTACCTGGAAACGAACCCTGGGTTGACTGGAGGATGTGTCACGCAGACCACCACCTCCTTGAGAAGGAGATGGGCTATGTCATCTCTCAGAGCTGACCGAGTGTGGACCGATATCCCTTTCTCCCATGGGGTGCGGGCTCGGCTGGGAGCATACTGCTTGAACTCTAGAGGCAGAGCCTGGCCAACCACTTCTAAGACCCACCTGTCCATGGTAACAGTGGACCAGGCAGAAAGAAGGTGTCAGAGCCAGCCCCCCATGGGAGGACCCAGAGCTGGCATGACGGGAACAGGGGTGGCAGCCCCCATCCTGTCACTGGGCAGGCTTGGAGGAAGAGGGTCCAGGCTGGAAGCTGCCTGAACCTCGACCTCCTCTGCGGGCCACTGGAGGCCCAGACTTGGGCTGAGGGTGCCAAGCCTGTGCCTGCTGTTGCTGCCCAACCTGGAAGGAGGGCTGCTTGGCCACAGGAACAGGGTGCCAAAATGGCTTCTTCTTCTGCTGTTTCTTGGCGCCAGGGGCATTTTTCTGAGCAGAAGTAGCAGAGTCCAAGGTGGCAATGGACTGCTCAATTCGCTGAAGGTGACCATCCATGCCTGGGCCGAAGAGATAGGTGTCCAGGAAAGGAACATCAGTGAGTTTGTGCTGGGTATCCGCCGTGAAGGTGGAAAGTCTCAACCAAGCCCTGCGGCGCATGGCAACTGCAGCTGCTACCGAATGGGCGCATGAGTTCCCAAGGTCCAGGGCCGTCTGAAGTTGCTGCTTGGCAACAGCCCGGCCCTGATCCCGGACCTGCTTGACCGTAGTCTGAAGATCCGCAGGGAGGTGAGAGAGCCTCGTCCAAGGAACCCAGCAGGGCATGAGAGGAGTGCGCCATGATGACAGCCAAGCTTGCCTGACAAGAGGCCTACTGAGGAGGTGGCATAAACCTTTCTGGCAGAGTGGTCCAATTTTTTGAACTCCTTGTCTGGAAGTCTGTTGGTATCGACAGAACTGCCTGTGCATCTGAACATGGAAATGGTCACCAACCCCTCCGCTGAGGGGTGTTCCATGAACCCCGAGAGGGACCCAATGAGCACCGCGTACTTACGGGCCATCCGGGCAAATGGCGCTGGGCAGGACCAAAGCTCCAAAGCCAGACCAACAATGGCCTCGGCCACTGGGAAGGCTTCTGTAGGGGTATCCACTCTCTTAAGAATGTCTGTAAGAGGGTACTCTGACCGTTTCTGGACAGGCGCCAGGGGCATCCCGTGGATTTGGAGATGAGGCAGAGAATCCCCAAAAAGGACAAAAGACCTTCCTTCATTGACAGACTGCCCACCGACTCATCGTCAAGCGGACAAGAGTGTAGGTTGGAGTTGTCAGAATCCGAAGTATCCGGATACATTGGCCGGCCACGTGCTTGGGGCAGTCAGGCGTGAGAGTGACTGAAATCCTGCGGGGAAGACCCAGAACAGTCCAAGCTTCCTTCGAAGGAGCACCTCCCGTGGGCTGTTTAGGTGGCGTCTCCACCACTATCGGTGGAGAGGTCGATTTTGGCTGAACCGGGGCCGGTTCTACTGGCTTTGTGGGCAGAGGAATAAAGATGATCGGTTTTGATGAAGCTGGCTTTGGCCTAGAAGATGAAAGCCGAGTAATGGCCAGTGTCGAAACCAAAGCCGGTTTCTGGACGGCCAATATCAGCTGCTGCCACATGAGATCTTCGTAGCGTCGGAGTTTCCGTCGAAGCCACTCCTCATCTGAGGAGGACCAAGATGAAAGTCGGCATTGCCTTTTCTTTGAGTGCTCATGCACCTTCCTCGGCCTATTGGCGAGGGGGTTAGAGACCTTGATTGGGCTGGCCGACCGGGCCACTCGGGAGAAACTGGGGGAACCAGTGATTTTCCTGGATCAGGGACCGTTTCCTCGATGGGATTACCAGCGAGCTGGGTCTCCTCATTGGGAAGAGGCAGGACCAGAGTCCTGGTGAGTTATCGCCCTTGTCGGGCGACAACAGATCGACAGGGTCAAGAGCAATCTCCACCACGTCGTCAATTGAGACTTTGACCGGCTGACTAGTCGGCAAAGCAGAGAAGCCAGCAGCCAAAGTAGCAGTGTCGACCTAAGTCGAGACTGGAGATCCCTAGGACCGAGATACCTCTCGATCCCAAGAACATCTTAGCTGAGAAAGAATCTTGTTTCCTTGTCCTTTTTAACGGGACAAGGAAACATGCATGCCCGAAGGTCCCTCACCCTTAGTGAAGAAGAGACTGGCACATGCCCCGAAAGGAGCCCGAGAAGGTGGAGCCCAGACTGAGTGGAACAAAAATCATTTGAAAGGAGAGCACAACAGCTCATGCTGCCTTTTCCTCGAAGGCCTGCATTTGCTTTAACTAATCGGCGGACCCCGCAGCCGTGGAGCCCGCCCACCAGGCCTCCTTAGATTTCAATGGTGGATTCCATTTTTCGGGCTTGCCCAGCTTGAGTCATGCGAGACCATCATCGAGAACATTTGGGTGAAAGGCGAGACAAATCTTGCAGGCCTGAGCATCATGGCCAACACCCAAAGAGTAGATGCACGAGGTATGCGGGTCTGTGCGTGACATTTTCTGGCCACATGGGCACCGCTGGAAACTGGGGGAAGATTTATCTTCCATGCTCGAGAAACAACGATCATAATCGCTAGTTCAAACAAGCTTAATCTTCAAAGAATCCAAAGGAAATGAAGCCAGGACCCACAGAACGCAGGAGCGGTAAGGAGGCAACCTGAATCTTCCAGCAGAAAGGCAGATCTGACGGCATGGGGCGAAGCTGAGGGTTATACCACCTGGGTGGGTGTGATGAGCCAGCTTTAAGACCTTCCGGCAAGAATTAAAGGGGAAAGGGACATGCCAAGAAGTGTGGATGAACAAAATATCCACGTCCCTAGAAATAAGAGGATACATGAGGATGAAGTAGCTTAAGTTAAAAAAAGTATTTAAAAAGTCTAATTATTGTGATTAGACTTATAATCGCAATAATGACGTCACAGATGATCATTTCCTGGGGATTAACGACCAGTCGGTGGGGGGTCACACCTTGACTGCACATCAGGCCACACCCCTCAGCCAGTCATTAATTCCCAGGAAATAAAGAGCTGTTTGGTCATTATTGCTTCTTATATGTCTAATTATTAATGAACTGAACTAGTTCACTGATTGGCTGCCGTGCCGGTCAGAAATCTCTTAGAAATGATCGGCACGGCAGCAGCACTCTGCTCACACGCTGTACGCCGACAGCAGTGGCCCATAAACAAAACTGTTTTCGGCACTCAAACACTGAAAGAAAAAAGAATCATTATTGCAATTAGACTTATAATCGCAATAAAACCTCAGAGCCAGTCATTTCCTTCTGATTAACAACGGCTGGGTGGGGAGGCCCTTGGCTGTGCCCCTCGGCCACACCCCCAAGCTGGTCGTTAATCTCTAGGAAATGACCGGTTCTTTGGTCATTATTGATTAAATTACAGCCTACTGTGATGGCTCCCAGGTTCTGGCCCCACTTTGTACACTTTTTACATTTTATTTTACTCTGAATTCGTTAATTGTACAGGTACTGCAATTTTACTGTTCATGTATACGCATCTGTCATTGCAACTAGAAATGAGCCCTGGCTCAGTGTGCCTATGCCAGTCACAACATTTTAGATAAAAAGTAAATAAACATGCAGGGAAAAGTACAGTTACGCAAGAACTTACTGTAACAGTAGATCTTCAAGAGACACTCTTGCAGCAGGCAATATCGGTAGGACTGAAGCCGCCAGACACAAGGGCCACACAGAAGCAGCTAAGAAGTTTATCATGGAGACCGCGCCCCCCCCGCCTCTCGCTGGCCAAAGCACGTTGGACGCCCACCTATCCTATAAGAAAAATTACTCACCTTAGTAATTATGTTTCTTCTAGTGGAGTCTTGCTGTATTCTGACTATTGCAGTTAGGTCCTGCCTTTCAACTGCCCCGGAGAACAAAGGGTTAACTTTTCTATGCCTTGCATAGAACATTCATCACAAGCTCGGTTGAAGCCCATCTGTTGTTGTTCAAACTGCAACTGTCAGATCTTTATGAGCAAAAACTCACTAGGTATTCTGTGTGGAAACTGTAAAAATGTTTACTAGCCAACTGGCAAATATATAATGTTTTTGGTTTCAAAGGAAGACTCAAGTCAGGAAACCCAAAAACAAAAACACATCCAAAACACAACATTCCACCCAAACAAAAAAGAGGGTGTAAAAAGTACAACCCTAGGGTGCCAACACTGCTCCTGCCCACCCACATCCCAAAAACTAGGTTCTGAGAGGGGAGGCGGGGGGGGGGGAAATCAGAATACAGCAAGACTCCACTAGAAGAAACATAATTACTAAGGTAAGTAATTTTTTCTTCAAACAACATGAAGTCTTGATGTATTCTGACTATTGCAGACTACCGAGCAGTACCTCCATGGAGGAGGGACAGAACCTACTTTGGGAATGGGCTCTGAAGTACTGCTGTGACAAACCGAGCATCACTCCTAGCCTGGATATCCAGAGAGTAATGCTTGGTGAAAGTATGGACTGTTTTCCAGGTGGCTGCTTGACAAATTCCTAAGAGAGGAACATCCCTGGCAGCAGCGAGGGAAGCAGCTGTACCTCTTGTGGAATGAGCCCTCAGGCCTGAGGGTGGAGTTCTACCCATTATTTCATAGCAGAACTGTATACAAGAAACAATCCACCTGGCAATAGATCTCTTAGAGGCAGCTTTGCCTTTACCAGCTTCTCCATAAGTGAGGAACAACAGGAGGGATTCAAACCTGTGACCCTCGGTACACTGTATGTAGTAGCTGACGGCCCTTTTAACATCCAAACTGTGTAGCCTCCTCCCTCCCGAGGAGGAATGGTCAGTGAAGAAAACAGGGAGAGATACAGACTGGTTGAAGTGGAAATCTGAAACCACTTTAGGTAAGAACTTTCTGTCAGTTCTAAGGACCACTTTATCTCTGTGAAAAGAGATGAAATCAGATTCCACTGACAGGGCTTGCAATTCACTGATACGTCTGGCAAATAATGGCTACCAAAAACACCGTTTTCCAAGTCAAGTACTTAAGCTCTGCTGAGGACAAAGGCTCAAATGGGGGTTGCATAAGCTGAGCAATGCAAACACTAAGGTCCCAAGCAGGAGCAGGATCCCTAAAGGAGGACTGGTGTGAAGCAATCCCTTGAAAAACTTACAGAATACAGGATGGGATGACAGAGAGGAAGACTTGCCTACCGACAGGAAAGTAGAAACAGCTGCCAAGTGTACCTTGAAGGTAGCTGGTCTGAGGCCTAGGCCATTAAGATGGACCATATAATCCAGAACCGTAGGCAATTCAGCAGAGTTTGGAGAAATATTCTTCTCAGAACACCAAATGCTGAATCTTTTCCATTTGGAGTTGTAAGTCTTTCTGGTGGAAGGCTTTCGAGAAGCCTTAAGGATATCCAGAACCCCTTGGGAAAGATGCAGATCTGCAAACTCTAACTCTTCAAGAGCCAAGCCTTGAGATTAACAGACCGAAGATTCGGGTACCAAATCCTCCCCTGAGAGGATGTTAACAAGTTGTAATTCCTGGGAAGAGACAGGGGAAGGTGGACTGTTAGGGACAGCAACAAGGGATACCATGGCGGTCTGGCCCAGTCTGGAGCAATCAGAATCACTTTGCATGGTTGTGACCTTATCTTGACTAACACCCTGAACAGGAGAGGGAAGGGTGTTAAAGCATACAGAAATTTCCCTTCCCAGTTCAGAATCAGAGCATCCAGGAGGACTGAGCCCATGAATGGGGGTCTGCAACAAAAGAGAGGAAGTTGGTGATTGTCTGGGGCTGCAAAAAGATCTATCTCTGGAGTGCCCCATCTCGAGAAAATCACTTTCAAAACCAGAGGATCTAGTGCCCATTCGTGATGGCTCTGGGATATTCTACTCAGTGTATCTGCTAGGACATTGTCCTTCCCTTGGAGATGAACTGCTATCAGAGAGATTTGCAGGGAGTAGGCCAGGGATCACAACTTCATTGCTTCTGTGCACAAGGCTGAAGACCAAGTGCCTCCTTGCTTGCTGATGTACCACATGGTGGTGGTGTTGTCTGTTCTGACCTGAACCACCTTGTTCTGTACAGATTTGGAAAGCTTGCAGTGCCAGAAACACTGCTCTGAGTTCCAAGAGATTGATGTGAAGCAGAGATTCCTGAGGTGACCACAGTCCGTGGGTGGTAAGATCCCCCATATGGGTTCCCCAGCCCAGCAGGGAAGCATCTGTGGTGAGTATCACTGAATGAGACAGAGTGACAAATGGAACCCCTTGTCTCAAATTGTCCTGATCCTGCCAGCATTGCAAGACTTGGATCAGGGTTCAAGTCACTGGGATTAGTTTGGTAAGGGAATCCTTTCTTTAAGTGGAACAGAATGTCCCTCATTTGGAATCTTGCTCCCTGGACCACTGCTGTGGAGGCTGCCATGTGGACCAGTAGCTGAAGGAAATGCCTTGCTGGTCAAGACAACTGAAGGGTGAATGAAGAGGCCAGTTCCATAAGGGTCTTGCCCTTTCCAGGGGAAGGAAGGCTCTTGCCTTTACCGTATCCAGTTCTGCACCTATGAAGGTGAGGAGCTGCACTGGTTCGAGAACTGACTTTGGTAGGTTGAGAAGGAATCCTAAAGAAGTGAGCACTTGCTGGGTCACTTGCAGATGTGACTTGACTTGGTCTGGAGACTGACCTACTATGAGCCAGTCGTCCAAGTATGGGAAAATGGAAATCTTTTGTCTTCTTAGAAAGGCAACAACTACTGCCAGGCACTCTGTGAAGACCCTTGGGGCTGATGTTAGGCCAAAGGGCATTGCTCTAAATTGACAGTGGCCTGAGGACAACTCGAACCTGAGATACTTTCTGTGGGAGCACCTGATGGGAATGTGAAAGTAGGCATCTCTGAGGTCCAGGGAGGCTAGCCAGTCCCCTGGCCTTAGAGAGGGAAGGAAAATTCCCAGAGTTACCATTTTGAATTTTGGCTTTAACAGATGTTTGTTCAGATATCTTAGGTCCAGGATGGGTCGCCACTCTCCTGTCTTCATGGGGGTTAGGAAGTACCTGGAGTACAATCCTTTGCCCCTGTGTAGGGTGGGAACTCTCTCTATAGCTCTGAGAGCTAGGAGAGAAGAAACCTCTGCCTCCAGGGCAAGGGTCTCTGAGAGATTTGCAGGTGGAAAAGATCTGGCTCTCATCTTGGGAAATTTTTTTACGCAGAGAACCAGTCTTTGGCTTACTACTTCCAGGACTCACTTGTCTGATGTAAGAGACATCCAGTCCTGGACAAAGTAAGCCAGCCTGCCCCCTACTGGCATAGGAGAATCGACCCAGGCTGACCCATCAGGATGTCTGCTCGGCAGGGGCTTTAGGCTGAGGGGTGGATGCAGGCCTGCTCATCCCCCTTCTGCCTCTCCCTCTAAAGAACCCCCTCTGTGAAAACGAAGAAAAGGAGGCCTGGGCTTGGTAAAAAGGCCTTTGGAAAGGCCTGCCCCTGCCCCTGGACTGCTGCCTTTGAGGAGTTGCTTGCCTTTCTTTAGCTTGAGCACTCCTGTAAGTGGTCCTGTATTCGTCCATTTTCTTCATGTAATTCTCTGTCTGCTCCCCAAACAGAGAATTACCAACTACAGGAAAATCCATGGCCTTAGCCTGGGTATTCTGTGAGAGGCTAGCACACCTGAGCCAAGCCATTCTCCAAAGAGTCACAGATGTAGCCATGACTCTTGATGACACATCATTGGAGTCCACAGCAGCAGCATGAAACTGAACTTTCGATGCCTCAATCCCATCTGCAGTCACTTGTTTCAGCTCCTTGGCAAGCTGGGCGGGAGCCTGTTTAGCCAGTGCCAGTACAGTGTTCCACCTGTACTTCTGGTACCTGGCTGTATAGGCCATATAGTTAGCCTGCCTGAGTCTCAAAGATGCTGCCATGTATTGTTTCTTTGACATGGCATCAATCTTCCTGGAGTCCTTGTCTGGGGGGGGGGTGATGCCAAGGGAATGTTTGCCTTATCATAGGCAGCAGCCTGTACAACCCCAACATGGCTGCATTGCTGAAAAAGGAACTCCGTGTCAGAGCCTGAGAGAGTGTACCTCTTGTCCATTCGTCTGTCCACAGGAGGTATAGAATTAGGAGACTTAAGAATTTTTTGTGTCTGTTTCCCAAAAGATTTGTGGAGGGGAACAGACAGTCTCCTGGACTCTGGGATGTCCATCATCTCAACATAATCAGGCTCTTCCTGATCCTCTACCGCTTCCTCCACAGGAAGCCGGAGGGTATCAGCCACCTTTCTGTAGAACATTTAGTGTGAAGGGGACTCAGAAAGCCTAGGAGGAGAAACACCAGAAGGTCTGTCTGGGGAGATGTCCGGGTCAATAGGCACATCCAGACTTTCGCCATCATCATAATCATACTTGTACTCTTCCTTCTCCTCAAACTCCGGTTCATAAAATTCTTCCAAAGTATAATCCGGAACCCGGGGAACCCAACGAACCGAGCCCCTGCCAGATGGTGCCGGTTCGGTCGGAACCGAACTAAGCGACTGCACAATCCTAATCGCCTTGGCTATCTCATCGGTGGGCGGAGTATGAGATTCTGGGTCCGAACCGGTCAATTTGTCTTTTTGGTTTCTTTTTGTCAGAACAGATTCCTCGGAATCGGCTCTCCATTTGCCTGAAGAAGTATCGCCGTGGTCAGAGGGCACTCCTTCTGGTTCAGTCGGAACCGAACCGGGCTGGCCATCCGGGTCAGCGGACTTCTTGGCCTCCCTTTCTCTCAGTCTACCTAATCTCTTTTCCAGGGTAGATTTGGGAAAATTCTTGCAAATTTGGCAGTCTGAATTGAGGTGGTCAAACCCCAGACAATAAACACAGGTGGTGTGGGGATCAGCCTTAGCAAAGACCTCCCCACACACACTGCAGTGTTGAAACCCAGTGGGCACGGTTTTTTTCTTGGGTTTCTCAGACATGGCCAACCTAACCAAAAACTTACCCTTTTTTCGGCAATCCGCCAGGCAAGACTCCCCTATCAGTTCCTGATCGTGTCACGGGTCTTGGAAAAAAACATACTTAAAACCCGTTTTTTTTAGAACCGATATGGATCGGTAACCACACACTAAAGTAAAGCACAAGTTTTTACCTCAAATTGATCGGATCAGCCAAACCGATCCACAGTTTACAAGTTCCACACAGAAAACAGAACAAAAACCTATTTAGTACTCACGGTACCACAGACAGAGACTTGAACTGACTATGAGGAAACAACAATTCAGCAGAAACCGACCGAAAACCGACACTTCAACCGACTTTTGAACCGAGAAGCAGGAGAAACCTCCGGAGCAGCTGTTCAGTGAGGCAGAGTAAAGAATCTGACGGTTGCAGTTTGAACAACAACAGACAGGGGCTTCAACCGAGCTCGTGATGAACGTTCTATGCAAGGCATAGAAAAGTTAACCCTTTGTTCTCCGGAGGAGTTGAAAGGCAGGACCTAAATGTAATAGTCAGAATACAGCAAGACTTCATGTTGTTTGAAAGGGGGGCGATCCCTCAGACTTACCTCAGTTCTTCTGCCAGAGACTCCGGCGCAGTAAATAAAAGGGAGAACAGAGGCAGTTCCTCAGAGCTGAGGAAAAACAGAATAAGTGCAAAGGAGAAGAAACTACCAGGGGGAAGGAGGGAAGGAAAGCAGCGCCTGCTGCAAGGGCTCCTCTCCAAGATCTACTGCTATGGTAAGTTCTTAAGTAACTGTACTATCTTACTTCGAGGGGGCTCATGCAACAGGCAACACCGGTAGGACTGAGTCCCAAGCAGTACTAGAACTTACCAAAATGGCAGTCGGGAGGAAGCAGAAGGCTCAGGAAAGAAGGCCCTGAAGGACGACGAGTCCAAAATTGGCCCAATGCCTAAAAGCGGGATAATGTCAATATAGCGTGTCCCTAATAGCGCGCGTCAATGTCTAAATAGTGGTACATCATTTCAGCGTGCTCCGCAATGGCATTTTTTAAAATGTTTACTCACTGTTTACTTCATGTTTTGCCAGTATCCCAGCATCTGTAACCTGTGTTCGGTGTTCTCTTTATGGTGATGGGGACCTCTATTGTTATTGTGCAATTATGTCCTACCTTGCAATACTTCCACCAGAAATCCAAGCACAAGTTCCAAGTTCCCTGTACCCACCCTATTTCCAGTCATTGTGATGCCCTGCGATTCACAAAATCAAGGAAGCAAATTTTAACACAAGGTAAACATTTAATTACTAATTGTGTTTAAAAGTGAGAAAACCATATCTGTACCACATCTACACCATATTAACCCCCCCCCCCGTGTCAATTTAAGTGCTCATGTTTAACTCACGTTTAACTCTGTGATGCGAGCAATGTTCTGCATGGATTCAGGCCTGAAGCTGAAAGTTGCATGTGATTCCAAGCAGATACTCAGTTTTGGGACGAACGCTGAATTCAGCTACTATTGCAGCAATGCGTTTGGCAGTGTCCTTATAATTTTTTTTGGTTCTGTTGACGCAGTGCCTGCAATTAGCTGTTCCATCAGCATGGTACTGAAATGTTGCTCCTCCCGAAGGCACTGGAGCAACTTCCATATAGAAGGCTGATGGGTTCCCACAAAATGATTGAACTTGCGGTGCCAAGCCTCGACAGAGTTAGCAGTGTGAGGTATGCCGTGCTCCACTGCATCATAGCAGTTCCACATCTTTATGTTAAACACTGGTCTCCTGTGTTCGCCACTCGCCAAGTGGCAGCCCAGCCAGGTATCCTCAAAGTAGTCAATAACAGGTGTTAGTAAATCACCATTACTTTGGAAAAACTCAGTAGAAAGAAGCTCCTCAGATGTACAAATAACTTCAGGTACTGGTAAGTATGCTAGTGCAGGCAGTAGTCTCATATTTAAGGCAAAGCTGGGGTCAGAAATGTACTTAGCACAGAATGGTTGATATTCTTGTATTTTCCGTCAGAATGCTTGACACATGTGAAAAAAACATCCTTGAATATGTGCAGATGGAAATGCAGTTTTGAAAGCTTTAATTGCTGCCTGCTCATAGTCAAGCGTAATGGTCTCTAGTCTCAAGTTAGGGCACAGGCAGAGAAGTTCAGTAAAGACCCGATTATAGGATGCTGCTGTTCAGTTTGCCATTAGGATGTAAATCAAGGGCACAACACTGTTGCGAATGGCATGAATTGTGTACATCTGCTAAAATATTGTGGGACAACATTTGAAGGTGCCATCAGCAAACTAATGATTGCTGTTTTTTAGGTGTTCCAAGTCCTGAGTAGTGGTGAAAATCAATATTCTGTCTGGCACTGGCCCGGACTCATAGAGAAGAAACTTCTCATTTTTAATTGTGACACACAAGTCATCAGTTGGCTCTGGAGATGCAGCATTAGATAGTTCTGGTGGTGGGCAGGCTGCTGCCCTGCGAGTGCATCACATAGTTCGCTTTATAAGTGACATCACTGGGAGCTGGGAAGCAAAAGAGAGGCACAGCTCTGCAACAGCTCCAGCAACAATCTGGTGAGTGGTTTCACTAATTGTTGCCGTCTGTTCCTTCATCCCAGCCACAGCTTCCTGCACCAAAACCACTGCAGGATTGGGGACATGACTGTTCTCCGATACTCTTCAACACAATCTCCCCATTTAAATGCAGTCTTGCAGTGCAATGGCCCTTATCATACTCGAGGCACTTGTAATAAGACTTTGATGGAGTTGATCGTTTGCGACGATACAGAAAGCCATGTAGAAAAGCCAGCTCTCCACCCTTCTGGCTTCTGACAAATTGCACAGACTCACAGGCAGACACTGAAGGTAGCTGGGGTGGGGCAATGGTTGCCAGCAATATATACAGTTAGACTTGTACTTGAACCCGAACAGTTTGCTGCAATGTAGACATTAGGACACTAGGTGGCAGTGATCACCACACTATTTAAAACTTTCGCTTTTATGTCTAGCACTATTTTATCCTGGCACTGTCAAGTCCGTGCTATGCTGACACGCGCTATTACGGTAGTGTGATTTTGACCGCATACCCCTAAAAGCAATGTCCAGACTGTAGTGGCAAATGAAAGTGTGGACAGAACTCCAAGAGGCAGCTGCACAGATGTCCGCAGCAGAGACATTCTTGAAGAAGGCAGTAGAAGCAGCCATATCTCTGGCGAAGTGGCCTTTAATCACCCCAGGCAAGGGCTTGTTGCACTTGCAGTAGCAGCAAACAATGCAATTAGCCAACCATTTTGACAAACGCTGTTTTGAAACAGGTGCCCCTTCTCTCTTGGAGGAAAATGAGACAAACCACCAGTCAGTTTTCCTAACAGACTGGTGCAGTTAATATAGACTGGAGTACCCAATGAACATCCAAAGTATTAGAATACTTAGATTAGAATTCTCGGAAGTAAACAGGAAAGTGGACGGACTAGTTTAACATGAACTCGTACACCACCTTAGGTAAAAACTTATTAGTACGCAAAGACACCCTGTCTTTGTGAAAAACCAAATAAGGCTCTTTATATATCAGAGCCTGAAGTTCGGAAATCCTCCAAGCAGAAGTAACAGCAACTAAAAGTTAATGCTTTCCACTACAGAAAGCGCAGTTTGTAACTTGTGGACAGCTCAAAGGGAGGCAGAATGAGCATTTTCAACAGGAATAGAAGGTCCCATGGAGGGATGGCGTCCCAAATAGGAGGCTTCAAATACAAGATACCCCACAAGAACGTGCGGGATAATTCCAGCTAGGCCACAGCTTTGCCCTCAGTAGGTGCATGATATGCAGAGATGGCAGAAAGGTGCACCTTAAGAGAAGAGTACCCCAGGCCTGAGTCAAAAGGGAGAGCAGGTACTCCAGAATCAGATTCACTGGACAGGTGAAGGGATTCAGATGGCAAGCAGCAGCCCACGTGGAGAAGCGTTTGCACTTCAAGGCATCAGTGGCTCTAGTGGAAGGTTTCCGAGGCAGCCACCAGGACATCAGCAACCCTGGAAGAAACCCCAAAGTGGGTGATAGCCAAGTCTGCAGGAGTCACGCATGTAGCTGCAGAGACTTGAGGTTGGGCTGGACTAGGGTGCCTGCTCCTGGGAGAGCAAGCCGGTGCACAGGGGCAAGGGTACTGGAGGTTCCATAGCCAGCTGCTGCAGCAGGGGGAACCAAATCTGATGTGGCCAACAGGGAGCTATGAGAATCATCTCTGCCCTCTCTGACCGAATCTTGAGAAGAATCCTCTCTGCAGGAGTGGGAAGGGAAGGAAGACGTACAAGGAACCTCCCCCTTCTACGAGAGAAACAACACGTCGTGCCAGAAAACTCCAGGCCCTGGATGAGTGAGCAGAAAAGCGACAGCTTTGTGTTGAGTGGGGATGCAAAAAGGTCCAACTCTGGGTGACCCCACCTGTTGAAGAGATCTTCGACCACTGAGGACAGGTGTTCCCACTCATGAGTCCTCGAGCTAGACTGGCTTAGACTGTCGGCCAGGGCGTTTTGGTCACCTGGAACATGATCATCAGAGTTCCAAGCCGTGCTCGATGGCCCAGTACCAGACTCTCATTGCTTCCCCACAATGGGGGTATGAGTGGGTGCCTCCCTGCTGGTTGATGCAGTATACTACAGACATGTTGTCCATCTGCACTAGTAGCGAGCCAGGAAGAATGCGAGTCCGAAAGGCTTGTATAGCACAAAGAACTGCCCCCATCTCCAGCACATTGGTGTAGAGATGCTCCTCTGGCTCGGACCAGGTTCCCTAGGTGTGACAGCCATCTAAGTGGGCGCCCCAGCCCAGACCCAAGGCATCCGTTGAGGGTAGACAGCTCGAAAGCGGACCCTTTGCAGGAGATTGGCAGGGTTCTGCCACCACTCTAAGGTCCTCCTTACCGGGTCTGAGACCATTACTGGCTGATCCAGGTCATCGGTGCATTGATCCCACTAAACCCGAAGGGTACACTGAGGAACTGCCATATGCAGAGAGGCCAGGGTAACTGTGGCTACAGCTGCCATGTGCCCCAACAGGCGGATGAAAAGCTCTGACTGGTATGTGTCAGATGGAGAATACTAGCTGGGCCTGAGCTATTCAGCATTCCACTGTCTGCCTGCAGGGAAGTTCTGCCTTGGGACGAGTCCAGAACCACCCCAATATACTAGAGGCATTGGCACAGAGAAAGACAGGACCCTGGCAGACTTACCATGATCCCTATGACCTGGTAAAGCCGAAAGGTACATTCCAGGGTCTGCAGTAAAAGGTCCCTGGAAGGGGCTGTCAACAGCCAGTCATCCAGGTAAGGGAACACATAGAAGCCATGTCTCCTCAGAGCTGTGTTCACCACTGCCAAGTACTTGGTAAAGACTAGAGGTGCTGAAGAAAGGCCAAAAGGGAGGGCCCGGAACTGAAAGTGGTCCCACTAGAAGCAGAAACGAAGGAAGCGGCAGTGAGCTGGGAAAACCTGGATATGAAAATAGACATCCTGCATGTCCAGGGAACAGAGCCAGTCCCCCTGCTGAAGGAGGGGCAACAGCCCATGGAGAGTGACCATCCTGAAGCGCTTGTACTCTATGTAGAGGTTCAGGTGTCTGAGGTCCAAGATTGGTCTCAGGTCCCCTGTTTTCTTGTAGATGAGGAAAAAGTGGGAGTAGAACCCCTTTCCTCTTTGAGCTGGAGGGACGGGCTCTATGACCTTTTTGTGCTGAGTGCCTGAATCTCTTCCCAGATGAGAGAGATGTGGGCCAAAGGGTAATGGGAGAGCAAGGGAGGGTTTTCTGTGGGGGGGGCTTCAGAAACTCGAAAGCATGACCCCGCTCAATAAGCTGCCAACACCCATTAATCTGAGGTCACTGTTCGCCACCCGTCAAGGTAGAGGGAGAACCAACCCCTGACCGCCTCCCCAAGCCTTGGCTGGCCCTTGGATGGCTGGTGAGGGGACTGACGAAAGGACTTATGCTGGGAAGGCCAAGGCTGGGACCAGTAAAGGGAATGTACCGACCTTAATGCCTTGCCCAATTCTTGGAGGAGGGAGATAATGTCCTGGGCATCTCCCCCAAACAAGACGGAACCCCGAAAAAGGGGCATCCAATATTTTGCCCTGAACCTCAGGCACAAAGCCAGACATCCTAAGCCACAAATGGCGGTGAAGGCAGATTCTTGTCACTGCCCCATGCCCGTAGGCGTCAACAGCGTCACATGCCACCTTCAGTACTTGATCACCCACATCCGAAATGGATTTTAGGAGGGGGGCCAACTGCATTTTGGTAGGATCCTCAGGGAGGGTTTCAACCAGATCCCTCACCTGATCCCAGAGGACATTCTGGTACTGTACCATATGGGTCAGACAGTCAAGTGCCCGAATTGCCAGCATGGCAGAGGCAAACATCTGCTTGCCCAGCTTGTGAGACTCCTTGTCAGGGGGTGGCTACTGAGATGTTTGGGTCACTTTGTACGGTCATGTGCCACATTCACGACCACTGAGTGCTCACCAAAGAAGGGCTTACCCCACTGATGCATGATAGAGGCGATCCGCCTTCTTGAGTAAGGTAAGGGTGAAAGAAGGGTGGTTCCACACTGCCTTAGTAACATCCCCATAAAAGTCAGTTAAAGGGGGTACCACCAAAGGCAGGGTTTCCTTTATCCAGAGGTATAGAGCCAGGCGGTGCTCCAGGTCAAGCACCTCAGTTTCCCATCCCATGAGGGACTGAATATGATGCATAACGTCAAGGAAAAAGGCATTGTCAGGGAGACTTAGGGGTCTGCTTGGCATGCTCCTAACAATCAGTGGAGTCTCTGGAGCCTTCTGAAGAGGCAGAACAGTCATCTTCAGACTGATCACTGTCTGGGACTGGCGTTTGAGGGCAACGGTCATTCATACACTGGTCAGAGCTCCCAGTGCATCCCCCAGAGGACACTGTGGTATGGGGGTCACTAGGTTCTGCCCGGTTCGAGTCCTGAGGAGGGGATCGCAGAGAGGACAAGATGGCGAGGGTCGCCAGAGTGTGTCCTTATTCTGCTTGAAGGACCACCAGGCGTTAAGCAGCGCATTATAATCCACCGGCGGGGGTGGATTATAGGGAGGATAACTATACTGAGGAGGATACAGGTATGTTGGTGGAAGAGTCAGCGTAGGGTACCCTAGCATAGGTCCACCTGGCACCAGCGGAGGATCCTGAAGAAGACCAGCTGGAATCGACTGGGGCTGAGGCAACAATGGCTGAGGAGTCGTGAGTTGAGTCGGCACTAGCCTGAGAGGTGAAGGCTGGTGTTGGTCGGTGAAGCAGCCGATGTTGGCCCCAATGGTGAGGGTGATGCCTGCAGGGAAGAAGTCCCCCAAGGCAGAGGCATAGGAGTCGCCTGCTTGGAAGAGGAGGTGAGCAGTTTCTCCTGGCTATGCCTGGAAGGACTATCGCCGGCCCCGGAGTCAGGGACCGATGAAGGCAATGGGCAAAGACCCCAGCCGTGCCACCTGACTAAGGAACTGTGGGTGCAAAGGGCCTGAGCATCAGGGGCTGGGGGGCAGGGGATGACGTCCACTGCCCTGAAAAGCCACCGCCCAAAATGTAGATGGGGAAGGGGGAGCAGCTGCACCACCAGCAGCCCGGAAGGAATGAGGGCTGACGAGGAAGGAAGGGACGACCCCTGCAGGAGGAAGGCCCAGAAGCGAAGGCCAGTCTGTGCGGCGACCGCGAGTGAGAGGCTGACCGAGGACAGTCCGGTGCTTATGCTTTCCACTCGACTTCTCCTTCTGGGAAGAAGCAGCAGCAGCAGCCCCGGAAGACTGAGCCAGTCATGTAGAAGAAACCTTTGGCCTGAAGCTCCTTCTCCATTGTGGCCAATTTCTACTTCAGCAGGTAGCTTTCCAACATTCAAGCGGCATCTCCATGTGACCTGACTGAGTCCTGGCAGTGCTGGCAAGCCTCAGTGTCATGGTTGGGGCCTAAGCAGAGCAGGCAGGAAAAGTGACTGTCTTTTGGCAGGTATCTGCTTGCTGCAGGCACACTTTGTTGGCCGATCGGAAGACGAGACTGGAGAAGAAGACAAACCTAATAAAGAAAACACCAAAAATTCAATGTTACAAATGGTAGAAAGAAAAAAATAAAGCACAGGTGAAATACGTAGAAAATGGCGGCAAACAGAAGCAGGCATCTGTGGAGGTCCGATGTGCAGGGTTCGATGGCAGGAAAAGAAATGAGGAAGGTCTAGGGGACCGCCATCTTTATACGACAGGCGGATGTCAGCGTGCGGATGTCAGCGGGGGTGGTCCCCCGTGATAGACTGCTAGCTGGAAGTTTTCTGTGTGGTCCTGGCGCCTGGCAGCTTCAGTCCTACCGGTGTTGCCTGCTGCTAGAGCTCCCTCAAAGTAAGCCTGAAAATTACATACTCGCTATAACTGTTTATGTTCCTGAATATCTTCACCATAGATTCATACATATGGGTTTTGGGCCAGAGGCCTCACCAGAGACGGGTTCAGAATCAATGGTGAAGACTGATTCAGGAAAGATTTAGGATTTCAGAGCAGGAAAAGGAGCAGAACAGTTGAAGTCTAAACCAGCAAATAGTTAAATCTGTTTTTTCATGCAACTATCTTTAGTGAAAAAACAAAAAAAATAGCTTGAAATTCAGTTTATGGACATACAATACTGCTAATGCCATATACCTCTATTTTACAGGAAGCTGGAAAATCCCTTGAAACTGTATCTATGTTACTGCTGACGGCATGCAATTGCCATGTACTCACCTCGATACCATGTGCAGGAGAGTGAAGACAACCACCAGTGGCCCAACTGCCGTAAGAAACCAGGGGAAAACCCAAGAAATGACTCCCAGACAGAAAAAAACCAGGATGACATTTTGTACGAACATCTCCGCTTGGAATGGCAGGCGTGCATCCACTAGAAAAAGGAGACAGTAAATAAAATACAGATGGACTTCCAGTGAAGTGTTTCTTCAGCACACACGTTTATGCAGCCATACAGCCTTACAAAGCACATGTGTAATGTACATAAGAACATAGAGGTTGATGGCAGAAAAGGGCCGCTTGGCTCATCCAGTTTGCCCCTATTCTCTGCCTACTATAACACCGCAGACCCTACTTGATCTCTGGCCAGTACCTCCCCCACCCCTTTCAACTGTGCCACCAAAGACTATCTGGACTCCAGATTTCCCCTTCTACATTTTTTTTTTTTTAATTGACTGTACTTTATTGATTTTTAAAATAAAAAGCACATACATAACACATTTCTATAATCACACTAATAGACTACAATATAATCATATGAAGAGTTTAGGCAAAACAATAGATATATATTAAAAACACCCCAACAACAATAAAAAAAAAAAAAATCCCTCCCGCCACCCACCCAGGAGTAGATGATCAGAAAAAGGTCAACCACAAGATAAAAGTGTTATGTCAGAAATTAAGAACTACTGACTGAACCAATTAATTATAAAACAGAGAGCCAAGCGTATAAAGGTCCCCACTTATTGAAAAACTGGACCTCCTATGTTGCATGTTCGCAATGTGTAATTCAACAGAAAAGGCGCAAAGGAGTTCTTTGTGCCATTCGATCCAGGATGGTGAATGGTCCTCCAGACAATGAAGAAGGAAAACCGTTTTAGCTGCAGCAGCAATCAAGGCAATGTATCTTCTTTGGAAAGAGAAGGGGATCACTCTATAATAACCCACTAAACATATTTCAGGAGTAAATAAGTCCTGTAAATCAAATGTAGGATCTAACCAGGTTTTGATAGTGGACCAAAAAGGTTCCGCCTTTTCGCACTGCCATAACACATGAAGGAGAGAGCCATCTGCCTTCTTAAATTTATGACAAGTAGCAGTGCCACTTCTCCCCATCCTAAATAAATGTGTAGTAGTAAAATATAAATTATGCAGGATTTTAAATAGCGTTTGCCTATATCTATCTTGCTTAATAATTCCAGAAATATCTGTCCAAATTTTCCTCCTTAGTAGAATATCCAGAGTTAAACCTAAAGAGTGTTGCCAATAATAAGAGACCCCATCTAATTTGGCGGATCTAAAGATTGGTATAAACCATAAAGATGAGCCACCACATGACGCTGACTGGCCGTAGAGACAAAATTTTCAACGAAGTGAGTGAGTCGGTTCAAGGAGGTGGGCCCAATTAAGACAACAGAGCCCCTGAAAGCTGCATATATTTAAAACAGTGACGGGGAGTGAGATGACAATTGTGCTGAAGAGCAGGGAAATCCATCGGTCTATCATTAAACAATAAATCAGAAATTCAAATATGATCCTGGAATGGCAAAAAAGAGGGCGGAATAGGACGATGAGCAATCCTGATATTTGGGTTATGGAACAGCGGTTGAGCCAGGCATTTACAAACGGAGAAACTATAGTAGCAACAAAACTGAAATGGGCACGGAGTGACCAATATACCGGGGTTGATTTTAATCTCTGTGGTAACATTATAGGAGAGTGTAGGCACAATAGTGGCTATAAGACACCAGACCCTGCCAAAGTGTAAAAAAATTAAAAATTCACCTTGAATCTCAGCTGCTTAATGCACCTTAAAAGAAATAGCCATAGAAACATTTTCTTTTAAACCAAACAGACCTGCAAATGTTTAACCCTGGTATATGAAATTCACCTCAACACCCAGGAAGCCTGGCACAGTCTACATTGAACAATATGATTGCAAGCTTAGTGGTTTCAAGGACATTCAAATGCCAATCAAATAAAATCATTAATTTCAGACATTGTCTAACAGCTTCAAAAGACACTTTGAAATCAGGACCCAGCATTTCTTCAAGGTCACCGAGTCATACCACAAGAAGGGGGGCCTCACCTCTGAAACGATATAGCAAAGGAACTGGATCCTTGAAACAGGGAACTACCTGCTACCAACTACCCTAGATACATAAGACTGCAATGAATTAACCTTCTATCACCTCATCTTGAACATGTGCAGTGGAAGGTCTTGTGGTTATAAGTCTACTGTCTGTCACCTTATGGACAAAGTTCAACAAGGCAAATAAGCAGGTCAGTGACAGAGCCATGATGACTCAGAACCTCTCCGTACGTAAGTTATAAGACGTCCGACCCAAGGCAGGCTTCTACCCAAGTATGGCTATACCATCCCAAAGTCTCGTGCTACTCCTGAGGTAGAATGAAATATCAGGACCCTTCTGAGGAAGTATTCTGCCTATAAAGGACAGCCCCAAGGAGCAATACTTCATGATCATTTACTTGCCATCTTCTAAATCTACATTTCATTGCTAAAGAGATCTCACATCTATGCTACTGACTCTGAAAGAACTATTACAGGTCACTGGTAAGGCTGCATCTGGAGTATGGAGTTCAGTACTGGTGCCCACACCTCAAAAAGGACATTAACCTGCTGGAGAAGGTACAGAGGAGGGCTACAAAGATGACAGCCGGTCAGCAGGGCAAGGCATACGAGGAAAGGCTGAGGGCACTGAACATGTACTCCCTGGAAGACGGGGGGGGGGGGACATGATTAGGACATTCAAGTACTTGAAAGGGATAATTAAGGTTGATAAGGAGAGTCACTTTAAGCTGAGTGGCAACCATATCACAAGGTGGCACAGTCTTCAGCTGGAGGATGGAAGGTTTAGGAGGGAGGCCAGGAAGCACTTCTTCACAGAAAGGGTGGTGGACACTTGGAATACGCTGCCAGGAAAAGGTCATCTCATTGAAGATGGTGGGCAGCTTTAAGAGAGGCTAGGATAGGAAGAGGGGGAAGGTAAGAATCGTGAGTAGGGAGGATGGGAAGAGGGGGGAGGGAGGGCAGGGACATTAGCTCAAGCTGTGGACCCTGCAATATGAGCAGACTTGATAGACCAAATGGCCTTCTTCTGCTGGCTTCTTCATATGTTCGTATTACGATACTGAAGCTACAAAGACCTTGGCATCTGCCATAACGTAAGAGACAAACTTGTACTGACTATCATTTTCTATTTTGCAAGCCTCGAGCAGAAAAAGAACTCAGAAATCCAAGAAGAAATCTTCTTCACGCAGCCATCTAAGATACTCCAAATCTCCAACATGAAAGGGAGAGAAGAGACTCTTCTGAAAAGCTGGAGAAGCATATGTAGATATAGACATACCTTTACTGGTTTAAAGGTGATTACTAAAATACTGTGTCTTTTGAGAATCATGGTTCTAGAAATAGATATATAACTACTGCAGCGAAATGTCATTTCAAATGCTAGAAAAAAAACTGATTAGTACCACGGCATTAGGTGCTGGTTAGTAAAGAATATTTTAGGAAAAGTTGATGCCTTAAACGTGTCTTTAGAAAAGGAGAGCTAGGCCTCATACCTACACAGGGAAAACTGTGAAAAGATTTACTGTGCACAAAGCAGACAAAGGTCCGGATAGAATTTATGGATGAATGTTTTATAATGTTTAAATATTAATAATATGTTAACTCTGTGTGGGTTGAAATAAACAGCTTTTAATGGTACTCCAAGTCAACGGAAATCTGTCATCTCAGAAAATTACCACAAAAACAAGTAAGCACAAGTTACTTACACCTTTCACATAAGAACAACCACAGAGGTAAAATCAATTAATAGTAATTGTGCTTACAAGAGGTAAATAATAATGCATGTGGCTGTAACCCATCCCGTAAACACAGATAGTGTTCTAAAGGAAGCCATAAAGGTAAATAAGTACGTGTAGCATCCACAGCTTCAGCGCCCCAACAAAAATATTTAGAGTCATGTAATGCCAAATTATAGACATTAAAGTTAGGCAGTCACAGACCCCCAAGAGTAAAAGGGAAATTCAGCTTAAGATGGGCCCTCCTGACAGCTTTATTGTTCCAAAGGAAGGAAGGAAGAGACTAGGGAGCGAAGTTGGAGGAACCACTTGTATGGTAAAATAATACAGTATTAAGCATTCAAAGAATATATAAAACTCGGGCAAGACATTCATTTTGACAACATTAGCTCGGCCCCATAGACAAAGTGGTAGAGCATTCCATCTGCTCAAGTAATTTTTAATAGAATGCAATAGGGAGTCTAAATTAACCTTTGATAGTAACATTATTCGATGTGGAATCTGAATCCCTAAACAGGTCACTGCAAGCCCAAAGATAAAATATGAGCTTTGTGGACAAATGTATTAAAAGGAAGAACCATTGTCTTACTTAAATTTAATTTGTAGGCAGCAATAGAAACAAATTTCTGGGCTTCCTCTAGCACTGCAGGAATAGAATTTAAAGGACCAGTTAAATGTAATAAAATGTCATCTGCATAAACCGAAAGGAAACAATTAACAGAGCCAATAGAAATATCTCTAATCTTACGGTTCCCTTTTAATTTCAATAGTAGAGGTTCTTTATAAAGATTAAATAAAAATGGAGAAAGTGGGCAACCTTGATGGGTACCCGCAGTAATCTGAAAGTAAGAAGAAAGGACATCATTACACCAAATTGTTGCTAATGTAGAACTATACAAAAGTCATAGCCACGCAATAAAGGTCGAGGGAATATTATGTGCTTGTAATACCTGAAGTGGATAAGGCTTCGACACATGATCAAATGCCTTTTCAGTGTCCAAGGAGACCAGAGCAGCGGCTTCCTTGGTCTGCCGGGACGCCGCAAAAAGATGAAAAAGCTTCCTGGTATGGTCACTAGATAGGCAGCCTTTCATGAAGCCAACCTGTTCCAAACTAATAAGACCTTTGCAAACCCTCTCCAGACGCAGAGCTAGTATTTTAGCTGGGATTTTAAAATTTGTGTTCATTAATGAAATGGGTCTGTAATTAGTAGGGGGATAAAGTGTCTTCTCCTGGTTTTATTCTTAACTAGTATCCAATGCAGCTACTTGTGGCAGGGAGCCTGAATTCCGAACTGTATCAGGGAAGCTACATTTTAACTGTGGGATTTGAAACAAATTGCTGAAAGAGGGAGCCTTAAGTCTTAGCAGGGAGCCTTAATTTCTAGTGTTAGATACAGTAAAACAGTATTAGTTAGGGAGTTTGTATGTAAATGCAAACTGATTCTAATTACTAGCCCACCTATGCATAGCTTGCTCCACCTACTTCTCTCCTGCATAAATAATCTCCCCTTCTGTAGCTCACCCTCCAGTCACGAGGGCCATCCGTGTCCTGCCCTCCCGAGCTGCAAGCTGCCACCCGAATGAACTTCAGGTACAAGAGGTGCGCCAGCCTTATGGAGCGCATGTGTGTGGACTTTTCCCCGCAGCCACTACGTGGCTACTCCACGCCCACCCAATCCCCCCTGCCCACCCTTAACTGGTATTAGATATATAGCTGTGGACTGTCACATGCTGGAGGCATAGGCGGTACTTTCACATTTTTACGATCTACCAGGTTTCCCATATGCAGGCTATACTTCTCCACTAGATGTCTCTATTCCACTATTCTGCTTATTACACTGATCTGTTAGCTGCTCAATGTGTGGTGGTGTCTATTTTTTTTGCTTCTTCTTCTTCTCCCTGTCTGTTCCTTGCCCCCTACATTCTTTGTTAGCCTTTCTTTTGGCATTCCTGTGGTACTATCAGCCTCACTTAATCTTTTTTCCCCTCCACCTAGTCCATTCTCCATAAATCTGATTCCTCTACTGCACTTCGTTTTCACTTGTTATCTACTATTGTTCTTGTCCATCCTGCACTATGTTGTCCAGGCAAGCTATAACCTTTCTCCCTTGTGTACTCTACTGGCCCTACTTAGCATGGATGCACTGGCACTTACAGCCGTGACCTCCTCTCTCCACACTGAGGCCCCCTTGGGGAACTTTACATACTCCAACATATTGGCGGAGGATTATTCAATGCTAATTCCTTCAGTGCTCCTTAGCTACAAGTATACTGGCCTACTAAGACATTCCACATAGGAAAATTACAGCGCCTGGGACTATCTCACAAGCCATTATGCTTGCCATGGTGTGGGTCCCAATACTATCCCTTTCCCTTGCCGGTGACAATGAACCTAACCCTGGCCCTAGAGCCAATCCAAATTTATCTTACTCTTTCTCTGTCCATCTCTTACCTCAGGCTCAGGGCCTAACCATGGCCCACATAAACATCCGCAATCTCCTGCACAATCTCCCCGAGCTTGAGGCCTGGGTGCATGCCAATAACCCCTGACATCCTAGCCCTATCCGAAACTTGGCTGAAACCCTGTTACTGATTTGAGCTGCTCCCTTCCAGGGTATAACCTGCTCCGTGCTGACCGACCCTTTTCCAAGAGGGGGGAGGGCTTGCATTATACTATAAAGTGCACCTTAATGTCTCTCTGGTACCCACCCGCCCTCTCAATAACTGTGAGGTTCTTCACTCGCTCCTACTTCTTGGTGTTGCCAAAAATTTGCATATCTTCTGTGTATATATTTTCCGCCCAAAACAGCAACATTGGCTTAGAGATCACTGAGCCGATTCCTATGATATCTAAGAAAAATGAGGTGATCTGCTTGGATGATTTTAACCTCGACTGGCAGGGTCTTGACTCCTCTGTCCTTACTTCCTCTATCAGCAAGGCCAACCTTCTATAACTAATTGAGTCCCCAGCTAGGATCTCTCAGAATGGCTCCAGTTGTACCTTAATTGACTGGATCCTCACCAACTGGAAAGACCTCTACTCCTCTGTTGGTGTTCTTCTTGACTATCAGTGATCACCGCCCAATTTTCTGTGTTAGAGGCACCCCTGCTCCTTCAAATCTCCCCAGAGTACTTTCCTTTTCTGACTTCTCGAAGTTTGACCAGGCTATGTTCCTTCACGATCTTAACCATGTTGACTGGTCTCCCATCTTTACTACCTCTGGCATCAATCTTGCCACTGACTATTTCAATACGATCCTTCTAGCCTTGCAGAGCAAGCACATCCCGATCTTGATGCGAAGAGTCAGGAGGAAATGACTAAGTGGCTGAAGCGGCCACTCCTGAAATTGCTTAAGTGCTGTTACAAACTTTGGCCAAAATGGAAATCCTTCTCTTGCCAAGCTGACCTAGATGTGTACTGCTCCCTGCGCAACACTTGCAAGAAGCAGGTTCATACTGCCAAGAGCAACTACTACTGCGAACTTCTCAAATCCTCTGCCGCTAACCCCAAAAGTTACTGGTCCCAAATTAAAGAGATAATGGGTAACACCAAGTCGCAGATTCCCAATGACTTAATTAATGACTCGCTCTGTAACAATCCTAGCATTACTGCCAATGCCTTCAACAAGATTTTTACTAATGTTCCCAATACCTCTCCTCTCACATCCCATGGGTCACAATCCCCTCAGGCTCCACATGATGCACCTCCTACTTTGATTCTCTACCCTGTCACCCGTTCTGAGGTCCTAAAACTGCTGAATACCATTCCTATGCATGGCAGTACTTGACTGGATGGGCTAGAACCCTATATCCTTAGACTAGCTGCCCCACTTTTTGCCACTCCTGTAACTCATCTTTTCAACCTTTCCATTTGCTCCTCTATGGTGCCTTTGGCATGGAAAATCTGCTAAGACTATTCCAGTTTTCAAGAAAGGGGACCCCAAATTACTGTTTAATTATCATCCCATTGCACTTCTAGCCATACTCTGCAAGCTTCTTGAGAAATTAATACACCGCCAGATATCTGCTCACTTACTCCAATTTAACCTCCAGTCCCCCGTCCAGCATGGTTTTAGGGCTGGTCATAGTACCACCACTGCTCTCACTCTTTTTACCAGTGAGGTAAAATCAGACATGGACAAATGTCTCCTTACTGGTTCTGTGTTCACTGACCTCACCAAGGCCTTCGATCTAGGAAATCACACTCTGCCCCTGAATAATTTTTATGCCCTTGGTGCCTCTTGATCCACAGTGTCCCGGATACACAGCTACCTTGACAATAGGTCACAGTCTGTCCTCTTTGGCAAGGTTCTCATCTCCTTCCCCCATCTCCTGTGGAGTCCCTCAGGGTTCCATCCTAGGGCCTTTGCTCTTCTCCATATTTGTCAATGATATTCCAACCTCTAATCCACATTGCCACTCAATTATGTATGCTGACGACTTGGTCCTTTACACTGTCTTCAGTTCAGTCAAGGACATCAATGATCACCTATCATCTGCGTTTCAAGAACTCCAATCCTGGTTCTCCTCCAATTCCCTCTTACTCAATTTACTGAAAACCCAGGCCATATTCTTTGGATCCTCTAAGAAACTACCTACCATGTTGCCAGAGTTTTATGTGCTTTGCCTTGATGGGTCAACAGTCTCCCCCTACTGTCTCCTTCAAATATTTGGGGGTGTTACTTGATCCCGCACTTAACTTCTCCGCTTATATAAATGAGGTGTGCAAATCAGTCAACATCAAGATTGGGGCTTCATATCATGTGCATCACTCATTAACTCCAGCTGCCAGGATCTCTGTAGCTCAAAGAGTCCTTCTCCCCACCCTACTTTATGCTCTCCCTTCTCCTTTCACATGCAAATGCCATCGGCCTTCGCAAATGGGACGTTGCTTATAACAACTTTTGCAGATTTGCCTTATCAGCACCTCGTCTAAAGCACCACTGCTTGCTTTACTCTGCCTTGCACTGGTTGTCACCTAGTTCCAGACATTCCTATTCACTGGATTGTTTCATTGATTCCTTAACCAGATATCCTTGTACTGCCTCACTAGGGTCAATGCTCTCCCCTTGCCTCAGTCCCACACTCAGAGGTCCTCTGACGCCCAGCTACTCTCCGTCCTGTACTGTTCCACTAAAATGAGGGAAAGTACAGTTACTTAAGAACTTACCGTAACAGTAGATCTTTGAGAACAGCTCTTGCAGGAGGTTACACCATTAGAACTGAAGTCAGCAGGTGCCAGGACCCCAAAGAAAAATTCTAGCTAGCAGTGTCGGCCCCTCCCAGACATCAGGCATCACATAAAGGGGGTGGTCCCCCAGCATCCCCAGTTCTCCCGCCAGAGACTCCCGGCCCAAAGCCGAAATCTGAAGGGGAGACCGAGGATCTGCTTCCAAAGGAAGGTTTGTAATAGGCATCAAAAGACGCAATAGCCTAGAAACTAGGTCAGAAGACTCAACCTCCGGAAGGGAACGTGGGAGGGAAACTACCTGCTGCAAGAGCTGTTCTCCAAGATCTACTATTATGGTAAGTTCTTGCGTAACTGTACTATCTTACTTCGAGAAACAGCTCTTGCAGCAGGTTATATCATTAGGACGGATTCCCAAGCAGTAAGGGAATAAATTCTTATCGGGAGGAGGAGGGGGGGGAGGAGGATAGGAGAGGTGTCTCAGAGTTCAGGACAAAAGTCCCTGAAGGACCGCCAAGCCGAAACCAGCTCTGCATCTTGAGGCAATATGCAAACTGTAGTGCCTGATAAAGGTGTGTACAGTGCTCCAGATTGCTGCTGCACAGATGGCTGAAGTGGAGACATTTTTGAGTGCAGTGAAGGAGGTAGCCACCCCCCCTCATAGAATTACCTTTTACCGGTCCCGGTAAAGTCTTGTTGCGCTTCTGGTAACAGAACATAATGCACTTTACCAGCCATCGAGAAAGTGACTATTTGGAAACAGGAGCACCAAGTATTCTTTGTGCGTAGGAAAAAAGAGCTGGTGCAACTTACAATGTGCCTTGGTTCTGGTCAGGTAATATCTGAGACACCTATGCACATCCAGAGTGTGCAACAGGGCCTCCCCAACCTGTTACAGTGATTTGGGCAGTACACTGGCAGGCCTATATCCTGTTTGAGAGTGACAGCTGAGACCACCTTGGGAAGGAACTCAGGATTCATTCTTAAGGACACCCTGTCCTTGTGAAAAACCAAATAAGGATCCTTACACATAAGTGCATGAAGCTCAGAAATTCTTCTGGCAGAAGTAACGGCAACTAAAAGAAGAGTCTTCCACGCAAGGAGATGTAGCTCACAATCTGCAACAGATTCAAAAGGCGGCAGCGTTAGCTGCTCTAGAACGAAAGGAAAATCCCAAGGTGGAACCGGGTCTTTGATGGGAGGTCTCAAGTGCAGGATGCTGTGCAAAAAGGCACGTAAAGCCTCTAGCTGAGCTAGAGACTGGTGACCTATTGGAGAATGGTACGCGGAAATGGCACATAGGTGCACCTTAATGGAGGAGTAGGCAAGACCTGCCTTGTAGAGGAATAGGAGGCAGTCCAAAACAGACCTCTCAGAACAACTCAATGGGGTCAATCCACGAGCTTGAGCCCACATACAGAATCTGCGCCACTTCATGGCGTAAGTGGTGTGGGTGAAGGGTTTTCTGGCTGCTACCAGAATGTCCGCAACTTCCTGAGAGACCCCGTATCTCAGGACTGCTATGTCCTTAGGAGCCAGGCATGCAGGTTCAGAGAGCGAAGATCCAGATGGACCAAGGAGCTTGTCTCCTGGGATAGAAGATAAAAGGTGAATGGCAAAGGCACCGGAGGTTCCTGGCCCAGTTGATGTAAAAGGGGGAACTAAATTTGTCTGGGCGAAAAAGGGCGCTACTAGAATAAGGCACGCCCGCTCTTGTCGGAGCTTCAATAGAACCGTCTAGATCAAAGGGAAGGGCAGGAAAGTGTAGAGGAACCTGCCCGTCCAAGAGAGGGACAACACATCTCACCAGAAAACACCAGGCCCTGGATCTAGCAAGCAGAAATTGGTCAGTTTTGCATTGTATGGGGACCCAAAGAGGTCTAATTCTGGTGTCCCCCATCTGCAGAACAGGTCCTCTGCGACTTCCTGAAGCAGTTTCCATTGGTGGACTCTGGCCTGTGTTCGGCTTAGACCGTCTGCGATAGTGCTGTCCACTCCGGGAACATGCACTGCAGTGATATCTGCGCCGTGTTGCAGTACCCACTCCCAAACCCTTTGAGCCTCCCTGCAAAGGGGGGTTAGGAGAGAGTGCCTCCTTGTTTGTTGAGACAGTACATCATCGCGGTACTGTCTGTTTGCACCAGAAGAGTACCCGGTGGAATCTCCGTCTGCAATGCCTGTAGGGCATAAAGGACGGCTCTCATTTCTAGAATGTTTATGTGAAGCTGGGACTCCAGAGACAACCAGGAGCCTTGAGTCCTGACCCCGCTGAGGTGAGTTCCCCACCCAGCCCCCAAGGCGTCCGTGGAGAGAGTCGCTGAAGGAGGTGGTGCAATAAAGGGGACTCCCGTCGAGAGGTGGTCTGGGACAAGCCACCAATTCCAGTCTCGGGTGACAGTGTTCGTGATCTGGACTGCATGCTGCAGATGATCCTACGTCTGGTCCCATTGTGACCGCAACATCTACTGGGTGACCCGAATATGGAGTTGAACTAGGGGAACCGTTGCAATGGTAGCTGCCATGTGTCTAAGCAGGCAAAGGACAGACCGGGCCGGTACCATCTTCTTTTCCTTTATGTCCCCTATGAGGGATCTGATGCGTTCCGCCCTGTCCTGAAGAAGGAATGCCCTACCCCGAGTGGTGTCCAGAACTGCTCCTATGAACTACAAGTTCTGAGATGGGACAAGGTGCGACTTCTCCTGGTTGACAGTGATGCCCAGTGATAGGAAGAGCGAACAGGTATCTTGTATCACGGACATCAGGGCCTCCCGTGAGGGTGCCACGAGGAGCCAGTCGTCTAGATAAGGAAACACTTAGTGGCCTCTTCTCCTGAGAGCTGCTGCCATGACTGTCATGCACTTTGTGAACACTCAAGGTGCTGAAGACAGCCCGAAAGGGAAGGCTCGGAACTGGTAGTGGCGTCCCAGAAACTCGAAGCGCAGAAATTTCCAGTGCGCTCGAGTGATCGGGAGATGTAGGTAGGCGTCCTGCATGTCCAGTGACGCCAGACAAGCGCCCTCTTTGAGCATGGGAATAAGACCCGGTAGGGTCATCATGCTTAAATGCTTGTACAACACAAATGTGTTGAGGTCACTGAGATCTAAGATCGGGCGCAAGTCCCCTGTTTTCTTTAGAACCAGGAAGAAGTGAGAATAGTAACCTTTTCCTCTCTGGTTCAGTGAAATGTACTCTATGGCCTCCTTGTTGAGGAGGGCCAAGATCTCCTGCTGAATAAGCAGGGCATGCTGACCCGAGTAGCAGGAGAGCAGGGGAGTTCTGGATGGTGGGTGATCAAGGAATTCTATAGAGTGCCCTTGTTTGACCAACTGCAACACCCACCGGTTGGAGGTTATCCTCTGCTATCCTGAAAGGTGATGAGAGATGCGATCCCTAACCTTCTCGATCCTTTGATCCAGAGGAGGGGTGGGGGCTGGGAAGGAGTCATGCCGTGGTGGTGTTGGACCCTGTGGGCTGGGCTGCTTTGGGATGCTTTGGCTCTGGCCCGAGGGGAACCTGGCTTGATTTTTGTAACCGAAGTTGCCCCTGGGTTGCTGGCTGGAATGTGGCTGTTGCCGTTGTTGGCAGCCGCGAAAATGATTCTGGTTCCTATGAAAGGAGCCAGATTTCAGTCTGTACATAGTCTGTACAGTCCTGACTACCTTCCCAGCGTCCTGCAGTTTGGTGAGGACCTTCTCGGACTCCTCACCGAACAGGACCGCTCCATTATAAGGGACGTCTAGGATGTTGTTCTGGACATCCGGGTTAAATCAGGAGACTCTCAACCACGAGTGTCTCCAGACACAAACACCTGTGGCTGCTCCCCTGGCTGCTGAGTCCGCTGAGTTGTAAGCGGCTCTGAGAACCTGGGTCCCCACGTCTGACCCAGTATGGAGGAGGTTTAGCAGCTCCTCCTTCTTTTCGCCATCCGGAAAGTCTTTTAGAAGGTCTTGGCCCTGTTCCCAGGTCCTACTATTGAAGTGCTGGCAAATTAAGCAGGCCTGGGCGTCGTGCTCCAGGCCCAGGCACCTGACACAGGCAGATGGTGGTCTGCAAAAGGCATCTGTTTGCCGCAGGCCCACTTAGAGGGATGTCATTCGAGAGAAGGGGTTGGAGAAGCAGACATGGATTGAGGAGACAGTATAGCGCAGTGGTCTACGGCTCTGAGCTGCAAATCTGGTGACATCCAGCAGACCAGACCTGGGTTTGAATCCCATGGCTTCCACTTGCATACTGTGTGACCCTGAGCAAGTCACTTAACCTCCTTTTGCTCCCAGGTCGCTCCTGTAAAAAAGCTTTCAGCTTAGTGTGCTATACCTGGTTAAACAACTAAATAAATAAAAATAAAAAATTGTAGAAAAAGAAAGGATTTCACGTGTCGAATCGAGAGAGCAGGTGTCCGTGAGGCTGATGCTGGAGAGTCAACGGCAGGAAAAAACTGGGGATGCAGGAGGACCGCCCCCTTTTATGTGATGCCTGACGTCGGGGAGGGTCAGAGGTCGGGGGCGGTTCCCCACTGGATACTGCTAGCTAGAGTTTTTCCATGGGGTTCTGGCACCTGCCGGCTTCAGTCCTAATGGTGTAACCTGCTGCAAGACCGGTTTCTCGAAGTAAGATCAAGCTTTCTCTCATTTTGCTCCGAAATTCTGGAACTCCGCCTACCCACCTAAAGTGCTCTGTATCTCACTCCTCCTTCAAAACTGCACTTTCTTCTCACCTATATTCACTTGATACTTGTGACTGCACCTAACCTTGTTTGATCTTCTGCTTCTCTTACGTCCTTCATGCGGTTTCCTATTATACTATTTATTGGCATAGTGCTTGCCCATACTAACTCTGCCCATCCTTGCGTGGATGGTTTTATGTGGTAATTATGTCTGATGGATGGTTTTCATTTGTATGTTTAGCTTACTCTTATTGTTGGACACTTACTAAGCATTGTCCTGTACTGTTTCTATGCTACCTATGACTGATTAGATGATTTTATTATGTAATCTCCTGGGTCGTGCCTGAAAATGGGCAGGGTTATTGCCCAGTGTACTTACCCAGTCATCAAAAGCTAATAAATAAGTAGGAGAATGATGCATGCATGAGTCAATGAAGTGTCTGAAATACCATGATCAAAAAGACAGTTAAATAGGGAGACAAATGCCAGTCAGGCGGCGCAGAGGGTTGAGGCGCTGGACGCCACACCTCATGCCATGCTAGCGACCCAAGTTCGGGAATGACAGGGTGTCGGAGGTTGGCAAGGAAGGAAGGAGAGGATGTGTGTAGGCTGCCGGCTGGCAGCACTCAGCCTCGGGAGGGAGTTCCTTGTCTCCTCGGAGCATGGCTGCCCCCTGATGGAGGCTGAAGTGATGGCATCGCTCCGAGGAGTGCTGGCGCCAGGCCGAGGGAGAGCGGAAGGAACCTGGCACTGGAGCTGTGGTGTGCATGTGTCACCACTTCGGGGGTCTCGTGATCAGGGCACCTAGGGGAGAAAATGGAGGAGAACACAGGAGCTCACCCAAGAATGAAACCTCCAGGGTGCGCAATGCACTACAAGCCCCCAAAAGATCCAGAGTTCCAGTAGGTTGGCAGACGAGCAGGAGACCTGCCGTAAGAGAATAAATACAACTGAAAAAAAAAAAAACAAGAATAAGTTCTGGCAAAATAGGTTTTATAGAAATCTGTAAGGAGGCAATCAGGCCCAGAGGAACAGTCCAGAGAAAGGAAGAAACAGCCTCCTGAACTTCCCCAACTGAAATAGAACCCCCAAGGAAGCATTTGCATCTCTGATAATTGGGAAGTTGAAGATCCTGCAGATATTGCAAAACAACATCAGGAGAAGTTGAGACCTCTGGAGAAGCAGAGTATACACCTGCAAAATATTCCTTAAAACATATCAACAATCTCCCATCACTGTGTAACTATAACAGCTGAACCTGGTTTGCACAGTCCAGGAACTATTCTGGAAGCATCCTGCTTCCACAATCAACTTGCCTGCTTTTTCACTCTGATCTAAATAATGACCTTTGGTACGTAAAAGTGTCAATTCCGCTTGTTCACTAATTAGAGGATTATAAAATCAATACACCTAGCCAATACTTTGAAGGTAAGAGCTTTACCAAAATAACACCTTGCCCTACAAATAAATAAAAATAAAAAAAACAGGTTACTCGCCTGTGACAGTAGTTCTAGGAGTGGTATATGTTGTCCATCCTCACTGTTTGGCATGTCATTTCCCTTTAAGAAGTTTACCGGAAGGTCTTTAAGCTGGCTCTTCCCGCCAACTTGGGTGGTATATGCCATGGCTCCACTCCTTGAGGCCAGTTCTTGCCCGCTGGAAGCAGAGGTTGTGCGTCGAAGTCAGGGAAGTCGGGTGGGTTCCTGTGGATGAACATACCACTCCTAGAACTATTGTTATAGGTGAGTAACCCGTTTTTCTAGGATTGTGGATATGTTGTTCTAGCCACACTGTTTGGCAGACTCCAAGCAGTTCTCCGGGAGGAGGAAGGCAAGACGCACACCCCCCCTCTATACTTACTTGGGGGAACAGAGATTGGAGAACTGAGGTCCCAAAACCAGCATCCCAGCATGACTCCAGGTCGATGTGGTAATGGGTAATGAAGGTGTTTGCGGTCTTCCAGGTAGCAACCTTGCAGATTTCCTGGATAAGGATGTCCCTGGAAGCAGCCACCAACGCAGCAGTATGGCGGGCGGAGTGAGCCCTTATCCCTATGGGAGGCTCCTTGCCCGCTAACCGGTAGCAGAGATCAATGCAGGATGTAATCCATCTGCCAACTGTCGACTTTCCTGCAGGTTTGCCAGGTGCGGCTTCAGTGTAGGTAACAAACAGCTGCTGAACCTCTCCCTGAACTTCAGCCATCCGCTCTTTATAATAAGAGGAGCGCTCGTCTCAGGTCCAGAGTATGGAGCCTGTACTTGGCATCCGAGGTGTAATTCGGATAGAACACAGGCAGAGTTAACACCTGGTTAAGGTGAAACTCTGACACCACCTTCAGGAGTAACTTCAGGTGGGGGCGCAGGACTACCTTGTCCCTGTGGAAGACCAAGTAAGGAGACTCCACCGATAGCGCCTGGAGCTCCCCAGTCCAAATTGCTGATGTGATAGCCACCAGGAAGGCTGTCTTCCATGACAGATGTGACATCTCACACCTGTGCATTGGTTCGAATGGCTTGCCCATGAGCTTTGCCAGTACCAGCAGTAGATCCCATGGAGGTGGAGGTTCACACACACCAGAGGGGATATGTGGTTGAGGCCTTTAAAGAAACTCCAGACCACCTTCTCCTGTGCCACCGTCTGCTGACCGGCCTGCGCCCAGTAAACAGAGATGGCTGCCATGTGAACCTTAAGGATCGTGGACCAAAGACCGCCCTTGGACAAACACCAAAGGTAGCTGAGGATACTAGCCACTGGACAGGACAAAGGGTCCAAGCTCTTGTTCTGACACCAAATGGAAAACCTTTTCCATTTGAAGGCACAGCACCTTCTGGTCGACTCCTTCCTGGATGCTTCCACTACTGTGAGTACATCCTTGCAGAGACCCAAAGCATGGAACTCTAGCCAATCAGGAACCAGGCTGTCAGGTGCAGGGATTGAAGGTCCGGATGGAATACCTTCCTCTGATTGATTGATAGCAGGTCCAGGCATACTGGAAGACCCCTTGGAGGCCTGGAGCTGAGGCTGAGCAGATCTGGATACCAGAACTGGCAGGGCCAGTCTGGGGCTACCAAGATCACCTGTGCCTTGTCCCTCCTGATCTTCAGGATCACCTTGTGAACCGAGGGAAGGCACAGAAGAGTCCTGGGTCCATGGCCTCGAGAAGGCATTCCCCTGCAGTGAGCCCTGCTGAGGGGGGCAGGCATGAAACAGCCTCAGCTTCGTGTTCTCCCTGGAGGCGAACAGATCCACCTGAGGTTTGCCCCAGTGGGAGAAGAAGCTGTGTACTATCTATGGATGGAGAGACCACTCATGGGACATCTCGCCCACACGGCTGAGCATGTTTGCCAGTTGGTTTGAGGCTCCTGCCACATGGATGGCTAGGAGATATCACTCCAGTTGGCTCATGAGGGTCCAGATGCACAGCACTTCCCTGCACAGCAACCGGAAGTGTGTGCCGCTCTGTCTGAGATAGTATATGGTCATGGTTTTGTCCATCTGGACTTGCACCACTTGACCACGAAGGAGCAGAGCACATGCGGACAGTGCCAGTCTGACTGTTCTGAGCTGCAGCAGGTTGATATGATATTGAGATTCCTCAGGGGTCCAGAACCTGTGGGCTCTGTGATTCTCCATGTGAGTACCCCAGCCCATGAGAGAAGCACTGGTCGTGAGAACGACCATTGGCTCGGGACAAACGGGATCCCTACCTGCAGGTGTCCTAGGACGGTCCACCATTGGAGAGCGTCTCACATCTTCTGGGTTACAGTGACAAGCTGGTCGAAGTGACCATGACACTGAGTCCACTGCCTGGCCAGCTCCCACTGGAGGAAGCGCATATGCCACCGGGCCCATTGGACCACGGTGGTGCAGGCCGACATGTACCCCAGAAAGCACAGGAAGTCCTGGGCAGGGTGCAAGTGCCCAACCAGAAATAACTGGGCAAAGGAGGAGAGAACCTCCGTCCTGTCCGTCGGGAGCCAGGCTCTGGCTCGGCAGGAGTCGAGCTCTGCCCTGACACAAAGCACATCTTCTTGACCTGGAAGGACACTACTTCGTTATTCAGCTGTGAGCTGAGTGAGAAATTCTATATTGCACTTGATATCTGCAACAACGTGCATTTTTGCTCAATTCTGTGGGAGGTGAAACTAACTACCCTTTGGTAACTGCTTTTTATTTACATATTTATTTAGTGTTTAACCAAGAAGGGGCTTGCAAACTCTGTTTATCTTGTGAGTAACTTCATAAGGATTTAAATACTGCATTTGGGTAGACCCTTGGAGGTAGCTAGATTGTCTACTAGGATTTTCTAACAGTGAAACTATTTTTAAATAATTTATAGGTGGCTGAGGAGTTGAAAAAGGAGCTTGTAAACTCTGCTTATCTTGGAAGTAACTTCACAAGGGTTTGAATATTGCATTTTGGTTGTCCCTTGGGAGAGTAGCTGGATTGACTACTAGGATTTTGGGACAGAAACTATTTTTAAATAATTTACTGGTGCGTAGGATTTTTGTGATAGTTAAATTATTTTTAAATAAGTTACTGGAGGTTAGTTGAATTACTATAAAGGGCAATACTCACCAGGGTCATAGAGCAGTGGCGTATTTGATTGTTTCTAACAGTCACCTGTGGTTGTGGACTACCACCCCCCTTCCCACACCCCACCCCCAGGCGTGGCATTTCTTTTATAGCCAAAGTTCTGACATCACGTCCTCAACAGATCTTGGGGCAGAACTGTCATATTCTTAATAACCCATCACAGTGCGTAAAAGGCAAGTACACACCACCAAAAAAAAAACCCAACATATATATATATATATCTTACATATTGTTTATTACAAGGGAGAGGGACATGTGGGGAGTGGTGCAATGCACTGGCTGTGAGGC
This sequence comes from Neoceratodus forsteri, assembly GCA_016271365.2. Classification (NCBI taxonomy): domain Eukaryota; kingdom Metazoa; phylum Chordata; order Ceratodontiformes; family Ceratodontidae; genus Neoceratodus; species Neoceratodus forsteri. Next base: position 961,503,594 of record CM028137.1, read on the forward strand.
AGCAGTTTTCCTGGAAACATTCTGGAAACTGCGTTGCTGTCCTATTTGCAGGCAACTGTCAGCTCTGAGGGAAGAGACTGCCCACCTCCAGTCTGAACTGGCAAGGACTAAGGAGGCCTCCCCCACCCAAAGTGCACCACTGCCACAACCACTGCCTCAGAGGTTGCCAAGTATGAAGAGCAGTTGGACCACAGTGGGTTCTGGGAGGGTGCAGGTGGTGGAACAGAGGTGAAGCCACCTAGCTGTACCTCTACACAAATCATACACCAGTCTGGCAGAGCAAGGTTCCTCTATGATGGCACCCTCAGTGGAGACCAAGAAGAATGCTGAGGACATCCACAAGGGAGACCCACAAAAGGGTGGCAAGGGATGCCACAGGGGAAGGAAACAACTTCTGACAGGGGACTCAATTGTTAGGGGGTTAGAACTGGGGAAGGGAGAAGAGACGGAAGTAAGGTGCCTGCCTGGTGCCATGGCTTGAAGGGACAAGATGCGAATCCTCACGATTGCAGAAGCAGCATCACAGGAGAGGGAACTAGATATCATTGTCCACCTTGGGACAAATGACCTAGCTAGGCATGGAATCAGTGCAGTGCAGGATGAATTTGTGGAGTTGGGGAGGGGCCTCAGACAGGTAGCAAGCATGGTTACCTTCTCAGAGGTGCTGCCAGTCCATGGCAGGGTGAGGCTAGGTACTGTACACCATTCAGTTTAATGAATGGTTGCAAAACTAATTGCAGAGCACAGGGCTTTAGCTTCATGTGGGGACTGGGGGTACACCTGGAGATGAAGGTCTATACTGGCACGATGGTCTGCATCTGTCCATGAAGGGAACCAAGCTCCTAAGTGACAGGTTTAAATGCTTTCTTGGCAAGCTTTTAAACTAGCCAAGGAGAGGTGCTGATAAGAGGCAGGACATTTCAAGCCTCCCCCCACAAAACATGGCAGGTAGTAAGGTAAACACTGAGGTACAGAGCTCAACAGAGGGCAGGACAGGGGTAAATGGAAAAATAGACAAGGGCAATAAGAGCAGGGATGGGGGAAAAGGATAAAGCCAACATTAAATGGAGGGCAATGAGTACCAATGCCCGTAGTCTGGGAAACAAGCTTCCTGATCTAGTAGCCCTGATGGAAGATGAAAAATTGGACATTGTGGCAGTCATGGAAACATGGTACATGGAGAACCATGACTGGGATGTCAACATACCGGGGTACACAGTCTACAGAAGGGACAGGGATGGTAAAACAGGAGGTGGAGTAGCTCTATACATAACGGAAGGGATCAAAGCTACAGATCTAAAAAGTAAAAGGGGAGGGCAAGAGGCACTCTGGGTCACCTTGGAGACAGGGAATGGCATCACAATTCACACAGGGGTTATATACAGACCCCCGTCTCAAGGGGAGGAAACGGACAAGAAAATGATGGAGGACATTCTCAAATTGGCTAAAAAAGGGGAGATACTGTTGATGGGGACCTGAATATGCCAGATGTTAACTGGTTGACATGTACTGCAGCCACATCCAAGAGCAGGGTCACTCTCGATGCCCTGCAGGGGGCAGGCCTTAGACAGCTAGTGTTGGAACCCACTCGGGAGGGAGCAATACTAGACCTGGTACTCTCAAATGGAGAGAGGATCACAAATTTAGAAGTCAGTAGACATCTGGGAACAAGTGACCACTGCACAGTGTGCTTCACAATAAGCACAACCATGGAGACAAGCCATACAAAAACAAGGATACTGGACTTTAGAAGGGCCGACTTTGGCAAAATGGGTGAATACCTGAGGAATGCGCTAGCAAATGGCCAAAAAGGAGGGGTGGAAGAACAATGGAGAAAAATCAAAACTGCTATCATAGAGGCAACAAGCCTTTGTGTGAAACAAATAAAGAAAACAAAGCGTAGTAAAAAAACGCTATGGTTCTCAAAAGAGGTGGCAGGGAAGGTTAAGGAGAAAAAGGCTGCATTCAGAAAGTATAAAGAATCACAGAAGGAGCACGACAGGGAACTGTATCAGTTAAAGCAGAAAGAAGTGGGGGAGGCAGTCAGAATAGCAAAGGCCCAAACTGAGGAAAAAATAGCCAACTTAGTTAAGAAGGGGGATAAAACCTTTTATAGGTACATTAGGGAGCATAGGAAGGTTAAAGGAGGAGTAGTGAAGATTAATAAAGGAGACGGGAGGTGGGCAGAGGGAGACAGTGAAAAGGCAGAGATACTGAACGAATACTTTTGCTCAGTATTCACAAAAGAAGATGAGGAGGAGTTACCTAAACCACACAATAGAAGCACTCTGGGTAGGGGGGTTGACACCAGTCCATTTACAGAAGAAAGAATCCTGAAAGAACTCCTAAAACTCAAGGTGGACAAAGCAAAGGGGCCTGACGGGATTCACCCCAGAATTCTAAAAGAACTAAGGGAGGACCTAATGACACCACTAACCACACTTTTTAACAAATCATGGGAGGATGGGGTGGTACCTGAGGACTGGAGGAGGGCAGATGTGATTCCCCTTCACAAAAGTGGGAGCAAGGCAGAAGCAGGAAACCACAGACCTGTAAGTCTGACCTCAGTGGTAGGGAAAATGATGAAATCACTTCTGAAAGAAAGAACTGTTGAGTACCTAGAGGCCAGTGGGGCACAGGACCCAAAGCAGCAGGGATTTACAGCAGGAAGGTCATGTCAGATGAATCTAATTGATTTCTTGGACTGGGTGACCAAAGTAATAGACCAGGGAGGGGCTGTGGTTATGGCCTACCTAGACTTCAGCAAGGCATTTGATACAGTCCTGCACAAAAGACTAACAATCAAGTTAGCCAGCCTGGGAGTGGGTTCCAGGGTGGTAGCCTGGGTAACAAACTGGCTGCACAACAGGACACTGAAGGTAATAGTGAATGGAACACATTCCGAAGAAAGGGGGTTACTAGTGGAGTACCTCAGGGCTCAGTACTAGGTCCAGTCCTCTTTTAACATCTTTATAGGCGACATTGCAGTGGGTCTGGAGGGAAAGGTATGCCTCTTTGCAGATGACACAAAAATCTGTAACAGAGTTGATACACAAGGGGGGTTAGAAAGGATGAGAAGGGACTTGACAAGGTTGGAGGAATGGTCAGACATATGGCAACTTAAATTCAATGCAAAGAAGTGCAAAGTAATGCACCTGGGAAACAAAAACCCAGGAGAAGAGTACACAATAGCAGGGGAGGTACTAACAACAACAAAAATGGAAAGGGACTTGGGGGTAGTCATATCAGATGACCTAAAGGTGGGTAAGCAATGTGAGAAGTCAGTAAGGAGAGCCGGGATACTGGGATGCACAGGAGGGGCATCACAAGTAGAAACAGGGAAGTGGTTATCCCACTGTACAGACAGTTGGTGAGACCCCATCTGGAATACTGTGTGCAGTTTTGGAGACCCCATCTACGCAAGGACATAGACAGGATGGAAGCAGTCTGGAGGAGGGCAGCTAAAATGGTGCAGGGTCTACATCAGAAACCATATGAAGAGAGACCGAGAGAGCTTAATATGTATACCCTTGATGAAAGGGGGGACATGATAGAAACTTTTAAGTACCTCAAGGGAATCAACAAAGTCCAGGAGGGTAGCATCTTTCAGAAAAAGATGTGTAAGAACAAGGGGGGCACAATTTAAAAGATAGAGGGGGGACGGCTCAGGAGTAATGTGAGGAATTTTTGTTTTCACAGAGAGAGTGGTGGATGCATGGAACCGCCTTCCTGGGGAGGTTGTTGGGTCGAAAACAGTGGAAGAATTCAAACATGCACGGAACAGACATAAGGCAATTGTAGTGGGGGGTTGCAGGAAGTAGGCTGTTGGTTATCTAGAATCTGCAGCTTATCCAATAGGAAGGGAAATGGGCAGACTGGGTGGGCCAAGTGGTCCTTATCTGCTGTCAAAGTCTATGTTTATATGAAACATATCACCAGTGAAGGTATGAGTTCCAACTTGGCTTCGTTGATTAGGAGACCAAGGTCGGTGCAGGTCGGGAGGGCCAGGTCCCCTGGACCTCTCCACCTCTTGCTTGGTGGAACCAGTCATTGAGATATGGGTAAATTCTGACCCCTTGATGCTGAATATGGACCGCCATCACTGCAATGCATTGGTGAAGACCCGTGAGTCAGATGATAGGCAGAACGGCATGGCTCGGAACTCGAATAGGGCTCCTTCTGCTCAGAAACAAAAGAACCTCTGGTGAGACGTAAGGATTGGGACATGAAAAAATGTGTTCTGGAGATCCAGAGAGCAAAATCACATGTTCTGCCCGAGAGATGGTATGATCTGGGACAGAGTTACCATCCAGATGATGTATGAGCTGAGGAACTGGTTCAGATCGTGATCTAGAATGGGGCGCAAGCCCCCCGTCCACTTTGGAACCAGGAAGTACCTGGCTACAAACCCTGGGTTGACCGGTGGGTCCGTGCCTCTGGCCACCACCTCCTTGCAGAGGAGTTGGTCAATGTCATCTTGAAGAGCTGACTGAGTGTGTACGGACACCATATCCTCCTGTGGGGCACGGGCTCTGCTTGGAGGATACTGCTCGAATTCCAGAGGCAGTCCCTGACCCACCACTTCTAGAACCCACCTGTTCATCGTAACAGCAGACCAAAAGGAAAGGAAGTGGCAGAGGCGGTCCCCCATGGGAGGACCAAGAACTTGCATGACAGGTATGAGGATGGCTACCCCCATCCCGTCACTGAGCAGGCTTGGAGGAAGAGGGTCCAGATTGGAGACCACCTGAGCCCCGTCCTTCAGGTTTATGGACTGCTGGGCGCCAAGACTGTGCCTGCTGTCGCTGCCAGCTGGGAAGTGGGGCTGCTTGGCTGCAGGGACAGAGTGCCAAAATTTTCTTCTGCTTTTTGGAACCCCGGGATTCCTTTTGTGCAGAAGTGATGGAGTCCAAGGTGGCATTGGACCTCTCAATGTGCTGGAGGTGATCGTGCACACCTAGGTCAAAGAGGTTGATACTCAGGAAAAGGACGTCTGTTAGCTTGTGTTAGGTGTCTGCCGTGACGGTGGAGACCCTTAACCAAGCCCAGCGGTGCATGGCAACCACGGCTGCCACCGAACAAGTGCATGAATCCCTGAGGTCCAGAGCCATCTGGAGTTGCTGCTTTGCAACAGCCCGACCCTGGTCCCAGACCTGCTTGACCATGGTCTGGAGGTCTGCGGGGAGAAGAGGAAGGACTTCATTAAGGGAGCCCAGAAGGGCGCGAGAGAGAAATGCACCATGACGATGGCCGAGCTTGCCTGACAAGAGGCCCAGCGTAGAGGCGGCATAGACTTTACAGGCAGAATGGTCCAGTTTTTTTGGACCCCTTGTCCGGAGGTCTATCTCTATCTGCCGAACTACCTGAGCGTCTGAACACAGATTCTGTCACAAGAGCCTCCGCAGAGGGATGCTCTGTGATCCCTGAAAGGGACCCAATGGATACTGCATATTTGCGGGCCATACAGCCAGAAGGTGCAGGGCAGGAGGCAGGATGCTGCCATAGCTCCAAAGCTGGACCACCAATGGCCTCAGCCACTGGAAAGGCTTCCATCGATGAATCCCCCATTTGAGGATATCAGTGAGGGGATATTCGGCCCAGTTTCTGGAAGGGTTTGAGAGGCATCTCCATGGATTCGGAAATAAGACGGATGATGCCCATAAAGGAAGAGGGTCCTTCCTCCACCGAGAGACTGACAGATTCCTCAGCCAAGGGATGAGAGTTAAGATCAGAGTCCTCAGACTCAGAAGTCCAGATAAATCGTCCGTCCACCTAAGACTCCCTCCACCCACCTGGGATGGTCAGGAGTGAGGGTAACAGAGAGCCTACGTGGGAGATCCAGAACAGGGCGAGACTCTTTGGCAAGCACCCCTGTCAGGGTCTGTTTAGGTGGCAGCTCCACCAAGATCGGTGCAGAGGTCGATTCTGGCCAAACTGTAACGGTTTTGACTGGCTCTGTGGGAGGAGGAACGATGTGGGCCAGCTCAGGAGGAGTCGGCTGAGGCCTGGGAGGCGATAGCCAAGTATTGGTTGGGGTGAAAGCCAGAATCAGCTTTTGACCAGACAAGATCAGCTGTTGCCACATTAGATCTTCGTAGCGTCAGCAGTGTTTCCAGCGAAGCCTCTCCTCATCTGAGAAGGAGGAAGAAGAATGTCAGCGACGCCTCTTCTTAGAGCGCTTACGCACCTTCTTTGGCATGTCAGTTGAAGGAGTCTGAGACCTTGACCTCGATCGTCAGGGTGACCAATGGGGTTGACCAGAAGGCACCGGGGAGGCCGGTGGTTCTTCTTGGTTGGGGACCGGTTCTCTGAAGGGTTTCCCAGTGAGCTGAGTCTCCTCATCGGGGAGAGGCAGCACCAGGGTCCTGAATAAGGAGCTGTTGGCCTTGTCGGGTGACAATGCGTTGACTGGGTCGAGAATGATCTCAACCGGATTGTCGTCCAGTGTCTGGGTCGACTGGCCTGATGGAACTGTGAAACCAGCGGCCAAGGCCGCAACCTTGACCGAAGTCGAGAGAGATGATTCCTGGGAACAAGATCTCTCATGATCCCAGGAACGTCGTTGGTGAGACGAAGATTCTCTCGGTTCCTTGCCCTTTTTACGGGACTGAGAGATATGCATGCCTGAAGGCCCCTCACCTTGGTGGGAAGGGACTGGCACATCTCCTGAAAGGATCCGGAGAAAGTGGAGCCCAAATTGAGCAGGACAAAAAAGGACTTTGAGAACCGATCCATGGCCCGAGCCACCTCTTCCTCAAAGGCCTTCATTTATTTGAGCTGCTCGTTGGACCCTGCAGCTGCGCAGACTGCCCATCGGGCTCCCTTAGATTTGACCAGTGGATTCCATTTCTCCAGTCTGCCCAATTTTAGCCATGCGAGATGATTGTCCAAGACATTCGGGTGAAATGCGCGACATCTCACAGGCCTGGGTGTCATGGCCGACACCCAGGCAATACACGCAGGTGGCATGTGGATCTCCATGAGACATTTTGCCTGCACGGGCAGCGGTGGAAACCGCAAGAAGATTTATCTTTCATGACAGTCGAGATCGCAAAGCGATTTATATTTACTCGAGTTTAAGTTTAAACATATCCGAGGATTTTGAAGCCAGGGCCTACTCAAAGTGACAGCAGTAAGGAGGGTACCTGTATTTTCCAGCGGAAAGGAAGATCTGGTATCATGGGGCCGGAACCAAGGGGTTATACCACCGGGGTGGGTGGGAGGAGTCAGCTTCAAGACCTTCTGGCAAGATTTTTAAAGGGAAAGGACATGCCAAACAGTGTGGATAGAAAGTACAGTTACGTGAGAACTTACCGTAACAGTAAATCTTCAAGAACAGCTCTTGCAGCAGATTATACCATTAGGACTGAAGCCGGCAGGCGCCAGGACCCCACGGAAATTTTCTAGCTAGCAGTATCCAGTGGGGACCGCCCCCGATGTTGGTCCCGCCTCCAACATCAGGCATCATATAAAAAGGGGCGGTCCCCCAGAATCCCCAGTTCTCCTGCCGGAGACTCCCCGGCTGCTAGAGGACATCTGAAGTGGAGGCTGAGGATCCACCTTCAAAGAATGCATGCCAACAAGGAGGTGTTGTAAACACCGAAGCCTAGGTAATAATAAAAAGAACAACTCTACCTCCAAAGGGGATGGTGAGAGGGAAACTACCTGCTGCAAGAGCTGTTCTCGAAGATAGTACAGTTACGTAAGAACTTATACGTAACAGTAGATCTTCGAGAGGAGCTCTTGCAGCAGGCTATGACATTCAGGACTATGTCACAGGCACTAGTACCATCCGGAAAACTTCTCAGCCAGCAATATACAGCAGGGACCCAGCTCCACCTCAGTTCTCCCGCCAAGGCCTGCAAACAAGCCCTGACAAGAGAAGAGGAAGCAAATAGAGGAGATGTAAATGAAGATGATCTGCACACCTCGAGGGGGAAGGCAGGTGGGAAAGTAACGCCTACTGCAAGAGCTCCTCTCGAAGATCTACTGTTACGGTAAGTTCTTACGTAACTGTACTATCTTACTTTGAGTGGGAGCTCTTACAGCAGGCTATGACATTCAGGACTGAATACCAAGCAGTCCACACCAAAAAAGTAGACGACCCCAGGAGGTGGAATATGCTGACTCCAGAGGCCTCAGGACAGAAGTCCTTGCAAAACAGCCAGCCGAAGCTTGACAAGCTCTGGAGACGATATCCAAGCTGTAATGTTTGACAAAGGCATGCACCGAGTTCCAGTAGTTGTCATATTAAGGTCCCTGATAGAGACATTTCAGGGTGGCTAATGAAGCAGACACCCTCTGGTAGAGTGACCCCTAACCGGGCCCAGTAGGGGCTTACTGTGTTTCTCATAGTAGAAGGAAACACAGTGGACTATCCACTTCAATATCATCTGCTTGGTCACCGGTTTACCCAAGCACTGTGGCGCAAAGGCCACAAAAAAGTTGGTCCAATTGACGGTGCGCAGCCATCCGCTTGAGGTAATACCTCAAAGTCCTGTGGACATCCAGCGTGTGAAGGAAAGCCTCCCCTCTATTAGATGGGGAAGGAAAATAAACTGGAAGGTCAACCAACTGGTTAAGGGTCAACTCCGAGACCACTTTAGTAAGAAACTTAGGATTTGTTCTAAGGGAAACCCTTTCCCTGTGGAAAATCAAATATGGCTCTTTACACATCAGAGCCTGAAGCTCGGAAATTCTTCAAGCAGAGGAAACAGCAACCAAAAAACAAACCGTCCAAGATAACGCAGCTCACAATCCGCTGCCGGCTCAACGGGAGGGAGGGTGAGCTTCTCCAACACAAAGAGGAGATCCCAGGGTGGGATAGGGTCCCGAATGGGAGGTCTCCTATGCAAAATTCCTCTTAAAAAGGTGCAGGCGACATCCAATTGTGTCAATGCCTTATCTCCAATGAGAGCACAATAGGTGGAGACAGCCCACATATGCACCTTGATAAGAGGAATAACTCAGGCCATTTTGATACTAGGAGAGGAGATACTGCAACGCTGAGTTCACTGGACAAGTGACAGGGTCCAAATGCTGTGACGAGGCCCATAGACAGAAATGCTTCCATTTCATAGCATAGGCGGATCGGGTGGAGGACTTTCTCGATGAAACTAGGACTACCGCCACTTCTGGGGAAACCCTGCATCTGTGTTGAGCTACGTCTGAAGAAGCCAAGCATGTAGGTGTAAAGACCGAAGGTCCGAATGGACCAGCGACCCCTGTTTCTGGGAAAGCAACTGTGAGCATATGGGCAGTGGAACTGGAGGCTCCATGGATAACCGCTGCAGGAGTTGGAACCAAATCTGCAGAGGCCATTTGGGGGCTACGAGAATCATTCGGGCCCCTTCTGCCTGTAACTTTAGTAGGACTCTCTGAATGAGAGAAAAGGGTGGGAAGGCGTAGAGAAACCTCGCTGCCCAGCAAAGGGATAACGTGTCTGGCCAGAAAACTCCAGGTGTGTGATCTCACGAGCAAAACACTGGCAGTTTGGTGTTGCGTGGTGATGCAAAGAGGTCCAGCTCTGAATGACCTCACTTGTCGAAGAGCTGATCTGCCACAGACTGTAGCAGCTCCCACTCGTGCGCTCTGGATCGAGACCTGCTTAAGCTGTCAGCCATATCGTTGAGGACGCCTGGAACGTGCACTGCGGACAGCAGAATGCGCCACTCCAGCGCCCAGTGCCAGACTCTCATCGCCTCCCTGCAAAGGGGGTACGAATGAGTACCCCCTTGCTTGTTGATGTAGAAGACGACCGCCATGTTGTCTGAACCAGAACAGAGCCTGGCACCAGGTCCTCTTGAAAGGCCTGTAAGGCACAGAGAACCGCTCGCATCTCCAGTACATTGACATGAAGGGACCGCTCCTCAGGTGACTAAACCCCTTGCATTTGATGAGCACCCAGGTGCGCCCCGCACCCCAGGTCTGATGCATCTGTTGTAAGAGTCTGACCTGGTGGCTCCAGACGAAAGCTGACCCCTTTCTCCAAGTTCTGGGGGTCTATCCACCAAAGCAAAGTTCTCCTGACTGGCTCGGTGATCCTGACCATGAAGTCTAGATCATCGTAGCCTTGGTCCCACTGTACCCAGAGCATCCACTGTGGGATCTGCATGTGGAGGCGGGCCAAGGGAGTGACAGGAATGGCCGACGCCATGTGCCCCAGTAGCCTGAGGAAGTTCTGTGCTGGAACTTGAGAAGCTATTGAGATCCCTTCGGCAATCTCTGGCAGGCAATCGCCCCTGTCCTGGTGGAGGAAGGCCATGCCCTGGATAGAATCCAGGACTGCTCCATTGAAGATGAGAGTTTAACTGGGCTCTGGGGACGATTTTCGTAGATTCAGGGTGATCCCCAGCTCTCGGAATAGAGTATAGGTGTCTCCGAGGGCGTGAAGTAGGCCTGCCCTTGACAGGGCTGTAAGTAGCCAATCGTCTAGGTATGAGAAAATATAGTGTCCCATGCACCTTAGAGTCGCAGCCACCACTGCCAAGCATTTTGTAAAGACTCACGTAGTGGAAGAGAGGCCGAACGGAAGAACTCAAAACTGGTAGTGCTCCCCTTGGAAGTGGAAGTGGAACCTCAGAAACTTCCTGTGGGGAAGGAAGACCTCGATATGCATATATGCATCTTGTATGTCTAGGGAGCAGAGCCAGTCTCCTTGGTGCAGCAGAGGAAGTAGACACGGGGACCCAGCTTCAAGTCCGATTCTGGCTAACTATCTGCGAGGAACCAGAGTTTGGTCGAGTCAGGTGGAGGTGAAGCTATGTATATCCTGTCCTCACTAAAATACTCCACCATTTTCTCAGCCTCCCTCCTAGCTACTTATGAAGTTCTTGCCATCAGAACTGCCCTGGTCCCGATCTTCATAGCAGGCATCTACTGCCACCCTGGTATCCAGCTCACTGTTGCATCTGAACTGGTTACATCCATAACTTCCCTCTCTCTTACAGGCGAGTTATATTTACTGGGTGACTTTAATTTAAACTGGTTGTCTCCTTCTACATCTAAGACTCGCAATGACAAAAACAGCTCAGAATCTTGTCCACTTCATCCAAGAATCCACTTGCCTGAATCATAAAACACAAAACCCTTCCCTGATAGACTGGGCTCTCACCTCTCACCCCCACAGTCTCATTAAATCTGGTACCCTACCGGATGCCTTCAGTGACCACCACCCTATCTTCCTGGTAAGAAACGTCCACAGGGCCGGCCCGGCGGTGCTGTGGTTGGATTTCCGCTTGCGGTGCCGGCGACCTGGGTTCGGGAACGGACTCTGGAGGGCTCGACCGGGAGAAGGATGAGCATCCTTTGGGACTGCTCTCCTTCCTCCGGGTGGGGACACCACCTGGCGCTTGATGGACCTCCTGGCGGAGGCCGGGGTACCGCAGCCACCGGCGCTCGACAGTATTGAGGATGCGGGGCAGATGCAGGACTTCATTGAACGTCCCCGCCTCCCACGCAGCAACAAGGGGAAAAACACTCCTGCTCCAGCTGCCATAATGAAGCCCAGTCCAGCTGCATTAGGATGCTCAGGCCGACTCCACCTTTCCCAAGTTCACGGCACCCTTGGTCAAGATGCCGTGACACCACCGAGGGAGGGAGAGCCAGGGGTTCAGGAGGATGGCTAACGTGAACAGTCACAGTCGGAGTCTGTGACCAGGCTGATAGTCTCAGCACGGGGATGCAGGGGGCCAAAATAGTAAATTGAAAAAAGAAAAAAAGTCCACAGGACCAAATCCCTGCATAAAATCTTGCAACTTCGTTCCTACAACTCCTTAGACCTCAACCCCCTCCAACAAGATCTTGCCCTCTCAGATTGGGCCCTTCTTACTTCTGTCCCCTCTGTAGACCACACACTCATCTACTTTAAAGAAAAATTCCTAACAACCTGGAATACATTTACCCCTTTCAAATGAACTAGAGTTCACAGCAACCACCTTCCCTGGATCACCCTGAACTGCTAACCAGCCTCAGGGCGTGTGACAAAGCCTGGAAGAAGCATAAGGCATCCCAGCTCCCCACTGATTATGCAAAATACCAGATGCTAAGAAACACTTGCACTAAAGCAACCAGACTAACCAAGTCAAAGTATTTTAGATCAGCTTTCCTCACTAATATCAACACCCCCTCCAAATTCTGGAAAGTGGTCCAAGAACTCTTCCCCCCTCCCTGTACTAAAAATAAAACAACTCCCTTGTATCTGACCCATGCCTAGCTGCTAAGGAATTTAACTCCTATTATACCTCATGCACCTCGACCCTCCTAAAGTCCCTCACCTCTTCCCTCCCCACTCTCGCATCCCCCTCCTTAGGCACTCATCCCCCTCAAACCATCTCTCCCTTCTCCTTCTCAGCAGTCTCCCCTGATGAAACACTAAATGCCCTGCGCTCAGCTTAACCCCTTCTAAAGGCTCCTCACCCGATGACAGTGACCCAAAGCTCTTCTACTTCTCAGCCCCGGCATTAGTCTTTTCTCTCTCCTTAATCATCAAACTCTCTTTCTCGTCCTCAACCGTCCCTTGATCCTGGAAACATGCTGTGGTCCTCACCCTTCCCAAGAGTGGTGACCCTCCTTCTCCTGCTAACTTTCACCCTATCTCCCTCTACTCCCCACCCTCGCTAAGCTCCAAGAACACTTGGTCCTCTCCCAACTCACCTCCTTTCTAACAGACTTCTTCTTCACCCCGTTCCAACCTGGTTTTTGGAAAAATCACTCCACCACCAGCTCCCTACTGAGGCTCATTGACTCCATCCTTTCCGGGATGGACAATGACCTCATCACCTCAGCCATCTTTGTCAACCTCGCCAAGGCTTTCAACACAGTCTCCCATGCACTCCTCCTTGACTTCCTCGTGACAGCTGGCCTGTCTACACCCAACTCAACCTGGTTTAGGGCCTACCTCACAGGCAGAACCCAATCTGTCAACATCCAGGTTTCTATCTCCACTCCTCTCGTTATCACCACAGGAGTCCCTCAGGGCTCAGTGCTTGGTTCATTATTTTTTTCCATATTCCTAAATGACCTGCCATCAGCCTGTTCCCCCTCCTTCTCTATACACATGTATGCCGATGATACTGTCTTGTATACCTCTGGCAAATGCCCAGCTGATGTTGCAACCACTCTGAAGCATGATTTCCACCAAGTTCATCTCTGGTTTGCCTCCCATCAGCTCTTCCTAAACACCAAGAAGACAGTCTCCATGACCTTTGGCATCAGACAGACTCTCTGGGCTCCCTGGCCTGCCCTCCTTCCACACCCTGGACGGGACAATCTCAGAGGACATCACCTAATTCAGATACCTTGGGGTTTGGTTGGACCAGCACCTCAACTTCTCTGGACATGTTGACGCCATTGTGAAGAAACTGCGCCCCAAGCTTGGCGTCTTATATAGGAACCGTAGCTGCATCCCTCCTTTGGCCAGGCGTGAACTTGTCAGAAGATGATCCTCCCCAATTTTTGACTACTGCAACGTAGCCTATGGTGCTGCTCCCAAGTTCTCCCTGGCCAGTTTGGACACTCACTTTAACTCCTTCTGTCGCTTCGTTCTTGATGCTCCCTCTTGGACTCATCATTGTGATCTCTATCATGCCCCATCTTTTCCTCCTCTTGCTGACAGGCACCTCTCCCACTGCGCCGAACTCACCTCCAAATACTAGCTGGGTGAACTCCCTACTTGCCTCACCACTTCTCTCTCAACCCCACCCCCCACCTCCTCACTCCCTCAGATCTACTGACACTCTTATTTTGGTGGTCCCCCACTGCTCCATACTCATCGGACAGTCTGGCTTTTCCTATCGCTTCCCTGAAGTCTGGAACTCCCTTCCCTCTCAAATACAACACTCCTCCTCCTCTCTCTGATCTTCCCTACACAGCTACCTTTCCTCTAGCTGCTCCTGCTTTAATCCACCTCAACTTCCTCCTATAATTCTGCTCCAATATATTCTCCCATTCCTCAAAGTTTATCCCCACTGCCTTTATCCATCTTCTCCACTACCTACCCATACTTTCTTCCTTCCTCCAGTCCTCCCTACCTATTATCATCTTTCCTCCGCCTCCATCTTTGCCTTGTTCCGACTACTAGCAGGGTTCTCAGCATCCTGAAGGGGTCAGATCTTAGTATGCCTCACCTCCTTTCCTCTCCCCTTATCCCCCCCCCACCTCCCTCCTCCTCCTCCTCTCCACTACTCTATACTAAACTGCTAGCCCCTAAATCTCCTTTGCACTTGTAGTTTATCTGCACTTGTCGTACTGAAGTTTATTGTACTGTCTATGCCTCTGCAAACCAGCTCGCCTCAGACCAAAACTGTTTGTATTCCATTTAATGCACTGCCTTCTAGCTACTCCATTTGCTTACCTCCCACTGATAGTCACTGTTTACTTATACAGTCTGTGTTTCGTATGTGTATGCAATCAACTGTGAATTTTCTGTTATTGTATCAATCTCTGTAGTCAATCCTCATGCTCCCCCATCCCACCCCCAGGTCGCACTGTGAGACAAGCAACTTGTTGTTCAGTGTGCCCTCCTGGAGAAACATTTCAATAAATAAATACACAGAAACATGAGCCTGGTAGTTTAGAAGCATCAAAGCTGACTGAAAAAGACCACTGCTCCATTTAGTCTGACCGACATACACTCTCCTACCCCTGAGACCTAGTGTCTATGTGGGGTTTACGCACATCGTGCTCCCTGCCTTCCTGCTAGCCCCCCAGGTGGCCATTAAGCCCGTAACTATGCCTCACCCATGTCCCTACCCCTGAGACCTAGTGTCTATGTGGGGTTTATGCACACTGTGTTCCCTGCCTTCCTGCTAGCCCCCAGGTGGCCAGTAAGCCTGTAACTGTGCCTCACCCATGTCCCTACCCTGAGACCTAGTGTCTATGTGGATTTATGCACACTGTGTTCCCAGCCTTCCTGCTAGCCCCCCAGGTGGCCAGTAAGCCCGTAACTATGCCTCACCCATGACCCTACCCCTGAGACCTAGTGTCTATGTGGGGTTTATGCACACTGTGTTCCCAGCCTTCCTGCTAGCCCCACAGGTGGCCACTAAGCCCGTAACAATGCCTCACCATCTACACCGGGCCTAGTGTCTATGTGAGTTTATGCACACTGTTTCCCTCCTTCCTGCCTAGCCTCCCAGGTGGCCACTAAGCCCGTAACTATGCCTCACCCATGTCCCTACCCAGGACCTGGTGTCTGTGTGGATTATGCACACTGTGTTCCCAGCCTTCCTGCTAGCCCCCAGGTGGCCAGTAAGCCCGTAACTATGCCTCACCCATGTCCCTACCCCTGAGACCTAGTGTCTATGTGGGTTTATGCACACTGTGTTCCCAGCCTTCCTGCTAGCCCCCCAGGAGGCCAGTAACCCCATAACTGTGCCCCACCCATGTCTGAAGCCATTAATGGGCTTGGTGACCTCCCCCTCAGCCAGCAGGCTGTTCCATGCCTCAGCCTTGCTCTATATAAAACAACAAACTTCCTCGCAGCCCCTCCTGAATCCCCCTCCTGCCAGCTAGCACTCATGCTGCCACGTTCTAGGTTCACTATTTCTGTTGAATAGTTCCTTGCAGCTTACTTTGTTCATTCCTTTCAGCAACATGAATGTCATGATCATACAGCCACGCTCTCTTCTGGCCTCAAGAGGGTATGTGCTTGCTATTCCCAGGCCCAGAGTGGCGAAAGCAAATACCCTTTTGCCCACAGTATTGATTTTGCACAATACCTTGTTAGATGGCTGCACAGAAACCTCCTTAGGGGTGACAGCCTTGTCACTTTCAGCCAGAATTAAAAAAGCATCTGCTATAGACAGAGTGTAATACAGACATTTGATCCTGTGTGCCGCAAAGTTCTTCTGTGCTTGACTGGGAAAGAGCAGAAATAGCAGCTGGCCTGCTCCAAGCAGCCTCAGTTAGCATTTCCATAGCCTGCTCTGGAACCAGGTAAACAGGCATATTAGGCACATTCAGGAACTCCAGCTGAAGGCCCCTTGCCAGATCAATAGCTGAATCCAAAACGAAAAAAGACAGCAGCACACGAGATACTGGTAAAGTAGAATCCAAAATTTATCTGTGCAGATACAAATCAAATGACTGGATCTTGTAGCAGCAGACCTGTTTGGCTAGCAAAGGGGTAGCGTTTGCTAGCCAAGCAAATCGCTACTAAATCAATCATTAATAACCATCACAAATACATTTAGTTCTACTTCAGGATCTCTATATGCCACTATCTTTCTTTTTGGATCCAGTTTGCCCAGGGGCAGGTCGTCCCTTAATTTACCTGAGCACTGACTTGGCACTGCTTTTAGATCACATACACACCCACTCTGCAACCTGATCAATAGCTGCTGTCTCAAACGACAAAGTACTTGTGTAAGCGTTCGAGCCATAACTGAAAGGAAAGGTCTACTGAGGAACATTAACAGAGGATCAGATCAGGTTTAAACACAGGAACAATGATAGCAAAAAACACCAGTGGTCCATCCAGTCTGCACAAGTTCCCTATTTAAGCGCTAGGACCTACTGTCCCCTCCAGGGTCCTAGACTCACCCCCCCCCCCCGTTCTGCCAACCCTTGCAGCCAATATACCCTTCATAAAGCCCCAACCGTGCTTGAAGTCCCTAGCAGTTTTTGCATCCACCACCTCAGCTGGCAGACTGTTTAACAGCTCCACCACCCTTTCTGTAAAACAGTACTTCCTCATGTCCCTCCAGAACCACCCCTTCTGCTTGTTTCCACTCGTGTCCCAGAGACTGAGAGCTAGTATTTAAACTAAAATGTTTCTTGCAGTTCACCTTGTTAATTCCATTTAGGATTTTGAAGGTCCTGATCATATCCCCCCTGTCCCTTCTGATCTCCAGTGAGTACATGTTAAATGCCTTGAAGAGCGACTCTTAAGACCTGTCCTGTTGCCCCAGAATCATCTTAGTCACCCTTTGCTGCATCAACTCCAGCCTGTTCTTATCTTTCCTGAGGTGAGGACTCCAGCACTGGGCACAGTACTCCACGTGAGACTTCAAAGATCTATAAAGGGGTAGAATTACCACTTTCCTTCTGTTGTCAATGCCCCTCCAGATGCCCAGCATTCTGTTTGCTTTACTATAGGCCATGCTGCACTGACTTGATTTTGTCACTGATGATAACTCCTAGGTCTTGTTTCCCAGCTGTAGGGCTGAATCTTACCCCAACCATCCAATACGCAGTCCTTGGGTTCTTGTTCCCTAGGTGCATCACCCTGCACTTTCTGGCACCGAATTTCAGTTGCCAATTCTTAGACCATCTCTCTAGCCTTTGAAAGTCACTCTGCATTTGATTCCCTCATCGTTATCCACCCATCAACAGAGCTCAGTGTCATCTGCAAAGAGACACAACCTACCCTGGATTCCCTCCCTAATGTCACGGATGAACAGGCTGAAGAGGACCAGACCAAGGACAGATCCCTGTGGTATCCCACTTCTGATCTCCCTCTTCAGGTTTAGCCTGACTGATCACAACCTCTGCTGCCTGCCCTTCAGCCAGTTACCCACCAAGTTCACTATGATCCAGACACACCCAGAGCCTCCGTTTTCTTCAGTAAGCACCTATGAGGTCAACAGCCTCGCTGAAGTCGAAGTAGAGCAAATCCACAGCATGGCCCTAATTCTCTCATTACCCAGTGAAAGAAAACAATCAGGTCGGTCCGGCCAGCCAGTGCAATGGTAGGACTTCCACCTGCGAATCACCGGGTCCGGGAATGGACCCGAGGAGTCAGAGAGCCGGCCGGGGGATGAGAAAGTGACAGAGCTTGTAGTTCCAGGGTTTTAAATAACTGATTAGCATTTTTTTCCCTTGGGACAATACTAACTGTACAGAAAGTATTTATATAGGTTTTCTAGAAGTGCTATGTTTGTTAAACACAGTGAGGCCAGTGCTATGCATTTTCACAATGTTTTAGCACTTTTATGAGCAAAATGCTAATCAATTTTTAGAGTTAAATAAAACCCTGTAATTCCATCAGGAACAGCCCAGAAGGAACACCAGTAGCAGGAGGTCTGCTGGGAACCAAGTTCAGCTCCGGTCGGGGCATGCCTGTGAGGCAGCCCTGTCCTTGGGGAGCCTGGGAGGATCATCACCTGAAGTAAGTCCCAGGAGGATGAGTGCGGGGCCGGGGGGTGGGGGTACTGATCCACTGTCTGACAAAACCTCCCTGTCATGAATCTGAGCTGCTTACTATCCTGAGGATTGCTGCTCTCCACCTAGTCCATGTCTGATCAGTGACCCCATCAGCTTCCCAAAATAGAGGCAGTACCAACAGGTCTGTAGTTCCCCTGTTTCTCAGGTTCTGAAGGATACTCCCCTCTTATCACAATGGCTATCTGCAGTAATGATTAAATCCGGACCTGTTTCATGATCGCCTGTTTTCAGGAGGTAGGGCTATGAGGAAACATTTTTTTGTTATGCTAACCAGACATAAAAAGCAAACTCTAGCTATACATTAAACGTTAACCAGACATAAAAAGCAACAGACTCTAGCTATACATTAAACGTTAACCAGACATAAAAAGCAACAAACTCTAGCTATACAGTAAACAAAAACCGAAGGATTGAACAGACACTCCTTTCAAACAGACTGTGAAGTTCTGGCCCTGATTAGGAGAGCGAGGGAAGAACTGTGCACTCGTGGGCAGGGGAAAAAGGAACCAAAGGTGCTAGTGTTACTGTATACCAGCGCCACCTACCAGTGATACACGCATGGAACCTACTCATGCCACCAGCCACCACTAAAGGTCCAGCTTCTGTGGGGTCCTAGCACCTCCAACTCAGACGCTTAAGTGGTAATCTGTGGACAAGATTGATTCTTGGAAGATGTTCTGGTTCCCCTGGTGTCCTGTAGCCTCCGGCTCTAAGATCAAAGAGTGGGACTCTGGAGGAGACTGATTTTTGGAAGATCTATAGCAAGGGAGGAGGTCAAATGTTTTGCTCAAGGTCACTCAAAGCCAGTGGCTGAGACGGGATTTGAAACCAATCTCGCATTTCAGAGTTCTGTACTCAAACCCTCAGAGGACACTGTCTTTAACAGAAAGGACAACTGATGGCTGGAAACAGCTGTGTGCAAGGCATAGGACAAACATCTATTTATAAAAAGTAGAAATACTAAGGGTGCCATTTATGTATGGAAGAAGCAAAGCTCTGGATTAATCCATGTTTTAACTTCAAAAAACTTAGGCCAGACCAAAAAGCAAGTGAACATAAAAATTAAAATAGTTTTTATTTATCACGGAATACCTTCATCCATGTCCTTGGAAAACCTGTTGAGAATTCGTCCCGTTGGAGTGGTGTCGAAGAACTTCATTGGGCTGCGCAAAATTCGATGGAAGAGCTCATCATGAAGCCTGGAAGAAGCTTTTAGTGTTCCCTTGAAACAACACAATGCACAAAAGAAAAAATTACTCACCACAGTAATCTTGTTTCTTCGAAGGGATTACTCATTATGATTAAACTAAATGCAGTCAGCCTCCTGTGTTGAACTGCCAGGAGAGGTGGAATTTTATGCAAATTATGGAACTCTCATGTGGCTCATGCCACTTTCAAACTGCTGCCTTAGCAACTGCTGCACTCCGAGTGCTTCAGATTCTTACGTAGCCTAACTGGATATAAGACCCACTAATTAACAACTAACATTCTAATAAAATAAAATAAAGTAAAATATTGAGGATAATGGCTGGGGATCAGGTGATGACCATGCTGTAATCACCTCGAGTGGCTGCTAGGGCAACATGGTAAACCTCGAGAGTGCAGCTCGAGAGGTTTACTGCAGCCCTAGTAGCCACGAGAGGTGATTTCAGCGTGGTTGTCACCCAATCACCAGCCATCATCTTTTATAGTGTATGGTCAAAAAAACACTGTTTGCATTCTATGTGTGAGAATTATGGATCTCTGGTGCATTCTTTTTTGTTTTGCCACTGTTTGTAAGTTCCGAAGTGTGGTTAACAAGTTTTAAAATTCTAAACAGTGCATAACAAAGTTGTGTAACTGCTGATTATGGTGGTTAATGAGCACTTACCATACATTATAGAGAGGATAATGGCTGGGGATGGTGATAACCACTGTAATCACCTCGGTGGTTGCTAGGGCAACATGGTAAACCTCGTGAGCGCAGCTCGAGAGGTTTACTGTAGCCCCAGCATATCACGCAGAGATTTCAGTGTGGTTGTCACCCGATCCCCAGCCATCATCTTTATAGTGTATGGTCAAAAAAACACTGTTTGCATTCTATGTGTGAGAATTATGGAACTCTGGCGCATTCTTTTTTCTTATGCCACTGTTTGGAAGTTCTGAAGTGTGGTTAACAACTTTTAAAATTCTAAACAGTGCATAACCAAGCTGCGTAACTGCTGATTATGGTGGTTAATAGACACTTACCATACATTATAAAGTTTTTTGCCCTTTCAGGTCAAAAATGCGTCATACCAACAAATCTAAGAAACTTGAGAACAGAAGGAAACCAACTGGCTAAACACAAAAGTGAGTCTCTAACTTAAGCCCTATAGGCCAAAACTTCCTACAGCAGGGAAGCAGAATAAACTTTATGGGTTCTAGTAGGGGAGGCAGGGAGGGAGCTTTAATCATAATGAGTGATTCTTTTGAAGAAACAAGATTACTATGGTGAGTAATTTTTTTCTTCTAACCCCAGTAATCACTCATTATGATTAAACTAAATGCAGACTACCAAGCAGTACCTTTGGAGGTTGGGCCGAGAACCTATCTTAAAAGCAGGTTCTGCAGCACTGCTGTACCAAATCGAGCACCACTTCTGGGTTCAATGTATCGGCTGAAATGGTTTGTGAAGGTGTGTACTGTTTTCCATGTAGCTGCTTTGCAGATTTCCAGTAGTGGAATTTCTCTTGAAACTGCTATTGACGTAGCTGTGACTCTGGTGTAATGTGCCCTTAAACCCAGGGGTGCCTGTTTATGCACCTTAGAGTAGCAAAACTGTATACATGCCACTCTCCAGTGAGCAGCAGTACATTTTGTGGCAGGTCTACCTCTACTTACTTCACCACAGGTAAGGAAGAGTTGTGACCGACTTGATCTGTAAGACTTGGTTTGTCAATATATTGGCTAAGTGCCCTTTTGACCTCCAGTGAGTGAACCTTTATTTCCGGAGAACTAAGTTCTCTGAAAAGAAAAGGGGGTAGGGTAATAGACTGATTTTAAATGGAAAAAATGAGATACCACTTTAAGAAGGAATTTCTACTGTTCCTGAGAACCATCTTATACATGTGGAACAAGATGTAGTGTTCATCTGTGTACAGGGCCTGTAAGTCACTGATCCTTCTGGGTATAGTGATAGCCAGCAGAAACAGAGATTTCTAAATGACATATTTCAAATCTATAGTTTCCCTGGGCTCGAATGGCGTGTCCATGAGCTTGGCAGTACAGATATTCAGATTCCAGGCCGGAACTGGTTCCCTCAGTGGAGAGAGGCGAAGGCTGAAGGCCTTTTAACATTTTCTGAAGACCAGATGAGAGGCCATGGCTCTCTCTTTACCAGCAGAAAAGTAAACAGAGACTAAGTGTGTGAGGCAGTCTAGGCAAAAAAAACAAGCCAGCCTTGAAGGGGTCAATACCCTTACCTGCAAATCACATATTCAAGAAACCTCTTCCATTTAGAAGAAATGTTTTCTTGGTGAAAAAAGGTTTCCTGGAACCCTTAAGCAATGGCAGTACCGGATCTAGCAGTCTAAGGTTAGCAACTTCTAATTCCTCAAGAGCCAGGCTTTGAGCCTCAGTGATTCGAGACTGGAATACAGGATCCTGCCTTGAGAGGAGGTCAGTAAATTGTACCTCCTAGGCAAGTGACTTGGAGGAACTACTGACAGAGTTCAGAGAAGCAAGTACCCGTGCTGTCTCGGCCAATTCAGTGAAACTAATATCACTGTTGCTGGTTAGTATCTCAATTTCAGCAGGGTCCTGAATACCAATGGGAAAAGAAGGGAAGGCATATAGCAAAAAACTCCCCCGTCCAATCGAGGACCCACACCTCAGGGGGAATCTGACCGAGAAGAGACCTGCAACAGCACATTGATCACTGGTAGTTTTCAACCAAGGCAAAAAAATATCCACCTCTGGAGTGCCCCATCCCCTGAAGATTGTAATGAGCGTCTGAGTGTTCAGGAACCACTAGTGGTGGTCCTGACTTATCCTGCTGAGGGAGCTGACAAGTACTGTCCTTTGCTGCAGGAGCATGGCTGATAAGGATACTCCCATGGAGTACGCCAGGGACCACAGCCCCACTGCTCCTGTGCACAGCGGGGCTGACCTGATTACTACAGGTTTGTTTATGTAGTACATAATTGTGGAGTGCAATAGGAACTCTTAGGGAGACCATGTGCCACTTGCTGCATGATCAAACTTGTGTGCTTCCCATCTAAAAGTGAAGCATTTGATGTGAGAACTAAAGTAAAAAATGTTCCCTTGTGAACAAAACACACCTATTTTAAGGTTTTGTTTGTCCAGCCACCGCTGCAGTAGCTATACAAGGATATGGGTGACTAGAGCCATCTTGGACTGAATCTGTTCTTTGTGACTAGCACTGTCCTAGGCAAGCCTGGATGTTTCTCCATGAAATCTGGCAACCAGAGTCAGTGGTGGTGGTGGCGTGGGGGGTGCCCGTTACCTTGTGTCCAGTAGCCTGAGGAATTCTCTGACTGATTTGGGTTTCTCTGGTACGACAAGTTTGCCTAGGGTGTTATTCACTTCTGCTCCAATAAACTCCAGTACCTGTACTGTTGTTTTTGCTGGGACCTCTGATTGTTTATGAGAAAACAGGGATTTTATTAGAGCCAGGAAGTGCTCTGCATGTTGCAGGGACTGACCCACCATCAACCGGTTGTCCAGGTAGGGGAAAACAAAAAATATTTATTATTACTTTTTTTTTTTTTTTTTTTTTTTTTAAGGCCTTGAAACAGAGACTAGGCCAAAAAAAGTGTTGCCAACGGATACTGGCCTGAGGCCAGCCTGCGGGAATGATTAATGCCAGAGTGGCATTCTGAAGTTTTTTTTTTGGCTTCAAAAATGTGTTAACATTCTGAAATCCAAAATAGTTTTCTTATGAAGAAATATGTGGCTATAACTCTCTGCCCCTTTGGTTTAGGGACACTGTTCCACTGTTTTGATTGAACAAAGGTGTTTGACCTCAGTTTCCAGTAAAATCCTGTCTGCAGGGGTGACTGGTGTGAAAGCTTTTGTTCTCAACATGGGAAATGAAATGAGATGAAGTTGAGTGAAGTGGTGATAATATGCCACCCTTGGAGGTAATGAGCCAAACTGCCGCCCACTGGTAGTTCCACAAAAGGGAGATGCGACCTGAAGCAGCCCATCAGGAGTTCTGTGTGTGTCTGTGGCTGAGAAGTAAACGCTCTTCTCAACACTCTCCTGCCTCTTCCTCTGAAATAACCTCTCGCTTGCTGTCGTGGCTGAGAGACCTGTGTCTGAAAGGAAAAATTACTCACCTTAGTAATGTTGTTTCTTCTAATGGAGTCTTGCTATATTATGACATATGCAGTGAGTCTCAACCTTCGAACTGCTCCGGAGGTGAAAGAGTTAACTTTCCATGCCAGGCATGGAACCTTGAGTGTGAGCTCAGTTGAAAACTCTGTCTGTTGTTAATCAAACTCAAACTGTCAGATCTTTACGAGCAAAACTCACTAAGGTTCTGTGTGGAAGCCGTAAACCTACACTAGCCAACTGGCTACTAAATATAAGAACACATTTTTCTTGGTCCCAAAACAAAGACTCAAGTCAGGGGATCCAAAAAATTAAAAACACAACACCAAGTCACCCCAAAAAGGAGGGGTGAAAAAATAAGGTGGGCATCTACTAAGTGCCAACACTGCACTGCCCACCCACATCCCAAAAGTAGAGGTTCTGAGAGGGGTGAGGCGAGGGGCGGGGAGGTCATAATACAGCAAGACTCCATTAAAAGAAATAACATTACTAAGGTGAGTAATTTTTCTTCAAAACAACATGAAGTCTTGCTATATTATGACATATGCAGACTACACAGCAGTACCTCCATGGAGGGGGGACAGAACCTACTGAAATAGGCTCTGAAGCACAGCTGTGCCAAACCGAACATCACTCCTAGCCTGGATGTCCAGGGAGTAATGCTTGGTAAAAGTGTGAACTGTTTTCCAGGTAGCTGCTTGACATATCTCTAGGATAGGGATGTCCCTAGCAGCAGCCAGAGATGCAGCTGTACCTCTGGTAGAGTGAGCCCTCAGGCCTGAGGGAGAAACCTTACCCAGTTTTTCATAGCAAAATTGGATACAAGAGACAATCCACCTGGCAATGGATCTTTTAGTGGCAGGTTTCCCTTTACCAACCTCACCATAAGTGAGGAACAGTTGAGGAATCAAACCTGTGACCCTTGGTACGCTCTCTATGTAGTAACTAAGGGCTCTTTTGACATCTAAACTGTACAGTCTCCTCGCCAGAGGAGGAATGGTCTGTGAAGCACAGGAGAGACACAGATTGATTAAGGTGGAAGTCTGAAACCACCTTAGGCAAGAACTTCCCGTTAGTCCTGAGGACCACCTTATCTCTATGAAAGGAGATAAATCAGGCTCCACTGACAATGCTTGCAATTCACTTATGCGCCTGTCAGAAGTGATGGCTACCAAAACACAGTTTTCAAGTCAAGTACTTAAGCTCTGTGAACAAAGGGCTCAAAGGGGTTGCATAAGCTGAGCAATGCAAATATTAAGATCCCAGGCAGGGGCAGGGTCCCTGAATGGAGGGTTGGTGAAGTAACCCTTGAAAACTTGGAGAATACAGGATGAGCCGAAAGAGAAGAGGGTTTACCTGCTGATAAGAAAGCAGACATGGCTGCCAGGGTGCACTTTAGGGTAGCTAGCCTCAGCCCAAAGTATTCAAATGCACCATATAATCCAGGACTGTGGGTAAGTCAGCAGATTCTGGGAAATATGCTTGTAGAGCACCAAATGGAAAATCTCTTCCATTTGGAATTATAAGTAGCTCTGGTGGATGGCTTCCTAGAAGCCTTCAATATATCCAATACACCTTGGGAGAGGTGTAGGTCAGCAAACTCTAACTCTTCAAGAGCCAGGCCTTGAGATTGACAGATTTGAGATTCGGGTACCAAACCCTCCCCTGAGCACAGGTTAACATGTTGTGATTTCTGGGAAGACACAGGGGAAGGTGGACTGCTAAGGACATAAGGAGTGGGTACCAGGGCTGTCTGGTCCAATCTGGAGCAATCAGGATCATCTTGCAGGGTTGAGATCTGATTTTGACAAGCACCTTGAACAGAAGAGGAAAGGGGGAGCATAGAGAAACTTCCCTTCCCAACTGAGAAGGAAGGCATCCAGAGGGACTGAGCCCAACACTGGGGGCCTGCAGCAAAAAAGGGGAAGTTGGTGATTGTCTGGGGCTGCAAAAAGATCTATCTGTGGGGTGCCCCATCTGGCAAATACTACCTCCAATACTAGGGGATCCAGTGACCATTCGTGATGGCCCTGGGAAATCCTGCTGAGAGCATCTGCCAGGACATTGTCCTTGCCTGGGAGGTGAACTGCCGTAAGGGAGGTGTTCAGGGAATACGCCAGAGACCACAACTTCATTGCTTCGGTGCACAAGGCCATAGACCGAGTGTCTCCTTGCTTGTTGATGTACCACATTGTAGTCGTGTTGTCTGTTCTGACCTGCACGACTTTGTTCTAAACAGATGTGGAAAAAAACTTGAAGTGCTAGAAAAACTGCTCTGAGTTCCAACAGATTGATGTGAAGCAGAGATTCCTGTGGGGACCACAATCCCTGGGTAGTGAGGTCGCCCATGTGAGCTCCCCACCCCAAGAGGGATGCATCTGTAGTAAGGATTAAGGAGTGAGACAGGGGGGTGAAGGGGACCCCCTGTCTCAGATTGCTCTAGTCCTGCCACCACTGAAGGGCTTGGATCAGGGTTCGAGTCACTGGGATCAGTTTGGTCAGAGGGTCTCTCCTTTGAGACCAAAAGGCTCTCAAATGGAACTGGACGTCCCTCATCTGAAATCTTGCTCCCTGCACTACTGATGTAGAAGCAGCCATGTGCCCCAGGAGCTGCAGAAAATGCCTTGCTGGTCGAGAGACCTGCAGGGTGAAAGAGGAGGCCAGAGAGACCAGGGTCCTTGCTCTTTCCAGAGGAAGGAAGGCTCTGGCCTCTTTTGTGTTCAGTTCTGCACCTATGAAGGTGAGAAGCCGGACAGGTTCTAGAACTGACTTTGGAAGACTGAGAAGGAAACCTAGAGATGTGAGCAGTTGCTGAGTTACCTGAAGGTGTAGTTTGACTTGGTCTGGAGACTGGCCTACTATGAGCCAGTCGTCCAGGTAAGGAAAGATGGCAATCTTTTGCCTTCTTAAGTGGGCAACTGCTACTGCCAGGCATTTTGTGAATACCCTCGGGGCAGAGGGGAGGCCAAAGGGCATTGCTCTGAACTGGTAATGGCTTGAGGGCAGTTCGAATCTGAGGTACTTTCGATGGGAGCTTCTGATGAGAATATGGAAGTAGGTATCCTTGAGGTCCAGGGACGCTAGCCAGTCCCCTGGCCTTAGAGAGGATAAAATAATTCCCAGAGTCACCATTTTGAATTTTGGTTTTAAAAGGTGCTTGTTTAGGTATCTGAGATCCAGGATGGGCCGCCATTCTCCTGTCTTTTTTGGGGTAAGGAAGTACCTGGAGTACAACCCTTTGCCCTGGTGTAAGGGTGGAACCCTCTCCACAGCTCTGAGAGCCAGGAGGGTAGAAACTTCTGTTTCTAGGGTAAGTGCCTCTGATGGATTTGCAGGTGGAAAGGACCTGACTCTCATCTTTGGAAATTTTTTGAAGTTGAGAACCAGTCCCTGGCTTACTACTTCCAGGACCCACTTGTCTGATATTAAAGACTTCCAGTCCTGGACAAAGTAAGCCAGCCTGCCCCCTACAGGTAGTGGAGAATCGGCCCTGGCCACCCCATCAAGGTGCCTGCTTGGCAGGGGCTTTGGGCTGAGGGGTGGAAGCAGGCTTGCTTGTACCCCGTCTGCCTCTCCCTCTAAAGAACCCCCTCTGGGCATAAGCAAAAGAGGAGGCCTGGACTTGGTAAAAAGGCCTATGAAAAGGCCTGCCCCTGCCCCTGGGATGCTGCCTTTGAGGAGTGGCCTGCCTTTCCTTGGCCTGTGCACTCCTATAGGTGGTCCTACATTCATCCATTTTCTTCATGTAATTCTCTGTCTCCTTAGACTGGGTATCCTGTGACAGGGTGGTACATCTGAGCCAAGCCATTCTGCGAAGTGCCACAGATATAGCCATGACACTTGATGACACATCATTAGAGTATACTGCAGCATGAAATTGCACCTTGGACGCCTCAATACCATCCGCAGCCCCCTGTTCCAGCTCCCTGGCAAGCTGGTCAGGGACCTGTTTTGCCAGGGCCTGCACAGTATCCCTTCTGGATTTCTGGTACCTAGCAGCATAAGCCATATAATTTGCCTGTCTGAGTCCTAAAGATGCTGCCATGTACTGTTTCTTTGCCATGGCATCAATCCTCCTGGAGTCCTTTTCAGGGGGGTGCGAAGCTAGAGGAATATTTGCCTTGTCACAGGCTGCAGCCTGCACTACCCCCACATGGCTGCATTGCTGTGTAAGGAACTCCGTATCAGAGCCTGATAATGTATACCTCTTGTCCATCCTTTTATCAACAGGAGGTATAGTGTGAGGAGTTTTTAGAATTTTTACTGTCCGTTTCCGAAAAGATTTATGCAAAGGAACAGATAGTCTCCTAGACTCTGGAATATCCATCATTTCTACATAATCAGGCTCCTCTTGGTCATCAACAGCTTCCTCAACAGGGAGCTGGAGAGTTTCAGCAACTTTCTTATAGAACATAAAATGAGAAGGGGGCTCAGATAGCCTGGGGGGAGAAACCCCTGACGGTCTGTCTAGAGAGATGTCCGGTTCAATGGGCACATCCAGACTTTCAAAACCACATTCACTCTCCTCATACTCCTCTTCCCCCTCCTCCGGTTCATAAAAATCCTCAAAATCATAATCTTGAACTGGTGGAACCGGCCAAACCGAGCGCCTCCTGATGGTGTCGGTTCGGTGGAACCGGGAAAGTGACTGGACAATTTGAATTGCTTTAGCTATTTCCTCAGCGGTTGGAGAAAGAACCTTTGGCTCCACACTAGCTGACTTTCTAGTCCTTTAGTTGGAACTGGCTCTCAGAGCTGGTTCTTCGCTTGCCGAGGAAGTATCGCCTGGTCAGAGGGCACTCCCTCCGGTTCGGTTGGAACCGAACCGGGCTGGCCATCCGGGTCAGCGGACTTTTTGGCCTCCCTTTCCCTAAGCCTACCAACTCTCTTTTCTATGGTAGCAGCAGGAAAATTCTTACAAATTTGGCAGTCTGCACTGAGGTGGTCAAACCCCAGACAATACACACAGTTAGTGTGTGGGTCAGCCTTAGCAAAGGCTTCCACAAACACTACAGTGTTGAAACCCAGTGGGCCCGGTTTTCTTTTGGGTTTCTCAGACATAGTACCAGCCTAACCAAACTTACCGTTTATGGCAATCCGCCAAGCAAGACTCTCTTTATCGGTTCCCAACCGTGACACGGGTCGTGAAAACCATAATGAAATCTGTTTTTTTTAGAACCGATAAGAACCAGGAACCACACTCTAAATAAGGACTAGTAAAGTTTGAGAATAACCTGATCGTTTCAAACCGAACCAAAAGCGCTTAAAGTTCACACAGAATAAAATAAATGTAGCCCATCTATTACTTACAATACCACAGACAGGGCTTGAACTGACTAGTTATGGTTTAATTTCGTCAAAAAATGATAAAATAATACTTTAACCGACAAACGAATCGAGCAGAAGGAGAAATCTCCGGAGCGACTGTTCAATGAGGCGGAGTAAAGAATCTGACAGTTTGAGTTTGATTAACAACAGACAGAGTTTTCAACCAAGCTCTCGCTCAAGGTTCCATGCCTGGCATGGAAAGTTCACTCTTTCACCTCCGGAGCAGTTCGAAGGTTGGGGCTCACTGCATATGTCATAATATAGTAAGACTTCATGTTGTTTGAAAGAGGGTTTGGGATAAAAACCCCTACTCCTGCCTCCCCTATTCTGGGATCTATAGAATGTAGAAGGTCTGTCCTTCGAGCTGCTATGAAAAGTAGACTTGTGTTTCTCTACTTTTTTCATATATGCTTCAGTTTTATCACCAAACAATGATTTATCCTCCAGAGGGAAATCCATTGCCTTGGCCTGTGCATCTGCGGTAAGGTTGGTGGCCCTTAGCCATGCAAATCTCCTAAGGGAGACAGCTAATGCCATTAGCCTGGCAGCTGTGTCACTGGCATCCACTGCCATATGGAATTGATATTTAGTGGCATCATGTGCAGCCCTTGCTGTTTCTTGCAGATACACTGCCACTTCACCTGGAACCTTGTCGGCAAGGGCTAAAAATGAAAATTACGTACCTACCGTAATTCTTGATCTTCTTGGACGAGTCTCCACCACTCATTCACACTAGTGGGATCTGTGCCGGAGGCACTAGGACCCATCGAG
Organism: Neoceratodus forsteri; assembly: GCA_016271365.2. Classification (NCBI taxonomy): domain Eukaryota; kingdom Metazoa; phylum Chordata; order Ceratodontiformes; family Ceratodontidae; genus Neoceratodus; species Neoceratodus forsteri. Next base: position 961,533,174 of record CM028137.1, read on the forward strand.
AGAAAACTTTTTGCTGGAGGGTCGTCGCGAGAGATGGCGCCGCGAGGCATGGTGCCGCGAGCAGTGGCTCGCGCGGTAATGACTATCTCGGCGACGACCCTCCAACCGCCTCAGTACCTTTTTTACCAAGGAGGTGCAGCGCAACTAACGTAAAGAGTAAACCTAACCTTACAAAACGGACATAAGATAGTCCGGACGACCCGTGTAAGAAGGGTCAGCAAAGAAGTCTTCACGGCCTAAAGATTTGAGGGAGTGAAGACCAACACAGCGGTGAGCTCGGGGATGGAGGGTAGGACGAGTGGTGGAGACTCGCCCAAGAAGATCAAGAATCACGGTAGGTAACGTAATTTTCATATCTTCCTGGACATAAGTCTCCACCACTCATTCACACTAGTGGGAGAGTACTGTTGATAATCCCCCAAAAGGGCGGCAGGGGAGCCAGAGCTCACACGTCTAGGACAGAAGTCCATTAAGGATAGTTCTGCCGAAGGCGGAATGACGCCTAGCATGAACATCCAGTGCATAATACTTAACGAAGGTATGCACTGAGCTCCAGGTGGCGGCATTGCAGATATCTGCAATTGGAACATTGCGAATTTCGTCTAGGGATGCCGCAACCGCCGTAGTAGAGTGAGCGTAAACTCTACCTTCTAATTTAACCTGTGCCATGGAATAGCAATGTCAAGACATGCCACTAACCATGATGAGATGCATCTGATAGCGACAGGCTGACCCAGCCGGGTCCGCTGAAGGAAACAAACAATTGCTGAGTCTTATGAAAATTCTTGGTTCTATCTACGAGAACTCAGAAGGCTCTCTTAACATCCAAGGAATGAAGAGACCGCTCTCCTTCATTTTGGAAGTTCGCAAGTAAGAGGGAAGCACCAGAGGTTGGTTTAGATGGAATTCTGACACAACCTTGGGAAGAAATTTAGGATGAGTACTAAGAACTACTTTGTCCTTATGGAACACAGTACTGGAGGGTCCGTGAACAGGGCATGTATCTCAGAGACCCATGGGCTGAGGGTAATGGCCACTAGGAAGGCTGTCTTCCAGGTAAGAAATTTTAGCTCACAGGTAGCTAGGGGTTCGAAAGGCTTCCGAGTGAGCATGTCTAGCACAAGGTTAATGTCCCAGGCTGCGACCGGACGTCTAACAGGGGGTCTGGTATGCAGAATTCCCTTAAGAAATCTCTTCACCATAGGTAACTGAGCCAGAGACAAGGAAGAAAGCGGCTCATGGTACGCTGAAATGGCACTAAGGTGAACTTTAACCGTGGAGTACTGGAGACCTGAGTTTGATGGGTCCAAAGGTACTCCAGAACCTTGTCTGGAGGACAGGAAAAGGGATTCCAAGAGGACTTGCACACCAGAGAGAAAAGCTGCTTCCACTTAGAAGCGTAAGTTTTTCGGGTAGCTGGCTTCCGAGCAGCCAGAAGGACGTCTGAGACTCTACGAGAGACGTTGAACCGGTTCACTTCTACCTCTTCAGGAGCCAAGCATGAAGGTGAAGTGACCTCAGGTTGGGATGGACCAACGAACCCTGAGTCAAAAGATTGATTTGCAAGGGAAGTGGTCTCGGAGAGGCTGCCGACATACTGTTGAGTAGAGGAAACCATAGTTGCTGAGGCCAGGAGGGAGCAATGAGAATCATCTTGGTCCCTTGAGACTCGAACTTGAGGAGAACTCTCTGAATTAAAGGAAGCGGTGGAAAGGCGTAAAGAAAGCGTTTTGTCCACCGCGAGTCTGAACGCATCCTGACAGAAAATGCCAGGCCCTGGATTTCTGGAGCAGAAGACAGGCAGTTTTGCGTTGAGTGGGGATGCAAAAAGGTCCAGGTCTGGAGTCCCCCACTCTTCGAACAGTGACCGAGCTACGGCTGGGTCGAGAGACCACTCGTGAGGGTCTGCCTCCATCCTGCTGAGGTGATCTGCTAAGTCGCTTTGTACACCCGCAGATATACGCTGAATTAGAGACGGTGCTCCAAGCACCACTCCCACACTCTCATTGCTTCCTGCAAAGGGGTAAGAGTGAGCACTGTCTTGCTTGTTGATGTAATACATCACAGCTTTGTTGTCCGCTTGAAGGAGAATGTTCTTGTGACAAAGAACATCCTTCAACGCCGGATCGCATAGAGGACCGCCTCTCATCTCCAGGACATTTATGTGGAGCTGAGTTTCGAGCTGAGTCCATACACCTTGAGTGTGGAGAGAGACAGTGAGCTCCCATCCCATTAGCGTATGCATCTGTGGTGATGGAGATCTGATGATCCAGGGGAGCAAAGGGAATCCTTCCAGGAGATTGTTCTTGAGACCACCAGGTGAGAGACCTTCAAGGGCTCCGCCACCTTGATGGGTTAAGACTGGGGTGAGAAGTCGGCACCACTGAGCGGGAGCATCCATTGGGTGGTCCTCATGTGTAACCAGAATAGGGGCACAGTGAACACTGAGGACGCCATGAGACCCAGCATACGCTGCATCGAGAGAGCTGTGACCGATCGGCTCTCCCCGATGTAATGGGCCATCTGAAGGATGCGTCGAGTCTTCTGTCCTCTGGAAGGAAAGCCTTTATGAAGACGTGTCCAGAAGAGTCCCTATGAAAAGGAGCCTCTGGGAGGGCTGCAGTTGTGACTTCTTCAGATTTAGCATAACTCCCATGGACGTAAGAAGGCGAGAAGCCGTTTGAACGGCTTCCAGAGTCCCTTGGCTGGAAGGACTCGCTAGGAGCCAATCATCTAGGTAAGGAAACACTTGGAGTCCGAGCTTCCTGAGATGCGCTGCGAGAACTGCACAACACTTTGTAAAAACTCACGGCGCCGAGGGTAGCCCAAAAGGCAGGACTCTGAACTGATAATGCTGACCCAGAGCTACAAACCTCAGGAATTGTCATGGGTCAGGTGGATGGGGATATGCTGGAAGCCGCCCCGCATATCCAGGAGGCCAGCCAGTCGTGTTGATGCAGCAAAGGTAACAGGGTACCTAGGAAATCAATTTGAATTTCTCCTGGGAGGAATTTGTTTAACTTTCTGAGGTCTAGAATGGGCGCATCCCCAGATTTCTTTTGGAACCAGAAAGTAATGGGAGAACCCTGTGTTTCGCTGATGCGGGGCACCAGTTCTATTGCCCTGTTTAGAAGGCCCTGGATCTCGGCGGTGAGGAGGTCTGATTGAGAGGTCGACAACCTGGGTGTCGTCTTGGGAGGGCATTCGGGGTTTTCAAAAGATTGAGAGAATAACCTCGCGAATTATCCGGACCCATTTGTCCGAGGTTATGGACTCACTGATTGTAGAAGTACATCAGACGTACCTCCCACCAGGAGGAGAAAGTTCCATCTCGGCAGTGTGGATGGAACTGGGGCGTAATTCATAAGGTAGCGCTGGGGGCTTTAGGCCCCTCAGCTTTCTGCCTTCTTTTGAGGTTGGGCAGGTTGGCTTTTATGGAAGCTTCTCTGCCTCTGCCTCGAAGGACTGGCGACTATGAAACTGACGCTATTTACATGCCCTCGAGAGGGGGTAGGCGGGTTCAGCCAACTTAATGGCCGACCTAGTCTTCTGAGTGGCCTCTAGGGCTTGCTCTACCTGAGGACCAAAAAGATAGAGCCATCAAAGGGCAGCGCCATTACCTGCTGCTGAGCATCATTCGTAAAGCCAGAAGTACGCAGCCAGGAATGGCGTCGAGTACAAATACCTGCGGCTGCTGAACGAGAAGCAGTGTCGAAAGCGTCCATGGAGGCTTTGACCTGTTGGTTATTGGACTCAATACCTCTGATAATGGTTAGAAGGAGTCTCGACTTGGAGTCGGAATCTGGAAGAGCTTCAACCATTCGTTTCATAGAGTGCCACAGGATATACTCATACTGAGAAAAATAGCCCTGATAGCTGGCAATACGCATACTTAAAGTGGAGGCAGCAAAGACTCTCTTACCTAATGTATCAATTTTACGAGACTCTTTGTTAATAGGTCGAGCTGTAGTAGCTTGAGGAAGAACGACCTTGTCATTCTCTGCCAGGACTACAATAGGATCCGCAAAGGCTTGGGATGCCAAAATAGGACGATCCTTGGGAGCTGAATATTTCTTATCAATGGATTTAGCCACTGAGGGAATAAGAGCAGGATTTTTCCATACCATTTGAGACAGCGTCTCGAAGGAGGGTTGAATCGGAGGAGTCAAATCCGTAGGGATCTCCGAAGCATGAAGATACTGGAGTCTTAATATTTTCCCAGGATCGATGTCCGTAGTCTGGAGAGAAAGAGTGGATCTCAGGTTCTCAACAGAGACTTAAAGGATAGGTCCTCGACCACAGGCTCTGTAGCGGTGAAGGATCCTGTTTCCTCCACTTCATCACCCAACCGAAGGTCTGGGTCAGGCTCAACATCATCTCCTGATAGTCCAGGAAGGACTGTTCGGACAGGAAAGGAGTGAAAAATAGGAGAAGAAGAAAGAGCAGATAGAAAGTTAGAGTCCCCCAAGGGCCCCCGGCGCCGAGGAGGCGAAAGGAGTCGAAAACGGCGCCATGGAGGCGCACGGCGCCGAAGCACGCGGCACCGCAGGCGGCGCCGCGTGCGCCGACGGCGCCGGTGGTGCCGCAAAGACACACGGCGCCACAGGCGGCGCCGCGAGACTCACCGGCACCGCGGACAGCGCCGCAAGACCCAGCAGAAGGCGCCGAGGACACCCCTGGAACCTGGAAAGCAAGAGAAGGGAAAAAACCAGGAGATAAGGGCATCGGTGTGGCCCCCTGCTCCGCAGCCATGTGAGGGGGACACCTAAGCATCGAGTCGCTGGCACCGGGCGAGGCGCCACAACTAGGAAAGGTCCAACCGCCTACCTGATCGCCCGACGAGCCCGAAGGCTCCGGGGCAACCGAGCCAGGCAGAAGAACCAACCTCCGAGCCCATCGCTCCATAAGAGCGGCCCACTGATGAAACTGCTCATCTGGAGCCCTACCTATAGGCAGGGTGGGGCTCCGATGTCGAAGACGGCGGAAACTGGAAGTTGGCGACTCTGAAGGAGGAGAACAACAACTAGGTACGATAACCGACCGTCGACGCGCAGACGTATCAGAGGGCGACCTCGAACAATGATGCCTTCTTTTGACCTGTGGGCCGAAGAAGAGCTCGAGGCCGGACGGTGCCGAGAATGCGACCGTTTATTTTTATGCCGGCGGGGGGACCGCCCATCCCCCCGGGCATCGGACTGACCGTTGTCGGAACCCCGCTGAGGAGAAGGGGGCTGACCGGACCCAGCCCGACTGACTGAACAGCTTTCATACGAAGTCTTCCTACCGTCACCTGACCTGCTCATGGTCGACTCCATCCAGTAGGCCGAGACTTCTTTACTATAAGTTAAATTTTAAAATAGAATAAAATTAAGTGATACTACTATCTAGATAAAATTACAAAAAATAAACTGAAAACTATGCGCTAGTTTGAAGTTTGACTCCCGACAGGTGGGCGACGTCACTGAAGCGCACTCGACGGCGGGAAAAAAGGAACTGAGGCGGTTGAGGGGTCATCGCCGAGACAGTCATTATCATATGAGCCACCGGCCATGGCGCCATGCCTCATGGGCGCCATCTCTCGCGACGACTTCAGCAAAAGTTTGCTCCCGATGGGTCCTAGTGCCTCCGGTGCAGATCCCACTAGTGTGAATGAGTGGTGGAGACTTATGTCCAGGAAGATCTGTGTTCCAGAGCCCCTTTTGGTACTGTACCCCATATGCCATGTAGTTGGCTTGCCTGAATAACAAGGAAGTAGCCGTGTAGCCCTTTTTTCCCCATGGCATCCATTTTTCGTGAGTCCTTATCCGGAGGGTGGGTAGCCAGTGGTATTCTGGCTTTGACACAGGCAGCAGCCTGAACCACCCCTTCTGGGTTGGGATGGTGCAACAAAAATTCAGCAGTCGATCTGTCTAGCTGATACTTTTTGTCAGCTTTTTTATCTACCCCAGGGATAGAGGTTTGGGTCTGCAGTATCTGCGATGCAGCCTTTTTTAAGGACTTGTGCATTGGCAAAAGAAGTCGTTTTGCTGGAGTTAAACCCATCATATTGAGGAATTCTGCTTCCTCCACCTCCTCTTCAGTCTCCTGAAGAGGGAGATTAAGGGTCTCCACCATGCTTTTTACAAAAGCATAATTGGAGGAATACTTTCTGGGCCCCTAGGATGGGACTCGAACTCCTGCTCAGGGGAAACTTCAGGGCACATCGGTTTCCATTCAAAATCCTCCCCATCCTCCTCACCATAAGTAATTTGAGGTTCCTGTGAAACAGGAACCGAAGGAAGAACCAATGCAGCCGGTGTAGGAACTGGGGCTGCAGCCTGCAGGGCTTGTAGGACCTATAATGCTTTAGCAACATCCTCAGCCGAGGGCTTATTATGTTTGTCTGCTGGGAGCTCCTTAGCCTTCTCGGCCAGAGGCCCAGCGACATGTTTCTCTTTGCACTTTTTCTTAAGAGGGACAGCCTCAGCCACTGTCTCCACAGTCCTCTTCGTCTTACCTTGGTCAGGTTTCTCAGAACTCTTGTCTGAGCCCTTCTTGCCTCCACTCATTTTAGGGATTGAGGTAGATGCACTAGTATCAGCAGCAGAAGCCATTTCCTCTAGCCTTTTTGCCCTTTTTCTTAATGTTTTTGGATGGAAAGATTTGCAAATCTCACAACTGGCAAAAATATGACTGGTGCCCAAACAGGAAATACAAAGAGAAGGTCTGTCTGCCTTTGCTATAATCAGACCACAAGACTCACAATATTTAAACCCAGTGGGTCCTGTGCATTTCTTAGGCTTATCTAAGTGGGTTTCTGACATGGAGTAAGCTGAACAGTTACCAATCTCAGACTAATATATATATATATATATATATATATATATATATATATATATATATATATATATATATACATACATATACATATACACACACACACATATACACACACGCAGATATATAGGAACCGGAATTTTAAATATAAACAACGCTAACAGTTCCTGGAACCGAGCGCTATTCGGTTCCTTATGAAAAAAACGGAACTGAAAAAATACTTAAAAGTTAAATAAAATAAAGCGGTCAAACGAACCAACCATAGATAGGAAGTTAAACAAAAAACTAATGAAATCTAGACAGAGGGAGTGGAACCCTTGGTTCCAGGGAACCGCGAGGGAACCGCTAAAAAACCAAAACTACACTACAATTATTAAAAACTAAACTTCTAAGGCAGCAATCTGAAATAAAACTCAAAATGAGTACTTATCCACACAGATAATGAATTCTGAAGACAGTTCAAGGAGAGCTCTCCAGGACGTCTTTACTAGGCAGGCGGAGTAAAATCTGAAGCACTCAGAGTGCAGCAGTTGCTAAGGCAGCAGTTTGAAAGTGGCATGAGTCACATGAGAGTTCCATACTTTGCATATAATTCCATCTCTCCGGGCAGTTCAACACAGGAGGCTGACTGCATTTAGTTTAATCATAATGAGTGATTCCTGGGGTTAGAAGCTCAGCTGACATTTATCAACCCCTTCGTGGAAGAACTGAATAACACACTTTAATTACAAAAACCCCTTTATGATGAATGCAAAACTCTCCCAGAACACATTTCTGCAAACACGGGGCAATGAGCTGGGCTTGCACATACTCAGTGGTATATAATACGGGGAAATGAGCTGGGTTTGCACATACTCTGTGGTGTATAAAATGGGGGAATAAGCTGGGTTTGCACATACTCAGTGGTGTATAATACAGGGAGACTGAGCTGGGTTTGCACATGGTGTATAATACAGGGGGACTGAGCTGGGTTTGCACATACTCTGTGTATAATACAGGGGGACTGAGCTGCATCTGCACATACTCAGTGGTGTATAATACGGGGGGGGAGCTGAGCTGGGATTGCACATACTCTGGTGTATAGTACAGGGGGACTGAGCTGGGTTTGCACATACTCAGTGGTGTATAATACAGGGGAGACTGAGCTGGGATTGCACATACTCAGTGGCATATAATACAGGGTGACAGCTGGGTTTGCACATACTCAGTGGTGTATAATACAGGGGGACTAAGCTGAGTCTTCACATACTCAGTGGTGCATAATATACAAGGGGAATGAGCTGGGTCTGCATATCCTCAGTGGTGTAAAATGGGGTGGACTGAGCTGGGTTTGCACATATTCAGTGGTGTATAATACGGGTGGGGATGAGCTGGGTTTGCACATACTCAGTGGTATATAATACGGGGGACTGAGCTGGGTCTGCACATACTCAGTGGTGTATAATACAGGGGGACTGAGCTACGTCTGCACATACTCTGGTGTATAATACAGGGGGACTGAGCTGGGTTTGCACATACTCAGTAGTATATAATACAGGGGGACTGAGCTGGGTTTGCACATACTCAGTGGTGTATAATGGGACGGGGGACTGAGCTGGGATTGCACATACTCAATGGTATATAATACAGGGGGACTGAGCTGGGTTTGCACATACTCCGGTGTATAATACAGGGGAGACTGAGCTGGATTTGCACATACTCAGTGGTATATAATATAGGGGGACTGAGCTGGGTTTGCACATACTCAGTGGTGCATAATACAGGGTGACAGCTGGATTTGCACATACTCAGTGGTATATAATATAGGGGGACTGAGCTGGGTTTTCACATACTCTGTGGTGTATAATACAGGGGGACTGAGCTGGGTTTGCACATACTCAGTGGTATATAATACAGGGTGACAGCTGGATTTGCACATACTCAGTGGTATATAATATGGGGGACTGAGCTGGGTTTGCACATACTCTGTGGTGTATAATACAGGGGGACTAAGCTGCGTCTGCACATACTCAATACAGGGGGACTGAGCTGGGTCTGCATATCCTCAGTGGTGTATAATACAGGGGGTCTGAGCTGGGTTTGCACACACTCAGTGGTGTATAATACAGGGGGACTGAGCTGGGTTTGCACATACTCAGTGGTGTATAATATAGGGGGACTGAGCTGGGTTTGCACATACTCAGTGGTGCTTAATGGGGGACTGAGCTGGGATTGCACATACTCAATGGTATATAATACAGGGGGACTGAGATGGGTTTGCACATACTCCGGTGTATAATACAGGGGAGACTGAGCTGGATTTGCACATACTCAGTGGTATATAATATAGGGGGACTGAGCTGGGTTTGCACATACTCAGTGGTGCATAATAGGAAAATTACGTACCTACCGTAATTCTTGATCTTCTCTTGTATCTTCACCATTCATTACTTCCTGGGTGTAAGCCGGAGGCGCGCACCCGCCACGGGAGCTTTTTTTTTAAGTTTGTCTAACGGCCCGCCTCGAGAGCGACGCCATGCGTCATGCGAGGGGCGCCGTACAGAAGCGATCACCTCCTCCAACTCAGTTCTGTGAGCCGGAGAGGCAAAAGTGAAAGCAGAAAATATAGATAGCGAGGCAAGATAGCCGAAGGATAGCAAAGCAAGGAAGAATGAACTGAAACAGGAATAAGCCGATGGAGGAAGGACAGAGGAGATAAGAACATCCCTAGCCTAGGGAGTGCAGGGCCTCCTTACCTGGGCGACTCTAGGAGGAGAGATGAGTAGGGAAATGAGAAAATAGAAGAAGAAGAAGAAAGAGAAGAGAGAGATGGGATGTTGAAGGGACCAGAATGCCCAACGAGCATAGTTAGCTTGTAGCTGAAGGCTCGACTAAAGGGGAAGCAAGAATCCCCGGAGATAGAGCTGAAGAGAAGGTTCACCGAACCGCTAGACAGACTCAGGAGGGCATAGTCCTCATCTTCAACATGCCATTGTTCTTGACACCCACCTCGGGCTCCTGGCCGCGGAAGGCCTTTAACTGGAGGACAGCCGAGGGGGGAAGAATAAAACCCCAGCAGCATGAGAGCGCTGCTCAGGGGTTTAGAAATGGAAAATGTAAGCCTTTCAGGCGTTTCAAGATAGAAACGGGACTCAGACTGACTGGCTAAGGCTGGCTAAGATTGGATATGGTCAGCAGAGCTCTACTGTAAAAACTGTCCAGGAGGACACTTAAAGGGAGAAACCACTAGCAAAACAGCGAGAAGGATAGCCTACCTTCTCATTTGCCTTCGTTTGATTTCTCCTTTTTTTTTTTTTGACTAGATGCATGACCCAGATACCAAGATGCCTATAGCAGTCGGAGAGAGTTCCCTCAGCATTTTTTTTTTTAAAGAGAAAGGAACAGACGATTTTGCCTCTGCTCTCGCAAGGCAAGAATAGAGGGGGGGATTAGATTTCAGGGCAACTATCTGAACACGGGATTGCAGGATCAAAACTGAATAGCCTGAGCCAGGCCAAAAACCCAGAGGTATCTTGCCATAAGAATAGCAAGAGATAGTTGTGCAGTCTGATCGCCAATGCAATCCGGAGATGGCCCATGAATCTTAGAGTAAGTAATTTTCTGGATTTTAGAACCCCCAAAGAAAGATCTTTTTTTTTTTTTTTGGAAAAATTAAGCAATTTTCCTAAATTTTATAAAATGCAGAGAGAGGAAGGAGACGGGAGGTGGAGAAGCCACAGGAAGAGGCCACTGAGGGATGGTGGGTGGGTAAGTAATGAATGGTGAAGATACAAGAGAAGATCAAGAATTCACGGTAGGTACGCACTTTCCTATCTTCCCTTGTCAATCTTCACCATTCATTACTTCCTGGGTGAGTACCTAGCTCCTCTTCCCCTGGAGGGGGAAGAGGCCAAACCCTGAGGGAACAAGACCCCCAGCCTTCTGTTGGTGAGAAACAGAAGGAGAAGACCCTGGCTTATTCAGAAAGCCTAGTGGGAGAAGAGCTAGAGGCTCCCGAGGATGAGGAGACGGAGGGAGCCCTGTAAAGTCTCCTAGCTCTGGTAGAGAAAGACGGGTCCCCGGAAGGCGGAGCGAATCACCCCACGCCGGGCCAGGGTGACAGCCTGGAAAGACGGCCATGCCGCCTGCCTGATGTAGATCGCTGTCCCTCGCAAGCCTGGAAGCCACCTCACTGGCGTCATAAGATGCCCTTGCTTGGTGTCTTGCCAGCTCCAGGCCTCACCGGAGAGGGCAACGGCTTGTCTGGTTTGTCCGTATCAGGCATAGATGCCAGCAGCTGGGACATCATCGACCACAGATGCGGTTGTAGGCAGCGTGGTGAGCCTGATGTGATGCAATACATGCACTTCGCCAGAAGAAGAGAACACTCTTCGCTCCCAACGGTCTAACTGGAGAGAGTCCGAATCCGGTGGGTGGTCGCGCCAGGCAACGGCGCCCAGAAGGAGTATCCAGGTATACCAAACCTGAGGACGGGTTGGGAAGGGAACCTAGAGACTCAGAGGGGGCACAATACCTACGCTGGCAGTCCGCCGGGTTGAAGAAGCGGCAGGGGACTGCCATGACCGGATAGACGCCCCTGGAAGGATAGGCCAGGAAGGTACCACCAGATGCTGGGCACTGAATTCACCAAAGAATTCACGCTGCCTCCCATTCGGTATTGTCTCTTCAACGTGGAACCGGAGGTCCCTCACCATCCTCGAGGAAACGCTGATATTCTGTGAAATCAGCATCGGAGGACAGATGAGTAGGGGTTCCTCCTCGGAGGAGGGAGACGAGGATGATGGGGAACTGGAATGCTCAGGAGGATTCCTGGGCGGTGGGGAGAGTCGAAGACCCGCCATGCATATGTATCTAACATATGAGGGGAAGGCCAGAGAACTCTGAACTGCTCCCAGGATAACGGACCCGTGGGACCGCATGGCCTGGGAGCGGGGTGGTGAAGGCAGAGAGATGGAGAGGGCACCTCCGTGAGGCAACTGCTCGCCACGCAGGGCTCTGGAATCCGGGGAAAGGAGCCCTGGAAGAGGATCCCGAAATCAGACCAGGTCGCAGAACGGAACTTCGGGAAGCGGAGCCTGGGAGAGCCCTGGGGAGAACCTCCTGTGACGACGCCTGACTGCATGGATCCAGAAGGGCAGTCCGCACAAACGCCGCCGGAGGACACCCTAGAACCCTGGAGGAGGGGCGAGGCTCCACTGCTCCTGGCCACCCCCTGAGGTGGCCAAAGAAGACCGAGCAGCAGACCCCTACCCTCAACCCTCGGACTCTGAGAGGGCTCCTCCTCACCACAGCGCCCCTGTCTAGAGGGGCGACAGCACCCGAGAGGTAGCTGTCACTGGCCTCGAGAGGGCCCCCGCGTCACTCCCCACGCCTGCCCCGCGCTCCTGCCACCCCAGCCGGGAACCCTCAGGAGACGACGGAAGGGGGACAGAGGGAGGGCCTGCTGCGCCACCTGGCACCTTTCAGCCACCGGGACCCAGACTCAAGAGTGGGTGCCAGGATGGGTCCACGCCTGAATCATCGCCTCCGAGGAGAACCAGACCAGCAGGACCTCAATGCTGGCCACCCCAGGGGTCTCAGGCTACGGCGCCGAACAGCCCCGTACTAAGGGAGGGGCGCCGCTTGCCTCCCTCACGCCAGTAGCAGCCAGGCCAAGCTCATTATTTCCAACGGCAAAGCTGCCTTTGCCGGCACCGCCTTGAGGAAGGACAGGCCCACGGCGCTGGCGCTGCCGGAAGGAGGCGGGCATTGCCGACGGTGCCGCTTGATCCACTGGCGCTGCTAACGGCGCTGAGAAGCCCAAAGCGGTACCGCCAACCGGCGCGCTTTCGATTACCGGCGCCGCGACGGCGCTGACTCAAGACGGCGCCGAAACGGGCGCCGCATCGATCACCGCACCGAACGGCGCCGATTCAAACGCGCCAAAAGGCGGCGCCGGGTCCACCTGAGCCAGGCCCAAAAGTCGAGGGCCTCGCCGGGGGGAGCCTGCACCCAAGAGGTGACGCCGAGGTGGTGTCCGCCTGCCCTGGGAGGGACTACGACGCCCCGACACCGCAGAAGGGGCCTCCTCCTGCAAGAAAAGACGAGGAGACCCTCCTCCTCAGACCGTGATAGGCCCGGAGGGACTCGGGAAAGGCCAAGAGACCTTACCTGAGAATCCCTTGAGCGACGCCGTCCCCCGAAGGTCGGCGGGGCTTTGCCGAGCTTGAACGCGCGGACTTCGAGGACACGGCGGTCCATGGAGAAACAGGCGTCGCACAAATCCATGTCATGGTTGGGTCCCAGGCAACGGAGACAAACGTCATGCCGGTCCGAGACGGGGAAATGCCAGCCACAGGAGCACCGACGCATAGGGGCGCGGCCCGTCTTCGAGAAACGCTTCGCTCCAGAACCGGACATAACGCGAAACAAACAAGGTCAAAATATAGAAAGAAAACACCCGGCGCCGTACAAAAGAAAAAAGGAACAGTCTTACCGAGTATGGCGCCGAAAGAGAAAATCGGAGTCGGTCTACTGGCGCAGTTGGAATTGACGCTCCACGCGAAACAGGTGCTGCCTCGACAGCGGAGAAACAGAACTGAGTTGGAGGAGGAGTCGGTCGCTATTAACGCCGCCGCCGCATGACGCCGCTTCCGAGGGCGTGGGTCATAGCAAACTTTTAAAAAAAAAAAGTTTGCGGCGGTGCGCCGCCTCCGCTACACCCAGGAAGTAATGAATGGTGAAGCTTGACAAGGGAAGATACAGGGTGACAGCTGGATTTGCACATACTCAGTGGTATATAATATAGGGGGACTGAGCTGGGTTTGCACATACTCAGTGGTATATAATACAGGGTGACAGCTGGATTTGCACATACTCAGTGGTATATAATATAGGGGGACTGAGCTGGGTTTGCACATACTCTGTGGTGTATAATACAGGGGGACTAAGCTGCGTCTGCACATACTAATACAGGGGACTGAGCTGGGTCTGCATATCCTCAGTGGTGTATAATACAGGGGGACTGAGCTGGGTTTGCACACACTCAGTGGTGTATAATACAGGGGGACTGAGCTGGGTTTGCACATACTCAGTGGTGTATAATATAGGGGGACTGAGCTGGGTTTGCACATACTCAGTAGTGCATAATGGGGGGGGGGACTGAGCTGGGATTGCACATACTCAGTGGTATATAATACAGGGGGACTGAGCTGGGTTTGCACATACTCCGTGTATAATACAGGGGAGACTGAGCTGGATTTGCACATACTCAGTGGTATATAATATAGGGGGACTGAGCTAGGTTTGCACATACTCAGTGGTGCATAATACAGGGTGACAGCTGGATTTGCACATACTCAGTGGTATATAATATAGGGGGACTGAGATGGGTTTGCACATACTCTGTGGTGTATAATACAGGGGGACTGAGCTGGGTTTGCACATACTCAGTGGTATATAATACAGGGTGACAGCTGGATTTGCACATACTCAGTGGTATATAATATAGGGGGACTGAGCTGGGTTTGCACATACTCTGTGGTGTATAATACAGGGGGACTAAGCTGCGTCTGCACATACTCAATACAGGGGGACTGAGCTGGGTCTGCATATCCTCAGTGGTGTATAATACAGGGGGACTGAGCTGGGTTTGCACACACTCAGTGGTGTATAATACAGGGGGACTGAGCTGGGTTTGCACATACTCAGTGGTGCATAATACAGGGAGACTGAGCTGGGTCTGCATATCCTCAGTGGTGTATAATGGGGGGGGGGGACTGAGCTGGGTTTGCACATACTCAGTGGTGTATAATACGGGGGGAATGAGCTAGGATTGCACATACTCAGTGTGTAATTCAGGGGGACTGAGCAGAGTCTGCACATACTCAGTGGTGTGTAATACAGGGGGACTGAGCTGGGTCTGCATATCCTCAGTGGTATATAATGGGGGGACTGAGCTGGGTTTGCACATACTCAGTGGTGCATAATACAGGGGGACTGAGCTGAGTCTGCATATCTTCAGTGGTGTATAATACTGGGAGACTGTTCTGGGTTTGCACATACTCAGTGGTATATAATGGGGGGGACTGAGCTGGGTTTGCACATACTCAGTGGTGTATAATACGGGGGGGAATGAGCTAGGATTGCACATACTCAGTGTGTAATTCAGGGGGACTGAGCAGAGTCTGCACATACTCAGTGGTGTGTAATACAGGGGGACTGAGCTGAGTGCACATTCTCAGTGGTATATAATGGGGGGACTGAGCTGGGTTTGCACATACTCAGTGGTGCATAATACAGGGGGACTGAGCTGAGTCTGCATATCTTCAGTGGTGTATAATACTGGGAGACTGTGCTGGGTTTGCACATACTCAGTGGTATATAATGGGGGGGACTGAGCTGGGTTTGCACATACTCAGTGGTGTATAATACAGGGGGGGGAATGAGCTGGGTTTGCACATAGTGGTGTATAATACAGGGGGACTGAGCTGGGTTTGCACACAGTGGTGCATAATACAGGGGGACTGAGCTGGGTCTGCACATACTCAGTGGTGTATAATGGGGGGGACTGAGCTGAGTTTACACATACTCAATGTATAATACAGGGGACTGAGCTGGGTCTGCACATCCTCAGTGGTGTATAATGGGGGGGACTGAGCTGAGTTTACACATACTCAGTGGTGTATAATGGGGGGGGACTGAGCTGAGTTTACACGTACTCAATGTATAATATGGGGGGAATGAGTTGGGTATGCACATACCCAGTGGTGCAGAATACAGGTGATTACATGGCACTGGCCTCCATGTCAGGTAGCGAACCTATAATGCACGTGCCTCTTAAATCTAGGCTTCTGTCTCTTGTCAGTGGCGATGATCCAGCAGTGAGGTGGAGTCACAATGCAGAAGAGTCAGAAGCTAAAACTCAAACTATATTGAAAGAGCCCAAAAACCCGGCAGAAAAAGCTAGTTCACAGGCAAGAGCTGTGAAGGAGGACTATCAGAGCACAGTGCAGAACCAGGCACATGTTTTACTGATACTGCAGTATCAGCCAATCTATCAGATTGTTTTCAGCAACTGAGCATGCTCAGTGGAAGACTGCCTGTGTGTGGCTAGTGAACTGAATCATGGTAGTCAGAAAATTAAAATTACGCACTCACCATAATTCTTGATCTTCCAGAATGTCTTCACCATTCATCACTGGTGGGTCTGTGTTGGAGATGCTAGGATTGCGCGCGAGCATATGCCTTCAAGAACTTTTTTTTTGTTAACTACTTTTGCTCCTTTGGCCTGGGGAATCTATCAGAGGTACCCACTCGATCTGGACCTCCTACTCCCTGCCGAGACCCTCCTCCTTTGGTCCCTTCCACCAAGACATCCCAACCACCTAGATCACCTCCCTGGGAGGGCACGCCTAACCTACCTGGCGGCTCTTTCTGAAATTAGAGGGCCCGTCCTGTGTGGGTGGCACCCGGGAATGGAGGAGTGGTCCAGCAATGGGGATGTGGAGCCAGTTCTCTGGAGCCCTCATCACCTCCCCAGTCCTCTGGGGATTTTCCGTTAGTTTCCCCACAGGAGCGTGGACGTGCAATGACATCATGGCACCCTGCATCCTGACATCTGCCACCACTCCTCCCCCTTGTTTTGGCACCACATCCTTGCTCTGCCCCCCCTCCCCAATTTCCATCAGGGGCCACCAAGGAGTGGTGCGAGACCCGGATCCCTCCCCAGGAAGGGAAAGCAGTCCTCTGGACACTCAATCCCTTCCCTCCCCTGCCAACCCCCGATGGCCAGAGTCCATTCCTGAACCCGAGTCGCCAGCGTGGCGCAAGGTGTGGCGTCCAGCACCTCAACCCTCAGCACCACCAGGCCGGCTCTTTCAAGAGCTTTTTCGAGGAAGGAAGCCGACGTCAGGAAAGCACCGCCTATAAGGCAGACGTATGACGTGGTGCTCGTGGACTGGCCAGTAACCACTGCCGGCTCCCTCTCTTCCTCAGTTCTGTCCACCTAGTAGAGGAAGAAAGGGTAAGAAGATAGAAAAGGTGGGGCATTGGAGCACAAGAGATGAGGAAAATGATACAGAATATAAACTAAACAAATTAATACAAACTGACCAGAAAAAAAGAGAGAAGAATTCTGGGTGGCAGGACTTTAGGATGGCCAAGGATGACTAGAGCAACATGGCAGGCCAGGAAGAGAGAGAGACAGAGAGAGAGGAAAAAGAGAGAAAGTTGGGGGGGGGGGGGGAGATGACCCTACGTTCTCGGTCAGAAGAAATGTGTCAGAAGAGCTATCTTGCTCTCTTTCCAACCTGAATATGTTTGACACCTGCGAGTTAGTAACCCAAAAAAGAAGGCTGTTCCCAAAAAACTTGAGACACCAGTCTAGAAAGGTTAACAAAGAAAGGAGTACTTCTCTGGCATGGTATGAAAAGAGCTATGAGCCCTGGGGAAAGACAGGCAAGCGCAGATATCCAGAAGAAGAAGAATGCAGAGGGGTTTAAGAATCCCATATGACTAAGATGTAGTATAGGCAAAAGGGTTAGCCTCACACTTCCAGTTCTTAGGTCTGAGGGTAACACAGGGCTCTGGCTCTGTTTCTAGGAAAGCCAGAGGCATGGGGAGAAGGTACTCATGAAACCAGACCAAGGACAAGAGATCCCACAAGAAGCAGGGCAGGAATAGGAATTCCAATGAAACCCCATTCTCTAATTTCTGGACTCACAGGGAATCCCAAGGGAAACAAAGAGAGGAAAGGTGCAGCAGGCCATAATAAAAAGGCTGTGCTTCACAGGAGAGGGAAGTGGGCTACCGTTAAAAAATTTGGTAGCCACAGAGGCGAACTCTCATAGCAAGTTCCATCCCTCGAGGGATCAGAAGGGACAAATCCAACAGCAAAAAAGTACAGTTTTGTACTTGCCCTAATGGTAGATCTTCAAGAGGATCTCTGGCAGCAGGTCACACTCTTGGGTGTCCGCCAGAGGGCACTCTCACTGATGGTAGCTTTCACCAGCAGTGTGGAATGGGGGCAGCCCACAGTGACGTCATGTCATGCTTATGTATAAATATGTGGGCGGACCCTAGTGGTCTCAGTTCCTGACTGGCGACCAGCTCATGCAGCAGGACACTGAGGGGAATTGAGGAGACTGGAGACATCGCCCCACAGGACGAAAAGAATTGAAGCAGTAGACAGCTCTTCCCAAGAAACAGGGGGAAGGAGGGCAGGATCGTGTCCTGCTGCAAGAGATCCTCTCAAAGATCTATCATTATAGTAAGTATGAAACTACTATCTTCAGTGAAGGTATCTCTCTTGCAGCAGGTCATACTCTTGGGATGATTCCCAAGCAGTTATATTTTTAGTTTTTGTTTACCAGGTAGGTGCACTAGACATAACCATAACTATTTTCAGGCTAGAAAGGGCAGTCAAGACAGGAGGCCCTGCAGGACGGCATGGCCAAAGGAGGTGCAGTGCCTGGAGGCCAAATCAAGACTGTAATGTTTGGTGAATGTACGGACAGTAGACCACATGGCAGCATCATAGATATCAGTAACGCAGATGCCTCTGAAGCAGGCAGCGGATGCAGCAAGGGCCCTGGTGGTGTGGGCGTGCATGACTCCGGGAAGGGGTTTATTGTATTTACTGCAGCAATAGGGGATACAATGGGTGAGCCAATTAGATAAGGTTTGCTTTTTGACAGGGTGATCTTCCCTGCCAGAAGCGAAAGCAACAAAGAGTTGCTTGGATTTACGAGAACACTTGGTACGAGCCAGGTAATAACGGAGGATGCGGTGGACATCCAGAGTGTGGAGAAGAGATTCTCCCAGGTTAGAATGGTCCAAGTAGAGGACAGGCAAGTTAAAGAACTGAGTGTAAAACCTGACACCACCTTCGGAAGGAACGTGGTACTGGTGCGGAGAGAGAGAGAGACTGTCTTTATGAAAGATCAGGTATGGCTCATGGCATATGAGGGCTTGGAGTTCTGAAATGCACCAAGTCAAAGTGACAGCCATCAGAAAAAGGGCCTCCCAGGCAGGAAGCGCATGTCACAGGTAGCTGCTGGCCCAACTGGTTCAAGGGTCAATTTTTCTAAAATTACGTTGAGGTCCCAGAGTGGAACGGGATTCCAGATGCAGGCTTGAGATGGAGAATGCCTCTGAGAAACATCCTGGTGAGGTCCAGTTGGATGATCAGACGGTCCCCAATGGGTTCATGGAAAGCCAAATTCGTGGCTCAATGAACTTTGATGGAACAGTAGCTTAAGCCTAGAGTGGAGAGAGTGAAAAGGTACTCCAAGATCGTAGGTAACAGGCAGGAGTAGGGATTCAAGCTTTGGATGGCTGCCCAGATGGCAAAACGTCGCCATCTGGCAGCATAAGTCTTTCTGTTGGACACCTTTCTAGAAGCCAGGAGAATGGTGGCCACAGAGGCAGAGACTTGTTGCCGAGCTATGAAGACATCCTTAGGACCCAGACATGAAGATGAAGGGACCGGAGAGCTGGATGGAGAAAGGGTCCTCAGGGCTGTGTGAAGAGATCCGGTTGGAGAGGAGGGGGAAGGTGACTCATGACAGACAGTTGCTGGAGAAGAGGGAACCAGATCTGCCAGCGCCAAAAGGGGGCGAAAAGAATCATGGAGGCCGGCCCCAGCTGGAGTTTGAGTAAGATGTTTTGGAGGAGCAGAACAGGTGGGAAGGCATATAAAAAGTAGCCATGCCAGGAGAGGGACAGGGTATCCAGGAAGTGGCCCCAGGAGTCTGGAATGACTGAGCAGTGGTGGGGCAGCCTGTGACTGTCCTGACAGGCAAATAAATTGATGTCTGGAGTGCTCCACAGAAAGAATATGTTGTGGAGAACCTCCATGGTCCACTTGTGGCCCTGGGCGTGACAGCTGGGGTGATCTGCAAGGACATTCTGTGCTCCGGGAATGTGGACTGCCACTAGATGAAGTTGGAAAGCTAGAGCCTGGATCCCGTAGTTTCACAGCTTCTTGGCAGAGAGCTCAGGATTTCGTACCCCCTTGTTTGTTGATGAAGTATACTACACAGGTATTGTCTGTTTGGATCAGTAGGGGTCCAGGAACAAGGAATGGTTGGAAGGCCTTAAGAGCCAGATGAACGGCCCGCATCTTCAAGAGGTTTCTGTGGAGAGACATGGTGGATAGACCCCAGAGCCCCTGTGTTTGATGTGGACCGAGATGGGTGCCCCCAATTGAGGGTGGAGGTGTCTGTGGTGAGGGTCTGAATGGGGGGGGGGGCCCGCAAGTGGGCATGTCGAGCTACAGGTGAGTCGAACTGAGCCACCACGAGAGGGCCCAACGGAGGGCATCGGTCACCCGGATGAAGTCGGAATCCCCTGTCTTTTGACACAACTGACGGATAAGGGCCCACAAAACTGGGTGCATGCGTAGGCGAGCATATGGCATGGTGGCAATGGCTGTGGCCATGTGACTGAGAAGGCACATGTACTGGTGAGCCACGTGGCATTGCCAGGCTAGGGAGATGAGCTTTTGACACCTGTCTTCTGGCAGAAAGGACCAGCCTCGGGCAGTATCTAAGATGGCACCGATGTACTGGAGGCATTTGGATGGCTCCATGTGGAACCTGGCGACATTTACAGTGATGCTGACATCCTGGAAGATGTCAAGGGTGCAAGCGAAGGAGTGTAGCAACCCTTCTCGAGATGAAGCTTTGATCTGCCAGTTGTCCAGGTACGGAAACATGTAGTGGTCCTGGCGACGAAGGGCAGCAGCAACGACTGCCAGGCACTTTGTGAAGACCCATAGTGCAGAGGATAGGCTGAAAGGCAGAACCCTGAATTGGTAATGGAAGTTTAACAGCTGGAACCGGAGGTACTAGCGATGGGTCAGATGGATCTGGATATGAAAGTAAGTGTCCTTCATGTCAAGGGCGCAAAGCCAGTCCCCTAGATTTAGAAGGGGCAAGACTGTTAAGGTGATCAGGCAAAATATTTTGTATTTGATACATCAGTTGAGGTCTCAGAGGTCCAAAACAGGGCGAAGATCGCCTGTGCGTTTAGGCATGAAAAAGAAGTGGGAGTAGAAGTCCTTGCCCAGATTGTCGGAAGGCAGAGGCTGGACCACCTGTTTCCAAATCAAAGACAGAAGTTCCTCAGGAATGTAGTCCGGAGGCTAGAAGTCAAGGTGGGGGTGGGGGTCATAGTCAGTTGCAAAGTATGGCCCGTTCAAACAATCTGTCCAGGTGTCTGAAGAGATCAGTTGTCAGGCCTACAAATGTAGTGAGAACCGACCGGCCACTGCCTCCAAGACCAGCAGAGGAGGGCAGGGGAGTCCGCCTAAGAAGTCAAAATGATGGCGGGGGGGTGGTGGCCACAGCAGGGGCGGCCCGGGCACCCTTGAAGGTGGAGGCAGAGGTACAGCCAAGAGATGGGACTTGTTGACAGCCCCTCTGGGCCTGATGGGCTGTACCCTGCTGGCACAAAGCCCTCCAACACTGGAAGGATTGGTAGGGCCTGCGCTGTGAGGAAGGCTGAGGAGTATGATTACATGGGTGTGTACAGTACGAAGCGTGCAGTCTGAGACCTGTAAGTCATATAGAATATTTTCAGTGTCTGAACCAAACAGTTTGTGCCTGTTAAAGGATGCATTCATGATGATCTGTTGCACATCTGGGGTAAATCCGGAAACACAGAGCCAGGTATGGCGGTGGAGTGCAATTCCCATCGCTGACATATGGGCAGAGGTACCCACAGCATTATAACCAGCACGGAGGAGATGTCTATAAAGACTAGTACCCATCTTGAGGGTAGCCAGCACCTGGTCCGTCTCAGTGGACTGGGGAAGCTTGGCTGCCATGTCCGTCGTGTCAGTCCTAAGGTTTTTGGTATTTTAGCATATGCCCCATATAACTGAGGATATGTATAACAAGGAATAGACCCTTTTCTCCATTAAATCCAGTTTTCTGGATTCTTTGTCCAGAGGCAAAGAACTCAAGTACTTTCTTCATCATCACCCCCCCCTGGTCCTCATCTTCTAGCTCCTCAAATTCATCCGGGTCTCCTGCCCCCAGTGACTGAAAGGGGGGGGAGAAAGAGTCATCTCTGGGAATACCATTTGCGAGGCGAGGGCAAGGGAAAGGAGGGAGGCTGTGGAGGAGACTGTTGCATATTCTTCAGAACCTCCAAGACAGTCTGGATGACAAAAGCCACGTCAATGGCAGATGCCATCGACGAGGGCATGGCAGGTGGTGGCGGTGCTCCGGGAGACCCCCGGCTAGAGAGGGGCAAGACAAAAGACTTGAGACTAGGAATAGTCTGGGGAATCCCAAAGGGCCAATGAGAGAATCCTAGAAAGTTAGGTATGTTTAAGAAATAAAGTTAGTAATACTGAACTGTCATATGCTGCTATTAACACTCTGTATCAGCTTATAGTCTATGATTAAATGTGCACCATGTATTACGGTGTCTAATGAAAAATGAAATTTAAAAAAACAAAAGAAGACTTGGGCCTAGGATGTGATTGGAGCCAGGAGCCCGAAGAAGTAGCCATGTGTGATTCCTGACCCACTGAGCCCCTGTAAGAAACGGGCTTGGATGGCAGGGGTAAAGATGGTAAAGCCGTCAAAGTGAATCCCTGATCCATGCTGGAGGATCGTTTAGTAGGGGCGGAAAAAGGAGACGTCAGTGAATGCTTGAAAGCTGTGGTCATCGACATGGAACCGAAGCTCATGCCTGAGGGCCGGGTCGTCGACGAGGAAAAAGTAGTCATCGATAAAGGGGCCTGAGCAGAGGTCAGGACAGACGAGGCCTGAGTCAGAGTAGTCAATATTGCCGGCAAAGTGGTCATCGATGAAGTAGGTTGGTCGACGCAGGAGGCCTCCATACTTTGGGCCAGAGCCATGAGGACAAGCTGCCTCTTTTGGATTGGGGTGGGAGAGGTCCGAGCCATCAACGAGCAAGCCGAAGTGGAGGCTGTTGGTGGGCAAGGATCCTTACCGTGTCCACTTGGTTTGTCTTTGTCTCAGTGTTTGTGTTTTGAGGAATGGTGCCTTCTCTTGCAAAGTCTGGAAGCTTGTTGATAGTGGCCAAGACAAGGAGTGGGACCATGCTTCCTTCTCGAGGAGAGCTACCTTCTGCTCCATGAGGAAGGTTTCTCATTTCTGGAGTTGTCGACGAGTAGCTTGATTAAATTACTAAAGAAAGGCAGGGGGCTCCTACAGCTCAAAAGAAGACAGAAGTCTTCACTCTGTCTCGCGCTCTCTCTGGAAATTTTTTTTTTGTTCGTTTGAAAAACCAAAGTTCATAAAGATAATATGACACAGACATGTGTAAGATAAAAATAAATACACAGAGACACCCAAAAGGTGTTTTGTTTTTATTTTTTTTTTTTGTCACCAAATGGTGTAAAAAAAGAGGGGCCACTGGCCCAAGGGAGAACTGACTCCTCTCCCCTCAAAAAAAAAAAAAAAAAAACAACAAAAAAATAGTAATAGTATGCCAAACAGCAAGTTTTGTTTTTGCTGTTGTGGGGGCCACAAGTGGCTAGGAAAGGCAGCAAACCCCCTAGGAGTTTGTCCTCGATGTTTACCCCCTTTTGTTGCAAATGGGGGGGGGGGCCAAAGAAGGGATGAGACACTGCCCAGAAGCCCGGCCATTGCGGGGGAAGGAGGGCGGGTAGCAATAATGAATGCTGAAGATATTCTGGAAGATCATGAATTACGGTTAATATGTAATTTTCAAGAATCAACCTTCATCATTCATCACTGGTGGGTCAGAGTGACCCACCATATGGTGGTGCCGGCAAACCCTGAGGGAATGATTGTTCCCTCAGCCTCCTGTGGGGGAGTCACAGAGAGGTGGGGACCCCTCACGGGTTTGATGTGGCATGAGACTGGTTGGGGCAAGCGGAGGCTCCCATGGACTGGAAGCAGGAAGGTGCCCTGCAAGATCTCGCCTGGCCAGGGAGAAGAAATGGGCACTCTGATACTGTGAGGTGAGCACCCTATGCCAGGCCAAGGGGGATA
This sequence comes from Neoceratodus forsteri, assembly GCA_016271365.2. Classification (NCBI taxonomy): domain Eukaryota; kingdom Metazoa; phylum Chordata; order Ceratodontiformes; family Ceratodontidae; genus Neoceratodus; species Neoceratodus forsteri. The sequence continues at coordinate 961,556,966 of CM028137.1, forward strand.
ACCTGGAAAGGCAAAACCATGTGCCCAATGCAGACTGCAGTTCCTACCAATCTGGAGACTACCTCATTGGCGTCATAAGATGCCATCAACTGGCATCTCGCCAGCTCCAGACCCTGGGCAGAAAGGCAAATGGCTTGCCTGGCTGCCTCACAGTCTGGCATGGACACTAGGAGCAGACAAAAAGCTCCTGAAGGCATACACTTCCATGGGGTCCTAGTGCCTCCAGCACAGACCCACCAGTGATGAATGGTGAAGACCGATTCTTGGAGGATCCTGGCTTACCTTCTTTTAACAGAACTGAAGATTTGGGTATGTTCCCGTCTCCTTAATCTCTCTCCAGATATCTTTTCTTCTGAAATGATCAGTCATGGAACTGGATGACATCAGTTGCATGGAATCTCAAAGTACTACTGCTGTAGGCCTCTGCTTAGCTGATGCCACCGGGTTCCAGATCTGATCAGTAACTCTCAAACTGAATATCAGCCAAGAAAAAAGAAACCTCTACAAGGGAGCCTAAATAGACAAAAACATTGTTCTAAAGCATACAAATATAAAAGCACAGTAGGGAGATTGCACAGGGAGACTACATCCAGGTGCAAATTCCCAAATACATTAAAAACAAAGTAAAGGTTCGGCTGCCTTTCAGTCAAGCTACATCTGAGCAGTCCTATGTCAGCTGAATACGTTCTACTGTGAATTGCTTGTGTTCAGTGGTTAAGTTACAGAACTGAAGGTGTACCTTGACAAAGACGATGCCACGGACTGCTTTCAGAAGAAGCATCACTGCCATGGAGAGAGCATAGATTCCGGCATAGTAGCGCATGTAAGGGTTATCCTTCATATTGTTATTCACAATGGTTCCATTCCCAATTACAGTAGCATTTTGCTAAAAGAAAACAAAAGCAAGCCTCAGATCAATAATCCTGCAGACTATTCAGTACTCAGGGAATTTTGCTGTCCGATTTTATTATATCTGCGTTTGTGTGCTCCCTTCTTTCTGTACACATTCTGCTATATAAGCACTGCTTAAGTTTAGGGCCGGGTTAAAAGCAGAGCAGTTGTGTTGGATGAGTAATGCAACTACATATGACTGCAACAAAAGCAGTAAACTCAGAGGTATTTATACATTATATACCCCATGTTAGCATTCCTAAGAATTTTGAGACCCCCCCAACACACACACACACACACACACAGGTAGAAAGTTTGTTGCTTATTTTGAGCACAAGAATGTACCGACCTTTCCAGTTTTGCAGTTTGACTATACCATACCAGTATATTAGAGACAGCAAAAGCCCAAGGTCCATGTCAAGCTGTCCCCACACTTCTCAGCAGTAATACTCTGTGCCATGAGCTCCGCCCATAAAGCTATCCAGCCTACATTTAGAAGTGTTTATATTATCACTATCAATGATGTTTAGGGGTGAGGAGCTCCATATGCACCCCTGGCGGAGCTTTTCAACAGGTCACTTGAGACAGGGAGGGTACCTAGGGATTGGCGAGAGGCACATGTGGTACCAATCCATAAAGGGGGGTCGAAGGAAGTACCAGGAAACTATAGACCCATCAGTTTAACCTCGGTGGTGGGAAAATTAATGGAGAGTATACTAAAGGAACGATTGGGGGTTTACTTGGAGGAGGTGGGAGGTCTGGATAGTCGGCAGCATGGGTTTGTGCCAGGTAGATCATGTCAAACCAACCTTGTGGAGTTCTATGAATGGGTAACATCAGAACTGGACAGGGGTAAGCCTGTGGATGTATTATTCTTGGACTTCAGCAAGGCGTTTGACTTGTCCCCACAATGGTCTGGTGGAGAAACTGATGGGGTTAGGAGTAGGCCTTTGATGGTCAGATGGATTGAAAACTGGATAGCTGGACGACTCAGAGAGTAGTGGTCTGTGGGGAGCTCTCAACCCTACAGAGGTTGGTAGTGGGTACCACAGGGCTCGGTCCTGGGTCCAATCCTGTTTAATGCATACATATCAGACATCAGGGATGGTATAGGGTGTGAAATGAGTCTCTTCATGGATGACTCCAAGATGGGAGCAGTAGTTGAGGGAGAAGAGGGAGGTTGGCCTGCAAGGGACCTGGACACCCTGGAAAGCTGGGCTCACACATGGAAATTAAATTTCAATATCACCAAGTGCAAGGTGTTGCATCTTGGTCGGGGAACCTTAAACACAGGTACACCCTGGGAGGGGAGGTGCTGGAAGCCTCAACAGGGGAAAAAGACCTAGGGGTCATGGTGGATACATGTATGAATAACACTGAGCAGTGCAGGAGAGCAGCTAGCAAGGCAAACAGGATGTTGGGATGCATCGCAAGGGGGATCACCTCTAGGAGCAAGGAAGTGATTCTGCCACTGTACAATGGACTGGTTAGACCACACCTTGAGTACTGTGTACAGTACTGGAGACCACACTTGAAGAGGGACATACAGCTCCTGGAGAGGGTACAGAGGAGGGCAACAAAGATGATAAGAGGGCTAGGGATTTGACTTACGAGGACAGACTTGAGGAGCTCTGCCTGTTTTCATTGGAGGAGAGGAGAGATGGGGACATGATTGAGGTCTTTAAGTACCTCAAGGGAATAAATAGGGTAAACATGGAGGGATCTTTAGACTAAAGCAGGAGGCATCACCAGAGGGCATGGTTTGAAGTTGGAAGGTGGAAGGGTGAGGGGGAAAAGAGGAGGAGGTTTTTCACCGAGAGGGTGGTGGACCCTTGGAATGCTCTGCCTGGTGAGCTGGTTCAGAGATCCACAGTGGAGAGCTTTAGAGAGGGTGGGACAGACACAGAAAGTGGATGTATCAGATGATGGCCTGTCCTGGGGGGGTGGGGATGGATGATAGGGGTTTCTAGAGCACAAGGGATGGGAGGGTCTTGGCACCCAACTAAGGATCTAGGTTCGAACAGACTTGATAGACCATAAGGCCTAATCTGCTGGCAAATAGTATGTTAGTATATGCCGAGTGAATAAACATTTACTCTTAGTTGTTTTTAAAGGCTTAGTATGCAGTTGTCTATTATGAACATAGATAGTGGGTATAGTAGGAGACGCACAGCACACTGAGCCGTGGCCCATTCCATGCTGCTATCTGACAGTAATGGGTATAAGAGGAGATGCACAGCCCACTGAGCCGTGGCTCATTCCATGCTGCCACCTGACAGTAATGGGTATAAGAGGAGATGCACAGCCCACTTGAGCCGTGGCTCGTTCCATGCTGCCACCTGACAGTAGAGGGTATAGGAGGAGATACACAGTCCACTGAGCCTTGGCTCGTTCCATGCTGCCACCTGACAGTAATGGGTATAAGAGGAGATGCACAACCCACTGAGCAGTGGCTCGTTCCATGCTGCCACCTGACAGTAATGGGTATAAGAGGAGATGCACAGCCCACTTGAGCCGTGGCTCGTTCCATGCTGCCACCTGACAGTAGAGGGTATAGGAGGAGATACACAGTCCACTGAGCCATGGCTCGTTCCATGCTGCCACCTGACAGTAATGGGTATAAGAGGAGATGCACAGCCCACTGAGCCGTGGCTCGTTCCATGCTGCCACCTGACAGTAATGGGTATAAGAAGAGATGCACAGCCCACTGAGCCGTGGCTCATTCCATGCTGCCACCTGACAGTAATGGGTATAAGAGGAGGTGCACAGCCCACTGAGCCGTGGCTCGTTCCATGCTGCCACCTGACAGTAATGGGTATAAGAGGAAGTGCACAGCCCACTGAGCCGTGGCTCATTCCATGCTGCCACCTGACAGTAATGGGTATAAGAGAAGATGCACAGCCCACTGAGCCTCAGCTTGTTCCACGTTGCCACCTGACAGTAGAGGGTATAGGAGGAGATACACAGCCCACGGAGCCGTGGCTCATTCCATGCTGCCACCTGACAGTAATGGGTATAAGAGGATGTGCACAGCCCACTGAGCCATGGCTCATTCCATGCTGCCACCTGACAGTAATGGGTATAAGAGGAAGTGCACAGCCCACTGAGCCGTGGCTCGTTCCATGCTGCCACCCAACAGTAATGGGTATAAGAGGAGATGCACAGCCCACTGAGCCTCAGATTGTTCCACGTTGCCACCTGACAGTAGAGGGTATAGGAGATATACAGACCACTGAGTCATGACTCATTCCACACTGCCACACAAGAGTAGCAGGTATAGCAGGAGATGCACAGCTCACTTAGCCTTGGCTCGTTCCACACTGCCACCAGGGAGTAGAGGGTATAGAAGGAGAAGCACAACCCACTGAGCCACGACTCATTACACATTGCCACCTGACAGTTGTGGGTATAGCAGGAGATGCACAGCCCACCGAGCCACGGCTCATTCCACACTGCCACTAGAGAATAGAGGGTACAGGAGGAGATACACAGCCCACTGAGCCATGGCTCATTCCACACTGCCACCTGAGAGTAGCTAGTATATGAGAAGATGCAAAGCCCACTGACCAATGACTTGTTCCATGCTGCCACCCTGACAGTAGTGGGTACAGGAGGAGATCCACAGTCCACTGAGCCACAGCTTGCTCCACAGTGCCACTTGACAGTAGAGGGTATAGAAGGAGATGTGCAGCCAACTGACCCATGGCCTCTTCCAGGCTGCTACCTGACAGTAGTGGGTATAGGAGGAGATGCGCAGCCTACTGAGCCACAGCACGTTCCACACTGCCACCCTAGAGTAGAAGAGTTACACAGCCCACTGACCCATGGCTCGTTCCACACTGCCACTTGACAGTAGTGGGTATAGGAGATGCATAGTCCACTTAGTCACGTCTCGTTCCTCCCTGCCACCGGAGAGTAGAGGGTACAGGAGGAGATGCACAGACCACGGAGCCACAGTTTGCCCCACATTGCCACTCAACAGTAGTGGGTATAGGAGGAGAGGCACAAAATGAACAGATTACTCACCTGTAACGGTAGTTCTAGGAGTAGTATATGTTGTTTATCCACACTCTTTGGCATGTCCCCTTCCGCTTTAAATCTCACCGGAAGTCTTGAAGCTGGCTCCTCCCACCCACCCAGGTGGTATATACCTTGGCTCCACCCCATGACACCAGATCTTAGCCTGCTGGAAGCCAGGTTGTGTGCGTCCGCAGACCGGTAGGTCCGTGTGGATGAACAACATATACCACTCCTAGAAAGATCATTTACGCAAAGACTTCTGCCATGACAGTAGATCTTCTAGGAATGTCTCTTGCAGCAAGTCATTACTTCTGGCAGTTTCCCTTAGGGGGCACTCTCACACGATAATCTTCTCCAGCAGTCTCTATACCAGGGACCACTCACACGACCTCACTTCCTGGGCTATGCCTATAAAAGTGGGTGGTCCCTGGCAGTCTCCATCTCATGAAGCAAGGGACCAAGGGGACCAGAGGTACCAAAGCCTCCCGACCCTACATCGTTTTCCCTGTTACAGAATGGCAAAGGGTCAGAGGGAGAGAAGCTACTTACTCCAAGAGACATTCCTAGAAGATCTACTGTTACAGCAAAAGACTTTGTGTAACTGATCTATCTTCCATGGAATGGTCTTTTGCAGTAAGTCATTACTCTTGGGAGATTCCCAAGCAATTGTATGGCAGTGGGTGGCCAGATATGGCATTCTGCTGTACATATAGTGTGGTCTTAGGACCAACAGGTGCTGAGAACAGTACTATCAGCATATAAAGAGAATTTTGTATTCTGTCTGTAAGTACTCCGTTATAGGGTTATGGCTGAAAGACAAGCCAAACTGGCTATTACTGGGCATCTTTGGATGAGCTAAGCAGATGTAAACCCGATCAGGGTATGGGATATTAGATACTGTAATAAATCAAGAGGAATTCTGCCCTATAATGGAGTAATTGGCAGGTCTCAGTGGCATGCACTGGAAAAGACAGTATATGTCGGAGCCTATTGGGTTCTGAGTTTTGAATAGTAACCCTAATAATACAATGTTATAATTCTGTAGTGCTACAATGTAGCAAGTTACTACAGTTTTTTTTTTTTTTTTGCTATGTCTGTCAAGTCATTAGAGAAATGTATCCATTTTGGCATAAATAGGCTACATAAGTAGCAAACAATGATTTTTTTCTTTGTGAAATGAAACAATGAATCTATTTCATAATGGAATCCAGTGGTTCTTAGAGTCAGTAGCAATACTGTACCCGTTTTAGGGTGAAGACATGGAATACAACAGAGTGATGTAGTCAGTTCCATTGTGTATTAGTAATCTCATTTGCAAGGAGGTCCCAAGTATGCCAGGGCCTGCAGCCTTGTTAGGTGTAAACCTGAAATGTTAGTATGGTGGGCCCTTGATTTATGCTGTCAGGTGAATAGAAGTTTAAATAATGATCTGGATAATTACAAATTATGAGCCATTAGAAATCATCTTTTGAGATTCTAAATATGTTAATCTGAGAAAGTCATAAGGTTTGTGACCTGCCCATATTTTATTGTTCAAGAAGCGTGGATCAGAAAATTGATAAGTCTTGCAGAGTTTATAAGGTTTATTATACATACACACACACACACACACACACACACACACACACACACACCATTGTTTCTGTGGCCATTATCTATAGCTAGGTGAAGACTGCATGTAGCAGTAAAAGTTTGGCAAGAATATTATGATCCATATTATGATATTATCAAGATATATAGAGTTTTTTCTTAGCATGTGAGTAGTAGCAGGTCCTGTTCGTGGGAGACATGAGGGTCCGTCGCACTTTCATGTCCCTCGCACAACAGGACGAGAGGCAACGCGACGAAATGACCGTAACAGTCTGTAACAGTGATACCTCAAAGTGGCTAGATGTATAAAGCCTCTTGGGAAAGGTCTCAGTATAATTTAGAATCAAAGCCACCCAAAAAAGGTCTTGGAGGCCTAGAAGATGAGGAGACCGGGGCGTAGTTTGAAGTTTTTAGAGAGTGGAATAGGCACCTAGCTGTCCCAAGGGGCGGTCATGGGTCGGGTTAGATGTGTTCCTTGTCCTTCGCTCTTTGACTCTGAAGTTTCCTCTTTTGTTATAGTAATTTCCAATTTTGTATGAATGATTATACTGAGGTTTTGGTTTGTGGTACATATATTGTACTGTTTTTAGTTGTCTGCCTGAGGCTTGTAGGTTATCCAGTATTGTTTGTGCCCCTGGGCCAAAGAGATGGTCGCCAGAAAAAAGGGGCATTAGCCACTTTTTATTGAATATCAGGTGCTAGCCCCGAGAGTCAGAGCCATGCCTGACGGTGTATAAAATTACCGACTGCAGAGGCTCTAGCCAGAGCGTCTTCTTTTTCAGGGTATGTAGGAGTAGTAGTAGGCTCTGTTTGTGGGAGGGACACAAGGGTCCGGTGCACAACCGGCCAAGAGGCATCCTAATGAAGTGACTGTAATCGCCTGCAACAGTGATACCTCTATTAAATATGTGTATGTGAACATGATAAACATGTTACCCTCTGCCCTGAAGTGTGCCTCTATAATACTGGCAAGGTTATCCACAAGGCATAGGTGATAGCTTGATGCATTCTTAGTCAGATCTGGGTCCCGAGTGGTGGACACCAAAGAATCTGATGTGTTGATTGTAGAAAAATATGAAGTTGATGTTCTGTTGATGGAAAATGTCTCCCATTAATAGTATATCTATATTGTAAGGCATGGTCTGTGAACGGTGGAATGTTGGCCACTGATGGTGGGATCATCTCTGTCGATGGTGTAGAAGGAACACCATGACCCCGGAGATGGTGGAATGAAAGCAGTCTATGATGATTAGTAGAAATCATGCTCTGGTGATGGTGGAATATGTCTCATTAACAATAGATGAAAATAATGTGCCTCGTTGATGGGAGTGTTATGCCTGTCGATGAGAGAGGCTTGTTCTTATATGATGCCAACGTTGATGATAGCCTTGGAGGAGGCCTCTATCGATGGGGAATGAACCTTCCATCGATGAAAAGTATGTAGGAGGCCTCTGTCAATGGTGGATGAATATTCCGTCGATGAGAAATCATAAAGGAGGCTTCCACCGACGATGGATTAAGGGTCAGTTGACAGGATCATGCAGGAGGCTTCCGTCGATGGGGAATGAACCTCCCATTGACGAGAAGTATGTAGGAGGCCTCCATCGACAAGAAGTATGTAGGAGGCCTCCGTTGACAGGGAACGAACCTCCCGTTGACGAGAAGTATGAAGGAGGCCTTCATCGACGGGGTACAAGTGGTCTGTCGATGAGAATCATACAGAAGGCCTCCGTCGACGGTGGATGAATATTCAGTCAATGAGAAATCATGCAGGAGGCCTCCGTTAACAGGGAATGAACCTCCTGTCAATGAGAAGTATATAGAAGGCCTCCGTCGATAGAGATTATGCATCTGGCGATGGGAACATAGTAAGCCTCTGTAGAGTGTTGTTGGAGGCCTCCGTCGACTGGGATTATGCATCCGTCAACAGGAATACAGTGTAAGCCTCTGTAGTCTGTTCTATGATGAAGACGATGTAGAAATGCCTGCCGTTGATGAGGTATCTGCCCTCCATTGATGAAGAACGTCTCCTTGATAATACATGTTTAGCATACATGACCGCTGAAAGGCGGTCAGGCAGGACTTACGGTGAAGGTATGCCTTCCACTCCGATGCTTCTTGAAAAGGACTCGGTGTTGTCAGAGCCTGTTAATAGAGCTCCTTGAGTCATCCATCCTTAAAAACTCTTGTTTGAGTATAGGAATATGGTGCCGTGTATTAAGCTCAGGCACCCCAAGCTGTGGGGTCAATCCACGTCGTTGATCACTTAGCAGGAGAGTATTCTAGCTGTTGTGAGAGCTGAAGCTGGCGGGAAAATGGAGACTACCAGGGACCACCCACTTTTATAGGCACAGCCCAGGAACTGAGGTCATGTGGGTGGTCCCTGGTATACAGACTGCTGGAGAAAACTACCATGAGAGCACCACCTAAGGGAAAACTCACAGAAGTAATGACTTACTGCAAGAGACCATTCCGTGGAAGATCTACTGTTACAGGTGAGTAACCTGTTCTAAGAGTGTGGATATGTTGTTCATCCACACTCTTTGGCAGTCTCCTAGCAGTTCTCCAGGAGAAGGGAGGCAAGGTGCACACCCCCTAATTAGGGAACAGAGATTGCGGAACTGAGGCCCCCAAACCAGCATCCTGGCGTGACACGAGGTCAATGTGGTAGTGGGTGATGAAGGTGTTTGCTGACTTCCAGGTAGCAGCCAGACAGATTTCCTGGATAGGGATGTCTCTAGAAGTAGCCACCGATGTAGCAGTATGGCGGGTAGAATGAGCTCTTATACATCTAGATGGCTCCTTGCCCACCAACTCGTAGCACAGACCTATGCCAGATGTGATCCATCTAGCAATAGTCCATTTGGCTGTAGGTCTGCCAGAAGTGGCTTCAGTGAAGGTGACAAACAGCTGGCGAACCTCTCCCCGAATTTCCACGGTCCTCTCCTTGTAATATGAGAGGGCTCGTCTCAGGTGCAAGGTATGGAGCCTGTACTCAACCTCTGAGGTGTAATTAGGGTAGTATACTGGCAGGGTTAACACCTGGTTAAGGTGAAACTCTGACACCACCTTCAGAAGGAATTTCGGGTGGGGGCAAAGAACAACCTTGTCCCTGTGGAAGACCAGATAAGGGGAGTCCACCGAAAGCGCCTGGAGCTCCCCTCTCCTTCTGGCAGATGTGATAGCCACCAGGAAGGCCATCTTCCATGACAAGTGTGACAAGGCACACTTGTGCATAGGTTCGAATGGCTTGTCCATGAGCTTTGCCAGTACCAGCAGTAGATCCCATGGAGATGGAGGTTCATGCACCGAAGGGGATATGTGATCCAGGCCTTTGAAAAAGCACCCGACCACTGTCTCCTGCACCAACGTCAACTGACCGTCTCATGCCCAGTAAGCAGAGATGACTGCCAGGTGCACCCCAAGGGTCGATGACCGAAGACCCCCTTTGGACAGAGACCAAAGGTAGTTGAGAATGTTAGCCACTGGACAGGATAGAGTCCAGGCCCTTGCCCTGACACCAAATAGAAAACTTTTTCCATTTGAAGGCATAACATTTCCTGATCAGTTCCTTTCTTGATGCCTCCACCAAGGTGCAGACATCTTCAGAAAGACCCAAAGCCTGGAACTCTAGCCGCTCAGGTACCAGGCTGTGAGGTGCAGGGATTGAAGGTCCAGATGGAATACCTTCCCCTGACTGAGTGATATCAGGTCCAGGTGTGTGTAAAACCTCTCCAGGTGCCTGCAGCTGAGGCTGAGGAGATCTGGATACTAGTACTGGCACGGCCAGTCTGGGGCTACCAGGATCACCTTCGCCTTGTCCCTCCTTACCTTGAGGAGCACCTTGTGGATCAAGGGAAATGGAGGGAAGGCAAAGAGGAGGCATTCCCCTGCAGCGAGCCCTGCTGAGTGGAGTGGGCATCAAACAGCCTCAGCCTGGTGTTTTCCCTGGAGGCAAACGGGTCCACCACTGGTTTGCCTCAATGGGAGAACAGACTGTAAGCTACCTCTGGATGGAGAGACCACTTGTGGGATGACTAGCCTAAGTGGCTGAGAGCATCCACCAGGTGGTTTGAGGTTCCTGTCACATGGATGGCTAGGAGATCTACCTCCAACCGGCTCACGAGTGTCCAGATGCAGAGTGCCTCCTTGCACAGCAAAAGAGAGCGCGTCCCACCCTGTTTATTGAGGTAGTACATGGTCATGGTATTGTCCATGTGGACTTGAACCACTTGACCCCGGAGCTGAGGAGCGAAAGCTGACAGTGCCAGTCTGACTGCTCTGAGCTCCAACAGGTTGATGTGGCATCGGGACTCCTCGGGGGTCCAGTGCCTGTGGGCCCTTTTGTCCCTCAAGTGGTCTTCCCAGCCCACGAGAGAGGCTTCGGTCATGAGGACGACTGTTGGCCCGGGGTAGACAAAGAGATCTCTTCCTGCAACCGGTTTGGGGCGGTCCATCCTTACAGAGCATCCCACATCCTCTGGGTTACAGTGAACAGCTGGTTGAAACGACCGTGGTGCTGAGTCCACTGGGTGGCCAGCTCCCACTGGAGGGGGCACATGAGCAACCGGGCCCAATGGACCACTGATGTGCACACCGCCATGTAACCCAGAAAGCACAAAAAGTCCCAGGCAAGGCGCAAGTGCGCAACCAGAAATGATTGGGCAAAAGAGGAAAGAACCTCCACCCTGTCTGCCGGGAGCTGAGCTCTGGCTTGACAAGAGTCGAGCTCTGCTCCAATGAAGCCAATCGCCTGAGATGACACGAGTTCTGACCTGGCCTAGTTGATCAGGGAGCCCAGCTGGAAGCAGGTCTGGAGGGCCAGGTCCCTGGACCTCTCCACCTCCTGTTGGGTGGATCCTGCTAGGAGCCAATTGTTGAGACAAGGATAAATCCTGCACCCCCCCGGGATGGGCTGCTACCACTGCAATGCATTTGGTGAAGACCCAAGGGGACGATGACAGGCCGAACAGCATGGCTTAGAACTCGTACAGGGTCCTTTCGATCCTGAAGTGGAGAAACCACTGATGGGATGGACGGTTTGGGATGTGAAAGAATGCATCCTGCAGATCCAGTGAACAGAAACATGTTTCGCTCCAAGGATGGTATGATCTGGGACAGGGTGACCATCCGAAAGGTGCGTGACCTGAGATACTGATTCAGGTCGTGGAGATCTAGAATGGGGCACCAGCACCCCCCCTTCCACTTAGGCACCAGGAAGTACCTGGAGACAAAGCCTGGGTCTGCTGAAGAATTCGCCACTGGAGCTACTGCCTCCTTGAGGAGGAGTTGAGCGATGTCATCTCTGAGAGCCGACTGGTTCTGAGTGGATATTCTTTCCTCCCGAGGGCTGCTGGCTCGGCTTGAAGGGTACTGCTTGAATTCCAGAGGCAGTCCCTGACCAACCACTTCCAGAACCCACCTGTCCATGGTGATAACAGACTACGCAGAAAGAAGGTGGCGGAGCCGGCCCCCCATGGGAGGAGTCAGAGCTGGTGTGACGGGAGAGGGGGTGGCAGCCCCCACCCCATCACTGAGCAGGCTTGGAGGAGGAGGATCCAGGACCTGAACCTCTGCCTCCTTTACGGGCCTGTTGGGGACCGGGCTTGGGCTGAGGGCGCCAAGCTTGGGCCTGCTGATGGTGCTGGTGCTGCTGTCTGCCTTGCCGCAAAGGAAGAATGCCAAAAAGGCTTCTTTTTCTTCTGCTGGTTCTTGCCTGAATAACTCCTGGCAGAAGTGGCGTCCAAGGTGGCTTTGGACTGCTCGATGCACTGAAGGTGACCGGTCACTGCTGGGCCAAATAAGTCGGTCCCAAGGAAGGGCACATCAGCTAATTTGTGCTGGGTATCCACCGGAAAGGAGGAAAGCCTCAGACAAGCCCTGCAACGAGAGGCAACTACGGCAGCCATCGAACAGGCACAAGAATCCCCAAGGCCTAGGGCCACCTGAAGCTGCTGTCTGGCAACAGCTCAGCCCTGATCCCGGACCTGCTTGACCGTGGTCTGCATGTCCGCGGGGAGACATAGGAGGACTTCATCTAGCGACCCCAGAAGGGCGTGAGAGAAGTGTGCCATGATGACAGCCAAACTTGCCTGATGAAGGCCCAAGGAGGAGGCCGCAAAGACCTCCCTGGCTGAATGGTCCAAAAGAAAACATTACTCACCTTAGTAATGTTGTTTCTTCTAATGGACTTGTGCTGCTGCTGTCAGTGGCCTTTGTCCTTCTGGGCGGAGGTGACCGAGTCCAGAGTGGCACTGGACTTTTCGATCCGCTGGAGGTGACCTTCCACTCCAGGGCCGAAGAGGTCGGTCCCCAAGAAGGGGACATTCGCCAATTTGTGCTGGGTATCCGCCGTGAAGGTGGCTATCCTCAGCTATGCTCTGCGGCACATGGCCACCACAGCCGCAACCGATCTGGCATAGGAGTCTTCTATGTCCAGAGCCGTTTGGAGCTGCTGCTTAGCCACTGCCCTACCCTGGTCCCTCACCTGCCAGACCGTGGTCTGCCGGTCGGCCAGGAGATGAGGGATCACCTCATCCAGGGAGCCCATGAGGGCGTGGGAGAAGTGTGCCATCAGCACGGCCGAGCTGGCCTGCCGGAGGCCAAGGGAGGACGCAGCGTACACCTTGCATAGTCCAGCTTTTTGGACTCCTTGTCGGGGGGGGGGCTTATCCACATCCCTAGCGTTCCTAGAACGCCGGAAAACGCTATCAGTGACCAACCCCTCCACAGAGGGGTGCTCTGAAAAACCGGACAAAGAGCTGGTAGGGAGTGCATACTTCCTGGCCATCCTGGCCGAAGGTGCAGGACAGGAAGCCGGACGCTGCCAAAGCTCCAAGGCTGGGTCAACAATGGCTTCAGCCACTGGAAAGGCCTCAGTGGTGAATCCCCTCAGTCCAGTATCTCCGTCAGGGGATACTTGGCCCATTTGGATACGGGCTCGAGTTGCATCCCGGTGGACTCCGAGATGTGCCGAAGCAAACCCATAAAAGACGATGGTCTCTTGTCCATCGACTGCCCTCCGGAGGACTCCAGGTCAAGGGGCCTGGAAAAACAGGGAGGAGTTGTCGTCGGACTCAGAGGAGCCCGCGAAGAGCTGCCTGGGGCCTGAGCCACCCTCCACCTGCTGAGGACGGTCGGGAGTGAGGGTGACAGACAACCTGTGGGGCAGACCCTGACCCAACCGAGTCTCCTTGGTCGGCGCCCCCGACTTCGGTTGTGGAGGCAGAGGTTCCACCACAATCGGTGGGGCAGCTGGCTTCGGCTGAACAACCGGTCCAGGCTTGGATACCTAGACTACAGCGAGGGGTTGTTTCAGCCGTTCAGGTGACGGTCACTTAATGGCTGGGGAAGGCGACGGCGTCGACTTGTTCTCGGACAGAAGTAACTGCTGCCACACTAGGTCCTCGTAGCGTCTACGCAATTTGCACTGACGCCTCTCCTCTTCTGAGGAGGAAGAAGAGGACGAGCGGCGTCGCCACTTACTTCGGTGCTGAGACTGCCGATGTCAGCGGGATCGGCTGGCCCAAGATGAAGTCAGAGACCGAGATCCTCGGTGTTTCCAAAGGCGGGTCTGGGAAGGGGCGGGGGACACCTGCTCTTCCCTCGGCTCGGGAACCTTGACCGGGGACTCCGACATGGGAGGTGCAGTCAAGTCCTCGGTCTCCACCAGTGGAACCGGTGAGGAAGGGTTATCGGCTTCATCAGTCAACAGCCCGTCCGACGGGCCGAGAAAAATCTTGACCGTTCGACGGGTGTCTCAGCCGGCAGACCTGACGGGGACACCGTGAAGCCAGCGGCCTTAGCCGTAATCTCGACCGAAGTCAAGTGTCAACTGTCCGGGGAAGGGGACCTCCCACGAACGCCGACAGTGGGACTTACCTTTCGAGTCCTTTTTGGACCAAGAACAATGTCCCGATGGCCCCTCTCCCTTCGTGGAAAAGAATTGGCAAAGCTCCTTAAAAGAAGCTGTGTAGGAGGATCCCAGAGAGAGCGGGATAAATGCCACGACCGAGGAAGATGAAGATGCGGCCTGGGCCGCCTCCTCCTCGAGGGCGATCATCTGCTAGAGTTGCTCAGCCGAGCCAGCCACCGCGGACAACGCCCAACGGGCCTCCTTGGATTTCACTGGCAGGTAGCGCTTCTCGGGGCGCCCAAGCTGTAACCGGACAGCGCGGTCTTCCAGGACGTTGGCTGAAAACAAACGGCATAACTCACAGGCCTGAGGGTCATGATCTAGGCCGAGGCAGTAGACGCACGTGGAGTGCAGATCCGTCCTGGACATTTTCTGCCCACATGGGCACCGCCGAAATCCGGGAGCCGATCTGTCCATCACAGCTGTGAGGGAGTAATTTGACCGAAGTCTTGAAAACCTAAGAAATTAGTTTCGGGCGAACCGAAGAATTAGGATCCAGTCTATATGCACAGCGTTAAGGAGGGAACCTGAGCTTCCAAGCGGGAAGGAAGATCTGGCATCATGGGGTGGAGCCAAGAGTTTTACCATCCGGTGGGTGGGAGGAGCCAGCTTGAAGACCTTCCGGCAAGATTTAAAGCAGTTAGGAAACCTGCCAGACAGTGTGGATGAACAACATATCCATGTACCTAGAAACAGGCGTTATCCATGTTGTGCTGAGGTCCAAGGCAGGTTAAACAAACATCGTGTCGGTCCATAATGGAAATTTGCCGGCTACAGGGACACCGACGCATAGGAGGCCGGCCAGCATTAGAAGAACGTTTCCTGTCCCCTGAACCAGGCATGATGCGGCGGTAACCAAAATAACAAACCAGTAAGACATGGTGCCACTTACAGAAATAAAAGGAAAGGTCTTACTGGTATCCTTATGTAAACGGCACTAAGTACCGAACAGGCAGAACCGGGCAAAGTCGAAGTGCAGCGTCAAAGTCTGGCGTCACACTGAAAACTAGGCCACAAACTATGCTGATGCAGTAGAAATTCTCTGCTGCAGGCAAGGTGCTGTCTCGACGATGGGAGAAGCAGAGTTGGGGTGGAAGAGAAGCCGACGGCCATTACTGGCCAACCTGTGAACGCCACACAATGCATCGGCCTCGTGGGAGGCGTTGCCAGCACCAGCTCCTCCCCCTTGGGAGGAGAGCTCCCGCGTGGTGCTGCGCTTTCGGCTGGACACCCTGACAGTGATGAATGGTGAAGACTGACACAGGGAAGATATGTTCTTCCGCAATATCTTCTCCATAGGTTATTACTTATGTGTTGTAGGGCATAAGGACTCCACAGCAGCCAGATTTTTTTGTGGCATGTACCCTGTATGCACCACCAGCATGTGCCCACTACTATACAATGGCACCAGCCTCCAACCAGCTCAGTCATCCCCCCCCAGAGGAAAGCGCAAAAAACATCCCTGATGGCCCGTAAAGAAGAGCAAACACACCCAAACAAAACAGTGACTTCACAGCCCAACCCTAACAGAAAAGGGTAGACAAAAACACAATTACTGTGGTGAGTCGGGGGATGGTGGGTGATCGTGGTAATGTATGGAGAAGATACTCAGGAAAATATTCAGTTATGAAAGTATGTAACTTTTCTATCCTCCAAGAATCAATCTTCTCCATAGATTGTCACTGACTGGTCAGAGTACCAAGCTTAGAAAAGCAGTCGCAGGACTAGGGATGGTGGAGTCTATGACTCACTCAGCACAGCTAGCCATTCAGAATGGCTCTGCCAAGGGTAGCATGCTGCCTGGTATGAACATCTAGGGCACAGTGCTTGGTAAAGATATGTACTCTGCTCCAAGTAGCAGCCCAGCAGATTTCTGCAATGAGCACTGAATGAATCTCCGTTACAAAGCTGGCTACTGCACTAGTGGAATGGGCATAAACTTTGCCCCTACCGCGGTGCAGCAGCAGCGAGGCCATTCAGAATCCAAAAGGCTATGCACTTGATAGTGACAGAAAGACCCTTTTTATTGAGACTAAAGGAGACAAAGAGTTTGTCTGCAGTCCTTAGTTCTATCCAGATAGAATCTAAGGATCCTTTCCACACATTATATAAAGTTCTTTCTCCCTCATTCTGGAAGCTGGCAAAGTCAGGGACTGGTTCAAGTGGAATTCCAAATCATCTTAGGAAGGAACTTGAAATGTGTGCACAGGACCACTCTGTCCTGATGGAAAACCGTATACAGAGGACCTGTAACCACAGCATAGGTTACAGAAACTCTCCGTGCAGAGGGGATGGTCACTAAAAATGCTGCTTTCCAAGTCAGGAATTTCAAGCCACAAATTGCAATTGGCTTAAAGGGCTTGCACATGAACATGTCTAGCGCATGAGTAAGATCCCAGGGAGGTAGTCTCACATGCAAAATGCTTCTGTGGAACCTTTAACATCGGCAGCTAACCCAGAGAAAGGGTACCCCAGGTTTGTGGTATGCTGAGACAGCAGACAGGTGGACCCCGACAGTGGATTATTGTAATTTTAAGTTGGAAATGTCCAGTAAGTATTCCTAAACCCTTTCAGGTGGGCAGTTCATGGGGTCCATGGCAATTTGGAAAAAACAGATGGAAAAATTTTTCCACTTGGCTGTGTAAGTTTTCCTGGTGGAGGGCTTTCGAGCAGCAAGAAGGATTTCACAGACTCTATTAGAGACTTTAAAACCGTTTACTGCTCTCTCTTCACCGCAGGCGGGAATGGACTAGCAACCCTGAGCTTGAGACAGTAAGTCTATTCTGAGTGGCAGAGTTCACAAGTTACTGAACCAGGAATGCATATATCTGCCAAGGCCAGCAAGGGACCACTAGAATTGTCCTGCCCCCTTGAGCCTCCAGTTTTAACAGCACTCTCTGAATAAGAGGAGCTGGAGGGAATGCATGTAGGGACACACTGCACCACTGCAGTCTGAATGTATCCAGACAGAAGATGCCAGGTCCTGGATTTCTGGAACAGACCCAGGACAAGAGGGTGGAGCACTGACATCACAGAAGGGGTAGTAATACTACTCACCAATGACCCTGAGAAGAAGGGTTTGATTGCAAAAACCAGCAAAGTAACATAGGTTTTCTATGCTAATGTAAACGGTAACACATTCCACATCAACGGTACTGGAAAAAGACTGTAGTGCTTGCTCAGCAACACTCTGTACTGACAGAGCAGCACTGAGCCAATAGTGTCCCTCACCTGCCCAGCAGCATATTCAGTGCCGTGATCTCACTCTGTAGCAACAGAGCAGCACTGTGCCAACAAAGTGACTCTTGGCTGCCTGTCAGCATATTCAGTGCCGTAATCTCACTCTGTAGTGATAGAGCAGCACTGAGCCAACAAAGTGACTCTCGGCCGCCTGGCAGCATATTCAGTGATGTGACCTCACTCTGTAGTGACAGAGCAGCACTGAGCCAACAAAGTGACTCTTGGCCGCCCGGCAGCATATTCAGTGCCATGATCTCACTCTGTACTAACAGAGCAGCACTGTGCCAACAAAGTGTCCCTCAGCTACCTGGCAGCATATTCAGTGATGTGACCTCACTCTGTACTGACAGAGCAGCACTGAGCGAAAGAACTGTCCCTCAGCTACCTGGCAGCATATTCAGTGATGTGACCTCACTCTGTACTAACAAAGCAGCACTGAGCCAACAAAGTGACTCTCAGCTGCCTGGCAGCATATTCAGTGCCGTGACCTCACTCTGTAGTGACAGAGCAGCACTGTGCCAACAAAGTGTCCCTCAGCTGCCTGGCAGCATATTCAGTGCTGTGACCTCACTCTGTACTGACAGAGCAGCACTGTGCCAACAAAGTGACTCTCGGCCGCCCAGCAGCATATTCAGTGCCGTGACCTCACTCTGTAGTGACAGAGCAGCACTGTGCCAACAAAGTGTCCCTCAGCTGCCCGGCAGCATGTTCAGTGCCGTGATCTCACTCTGTACTGACAAAGCAGCACTGAGCCAACAAAGTGTCCCTCAGCTACCTGGCAGCATATTCAGTGCCGTGATCTCACTCTGTACTGACATAGCAGTACTGAGCCAACAAAGTGTCCCTCACCTGCCCGGCAGCATATTCAGTGCCGTGATCTCACTCTACCAACAGAGCAGCACTGGGCCAACAAAGTGACTCTCAGCTGCCCGGTAGCATATTCAGTACTGTGACCTCACTCTGCACTGACAGAGCAGCACTGTGCCAACAAAGTGTCTCTCAGCTGCCAGGAAGGATATTCAGTGCCGTAGATCTGACATATGGTACTGAGAGGCCACAGTCAAAACACAGCACAGTCAGTGCTTAAAGCAGCTTAACCAGATCCCCAACTGAGCCAGACACAGGCAGCACTGGTCACAAACCGCAAGATGGACCTGAAAAAGGGTCTGCTAGGTAAAGAGAAGACCGCCCTCCCGGGGAAGGGGCATACAAGTGGAGGAAGCTAACCAGAGAGGGTGAAGTCAACTGAAAAGATCTGCCCCAACCCCCATCCAGTGGCGTGGAGGGCTATGGCGCTTGCACCTGACCTCCAGCCAACCTGAGTTCAGGAATGGACTTAGGTTGTCAGGGGTTGGCCAGGGCTGGAGAGGATCGAGTGTCAAACAGCTCTCCTATCCCAGGGTGGGAAGGATGCTTGGCCCGGCTATAGACTGCCACCAGGTGGAGGCCTGGTGATAGTGCACCATGGGAGGCAAACGTAAGGGAGGGACGCTGTGGGGAATGCTAGCTGGGTGTGCCTCCATGCACGAGACTCTCAGTCTGCAGCATAGGGCAGGGAGAAAAGGGACAAACAAGAAGTGTTGGGGGCTTAGTGAAGCCCAGCCTATTGGTCCCCGAGCCTGTACTGCCTCCCGAATGCCATCGCTGGTCCACCTTGAATTATTCACAGTGGGGAGTGGGGAGTACAGCCCTCCATCCTCTGGCCCTGCCATGAGGGGGAATTCATGGGGAGACACTGACCAAGGTGGGTTATCGGGGTAAGTGGAAACCAGCTCAGGACAGCAGGGAATGGGCTGATAAGCCACCCCCCAGACAAATAGAAAAGTACAGTTATGTAAGAACTTACCGTAATAGTAGATCTTCGAGAACAGCTCTTGCAGGAGGTTACACCATTAGGACTGAAGCCGTCAGGCGCCAGGACCCCACGGAAATTTTCTAGCTAGCAGTATTCAGCGGGGGCCACCTCCGACGTCGGTCCTGCCCCCGACGTCAGGCATAGTACATAAGGAGGCAGTACCCCAGAATCCCCAGTTCTCCTGATGGAGACTCCAGGCCGATGGATGACATCAGAAGAGGAGACAGAGGATCCGCCATCAAATGGCAAACAGAAAAGAGGCTGTGAACGCATTATCCTAGGAAAAGGATGTTGGAACCAGAATCTACCTCCAGTGGGGATGGTGGGAGGGAAAGTACCTGCTTCAAGAGCCGTTCTCGAAGATCTACTGTTACGATAAGTTCTTGCGTAACTGTACTATCTTACTTCGAGAAACAGCTCTTGCAGCAGGTTACACCATTAGGACAGATTCCCAAGCAATCCTGGTAATCACACACCATCGTGAGGAGGGAAGGTAGAAATCCTCGAATGACATCGAGCCTAGGACAGAAGTCCTCGAAGGACTGCTAGATCAAAACCTGCTCTTCGCCTCGATGCAATATCCAGGCTGTAATGCCTGATAAAAGTGTGTATGGAGCTCCAAGTTGCTGCAGCACATATAGCTGAGGTGGATACGTTCTTTAAAGCTGCAAAAGAGGTAGCCACCCCTCTGGTGGAATGACCCTTAACCGTGCCCGGTAGGGGTTTGTTGCGCTTCTGGTAACAGAACGTAATATACTGAATGAGCCACCTGAACAGCGACTGTTTTGAAACAGGAGCTCCCATCATCCTGTGGGCAAAGGAGACGAAAAGCTGGTCTGTTTTACGGTGGTGTTTGGTTCTGGTCAGGTAGTATGTGAGACACCTATGCACATCTAAAGTGTGCAGAAGGGCTTCTCCTCGGTTAGAGTACTTAGGGAAATACACTGGTAAATCGATCTCCTGATTAAGGGTTGGTGCTGAGACCACCTTAGGCAGACATTTAGGATTAGTCCGTAGGGATACCATCTTGGTGGAAAACCAAATAAGGTTCTTTGCACATAAGTGCATGGAATTCAGAAATTCTGGCCAAGGTGACAGCAACTAAAAACAGCGTCTTGCAAGAAATACGACGTAGCTCGCAATCCACGGCTGGTTCAAAGGGTGGCAGTGTAAGCTGCTCCAGGACAAAGAGTAGATCCCATGGTGGAATCGGATCCTTAATCGGGGGCCTAAGGTGGAAGACACCTCTCAGGAAGGCACGTGTCATTGTCCAATTAAGACATAGTGCGTTGGCCTATAGGGATGTGATAGGCTGAGATGGCACATAGGTGTACCCACATCGAGGAGTAAGCCAAGCCTGACTGGAAAAGGGACAGCAGGCAGTCCAAAACCAACTTCTCTGGACAGTCCAAAGGTGAAAAGCCGTTCGCTTGAACCCATAAACAAAACCTGCGCCACTTCATGGCATAGGTCGCATGGGTAGCCAGTTTCCTGGCAGCAGAGAGAATGTCTGCTACCTCTTGCAAGACCCCATGTCACATCATGGCTATAGCTCTAGGAGCCAAGCGTGTAGGTTCAGGGAACATAGGTCTGGATGGACCAAGGAACCCGCCTCCTGAGACAGCAAGTGGGAGCTGATTGGTAGCGGCACTGGAGGTTCTCGGGACAGTTGATGCAAAAGAGGGAACCAGATCTGTCTGGGCTAAAACGGCGCTATCAGTGTCACTTGCTCTCTGCGAAGTTTCAGAAGAACCCTCTGGATCAACGGAAAAGCGAGAACGGCACAGAGGAATCTGCCCACCCAGGAAAGGGACAACACGTCTCACCAGAAAACACCAGGCCCTGGATCTAGCAAGCAAAAATTGGGCAGTTTTGCATTGGATGGGGACACGAAAAGGTCTAATTCTGGAGTACCCCATCTGCAAAACAGATCCTCTGCTACCTCCTGAAGTAGTTCCCCTTCGTGGACTCTGGTCTGAGACCAGCTCAGGCTGTCTGCGAGGACGCTGTCCACTCCCGGAACATGAACTGCAATGAGGTTTGCGCCGTGTTGCAAGACCCAATCCCACACTCTCATGGCCTCCCTGCAAAGCGGGTAGGAATGGGTGCTTCCTTGTTCATTGAGGTAATACATCACCGCGGAATTGTCTGTTTGTAACAGAAGTGTACACGGTGGGATCTCCGACTGGAAGGCCTGCAGGGTGTAAAGAACTGTCCTCATTTCCAGGATATTTATGTGGATAGGAGTCTCTTGGTCTGTCCACAGGCCCTGAGACTGGACATCGTCAAGGTGTGCTCCCCAACCGAGCCCTGAGGTGTCCGTGGAGAGTGTCACAGTCGGGGACGGCGCAATGAAGGGGACTCCCGCCAAGAGATTCCTCGAATCTAGCCACCATTTCCAATCTTGGATTATGGCCTTCGTGATCCAGATTGGATGCTGCTGATGGTCTTGCTTTTGGTCCCACTGGACTCTTAACATCCACTGGGCTACCCGCATGTGGAGACGGGCTACCAGGACTGTTGCAATGGCCGCAGCCATGTGTCCGAGCAGGCAAAGGACCAGTCTGGCAGGAACGGTCTTCTTCGACGAAATGTCCCTGATGAGGGATCTGATCTGTTCCGCTCCATCCGGGGGAGGAAAGCTTTCCCTTGGACGTTATCCAGAACTGCACCTATGAATTGCAGAGTCTGGGACGGAACCAGGCATGACTTCTTGTTATTGATGATGATGCCCAACGTCTCGAACACAGACTGAGTGCAGTGAATAGCAGACATCAGGGCCTCCCGGGAGGGTGCCATGAGAAGCTAGTCATCCAGGTAGGGGAACACGTATTGGCCTTGTCTCCTGAGAGAGGCAGCTATGACTGCCATGCACTTCGAAAACACCCACGGTGCTGATGACAGCCCAAAGGGAAGGGCTCAGAACTGATAATGGCGACCCAAAAACTCGAAGCGCAGAAACTTCCTGAGCAATGGGTATATGGAGGTAGGCATCCTGCATTTCTAGGAACGCTAGGAAGGTATCCTGCTTGAGCATGGGAATCAGACCTGGGAGAGTCACCATGCGGAAGCATTTGTACAGGACCGAATCGTTGAGGTCGCTGAGGTCCAGTATCGGACGGAGGTCCCCTGTCTTCTTTGGAACCAGAAAGAAGTGAGAATATCATCCTAGACCCCTCCGGTTCCGTGGTACGTGCTCTAAGGCTTCTTTTTCCAGAAGTGCGAGCACCTCCTGCTGTATGAGCAGGGCATGCTGACCCCAGTAACGGGAGAGCAGGGGAGGTCTTGCCGGTGGGTGATCGAGAAATTCTATGAAATGGCCTTTCTTGACCAACTGAAGAACCCACCTGTCGGTGGTGATCGACTGCCACCCTAAAAAGTGGCGAGCGATGCGACCCCTGATCTTTTGTGTCCGTTGATCCAGAGAAGGGGTGGGGGCCGGGAAGGAGTCATGCTGTGGCAGCACTGGTCCCTGCGGGCTGGGCCGGTTTCTTGTACGCTGGCTACGGCCTGCGGGTTGTTTCCCTTGGGCTCTGCGAAAGCCGGAGCCCCTCTGATGTGGAACGGGGCGGGACTGTTGCCTTTGTGTCCGTCCACGAAATCGGCTTTGGTTCCTACGAAAGGAACTAAGCTTGGGTCGGTACATGGCCTGAACCGACCTCACCGCCTTTCCGGCCTCTTGGAGTTTGGTAATAATCTCCTCTGAGGGCTTACCAAACAAGACTTCTCCCTCAAATGGGGTGTCCATGATGTTCCTCTGGACATCCGGGGTAAAGCCGGAGAGGCGTAACCAAGAGTATCTCCGGATGCATACGCCTGAAGCTGCTGCTCGGGCCGAACAGTCCGCAGAGTCATACGCGGCTAGTAGCACTTGGGTTCCCACGTCCGAACTCTGCATCGAAGGAGATGAAGCATTCTCCTTCTGCTCACCTTCCAGCAGTTTTTCAGCCGCATCCAGACCCTGTTCCCACAAGGCATTTTGGAACTGCACCATGGGGTCAAGTAATTCAGGGATCTGATGGCGCAGGTAGCGGAAGCATACGTGCGCCTACCCATAGCGTCCAGCTATTTGGACTCTGGGTCCGGTGGCAGGGTGCTCAGATGTTGCGGTCTCTGGGACCGGTCATGTGAGGCTGTAATGACCAGAGAGTCGGCCTGAGGCTGCTGAGTCCAGTACTGGTCTTCTCTGGGAGCCTTGTGCAAGCGATCAGCTTTCTTCGGCATCGCCGGGAGCGAATGTGGACTCTTCCACGCTGCCTTGGTGACATCCACGAAAGTGTCAACCAAGGGTGGCACCACCACAGGCTTGGGGTCCTTCTGCCGAAGATACTTCACAAGGCGTAGCCTTTCCGGGTCTAGCTCTTCCGCATCCCATCCCATGTTCTCTTGGATGTGTCTCATAATATCCGAGAACGAAGGGTCATCCGGAGGAGACTTTGGCATCTCATGTGGATCCGGAGAAGGGATGGAGAGGGGAGATGGGGATCTGGATGTTGAGAACTCTGATCCCGTGTCCTCCGTCGAAGACGATCGTCGGCGTCTTCTGGGTCTCTTCGGGCTGGATGACCTGGAAGAGGATTTGGACGGAGGTCTCTGTTTGTCTGGTCTCCCCCTTGGAGGTGTTCTGTGCTCCCGGGGAGAAGGTACTCGGGCCTCCGACCCCGATGGGGAGGGGGGTGCAGGAACCGGAGGAGTAATCGATGTAGGAGGAGGAGGAAGAGGAGGTGGAGTGGGAACCATGTCCTTCTTTATGGTGTCCCACCAGTAAGTGAACAGCTCCTTCACTTCTACTATGGAAAGGCCCGACGACGGTCCGGGCGCCGGTGGACGGTCATCGGGTCCCGGCGTCGGCTCCACAGGGGGCTCGGGTACTGGCGAGGGTTCCCTGGGCGTCTCGACAGGACTGGGGTCACCCGTCTGGTCCTCGGGCTGAGTTAGTTCCTCCTCGGTTATGGCCTCCTGACCGACGTCGGTCGGAGGCGTCGGGGTTCTCTTCTCAACCGGAGCGGGCGCCGGTCCCCCTACCGGCGTCCAATGATGTGTTGGCCTGGCCGGCGACAGTCGTCTGGCAGACGGCGGCTCCGGGGATCTGTGGTGAGAGGATGACGACAGGCGCACCGGCGTCGGGTCCTGCGGTCTCTTAAGAGAGGTAAGCTCCAAGGTCTTGAGAGGAGGCAAGGAAGTCAACCTGACGTCGGGTTCAGAAGGGCGGGAACCTGACTTATGATGATGGTGGCGATCCCCAGACTTGACCAAGGCCCTGGAGGACGAGGAAGGTCTGGTCGTCTTGGCCTGAGAAGAGGAAGACTTCTTAACCGCAGCAGGGGGAGGCTGAGAGCTGGCCCGGGAAGGGGAGCGGTCGGACCTGGAACCGGAGCTGCGCGAGTCTGAGGCCCTAGACGGAGACCTGGAATGGGCCTTCGTTTTTCAGCGTGCTTGTGGGCCTTTTTTGAAGAGTCCCCCATGGAAGACATGGTCTTGAGCTTTTCTTCCAGCAAAAAAGCCTGAAGGGCCTTCTGGCACGGATCCGGTTCTGCTATTAAACCCTGGCAAAAGGAGCAGGCCTGGGTGTCGTGGTCTGCCTAGGCAACCGATTTCGCCGGAGGGTCCTTGAAGGGGATCTGTTTCCCACAAGCACACTTGGAGGAGTGGACCGGAGGTCGGAGAGAACATCAGAGAAAACTTGCTTGAAGAAATCGAATTTCCGTGAGAGGAAACTTAACCACCAGCCACGCGCTAGAGGCTGAACCGAAGGGTCGGACATGCAAGTCAACGCGGAAAGAACTGGGGAATCGGGGGACCGCCTTATGTACTACGCCTGCATGCCGGAGGCGGACTAACGCTAAGGGTCCTGAGAAGATAGCTAGCTAGAATTTTTCCGGGGTCCTGACGCCTGCCGTCTTCAGTCCTAATGGTGTAACCTGCTGCAAGAGCTGTGTCTCGCAGTAAGATCTGGGGATTCTGGGGGATCGCCTCCTTATGTACTACGCCTGACGTCGGGGGCAGGACCAACGTCGGAGGCGGTCCCCGCTGAATACTGCTAGCTAGAAAATTTCTGTGGGGTCCTGGCGCCTGCCAGCTTCAGTCCTAATGGTGTAACCTGCAGCAAGAGCTGTTTCTCGAAGTAAGATCATGGAAGTTGGTGGCAGGTAAGGACCGCAAGGCCCATCCAGTCTGCCCATTTCTTTTTCTACCTTATAAATGTGCCATCGGCCTTTGTTCTATCAATGGCCTATCTATTCATACTCATCTGTATTACTCCCTTATGCCTATCCCATGCCTGTTTGAAGCCCTGCACTGTATTCCTATCCACCACTTCCTGAGATAGGCCGTTCCATGCATCCACCACCCTTTCTGTGAAAAAGAACTTCCTCACATTACCTCTTAATCGGCCTCCCTCTAATTTATTTATTTATTTATTTAAGAGATTTACCAGATAAGCATACTGAGCGGGGTCCGCTCATTTCCAGATGCGACCTGGGGGTTACATAGGTCAATATGTGTAGAAGACAAATACTGCAGTAGTTTGACAGCGGGTACAGTAAAACAGCACAATACAGTGGTATACAAGAGCATGAGAGTGGATACATACAGAGAGAGATACAGCAGGTACCGAGAACTGGGTTGAACAAATTTGCCAGTTGTGAAGTATGAACCTCAGGTCAAAGTGCATAGTTTGTAGTGACGGGTTTGTCCTGTGCTAGCGGGTGAGCCAGTGAAACAGTAGACAGGTGTCACGGGAGGAGTACTAGGCTTGTTGCTTAGTATTTGATTTAGGACCTGTTTAGATGACCCTATTGGCAGGTCTCGGCTGTAGGTTGCAGTTGCATACAACTGAGAAGTGGGCTTTTAGGAGCGGTTTGAGAAGCCTAGGGGAGGTGGAGAGCCTAATGTCTGCCGGTAAGTCATTCCAGAGTTTAGGCAGCCGATGTTTGAAAGCCGATTGGCCCTTCAAAGTGCGCATGAAAGGGACTTGGAACTGTTTTGAGTCCGAGCCTCTGAGGGAGTATGCCGGGAGGGATGAGTTGTCAGTTCGCAGTTGAGATGGGGGGGAGGGCTCTAGTCCAGTACTTGGCTATGATATTAGCACAATGTAGTTGACGCCGAGACTCCAGAGATGGGAGGGCAAGGGTGCTGTACACGTCACAGTGATGGGTGGAGGGTGAGCAGTCTAGGATGAAACGGCAGAAAGAGTGAAAGAGGGGATCCAAGCTGGCCAAGGTGGATGGGGGGGGCTGTGCTGTAGACCACATCACCGTAGTCGAAAATGGGGAGGATCATTTTGAGCACTAATTTTCTCTTGACTGAGGTTGGAAGGTTCCCTTTATTGCGGTAAAGTGCACCTAATTTAGGGTGTAGTTTTTTTTGTAGCGAGTCAGTGTGGGCGTGGAAGTCTAGGTGTTGATCGAGCTATACCCCCAGATACCGAAAGGAGGTGCAGGATTCCAGGGTGGATCCGTCCAGAGTGTGGTAAATGGCGGGGCTTCTAGACAGGAGAGTCTCGGCTGCGTGCCGAAGGTTAGGGAGGTGGTTTTCTTTGCGTTCAGCACAAGTTGGTTGGACCTGAGCCAAGTTTGAACGGCATCAAAATCCCATTGGAGAGATGAGTTTGTGTCCCCGATGGAGGGGCCGGAGGCGTATAGTACAGTATCATCTGCGTACATTTGTATGGCTGAGTTGGAGCAGACCAAAGGTACATCATTTAGAAATATGGAGAATAGTAGGGGACCCAGGACCGATCCCTGGGGGACCCCCATGTTGACTGGTAGTGAGTTGGATACAACTCACGCTGTGTCCTCTTGTCCTGCTGTTTTTCTTATATTGAAACATGTTAGACTTTCACCTTGTCAATGCCTTAAGGTGGTTGAATGTTTCGATCATATCACCTCTCCCCCTCCTTTGCTCTAAGGTATACATATTGAGCTCCGTTAATCTGTCCTCATATGTTTTCTGATGCAGTCCCTGCACCATTTTGGTTGCCTTTCTCTGGGCTGCCTCAATTTGGTTAATGTCCTTGTGAAGGTGTGGCCTCTAGTACTGCATGCAGTACTCCAGATGGGGCCTAACCAGTGTCTTGTAAATAGGGATTATTACCTCCCTCTTCCAACTTGTGATACCCCTACTTATACACTGCAACATCCCCCTAGCCTTACCTACTGCTTTAGAGGTCTCCTTGGATGATTTCAGGTCATCGGTGATGATGACGCCCAAGTCTCTTTCTTCCCTTGTGGCTGCCAGCAACTCCCCTCCCAGCCTATAGGTGGCTTCAGGGTTTCTCTTCCCTATGTGCATGATCTTGCACTTCTTTGCATTAAACCCCAGTTGCCACTCTTCCGACCATTTTGCTAGTTTATCCAGATCTCTTCTCATTCTGCCCACCCCATCTGGATCATCTAATCTGTTACAGATCTTGTTGTCATCTGCAAACAGGCAAAGCTTACCCTCCAGTCCATCCACAATGTCACTGATTAAGATAATGAAGAGGACTGGCCCCAGGACTGATCCCTGAGGTACCCCACTTGTGACTGACTTGCATCTCTTCTGACTGTATACCATTTACCACCACTCTCTCACAGGAGCAGAAACAGAATATAGAATACATAAGTTGCCCCAAATTACTCAGCTACCGATTCACACTGAGGGGAGAGATGGCACTCAGGATCAGAGATCATCACTGGCAAAGTGAGAATCTCCAGCATTTGACGTCTGTCATACAAAAGGACTGGAATGGTGCCGAACAGGAATGCTTCCGTAAATGACAGGAATCCTCTATCCCCAAATGCTGATGCTTCTGAATCTGACAGGTTAGCCATCCACGGGACAACAGGGCACCATGTGGGGTCCTGACCGAGGCAGTCAAAACAAACTGAGTGTGAATCGTTGAGGGAAATCTGGTTTCCACACTGGCAGACATGGAAAGAAGTTTTCCTTTTTTTCCATTTAGCTTTTTAATAACTAACCCAGAGATCTGCACAGGTGAACCAGAACTGCTTTATGCTCTCAATCAGGATACCATCTCTACTGCTTGGGGGCAGAGCAGGGACTTAGGCAGTTGGGCAGGTGGTGCCATCAATCTGCACCTCTACCATGTGTCACAGCCAGCCCAAACTTTCTGCTCCCATGGGGTCTAGGCTCCTCTGGCCCTCTAAGACTAAAGACTGCCAGTGGTTCTATGAAGACTGACTGTAAACATCTCAACATTCTAAAAGCAGCAAAGCAGACCCGTCATTTATTTATAAAGTGGCAAAGAAAAAATCTACACACTTCATCAGCGGAGACACATCTCCTGACCAGGCACTTAATTCCTAGCACTGCATGGTCAGATGGTGACTCACTTTCATCCCTGGAACCTACTTACCAATACAGAGCACTACATACTAAAATGCAAATAATGAAAAGCCAGTGGCCACCATCTGAAATTCTCACTCTTTACTACTGAATTTAAAATACCATATTAATCATTCACCTCCTTTTGAACACATACAGTACATCACTCCAACTCGAACACTACATTACATAGAAACAGAAGCTGACGTCAGGTAAGGACCGCAAGGCCCATTCAGTCTGCCCATTTTCTTCTACCTTATGAACGTGCCATAGGTCTTTACTCTGCCAATGGCCTATATTCTTAACAAACTTCCACAGGTTCCTTGATCAGCAGTATCCTGATCTCTTTGTTGTCGTGGCCTATGGAGTAAGAAAATGTTTTTTTTCTCTATCACATCGGTACCCACTCACACATCCACACAGCATCAGCTGACTGCCCACACACATCTGAACAGACAGCCGAAGGCCCCCTCACCCCAACCAATTATTTCTACAGCTAATAGCAAACCATTTTTTTCCCTTACATATAAGCAGAAAACCCACGAACTACGTGAACATTCTGCAAAACCACAACAGTGGAAAAATCGGCACTGAACTCCCGAACAGTGCTTTAAGCTGACGATCTCTGGCTTCAGCACTGAGAACACAACACTGCCAAATGGTCAGTTTCAGCCACACAAGCAGCTAACGTGACAAATGTAAGCAAACTGGGAACTTGCCTCCCAAACACGATAAAAAAAAAAAAAACTGCAAGAAGTCAGACAGCCAGGACGAAGGCACTGGGAACAGCTACAACTGTTTATTATTTTTGTTTAAAAACTTCATCCCACACAAGCTGCTAATGTCCCTTACCCCAAACTTCATCCCACACAAGCTGCTAATGTCCCTTACCCCAAACGTCATCCCACACAAGCTGCTAATGTCCCTTACCCCAAACGTCATCCCACACAAGCTGCTAATGTCCCTTACCCCAATCAAATCCAGCAGCTTGGCCAGCAGCGCAAAGCACTATGCAAACAAAAAAATGGGACTGCCCCCAAACTCAGAAGATGCACTGGAAACGGTGAAGCATAAACAAAAAAATAAATAAAAAGCTGCTATTATACTTACTGCCATCAAACCCAGCAGACTATACAGCCACACAAAATAGTGGGAACAGCTACAGTCAACACAAACATGTAATAAGATTTATAGAACAGGCCAACACAGACAGAGAGAGATGTACAGACACACGCACACATCATCCATAACATGCACATTGCTACCTGCTGGCATTATACAAAATTAGGAACTATTTTATATAAGAAGTTTCAGTTTGGGCATTTACAATGTATTTAAACAAATGATTGTACATGGAAAAAAAATTAACAATGTTGCACTTAATATACAGTGCATAAAAACAGTGAGCCTGTTCTCAACAAGCCACTCCAGAGTAAGCATTACAGAATTTTTAATGCACTTCCTAGGGGCGTAAGGACACTTGACCTCCGGCCTCTAGCCTTACTACACCCCTGGGGCATGCATTAAAACCCTGCAATTCAGTCCCTGTTGTGGTCTATGGCCTCCATACCGTACACGTTACTCTGTATTTGAAATTCCAGGTGACCTTACCCCACTACCTTGATTGATCCAGTAACTAAGCCACCAGTTGCTGAATGCTGTACTTCCTATATTCAGGATGAAGAGCACCAAGATGAAAAGGAATGCAACGGGACCACCAGCTGCCTGGATGTAAGCACCATAGACCGACCAGGGAACTGAACCCTTGTTTTTCTCCTCCAGCTGCATTAGCTGACCTAGGGATGAGAGAAAAAACACAGATACATTTCTAAATTAATAAAACACTAATTCACACTGCCTGTGATAACACAAAGGGTTTTATATGTGCCTTTAATCTATGCAGCAGTTTATAAAGCAGGCAAATCTCTTGCTGCTCTTAAAATAATTCTTGGTATCATACCTGGTTCCTGGTCACACTGTTTTTCAAGTTCTGAAGTAACTCTATAAAATAAATTCCTCCAGACCAATGGTCACTGTCTCAAACAAAACTAACAAAATCTGCCTCTAGGAGAGATGAACAGGGAGCAAGTCGGAATCAGACAGTGTCAGCTGCACATTCTGCCAAACATGGAGAAAAACCAAAAGAAGTTATCGTAACTCGTCTTCTATATAATCTTTTCCTTACAACAACTCTCCAGTCTCTGTCCCAGAGGCTCCAGGATGCTCCACAACCTCACTCATGCTGCCATGAGCCGCTTGTCCAGCCACGGGAACAGTCACACGCCTCTGCCTAGCCACAACCTCGCTAGTGCTGCCATGAGCCGCTTGTCCAGCCATGGGAACAGCCACATGCCTCTGCCCAGGAGAAGGGCCACTACAAACAGGACAGCCTCACTGGTGCTGCAATGATGAGCTGCTCGTCCAGCCACATGCCTCTGCCAGGAGAAGGGCCACTACAACAGACAGGACAACCTCACTGGTACTGCCAAGATGAGCTGCTCGTCCAGCCACGCGCCTATGCCCAGAAGGGCCACTACAACAAACAGCTTCACTGGTGCTGCAATGATGAGCTGCTCGCCAGCCATGCGCCTCTGCCCTGGAGAAGGGCCACTACAACAGGCAGGACAACCTCACTAGTGTTGCCATGATGAGCTGCTCATCCAGCCAGGTGCCTCTGCCTAGGAGAAGGGCCACTATAAATGACAGGATAACCTCACTGGTGTTGCTATGATGAGCTGCTCATCCAGCCACGGGAAGTACGACTACACAAGAACTTACTGTAACAGCAGATCTTCAAAAGAGGTTCCTTCAGTAGGTCATTACATACAGGACTGGTGCTACCTGGCGTCGGGCCGCACAGCAGACTTTTCTAGCAATCCCTGATGGGGGACCGCCTACTCGATGTCATGTGACCGACGTCAGCGTGGCCGTATATAGTAGGCGGTCCCCACGCCACCCTCCAGTTCTCCTGACGGAGCCGGGAAGAGGCCTGACAACAGGAGCGAACAGGATTTGGAGTCCCTGTAAGAAATAAAATGAGGAGAAGGAGGGAAGGGAAAATATGACCTACTGAAGGAATCTCTCTCAAAGATAGTACAGTTACGTAAGAACTTGCCGTAACAGTAGATCTTCGAGAGAGGCTCTTGCAGTAGGTAATTGCATATAGGACTGATGTCGGCAGGCGTCAGAACCCCGCAGAAAAATTTCTAGCTAGCAGTCTCTGTTGGGGGACTGCCCCCATGTCAGGTGACCAAAGTCAAGCGACGTCAGTATAAAGGGGTGGTCCCCCATGCCCGCCTTCCAGTTCTTTCCCACCAAAGGCAAAAGGCGAGACGAGAGACAAGCGGATATTTCCCATCCTGGAAAAGGAGCTGAAAAAGCTTAGGGGGATGGAGGGCGGGAAGGTATTACCTACTGCAAGAGCCTCTCTCGAAGATCTACTGTTACAGTAAGTTCTTATGTAACTGTACTATCTTAGTTCGAGCGGGCTCTTGCAGTAGGTAATTACATATAGGACCGAGTCCCAAGCAGTCTGGAAAAAGAAGAAGCCAACGGGAAGAGGAAAACTACTCAGAAGTAGACCCTCTGGCTGTGAAGGTCTTAGGAAAGGAGACCTTGCAGAACAACCAACCCAAAGCCCGCTCTACAGCAAGAGGCAATATCCAAACTGTAATGTTTCGTAAAGGTACGGACAGAAGTCCAAGTAGCGGCTGCACAGATGTTGGCCGCTGACACATTCTTGAAACAAGCAGCAGAGGCAGCGACCCCTCTGGTGGAGTGGCCTCTGACCTGACCCGGCAGGGTCATGTTGTACTTGTCATAGCAGAAAGTGACACAATGAGCCAACCATTTAGACAGGCATTGCTTGGAAACAGCACTGCCCTCTCTTTTGAGAGCAAAAGAGACAAACAGTTGACCAGTCTTTATGAGATCCTTCGTTCTGGAAGGTACAGTTATGTAAGAACTTACTGCAACAGTAGATCTTCAAGAACAGCTCTTGCAGCAAGTTACACCATTAGGACTGAAGCCAGCAGGTGCCAGGACCCCGCGGAAATTTTCTAGCTAGCAGTATTCAGCGGGGGCCACCTCCGACGTCGGTCCCACCCCCGATGTCAGGCATAAAACATAAGGAGGTGGTCCCCCAGAATCCCCAATTCTCCTGGAGACCCTCAACTGCTGGATGACATCAGAAGAGGAGACTGAGGATCTGCCATCAAATGACAATCAGAGTGGTGTTGAGAACACCTGATCCTAGGAGAAGGATATTGGAACCAAATTCTACCTCCAGTGGGGACGGTGGGAGGGAAAGTATCTGCTGCAAGAGCTGTTCTCGAAGATCTACTGTTACGGTAGGTTCTTACGCAACTGTACTATCTTACTTTGAGAAACAGCTCTTGCAGCCGGTTACACCATTAGGACTGATTCCCGAGCAATAGTGGAAATCCCACACCACTGGGAGGAGGGAAGGTAGAAATCCCTAGTAGAACCTAAGACTAGGACAGAAGTCCTTTAAGGACTGCTAGACCAAAACCTGCTCTTCATTTCAATGCAACGTCCAGGCTATAATGTCTGATGAAGGTGTGAACAGTGCTCCAAGTAGCTGCTGCACAGACGGCCGAGGTGGACACGTTCTTTAGGGCCGCAAAGGAGGTAGCCACCCCCCTTGTGGAATGACCCTTAACCGTGCCCAGTAAGGGTTTGTTGCGCTTCTGGTAACAGAACGTGATACACTGTATGAGCCACCTGGACAGCGACTGTTTGGAAACGGGAGCTCCCATCATCCTGTGGGCAAAGGAGACAAAAAGCTGATCAGATTTTCAGTGATGTTTGGTTCTGGTCAGGTAGTATTGAAGACACCTATGCACACCTAAAGTGTGCAACAGGGCCTCTCCTCAATTACAATATTTGGGGAAGTACACTGATAGATCGATGTCCTGATTAAGAGTGAGAGCTGAGACCACCTTAGGCAGAAACTTTGGATTAGTCTGTAAGGATACCCTGTCCTGGTGGAAAAGCAAATAAGGTTCTTTGCACATCAGTGCGTGAAGTTCAGAAATTCTTCTGGCTGAAGTAATGGCAACTAAAAACAACGTCTTCCATGTAAGGAGATGTAGCTCGCAATCTGCGGCTGGCTGAAAAGGTGGCAGCGTAAGCTGCTCCAGGACAAAGGGTAAATCCCAAGGCGGAACAGGATCCTTAATCGGACGTCTAAGGTGAAGGGCACCTCTCAGGAAGGCTCGTGCCGTGTCCAACTGAGATACGGGATGTTGGCCTATAGGAGTGCAATAGGCTGAGATGGCACAAAGGTGTACTTTTATCGACGAGTAGGCCAAGCCTGTCTGAAAAAGAGACAGGAGGTAGTCCAAGACCAACCTTTCTGGACAATCCACTGGCGAAACCCCCCGTGCTTGAGCCTAGAGGCAAACTCTGCGCCATTTCATGGCGTAAGTAGTATGAGTGGCCGCTTTTCTAGCTGCCGCTAGAACGCCTGCTACCTCTTGCGAGACCCTGTATCGCATAATGGCCATGTCTCTAGAAGCCAAGCGTGCAGGTTCAGCGAACGGTCTGGGTGGACCAAGGAGCCCTCCTCGAGACAACAAGTGAGAGCTGATTGGCAGAGGCACTGGAGGTTCCCGGGACAGCTGATGTAGAAGAGGGAACCAGATCTGCCTGGGCCAAAACGGCACGATAAGTATCAGCGTTGCTTGCTCTCTGAGAAGTTTCAAAGGGACCCTATGGATCAACGGAAAGGGGGGGGCATAAAAGAATCTGCCCGCCCAGGAGAGGGACAATGCGTCTTGCCAGAAAACACCAGGCCCTGGATCTAGCGAGCAGAAATTGGGCAGTTTTGCATTATATGGGGACACGAAAATGTCTAACTCTGGCGTACCTCATCTGCAAAACAAATCCTCTACTACCTCCTGGAGTAATTCCCACACGTGGACTCTGAGAGTGACTCAGGCTGTCTGCGATGACGTTGTCCACCCCTGGGACATGAACTGCAATGAGATTTGCGCCGCGTTGTAAAACCCAATCCCACACCCTCATGGCCTCCCTGCAAAGCAGGTAGGAATGGGTGCCTCCTTGTTTGCTGAGGTAATACATCACCGCGGAATTGCCTGTTTGTAACAGAAGAGTACCCAGTGGAATCTCTGACTGGAAAGCCTGCAGGGAGTAAAGAACTGCTCTCATTTCCAGGATATTTATGTGGAGATGAGTCTCTTGGGCTGTCCACTGGCCCTGAGACCGGACCCCGTCGAGGTGTGCTCACCATCCGAGCCCTGAGGCATCTGTGGAGAGCGTCACAATCGGAGACGGCGCAATGAAGAGGACCCCACCGACAGGTTCTTCGAATCTAGCCACCATTGCCAATCCCGGATTACAGCCTTCATGATCTGCACTGGGAGCTGCAGATGGTCTTGCTTTTGATCCCATTGGACCCGCAACATCCACTGGGTCACCTGCATGTGGAGATGGGCTAGCGGGACTGTTTCAATGGCCACAGCCATGTGTCCGAGCAGGCAAAGGACCAGTCTGGCTGGGACAGTCCTTTGCCAAGATGTCCCTGATGAGGGCCCCAATGTGTTCCGCTCGGTCCTGGGGTAGAAAAGCTTTCCCCTGGACAGTGTCCAGAACTGCACCTATGAACTGCAGAATCTGTGATGGAACCAGGCGTGACTTCTCTTGACTGAAAATGATGCCCAATGTCTTGAACAAAGACTGGGTACAATGAATGGCGGACATCAGGGCCTCCCGGGAGGGTGCCAAGAGAAGCCAGTCGTCCAAGTAGAGGAACATGTAGAGGCCTTGTCTCCTCAGAGTCGCCGCTAAGACTGCCATGCACTTCATGAATACTCGAGGTGCCAATCACGGTACGAAAGGGAGGGCTCAGAACTGATAATGGTGACATTGAAGCTCAAAGCGCAAAAACTTCCTGTGCGCTTGAGTGATGGATATATGCAGGTAAGCATCCTGCATGTCCAAGGACGCTAGAAAGGCGCCCTGCTTGAGCATGGGTATCAGACCTGGGAAGGTCACCATGTGGAAATGTTTGTATAGGACCGAAGCGTTGAGGTCACTGAGATCCAGTATCGGACAGAGGTCCCCTGTCTTCTTGGGAACCAGAAAGAAGTGAGAACAATAACCTGCACCTCTTTGGTTCCGCAGTACGTGCTCTACAGCTTCTTTTCCGAGAAGTGCAAGCACCTCCTGCTGTATGAGCAGGGCGTACTGACCCAAATAACGGGAAAGCAGGGGAGGTCTTGACGGTGGGTGGTCGAGAAATTCTATGAAGTGGCCTTTCTTGACCAACTGGAGAACCCACCGGTCAGCGGTAATCGACTGCCACCCTGAAAAGTGGTGAGCGATGTGACCCCTGACCTTTTGTGCCCACTGATCCAGAGGAGGGGTTGGGCCAGGAAGGAGTCATGCTGTGGCAGCACTGGTTCTTGCAGGTTGGGACAATTTGGTGTAACGCTGGCCTCTGCCTGGGGAAGACTCAGCCTGGGCTTTACGATGAAAGGTGCCCCTTTGTTGCTGGCCGGAACATGGCTGCTGCCATTGTTGCCGGCTGCGAAAACCGTTCTGGTTCCTACAAAAGGAACCAGGCCTTGATCTGTACATGGCTTGTACAGATCTGACTGCCTTCCCAGCATCCTGGAGCTTGGTGATAACCTTCTCCTTCTCCGAGGGTTCACCAAATAGGACTTCACCATTGTATGGGACGTCAAGAATGTTCTTCTGTACGTCTAGGGTAAAGCCGGAGACACGGAGTTACCTTATTTCTACGTATAGTACTGATTTACATTACCTTATTTCTACGTGTAGTATTGGTTTACGTTACCTTATTTCTACATGTAGTAGAAATTTACATTACCTTATTTCTACATGTAGTATAGATTTACGTTACCTTATTTCTAAATGTAGTAGAGATTTAAGTTACCTTATTTCTGCACGTAGTATTGGTTTGTTACCTTATTTTTACATGTAACATTAGTTTATGTTACCTTATTTCTACACGTAGAATTAGTTTACATTACCTTATTTCTACATGTTGTATTGGTTTACGTTACTTTATTTCTATGTGTAGTATTGGTTTACGTTACC
Organism: Neoceratodus forsteri; assembly: GCA_016271365.2. Lineage (NCBI taxonomy): Eukaryota > Metazoa > Chordata > Ceratodontiformes > Ceratodontidae > Neoceratodus > Neoceratodus forsteri. The sequence goes on from CM028137.1 coordinate 961,593,910, forward strand.
TTATTTCTACATGTAGTATAGATTTACGTTACCTTATTTCTACATGTATTGATTTATGTCACTGTACTTTTACATGTAGTATTGGTTTATGTTACTATATTCCTACATGTTGTATAGGTTTATGTTACTATATTCCTACATGTAGTATTGGTTTACGTTTGCACTTTATTTCTAGATGTTGTACATACTGTCTATAACAAAAATGTAAAATTGTGGTATTCTTCAGCATACTTCAGTGTACTCCTTGTACCCGGGTCGCACCTGGAAACGAGCCCAGGCTCATTAAATAAATAAATAAATACTTGAGATGAGCTGTAGCCATGGGCTTGAAGGGAGACTCCATGAGCTTGACAACACACAGATTCAGACTCCAAGGGGGAACAGGTTCCCTGACAGGAGGCTAGAGATGTAAAAGGCTTTTAAAAAACTGTTTGAACACTGGCTGTGAGTAAACAGATTTGGACTTTCCTACAGAAAGATAGGCCAAAAGTGCAGCCAAATGCAGTTTAAGTGAAGAAGGCTTCAAGTCTGAGGTCTGGAGACGAACCAAATAGTCCAAGAGAATGGTGTCAGGAGCTGAGAACGGGTGTTCTTGTCTTTACACCAGATGGAGAATCTCTTCCATTTGGCTGCATAGGTCTTCTTTGTGTTAGGCTTTTTAGCCATCCGCAGAATCTTAGGGGCCTGTTTTGAGTACTGAGAAGCAGGGATCTCTAACTCCTCAAGAGGCAAGCACTGAGGTGACGAGACTGCAGGTCTGGGTAAGTCACTCCTGAGTGGGGAAGAGTAAGGAGAGAATGACTGAGGGGAAGGTGAATGGGCCTGCTGCATTAAAGTGTTAGCAGCAGAGGGTACCAAACCTGCCTTGGCCAATCTGGCACCACCAGACTCATTACTGCTGGTTGAAGCCTGAGTTTCAGCAGGACCTTAAAAATGAGAGAAAATGGACGGAAGGTATATAAAAACTCCCCTGACCAGTCCAGCACTGGGGCATCTGCTGTGAGAGTTCCCAGGACCGGGTGTCCGAAATACACAAACGTGGTTAAAATAAAGTAATAAAGGAAGGAACCGCGGAACTGACTGGCAAACATGGTTCCCGTTAACCAAGGGGAACCATGATAAAACCTCAAAAAAACACTCAGCACAGTATAAAAATATAAACAGATAAAACTTTTACCACAAAAGTACAAGAAAACCCTTTTCTTGGCCAACTGAGTGGGAACACCTCAGAGGCAGTGTTGCTCAGTCAGCGTAGAAAACATTCTGGTGCCTTCTCTGGCAGGCTCTCCTCAGCACACCCCCAAGCTCTCTTCTGAGTGGTTGATACTAATCAATTAGCATAAACCACACCTCTGGGGCAGTTCTACCTAGTCAGCTAACTACTTGAGGTTATTAATGCTAAAGGACCCCTGGGGTGAGAAGAAAATTATGGTTCTACTTACAGTGCTAGCATTTACAAGACTTATTCTAAATGGAAGGATTCCACTTGCTGTACTACGGAGGAATGAATGGCTTGGGGTAATGGAAAGGCTTATAAAATAATAACAAAATGGTGCAATCTGAAAAAATATGGGTCCCCTTTTTGCATTTTTCTCTTACAAAAAAACAGATCACGAGTACCATAAGTAGCTGTAGTTGCCTTCTCTCTTCTTTCCCTTAATAGTTATAAGGCCTCTGAGCCTGGGTTCTCATATACAATAAATGGCAACTAGAGAGATGAAAGAAATAAATTAAGTTTGAATAGAGAGAGAACATGCATATGACTTATGCAACTCGAGAAGAGAGAAGCAGGAAATAAATTAAGTTTAAATAGAGAAAGTGCATATGAATTACTAAACTCGAGGTGTATTTGTATAGCAAGAGAGATAATCAGTGGTGAATGGATAAGAAGTTATAGTATTGTTTTCCTAGGTTATGCTGCACATATTTTATTTTTTTAAACTTCCTTTATTAAGAAAGATTTGCACATACAATACAATTGCTTCAAGTAGAAAATAGGGCTACATGTTGTGGCTGATAGGAACTACAGCCGCTACATTTAACAGCCAAATAATAAATAATAAGAAAGAAAAAAGGAAAAACTATTAAGGGCTAAAAATAGGTACATATAAAAGCAGTAGGTAAAAAAGTACATCTTCCTAAGACACCATTTGAGTTATTTCATCACTTCTAGAGATATAATCTGACGTCCAACAGGCAATAGGGGTACAGGGTAGATGCCTGGCCTTCGGGGGTTACCAATACCTAGTATAGTGAAACCAGAGTGGAGCATGTCCAGCATTCCAGTCTGAGTATAACTCGGCTCAGCACCCTCCATTTCGTGGAATTTGGTCATGAGCCAGCTCCCATCTCGTCCACCGGGAAGTATAGGTTTCCAATCTGTTGTGCAAAGCAAGAGACATCCGTTCGTTGTGTTGAATAGTAAGCACCAGAGACTTCCAGTCAGAAGTCAAAGGTGGTGTAACCTGGAGCCACCTCTTAGTGATAGACATATCCTGCGCACAGCAGGATGGACCATAGGTATAGGATAGCTTTATCTTTGACCCCCACTGGTGGAATTCCCAGTAACAGGCGGACTCCAGACAGGAGTTGCTTGAAGTCCAATATGGCTACTATGTGGTGAGAGACTAGGTCCCAGAAATTGAGTAGTTTAAGACAATCATAAAAGATATGTTTATGAGATGCTATGGATTTCCCGCAGTCTCTCCAGCACCGAGAAGCAGCTCCCGGGTTCCTCAGGGCCACAGCTGTGGGAACCGAGAAGAACCTCACAAACACCTTCCACACAAACTCTCTCCAACTAGGGGAGGAGGTGATGGCCCATGCTCCCTTCCAAACCTTGTGCCAGTCTTTGCGGATTAATGTTTGTGTAAACTTCTTTTCCCCGATGGATTTAACTGGCTCCATTGAATGTGCCAATTGCTGAATTAAATGTTTGTATATGACTGACAATGCCTTTTCTCCCTGATTGGAAGTCCAGATTTGAATGAATGGGGTACTGTCTTCCCACAGCTGAGATCTTTTTTCTCTACTCCTAATTTGGCTAAGTCTAAAATCTCTAGCTGGCCCGTGGGCACAGCGGTAGGATTTCTGCTCATGACGCCGGCGACCCGGGTTCGGGAACAGATCCAGGTCAGAGGGCCGGCTGGGGGAGAAGGATTGAGCGTCCCTGGACTGCTCTCCTTCTCTAGGGGGAACAAGTGTTCGGTGCAGTGGCAACACCCAGTGGAGGCTGGGTGTTCCACTACGCACCAACGCCAAGCAGAATCCTCAGGGGCAGGGCGGATGCTGGCGTCATTGCATGTCCCCACCCGTTACAGGGGGAAAAACTTCCATGTCCCCGGCCGTCTCCATGAGGACCTACCCCCCCAGGCCTCGATTAGCCTCCGCCGCCGGCTCCCTGACTAGTTACCAGTGTCTCGGCGCTGAAAAGGCCACAGCACTGAGACCCCCACCCTCTGGGGGGCAAGCCAGGGGTGACTGGGGAGTATAGGCAATAGGAGGAGGTGGAGGCAAGGGGGACCATGACCAGGTCAGAGACTGACGGTTCGGGGGGGGGGCACACAAAAAGTAATAAATAAAAATAAAGCATACAATCTCTAATTTGGTAGTAGTAGCCTATCCCCCTCTGTCCAGAAATAGCTGGTCTGGCCTTCTTTAAAACTAATCACTGTACTTCCCTTAAGAAGCTGCCAAGGGGCCACCAAGCCCCTCGCAGCCTGAACTCTATACCAGGGTTCCTGGAAGGGGGAACTAAACTGTGGGGTCAGCAAAAACCACTGATATTTTCAAAACTGCTGCTGTGAAACTTTTCTTTTTACGAACATACGAACATATGAAATTTGCCAGCAGATAAAGGCCTAGAGGTCTATCAAGTCTGCTCGAATGTGCAGCTAGCACCCCTTATTCTGCAGCTGCCCCTCCCTTCCACCTTTCCCCTTCATTAACCCTCCCCCTTGTCCTGTCCCATCCTCGTTTGAAGCAGTCCACTGTTCTACTGCATACGACTTCTGCAGGTAATGTATTCCACCCAGCCAACACCCTCTCTGTAAAAAAGTGTCTCCTCATCTCCTTCCTGAACCTTCCTCGCCTCCAGTCTCATATCATGGCCCTGTGGCCTCCCTCCCTTACTTTGAACAGCCCTCTGTACCAGTCTTGTTTATTCCTTTCATGTATTTAAAGGTTTCAATCATGTCACCCCTGTCTCTCCTCTTCTCCAGTGAGTACATGTTCAACTCCTTCAACCTCCTCTCGTATGATAAGTCCCCAGCCCCTTGATCATCTTTTGTCGCCTCAAGCTGCACCCTCCAGTAACTTAATGTCCCTCTTCAGATACGGACGCCAGTACTGCACGCAGTACTCCAGGTGTGGTCTAACGAATGACCTACACAGTGGCAGAATCACCTCCTCCCTCCTCGAGGATATAACCCTTGCAATACAACCCAGCATTTTTTTGGCCTTTGCAGCTGCCTTCCTACATTGTGCCAAGTTGTTCATTGACCCTGTAATGAGCACACCCAGATCCTTCTCCTCTGTCTGGGCTAGCTGCACTCCCTCTAGCTGGTAACTCCTCCTTGGGTTCTTCATCCCAAAATGCAGCACCTTGCACTTTTTGGCATTAAACCCCAGTTGCCAGGAGTCTGACCAGGTTTCAAGCATTGCCAGATCATCCTGCAACCCCTGCCATCCCCCTAGGTCACCCACCACCACGCCTACCTTGGTATCATCAGCAAACAGACTGATCTTGCTCTTGATGTCCCATGATATGTCTGCAATGAATATCCCAAACACTGGTCCCAACACCGAGCCTTGTGGAACATCGTCGTCACTGCCCTTGGGTGTGAGAGCTCCCACCCACCACCACCCTCTGTTGCCTTCCTGCAGCCAGTCTCCTACCCATCTCACCAGCTTTGCACCTGCCCTGTGCCTACTAACTTCCTTCCCAGCCTTCCATGTGGCACTGAGTCGAATGCCTTACTGAAGTCCAGATACAGGACATCCACTGCATGGCCCCTGTCCAGTTGCCTAGTTACCCAGTCATAGAACTCGACCAGGTTGGTTTGGCAGGATCTGCCACGTATGAAGCCATGTTGTCTGCTCTCCTGTAGTCCTCTGGCCTCTAGGAGGGCCACCAGCCTCTCCTTCAGGATAGTCTCCATTAGCTTACCCACGATGGATGTGAGGCTCACTGGTCTGTAGTTTCCCGGTTCATCCTTGGGGCCACTCTTGTGGAGGGGCACCACATGAGCCATCCTCCAGTCCTAAGGTACACACCCCGAATGCAATGAGGCATTAAATGGGTCTGTCAAAGGTTCTGCAAGGACCTCTGCCAGCTCCTTCAGTACCCTGGGGTGGATGCCATCTGGGCCTGGCGCCTTGTCCACCCTCAGTGCCTTCAAACCCTCTCGAACTCTGCTCTCCATGATTTCCCCATCTGTCACCACTTCTACCACTGCTTCTGCCATTTCTCCCACCTTGGGTGTCACCTCCCCCCTTCTCTTCAGCGAATACTGAGCAGAAGTACTCATTTAGCGCTTCCGCCTTATCGCACCCTGCTTCCACCCAACCCCCCCTCCTTCCTAATCCTTACTATGGGGTCCTTACAGCTCCTTTTCTCCCTGATGTCCTTAAACAAGTCCTTCTCCCCCTTCTTAATGCCTTGTGCCAGCCTGAGTTCCGTAGATGCTTTGGCTCCCCTTACTGCCTTTGTCACCTCCTTCGATTCTGTCAAGTACTCCTCCCTGTCCTCCCCCTCCCTGTTTTCTTGTACTTCCTAAAAGCAGCTCTTTTCCTCCTTACCTTTTCCATGACCTCCTTGATCAACCAGCTCAGTTTCTTAGCCCTAGCCTTCTTGCTCTGGGTTTTGCAGCAGGTTTTGGTTGCCTCCTGTATCCCCAGCTTTATGAGCTCTCGCCTCTGGTTAGTGTCCATACTAGATTGAATTCTGGCCAGGTACCCTTTTACCACTTCCCCCATCCTCCCAAAGTCGGCCCTCCTGAAGTCCAGCACTCTTGTGCCAGATTTCACTCCTTCCTTGCCCATATGCAATGTGAGCCATACTGAGTGGTGGTCACTCCCTGACAGCGGTTCCCCACTGTAAGTTCTCTCACAAAGTCCCCATTTGCCAGCACAAGGTCAAGGGTATTCCCTAACCTGGTTGGTTCACTGACCATTTGCAGCAGGAAGCTGTCCTGGAAGGCATCCAGTAGTACCTGCTCCCTTCTGTTCCTGGTTGTTGGGGTGCTCCAGTCCACTCCTGGCATGTTGAAGTCCCCCACAATTACCACACTACCCTTCTCGCAGGTCCTCCTGATCTGCCCCGCTAGGTCCCTGTCTAACTCCTCTGTCTGAGATGGTGGCCTGTACACCACTCCCATTCTAAGAATCCTATTCTTGGAATCCTGGATTTGCATCCAAAGTGACTCCGTACTACCCTCCTCCCCTTCCTCCCTTACACACTTCAGTCCTTCCTTCACATCTAGTGCCACCCCTCCTCCTTTCCCAATCACCCTGTCCCTATGAAATAACCTGTACCCTGGTACAGACAGGTCCCAGTCATTGTATTGGGTGGCCCATGTTTCCGTGATGGCTGCAAAGTCCACCTCTCCCTCTGCCATGAGAACCTGTAACTCTGCAATTTTCTTCCCAAGGCTCCTAGCATTAAGGGTAACCACCTTCCACCCTCCCCCCCCCCATCCTGCCCTCCTTTCCTAGCATCACCAACAGTACTTGCCATTTGTCCTTTGTCACTGTTATGGGGGGTTAGCTCATATGGTTTCCCAACCTGTGGTCTCTGCATATCTCTTCCCCAACTGCCACCCCCCACTCCTAATTTAAATTCCCAACTTCCTCTATGTACTCCTCCATCCTCTGTTTCAACACTTTCTTTCCCTCCTCACTCAAGTGTAGTCTGTCCTTGGCATAGAGACTATTGTCCTTCCAGGTCCCTCCCCACCCCCCACCCCCAACAGCCCATACCCTTTAGCACAACACCAGGTTCTTAGCCATCCGTTAAATTCCTCTATTCTCAGCTTTCTTGTTGTGCTTGCCTTTGGCACCGAAGTATCTCCAAAAAGTTACTGATCTTCCTGCCCTCACATAATTGTGCTAGTTCCTCAAACCTCCTCTGGACTATATCTACTGTCTTGTCAGCCAGGTCGTTTGTCCCAAGATGTATAATTAAATGAGGCTTGTCCTACCCTTCTAGCATATTTCAGAACAGACTGTCCCACCCTTTCTGCTGTCATTCCTGGCATGGCCTCCACCCAAATGCGACTATGCCTCTCCCCTTGCTACCCCACCAAACCTCTTAGTATTGAGTCCCCAGCACTAAGATTCCACCCTCTTACTCCTGCTTGCTTCCATTCATCTCCTCTCTCATTTCCAGCTCCTCTTCTTCCTCCTGCACATTATTTCCACCTTTTACCCCGGTTGCAATTCTCCCAGAACTTCCCCCCGCTCCAGTTTGGTCCAGGCATTTATCAATTACTCCTCTAATTTCATCATTTCCCTCCTCCACCTTCTTCCTCTCTAGCAGTGCACAACTATTTTCTGAAGGCCCTTCACAAATGCCCGCTCCCTCTCTCTTCACAGTAAGTTGTTCTCTCCTTTGCACTCTATGACGTTTGCCACTTCTTCGCCTCTCCTCACAAGTCCCTATCTCCTCCTTCCATTTGTCTTTTGTCTCCTGACCTGGTTTCCCCGGCAATTGTTCTTCCTGGCCTGGGCCCCTTTGTCTCTGCTTCCCTTCTTCTGACCCCTCTCCTCACCACTGTTGACTTAAATCGCCCTCCCTCATCTCCCCTTCTTCCTCCCTCCAGTATTGGGCTAAACCCACCCCCAATCTGCCTTGCCTGTCTTAGTTCCTCCTGCAGACCCTCAATCCACTTTCTAAGTTTTTCTATGTGGTTGCACACTAAACATCCTCCCACACTCCAGGCAATTTTTAGAAAGATTGGTGCACCGCAGTTGTTGCAGCCTACCACCCTACCCATTGCTGTCGCTGCTCACCAGCTCACCCCCCACCCTTCCAGATGCAGGATACCAAACACTTCCAAGTCTCCTCCCTCTATCAGTGCAAAACATTTTCTTTATTTCCCTTACCTCCTTTGTTGCACGTTTAGATATATTGAGCAACTGCTTTTATATTCCCATCCTTCCTATCCACACTCAAAAAGAGACTTTAAGTAGCCATTGCACAACCTTCTTCAAACTCCTACTCGTCCTTTCCCCAATTCAATATCAATGCGAAGAAGTAATAATGAAATCTCCTAGATTTGCATTTACTTCCTTTCCACTGAAAGAGCAGTCACCTCTTCACTTGCTGCTGTTCCTTTCCTGGATGTCTGCTTCTGCTATGACATGTGCATATCCTTTGCCTGTTTGAGGTAGTGATGTCAGAACCCCTGGTATAAAGGAAATAATGGACCAAGGGTGGGACCAGCCCAAGTCTTCCAGAAACAATCAGGTAGCTGGGGCCTCTGGTCAGACCATTAGCACCCTTCCCCCACTCTGCACTCAAACTTTGCAGCTAGTAAAGCCAGCAACAATGAATCACAATTCTACTCAAAGCCCCCAAAATAGGTTTGCTACCCAAAGAAACAGGACTCCAATTCAAACAGCTTCACCAACAACACATCAAAATAGGCTTGGAATTAGAAGATATAGGTCTCCAATTCAAAGAAACAGACCCAGTTAAATCACACCAATTATGTTTTAAAACAGAAGAAATAGGCCTCTACAAATGCAGCCTGCCACACAGTGAATCAAATAAATGAGCCCACTTATAGCTACCAAAACAGGTTTCAAAATTCCAACAGCCCCAAACAATACCCTGCTAGCCCCTTTGTAGTAAGAAAGAAAAGAAATACCTTCTACTAAGTAGAATCCACAAGAAACAATGTAAAACAACAAGAAGCTACTGTACTGTAGATCTGATCCCGTCCCCCTTCTTGTTCCTATTCTCCAACCCTCTAGTGTGGTAGCTGTAGCTTTGGGGACTAAATGCTTGACCTGTTTGAGCTGGGTCCAGGAAAACAGGCTGGCTGGTAGAGGTGGACTGATTGGCCTGGCTAGGTCTATTTGTTTTCAAGCTGCTTCGTAAGAGCTAGTACCCCAGAGAAGCACCAATCGCATTTGGGCAGCTATCCAGTAGTCAGTAAGAGAGGGGAGGGCCACACCACCCAAAGTTTTGGGGAGGAATGGAGATTGACCTGGGGCTGTCTCTGGTTCCACTGGAATGTATTGAGAGATTTCTGCCAGGAAAGAAGTTCACTGGGAGGTATAATACATGGAACACATTGAAAAAGGTACAGAAAGTGGGGCAGGGCGTTCATTTTAAGTGAGAAAGTATGGGTGTTGAAGGAGGACGGGAGGAGATTCCATCTTCTAAGGTCATGTTTAAGGGTTGTCACCAGAGGGGTGTACTTTTGGGAATATAAGAGGGATAAATCTTGGGGGATCTGTATACCCAAGTGATTAATGGTTTGTTTGTCCCATTTGACAGGAAATCTAGATCTAAGGGTAGATGTGGGGCTGTATCTTACAGAGAGGGCTTCTGTCTTATTAATATTAAGGGAATGTCCAGATAGAAGGGAAAAATCTTGTAGCATTTGGAAGAGGGCCGTCATAGAGGGGCCAGGGTCCGTTAAGTAAACCAAAAGATTGTCAGCAAAAAGGGCTAAACTTATGTTCTGTGCCTGCCACTGAGATTCCCTTGATGTCCAGGGAGTGTCAGAGATATTGCGCCAGTGGCTCAATATAAAAGGCAAATAGTTGGGGGGATAAAGGACAGCCCTGCCTGGTTCCTCTATACAGGGGGAAGCTTTTAGAAATATGGCCATTAGCTCTAATGATTCCTGTGGGTTTACTATAGAATTTAAAAATGATATCGGAAAATTGGGCTGGGAAACCTGAACAGGCAAGGACACCCCCCCCCAAAAAAAAAAAACTTCAGGAGACCATATCAAACGTTTTTTCCACATCTAGCCCAAGCAGGAGAACAGGGATTTTCTGGGATTGGATATGTTCCAGTAAGTACATAGTGCGGCTAACACTGTCCTGGGCCTGTCGGCCTGGTATGAAGCCACATTAGTCCATATGTATTTTGGCTGGGGCAAATTGAAGAAGCCTTTTGACCATTATAGATGCAAGGATTTTATAGTCTGTGTTCAGGATCAATATGGGTCTACAGGATGCACAACAGGTGGGGTCCCTGCTTGGCTTGGGTATAACTGAGATTATGGCCTCATTGGGGATCACACTCTCCTTTATAGACACAAATGAGTATACTCTACCCAAAAGCGGGGAGAGGGTTTTTGAAAAGGTCTTGTAAAATTCTCCCAGGAGTCTGTTGGACCCCGGAGATTTCCCTGTTTTTAGTGTACCTATTTCTATTTCTTTAATGGGTATTGGGGAGGTTAACGGGCTATACTGCTCCTTGGACAGGGTGGGCAGATTGAAGGAAGACACCAACTCCTGGATTTTGTGGTCAGTGGGTGAGGAGCTGCTGAACAGAGGGAGGTATAGTAACTTAGGAAGGACTCAGATATCCCCTTAATGGTATTTTGAACTTTCTCCGATACAGGGTGCCTTACTTTCAAAATAGTGGACTTTACCCTCTGGGCCCTTAACTGACCCACTACTAGTCTCAAAAATCTGGGACCACCATCGTAGTATTTGTGTCACAAGAATACTAATTTCTGCTCTATAGCATAGTCCAGAAAATTATTAACTTCTTTCTTTAGGGTGGCTAATTTCCTACTCCTAAATTTGCTTACTTTTACTCACTGGAGTTCCTCCAGGTCCTTAATTTTTTTTTCTAAGGACAGCCGGTGTGCTTCCTGTTACTTTTTTTTTTTTTTTTTACATGCTCATATTCCTATTAACTTGCTCCTGACTACTGCTTTAATGGTGTCCCAGATTACAGACATCGTGGTGTCTGGAGTATCATTTTCAGAGGGGGCCTGGGATATCGTGTCTGATCGACTCCTGCACCTCCTTATCCCTCAACAGGGATAGAGTCAACTTCCAGAAAGTTTTCTTTCTCGCTGACTGTGATTTAAATTTGCAGAAGACAGAGGCATGGTCTGAGAGTATGAAGTCTCCCTCCCAAATACTAGGCATCATCCCTAGTTGCTCCAGAGGGGTCAGGAAAAAATTGAGACAAGAATAAGTGTCATGGGCTTGGGAATAAAAGGTGTATCTGGGGGATGGGCCATGAAGGAATCTCCAAATATCTTCATATCCCAGTTCTTGTAGCAATTTTTTAACCTCTCTGGTAGTTTTATTTACTTGGCCTAAGGAGGCTGGGCCTGTAGTATCTTCAGAAATGTTAAGGTTAAGGTCTCCCCCGCATATGACTTGTCCCTCTGCCCATTCAGCTAACTGAGAAAAGAAAGGTCTATACAGCTTATATTCAGAGGCTGGGGGAATACAGACAGAGACTATGGTGACCATTTGCCTATCTAAATGACTCTTCACCAGTACGAATCTCCCCTCTGTCAATAATACGGTCTTTTAATTCAAACTGGACTCCCTGTTGAATCATTACTGCAGTCCCCCTTCTCTCCTGCCTCCCTTATAGAAGGTAGTCACCACACGCGAGAAACCAAAGCGCTCACATTTTTTATGTTCAGCTTAGTAAAGGTGCATTTCCTGGAGTAGTATAATATTAGCTCCCACTCTTTTCATGTATTGAAGAATTTTACTTCGTTTAATGGGGTTAGTTACCCCATGCACATTATATGTGCATATCGTACAAGTCTGTACCATATTTAAGTGATACCCCTTGTATCTGGTTGATATTCCCCCACAAATGGCTGGCTCCCTGCATGTAGCAATGACCCCCATCCCCATAGCCTGGCAGGATATGGAGTCAAAGTTGCTACTCGTAGGTTCCTGGTGCCCATAAGATAAGAGATAATTCACACAAGCCAACATGTCTACAAGAACTTTAACAAAATATAAAAAACTGGCTGTTTCCAAGGCTGGGAGCTAATCTATCAAGTTAGCCCCTGTGTCCTCCCTATATTTAAGGAGAATGAGGAGGATTGCAAGTGCTTCCGTTTCCGGAAGACTTCCCCGAGAGTCATGATTGCGGTGGGCTCCAAATGTGAGAAAACAAGTACCAAAAGGTACCAGAGGCACAGGCTGTACAGAAATTGTCGTGCCCCTAACCCCTATCTACTTTATTAACTCTTGAGCAATTTAACATACACAGTGCAGAAATATTAGACAAAATCAAAAACCATTAATATAGCAAGGATGGTTCCAATACTTTACTTGCAGTCATTTACCCTCCCAGCTTGTTCATTTGAGAGAAACTTTCTGCCGGAACAAAAAATGCCATTCATTTTACAGAAAAAAGTAGAGGGTAATATGTATAGGTGATACATTTAACCCTGATATCCCCCCCCCCCCCACTTCCCCTTATCGTGGCTTTGGAGTAACAGACAGTCATTCTTGAGTCTTCCCAGGAGAGGGAGGCTGATCATAGTCAAATGGGGTACAGAGTCATTGAGTGAGTGTCCATTAATGTGGGACCTGTAGAAAGAACAGTTCTAGCTCGTGGAGCCACCGGTACGTCTAAGCAGTAAGCAAGCTGGTCAACTGCTGCATACAAACTTCACCCCTGCACAGATTCTTCAATTCGGACAAAAAAAATTAAAAAAATACTGGCAGTATACATAACAAAGAGTACTTGGCCAACAATCAATCCTCTGATAGTAGGGGAGCCTCTAGAAGGTGTTCGATAGCAGTCGCTAACATATTTGTAGAGCAGATGGGAAGGTGCTTATCCATTCAAGTTGATTTGTCTGTCGGCCCCGCTTTCCGATCGAGCAGGCTCTGAATTCAGCGCAATGCTTCTGCGTGTGGCAATATTTTAGATCCCTCTCGCTTTCTGCCTGTGTTGTGCTGCCATGCCAGTCCGCTTCTCCCCTCATTTTGGTTCAGATTTTCGAGCAGAGATTTTCCTTTCTTTTAAAGCTTCTGTAGCCTCTTCAACCGTGGAATAAATTTTAACTTCATCTTCCCAGAAAATCCACAGTTGGGATGGGTATGGCATGTGAAAACAAACTGTCTTCTCACAGAGTGTCCGCAAAATCGGAAAGTACCGTAGCCTTTGTTGTTGAATCTACTAGGGGTAGTCATGCTCTAAAAAGAGGCAGTGAGACAGTTATTTAATTTCTTTTTTCACCCAAGCATGTCTCAGGATATCTTCTTTAACACAGTAGGAACTCAATTTAAAGACTATGGAGCATGGGAGGGCTGTCGGGTCAGTGGGCTTCATTTGCAGGGAACAATGGGCTCATTCAATATGGAGCACATATGTAGCTGGAAGTTCAAGGACATCTTTAAGGAGGTTTTCTATAAAGGGCGCCACTGGAGTAGTTTCTATGTCCTCTGGGAGACCATAAAGATGTAAATTCTCGTGCCAAGATCGCCCCTCCAAGTCTAGGCATTTAGACTGAAGCTCCCACCTTTGTTGTAGGAGGGACTGCACAATTTCAGACAGCTATGTTGTAGTTTCCTCTGACTTCGCCACCCGCTTCTCGATCAAGCCAATATGTGTTTCTAGAGTGGAAAGTTGTTTTTGTACCGTTCTAAATTCCTGTTTGTTTTCCTTTCTGGACTCTCATTTCTTGCAGGAGCATCTCGAATCTGGTGTGGGAGAACTGTTCGGTCTCTCCGTCCGCATCATAATCGGCAGCATGGGAGCTTGCTGGCAAGAGAGATCTGCTGGGGGGAGGGGGCCACTGTTAATCTTGGGCCATTCTTGACTTTACCCTTGTCAACAGTATGATTTCTGCCTCTATGACCCTCCACTGGTGTTCCTCCTGAGCTACGCGACATTCTGGAAATTAATTGTTAGGTTTTAGGAGGTTTGCAGAGTAAATTAGGTAGGGAGCACTTGAGGTTAAGCTCTGTGCAGCTCCGTGATGTCACTGGAAGTCTATGTTGAACGTATTTTATGGATAAGAAATTGACCGCAGATAAGGACCACTAAGCCCATTTAGTCTGCCCATTTTCCCTACCTACTGCAAAAGCCGCAAACCCTACTTGATCTCCAGTTTTACCTTTGCATTCCTATTGCTAGGGTTTCCCTATGCCTGCCCCATGTATTTTTGAATTCCCCCACTGTGTCTGCTCCCAACACTTCCGCTGGGAGTCTATTCCACGCATTCACCACCCTTTCCACGAAGAAATACTTCCTTACATTATCCCTCCTTAGTTTACCCCCTTCCAACCACATCGTGCCCCCTCGTTCCTGAACATCTCCTTTTCTGAAAGATGCTACCCTCCAGTACCCTATGTATGACCTTTAGATATTTACAGGTTGCTGTCATATCTCCCCTGTCCCTCCTCACCTCCAGGGTATACATACTGAGGTCTCCCAGTCTCTCCTCATAGGACTTTTGGTGCAGACCCTGCACCATCTTTGTTGCCCTTCTTTGAACTGCCTCCACCCTGTCTATGTCCTTACAGAGATGCGGCCTCCAGAACTGGACACAGTATATAAAGACTTGTTTGCATGTTTGTTGGTTTTTATAGTTTATTTTGTAGCTGTATTGTATTTGTATTTGGGAAATTTAATACAACTCTATAAAGTAAAAAAAAAAATTATATAAATATAAAAGTTTAAAATTTAGAAAACAACAGCTACTTCTCTGAAACACCTAACAGGAATGTGCTCCCTACAGATTTGCTGCCAACATACCTTCCTCCTGCGTGGCTGGTTTTTCTTTCTTCACTGATCCTGCTTTGTTTCCTTTATCGGGTGCTTTTGTTACTGAATTCGTATTTTTTTTGTTGTTAACCTGTTTGAAAACAAAGACAAACTCTTCGAATCTAAATGATTTTTATTTGGCTAAATGTCAAAAACAGGAACGTTACTCATCTTCAAGAACAGCTTCCCCACAGAGGCCACGGATCCCACAGAAGCAAAACTTTTGGGTCTACACCATCTGCCTGCGCAGGCATGAAGTACACAGCAGCGCAGGTAGGTGATGCCAAGGACCCAATCACCCCAGTTTCTTTTTCACCAAAAAATGGCACACAAAGACCAAAATTCGACCTGAACAAGTAAATACTAACAAAAAAAAAAAAAAGAGAGAAAGTTCACATTTCCATATAGTAACTGCAAAAACCAAAAATGTTAATGCATGCATTATTAGTTACAAAGCCATAAATGGAGGGAAACGTAGTGTTAGGGATTTTTTTTTTTTTTTTTTAACCCTAACATAACCCCACTCTCCCCGCCCCTAGCCTATGACCCAAGGCCAAGCCCCAGGTTCACAGCTGTGCCCCACAAGCCCGCTGCTGCTTCAGGGACCTCCAGATCAGTCAGAACTTTCTACATAGAAGGCAGCAGACCTGTAGCTTGAAGCACCAGACCCAACGTAAACAGCCATGAACCTGCACCTTAGCCTTGGATAGCTAATCTGGGGAAGGGGTAGACATTAGGGGTTAAAAAAAAAAAAAAAAGAGAAAGAAAGAAAATCACATTTCCTCCTTTGTGACCATTAACCCTAAAATATGTATTCATGCTGTATGTGTGTGTGTGTGTGTTTAGGGGGGCATGCATGTGTGTTCCTGAGGCCCTCTTCAAGGGACAATGGGTGCATGGCCCGACACCAGGTACAGGAACCCACCGCATGTCCCCCCCACCCAACGGGGCAATAAAACAAGTGAGACGGCTATCCATGGCAGACATTTTATGCCTAGATAGCAAGCATCTCTTGAAATCTTGTGTGTGTGAGAGTGTGTGTGTGTGTGTGTGTGTGTGTCTCTAATCATTGACAGAGTGGCAACTGGAAGATTAAATGCAACTAATCAGTTGATAACCGAAGAATAAAGGCGAGAGATACTGCCATAAATGCTCCTGAAAACAGAATCCTCTAATCACTGCAGGAGCTGTGAAAGTGGAGAGCTGTTCCTTCGAGCAGAAAGATCTGACATCAAGAGGCATGAAGCCAGAAGACATCATGGGGTTGGAAGAGTCACACCTGAAGACATCCGATGTCTGAGCTACACCAAGTGTGGCTAGTGAACAGAATTCCAGGTTGTTTTAAATATATCTACCTAAATAAATGTAAGCATATTCCACGATCCCACAATCAGCTAATGGCACAAAAAAAAACCTGATATGGAATGGGATCACACGCATTACTTAGGTAGCACAGTCATGTGTCAAAGTGGACAGCCCCAACTAAGCAAAAGTTTCCAAGTGGTCCAGATGCAGATGGCTCATGGTTCCAAAGGTGTGGCTCTATGTAGGGAAATGTCCTCAGAGATGACCTAGGATTCATAAGGAGAGAAGGCCTTCTAGTGCAGCTAATCTGAAACCTGCATGTTTTTTGGAAGTTAATGTCCAAAACACAATGTTAAGAGAAAGTGTGGACATTGCTCCAGATAGAGGCCCAATAAATCTCTGAAACAGGGATGAAGCAGCGCACAGCCACTGAGGTGCGCATTACTCATGCTGAATGAGCTCTGGCACAGCCTACAAACTGCTGTCCTGCTAACTGACGAGCACCTGGTAAAGACATGCAACACCGAAGTGTCACAACTCTCAACTGGTAATGTTTGAGAGAAACATAAAAGTGGAGGTACAGGGACACCAACCAATTCTGGGTACTTGGGTACAGAAGGAGAGATTCTAGAGACACCACCTAAATGTCTTGCGCCTCAAACTGTTTAGGTGTCTGTAGTCTTTTGGAGCACAAGAAATATCTCATGTAGATGCCAGTGCCTCATTCCAACTCTGGTACTTTCTCTGCTGAATGCCCTTCTATTGGGCCTTGTTAGCTGGCGTTAGTTTCCTGGATGATGGACCGGAGATGGCTCTAACTGCTCTAAGAAGTAACCATTCTGAATAACCTTCAAGATCTACTTGTTTATGGTAAAGGTTTCCCCACTGCAGACAAAACAGAGCTAGCCACCCACTACCAGAAAAGAGTGATCCACTTTTGGCAGCAAGGGTGAACATGGTGCTAGCATCCCAAAGGGTAGTGCTACGTGCCATTTTCTCTGCTTGCAGCATCTGCTGCGCCTTCTGCCTGTGCTATTGCTGGAAAGACTTTTGCTTAAACTGCTGGTGGAAACCTCATTGGGCAGGCCAGCCACAATGAATAGGCTACTCACCTGTAATTGTAGTTCTAGGAGTGGTATATGGTTCATTCACACTTCGGCAGTTCCACTGGAACAATGTTATTGGCCGGAACACCTTTAAGCTAAGCTCCTCCCACATCCAGGTGGCTATGTCCCCCGACTCCACCCGTGATCTTGTATGCCTGGAACCAGGATCAGGTGCCACTTGCCAGAGGTGGCAGGGTGGGTTGTGTGGATGTGAACCATATACCACTCCCAGAAAGTACAGTTATGCAAGAACTTACCATAACAATAGCTCTTTAAAGAGCGCCTCTTGCAGTAGGTAATACACTTGGGTCGTCGCCAGAGGTCACTGTGGCACACGGCAGCTCTGCTAGTAGTCTTTTACCATGGGCCGCCCACACGACATCAGCTTCCTGTTTCCTATATAAAAGAGTGGGAGGTCCCTGGTATCCTCAGTTCCCCCTGCCAGATTCAGCTCGCTAAGTAAGGACTGAGGGGAACCTGAGGTGCCAAAGGTATCCCAACCCAAAAAGTCATTGGACCAGAATTTGTTCTCCTAGAGAAGGAGGGGGACGGAGGGCGGAATTGGGACCTACTGCAAGAGACACTGCTCAAAGATTGAACTGAAGAAAGAGCCTGATGAGCAAGGAACTTTTCCGCGAGGCACTGGCATGAGCTAAAGGTGGGAAAGAACTTTAAGGCGGGTGTGAGGGGCCACCCCTTTATACCGTCTCCTGACGCTAGTCACCTGACGTGGGGGCGGTCCCTCACCAGAGACTGCTAACTAGAAATTTTTCCGTGGGGTCCTGCCGACTACCAGCATCAGTCCTATATGTAATTACCTACTGCAAGAGCCCTCTCGAAGTAAGATCTACTGTTATGGCAAGTTCTTATGTAAGTGTACTATCTTCCATGGAGTGGTCTCTTGCAGTACGTAATACACTTGGGAAGAATTCCAAGCAGTGTACCAGAGATGGGCGGACATTATGACAGAAGGCCCTGTAGGATGGCTCAGCCAAAGGCCATCCTACGGCATGAAGCAATATTCAAATTGTAGTGCTTCATAAATGTATGGATTGAGGGCCAGGTAGCTGTATTGTGCATATCTGAAATGGAGGCTCCTTTAAAGCAAGCTGTAGTAGTGGCCATAGCTCTAGTGGAATGGGCTTGGACAGGTCCTAGTAAGGGGTTTGTTGCACTTTTTATAACAAAATGTCATACAATGTGCCAGCCAGTTAGAAAGGGTCTTGTTAGTAACTGGAAACCCTTCTCAGCCCAAGGAGAAGGTGACAAACAATTGGGAAGTCTTTCTAAGTGTTTGTGTTCGATTAGTACAGTAACGTAATATACAATGGACATCTGGGGTGGGATATTCAGAAGGGTTGCACCTGGCACAACACAGTTGCGCCATACGCAACCCATTGATGCGCCCTGGCATGATATTCAAAAGGGGAAAGTGCGTGGCACAAATCCCGATGCGCCGAGGCGCATCAGTAAAGTATGCGGCGCAGGTGGGGCGTAACTACATACTTGCACATCCTGATATTCAGCCCGGGATGTGCTGAGCAGATGCAGGCACAACTTCGTGTGCCACACACAGTTGAGCCAAGAAAAACAGGAGCAACAGCTGGCCACCCACAGGTGAGCCGCCGTACTGAAGGGCGCAACACAGCAGCTGCCAGCTGTGGGTGGCCACCCGAGCTCCTGCGGCACCATCTGTCTCGGTAGCGCCCCCCCAACCGATCAAGGGCATCTGTTTTGAATTAAATACGTCCAATATCCCTGGTGATCCAGTGGACCGCTTCCAGCCCGATCGCGGGCATAAGTATAAAATTAATGTCCAATATCCCTGGTGGTCCAGTGGACTGCTTCCAGCCTGATCGTGGGCATATGTAGTAAATACGATGTAAAAACCATTCCTGGTGGTCCAGCGGTCTAATGCCCTCCCCACCTGCCCACTGAAACCCACCACCCCACTCCCCTACCCCGCCAGTGGCGGGCGGCAGCCCTCACCCTGCAGCTTTCGTCGATTGATCGCGCATGGTACAGTTGTACACCACTGAGTCCACAGTGGCTGGCAGATCGCACATATTATACAGTCCAGCTTATGTATGAACCATTCTATATCTGGACTGTAGTATGGTACGGTTCGTATGCTCATTGGCCCACGCCAGACCAATGGGCGACAGCCGCATTGCACGAAATAGTCGGTGGGGCGGCCGGGCGGGAGCGCCGCCGCTGCTGACGGGGGCGTGGTGGTGAGCAGGGGCACTCTGGACCACCAGGAATGGTTTTATGTTGTATTTACTACATATGTCCATGATCGGGCTGGAAGCGGTCCACTGGACCACCAGGGATATTGGACGTTTATTTTATACTTATGCCCGCAATCGGGCTTGGAACAGTCTACTGGACCACCAGGGATTCTGGACAGTTTGTTTAATTCATATGCCCGCGACCGGGCGTTGGAGCACGTTGTCAGTGGGGGCAGCGGGCATCAATCCCCGACAGCTGCTGCTTGGCAGGGCGCCAGGTGCAAGTCGCTGGGGATCGGCGCACCTGCATGCAAATGGGGCCATAATGACATGCTAATGGCCTCATTTGCGCCATGCACACATTATGGCCCCATTTGCATGTCCACCGCTGAATATTGCGGTTGCTGTGCCTAGCACAACGGCATTTGCACTGGCGCATTCCCCTGCTCCTCACTGGCCACTTACGCTGGCGCAGTGCCACTGTGCCATGCGCAATGTGGGTGGCCACAGTGCCATATTCAATGGTGTGGATCCATGGCGCAGTACCGCTGAATATCGCCCAGGCCACGTCCTGGTGCATCCCAGTTGCACTGCGCCCAGCTTGTGCCCCTGCCTGGCGCAGTTCTGAATATCCCACCACTAGAGTATGTAACAGAGGTTCACCTTGTTGGGAGTATTCAGGATAATATACTGGTAACTCCAGGGACTGATTTAGAGTCTGGTCAGACACCACTTGAGGTAGGAAGAAAGGGCTGGTACAAAGTGCCACGATGTCTTTGTGAAAGATTAGATAATGTTCTCTACAAGAGGGCATGAAGCTCAGAAATACTTCGAGCTGAAGTGACAGCCACTAGGAACAAAGTTTCCCATGAGAAGAAATGGACAGCACAAGTGGCCGTTGGTTCAAAAGGCCAAAGAGTTAATGTTTATTAAAAAATTCAGATCTCACGGAGGAGTGGATCTTCTAATAGGTGGCTTGGTGCGAAGCATTCCTTTCAAAAACATTTTGGCTAGATAATATTGGTACAGTAATCTGCCATCTACAGATTCATGGAAAGCCGAAATAGTGGCCAAATGTACTTTGACGGAGGAATAGCTCAAACCTGTCTCAGACAACGAGGCCAGGTAGTCTAGGACTTTCGTCAGTGGGCAAGCATAAGAATCCAATGATCGAGAAGCAGCCCATATGGGAAGGCGTTTCTCTTTGGAATGATATGTGAGGCCAAGATAATATTGGCAACAGGAGAGGTCAGTTGTAGTCTGACTATGAAAGCGTCCTTAGGAGCCCAACGTGAAGGTGTAGAGCCTTCAGGTTGGGATGCAACAGGGTTCCTTGATTTTGACTCAAGAGGTTGAAGATTTTCTGGAGTACCTCCTTGCTTGCTGAGGTAGAACACAACTGCAGTGATGTCTGATTGGATCAGCAATGGTTCTAGAGTCAAATGAGGTTGGGATGCCTGAAGGGCTAAGCAGACTGCCCTCAGCCCTAGGAGACTGATGAAAGGCTGAGGGAGAGAAGTGGTCCACTTGCCTTGTGTCCAATAAGGACCCAGGTGTGCACCCCATCCTTCCAGGGAAGCATCCATGGTTAACGTCTGCATGGGAGGGAGGGGACTGAGGAGGCATTCCTTGACATAAATTGGTTCTGATTGTTCACCAAGTCAGGGTTGACTTCAGAGAGAGAGAGAGAGAGAGAGAGAGAGAGAGAGACTCTGATCACGTCTTCAAATTTTCCTGTTCTTTGAGACCATTGGTTCTGCAGGGCCCACTGAATAGGTTTCATATGAAGACGTGCAAATGCCACCATAAGGATGGTGGTGGCCATGTGACCCAGAAGATACAGCATGTGTGTTGCTGTGACTATTTTCTGGATTTGTATATGTGATGCTAGAGACAAAAGTTTGTGCAGTCGGGTGGCTAGAAGCTAAGCTCTGGCAGAAACAGAATCTAGGACAGCTCCAATGTATTGGAGAGGTTGCACTGAAGTTGGGTTGGGCTTAGGCCAACTGACTGTGATCCTTAGACTGTGAGACAGTTGCAGGGTAGCATCTAGGGAAGAAAGCAGAGTTGTTTTGGAGTCTGCTTTGATTAGCCAGTTGTCTGGATATGGGAGGATAAAGTACCATTTTCTTCGAAAAGCTGTTGCAACTACTGCTAGGCATTTGGTGAACACTCTTGGGGCTGAAGGCCAGATGGGAGTGCTCAAAAAATGAAAATTACATACCTACCATAATTCCTGATCTTTTTGTGTATCTTCACCATTCATCACTGTTGGATAGCGAGCCAGAGGAACAGGACCCCACAGGAGCTTTTTTTTTTTGCAAGAGGAGTTGACATCAGGATGGCACCGCCCTCGAGGCCGATTTATTACATGGCGCTCACGGGTTGGCCAGTAACCGTCGTCGACCCCTTCTCAGCCCCAGTTCTGCACGCCGGAGAGAAAGAGACAGAAAAATAAGGAGAGTTGGGAGTGTGGGCAAGGGAGCCAGAGGGACAGCAAAAGGAAAGGACATAAAACTAAAAGGAGGAATAAGCTGCAGAGAGGACAGGAAAGAAGGAAGCCTGAGGAACTGGGATAGGAGGGCCCTAATCTTGGGGCGAGAGAGGGAGGGCTGAAAAGGGGGACAGAAGGAGGAGGGAGGAAGAGGAGACACCACCCTCAAAGGTACAGCCCTGGACTGCTCAGGGAGGGAGTTGTGCCCCAGACTGGACCAGTTAAGCCAGAGAATGAATTCAAGGCTTGGAACAGAAGAATGGTCCTCATCTAAGGAGCAAAAGGGTTACCCAGAGGGCTAAGAACGGGTTGGTGTCTCCCCTTCCTGCCTAGAGGAAAGAAGTGGAACAACCACCTTTAACATCTCTGGAGAGGGAGCCACCTCCAGAGAAGGAACTGAATAGGGAAAATACTATACTTCTTCAATGAGGAGAGGAAAGAAAACCAGATATGGGGAGGCACAAGGGAAAAACAACTGAGGAAGCCACCAGTGCCCCCTCCTCCAGACTTCCTCAAGACACCACAGGAAGCAGGAAAAACCCCAGGACTACCTGGGCAGAGAAGGGGCTCTGGAGGCTCCCAACTGAAGAGACCCTCCCTGTCTGTCCCTGAGTGGTAAGGTCCACAGTCCCTCCATGCCTGACCCATGGAAGATAGCTAAGGTGATCCCCATTTTTAAATCTGGTGACCCCAAATCCTCCGACAATTACCGTCCGATATCCATCCTCCATCCTGGTGGTAGAGTTCATTAACTGGGGCAGGACTGGCTGGTGGCATTCTCCCTTGTCTCAGTAAACTACTCAAAAGAGCAGTCCACAATCAGCTCACTGAGTACACAGGCAAATACACCCTCCTATGCAACCAACAGCACGGCCTTCGCAAGAATCATTCCACTGCCACTGCCCTCGCACTTCGGACTGACCACATCCTCTCTAACATGGATAATGGTAAAGCCACCGGGGCTGTCTTCGTCTACCTCTCAAAGGCTTTTGACATGGTTAACCATGCTCTCCTTACCTCCAAGCTTAGCCTCCTTGGTTGTTCTCAGAAAGTCACAAGCTGGTTCACTAACTACCTTACTGATCGCTCACAATTCGTGTGTACTGGACAAACCTGCTCCCCCGCCATGCCTGTCTTTGTGGGAGGTCCCTCAAGGCTCAATCCTGGGTTCCCTCCTTTAATCCTCATTCGTTAATGTGCTTCCCTTCGACTGCCTCAACTGTCACTCTTTCCAGTATACCGATGAACTTGTCCTCTTCCACAGTGACAAATCCATGGCCGCAATCTCCTCAGTTCTCTCGCACAACTATACTGCGGCCCACAGCTGGTTCTCAGAAAACCTCCTCTTAGTAAATGCCAAAAAAACGAAATCTATGCTGTTCGGAACTAAGCCCTTTCTGGCAAAAACTAATAACCATGTCCCCTTATGCATTCTCACCCCCCACGGCCCAGCCCTGGAGGATGTCAACGCCTACAAATACTTAGGAGTACTGCTCGACCCCTTCCTCAGTTTCATTGAGCATGTAAATTCCCTTGTCAGAAGGTTCCATCAGAAGTTAGGTGCTGCCTATAGATTCAGGCAATACCTTACTCCTGAAGCTAGACTAGCCATTGTCCAGGGTAATCTTCTCCCTATTCTTGACTACTGCTCCCCTATTTATGCCAGGATCTCAGCTACTGCTATGGCTAAACTCTTCGCTGCCTACAACAGAGCCTGTCGCTTTGCTTTATTGGCCCCGTTCTCCACCCACCACTGTACCCTCTGTAATACCCTTGGATGGCTATCGCTAAAAGGTCGCTTTGACCTAGCCCTCTGCTGCATGGAAGACAATGTCATCCGCATGGCTCCAGAATCCCCCCCAACTGTCCTTCTGAAAACCAGAACGCTCCTCCGCAACCTCTGCTCTAATGGTACTCCCCCTCTAGCTGTTCCTGGGGTATCCACCAACATGGGTAGAAGAGCTTGGTCTGCAGCTGCCCCTTTGCAGTGGAACTAACTACCGGTTGAACTCCGTTCCATTGACACACACTCCAGTTTCAAGTCCCGCCTTAAAGTCTGGTTCCTGGCAAACTCATCCTGCTGCTGCTCCCTAGGGTCTGACACCAACCCACACTAGTCAACTCCCCAGCCCTGGGGTTACCCACCTACCCACACTAGTCAACTCCCCAGCCCAGGGGTTACCCACCTACCCACACTAGTCAACTCCCCAGCCCAGGGGTTACCCACCTACCCACACTAGTCAACTCCCCTGCCTACAACTGTTATATTGTATTTTGCACAGTAATATTTGACTTCCTTGCCTGTACATATTGTATATATATTGTTTACTGAGTATTCTGTGTATTACTTGCTCATTGGATGATGCAGTCACACATTGTACACTGTGCCTACGATTTGTTTTTGTACTAAATCTCCTCATGTCCAATATTGAAACCTTGTATTCACTGTTCTCAAATGGATCTATGCATCAAACTTGTATATTGCGTTTACTATTGCTGCCTGTATCAAATCTGTTTCATGTGTATTACTGTTACCTTGTACTCCACTGTCACCCTGCGCCATGTGTTATGGCCCGGGTCGTGCCTGAAAACGGTCCCTGGGATCAGTGCACTCACCCGGTTATCAAAGTCATAAATAAATACTAAAAAAAAGTCCCTATCTATACCTCTGTGACAATTTATCATTAGGTTTGAAAGTTTTAATGGGATTTAAATTTAAAAAATAGAGTGTTCCATTCAGAGACATCTGTTCCTATCCGCCGTTGGCTCAGCCTCTCCAAAGAGTGGGATTCTGTGGATAAGATTGATTCTTCAAAAATTCTGCTGATCTGAAGGGGAGCTGAGCACACACTGACTGGTGTTGCAAGCCCTCTTGTCTCCAGCAAGGGGCCTGCCAACAACATTCCTTTAGAATACAGAACTATGAAATCTCAGACACCAAATGGAGCTGCACCTGGCAGCAGGAATACCACAGCCCAGCAAGGAGTAAAGAGGCCCAAAGGACTAAAATGAAATCTGTGTCAGTACCATAACAATGTGTGGCAGTATTTCTCCATTGCATCTGGCAGCAGGAAACCACAGCCCAGTGAGGAGTGAAGAGGCCCACAGGTTTAAAATGAATCTGTGCCAATACCATTATTATGGGTGGCACTATATCTCCGCCACGTCTGGCAGCAGGAATACCATGACCCAGCAAGGAGTAGAGGCCCACAGATTTAAAATGAATATGTGTCAATACCATTATAATGTGTGGCAGTATCTTCCAGCTCTAGTAAACACGTGCTGCACAGCCCACAATCTAGCCATGCTTCCCAGAGCCCTGCAAGTCTAGAATGTAGCGGTGTCAATTCCCAGTACACATGCAGCTGCTGTGTGACAGTTCCCTTACCTCAACATGTGGTGTATCTCCTAGCTGAAGGTTATTAAACACTGCGGCGTAGTCACCATTCAGGTTCATTAGCTCCTCATGGCTTCCCCTTTCAGCGATGCAGCCCTCCTTCATAAAGATTACTTCATCACAGTCCACCAGATACTAGTGGAACAAAAGGACATCGGCTTTATTCCCCTTCCTTAATCTCGTACTCCCAACAGTCAACTGAATTTAAATTTCTAGTCAACAGGATGGAGATGCCAGCTATGCCGGAGAAGCACAGGGTGCTCACATTCCCACTGAAAGCTTCCGGTTACAGAGCCAACTTGCCAGTTCCAGCCTGAAGAAGCCTACAATGTCTCAGGTTCAGGTGCGGCAGAGTGACTGATGCCAGCCCATGGGGAAGGAAGCACCCCCCATTGCCCATGAAGCAGCCAATGATGTCAGCTCTTATAAAGAGAGTGAGAGAGGGTGTGGACCAGCCCAGGGTTACTGTATCCCCTACTAACCAACCCAAGAACAGCCACCAACATCAGTTCTTAGGGGGGAGAGAGAAAACAGAGTGTGGACTGTCCCAGGTTACTGCACCCCTCTCCCCTTGCTGGTTGTCCAACGAGCAGTCACTGATGTCAGTTTCTGGATGGAGAAACGAAAGGGGGAAGGAGAGCCAGCCCAGGATTACAGCATGCCCTGCTGATCACACAAGGAACAGCCACTGATGTCAGCTTTGAACAACCTTCCACTCAAGGAAGTGGGCAGCCCCGACGAGTCAGGCTCCCAATGGATGGGAGATGCAGGTGGGAAGGGAAAACATTACATACGCTTTACCTGGAGTTGGTGGGTGACAAAAATAACTGTTTGGGATTTCAGGTGTTTCTTAATGGCATTGTTAAAGATGCGGTTCCCAACGTGGGCATCCAAGGCACTGAGGGGATCGTCCAAGATATAAATGCTCCTATCGCTGTACAGGGCTCGGGCCAGGCTTATCCTCTGCCGCTGTCCCCCACTGAGGTTAGCACCACGTTCTCCAATCTGTACAGGTTTAACACAAGCAATGCAGTTATAAATCACTTCTTACTATGCATCTCATTATCAGTTTACTTGTTACTATGTATCTATCAGGCTACAAATCACTTGTTACTATGCATCTATCAGGTTACAAATCACCTGTTACAATGCATCTATCAAGTTACAAATCACCTGTTACTATGCATCCATCAGGTTACAAATCACTTGTTACTATACCAGGTTACAAATCACTTATTTTATTTATTTATAAGTTTTACCAGGTGAGCGTACTGAGCGGACTACTGCTCGATTCCAGACGCCACCTGGGGTGGGGAGCAAGGGAGTCAACACAGAGTTTAAATACAACAATAATACGTTGGTACAATCAGTAATGCCTAAGTACAGAACATTTTGCATATAGAAATACAGGTGAAATTTGATACAGACAGCATAAACATTGTTGAAATGGATATTTGGAGATGCACAGAATATAGAACAGCAGTGTGTAAATACAACAGCAACAGTTTAGGTATAGAGATGATCAGAAAGTTTATCCATACCATAATCTACACATGGGCAGATGAGGAATAGCCAGGTGGAGTTTGACGGCCAGCTTGCGGCATACAGCTAGAGCTAGCTACACACTGACAAGTGGTGACTACCATTCCTGACTGGGGTCTCTGACTAGCCGTGGTTGGGATAATGCAGTCTAGGTGCATCTACTGTACATGAAGAGCAAAAATGGGCTTTGAGGAAGGAGTTCAGTTGGTTTGCATATGTCACTTGCCAAATGGCCAGCGGGAGAGAATTCCATAGTTTGGGCATGCGATATGAGAATTTATTTATTTATTTAGACAGCAGTTTGGAAATCCTTTGAGGCATAGGCTCATTTACAAAGGTACCTTGTCACAGTAAGACAAACGAAAATACACAGTATAACAGTAACTTAAGACATAAATACAAACAAGCTGGTACAGGTAGGATTGATGCAAACAATACCAGAGTTATGTTGTCCTGAGCAGCTTAGTAGTAGAATACTGCCTGACCTGAATTGGTTGTCATACATTGGGTGCTCAAAGAATGAGAGTCAGTATTTCTAAGGGAGTGCAAAGGTGGGGAGGTGTGGACAAGGTACTAGGGGGGAAGGGACTGATAATGTATCTCATTATGAAGTTACTAAGAAAAAATTACTCATCGTAGTAATTTTCTTTCTTCCAAGGGGTCCTTTAGCATCAGTAAAAATAGCAGTTAGCTGGCTAGGTGCAACTGCCCCAGAGGTATGGCTTTAAGATAATGAGCTTAGGGAATTAGCCAATCAGACAAGAGTAGGGGAGTGTGCTGAGGGAGAGCAGCCAGAAGGGCTTCATAATTTATTCGAAGATAAATGGACACATGCCCCAAAAGTGAACCAACAGGATTCAACAAAACATGCAAATGTCCAAAACTACAAAAGCAGATATCAACAACCTCAGCAAAAAAACATTTTAAATGCAGAGACAAATTTGGTAATAAAACTGAGAACAGAGCCCCTTGGAAGAAAGAATATTACTATGGTGAGTAAGAACAGATAACTCACCTGTAACAGTAGTTCTAGGAGTGGTGCATGTTGTTCATCCACACTTACTGGCATGTCCCTTTCCCCTTTAAATCTTGCCGGAAGTCTTCAAGCTGGCTCCTCCCACCCATCTGGGTGGTATATACCTTGGCTCCACCCCATGACGCCAGATCTTAGCCCGCTGGAAGCCAGGCTGTGAGCGTCCGCAGCTGGGGAGGTTGGGTTGGTCCGTGTGGATGAACAACATATACTACTCCTAGAACTATTGTTACAGGTGAGTAACCTATTGTTCTAGGATCGTGGCTATGTTGTTCATCCACATTTACTGGCAGATTCCTAAGAGTTCTCTGGGAGGAGGGAAGCAAGACACACACCCCCTATTTAGGGAACAGAGATTGGAGAACTGAGGTCCCAAAACCAGCATCCCAGTGTGACTCAAGGTCGATGTGGTAGTGGGTAATGAAGGTGTTTGCCGACTTCCAGATAGCAGCCCGACAGATTTCCTGGATGGGGATGTCCCTGGAAGCAGCCAACGATGCAG
Source organism: Neoceratodus forsteri (assembly GCA_016271365.2). NCBI lineage: Eukaryota > Metazoa > Chordata > Ceratodontiformes > Ceratodontidae > Neoceratodus > Neoceratodus forsteri. The sequence continues at coordinate 961,622,248 of CM028137.1, forward strand.
CAGTATGGCGGGTAGAATGAGCTCTTATTCCTCTGGAAGGCTCCATGCCCACCCACTCATAGCACAGACCTATGCATGATGTAATCCATCTTGCAGCTGTCCACTTCGCTGCAGGTCTGCCAGAAGCAGCTTCAGCATAGGTGACAAACAGCTGGCGAACCTCTCCACGAATTTCCACCATCCTCTCCTTATAACAGGAGAGTGCACGTCTCAGGTCCAAAGTATGGAGTCTGTACTCTGCCTCCGAGGTGCAATTAGGGTAGTATACCAGCAGAGTCAATACCTGGTCCATACCTACATAAGGATATAGACAGGGTAGAGAAGGTTCAGAGGAGGGCAACAAAGATGGTGCATGGATTGCATCAGAGTCCTATGAAGACAGGTTGAAGGAACTGAACATGTACTCCCTGGAGGAGAGGAGGGAGAGAGGGGATATGATAGAGACATACAAGTATCTTACAGGGAGGAACAGGGTGCAGGAAAACACTATTTTTAAGCTAAAAGATGTTTCAGGACTAGAGGGCATGGGATGAAGTTGGAGGGAGGACGATTCAGAGGAAACATGAGAAAGAATTTCTTCACAGAACGGTGGTGGATAAGGGAACACCTTTGCCAGAGGAAGTGGTGGGGGCTGAAACAATCACGGGATTTAAGAATGCATGGGATAGACATAAAGGAATTCTAGAGGTCAGGGGTAAGGGGAAATAGACTTCTAGGAAAACAAACTGAACTTACAAGCTCAAATGGGCAGACTAGGTGGGCCATAGGCCCTTATCTGCCGACACTGTCTATGTATCTATGTATCTATGGTTAAGGTAAAACTCTGAAACCACCTTCAGAAGGAATTTCAGGTGGGGGCACAGGCCAACTTTGTCCCTGTGGAAGACCAGATAAGGGGAATCCGCCGAACGTGCTTGGAGCTCCCCTGTCCTTCTGGCAGATGTGACAGCCACCAGGAAGGCAGTCTTCCATGACAAGTGTGACAGCTCACACTTGTGCACTGGTTCAAATGGTTTGCCCATGAGCTTTGCCAATACCAACAGTAGATCCCACGGAGGTGGAGGTTCACACACTGGAGAGGATATGTGATCCAGGCCTTTGAAAAAGCGCCCGACCACTGTCTCCTGCGCCAATGTCAGCGGACCGGTCCATGCCTGGTAAACAGAAATGGCTGCCAGGTGCATCCCAAGGGTCGATGACCACAGACCCCCTTCAGAGAGAGACTAAAGGTAGTCAAGAATGTTAGCAGCAGAAGGATAAGGGGTCCAGATCCTTACCCTGACACCAAATGGAAAATCTTTTCCATTTGAAGGCATAACGTTTCCTGGTCGATTCCTTTCTAGATGCCTCCACCACAGTGTAGACATCCTCGGAAAGACCCAAAGCCTGGAACTCTAGCTCCTCAGGTACCAGGCTGTGAGGTGCAGGGATTGAAGGTCCGGATGGAAGACTTGGTTCAGAGATAACAGGTCTGGGTATGTACAAAGCCACTCAGGGGGCCTGCAGCTGAGGCTGAGGAGATCTGGATACCAGAACTGGCCCGGCCAGTCTGGGGCTACCAGAATCACCTTCGCCTTATCCCTCCTCACCTTGAGTAATACCTTGTGGATCAAGGGAAATGGAGGGAAGGCATAGAGGAGGCCTGAGGTCCACGGCCTTGAGAAGGCATCCCCCTGCAGCGAGCCCTGCTGAGGGGGGCGGGCATGAAACAGCCTCAGCTTGGTGTTTTCCCTGGAGGCAAACAAGTCCACCATCGGTTTGCCCCAACAGGAGAACAGGCTGTAGAGAGACCACTCGTGGGATGCCTGACCTAAGCGGCTGAGAGCATCTGCCAGCTGGTTCGAGGCTCCTGCCACATGGATGGCTAGGAGATCCGTCTCCAACCAGCCTGTGAGGGTCCAGATGCAGAGTGCCTCTTTGCATAGCAGATGGGAGTGCATGCCGCCCTGTTTGTAGAGGTACTACATGGTCGTGTTATTGTCAGTCTGTACTTGAAACACTTGACGCTGGAGCTGAGGAGCGAAAGCTGACAGTGCCAGTCTGACTGCTCTGAGCAACAACAGGTTGATGTGGCATACGGACTCCTTGGGAGGGTCCAGAGTCCGTGGGTCCTGTTGTCCCCCATGTGGTCTCCCCAGCCCATGAGAGAGGCATCAGTCATAAGGACGACCGTCGGCTCGGGGCGAACAAACGGGATCCCTTCCTGCAACCGATCTGGGATGGTCCACCACTGGAGAGCGTCCCACATCTTCTGGGTTACAGTGATCAGCTGGTCGAAATGACCGTATCGCTGAGTCCACTGGGCAGCCAGCTCCCATTGTCCCATTGGAGGGGGCAGGTGCCACCAGGCCCAAACGACCACTGAGGTGCACGCCGCCATGTAACCCAGAAGGCGCAGAAAGTCCCGGGCAGGGCGCAACTGCCCAACCAGAAATGACTGGGCAAAGGAGGAAAGAACCTCTGCCCTGTCTGCCGGGAGCACTGCTCTGGCTTGACAAGAGTTGAGCTCTGCCCCGATGAAGCCCATCACCTGGGAAGGTCGGAGTTCCGACCTGGCCTCGTTGATCAGGAGGCAGAGTTGGGAGCAGGTCTGGAGGATCAGATCCCTGTACCTCTCCACCTCCTGTTGGGTGGAACCTGCCAGGAGCCAATCGTTGAGGTAGGAGTAAATTCTGCCCCCCCCCCCACGCCGGAGATGGGTCACCACCACTGCAATACATTTGGTGAAGACCCATGGAGCCGATGACAGGCTGAACGGCATAGCTCGGAACTCGTACAGGGTCTCTTCGACCCTGAAGCAGAGGAACCGCTGATGGGACGGATGGATTGGGATGTGAAAGAACGTGTCCTGCAGATCCAGTGAACAGAACCACATGTTTCGTTCCAAGGATGGTATGATCTGGGACAGAGTGGCTATCCGAAAGGTGCATGACCTGAGAAACTGATTCAGGTGATGGAGATCTAGAATGGGGCGACAGCCCCCCATATGCTTGGGCACCAGGAAGTACCTGGAGACAAAGCCTGGGTCTGCAGACAGATCTGCCACGAGAGCTACTGCCTCAAGGAGGAGCTTAGCAATGTCGTCTCGAGAGTCGAACAAGTGCATGCGGAAATCCGTTCTTCCCGAGGGGTGTGGGCTCGGCTGGGAGGGTACTGCTCGAATTCCAGAGGCAGTCCCTGACCGACCACTTCAAGGACCCACCTGTCCATAGTGATAGTGGACCAGGCGGAAAGGAAGTGGTGGAGCCAGCAACCCACGGGACAACCCAGAGCTGGCATGACTGAGATAGGGGTGGCAACCCCTCCCCATCTCTGGGCAGGATTGGAGGAGGCTCCAGGACCCGAACCTCAGCCTCCTTTGTGGGACTGTTAGGGTCCAGACTTGGGCTGAGGGCACCAAGCTTGAGCCTGCTGCTGATGCTGCTGCTGTCCTCCCTGGTAGGAGGACTGCTGAAACGCAGGGGAAGAGTGCCAAAAAGGCTTCTTTTTCTTCTGTTGGTTCTTGCCCAAAGAACTCTTGGCAGAAGTGGCATCCAAGGTGGCACTGGACTGCTCTATGCGTTGTAGGTGACCGGCCACTCCTCGGCCAAACAAGTCTGTCCCAAGGAAAGGCTCATCTGCTAACTTGTGTCGAGTATCCGCCAGGAAGGAGGAGAGCCTCAGCCAAGCCCTGCAGCAAGAGGCAACTGCAGCAGCCATTGAGCGGGCACAAGAATCCCCAATGTCCAGGGCCGTCTGGAGCTGCTGTTTGGCAACAGTAAGGTCCTGATCCCAGACCTGCTTAACAGTGGTCTGCATGTCTGTGGGGAGATGTGGGAAGACTTCATCTAACGACCCGAGAAGTGTGCCATGATGATGGCAGAACTTGCCTGATGAAGGCCCAAGGAGGAAGCCGCATAGACTTTCCACACCGAATGGTCCAAAATCTTGGGACTCTTTATCCGGGGGGGGAGTCAGTGTCAGCAGAACTGCCAGTATGCCTGAACACAGAGGCAGTCACCAGGCTCTCAGCCGAAGGGTGCTCTGTGAACCCCGCAAGGGACCCCATGGGCACCGCATACTTGCGGGTCATGCAGGCAGACGGTGCTGGGTGTGAGGCAGGACGCTCCCACAGTTCGAAAAGCTAAACCAGCAGTGGCCTCGGCCAGGAAAGGCCTCTGTCAGGGTATCCTCTTTAAGGATGTCCCGTAAGAGGGTACTCCAGCCTTTTCTGGATAGGTTCAGGGCATCCCTGTGGACTGAGAGATGACGAAGGATCCCTTGGAAGGAGGAAGGACCTTCCTCCATCCCTGTGTCAATGGACGACTCATCATCCCCAGGATGAGAGTGGAGCCCGGTGACATCAGAGTCCGAAGAGTCAGGGTACAGCAGCCTGCAGCCCAAATCACCCTCGACCCGCAGAGGGCGGTCCGGGTGACTGTGACCGACAAACGTTGAGGAAGCACAGTATCTGGTCGATCCTCTCTGGAAGGAGCCCCTCCTACAGGCTGCTTAGGCAGCGGCTCCACCACTATCAGTGGAGAGATCGGTATACGCCGAACCGGACAACGGGCCAGCTCTGTTGACGGGGGAACCAAAGGCTTCGGATCAGAGGGGGTCAGCTTCGGCCTAGGAGGTGAGAGCCAAGTAATGGCCGGGGTAGGCAGTGGAGCTCGCTTCTGCCCGGACAAAATCAGCTGTTGCCACATAAGGTCCTCGTAGCACCGACTGAGTTTCCGTCGAGCCTCTCCTCATCCAAGGAGGACGAGGATGACCTGTCGCGTCGCCTCTTTTTGAAGCGCTTGAGGCTCTTCCTTGGCCGTTCAGCCGAGGGGGTTCTAGACCTCGACCAAGATCGGGCAGGCCGACTCGGTCGCTCGGGAGGCACCGGAGGGATCAGTGAAACACGAGGGTCCGGACCGGGACCTCGATGGAGACACCAGCGGGCTGGGTCTCCTCATCAGGAAACATAAGGACCGGAAGTCCTCTCCAAGAAGTCAGCCATGGCCAGCGACAGTGGGTCGACTGGATCGAGAACAATCTCTACCTCATCGGCCACATTCTCGGTCGTCTGGCCAGACGAAAGGTCCGCGAAACCTGCGGCAACACCTCTCTCAGTTCCAAGAGCGCCTTTGCCGAGATGAAGATGTGCTCGGTTCCTTATCTCTCTTACGAGATTGGGAGGAGTGCCAGCCTGCTGGCGCCTCACCTCGGGTGGGGAGAGACTGGCACAACTTGAAGGAACCCAGGAAGGTGGAGCCCAGGTTGAGTGGAATGAAAAAGCTTTGATTAGCCGAAGCATGGGCGACTTCTTCGAATGCCTTCATGCGTTTCAGCTACTCGGTGGAACCCACAGCCATGGCAACCACCCACCTAACCTCCTTGGACTTCACCGGAGGATTCCTTTTCTCCGGTCTCCCCCACTTCAAACATGCCAGGCAGTTGTCTAGAACATTGGGATGGAAGGCCAAGCAGAAGCTGCAGGACGAGGTGTCATGGCCGACACTTAGGCAGTAGACGCACTTGAGATGGGGATCAGTGTGCGACATCTTCTGGCCGCAAAGACACCAGCGAAATCCTGGAGAAGATTTCTCTTCCATGACCGAGGACACAAAAGCATAATCGCTAACTCGAACGAGTTTTAATTTCGTTAGAACCGAGGATTTGAAAGCCAGGGCCTGCAAAATGCGACAGCACGAGGGAGGCAACCTACATCTTCCAGCAGAAAGGAAGATCTGGCGTCATGGGGCAGAGCAGAGGAATATACCACCCGGGTGGGTGGGAGGAGCCAGCCTGAAGGCTTCCAGCAAGAATTAAAGGGAAAAGGGACATGCCAGTAAGTGTGGATGAACAACATATCCACGATCCTAGAATTTTTTCCTCTCATCTTAGGAGTCCTTTAGCATCAGTAACACTAGCAGATTACAGAGCAGTACAAAAGCGGGAGGTGAGCAGAGCACCTACTTAGGAAGTCTCTGCAGAACTGCCCTGCCAAATTTGGCATCAGATCTGGACTGTACATCCAAACTGTAATATTTGATGAAAGTGTGTACAGATTTCCAGGTAGCTGCCTGGCACACGTCTAGAAGGGGTATGTCTCTTGTAGCTGCCACAGAGGTGCAGTACCCCTGGCAGAATGGGTTATGAGCCCTTCAGGAGGTTGCTGACCAACTTTTTCGTAGCAGAATCTAACGCAAGAGACTAACCAGTGGTAAATAGTTCTCTTGGAAGCTGGTTTTCCTCTACTTACTTCCCCAGAGGTGAACAACAACTGAATGGAAGAGCCACTGAACTGCCTAGTATTCACTAGGTAGTGAAAAACAGCTCTTTTCATGTCCAGACTGTGGAGCTTTTGCTCACCAGGAGTGGATTTTTCAGGAAAGAAAACAGGCAGAGTAATAGACTGGTTAAGATGAAACTCAGAAACCATCTTAGGCAGGAACTTCCTATTTGACCTGAGCTCAACTATGTCTCTGTGAGGAAAGATGTAATTGGGCTCAGTGCACAGGACCTGTAACTCTGAGATACTCCTGGCAGAGATAATGGCCACTAGGAAAACAGATTTCCAGGTTATAAACTTGAGATGGGCCGTGGCCACAGGCTCAAAGGGTGGTTCCATGAGCCTGGCAATGCAGAGATTCAGGCTCCAAGGAGGAACCGGCTCCCTGACTGGGGGCTGAAGGTGCAAAAGGCCTTTGAAAAGCTCTTTAAACACAGAGTTGGGGGGAGGGGGGCCGGGCAGGTTACTTGCCTGTAACAGTAGTTCTAGGAGTGGTATATGTTACTCAGCCACACTTGTTGGCAGGTACCTTGCCACTTTAAGATGTGCCAGAAAATCTTCAAGATGGCTCCTCCCACCCACTCAAGTGGTATAAACCTTGGCTCCGCCCCATGAAGTGAGATCTTGGCCCGCTGGAAGCCAGGTGTGTGTGTGTGTGTCGAAGCTGGGGAGGTCGGGTGGGTCAGTGTGGATGAACAACATATACCACTCCTAGAAAGTACAGTTATGTAAGAACTTACCATAACAGTACATCTTTAGAGGACTGTCTCTTGCAGCAAGTCATTACTTATGGGAGTATCCACCAGTTGGCGCTGTCACACTGCAGCTTCTTCCAGCAGTCTTCTGTGGGGGCCGCCCACACAACATCACTTCCTGTGGATGTGCGTGAGAGTGGGCAGCCCCCAGTACCCTTTGTTCACAGTCAGCTTTGGTGAGCACAACCTGAACCGAGGTAAACAAGGGCCAGAAAAACAGAGAACAGCGATCCCACCCAATGTCCTGAGTTGCAGATTTAAGGCAATAAGGCAGGGGGACGGAGGGGGTGGGGGACTTACTGCAAGAGACAGTCCTTGGAAGATCTACTGTTACAGTAAGTTCTTACGTAAAGTACAGTTACATAAGAACTTACCGTAACAGTAGATCTTCGAGAACAGCTCTTGCAGCAGATTATACCATTAGGACTGAAGCCGGCAGGTGCCAGGACCCCACGGAAATTTTCTAGCTAGCAGTATTCGGCGGGGACCGCCTCCAACGTCGGTCCCGCACCCAACATCAGGCACAGTACATAAGGAGGCGGTCCCCCCAGAATCCCCAGTTCTCCTGCCAGAGACTCCAGGCCGCTGGATGACATCAGAAGAGGAGACTGAGGATCTGCCATCAAATGACAGAGTGGTGTTGAGAACACCTGATCCTAGGAAAAGGATATCGGAACAAAAAGCTACCTCCAGCGGGGATGGTGGGAGGGAAAGTACCTGCTGCAAGAGCTGTTCTCGAAGATCTACTGTTATGATAAGTTCTTGCGTAACTGTACTATCTTACTTCGAGAAACAGCTCTTGCAGCAGGTTACACCATTAGGACAGATTCCCAAGCAATACTGGAAATCCCTCACCACTGGGAGGAGGGAAGGCAGAAATACCTGGTAGAACCAAAGCCTAGGACAAAAGTCCTTGAAGGACTGCTAGACCAAAATCTGCTCTTCACCTCGCTGCAACATCCAGGCTATAATGCCTGATGAAGGTGTGCACAGTGCTCCAAGTAGCTGTTGCACAGATGGCTGAGGTGGACACGTTCTTTAACGCAGCAAAGGAGGTAGCCACCTCCCTTATGGAATGACCCTTAACCGCGCCCGGTAAGAGTTTATTACGCTTCTGGTAACAGAACGTGATACAATGTATGAGCCACCTGGACAGCGACTGTTTGGAAACGGGAGCTCCCATCATCCTGTGGGCGAAGGAGATGAAAAGCTGATTAGATTTTCGGTGGTGTTTGGTTCTGGTCAGGTAGTATCAAAGACACCTATGCACATCTAAAGTGTGCAACAGGGCCTCTCCTCGATTAGAATATTTAGGGAAGTACACTGGTAGATCGATATCCTTTTTAAGAGTGAGAGCTGAGACCACCTTAGGCAGAAACTTCGGATTAGTCCGTAAGGATACCCTGTCCTGGTGGAAAAGCAAATAAGGTTCTTTGCACATCAGTGTGTGAAGTTCAGAAATTCTTCTGGCCGAAGTAACGGCAACTAAAAACAACGTCTTCCATATAAGGAGACGTAACTCGCAATCCACGACTGGCTCAAAAGGTGGCAGCATAAGCTGCTCCAGGACAAAAGGTAAATCCCAAGGCGGAATAGGATCCTTAATCAGAGGTCTAAGGTGGAGGACACCTCACAGGAAGGCTTGTGCCGTCTCCAACTGAGATATGGGACACTGGCCTATAGGAGTGTGATAGGCTGAGATGGCACAAAGGTGTACTTTTATCGAGGAGTAGGCCAAGCCTGTCTGAAAGAGAGACAGGAGGTAGTCCAAGACTGACCTTTCTGGACAACCTATTGGCGAAAACCCCCACGCTGGAGCCCAGAGGCAAAATCTGCACCATTTCATGGCGTAAGTAGCATGAGTGGCCAGTTTTCTAGCAGCCACTACAACGTCTGATACCTCTTGCGAGACCCCGTATTGCATAATGGCTACGTCTCTAGGAGTCAAGCGTGCAGGTTCAGCGAACAAAGGTCCGGATGGATCAAGGAGCCTGCCTCCTGAGACAGCAAGTGAGAGCTGATTGGCAGAGGCACTAGAGGTTCCTGGGACAGCTAATGTAGTAGAGGGAACCAGATCTGCCTGGACCAAGCAGGCGCAATAAGTATCCAGCGTCGGCACTCTCTCTCCCAAGTTTCAAAAGGACCATCTGGAGCAACGGAAAGGGGGGGGGGGGGCATAGAGGAATCTGCCCGCCCAGGAGAGGGACAACGCGTCTCACCAGAAAACACCAGACCCTGGATCTAGCAAGCAGAAATTGGGGAGTTTTGCATCGTAGGGGGATGCAAAAAGGTCCAACTCTGGTGTACCCCATCTGTGAAACAGATACTCTACTACTTCCTGCAGTAGTTCCCACTCGTGGACTCTGGCCTGAGAGCGACTCAGGCTGTCTGCGATGACGCTGTCCACCCCTGGGACATGAACAGCAATGAGGTTTGCACCATGTTGTAGAACCCAATCCCACACCCTCATGGCCTCCCTGCAAAGCGGGTAGGAAATGGGTGCCTCCTTGTTTGTTGAGGTAATACATCACCGCAGAACTGTCTGTAACAGAAGAGTACCCGGTGGAATCTCCAACTGGAAAGCCTGCAGGGCGTAAAGAACAGCTCTCATTTCCAAGATATTTATGTGGAGATGAGTCTCTTGGGCTGTCCACAGGCCTGAGACTGGACACCGTCGAGGTGTGCTCCCCACCAGAGTCCTGAGGTATCTGTGGAGAGTGCCACAATCAGACAATGCAATGAAGGAGATCTCCACCAACAGGTTCTCCGAATCTAGCCACCATTGCCAATCCCGGATTACGGTCTTCGTGAGCTGAATTGGTAGCTGCAGATGGTCTTTCTTTTAATCTCATTGGACCCGTAACATCCACTGGGTCACCCGCATGTGGAGACGTGCTAGCAGGACTGTTGCAATGGCCGCAGCCCTGTGTCTGAGCAGACAAATGACCAGCCTGGCTGGGACGGTCTTCTTTGCCAAGATGTCCCTGATAAGGGATCCGATGAGTTACGCTCGGTCCTGGGGTAGAAAAGCTTTCCCCTGAACGGTGTCCAGAACTGCGCCTACGAACTGCAGAGTCTGTGACGGAACCAGGCGTGACTTCTCTTGATTGATAATGATGCCCAACGTCTCGAACAGAGACCGAGTATAATGAATGGCGGACATCAGGGCCTCCCGAGAGGGTGCCATGAGAAGCCAGTCATCCAGGTAGGGGAACATGTAGTGGCCTTGTCTCCTCAGAGTTGCCACTACGACTGCCATGAACTTCGTGAATACCTGAGCTGCTGATGACAGTCCGAAGGGGAGGGCTCGGAACTGATATTGGTGACCCTGAAACTCGAAGCGCAAAAACTTCCTGAGCGCTTGAGCGATGGGTATATACAGGTAAGTATCCTGCATGTCCAAGGACGCTAGAAAGGCGCCCTGCTTGAGCATGGGTATCAAATCTGGGAGGGTCACCAAGCGGAAGCGTTTGTATAGGACCAAAGCGTTGAGGTCACTGAGATCCAGTATCAGACGGAGGTCCCCCCGTCTTCTTGGGAACCAGAAAGAAGTGAGAATAATAACCTGCACCTCTTTGGTTCCGTGGTACATGCTCTATAGCTTCTTTTCTGAGAAGCGTGAGCACTTCCTGCTGTATGAGCAGGGTGTGCTGACCCGAATAACAGGAAAGCAAGGGAGGTCTTGATGGTGGATGGTCAAGAAATTCAATGAAGTGACCTTTCTTGACCATTTGGAGAACCCACCGGTCGGTGGTAATCAACTGCCACCCTGAAGAGTGGCAAGCGATGCGACCCCCGACCTTTTGTGCCTGTTGATCCAGAGGAGGGGTGGGGGCCAGGAAGGAGTCATGCTGTGGCAGCACTGGTTCCAGCAGGCTGGGCTGGTTTGGTGTAATGCTGGCCTTTGCCTGGGGAAGACTTGGCCAGGGCTTTACGATGAAAGGTGCCCCTCTGTTTCTGGCCGGAATATGGCTGCTGCCATTGCTGCCGGCTGCGAAAATGGTTCTGGTTCCTACGAAAGGAACCAGACCTTGATCTGTACATGGCCTGTACGGCTCTGACTGCCTTCCCAGCGTCCTGGAACTTGGTGATAACCTTCTCAGAGTGTTCACCAAATAGGACTTTGCCACTGTATGGGACATCAAGAATGTTCTTCTGTATGTCCGGGGTGAAGCCCGGAGACACGGAGCCAAGAGAGTCTCCGAAGACAGATGCCTGAAGCTGCAGTTCTGGCAGACGAGTCCACAGAGTCTTATGCGGCTCATCGCACTTGGGTTCCCACATCAGACCCTGTGTGGAGGAGGTTTAGGAGCTCTGCCTTCTGATCGCCATCCAGTAATTTGTTGACAATGTCCTGGCTCTGTTCCCACAGGGCATTCTAAAACTATACCATGTGAGATAGGTAGTTCAGGGACCTGACGGAGCATGTAGCAGCCGCATACATGCGCCTCCCCAGGGCATCCAGCTGTTTGGATTCCTGGTCCGGTGGCTGTGTGCTCATATGCTGCGGTCATTGGGACCGGTCATGAGAGGCCGTAATGACCAGGGAGCCAGTCAGAGGTTGTTGTGCCAAGTGCTGGTCCTCTTTCGGGGCCTTGTACAGGTGGTCAGCTTTCTTCAGCACAGCAGGGGTGGAGTGCGGACGCTTCCACGCAGCCTTGGTGACGTCCACGAAGGTGTCCACCAAGGGTGGCACCACCACAGGCTTTGTATCTTTCTGCCGAAGATAACGGGCAAGGCGTTGTCTCTCAGGGTTGAGGTCTTTTAGCATCCCATCCCATGCTGTCCTGGATGTGCCTCATGATCTCAGAGAAGGAGGGATCATCCGGAGGTGACCTGGGTAGGTCTTGTGGGTCAGGTGAAGGGATACTGAGTGGAGAAGGAGATCTGGAGATTTCAGAGGTATCCGATCTGGAGTCCTCCCCTGATGGAGTGTACCGATGACGTCTGGGTTGCTTGGGGCTGGGAGACCCTGAGGGAGATCTTGAGGGAGGCCTTCTCCAATCCTTAGCTCTACCCCTAGGAGGTGGAGTATGCTCCTTAGGGGTTGGTGGTCATCCTGCTGGCCCCTGTGGTGGAGGAGGGGGCGAGGAGGTGAAGGAGTAGGAGGAGGTTTTACAGGGATCACATCTTTCCGGATAGTGTCCCGGTGGAGGTGAAGGAGTAGGAGGAGGTTTTACAGGGATCACATCTTTCCGGATAGTGTCCCACCAGAAAGTAAAGAGATCCTTGACTTCTTAAATGTTCATGCCTGACGACGGGCCTGGTGCCGGTGATCTGTCGCTGGGGTCGGGTCCCAGGTGTCTCCAGGGTGGGTGATGGTTTCCTCGGAAGTCCAGCATCTTCTGTGTCGCCCGCCTGGTCTTCAGGCAATGTCGTGTCCTCCACTGTGGAGTCCCTGCGACCAGTGTCCACCGGTGACTGGGGGGCGGTCTTGACTCGGCGGGCGAAGCCGACGCAGTCGCTCTGCCGACTACTTTGGTCCAAGCGAATGCTTGGCCGACATCAGGAGCTTGGCCAACGTTGGAAGCTTAGCAGACGTCGGGTCCGTCGTCTGCTTAAGGGACGTCAGGTCTTTTGTCTTCCTGGGTGGAGGATCCAGGCCCCTGGGAGGCTGAGAGACCGATCTAGAGTCGGGGTCCCGACACTGGACAGAAGAGGAAGACTTGTGATGGTGAGAAGACCTGGAAGAGGCCCGGGAGGGGAGTGGAGCAAGCCGAAGGCCTGCATATCTTTATGGGCTGAAGCGAAGCCAAAGAACCACCTGTAGCCTTGACCTTAACCGGAGGGGGCTGAGAATGAGCCCTGGAGGGGAAGCGGTCAGATCGGGTGGAGCCTGAGCTACACGAGTCCAAGGCCGGTCCGGGGATCTGGACCTTGCCTTCTCCCAGTGTTTGTGGGCCTTTGAGGAAGATTCACCTCTGGAGGAAGGTTCTTTATCCATCCTGCTAAGTTTTTCTTCTAAAAGGTACCCCTGAAGTGCCTTCTGACGGCTGATCCTGCTGCGGCTGTTGAACCCCTGACAGAAGGAGCAGGCCTCGATGTTGTGGTCTGGGCTAAGCACCGCAGGTAGGATGAATGAGGATCCTTGAAGGGGATCCGTCTTCCACAGGTACATTTGGAAGGGTGTCCCTCAGATGCAGTGGAGAGGACACTAGTTCTGTAAAATACTCTGAGGAAGTTCATAGTTGTAGTGTGCTGAGATTAAGACGAGAGGAATGATACAATGAGAGTCGTAGGCGGAAAAGAAATACAGGTTACTCACACCTGTAACAGGAGTTCTAGGAATGGTATATAGTTGTTCATCCACACTATTGGCAGGCATCCTTGCCGCTTAAAATCTTGCCGGAAGGTCTTCAAGCTTGCTCCTCCCACCCACCCGGTGGTATAACTCTCACCCAGACGCCAAGATCTGCCAGGAAGCTCAGTTAAAGGCCAAGCCAGAGGAGGTTAGGATCGTGGGATGAACAAATATACCATTCCTCAGAACTCCTGTTACAGGTGAGTAACCTGTATTTCTAGGACATGGATATGTTGTTCATCCACACTCATTGGCAGACCTTAGCAGTTCTCCGAGGAGGGAGGCAAGACGCATTAACTCCAATACTTACTTGGGAAAGAGAGACTGAGAACCTAGGCCCCAAACCAGTATCCCCAAGCGCACCAAGGTCGATGGTAATGGGTAATGAAGGTGTTTAAGGACTTCCAGGTAGCAGCCCCTGCAGATTTGCGTGGATAGGGACGCCCTGGAAGCAGCCAACAAGGTGGCAGGCAGTATGGCGGGTAGAATGACTTCATTATCCTCTGGGAGGCTCCATGCTCGCCAACTTATAGCAGAGATCTATGTGAAGTGACCCACTGCTTATCAGTCTTGGCTGCAGGTCTGCCAGGTGCGGCTTCAGCGTAGGTGACAAACAGCTGGCGGAACCTCTCTCTCTGACTTCTCAGCCTGCAGCCCTTATATACAAGCGAGCGCCTCTAGGGTCCAAAGTATGGAGCCTGTATTCGCCTCCAGGTGTGATTGGGAGAACACCGGCAGAGTCAACACCTGGTTAAGGTGAAACTCAGACACCACCTTCGGAAGGAATTGGTGGGGCGCAGGACAACCTTGTCCCTGTGGAAGACCAGGTAAGGAGACTATAGAAAGCGCTAGAGCTCTCCCATCCTTCTGGCTGACATGATAGCCACCAAGAAAGGCGGTCTTCCACGACAGGTGAGAGAGAGCACACCTGTGCATAGGTTCGAATGGCTTGCCCATGAGCTTTGCCAGTACCACAGTAGATCCCATGGAGGTGGGGGTTCCTCAAGACTGAGGGGAATGTGATCAAGGCTTGAAAAAGCCAGACCACCTTCTCCTGCGCCACCGACTGCTTCCAGCCCGCTACGCAAGCAGAGATGGCTGCCAGGGGTGCACCCTTAGGTCGTCCGACTAAGCCTTGATTAGAAAGGGACCATAAATGATCCAAGATGCTTACAAGGAACAGGAGGAAGGGTCCAAGCCCTTGCTCTGACACCAAATGGAAAACCTTTTCCATTTGAAGGCATAGCATTTTCTGGTCGACTCACGGGACGCCCAACCACATTGAGGACCTCGTCGAAAGACCCAAGGCCTGGAACTCTAGCTCACCAGGAACCAGGCCGTCAGGTGCAGGGATTGAAGGTCCGGATGGAACACCTTCCCCTGATTGACTGAGAACAGGTCCGGGAAGAGCTGGAAGCTGCCACAGGATCCTGGAGCTGAGACTGAGAGATCTGGGTACCAGAACTGGCGAGGCCAGTCTGGGGCTATCAGGATCACCTGCGCCTTGTCCCTCCTCGCTTTGAGAAGCACCTGTGGATCAAGGGAAATGGGAAAGGCGTAAAGAGGCCCGGGTTCACTGCCTCGAGAAGGCATCCCCTGCAGCAGCCCTGATGAGGGGGCGGGCATGGAACAGTCTCAGCTTCACGTTCTCCTGGAGGCGAACAGGTCCACCTGAGGTGTGCCCCAATGGAGAACAGATGCTTACCACTCCGGCAGGAGAGACCACTCGTGGATAGCCCCATCTGGCTCAGGCACCTGGCCAGGGTGTTGGAGGCCTCTGCCACATGAATAGCTAGGAGATCCGCCTCCAGGCTGCGACCAGTGACCAAATGCGGAGAGCTTCCTTACATAGAACTGGAGGCGCGTCCCACTCTGGCGGTTTAGACAGAACATGGTGCGTGTGTATTGTCCGTCCGGACTCGGACCACTGACCCGGAGGAACGGGGACAAAGGCGGTAGAGAGCTGGGCGGACCGCCGAGCTCCAGCAGGTTGATGTGGCATCGACTCATGGGGACCAGAGGCCATGAGCCTGCATGCTCCCCAGATGGGCACCCCAACCCATCAGAGAGGCATCGGTCGATAGAGAGACCGTCGGCTCGGGGCGGACGAACGGGATGCCCTCCTGCAAATGATCTGGAACGGTCCACCACTGGAGAGCGTTCCACATCCCCTGTGTCACCGACACAAGCTGGTCCAAAGGATCACAGCGTTGTGACCACTGGCTGGCCAGTCCCCATTGAAGGACGATGTCCAGCGGGCCCAATGGACCACGCTGGGCAGGCCGCCATGAGACCCAGGGAGGCGAGGAAGTCCCGGCAGGATGCAACTGCCCAACCAGAAATGATCGGGCAAAGGAGGAAAGAACTCGGCTCTGTCCGCCGGAGCCGCCATGTCTGGCAAGAGAGTCGAGCCGCGCCTGGATGAATAGAATCACCTGCTTTGGCTCGAAGTTCGACTTGGCTCATTGATAAGGAGGCCCAGTTGAGAGCAGACCTGGAGGGCCAGATCTCTGGACCACTCCGCCTCCTTCCTGGAGGGGCTGCTATCAGCCAGTCGAGCAGGTAAAGAATGTACACCTGACCTCAGGCGCCAAGAGGAATGCTGTCACCACTGCCATGCATTTGGTGAAGACCCTGGGAGCTGGACATGCTCAAGGGCATGGCTTGAACTCAAAGGGATCCTTCCGCTCGGAAGCGAAGGAATCTCTGGAGAGACGGACGGATAGGGACGGAAAAACGGGCCCTGCAAGTCCAGAGAGCAGAACTATTGACGCTGCTCCAAGGATGGTATTATCTGAGCCAGAGTGACCATCCTGAAGGTTCGTAGACCTTAGGAACTTGTTTAGGTCGTAGGTGTGAGAACTGGGGCGCCAGCCTCAGTCTGCTTCGAACCAGGAAGTACCTGGACACAAACCCTGGGTCTGAAGGAGGGTCCGCCACCTCTCTTATCACTTCCTTCTGGAGGAGGGAGGGGGTGATCAGCCGACGCGGACGCCAGTGAGGCTGGGGACCCCAAGCCCTCCGGGGAGACGGCTCTGAAGGGTGGTGCCTGCTCGAATTCCAGAGGCAGGCCTCTTCCACCACCTCTAAGACCCACCTGTCCGTGGTAACAGCGACCCGGAATGGAAAAGGCCGGAGCCGCCTCCACGTGGGGACCCAGGGTAAGGTGACGGAATGGGGCGACACCCCTCAGCCGTCACTGGGCAGGCTTGGGAGGAGGGACCCGCCAGGGACCTCCTGGGCGCTACTCTCCCTGCCTCCTGTTAGAGGAAGCCGGCTTGGGTTTGGGAGGCCAAGGCCGAGCCTGCTGGCCTAGCGTTGCTGGCCGGGCGCGAGGCACAGAAGGGCGAAAAGAGCTTAGGCTGTGGCTTGCGGCCTTTGTCCTTCTGAGCGGAAGAGACGAGTCAAGGTAGCAGTGGACTTCTCGATCCTCTGCAGGTGACCTTCACCCCAGGGCGAAGAGGTCAGTCCCAAAAGGAACATCCGCCAACTTGTGCTGAGTATCCAGGCAAAGGTGGACGACGATAGCCACCGCGGCCGCCACCGATCTGGCACGAGTCCCCTATATCCAAAGCAGTCTGAGCGCTGTTTGGCCACTGCTTGCCCTGGTCCCGCACCTGCTTAACCGTGAGTCTACAGATCGGGCGGGAAGATGAGGGATGACCTCATCCAGGAGCCAACAGGGCATGAAAAAATGTGCACCGCAGGAGGGCGCGAACTAGCTGACGAGACCGTAGAGAGGATCAGCATAAACTTTTCCTCGACATAGTCCAATCCCTTGGACTCCTTGTCAGGAGGTTTGTCCACATCCCTAGCACTTGCTATCGTGGAAACGCTGTCGATAACCAACCCCTCAGCAGAGGGGTGTTCAGAAACCGGGACAAGGAACGGTAGGGACCGCATACTTCCTAGCCATCCTGGCCGGCGCAGGGCAGGAAGCAGGCGCTGCCACAGCTCCAGTGCGGACCCACTGGCCTCGGCCACGGAAGAGGCCTCCGTCGAGAATCCCTCGGTCCAGAATCTCCGTGAGGGATACCTGGCCCGCTTGGAAGCAGGTTCGAGCTCCATCCGGTGGACTCCGAGATGAGCCGAAACAGTCCTAGGAAGGACGGGGCTATCGGCCCATTGACTGACCTCCTGAAGACTCCAAGTCCAGTCGCTTGGAGAAAAAGGAGGAATCATCTTCGACTCGGAAGAGTCCTCCGAAGAGCTGCCTCTGGCCTGAGCCACACCTTCACCTGCCGAGGGAGTCGGTGGGGAGTGAGGGTAACTGACAACAGACGGGTGAATGACCGCCCAGCAGACCGAGAATCATGGTCGGAGCCCCAATAGGTGGCTGTGGAGGTGGAGGTCCACCGGAATCGGTGGGCAGCTGGTTTTGGCCAATCAACCGCCTGGGTAAAGCTCCCTCGGATAAGTCGAGGGCTGTGTCGGCCGCTCCGGTGACAGCCACTAATGGCCGGAAGGCGACAGGGTGAAACCACCGGCCAGGAGGAGCTGTTGCAACATGAGGTCCTCGCACCGTCGACGTAATTACGCGAAGCCTCCCTCGTCGAGAGGAGGACGAGGAGCGAGCGGCGACGCCGGCCACACTGTGCCCAGACCGCCTATGAGGTGGGATCGGCTGGACACCGAAGAGTCCGAGACCCGAGACCGAGAGTCCCGGAATTTCCGGAGGTCGGTGCGGGAGGTGTCGGCCGGAACCGGCACTCCCTTGGCTCGGATGGTCCATCCGAGGGCTCCGAACCCGGAGGCACAGGCGCGAAAGCCCACGGGATCCCCAACTCCTCCCAGGGAACCGGGTAGAGGGGAATCTCGGCTGCTAAAAGGCGATAGCCCAGCCCAACAGGTCGAGAAAAAATCTCGAGATTGCCGGTCAGGAGTCTCGGTCAACTGACCTGGCACGGGACACCGAGAGGCCAGTGGTCGAAGCCGAGTCGACCGAAGCCGACGGTCGACGACTTGGGGAGAGGGACCTTTCCCGCTCCCAAGAGCGTCGACGGAGGGACTTACCCCTGTCCTTCTTTTTGGACCGAGAATAAGGTCCAGCAGACGTAAGCCCTTCTCCCTTAGTGGAGAGGGACAGACAAAGCTCCTTAAAAGAAGCCGTGTAGGAAGAACCCAGAGAGAGCGGGATAAATGCCGCGGCCGAGGAAGATACTTGGCCCGTGCCGCCTCCTCTTCGAGGGCGACCATCCGCTCGAAGCTGATCCATGAAACCACAGCCGCATGAACACACGCCAACCGGGCCTCCTCGGACTTCACCGAGGGAAACGCTTCTCGACAGCCCAGCTGCACGGCAGCACGGCTGTCGAGGACGAGCCGAGAAAGATGAGCACAGGTCGCAAGCCCGCGGGTCGTACTCAAGGCCTAAACAATAGAACACACGTGGAGTGTGGATCGTCCAGACATCTTCTGCCGCATGGGCATCTCCAAACTCGGAGTCGATTTGTCCATCGCAGCCGGGGATCAAGACTGAAGTCTTTTTACGAAAATTTATTTTTAAATCCGCAAAACTGAGAAATAGGGACTAACTCTAAACGCAGAGCGTTAAGGAGGGAACCTGAGCTTCCAAGCGGTAAGGAAGATCTGGCGTCATGGGGCGGAGCCGAGAGTTATACCACCCGGGTGGGTGGGAGGAGCAAGCTTGAAGACCTTCCGGCCAGATTTAAAGCGGCAAGGATACCTGCCAATGAGTGTGGATGAACAACATATCCATGTCCCTAGAACTGGGGATTTTGGGGGACCGACTCCTTATGTACTATGCCTGATGTTGGAGGCGGGACCGACGTCAGAGGCGGTCCCTGCTGAATACTGCTAGCTAGAAAATTTCCGTGGGGTCCTGGTGCCTGCCGGCTTCAGTCTTAATGGTGTAACCTGCTGCAGGAGCGGTTTCTTGAAGTAAGATCAGTAGATCTTAGAGAGAGTCTTGCAGGAGGTAATACAAATAGGACTGAAGCCGGCAGGTGTCAGGACCCCATGAAAAATTTCTAGCTAGCAGTCTCTGATGGGACTGCCCCTCACGCCGGTGACCGACGCCAGTATAAAGGTGCGTCCCCACGCCCGCTTCCAGTTCTTTCCCCGCCAAAGGCCAAAAAGGCAAGATGAGACAAGAGAGAAGTGGACGTTTCCTTCCCTGGAAAAAGAGCTGAAAAAGCTTAGGGGAATGGAGGGTGGGAAGGCATTACCTAATGTAAGTGCCTCTCTCAAAGATCTACTGTTACGGTAAGTTCTTACGTAACTGTATTATCTTACTTTGAGATGGCTCTTGCAATATATAATTACAAATAGGACAAAGTCACAAGCAGTCTGGAACAAGAAGCGGCAAACAGGAGGATGAAACTACCCAAAAGTAGATCCTCTGGCTGTGACGGTCTTAGGAAAGAAGACCTTGCAGAACAGCCAACCCAAAGCCCACTCTACGGCAAGAGGCAATGTCCAAACTGTAATGTTTCGTAAAGGTATGGACAGAAGTCCAAGTTGTGACTGCACAGATGTCTGCCGCTGACACATTCTTGAAACAAGCAGCAGAGGCAGCGACCCCTCTAGTGGAGTGGTCTCTGACTTGACCCAGCAGGGTTTTCTTGTACTTGTGGTAACAGAAAGTGATACAATGAGCCAACCATTTAGATAGGCGTTGCTTAGAAACAGCATTGCCTTCTCTTTTACGAGCAAAAGAAACAAACAGTTAATCAGTCTTTCTGAGATCCTTCGTCCTGGTAATGTATCTCAGAATTCGGTGACCATCCAAAGTATGCAAGAGGTACTCCCCTTGATTGGAATGCTCCGTAAAGAAAGCAGACAGCTCCATGGATTGATTCAGCGTAGATTCCACTACCACCTTGGGGAGAAACTTAGAGTTGGTATGCAGAGCCACACGTTCCTTGTGAAAAATCAAATACAGGATTTTGCACATGAGGGCCTGGAGCTTGGAAATCCTTCAAGCAGAAGTAATGGCCAAAAGGAAGAGTGTCTTCCATGAAAGGAACTTTAGGTCTGCTGAGGCTGCCGGCTCGAAAGGAAGCAGAGTAAGCTTCTCAAGGACAAAATTCAACTCCCAAGGAGGGGCAGGAACCCGAATTGGAGGCCTCAAGTGAAGGACCCCTCTAAGAAAAGTCTTGGAGACTTTCAGCTGCACAAAAGTCCTGTCCCCAAAAGGAACATGGTAAGCTGAGATGGCCACCATGTAAACCTTCAGAGAGGAATGACCGAGACCCAGATCAAAGAGGTGTCACAAGTAATCCAAAAACCGCCCAACAGAGCAAGAGAATGGCTCGAAATCTTTGGAAGTGGCACAAATAGAGGACCATTTCCATTTCATGGCATAGGTAGATCTAGTGGAGAGCTTTCTGGCCTCCACCAGAATCTCAGCCACTAGCAGAGAAACCCCAAATAGGGCTTGAGCTATGTCTGCAGGAGCCACACGTGCATTTGAAGGGACTTGAGGCCTGGATAGACCAAGGTCCCCTGATCCTGAATCA
The DNA here is from genome assembly GCA_016271365.2 of Neoceratodus forsteri. NCBI lineage: Eukaryota > Metazoa > Chordata > Ceratodontiformes > Ceratodontidae > Neoceratodus > Neoceratodus forsteri. The sequence goes on from CM028137.1 coordinate 961,643,044, forward strand.
GCAAAAGAAACAACAAAGGAAGTAGAGGTTCCTCTGAATACTGTTGCAGAAGAGAGAACCAAACTTGCCTGGGCCAGAAAGGAGCGATTAGGATCATGCGAGCTCCTTCTGAACTGAGTTTCTGTAAGACCCTCGGAATCAAGCGGATCGGGAGGCTTTGATGAATCTACCCTTCCAGTCTAGAGACAGAGCATCTCTCCAAAAAATGCCGCACCCTGGAGCGAGCAAGCAGAAGTCAGGAAGTTTTGCATTGTGAGGAGACGCGAATAGGTCTACCTGTGGTGTTCCCCAATGTAGGAAGATATCGTCTGCTACCCCCGATCCAGTTCCCAATCATGAGCAGATGACCGACTGAGGTGGTCTGCCAACGTATTCTCGACCCCCGGGACATGAACTGCCATGAGGTGAAGGTTGTGCTGCACTCCCCAATCCCAAACTTGCATAGTCTCCCTGCAGAAAGGGTAGGAATTAGTTCCTCCCTGTTTGTTGATGTACCAGACCAGACACACGTTGTCCGTCTGGACAGCCAGATGCCCGGGGAGCAAATACAGTTGTAGAGCCTAAAGAGCATACAGAATGGCCCGATGCTCGAGCACACTGAGGTACAGTGTTTTCTTGAGCCTGGACCAGAAGCCCTGGATCCTGCGAGACCCCAAATGGGCTCCCCAACCTTCGCCCGAGGCGTCTGTAGTCTGCGTCTGGGAGGGGAGGAGCAAGGCAGAAGGGAAATCCCCGGCAAAGGTTCTCCTGTACCATCCACCATTGCAAGTCCCATGCCATGGGACTGGAGACCAGAACTAGTTGATCTAGGTCATCCACCAAGTGATCCCATTGAGACTGAAGCGTCCACTGAGAGATTCTCATGTGGAGCCAAGCGTGAGGGACTGTCGGAATAGCAGCCGCCATGAGCCCGAGGAGGCAAAGGACCAACCTGGCGCTGACCCACCTGCGACTGGACAACAGGCTGAACTGAGCCTGGAGTGAGGCTGCCCTGTCCAGTGGCAGGAATGCCATGCCGAAGGTCGTGATCCAGGATTGCCCCGATAAACTGGAGCCTCTGGGACAGGATCAGATGGGACTTGGCCTGGTTGACGGTAATACCCAGGCTAGTGAAAACCTGCAGAATAAGGGAAAGGAAGCGCAGGAGTTCCTCCCTGGACAAGGCTGCCAGGAGCCAGTTGTTCAGGTACGGGAAAACCTGAACCCCTTGGGTACGCAGGTAGGCCGCTACCACTGAAAGGCATTTGGTGAACACTCGGGGGGCCGAGGAAAGATCAAATGGGAGGGCCTTGAACTGGTAGTGGTCCCCCTGGAACGAAAAATGCAGGTATTTGCTGTGGGAAGGGAGAATAGGGATATGCATGTAAGCATCCTGCATGTCCAGAGCGCACAGCCACTGTCCCAGCCAAAGAAGGAGCAGAAGACTCTGCAGAGAGAGCATCCTGAACCTTCTGTACTCCATGAACAAGTTCAGGGAGCCGAGGTTCAGAATCGGCCTCACATCTCCCATCTTCTTCGGGACCAGGAAGAAATGGGAGTAGTAACCCGTCCCCCGAAGATGGGGTGGGATGGGCTCTATCAAATCCTTCAGAAGAAGAGAGGATATTTCTTCCCGGGCCAGAAGAAGGTGTTCTGGGGAGTATGACTACCGGGGTGGGGGGTTCGAGGAGGTTTCTGAAGAAACTCTATTGAGTGTCCTGCAATCAGCTGGAGCACCCAAGTGTCTGAAGTGATCCTCTCCCAACCTGGTATATGGAAGGAGAATCTCCCTCCTACCGGTTCCTCTGGACAACCCAGAAACTGTGGGAGAGGAAAGGAGTCAGGAGGTGTGGGGCAGTGTTGCAGCTGAAGCTCCTGCTGCTTTTTTGGGCTGGGGGCTTGGCAGTCGGAGGGGCCCAACGTTTATTGGCCCGCTTTCCCTGAAGTTTCACCTTGGGCCGAGAATGTCTGCAAAAGGGATGACGCTGAGCCTGAGAGGGGTCTGTACAAGGAGTCAACAGACTTAAGTGCAGTACCCTTCTCCTGCAGATCAGTGATGTCCTTGACATCACCACCGAACAACACTGAACCCCTGAAGGGCACGTCCTTGATAGCAGACTGCACCTCTGGGACCAAACCTGACACCCGGAGCCAGGCATGATGCCGCAAACCCACGGTGAAAGCCGAGCTCCGATAAGCAGTGTGCACTGCGTCGAATGTGGTATGAAGCAAGTGCTGACTGGCCGAATGCACAGACCAGACTAGATCAGCCACTTCCTACTTCATCTGAGACTCAGGAAGGGAGTCCAATTTATTTTCCACCTCGTTAAGGATCGCCTTCTGATAATCCCCCCTGTGAGCACTGTAATTCAGAGCCCTTATTCCCAGAGTGGAAGAAGCACAGACCTTTTTCCCGTACTGGTCCAGAAGGTGGGATTCCTTGTCGGGTGGTGAAGAGCTCAAGTGCTTAGCATTAGCCACCCACCATGAGCAATGCTAATAACGACAGAATCAGCTCGAGGGTGTGAATTTTAAGAGTCAACACCTTCCAGAGCCTGATAAAGCCTGTCTGACTTCCTAGGAAGGGTGGCTAATGCCAACGGTTGCTTCCAAATAGTGGTGATAAGGTTGGCATGAGGCTCAGTCTAGGGTGGCACCAGGGTAGGAGCGGTCTCGGGCAGATCCAGGTGTGCAGCAAGCTTCTTACACTGTGGATCTGGCTCCAAGGAATGCCACTGATGAACTGCCTGGATTTTACGCAACTCCGTCAAAGAAGGATCCCCCGGAGGAGACTTCGGAGGAGTCCTTGGCCTGGGCTTGTCTGGAGTGCGTGGCTTGTTGTCCAGATCGGAATAACCGTTGAAGTTGGACGTCTCCGAGGAGGATGAAGAAGAAGACGACGACTCCTCCTCCCGGAGCGGGGGAGGAACGGACCCCTTGGGAAGCCCTTGGGGAAACATATCTTGCCCTGCCCTGGAACCGGAGGGATCGCCTCTGGTATATGGAGGGGGTCTCTCGCCTCCAATTTAGGGGGTCCGGAACCGGGACCGGCATCTGAAGATGGCTCTCTACCTCCCTGGTGAGCTGAGCCTTGGCCTCAGCCCACCAGGAAGCCAAAGTCTCCTTCAAATCCACCAGCGGCTGAGGGGGCTAAGGAGGAGGAGGAGGGGGGTATGCATACTGAGGGTATCTATACGGCATGCATCCATATCCCAACGGTGGAAAGCCCCGCGTCGGGTACTGGGGGCACAGTGTACTGTAGCATCGGGTACTGGAGTGCCGGACACTGCGGGCTTGGGTAGGACAGCGTGAGATACGATGGGGTCAGATACCCAGGTACCGGGGGGTCTGCAGGAGCAGAGGGCCCCGAAAACAGACCAGCGAGCGGATCTGGAACGGGAGGCCCAGCGCAGGGACGTCTGGCAAGGGGATGTTGTGGGGCGTCAGACAGGCCGGCGTCGGCGGCCGAGGATCTGACGTCGGGTCAACCAGCCCAACTGGAGGGAGACCTGATGACAGCGTGCCCACCTCCTCCGTGTCGCCTGGGGAAGAAGGGTTACCATCCCCAGGGACCAGCAAAGGAGACGCTGGCACCTCGGAATGCAACAAGTGTTGCAGCAAGCTCAGGACGACAGACAGTCCCTAAGGGTCCGGCGCTGGCTCTAACACCGAGCGGACGTCAGAAGAGCTGACATCCAGGTTATCGGCGGATCAGGCGGATATGAGAGGAGAGCCAGCATCCGACTTATCGGACTCCAGCGCTTCGACCAAGGCCGTGAAGGAGGGGCGCATTGGCAGGCGCTTTGGTGGCTGTGTGCTGCCCCAGAGGGTCAGGCGTCTTAATGGCCTTACCAGGATAGGCGTCGGAGCAGACGTCCGTTTTACCGGGGCTGCTCAGACTAGAAGGTCGCACAGCGGCGGCCTTACTGGGAGCAGCTGCCTCCTTAGACCTGGAGGCTCCAGAGGGTTGATGCCGCCTTGGAAGCCTCCAAGATTGCTGCCACGGAACTGCCTCCCGGGGGAGGCATTACCTGCAGCACCGCGACCCCAGCCAAAGCCGCGGTGACCGCTGAAGAGGTGTCCCGGTCCCGGTGCTACTTCTTGTAGTGGCCCTCTGGAGAAGTAGAAGCCCACCTGAGTTTTTCCAGCAACTTTTTCATGAAGGTTATTTTGAGTTTAAGAACATGGGCCTCCATGGACTGCTGCCTCCGCTTTCAGATGGCCGCGTTAAACTGCTAGCAGAGTTGGCACTTCGATGGGATGATCGGGGCCTAGACAAAAAAGGCACTGGGAATGTCCATCCTTGTGCAGGAGCTGGGCGCCGCAAGAATCACTCTCATTTTTATGCTGGGAGGGAGTCGGGAATGACATACACCGCAGCTAAGGTAAAGGCTGACGAAATTTGAAGAAAAAAGTTGAAAATAGACGGTAAATCTACCGACGATTGACTGCGAAGCAGTGAACTTAACCGCAAGGCGCTGCACGAGCTAATGGTGGGAAAGAACTGGAAGGCGGGCATGGGGGACCGCCCCTTTATACTGATGTCGCTCGACATCGGTCACCTGACGTGGGGGCGGTCCCCCGCCAGAGACGGCTAGCTAGAAATTTTTCCGTTGGGTCCTTACGCCTGCCGGCTTCAGTCCTATTTATAATTACCTACTGCAAGAGCCTCTCTCAAAGTAAGATCAACACTTTTTGGCCGAGGTCCTATTCCTCTACGCAGAGATGCTGCCAACTTACCAGATGGCCTAGCCAGGAGAATCTCTGACTGGGACAGAAGATCCATTATTGTCCAGGAGGCAATCTGTATCCATCTGACATCCTTTGTACTATGGTCCTATATTATCCAACTGCACTGAGACCAATTCAGCATACTGCCACCGATTGTGAGCAGCATCCTGAATACCGCTCTCCATGCCAAAATGTGAGCAGCGCCCTAAATACCGCAATCCATGCCAGAATGTGAGCAGCACCCTAAATACTGCCATCTATGCCAGAATGTGAGCAGCACCCTGAATACCGCTCTCCATGCCAGAACGTGAGCAGCGCCCTGAATATTGCTCTCCATGCCAGAACGTGAGCAGCGCCCCGAATACCGGTCTCCATGTCAGAATGTGAGCAGCGCCCTGAATACCGCTCTCCATGCCAGAATGTGAGCAGCACCCTGAATACTGCTCTCCATGCCAGAATGTGAGCAGCGCCCTGAATATCACTATCCATGCCAGAATGTGAGCAGCACCCTGAATACTGCTCTCCATGCCAGAATGTGAGCAGTGCCCTGAATACCACTAACCATGCCAGAATGTGAGCAGCACCCTGAATACCGTTTTCCACGCCAGAATGTGAGCAGTGCCCTGAATACCACTATCCATGTCAGAATGTGAGCAGCACCCTGAATACCGTTTTCCATGCCAGAATGTGAGCAGTGCCCTGAATACCACTATCCATGCCAGAATGTGAGCAGTACCCTGAATACCACTATCCATGCCAGAATGTGAGCAGTGCCCTGAATACCACTATCCATGCCAGAGTGTGAGCAGCACCCTAAATACTGCCATCCATGCCAGAGTGTGAGTAGTGCCCTGAATACCGCTCTTCATGCCAGAATGTGAGCAGCGCCTTGAATACCGCCATCCATGCCAGAGTGTGAGTAGCGCCCTGAATACCGCTCTCCATGCCAGAACGTGAGCAGTGCCCTGAATACCGCCATCCATGCCAGAATGTGAGCAGCGCCCTGAATACTGCTCTCCATGCCAGAATGTGAGCAGCGCCTTGAATACCGCCATCCATGCCAGAGTGTGAGTAGCGCCCTGAATACCGCTCTCCATGCCAGAACGTGAGCAGTGCCCCGAATACTGCTCTCCATGCCAGAACGTGAGCAGCGCTCCGAACACCACTCTTCACACCAGCACCCCGATTGAGAGTTTCAATTCTGCCAGACTCTAGATCCCTTGAGTCTCTGATGGGTCTAGCAGCTTTTTAAAGCCTGACTGTCTGTCAAGCATTGTTAGGGCAAACCATTTAGCCTCCCACAGAGACATTAACAGTTTGGTTCATCTTCTGTGACCCTGCACGACACGTGAGCTCACTGACAAAAAAAGTGTCATCACGGCACACAGGGATATCAGCTGCAGATATCACTGGCACAGGAGGTGAAGCAGACAAGGATGACAGTAAAGACCAGACCACTGCATCAAGTCTACGTGTGTCACCATGAAAGCCTGTTTGACTGATGTGCCTGTGGTTGCTACAGGCTTGTGTCTAAGCCTTTGACAAGCTGAGCGCGAGAGAAACTGTTCGCTGTTAGACACCTTGTCTCTGGCAGTGGCAATGCAGCCCCCCATGTTGAATGTGCGGAACAGATTTCCGCATGCCCTTGCTGCAGTTTAATCTCCCGGTGTGTTACTGCAGTGATTCAGACACCCTGGAGGCTGCTGCCTGTTGTGCTGTGGGCCAGTAAGACAGAGAGGAACATGTAGGGCCTTCCGCCCTATGGTGCACCTGCAGTGATGGCAATACCAGGGGTGTATTATTCAAACTGCAAAACGTGACTGAGAACTGGAAGATGCCATCTGCAGTCCAGACACACTAGGGAAAACTACCCCTGTATGCAGTGCCGCTACAGGGATCAGGGTATCACCACTGGCCTTGGCTTAGTGTACCTTTCCCGGTTGCAGTTTTCAAATAAATAAATAAAATCCCCTCCCAAAAGTTAATTAAGGGAACAATTACCACCGGTGAGTGCACAGTTCTGTTCAGTTGGCATCCTAAATCTCAAATGAATGCAGAACTTCCAATGGACAAGTCATACGTTAAGGCCAATGAACCAAATATTTGTTACATTAAGTTTTCATTTATTATGCATGCCCCTTATTACTGTACTGCTGTTCTGCACTGCTGCTCCATTCTCTGCTTCCCCCCAGGACCCATCTGCAACAAGCCCAGTACGTCTTTCCAGGTAAAAATTCTGAAATAAAATACCCATAGAGTACCTATGCAATTTTGCTGTGTACCTCCTTCCGTATCACTGTACTTCATTTTAAGTGTTTTTCTCCCGAATTCAGTCCCATGTTTGGTTTCACATCGCAACCTGTGCAAGTACTGTAACAACCATTACACGTGGGTTCGGCACTTACCTCTGTCATATCTCCATTAGGTAGGATTGCAAGGTCTGGTCTTAGGCAGCAGACATTTAGCACCGTGTTATACCTATAAGGGAACAAGTAAAATAAAGATGTTTGTTTTAGTTACTGCCATCTTCCTAGCACAGAACTCTGGCAGTGCCACAAACAGTTACCATACAGCACCATGATAAGTGCAACCAAAGCTGCAACACCTTGCACAGCATTCCCTGTTCATTATTTTAGCGCAGTGGGCCACCACTATTTTTTATCTGCCACCCATTTTTTTTTTTTGCCACCACCCTATATTTCTAGCCATTGTTCTATTTTTCTTAATCCTTCAAAACTGTCTTTTACTGCCATCCTTTATTTCACTGTTACCCCTGTTTTGATACCAACACACATCTTAAAATCCACTTCTGCACATATACTGCACGTACTGGAGGTGCAAATATGTCACCCTTTGACTGGATCACCACAGCCCTAGATATTCAGACAGTGAGGAATCCTGTTACATCCACAGGAAAAGTGTAACCAAACCTGCAGCACCTTACAGACAAAGAAAAAGTGCAACCAAACATGCAGGGCCTTACAGACACAGGGAAAAGTGAAACCAAACATGCAGCAGCTTATATAAACAGGACCAGTGTAACCAAACCTGCAGCATCTTACATAAACAGGACAAGTGTAACCAAGTCTGATGCACCTTGCAGACAAAGGAAAGTGCAACCAAACCTGCAGCACCTAATAGGCACAGGAAAGTGCAACCAAGCCTGCAGCACCTTACATAAACAGGACCAGTGTAACCAAACCTGCAGCACCTTACATAAACAGGACAAATGTAACCAAGTCTGATGCACCTTGCAGACAAAGGAAAGTGCAACCAAACCTGCAGCCACTTACAGACAAAGAAAAAGTGCAACCAAACATGCAGGACCTTACAGACACAGGAAAAGTGAAACCAAACACGCAGACCCTTACAGGCACAGGGGAAGTGCAACCAAACCTGCAGTACCTTTACAGACACAGGTAAAGAGCTACTAAACCTGCAGCACCTCACAGGCACAGGAAAAATGCAACCAAACCTGCAGCACCTTACAGGCACAGAAAAAAGTGCAACCAAATCCGTAGCACCTTACTGGCACAGGAAGAGTGCAATCAAACCTGCAGCACCTCACAGGCAAAGAAAGGTACAGCCTAATCTACTGCACCTTAGAGACACAGTAAAAGTTAAACCAGAACGTGCAGCAGCTTACATAAACAGACGTGCAACCAGACCTGATGCAACTCAGAGATGTAGGAAAAGTGCAACCAACTATGATGTACCTTACAGGCACATGAAAAGTACAACCACACCTGCAGCACATTACAGGACGAAAAGTACAACCAAACCTGCAGCACGTTAAAGGCACAGGTACTATTAAACCCCCTTTTTCCCATAGTTTGCTACTGTCCCCTGCAGGTCTCAAATCCTGTATCCTTGACTCCAAAGTCAGCAGCTCTACCACTAAGCCAACAAGTCAGGCTAATTTTTCTCTCTGTTTTAAAGCTTTTAAGGCTTGTGTCTCCATACTCGGCAAAAATACTTATCTTCTGTCCCATGGCAGGTCTCAAACCCTGTATCCTTGACACCAGAGTCAGCAGCTCTACCACTAAGCCAATAAATCAGGCTAATTTATTCTCAATTTTTAAAGCTCTTAAAGCTTCTGACTCCATAGTCTGCTAAAATACTTTTCTTCTGTCCCACTGCAGGCCCCAAATCCTGTACCATTAATACCAAAGTCAGCAGCTCTGCCACTAAGCCAACAAGTCAACCTAATTTCTCTTGGTTTATTTTTAAAGCTCTTACAGCTTTTTGCCCCCCCGCCCCCCAACCACTTTGTTCTGACTCCAAGGATACCTAAGCACTATGTCTGCTCACTTCCCCTTTATGTGCCTCATCTTCATTACCACCCAGGGGCTCACCTTCCACCAGCCAGACCTCACCCCATGACCTTTGTGGACTGCACCTTCGTATCTTTCTGGAATTACCCGGGGACCTTGTTATCACACCCTGGACCCCCGCATCCACCTCCTAGCTGCCCTCCCAACCCCGCCGCCCACCCTAGCTCCCCTTGGTTCCGCCTCCTTTGTGTCTTCCCAACCCTCCAAACCCTGCCCATCCCCTGCTCCACTATGGCTTCCTCCTCTCAACATACCCCCAAAAAGTTAACTAGCTGCCACCCTATGGCTAGAACCTTGGTCATTCTATTACTCCTCTCTGGTAATATCTACCCTAATCCAGGCCCTGCCCCCACCAGTCCACCAACTAGGTCCTCTGGGCTCCGCACTGCCTCCTTGAACATATGCAGCCCGACAAAAAAATCTGCAGCGCGCCGATGTTGGGCCACCCTACACCAACCAGACATCACTGCACTAGTCGAGACCTGGTTCTCCAAATCTACTCCTGACTCCTTTGTCTCACTCCCCAAATATACCCTATACTGGGAAGATCGGGTGGGAAAACAGGGAGGTTGTGCGATCTACATCAGAGATAACATTATTGGCCTCATGCTCCCGCTCCCCAAGCTCAAAAACAGAGCCCAAGCCCTCATCCTAAAAATCACCCCGGATCCCTCCAGGGGCCCACTATACCTCACAGTCTCCTATATACCCCCTAAGAACCAAAAGCCAGCCATCACATCCCTCACCGATTATCTCTCTACCTTCCCACACAAAGCTGAACAGACACTAGTAGGGAACCTAATGTCCACTGGCTTGGTCCCTCAGCCACACCAATGAAGGACTCCTTCACCGCCCTCGACATGGTCCAATTAGTCACCCAACCACTAGACTTCATCCTTCTACTGGTACCAGCACCCTACTGAATATCATTATCTCTGACCGCCCCCACAAAATCCAGGACATAAAAGTTCTTCCCGACTCCCTAAGTGACCACTCGCCCATCCTATTCCTATGGACCTCCTCCACCCCCAAACCCAAACCACCTTCCGAAGGCGTCTCCTCCCAGGGGGGTTAAAAAAAACTAACTTCTCACCCAAATGGACTGGTCCCCCATTAAAGTAGCCCCCAGCATTGACACTGCACTCGATCTGTTCACGCAGGCCTTCACTAAGGCCCGTTATCTCTATGCACCACTCACCAAACACCGCACCAAAAGACAAAATCCACCATGGATCACCCCCTCCCTCCCTCCCTCCTCTAAAAACTGAGGGAAAGGGACAATCTCTGGTACAAAGCTATGAAGTCTGGCAGGTCGGCTGACACACAATCCTATAATGCCGCAAGCAATGGATGCACGCGAGCCATCCGCAAGGCCAAAGCAGACCACCATCAAACTACTCTCACCGCCACATGGGGGTCTGCATGGACCTTCTGGAGTAATATCAAAGAACTTAATGGGAAATCACGCTCCCCACCTCCCTCCCAGATCTCCATAGACGGCACCTTTTCCACTGATCCACTTACCATAGCAAACTGTCTAAAACACCACTACTCTCCCCAGTTGTTTCTTTGACCATCTGCCTGAATCTCAACCCTGCAGGGCCCTTGTTTCCTCCCGCACAAAATATCTACCCATGAATTCCGTCCATACCTGCAAAAAGCACTAAACAGCAATAACCCGCAAAGACCCCCCTAAACGCTAGGCACCTTTGGCTAGTCCTCGATGAGGTTCTAGTCCCTCTAACGGACCTACTCAACAGATCCCTTTGCCTGGGACAATTCCCCAGTGCCTGGAAAACAGCCATTACCCCATTCATAAAAGTGGTGACAAATCCTCCCCAGTAACTACTGGCTCATGTCCATCCCCCCACTCAAAGCTTTAGAAAAGTGGTTGCCACACAGCTCACAGAATACCTAGCCAAGCATGACATATTATGCCCGAGCAGCATGGCTTCCATTCAGGCCATAGCACTACCACAGCCCTCCTAGAATTCACCAACTTCCTACACTCCTCCCTAGACTGAGGTAACATTGCTGGAGCTGTGTTCATAGACCTTTCCAAGGCCTTTGACACGGTCTGCCATCCACTCCTTCTTGACTCCCTCTACCAACTTGGCTTCTTCACAGGCCCCCTGGCATGGTGCGCCAGTTACCTCGCCACCCGATCCCAATGCATCAAAATAAACAGGACCCCATCCGACACACTGGGTCCACTACTCTTCTCCCTCTACCAAAACACCTTGCCGAAGGCCTGCTCTGAAAAAAATCCTACTGTATACGGATGATGCAGTGCTCTATGCCTTGCATCATAAACCTACTCCACTCCAGGACTCCCTCCAACACGCCTTCTTCCAGGCCGAAACATGGTTCAAGGACCGTAGACTGGTCATAAACCTAAAAAAGACGAAATTGATGATTTTCTCCCACCACCAAAACAAAGCGAAAAGTGTACCTCACCTCATCCTCCCCAGCATCCAGCACCCCCGTGAACAGGTATCCATCTACAAATATCTTGGGCTTACCCTCGACTCTGCCCTTACATTCCACGCCACGTAAACACCCTAGTGGCCGCTGCAAACACTCGGACTGGACTCCTTTACTGGCACAAGGACTGCCTCCCTCCTGATGCCCTTAGGCTTGCCATTACTTCCTCTATACTGTCCTCAGTGGACCATGGGCTCCCTGAGTATGGGGCAGCAGATAATTCTGCACTCCAGAAAATTCAAATCTCCCTCAACAAGGCCTGCAGACTCCTAACTGGTGCCCTCAGGCTCACCCACACCTGCTCCCTCTATTCCACTGCCAATCTCATCAACCTTGATGAAAGACTCCACTGCCAGACCTGCCTACTGACCAAGAAAATTCTGCTCGGTCATTCCCCTCCTGGGGGTCACTGCCTCTCTCCAAACTTTCCACCCCCTCTATCTCCACCCACAACTCGGACAAAACTATACTGGCGGCACCCAGGGTAAAAATCTCCCTTGCCCAGAGATCCTTCCGCTACAAGGCCCCTGTCTGGTTTAATGCACTCCCAGCCACCATCACCTGCACATCCAATATTGCCCCTTTCAAAGTCACTCTCCACAACCACCTCCTCAATGTCCGCTCCGGTAACTGCAACTAGTCTGCGCTCTCATGCCCTCTAGGGCCCAAACCTCTGACAATGTCCATTATGGACTGCCACCACTTACAACAATGTCTAATCCACCTCTGGCTCATGAATAAGATGGATTATACTGTAACGGATGCTCTCTCATGGTAACAATGTTTTGCTGTGCTTATGTAAATATCTGTATCCACAACTGTATATAATGTTTTGCAAACAATGTCTGTAACCTATACATGACGGCTATTCCATTGCAACTGCATCCTCCCTGTTTTTGGGGGTTTTTTTTCTCTCCTCCGTGTGACAAGGTACCTTTGTAAATGAGCCAATGGCTCAAAGGTTGTAAATCCGATACTTCAAATAAATAAATAAACCAAACCTGCAGCACCTTACATAAAACAGAACAAGTGCAACCAAATCCGGTGCACCTTACAGGCACAGGAAAAGTACAACCAAATCTGCAGCACCTTACAGGCACAGGAAACGAGCAACCAAACCTGCAGCACCTTATAAGCACAGGAAAATTGCAACCAAACCTGCATGCAGCACGTTACATGCACAGAAAAAGTGCAACCAAACATGCAGCATGTTACAAAAAGTACGGTTGCGTAAGAAATTACCGTAACAGTAGATCTTTGAGAGCATCTCTTGCAGCAGGTCATAACACATGGGATTACAGCCATAGGCATAATTTCCTCTGGGTGACTTCTCAGCAGTCGACCCTGGGACCTCCCCCCAGCACTACCACGTGGTGTCTACCTGGAAGGTATAAAAGGAGAAGGGGTCCTAGCTACTCCTCAGTTCTTTTCCATCCTGGTGATCAAATATGAAAACATCCTAAGCCTCCGATGGAAACTGAGCAGGGAAATCAAGGCAGCAGCTCATGGAGTCGTAAAAGACAGGAGCAAGGAACCCTTTTGAAGTAACAGCAAGGGGGGAGGGCAGGACTGCATGACCTGCTGCAAGAGATACTCTCGAAGATCTACTGTTACGGCAAGTTCTTCGAGGCAATCTATTTGCTGCAGGTCGTAACACATGGGAAGATTCCCAAGCAGTTATTATACGCAGTGGGAGGAGGAAGCGAATCATCAGGATTTAGGACAGGAGGCCTTGTAGAAGGCCCACCCAAAAAATACAGGTTATTCACCTATAACAGGAGTTCTAGGAATTGTATATGTTGTTCAGCCACACTTACTGGCAGGTTCCTTGCCGCTTTAAATCTTGCCGGAAGGTCTTCAAGCTGGCTCCTCCCACCCAACCGGGTGGTAAAACTCTCGGCTCCGCCCCATGACGCCAGATCTAGCCCACTGGAAGCCAGGTTGTGCATCAAGGCCGGGGAGGTCGGGTGGGTTGTGTGGATGAACAACAGATACCATTCCTAGAACACCTGTTACATGCGAGTAAATACAGGTTACTCACCTATAACAGGAGTTCTGGGAATGGTATAGGTTGTTCATTCACACTTCATGGCAGGTTTCTTGCCGCTTTAAATCTTGCCGGAAGGTCTTCAAGCTGGCTCCTCCCACCCACCCGGGTGGTAAAACTCTCAGCTCCACCCCATGACACCAGATCTAGCCCACTGGAAGCCAGGTTGTGCGTCGAGGCCTGGGAGGTTGGGTGGGTTGTGTGGATGAACAACATATACCATTCTTAGAACTCCTGTTACAGGTGAGTAACCTGTATTTCTAGGGACATGGATATGTTGTTCAATCCACACTTCATGGCAGACTTCTAGCAGTTCTCCGGGAGGAGGGAGGCAAGGCGCACACCCCCTACTTAGGAAACAAGGACTGGAGAACCAAGGTCCCAAAACCAGCATCCCGGCGTGACTCAAGGTCGATGTGGTAGTGGGTAATGAAGGTGTGTCCTGACTTCCAGGTAGCAGCCCTGCAGATTTCCTGTATAGGGACATCCCTGGAAGCAGCCACCGAAGCAGCAGTATGGCGGGTAGAATGAGCTCTTATCCCTCTGGGAGGCTCCATGCCCATCCTATAGCAGAGATCTATGCAGGAGGTGACCCACCTGCCTATCATCCGCTTGGCTGCAGGTCTGCCAGGTGCGGCTTCAGCGTAAGTGACAAACAGCTGGCGAACCTCTCCCCGAACTTCAGCCGTCCGCTCCTTATAATAAGAGCGCTCTTCTAGGGTCCAGAGTATGGAACCTATATTCGGCCTCTGAGGTGTGATTGGGATAGAACACTGGCAGAGTCAACACCTGGTTAAGGTGAAACTCCAACACCACCTTCGGAAGGAATTTCAGGTGGGGGCACAAGACAACCTTGTCCCTGTGGAAGACCAGATAAGGAGACTCAATGGAAAGCGCCAGGAGCTCTCCCATCCTTCTGGCGGACGTAATAGCCACCAAGAAGGCGGTCTTCCACAACAGGTGGGAGATATCGCACCTGTGCATCGGTTTGAATGGCTTGCCCATGAGCTTAGCCAATACCAGCAGTAGATACCACGGAGGTGGAGGTTCTCACACCGGAGGGGATATGTGATCAAGGCTTTTGAAAAAGCGCCAGACCACCTTCTCCTGCGCCACCGACTGCTTTCCGGCCAGCGCCCAGTAAGCAGAGATGGCTGCCAGGTGCACCTTAAGGGTCGTCGACCAAAGCCCTTGCTGAGAAAGGGACCATAGGTAGTCCAGAATGCTGGCCAAGGAGTAGGAGGAAGGGTCCAACCCCTTATCCTGATACCAAATGGAGAATCTCTTCCATTTGAAGGCATAGCATTTTCTGGTCGACTCCTTACGGGATGCCTCAGCAACACTGAGGACCTCGTCGGAAAGACCCAAGGCCTGGAAATCTAGCCGCTCAGGAACCAGGCGGTCAGGTGCAGGGACTGAAGGTCCGGGTGGAGTATCTTCCTCTGGTTGATTGAGATTAGGTCTGGGTGGACTGGAAGCTGCCTCGGGAGCCTAGAGCTGAAGCTGAGGAGATCTGGATACCAGAACTGGCGGGGCCAGTCTGGGGCTACCAGAATCACCTGTGCCTTGTCCCTCCTCGCCTTGAGAAGCACTTTGTGGATCAAGGGAAATGGGGGAAAGGTGTAGAAGAGGCCCGGGGTCCACGGCCTCGAGAAGGAATCCCCCTGCAGCGAGCCCTGCTGAGGGGGGCGGGCATGAAACAGCCTCAGCTTTGCATTCTCCCTGGAGGCAAACAGGTCCACCTGAGGAGTGCCCCAGTGGGAGAACAGATCGTGTACAACCTCCGGCAGGAGAGACCACTTGTGATACGCAGCACCTATCTGGCTTAGGGCATCGGCCAGAGTGTTGGAGGCTCCCACCACATGGATGGCTAGGAGATCCGCCTCCAGTCTGCTCACAAGGGACCAAGTGTGGAGAGCTTCCTTGCAAAGGGGCAAGGAGTGTGTCCCGCCCTGGTGGTTTAGGTAGTACATGGTCATGGTATTGTCCATCTGGACCTGGACCACTTGACCCCGTACAAATGGAGCGAAGGCGGTGAGGACTAGTTGGACCACTCGAAGCTCCAGCAGGTTGATGTGGCTTCGAGATTCCTGAGGGGACCAGAGGCCATGCGCTCTGTGTTCCCCCAGATGGGCACCCCAACCCATCAGAGAGGCATCAGTTGATAGAATGACTGTCGGCTCGGGGCGGACAAACGGGATGCCCTCCTGCAGATGAGCTGGAATGATCCACCACTGGAGAGCGTTCCACATCTCCTGGGTCACTGCCACTGGCTGATCCAGAGGACCAGAGTACTGTGACCATTGGCGGGCCAACCCCCATTGAAGGGGACACATGTGCCAACGGGCCCAATGGACCACACTGGTGCAGGCCGCCATGAGGCCCAGGAGGCGCAGGAAGTCCCGGGCAGGGTGCAATTGCCCAACCAGAAATGACTGGGCAAAGGAGAAGAGAACCTCGGCTCTGTCCGCCGGGAGCCGTGCTCTGGCTTTAAGACAGTCAAGCTCTGCTCTGATGAATTGAATCACCTGCGTTGGCACGAGTTCTGATTTGGCCTCGTTGATGAGGAGGCCAATCTGAGAACACACCTGGAGGGCCAGATCCCTGGACCACTCCACCTCCAGCCTGGAAGGGGCTGCAATCAGCCAGTCGTCCGGTCAGGGTACACCCGGACCCTTCGGCGCCATGGGAATGCTGTCACCACTGCCATGCATTTGGTGAAGACAATGGGAGCTGGAGAAAGGCCGAAGGGCATAGCCCGGAACTCATAGAGGGACCCCTCCGCTCTGAAGCGAAGGAATCGCTGGTGGGACGGACGGATTGGGACATGAAAGAATGCGTCCTGGAGGTCCAGAGAACAGAACCACACGCCTCGTTCCAAGGATGGAATGATCTGTGCCAGAGTGACCATCCTGAAGGTTCGGGACCTTAGGAACTTGTTCAGGTTGTGTAGGTCTAGAATGGGGCACCAGCCCCCCCCGTCCGTTTCAGGACCAGGAAATACCTGGACACAAACCTGGGTCTGGTGGAGGATCCGCTACCTCCTGATCACCTCCTTCTGGAGGAGTAGAGCAATGTCGGCTCACGGCCGACAGGAGAGGCTCATGATTTGCAGCCCCAAGGGACGATGGCTCAATAGGGTGGGGCCTGCTCGAATTCCAGAGGCAGACTCTTTCCCTACCACTTCCAACACCCAGCGGTCCGCGGTGATAGTGGACCAGGCGGAAAGGAAGTGGCGGAGCCGTCCCCCCATGGGGGAGTGACAAGGCTGGGGGCAACACCCCTCAATCCGTCACTGGGCAGGCTTGGAGGAAGGACAGGCCGAGGGACCTCCTGGGCCTTTTCCTCCCGGTTTCCTGCTGGAGGAAGCTGCAGGCTTGGCTTTGGGGTGCCAACAGCGAGCCTGCTGGCCCTGATGCTGGTGTTGCTGGGCCAGACGTGCTGCAGGGGCAGAAGGCCGAAAGGGCTTACACTGCTGCTGGTGGCCTTTGTCCTTCTGGGCAGACATGACAAGAGTCCAAGGTGGCACTGGACTTCTCGATCCTCTGCAAGTGACCCTCCACCCTGGGACCGAACAAGTCGGTACCCAGCAAGGAATGTCTGCTAGCTTGTGCTGGGTATCCCCCGTGAAGGTGGAGATCCGCAGCCAAGCTCTGCGGCGCATGGTCACTGCAGACACTACTGACCGGGCACAAGAGTCTCCAATGTCAAGAGCAATTTGGAGCTGTTGCTTTGCCACCACCCTTCCCTGATCCCGCACCTGCTTGACCGTAGTCTGGAGGTCAGCCGGGAGATGAGGAATCACTTCACCCAGGGAGCCCAAAAGGGCATGGGAAAAGTGTGCCATCAGTACGGCCGAACTGGCCTGACGAAGGCCTAAGGAGGATGCAGCGTAAACTTTACGCCCGGAGTAGTCCAGTTTCTTGGACTCTTTATCGGGTGGCTTGTCCACGTCCTGAGCGTTTCCGGAGCACCGGAAAACACTGTCGGTCACCAACCCTTCCGCAGAGGGGTGCTCCAAGAATCCGGAGAGTGAGCCGGTGGGAAAGGCATACTTCCTGGCCATCCTGGCCGAAGGAGCTGGACAAGAAGCTGGCCACTGCCATAGCTCCACGGCCGGACCAACAATGGCTTCGACCACAGGAAAGGCCTCCATAGGAGAATCCCCTCAGTCCAGTATCTCCGTGAAGGGATACTTGGCCCGCTTTGACACGGGTTCAAGCTTCATCCCAGTAGATTCTGAGATGAGCCGAAGCAAACCCATGAACGAGGATGGGCTCTCGTCCACCGACTGTCTCCCAGAGGACTCCAGGTCGAGAGGCCTGGAGAACAGGGAAGAGTCATCGTCAGACTCCGAGGAGTCTGCAAACAGCTACCGAGGGCCTGAGCCACCCTCCACCTGCCAAGGACGATTGGGAGTGAGGGTGACCAACAACCGGTGGGGCAACCCATGACCCGACCGAGAATCCTTGGTCGGAGCCCCAGTTTTTGGTTGTGGAGGTGGGGGTTCCACCATAATGGGTGGTGCAGCTGGTTTTGGCCAAACAACCGGCGCCGGCTTCAGCACCTCGATGACCACGAGGGGTTGTTTTGACCACTCAGGTGACAGCCACTTATTGGCCGGGGCAGGTGACGGAGTCTGCTTGCTCCCAGTCAAAAGGAGCTGCTGCCACATCAGATCCTCATAGCACCAACGCGACTTGTGCCGGAGCCTATCCTCCGAGGAGGACGATGACGAGGATGAGCGGTGCTGCTGCTTCCCTCAGTGCCGAGATTGCCGATGTCAGCGGGATTGGCTGGACCAAGAGGAGGTCCGAGACTGAGACCCTCAGTGTTTCCAAGGGTGGGTCTGAGAGGGAGCGGGGGAAACCCGTTCCTCCCCCAGCTCAGGAACCTTAACCGAGGACTCCGGCACAGGAGGCACTGGCAAGTCCTCGATTTCCACCGGGGGAACCGGTGAAGAAGGGGTGTCTGCTTCTCCAGTCGACAGCCCGTCCGATGGGCCGAGAAAAATCTCGACTGCATCGACGGGTGTCTCAGCTGGCTGACCTGACAGGGACACCGTGAAGCCAGCGGCCTTAGCCGCAACCTTGACCCAAGTCGAGTGTTGACTATCCGGGGAAGGGGACCTCTCCCGCTCCCATGAACGTCGACGGTGGGACTTACCCTTTGAGTCCTTTTTCTTGGACAGACAGGAGAGTCCCGATGGCCCCTCTCCCTTAGTAAAGAGGAATTGACAAAGCTCCTTAAATGAAACCGAGTAGGAGAAGCCCAAGGAGAGCGGGATAAATGCCGCGACCGAGGAAGAAGATGTGGCCTGGGCTGCCTCCTCCTCGAGAGTGATCATTTGCTCACGTTGCTCAGCCGAGCCCGCCACCGGACACCGCCCAATGGGCCTCCTTCGACTTTACCGGAGGAATACGTCTCTCTGGGCGCCCAAGTTGAAGTCTGGCAGCACAGTCTTCAAGAACGTTGACCGAGAAGGACTTGCACAATCCGCAGGCCTGTGGATCGTGATTGAGCCCAAGGCAGTAAACGCACATGGAGTGCAGATCGGTCCGAGACATCTTCTGCCCGCAAGGCCACTGCCGAAATCCAGGAGTCGATTTGTCCATCACAGCCGCGAAAGAAGAAAAAGACCGAAGTCTAGTAAATTTAAGTACGAGTTTCGGTTTAACCGACGAGTTAGGATCCAGGCCTAAAACGCAGAGCGCTAAGGAGGGAACCTGAGCTTCCAAGCGGTAAGGAAGATCTGGAGTCATGGGATGGAGCAGAGAGTTTTACCACCAGGGTGGGTGGAAGAAGCCAGCTTGAAGACCTTCCGGCAAGATTTAAAGCGGCAAGGAACCTGCCAGTAAGTGTGGATAGAGCAACATATCCATGTCCCTAGAACAGTTCGCTTCTTAGAAGCGATGTCTAGACTGTAATGCTTGATGAAGGTATGTACAAGTACACCACGTGGCAGCTTCACAAATATCCAAGGCAGAAACACCCTGGAAACATGCCATAGAGGCAGCCACGCCTCTGGTAGAATGGGGTTTTACAACTCCTGTGAGAGGTTTTTCGTATTTTGCAAAGATAAACGTAATGCAGTTGGCCAACCCTGTGGACAAGCACTGCTTTGAAACATGAACGTCCTGGTTTCCAGGGGCGAAGGAAACAAAAAGTTGCTCAGCTTTTCACAACTGTGAGGTGCGGAGAAGGTAAATGCTCAATGTTCTATGCACACAGAGAGTATGAAGTAGGGCTTCCCCTGGATTCGTAGGCTCCACAAAGTACACTGGTAATTGAATGGTCTGATTTAAAGTAAATTCAGAAACAACATTTGGCAAAAACGACAGGTTCGTGTGTAGAGACACCCAGCTGTTAGGAAATTGCAGGTATGAGAGTGCAATTCCAAGACATGTCTGCCAGACATAATGGCAACTAAAAACAGTTTTCCAAGAAAGAAAATGGAGGTTGCTGGATTCAGTGGGCTCAAATGGACTCGCAGTCAACTTTTCAAGCACAAAATTAAAATCCCACACAGGGACTGGATCCCAGATAGGGGGATGCAGATGCAGATGCAGAATACCTTTTAAAAAGGTTTGAATTAAAGGTAACTGGGACAAAGGGATGTTGCCCACAGGTAAATGAAATGCGGTAATGGCCGAAAGGTGGACTTTAACAGAGGAATATTTCAGTCCACCCTCCGACAAGGCAAGCAAACAGTCTAAGATGCACTGAGGGGAACACTCATAAGGATCTACGTCCAGTGTAGATGCCCAAATAGAGAAGTGTTTCCACTTCATGGAATAGGAAGATAGAGAAGACTGTATCCTAGCAGCTCGGAGAACTTCTGCCACCTTTGGGGACACCCAGAAGTGCGAGAGACTACATCCTCAGGAGCCAGGCATGCCGGTGGAGGAATGAAGGTCCACATGTAGTAGGACGCCTTGTGCCTGGGACAGTAAAGCCCAGCAAATTGGTAGAGGTATGGTATCCGGTTCAGAGAGCTGTAGAAGTTGAGGGTACCAAATCTGTATTGGCCAGAACAGCGCTATGAGAATCATAGATGCCCCATCCTGGACCAGCTTGAGTAGTATGCTCTGAATGAGTGGAAAGAGTGGAAAGGGCAGGAAGGCATACAGAATCTTCCTGTCCAAGAAAGAGATAAAGCGTCCCGCTACACAGTTCCAGAACCTTGCATGAGAGAGCAGTAAAGCGGCAGCTTTGTGTTGTGTGGAGAGGCAAATAGGTCCAACTCTGGTCGGCCCCACAGGTGGAAAACGTTGTTTAGAACATCGGATAAAGATTTCCCACTCATTG
The DNA here is from genome assembly GCA_016271365.2 of Neoceratodus forsteri. Taxonomy (NCBI): domain Eukaryota; kingdom Metazoa; phylum Chordata; order Ceratodontiformes; family Ceratodontidae; genus Neoceratodus; species Neoceratodus forsteri. The sequence goes on from CM028137.1 coordinate 961,663,927, forward strand.
GCCTGGGCAGTGGATTTGCTCAGGGCATCCACTAGGGTGTTTGACAACCCAGTGATGTGAATCTGCCAGAAGATTAATATTTCTTTGGATCACCCAATACCACACCCTCATCGATTCTCTGCAGAGAGGGTAGGAATGGGTGCCTCCTTGTATGTTTAGGTAGTGAACCACCGCAGAACTATCTGATTGCACTTGAAGTCTTATTTATTTTATTTGAATCTAGGATTACAAGTACCTTTGAGCCAAGGGTCTTTTACAAAGGTTCCACGTCAGCTGAAGCACAATTCAAACAAGACACTGAGTAACAGTGGGTTACAGACAGTTATATACAGTTTTATACATTCAATACAGTGGCGAACATGCCAAAAGACGATCTGGTAACAGGGTTGACACGGTATGGAGGATACACATACTAGTGGGGTGTGGCCATAGGCACATGTCAAATATCAATTAAAGTGCTACGGGTGGGGGGTAGTGAAGGAGGGTGGGATGAGGGAGGATTAATGGGTGTATGGAGAGAAGTTGAGGGGAAGAGGGTAAAGTGCTAGGTGGAAAGAGCAAAGAGGAGAGGGGAGAACAGTTACGAAGGAAAGTCACAGGAGCTAGAAGCAGACAGGATGTAACAGAGACTGGATTTGAATGGACCAAGCTTTGGCATTGAGGCAATGTCACAATGTTGAGACCACTGACCCAGCTGAGAGCTCTGTGCGCAAATGATCTTTGCCCCTGTGTGGTGCGGAAATGCAGGATATGCAGAAGCTGGGATTCAGAGCCCCTGGTGATGCGAGTAGTCCACGCTGGACAGAGGAGAGCTTGGACACCTGGGGGAGCAAGGCCTAGTGTTATTTTCTTTGTCATAAGACAGGTTTGGTACTTGATACAGTTTGCAAGTTGAAGCCACACAGTCTGTGTGTAGAGATCACACGTGTGGGTAAGGCAATGGGTGTCAGTTATGAGACCGGTGGGGGGAGGTGAGTCTCGAACACCTGTAAGGCATAGAGAACTGCCCTCAGCGCTAAGACAGTGAGGTAGAGGCGGGCCTCCATTGGCATTCAAGATCTCTGGGACCCAACGTGCAGGAGATGAGCACTCCACCCCATTAAGGAGGCGTCTATAGTCAGAATGAGACTCTAGACAGGAGAACGGAACGGCATGCACCGCTTGAAGCTGTCTCTGGACTTCCACCATTGTAGAGCTTGAAGAGCCAGGGGAAGAAATCAGGACCGGGGCACTGAAATCATCCTCCTTCTGGTTCCACTGCACTCTGAGAAAGCACTGAAGGACCCTCATATTTAACCTGGCATTGGGGACCGTCTGTATCGTGGCCGCCAAATGTCCCAAGAGGCAGAGGTAGTCTCATGCTGAGACTAATCTGTTGGACTCTACTCTGCCTGCCAAAACAAACAGGGCATCTGCCCGAGCTATAGGCAGATACACCTTCCCCACGGAGGTGTCCAACACAGCTCCAATACATTGCAGGTGTTGTATAGGGTCCATTTTGGATTTCAGATAGTTAACCGCTATCCCCACCTGGACGAACAACTGCAGAGTTCAAGAAAGCGTGAGTAAGCATTGTTGGCTGGAGGACGCTTCCAGGAGCCATCATCCATGTAGGGAAAGATGGAGAGCATCCCTGCGGAGGGCCACTGCGACCACCACCAAGCATTTTGTAAATACCCTCAGGGATGAGGAAAGGCCAAAAGGGAGGGCTCTGAATTGGTAATGATGACCCTGAAACAAGAAACACAGAAACCATCTGTGGGATGGCTGCATCATGATATGGAGGTATAGTATGCATCCTTCACATCCAGAGAGCAGAGCCAATCTCCCATGTTCAGCAAAGGGAGAAGTGTTGGAAGAGACACCATTCATAAAGTACAGCTACACAAGAACTTACCGTAACAGTAGATCTTCGAGAGAGGCTCTTGCAGTAGATAACTGCATATAGGACTGACCCAGCAGGCATCAGGACCCCATGGAAACATTTCTAGCTAGCAATTTCTGGCGGGGAACTGCCCCCACATCAGGTAATCGACGTCGGTATAAAGGGGCAGTCCCCCACGCCCGCCTTCCAGTTCTTTCCCTCCAAGGGCCAAAAAAGGCAAGATGAGAGAGAAAGTACAGTTACGTAAGCACTTACCGTAACAGTAGATCTTCGAGAGGAGCTCTTGCAGCAGGCTATCACAATTAGGACTATGCCGCAGGCACTAGGACCACACGGAAAAACTTCTGCCAGCAATCCCAGCTGGGGACCACTTCATGCCGCCCTCGACGCCAGTCAGGGTACAAGAGGGGGACCAGCTCCACCTCAGTTCTCCCGCCAGTACCCAGCAGATGGCCTGACAGAAGGAGATGAAGCCCATCCTAGAGGAGAGAAGAGAAGGAACCTGCACACTCCGAGGGGAAGGGTGGGAGGGAAAACAGCGCCTGCTGCAAGAGCTCCTCTCGAAGATCTACTGTTACGGTAAGTTCTTACGTAACTGTACTATCTTACTTCGAGATAGAGCTCTTGCAGCAGGCTATCACAATTAGGACTGAGTCCCAAGCAGTTCCCTAGCTAAGAGGCAGTCGCCCCCGGGAGGAGGAATATACTGACTCCAGAGACCGTTAGGACAAGAGTCCTTGTAGAACCGCCAGGCCAAAGCCAGCACGGCGTCTGGAGACAATATCCAAGCTGTAATGCTTGACAAAGGTATGCACTGAATTCAGGTCGCAGTCATGACAGATGTCCTGAATGGTGACATTCTGCATCGCAGGCAAAAGAAGTTGAAACACCCTGGTGGAGGACCTCTAACGGACCCAGTAGGGGCCTGTGGTGATGTTCAGAACAGAATGAAACACAATGGACTATCCATTTGAAACAGTCTGCTTGGACACCAGCTGACCTACGCAAAGGCCACAAAGAGTTGTCCGACGACGGTGTTGAACCGCTCTGTTTGAGGTAATACTCAGGGACCTGTGGACATCCAATGTGTGAGGAGAACCTCCCCTCTAGTGGAGAGAAGGAAAATAAACAGGAAGGTCAACCGACTGGTTGAGGGTCAATTCCGAGACCACTTTCGGAAGAAACTTAGGATTAGTTGGAGGGAAACCCTCTGCCTATGAAAAACCAAATAGGGCTCTTTACACATCAGAGCCTGCAGCTCGGAAACTCTTCGAGCGGAAGTAACAGCAACCAAAAAACAAACTTTCCAAGATAAACACCGCAGCTCGCATGTCGCTGCAGGTTCAAAAGGGGGAAAGGTGAGCTTCTCCAGCACAAAAAGGAGGTCCCAGGGTGGGATAGGGTCCCTGATGGGAGGTAGCATGTGGAGGACCCCCCGAAGAAAGGTGCGGGCCACATCCAGCTGGGCCAAGGCTCTGTCGTCCACCAGAGCATGGTAGGCAGAGATCGCCCAGAGGTGCACCTTGATGGAAGAATGGCTCAGGCCGTTTTCATACAAGGAGAGGAGGTATTGCAAAGCGGAGTTAACAGAGCACGTGACTGGGTCTAAATGCTGAGGCAAGGCCCAAAGGCAAAAACGCTTCCACTTCATGGCGTAAGCCATGCGAGTAGAGGGCTTGTGTGCAGACGCCAAGACCTCAGCCACTTCTGGGGAAACCCCGTATCTAGTCAGCGCTACGTCTGAAGGAGCCAAGCATGAAGGTGCAGGGATTGAAGATCCGGGTGGACCAGAGAACCCTGGTCCTGGGACAGCAGTTGCAAACATAGGGGCAGCAGGAGTGGAGGTTCCTGGGACAACTGCTGCAGAAGTGGGAACCAAATTTGTCGGGGCCAGCAGGGTGCCACAAGGATCATGCGTGCCCCCTCTGCCTGCAACTTGAGCAGGACCCTCTGGATGAGAGGGAAGGGCGGAAAGGCATAAAGAAACCTCCTGGCCCAACAAAGGGAAAACGCATCTGGCCAGAAAACACCAAGCGCGGGCCCTCGTGAGCAAAAGCGTGGCAGCTTGGCATTGCGTGGTGATGCAAACAGATCCAGTTCGGGCACGCCCACCTGCCAAAGAGGCGACATGCCATGGACTTGTGTAATTCCACTGCGCGCCCTGGCCCATGACCTGCTGGAGATCGCCGCCAGACTGTTGAGGACTCCTGGAACGTGAACCGCTGATAGACAAATGCCCCGTTCCAGTGCCCAGTACCAGACTCTCATCGCCTCCTGGCAAAGAGGATAGGAATGAGTGCCTCCTTGCTTGTTGATATAGAAGACGACCGCCATGTTGTCCGTCCGAATGAGAAAAGAGCCGGGAACCAGGTCCTCCTGAAACGTCTGAAGGGCGTAGAGGATCGCTCGCATTTCCAGGACATTGATATGGAGGGACTCTTCCTCGGTCGACCAAACCCCCTGCATGCGGTGACCACCGAGATGAGCCCCCCAACTCAGGTTTGAGGCATCCGTTGTTAAGAGTCTGACCTGGAGGCTCCGGATGAAAACAGACCCCCTTGTGCAGATTGTTGGGGTCCATCCACCAAAGCAACGTTCTCCGGACTGGCTCCGAGATCAGGACTAATGCGTCCAGGTCGTCAAGAGTATTGATCCCACTGCACCCTGAGCATCCATTGTGGGATTCTCATGTGGAGGCGGGCCAAGGATATTACTGGGATGGCCGCCGCCATGTGCCCCAGTAGACGGAGGACGTTCCGAGCCGGAACTCGAGGTGCTATGGAAATCCATTCTGCCAAACTTCGCAGGCGAAGACCCTTGTCCTGAGGGAGAAAAGCTCTGCCCTGGACGGAGTCCAGAGTTGCTCCAATGAAGGCGAGGTTTTGGCTGGGCTCCGGGGACGACTTCTTCAAGTTCAGGGTGATCCCCAGGTCTCGGAAGAGAGTATAGGCATCTCTGAGACAGCGCAGGAGGCCGTCCCTTGACGGGGCTGTCAGCAGCCAGTCGTCGAGGTAAGGGAAGATATAATGGCCTGAGCGCCTGAGAGCCGCAGCCACCACTGCGAGGCACTTGGTAAAAACTTGCAGAGCGGAAGATAAAATAACGGAGCACCCGAATTGGTAGAATGTTCCCAGGAAGCAGAACCTCAGATACTTCCTGTGGGGAGGAAAGACCCCGATGTGCATGTATGCATCCTGCATGTCGAGAGAACAGAGCCAATCCCCTTGTTGCAGCAGAGGGAGGAGACTCTGGAGAGTCACCATCCTGAACTTTTTGTACTCTATGAAGAGATTTAAGGGACGGATTTCCAGAATGGGGCGTGCTTGGCAGTCGGCGCAGGAGGTGGTGTCGTGGTCCGGGCCCAAGCAGAAAACGCACCGCCGGTGACCGTCTTTGGCGGGAATTTACCGGCCGCACTCACACTTATTTACGTGTTCGGGAGAGAGGGACGCCCGGGAAGACATGGAATCCTCGAGAACTCGACTGCAACGCCAACGTCGGATCAGACTACAGACAGCAGGCCGAGAAAAAGGCGAGGAAAAGCCGGAAAAACCGAGCCGCAAACGGCAGACGTACAGGCGTAGGTAACGGTAAGTCGGCAAAGAAAACGGAAAAAACTGTTTGAAACGAAGAGAGACTCTTGACTTGAAGACAATTTTCGTTAGTGGATCACAAGCAGTAGCTCTTCACGTCTGTGGTACGCGGCGGGAAAGAACTGAGGTGGAGCTGGGTCCGCCCCCTCTTGTACCCTGACCGACGTCGGAGCGAGGCCAGCATCGGGGGCGGTCCCCAGCTGGGATTGCTGGCAGAAGTTTTTCTGTGTGGTCCTAGTGCCTGCGGCATAGTCCTAATTGTGATAGCCTGCTGCAAGAGCTCTATCTCGAACTAAGATGCAGATATTTCTCTTCCTGGAAAAGGAGCTGAAAAAGCTAAGGGGGACAGAGGGCGAGAAGGCATTACCTACTGCAAGAGCCTCTCTCGAAGATCTACTGCTACGGCAACTTCTTATGTAACTCTACTCTCTTACTTCGAGAGAGCTCTTGCAGGAGGTAATTACATATAGGACTGAATCCCAAGCAGTCTGGAAAAAGGAAGAGCACTTGGGAGGAGGAAAATGATCCGACTAATGGAACCTCCAGCTGATCAGGTCTTATGAATGAAAGACCTTGGAGTACAGCCAACCCAAAGCCTGCTCTATGGCGAGAGGCAATATCTAAACTGTAGTGTTTCATAATGGATGTTAACATACCAGGGTACATAACCTACAGGAGAGACAGGCAGGGGAGAAGAGGGGGAGGAGTAGCTCTCTATGTAAAGGAAGGGATAAAAGCAACTGAACAAAAGAGTAAACAGGGAGGAGAGGAGGCACTGTGGGTCACCTTGGAGACTGGAAAGGGCACCACAATCCGCACAGGGGTTGTGTACAGACCCCATGTCAGGGGAAGGAATGGACAAGGATATGATGGAAGGCATTCTTAGAATGGCAGAGAAAGGGAGATACTGTTGATGGGAGACCTGAATATGCCAGATGTTAACTGGAGCACATTTGCTGCAGCCACATCCAAGAGCAGGGCCATTCTTGACGCCCTACAGGTGGCAGGCATTAGACAGCTAGTTTCGAACCCACTGTGAGGGAGCATCTTAGACCTCAGACTCTCAAACGGAGCAGTGAGAGGATCTCAGATCTAGAAGTGGGTTGCCATCTGGGGACAAGTGACCATCAAACAGTGTGGTTCACGTTAAACTCAGCTACAGAGTCAAGCCATACAAAAGTGAGGGTACTGGACTTTAGGAGGGCTGACTTTGGCAAGATGGGAGAGTGCTCAGAAAAGCACTAGCAAACAGGCTAGAAGGAGTGTGGAGCAACAATGGGGAATTATCAAACTGCCATCACAGAGGCAACAAGCCTTTGTGTGAAGCAAATAAACAAATCAAAGAAAGGAAAAGCCACTATGGTTCTCAAGAGAGGTGGCTGTGAAAGTCAGGAAGAAAAAGATAGCATTCGGAAGTATAAGGAAACACAGAAGGAGCAGGAGAGAGAGCTGTACCAGTTAAGGCAGAAAGAAGCAGGAGGAAGTCAGAATAGCAAAGGCCCAAACTGAGGAAAAGATAGCCAACTCAGTTAAGAAGGGGGATAAAACCTTTTATAGATACATAAGCGAGCGTAGAAAGACAAAGGGAGGGATAGTGAGGCTGAATAGAATGAACAGTGGGTGGGCAGAGAGGACAGTGAAAAAGCAGGAATACTAAACGAATATTTCTGCTCAGTATTCACAAAAGAGGAGGGGGAAGTGCCTAATCCAATTAACAGAAGCACTCTTGATAGGGGGGTCGATCCCAGTCCTTTCACAGAAGAAAGGGTTCTGCAAGAACTCCTAAAACTGAAGGTGGACAAAGCAATGGGTCCTGATGGAATTCACCCCAGAATTCTAAAAGAATTAAGGAAGGAACTAGTGAAACCACTGGCTACTTTTTTTAATAAATCATGGGAGGATGGTGTGGTACCCGAGGACTGGAGGAAGGCAGATGTGATTCCCCTTCACAAAAGTGGGACCAAGACAGAGGCAGGAAACTACAGACCTGTCAGTCTGACCTCTGTGGTAGGGAAAGTGATGGAGTCACTTCTGAAGGAAAGAATAGTTGAGTACCTAGAGGTCAGTGGAGCACAGGATCCAAGGCAGCATGGGTTCACAGCGGGAAGGTCATGTCAGGCAATCTAATAGATTCCTTTGACTGGGTGACCAAAGTAGTAGACCAGGGAGGGGCTGTGGACATGGCCTACCTAGACTTTAGCAAGGCATTTGACACAGTCCCACACAAAAGATTAGTAGTCAAATTAACCAGCCTGGGGTGGGTCCCAGGGTGGTAGCCTAGGTAAAACATTGGCTGGACAACAGGACACAGAAGGTAATTGTAAATGGAGTCCTCTCTGAAGAAGGCGGTTACTAGTGGGACGCAGGTTCAGTATTGGGTCCAGTCCTTTTAATGTCTCATCAGTGACATTGCAGAGGGACTGGAAGGAAAAATGGCCTTTTGCAGATGACACAAAGATCTGCAACAGAGTTGATACACAAGGAGGCGTGGAAAGGATGAAAAGGGACTTGTCAAGGTTGGAGGAATGGTCAGGACGATGGCAGCTAGGATTCAATGCAAAAAGTGCAAAATAATGCACCTGGGAAACAAGAACCCAGGGGAAGAATACACAATGGGTGGGGAGGTAGTAAAAACAACAAAACAGGAAAGGGACCTGGGGGTAATCATATCAGATGACCTTAAGGTTAGCAAGCAATGTGAGAAGGCAGTAGGGAGGGCCGGGGGTATACTGGGATGTATGGGTAGAGGCATCAGCAGCAGAAAACAGGAAGTTGTTATCCCTCTGTACAGACAGTTGGTGAGACCCCATCTGGAATACTGTGTCCAGTTCTGAGACCCCATCTCCACAAGGACATAGACAGGATAGAGGCAGTCCAGAGGAGGGCAACTAAAATGGTGCAGGGCCTGCAAAAGAAGCCGTATGAGGAGAGACTAAAGGAGCTTAATATGTATACCCTTGAGAAAAGAAGGAGAGGGACATGATAGAAACTTTCAAGTACCTCAAGGGAATCAACAAAGTCCAAGAGGGTAGCATCTTTCAGAAAAAGAGACTTGCAAGAACAAGGGACACAATTTAAAGATAGAAGGAGGGCAGTCTCAGGGCAATGTGAGGAAGTATTATTTCTGCAGAGAGGTAGTGGATGCATGGAACAGCCTTCCTGAGGAAGTTGTGGGGTCTAAAACTGTGGGAGAATTCAAGAATGCATGGGACAGACATAAGGCAATTCTTGTGGGGGCAGGAAGATATAGGCTGTTGGTTAACTAGGATCTGCGGCCTATCCTGTAGGTAGGGAAATGGGCAGACTAGATGGGCCTAGCGGTCCTTATCTGCCGTCAAAGTCTATGTTTCTATGTTTCTATAAAGGTGTGGACAGAAGTCCAAGTTGCAGCTGCGCAGATGTCTACTGCTGAGACATTCTTGAAACAATCTGGTGAAGTGACCTCTGATTTGACCCGGCAGGGTCTTGTTGTACTTGTTGTATCAGAAAGTGATACAATGAGCCAACCATTTAGATAGGCATTGCTTGGAAACTGCAATGTCCTCTCTTCTGAGAGCAGAAGAGACAAAAAGCTGATCAGATTTCCTGAGATCCTTAGTCCTAGTGGTATAGTATCTCAGTATTCTATGAACATCCAAAGTATGCAAGAGGTGCTCCTCTTTACTGGAGTGTTGCATAAAGAAAGTAGGTAGCTCAATGGACTGATTTAGCGTAGATTCCACTACCACCTTAGGGAGAAACTTAGAGGTAGTGCGCAGAACCACATGTTCCAAATGCGGGATTTTGCACATCAAGGCCTGAAGCTCGGAAATCCATCAGGCTGAAGTAATGGCCACTAGGAAGAGTGCGTTCCAAGAGAGGAACTTCAAATCTGCTGAGGCTGCCGGCTCAAAAGGAGGCACAGTAAGCTTCTCGAGAACAAAATTTAGATCCCAAGGCGGAGCAGGAATGCGGATGGGAGGGTCTCAAATGGAGAACCCCTCTGAGGAATGTCTTAGAGACTTCCAATTGAGCTAAAGTCCCGTCTCCAAAGGGGACATGGTAGGCCGAAACTGCTGCCATTTGAACCTTCAAAGAGGAATGGCCGAGACCCAAATCGAAGAGATGACGCATGTAGTCCAGGATACTTTCAACTGGACAAGAGAAAGGCTCAAAGTCCTTTGATGAGGCCCAAACAGAGAATCGTTTCCACTTCATGGCATAGGTGAACCTGGTGGAAAGCTTTCTGGCCTTCACCAGAATATCTGCTACGAACGGAGAAACCCCAAACTGGGCTTGAGCTACGTCTGCAGGAGCTATGCATGCAACTGAAGGGATATGAGACCTGGATGAACAAGAGTCCCCTGATCCTGGGTCAACAAGTTCTGTGACAAATACAGATACATTCTTTGTGCATTCATGGAGTTAAAAAAAAAAAAAAAATCATCAGCCAAAATTAGGTAAAATTAAATGTATTTATTCCAGCACAGAGAAGATTCCGGTCAGTATCCTTTCCCCAGTACTTTAACCCATACAGGATCTTTGTCGGAGATTGGGACAGACAGAATGTATCCTTACTAGATGGTTAGCTACCGAGTCTGCACTGCCTGTCTGATCCAGGGCATGCCATTTGTCTAATTAAGTTATCAATGCCAAACACAGACCGCCTTTCTCTCCTTCATCCCCTTCATCCACATCAAGAAGGGCAGGGTTAGATTTACTTCTTCCTTGGCAAAGGAAGAAGAATCCCAAGATCCACTGGCTGCCCAGGAACAAAGGCAGAAAAGTGTCAATGACTGGGGCAGTCCAAAAGGAGCAAACAGCTGACGGACTGAAACAACTTAGGTTGGAGAAGCACAGAAAAAGAAACCATCAACAGCAGCAATGGAAGCAGGTGCCGAAACAATTCAGAAAGTCGCCAGTACTACTGCCTCTGGTGTTGATGGCACTAGCTAGTGCAAATCGACAGGACAGTGCCAGTTATCGATGCCTGTACACTGTTAGTGAGACAGCCAGAGGCTGTCCCTGAGATTGGTGTCTGAATGATAGTCAGGGGGGGTTTCAGTAACAGGCCCCGGACATAAGCTTAGACTTACCCTCTGCATCACAATGCAGCAGCAACCAGGATCTAGAGAGAGCTTTGTCATTACTATGCTTGCTTTGGCAATGATCTGAAGAGGAAGCATCTTTCAGTTTATCCAATGCTGAACATTTCCTGGAAAGCAACAGCATAATGGCCCGATGAGACCAACTGGGTTCCCAGGGAACTGAACTTGTAGAGGGAGACTGCAACACAAAGATGCGCGTTGGGAGTTGAACACTTGTTCTCTATTTTCTGTGGAAACATTACAAAGTTTTTCAACAATGTCTCCTCGTGGCCTGGTTAAAGCCATGGCAAATGGTGCAATCTGTTACATTATGCGAGATGCCTAGGCAGGCAAGCAATACAGCATGAATGAGCGAGCATCCTCTCTAAACATCTTCATGCCGCACTGGCATAAACAAAGAAAGCGGATGGGGCTTTTTGGGGGGGGACTCGACTGCCAGAAACAATGTAAAAAATTAACATGTAAATAAGAAAGATGCCATCTGAAATGAACGTAGGCATTTTCTTCACAATCCAATAAGTGGGAGAGAAATAAATGAGGCTGTATGGGGCCACCAACCTTATATAGGTGGCAAAAATGCGAGTCATCATTAGTAGCTCCAGCTACGCAAACGTTTCAGAGTGGTTCTGATGATTTTTAGTTCCGGAGATGTCTACGGGGACGGATGCTTGAAGATCCCCCTGTGACCTTTTCTTTTAATGTGTTACTTTTAGTCATTTTTAAATTCCACCTACCTTTCCTCCTCATGTTCCTTTCCGAACAGAACATTTTCTCTCAGAGTGGCATTGAAAATCCATGGCTGCTGAGCTACATAGGCAAAATTCCCATTCACAGCAACACTACCCTCCAACAAGGCCATCTGCAGCAGAGAAACCAAAGAAAGCTTGTTAACATTGCTTACATGAAACTTGCCTATTCCAAAACACACCAAAGAAAGCTAGTTAACACTGCTTACATCAAACCTGCCTATTCCGGAACAAACCAAAGAAAGCTTGTTAAATAAAAATTACATGCAGACTGCAATTCTTGATCTTCTTGGGTGAAGTCTCCACCACTCATTCACACTAGTGGGACTACGCCAGAGTTGCTAGGACCCAGCAGGACCCAAAAACCTTCAGGAGGGCCGGCGCCGAGGTAGGGCCGCGCATGTGCAGTGCCAAGAGGCTGGCTCGCGCATACAGGCCATCTTGGCATCGACCCTCCAACCGCCTCAGGAGGAGGTGCAGTGTAAACTAACCTAGGAAAACTAACCTATTCCGGGCATAAGATAGTCTGTATGACCCATGTAAGCAGGATCAACTCAACAGCATCTTCACAGCCTAGACCCACAAAGGAGTGAAAACCAGAACAGAGTGAGCGAGCTTGGGGGACGGTGGGTAGGCGTGTGAATAAGTGGTGGAGACTTCGTCTAAGATCATCAAGAATTACAGTAGGTATGTAATTTTCATATCTTTCTGGACATAAAGTCTCCACTCATTCACATTAGTGGGAGAGTACCGAGCTAAACTAATCCCCCCTGAGAAGGGCGGCAGGAGAGAGGAGCTCACTCAGGACAGAAGTCCAGTAAGGATTGTCCTGCCAAAGGCAAGACGCAGTCTGGCATGGACATCCAAGGCATAGTGCTTCACAAAAATGTGCACAGAGCTCCAACTGGCCATGTTGCGGATGTCTGCAATGGGCACGTTCCGAATCTCTGCCAGAGATACCACGACCACTCTGGTAGAGTGGGCATACACCCTGGCTTCCAGCTTGACCTGTGTCATCGAATAGTAATGGTGGAGACATGCTACCAGCCATGCTGAAATGCACCTGATGGCAACAGGCTGACCCAAACAGGCCATGCTGAATGAGACAAAGAGTTGCTTGGATCTGCGAATCTCTTTTGTTCTTTTTTCTTTTTTGCTATTTAATTTTTATTAATGCACAGAAAGAAAGAAAAAAATTACTCACTTTAGTAATGTTGTTTCTTCTAATGGAGTCTTGCTATATTATGACACATGCAGTGAGTCCCAACCTTCGAACTGCTCTGGAGGTGAAAGAGTTAACTTTCCATGCCAGGCATGGAACGCAGAGCTCAAGCTCGGTTGAAACTCTGTCTGTTCTTCTTCAAACTCAAACCGTCAGATCTTTACGAGCTAAACTCACTGAATTCCTGTGTGGAAGCTGTAATCCTACACTAGCCAACTGGCTACTAAACATAGAGACACATTTTTTGGTCCCAAAACAAAGACTCAAGTCAGGAGACCCAAAAAATAAAAACACACCACCAAGTCACCCCAAAAGAAAAAGGGGGTGAAAATAACAAGGTGGGCATCTACTAAGTGTCAACACTGCACTGCCCACACATCCAAAACAGAGGTTCTGAGAGGGCAGGCGGGGGGTCATAATATAGCAAGACTTCATTAGAAAAACAACATTACTAAGGTGAGTAATTTTTTTCTTCAAACAACATGAAGTCTTGCTATATTATGTCATATGCAGACTACACAGCAGTACCTCCATGGAGGAGGGACAGAACCTACTTAGGAAATAGGCTCTGAGGCTAATAGTTGTGTTAAACCAAGCATCACTCCTAGCCTGGACGCTCCAGGAAGTAATGCTTGGTAAAAGTGTGAACTGTTTTCCAGGTAGCTGCTTGACATATCTCTAGAATAGGGATGTCCCTGGCAGCAGCCAGGAAGCAGCTGTACCTCTGGTAGAGTGAGCCCTCAGGCCTGAGGGAGGAACCGTACTCCAGCTTTCATAACAGAACTGGATACAAGAGACAATCCACCTGGCAAAGGATCTTTAGTGGCAGGTTTCCTTTACCAACCTCACCATAAGTGAGGAACAGTTGGAGGAGTCAAACCTGTGACCCTTGGTACACTCTATGTAGTAACTAAGGGCTCTCTACACATCTAAGCTGTGCAGACTCCTCTCGCCAGAGGAGGAATGGTCAGTGAAGTACACTGGAAGAGATATAGATTGATTAAGGTGGAAATCTGAAACCACCTTAGGCAGGAACTTCCTGTTAGTCCTGAGGACCACTTTATCTCTATGAAAGGAGATAAAATCAGGCTCCACTGACAAAGCTTGTAATTCACTTATGCGTCTGGCAGAAGTGATGGCTACCAGAAACACAGTCTTCCAAGTCAAGAACTTCAGCTCTGCTGAAGACAAAGGCTCAAAGGAGGGTTGCATAAGCTGAGCAATGCAAACATTAAGGTCCCAGGCAGGGGCAGGGTCCCTGAATGGAGGGTTGGTGTGAAGCAATCCCTTAAAAAACTTGGAAAATACAGGATGAGCAGAAAGAGAAGATGGTTTACCTGCTGAAATAAAAGCAGACACAGCTGTCAAATGTACCTTTAGGGTAGCTGGTCTCAGCCCCAAGGCATTTAAATGAACCATGTAATCCAGGACTGTGGGTAAAATCAGCAGATTCTGGGGAAATATGCTTCCCAGAGCACCATAAGGAAAACCACTTCCATTTGGAATTATAGGTAGCCCTGGTGGAAGGCTTTCTAGAAGCCATTAGTATATCCATTACACCTTGGGAGAGGTGTAGATCAGCAAACTCTAACTCTTCAAGAGCCAGGCCTTGAGATTGAGAGATTTGAGGTTCGGGTACCAAACCCTCCCCTGAGCACAGGTTAACAGGTTGTGATTCCTGGGAAGACACAGGGAAGATGGACTGCTAAGGACAGTAGGGTGGATACCAGGGTTGTCTGGCCCAATCTGGAGCAATCAGGATCATCTTGCAGGATTGAGATCTGATTTTGACTAACACTTTGAACAGGAGAGGGAAGGGGGAAGCATAGAGAAACTTCCCTTCCCAACTGAGAACTAAGGCATCCAGAGGGACTGAGCCCAACACTGGGGGCCTGCAGCAAAAAAGGGAAGTTGGTGATTGTCTGGGGCTGCAAAAAGATCTATCTGCGGGGTGCCCCATCTGGCAAATATCACCTCCAGGACCAGGGGGTCCAGTGACCATTCGTGATGGCCCTGGGAAGTCCTGCTGAGAGCATCTGCTAGGACATTGTCCTTGCCTGGGAGGTGAACTGCTGTAAGGGAGGTGTTCAGGGAGTAAGCCAGAGACCACAACTTCATTGCTTCGGTGAACAAGGCCGTAGACCGAGTGCCCCCTTGCTTGTTGATGTACCACATTGTGGTGGTGGTGGTGACTGTTCTGACCTGTACCACTTTGTTCTGAACAGATTTGGAAAAAACTTGCAGTGCTAGAAAAACTGCTCTGAGTTCCAACAGGTTGACATGGAGCAGAGATTCCTGAGGGGACCACAATCCCTGGGTAGTGAGGTCGCCCATGTGAGCTCCCCACCCCTAGAGGGATGCATCTGTAGTAAGGATTAAGGAGTGAGACTGAGTGACAAAGGGAACCCCTTGTCTCAGATTGCTCCAATCCTGCCACTACTGTAGGGCCTGGATCAGGGTTTGAGTCACTGGGATCAATTTGGTTAGAGGGTCTTTCTTTTGAGACCAAAAGGCTCTCAAATGGAACTGGATGTCCCTCATCTGAAATCTTGCTCCCTGCACCACTGCTGCAGAAGCAGCCATGTGCCCCAGGAGCTGCAGAAAATGCCTTGCTGGTCGAGAGACCTGCAGGGTGAAGGAGGAGGCCAGAGAGACTAGGGTCCTTGCCCTGTCCAAAGGAAGGAAGACTCTGACTTCTTCTGTGTTCAGCTCTGCGCCTATGAAGGTGAGGAGCAGGACAGGTTCTAGAACTGACTTTGAAAGATTCAGAAGAAAACCTAGAGAGGTGAGCAGTTGCTGAGTTACCTGTAAATGTAACTTGACTTGGTCTGGAGACTGGTCTACCATGAGCCAGTCGTCCAGGTAAGGGAAGATGGCAATTTTTTGCCTTCTTAGGGCAGCAACTGCTACTGCCAGGCATTTTGTGAATACCCTTGGAGCAGAGGTGAGGCTGAAGGGCATTGCTCTGAACTGGTAATGGCCTGAGGGCAGTTCGAACCCGAGATACTTTCGATGGGAGCTTCTGATGAGAATATGGAAGTAGGCATCCTTGAGGTCCAGGGACGCTAGCCAGTCCCCTGGCCTTAGAGAGGGTAGAATAATTCCCAGAGTCACCATTTTGAATTTTGGTTTTAAAGGTGCTTGTTTAGTATCTGAGATCCAGGATGGGCCGCCATTCTCCTGTCTTTTTTGGGGTAAGGAAGTACCTGGAGTACAACCCTTTGCCCTGGTGTAGGGGTAGAACCCCTTCCACAGCTCTGAGAGGCAGGAGGGAAGAGACCTCTGCCTCTAAGGCAAGTGTCTCTGATGGATTTGCAGGTGGAAAGGATCTGGTTCTCATCTTTGGAAATTTTTTGAAGCTGAGAACCAGTCCCTGGCTTACTACCTCCAGGACCCACTTGTCTGATGTTAGAGACTTCCAGTCCTGGACAAAGTAAGCCAGCCTGCCCCCTACAGGTAGCGGAGAATCGGCCCTGGCAACCCCATCAGGGTGCCTGTTTGGCAGGGGCTTTGGGCTGAGGGGTGGAAGCAGGCCTGCTTGTACCCCGTCTGCATCTCCCTCTAAAGAACCCCCTCTGGGCATATGCAGAAGAGGAGGCCTGGGCTTGGTAAAAAGGCCTATGAAAAGGCCTGCCCCTGGAAAGCTGCCTTTGAGGAGTGGCCTGCCTTTCCTTGGCCTGTGCACTCCTATAGGTGGTCCTATACTCATCCATTTTCTTCATGTAATTCTCTGTCTGCTCCCGAACAGAGTTACCCACAACAGGAAAATCCATGGCCTTAGTCTGGGTATTCTGACAAGCTAGTACATCTGAGCCAAGCCATCCTGCAAGAGCCACAGATGTAGCCATGACTCTGATGACACATCATTAGAGTCCACTGCAGCATGAAATTGCACCTTAGATGCCTCAATACCATCAGCAGCCACCTGCTCCAGCTCCTGGCAAGCTGGCCAGGGACCTGCTGCTAGAGCCATAACGGTGTCCCATCTGGATTTCTGGTATCTAGCAACATAAGCCATAATTTGCCTGTCTGAGTCCCAAGGATGCTGCCACGTACTGTTTCTTTGCCATGGCATCAATCCTCCTGGAGTCCTTGTCAGGGGGGTGTGAAGCCAAGGGAATATTTGCCTTGTCACAGGCTGCAGCCTGCACTACCCCTACATGGCTGCATTGTAGTGTAAGGAACTCCGTATCAGAGCCTGACAATGTGTACCTCTTGTCCATTCTTTTATCCACAGGAGGTATAGTGTGAGGAGTTTTTAGAATTTTTACTGTATCTGTTTCCCAAAAGATTTATGAAAAGGAATAGACAGTCTCCTAGACTCTGGGATATCCATCATTTCTACATAGTCAGGCTCCTCTTGTTCATCCACAGCTTCCTCCATAGGGAGCTGGAGGGTTTCAGCCACTTTTTTATAAAATATAAAATGAGAGGGGGACTCAGAAAGCCTAGGGGGAGACACTCCTGAAGGTCTGTCTGGTGAGATGTCCAGTTCAATGGGCACATCCAGACTTTCAAATCCACATTCACTCTCCTCATACTCCTCTTCCTCCTCCTCCGGTTCATAAAATTCCTCTAAATCATATTCTTGAACCAGTGGAACAGACCGAACCGTACGCTTACCTGATGGTGCCGGTTCGGTCGGAACCGGGGAAAGCGACTGGACAATTTTAATCGCTTTGGCTATTTCTTCAGCGGTTGGAGAGGGAAATTTTGGCTCCACACCTGCTGATTTTCTAGTCCTTTTTGCTGGAACCGACTCCTCCGAGTCGGCTCTCCTTTTGACCGAGGAAGTCTCGCCCTGGTCAGAGGGCACTCCCTCCAGTTCGGTTACAACCGAACCGGGCTGGCCATCCGGGTCAGCGGACTTCTTGGCCTCCCTTTCCCTGAGCCTACCAACTCTCTTATCCAGGGTAGCTGCAGGAAAATTTTTGCAAATCTGGCAGTCTGCATTGAGGTGGTCAAACCCCAGACAATAAACACAGGTGGTGTGGGGGTCAGCCTTGGCAAAGGCTTCCCCACAAACACTGCAGTGTTAAAACCCAGTGGGCCCGGTTTTTTTTTGGGTTTCTCAGACATAGTGCCAGCCTAACCAAAACTTGCCCGTTTATGGCAATCCGCCAAGCAAGACTCTCTTATCGGTTCCCAACCATGTCACGGGTCGTGGAAAAAAACGTAATGAAATCCATTTTTTTTAGAACCGATAAGAACCGGGAACCGCACTCTAAAAGACAGATTAATGTATTTACAACAACCTGATCGATTCAAACCGAACCGATAATACCGTTTACAAGTTCCGCACAGAAAATAAACGTAAAACCTATCTAGTACTTACAATACCACAGACAGAGCTTGAACCAACCAGTTGCAGTTTAAATTCGGTTAAAAAACAGAAAAATTAATACTTTAACCGACAAAATGAACCGAGCAGAAGGAAAAATCTCCGGAGCGACTGTTCAGTGAGGCGGAGTAAAGAATCTGACAGTTTGAGTTTGAAGAACAACAGACAAGAGTGCTCAACCGAGCTCGTGCTCAAAGTTCCATGCCTGGCATGAAAAGTTAACTCTTTCACCTCCGGAGCAGTTCGAAGGTTGGGACTTACTGCATATGTCATAATATAGCAAGACTTCATGTTGTTTGCCCTTGTGAGAAACCATTGGCTGTTCAATGAAGCATAACGGGCAGTTGTTGGACTTTGACAATTTCACCCCTTTTTCACTGGGCTATGACATCACAGAAATGTAGCAAACAGAAGCAACAACACAAAGAAGTTAAAATAGCGGTGATATGCCAGCCTGGTGGCGCTGGAGGTTGAGGCGCTGGACACCACATCTCAAGCCATGCTGGCAACCCGGGTTCGGTAATGAGCCCAGGCTATCAGGTGTTGGCAGGGGGAAGAGAGGATCGAGCATCTGGAGGACTGCTCTCCTCTCTCAGGGAGGGAGGGATGGTCGTCCTGCCTGCGTGCGGCCGGAAGGGGGGCAGAAACAGGAAAACTGTGGCCAGGGGTTTTTATAAAGCCCTTCCCCACCCCCTGCTCCGCTGCTGTCCCAGATTTGGATTGTGCTCCGGGGAGAGGAGACACTCCCTTCCTGGCCCCACCATGGGGGCAAGCCATGGGGGGGTCTCAGGGATGGTTGGTGGTGGGGGCGATATGGGGCTGAGCCCTCATCCCCTGGTGTGCAGGAGTTAAAATACGTATTTAGAAAAAAAAAAAATTGCAGCGACAATCTGAAATAGTGGAGATGAGTTGAACTAAGGTGCAGTGCTCCCACAATGTACATTCAACGATGGGAAGAACCAAATTGAGGTAGGCAGCAACAGTTACTGGCTGGCACGTGGCACAACGTAGGGGTGTGCAGGCACCGTGCCCAGCACCCAGGAAAGGCTTTGCTCACACAGGGTCCTAGTGCCCCCAGCTCAGACACACAAGTGTGACTCCAAAGTGAAGACTGATTCTTGGAAGATCTGTCCATCTGGTTGCTGAAGTGATGAAGGATGCAAGAAGTCCAATGTGAAAAAGCAGAAAAATCCACTTGCTGAGGAAACGCGTATCCCTGCAGAGCAGGGACCCATCTACTAGCTAGGACAGAATTTATAGACTGAGGGAGTCTCGGAAAGGAGGAGGGGTAGCCTAAGACTTCTCTTAGACAGTCATAATGTGTCCCAGCTAGTAAAGAAGGACAACCATACCAACTGACCGAAACCTTAAGGCTTGAAAAAAACTTTATAAGATCACATAACATTCGGCTAATAGGGCTTACTTATAAAACAAACAAAAACAAAAAAAAAAAAAAAAAGAACAGCATTGGTTCTCGCAGAGATCGGTTAATTCATGGAATATTCTACCAGTTAATATCGTTGAGAGTAAGACAATGGATATGTTTTAAAGTAGATTGGACAATTTTATGGGTGATATTAAATTCACTTATATCGACAACTAAAACCACCTTAGGGTGGCGAGTTCATATTTAGGCATCGCCTCCTGAACTTGTAAACTACTATGAACCTATGAACTGACGGCCTATAGGAGCAAATACAAATTACCAAAAAAAAAACGAAACAAAATGTACGCCTTCGACTGATAGTCTGTTAGTTCACCTGAGCCATGCCAATTCCGCTAAACCAACAGTGCTGAAGAGATAAAAGAAGAGGTTACCCAGGTTACGGAGAATGTAAGTGCACAGCTCACAGAGAATAAGGCAAATGTCAGTCAGAGCTAACATACAATGTGAGCAAAAGGAGTGGGATTCCAAGACAAAATAAGAACAAAACGGGTCATTCACAAAATGGAATGGCACTGGGATGGGGTGCTCACAATAAAAATCAAAACACAACAAAAGGAATCGGGCACTCACCACCTCTATTTAAAAGGCACCACTCTTGACCGCATTTATTAATCAAGTAAAATATCTTCTATTTAGTGCCAAAAAATAAAAAACAATGCTGAATAACTCATTTTGGACAAGCAGTCCTTTATCAAAGAACTACTTGTCCGAAATGTATTAGGTGGCACAGTATTCTACCTTTTGCACTAAATAAAAATATTTAATTTATTAATAAATGCAGTTAAGAGCTGTGCTTTTTCTGGCCCCCGAATGTCCTGTCCAGTCAGTCGGACCTCCATGATTCCCCGCAGCAGGGCCAGGGTGAAGAACACCAGCTTACTACCCCCAAGTACAAATCCAAAAGTCAGGGGGGCATCGTGGAGGGATGCATCGGGCCATCATGGGCCCATTGGCTCCAAGTATTTTCTTCCCCTGGGCCCACGATCGTACAATGAGCTGAGCGGCTGGCTCTTTCTCCGCAGAGGCAGCCTTGTGCCCTGGATTTGGGCCCTCCCCATACATAGCCGCATGCCAGTGCCAACTTCCAGTCACTACTGAGTGTCAGTCTAAAGTGTGTAGTGCTATCCCCCCTCCCCAAGAAAGGAGAGCTGTTTACGGATGCTCAGTCCTTCCTCACCCCTGCTGATTCCCAAACAACCCAAGTCTGTTCCCAAACTGGGGTCGCTGGCATGGCACGAGGTAAGAGTGGTGCTTTTTAAACTGAGATGGTGAGTGCCCGATTCCTTTTGTTGTGTAAAAATAAACAGGCTTCTTACCAGGCAATGTATTTTAAGTGCGCAGCCAAAGAAGGACCCTCAAACATAATCACATTTCTAGGAAGACAAACTCCTTTAAAGTATGTAATTCCATACAGCTCGAGCCCAGAACTGATGGCAGCAGGAGGGCAGCATACATGCCCAATGTGTGCTCTTCCATTGACAAACATTTCAATGACACCGAAATGTAAGTAGACGGAAAGCAAGCATGCTGTCCTCTAGGTGCCACCCAAGTTCAGGACAGATTCGCAGCAGTGTATGGTCCTGTGGCATGTCTGCCTTGACGGAAAACTTGCTGTATGTTTGAGAGTGCATTTTCAGCAAATACTATGTCAATGAAAATCATGTAGATCTAACAATCTGTTGCTATCTTACCTGCCCCAGAATGGCTGAAATCAGGGATGTTTTCCCACTCCCGACACTGCCACATATTCCAACAAGTTTACCCTGAGATGTAAAAGTGAAATGCAACTTATTAACATATTCGCATCTGTGAGCAAACAATACAAAAAGGTCACCCCCCTTTCTGACAATTAAGGTTACAACAACCATCAACTGTTTTATCTATTTACTTATATATATATAGGCTACATGATGGGCATGAGTGTGATATGGCAAATACTGTCACACCTGCAGAGTGAGACTCTGGATATCTACAAGTGCAGTACAGTGAGATATCCAAGCTCCACGATGCAGGAGTGACAATATTTGCCACAGCACACGATCTGCCCATCAGGTATTCGATATACACAATAGGGCCAAGAGTTTTAGAAGTTTTGTTATGCTGTCTTGTGTTCTGTTCCTGTTTATGTGTTTGTTCATTCTGCATGTGAGCTCTTCTGAATGGGCTGGCAGTGTTATAAACTCTGGGAGACACATGAATGTGTTTTGCAATGCTAAATGAGTTAGTTTTAGGTAGGAGTGAGAAACAATTTTGTGAGGCTGTATTATTTAGAAATCTGGCTGCAGTGAAGCTGAGAGCATCACAGTAATTGTAATGAGCCGAGAGGCAGTGTCAGAACAGCTGATACCGTTTTCAATGGTAATTAAGTTAGCTGCAGGCAGAGTGTTCTGTGAAATTGTGCTCTTTAAGATTCTGGCTGCAGTTAAGCTGATAGTATCACAGTAATTGTAATGGGTGAGAATCAGAGTTTGAGGAACAAGTGAGAGTGTTTCTGTGGTAGTTGAGTTAGCTGCAGGCAGTAGTTCAAACCGTTCTGTTTAGAATTCTAGCTGCAGTCACAGTAATGAGCTGGAAGTTGGCGGGTGGGGGGGATAGGTGTGTTTTGTAATGCTGAGTTAGCTGTAGGCAGCAGTGAGACCTCTGAAGTAGTTCTGCATTTGTGTCTACAGTAACAGCACAGGTGTTTCTTGAATGCTAAGGGGAAGCTGCCTAGAGTGATGACCTTTTGTGACCTGTGTGTGTAAATGGCTGATATCACCACAGTAGAGCAGAGGGTAAAAAATATCACACTGCAGTGGATGATGCCCTGTTTTATCTCACTCATTTACCACTCAACCCTAGTGTGTGTGTGTGTGTGTGTGTGTGTGTGTGTGTGTGTGTGTGTGTGTGTAGATATATAGACTTTTAACCCGATGGCCCATGGCGATGCACAGACAAATATTAAACTAGAGTCATGCAAAATAGTTGAACACAAGTGGAATAAAACAAGCTATACAACTAGATTACAACCAGACATAATGTACAACTAGATTACGCCCTGACAAAATGCACTAAAGAGAAGTTACTTACCACAACCGTAGCTCTTTAACTTAGCTGGGCAGCAGTTTTACATCAAGGTTAAGGAATGTAAAGCTCACACTTCAAAAAAGCATACCAAGTAGTAAAGAGTTAATATCCTCTCCCTAAAGTATCACTCTGGTCTTAGGGTCAAAGCCGCTAGGACCCAAAAGGAGCAAATCTTTTTAGTCAGGACGTCGGCACTAGCCAATGGTGAGTGTATATCCATGACATCATATGATGCTGTGCATTAACCAATAATCATTGCTGACACCGTAACTTACTTTAGTTTGGTCAGCAAGGAGAAAAGGACATGGCAGACAAGCACATGCTTGCTGTACAGTAAAGGAAAAACCAAAACAGGATATATAAAGTACAAAACGAACAACTGAATATAAACAGACTACCAACCTATTAAAGAGAAGGCAAGCCCATCCCTTTCTTGGCAAAACCAAAGAGCACGGCTCTATGGTGAAGACAGGTTTTAAAAAGATAGCTTGGGCCTAGCCCTGAATGGAGAGGAGAAAAACTCAGAACTAGTCTTGAATTAATAAAAAAAAAAAAGCTATTAAAAAAACACCCCATAATGAACAGGACCTCCAGCAGTGCTGGCAAGAGAAAACCATCAACGGAGAAGCACCAAGCAACCACACGACAATTCCACCAGATGGTTCCAACAATGATGTATATATACTGCCGCATGGAGAGTATAATCTAACTTGGGGATTGGATATGCAAAGACAAAATGGTGATGTACCCCACTAGGACAAAGAGAAGGAGGTGTACCCGGTCTGAAAAATGCAAGGGAATACAAGAAAGAAGAAAGCCCACAGGGAAAAACAGGCAACTGCCCACAAGACTGAGCCTCAGGAGCCATCAGCCCTTACGGGGGGCAAGACAGCAAGAGGGAGCGAGTGGGCGGGTGAGTGTCACTCCACGGAGAAAATATCTTTGAAGATCTGGACCTATGGTAAGTAACTTTTCCTATTTTTCAAGACTCAATCTTCTCCATACAGCCCCATTCTGTGGTTGGATAGCAACCTTCCAACTTAACAGGGAGAAGCAGGCTCAACCCTAATGCCGCAGGCCTCAGCAGAATAAGTAGAGGATGTGGTCCTTGGATCACCACCACCACCACAGAGAAGGACAGGTGAATGCAACCGGTTGACAGTGACCTAAGGTGGCCACAACAGCTTTCCCTACCAGCTGTGAAAAAGGGATATCCCTGAAACAGGGCATTAAGGGCCTTAAGGCGGGTGCCCAGACTTAAGCAGGATAGTCATAGCCAGACATCAGCCTGGGACAAACAGCAGGTGGTACAGAGCAAGAAACCACTTGGAAAGCATGGTAAGACACCCTGGACTGGTGCTGTACTGCTTCCTCTCAAAACGGGATGGGAGTTTGTCACTCACAGGTATCTCAGAAAGAAAGGTACATGCCGGACTCAAGAGGCATTGCTGATAAGCTGCCGTGTGATGCTAGTGTCAGGGATGACGTAGCTGATGTAAGAATTTTCCTCCCCAAAGCATCCACTTTCTTAAGGTCCTAGGATAGGGGATATGACCTCATTGCTCAAGTGGGTCTGCTGCCCACTGGGTCAGGGGAGACTTAATAATGTTGAGGGGCTACAGAGAACTCCAGGAGACCTGATGGAAACACAATACTGAGCCTAGAGGTTCTCCGGGGTGATGGTGGTGAGGAGATACCTCCAAACATAAATAGTAGCTTCTCCTCTAGCAGTGCACCAGGAAGGGGTCACCACCATTTCCAGACTGGTCAATCCTAGGAAGCCCAGCAGCACAGCAAGGGGGTTCCTAGCTTTAAGACCGGGCCAATCCAGCGCTTCCTGCATCTCCCTTATGAACCTCTGATGGGGAATATCTTCATCTGCAGAGGAAATCTGGAGAGGTGACCTTTTTCCAGTGTCTCCAAGATCTCCCTTATCAATCACCTGAGAATATCTACAAAGTAGATGCGGAGAGGTGATTTGTTATCCTCAGAGGAGGATGTCAAGGGGAGAGGAAGCTGGACAACCACCAGTAAGCAGAGCTGAGGGAGGCACTCCGAGAAGCGCCAAGTCCATTTTCTAAAGCAGTGCTGTTTATTCTCCATCCACCAGTGGAGTCACTCTGGCCCAGAATTCTAACGGTCTACTAAACAGGGACTGATGTACTTGTGTCAGTGGCCGGGGGGCTGCCTAAATGGCTTGAGGATCCACCACACTCGTGCCTGATCCTGGACCCTGAGGTGCACGCGACTGCCTTGCCTTAGGGGAGGAGTAGTAAGGCAGAAGCACCAGCAGCAGCAATGGCTAGAAGGCGACTGTCTATGGGGGGGAAGCACCAAGCTGGATGACTACTTGCCGGTGTCCAGAAGGCCCTGCTGCAGAGCCCAATCCAGACGCTAGTGAAAACGCCAAGACACAGACACAAGCAGTGTAAACACCAAGGCCTGCAGAGGCAATGGTACCAAACACTAGAGAAAACACAACTACATGCGGTGGAGACATCTAGGCCTGCACAGAGAACAGTACCAACCACAAGTGAAAACAGTGACATAAGCTATGTAGACACCGGGGCCTACATAGACAATGGTACCAAAATCTAGTAAAAACATTGACAAGTGCTGTACACACCATGGGCTGCCCAGAAAACTGTACCAAAGGCTAATGACAACGACAATATAAGCAGTGCAGACACCAAGGCCCGCCCAGACAATGCTGCATGCTGGTGCCACCAAGCCATATTATGTTGTTGTATTTCTCTGGTTTAATCATTTTTAGACTGGAGTTTTTCAGTGTTCTCCTTTTGCAGTTTTATTTGATGTGGTTTTGTCAACAGTTATCCTCCCTTTGGAGTTTTTTTTTTCTAAATTCTGTGCTTTAATTAGGGGACACCCCTCTTTTTATAGAACGTTAGTTACATTGGTTTCCTAATGCCTGACTTCCAGGCTTCTCGCAAATCTGAAGAGGTTAGAACATTGCAGTTGGTAGAGGCAGTTCTCGAGGTGTCATGACACCCGCAAACCTCTCAAGTTTCACTCTCAAGGTTAACGGTTGTCATGACAACCTCTCGAAGTGAACAACACTGTTGTTCTTCACTGTCGCCCATACACTATCCTCTATGTTGTGAGTACCAGAGAGGGGTTCTCTCTCTGAAAAGGCACTCCCTGCCTTAAATTGGATTCCTGTTTCCACCACAAGAGGGCCTTTAATAGTGCCCTTGTCACTGGTATAAGCTTTGAAAAGGGGTCTCTTTTCTGACTCCAGAGTCCTGAGGTGAAACTGGATGTCTCGCATATGGAACCTGGATCCTTGCACTGTGCCTGTGGATGCAGCCATATGACCTAGTAACTGCACAAACTGTCTTGCAGTTTTTGACTTGTTCAGGATGAAGGAATTTGCTATTGACTGAAGACTTTGCACCCTGTCCAAGTGTAAAAAGGCTCTGCCCTGAAGTGTGTTGATTTCTGCCCCTATGAACTGCAAAGTTTGAGCAGGAGTTAGAACTGAATTCTTTTGGTTTATTATAAAACCCAGAGACTCTGAGAGCGCTTGGGTGATTCTTAGGGAATTCTTACTTGGTCTGGTGAGTTTCCCACCACCAACCAATCATCTAGGTATGGGAAGACAGTCACTCCCCGTCTTCATAGATATGCCACTACAGCAACTAGGCACTTTGTGAATATCCTTGATGCTGAGAAGAGACCGAAATGGAGAGTTGAAAACTGATAGTGGCCTGAACCAGAGATATTTTCTGTCAGATTCCTTTATGGGGATGTGGAAATAGGCATCTTTTAAGTCCAGTGATGCGAGCCAGTCCCCTTTTTGGATTGTTGGCAATATCCGAGCCAAAGTTATCATTTTGAACTTTGGTCTTTTCAAATGCTTGTTCAAAGCTCTGAGATCCAATATTGGCCACCACTCCCCACTTTTCTTTGTTGTTAGGAAGTATCTGGAGTAAAAACCCTTTCCCTTTCCTTTTTCTCAGTATTTACAAAGGAAGAGGGGGAGGTACCTAAAACAAACAGTAGAAACACTCTGGATACAGAAGTTGATACCAGCCCATTTGCAGAAGAAAGAGTTCTGAATCAGCTCTTAAAACTGAAGGTGGACAAAGCAATGGGGCCTGATGGGATTCATCCCAGAATTCTAAAAGAAAGGAAAATTACGTACCTACCGTAATTCTTGATCTTCTTGGACGAGTCTCCACCACTCATTCACACTAGTGGGATTAGCGCCGGAGGCACTAAGACCTATCGGGAGCAAACTTTGCTGGAGGGTTGTGCGAGACGCCGCCACAGACACGGCGCCACGAGCAGCGGCTCGAGCGGTAATGACCATTCTGGCGATTTCAACTCTCCAACCGCCTCAGTACCTTTTTACCAAGGAGGTGCAGCGCAACTAACGTAAAAGAGGCAAACCCACATATAAAAACGGACATAAGATAGTCCTAAGGACCAAAAGAAGGGTCAGCAAAAGAAGTCCTCACGGGCCTAAAGATTTGAGGGAGTGAAGACCAATACAGCGTGTGAGCTCTGGGATGGAGAGGAGGTAGAATGAGTGGTGGAGACTCGTCCAAGAAGATCAAGAATTACGGTAGGTACGTAATTTTCCTATCTTCCTGGACATAAGTCTCCACCACTCATTCACACTAGTGGGAGAGTACCAAGCTGATAATCCCCCAAAAGGGCGGCAGGAGAGCCAGAGCTCACGCGTCTAAGATAGAAGCCCATTAAGGATAGTTCTGCCGAATGCGGAATGTCGCCTAGCATGAACATCCAGTGCATAGTGCTTAACGAAGGTATGCACTGAGCTCCAGGTGGCGGCGTTGCATATATCTGCAATTGGAACATTGCGAATTTCCGCTAGGGATGCCGCGACCGCCCTAGTAGAGTGAGCGTACACTCTACCTTCTAATTTAACTTGAGCCATGGAATAGCAATGACGAAGGCATGCCACTAACCATGAAGAGATGCATCTAATAGCAACAGGTTGACCCAGCCGGGTGTCGCTGAAAGAAACGAACAGTTGCTGAGTCTTGCAACATCCTTGGTTCTATCTAAATAGAACCGCAAGTTTCTTAACATCCAAGGAATGAAGAGCTCTGTCCTTCATTTTGGAAATTAGCTATAAGCGGAAGTACCAGAGGTTGGTTTAGATGGAATTCTGACACAACCTTGGGAAGAAATTTAGGATGAGTAACGAGAACTACCTTGTCTTTATGGAATACAGTATAATGGAGGGTCCGTGAACTAGGCATGTATCTCAGAGACCCTATGGGCTGAGGTAATGGCCACCAGGAAGGCAGTCTTCCAGGTAAGAAATTTTAGCTCACAGGTAGCTAAGGGTTCGAAAGGCTTCCGAGTGAGCATGTCCAGCACCAGGTTAATGTCCCAGGCTGCAACTGGACGCTTAACAGGGGGTCTGGTATGGAGAATCCTCTTAAGAAATCTCTTCACCATAGGTAACTGAGCCAGAGTTAAGGAAGAAACCGCTCATGGAACACTGAGATGGCACTAAGGTGAACTTTAACTGTGGAGTACTGAAGACCTAAGTTTGACAGGTCCAAAAGATACTCCAGAACCTTGCCAGGAGGACAGGAAAAGGGATTCCAAGAGGATTTTGTACACCAGAGAGAAAACGTTTCCATTTGGAAGCGACTGCTGGGTGGCTGGCTTCCGAGCAGCCAGAAGGATGTCTGAGACTCTACGAGAGACGTTGAACCGATCTACTTCTATCTCTTCAGGAGCCAAGCATGAAGGTGAAGTGATTTCAGGTTGGGATGGACCAACGAACCCTGAGTCAAAAGACTGATTTGCAAAGGAAGTGGTCTCGAGAGGCTGCCAACATACTGTTGAGTAGGGAACCATAGTTGTGGCTGGTGGAAGGAGCAATGAGAATCATCTTGGTCCCCTGAGACTCGAACTTGAGGAGTACTCTCTGGATTAGAGGAAGCGTGGAAAGGCGAAGAAAGCGCTTTGTCCACCACAGCCTGAACGCATCCTGACAGAAAATGCCAGGCCCTGGATTTCTGGAGCAGAAGAGAGGCAGTTTTATGCTGAGTGGGGATGCAAAGGTCCAGGTCTGGAGTCCCCACTCTTGAACAGGGACCGAGCCACGGTTGGATCGAGAGACCACTGTGAGGGTCTGCCTCGCTCTGCTGAGGTGATCTGCTAGGTCGCTTTGTATACCTGCAGATAAACCGCTGAATCAGAGACTTGTGCTCCAAGCACCACTCCCACACCCTCATTGCTTCCTGCAAAGGATAAGAATGAGCACCGCTTTGCTTTGTTGATGTAATACATCACTGCTTTGTTGTCTGTTTGAAGGAGAATGTTCTTGTGACAAAGGACATCCTTCAGAGCTCGGATTGCATAGAGGACCGCCTCCTTCCAGGACATTTATGTGAGATGAGTTTCAACTGAGTCCATACACCTTGAGTGTGGAGGGAGAGACAGTGAGCTCCCCATCCCATTAGCGATGCGCCTGTGGTGATGGAGATCTGATGATCCGGGGAGCAAAGGGGAATCCTTCCAGGAGATTGCTCTTGAGACCACCAGGTGAGAGACCTTCAAGGGCCCGCCACCTTGATGGGATAAGACTGGGGTGAGAGGTCGGGGACCACTGAGTGGAGAGCATCCATTGGGTGGTTCTCATGTGCAGTCGGGCCAGAGGGACAGTGAAGACCGAGGACGCTTATGAGACCCAACATGCGCTGTATCGAGAGAAGCTGTAACCGATTGGTTCTCCCTGATGTAACGGGCCATTCGGGGATGTCGAATCTTCTGTCCCTTCTGAAGGAAAGCCTTGCTGAAGAGGTGTCTAGAAGCATCCCTATGAAAAGGAGCTCTGGGAGGGTTGCAGTTGAGATTTTTTCAAATTCAGCAGAACTCCCATGGACGTGAGAAGACGAGAAGTCGTTTGCATGGCTTCCAAAGTCCCTTGGCCGGAAGGGCTTGCTAGAAGTCAATCGTCCAGGTAGGGAAACACTCGGAGTTCGACTTTCCTGAGATGCGCCGCGAGAACTGCACAACACTTTGTGAAAACTCGCGGCGCCGAGGATAGCCCAAAGGGCAGGACTCTGAACTGATAATGCTGACCCAAAGCTACAAACCTGAGGAACTTCTGTGGGTCGGTGGACGGGGATATGCTGGTAAGCATCCTGCATATCCAGAGAGGCCAGCCAGTCGTGCTGATGCAGCAAGGGTAACAGGGTACCTAGGGAAATCATCTTGAATTTCTCCCTGGGGAGGAATTTGTTTAACTTTCTGAGGTCTAGAATGGGGTGCATCCCCCAAGATTTCTTTGGAACCAGAAAGTAATGGGAGTAGAACTCTGTTTCGCAGATGCGGGGGCACCAGTTCTATTGCCCTGTTGTTCAGAAGGCCCTGGATCTCCGCGGTGAGGAGGTCTGACTGAGAGGCCGACAACCTGGGTTGTCGTCTGGGAGGACAATTCCGGGGTTCAAGAAATTGAGAGAATAACCTCGCGACTATCTGGAAGGACCCATTTGTCCGGGGTTGTGACTTCACTGTTGTAGAAGCACATCAGACGACCTCCCACTGGAGGAGAAAGTTCCACCGGCAGAGTGGATGGAACTTGGGCCAACGACTATAAGGTAGCGCTGGAGCTTTAGGCCCCGCGCTTGCTGCTGTCTTCTTTGAGGTTGGGCAGGTTGGCTTTTATGGAAGCTTCCCCTGCCTCTGCCTCAAAGGACTGACGACCATGAAACTGACGTCTGTTCACATGCCCCGAGAGGGGCAGGCGGGGTCGGCCAACTTAATGGCCGATCTAGTCTTCTGAGTGGCCTCTAAGGCTTGCTCCACCTGAGGGCCAAAAAGAAAGGAGCCATCAAAGGCAGCGCCATCACCTGCTGCTGAGCATCATTCGTGAACCAGAAGTACGCAGCCGGAATGGCATGTAGCACAAATCCCCTGCCGTTGAGCTGAAGCAGTGTCGAAAGCGTCCATGGCGTGCTTTGACCTGTTGGTTATTGGACCCAATACCTTAATAACGGTCAGAAGAAGCTTTCGACTTGGAATCCAATCTGGAAGAGCTCAACCATTCTTTTCATAGAGTGCCACAGGATATACTCATACTGAGAAAATAGCCTTGATAACTGGCAATAATGCGATACTTAGAGTGGAGGCAGCAAAGACTCTCTTACCTAATGTATCAATCTTACGAGACTCTTAGTTAATAGGTCGAGCTGTAGTAGTTTGAGGAAGAACGACCTTGTCATTCTCTGCCAGGACTACAATAGGATCCGCAGAGGTTGGGATGCCAAAATGGGACGATCCTTGGGAGCTGAATACTTTTATCAATGGATTTAGCCACTGAGGGAATAAGAGCAGGATTATTCCATACCATTTGAGACAGCGCTTGAGGAAGGCTGGATCGGAGGAGTCAAACGTAGGGGATCTCCGGGCATGAAGATACTGGAGTCTTAATATCTTCCCAGGATCGATGTCTGTAGTCTGGAGAGAAAGAGTGGATCCCAGGTTCTTCAACAGAGACTTAAAGGACAGGTCCTCACCACAGGCTCTGTAGCAAAGAAGATCCTGTTTCTCCACTTCATCACCCAACCGGGGTCTGGGTCAGGGCTCAACATCATCTCCTGATGGTCCAGAAAGGACTGTTTGACAGGAAATGAGGAAAATTGAGAGGAGGAAATAGCAGAAAACAAGGAGAGTCCTGGCTGCCGCGCCAGACGCAAAACGGGCTGAAGAGCGCATCAGGAGGCGACGGCACCGAGAGGCACGCGCCCCGCAGCGCCCCCGCGCCACGGACGACACCGCGACGGCGCTGCCGACGATCACACAGACGTAGCCGCCTGACGACGCTGCCGAACGGGCGCCCGCCTCATCCAACGGTGCACTACCCGCGGCGCCGGATGGCGCCAGCAAGACCCAGCGGCACCTCAAAACGCGCCCGACAAGCCAACAGACCCTGCGGAAGGCGCGGAAGAGCCCCAGGAACCTGGAAAGCTAGAGAAGGAAAAACCAGGAGATAAGGGCATCGGTGAGGCCCTGCGCCGCAAGCCGTGAGGGGGGAAACACTACATGGAGTCGCTGGCACCAAGAAGGTGCCACGCGACTGAGGAAGGTCCAACCACCCTACCTGATCGCCGGAGGGCCCGAGGGCTCCGAGGGCAACGAGCCAGGCAGAAGAACCAACCTCCGAGCCCATTGCTCCATTAGAGCGGCCCACTGATGAAACTGCTCATCTGGAGTCCTACCTATGGGGGAGGGGCTCCGATGTCGGGGCGGCGATTACGGAAGTTGGCGACTCACGAAGAGACCGACAGCTAACAGCGATAACCCGAGCATCGGCAGCGCAGACATACCAGAGGCGACCTCGAAGTGATGCCTCTCTTTTGACCTGTGGGTCAAGAAGAGCTCGAGGTCGAACGGTGCCGGTAATGGACCATTTATTTTTATGCCGACGGGGGACCGCCCATCCCCCGGCATCGGACTGACCGTGTCGGAACCCGCTGAGGAGAAGGAGGCTGACCGACCCAGCCCGCTGACTGAACAGCTTTCACAAGTCTCCTACCGTCCACCTGACCTGCTCATAGGTGACTCCGTACAGTAGGCGAGACTTCTTCAAGTAAGATTAAATTTAAAATATTAGAAAATAGAATAAAATTAGCGATACTACTATCGAGATAATGTTACAAAAAACTGAAAACTATCGCTAGTTTGAAGTTTGACTCCCGACAGTGACGGCGATAGTCACTGAAGCGCCTCGGCCGGTGGAAAAAGGAACTGAAAGCGGTTGGAGGGTCGTGCCGAGATGGTCATTACAGCCGAGCCACTGCTGTGCGCCGTGTCTCACAGCGCGCCTCTCGGCCGACCCTCCAGCAAAAAGTTTGCTCCCGATAGGTCTTAGTGCCTCCGGCGCTAATCCCACTAGTGTGAATGAGTGGTGGAGACTTATGTCCAGGAAGATCTAAGGATAGAACTAGTGACACCACTGACTACCCTCTTTAACAAATCATGGGAGGATGGGGTGCTACCTGAGGACTGGAGGAGGGCAGATGTGATTCCCCTTCACAAAAGTGGGAGCAAGGCAGAAGCAGGAAACTACAGACCTGTTAGTTTAACCTCAGTGGTGGGAAATGATGGAATCACTTCTGAAGGAAAGAACTGTTGCGTATCTAGAGGCCAGAGGGCACAGGACCCAAGGCAGCATGGATTCACAGCGGAAGGTCATGCCAGACAAATCTGATAGATTTCTTTGACTGGGTGACCAAAGCAGAAGATCAGGGAAGGGCTGTGGACATGGCCTACCTAGACTTTAGCAAGGCATTTGACACAGTCCCGCACAAAAGATTAATATACAAGTTAGCCAGCCTGGGAGTGGGTCCCAAGATGACAGCCTGGGTAAAGAATTGGCTGGAGAATAGGACACAGAGAGTAATAGTAAATGGAGTCCACTCTGAAAAAAGGGGGAATAGCAGTGGGGTACCACAGGGTTCAGTATTAGGACCGGTCCTCTTCAATGTCTTTATAAGCGACATTGCAGAGGGACTGGAAGGAAAAGTATGTCTCTTTACAGATGACACAAAGATCTGCAACAGAGTTGATGCACAAGGTGGAGTGGAAAGGATGAGAAGGACTTGGCAAGGTTAGAGGAATGGTCAAATGTATGGCAGCTTAGATTCAATGCTAAGAAGTGCAAGGTAATGCACCTGGGAAACAAAACCCAGGGAAGAGTACACAATGGGGGTGAGATACTAACAACAACAAAAATGGAAAGGGACCTGGGGTAGTCATATCAGATGACCTAAAGGTGGGCAAGCAATGTGAGAGGGCAGCAAGGAGGGCTGGGGGATACTGGGATGCATAGGGAGGCATCACCAGCAGAAAACAAGAAGTTATTATCCTCTGTACAGACAGCTGGTGAGACCACATCTGGAGTACTGTGTGCAGTTCTGGAGACCCAATCTCCGAAGACATAGACAGGATGGAAGCTGTCCAGAGGAGGGTAACTAAATGGTGCAGGGTCTGCACGGAAGACATATGAAGTGAGACTTAAGGAGCTTAATATGTATAGCCTCGAGGAAAGGAGGGAGAGGGGGACATGATAGAAACTTTCAAGTACCTCAAGGGAATCAACAAAGTCCAAGAGGGTAGCATCTTTCAAAAAGAGGTGTGCAAGAACAAGGGGGCACAATTTGAAGATAGAAGGGGGCGGCTCAGAGGTAATTTAAGGAAGTATTTTTTCACAGAGAGGTTGTGGATGCATGGAACAGCCTTCCAGAGGAGGTTGTGGAGTCAAAAACAGGGTGGAATCAAGCATGCATGGGACAGTCATAAGGCAATTCTAGGGGGTGGGGGTAGGAAGAAGTAGGCTGCTGGCTAACTAGGATCTGCAGCTTATCCATCAGGTAGGGAAATGGGCAGACTGGGTGGGCCAAGCGGTCCTTATCTGCCGTCAAATTCTATGTTTC
The DNA here is from genome assembly GCA_016271365.2 of Neoceratodus forsteri. NCBI lineage: Eukaryota > Metazoa > Chordata > Ceratodontiformes > Ceratodontidae > Neoceratodus > Neoceratodus forsteri. The sequence continues at coordinate 961,697,761 of CM028137.1, forward strand.
TATGTTTCCTCTCAGGGTGGTAGGAACTGATTCCACTGCTCTGAGTTGTAACAATTTCTGAACCTCTGCTTCTAGTAGTGTATTTTCTGCTAGAGGAGGTGAGCAGTAAACCCTGGTCTTCTGTGGAGGAAAAGATTTGAAGTTCAGAGACAGACCCTGACCCATTACCTCCAGCACCCACTTGTCTGTGATGATGCTTAGCCAAGCCTGGAGGAAGTGGGAGAGTCTGCCTTGGACAGGAAGGGAGAAGGCGGCCTGAGCCTCAGGAGTTTTGTTTTGATTGGCGTGGAGGTTAGGTTTGTGAGCCCCTCCTGAAGCCCCTTCTACCCCTACCCCTAGAGTATCCCTGTTGTGGATACTGCTGATACTGGGGCACAGCTACTGGCTGGAAAAGGGGTCTAATCACAAAAGACCTTCCTCTGCCCCCCCCCCCTTCCATAGGGCCTAGTGGCTGGAGAAGCACGCTTCTTAGCAGAGTTGCTTCTATAGGTTGCCTTATACTGCCCATTCCTTTTCATGTATGCAACTGTGAGTCTCAAAAGAGACTTTAGACTTTGACGGCAGATAAGGACAGCTTGGTCCATCTAGTCTGCCCATTTCCCTACCTACAGGATATGCCACAGATCCTAGTTAACCAACAGCCTATTTCTTCCTGTTTTCCCTCTAAAGGAAAATCCAGGGCCTTGGATTGAGTATCCTGAGTAAGGTTAGTGGCCCTGAGCCAAGCAAACCTTCTCTGTGCCACGGTGTTAGCTATCCATCTGGCTGCAGCATCATTAGAATCAGCAGCCATCTGGAGCTGGAAATTAGCCGCCTCCAGCCCAAACCTGTCAGTTTCAGCCAGGTCTTCAGACAAGGGTGAGGGGGCTTTCATGGACATGTCCAGTATTGACTGCCACAGTGATTTTTGATACTGGGCAGCATTAGCTTGAAAAGTAGCCTGTCTCATGGCCAAAGAGGCTGATAAGAAAAAATTACTTACCTTAGTAATGTTGTTTCTTCTAATAGAGTCTTGCTGTATTCTGACTATTGCAGTTAGGTCCTGCCTTTCAACTGCCCCGGAGAACAGAGTTAACTTTCCATGGCCAGCATGGAACGTTCAGCGCGCGAGCTCAGTTGAAGCCTCTGTCTGCTGTTGTTTAAACTCCAACTGTCAGATCTTTACGAGCAATACTCACTAGAAGTTGTGTGTGGAAACTGTAAGACTCACACTAGCCAACTGCCAACTAAATTTATTAAAAAAGAGTTTTTTGGTTTCAAAGCAAAGACTCAAGTCAGGAAACCCAAAAAACAAAACACAACACACACCCAAAATAAAGGAGGGTGAAAAAAGGGGCACCTCTAGGGTGCCAACACTGCTCCTGCCCACCCACATCCCAAAAAACAGGTTCTGAGAGGGGAGGCGGGGGGGAGATCAGAATACAGCAAGACTCCATTAGAAGAAACAACATTACTAAGGTGAGTAATTTTTTCTTCAAACATGAAGTCTTGCTGTATTCTGACTATTGCAGACTACCAAGCAGTACCTCCATGGAGGAGGGACAGAACCTACTTTGGGAATAGACTCTGAAGAACAGCTGTGCCAAACAGAGCATCACTCCTAGCCTGGATATCCAGAGAGTAATGCTTGGTGAATGTATGGACTGTTTTCCACGTGGCTGCTTGACAAATTTCTAAGATAGGAATATCCCTGGCAGCAGCCAGGGAAGCAGCTGTACCTCTAGTAGAGTGATAGTAAAGTGAGCCCTCAGGCCTGAGGGTAGTGTTCTACCCAGTTTTTCATAGCAGAATTGTATACAAGAGACAATCCACCTGGCAATAGATCTTTTAGTGGCAGGTTTTCCCTCACCGACTTCTCCATATGTGAGGAACAACTAGAGGGACTCAAACCTGTGACCCTTGGTACGCTCTATGTAGTAGCTGAGGGCCCTTTTAACATCCAAGATGTGCAACCTCCTCTCTCCAGAGGAGGACTGGTCAGTGAAGAAAACAGGGAGAGACACAGACTGATTAAGGTGGAAATCTGAAACCACCTTAGGCAAAAATGTCCTGTTAGTTCTTAGGACCACTTTATCTCTATGGAAAGAGATGAAATCAGGCTCCACTGACAGGGCTTGCAATTCACTGATACGCCTGGCAGAGGTAATGGCTACCAAAAACACAGTTCTCCAAGTCCAGTACTTAAGCTCTACAGAGGACAAAGACTTAAAGGGTGGTTGCATAAGCTGAGCAATGCAAACATTGAATAGATAGGCCACTGACAGAGCAAAGGCCAATGGCAAATTTATAAGGTAGAAAAATGGGCAGACTGGATGGGCCTAGCAGTCCTTATCTGCTGTCAACTTCTATGTTTCTATTAAGGTCCCAAGCAGAAGCAGGGTCCCTAAAGGGGGACTGGTGTGCAATAATCCCTTGAAGAACCTACAAAACGCAGGATGGGCTGATAGAGGAGAGAGTTTGCCTACTGACAAGAAGGCAGAAACAGCTGTCAGATGCACTTTAAGTGTAGCTGGCCTAAGTCCCAAGCCATTAAGATGAACCATATAGTCCAGGACTGTAGGCAACCCAGCAGATTCTGGAGAAATATGCTTATTAGAGCACCACATAGTGAACCTTTTCCATTTGGAGTTGTAAGTCTTTCTGGTGGAAGGCTTCTGAGAAGCCTTAAGGATATCCAGAACCCCTTGAGAAAGGTGTAGATCAGCAAACTAGCTCTTCAAGAGCCATGCCTTGAGATTGAGAGATTTGAGATTCGGATACCAAATGCTCCCGAGAGGATGCCAACAGGTTGTAATTCCTGGGAAGAGACAAGTGAAAGTGGACTGTTAAAGGACAGCAACAGTGGGTACCAGGGCTGTCTGGCCCAGTTTGGAGCAATCAGAATCACTTTGCATGGTTGAGACCTGATCTTGACTAGCACTTTGAACAGGAGAGGGAAGGGGGGGAAGCATACAGGAACCTCCCTTCCCAATTCAGAATCAGAGCATCCAGGGGGACTGAGCCCAAGACTGGGGGTCTGCAACTAAAGAGAGGAAGTTGGTGATTGTCTGGGGCTGCAAAAAGATCTATCTGTGGAGTGCCCATCTCAAGAAAATCACTTCCAAAACTAGGGGATCTAGGGTCCATTCGTGATGGCCCTGGGATATCCTGCTGAGAGCATCTGCTATGACACTGTCCTTCCCTGGGAGGTGAACTGCTATCAGAGAGGTTTGCAGGGAATAGGCCAGAGTCCACAACTTCATTGCTTCTGTGGACAAGGCCATAGACCGAGTGACTCCTTGCTTGCTGATGTACCACATTGTGGTGGTATTGTCTGTTCTGATCTGGACCACCTTGTTCTGTACAGATTTGGAAAAGGCTTGCAGTGCCAGAAACACTGCTCTGAGTTCCAAGAGACTGAAGTGAAGCAGAGATTCTTGAGGTGACCACAGCCCTTGCGTGGTAAGATCCCCCAAGTGGGCTCCCCAGCCCAGCAGGGAGGCAACTGTGGTGAGTATCACTGAATGAGACTGAGTGACAAAAGGAACTCCCCGTCTCAAACTGTCCTGATCCTGCCACCATTGCAAAGCCTGGATCAGGGTTCGAGTCACTGGGACTAGTTTGGTAAGGGAATCCTTTCTTTGGGACCAGAAGAATCTTAAGTGGAACTGAATGTCCCTCATCTGGAATCTTGCCCCCTGGACCACTGCTGTAGAGGCTACAATTTGGCCCAGGAGCTGCAAGAAATGCCTTACTGGTCGAGACACCTGAAGGGTGAATGAAGAGGCCAGTTCTATAAGGGTCCTTGCCCTGTCCAGGGGAAGGAAGGCTTTTGGTCTTATTGTATCCAGCTCTGCCACTATAAAGGTGAGGAGCTGTACTGGCTTGAGAACTGACTTTGGAAGGTTGAAGAGGAATCCTAAGGAAGTGAGCACTTGCTGAGTTATTTGCAGATGTGACTTGACTTGGTCTGGAGACTGACCCACTATGAGCCAGTCGTCCAAGTATGGAAAGATGGAGATCTTTTTTCTCCTTAGGAAAGCAACCACTACTGCCAGGCACTTTGTGAACACCCTTGGGGCTGATGTTAGGCCAAAGGGCATTGTTCTGAATTGATAGTGGCCTGAGGACAACTCGAACCTGAGGTACTTTCTGTGGGAGCACCTGATGGGAATGTGAAAATAGGCATCTTTGAGGTCCAGGGAGGCCACCCAGTCCCCTGGCCTTAGAGAGGGCAGACTTATTCCCAGAGTCACCATTTTCAATTTTGGTTTTAAAAGGTGCTTATTCAGATATCTTAGATCCAGGATGGGCTGCCATTCTCCTGTCTTTTTGGGGGTTAGGAAGTACCTGGAGTACAATCCTTTGCCCCTGTGTAGGGTAGAAACCCTTTCTATGGCTCTGAGAGCCAGGAGGGAAGAAACCTCTGCCTCTAGGGCAAGGGTCTCTGATGGATTTGCAGGTGGAAAGGATCTGGTTCTCATCTTGGGAAATCTTTGAAGCTGAGAACCAGTCCCTGGCTTACTACTTCCAGGACCCACTTGTCTGATGTCAAAGACTTCCAGTCCTGGACAAAGTAAGCCAGCCTGCCCCCTACAGGTACTGGAGAATCAGCCCGGGCAGACCCATCAGGGTGTCTGCTTGGCAGGGGCTTTAGGCTGAGGGGTGGAAGCAGGCCTGCTCATTCCCCGTCTGCCTCTCCCTCTGACGAACCCCCTCTGAGAATAAGCAGAAGAGGAGGAGGCCTGGGCTTGGCAAAAAAGCCTTTGAAAGGGCCTGCCCCTGAAATGCTGTCTCTGAGGAGTGGCTTGCCTTTCTTTGGCCTGAGCACTCCTGTAGGTGGTCCTGTACTCGTCCATCTTCTTCATGTACTTCTCTGTCTGCTCCCCAAACAGAGAATTACCAATGACAGAGAAATCCATGGCCTTAGCCTGGGTATCCTGTGATAGGCTAGTACATCTGAGCCAAGCCATCCTCCGAAGGGCCACGGATGTAGCCATGACTCTACAGGAAACATCATTGGAGTCCACAGCAGCACGAAATTGCACCTTGGATGCCTCAATCCCATCCGCAGCCACCTGCTCCAGCTCCTTGGCAAGCTGGTCAGGGGCCTGTTTAGCCAGAGCCAGCACAGTGTCCCACCTGGACTTCTTTGTATCTAGCTGTGTAGGCCATATAGTTAGCCTGCCTGAGTCAAAAAGATGCTGCCATGTACTGCTTTTTTGCCATGGCATCAATCCTCCTGGAGTCCATATCTGGGGGGTGTGAAGCCAAGGGAATATTTGCCCCATCACAGGCAGCAGCCTGCACTACCCCAACATGGCTGCATTGCTGGGAAAGGAACTCCGTGTCTGAGCCTGAAAGGGTATACCTCTTGTCCATTCTTCTGTCCACAGGAGATATGGAATTAGGAGTCTTTAGAATTTTAAATGTCTGTTTCCCAAAAGATTTATGGAGGAGAACAGACAATCTCCTGGACTCTGGGATGTCCATCATCTCAACAAAATCAGGCTCCTCCTGATCCTCTACTGCTTTTTCCATAGGAAGCTGGAGGATTTCAGCCACTTTCTTGTAAAACATAAAGTGGGAAGGTGACTCAGAAAGCCTAGGAGGAGAAACACCTGAAGGTCTGTCTGGGGAGATGTCCGGGTCAATAGGCACATCCAGACTTTCATAATCACCATCATCATCATTATCCTCATACTCTCCCTCCTCCTCCAGTTCATAAAATTCTTCTAAAGTATAATCCGAACTGGGGAGCCAACCAAACCAAGCTCCTGACAGATGGTGCCAGTTCGCCGAAACGGTTAGCGATTGAACTATCCTTATCGCTTTGGCTATTTCATCAGCAGTCGGAGAAAGAATTTGCTGGATCCGAACCGGATGATTTTTCCTTCTTCTTTAACCGAACAGACTCTCAGAATTGGCTCCTTTTGCCCGAAGAAGTTTTGCCCTGGTCAGAGGGCACTCCTTCTGGTTCGGTCGGAACTGAACCGGGCTGGCCATCCGGGTCAGCAGACTTCTCGGCCTCCCTTTCCCTCAGTCTACCTACTCTCTTATCCAGGGTAGCTTTGGGAAAACTTTTACAAATTTGCAGTCTGAATCGAGGTGGTCGTGGGGATCAGCCTTGGCAAAGGCTTCCCACACACACTACAGTGTTGAAACCCAGTGGGCCCGGTTTTTTTCTTGCCTCTTCAGATGCTGGCCAATCCTATCCAAAACGCACTTTTTTCGCAATCCGCCAGGCAAGACACCCCTATCGGTTCCTGACCATGTTACGGGTCTTGGAAAAAAACGTAATCAAATCCGGTTTTTTTTAGAACCAGTATGGACCGGTTACCGCACTCTAATAAAGACAGAAGTTTTTTAATACAAACCTGATCGGTTGAAACCGAACCGATCCAATGTTTACAAGTTCCACACAGAAACTAATACAAAACGTATCTAGTACTCACGGTACCACAGACAGAGACTTAAACTGACAGGTTCAGTAGCAGAAATTCGGTAGAAACCGAGCGAAAAAAATGACACTTTAACCAACTTTTTTGAACCGAGCGAAGGAGAAATCTCTGGAGCGACTGTTCAGTGAGGCGGAGTAAAGAATCTGACGGTTGGAGTTTAAACAGCAGCAGACAGAGGCTTCAACCAAGCTCGAGCTCAGCGTTCCATGCCCTGCATGGAAAGTTAACTCTTTGTTCTCCAGGGCAGTTCAAAGGTTGGTGATCACTGCAATAGTCAGAATACAGCAAGACGTCATGTTGTTTGAAACACCTGAGCGCAGAGCCGACGGCACCGAAGAGGGCGCCGCGCAACTAGGGAGGCTCAATCGCCCTGCTCGATCCCCCAAAGAGCCCAAGGGCCCCTGAGTGACCGGGCCAGGCAGCTGGACCAGCCTCCGAGCCCATTCCTCCATAAGAGAGGCCCACTGATGAAACTGCTCATCAGAAGCCCTACCAGAAGGCGGGGAAGGGCTCAGAGGTCGGAGACCAGAACCAGAGACCGGTGACTCCGAACAAGGAGACCGGCAACTGACCCCAATGACCAACCGTCGATGCGCAGACATATCAGAGGGCAACCTCGAGTGATGCCTTCTCTTTTTTGACCTATGGGTCGAAGAAGAGCTAGAGGCTAAACGGTGCAAAGAATGGGACAGTTTACTTTTATGCTTCCGGGGGGACCGCCCATTCCTTCGGAATTGGACCGTCTGTTGTCAGACCCCCCCTTCCAGATAAGGCGGCGGACCATACGCCCGGCTGACTGAACAGCTTTCATCCGAAGTCTCCCTACCGTCACCTGACCCGCTCATGGTCGACTCTGTCAATGTAGGCTGAGACTTCTTTCTTTGATAAAAATAAATTATCGTAAGCAGTACTTTATTCAAAAAATACTACAAAATAATAAACTGAAAACTATGCTGCTAGTTTGAAGTTCGACTCCCAGCAGGCAAGCGACTTCACTGAAGCGCACTCGACAGGGGGGAAAAAAGAAACTGAGGAGACTGGAGGGTCGACGCCAGCCCTCCTGCAAAAAAGTTTGCACCCACTGGGTCCTAGCGCCTCCGGCGTAGTTCTCATTAGTGTGAATGAGTGGTGGAGACTTTATGCCCAGGAAGATCATTCATTCATGACTTGTTGCTGGGCATCACTGGAGAAACCTGGCATCCAGAGCCAGGAGTACCTTCTGATGCAGATACTGGCGGCAGCTGAGTGGGAAGCAGTGTCATATGCATCCACAGCTGCCTTCAACTGATGACTGATGACTGTTGGTCGCTATAATGGGCAACAGTCTGAAGAATTTTCTGCTTAGTATTGGATTCTGGCAAAGTCTCTGGAAGAGTCTTGAGAAGTCCAGAGGGCAAACTCGTACTGGAAGAAGTGCCCTTGATAGCTTGCAATTCGCATACTCAAGGTGGCTGCAGCAAAGGCCATTTTTCCCCATCGTATCAATCTTACGAGACTCCTTATTGATGGGATGTGCCGTAACTTCTTGGGGAAGGACAAATAAGATTGTCATCCTGGCTGAAAATTATCAGCAATTGGTTAAGAAGCCAGAATAGGTCTGTCCTTAAGAGCAATATGCCTACGGTCCATCGGCTTAGAGATTTGGGGTGGGGGTGATGGAAGCAGGCTTGGCTCACACCGACTCAGAGAGTCTCAAATGCAGGTGGGATAGGAGGTGTAAGGTTCACTGGAATATTGGGAACATGAAGCCACTCCGGACGCAACTACAACTGTCCGTCTAGGGCAGAAGTCTTGAAGACAAGGGCAAGGGCTGCATACATACTGCAAAGCAAGGTCTGGGGAAAAAAGGTCCTCCTGTGAAACAGGAAGAGCGCCTGCAACAGAACTATCCAGGCAGTCAAAAAAGCGGGGGTCATCATTAATGCCCCCCAAAATAATGAGGTCTGGGTCAGATTCATCCCCTCCAGCTCTTCTCCAGAAAAAGGAGCTGGTAGAGAAGTGAACATAGAAATGCCTAGCCCAGGTCTGGGAGTTAAAAGACCAGAGACACCAGTGCTGGCAAAGAGGCTGGTGCCGTATCCTGCACCAGCCCAGCAGGAGCAGACGCCAAACCCGGCATCATCACAAGCCCCAAGGAAGCTACTGCCATCACAGAGCCTTAGCGCTGTGTTGAGGAAATCCTCGGCATTGCCGGAAATCCAGCGTTGAACCCAGCGCCGCTCGCACAGAAGGTCTAAGCTGGCACCGAATTGACCAGCGAAGCTACCTGGGCCAGTCCCTTAAAAGTACCAGTGTGAGGGAGTATGGCCAGTGGAACCGGCATTGATGGCCACCAACAAGGGATCAGAATTCGCTGGCAGAGCCAAACGCTCAACCTGGCTAGAATGTCCCAACTGTGTCACTGGAACTGGATCTGCAGGAAGGGGCAAGCAAGCCAGATGCTGTACCCACTGCTCTGTAAGAGCTGCCCAGTGGTGAAATTGCCCACCAGAATCCCCACAAGAGGACAGTGATGGGCTCCGGGCCCCAAGATCTAGAACAACCATGAGTAGGAGTTGCCAGGGATACCGATGGTGCCGGGGAAGGTCTCCTGCTCCCGGACCTAGAAGACCTCACGGCAGACCTACCAAAGGGCAGCCTCTAGCAGTACTGTTTCTTCCCCTTCTGACAGGAAGAGGAAGAACTTGAGACTGAGCAGTTCTAGGTCCTCGACCTAGATCGAGAATGAGCCCCTTCTTTTTATGTTTACAAGATGGCTGTCCTCCCTCCCAAACACAGGACCACCCACTGTCAGAACCCTCCCTTGGTGAGGGAAGCAGACCAGACATGGCCCTGCAAAGCAGCAGGCATGAAGAGGCTCTCTACCGTCACCGTTCTTAGTCACAGGCAGTTGCTCAGTAGGGCTAAGAGAAACTGACAATTTTTTTTTTTTTCTTACACAGTAAACTGATAAAAGTAAGAAGCACTAGCTTTAAATTACTAAATGGAACAAACTGAACACTGTTGTCATACTGATGTGTGTGGCAAGCTATGCCCCTGCCAGTCAGATGGGCAGATGCGAGGTGTTATGTTCCATTATATTCTTGTATATATTTAAAAAAGGCCACATGGTAAATGCCAATGTCAAAACTGCCACAGCACTGAAACTAAGAACCAGAGACTGCACTTAACTCTTTACGGACTTCAATTCATTACAAACTAAGGCAGAACTTTAGATAACTGTCATATTGCATTTTATTTGTACATTTCCACTTTTTTTTGTGTTATGCTGTGACCAAAAAGATTATGTAAACCTTTTTAGTTGTAACTGTATGATTAGTAACTATTTAGTAAAGACATTTTGTTTAAGAAAACCAGCCTGAGTGAGATTTTCTCATATTGGGTATACAATTGTGGATGGTTCAGTATTAATCTGTGACTAAACTGTTATTGCTATGGGGTGCTATCATAAGCTACCAAATCGAACAAAGGGTCTGAAAAGGGAAAGTCTGGATAAAAAGATAGGAGGAATACTAAAGTCTCAAGGGACTGTGGGATCTGAACCAAGTTACTACACGCCTGTGGGAGAAGGCAGAGTCAGGACTAAAATGCTACCCCGAAGAGGTTGTAATGCATGGATCTTCCCCCTTTGTGCAACAACCGAGAAAGGGTTCTCATTTGACTACAAAGACTCGTTGTACCCTAATCCAGAATAAAGAGGGGACCCTGGGTCTTTGTGGCGAGTGTTCAGTTGTGAAGCCAGCGAGCACTACAGAGGGACTCGAAGAGGGTATCCCATCCCCTCCCACCCCATCACGGATTGCACTTAGGGGTGGCACTGTGAGCTCAGTGGACCCAACCCTCAGAAGTGGGTTAGTAACAACGTAAAGATCGGACTCTCAGCAGTTGAGCAATGTCATCACTGAAGTGCACTTGACGGCGGGGAAAAAAGGAGCCGAGGCAGTTGAGGGGTGTTGTCATGATAGGCTATGCAGTGTGAGCTGGTCATGTGGTGCCACGCTTGCGCACAGCCTATCTCAGCACTGGCCATCCTGAACATGTTTCAATTCCCACGGGGTCCTGGCACCTCTGGCTCAGAACCCATCAGTATGAATTAATGGTGAAGCTACAGTCTAGGAAGATCTTAATATCTGTACACAAAAACTGTCTTAAAAAAAATCAAATAAGGAAGCTCACACAGAGCCTGCGGCTCGGAAATCCTTCACGTTAGAAGTGACTGCAACCAAAAGTAACATTTTCCACGACAGGAAACAAGCTGCGACTACCTCAAAAACGAGCGAACATCAGTTTCTCAAGCTCAAAATTCAAGTCCCAAAGAGGGACTGGATTATGAATAGCAGAATTTATATACTGAATCTCTCTCAGAAAAGTACAGAACACCCTGTAGAACACAGTCCAACAGGGACAGCAAGTATGCCAGCACTGCATTTTTACAGGACATGTAAATTGGTCCAAATTCGTGGAAGCAGTCTACAAAGTGAACCGCTTCCACTTCAAAGATTAAGAGTGTCTGACAGAAGGCCTTCTGGCTGCAACCAGAACATTAGCAACTTTAGGGGATACCCCATAAAGTACAGTTACGTAAGAACTTACCGTAACAGTAGATCTTCGAGAACAGCTCTTGCAGCAGGCTACACCATTAGGACTGAAGCCGGCAGGCATCAGGACCCCACGGAAATATTCTAGCTAGCTATCTTCAGCGGGGACCGCCCCCGTCGGTCCCGCCTCTGACGTCAGACGTAGTACATAAGGGGGAGGTCTCGCCTCGATTCCCCAGTTCTCCGCCGGAGACTTCCGCCGCAGGCTGACATCAAATGGGAGACCGAGGATCCACTGTCAGAAGTCAAAGGAAAAATCCTGTTAGTAAAGGCTCAAGCCATGCCTCCTCCAAGGGGAAGGTGGGGAGTTGTTTGCTGCAAGAGCTGTTCTCAAGATCTACTGTTACGGTAAGTTCTTATGTAACTGTACTATCTTACTGAGACATAGCTCTTGCAGCAGGTTACACCATTAGGACTGATTCCCAAGCAGTAACGCTGCAAACATTCTGGGAGGAGGAAACTAGGAATTACATTCTAGGACCTGAATCTAGGACAGGAGACCCTGTAGCACAGCCAGGCTGAAGCCGGCTCTTCGCCGTGAAGCGATGTCCAGGCTATAATGCCTGATAAATGTATGTACAGAGCTCCAAGTGGCTGCAGCACATATGGCAGAGGTGGAGACGTTTCGGAGTGCTGCAAAGGAGGTGGCCACACCCCTAGTGGAATGACCCCGGACTGATCCCGGGAGGGGCTTTTGTTTGATATCATAACAGTATGAGATGCACTGGACAAGCCAGCGAGACAGGGACTGTTTGGATACTGGTTGGCCCATCATCCTTTCAGAAAAGGAAACGAAAAGTTGCTCCAAACTACGAAGCTGATTAGTTCTGTTGAGGTAATACCTCAAGCTGCGGTGAACATCCAGGGTGTGGAGCAGTGCCTCTCCTCTATTACAGTAATTTGGGAAGTAGACCGGCAGATCAATATCCTAATTGAGAGTGAGTGTAGAAACCACCTTAGGCAAAAATTTAGGATTCGTCCTCAGGGATACTCTGTCCCGGTGGAAAATTAAATAAGGCTCTTTGCACATAAGAGCGTGAAGCTCAGAAACTCTTCTGGCTGACGTAACAGCAACCAAAAACAGCGTTTTCCACGACAGAAACGCAGCTCGCAATCTCTGGCAGGTTCGAAGGGGGGAAGCTGGAGTTGTTCCAGGACAAAGAGCAAATCCCATGGAGGCACTGGGTCCTTAATGGGAGGCCTAAGATGTAACACCCCTCTCAAAAATTCCCGAGAGGCATCTAATTGTGCCACTGTGCACTGTCCCACCGGAAGGTGGTAGGCTGAAATGGCACAGAGGTGCACCTTGATAGAGGAGTAGGCGAGGCCCGAACGGAAAAGGGAGAGCAGGTAGTCTAACACCGCTCTCACCGGGCAACCTAAAGGGGAAAGGCCACGTGCTTGCAACCATAAACAAAAAAACGGCTCATTTCATGGCGCATATTGCATGTGTTGCCGCTTTGGCTGCAGAAAGAACTTCTGCAACCTCTTGCCAGACCCCGTGACGCAAGATGGCTATGTCTCTAGGAGCCATGCATGCAGGTTCAATGAGCGTAAGTCCGGGTGGACCAGTGAACCTTCCTCCTGAGACAAGAGATGGGAGCTGAACGGCAATGGGAGCAGAGGTTCCCGGGATAGTTGAATCAGTAAAGGGAACCAGATCTGTCTCGGCCAGAAGGGGGCCACAAGGATGATGGTTACTTGCTCCCTGCGCAGTTTGAGAAGAACTCTCTGGATTAACGGGAAGGGAGGGAAAACGTAGAGGAATCTGTCCGCCCAGGAGAGGGACAACGCGTCTCGCCAGAAAACACCAGGCCCTGGATCTAGCGAGCAAAAATTGGGCAGTTTTGCGTTGGATGGGGAAGCGAAAAAGTCCAACTCTGGAATTCCCCATCGAAGAAACAGATCCTCTGCTACCTCTTGAAGAAGTTCCCACTCATGGACTCTGGCCTGGGAGCGACTCAGGCCGTCTGCAATTGTGTTGTCCACCCCGGGAACATGTACTGTGATCAGATTCGCGCCGTGTCGGATTACCCAATCCCACACCCTCATGGCCTCCCTGCAAAGGGGTAAGAGGTGCGCCCTGTTTGTTGAGGTAATACATCACCGCCGTGTTGTCTGTCTGAAGTAGGAGAGTACTCGGGGATTTCTGACTGGAAAGGCCTGCAGGGCATAAAGGACCGCCTCATCTCTAGGACGCTGATATGGAGGTGGGCCTCCAGAGGGGTCCACGTACCCTGGGACTTCACCTCGTCCAGGTGTGCTCCCCACCCTAGACCTGAGGCGTCTGTGGTGAGGATTGCCTCTGGGGACGGCACTATAAATGGGACGCCCGTGGAGAGTGTCCCTGGGTCTAGCCACCACTGCCAGTCTCGAATCACGGTGTTCGTGATTCTGACCGGATGCTGCATGTGGTCTTGCCTTTGATCCCATTGCACCTTGAGCATCCACTGAGTTACCCGCATGTGGAGCCTTGCGAAGGGACGGTAGGAATGGCCGCAGCCAAGTGTCCGAGCAAGCGAAGGACCGACCTGGCTGGGACGGTCTTGTTCGACGAAAGCTCCCTGATGAGGGATCTAATGTGCTCCGCTCTGTCGTCTGGAAAAAATGCTCTTCCCTGAACAGTGTCCAGTACTGCGCCTATAAATTGCAGCTTCTGCAACGGCACCAGGAGAGACTTCTCGTGGTTGATTAGGATGCCCAGAGATCAAAACAGGTCCTGGGTGCTCTGGATCGCTCGTAACGACGCCTCTCTGGAGGCGGCCATGAGAAGCCAATCGTCCAGGTACGGGAAAGGAAAATTACGTACCTACCGTAATTCTTGATCTTCTTGGACGAGTCTCCACCACTCATTCACACTAGTGGGATTGGCGCCGGAGGCACTAAGACCCATCGGGAGCAAACTTTTTGCTGGAGGGTCGGCGCGAGAGACGGCGCCGCGAGACACGGCGCCGCGAGCAGCGGCTCGAGCGGTAATGACCATCTCGGCGACGACCCTCCAACCGCCTCAGTACCTTTTTTACCAAGGAGGTGCAGCGAACTAACGTAAAAGGGTAAACCTACATTAAAAACGGACATAAGATAGTCCGTATGACCCGTGTAAGAAGGGTCAGCAAAGAAGTCCTCACGGCCTAAAGATTTGAGGGAGTGAAGACCAATACAGCGTGAGCTCGGGATGGAGGGAGGGTAGGAATGAGTGGTGGAGACTCGCCCAAGAAGATCAAGAATTACGTAGGTAATGCACTTTCCTATCTTCCTGGACATAAGTCTCCACCACTCATTCACACTAGTGGAGAGTACCAAGCTGATAATCCCCAAAAGGGCGTGCAGGAAAGCCAGAGCTCACGCTGCCAAGATAGAAGCCCATTAAGGATAGTTCTGCCGAACACGGAATGTCGCCTGGCATGAACATCCAGTGCATAGTGCTTAACAAGTATGCACTGAGCCCAGGTAGCGGCGTCGTATATATCTGCAATAGAACATTGCGACTTCCGCTAGGGATGCTCATGATCGCCTAGTAGAGTGAGCGCACACTCTACCTTCTAATTTAACTTGAGCCATGGAATAGCAATGACGAAGGCATGCCACTAACCATGAAGAGATACATCTAATAGCTACAGGTTGACCCAGCCGGGTGTCGCTGAAAGAAACGAACAGTTGCTGAGTCTTTGGAACATCCTTGGTTCTATCTAAATAGAACCGCAAGGCTCTCTTAACATCCAAGGAATGAAGAGCTCGCTCCTCTTCATTTTGGAAATTAGCGAGGAAGCGGAAGTACCAGAGGTTGGTTCAGATGGAATTCTGACACAACCTTGGGAAGAAATTTAGGATGAGTCACGGAGAACTACCTTGTCCTTATGGAATACAGTATACGGAGGGTCCGTAACCAGTGCATGTATCTCAGAGACCCCGGGCTGAGGTAATGGCCACCAGGAAGGCAGTCTTCCAGGTAAGAAATTTTAGCTCACAGGGAGCTAGGGTTCAAAGGCTTCGAGTGAGCATGTCCAGCACCAGGTTAATGTCCCAGGCTGCAACTGGACGCTTAACAGGGGTCTGGTATGGAGAACTCTAAGAAATCTCTTCACCATAGGTAACTGAGCCAGAGTTAAGGAAGAAACCGCTCATGGAACGCTGAGATGGCACTAGGTGAACTTTAACTGTGGAGTATTGAAGACCTAAGTTTGATAGGTCCAAAAGATACTCCAGAACCTTGCCAGGAGGACAGGAAAAAGGATTCCAAGAGGATTTTATACACCAGAGAGAAAACGCTTCCATTTGGAAGCGACTGCTGGGTGGCTGGCTTCCCAGCAGCCAGAAGGATGTCTGAGACTCACGAGAGACGTTGAACCGATTCACTTCTATCTCTTCAGGAGCCAAGCATGAAGGTGAAGTGATTTCAG
Organism: Neoceratodus forsteri; assembly: GCA_016271365.2. Classification (NCBI taxonomy): domain Eukaryota; kingdom Metazoa; phylum Chordata; order Ceratodontiformes; family Ceratodontidae; genus Neoceratodus; species Neoceratodus forsteri. The sequence goes on from CM028137.1 coordinate 961,713,199, forward strand.
GTTGGGATGGACCAACGAACCCTGAGTCAGAAGACTGATTCGCAAAGGAAGTGGTCTCGGAGAGGCTGCTAACATACTGTTGAGTAGAGGAAACCATAGTTGCCGAGGCCAGGAAGGAGCAATGAGAATCATCTTGGTCCCCTGAGACTCGAACTTGAGGAGTACTCTCTGGATTAGAGGAAGTGGTGGAAAGGCGTAAAGAAAGCGTTTTGTCCACCGCAGCCTGAACGCATCCTGACAGAAAATGCCAGGCCCTGGATTTCTGGAGCAGAAGAGAGGCAGTTTTGCGTTGAGTGGGGATGCAAAAAGGTCCAGGTCTGGAGTCCCCCACTCTTTGAACAGGGACCGAGCTACGGCTGGATCGAGAGACCACTGTGAGGGTCTGCCTCCGCTCTGCTGAGGTGATCTGCTAGGTCGCTTTGTATACCTGGCAGATAAACCGCTTGAATCAGAGACTTGTGCTCCAAGCACCACTCCCACACCCTCATTGCTTCCTGCAAAGGGATAAGAATGAGCACCGCCTTGCTTGTTGATGTAATACATCACTGCTTTGTTGTCCGCTTGAAGGAGAATGTTCTTGTGACAAAGGACATCCTTCAGAGCTCGGATTGCATAGAGGACCGCCTCATCTCCAGGACATTTATGTGGAGATGAGTTTCAACTGAGTCCATACACCTTGAGTGTGGAGGGAGAGACAGTGAGCTCCCATCCCATTAGCGATGCATCTGTGGTGATGGAGATCTGATGATCCGGGGAGCAAAGGGGAATCCTTCCAGGAGATTGTTCTCTTGAGACCACCAGGTGAGAGACCTTCAAGGGCCCGCCACTGATGGGATAAGACTGGGGTGAGAGGTCGGGGACCACTGAGTGGAGAGCATCCACTGGGTGGTTCTCATGTGCAGTCGGGCCAGAGGGACAGTGAAGACCGAGGACGCCATGAGACCCAACATGCGTTGCATCGAGAGAGCTGTAACCGATTGGTTCTCCCTGATGTAACGGGCCATAATAAGGATGTCTAGTCTTCTGTCCTCTGGAAGGAAAGCCTCGCTGAAGAGGTGTCTAGAAGCGCCCCTATGAAAAGGAGCCTCTGGGAGGTTGCAGTTGAGATTTCTTCAAATTCAGCAGAACTCCATGGACGCGAAGACGAGAAGTCGTTTGCACGGTTTCAAAGTCCCTTGGCCGGAAGGGCTTGCTAGAAGCCAATCGTCCAAGTGGGAAACACTGAGTCCGACTTTCCTGAGATGCGCCACGAGAACTGCACAACACTTTGTAAAAACTCGCGGCGCCGAGGATAGCCCAAAGGGCAGGACTCTGAACTGATAATGCTGACCCAAAGCTACAAACCTGAGGAATTTGGGTGGGTCGGGTGGACGGGATATGCTGGTAAGCATCCTGCATATCCAGAGAGGCCAGCCAGTCGTGTTGATGCAGCAAGGGTAACAGGGTACCTAGGGAAATCATCTTGAATTTCTCCCTTGGGAGGAATTTGTTTAACTTTCTGAGGTCTAGAATGGGGCGCATCCCCCCAGATTTCTTTGGAACCAGAAAGTAATGGGAGTAGAACCCTGTGTTTCGCAGATGCGGGGGCACCAGTTCTATTGCCCTGTTGTTCAGAAGGCCCTGGATCTCCGCGGTGAGGAGATCTGACTGAGAGGCCGACAACCTGGGTTGTCGTATGGGAGGACAATTCGGGGGGGGTTCCAAGAAATTGAGAGAGTAACCTCGCTGAATTATCCGAAGAACCCATTTGTCTGAGGTTATGGACTTCCACTGGTTGTAGAGGACATCAGACGACCTCCCACCGGAGGAGAAAGTTCCACCGGGCAGAGTGGATGGAACTTGGGCCAACGACTATAAGGTAGCGCTGGGAGCTTTAGGTCCCTGCGCTTTCTGCTGCGTCTTTTGAGGTTGGGCAGGTTGGCTTTTTGGGAAGCTTCCCTGCCTCTGCCTCGAAGGACTGACGACTATGAAACTGACGCTTGTTCACATGCCCCGAGAGGGGCAGGCGGAGGTCTGGCCAACTTAATGGCCGATCTAGTCTTCTGAGTGGCCTCTAAGGCTTGCTCCACCTGGAGGGCCAAAAGAAAGGAGCCATCAAAGGCAGCGCCATCACCTGCTGCTGAGCATCATTCGTGAAGCCAGAAGTACGAGCCAGGAATGGCGCCGGTACAAACCTCAGCGGCTGCTGAGCGAGAAGCAGTGTCGAAAGCGCCCATGGCAGCTTTGACCTGTTGGTTATTGACTCAATACCTCTAATAACGGTCAGAAGAAGCTCTGACTTGAATCCGAATCTGGAAGAGCTTCAACCATTCTTTTCATAGAGTGCCACAGGATATACTCATACTGGAGAAAAATAGCCTTGATAACTGGCAACACGCATACTTAGAGTGGAGGCAGCAAAGACTCTCTTACCTAATGTATCAATCTTACGAGACTCTTTGTTAATAGGTCGAGGCTGTAGTAGTTTGAGGAAGAACCGACCTTGTCATTCTCTGCTCGGGACTACAATAGGATCCGCAGAGGCCTGGGATGCCAAAATGGGACGATCCTTGGGAGCTGAATACTTCTTATCAATGGATTTAGCCACTGAGGGAGTAAGAGCAGGGTTATTCCATACCATTTGAGACAGCGCCTCGAAGGAAGGCTGAACCTGGAGGAGTCAAACTGTGAGGGATCTCCGAAGCATGAAGATACTGGAGTCTTAATATCTTCCCAGGATCGATGTCTGTAGTCTGGAGAGAAAGAGGATCCCAGGTTCTTCAACAGAGACTTAAAGGACAGGTCCCGACCACAGGCTCTGTAGCAAAGAAAGATCCTGTTTCCTCCACTTCATTACCCAACCGAAGGTCTGGGTCAGGCTCAACATCATCTCCTGATGGCCCAGAAAGGACTGTTTGGACAGGAAAGGAGGAAATTAGGAGAGGAGGAAATGGCAGAAAAACAAGGAGAGTCCCGGTGGCTGCTGCTACTTTAGACGGCAAAACGGGCTGAAGACGGCATCGAGGAGGCGCACGGCGCCAAGAGGCATCGCGCTCGCAAACGCCCGCGGGCGCTATGACGACGCGCTACGCACGGCGCGCTAATAACGGCGTTGCTGGATTTATGCCGCTGAACGGTATCGCAGACGACGCCGCTAACGGGCGCCGCCCGGGACCAACGTAGAACATGCCGGGCGGCGCCGAGACAACGCGGGCGCCACTCAACGGGCGCCGAGACTACGCGCCGCCAACGGGCCAAGAAGCCCGGGCGGCTCAAAACGGGCGCCCGACACGCCACAGACCCTGCAGAAGGCGCCGAAAAGCCCCGGGAACCTGGAAAACAAGAGAAGGAAAATACCAGGAGATAAGGGCATCGGTGAGGCCCCGCGCCGCAGCCATGTGAGGGGGGAACACCTAAGCACGGAGTCGCTAGCACTCGGGAAGGAGTCAGCGCCACTAGAAGGTCCCAACCGCCTACCTGATCGCTGGAGGAGCCCCAGGCTCCGAGGTAACCGAGCCAGGCAGAAGAACCAACCTCCGAGCCTATCGCCCATAAGAGCGGCCCACTGATGAAACTGCTCATCTGGAGCCCTACCTATAGGCGAGGGGCTCGATGATGAGGACGACGATTATCGGAAGTTGGCGACCAAGAAGGAGACCGCAACTAGCACCATAACCGACCGTCGGCGTCGAGAGACATACCAGAGGCTACTCGGTGATGCCTTCTTTGACCTGTGGGCCAAGAAGAGCTCGAGGTCGAACGCGCTGAGAATGCCATCGTTATTTTATGCCGGCGGGGACCGCCCATCCCTCGGCATCGGACTGACCGTAGTCGGAACCCCGCTGAGGAGAAGGAGGCTGACCGACCCAGCCGCTGACTGAACAGCTTTACACGAAGTCTCCTACCGTCACCTGACCTGCTCATGGTCGACTCCGTCCAGTAGGCCGAGACTTCTTCAAGTAAGTTAAATTTAAATATTAGAAAATTTTACGAAAAATAGAATAAAACTAAGCGATACTACTATCGTGATAATGTTACAAAAACAAACTGAAAACTATGCGCTAGTTTGAAGTTTGACTCCGACATTTCGAGCGGCGGCTGTCACTGAAGCGCACTCGACGGGCGGGAAAAAAGAACTGAGGCGGTTGAGGTAGTCGCCGCCGAGATGGTCATTCGCTCGAGCCGCTGCCTCATGCTGAGGTCTCGCGGCGCCGTCTCGCGCCGACCCTCCAGCAAAAAGTTTGCTCCCGATGGGTCTTAGTGCCTCCGGCGCCAATCCCACTAGTGTGAATGAGTGGTGGAGACTTATGTCCAGGAAGATCACATAATGGCCCTGTCTCCTTAGAGACGCTGCCACGACTGCCATGCATTTGGTAAAGACCCTGGGTGTGCATGACAGTCTGAATGGGAGGGCTCGGAACTGAAGGTGGTGGTCGAGAAACTCGAAGCGCAGGAACCTCTTGTGCAGGTATGCGTCCTGCATGTCTAGAGACGCTAAGAAGGCATCTTGCTTCAGCATGGGAATGAGACCTGGAAGAGTCACCATGCGGAATCTCTTATAGGCGACCGACACGTTGAGGTCGCTGAGGTCCAGAATCGGACGGAGGTCCCCTGTTTTCTTTGGAACCAGGAAGAAGTGGGAATAGTATCCTTGTCCTCTCTGGTTCTCCGGGACGTACTCTATCGCTCCCTTTTGCAAGAGCCCGAGTATTTCTTGCCAGATCAGTGACTTGTGCTGACCCGGGTACCAGGAGAGCAAAGGAGGCCTCGAGGGTGGCTTTTCTGCGAATTCTATAAAGTGGCCTCTTCCGACCAACTGAAGAACCCACCTGTCGGTGGTTATAGCCTGCCATCCTGGCAGGAAGTTCACAATGCGCACCCCGACCATGATTTCCCGTTGATCCTGAGGGGCAGGGGCCAGAAAGGAGTCAGGCTGTGGCGACTGAGGGTCCCGCTGGCTGGACCGGCTTAGGAGTACGCTGGCTTCGGCCTGCGGGTTGTTTCCCCTGGGCTCTGCGAAAGCCGGAGCCCCTTTGTTGTGGAGCGGGGCGGGTCTGTTGTCTCTGTGTCCGTCCACAAAATTGGCTTTGGTTCCTACGAAAGGAACTAAGCTTGGGTCGGTACATGGCCTGGACCGACTACCGCCTTCCCAGCCTCTTGGAGTCTGGTAATTATCTTCTCTGAGGGTTTACCAAACAAAACTTCTCCCTCGAATGGGGCGTCCATGATCTTCTTCTGGACGTCCAGGGTGAAACCGGAGACGCGTAACCAAGAGTGTCTCCGGATGCATACGCCTGAAGCTGCTGCTCGGGCCGAGGAGTCCGCAGAGTCGTATGCGGCTCGTAGCACTTGGGTTCCCACGTCCAAACCTGTACAAAGGAGCTGAAGCATCTCCTCCTTCTGCTCACCTTCCGGCAGTTTCTCAGCCGCATCCAGACCCTGTTCCCACAAGGCATTTTGGAACTGCACCATGTGGGTCAAATAATTCAAGAATCTGATGGCGCAGGTAGCGGAAGCATACGTGCGCCTACCCATGGCGTCCAGCTGTTTGGACTCTGGGTCCGGTAGCAGGGTGCTCAGATGTTGCGGTTTCTGGGACCGGTCATGCGAGGCTGTTATGACCAGAGAGTCGGCCTGAGGATGCTGAGTCAAGTACTGGTCTTCCCTGGGAGCCTTGTACAAGTGATCAGCTTTCTTCGGCATCGCCGGGAGCAAATGTGGACGCCCACGCTGCCTTGGTGACGCCCACGAAGTGTCTACTACGTGGCACCACCACAGGCTTGGGGTCCTTCTGCCAAGATACTTTGCAAGACGTAGCCTTTTGGGGTCTAGCTCTTCCGCATCCCATCCCATGTTCTCTTGGATGTGTCTCATAATATCCGAGAATGAAGGGTCATCCGGAGGAGACTTTGGCATCTCATGTAGATCCGTAGAAGGGATGGAGAGGGGAGATGGGGATCTGGATGTTGAGAACTCTGATCCCGTGTCCTCCATCGAAGGTGATTGTCGGCGTCTTCTGGGTCTCTTAGGGCTGGGTGACCTGGAAGAGGATTTGGACGGAGGTCTCAGTTTGTCTGGTCTCCCCCTTGGAGGTATTCTGTGCTCCCAGGGAGCAGGTAGCCGACCTGCCGACCCCGATGGAGAGGGGGGCACAGGAACCGGAGGAGTAACCGGTGTAGGAGGAGAAGGAGGAAGAGGAGGTGGAGTGGGAACCATGTCCTTCTTTATGGTGTCCCACCAGTAAGTAAACAGCTCCTTCACTTCTAACATGGAAAGGCCCGACGACGGTCTGGGCGCTGGTGGACGGTCGTCGGGTCCCGGCGTCTGCTCCACAGGGGGCTCGGGTAGTGGCAAGGGTTCCCTGGGCGTCTCGACAGGACCGGGGTCGCCCGTCTGGTCCTCGGGCTGAGTCAACTCCTCCTCAGTGATGGTCTCCTGACCGATATCGGTCGGAGGCATCGGGGTCCTCTTCTCAATAGGAGCGGGCGCCGGTCCCCCTACCGGCGTCCCGTGATGCGTTGGCCTGGCCGGCGACGGTCGTCTGGCCGACGGCGGCTCCGGGGACCTGTGGCGAGAGGTTGACAACAGAAGCACCAGCGTCGGGTCCTGCTGCCTCTTCAGAGAGGTGAGCTCCTTGGTCTTGCGAGGAGGCAAGGAAGCAGACCTGACGTCGGGTTCAGAAAGGCGGGAACCCGACTTATGGTGATGGTGGTGATCCCCCGACTTGGCCAGGGCCTTGGAGGACGAGCAAGGCCTGGGAGTCTTGGCCTGGGAAGAGGATGAAGACTTTCTAACCGCAGCAGGGGGAGGCTGAGAGCTGGCCCGGGAAGGGAGCGGTCGGACCTGGAACCAGAGCTGCGTGAGTCTGAGGCCCTAGACGGGGACCTGGAAGGGGCCTTCTCCCTACACTTCTCAGCGTGCTTGTGGGCCTTCTGCGCAGAGTCCCCCTTGGAAGACATGGTCTTGAGTTTTTCTTCTAGCAGGAATGCCTGAAGGGCCTTCTGGCTGACGGATCCAGGTTCTGCTATTAAACCCTGGCAAAGGAGCAGGACCGGGTGTGCGTGGTCTGGGCCTAGGCACCGGACGCGGGCAGTGCGGGTCCTTGAAGGGATCTGCTTCCCACAAGCACACTTGAGGAGTGACCGGAGGTCGGAGAGGACATCAGCGAAGAACTTGATTGTAGAGAATCAATTTCCCGTGGGAAAAAACTTTACGCGCCATACGCTAGAGACTGAACCGGAGGTCGAGACATGCACGTCAGCGAGAAGAACTGGGGAATGGTGGACCGCCTTATGTACTACGATCCTGACGTTAGGGGCGGTCCCCGCTGAAGATAGCTAGCGAGAATTTTTCCGTGGGGTCCTGATGCCTGCCGGCTTCAGTCCTAATGGTGTAACCTGCTGCAAGAGCTGTGTCTCGAAGTAAGATCATGTCATGTTTTCAGGAGTCATGCATGCAGATGTAGGACTTTGGGTTCGGATGGACCTGGGACCCCTTGTCCTGTGGCAACAGACCCCCACCACAATAGGAGAGGTACTGGAGGCTCCACTGTCACTTGTTGCAGGAGTGGAAACCATATTTGGTAAAGCCATAATGGAGCAATGAGGATGAGGGTGGCACTTTCTGTCCTCAATTTGAGTAGGATCCCTCTGTATTAGAGGAATTGGTGGAACACATACAGGAATTTCCCTTTCCAAGGGAGACAACGTGTCTCACCAGAAAACTCCAGGCCTTTAAACGAGTAGAAAAGTGGTAGTTCTGCATAGTGTGGGGATGCAAAAAGGTCCAACTATGGATAGAAAATGCTGGCAGATAAGGACCGCAAAGCCCATCCAGTCTGCCCGTAAGCCCTATACTTGTTTGTGGCCTTTGACCCTATTGGTCAGTGGCCTATCCCTCTCCTTCCCACCTCAAGGTTCCCTTGTGCCCAGTCCCATGTATGTTTAAATCCCTCCACTGTACTCACTCTCACCATCTCCTGTGGTAGACTATTCCATGTGTCCACCACCCTCTCCATGAAGAAAGAGTTTCACATTTCCCCTTAACCTGCCACCTTCCAATTTCATATCATGCCCCCTCGTTCTTGTATTCCTAAACTGGAACATGTCTCCTCCCGCACCATGTTTATGCCACTTGGGCATCTGTAGGTTTCCCCATCATGTCCCCCCCAATCCCTCCTCTCCTCCAACGAGTACATATTGAGGTCCTTCAATCTCTCCTAATATGTTTTGTGGTGCAAGCCATGTACCATCTTGGTCGCCCTTCTCTGGACTGCCTCCACCCTGTCAATGTCCTTGCTAAGTTGTGGCCTCCAGAACTGTACACAGTACTCTAGGTGAGGCATCACTAATGTTTTATACAATGGTATCACCACATCCCTCTTTCTGCTAGTGATACCTCTGCCTATGCACCCCACCATGCCACTGGCCCTCCCTACAGCCTTTGTACTCTGCCTTGACACCTTTAGGTCCTCTGAAATGATAACTCCCAGGTCCAGTTCTTCCTTGGTGATAGTCAGCAACCCCCCATCCTGTACCTCTCTCCTGGGTTTCCTCGTCCCAGGTGCATGACTTTGCACTTCCCTCAGTTGCCACACCTCACACCATTCCTCTAGCTTCTCCATGTCCCTCCTCATCCTCTCCACCCCTTCTGGAGTATCCACCCTGTTGCAGATCTTGGTGTCATCTGCAAACAGGCAGACCTTTCCCTTCAGCCCTTCTGCAGTGTCACTAATGAAGACACTGAACAGGACTGGCCCAAGGACTGATAGCCAAGGTACCCCGTTGGTCACCCCTGTCTCCCCAGACTGGATCCCATTTACCACCACCCTCTGCCTCCTGTCCGTTAGCCAGTTCCTAACCTAGTTTATCACCTTGTGTCCCATGCACAGACTCCCCATCTTGTTAACCAGCCCCTTGTGTGGGACTGTGTTAAAGGCCTTGCTGAAATGGAGGTTGGCGACTTCCACCGCCCCCCTCCCGATTTACCTCCTTCATCACCCAGTCAAAAAAAATCTACGAGATTCGTCGGACATGACCTTGCTGCTGTGAATCCATGTTGCCTTGGATCCTGTGCACCGCTGGATTCTAGGTGTGCCACTAACCTTTCTTTAAGCAGTGTCTCCATGATCTTACCCACTACTGAGGTGAGGCTGAATGGGCTATAGTTCCCCGCCTCCACCCTACTACCGCTTTTGTGTAGAGGGACATGTGCCCACCTCCAGTCCTCTGCAACTACTCCTGTGTTGAGTGACTCTGAACATAGCTGCCAGAGGCACTGCTAGCTCCCTTCGCAGCTCCTTTAATATCCTCGGGTGTATGCCATCTGGCCCCATTGCTTTGTCCACCTTCAATTTTGTAAGCTCCCCCAGGACTCTCTCCACTGTGAATGGACTGGTGTCCACCTCCCCCACCTTTGCAACTATTTCCCCGCTGCAGTCCCTGACCCTTCCCCTGTTCAATGAATACTGAACAGAAGTATTTATTTAGTATTTCCGCCTTGTCTAGGTCTCCTTCCTTACACCCTCCTTCCTCTCCTTTGAGCCTTACAATCCCCGGCTTTTCTTCTTTCACTGATGTACCTATGGAAGGTCTTGTCCCCTTTTTTAACCATCTGTGCCAAGCCCTCCTCAGTTTGCACCTTTGCCCTCCTAACAGCCTTCCCCACTTCCCTTAGACACTAAGTACACCTCCCTGTCTTTGTTCCCTTGGGTCTCCTTATATTTCCTGAATGCCACCCATTTAGCCCTTACTTTGCCTGCCACCTCTTTAGAGAACCATAGTAGTTTCCTCCTCCTCTTGCCTTTGGATACCATCCTAATGCACTGGTTTGTCACTACCACCATGGCCCCTTTCAGGTGCCCCCACTGCTCAACTCCCCCCTTACTTCCCTCTTTTCTAGGGCTACTGTGATACAGCTCCCCATTTCAGTGACGTCTGTCCTTCTGAAATCTAAAAACTTTGCCTTTGTGTGACCTGACTGGGTCCCTGTCTCCACTATAAACCACACTATGTGTACTTCTGCAATCCTGTCCCCACTGGTCAGTACTAGGTCCAGAATCGCCCAGTCTCTGGTGGGATCAAGCACTAGTTGCCTGAGACCTGCCCCTGCAGGGAATCTAGGATGCCTCTGCTTCTGGCTAAAGCAGCTGCCTGGGTGGTCCAGTTCATATCTGGCATGTTGAAATCACCCAGCAGCAGAACTTCTCCTTTAGTCACCATCTGATGTATTTCATCCACTAGCTCCCAGTCCACCTCCTCCCCTTGTGCCAGAGACCTGTCGATCACCCCTGTGTGTATTGCTGTACCATTGCCAGGTTCAAGGGTGACACACAGTGTCTCTGCCCTCTCCCAGTCTCTCCTGCACCTTTGTTGCCTTAATGTCCTCCCTGCATATAGGGCCACCCCCTCCCTTTTTGCCTCCCCATCCCTCCTGAACAGAGCATAACCCGGTATGTGTATGTCCCACCCATGATTAGTAGTGTACCATGTCTCTGTTATTGCTGGTATGTACAGGATGACCCCATCTTGCGAAGATGTCACCTACCACAGAGATCAGCAGTTAACATTTGTGCCTCTCAGACTGCAACCTGCTTAGTCGGTCTGCCAAAACGTTTTGGAGACATGGGAGATGCACTGCTAACAGATGGAAGCCATTGGACAGAGCCCAGTACCACAGTCCCATTGCTCCCCCACAAAGGGGATAGGAATGAGTGCCCCCTTGTTTGTTGATGTAATGCATTACACTAGTGTTGTCCATCTGGATTAACAGAGTACCTGGATTTAGATGTCTCCGAAATGCATGGCAGCTGTACAGTACAGCCCTCATTTCCAGGACACTAATATGAAATTTGGCCTTCACCGGGGAGCATAACCCCTGCCTCTGGCATGGGCCCAGATGAATACCCTATCTGGAGCCCAAGGCATCCATGGTAAGGATCTGTACAGGAGCTGATACAAGGAATGGAACGCCCTGTAAAAGACTGCTGCAATCCATCCACCATTGCAATGTTCTGCATAATGGGACAAGACAAGAATCATTTGGTCTAACTTGTCCGTCAACTCATCCCACTGAACCCAAAGTCCTCTGTGGTATCCTCAGATGTAGGCATGCCAGTGGCACGGTCACAACGGCCACAGCCATGAGAGCTAGAAGACTTAACATGTAGGGACACAGTGACTTCTGCATCCCGGCTGTACTAATGCAGCGCATCCCTTCTCTGTATTCAAGGCCCCTGTGTACTGCAGTCTTCGGCAGGGAGTCAAGACACACAGGGGCACATTTACTGGGACCCCTACGTCACTGAACAGCTGCCTTGTCCATGACATGGTATGCAGTAAAGCCTCCTTGGAGCTGGCCTTCAGAAGCCAATCATCCAAGTAGGAAAACACATACAGGCCTTTCCCCTGCAAAGGGCTGCTGCCATTTACTGGCAAGCAGCTGGTAAAGACCAGTGGCACAGAAAACAAGCCAAAGGGCAATACTCGGAACTGACAGTGCTCCCCCTTCCAACAGGAAACAGATACTGTATGTGAGCTTTTCTGATCCGGACATGAAAGTATACATCCTTCACATCTAGGGAGCACAGCCAGTCTCCTTTTTGCAGAAGGGGAATCAGAGCTTGCAGAGATACCATGCAAAACATATTGTATTTTATGTAGAAGATGAGATCTGAGGTCCAGTACAGAACACAGATCCCCTGTCCATTTTGGGACCAAGAAGTATCTGGAATAAAACCTTTTGTTTTCTGCTTTGGAGGAGCCAGTTGTATAGTATGTTTTCAGAATAATGACTACACTTCTTCCTTCAGACGGGACAAGTGGCCCAGAGGATAACAGGAAGGAGACAGGAAGGAGGCAGAGGATGATCTGGAGGGGTGTCCAGCAGCTCCAGAGAATGCTCCTTTGCTACTTTCTCCAGGATACCCCCACAACCACCCCTTGACTAACAGTGGAGGTAGGGGTGTAGTCTGAAGAGAGTTATGTGGAATTAATGGGGGCAGAGTCACCAGCACCGACTGCTCTGGGTGCTTCTGAATAGGAACCTGGGGGGAGGGGTCCTGGTAAAGGGCAACCACCTGAGAGATGTCATAGGCTGACCGTAGCAAATGTATGCCAACCTCAGTCCCAGAAATTAAAGTTTTAATTAACTCATTCTTGTCAGAACCCTCTGGCAAAGCCTGGGCTGAGGCCTCTGCAGTATTCCACAGATTGTTCTGGTATTTTATCATATGGGCCTGACAATTTGCAATTCTAAGGCCCAGTGAGGCAGAGGCACACGTACGCCTGCCCATCACTTGCAGCATGTGCTCAGGTGCCTTGTGACCATCATGAGCAGCCATGATGACTACTGAGTCAGTTTCTGGGGGATTGGCATAATAAGGCGTAGCAGATGGGGCAGCACACTGCTTATCAGCCTTTTGGGGAACAGCAGGCAGTGAGTTAGGTATGTACCATACAGCAAAGAAAGCATACTCCAATGTAGGAAAAACTGGTGGAATTATAATGGATGGTGTGCAAGGGACCTCCAAAAAATTCCATTAAATTATTTTTAACGGACTCTTCTTCCACAGCAAAGCCTATGACAGTTTGCATCTGCTGCATCATGGCTTGAAAAGTAGGATCCTCAGGAGGTGATCTCGGGGTAATATACCGAGTCCTTACTGCAGGATGGAGGTGATCTCAGGGTAATACACCACACAGTCCTCACTGAAGGATGGAGGCGATCTCAGGGTAATATACCACACAGTCCTCACTGCAGGGTGAGAGGGCAGAACTAGAATGAGGTGCTACATATTGTTCTCCCTCATAATCCCCTAAATCCTCCTCTAATACCATGAGGTCAGGATTATATTTCACTTGGTTGGTTGACATCGACGATGGGAGACACTGAAGGCACCAGAGACCATGGCGGCAGCTGAGGAGGAGGAGGAATTTACTGTCTGTTAGAAACAGTCATCAACAGGTTTGAAGTGCATACTGGCCCAGTCGATGGGATTACGGCTAGCATAGGTAAACTAGGCAGAATAAATCACAATCTCTGAAAAGCTATGTCAGCACAGCTTAAGAGTTGAAGATGCCCTGGCCAGGGTCCGTGACTACTTGTAGCAACGTCAAGCTCTGGTACAACGCTACCGTCATCAGGTCATCCAGAGTAGGTACAGCAGTGCCTAACCTAGACCTTGGTGTCTCCGCAACGATCTTTGGGACTGTCATTAACACCACCGTGAGCGGGCGATGACACTGAGGATTACCTTGTCTCAAAAGTAACTAGGATATCACTGAGGAAGCAAACATGTTTCTGTCTCTGTGCTCATGCTTATGGCCTGAAGATGAGGAGGGCTATGATGATAACCTTTCCCTGTCCCGATCCTCAGACTTAAATGGTTGCATTTTATATGATGTGAACGGCAACAGTGATTTTGGCCCTTGCTCCTTCTCCATGGCCAAGGCTTTTTGGAGAAGGACATTTTTCCCCAGAGCTTTCTTACTACATTGCCTTGCTGCTTGGTTGAAGCCCTGGAAACTCTCACAAGTCCTCACATTATGAGACAGGTCCAAACACACACAAACTGTGTGTTTATCTTCTTTATAAATTTTATTTCCACACTTACAGTACCAAACTAAAGCATCTTTGGATTTCGGCTGCATGCTGAGATGATGAAAAACACTTTGTTTAAACAAATTAAGAATCAATGGTAATGGTTAGTTGTAGTTTCCTTCAACAGGTCCGACAAGTATGATTGATGGCGAAAAAAGACCTGAGGAGTGATGGGGCTGCCCACGTTTATACAGACACTGATGCATGACATAGTCATGGGCTGCCCCTGATTAGCAAAAATTTCCATGAGGTTCTAGCGCTGACACGGGTATAGTTCCAAATAAGTGGCCTAATGGAAGAGATATCCTCGAAGAAAATATCCCCAGCAGTTGTGCATGGCACCACAGTCAAACGTACTGCCACTTCAAGGCTAAATCACCTAGCAGTCATACACAGGACCACAGTCATTACACATACTGCCATATCAAGGTGAAACTACCCAGCAGCCATGCACTGCACTGCGGTCTGTACACGAACTGCCATTTCAAGGCTATATTACCCACAAGCCATGATCATTACACGTACTGCCATTTCAAGGCTAAATTACCCTGCAGAAATGCCTGGCACTGCTGTCTGTACATGTATTCATTTATTTATTCATAAAACTTGTACTGCCATTTCAAGGCTAAACTACCTAATAGCCATGCATGGCACCGCTGTCGTTACGTGGACTGCCATTTCAAGGCTAACTACCCAGCAGTCATGCCTGGTGCCACGTTCTGTACATGTACAGCCATTTCAAGGCTAAACTATGCAGCAGTCCTGCATGGCACCACACTCATTACAGTTACTGCCATTTCAAGTACTTTCAATGGAGACCAAAGATATCTTTGAGAGAGACTACACTTTCTGTTTTTAAAAATCACACCTGGCATTAAGAGACATTGCTGACTTCTGCATTTCACTAAAGGTAGTTCAGTCCTAGCTACACACACACACTCTGTTTTAAAACAAGCGGTGATCTCTAGTTTTACAACATTAAGCTTTTAAACCCATCAGAAATATGTCCTTACCTCCTGAATGCAAAGGTCAATGTTGTAGAGAACCTTCTGTAGTCGGGAGTTCCCGGACAGCATGCCCTTGTTCTCTTCGTCAGGACTCGGGTGGTCATCACTGTCTACTAGAAGGTGTCCCTTCTGCTCTGCCAGCACTCCTTGTGGACCCTCAGTCTGCAGTTTCAGTTTCTCTTTCTTAGCTTTGCCATCTTTCTTGCCCTTTTTTAGTTTGGGGGTCGTCTTAGGCGAAGACTGGGCACTGGAATGGGAGGTTTCCCACGCCAGGGTGGCATTGATCATCTCTATGGTGATGTGAGGGCTGGAGGGCTTTTTCCTTATGATGTGAACCTCTTCCATAAGAAATAAACTCTGATAGGGGTTGTGAGAGAGGTGTAAAGATATGACATCTGGTAAAGAGTGGGGACAAGCCACGCACACGTACCATAACACAGCATCAGGCTATTGGGTGGAAGGAAGCTGCTGAAGAGCAAAAGGTAGCTCATTAGTGTACATTTACTTGGGACCATGGAGGAGCAGAAAAGCACAGATTTGCCAGACTCATTTAAAACATAACAATTTTCATCCCTGAAAAGCTGTCCTTTATAAAGAGACAGTGACACTGCAGTCAGTTAACTGGGTAGCAGCCATATATGCACTGTGCACACCCCAGTTACAGATGAATTTTACAATGAAAACCAAAATTCACGTTGATCTCTGCATTGCGGGATACCACACCAGAGAAGTAATCACATGCCCTCAGAAGTAATAGAGAGACCTATCTGCGATTACAACCGGTAGTCTCCAGAACATCCATGAAGGACGTAGGTAATCCCAAAAATGTAGGTCTGCATGGAACAGTCATCTCTGCCATGACCTAAACTACAGTCTTTTAAGGAGGCAAGCAAATCCAAACTTTTCTGCTCATCTCAATGTGGGGCCTTCTCAGGGATTGGAGACACCCACTAGGAATTTGTCACACAAGCTCCGATATGGGTAGGACCTGGTACAAATTACCCGAATCTGCAGAAACACAGAAGGCTCATAGTATTCCCAGAATCTCACATTACAGATATCGCAATCTGGCAAGGGAAGGCATTTTATTTTATACAGTGCTCTACCCATCAATGCTCAGAGCGATCAACAGTAGAAATGAGGAAAGAGCTATACTTAACCAACAAAACACAAACTATTAAATACAGTAAATACCACTGTTTAAACACTTAAACAGAGGTCTATATTGAATGTCCAGACTGTAGGCTAAGGTGAATAAATAGATTTTCAGAACCTTTTTGAACACCTCTCAAGAAAGATCTCCTGAGATAGTATGGCACAAGTTCCCAAGTATGCAGGGCTGCCCCCCCCGGAACATCCCATCAGATATTTTAAGACCTGCCCTTGGGACAGCCAAAAAAGAACCCATTGGTGGGGCAGAGCAGTTGTTCGGGATCTTATCAAAGAAATCTCTTAAGTAGTCAAGCCCCAATCTGGGCAGGGCTTTATAGGTTACCACTGCAATCCTGAAGGTGGTGTGCCACTTGGTGGAGCCAGTGCAGCTGCCACAGCACAGATGCAATGTGTTCTATATACTCTGATCCAGAAACCAGCCCAGCTATGGCATTCTGCACCACTTACAGGCGGCACACCAACTCTCCCGACAGTATTAGGTCATTAGTTCTCAGACTTTGTCACAGCGAGCCTCCCCCAAGCTGTGAAAAAGATCCTGAACACCCCCAAATACATGGAAATAATCTTTGGCCTCCGCACAGAAAAATTTTTTTTTTCAAAGCATACCAGGAATAATGTTAAATACCTTTAAATAATTCTGGATTTCTTCTCATTTTAGTCACCTTATCCCCATAATCCCCCAATACCTTAGGTAATTTTACACAATGCTCTCTTCCGACTCTTGGACCCTTATTACCCCTCGCTGCAATATATCCATGGGTCAGACTGCTTTCTCTGTCCATTCCCCTCTATCTGGAACAATCTTCTTACCTCTCCCCCTCTTACCTGCCCTTAAGCAGCTTCTCAGGGTCCAGGGATCATTTTGCTTCCTGCTGCTCCTCTCCTTGTACACCTCTGCTTAGCCCCTGTATTTGCACTGTTCTGCCATCAGACTCATGGATAAATTGTTACTTCTTGCCCATTGTTCCTACTTGTTTGCACTATTGTGAATTTTGTTTTGCACAGTTGCTTTTAACTGTATTTATTAAATGCATCTTTCCCTGGGTCACACCTGGAAATGAGCCTTGGTTCAGAGTGCCATTCCTGGTTGCTTGTTTGTACATAAATAAGGGATATGTGATGGGGACCTGTGATATGAATGATTTATTTGCACTAGAGCTGTTTGACCATGGGTAACCTCATGAGCGGTGAAAGCCACAAGGTATGTGCCCAAGCTCAAACCGCTCGAGTGCAAAAAAAAAAAAAAATAAAAAAATAAAAATTTATCCCATAACATCCCCATCAAATATTTAATTTATGCAATCGGTAGGGCCCTGTGGTTCTATTTAAATTTTTGTTAAAACACAGTTTGCAATAAATATTTTGAAATGTGTGTGTTTTGTTTGTTATCTGCCATGTTACTGTGCCCTTTTCAGCCGGGTTACTATACTGTTGTTCAGGAAGGGTCATCCTCTAGGTTACGAGTGTGGCTGCCGATTGGATGGAGGTCAGCTTTTCTGAGAAGAAAAACAATGACGGCACCCTTTACCGAGCAGGTGACTGAGGGTGTTTTGCTGAGGTGAACTGTTGTTGGTTACGCAGAGTACTTGCTTGCAGTTCTTTTTCTTAAATATGTAAGAAAAAAAAGGGGGACTTCGGAGTGTGGTAAGTGAACGAGTGCTTCAGAAAGGAAGAGTAAGTTGCCAGAGAGGACAGAGTGGGAACGGTGCCATTCTGAAAGTTGGGTAAGAGACAAATTGCAGTAGCATGAAAAATATAGCATTTATTATTCATAACAAAACACACCACACTTCTGTTTGTCTGCAGTAAAGAAATTAAGCTATAACCCGACTCTGTAGTGACAAATGCTGGAGTGGTGGGACCAAGGGGAGCAGGACAAGCCTGGCATTCAACTAATGAAACGACTCATAGATGTAAAGTTTCTCAAACAGCACCTTAAGCTGCACTGCCACAAGCTTCTAGATCACCTTCCCAAAAAAAGAAGGATCGAGACAGATCTGTAGTTTGATAGCACCGCCAAGTCTAGAGATAGCTTCTTCAGGAGAGGTCTCACCAAGGCTTTATTAAGAGCCTCAGGAAAACAACCCTCTGAGAGGATCACTGAACAATGCCTGTGAACACTGAACCCAGGGCCTTGCGGCAGTCCACCAACAGCCACACAGGCCCCAGACTGGACTCACAGTACATGGGATGCACAGTCGAGAATGCCTTGAAAACATCGCTTACAGAATCATGCTGAATCTTGCTCCAGGCCCACAGAGTGCCCTCATGCCTCTCCTCACGACCACTGCTGGCTCTTGGTGGGGTGCTGGTGTCAGCAACATGGCCACACATTTCTTCCCAAAGCTCCACTGTTTGTTTGCTCAAACTGCTTTTTCTCCTGCATTGGAGAAGCTCTCTGGTCAAATGGCCACACAGAAAAACGCAAAAACGAAAGAAGGAGCAGGGATTACAACAGAGTCGTAGGATAAGTATTTTCCAAAATAAATCGCTACGGGGAAGCTAGCTCCACAACGGGAGACAGCTGGGTTGCCACTCTGAACTGGAGAAATTACTTCCCCAACAGCACTGCATCCACACATGGGTAAAAAGGCAAAGACCACAGCAAAGCCAATTTTGGCTTCCATACAGAATTTCTTGGTGGAATTCCACGCCAACATCAAAGATTCCTTTGAAAAAGTACAGAGTTCCCTTACAGATATGTCTACTCGCTATGGAAATATTGAGATCAAAACGGCTACTATTGAAGAGCGGGTTGAAACCGCAGGAAAAAGCACTGAAAAACTTGCAGCAACGGTCCTAACCATAGAAGGGGCAGTCAACACCTCTCTTCATGAACAGCTGAACACCATGGCTAAGTTGGAAAAAAAAAAATCAAAAACACCTTGTTGCTCAGAAACTTACGTTTGATTGGACTTTGATCACAGATCCCGAACTCAGGCTTGAAGCAAGAGACTGAAGATTTTAACACTAGTCCTCTCACCGGATCAACCTGCTGTGTTGGAAGCAGTGTTCAGACCATAGTTCAAAAAGGAACTGCAGTTACAAGGTACTTCTCAATCTAAATTAGCAGCAAGGTACGTGATTTGCACCTTTATGTCTATTACACAAAGAAACAAAATGCTTCACGCCGCTAGAAAAAAAAAAAAGGATTTATGTAAGAGGGTTACCAAAATTCATCTATGCCCCAATTTTTGTCTTGCAACTCAGAGGCAAAGAAAGCGCTGTTACATCTGAATTCTTGCAAGCAGGTGGGTCCGCTGTTCTACAGTCTCCTGCAAAGCTGAAAGTTACCATTTCAGAAGAAAGATTACTTTTTTTCTAGATGTAGATGCAGCAAGGGCTTTTTATGAAAAAAATGTTGCCCTATCTATGGACTTTGCATCAGACTCAGATGAGCATGAAGGTGGGGAAGCAGTGGATAATACTAGACACATTCTTATAGCTACCTGATTTTGTAATGGGACTTGAATTGTTGGCTGGCTAGCTTTATTCTACCTAAATAAGATATTGGTAGTTGCCTGAATGATAAGTTTTGTAATTTTCTCTTTTGTTGGGATGATAAAAGCTTGGAGCATGAGAAAAGTTATAACTATACTTTTCTATTAATAATATGGGCTTTCAATTTTGATTTATAAAATACTAAACTGGAGACCCCCTGAAAATTTAAAAAACTCTATACTTTTTGGGATTGCAGTTTTTGAGTTTGATTTTTGAGATGTGTTAGTAGATGAATTTGATGTAATGAAGTTGAATTTCTCTCAGATTAATAAAAATAAAGCATAAAAATAAACTGACTCCTGGCAGGCCACCTGGAGTGATACCTGCCCTGATAGAGAACACTCTCTCTAAGAAGAACTGGCCAAACTCCTCACGTTTGTCTTGTGACAAAACTTCAGACCACCCGTCTACGATGCAGAAGACTGGAGCTGGCCTGTTCTTACCAGAGGCAATAACCTGCGACAGCAGCTTCTGCCTTTCTCAGGATTACTGCCCTCTGATTGTCTCAGGAATGAGACCTCAGAGCTATCCTGTCACCCACTGAGCCAGACGTCTTCCAGGACTGCTCCAACCTCCGCCTTGTTGGCTTTTTTTTATTTCTATTTTTGCTCCTCTTCCTTGTATCCTGCCAAACTCTGTCTAGCAACCGCCCAACACCACGGACTCTTACCTCCTTGCATGGCCTAAGCTCTCCTCTCCTCTCCCCCCTGGCACCAGGCTTCCCCCGGGTCTACCCTCGGGAGAAGGGTCGCCGCTGCTCAGGGCACTCTTTCTGTAGGGTTGAGCACCGGGCCAAGGAGGAGGAGGAGGCACGACGAGGAGAGCCATGCCGACTACAGGAGTGTGGCTCGTGGGTTGGAGGCGCTTTCGCCTATCGGAGGGAGGAGGGTTTTTTTCTTGCTTAGTTACGCCCCTGTGGAGCCCTGCTACCAAGGCAATGTACTGCCACGACTCCACCCCCCTGGTATACGCCATGACGCACTTTCGGCCACCTCCAGCCTCCGCCAGAGGTCACTCCTTCAGCAGTCATCTCCCCAACCCTCCCCTGCCGACCCCTGGCTGCCCAGGCTCGTTCCCGAACCCGGGTCGCCAGTGTGACACAAGGTGTGGTGTCCAGTGCCTCAAACCTCAGCGCCACCGGGCTGGTCTGCCTTGTTGACAAACCACCTAAGCTTGCCATTCTAACATGGCTAGCTCCAGCAGGAGGTCAGCGGACAAACACAGACTGATGTGATGAAGACCTGTGCTGCTCAGATACCCAAGTTATACCATTGCTGGCTACCTCTGTAGCTGCATCCCATGCTGCCTCCATACCCCCTTCCCGACATCCCATGCTGCCTCCATACCCCCGACATCCAGCATGCACAGAAGTTAATATGTTTCAAGATTACACAAAGGGAGACACCAGATCACCTCCACAGGTGAGGTAATACTTCAAGGGACACAAGGAACTGGACAGGATTGTGATACTAAGCAGTAACCAATCAGGATTCAAGAAGCATCACAATATCACCAGGGCAATTATCAAGTTTACAAATTATGTACAGATGACAACGAAGAATGGCATATATGTTGGTGACATTTTTATAGCTCTCTCCAGGGCCTTCAGCACCATCGACAAAAGCATTATTCTAAGAAAAGTACACAATGTGGACATTAAAGGATTATCCCGAAGCAGGTGAGCAGGAGAGTTCTGAAGAGGTCGGTATTAGCCCCCTGTGCTTTTCATAAAATATGAATGATTTGTGATTGATAATATATGAATGATCCCTTACGTTTAAGGGATAGTTTGGAAAATTTAATTGAACAGGTGTCACAATTTAAGTAGGTTATCTTTTTCCAGAAATGTAAAAATGGTGGTCTGGACAATAAATCAAAAAAATGTGGATACTATATAAACTGAAGAATTTTTTTTCCCCTATTGGAAAACACGCAAAACTATTGCCATTTGCTCTCTTTTACTGCATTCTGACTATGCTGCCAGTCTTTCCTTTGGGTTCAGGGTCAAGGAATTCAAAAATCTTTCTGTAATATACAATAATATCTGTCACTGTCTTGTTGGCTCCAATGTGTACTCATCATTGCATTCTATTCTCAGCTCCATTGGCTTTCCCCCTACTTCACAAATTAAGCACTTTTTTTGGCTGTTAGGTTTTCAAAAGTGTTTTTTCTTCGGTGCCTGCGGCCCCTTCAGATTCAGTAACTCTTGGTCTGTACTTCCTAACTTGAGGTCAGTGAAAGGGATCATTTTGGTTGAAAGGTTATGTAACTAAGGTTGGTTCACGTGTCCTTTCTGTTGCAGCGCCTCAATTTTGGAATGGTCTACCAGATTCATTGCAATCTGCTTTTTTATTATTCTTTTAGGAATAATTTTTTGCAATATTTGTACAGTCAAAATAATTGTTATTGTAGTTTTCTTTAACTGTATTTTTGTTTTTTTGTTTTAGTGTACTGTGTTTGTATCCATTCGTATTATTGCAATCTCTGCCTGGGCGAGGCCTGAAAAAGGACCCTTAGTCCAGCACTCCCTGCCGGTTATCACTTAAATAAATAAATAACTAAATTAAAATGTGGAACAGTGGCTCCCAGGAGTGGAGGTAGACTTGTATGCCAGCTATATGGTTTTGGACAGCATGGGTCAGACTGTTCGTCAGATATAGCTGGCCCCCCCACCAGCGTTTCAATGATCTTCAAGGTTTCCTGGGACAAAATAACTATTCTGAATTAAAAAAAATAAATAAAAAAATCCAAGGTGATGTTATTTAGGTCCAATAGTAAGATAGCTGCAGAAGAGGATCTACTGACAACTGTAAGGTATGGCAATCTTCCAGGTTCCTGCGCATAAATACTTGAGAGGTATGGCTGGACTGGTATATCACCCGGGAATATTGCACTGAAAGTACTGTTAGGACTGACCCAAGGTTAGGATTTCTCTACCAACCTCGTGGTTCACTCTCGCTAGAAGTAAGACAGAATACTGTACAGCTACTGGTCATGCCCATCATAGATTATGGGATATTATATAGGAAGGCTGGCATTGACCAATTACGTAAACTGGATGCTTTGACAAATTGGCTGGCACATTTTAATTTTTTATTTTCTAATTTCCCTCCTTCTCAGCTGGCCCTCTTCCACCCTGCTACTCCTCTAGCCCCATCACTCGTCATTTCTGGGGCTTATAGCCCCGCTGCCTTGCAGTGTCCCACAGATCCCCCAACCTACCCCATAGTAGAGCCTTCAAGGTTCTCCAGGCCTGGAAGAAGATTAGGTAACGGTTGTGGCAGTGGCCAGCCCTACGGACGGTGCAGAGCCTCTGGGGTTCCCCAGGCTCAGAAGACGACTAGGTAACGGATGCAGTAGTGGGCAGCCCTGTAGACGGTGCAGAGCCTTCAAGGTTCCCAGGCTCAGAAGGAGACTAGGTAATGGATGCAGCAGTGGCCAGCCCTACAGATTGTGTAGAGTCTCTGGGGTTCCCCAGGCCTGGGAGGAGACTAGGTAGTGGATGCAGCCATGGCCAGCCTTGCGGACAGTGCAGAGCCTTCGGGGCTACCCAGGCCTGGGAGAAGACTAGGTGACTGATGCAGTAGTGGGCAGCCCTGTGGATGAGGCAGAGCCTTCAGGGTTCCCCAGGCCTGGGAGAAGACTACGTAACAAATGCGGCAGTGGCCAACCCGGCGGATGGTGCAGAGCCTTCAGGGTTCTCCAGGCCAGGGAGAAGACTAGGTAACTGATGTGGTAGTGGGCAGCCCTGTTGATGGTGTGAAGCCTTTAGAGTTCACCAGGTCTGGGACAAAACTAGGTAATGCATGCTGTAATGGGCAAACCTGCAGATGGTGCAGAACCTCTGGGCCTCCCCAGGCTTGGAAGAAGACTAGGTAATGGATGCAGTAATGGGCAGCCCTGTGGAGAGTGCAGTCTCTGGGGTTCCCCAGGCCCAGGAGACTAGATAACGGATGCAGCAGTGGCCAGCCCTGTGGACTGTGCAGAGCCGCCAGGGTTCCCCAGGCCCAGGAGGAGACTAGGTAACGGATGTGGCAGTGGCCAGCCCTACAGATGGTGCAGAGTCTCCGGGGTTCCCAGGCCCAGGAGGAAACTAGGTAATGGATGCGGCAGTGGCCAGCCCTGTGGATGGTGCAGAGCCTGCAGAGGAGTGCAACACATGGCCAAGAGGAGAGTAGGTAATGGATATGGCAGCAGCTAGCCAAATAGATGGTGCAGAGCCTGCAGAGGAGTGCAGCATCGGGCGGGGGGGGGGAGACTAGGCAACAGATGCAGCGGTGGGCAGCCCTGTGAATTCTTCAGAGCCCGCGGGGGACTGTGGCATCATCTGAGGTGCAGTCTTTCGGATGAGACGTTAAACCGAGGTCCCATCTGCCTGGATTGGTGGTAGTTCAGGTGGATGTTAAAGATCCCATGGCACTTATCGAAAAGAGTAGGGGAATTTCCCCAGTGTCCTGGCCAAATTTCCCTCATTCACTAAAAATACCACCAACAGCTTAATCTGGTTCAAGGTCAGTTGCCATTCATCTGTATCCCCCTCCCCCCGGGTCGTGCCTGAAAATAGGCAGGATTTGTCTAGTTCACTTACCCGGTCAACAAAAGCTAAATAAATAAATAAAATCCTGCAAATGACCTCAACTTTTTCTGCCATCCTCTACCCTCGGGCACCCCTTGGACGAGGACTGAGTGGATCCACGCATGTGCATGTATCCCAGTCAGGAGGAGACTGCCCTCCACTTGTGGCTCCACTTGAGCTACCACCTGTGGTCACCCAGGTGGCAGTATCACAGTGGAGCCAGCAGGCCTCCCTCCTAGGAGGTGGAAAGTGTCCTGTGGGACGCTCAATCCTCCTCCCCCAAGCAAATTCCTGAGCGACCCCAATCTGATCTTGAACCCGGGTTGGTGGCATGGTGGCAGGTGAGGCACCAGCTCAGGCTGGCACATCTGATATGAAGAGTATCTTGTACCACAAGCCACAGAGAGAGCTGCTCAAGGGTGTGACCCTGCAGTCTGAGCCCAAACTGCTCTCCTTTCAGTTCTGTAACTACAAGCCCAAGCTGTGCTTTTCTTTCAGTTTTGTGGTTTAATCTTGTTGGGCTTATGAAATAGATGGTGTAGTTAAAAAAAATAAATAAATAAATAAATCGGGGGGGGGGGGCAACTGCCACTGTTTTACAGCGTGAAAGAGAAGCTGTTTTTTTAACTTGTGATGCTTATACTGCAAAGAACATTGTGCTGGTAATGTTTGAAACATGCATCAGGTTAGTAGTAACAGATGTAGTGATTTTATTATGTAAATTTGCTTGGAGTGCAATAACGTGCAAAACCGTGGCACCGGTACAGCATAAAACACACTCCATTTGGGCTTCAACAGCCAATCAGAGTGCAGGATTTTTCCAACCCGTTTAATAAAGTGATCAAATCTAAAAACCGGATTGCTGAAACACATCGCCTGGCAGGAGTATGTAACTAATCTACCCTTATCTACATAGCAACAGGCTTAAAAAAAAAAAAAAAAAAAGACTTAAAAATGAACCTTTTTTTCCATAAAAATAAAACCCTTCT
Organism: Neoceratodus forsteri; assembly: GCA_016271365.2. Taxonomy (NCBI): domain Eukaryota; kingdom Metazoa; phylum Chordata; order Ceratodontiformes; family Ceratodontidae; genus Neoceratodus; species Neoceratodus forsteri. The sequence continues at coordinate 961,738,023 of CM028137.1, forward strand.
TTCCACTCTTAAATGCTATTCTCGTCTTCTCAAAGCAAATCCAGGGATGCCCCACTCACTGTCCTGTCTAGCACCCCTCCTTCCCCTCGAGCAGGTGAAAACCTACAAATACCTGGGCATCACCTTCTACTCTGCTCTCTCTTTTCATGAGCACACATGCACCCTCGCTACAGCCATAAACACATGTGTTGGCCTACTGTATCGCCACAAGAGCGGTCTACCATCTGCAGCCCTAAGGCTGGCCATCGCCTCCTCTGTGCTATCCCTAGAGGACTACTGCATCCTGGTGTATGGTGCAGCAGACGAAACCACACTCAAAACCAAAATGTCCCCGAACAAAGCCTGCCGCCTGCTTACAGGCTCCAGCAGACTCACCCACTCATGTACTTTGTACGACCTTGCTGATTTTCTCAGCCTTGAGGAAAGGGTGTGCTATCAAACCTGCCTCCTAACCAAGAAAATTGTTGCAGGCCTTGCACCTCCAGGCCTAATTTCCATCCTTACCCCACTCCACCCGGAGTGCACGCAAGTGAACACTTCAAGTGCCCAGGGTCAGGACATCCCTGGCCCAAGGGTCCTTCCAATACTGGGCCCTGACCTGGAACAATGTCCTCCCCTCTGATATCGCATCTCAACTAAGAATAGGGCCCTTCAAATCTGCCCTTAGGCAACACCTAATCACCACCCACAGCTGTAACTGCACATAGCTGTTTGCTTCCCCATCTCATGCCCTGGCAGAACATGTAGCTAACCAAGTGTCACCACATTTGTTTTAAGTTACTACCTATTTTTTATTTTTTTTTTTTATTTCTAACAGAACCCAAATTGCTGTCTATGGTGTACTAGATGGTTTAGCTACCTCACTGTACAGGACCTGTATAAAGTTTCACTCTCTCATGAATTGTATTCCTGGTATTTTTGTACATACATGTATAGTGTTTTCCTGTATAGAGTTTTTGCTCGCTTATGAATTTTATCCCTCGTATTTATGTACATACATGTATAGTGTTTTCCTGTATAGTTTCACTCTCTTATGAATTGTATTCCTGGTATTTTTATACATACATGTATAGCGTTTTCCTGTAGAGTTTTTCTCGCATATGAATTTTATCCCTTGTATTTATGTATATATATGTATAGTGTTCCCTACGACGATCTGTACTCTATGTAACTATGTTTGTATTTGTATATACTGTTTCCTGATGAGGAGCCTTTGTAAATGAGTCCCTGACTCAAAGGTTTGCAATTCCAATTTCTACTAAATAAATAAAAATAAATTACTAGCAACAGAGCACAAGTTTCTTCAACATAAATGCACTTACAGAATCACCTAAGTCTTTCGGCCTTTGTTACTGAACCCACACATTCTACCTGGCAACAGACATACAATAGTTAAAATAAATAAATAAATGTCTCCCATTTTATGAACACAGTAACACACTTCGGGGCATGAGTTTGAGAATTAATGCACCTCCTGGGTGTGCTGAAAGGTACTCAAACCTAGGGCATGCATTACTTCTCTAGAAACCCATGCTTGCTGTGGATCACTGCTTACTTGCACTTTCGTTTTCAGGGATGTAAACTTGATGGTAAAACTTGCAACAGAAGCTGAAAGTGCGTATGCAGCAGGCTGGACAACAAACAACGATGCATCGAGTTTATGTAAAAATTCCCAGGCCCATGCATTTATCTGCTGTGTCATGTGACTTACACCCTGGGCTGTATATGCTGGTTAGCTGTTAAGATGGGTTTTATAGCAGAGTTTCCAATAAAGGTTAAAATAAACAGACAAATAAACAAATTCCTTACCTTAAATCTATCAACAGCTACAGAAGCTTCAGAGAGGGATTTCACAGAAAATGGGGTGACTTTCAGAGCAAATGTCATCGAGTTGAAGACAGTAACAACAGTAAATGCCTGAAACATAACAGACATTCTTAGTTTTAATTCATTCAATCTTATTTTATGTTCATTCAAAGAACGCATTGAAGAGTTTAGATCTTTGAGAGGATCTCCATAGAACCACATCAGACAGTAAGCATTAGTCAGCATCAGTACCTCGCAGGAAGCTTTTCCGCGACGGGGCCGTGCACACTGGCGATGCACAGTGCGACTTTTATAACATGGAAAGCCCCAACCACATCAGTTTCTCCCGATGAACAGAATCTCAAACGTCCACAAATGGCAGGATTAGGGCCACTCCACCTATCATGCAGGTGAGCGAAGCAAAAACTGCCCCCAACTATTAAGAACAAAGAGGCAGGGACAGTGAAGCAAAAACCACTCCCACCAATCATGCACAGACAGGTAGGGGAGGGGGAAAAGCAACTACCACCCCCACCAATCAGGCACAAGCAGGCAGGGGAAGCAAAGCAAAAACCAACCCACCAATCATGCACACAGAAGCTGGGGAGGGGGCAGCCAAGCAACTAACCCCCAACCCCCAATCATGCACACAGAGACAGGGAAGCAAAGCAAATCCACCCCCACCAATCATGCAGAGAGGCAGGGGCAGCGAAGCAAGTACTGCCCACCATATAGTTACAGGAGGCATTGATAGAGACTTTCAGAGCATCTTGCCAAGCCGCTGAAAGCAAAGATCCACCACACCAGGGGAACAGCTGGTGGGGAAAAAAGTATTTAATTCTAAATTCCATGAGCTGCACAAAATTCTAAAGTGATGGGGCTGCTCATTCCAGGGGAATGACTGCACTTGTTAAACTTCAGTAACGGATTCCTGGGATTTGAACAATCTTTTCTTCCAGGATTATCTCCATACAGCCATAATACACTGGACGATTACCAAGCAGTACCAACCCCAACTAGGTGGCTGGTAAAACAGAGGAGTGACCCTTCAGCACAGCAGGCCTTGCAATACAAAAAGACAACGCCCAAGCCTACTTTGGAAGATGAGATCCAGGCTGTAATGTTTAGAAGTGTGGAGCCTGTGCCAGATGGCAGCCCTGCAGATGTCATCAGCTGAAACAAACCTGAAACAGGCCACTGAGGCATCTTGCCCCTGGCAGCACATCCTGTGACAGTATCAAAGAGGTCCTGCCCCGGCTGCCTGCAGCAGAACAAGATACAGGAGGTTATGTAGTGTACGGCGCTGCTACTTATAAGTCTCTAAAGCATGTCTCAACAGCACTAAACAAAGCCTGCAGGCTCATCACTAGTGCATACTGACTAACACATACTGTGATCTCTATAAGCAGACAGGGCGACTCCACTTGAAAGGTAGGATCAGATATCAAACCTGCCTACTGGCTAAAAAAAAAAAATCTATACTTGGGCTCTCCTCACAGGGGGTGCAGAAGAACCTAAGCCTTCTAGTAGCCCTCACCGTATGAGAGGGTTGCACAGCCAGACCTTCCTAGTCCCCTTATGCCACACTGCGCAAGGTCAAAGGTCATTCGCCTACACAGCCCTGTCTTGGCTTAACTCCTTACACAGTGACATTCTTGCCGAACCCAAACTGGGTCCATTTAAACATAAGCTCCGCCAGTTACTTGTAGCACAAAGCAGCTGTGACTGCTTTTCTTAGCTGGACCTTGATGGGTGCACCTTGGAACTCTGGAACTCCCCTACGGCACTTAAGACAATTTTGGCACTAGCCACTGAAATTATGCAAGCACTATCTTGCGCTAACTACTTCTACCCCCTCTCCTATCAAATCTCTTTCACCCTTGGTCAACCCCCCCCCCCCCGCAATTGCCCAAACTTACCATTATCTTCCCCTGCCGCCCTACCCCTTCTCCATTGTGCCTTCCCCTTTCCACTGACTAAACCACTCCAGCCGATTCTCCTGGTGTCTTTCTCTCCTCTAAACCTTCCACCCACTTCCCCCCACTCTTCGACAATGCCTCTCCTCTAGCCAATTTCCACACTGTCCTACCCACTCTGTAAGCTCAATCATGTTAAGTTACCTTGCTTCATATTTAACCAGTGTTTATTGTAAATTGTTCGGTTCTGTTGTATATTGCATTACATATCGTGGTCTTTGTACATTACTATAATCACTGTAATTTAATCTGACTGTATACACCTTTACACAATGTGTCATCAATTGTATAATCGGTTATGTTTCCTTCGTCCTGTTATTGCTGACGTGGAACCTTTGTAAAAGAGCTTCTGGCTCAAAGGTGTTGCAATTGCTAGATTTTAATAAAATAAAAAAATTCCATTTGAAGAGGTCCTGGTCGGACAAGGAGTGTTACTTATATTAAAATTCTAGATCTTCAAAAATATCTTCTCCACACAGCAACAGTCTGGTCATGGGGCTGAAGATGCCAAGCCACTGTGGGAGTAAACTTGTTTGTCGGAAACAGAGAATTTGTTGGCCAAAAAAAATGCCACTGGCCCACCATGTCTGCCCCAATCCTACTTATCTAATGAGGAAAGTGAGACTCCTAATGGCTTCAGAGCTGTCAACAACTGTGTCAGCACCAGTACATGCGTGTCACTGCTCACTGGAGTGAACAATGTTCATCAATACCCTCACTGCTTCAGTTCTATCAGAAAGAAGAGGGAGCACACCTTTACAAAGAAAAAGTATACAGACTAGGAAACGTAACAAGCAATAATAAGGTAAGACATGGCTGAGGAAACAACCTCCCTGCCCAAAAAAGACTCCCCCTAAAGCAGGGGAAGGCAGTTTACATACTTCATACAAGTAAAATATTTTTTTTGAGCTTGGGCTATTCATCATGTGATCTAGGGTAGAGGGAAGCAAGGTGATAATCAGCCCACTGTTGTCTATCAACCTCCTACCATAAGTCCACAGCTCTCAAATGAAGGACTAAGTTGGCGACGAAGGTGCCTCGATGGTGTCTAATTATACGGCAGTTGACTGCCACTCATTTCTATCCTGTTAGCATCATAGAAGGCGATGGCAGAAAATGACCTCCCAGCCCATCTAGTCTGCCCCTTACTCCCCTAGTCCAACCTACCGTATCTTGAGACATCCCCCTTTCTCCTTAGCCCCCATGTGTCTGTCCCAAGCGGTCTTGAATCCCTCTACAGTCTCTGAATTCACCACCTCCTCCTGAAGTCCATTCCAGTTCTCCATAAAACATCATACATGAAACACTCAAGACAGCTGAGGAAGAGTTGATATGTATTTCAATCTGAATAAAGTGGCCATGTAAACTGGACAAGGTATCTAGAGATCAATGATCGGAATAAACTAATTCAGAAATCAGATACCATTAATTACCTGGCTGGCTCACAAGTGTATGTGAACAATAATGTGCCTTGCTGGTGTACCTGACGGGTTAACATATATCCCACCTAACAATGCATTCAATCGACCCAAATAGGTGATATACAAAACAAAGCACATGTTCAAGTCTCACCACATGGAAGAACTAAAAATTCATTGTGTTGCATAATTCAAATACTATCAGATGGTCAACAGGGGAGAGCAACCTGAAAAAGTAGATATAATGTGACGAGGTAAGAAAACCAAGGAAAGCTCTCAGGAATAGAGCCAATACAAGATGCCAGGTGAATGTTCCTCACTCAGGAACAGGGCCAATACATGATGCCAGGTGAATGTTCCTCACTCAAGAACAGGGCCAATATATGATGCCAGGTGAATGTTTCCTTACTCATGAACAGGGCCAATATGAGATGCCAGGTGAATGTTCTTCACTCAGGAACAGGGCCAATACGAGATGCCAGGTGAATGTTCCTCACTCAGGAACAGGGCCAATACATGATGCCAGGTGAATGTTCCTCACTCAGAAACAGGGCCAATACATGATGCCAGGTGAATGTTCCTCACTCAGGAACAGGGCCAATACATGATGCCAGATGAATGTTTTCTTACTCAGGAACAGGGCCAATACATGATGCCAGGTGAATGTTGTCTTACTCAGGAACAGGGCCAATACATGATGCCAGGTGAATGTTTTCTTACTCAAACAGGGCCAACACAAGAGGCTATGCGAATGTTCCCTTGCTCAGGAACAGGGCCAATACAAGAAGCCATGTCCTTAAACCCCATATGATTGCCCAACCTGAAATGACTGGGCAAACAATGCAAGATCCAGCACCTGGTCTGCAGGCAAGCAAGCCCCGCCTCAGAGGGAGACCATCTCCCCTGCAGCGCACCCTGCCTCAGAGGGAGACCATCTCTCCTGCAGCGCGCCCTGCCTCAGAGGGAGACCATCTCCCCTGCAGCAAGCCCCACCTTGGAGGGAGGCCAGAGGCCCAGGGAAAGCACACTGCAGGAGTGAGCGTCATCGCTGAAGACCTTCACACTGCACTGATAAAGGCAAAAAGGCAGTTCAGGCTTCTTCACCTGGCTTAAACAGCTGCTGACACCTCAAAGAAAACTTTGAAAAACTTAATAATTAGGTACAGTACAGCTTGCATCCCAAATATATGCCGTAGATTTCTCCTCCCCAACTTTTATTACAGAGGGAATTTGCATGAATACATGATCTTTATCTGCTAGAGTTCATCTGCCTCTATAGCTTACTCCCAACTTCATGCCCTAATCCTCTGTTGTGACATCACAATCTGTTGCCATGGGAGGAACTATGATCTCACAAGCAGTGCATTATGACCTCAGGTGGGGAGAAAGCAACAGGAATAGATGAACTCTTCAGGAGCAGAGATACTGTTTTCATGAAAATGGTCTCAGTAATAAATAACAGGGAGAGAAAATACAGAACTAATGTGAAATATAAACCGAAGCGTGTCTAAATATTATGTTTTGTTTAGGTTATCCTGAATGCATCAGCCGCTCTTTAAAGACAGCATGCAACAATGCTTAAATAAGTAATCAAATAGAAAAATAAGTAATCAAACAGAAAATAAAGAAACTGGCAAAAATCAACGTACGTGCTTCATCATGATCAGAGCAGCTAATGGTGGGAAGAAAAGCTGAGCGATGGGGCCGACCACATTATAAAGTCTGCACTGACTAGCAGCAATGTGAGTGTAGCCACAGCTAGGCAAACATTTCCAAGTGGTCCCGATGCAGATAATTTACATTTCCAAAAGCGTGGCTCTATGAGGAGATATCCTCACAGACATTCAGTGGTTCCAGCAAAGAGGGATGGAATACTCCAGATAAAGAAAATGTATGAGGAGACAATGCTGTTCAGCTTGCAACTTGTCCCAGGCTTTAAATGTGAAATATCTGCTACTGCTCGTCTGCCTTCCTAGGATTATCTTGAAAACTACAACCCACTGTCAAATTTCTGGATACAAGACAAATATTCCCAGCTCAAGCAAGAATGTGTGTATAATGAACGATTTACCTGGACTGCATTGAGGTCATAACCTAGCAGCATGTGTACAGAGAAGGTCACTACACTGGCAATCACAACCACAATGGGAGCCACTCCCACAGTGATGCTCTGAAAATAGCCAGCACGCTCCAGGATCTTACGTTCTTCCTCTCGGATACCTGAAAACGCAAACAAAGCAACAATGTAGATCAGAGATGGGGGAGAACAACAGCTACCTAAACACAAACTTTAATTCAAAGCCCCTATAGTCTCGGGAAGAACTAAGGACCAAAGCCACCTAGGGACTGGAATCCCTCACACAAAATGGCCACCTGGATTTCTACCAGGGGGCCCCCTCGAGAGACTTGGGTTGGGGAAGACTGAACACGGAGTACTCACACAGCACAGGACTGTTTGTAACTTGCCAATCTGGGTTCCCTCTACAGTGCCTAGGGGTGATTAAGTAAGGTATGTGGAGGGTTGTGGGATAACAGATGGACCAGACACAGAACTTCAGGTTCGACACACAATTTCTGTGTGAAGTTTATTTAAAACACAGGGGATAACCTTAAGCAATGGCATATCTCTTCTACATCAGTATGCAGCAACAGACTATGCACGTCCTTCCTCTGCACCTACTCAGCACCCATTGATCTACTGATCCCTTTAGTGAAAATTACTTCATTCCCTATGTTGGTCTTGTGTAGTTGGGTGATGGGGAGCTTAAAAAAAGAAAAAAAAAAAACTAAAGAAAGAATTTCATTGCAGAAGCACTGAAGCAAGGGTTACCCTTAAGGGCATTGACAATGAGAAAAGGTTACTCACCTGTAACAGTAGTTCTAGGAGTGGTATATGTTCATCCACACTCTTTGGCATGTCCTCCTTTCACTATAAATCTTACCGGAAGTCTTCAAAAGCTGGCTCCTCCCAGCTACCCAGGTGGTATAAACCTTGGCTCCGCCCCATGACACCAGATCTTAGGCCGCTGGAAGCCAGGTGTTGTGTCCTCAGCCGGGAGGTCGGGTGGGTCCGTGTGGATGAATAACATATACCACTCCTAGAACTACTGTTAAAGGTGAGTAACCATTTTTTTCTAGGATCGTGGATATGTTGTTCATCCACAATCTTTAGCAGACTCCTAGCAGTTCTCCAGGAGGAGGGAGGCAAGGTGCACACCCCCTACTTGGGAAAAAGAGATTGGAGAACTGAGGCCCCAAAATGAGCATCCCAGCGTGACTCGAGGTTGATGTGGTAATGGGTAATGAAGGTGTTTGCTGACTTCCAGGTAGCAGCCCGGCAGATCTCCTGGATAGGGATGTCCCGGAAGCAGCCAACGATGCAGTATGGCAGGTAGAATGAGCTCTTATCCCTTTGGGAGGCTCCATGCCTGCCAACGTATAACACAGACTGATGCAAGATGTAATCCACCCTGCAATAGTCCATTTTGCTGCAGATCTGCCAGAAGCGGCTTCAGCGTAGGTGACAAACAGCTGGCGAACCTCTCCCCAAATTTCCACCGTCCTCTCCTTATAATAGGAGAGAGCACGTCTCAGGTCCAAAGTATGGAGCCTGTACTTGGCCTCCGAGGTGTAGTTAGGGTAGTAAACTGGCAGAGTTAACACCTGGTTAAGGTGAAACTCTGCACCATCCTTGGAAGGAATTTCAGGTGGGGGCGTAGGAGAACCTTGTCCCTGTGGAAGACCAGATAAGGGGAGTCCACCGAAAGCACCTGGAGCTCCTGTCTTTCGGGCAGACATGATAGCCACAAGGAAGGAAGTCTTCCACGACAAGTGTGACAAGGCACACTTGTGCACTGGTTCAAATGGCTTGCCCATGAGCTTTGCTAGTACCAAAAGAAGATCCCATGGAGGTGGAGGTTCATGCAACGGAGGGGGTATGTGATCCAGGCCTTTGAAAAAGCACTCAGCCACTGTCTCCCGCACCAACATTGTCTGACCAGCCTGCAACCAGTAAGCAGAGAAGGCTGCCAGGTGCACCCTAAGGGTCGATGACTGCAGACCCCCTTTGGAGAGAGACCAAAGGTAGTCAAGAATGTTAGCCACTGGACAGGACAAAGGGTCCAGGCCCTTGCCCTGACACCAAATGGAAAACCTTTTCCATTTGAAGGTGTAACATTTCCTGGCTGATTCCTTTCTGGATGCCTCCATCATGTTGAAGACATCCTCGGAAAGACCCAAAGCCTGGAACTCTAGTCACTCAGGTACCAGGCTTTGAGGTGCAGGGACTGAAGGTCCGGATGGAATACCTTCTCCTGAATGAGAGAGATCAAGACCGGACGTGCTGGAAGCCACTCCGGGGGCCTGCAGCTGAGGCTGAGGAGATCTGGATACCAGAACTGGCGCAGCCAGTCTGGGGCTACCAGGATCACTTTTGCCTTGTCCCTCCTCACCTTGAGAAGCACTTGTGGATCAAGGGAAATGGAGGGAAGGTGTAGAGGAGGCCTGGGGTTCATGGCCTCGAGAAGATACCCCCCTGCAGCGAGCCCTGCTGAGGGGGGTGGGCATGGAACAGCCTCAGCTTGGTGTTTTCCCTTGAGGCAACCAGGTCCACCATCGGTTGGCCCCAGTGGGAGAACAAGCTGTTAGATACCTCTGGATGGAGAGACTACTCGTGGGATGTCTTGCCTAAGCAGCTGAGAGCATCCGCTAGATGGTTTGAGGCTCCTGCCACATAGATGGCTAGAAGATCCACCTCCAAACGGCTGATGAGGGTCCAGATGCGGAGTACCTCTCTGCAAAGCAGACTGGAGTGCGTGTCGCCCTGTTTATTGAGGCATTATATGGCTGTGGTATTGTCCATCTGGACTTGAATCACTTGATCCCCTGAGCTAAGGAGCGACAGCTAACAGCACCAGTCTGACTGCTCTGAGCTCCAACAGGTTGATGTGGTATCGGGACTCCTCGGGGGTCCAGAACCCATGAGCCCTTTTGTCCTCATGTGGGCTCCCCAGCCCATGAGAGAGGCATCGGTCGTAAGGATAGCTGTCAGCTCGGGGTGGGCAAACGGGATCCCTTCCTGCAACCGGTCTGGGGCAGTGCACCATTGGAGAGCATCTCACATCTTCTGGGTTACAGCGATCAGCTAGTCGAAATGACTGTGGCGCTGAGTCCACTGGGCAGCCAGCTCCCACTGGAGGGGGCGCATGTGCAACTGGGCCCAACAGACCACTGAGGTGTACACCACCATGTAACCCAGAAGGCACAGAAAGTCCCAGGCAAGGCACAATTGCCCAACCAGAAATGATTGGACAAAGGAAGAGAGAACCTCTGCCCTGCCCACCAGGAGCCGAGCTCTGGCTTGATGAGACAGTCTAGCTCTGCCCCAATTAAGCCCATCACCTGGCAAGGTACGAGTTCCGACTTGGCTTCGTTGATCAGGAGGCAGAGTTAGGAGCAGGTCTGGAAGGCCAGGTCCCTGGACCTCTCCACCTCCAATTGGGTGGGACCTGGTAGGAGCCAATCGTCGCGGTAAGGATAAATCCTGACACCCTCCACCCCCGACGCCATAGATGGGCCGCCACCACTGCAATGCAGTTGCTAAAGATCTGTGGGGCTGACGACAGGCCGAACGGCATGGCTTGGAACTCGTACAGGGTTCCTTTGACTCGGAAGCGGAGGAACCGCTGATGAGATGGATGGATTGGGACGTGAAAGAATTGGAAATTATGTACCTACCGTAATTCTTGATCTTCTCTTGTATCTTCAACATTCATTACTGCTGGGTGTAGGCCGGAAGCGCGCACCCGTTACGGGAGGTTTTTTTTTTTGAGGGAGAAGTCGGCGCCTTAGAGCGACACACTGCGTGGTGTGTGAGGGGTGGCTGTTAGGCGCTGCAGACTCCTCCTCCATCACAGTTCTGTAAGCCAGAGAGGCGAACTAAAAAGAATTAGAAGAATAAGAGCGAGGCAAGAGAGCCAAGGGATAATAAAAGAAAATAAAAAACTGAAAAAGGAATAAGCAGGAAAGAGAAGAATCCTATGCTAAGAGACCGCAGGGCCTCCTTCCTTGGACGGCTCTGAGGGAGGAACAGATAAGGGAAAGGAAGAAAGAAGAAAAAGAAGAGGAGAGGATATTATGAGGAGGGAAAAGTTCTGCCACAAATCCCGAGTGAAATTGGCTTGAAGCTTATCAGCAAGGATCTCTTCAGACAAAACTGGTTCAGATCGTTCAAACAAACCTTCTAGACAGCTTGAAACGAGAGAGGCAGATTTCCCTACACATCCCGCTATCCTATTACCCATCACTCAAGCTGAGAGCTCACACAATGCAAAGGCAAACTCTGTTCCAGAGAGGGAGAGCCCCCAACTAGGTAAAGGGGGAGAAAAAAAGATCCCTCTAACACACAGATATGTGCTAGTGAGAAGAGGGAAGGAAAGCCCTAAGAGGGAGCAACCTCTCTGCCAAGATGGACAGAGACAGAAAAGGAGCTCCTTTTGACTACCTGGAGAAGGCAGGGGCCACATGGACCAGACCACCAGTTCAGGATGCTAATTTTCAAATCGGGATAGAACAAGCATTGACTAGCCCCAGGCTGATTTAACCAGGTAATCCAGGGACACCCGCTAAGTCTGAAGACTGCGGGTTAGGGGACTGTCTCAGAGACTAACACTGTTGTTCGGAGACTGAGCTAATCTGCCCTGAAGGAATGTCCCCAAAGGCAACCTTCCAGAAAAATCAGAAAAAGTTCCCTCAGATGAAAAGGATGAAGTTTCACCCGCTCTCCTCCTACTCAAATCCTTTATGTTTTTAGATAGGCACAGAAGGTCCCAAAGAACCAGAGGATTTAGTCCCCCCTCCCGGAGGGGGGGAGGGAGGAGGAGGAGGGGAGCAGGGTGGGGGAGATGCCCAAGAAACGAGGCCCATGAGGGGAAGGTGGGAGAGATTCAGTAATGAATGGTGAAGATACAAGAGAAGATCAAGAATTACGGTAGGTACGTAATTTCCATATCTTCCCTTGTCAATCTTCACCATTCATTACTGCTGGGTGAGAACCAAGCCCCCCTCAGAGGCGACCTGAAATTCAGCCCTGAGGGAACAGATCCCTCAGCCTCCTACTGGTGGAAGCAGGAGGGGAAGATCCTAACCAATAGACTAGGGCAGTCTAAGGTTGCTGAGGGTGAGGGGTTGTCCCCTGTGGCGGGGGGGACAGAGGATGCCCCTGAAGAATCCTCCTCGCCCTGTGGGAAAAGAGGCAGGTCCCCTGGAAAGCGGAGCAAGTCACCCTACGCTGGGCAATGGGTGACAGTCTGGACAGACGAAGCCATTGCCGTCTGCCTTATGCAGATCACTGTCAATACCAGTCAGGAAGTCACTTCGTTGGCGGCGCAAGATGCCCTTGCCTGGTGCTTTGCAAGCTCCAGACCCTGTGCAGAGAGGGCAGTAGCTTGTCTGGACTGCTTCGTATCAGGCATAGATGTCAGAACCTATACTAGCATCGACCACAGATGCCTGTTGTAGGCAGCGTGGTGTGCCTGATGTGAACCTATACACATCAACACACGATTTGAAGAGAAGACTCTTCATCCTCATCCCTTCATCAGCAGAATCCAGATCCAGGGGTCTGTTGTGTGCCAGGAGTTGAGGCCGGAAGGAGTATCTAGGGATGTCAGGCCTGAAGGTGGGTGAGTTGGAGAACCTAGAGACTCATGGGGGGCACAATACCATCTCCTGTAGTCTACCAGGACTGGAGAAGGGGCGACTGGAGACTGCCAGGTGCAGATAGACGCCTCCTGGAAGAGGACTGGCCAGGAAGGCATCACGAGGTGGCGAGCGCTGAATTCACTGAGGAATGCATGCGTCTTCTGCTCGGTATGGTCTCTGCAAATGTAGGTGATACGAAGCTCCGAAAGGAACCGCTGATATTCAGTGAAATCAGCGTCGGAAGATAGGTGGACAGAGGGTTCCTCTTCCTCAGAAGAGGAAGACGAGGAGGAAGTGGAGCTCGAATGGTCAGAGGACTCCTGCAGCGGGGGGGGGAGAGGCAGAAGATCTGTTCGTCCATGGCTCTGACGTATGAAGGGAAGGCCGCTGCAATAGCTCTGAAAGTCTCCCAGGTTAAGGGCCCCATAGGACCCACATGGCATAGGAGAGAGGGGTTGACTGCAGAGGGATGGGTGAAGGGCACCTAAAAAGCACGTGCCCGGCCTCTGCCAGGGCTCTGAGATCCACGGAACAACGCCACTAAGACTGGGTACCCTAAGATCATACCAGGTTGTGAGGAGGCAACTTGAGAAGGCAAACACCGGAAGAGCTCAGAAGGGGAATCTCTCCTGTGACGCGACTGAGGCTGCATGTGTCCAGAAGGAAAAACCCTCAGTACCGCCACTAGAAGGTGCTCTGGAGACCGAGGGAAAAAGTGGGGGTCAGCACTGTGACTCCTCCCCACACCCCATAGGGCAGTGGGAATGCGCTGCCACTCCTCACCCCGACCTCTCAACCCCTCTGACTCCAAAGCAGCCCTCTTTCTCGATCCCAGTGTAGGAGCTCCTCGATCTGCGGTCCTCCGGAGGGAGGTCACAGTAGCAGGGCTCTCCACCCCTTCCCGAGGAGCCCCAGCACCACCAGGAATGACCGTTGCCTGGGCCCCCTTATAAGAGGATATCCTCTCCTGAATCCCAGAGCTATCACCCCTAGGGGATTCCAGGCCACCCCCTAGCTGTGGGACCCTGATGACGAACCTGATTCGGGGACTCAGGAAGAGGAACACTGGACCACCTGACACCGCAGCCTACAGAGAGTTCCAAGTCCAAAGACCCAGACTGCCAGTCCGGGTCCATCTCTGCATCATCCTCCTCCCAAAGAGGAGTCGAACAGAGTGACCTCCAGAGAGGCAACCCCCAAAACACCTCCAACAACAGCACCGGGAACGGCACCGACATAGGCCGTGAAGTCGCCAACGGTGCTGTTAGAGTCCTCAGACCCGCGGACGGTGCCGGATCCCACAGCACCAGGCGCCACCCGAATCCCCAGTGCTGTATATGGTGCCGAAACCCAAAGCAGCACCGCAGATGGCGCTGCCAAGTCCCCAATGCCACAGACTGTGCCAGGGCACAAAGTAGTGCCATTGACCAAGTCCCCGGCACCGCAGATGGCGCCGGAACCCAAAGCAGCAATTTCGGACGGCATCAAGGGTCCACCAGTGCCGGGCCCCACAACTGGAGGCCGCGACATTCGGGGAGCCTGCACCTCCGAGGAGGTGACTGCCAGGAGGATGCCGAAGATGCGACCCCGGGAGGAATCGTACCACTCCTCCAGCAAGGCTGGATGTGGAGGACGTCTCCTCCTCCTCGCCGGCCCGTATAGACCCGGAGGAAGGGTCAAGAGATTTGGTCTGGGAGGCCCACGGGCAACATCATCCTCCTAAAAACAATGGAGTCCTGCCGATCTTAAATGCACGGATTACCAGTATGCTGCGGTCCGTGGAAAAAACAGGCATCGCAGAGATCCATATCATGGTTGGGTCCCAGGCTCCGAAGACAAACATCATGCCGATCCATGAGGGAGAAATGCCGGCCACACTGGCACAGATGCATAGGGGCATGTCCCGCCTTAGATTTACATCTGGCCCCCAAATCGGACATGATGGAAAATTATATTGCAAAACAGTAAAGATCCCAGCGCCATCAAAATAAAAATAAATTAAATGGTCTTACCGGCTTCAACAGCGTTGGGATGGAGAACCAGGATGAAGGAGTTGAACAAACGGACATCAAAATTGAAGGCCTAATACGAACATACGAAATTTGCCAGCATATAAAGGCCTAGAGGTCGATCAAGTCTGCTCGAATGTGCAGCTAGCACCCCTTATTCGGCAGCTGCCCCTCCCTTCCACCCTTCCCCTTCATTAACCCTCCCCCTTGTCCTGTCCCATCCTCGTTTGAAGCAGTCCACTGTTCTACTGCATACCACTTCAGCAGGTAACACATTCCACCCAGCCACCACCCTCTCTGTAAAAAGTGTCTCCTCATCTCCTCCTGAACCTTCCTCGCTCCAGTCTCATATCATGGCCCTGGTAGCCCTCCCCTCCTTACTTTGAACAGCCCCTCTGTACCCGTCTTGTTTATTCCTTTCATGCATTTAAAGGTTTCAATCATGTCACCCCTGTCTCTCCTCTCCTCCAGTGAGTACATGTTCAACTCCTTCAACCTCCTCTCGTATAATAAGTCCCCCAGCCCCTTGATCATCTTTGTCGCTCTGCACTGCACCCCCTCCAGTAACTAATGGCATAGTACGAAAAATTTCTCACACTCGCACAGCAGGTGCAGCCTCAACGACGGGAGAAACAGAACTGGGATAGAGGAGGAGTCTGCGACACCTAATGGCCGCCCCTCGCGCACCACGCAGTGCGCTCTCTGGGCAGTGCCGACTCCTCCCTCCAAAAAAATAAACTCCCGTAGTGGGTGCGTGCTTCTGGCTTGCACCAAACAGTAATGAATGGTGAAGACTGACAAGGGAAGATCACGTCCTGCAGATCCAGTGAACAGAACCTCATGTTTCATAGGTTGAGTACAAGTTCAAGGGACTGGCCCAAGATGAACTCACCATCTTTAACCAAGGTAGAATTTATATTTATTATCTCATTCACATATATAGGGGATATGACATGGCCTGAGTGAAGATATCATATTTATCTTCACGAGAGGCCAATGATATCATGATATCTCACGAGTGGCGAAGCCACGAGTGAGATATCTTGATGTATTGGCCCCGAGTGAAGATAAATATGATATTTCACTCAGGCCATGTCATATTCTGTTTATACAAACATATGTTTGGGCTGAATTGTAATGGAACCCTCCCTGAACACAAATCAAAACACACACACCCAGAACACAAGGGATAATGTTCTCAAAATAAAAACATATATATGGTAGATTCTACCAGTTTCAAAATATAAATAATGTTATTTGGTTGATCCTGCCAATTATTTTTTTCTAAAAATATAATTTAAGCACTTATCTGGTTGATCCTGCCACTGTGATAGTCAGCGGAGCATATTACTTTCACTTTCCCCCTTCCAAGTAGCGTGACCAAGCAGTGTGAAGATCGACCCCTTAGGACATTACAGTAGTTAATAATAAAGAGCTCTGCACCCATTTAGTTAAAAAACTGTGCAATTCTATTTTACTTTATGAGAAATTGACGACTATGTTCAGAAGACAGAGTGTGAGTAGGCAGCGTCATAGAAGCAGGACGACTCGAGAGCGTTCGTTGCTATAGCAACACACGCTCGTGCTTCCTCCCTGCTTCTATGACGCTGCCGACTCACACTCTGTCTTCTGAACATAGTCGGCAATTTCTCATACAGTAAAATAGAATTGCACAGTTTTTTTAACTGAATGGGTGCAGAGCTCTTTATTATTAACTACGTAATATCCTAAGGGGTCGATCTTCACACCGCTCGGTCACGCTACTTGGAAGGGGGAAAGTGAAAGTAATATGCTCCGCTGACCATCACAGTGTGCAGGATCAACCAGATAAGTGCTTAAATTACATTTTAGAAAAAATAATTGGCAGGATCAACCAAATAGAAGTAGGGTGTGTGGGGGGTTTGGGGGACAAGTTTTAAACAGAGGAGATGGGGCAATGTACAGTGACAGACTTTCAGTTTCGATTCAATGACGATAGGAACGTGGAGATATCACTATGACGTATAGGAACATGGAGATATCAATGATATCTTCATGGTCATAGTGATATCTCCACGACCTGCCTCAGATACTATTTTTTATCCATGAATTTATTCCCAAACATATGTTGTATAAATATATATATATATATATATATGTAATATATACATAGTCTTAAACTGCAGTAAATTTGAACTATGTACCACCTCGGGTGGAAGGGTGTTCCAAACTGGAACAGCTCTCTGAGTAAAGAAACAATTTCTCTTAACTGTTTTATTAATAGAGGATCTTAGTCTCAGCTTATGTGATCTAGTGTTCCTTTCAAAAGGATACCATTTCAGGTAGATGGTTTCAAATAGCGCTGGATCTCTTGAAGCTCTGAAAATTAAACATAGGTCACCTCTTAAAGAGCAATATTCCAAAGAATAGAGATTCAAGGCTCTTAACATTTCACCATACCTTAATGATTCCAAATTTTTTATATTTCTCGTACACCTTCGTTGCATTTTTTCTACAGTCACTCTTTCTTGAGCTGAAGTTGGTGCACAGAAAGAAGAGCAATAATCTACGTGTGATCTTACTATGCTATCGTAGATTGGTAATGGCACCTCTGCTTCTCTACCTTTAATATTTTTCAAAATACTGCTGGTCAATCTATGACATTTTCTAACTGTTTTGTTGACATGTTCCGTAGATTTCAAATCATTTGTAATACGAACTCCCAGATCCTTCTCAGAGGTGACTACTGTTAATAAAATATTATTCATGTAATAATTATTTAACCTATTATTCCTACCAAGATGCATGACTTTGCATTTGGCAATACTGAAAATTAGTTACTTTTCTTTGGCCTAGTTTGATAGATTATCCAAATTACTTTGCAGCAAGTGTACAGAATTAATATTTACAATACACCCCAGTTTGCTATCGTCTGTGTATTTATTTAGCCAGACACCTTGTGTGGTTTGTATGCTAGAAATGACTAGGTTAAACAACACCGGACCAAGTACCGAGCAATGAAAATTACGTATCTACTGTAGTTCTTGATCTTCTCTTGTATCTTCACCATTCATTACTGCTTGGGTTGGTGCGGAGAGACACCTAAACTGCTTGCAGCGAGGCGGCTCCAAAATCATGCACGAGGGCGGCCGTAAGTGCCGTGTCAGACTCTTTTCTCCATCTCAGTTCTAGTAGCCGGAGAGGTGGAAGCAAAGGGTAAGGAAAAAGGAAAGCGAGGCAAGAGAGCCGAGGGACAGAAAAAGGAAAGGATATAAACTGAAAAAGGAATAAGCCGGTAGAGGACAGAAAAAAAGAGAGAGAATGCCTACCCTAAGGGACCGCAGGGCCTATCTTCAGGGCAGCTCCAAGGGAGGAACAGATAAAGAGAGAGAGAGAGAGAGAGAAAAGGAAGAAGAAGAAGAAAGGGAAGAAAACAAGGTATGCTGAGAGGGGAGGGGAGAACACTGCCCATAGATACATTGGTTGAGAGGCTTATAAGCTCGGAACCAAAAACAAGGGAGCAAGAATCCCTCCTGACAGGACTGAGAGAAGGTTCAACTGAACCACTTGTACAGATTGGACACAAAGGGCAGATTCTCTAACCTCCCATCATCCCAACCCCCTACACTCTAGCTAAAAGCTCACAGGCTGCCCAGGCAGAAAATCTGTTCTGGAAAGAGAGCGCCCAACTAGGAGGGGGAATAAGCCCCTTAGCACCTTGTTAAGTGCAAACACCGAAGTGTGTGAGGAGGGGTTTAGCCCTACAGAAGGCAGCTTTGTATGAAAGGACAGAGTGGGAACTCAATCGGACTCCCTGAAGGCAAGGCAAGAACAACAGCTCAAGGTTAATGAAGTGTCAGAAGCACCGACCAGAAGAAGCTGACAATATTAATTAACACCTGCCAGAGGCAACCTGGAAATTGGGGCCGAGCCACAGAGGGACGGTCTCTTCAGCTGTGAACTGAACAACATGGCTAAGAAGCCAAGAGGTCACCCCTAGGGGCAATCAGAAAGAGTTCCCTCAGGATAGAATAAATCCTACTCATTCCCCTTTATCTTGAGGAAAAAAAAAAAAAAAAAATCAAGATAGTTTTTTTTTTTTTTTTGGCATAAAGGCCAACAAGGAGGGGAGAGGAACGAGTAGGGAGGTGGAGACGCCGCAGTAAGAGGCCACTGAGGGGAAGGTGGGCGGGTATCAGTAATGAATGGTGAAGATACAAGAGAACATCAAGAATTACAGTAGGTACGTAATTTTCATATCTTCCCTTGTCAGTCTACACCATTCATTACTGCTTGAGTGAGTACCAAGCCCCCCCCCAAGGGGGTGGGATAACAGAGACCCTGAGGGAACAAGACCCCCAGCCTCCTGCCGGTGGGAAACAGGAGGGGAAGACCCTGGGCTAATCAGATGAGATGCCTATATGAACATACGAAATCTGCCAGCAGATAGAGGCCTAGAGGTCTATCAAGTCTGCTCAAATGTGCAGCTAGCACCCCTTATTCTGCAGCTGCCCCTCCCTTCCTTGGAGGAGAGCTAGGAGGTGTCCCCTGGGGATGGGGAGATGGAAGAAGCCCCTGCAGAAGCTTCCTAGCCCCGAGGAAAAAAGACGGGTCCCTGGAAAGCGGAGCAAATCACCCTACACCGGGCCAGAAGTGATAACCTTGATAGACAAAGCCATGCCGTCTGTCTAATACAGATCGCTGTCCCTGCAAGCCTGGAAGCCACCTCACTGGTGTCATAAGATGCCCTTGCTTGGTCGAGAGAGACTGGCACAACTCTCGGAAGGAACCCGAGAAGATGGAGCCCAGGTTGAGCGAAACAAAGAAGCTCCAAGTAGTTTCTGCAGCCCGAGTCACTTCCTCCTCGAATGCTTGCATGCGTTCCAGTTGCTCAGCGGATCCCGCAACCATGGAAACCACCTACCCAGCCTCCTTAGATTTCACTGCAGGATTCAGTTTATCCAGCTTCCCCAACTTTAGGCGTGCGAGATGGTAGTCAAGGACGTTAGGATGAAAAGTGAGACAAAGATCACACTTCAAGGTGTCATGGTAGACACCGATACAGTAGACACGCGCGGTGTGAGGACAGATGCGTGACATCTTCTGGCCACAGGGACACCAGCGAAATCTGGAGGAAGACTTGTCTTCCATAATCAAAGGTAAATAGTCGCGATGGCTAATGCGAACTAGACAGATTTTCGGAATAACTGAAGGTTTCGAAGCTAGGGCCTATTAAATGCGTGAGCACGAGGGAGACAACCTGAATCTTCCAGCGGAAAGGAAGATCTGGCGTCACTGGGTGGAGCCGAGAGTTATACCACCCGGGTGGGTGGGAGGAGCCAGCTTGAAGACTTCCGACAAGATTTAAAGTGGAAGGGGGCATGCCAAAGAGTGTGGATGAACAACATATCCATGATCCTAGAAAGCAAAGTTTCAAAGAAACACATCATCACACATACCCCCATAAAGCAAAGCATCATGGGACGTATATACAAATCACCATGAAATTTTAAGCTGGTTCAGTTTAAAGTATGGATGCATGGTGCCAAAGGGCCTCTCAAACAATCTGTAATTTACATGCATTTAAATAACACAACAGGGGTTTTCCGATATCACTACCCCGGTAAACGAAAATTAAGTACCTACTATAATTCTTGATCTTCTCTTGTATTTTCACCATTCATTACTGCTTGGGTTGTGCCGGAAGCACGCACTCGCTCGAAGTGTTTTTTTTTTTTTTAGGTCAGCACCAACGGCGCGCTGACAGCAACGCACCGCGCCATGCGTGAGGGTGGCCATTGGTGCCGCAGATCCTCCTCCATCTCAGTTTTCTCTTTTGCGGGGCCAAAGAGAAAAAAGTTGGTCGGTCTTTCTGAGATCCTGAGTTCTGTTAGTGTAGTATCTCAGAATATGGTGAACGTCCATAGTGTGAAGAAAATACTCCCCCTGATTCGAGTACTGCGTAAAGAAGGCGGGTAATTCCATGGACTGGTTCAAGGTAGATTCTGCTACCACCTTGGGGAGAAACTTAGGATTGGTTCGCAGAGCCACGCGTTCCTTGTGAAAAATCAAGTATGGGATTTTACACATCGGGGCCTGGAGCTCGGAAATTCTCCGAGCAGAGGTAATGGCCACTAGGAAGAGCATCTTCCATGAAACGAACTTATGTCTGCCGAAGCCGCTGGTTCAAAAGGAGGCAAAGTAAGTTTCTCAAGGACGAAGTTCAAATCCCAAGGAGGAGCGGGAACTCGTATAGGGAGTCTCAAGTGAAGAACCCCTCCGAGGAAAGTCTTAGAGACTGCCAGTTGAGCAAACGTCCTATCTACAAAGGGAATATGGTAGGCCAAAATGGCTGCCATGTGTACCTTCAGAGACGAATGACTAAGACCCAGGTCAAAGAGGTGGCGCATGTACTCCAGCAGTCGCCCAACTGAGCAGGAGAAAGGCTCGAAGCCTTCTGAAGCGGCCCAGATTGAGAACAGTTTCCACTTCATGGCATAAGTAGACCTAGTGGAGGGCTTCCTAGCCTCCACCAAGGTCTCAGCCACTTGGGGAGAAACCCCAAAGTGGGCTTGAGCTATGTCTGCAGGAGCCACGCATGCAGTTGAAGGGACTTGAGACCTGGATGAACCGGAGTCCCCTGATCCTGGGTCAACAGAATCCGCAACAGCGGAAGAGGAAGAGGAGGCTCCTCTGAGTATTGCTGCAGTAGAGAGAACCAAACTTGCCTGGGCCAAAAAGGAGTGATTAGAATCATTCGTGCTCCTTCTGAACCTAGTTTCTGCAAGACACGCGGGATCAGAGGAATCGGGGAGGAAAAGGCATAGACGAATCTGTCCCTCCAGTCTACAGACAGAGAATCTCTCCAGAAAATGTCTCACTCTTGAACGAGCAAGCAGAAGTTGGGAAGCTTTGCGTTTAGAGGTGAAGCGAACAGGTCCACCTGAGGTGTTCCCCAACATAGGAAGATATCGTCTAGGACCCCCTGATCCAGCTCCCACTCGTGAACTTGAGCAGACGAGCCACTTAGTTTGTCTGCTAAGGAGTTCTTGACCCCTGGAACATGAACTGCCATGAGGTGAAGGTTGTGCTGTGCTGCCCAATCCCAGACTCTCATCGTTTCCCTGCACAAAGGGTAGGACTGAGTCCCACCCTGTTTGTTGATGGACCATACCAAACACATATTGTCCATCTGGACGGCTAGGTGGCCTGGAAGAAGATGCAGGTGGAGGGCCTGGAGAGCGTAAAGCACTGCCCAAAGCTCGAGCACACTGATGTGCAGTGACTGCTCGAGCTTGGACCAAGAGACCCGGGTCCGATGTGGACCTGACGAGCAGGGAACTTTTCCGCGAGGCGCTGGCATAAGTTAACGGCAGGTAAGAACTGGAAGGCAGGCATGAGGGACCACCCCTTTATAACTACGTCTCCTGACGTCAGTCACCTGACGTGGGGGCCGTCCCTTGCCAGAGACAGTTAGCTACAAATTTTTCTGTGGGGTCCTGCCGACGTCAGTCCTATATGTAATTACCTACTGCAAGAGCCCTCTCAAAGTAAGAATGGGGAGACGGAGGAAGCCCCTGCAGAAGCCTCCTAGCCCTGGAGGAAAAAAGACGGGTCCCCCAGAAAGCAGAGTGAAATCACCCTACTCCAGGCCAGGGGTGATAACCTTGATAGATGAAGCCATGCCGTCCGTCTAATACAGATCGCTGTCCCTGCAAGCCTGGAAGCCACCTCATTGGTGTCGTAAGATGCCCTTGTTTGGTGTTTTGCCAGCTCCAGGCCTATAGCAGAGAGTGCAATGGCCTGTTTAGATAGCTCCGAATCAGGCATTGATGCTAGAAGCTAGGATAGCATCGACCATAAATGCCTACTGTAGGCAGCATGGTGTGCCTGGTGTGAGGCAATGCACAGCATCGCACGAGAAGAAGAGAACACCCATCTCCCCCACTGGTCAAGTTGTAAGGAATCTGAATTCGGTGGGCGGTCGTGTGCCAGGCGGCGCCCGGAGGAAGTTTCTAGGAATTCCAATCCCGAAGGCAGGTTGGGAAGAGAACCTAGAGACCCCAATGGGGAAGAATACCTTCTCCTGCAGTCTGCCGGGGCTGGAACAGGGACGGCTGGCGAATGCCAGGAACGGATAGACGCCCCCTGGAAAGGAATAGGCCAGGACAGTACCACCAAATGCTGGGCACTGAATTCACTGAGGAATTCACGTGTCTCCCGTTCGGTATTGTCTCGCCTAACAAAGGAGATACGTAGATCCCTCACCATCCTCAAAAGGAATAGCTGATATTCAGTGAAATCAGCATCGGAGGAGAGATGAGCAGGGGGTTCCTCTCCCTCAGAGGAGAAAGACGAGGATGATGGGAGCTCGAATGTCCAGAGGACTCCTGCAGCAGTGGGGATAGGCGAAACACCCACCCATGCATACATCTAACGTATGAGGGGCAGGCCACCGCAGAGCCTCTGAACGTCTCCCAGGATAACGGGCCCGTAGTACCGACATGGCCTGGGAGGGGGAAGGTGGCTGCAGAGGAATGGGAGAGGGACACCTACGACGAGGCAACTGTCCTCTGCTGAGGCTCTGAAATCTGGAAACTGGAGCCCGAGCTGGCGGGATCCCGGACAACAAACCAGGTAACAGAACAGAACCCTGGGGATGAGAAGCCTGGAAGAGTCTAGTAGGGGATCCTCCCCTGTGACGAACCTGGGGCTACATGGATCCAGAAGGGCAGCCACAGCAACGCCACCAGAGGGGTCCCTGGTGCCTGAGAGGGAAAGACAGGGCCCAGCGCTACAGCTCCTACCCGCACCCCGAAGGGTGGCAGGTGAAGACTGAGGCACCTCATCCTGGTCTCTCAACCCCCCAGACTCTGAGAACACCCCCCCCCCTCGACCCCAGTGACAACCCACCCAAAGCAGGTGCAGAAGCACCGGGATCAGCAGCTACCGTCAACCCCTCAGGAGGATGAGCTCCTCCCCCGCCTCACGCCATCCCCTCCAGGGACCCCAGACCACCCCCAGCCTGGGAGGCCTCAGGAGAGGACAGCAGAGGAGACAGAGGAATAGGCACGCTGGGCTACCTAGCACCTCGTCTCACTGGAGACCCCGACTCTGAAGAGTCAGGGTGCCAAGACGGGTCCACATCCAAATCATCCTCCGAGGAGGAGGGAGAAATCAGCTGGACCTCAATACTGGCCACCCCAGGGGTCTCCAGAGAAACGGCGCCGCGAATGACGGTGCCAGCTACAGCGCCGGGCGGCTTCGACACACCAGAGACATCCGGACCCAGCCCTGACTCCCCAATGGTGCCGGTCAGACCTCGGCACCGCCCTTGGCGCGGGACCCAACTCAAGGCCACACAGAAGAGTTGACCGGCCCACGGAGCCACCGAGTCAACACGGCGCCCTCAATCACCGCGGGCACCAGAAGGCGGCGTAGAGGGTCCACCGATGCTGGGCCCAACAGAGCTGGGCCTCGACACTGGGGGAGCCTGCACCTCCGAAGAGGTGACTGCCAAGGCGGTGTCTCCACCGTGGCCCCAGGAGAGACCACGGCGCTCCTCTGACACTGCAAAAAAGGCCTCCTCCTCCTCGGCAAGAGAAGATAAGGAGGCGTCCTCCTCTCCAGACCATATAGGCTTGGGAGGGGACCCAGAGGAAGGGTCTAGAGATCTTACCTGGGAAGCCCTGAAGCGACGCCGTCCCCCGAAAGTCAGCGGAGCCTTGCCGATCTTGAACACACGGACTTCTAGGACACGACGGTCCATCGAGAAACAGGTGTCGCACGAATCCATATCATGGTTGGGTCCCAGGCAGTGAAGGCAAACATCATGTCAGTCTGTAACGGAAAAATGCCAGCCACAGGAGCACTGACACATAGGGGCGCGGCCCGCTTTCGACTTACCTTTTGCTCCTGAACCGGACATGATGTGAAAACAATATAAAACACAGAAAAGCTCCCGGTGCCGTGAAAAAGAAAGGAATGATTTTACCAAAATCAACGGTGTCGGGAAGAACTACTCGGAGAGAGGAGATGCGAAAAGTAGGCCTCTGATGCAGACAAAAAAACTTCATGCGTAGCAGGTGTAGCCTCGGCGGCAGGAGAAACGGAACTGAGATAGAGGAGGAGTCTCGCCACCTAACAACCACCCCTTGTGCATGACGCGATGCGTTGCTGTGTCGGCGGCGCCATTGGTGCCGACCTAAAAAAATAAGAAAAAAATTAAATGTTCCCGTAGCGGGTGCGCACCTCCGGC
This sequence comes from Neoceratodus forsteri, assembly GCA_016271365.2. NCBI lineage: Eukaryota > Metazoa > Chordata > Ceratodontiformes > Ceratodontidae > Neoceratodus > Neoceratodus forsteri. Next base: position 961,763,170 of record CM028137.1, read on the forward strand.
ACAACCCAAGCAGTAATGAATGGTGAAGACTGACAAGAGAAGATCTTAATTTTTATAAGACACAGTCCCCTAGTAACTTTTCACCTTTATCAAAAACACCTTGTGCCATGATATTTTCAACATTTACAGATTTCATACACGCAAGGTACATACATCAATGTATTTTATGACGCAGTGCTACTGCATACTATATTCAACAACGAAGAACACAGCCTGTTTTACATCAGCTCAGAGGTCACCACAATAACCTCCCTGTACGAGGACCTGAGAGGGAAAAGGAAAATGAAAGAGGACACTATAGCATAGTCAAGAAAGAGGGGCCATAGATGGCCAACTTTATGGACTAGAAATTGTAAAGGATAAATTAGGCTAAGAAACAGAAGAACTGTTGCAACACAGTTAAGAAAAGGTCGGTCCTCAAGAGTGGCAGGATCTCCCTGTCACAAGGTAGGGTAAGGACAGTACAAAAGGAAAAATAATAAATGTGGTACCTCATGCCTGAACTCATTACACCTGGCTCAGTGCAGTAATGTAACCACTGGGTATAATAACCTTATGCAAGTACAGAATAGCCAAATACCCATAGTGTGGTAATCTACTGTAAAGTATAATGTAAAAAGAAATGCAGTTCAAATGTCTCTGGTGTTCACCTGGACCACCCCCACAACCTCATACTTAGTGCAGCACATGGTACAGACACACTTATGTATGATTCATCCAGATTTATTTCTACATATATTTATTGGGCCAGAATACAGTGCGACACTAATGTTATACTAATAAGATGTGTGCATATGATTGTAGCACAGGGCTATGTGCTGGTTACCTCTGGTCCTGACAAACAGTATTAGCATTACCTATATATTTGCTTATGTAGACCTTTTGGCACAGTTTATCGTTCTTTTTCATTACTACGCAGCTGCTATTATTCTGCGATACTAACCATTTTGCATTGTTCTCCAAACTAGTCTAAGCTAGTTTTATTCTTATCAAAGAGTACGTGCAGAGAGAGACAGATGAGCAGACTGTCTGCTGTGCTGACCTTCTACCAATCAGAGTCCTGTTAGCTGTGATTACACCTTATTTGGAATACCGTTACCTAGTAACACACTTTTTTTTTTATCTAGAAGTATAAAAATGTATGCAAAGTATAATTTTGTCGAGTCCGAATCCAGAATGGAAGGATATCATAGTATCTGGGGTCCTCTCCCTGGCTCCCAGCAGGCATATGCTGTTTTTCAGTCTGTCTGGTAAACTTTTCTCCTGCTTATCTCTGGCTCTGTGTCGTGTCCCTCCATCTCTGTCTTGTATAGTATCACCTAGTAAATTGTCTTTTCAGTATTACTGTGAAGGTGTAGACTCGACACGGATGCCAAGTTTTTCCAGGCAGAGAAGGGTGTAACCCCCTACAAATGGGGGTTCCTAAAAACCTTCCTTGAGTATGCCTAAATGCCCTCTGCCAGGCAGGTGTCCTGTGTTTTAGCTGTTTAAAAATAAACTGCATGAACGTGCCTAATCACCTCTGCGCCTGTCTCTTTAAGAGCTGTCTATTTTACAGTGTATAATTATTCTGGGTGGTGGCCGAGTGTGTCTGGGCTCGAGTCCCACCTGGGCTGCAGTGCCTCTGCTCCATTCTGCCATCGCTAATTGCGCAGAGGGAGCCCTATTGAAAGCTATGGCTGTTTGCTGAGTATTTTCTGTAGTAGTGATGATATAGTTTGTTTAAACTGCTTTCCTTTGCAGCATGGACTTTCTGTACTGCACCACCATTTTGGTTTTGGACTGCCAGTCAGCACCAATTGGTACCTTTGGGGATTCTAAAATGGAGCCTGTCCCCAGGGGTCTTATGGGAGCAAATTTCTGTATGAATTGTAGTTTTTGCATTTTGGTGCCATAACAGACCTGAAGGGGGAGTCCTTGCTTTGACAGACTGATGGATCAACCAACCAGAACCTTTTGGATCAAAGGGAAATCCCCAAGCTGCCTGTAGCAGTGAGGCAGAAGTGAGTTGGAGCTGGAGGAGTGAGCAGCTCGTGCTGCTGCCCCACGGGGTAACGTGGAGACTTGGCAGGAAGGCGGAGTCTGGCCTGCCTGCCTTCAGCGCTCCCGCATGGAGAGATTAGAGATGCTTTATTTCAGACCACGGCTCCAAGCCATTTCATTGTGCCCCAAATAATGGGCATGGCGAGCAGAAGAGGCAGTCTGGAGTCAGAGTTTAAAGAGTAAACACCTTGAGTGATTCAAGCAGCTGCTTTTTGGCCTATCTGCCTGCAGTCCCTCAAGAGGGAATCCTTTGAAAGGCTTAGCAATCGGACTATATCCGAATTGGAGTGTGACAAAGCCACTTAAGACTGACCAGATTTTAACCTGAAGACCGAAGATCTGCTGTACGCGATCGGCCTGTCAGGACATCCATTTACCACAGAAGAAAAAATGACTCACCATAGCAATGTTTCTACTAATGGAGTCTTGCTGTATTCAGACATAATGCAGTTAGCCCCAGCACTTGAACTGCCCCGGAGAGAAAGAGTTAACTCTATGCAGAAGCATAGAACGTTGAGCTTGAGCTCGGTTTTCAAACCTCTGTCTGTGGTACTTCCCAGTGTAACAGTCAGATTCTTACGAGCTAACTAACTAGTAACTAAAGTATGGAAATTGTTCAAATATAGCCAAAAGGGTAACATATATCTTCTTGGGCCCCAAAAGACTCGAGAACCCAAGAAGGAAAGGTAGTGACAATATTTAGTAAAACACCAGAAAAATAATAACATCTACCCCACCCAAGAGGGAAGAGTACAAGGTACACCCCTGAGGTGCAACACTACCTGCCAGCCCACTTCCCAAAACCAGGTTCTGAGAGGGGAGGTGGCAGGTGGTGGGAGAGATCTGAATACAGCAAAAATCCATTAGAAGAAACATTACTATGGCAAGTAATTTTTTTCTTCAAACAACATGAAGTCTTGCTGCATTCAGACATAAGGCAGACTACCAAGCAGTTCCCTATGGAGGGGGGGAATGCAGAACCTACTTTGGGAAGAGGCAGTACTGCTGCACCAAACCTAGCATCACTCCTAGCCTGGATGTCCAGGGAGTAATGCTTGGTGAAAGTGTGTACTGTTTTCCAGGTGGCTGCTTTACAGATCTCTAACAAAGGTATATCTCTGGCTGCAGCTAGAGAAGCAGCTGTACCCCTGGTGGAGTGAGTCTTCAGGCCTGAAGGGGGTGTCCACCCAACTTGTCATAATAAAACTCTATACAAGAAACAATCCACCTGGCAATAGTTCTCTTGGTGGCAGGCTTACCTTTTCCCACTTTACCATATGTAAGAAACAATTGAAGACAGTCATTTCTATGTGCCTTAGTATGCTCAATGTAGTAGCTAATGGCCCTCTTAACGTCCAGACTGTGTAACCTTCTTTCACCTGAAGAGTGGTCAGTGAAAAACAAAGGGAGAGATATAGACTGGTTTAGATGAAAATCTGAAACCACTTCCGAGCAAGAACCTCCTATTGGTTCCGAGGACTACTTTGTCCCTATGGAAGGTGATGAAGTCAGGTTCCACTGACAGAGCCTGTAACTCACTAATCCACCTGGCAGAAGTAATAGCTACCAGGAACATAGTTTTCCAGGTCAAGTACTTCAATTCGGCCGAAGCCAGAGGTTCAAAGGGTGGATGCATTAGCTGAGCTATGCAGACAAAGATCCCAAGGCTGAGTGGGCTCCCTAAAGGGAGGGTTAATGTGAACCAGACCTTTGAAAAACTTTCTGAAAACAGGATGAGATGTCAGGGAAGAGCCCTTCCTTGCTGAGAAGAATGCAGAGACAGCTGCTAGATGAACCTTCAGAGTGGCAGGCCTAAGGCCTAAACCACTGAGATGAACTATAGTCTAAGGTTGTGGAAATGTCTGCAAAATCAGGCAGAATGCCTCAGAGCACCAAATACTGAACCTTTTCCATTTGGAGTTGTAAGTTTTTCTAGTGGAAGGTTTCCTAGAGACCTTCAGAATATCCAGACCAGAACTCACCAAGAAATATGTGGAGCTGCATATTCTAACTCTTCAAGAGCCAGGCCTTGAGATGGGGGTACCAGATCTGCCCCTGGGAGGAGGACAGAAGATTGTAAGTCCTGGGCAGAGACAGGGGACAGGACACTGGCAAGGACAGCTGTAGAGGAAACCAAGGCTGTCTGGTCCAATCTGGAGCCATCAGTATCACTGTGCAGGGCTGAGTCCTGATCTTGATCAGAACTCTGAACAGCAGAGGGAAGGGAGGGAAGGCATAGAAAAACCTGCCCTTCCAGTCCAAAAAAAGAGAGCATCCTGGGGAACTGTCCCCAGGACTGGAGGTCTGCAACAAAACAGAGGAAGTGGATGATTGTTCGGTGTTGCAAAGAGATCTCTGGAGTGCCCCACCTGGAGAAGATGACCTTCACTATGTGAGGATCCAGGGACCATTCGTGGTGTCCCTGTGAAATTCTGCTCAGAGCATCTGCTAGTATGTTGTCCTTCCCTGGAAGGTGAACTGCTACCAGAGAAATCTGAAGAGAATAGGCCAGAGACCACAGCTTTGTGGTTTCTGTGCACAAGGCCGAGGACCAAGTGCCTCCCTGCTTGTTGATGTACCACATTGTAGTGGTGTCGTCCATTCTGACTTGGACCACCTTGCCCTTGACTGAATCCGAGAAGCTCTGCAGGGCTTGTAAAAATGTCCTGAGTTCCAGGAGATTGATATGAAGGAGAGACTCCTGTGGAGAGCAGAGTCCTTGAGCTGTCAGGGCTCCCAGGTGGGCTCCCCCACCCTAGGAGAGAAGCATCAGTAGTTAAAACTACTGATGGGACTTGAGGGAGAAATGGAACCCCCTGTCTGAGGTTGTCCTGGTCCAGTCACCACTGGAGAGCTTGGACCAGAGTCTGAGTCACTGGAATCAGTTTGGCAAGTGAATCCTTCTTTTGAGACCATGAGACCAAAAAGACCTCAGATGAATCTGAATATCCCTCATCTGGAACCTTGCTCCCTGCACCACTGCCATGGAAGCTGCCATGTGGCCCAGGAGCTGGAGGAACTGTCTTGCTGGGCAGAAGACCTGCGGTCAAAAGGAGGAAGCGAGATCCACTAGGGCCTTTACCCTTGCCAGGGGAAGGAAGGCTTTTGCTTGTACAGTGTCCAACTCTGTGTCTATAAAGGTAAGAAGTTGAACTGGTTCGAGTACAGACTTTGGAAGACTGAGAAGAAAACCAGAGGAGCTGAGTAGGTCCTGAATAGCTTGAAGAGCAGACAAGACCTGTAAATGAGACTGACTCACTAACAGCCAGTCATCCAGATACGGAAAGATGGTGATACCCTGTCTTCTGAGGTAAGCCACCACTACTGCAAGGCACTTTGTGAAAACCCTTGGAGCTGATGTTAGACCGAATGGCATGGCTCTGAATTGGTAATGGCCTGAAGGCAACTCGAACCAGAGGTATTTTCTGTGGGAGCACCTGACAGGAATATGGAAGCAGGCCTCCTTGAGGTCCAGAGATGCTACCCAATCCCCTGGCCTTAGAGAGGGAAGGATTATTCCTAGAGTTACCCTTTTAAATTTGGACTCTGAAATGTGTTTGTTCAGATACCTAAGGTCTAGGATGGATCGCCACTCCCCTGTTTCCTTTGGGATAAGGAAGTACCTGGAATACAGTCCTTTTCCCTTGTGCTGAGTAGGAACCTTCTCTATAGCTCTGAGAGCTAGAAGACAGGAAACCTCTGCCTCTAGGGCAAGGGTTTCTGAGACTGATGCAGGTGGAAAAGACTTGGCTCTTCTTTTTGGAAATTTTTTGAAGTTGAGGGCCAGTCCCTGGCTTACAATTTCCAGGACCCACTTGTCTGAGGTCACAGACTTCCAGGCCTGGGAAGTAGTAAACCAGCCTGCCTCCTACAGGAAATGGGAAGTCAACCCAGGCTGACACATCAGGATGCCTGCTTGGCAAGAGCCTCAGATTGAGAGGAGGAGGGAGCAGCCCTGCTCATCCCCCTCCTACCCCTCCCTCTGAAGAACTCCCTCCGTGGGAAGGGAGAGGAGGCCTAGGCTTAGTAAAAAGGCATTTGAAAGGGCCTGCCCCTGCCAAGACTGCTGCTTGTGCGGAGTGGCCTGCCTTTCCTTAGCCTGTGCACTCCTGTAAGTGGTCCTATATTCATCCATTTTCTTCATGTAAGCCTCTGTCTGCTCCCCAAACAGAGAGTTACCTACTACAGGAAAACCCATGGCCTTAGTCTGGGTATCCTGTGAAAGGCTAGTACATCTGAGCCAAGCACGTCTTCTGAGAGACACAGATGTAGCCATGACTCTAGATGCCACATCACTGGAGTCCACAGCAACATGAAATTGCATTTTGGATGCCTCAATTCCATCAGCAGCCACCACCTCCAGTTCCTTGGCTAGCTGGGGAAGAGGACTGTTTAGCCAGTTCCAGAACTATGTACCATCTGGATTTCTGGTACCTGGCTGTGTATGCCATATAAGTAGTCTGCCTGAGTCCCAAAGAGGATACCACATACTGTTTTTTGGCCATGGAATCCACTTTCCTGGAGTCCTTATCTGGGGGGTGTGAAGCCAAAGGAATGACAGCCCTGTCACAGGCTGCAGCCTGCACTACCCCAACATGGCTGCAATGACTATAAAGGAACTCCGCAGCTAAGCCTGATAACGAATACCTCCTGTCCATTCTCTTAGCCACAGGGGGTACTGAATTAGGGGTTTGTAAAATTTTGTGTGTCTGTTTCCCCAAAGATTTATGAAGAGGGATAGACAGCTTTTTGGACTCTGGGATGTCCATGATTTCCACAAAAATCAGGCTCTTCATCCTCCTCTGCTGCTTCAACCAAGGGAAGCTGCAGGGTTTGTGCCACCTTTTTGTAGAACAAAAAGTGTGAAGGGGACACAGACAGCCTGGGAGGAGAGACACCTGAGGGCCTGTCTGGGGAGATGTCCGGTTCAATGGGCACATCCAGACCCCCTTCATAGTCATCATCATCGTCATCACCAGGATAGTCTTCATCTCCCTCCCACTCCTCATAATAAGCATCTGGGTCATAATCCGGAGGAGACAGATCCGACTGAACCGAGCGCCAAACCGGCGGTATTGGTTCAGATGGAACCGGTCTAAGCGATTGGACAATACTAATCACTTTGGCCATTTCGTCCACGGTTGGAGAGTGGGATACAGGATCCGAACCGGCAGACTTGTGTTTTTTCTTTGACCCCTAGGGGTCGGCTCTTTTTTTGCCCGAGGAGGTACCGCCTAGGTCAGTAGGCACCTCCTCAGATTTGGCTGCAACCGAACCAGGCTGGCCATCCAGATCTACGGACTTCTCAGCCTCCCTTTCCTTCAGCCTACTTAGTCTTTTATCTAGAGTGGTTTTAGGAAAGTTCTTATAGATTTGGCAGTCTGACTTGAGGTGGTCAAACCCCAGACAAACACAGATGAGGTGGGGGTCGGCCTTAGCAAAGGCCTCCCCACACTCAGTACAGTGTTGAAACCCAGTGGGGCCGGTTTTCTTCTTGGGTTTCTCAAGCATGGCCAACCTAACAAATTACCCTATAGAAGCTTTCAAGCCAGGTAATAAAGCAACCGATCTGTTACAAACCGTGTCATGGGCTTTTTAAAAGAACCAGCAAAAGTCCGGTTCTTTTGAAACCGTTCAGTACTGGAACACCACACTAATCCCAGAAAGAGAGAAAAATTTTACAAAGTCAGTTCCAAACCGGACCGACCGGAAAGAAACCGAAGAAAGACAATTTCCACTCTTTTTAGCAAAATAAAACAGTCACTACCTATCTACATACTACCTGTACCATAGACAGAGGCTGGAAATCCGAAAATAACAAAAATATGCGGTTTAAACCAAACGTTTTATTTTTCTTTTACTGAATCGAGCAGGGGAAATCTCTGGAGTGACTTCACTGTTAGGCGGAGTAAAGAATCTGACTGTTACACTGGGAAGTACCACAGACAGAGGTTTGAAAACCGAGCTCAAGTTCAACGTTCTATGCTTCTGCATAGAGTTAACTTTTTCCTCTCCGGGGCAGTTCAAGTGCTGGGGCTAACTGCATTATGTCTGAATACAGTAAGACTTCATGTTGTTTGAATTCCCGGTTTTGCTCAGAGACACGGATATTGCAGCCGGACTGCCTTCCACATTGTGGTATGGTGACTGCTTTACTATAAATGTGTTGTGTGCCGTTAGTGGGTCGCGATTTGGTTCCCAATGTGTAAATGTGCCACGCTTGCTGGAAGCTGCATCCAGCACTACCGGACTCAAAATCCGAACTGTTCCACCTGGCCTGGGCCTTGCCACCTGGCCCAGCCAGCTACTTCAGGTACAGAAACCATCATCGACGAGAGAGACTCGCCCAGGGATCAGCCCCCTGCTCAACCATCTCAAAACAGGAATGACACCTCAGCGATTCGTGTGGGCCCTGCTTCTCCTGGCAAACCAGTCATCAACCTGCAGTCTCCATTTCGTCTAGCCCGTCTCTCATATTGCGTAGCGTGAGTAACAATCAGGGTAGCTCCCTGCAACAAGAGCTAAATCTCAAGTGTTATCTGATCGCATTGTTGTTTTTCCTTTCACGAACTATGCCTTCAGGCTCTGGATTACAAATTGTGTGTGGTTGTGCATGCCTTTTCTTTTCATCACAGGGCCCCAGCTGCGATGCCGGCCTACTCCGGGCAACGTTCCAGGCTAGCTCACCTTACTTCCAACTGGGTACCCAGAGCGTGTGACTGTGTAGGGACTAAAAGTGCATGCATAATTGCATGACTAGATCAGTTTTCGAATCAATCAACCTCATTACGCCTCTCCCTTGTTCAATTCCCCTGAATAAATCAGATCTAACCTTTTTTGCATTTAATCTGACTGTGGTCCCAGTTTGTACCAAAAGCACTATACTGTTATTTGCTGTGCCTAACCTTGTTTTACAGGGGGTTTCCAAGGTCGAACTGGTGGAACCAGCTTGGTGGTAAATGCAAACAGTATGGGGATTTGTATGCTGAATAGATGCTACTGTGAAAGTGTTTGTTACATATTGTCTAGGCCACTAGAGGGGAAAAGAGGGGGTTACAGTGTCAGAGAGGGCTGTACCAAGGTTAGCCTTGTTACTAACGACCCTGTCCTCCGGGTGAAGGCACCCGTTTCAGTACCCAGGCCCCCTAACCTGCAACTAGCCACGCAGGCAGGGGTAGTAGCCCTTGAGATAGCGCCACCTAGGGGTTACACCCACTTTTGCTGCCATTTCTGCCTCTCCACGTCTTGAAAATGGAGGGGTCTCAGGGTTTCCTCATTCTGGATGCTGTCAAGTACTATGGCTTTTTTAGGATCTCACAGGCTTTGAAGCCAGTTTAGGAGAATACTCTCAGCTGGGCCGGATATTCTAAATGGACCCTTATACCTTTGGCGAAAAGTTGTTTTTGAAAGGCCAGGACTTTAGTATTTGGTGAAAGCTGTCAGGGCAAAGTCATGTTTAAAAAGTCTAGCATCTCCAAAGAAAATTTTTTCTTCCTCCAGGCCCACCTCAGTACATCCAGTTCAGTGCAGAAATCATTAAAAGGCAGGATAAAGGAACATGATCAAGCCTTGGGGTCTCTGGGGTGCTGCCAGGGCCCTATGTGCATGGATGATCAGATTTTAAAAAAATCCTCTAGGCCTAAGAGTTCTTTGATCGGGCACTTGAACTGGATAGTATCACCAAACTATATTTTTCTGGCACCCCATGGATGGGCAAGTTATTCTGGCAGTGCTGGTTCTCTAGGTCCTCTAGCTTCCTTCTCATTTCTATCTCCCTGCCCATGCATGCTGAGGAGGGCTCCTGTGTGGGTACCAGTAGTGGCTGTGTACTCAAACACAGGTTTCTACAACTGAGGTACATTTCTCAGCAATTCTTAGGTTCTGGTGGCCATTTGCAACTGTGGACTCCAGCCATTTAAGCACATCAACAATTCCCTTAAGCTCAGCAGAGGCATTTCAAAGCGATGAACGTTTTTTTATTTTCATCCGCATCACTGTCCTAGGGAGATAATGTTGGAGGCCACGAGGATGATCAGCTCCTGCCGCAGCAGTGCTCTGTTTCAGCATGGGTTTGCGGTTTAGCTGGAACATCCTTTAACTTTAGAAGAGTTGCCTTCATGAACTCATCAAGGGTTCTTTTTTAAACAATTTGGCATCGGATCAGACTAGGTTCAAAGCAGATTTAATACCAGACTAGATGGAACAAAATGATCAGGCTGCCATTAAGACAATGACATCGTCTTTTATATTCTGTGCACTTTGTAATAAATTCCATGTACCAACTGAACCTCAATATTTGTGGCATGGCCACTCCCAATACTACCAGGTAAAAGAAAGTGCAGTAGATGCATCTATTGTGACTACTTAATAACAGGTTCAAATGTGCCACACCCAAGAGGTGAGGGTATCATCAAATATAATGCATTTATAACTTATGGGGGTGGAAGGGTAGCTGGAGATCAGGTAGGGTCTGCAGCAACAGTATAGGCAGAGGCAAAACGGGAAGCCTGGGTGGGCCAAGAGGTCCATATCTGCTGACAAATTCTAGGTCTCTTTTTTTTTTTTTTGATAGGGAAGGCATAGTGCATTTCCTAGTGTGTGAGGCTCATGTAATGTCGGCTGCACTGAAAGAAAATATTACGACATGAATTTGGGAACACGTCCATGCATGACAAGAATGTAATCCCAAATATGGAACTGGCAGACACATTAGAGGACAGGAAATCATTTCCAATTGGCAACTGTTTATAAAGTTCTTATTCTCAGAAATGATATGCATTCTCCTAAATTATCCACATTTAATTGTACCCGAATAAAAAGTGACACTAAACTGTATATTGCATGGTTTTGTTTTTGTGGACAAATTTTTGTTACAGTTCTTTTTAAGGAACCAATAATTTGGAGTTTTTACTATGTCACAGTTTGCGCACAGAACTCCAATCATAGTTCTCCTAGGTCAACAGCTCATAATTACCATTCTGTACACAACCTGTGACATAGATTGAATGCTGCCCAAAAAAACAAAATAATACAAAATACGTTTTTTTTGTATCACTTTTTATTCAGATACAGTTAAATACGGAGAATATGGGGGAATGCACATCATTTTTGAGAATAAGAATTTTATAAATAGCTGCCAGTTAGCACAAATTTCTTGTTCCCTTTAAGTAGCAAAACCGCCAGTCCAGTGGCGCGGAGGGTTACATAGATACATAGACAGTGTCGGCAGATAAGGGCCTACGGCCCACCCTGTCTGCCCATTTGAGCTTGTAAGTTCACTTTATGTTTTCCTAGAAGTCTGTTGCCCCTTACCCCTGACCTCCAGAATTCCTTTATGTCTATCCCATGCATTCTTAAATCCTGTGATTGTTTCAGCCCCCACCACTTCCTCTGGCAGGGTGTTCCACTTGTCCACCACCCGCTCTGTGAAGAAATTCTTCCTCATGTTTCCTCTGAATCGTCCTCCCTCCAACTTCATCCCATGCCCTCTAGTCCTGGAACATCTTTTTCGCTTAAATAGTGTATTCCTGCACCCTGTTCCTCCCTGTAAGAAACGTGTAAGTCTCCATCATATTCATCTCTCCCTCCTCTTCTCCACGGAGTACATATTCAAGTCCTTCAACTTGTCTTCATAGGATAGGTGATGCAATCCATGTACCATCCTTGTTGCCCTCCTCTGAACCTATGCCCTTATGTAGGTAAGGTCTCCAGAACTGTACACTGTACTCCAGGTGGGACCTCACTAGTGTCTTGTATACCGGAATTATGACCTCCCTTTTCCTGCTGGTGATGCCCCTGCCTATGCATCCCAGCATCCTATTTGCTTTACCTGCTGCCTTGTCGCACTGTTTCCCTACCTTGAGGTCATCAGAGATGATAACCCCAAGATCCCTTTCCTGCTTGGTGCATGCTATATCCTCACCCAACTGATATACTGTGCCAGGGTTTTTGTGCCCCATATGCATAATCTTGCACTTCTTTGCACTGAATTTCAACTGCCAAACCCCTGACCATTCTTCAAGTTTCTGCAGGTTCCTTCTCATTCTGTCTACACCCTCTGGAGTGTCTACTCTGTTACAGAGCTTTGTGTCATCAGCGAACAGGAAAATTCTGCCTTCTAGGTCCTGCGCAATGTCACTGATAAAGATGTTGAATAGGACCGGTTCCAGCACTGATCCCTGTGGTACCCCACTGGTCACTCTTCCCTCTGTGAAGTGACAGCCATTTAGCACTACCCTCTGTGTCCTGCCGCCCAGCCAGTTACCTACCCACCACACTATTGTCCTGCCCACACCCATATTCCCCAATTTGTGTAATAGTCTTCTATGTGGCACAGTGTCAAAGGCCTTGCTGAAGTCCAGATAGGCCATGTCCACTGCCCTCCCCTGACCCACCTCCCTAGTCACCCAGTCAAAAAATTTAATGAGGTTGGTCTGACATGACCTCCCCCTGATGAAACCATGCTGCCTTGGGTCCTGTAGTCCACCGACAACCAGATGGTCCATCAGTCTCTCCTTCAGTACTGCTTCCATGATCTTCCCCACTACCGAGGTGAGGCTGACTGGTCTGTAGTTCTCCGCTTCCTCTTTGTTCCCACTTTTGTATAAGGGGACTACATCTGCTGTCCTCCAGTCTTTGGGTACCTACCCTGTTTCCAGTGATCGACTAAACAGGATAGCCAGAGGTTCAGCCACCACCTCTCTTAGTTCTTTAAGGACCCTGGGGTGCACCCCATCTGGCCCCATTGCTTTATCAACTCTTATTCCTTCCAGTTCCTTCAGGACCCTTTCTCGTGTAAAGGGGCTTGTGTCCATTTCTGCACCATTCTCACCCCTTGTACTCCCTTCAGACCCATTACCTTCCTCTTCCTCAGTAAAGACTGAGCAGAAATACCTGTTCAATATGTCAGCTTTACTGTGGTCATCCTCCACGCAGCCCCCATCCTCCCCCTTCAGTCTCACTATCCCTCCCTTTGCCTTTCTTTTTTCACTTATGTACCTGTAAAAGGTTTTGTCCCCTCTACCCACTAACACATAGCCAGCCATGCACCAGTGACAAGGGCATGGATGGCTACAGATCTGTTCTACGCCCCCATTTCCTTTCTGTACATCTCTTGTTTTCAGCCTCACTGCTCTTTGAAACCAGCTCTATATATCACACAGCCAGCCATATGTCAGTGTTGGGGGCACGAGCAACTATACTGATGAACTGTAGTAGCTCCAAAGTAAGCAGCAGCCCAAGCAAGTAGTGCTATCAGCACACCAGCCACAGTCGGAGTCGAACACATGATGTCTTTACCTGTTCTGAAGCCACACACAGAGTCGAACACATGACGTCTAACACCTACACTGGAGCCACAGACGGAGTCCAACACATGATTTCTATACCTGTGTGGCAAGATAGGCCTATACTCTTTATTAATGTCCCTACTGTATGTGTTGTAATGTACTTTAGAGTTAAGACACTGTCTCTTTAAAAGGCCAGAAAGAGCTAAACAAAATAGAAGAGAATTACCAAAAGCTAGTTTGGGACTAGTACCCTACTAGATAAGAAACATTATGACCATAAAAGTCATAACTCTTGTATTGAATGGTCAAACTAGACATTTAGCCTCCACTAGCAGAAAAGGGGCAGCAGGAGGCCAGCTTAAGGTCGACCAGAACCAGATTATGTAGAAACCAGATACTACAGGGGTTAGACATGGAACCACGGTGACACCTGCAGGATGAGGTGAAACTGTTGCACCCCAAACTGTATATCCCAAAAGGGGTGCGTGTGGCTTGAAAAATGACCATTCAGGCCACATTTATCAGGCACACATTTTGAACATCAGTGCAGTTTAGCTTGGAGTCAAAAGCCTGAGGACTTGGAGGGTCTCAGAGCTGAGAGAACATAAGCGGTTATATACTTTGGTTAAAGTATATGTGGGTCTATTAGACTACTTTTAGAAGATGACCTGTGTTTTTGTGGAAACCTGATTTTTCACAGGCAAAACAGAAATTCTGATTTTAAGTCAGAATTTGGGAAGAAGGACTTCACTCTTCAAGATAAGTCCTGGAGTTTTGAAAGAGGACACTCGGAGACTGATTTTTAATTCCAACAAATCTTGTGTTTCCAAAGAACTTTTTTCCACCTACACAGAGAGAAGGTTATTCTCAAAAAAGACACTTTTCTGGACTTTGAAACCTCAGAATACGGTATTTGTTTCATACTCTTTGAGCCCAAGGCTTTTACAAGTGTTCTACATCACAAGCATAAAGATTACATTAGTTAAAAAGGAACATTTTGGTTACATATTAGACAACACAGCAAGTAAGATACATAAGAAGCTGTGAGAGGGAGTGTAGTAGTGGTGGGGGTAGGAGGAAAAAAAAACGAGAAAGTGGAGCAGTAGCAGGAGTTTAGAAAAGGAGCAGGAGTGAGAAAAGAAGGGTTGGGGGGAGAGGGTGGATAGTGAGGGGGAGACAAGGGAGAGGTGCGATGCAGCCAAGGCGGTGTTGTCAGTGTCATAAGTGCAGGAGAGAAAGGCGGCCCTAGAAGGGCAAGTGCGGTGGGCGGGGCCCAGCACAGGAGGATGGGTGCTGAAAATGATTAAGCATGGCAGTCGCAGGTGCTGGAGGCAACAAGGGTGTTACAGAGTCTGGATTTGAAGGCACCAAGTCTGCTGGTAATGGTAGTATCATTGGCAAGACCATTAAACCAGGTGGGGGCTCTGTAGGCGAAAGATCGTTGGGCTTGGGTTGTGCGGCAGTGGGGGATTTGGAACAGTTGTGGCTTTGAACCCCGGCGATTCTTTTTTTTTTTTTTTTAAATTCAAATTTATTAACAGTATTTAGGTACATTCTTATAATCATGTTTGTTAACAATTCAGACATAATATTTCTTTTTATACATTTCATAGTTTTTTCTTGTACAGTAAGTCTCAGTCCATTCAAATCACATATATATATATTGAATTAATATAGTCCTTCGCGGGGTGAGCTACAGCCCTCCCCAGATGCTTCCTGCTTTCCCATGAGTCTCCCTCAAACATTGAACGGGTCCCTGCCCTCTCCCCCCCCGCCCAGACGGGCCCCTTAGCCGACTGCAGGATCTCCCTCAGACTGTTCCATGTCAACAAGTACTATGCGTTGATCAATTATTCCTCTCCTGTCCCATGGATTGCCACAACTCCCACCTAGTCCACCTTCTCAGGTGTACCGAGGTTCTATTGTTGATTCTGTATGTGAGTTCCTCCAAATCTGCTATAGTGTTCACTATCGTTATCCACTCCGTCATAGTGGGGGGGCTGGGAGAGCCACTTCTTAGTAATGGCCTTGTGTGCAGCCATTGTTAAGATGGACCACAGATACAATGAGTCGGGACCTCGTATCTCTGTGGGCGGCAGGCCCAGGACCATTGCGACCCTCAGCTGGCTTTGCACAGAGAATATTTCTGAAATGGCTCCCGTAATGTCCCTCCAATAATTCAGTAAGGCCTCACAGGCCCAAAAAATATGTAAGTGATCTGCTTCTAGTTGTGTACATCCTCTCCAGCACCTAGCAGGTACCGTTGGGTTTCTTTTGCTAATTATTTGGGGAGTTAAGAAATAGCGGACCTTCACTCTCCATGAAAATTCTTGCCAGTATGGCGATTGAGTTATTCGATTAGTGAGGAGAATATTAGCCCCACTCAGCCTCACCTAACCTCTGAGAGGTTTCTTGCCCCACTTGATCTTAATTTTAGTTAATGGGTCTTCCTTTAATGTCATCAGGGCCTTGTAAAGTAGGGAGATCATTCCTTTTTGGCCAGTTGCCGTTATTCCCTTCTGTATGGTCTCTAATAGGTGTTGAGCCCTGTCTGGGTCTGCATCCTTTTTCTTTAGGGCAAGGATGTAATTTCTAGTTTGTAAGTATCTAAAATGATCTGAGTTCTGCAAATTATATTTACTTTTAAGGGAGGCAAAATCCAAGACAGTTTTCCCTTGGCAGAACTGGGAGAGGAACCTAAGACCTTTCTCGTCCCAGGCTAGGAACCTTCTATCCAGTTATCCTGGCATAAATTCTGGATCCCCAACTAGTCTCCTCAGAGGCCATAGAGAGTTTTTGATTTTAAATTTTTGCCATACTCTGTGAAGCGCCCTAGTTGTGTCCCTGACTGAAGTTAGCTGTAAGGAGGGGTCTTTATTTATACTGTGTGTCAAGAGGGCGTGGTCTAGGGATTGGGAGTCCCCTCCTTCCCTCTCCATGAGTTTCCAGCCCGTGTATGCATTAGGGTTAGACCAAAGCATAGCGTTTTTTATCTGGGTCGCCAGGAAATAGTCCTCGAGGTCTGGAAGGGACTACCCTCCCCTCTCCTGGTGCGCTTGGAGAATCCTTAAATTAATCCTGGGTTTCTTGGAGTTCCACAGAAATTTAACTATCATTTTATTCCATATCTGAAAAAGTAACTACATTATGTAGAGGGAATACATTGAAATAGATAAAGGAATTTTGGAAGTACATTCATCCTCAGAGTCTGTATCTTAGAATACATTGGGAAATTTAGTAATGACCAACGTTCAAAGTCTTTTTGCAGGGAAGTTATTAAGGGCAAGTAATTTGCCACGAACAGCTGAGAGAGTTGTTTCGTGACATGGGTCCCTAAATATTTCAGCTTGTTAGCCTTCCAATTTAGCGGGAAGAGGCGGAGAGCTCAGGGCTAGCTTATAATAAAAGTGAGGACCTCCGTTTTGTTTTTGTTAAGGGAATAGCCTGCATGGCTACCAAATTCCTGCAGCATTGACCAGACTTTTTTTATAGATCGGTTAGGTTGTGTGAGGCTAAGAAGGATGTCATCTGCATACAGAGAAATTTTTTTCTGAAGGTCACCCACCTGCACTCCCGAAATCTCCTCGGCCCTCCTCACTGCCTCCGCTAGTGGCTCTATATAGAGGGCAAACAACAGTGGCGACAGCGGGCAGCCTTGACGAGTGCCTCTTCCTAAATCAAACCTATCTGAAATGCCCCCGTTCACTCTAACATAAGCCTGTGGTTTATAATAAATTGCGCGGACTACATTTATGAACAGGAGAGGGAAGCCTCTGTGTTCTAAGACGGCAAATAGGAAGCTCCAAGAGACTTTATCAAAGGCTTTTTCAGCATCTAAGCTCATCAAGCACATTGGTGTTTTGGATCTATGGATAGCGTCTATTAAGTTTATCACCGCTCTGACACTGTCTGGAGCTTGACGACCCAGGACAAAGCCAGTTTGGTCCATGTGTATTAGTTTAGGTAGTATAGGATTTAACCTCGATGCAATTATTGCTGTAAATATCTTGTAGTCGGTGTTTAGTAGAGAAATGGGGCGGTAAGATTCACAGTATACCGGATCCTTACCTGCTTTGTGGATCACCGAGATAGTGGCATATTGCCATGAGGGGGGGACAGATTCCTCTCCCGTCCACACCGCCGCAAATACCTCCGACAGGATGGGGCAATCTCGTTCTCAAATGTCTTGTAGAATTCCGCACCAAATCCATCAGGACCTGGACACTTAGCCGTTTTTAAGTTTTTTATTGTGTGTTTAAGTTCTGATGTGGTAATTGGGTTGATGAGGGCTTTCGCGTCAGAAGAGGAGAGAAGGGAGAGGACAACCTCAAATATCTCTTTTCTCTTGGGGAGGTCATCCTTGAGGCGAATATAGTTTGCCATAGTAGGCCCTAAAGGCTTTCATTATTTGTATGGCTTGAGTGGTTTCTTTGCTGTTGTCTTGGGATTTTATTTTAGTAATGAGTCGCTCTACTTGATGTTTTGCCTAAGTCTAAAAGCTAAAATTTTGTCCCCTAGGGCCTCCTCGTAATATTTTGTTTAAGATAAAACACAGCTTTTCTACTTCTAAGTTTTGTATTTTTGGAGATGATGCCTGTTTTCCTTAATTTTTCCTCCTATCTGGGTCCCACTTAATTTTCTGTTGTCTTTCCCAGTCTTGAATTTGGGAAGTTAACTCTTGCTGTTTTTGAACTGTGATCCTTTTTATGTGTGGCAATCTGTATAAGTTTGCCTCGCACCATGCCTTCAAGAGTCCCACAATATCTGTGGAGACATCCCTAGCGTATTTTCTTTCTAATGATTTTTGAGGAATTGTTTGAGTTCCTCTACTATTTCTTTATTTTGGAGGAGAGGTGTTTAGCCTCCACAAGGTTTTCTTGGGAAGACCCAAGTTTATCTCCACAAAGAGCGGGGAGTGGTCAGATAAAACTGAAGTTCCCACCCACATCGAGGCGAAGAGAGGAAGGTCTCTTGTAAAGGCGAAGAACATGTCTAGCCTTGAATATATGTGGAATCTCGGGGAGTAGTACGTGAACTCCCTGGAGGTCGGGTACCTCTCCCTCCAAACATCCACTAGACCTAGCTGTTGGGTGAGCATCGTGAAAGCTCTGGCCTTACTTAACTCCGGTCTGGGTATCTGAGATGTAGTATCCATCCCTCTATCGAGATTATATTCCAATCGCCCATAACTGCTATGCCCTCAGCCCTCTCTGCAACAAGTTGCAGAAGGGTGAAATGAAGGAGACGGAGAAACAGTAGGGCATTACACGTTGATCAGAGTGACCACCGCTCTTGTAATGTTCCTATTACTAGGATGTACCTTGCCGCCGGATCCCAGATCACCTCCCGCACCTGCAGAGGAAATTTGACTGAGAGAAGAACAGCCACCCCCCTCTTTCTCCCACTCGGCAAAGAAGAGTGAAATACATTGGGGAAAGCCGGACATTTTAGTTTCTGAGCTTCCAGAGGGGTAAGGTGCGTCTCTTGCAGGAAGACCACCTCGCACCCCTGGGTCCCCAAGTATCTCTGCAATCTCTTCCTTTTAATAGGGCTTGAGCAACCGTTTATGTTGAAGGAGACTATCTTAGCGCTGTGAGTACGCATAACTACAATTTTCTTGAACTTTGCTTACTAGCCACTGAGACACTGCGAATATACTAGAATAAATTAAATCTCTGTATGTACCTTCTCTTAATGTAAACCAGAAAAACACATAACATAACAACTGTTTCTTCAACTTTAACATGAATTGCTTAAACCAATTAAATCTTTGCTTTGGCCTTATCCAGATTCTAGCCTTAAGCAACATGAATGTAATAACGCCCGTGGCTAACAAACTCTTGAGCCACGAGTCTCTACCCTCTTGTAGTGGGCTTCCAAGGTGTGACTGAGTATAAAGACTCAGCAGAGGATATAGTGTCCTGTCCGGACCAGTAGGGGCGCTCGGTAGTGCAATGAGGTTCCCCCTTGGCCATATCTCAAGATCTTTATTGTGGCCTACCTCTTGTGGGTCACCTCTCTGGAATGTCCTCATGTCATGCATTTGATCCCGCCCTCTCCTCGTACTCCTCCCTTTCTCCCACCCCCCAGTCCCAAAGGGGCTGGGGAGGGAGAAGAGGACCATAAGCTGTGAAATCCTCTCGGGTAGTGAAGTGAGGATATTTAGTCTTTGTCAGAGTATAACCCGACATTTCCTGCTTCCCAGGAGCTCGGAAATAATCCAATCGACCCTCTACCCCACCCACTCTCCAACATACACCATGTTCCCCCTTTCAAGGGGACCGAGCAGACTTCAATTCAAAGAGTACCTTTTGTCCGAGTGCACCCGGCATCTCTGAACTCCCGATGACTCAATATATTAGCCTTTCCACCTCTATTGTTTCCTGTGCTTCAGTTACAAAATTGCCAACCCTTTCCCTTAAAATGCCTGGGCCCCACCCACCCTGAGGGGCGAGAATGCAGCTCACCTTCAGCCAGACCAAGAAGTTTTCATTAGTCTCTACTGAATATCAGGGCCCTCTCTCTCTTCACCCCTTAACAGTCCGGCCTCCTGTGAGTAGGAAGCCCCCCTTCCCCTTTGCTCGGTCTCCGCCTACAATTCGGGAATCAAACTCCTCACCTGATGGATCTCTGAGAGTCGCAGACCGGATCTTGATGATATATGAAGGGTATCTGACGTCTCCCCCCGATCCGACCAGGACCAGATCCCGAGCCAGGTATCCCTCCCGGAAATAAGTTCTCCATTAAACTATTTGGTCACCAAACAAATTTCAATTCTAAGTCTGTTACTACGTGTTTTGAGCGAGTATCATAGGCGGGAGGAAGACCTGATAAAAGTAAGATCTTCCACGTGCCACATGAGCAAAACCTAGTTAGATCCATCTCGAAAGTTCCTCAACGTGGAGCATCCAGATCTAACGACCAGAAATCACCCAATCAAGGGAAGAGCACAAGACCGGGCCTCGGCCAGTGAAGAGCTGACTTGGGCGCATACATATGAGACCACTCTTCCCAATAAATAGTGTGGTCGTTCGTTTCATTGCAGACCAGATGGCAGCATGTCCCAAACCCGTAACAAAAAGGGGGGGACGTATCTAAACTGCTGGGTACTAGTTTATACAGTGCAGGGCATCACGGAGTCAGGACCCAATAGCCCTAGGCTTTGAAACCACGATGGGGAGGAAGGTGCATCCATGCAGTATGTAGGCCTCCCGTGACACGGTAGTGCAGGCCATGTTTAAGCTGTCGTGGATGGCTATTCTGAAAGCACCGAGTCAGCCCCCAACAGCAGATCACTTCCCAGGCAAGTAAGCAGCTCTAATTCGCTTTGTGCCCTTCCCTAGGGTCCCACCCCCAGGAACCCAGGACCCCGAGCCGGCTGCACTTAATATATATAGTGAGGTCAGGTAAACTAAAAAAAAAAAAATGCCTGAGAAGTTAATTTCTCTCTCTTTTTCTTTTTTTTTTTGCACTCTGATGACTCCAATAATGACTACCAGTACCTGCTCCTATTAGAATACAGCTCAGTCCAATATAGTCCTGTCTCGAGGAACGGGGAGTCCCTGTGCGGGTCGTCAGGGGGTTGGAAACAAAAAAAAAAGGGAGATTTCTAGTTGCCCTTCCGTGGTTAAGGTTCATCTGGAGGTATGCAGTTGTTCCAGTTGTGCCCCTTCTTGTTCCGACAATTCTTCTTCCTCTGTCTGATGTTCCGGGGTCTGTAAGTGTTTCGCAGCTTTATTTACTGAGGCCGATTCACCGTATCTTCGGATCATCTGAGCGATGTCTGCTCGGAGTGTTGTATGGGGATTGCGCTGTGTGGAGCCCGTCTTCGTTGTTCCTTTTTGGGCTATGGCCCAGGCCG
The DNA here is from genome assembly GCA_016271365.2 of Neoceratodus forsteri. Classification (NCBI taxonomy): domain Eukaryota; kingdom Metazoa; phylum Chordata; order Ceratodontiformes; family Ceratodontidae; genus Neoceratodus; species Neoceratodus forsteri. The sequence goes on from CM028137.1 coordinate 961,784,362, forward strand.
AGGTTATCAAATCCCTCTCCAACTTTTCTTTTGTCAACGATGGAGTGTGGACACCAAGACTTTCAAGATATGGAAAGCTGCTAAAGGTCCTTAAAGACTTTATTTCCTTGCTGGGTGAGCACCTTGATTTTAGCTGGATGCAGAATCTGTGCTTTAATGCCTTTGAGTCTTAGTTGTTTGATTATGGGCCAAAGGGTCTTCGGTGCTTCTTGGACATGGTTGTATAGTCGTTATAGTATATTATTTTGTGGCCTTGATATGTAATGGTTTTTTGTTGCCAGGCCCTTCGTAAAATATCTTCCTTTCTTCTATAGGATGTCATCCTTACAATGAACGAGCGGGGCCTCGCCTCTGGGTTTCTCAGCCGGGGTACCAGCGATCGGTGGGCCCTGTCTATTTCTAAATCCAGCTCTTTTGGAAGTTTGAGTGAGCTCCGTAGGAGGGTCTGAATGAAAGTAATATTGTCCGTTTCTTTCTCCTCCAGGCCCTCCGGAACCCCGTATATTCGAATATTTTGTCTCCTGCTCCTCCCCTCAAGGTCGTCCAGAAGGCGGTTAATCTCTCGTTCTCTAGCCAGGAGGTACATCATCAGACGATCTTGTCTGTCTGTCTGCTCCATGGTTTGTGTTAGACCAAGCTCTAGCTGTTCTGCCTTATGATCAATTTGGTTTAAATCTGATCGGAGTTCGGTCAATGTATTATCTATCTTTGCCACGGTGTGGGCCGTCTGCTTGATCATTTCAACTATGTCTTCTTGTGGGAGGTCGTGTTGTGAAGAGGCCTGGTGTAGGCCTGAAGGCGAAACCCTCTGCGACTCACGGAGAGCCTCAATGTCCATGAATCATCTCCTCAGTTTTGTATGGAATGCCGGAGGCTTCCTGGCTTATTCCTCTTCTGTTTGGCTGCAGAGCCAGTCTTTGAGACCGATTTGATCGGATTGTCTTTAGAGGGATCGGACAGCCCCTGGACTAAGGCGCCATTCCAGTCAGTGACGTCACCGGAAGTCAACCCCGGTGATTCTTGAGTTGGTTTTTGCTTGAAGAAGGGTACAGACTCCGGGGGGGGGGGGGGCAAGCCCCAACTGGAATTTCTTTGCAACTACACAGGTTTGGTACTTAATTCTATTTTCAAGTTGCAGCCAATTTGCTTGTGTATAGAGGTCACACGTGTGCGTGAGCCGTTTAGCACCAGTGATGAGTCGACAGGCCTTGTTTAGGGTGGTGGTTACCCTTCTGTGTGCCGTGGCAGTGCCGGCGCCATAAATGACAAAGCCATAGTCAATCTGGGAGATAATGGAGCTTTGGACAGCAGCAGCAAGGGCCTATTTAGTTAGAACATATGAACATACGAAATTTGCCAGCAGATAAAGGCCTAGAGGTCTATCAAGTCTGCTCGAATGTGCAGCTAGCACCCCTTATTCTGCAGCTGCCCCTCCCTTCCACTTCATTGACCCTCCCCCTTGTCCTGTCCCATCCCCTTTTGAAGCAGTCCACTGTTCTACTGGATACCATTTCTGTAGGTAACACATTCCACCCAGCCACCACCCTCTCTGTAAAAAAAAAAAAAAAGTGTCTCCTCATCTCCCTCCTGAACCTTCCTCCCTCCAGTCTCATATCATGGCCCCATGGCGTCCCTCCCCTCCCTTACTTTGAACAGCTCCTCTATACCTGTCTTGTTTACTCCTTTCATGTACTTAAAGGTTTCAATCATGTCCCCCCATCCCTCCTCTCCTCCAGCAAGTACATGTTCAACTCCCTCAGCCTCCTCTCGTATGATAAGTCCCCCAGCCCCTTGATCATCTTTGTCACCCTGCGCTGCACCCCCTCCAGTAACTTAATGTCCCTCTTCAGATACAGGCGCCAGTACTGCATGCAGCACTCCAGGTGCAGTCTAACTAATGACCTATACAGTGGCAGAATCACCTCCTCCCTCCTCAAAGCTAAACCCCTTGCAATGCAACCTAGCATTCTGTTGGCCTTTGCAGCTGCCTTCCTACATTGTGCCAAGTTGTTCATTGACCCTGTAATGAGCATCCCCAGATCCTTCTCCTCCTCTGTCTGGGCTAGCTGCACTACCCCAACTGGTAACTCCTCCTTGGGTTCTTTATCCCAAAATGCAGCACCTTGCACTTTTTGGCATTAAACCCCAGTTGCCAGGTGTCTGACCAGGTTTCAAGCTTTGCCAGATCATCCTGCAACCCCTGCCATCCCCCTAGATCATCCACCACCACTCCTACCGTGGTATCATCAGCAAACAGACTGATCTTGCTCTTGATGTCCAATGATATCAATCAATCAATCACTTTATTTAACCAGGTATAAACACCATTGAGCAAGCTCATTTTCAAGGTGGTCCTGGGCATTAATACAATACAGTACACTTCATAAGATTACAATTACGGTGGACAACGGTGCAAAAAAAAGGAAAAACATTGTGAAGGTGCCAGTCAATATGGGCCTATACATACACCCAACGTAATTAACATATTAACATGCAAAGGTACATAATGATAAGCTTTACTGAAATGAGAAGAGACAACAATCCCACATAGTCTCCACTAAGTAAGAGCTCATACCTAAATGATAAAAAAATAAGGAGGTATTAAGGAATAGGGTAGAAATTGGGGTGAAAGAGTAGACAGCCAAAAGGGAGGCCAGAATAGGTAAAAGGTAGAGAATAGGCAGGGCCATCTTAAATTAAGGGAACTAGGCTTGTAGGTCCTAGGTTTCTGTTAGGAATGTGGTGTGGATGAGATACTTAGGCATAGGATTTAAGAGTGGCACCCGGGGCTTAGGGGTCATCGGCGTCTGAAACAATTGCAGGATTCCTTCAGATAATCCGTTAATAGAGCTTTGAATGTGAAAATGCTTGGAAGCGAGGATAATTTTAATGAGTTTTGCATAGTGTTCCAAAGTGATGGAAGTGAGAAGTTGATTGCTGCTGAGCCAAGGGTAGTTTTCACTCTAGGAATCTGGAAGCAGATTAAGGAGAAGCATCTCAGGCCATAGGAACCTTTAGCCCATTTGAAGATGTTCGAGATGTATGCAGGGAGGTTATCAGATAATGTTCTAAAAAAACAGAGGAGAGTATTCCTTTTTCTTCTAGTTGAGAGTGAGGTCCCTCCTGAAACCTGGTATAGACAACAGTGATGTGTACTACGGGGTAGATTTAAGATAAATCTTAAAGCCCGGTGGTAAAGGGTGTCCAGTTTGTTTAGCATAGTTGATGGGCAATGACTGTAAAGGAAGTCAGCGTAGTCCAGTATAGGTAGGAATGTAGTGTGTACTAGTCTCATTCTGGCTTCTAACGTGAGTAGGTGTTTAATGCGATAGAATAAACCTAATTACTGTCTTAGCTTCAAGGTTTCATTTAAGTGGCACAGAAAGTTAAGCTTGTTATCCAGCCTGAACCCTAGGTATTTAAAGTATAGAGCTACTTCAAGGGCGGCCGTCGAGCGGGCGGCAGTGGTTTGTGGCCTTGGCGACCCGGGTTCGGAGCGGATCCAGGTCGTGGAGGGCGGGCCAGGGAGTAGGATCGGCGTCCGTTGGGCAGCTCTCCTTCTCCGGGGAGGTGTGGGTTGCACTCGGTGCATTAGAGACTCCTGGCGGAGGCCGGGAGTTCTCACATAGCCGAGGCTTGACGTGGGGGGAGGAGGCGGGGCAGACGCTGGCGTCATTGCACATCCCCGCCTCCTCTGGGGAGAAAAAGGAGGAAAAAAGATGGCGGGGCAGGACCACCGATAGATGAAGCCCTCCCTGGAGAGCCTCGCATCGCCACCGCCGCTGCAGGACCCCAACCAGTTACAGTTCCGGGGTCACAAAGGTGGCCTCGAGCCCCCCCTCCGGGGCAAGCCGGGGTGACCGAGGGTCCTCTGCAGCAAGGCGTGTGGTAGAGGTCTCCGGGGGCCATGACCAGGGCGGAGAATGTACCCGGTGGTCCTGCCAGGGGATAAAGAAAAAAAAAAAAAAACTACTTCAAGGGGTTCATCCAAGATTGTTCGGATCTGTGTGATATGTGGACATCCGGAAGTAGGCTTTGGTGAGAGAATCATTGCTTTAGTCTTTCTGGCGTTGAGGAAGGCAGTATAGTGCAGTGGTCTAAGGATCTAAGCTGCAAATCTGGTGACATCCAGCAGACAAGACCTGGGTTTGAATCCCACAGCTTCCACTTGCATACTGAGCGACCCTGAGCAAGTCACTTAACCTCCTTGTGCTCACAGGTCACTCCTGTAAAAAAGCTTTCAGCTTAGTGTGCTATACCTGGTTAAACAACTAAAATTAAAAAAAAAAATAAAAACATACAGAGGGAGGGGTGATGGGCAGGCAGCTTGTTGTTCCCCAGGAGTATCATGGGTTATTGCTCAAAATACCTCATGATATTCCCATATCTGGACACTCTGTCATTGTTTCCACTAAGGAGAGTTTATCCCACAATTTCTATTGGCCCAATATTACCAAGGAGGTGAAGGAATACTGTAAATCCTGTCACCAGTGTCAGGAAAAAGGGAAGGTCAGAAGCAAAGCCAAGGCTGCCCTGATTTCCTTACCACTCATGGAGGAGCCATTTCAGAAGGTTGTAATGGATATTGTGGGTCATTTTAATACCCCAAGTTCCTTGGGGGAAAAAGGTATATTGACAGTTGTCGATTATGCTACCTGCTACCCCAAAGCCATTTCACTATCCTCCACTAAGGCGGACAAGAAGGCAGACACTTTGTTGGGGATTTTCTCCCATGTTAGGTTTTCACAAGAGGCTCTCTCTGATCGAAGGGGTAACTTCATGTCAGACCTAATGACATGTTTGTGGGAGAAGCATGGTGTTGTACAGAGGTGCATGACGCTCTACCACCCACAAGCCAATAATCTCGTGGAGAGATTTAATGGGACCCTAAAAGCTGTACTTATGATATTTGTAGAACAGTATGGGCGGGACTGGCAGAAATACCTGCCCCACCTGCTGTCTGCCTACAGGGAAGTGCTACAAGAGTCGATCGAGTTTTCACCCTTCGAGCTCTTGTATGGGTGCAGGGTGAGGGGAACCCTAGATTTAATACAAGAGGACTGGGAAGGTAAGCATGCCTCCCAGGGGACTCCCATAATGGAGTATGTGTTAAAATTCAGGGAGATGCTGAAGGAGCTTATGGGCATGGCCCAGAGCCACCTGGCAGCTGCCCAGAAAAAAACAAAAGACCTGGTACGATCGTGGAGCCACAGCTCACTTGTACGAAATAGGACAGGAGGTAATTGTTCTGATCTCGGTCCAGAAGGGTAAGTTGCCAGCTGAGTAGGCAGGGTCATACAAGGTAGTCCGGCAGGTAAAACAATGTTAATTACATTGTAGAGTTACCTGACCGAAAGCACATTCACAGGATGCATCATGTGAACATGATGAAGCCATATTTTAATAGGGCTGAGATGGTACTTGCGGTTTGCAGTCCTGGGGAGGAGCTAGGTGGGGAAGATCCCCATCTCAACTTGTCAGCCGAGAGCAAGCAGGTGTCATTTGTGGAGACCATCACGCTGTCACCGCAGCTGACAACTGAACAGGCCCAAGAACTGAGGACCATTTTGCAAGACTTTGTCCCTTTATTTACGACAAAGCCTAGGCAGACACCACTAGCAGTGCATGACGTAGACACAAGGACCCAAGCACCCATATGTAGGACAGCTTACCAGGTGTCAGAGAGTCCCCTCAAGGACATTAGGAGGGAGGTGGGAGAGATGCTGGATCTAGGGGTGATCCAGAAATCCCACAGTCCCTGGGCCTCACCTGTAGTCCTTGTACCAAAATCGGATGGGACTACATGGTTCTGCGTAGATTATCATGGGCTTAACGCTATCGCGAAATCTGATGCCCACCCAATGCCACGCACAGACGAACTGCTTGACAAACTGGGAGGGGTGACATACTTGACTAAAGTAAACCTGACAAAAGGATACTGGCGGATGGAACAGACAGGTCTAAGGAAGAGTCAGCATTCATCACCCCAATCGGCCTGTTCGAGTTCAAGGTCATGCCCTTTGGGATGAAGAATGTCCCTGCTACACTCCAGCGGTTAGTAAATCAGGTGTTACAGGATACAGAAGACTTTGCAGTCACCTACCTGGATGATGCTGCTGTCTTCAGCAATAGCTGGGAGAAACACCTGATACATCTGAGGGAGGTGTTTGGACGAATACAGGCCACAGGTCTGACTATTAAGGCAGAAGTGCCAGGTGGCCATGGCAGAGGTCCTTATTTGGGACATAAGGTGGGGCTAGGCCAATTCTGCCCAAATCAAGCAAAAATAGAGGCGACTACATCAGGGCCCCCGCCTGAAACCCACCAACAAGTCAGGAGCTTTCTTGGGACAGCAGAGTATTATAAAAAATGTGTTCCCAACTACAGCTCCCTGGCTGCTCCTTTATCTGGGTTGTTGACAAAGAATAAGCCTAGATGGGTAAAATGGGACGCCGACTGTGAGCAGGCCTTCATACAGCTGAAAACCTCGTTATGTAGGGCCCCAGTGCTGGCTAGCCCAGGACTAGAACAGGCCATTTGTGGTGCAGACGAATGCCTCAGATGTGAGAATAGGGGCAGTCCTCAGCCAAGTATCCAATCAGGGGAGAGAGCACCCCATTGTATACTTGAACAAGAAGCTGCTTCCATGACAGCAAGCCTATGCGACAGTAGAAAAGGAATGTCTTGTCTTAGTTTGAGCATTGAAAAAACTGGAACTGTACCTTAATGGGATGTATTTTAAGATTCAAACGGACCACAATTCATTAGTATGGTTGGGCCAAATGGGGAAAACACATGGAAAACTTCCGAGATTAGGTATCATCTTGCAGGCTTATGACATGGAGATTTCGCACAGGCCTGGGTCTAAAAATGGGAATGCAGGTGGCCCATCTTGCATACTGGAACTATAACAGAACTGGGAAGAACTGCCTCCAGTAGGGGCATGTTCCCCTTGGTTCCGTTTTAGGAGGGAGGGACGTGGCAAAATAGGCCTATATCCTTTATTAATGTTCCTACTGTATGTGCTGTAATGTGCTTTAGAGACTAACATATGATGTCTATGCCTGTATAGGAGCCACAGACTGATTCTAATACATGATGTCTATGCCTGCATAGGAGCCGCAGACTGATTCCAACACATGATGTCTATACCTGTTCTGAAGTCATACACAGAGTCGAACACATGATGTCTACACCTACACTGGAGCCACAGATGGAGTCGAACACATGATATCTATACAATGTTTTGGGGCAAGACTATAAGCAGCTCTCAGATTTACCAAAAATGTAAGCAAGACATGCCTGCGAAAAAAGCCATCACTATATCCCAAGGAGGGATACCCAGGTACAAGAAAGGCCCAGGGAAGTGATTCCACAGGAAGGAAACATAACAAGGAGGCATGGACCGAGACCCCGGGGGACACTTCAAGAGCAATGTGAGAGGTCAATTTTTCATGGAGAGGGTGGTGGAGAACTGGAATGGGCTTCCGGAGGAGGTGGTGAATTCAGAGACTGTAGAGGGATTCAAGACTGCTTGGGACAGATACATGGGAATAAGGGGAAGGGGGGGGTCTCAAGATACAGAAGGTAGGGTTAGGGGGGTAAGGGGCAGACTAGGTGAGCAGGGAGGTCCTTTTCTGACGTCACCTTCTACAATATCCCCCACTGAAAGAAGTATCCCTCCAATGCATGGGCCCCGAATTTATTACAAAAATAAATTACAGATACATTGTAGATCACTTATTAAACTGTACTTACTAAGGACGCTTTGTGAAAAGGCTTTTACCCAAGCATACATTTTGATAAATTTAATGTAGTTCAGGATTTCATTCATCTTCAGAACTCGGCAGTCTGTCACGCCAACACATTTTCTTCGGAAGTAAGCAGTCAGTCTTGATGCAAACATCTGTATCGAAATGTAAAGGGAGTTAGAGTCAGGTCCATGTCAGGACAACGCTATAACGTTCTTGTTAAAGGTCAATGGAAATTTTTAGCAAAATTCCCCAACTGTTAGCCAAACCCCCAAAAAGGAAAGTTACTTACCAGTAAACCTTGATCTTCTACAACTCAGCACTGCAACAGTTACTAATGGTTTCAAATCGACTTGCACTTGAGATTCTGTCTTTGTATTTGTTGTTCACTGTATTCTGTACAATTGCGGTGTACTATGGATTCTCTATTTTTTGTTCACTGTATTTATTCAGTACAACTGGTCACTTGTGAAAATGGGCTAGCTCATAGTCCTCGCCAGTATAAAAAATAAATAAATCTCTGCTATAAAGCAACACTCTGGCCCTAGTACTGGAAGAGCTATGACTCACAAGAGTGAGAAAATGTTGGGCTGTTAGCATAGACGTGTGGCACTGGCACACACTGTACGCTCATGCCAACGATGTTAATGTGCTACCAACAGCCGAAACTGCCACAGTTACTTTTAGTAAAGAGAAGGCAGAGTAAGAAAGGAGGAGAGAAGCAGAACACAGTAAAATAACCAAAGGAGAAGAGCGGTACATTGAGACGAGAGAGCTACTCATAGAACAGAATGAAGAGACTGAGGACAAAGTCGACAGATGCGAATACAAATTATGTTTTTTATGGAACAGCTGTCCTTACACCCAAATTGGTCGGGTGGCCCTGCAAGAAAGAAATCACAATGTTGTGTGGCTCCTGTAGCCTGAAGTACAAGACAGCTCCACGACAACCTGGAAAGCAGCAGGCTATGCACCTCTACCTCTGTGCAACGAGGGCCACCACAGTCAGGGAAACCATCCATCCGGTATGAAGCATACAAGCTACAAAATACATATGATAATAAGCCTGACTATGAAAAGGTAAGCTGGAATACAGACTACTTCAGGGGAAAATAAAAAAGAAATGAAAGAGAAAAACACTCTCAAACACTGTGACTGGTAAGTGCCTTACCCGTAAAGGTATATGGGCAAAAATAAGACACAGGCAAAGAAATACAGGTTACTTACCTGTAACAGGAGTTCTAGGAGTAGTATATGTTGTTCATTCACACTTATTGGTAGGTTCCTTGCCGCTTTAAATCTTGACAGAAGGTCTTCAAGCTGGCTCCTCCCACCCACTCGGGTGGTAAAACCCTCGGCTCCACCCTACAATGCCAGATCTAGCCCGCTGGAAGCCAGGCTGCGCATTGAAGCTAGGGAGGTCAGGTGGGTTGTGTGGATGAAAAACATACCACTCCTAGAACTCCTATTGATGAATAACTGTTCTAAGGCAATCGGATATATTGTTCAATCCACACTTACTGGCAGACTCCTAGCAGTTCTCCAGGAGAAGGGAGGCAAGGTGCGCACCCCCTACTTGGGGAATAAGGACTGGAGAACCAAGGTCCCAAAACCAGCATCCCATTGTGACTCTAGCTCAATGTGGTAATGGGAAATAAAGGTGTGTGCTGACTTCCAGGCAGCAGCCCTGTAGATTGCCTGGATAGGGACGTCCCTAGAAGCAGCCACTGAAGCAGCGGTATGGTGGGTAGAATGAGCTCATATCCCTTTGGGAGGCTCCATGCCCGCCAGCCAATAGCAGAGATCTATGCAGGAAGTGATCCACCTGCCTATCGTCCGCTTGGCTGCAGGTCTGCCAGGTGTGGCTTCAGTGTACAGTAGGTGACAAACATCCGGCAAACCGCTCCCCGAACTTCAGTCATCCGCTCCTTATAATAAGAGAGAGCTCTTCTAGGGTCCAAAGTATGGAGCCTATATTCGGCCTCTGAGGTGTGACTGGGGTGGAATACCGGCAGAGTCAACACCTGGTTAAGGTGAAACTCCAACACCACCTTCGGAAGAATTTCGGGTGGGGGTGCAGGACAACCTTGTCCCTATGGAAGACCAGATATGGAGACTCCATGGAAAGCTCCTGGAGCTCTCCCATCCTTCTGGCTGACGTAATAGCCACCAAGAAGGCGGTATTCCACAACAGGTGAGAGATGTCACACATGTGCATCGGTTCGAATGGCTTGCCCATGAGCTTAGCAAGTACCAGCAGTAGATCCCACGGAGGTGGAGGTTCTCGCACCAGAGGAGATATGTGATTAAAGCCTTTGAAAAAGCGCCCGACCACCTTCTCCTGCGCCACCTACTGCTTGCCAGCCCGCGCCCGGTAAGCAGAGATGGCTGTCAGGTGCACCTTAAGGGTCATCGACCGAAGCCCTAGCTGAGAAAGGGACCACAGGCAGTCCATAATGCTAGCCAAGGAGCAGGAAGAAGGGTCCAACCCCTTGCCCTGACAACAAATGGAGAATCTCTTCCATTTGAAGGCATAGCATTTCCTGGTTGACTCCTTACGGGACGCCTCAACGACGTTGAGGACCTCGTCAGAAAGACCCAAGGCCTGGAACTCTAGCCACTCAGGAACCAGACCGTCAGGTGCAGGGATTGAAGGTCCAGATGGAGTACCTTCCCCTTGTTGATAGATTAGGTCCAGGCGGGCTGGAAGCCACCTCGGGAGCCTGGAGCCAAGGCTGAGGAGATCTGGATACCAGAACCGGCGGGGCCAGTCTGGGGATACCAGAATCACCTGCGCTTTGTCCCTCTTCACCTTGAGAGGCACCTTGTGGATCAAGGGAAATGGAGGGAAGGCATGGCTCAGCTTCGCATTCTCCCTGGAGGTGAACAGGTCCACCTGAGGGGTGCCCCAGTGGGAGAACAGATCTTGTACTACCTCCGGCAGGAGAGACAACTCGTCAGATGCAGCGCCTATCCAGCTGAGGGCATCGGCCAGACTGTTGGAGGCTCCTGCCACATGGATGGTTAGGAGATCCACCACCAGGCTGATCACGAGGGACCAAGTGCAGAGAGCCTCCTTGTACAGGGGCAAGGAGTGCGTCCCGCCCTTTCGGTCGTGGTGTTGTCCATCTGGACCTTGACCACTTGACCCCGTACAAACAGAGCGAAGGCGGTGAGGGATAGTTGGACTGCTCAAAACTCCGGCAGGTCGATGTGGCATCAAGACTCCTGAGGGGACCAAAGGCCGTGGGCTCTGAGCTCCCCCAGATGGGCACCCCAACCCATCAGACAGGCGTCGGTCATCAGAGTGACTGTCGGCTCAGAGTGGACAAACAGGATACCCTCCTGCAGATGAGCTGGAACGAGCCACCGCTGTAGGCCTTTCCACATCTCTTGGGTCACGGTCACGGGCTGGTTCAGAGGACCGGAGCGCTGTGACCATTGGCGGGCCAGCCCCCACTGCAGGGGACCACGCTGGTACAGGCCGCCAAGAGGCCCAGAAGGAGCAGGAAGTCCCGGGCAGGGCGCAACTGCCCAACCAGAAATGACTGAGCAAAGGAGGAAAGGACCTCGGCCCTCTCCGCCGGGAGCTGGGCAATGGCTTGAAGACAGTCGAGATCTACCCCGATGAACTGAATCACCTGCGATGGCACGAGTTCCGATTTGGCCTCGTTGATGAGAAGGCCAATCTGATAACAGACCTGGAGGGCCAGTTCCCTGGACCGCTCCACCTCCAACCTGGAGGGGGCTGCAATCAGCCAGTCATCCAAGTAAGGGTACACCCGAACCCTTCGGCACCGCAGGAATGCTGTCACCACTGCCATGCATTTGGTGAAGACCCTGGGAGCTGGAAAGAGGCCGAATGGCATGGCCCGGAACTCATAAAGGGAACCCTCTGCTATGAAGTGGAGGAATCGCTGGTGAGACACACGGATTGGGACATGAAAGAACGCGTCCTGTAGGTCCAGAGAACAGAACCATATGACTTGTTCCAAGGATGGAATGATCTGAGCCAGAGTGACCATCCTGAAGGTGCAAGACCTTAAGAACTTGTTCAGGTCATGTAGGTCGAAAATGGGGCACCAGCCCCCCCCCGTCCGGTTTGGGACCAGGAAGCAACTGGACACAAACCCTGGGTTGGAGGGGTCCATACCTCTCTGCTCACCTCCTTATGGAGGGGCAAGGCCATGTCGGCTGAGGAACCCGTAGCCCCCCCCATGGGGCGATGGCTCGATAGGGAGGGAACTGCTTGAATTCCAGAGGCAGACCCCTGCCTACCACTTCCAACACCCAGCAGTCCATTATGATAGCGGACAAGGCGGAAAGGAAGTGGCGGAGTCGTCCTCCCACGGGGGTGGGGGGACCCAGGGAGGAGTGACGAGGTTGGGGATGACACCCCTGAACTCGTAACTGGATAGGCTTGGAGGAAGGGCCAGCCGAGGAATCTCCTGGGCCTTTTCCTCCAGGCTTCCTGCTGGAGGAAGCAGCAGGCTTGGCTTTGGGGTGCCAAGCGTGAGCCTGATGCTGGTGTTGCTGGGCCGGACATGCCGCAGGGGCTGAAGGACGAAAGGGCCTACGCTGCTGCTGGTGGCCTTTGTCTTTGTGGGAAGACATGACAGAGTCCAACGTGGCACTGGACTTCTCAATCTGTTGGAGATGACCCTCCACCCCAGGTCCAAATAAGTTCGTACTCAGGAAGGGAACATCTGTCAGCTTGTGCTGGGCATCAGCCGTGAAGGTGGAGATCCGCAGCCAAGCTCTGTGGTGCATGGCCACTGCGGCCGCTACTGACCGGGCACACGAATCAGCAATGTCCAACGAAGTTTGGAGCAGCTGTTTAGCCACTGCCCTTTCCTGATCCCGCACCTGCTTGACTGTCGTCTGAAGGTCAGTCGGGAGATGAGGAATCACCTCATCCAAGCAGCCCAAAAGGGCGCGTGAAAAGTGTGCCATCAGAACGTCCGAGCTAGCCTGACGAAGGCCTAGGGAGGAAGCAGTGTATACCTTCGCCCTGAGTAGTCCAGCTTTTTGGATTCCTTATTGGGTGGTTTGTCCACATCCCCAAGAGTTCCCGGAGTGCCAGAAAACGCCATCGGTCACTAACCACTCTGCAGAGGGGTGCTCCAAGAAACCAGAGAGTGAACCGGCAGGGACCGCGCACTTTCGAGCCATCCTGGCCGAAGGTGTGGGACAAGATGCTGGTCGCTGCCACAACTCCAGGGCCAGGCCAACAATGGCTTCAGCCACACGGAAGACCTCCGTAGGGGAGTTCCCTCGGTCCAGTATCTCCGTGAGGAGATACTTGGCCCATTCTGAAACGGGTTCGAGCTTCATCCCAGTAGACTCTGAGATGAGTCAAAGTATTCCCAAAAATGAGGATGGGCTCTCGTCCACCGACTGACCCCCTGCAGAGTCCAGGTCAAGCAGCCTGGAGAACAAGGAGTCGTCGTCAGACTCAGAGGAGTCTGCGAATAGTTGCCGAGCACCTGAGCCACCCTCCATGTGCCGAGGTCAATCGGGAGTGAGGGTGACCGACAACCTATGGGGCAAGCCCTGACCCGACCGAGAATCCTTGGTCGGGGCCCCAGTCTTCGGTTGTGGAGACGGAGGTTCCACCACAATGGGTGGAGCTGCCGGTTTTGGACGAAAAACCGGTGCCGGTTCCTCGACTACTACGAAGGCTTGTTTCGGCCGTCACGGTGACAGCCACTTAATGGCTGGAGAAGGTGACTGAGTCGGCTTGTTACCGGACAGTAAGAGCTGCTGCCACATCAAGTCCTCATAGCACTGATGCAACCTGCACTGGAGCCTATCCTCTGAAGAGGACGAAGAGGATGAGCGGTGACACCGCTTTCCATGGTGCCAAGACAGAGACCGCAGACGTCGGCGGGATCGGCTGGTCCTGGAAGAGGAACGAGACCAAGACCTTCAGGGATTCCAAGGGTGGGTCTGAGAGGGGATGGGGAAACCCGCTCCTCCCTTGGTACAGGTACCTTAACCAGGGACTCCGGCACAGGAGGCACAGGCAAGTCCTCAGTTTTCACCGGGGGAACCGGTGAAGTAGGGTTGTTGGCAACACCAGTCGACAAACCTTCCGACAGGTCGAGAAAAATGTGGACCGCGTCGACAGGTGTCTCAGCCGGCTGACCTGACGAGGACACCGTGAAGCCAGCAGCCTTAGCCGCAACCTCGATCGAAGTCGAAAGTAGATGGTTTGGTGAAGGGGATCTCTCCCACTCCCACGAACGTCGATGGTGGGGCTTACCTTTTGAGTCCTTCTTCTTGGATCGACTGGAATGTCCCAATGGTCCTTCTCCCTTGGTGGAGAGGGACTGACAAAGCTCCTTAAGGGAAGCTGTATAGAAGAACCTAAGGAGAGCAGGATAAATGCTGTGACCGAGGAGGAGCCTCCTCCTCGAGGGCGATCATCTGCTCCAACTGTTCAGCGGAGCCCGCCACCGGACACCGACCAACGGGCCTCCTTCGACTTGACCGGCGGATACCGTTTCTCAGGGCGCCCAGAAGTAGACAAGCGTAGCGGTCCTCCAAAACCGGGTGAAGCGCACAATCTGGTCAAGCCTGCAAATTGTGGCCAAGCCTCCAGGCAGTACACGCACGTGGAGCGCGGATCGGTCCAGGACATTTTCTGCTCACAGGGGCATCGATGAAAGCCAGGAGTCAATCTGTCCATCGCAGCCGTGAAGGAAGACAAAGACTGGAGTCTTGTAAATTTTGGAATTAGTTTTGGGTTAACCAAAGAGTGTGGATCCAGGCTTAAAATGCAGAGCACTAAGGAGGGAACCTGAGCTTCCAAGCAGTAAGGAAGATCTGGCATCATGGGGCGGAGCCGAGGGTTTTACCACCCGGGTGGGTGGGAGGAGCCAGCTTGAAGACCTTCCGGCAAGATTTAAAGCGGCAAGGAAACTGCCAATAAGTGTGGATTGAACAACATAGCCACGTCCCTAGAAGTAAACTATCGTATCACTAGAGACTTGTAAAAACTTGCACACAGTGCTGTTCCCTTCTTGGAAAGGCCTGCACATCAGATTGAAACTGACTTGAGGCCACACCTGGAGGGAGGGATTCAGCTGGGCAGGCTGGGAGTGGTAAAGGGTTGTGGGGCTAACTGTGCTGCAGGGGACTGCATCTGTTCTTTCTCTGCGGTTGCTGAACCTGGGGCAGCTTGGGGTCAGAGTCGAGAGGGAGGTAAGGAACACGGCTAGGCAGGCTGGTGGCAAGAAAGTGTTGTGGGGCAAACTGTGCTGCAGAGGTCAGCATCTGTTCTTTCTCTGCAGTTGCTGATCCTGGAGCAACTTGTGTTCAGATTCAGGAGGGAGGTGAGGAACACAGCTGGGCTGGCTAGGGGTGGGGAAAGTCTTATGGGGCCGACTGTATTGCTGGCTGGGGACTGCATCTTTTCTTTCTCTGCAGTTGCTGATCCTGGGGCAGGTGACACATGGATCCCTGCTTCCAGCGTATAAGATCTGATATCACAGGGCAGAGCCAGAGGATATACCACTCAGGTGGTTAAAGGAGCTTAACTTGAAAACGTTCCAATCAATCAGCACTTCCAGTGGAACAGCAATGTGTGGATGTGAACTATACACCACTCCTAGAAAATGACAATTACGTACCTACTGTAATTCTGATCTTTCTGTGAATCTTCACCATTCATCACCTTTGGGTACTTGGCCAGAGGTCATGACCCCGCGGGAGCTTTTTTTTGGATTTTGGATGGGCGGAGTCAATGCACCATTAGCGCCGCCCTCGAGGTGGACGCGCTGTGTGGCGCTTTGG
Organism: Neoceratodus forsteri; assembly: GCA_016271365.2. NCBI lineage: Eukaryota > Metazoa > Chordata > Ceratodontiformes > Ceratodontidae > Neoceratodus > Neoceratodus forsteri. The sequence continues at coordinate 961,799,910 of CM028137.1, forward strand.
GGTTGGCCATTAGGTGTTGATCGACTCCACCCTCCCACCAGTTCTGAGTCACCGTAGAGGTTAGAAAAGGGGTTGGGAGGGTGGGACAAGGAAGTCCAAGGGACAGACAAAGGAAAATATATAAAACCAAAAGGAGAAATAAACAACTGAGAGGACAGAGGAAGTTCGAAGACTAAGCGGGTTTGGGTAGGGGCCCCAATCTCTGGAAGTAGAAAAGAGGAGGCAGGGAGGGTTGAGGTTTTAGAAGTAAGGAAAAATTGAGAGGAGGAGAAAACAGGAGAAACATACCCTGTAACCTTGACCTATCTCCAGTTTATATACGAACTGCAAAAGAGTAGCCAAGAGACTAACTATCAGAATTGCAGGCACAGAATTACTGGCAAAAATGGAAATTACGTACTTACTGTAATTATTTATCTTCTTGGGACTGTCTCCATCACTCATTCACACTAGTGGGATAGCACCGGAGGCGCTAGGACCAAACGGGAGCCTAAAATTTTCTGAAGGGTTGGCGCCAAGACAGGACCACGCATGTGCGGTACCGCGAGATTAGCTCGCGTCTGTGTAGGCTATCTCGGCGTCGACCCTCCAACCGCCTCCGTACCTTTTCGACCGAGGAGGTGCAGCATAACTAATGAGAATAACTCATCCTGAGTTTCTGGGCCTGAGAGGGCCCAGATGGCCTTTGGAAGAAAGGTCAAATAATGTCTTCACAGTCTGAACCACAGGACCATGAAGACCAGGAAAGAAAACGAGTGAACCCAGGGGATGGTAGGTGAGCGTGTGAATGAGTTATGGAGACTGTCCAAGAACATCAATAATTACGGTAAGAACGTAATTTCCATATCTTCCTGTACTAAGTCTCCATCACTCATTCACACTAGTGGGAGAGTACCGAGCTAAAACCAACAACCCCGAGTAGGGTGGTAGGAGATAGGGTTCACTTAGAAAGGGCAGCCAAGGACTGTCCTGCTAATAAAAAGAGCGGTCTTGTAAAGAGCAACTAGAACATAGTGCCTACAAGATAAGCGCTCAAGTTGTAACTCACCACTTTGCAGATGACTACAATGGACACAAAATGAAAGTCTGCCAGGAAGCCGCAACCACTCTAAGAGAACGGCAAGAATCTGGCCACACAATTTGGTCTAGGACCAAAATTAATAGTGTCAAAGACAGGTACTAATGTAACGTTAAGGGACCTCAGGAACTGAAAGAGTTGGAGGTAAAGTCTACTGGTTCAGGGTAGACCGGAAAGTGCAGATGGAAACCCCCAACTATCAAGTATGGCTGACCTGTAAACAACAGGTCCAGGAGCACTTGAACCCCTTACTTGGGGAGAAAGGGGGTCCAGGTGGGGTTAGCCCATCAAGGAGAATGAGCTCCACCTAGTCACAGGAACCTTCCTGAAGGAAGGCCAAGCACGACTTAGAAGCCTCTCGTAGTGGTCTAGTAAAACCAGATCCTACCCACTGCATATTCCAAAGGAATCATCCTACCCATGTGTACAACTGCAGTAGCAGTCTCTGAACTCAGGGAAAAAAGGATAAAGTGTACAGAAGGACATGTCCACTGCGAAAAAAAACATTCTGACGGACGGGGGAAAAAAAAAAAGGGGGCTGGATTTCTAAGGCAAATAAAGGCAGATGTACATCGAGAAGGGACACAGCAGGACCAAGTTAGGGCTAACCCGCTTGTTGAAGTGACTGAAAAAGGCAGTGACTCAATGTGGTGAGGCACTACCCACCCTGGCCTCCCTGAAGGGAGTAGGAGTAGTAGAAAGGATTCTAGTTTGTTGCTGAAAACAAACATAACTCCATCATGCACCTGAAGAGGATAGCTTCGTGAACGACTGGCATAGACCAGTGCGCAGGAAGAAAAAATTACTTATTATAGTAATCTTCTTTCTTCCCAGCGATGCTCAGACATTCATAACTTTGTGCAGTCAGCCTGGTGGGTTGGACTGCCCGGAGAGATGGAATACATGCAAATGATGGAATTCTTTGCACGTGAGCATCTTTCAAATACTGCCTCTACCAACTGTAGTGTTCTAAGCCCTCCAGATTTCTAAGAAACCTGGATGTCAGGCAACATGGAAAAATCCGACAACTAATTCATTAAAACATTTTTTTAAGGCCGGCCCGTCGGCGTAGCGATTGGATTCCGCTTGCGGCAGTGCGACCGGAGTTGAGAGCGGACGGATCACTGGAGGGCCGGCCAGGAGGAAGGATTGAGCATCCCGCGACAGCTCTCCTTCTCTGGGGGGAGGGCAGGGGACAGGTCCGGTGTCTTGCTGGCTCCTAGCAGAGGCTGGGAGCAGGGCAGACAAATGCGGCCCAGTTACTTGGGGGAGGAGCAGACGCCGGCGTATGCCTTGTCGTCACCACGCTGCCTCCCTCACAGAAAACCGGAAAATTGCCCACTGGCCGCCTAGATGACGGCTCCCCGCTCTCTCAGGTACCTCCAGTGCCTGTCCAGGGCCTCCTGCTCCTCAGCGGCATCCCCCGGGCCCTAGTATAAGTGTGTGCGGGCCCTCCCTCCAGCGCCTGTCCAAGGCCTCCTGCTCCTCAGCGGCATCCCAGGCCCTAGTATAAGTGCGTGCAGGGATCCTCCTCGGTGCCTGTCCAGGGCCTCCTGCTCCTCAAGCGGCATCCCGGGCCTAGTATAAGTGTGCGGGGCCTCCCCTCAGCGCCTGTCCAGGGCCTCCTGCTCCTCAAGCATCCCTGGGCCCTAGTATAAGTGTGTGCAGGGCCTCCCCTTCAGTGCCTGTCCAGGGCCTCCTGCTCCTCAGCGGCATCCCCGGGTCCTAGTATAAGTGTGTGCCAGGGCCCTCCCCTCCGGTGCCTGTCCAGGGCCTCCTGCTCCTCAGCGGCATCCCCCGGGCCCTAGTACAAGTGTGTGCCGGGGACCCTCCCTTCCGGTGCCCTTCCCCCTCGGAGGAGGGGGACCCGCCCGGTGATAGGGATACACCGGGATGTCCCGGGGAATTGGCCATGATATGAGGACCTGAGGGGGGCTGGATAAAAGGCCAGTGTGGTCGAGAAGCTTGCGGAGCCCGAAGGATTGGGGGCCGATGTGGCACAAGGAGGCGATAAACATAGCATGCAAAAAAACAACAACATTTTTTAGAATTAGCCTAATAAAACAACTTACTTCAAAAAACCTCCAAGGGAGGAACTATATCTATATATAATAATAGTGTTCACCATACAGTGAGAAAAACTATTAAGAGAGACAGAAAACTCTGTTAAAATCTGTCTAGCATAGAGAAGTGTACCCAGAAAGGTATGGCTATGTGGCACTAACATGCGGTATGCAGAGGCTGAAGTTCTGGAAGGGGAGGATGGGAGGGAGTTATGAATGTCTGAGCATTACTGGGAAGAAAGAAGATTACTATGGTAAGTAATTTTTTTCTTCTAACCCCAGTAGTGCTCAGACCATTCATAACTTTGTGCAGAACTACCAAGCAGTACCCCTGGTGGTGGGCACAGAACTTATTTTGGAAACAGGCTTTGCAGGACTGCCGGGCCAAACTTGGCATCACTTCTGGACAAAATATCCAAGTTATAATGCTTTGTAAAGGTGTGTACTGATTTCCAAGTAGCTGCTTTACAAATGTCCAACAATGGCACCTCCCTAGCAGCTGCAATAGTGGCCACTGTTCCTCTTGTTGAATGAGCCCTCAGCCCAGCTGGGGACTCTCTACCTGCTTTAGTGTAGCAGAATTGAATACACTGGACAATCCACCGAGAAATGGATCTTTTTGAGGCTGGTTTGCCCATTCCAACATCCCCATATGTAAGGAAAAGTTGTTTCTGGTCTTGCCTATGGCCTTTAGTAGCTGTCATGTAGTAGCTGAGAGCTCTTTTCATATCCAGACGGTGAAGCCTTCTTTCATCAGAGCTTGTATGGTCTGTGAAGAAGACAAGCAGAGTGACTGATTGGTTCAGATGGAAATCTAAAACAACTATGGGAAGGAATTGTCTGTTTGTTCCGAGGACTACCTTATCCCTGTGGAAGGAAATGTAGTCCTGCTCAACACAGAGAGCCTGAAGCTCACTGATGCTTCTTGCTGAGGTAATTGCTACCAGCAAAACTGTTTTCCAGGTAACATATTTTAAATGGGCTGTAGCCATGGGCTCAAAAGGAGCCCGCATCAATCTGGCTATACATACATTAAGATCCCAAGCGGGCACTGGTGCCCTGTGAGGAGGGTGCAAATGCATCAGGCCTTTAAAAAATCTTTTGAAAATGGGATCTGATGCTACAGACACCTTTGTCCTAGCAGAAAGGTATGCAGATACTGCTGCAAGATGAACTCTTAAAGAACTGGGTTGCAGACCTTGTGAATGTAAATGAGTCAGATAATCCAACACAGCTGAGACCCCTGCATCATTTGGGGCAAAGTTTCTACTAGAGCACCAGAAAGAGAATCTTTTCCACTTAGCAGAATAAGTTTTCTTAGTGGAAGGCTTCCTATAACCTTTCAAGATGTTTAATACAGCTTCAGAAAGGTTCAAGCCTGCATACTCCAATTCCTCAAGAACCATGCCTTGAGGTGGAAGGACTTGAGATTTGGGAACAACAATGTTCCCTGATTGGAGGTTAGAAGATTGTGCCTGAGAGGCAAGCTTACTGGCTTTCTCACTGCCATGGAGAGCAGAAGAGAGTACCATGGCTGCCTGGGCCAATCTGGAGCTATCAATATCAGAGAAGCTGAGAGGGATCTGAGCTTCAGCAGTACCCTGAAAACTAGAGGAAAAGGGGGAAGGCATAGAGAAACTTGCCTGATCAATCCAGTACCAGAGCGTCCAGAGGGACTGTGCCTTGGGCTGAGTGGCCTGCAACAATACTGAGGCAACTGGTGGTTCTGGTGGGATGCGAACAAGTCTATCTCTGGAATGCCCCACCTGCTGAAAATTACCTGCACCACCTGCTTGTTCAGTGTCCATTCGTGATGGGACTGATTGATCCGACTCAGTGTGTCTGCCAAGATATTGTCCTTTCCTGGCAGATGGATGGCTTGCAGGGACACCTTTAGAGAATATGTCAGAGTCCAAATTCTCATGGCTTATGTGCATAGGGGACCTTATCTGGTACCATCCTGCTTGTTTATGTAATACATAGTGGTGGCATTGTCTGTTCTGACTTGTACCACTTTGCCCATTGCCAGTGTAGAGAAAACTTTTAGTGCTAGCCGCACTGCTCTGAGTTCCAGCAAACTGATATGCTAGAGGGACTTGCCCCTTACCAGGTACCCCGAGTTGTGTACTCCCCTAGATGGGCACCCCAGCCCAGAAGGGATGCATCTGTTGTGATGACCAGTGAAGGATCCTCCTTCTGGAAGGGGACTCCCTGCCTTAGGTTGGATTCTTTTTTCCACCACAAGAGGGCTTGTAACAGAGGCCTTGTCACTGGAATGAGTTTTGAAAAGGGATCTTTTTTCTGACTCTAATGACTCCTGAGATGAAACTGGATGTCTCTCATGTGAAACCTGGAACCCTGCACTGTGCCTGTGGATGCAGCCATATGGCCCAAGAGCTGCAGGAATTGCCTGGCTGTTTTTTGACCATGCAACTTGAAGGAGTTTGCTATGGCCTGAAGACTTTGCACCCTGTCTAGTGGTAAAAAGGCCCTGGCCTGTAGGGTCCTGATCTCTGCCCCTATGAACTGTAAAGTCTGCGTAGGGGTGAAGACAGATTTGTTCTGGTTTACTATGAAACCCAAGGACTCCAAAAGATCCTGCGTGAGCTTTAGAGAGCTTGTGACCTGCTCTGGTGATTTGCCCACCACCAGCCAGTCGTCCAGGTATGGGAAGACAGTCACTCCCTGTCTTCGAAGAAATGCCACTACAGCTGCTAGGCATTCTGTAAACACCCTTGGTGCTGAGGAAAGGCCGAAAGGCAGGGTTGCAAACTGATAATGACCCGATGGGAGTCTGAATCCAAGATATTTCCTGTAAGATTCTTTTATGGGGATGTGGAAATAAGCATCCTGTAAGTCCAGAGATGCCAGCCAGTCCCCTTTTTGGATTGTTGGCAGAATCCGAGCCAAAGTGACCATTTTGAACTTTGGCTTTTTCAGGTGCTTGTTTAAAGCTCTGAGATCCAAAATTGGCCGCCACTCCCCATTTTTCTTTGTTGTTAGTAAGTATCTGGAGTAAAAACCTCTTCCTCTCAGGGCTGCAGGGACTAGTTCCACTGCTTTGAGCTGCAGCAGCTTCTGAACCTCTGCCTCTAGCAACGAGATTTGTGCTAGGGGTGGGGAGGTGGAAATCCTGGGTTTTTTCCAGGAAGAAATCTGAACTGCAGAGACAGACCTTTGCCCACTACCTCCAACACCCACTTGTCTGTGGTGATGGTTGACCAGAGGGGGAGGAAATGGGACAGTCTGCCTCCAACAGGTATGGAGGAGGCGGCCTGCATCTCAGGGGTTCTGTTTAGGCTGGGGTTGAGGTTGTGGCTGAGCCCCTTCTACCCCTACTCCTTGAGTAGCCCTGTGGGGGGTACTGCTAGTATTGGGGCATGGCTACTGGCTGGAAAAAAGGGTCTTGATAAAAAGGAACGACCCCTAGCCCCTCCTTCCATAGGGCCTGGTGGATGAAGAAGCTCTGTCTCTAGCAGAGTTACTTCTACAAGTAGCCTTATATTCATCCACCTTTTTCATATAGGCCACTGTGGACTCCCCAAAAAAGCACATTTCCTTCTAATAGGAAATCCAGGGCCTTTGATTGGGTATCCTGAGTAAGGTTTGTGGCCCATAGCCAAGCAAACCTCCTCTGAGCCACTGTATTAGTCATCCATCTGGCTGCAGTGTCATTTAGATCAGCAGCCATTTGGAATTGGTACTTGGCCACCTCTAGCCCAAACCTGGCAGTTTCCTCCAGGTCATCTGACAAGGGTGAGGTGGCCTTCATGGACACTGCCAGTATCGACTGCCACATGGATTTCTGATACTAGGCAGCATAAACTTGAAAAATAGCCTGTCTCATAGCCTATGAGGCTGACAAATAGCCCTTTTTGGCCATACTGTCCAATTTTCTGGAGTCCTTGTCCGGTGGGTGTGAGGACAGAGGGACTTTAGCCTTATCACAGGCAGCTTGCTGCATCACCCCTTGATGATCAGGGTGGGAGAAAAGGAAGTCAGCTCCCTCCCTGTCCAGCTGATATTTTTTTTTTTTATCTATTCACTTGTCAATTGGAGGAACAGAATTTGGGGTCTGCGGGAGCTTCATAGCATCCTTCTTTAAGAATTTATATACTGGGAGGAGGAGGGCCTTTGTGGGTGTTAAACCCATCATATCGAGGTACTCAATCTCCTCATCTTCCACTTGTTCTGTTGTGGCAATATCCAGAGCATCTGCCATTTTCCTTACGAAGAAAATGGGAGGAAAAATCCTCAGACACTCTGGGAGGTGAGCCAAATTCCTGCTCAGGGGACACCTCTGGGGTGATAGGTTCGTCCTCCTTATAAGGCTCATCATCCTCTTCGAAATAGTGTTGCTCCGGAGCAGGGGGCAACACAGTAGCAGCAACCTGGGGGCCCTGGGAAGGGGCAGGAGGCTGAGGGATGATGCTTTGCAGAGCCTGGATAATTTTAAATGCCTGGGCTATGTCCTGAGCTGAAGGCATTACAGGCTGCTCCGCACAAGTCCCTGGTTTAGCAGGAGAGGGTTCTGCATTCTTGAGCTTCTTTAATTTCTTTAAGGGAACCGGAGAGTCAGCCGGTTCTTTCCCTCTTTTTGCTCATATCAGGGGTAGGGGTAGAAGCACTTGTTAATTCAACCACAACAGACTGGGGTGTCAGCTTTTCAGAGCCCGAGGGACCCCTAGGAAACTTTTTATTAAGCCTTTCAAGGCACTTTTCAACAGTTTTTCTGGGAATGTTTTACATATTTCACATTCCTGGTCCAAATGTTCAAAACCCAGACGAGCTACACATAAAGTGCGCCTGTCTGCCTTGGCAAACACATCTCCACACTTTAAACAGTTTTTAAAACCAGGCTCCCTGGTTCTCTTCTTAGGTTTCTCAGTCATGGTGAAAGATGAAGTGAAAAACCCCAACCGCTAAATGCCAAATGCTACTGCAGGGTTATTTAAACAGCTTAAAAAGGGTTTAACCTTTTTTTTTTTTTTTTTTTGCGGTTGGTTCCGGAACCGAGAGAGGAGATGAAATATGAACCGGTTCAGCAGTTCTTTAACTGATAAAAAGCAATTACAAGTAACGTTTTTTTAAGGACCAAAATTTAGCGATAATGAACAGGTTCTTTAGTTCGAGAACCGAAATAAAGTTAAAACTAACTCGGATCCCTCACGGTTATGCCGAACCGCGAGGAACCGAGAAAACAACAATTTAAACAAAAATAAACGAAATGTAAACTAACAATTAATAGAGGCAGTAAAAGAAACTAAATATACTTATGGTTTTGATTTTTTCTTTCTTCTTCACGCGAAAGAGGGCGACAGACTCCGAGCGACCAGACTTTCAGGCAGAGAGAAAAATCTGAAGGGCTTAGAACATTACAGTTGGTAGAGGCAGTATTTGAAAGATGCTCACGTGCAAAGAATTCCATCATTTGCATGCGTTCCATCTCTCCGGGCAGTCCAACCCACCAGGCTGACTGCACAAAGTTATGAATGGTCTCAGCATTACTGGGGTTAGAAAGTACAGTTACGTAAGAACTTACCGTAACAGTAGATCTTCGAGAACAGCTCTTGCAGCAGGTTACACCATTAGGACTGAAGCCATCAGGCGCCAGGACCCCACAGAAATTCTTTAGCTAGCAGTCTTCAGCGGGGACTGCCTCCGACGTCAGTCCCGCCCCCGACGTCAGGCATAGTACATAAGGAGGCGGTCCCCCCACAATCCTCAGTTCTCCCGCTGAAGACTCCCGGCCACTGGATGACATCAGAAGAGGAGACCGAGGATCCGCCACCAGATGGCCAAGACTAAAAACAGAACGTCCCATCTTGTAAGATGGATGTTTGGCCACGACCTATCTCCACAAGAAGGGGGAATGGTGGGCGGGAAGGTACCTGCTGCAAGAGCTGTTCTCGAAGATCTACTGTTACGGTAAGTTCTTACATAACTGTACAATCTTACTTCGAGATACAGCTCTTGCAGCAGGTTACACCATTAGGACCGATTTCCAAGCAACAGTGGCAATCTTATGCCACAGGAAGGAGGAAAGGTAGAAGTCTCAATACAACTCGAGCCTAGGACAGAAGACCCTGAAGGACGGCTAGGCCGAACCCTGCTCGTCACCTCGATGCAATGTCCAGGCTGTAATGCCTGATAAACGTATGCACAGAGCTCCAAGTGGCTGCAGCGCAAATAGCTGAAGTGGAGACGTTCTTTAACACCACAAAGGAAGTGGCCACCCCTCTCGTGGAATGACCCTTGACCACACCCAGTAAGGGTTTATTGCACTTATCATAACAGAAAGTGATGCACTGGATGAGCCACCTCGAGAGAGACTGTTTAGAAACAGGAACTCCTTTCATTCTAACAGCAAAGGAGACAAACAGTTGATCCGCCTTTCAAAACTGTTTGGTTCTGGTCAGATAATATCTGAGGCACCGATGCACGTCAAGGGTGTGCAGAAGGGCTTCTCCTCGGTTGGTGTACCTTGGGAAATACACTGGTAAGTCAATATCCTGATTAAGGGTGAGAGCTGAAACCACCTTAGGCTGAAACTTTGGGTTTGTCCTCAGGGACACCCTGTCCTGATGGAAAACTAAATAAGGCTCTTTGCACATAAGCGTGTGCAATTCAGAGATCCTTCTTGCCGAAGTAACCGCAACTAAAAATAACGTTTTCCACAACAGAAAACGTAGCTCGCAATCCGTGGCTCGTTCAAAAGGTGGCAGCGTAAGCTGCTCCAGGACGAAGGGCAAGTCCCAAGGAGGAATCAGATCCTTGATGGGCAGCCTAAGGTGGAGGACTCCCCTTTAAAAGGCATGAGTAGTGTCCAACTGGGCCACTGTCCGATGGCCTACAGGGGCATGGTAAGCAGAAATTGCACAAAGGTGCACCTTAATCGAGGAGTAAGCCAGTCTGGAATGAAAAAGGGAAAGCAGGTAATCCAGAACAAGCTTTTTGGGGCATTCTAACAGCAAGAAACCGCGTGCTTGAGCCCACGAACAAAATCTGCGCCATTTCATGGCGTACGTTGCGTGGGTTGCCAGTTTTCTGGTGGCAGAGAGTACATCTGCCACTTCTTGCGAGACCCTGTATCGCAACATGGCTATGTCTCTAGGAGCCAAGCATGCAGGTTCAATGAACATAAGTCTAGATGGACTAATGAACCCTCCTCCTGAGACAATAGATGGGAGCCGATTGGCAAAGGAAGTGGAGGTTCCCGGGATAGCTGATGCAGAAGAGGGAACCAAATTTGTCTGGGCCAGAAAGGTGCTATCAAAATGAGCGTCGCCTGCTCCCTGCAAAGTTTTAAGAGAACTCTCTGGATCAACAGGAAAGGAGGGAAGGCATAGAAATCTGCCCGCCCAGGAGAAGGACAACGCGTCTCGCCAGAAAACACCAGGCCCTGGATCTAGCAAGCAAAAATTGGGCAGTTTTGTGTTGGATGGGGACGCGAAAAAGTCTAACTCTGGAGTGCCCCATCTGTGAAACAGATCCTCTGCCACCTCCTGTAGAAGTTCCCACTCGTGGACTCTGGCCCAAGAGCGACTCAGACTGTCTGCAATGATGCTGTCCACTCCCTGGACATATACTGCGATTAGGTTTGCGTTGTGTTGCACTACCCACTCCCACACTCTCATGGCCTCCCTGCAAAGCGGGTAGGAGTGAGTGCCTCCTTGTTTGTCGAGGTAATACATCACCGAAATATTGTCTGTTTGTAACAGGAGAGTGCCAGGTGGAATCTCCGACTGGAAGGCCTGCAGAACATAAAGTACTGCCCTCATTTCTAAAATGCTGATGTGAAGATGGGATTCCTGGGCTGTCCAAATGCCCTACGACCGCACACCATCCAGGTGTGCTCCCCACCAGAGACCCGAGGCATCTGTGGAGAGAGTCACAGTCGGAGACGGCGCTGTGAAGGGCACCCCCGTGGAGAGATTCCCCGGATCTAGCCACCACTGCCAATCCCGAATCGCGGCATTCATGATTCAAATTGGCTGCTGCAGATGGCCTTGCCTTTGGTCCCATTGCACCCTTAATAACCACTGGGTTACCCGCATGTGGAGCCATGCCATCGGGACTGTTGCAATAGCCGCAGCCATATGACCAAGCAGGCGAAGGACCAGTCTGGCCGGGACGATCTTCTTCACCAACAGGTCCCTGATGAGGGATCTGGTGTGTTCCGCTCTGTCTGAGGGAAGAAAGACTTTCCCTCTGACGGTGTCCAGAACTGCTCCTATAAACTGCAGTTTCTGGGATGGCACCAGGAGAGACTTCTCATAGTTGATGAGGATACCCAGTGATTGAAAAAGGGACTGGGTGCGGTGAATGGCTGTCATCAGTGCCTCCTTGGAGGGTGCCATGAGAAGCCTGTCATCCAGGTATAGGAACACGTACTGGCCTTGTCTCCTCAGAGACGCCGCTACAACCGCCATGCACTTCGTAAAAATGCGAGGTGCCGATGACAGCCTGAAAGGAAAAGCTCGGAACTGATAATGGCGGCTCTGAAACTCGCCGCAGGAACCCCTCCTGTGTGCTTGAGCAATTGAATGCAGGTAGGCGTCCTGCATATCCAAAGACGCCAGAAAAGCGTCCCGCTTCAGCATGGGAATTAGGCCCGGAAGGGTCACCATGCGGAAACGTTTGTAAACGACTGACAGATTAAGGTTGCTGAGGTCCAGAATTGGATGGAGGTCCCCTGTCTTCTTTGGAACCAGGAAGAAGTGAGAATAATAGCCTAGCCCTCTCTGGTTCTCTGGAATGTACTCTAAGGCTTCCTTGTCCAGAAGCGTGAGCACCTCCTGCTGTATGAGCAGGGCGTGCTGACCCGAGCAGCAGGAAAGCAGGGGAGGTCTTGTAGGTGGGCTGCATACAAATTCTATATAGTGGCCTTTTTTGACCAGTTGCAACACCCACCTTTCTCGGTGGTGATCGACCGCCACCCTGGCAGGTGACGTGCGATGCGACCCCCGACCTTCATTTCCCACTGATCCTGAGGAGGGGTGGGGGCCGGGAAGGAGTCATGCTGTGGCAGCGTTCGCTCTCACAGGCTGGGCCAACTTTGTGATTCATTGGCCTCTGCCTGGGGATGACTTGGCCTGGGCTTTTCAGGTAAAAGTGCCCCTCTGCTACTGGCCGGGACGTGGTTGTTTCCTTTGTATCCGGCCACGAAAGCGACTCTGGTTCCTACAAAAGGAACTGGGCCGGGACCTGTATATGGCCTGGACAGATCTAACTGCCTTCCCTTCGTCCTGAAGTTTGGTGATCACCTTCTTGGAGCCTTCACCAAAAAGGACTTCACCATTGTAAGGGACGTCTAAGATGTTCTTCTGGACATCTGGGGTAAAACTGGAGACACGGAGCCAAGAGTGTCTCCGGAGACGCACGCCTGAGGCTGCAGCTCTGGCCGACAAGTCCGCAGAGTCGTATGCGGCTCGGAGCACCTGGGTCCCCACATCCAAATGAGCAGGCCTTGATGTCGTGTTCCGGGCCTAGACAACGCACACAGGCTGGGTGAGGATCCTTGAAGGGGATCCGTTTGCCGCAGGCACACTCCGATTGGTGACCTTCCAGAGAGGTGTTTGGAGAGGACATCAAATGAATCCAAATCCGTATAAGAGAGAATATCGTAGTTGTAAGTCATCACATGCTAGAAAGTGACCGAGAAGCCGATATTGCAATGTCGACAGCGGAAAAAAAAAAAAAAAAAAAAAAACTGAGGATTGTGGAGGGACCACCTCCTTATGTACTATGCCTGACATCGGGGGTGGGACCGATGTCGGAGGCGGTCCCCACTGAAGACTGCTAGCTAGAACATTTCCGTGGGGTCCTGGTGCCTGACGGCTTCAGTCCTAATGGTGTAACCTGCTGCAAGAGCTGTATCTCGAAGTAAGATCCGAATGTGTGAATATCTGAGAAGCTACCTCAGAAAACAAAACAAAAAAAAAAGACCTACTTGACCTTTCGTCAAGGAGAAAATAGCCTGTTAAGTCAAGCAAGCAAGGGAGTAGGAACCAGAGTTCCAACTCGGTGGAGAGTCGCTTCTGCTGCTGCAAGGTTCTGCTCAAGTGAAGAAAGCCTGATAATTCCCCTTTCTTTTTAACAGACTGGGCAGTCACCTAGATCTAGGAGATGTCTCTGAATGAAAGAAATCTCTCAGAGAGAAGAAGACCCATACTGCCGCCAGATCGGACTCCCCCAGGGGAAGAAGAAGTCAGGTACTCTTTACCATACTCTGGAGACGAGCACCTCAGGGGCTGAGGCAGAACCTGACCAGATCCAAAAAGGGGGTATCAGGTAATTTTGCCTAGGCCCTGTGCTGTGACAACATTTTTTTTTTTTTTTTAGTCCAAGCCCAACAAGACTTTCAGGCTGCTATTTCGCAAGGATTGCCTTGATACAAAATGACGAAGATGTTCTCCATCTGAGTGCAGAAGAAACCTGAGCATCCATATTGAAATCATGACCGGACTAATACTCACAGCTGGAGAGATGTTAACCACCTGTGCCGAAGAAGCCACCGAAGGGGCACCATCATAAGGGGACTATATATCTCTATCAAAGGAGCAGAAGAGCCAGAGCAGCTCTCGGCCATTAAATCAGAATGTTCCACAGAGTGTAACTGTCTTGACGACTGAAAAATTCTAGACGCTGAAGTGTATGGTCCACAGACGCAGTGTGAAATACTATAGTGGACCCCATTACTGAGGAACTACTGAAAAGATTTTCCATCACGGACTCTGATGATAGAGAGGACGTGCCCTTCAGTATATAGAATGAGTCGTCCACTGTATTACTGACCAGAAGGACAGGGAAAGACCCATCTAGATGCACTTCTACCCTAGAAGGACCTCCAAGAGAGTTCTAGGTCAGAGCCACTAGAGACTCCGCCATCAGGAAGGATGTCGAGGAGCTTCATACCACGTAGGGAGCCGAGAAAGTGCTGAGCAGATTGAGATTCTGCTGGCAGAGCAGTACAGCAGAGTTCCATCAGCAGAAAACCGCTGGATGACAAGATCCCACAAAGACTGCCACTCAAAGATTTGTGGAAAAAAATAATCTGGAGAACAGGAGTTCATTCTGCGATAAACATCCCGCCACAAGTTCTGTGGAAAGGAAGTCAGAAAAGGAAAAATGTGTCACTGCTTCTGCCATATAGCACTCACTAGCACCCGTGCAGCACCAGCATCACTCGTGGCACAGGAAGGCACAAAGCAGTGCTTATGCCAACCTGGGCGATACCCCAGGGCAGCCGCGGTAGTACCCGCAGGCACCCCCGGCACCCATGTAGCAATGGCACCCGAGGGCACCCCCAAAACCCATGGTACCATGGCACCGATGGCAAAAATGGCACCCAAGGGCACCAGTGGCACCTATGGGTGCCTGTGGTGCCACCCATGGTACCCATGGCACCTGTGACACCCGTGGGTGCCACCTATGGCGCCCGCGAGTGCACGGCGCCACCCACGGTTTCACAGCACCACCCAGACACCTGCAGCACCACTGATGGTGCCGACCACCAACGGCAGCAACAAAAGCACCCACGGCACTGCACAGAGTGATGACGCCGACCCACGGCGCCGAATAAAGCACAGTGCCAACCAACGCACTGATGCATGGCACAGACCAAAGCACCGAGCCACGGCTCCGAGGCACGGCACTGACCAAGACACCGAGCCATGGCTCCGAGGCATGGCGCCGACCAAGGCACCGAGCCACGGTGCCAAAGGAAAATGCCAATGGAAATCCAGAGAAGGGGAGAAGGAAAAAGGTGGTGCCCGGGTCGGCCCCTGCATGGAAAAGAGAGAGGGAGTAGGCACAAGGGGTTGACACGACGGCAAAGGCACCAAGAGGGCACCTCACCCATCGTGATTCAATCGATCCGGCTCTGGTCCAACAGCTCCGAAGCGCAGAGGTCCCAAAATCAGGAACAGAGCCAGGAAAAGCTGGAAAGTCAATCCCCCTGCTCCATAGGAGCAGCCCAGAGGTGAAACTGCCCACCAGAGCTCAGAGGACAGAGATGAGTCGAGAATGCAGCAGTTACGAGCAGTGCAAGAGAACCCACAAAAGTCAGTTCAGGCCCAACGCCTTCGAACAATACTCATGCAGGCGTGCCAAAAGGGCAACCTCGAGTGGCACGTCTTCTTCCCCAACGAGGAAGAAGAGCTTAAGGTTAAGAGAAGCCGGATCCCCGGAACCGCTAGATTTGTGCTTCAGAGGACTGTCCTCCCCCCAAGCACAGGACTGTCCGTAGTCAGATCCCCCCCCCCAAATTAATTAAGGGCGGCGGACCGAACACAGACCCTCTGCCATAAAAACTTTCAAATGAAGTCCTCCTACCGTCACTGCTACCATCTAAGGACGACTCTGTTGAGAGCAAGAAAGAATTTATTTTTCTTCTTCTTCATAGTCATCTTCTTGTTCGTAAAATAAGAAATTACTACTTAAAATATTAAATTAAACAAAGCTGCTGTCGTATAGATGAAAACTTAAACTCCAGCAGACAAGCGACATCGACATCCAAGCACACTCGACGGCGGGAGAAAAGGAACTGAGGCGGTTGGAGGGTCGATGCCGAGATAGCCTACACAGGCGCGAGCTAGTCTCGCGGTGCCGTGCATGCGTGGTCCTGTCTCGACGCTGACCCTATAGAAAATTTTAGTCTCCTGCTTGGTCCTAGCACCTCCAGCGCTATCCCACTAGTGTGAATGAGTGATGGAGACTTAGTCCAAGACTATCTCCTACAAGCAGGAATGGTTATACCAACATACTATTTGCCAGCAGATTAGGCCTTACGGTCTATCGAGTCTGCTCGAACCTAGATCCTTAGTTGGGTGCCGAGACCCTCCCATCCCTTGTTCTCTAGAAACCCTATCATCCATCCCCCGGACAGGCCATCATCTGATACATTCACTTTCTGTGTCTGTCCCACCTCTCTTGAAGCCCTCCACTGTGGATCTCTGAACCAGCTCACCAGGCAGTGCATTCCAAGGGTCCACCACCATCTCGGTGAAAACCTCCTCCTCTTTTCCCCTCACCCTTCCACCTTCCAACTTCAAACCATGCCCTCTGGTGATACCCCTGCTTTAGTCTAAGATCCCTCCATGTTTACCCTATTTATTCCCTGTGAGGTACTAAAGACCTCAATCATGTCCCCGCTCTCTCCTCTCCTCTCTAATGAAAACAGGCAGAGCTCCTCAAGTCTGTCCTCATAAGTCAAATCCCTAGCCTCGTATCATCTTTGTTGCCCTCCTCTGTACCCTCTCCAGGAGCTGTATGTCCCTCTTCAAATGTGGTCTCCAGTACTGTACACAGTACTCAAGGTGTAGTCTAACCAGTCCATTGTACAGCGGCAGAATCACTTCCTTGCTCCTAGAGGTGATCCCCCTTACGATGCATCCCAACATCCTGTTTGCCTTGCTAGCTGCTCTCCTGCACTGCTCAGAGTTATTCATACATGTATCCACCATGACCCCTAGGTCTTTTTCCCCTATTGAGGCCTCCAGCGCCTCCCCTCCCAGGGTGTACCTGTGTTTAGGGTTTCCCCAACCAAGATGCAACACCTTGCACTTTGTGATATTGAAATTTAATTTCCATGTGTGAGCCCAGCTTTCCAGGGTGTCCAGGTCCCTTGCAGGCCACCTCCCCTCTTCTCCCTCAACTACTGCTCCCATCTTGGAGTCATCCGCGAAGAGACTCATTTCACACCTATACCCTCCCTGATGTCCGATATGTATGCATTAAACAGGATCGGACCCAGGACCAAGCCCTGTGGTACCCCCTACCAACCTCTCTAGGGTTCGAGAGCTCCCCACAGACCACTACTCTCTGAGTGCTGGCCCAGCTAGCCAGTTTTCATTCCATCTGACCATCAAAGGCCTACTCCTAACCCCATCAGTTTCTCCACCAGACCACTGTGGGGACAGAGTCAAACGCTTGCTGAAGTCCAAGAATAATACATCCACAGGCTTACCCCTGTCCAGTTCTGATGTTACCCATTCATAGAACTCCACAAGGTTGGTTTGACATGATCTACCTGGCACAAACCCATGTTGCCGACTATCCAGACCTCCCACCTCCTCCAAGTACACCCCAATCGTTCCTTTGGTATACTCTCCATTAATTTTCCCACCGAGGTCAAACTGATTGGTCTATAGTTACCTGGTACTTCCCTCGACCCCCCTTTATGGATTGGTACCACATGTGCCTCTCGCCAATCCCTAGGTACCCTCCCTGTCTCAAGTGACCTGCTGAAAAGCTCCGCCAGGGGTGCAGCCAGTATGTCCGCCAATTCCCATAGTACTCTTGGATGAATACCATCCGGCCCAGGAGATTTGTTTTTCTTTAGGGCCTTGAGGGCTAACCACACCCTTTTGGTGGAGATAACATCATCCGTCCCCTCCCCCTTACTGGTCTTTTTATCCTTATCCAGATGTGACACCCCTGGGGTACCTTTCCCTCCCTCTTGCTCCATTTCTGTTGCTCCCCTGATCCCACTCCCTGCCGCTTCTATCCCCTTCATGCCTTGCTTTGTAGATATCCCATCCCCCTCCCTAGTGAACACAGGCAAAGTACTCGTTAAATACCTCTGCCTGGTCCCTCGCCTCTTCCACCCACCCTCCTTCTGATCGCAATCTGCTGAGATGGCCCTTAGTTTTTCTCCGCTCCCCAATGTACCGGAAGAACCCCTTTTCCCCTCCATGTATCCCCTGTGCCAGCTGCTGCTCTTTACTGGACTTTGCTCCCTCACCATATGGGTGACTTTTCTAGATGCAAGCTGGTACATTTCCTTATCTATCCCTCTTGTTGTTTATATTTTTGTAGGCCGCCTTCTTTTCTCTGACTGCTACCTGTACCTCACTGGACCACCAGCATGGTTACGTGACCTTGCTCCTTACGTTTCAACTTAGCGCAGATCCTGACTGCCTCATGAAGTCCCCGTTTTATGACCTCCCATCTCCTTTCCACACTTGACGTTGAGGTAATCCTTCAAGTGATCCTAAGAATATTTCCCATGCCCATAAAGTCTGCCCCCTGAAGTCCACTGCCAGCGCCTAGCTCTCACCCCACTCCCCATGCTTATTTGAAACCAGACAGTATTGTGGTCACTCCCAGGCAGGGGTCCTGTACAACTATGTCCCTACCAGATCCCCATCTGCCAGAACCACATCCAGGACATGCCCTCCCTTGTGGGCTCCATCATGCTGTGTTAAGAACACATCCTGGAAGCCATCCAGCAGCCTCTGCTCCTTGGCCACCTTAGAGGACATGGTTCCCCAGTTTGTACCTGGCATATTAGGTCCCCATCAACACCACTCCTTCCCCTTTTGGACCACATTGGGCAATGATGTTGTCCAGCAAACCATCCTCTAGAACATCACTCATCCCGGGGCCTATAGTTACTCCCAGCTTGACCTTATCTCCTGCTGGGGATCGTGAGTGACCCATAAGGCCTCCCATTTCCCTCTGCCTCTTCTACCATAGCAATTTCTATATCATCTCTAATGAACATAGCCAATCCACCCCTCGACCTCCCTTTCTATCCTTCCTAAGCATAGTGCCCTGTACATTTAGGTCCCAGTCATGGTTTTTGTTGGCCCACGTCTCCGTGACCGCCACCACATCCACCCCCCGAACAGCATGGCCTGGAACTCCGCAACTTGTTTCCCAAGCTCCTGGCATTTACTAACACCAACCCCCACCCCTTATCCCTGATCTCTTTGTTGAACCCCACCCAGATTCCTTATACTTCCATCCTCCCCTGCTCCTCCTGAAACCTCCACCTCCAGTCTGTTTCCCCCTCCCCCTCTTGGGCTTAGCCCGGCTACTCCCTCATCTGGAGGAGAGGCTTCTGGTCAGCCCTCCCTCATCCCTTCCCCCTTACAAGTTTAAACCCCACCTTTCTTGTATGTAGTCAGCCATCCCCTGTTTAAGGACTTCCTTCCCTAATGAGCACGCAGTGAAACCCGTCCTTGGCATATAGTCCCTTGTCCTCCCAAACTCCATTCCAGTTCTAGAAAAAAAGACAGGAAACATGGATATAACCCCCAAAGGAGATTTTGGTGCAAAAAACCTAGTTTCTTAAATTAATTGAGATTATGTCCACAGGACAATGAAATCAAAGATTGACCGGGAGAAGGAAAGAAAAGGGGGCAACTGCCAACCCCCACCCCACAGGGATGGAGCCAAAGCACTGAAGAAGGAGTGCCCCCCAATCCTGACCACTCTACTCCTAAAGAAAAACTATCCCCCTATGTGCCCCAGCTTACCCCACTCATGACTAGCAGAAAGGAGGGGGGCAAGCGTGGGGGGCACAGAGAGGGAGGGGGACACAGAAACTGAGGCCCCAGGGGGATGGAGGATGGGGATGTGATGAATGTTGAAGATGCACAGAAAGATCAGAATTACAGGAGGTACGTAATTTCCATATCTTGCCCGTGTCAATCTTCACCATTCACCACCATTGGGTGAGTGCCGAGCTCCCCCAAAGGGGGTTTTTAGCCCTAAGGTACCAAGTCCCTTAGCTCTCAGTGGGTGACACACTAAGAGGGAGAACCTTCAGGGCCTGGAGAGGCCCGAGTGAGGGGAGAGTGAGACGGGGTCTCCCTGGAGGGGGTAGGAAGTTGCCCTGACAGACGCCACCTCACTTTACGGGAGAAGAGATAAGTTCTCTGGTGGGCGGAGTTAACCACCCTACGCTGGGCCAAGGGTGACAACTGGGAAAGATTCAGCCATGCCGTCCACCTAGTGCAGATCACTGTCCCTACGACCCTGGCAGCTATCTCACCCTTGCTTGGTGCCCTGCTAAGTCCAGGCCACGTGCAGAGAGTGCAATGGCTTATCTGGTGTGCTCCGTGTCAGGCATGGAGGCTAGGAGCTGACCCAGCCTGGACCACAAGAACCTGTCATACATAGAAACATAGACTTTGACGGCAGATAAGGACCGCTTGGCCCATCTAGTCTGCCCATTTCCCTACCTACAAGATAGGCCGAAGAAGATCCTAGTTAACCAACAGCCTATTTCTTCCAACCCCCCCCCCCCAAGAATTGCCTTATGTCTGTCCCATGCATTCTTGAATTCTCCCACAGTTTTAGACCCCACATCCTCCTCAGGAAGGCTGTTCCGTGCATCCACTACCCTCTCTGTGAAATAATACTTCCTCACATTGCCCCTGAACCGCCCTCCTTCTATCTTTAAATTGTGTCCCCTTGTTCTTGCATGTCTCTTTTTCTGAAAGATGCTACCCTCTTGGACTTTGCTGATTCCACTGAGGTACTTATCAGTTTCTATCATGTCCCCCCCTCTCCCTTCTTTCCTCAAGGGTATACATATTAAGCTCCTTTAGTCTCTCCTCATTCGGCTTCTCTTGCAGACCCTGCACCATTTTAGTTGCCCTCCTCTGGACTACCTCTATCCTGTCTATGTCCTTACGGAGATGGGGTCTCCAGAACTGGACACAGTACTCCAGATGGGACCTCACCAGCTGTCTGTACTGAGGGATAACAACTTCCTGTTTTCTGCTGCTGATGCCTCTCCCTATACATCCCAGTATACCCCCAGCCCTCCCTACTGCCTTCTCACATTGCTTGCTAACCTTAAGGTCATCTGATATGATTACCCTCAGGTCCCTTTCCTTTTTTGTTGTTGTTACTATCTCCCCACCCACTGTATATTTCTCCCCTGGGTTCTTGTTTCCCAGGTGCATTATTTGGCACTTCTTTGCATTGAATCCTAACTGCCATACTTCTGACCATTCCTCCAGCCTTGCCAAGTCCCTTTTCATCCTTTCCATGCCTCCTTGTGTATCAACCCTGTTGCAGATCTTTGTGTCATCTGTAAAAAGGCATACTATTGCTTCCAGTCCCTCTGCAATGTCACTGATGAAGACATTAAAAAGGATTGGATCCAATATTGAACCCTGCAGTACCCCACTAGTAACCCCTCTTTCTTCAGAGTGGACTCCATTTACAATTACCTTCTGTGTCCTGTTGTGCAGCCAATGTTTTACCCAGGCTACCACCCTGGGACCCCACTCCCAGCCTGGTTAATTTGACTATTAATCTTTTGTGTGGGACTGTGTCAAATGCCTTGCTAAAGTCTAGGTAGGCCATGTCCACAGCCCCTTCCTGGTCTACTTTGGTCACCCAGTCAAAGAAATCTATTAGATTCGTCTGACATGACCTTCCTGCTGTGAATCCATGCTGCCTTGGGTCCTGTACTCCACTGGCCTCTAGGTACTCAACTATTCTTTCCTTCAGAAGTGACTCCATCACTTTCCCTACCACAGAGGTAAGACTGACAGGTCTGTAGTTTCCTGCCTCTGTCTAGGTCCCACTTTTGTGAAGCGGAATCACATCCGCCTTCCTCCAGTCCTCGGGTACCACACCATCCTCCCATGATTTATTAAAAAAAGTAGCCAGTGGTTTCACTAGTTCCTCCCTTACTTCTTTTAGAATTCTGGGGTGAATTCCATCAGGACCCATTGCTTTGTCCACCTTCAGTTTTAGGAGTTCTTGCAGAACCCTTTCTTCTGTGAAAGGACTGGGATCGACCCCTCATCAAGAGTGCTTCTGTTAACTAGATTAGGCACTTCCCCCTCCTCTTTTGTGAATACTGAGCAGAAATATTCGTTCAGTATCCCTGCTTTTTCACTGTCCCGCTCTGCCCACCCACCGTTCCTTCTATTCAGCCTCACTATCCCTCCCTTTATCTTTCTACGCTCGCTGATGTACCTATATAAGGTTTTATCCCCCTTCTTAACTGAGTTGGCTATCTTTTCCTCAGTTTGGGCCTTTGCTATTCTGACTTCCCTCCCTGCTTCCTTCTGCCTTAACTGGTACAGCTCTCTGTCCTGCTCCTTCTGTGTTTCCTTATACTTCGGAATGCTACATTTCTTCCTGACTTTCACAGCCACCTCTTTTGAGAACCATAGTGGCTTTTTCTTTGTTTTGATTTGTTTATTTGCTTCACACAAAGGCTTGTTGCCTCTCTGATGGCAGTTTGATGATTCCCCATTGTTGCTCCACACCTCCTTCTAGCCTGTTTGCTAGTGCTTTTCTGAGGCACTCTCCCATCTTGCCAAAGTCAGCCCTCCTAAAGTCCAGTACCCTCACTTTTGTATGGCTCGACTCTGTAGCTGAGTTTAATGTGAACCACACTGTTTGATGGTCACTTGTCCCCAGATGGAAACCCACTTCTAGATCAGAGATCCTCTCACTGCCCCCATTTGAGAGTATGAGGTGTAAGATTGCTCCCTCACGAGTGGGTTCCGAAACTAGCTGTCTGAGGCCTGCCACCTGTAGGGCATCAAGAATGGCCCTGCTCTTGGATGTGGCTGCAGCAAATGTGCTCCAGTTAACATCTGGCATATTCAGGTCTCCCATCAACAGTATCTCCCCTTTCTCTGCCATTCTAAGAATGCTTTCTATCATATCCTTGTCCATTCCCTCCCCCTGACATGGGGGTCTGTACACAACCCCTGTGCGGATTGTGGTGCCCTTTCCAGTCTCCAAGGTGACCCACAGTGCC
Organism: Neoceratodus forsteri; assembly: GCA_016271365.2. NCBI lineage: Eukaryota > Metazoa > Chordata > Ceratodontiformes > Ceratodontidae > Neoceratodus > Neoceratodus forsteri. The sequence continues at coordinate 961,822,576 of CM028137.1, forward strand.
TCCTCTCCTCCCTGTTTACTCTTTTGTTCAGTTGCTTTTATCCCTTCCCTTACATAGAGAGCTAGCCCCCGCCCTCCCTGCCTCTCTTGTAGGTTGTGTACCCTGGTATGTTAACATCCCAGTCATGGTTCTCTGTGTACCATGTTTCTGTGACTGCTACGATATCCAGGCATCCCTCTTCCATCAAGGCCACCAGCTCAGGGAGCTTGTTGCCCAGACTATGGGCATTGGTACTCATTACCCTCCATTTCCTGATGGCCTTACTCCCTTTTGCCCCATCCCTGTCCTTCTTGCCTTTGTCACTTTCTCCATTTACCCCTGCCCTTCTCCCTATCGACACCTCTATGTTGGTGTTTGCTGCACTTACTACTGTGATTATTTGGGGGGGCTAGGATTTCCCTGCTCCTTTCCAGTGCCTCCCCCCTTGGCTAGTTTAAATGCTTGCCAATGAAGCATTTAAACCTATCACCTAGGATCCTGGTTCCCCTCCCGGACAGATGCAGCCCATCATGCCAGTATAGGCTTGCATCACTCCAGGTGGACCCCCAGTCCCCAATGAAGCCAAATCCCTGAGCTCCACACCAGTTTTTCAACCACTGATTGAATCTCGCAGTGCGGAACACCCTAGCCTCTCCTATGCCATAGATGGGCAGCACCTCCGAGAAGGTTTACCATACGTGCAGCCTCGACTAAGGCCCTTCCCAATTCCACAAACTCTTCCTGCACTTCTCTAATCCTTTCTTAGCCAGGTCATTTGTCCCTAGGTGGACAATGACATCCAGCTCCCTCCCCTGTGCAGCTGCTCCGGCAATCCTGAGGATTCGCTCCCTGTCCTTCCAAGCCATGGCGCCAGGCAGGCACCTTACCTCCCTCTCCTCTTCCTCCCCCGTTCTACCTTCCTAACAATGGAGTCCCCCACCAGGAGTTGTTTCCTTCCGCTGCAGGGTCCCCTGCCACCCTCCTGTGGGTCTCCTTTGTGGAGGTTCCCAGCATCCTCCTTGGTCTCCACTGCGGGTGCCTCCAAAGAGGAACCACACTTTGCCAGAATGGCACAGGAATTGTGGAGAGGTACAACTGGAGGATGCGCCTGTTCCACCACCCCTCACCCTCCCTGAGCCCACTGTGGTCCAACCGCCTCTTTCTTGGCAACCTCTGAGGCAACGACAGTGGCACTGGTGGTCCCTGGATGGAAGAGGAGGTCCCACAAATACTGGCCAACTCAGCCTGGAGATGAGCAACCTCCTCCCTCAGCCCAGAGAGGTGCCTGCAGATGGGACAACACTGCATCCTCCAGAACGTCTCCCGGAAGGGGAAGGGTTGCACAGTGGGCCTGATGTGCTGCAATAGAGAGCAGCAACTGTGCAGAGTAGAACGTCCTCCTCCCCCAGAAGTCAAAATCCAAGGAATCTTGATCTGGGGGTCAGTCGCGGTGAGGGGCGCACAGGAGTGTCCAACTGCGTCAATCCTAACTGAGGATGAGGCATGGAATTTGGAGATTTAGGGGGCCGGGCATATTACTGCTGGCAGAGATCCCCAAGGGCAGAAACTCTGGAAATGGGTCTCTACCAGGAACGCAACAACGCCTCCCAAAAGGGAGCAGGCCGGGGGGGGAGCACCACAAGGGAGTCCTCACTTAAATCGCCTAGAAAGGCGTGCGCCGAGTGCTCTGGATTGTGTTGGGCAGGTCCTCTAACATCCTCATGAGAAATCGCTGTTACTCGGCGAGATCATCAGCTGGAGCGATGTGGACAGACTGCTTCTCTCCCCCAGAAGAGGGACATGAAGAGTCAGAGGACCTCGAAGGTTCAGAAGCTGTCTGCTCAGGGGGAGGCTGAAAATCCTGTCTGTTCATTGCCCTAACATAAGAGGGAAACAGAGCAGCCACCGCTCTGAACTGTTACCAGGAGAGAGGCCCACTAGGACCACGAATGCCTGGGAGTGCAGGAGAATGTGGCAGAGGAATAGGGGCAGAACCAACAACGGGGATCGGTTGACCTCCGCCTGGGCTAGGGAGCGCACCAGGAGCCCTGGGGAAGAAGGAGCTCTGGAAGTCTCCACAGCCAACAGCTGAACAATCAAACTGGTACTACCTAGGCCACGCCCTGAAGAATCCTGCCTGTGAGGTGACTTGGGATGTGTAGGTCCAGAAGGACAGTCCCGTACCTCCAAAGAACAGGGCCCTCTCAAGGAAACTGAGGGAGAAGAGCAGAGATCCGCACTACTGCTTCTCCCAGAGCCCGGGTGGGTTCCAGAAAAATGCCGTCGCACAGACCCCATGCCCCTCGACCCCTCGGAATCTGACAGTGCCTTCCTCCTCGAGAGAGCCAGCCTAGGCAGCTGGCAGCCCTGGTTGGCCCCCCAAAGGGGCTATCCAGGGAGCAGCACCCTTCCCTCCCATGGGTCCTATGATCAGCCCCAAAGTTGGGCGATCCAGGCACACCACCTGAGGGGGAACCACTACTGAGGGGTCAGAGAACCCTCCGAGGCCAAGTTGCAGGGCAATGGTGGCCTGCACCACTGCCTGCTGGTCAGAACCCCTGACCCTGGCCCCGGCAGTCACTGCCCGCTCCTCAGAGGGGGGCTGACTCCGGCCTGTCAAGGACACTACCAGGGTGTCCACGCCAGCAGCCAACTCCAGGGAGCCAGACTGCCCATCTGACTCAAGAGGCAGACTCCTCCTCTGAAGAGGTGGAGATCGAAGTCTTGTGCCAAACAGTGCGTGGACGCCCACTGCCATCCCTACTGAACAGGGCACCAGGACCCAAGACTGCACCAGAGTCAAACCCGGTGCCCCCCTCCGCACCGCGAACGGCGCCAGAAGAGGACACGGCCCCAACAAGTGTGGCAGCCTTGGAGCAGGAGCCTGTCACGGCACCATCCCGACCCATGGCACCGAGACCAGCAACGGCGCCGACGATAGCTCCGACCACAAGAATGGCGCCGCGAATGGAGACCCCCACGATGCCAATCAGTCCTAAGGAACCACTCATGGCGCTGAGGACAGAGAGCACTGACGGCCCCGACAGTGCTCTCGGCGCCACAGTCTGAAACCCCCATGGTGCCGTGTTCATGTTCACAGCAATGAACGGCTCCAGAACTGGACATGGTGCCGTGCTCAACCACGGCACCGTGAACGGTGCCAGGGCAAGAAACAGATAGGGATGGCACCCTTGAGCCTACCAAAGGCACCATCAGCGCCGCAAACAGTGCCAGCAGCAGCAATGGTGCCGAGCAATGGACTGGCGCCGACAACGGCGCCATCAGGGCCCACAGTGCCGCGAATGGTGCAGAGGCCCAATTCGGCGCCAACAGACAGTATTGAGGACGGTGCCGACCCAGGCCATCCGAGCCATGGGTAAGACACCGAGGGAGCCTTCGCCCCCGTAGGGGTGACTGCCAAGGCGGTGCCTCCCGCCTGTCCCCAGGGAGGGAACAGACCATGCCTCCTGCACCGCGGAAGGGGCCTCTGCCATGGCTAGGCCACACGAGGCAGAAGCCACCTCCTCCTCCTCAGTCTGTATAAAACCGGGAGGGGAACCGGAGGGAAGGCTGAGAGAACGCGGCTTGGCCTGAAAAGTCGCACCTCACCACCGTGAAGTCGGCAGAGTCAGCCCCCATTTTCCATGCACATTGCTCGATGACCCGGCGGTCCATGGAGAAACAGGCGTCGCACGAATCCATGTCATGAAACAGGCCAAGACACGCGAGTCAACAGTCATGCTGGTCAGTGAAGGAATACTTAAGGCCGCAAGGGCACCGTCGCATGGGGGGCCGTCCAGTCTTGGAAGTCTTCTTGTCCTCCAACCTAAACATGACCTTTGAGAAAGAAACACCAAATTAGACTCGCCGTCGCAAAATAAAAATAAAAATAAAATAATGGAAAATTACGTACCTACGGTAATTCTTGATCTTCTTTTGTATCTTTCACCATTCATTACTGCTTGGGTAGTGCTGGAGGCGTGCACCTGCTACGGGAGATTTTATTTTATTTATTTTTTTATTTTTTTGAGTCGGTTCCAACCGGCTGCCCCCAAGAGCAATGCGCCATGTCGATACGCGAGGGCCATTGGGTGCCGCAGACTCCTCCTCCATCTCAGTTCTAGTAGCCAGAGATGCGAAAACAAAGGGTATAGAAAAAGGAGAGCGAGGCAAGAGAGCAGAGGGACAGAAAAAGGACAGGATATAAACTGAAAAAGAAATAAGTCAGTAGAGGACAGAAAGAAGAGAGAATGCCTACCCTAAGAGAAAAAAAAAAAAAAAGAAGAAGAAGAAGAAAAAGAAGACGACGACAAGGGATATTGAGAGGGGGGAAAACTGTCCATAGATATATTGGTTTAGAGGCTTATAAGCTCAGAACCAAAAACAAGGAAGCATAAATCCCTTCTGACAGGACTGAGAGAAGGTTCAACTGAACTGCTTGTACAGATTGGACACAGGGCAGATTCTCTAACCTCCCATCATCCCAACCCCCTACATTCTAGCCAAGAGCTCACAGACTGCCCAGGCAGAAAATCTGCTCTGGAAAGAGAGCGCCCAACTAGGAGGGGGAATAAGCCCCTTAGCACCTTGTTAAGTGCTAACACCGAAGTGTGTGGGGAGGGGTTAAGCCCTACAGAAGGCAGCTTTGTATGAAAGGACAGAGTGGGAATCAATCGAACTCCCTGAAGGCAAGGCAAGAACAACAGCTCAAGGGTTAATGAAGTGCCAGAAGCACCAACCAGAAGAAGCTGACAATATTAATTAATACCTGCCAGAGGGAACCTGAAAATTGGGGCCGAGCCACAGAGGGACGGTCTCTTCAGCTGTGAACTGAACAGCATGGCTAAGAAGCCAAGAGGTCACCCCTAGGGGCAATCAGAAAGAGTTCCCTCAGGATAGAATAAATCCTACTCATTCTCCTTTACCTTGAGGAAAAAGGATCCGCCCAGAGAAGAATGGAAAATCAAGATAGGTTTTTTTTTTTTTTTTTTTTTTGACTAAAAGGCCAACGAGGAAGGGGAGGAATGAGCAGGGAGGGGGAGACGCCGAAGGAGGCCCGTGAGGGGAAGGTGGATGGGTATCAGTAATGAATGGTGAAGATACAAGAGAAGATCAAGAATTACGGTAGGTACGTAAAGTAGTTACGTAAGAACTTACCGTAACAGTAGATCTTCGAGAACAGCTCTTGCAGCAGGTTACACCATTAGGACTAGTCGGCAGGCGCAGGACCCCACAGAAATCTTCTAGCTAGCAGTCCTCAGCGGGACCGCCCGACGCCGGTCCCGCCTCACGCCAGAGTTTAGTACATAAGGAGGTGGTCCCACCAGAATCCCCAGTTCTCCCGCTGGAGACTTCCGGACGCTGGATGACATCAGAAGTGGAGACCGAGGATCCGCCATCACAAGAACAAAGGAGGGTAAGCTCCTGCCGAAGCCTGGTTAGGCCTAACCTCCTCCAAGGGGGAATGGTGGGCAGGAAGGTACCTGCTGCAAGAGCTGTTCTCGAAGATCTACTGTTACGGTAAGTTCTTACGTAACTGTACTATCTTACTTCGAGATATAGCTCTTGCAGCAGGTTACACCATTAGAACTGATTCCCAAGCAATAGCGCCTCTAGACACTCTGGGAGAAGGCATAACGGAGAGATCTTAAAAATCCTGACTCTAGGACAGAAGACCCTGCAGAACGGCAAGGCCGAAACCTGCTCTCCGCCGTGAGGCGATGTCCAGGCTGTCATGCCGGATGATGGTGTGCACTGAGCTCCATGTAGCTGCGGCACAAATGGCTGAGGTGGAGACGTTCCGCAGCGCTGCGAAGAAAGTAGCCACCCTCCTAGTCGAGTGGCCCCGGACTGTGCCTGGAAGGGGCTTCTGTTTGTTGTTGTAGCAAAACGAACTACACTGGACAAACCAGCGGGAAAGGGTCTGTTTTGAGACTGGCTGGCCCAACATCTTCTCAGCGAAGGAAATAAACAGCTGCTCGGAATTACAATGCTGTTTGGTCCTGGTCAAGTAGTATCTTAAGGAGCGATGAACATCTAGGGTGTGAAGCAATGCCTCTCCTCTATTGGTGTACCTGGGGAAGTACACCGGCAGATCGATGTCCTGATTAAGGGTAAGGGCTGAGACCACCTTAGGCAGGAATTTAGGATTCGTCCTCAAAGACACTCTGTCCTGGTGGAAAATTAAATAAGGTTCCTTACACATAAGAGCGTGTAGCTCAGAAGTTCTCCTTGCTGACGTGACAGCAACCAAAAGTAACGTTTTCCACGACAGAAAATGCAGCTCACAATCTGTGGCAGGTTCAAAAGGGGGCAGCGTGAGCTGCTCCAGGACAAAGAGTAGGTCCCAAGGAGGGACAGGATACTTGATGGGTGGCCTAAGGTGTAACACCCCCCTGAGGAAATCACGAGAGGCATCGAGTTGTGCCACTGTGCGTTGACCTATCGGGTAGTGGTAGGCCGAAATCGCACAGAGGTGAACTTTAATCGAGGAGCAGGGCCTGAGGGAAGAGGGAAAGCAGGTATTCCAGAACTGATTTCTGGGCAATCTAAAGGGGAGAGGGCGTGCCTGAGACCACAGGCAAAACCGGCGCCATTTCATGGTGTACGTCGCATGCGTTGCCGGCTTTCTGGCGGCAGAAAGGACTTCCACCACCTCTTGCGAGACCCCGTGTCGCATAATGGCTATGTCTCGAGGAGCCAGGCATGCAGGTTCAGTGAGCGTAAGTCTGGATGGACTAACGAACCCTCCTCTTGAGACAGCAGGTGGGAGCTGATGGGCAATGGGAGTGGAGGTTCCCGGAACAACTGGGTCAGCATGGGGAACCAGATCTGTCTGAGCCAGAAAGGCACTACCAGGATCATTGTTGCGTGCTCCCTGTGAAGTTTGAGAAGGACTCTCTGGATCAACGGGAAGGGAGGGAAAGTGTAGAGGAATCTGTCCGCTCAGGAGAGGGACAACGCATCTCGCCAAAAAACACCAGGCCCTGGATCTAGCGAGCAAAAATTGGGCAGTTTTGCGTTGGATGGGGAAGCACACAAGTCCAATTCTGGAGTGACCCATTGAAGAAACAGATCCTCTGCTACCTCCTGAAGAAGTTCCCACTTGTGGACTCTGGCCTGGGATCAACTCAGGCTGTCTGCGATTGTGTTGTCCACTCCAGGAGCGTGAACTGCAATCAGGCTCGCGCCGTGTCGAATTACCCAGTCCCACACTCTCATAGCTTCCCTGCAAAGGGGGTAAGAGTGTGTGCCTCCTTGTTTGTTGAGGTAATACATCACCGCCGTATTGTCCGTTTGAAGCAGAAGAGTACCCAGCGGGATTTCTGACTGGAAGGCCTGCAGGGCATAAAGGACCGCCCTCATCTCCAGAATGTTGATATGGAGGTGAGCTTCCTGAGGGGTCCACGTTCCCTGGGACCTCACCCCATTCAGGTGTGCTTCCCACCCCAGCCCGGAGGCATCTGTGGAGAGGATTACCTCCGGGGACGGCGCTGCGAACGGAACACCCACAGAGTGTGTCCCTGGGTCTAGCCACCATTGTCAGTCCTGAATCACGGCCTTCGTGATTCTGACTAGCTGCTGCATGTGGTCTTGCCTTTGATCCGATTACACTTTTAGCATCCACTGGGTTACCCGCATGTGGAGCCTTGCCATCGGGACGGTTGGAATGGCCGCAGCCATGTGTCCGAGCAGGCAAAGGACCAGTCTGGCAGGGACAGTCTTCTTCGCTGAAAGGTCCCTGATGAGGGACCTGATGCGCTCCACTCTGTCCTCGGGAAGAAAAGCTTTCCCTTGGATGGTGTCCAGAACTGCGCCTATTAGCTGCAGCTTCTGGGACAGTACCAGGAGAGACTTCTCGTAGTTGATAAGAATACCCAGCAACAGAAAAAGAGCTTGGGTGTTCTGGATGGCCAACAACAGCGCCTCTCTGGAGGCGGCCATGAGAAGCCAGTTGTCCAGGTACGGGAACACAGTGGCCCTGTCTCCTTAGGGACGCTGCCACGACTGCCATACACTTGGTAAAGACCCTGGGGGCCAATAACAGTCTGAAAGGAAGTGCCTGAAACTGAAAGTGGTGGCCGAGGAACTCGACGCGCAGGAACCTCCTGTGCGCTTGAGCAATGGGAATGTGCAGGTAGGCGTCCTGCATGTCCAGTGACGCTAGAAAGGCATCCTTCTTCAGCATGGGAATGAGCCCTTGGAGGGTCGCCATGTGAAACCGTTTGTAGGCGACCGACATACTGAGGTCTCTGAGGTCCAATATTGGACGGAGGTCCCCTGTTTTCTTTGGAACCAGAAAGAAGTGGGAATAGTAGCCTGCTCCTCTCTGGTTCTCCGGAACGTACTCCACTGCTCCTTTTTGTAGAAGCGCAAGTACTTCTTGCCTGATGAGCGATCTGTGCTGACCCGAGTAACAGGAGAGCAGAGGAGGCCTTGTGGGTGGCTTGTCCATGAATTCTATAAAGTGGCCTCTTTTGACCAGTTGAAGAACCCACCTGTCGGTGGTAACAGACTGCCACCCTGGCAGGTGGTCCGCAATACGACCCCCGACCTTGGTGTCCCGTTGATCCTGAGGGGCGGGGGACGGGAAGGAGTAATGCTGTGGCAGCTGAGGGTCCTGCAGGCTGGGTCGACTTGGCAGGGCGTTGGCCTCGGCCTGCGGACGACTTCCTCATGGCTCTTCGGGAGAAGAAGCCCCTCTGTTGCGGACCGAAGCGGGACTGTTGTCTCTGCATCCGGCCGCGAAAACGGCTCTGGTTCCTACGAAAGTGACCGGGCTTGGGTCTGTACATGGCTTGGACAGACCACACAGCCTTCCCCGCCTCTTGAAGCTTGGTGAGAACCTTCTCTGAAGACTCACCAAAGAGAACTTTGCCGTGGAACGAGGCATCCAGAATGTTCTTCTGGACGTCCGGGGTGAATCCGGAGACACGAGGCCATGAGTGTCTCCGGAGGCATACGCCTGAGGCTGCCGCTCTGGCCAAGGAGTCCGCGGAGTCATACGCAGCCTCAAGCACCTGGGTTTCCAATGCCTGAACCTGCGGGGCGGAGGAGCTGCTGAAGCAGCCTCTTCTTTCTGCTCACCCTCCGCATCTTTTTTCTGCCAGGTCTAGTCCCCTGCCCCACAAGGCATTCTGAAACTGGACCGTAGGGCAAGATAGTTGAGGGACCTAATGGCGCAGGTTGCAGCTGCGTATGTGCGTCTGCCAATTGCGTCCAATTGCTTGGACTCTGGGACCGGTGGCAGGGTGGTCAGATGTTGCGGCCTCTGGGACCGGTCATGTGAGGCTGTAATGACCAGGGAATCGGCCAGAGGATGAGATGACAAGTACTGGTCCTCCCTAGGGGCCTTGTACAGGTGGTCAGCCTTCTTTTGGCATCGCTGGGAGCAAGTGTGGACATTTCCTCGCTTCCTTGGTGACGTCCACGAAGGTGTAGACCAAGAGTGGTACCACCACAGGCTTTGGGTCCTTTTGCTGAAGATAACGTGCAAGGCGTAGCCTCTCGGGGTCAAGTTCCTCTGCATCCCAGCCCATATTCTCTTGAATATGCCTCATAATCTCAGAGAACGATGGGTCATCCAGAGGAGATCTTGGGAGCTCATGTGGGTCCGGAGAGGGGACGCTGATGGGAGAAGGGGATCTGGATCCGTCTGAGAAGTCCGATCCAGAGTCCTCCGTCGAAGGCAAGTGGCGGCGTCTTCTGGGTCTCTTGGGGCTGGGTGACCCTGAAGAAGATCTGGACGGAGGTCTCCTCTTGTCTGGCCTGCCCCTAGGGGATTCCGCAGGCTCCTGGGGGGAAGGTACTCGGCCTGCTGCCCCTGATGGGGTGGGGGGCGCTGGGGCTGGTGGAGTCGCAGGAGGAGGAGGAAGAAGAGGAGGAGGTGTGGGAACCACGTCCTTCTTTATGGTATCCCATCAAAAGGTGAATAGCTCCTTGACCTCAGAAATATTGAGGCCCGACGACGGACCGGGCATTGGTGGTTGGTCGTCGGGTTCCGGCATCGGCTCCCCAGGGGTCTCTGGTTCAGGAGATGGTTCCCTCAGGGGTTCCACAGGACCGGGTTCACCCACCTGGTCCTCAGGCTGAGTCAACTCCTCCTCCGTAAGCGCCTCCTGGCCGATGTCGGTAGGTGGCGTAGGGGTTCCTCTCTACTGGGTCGGGCGTCAGGCCCCCGCCCGGCGTCCGCGGTGGAGAAGGCCTGACTGGCAATGAGCGTCTGGCAGTCGTCGGGTCCCGGGACCGGTGATGCTTGGCCGACGTCTGGTGGGCCGACGTCAGGTCCGACATCCTCTTGAGCGATGTCAGCTCCTTGGTTTTCCGCTAGGGTGGAGGAGGCAAGGAGACCAACCGGACGTTGGGCGCAGAGTGGCGGGAGCCGGACTTGTGGTGATGGCGGTCCCCTGACCTCAGCGAGGCCTTGGAAGAAGATGAAGAAGGCTGCAGAGTAGAGGAACCGGAGGATGACTTGACCGCGACCGGGGGAGGCTGACAGCGGGCCCGGGAAGGCGAGCAGTCAGACCGGGAGCCAGAGCTACAGGAGTCGGAAACCCTAGAAGGGGATTTTGATCTCACCCTCTCCTTGTGCTTTTCAAGGTGCCGGCGGGCTTTCTCGGATGATTCCCCCTTGGAGGCAGAATCCATGGCCTTCAATCTCTCTTCAAGAAGGTAAGCTTGTAGAGCTTTCTGGCGATGGATCCGGGTCCGACTGTTAAATCCTTGACAGAAGAAATAGGCCCGGGTGTCGTGGTCCGGGCCTAGGCACCGCACGCAGGCTGAATGTGGGTCTTTAAAGGGGAATTTGCTTCCCACAGGCGCACTTTGATGGATGGCCCTCCGTGGATGTTGGAGAGGACATCAGATGGCAGACGATTCGATTGAGAAAGAGTTTCCAATTCGAGAAACGGGAAAATAACTTTTCCAGGCGTCGCGCGCTAGGTACTGGACCGAAGGGTTGAGACATGCAAGTAGTCAGTAGAAAGAACTGGGGATTTTAAGGACCGCCTTATGTACTACCTCTGACGCCGGGGCAGGACCAACGCCGAGGCGGTCCTCGCTGAAGACTGCTAGCTAGAAGATTTCCGTGGAGTCCTGATGCCTGCCGGCTTCAGTCCTAATGGTGTAACCTGCTGCAAGAGCTGCATCTCGAAGTAAGATTTTTCATATCTTCCCTTGTCAATCTTCACCATTCATTATTGCTTGGGTGAGTACCAAGCTCTCCTCCAAGGGAGGCGGGGAATAATACAAACCCTGAGGGAACAAGACCCTCAGTCTCCTGCTGGTGGGAAACAGGAGGGGAAGACCCTGGGCTAATCAGACGAGAAATCTATGGCGGAGGAGAGCTAGGAGGTGTCCCCCAGGGACAGGGAGACGGAGGAAGGCCCTGCAGAAGTCTCCTAGCCCTGGAGGAAAAAAGACGGGTCCCCTGGAAAGCGAAGCGTATCACCCTACGCCAGGCCAGGCGTGATGACCTTGACAGAAGAAGCCATGCCGTCCGTCTAATACAGATCGCTGTCCCTGCAAGCCTGGAAGCCACCTCACTGGCGTCGTAATATGCCCTTGCTTGGTGTCTTGCCAGCTCCAGGCCTATAGCACAGAGGGCAACAGCTTGTCTGGATTGCTCCATATCAGGCACTGATGCTAGGACTTGGGAGAGCATCCACCATAAATGCCTACTGTAGGCAGCATGGTGAGCCTGATGCAATGCAATGCATAACATTGCACGAGAGGAAGAGAACACTCTTCACCCCCACCAGTCGAATTGTAGGGAATCTGAATCCGATGGGCGGCCATGTGCCAGGCAGCTGCACCCAGAGGGAATTTCTAGGAATGCCAATCCCGAAGGTGGGTTGGGAAGAGAACCCAGAGACTCCAATGGGGCACAATACCTTCTTCTGCAGTCTGCCGGGGTTGGAACAGGGACGGCTGGCGACTGCCAGGAAAGGATAGACGCCTCCTGGAAGGGAATAGGCCCGCACAGTACCACCAAATGCTAGGCACTGAATTCACTGAGGAATTCACGAGTCTCTCATTCAGTACTGTCTCGCCTAATAAAGAAGACACAAAGATCCCTCACCATCATCGAAAAGAATCGCTGATATTCAGTGAAATCTGCATCGGAGGAGAGACGAGCACTGCGTTCCTCTCCCTCTGAGAAGGGAGACGAGGATGATGGAGAGCTCGAATGTCCAGTGGACTCCTGCGGCGATGGGGCTAGGTGAAAACACCCGCTCATGCATATATCATACGTATGAGGGGAAGGACGCCGCAGAGCATCTGAATGTCTCCCAGGATAACGGGCCCGCAGGACCAACATGGCTTGGGAGAGAGGTGGGTGGCTGCAGAGGAACGGGAGAGGAACACCTATGATGAGGCAGCTGTCTTCTGCTGAGGCTCCGAAATCCGGAAAACTGAGCCCGAGCTGGCGGTATCCTGGACAACAAACCAGGTCGCAGAACGGAACCTTGGGGATGTGAAGCCTGGAAGAGCCTAGTAGGGGATCCTGCCCTGTGACAAACCTGAGGCTGCATGGGTCCAGAAGGGCAGGCTATAGCAATGCCACCAGAGGGGTCCCTGGAGCCTGGGAGGGAAAGGCGGAGCCCAGCGCTACAGATCCTACGCACACCACGAGGGGTGGCAGATGAAGACCGAAGCGCCTCAACCCAGTCTCTCAGCCCCTCTCGGACTCTGAGAAGGCCCTCCTCCTCCTCCTCCTCCTCGACCCCAGCGACACCCCACCCTGAGCAAGTGCAGCAGCACCGGGATTGGCAGCTACCACAACCCCCTCAGGAGGATGAGCCCCTTCCCCGCCTCCACGCCATCCCCCTCCAGGGTCCCCAAACCACCGCCAGCCTCGGATGCCTCAGGAGAGGACAGCAGAGGAGACAGAGGAACAGGCACGCGCTAGGTCACCTAGCACTTCGTCTAACTGGAGACCCAGACTCCGAAGAGTCAGGGTGCCAGGACGGGTCCACATCTGAATCATCCTCCGAGGAGTAGGAAGAGACCAGCTGGACCTCAATACTGGCCACCCCAGGGGTCTCCAGAGAAACGGCATCACAAATGGTGCCTGACGACCTCGGACCACCCGTAACGCCGAAACCCGGCCCTGACTCCCCAACGGTGCCGGTCACACCCGTGGCACCGCCCTCGGCGCCGCTAGGAGAGCCAACCGGGCCCACGGCAACACCGAGAGCCAACACTGCGCCACCCCAATCACCGGCGCCGCAAACTGCACCGGGATCCGAAGCGGCGCTGGAAGGTGGCGTTGAGGGTCCATCGATGCCGGGCCCTGCAGACCTGGGCCTCGACACTGGGGGAGCCTGCCCCTCCAAAGAGGTGACTGCTGAGGCGGTGTCCCCACCGCAGCCCCGGGAGGGACCACGGCGTTCCTCCGACACTGCGAAAGAGGCCACCTCCTTGGCAAGAGAAGATGATGAGGCCTCCTCCTCTCCAGACCGTATAGGCCTGGGAGGGGACCCAGAGGAAGGGTCTAGAAATCTTACCTGGGAATCCCTGGAGCGACGCCATCCCCTGAAAGTCAGCGGAGCCTTGCCAATCTTGAACACGCAGACTTCTAGGACAAGACAGTCCATCGAGAAACAGGCGTCGCACACATCCATATCATGGTTGGGTCCCAGGCAGCGAAGGCAAACATCATGGCGGTCCATGACGGAAAATGCCAGCCACAGGAGCACCGACGCATAGAGGCATGGCCCGCCTTTGATTTACATTTGGCTCCCGAACCTGACATGATGAGAAATAAACACAAAAACACAACAAAAAGATCCTGGCGCCGTAAGAAAAACAGAACAGTCTTACCAGCTAACCACTTCAACGGCGTCAGGATGATCAGAAAGCAGAGAAGGAGGAGTCGCAAGTAGGCCTCTGACGCAGCTGTAAATCTCGCATGCAGAGCAGGTGCTGCCTCGACAGCAAGAGAAACAGAACTGAGATGGAGAAGGAGTCTGTGGCACTAACGGGCCTTATGAGCGGGTGCGCACTCTTGGGGGGAGCGGCGCCATATTGGAGCAGACTCCAAAAAAAAAAAAAAAAAATCTCCATGGTGGGTGCGCATCTCCGGCAGTACCCTAGCAGTAATGAATGGTGAAGACTGACAAGGGAAGATCTGGGAGGTTTTGCATTATATTGGGAGGCGAAAAGGTCGATTTTCGGATGCTCCCAATTTATTAAAAGAGATTCTACCACTTCCTGATTCAGTTCCCATTTGTGAGCTAGGGTCTGAGACCTACTGAGACTGTCTGCCAGGACATTTAGAATGCCTGGAACATGCATGGCTACAAGAGCCAGATTGTGCTGGACCGCCCAGTTCCACACCCGCACTGTCTCCCTCCCCAGGGGGTAAGATAGAGTTCCTCCTTGTTTGTTGAGGTACCATACTACCGACATATTGTCCATTAGGACCAGCAGTGATCCCTTGAGAAAGAGGATCTGGAAGGCTTGTAAGACTTACAAGACCACTCTCATCTCCAGAACACTGATGTGCAAAGGTGCTTCCAAGCTGGACCACAGTCCTTGAGCTTGGTGCTCCCCCAGATGCGCTCCCCATCCCATGTTCGAAGCGTCCGTAGTTAGGGATGCCAGAGGAGCAGGGCTCCTGAAAGGGAGACCTGAAAAAAAGGTTACAGGGGGTCCCTCCACCAAAGCAATTCTTTCTGAACTGCTGAGGAGACCAGTAATGGATGGTCCAGGTCGTCCAGAAGTTGGTCCCACTGCAAGGACCACCGAGTAACTCTCATGTGAAGCCTCGCCAGGGGAACAGTAGTGATGGAGGCTGCCATCAGGCCAAGAAGGCGGAGGATCTCTCGAGCCAGGATGGTCCTGGATGAAGCCACTCACGAACCTTGACAGATCAGGGTCTCCACCCTCTCTGGAGGGAGGAAGGAAGTAAGGAAGGCTCTGCACTGGACCATATCCAAGACTGCCCCAATGAACTGTAGTCTCTGGGACGGGATCATGGGTAACTTGAGAATACTGAATGTAATCCCCAGTCTGCCAAAGAGGTCCAATGTGAAAGAGAGAGTCTCCAATAAGGAGACCCTGGATGGGGCTGAAATCAGCCAATCATCCAGGTAAAGGAAACTGCAATACCCTGGTAGAGTAAAGAAGCCGCCACCACCGCCAGGCACTTTGTAAACACCCGGGGTGCAGAGGACAGACCAAAAGGAAGTGTCCAAAACTGTAAGCGCTGCCCCTGGAATTGGAACTGCAGGAAACAGCGGTGGCTGATGAAGATCGGGATATGCAAGTAAGCATCCTGCATGTCCAAAGCGCACAACCAGTGATCCTCCAGAAGGAGTGGGAGGAAACTCTGGAGCATCAACATTCGAAACGTTTTGTACTTGACGAACTGACTGAGGTTGCTTAAGTTGAGAACGGATCTGAAGTCTCCAGTCTTTTTTGGAACCAGGAAAAAATGGGAGTAAAACCCCCTGCCCCTTTGCCGGAGGGGAACACGCTCTATTGCTTCCTTGAGCTAGAGGCTCTGAACTTCTTCTCAAACGAGAAGAGCTTGATCCCTGGAGTAAGAAAACCTTTTTGGAGATTCTGGAGGAAGTTCCAAAAACTCTGTGGTGTGTCCGACGGACACCAGTTACAGGACCCATGCATTGGAGGTTATTGCCTTCCATTCCTGTGCATGGCGGGCGAACCCCCCCCCCCCGAACTGCTTCTTGTCGTGAGACTGAGGAGGTAGTGAGATAGTGAGTCAGGAAGTGGCAGAACATTCAGGGGGAGGGCCCCCTTCGTGTCTCTGGTTCTTGGAGGCCGGAGGAGTGGCGGAACCCTTGGAACTTGTGTTTGCCCTGGTGCTCAGCCGGGGCCTGCTTCCTTTGCCTCCAGGTCCTTTCCCAAAAGGGCTGCTGCTGCTGTTGAGTGCCAGATTGGTAAACGGACCTCACTGATCTGAAGGCGAGGCCTCTGTCCTGGAGATCAGTGATGATATCTTTGGTGTCCCCACCAAAAAGCACAAAGCCCTAGAAAGGGGCATCCTGAATCGCCGACTGTACCTCATTGGCAAGGCCAGAGATGCAAAGCCAGGAATGCCGTCTTAGGGCAATGGCAGTTGCCAAGGTGCAAGCTACAGAGTCGATGGAGTCGTATGTAGCCCGCAAAGCATGCCTACATGAAAAGCGAGAGAGGCTAAGGTCCTTAGCAAGCTCCTCTTTGAGGCTTGAGGGTTCCATGGACTGGACATGAGCCTCTAACCTGGCTAGGGTAGCTTTTTGGTGGGACACCATGTGGGCCCCATAGTTAAGGGATCTAAGCGCGCATGTGGCCGAGACTTATCGCCTGGGGTCTTCTTAGGCAGTTGCTGGGCCTTGCTCGTTGAGGGCCGTGAGGTCTCAGGTTGGTCCGTAAAGCACTCCTGAGATTTCTCCTTATGGTGCTTCTTTGAGGGAGAAGATTTCTCTGAAGAGGACTCTAATGTGGTCCATTTGCTTTTCTAAAGAAGCTAAGCGGATCTTTACAAGGTGGGTCTCCAAAGCCTGCTGTCTCCGCTTTTTGGTGGCCTGAATAAAAGTTTGGCACTCCGAGCAGAAGAAGACAGGGTGGCCTGGGCCCAAATAGATCATGCACTTCAGGTGACCGTCCTTATGAGGGATCTGCGTGCCACAGGATGAGCACTTCTTGGGTGAAGACATCAAGTAGTGGAAAATAGAGAAATAAGGATTTAGCGAAGGAGAAATTAATTTGACGCAAGAACATACACAACGATCGCTGTATGGAATTCTGCAATGCAAATGACACGAGGAGATGGTAGGAAAGAACTGGACAGCAGGCATGGGGACCACCCACTATATACGGCCACGCTGACGGGTGGGCGGTCCCTGTCAGGGATTGCTAGAAACGTCTGCCATGCGGCCTGATGCCAGGTGGCACCAGTCCTATATGTAATGACCTACTGAAGGAACCCTCTCGAAGTAAGATCACCGCAATACCCCAGCAGCGTAAAGCCACCGCCACCACCACTGGGCACTTGAAGACCCTGGGTAGTGAGGAAAGGTCAAAGGGGAGGGCCGTGAACTGGACATTAGAATATGTAGGTAGGCATCCTGCATATCCAGCATACAAAGCCAGTGCTCTTTCTGCAGAAGGGGCAGAAGACAGTTAGCATGTGGAACGTTTTGTATTAGACAAAAAGGTTCGGTCTGCCAAGGTCGCCCTTCTTCTTTGGAACCAGAAAGAAGAGGGAGTAAAACCCTTTTCCTCTCTGGGATGGAGGGACCGACTCTATGGCTAAGTTTTGTCATAGAGCCAGGATTTCCTCTTGGACCAGCATCATCTGGTTTAGAGAGTATCTGAATCAACCTGGAGGTGAGTTTGGAAGGAACTCCAGAAATTCTAAGGTGTGCCCTCCTGAAATGAGTTGCAGGACCCATGCATCTGAGATGATGCCATTCCACTCCTGCACATGGACAGCGAACCTTCCACCCACTGGCTCCCCATTGGATGTGGGGGAGGAAGTTGCAAGTCAGGAAGCAGAGGGACAAGGGGGCTTCCGCTCTCTAGGTTTTTGAGGTCCGGAGGGGGCGGGGGAGGAGAAATAGGAACCCATAGCTTTTCTTTTATTCTGGCAACTGTTAAAGGGCTGTTTTCCCTGCCTCTTGTTTTGGCACCGAAAGAGCTGTTTCTTTTGGAAGCCTGTTTGGTACATGGACTTCACGGATCTCAGGGCCTGGCTACTGTCCTGGAGACCCATGATAATGTTTTTGGTGTCTTCCCCAAAAAGGGCCAAATCTCTGAAGGAGGCATCCTGGATTGCGGCCTGAACATTGGCGGAGAGTCCAGAAATGTGCAACTAAGCATGCCTTCTAAGAGAAACTGCTGTGGCGGAGGAACAGGTCACCGCGTCTTACCGAATCGAACGTGGCCCTGAGCGCACGTCTGCAGAAGATTTGACAGCCACAAATCTTCAGTTAGCTCCTCCTGAAGATCAGAGGCCTCCATAGATTGGATACGCGCCTCAAGCTTGGCCATAGTAGCTTTTTTGAAAGAAGACCATTTGCGCCAGATAGTTGAGGGAATAGAAGGCGCACATAGAGGAGGAATAAATCTTTTTGCCAAATTGGTCGAGCTGCCTAGATTCCTGGTCTTGGGGGGTGCTTATGTGCTTCGGTGTAGCCGAACGATCATGAGCAGCCACGATGACAATGGAATCCACCTTGGGGGGAGAGTCCAGAAAGGGAATACCCTCAGGCGCGCGATATATCCAGTCTGAAACATAGACTTTGACAGCAGATAAGGACCACTTGGCCCACCCAGTCTGCCCATTTCCCTTCTTATTGGATAAGCTGCAGATTCTAGTTAACCAACAGCCTACTTCCTGCAACCCCCTCCCCCCACTACAAATGCCTTATGTCTGTCCCATGCGGATAACGATAAAAGGGTGTCTGCATTCTCAGGGATGGCCAAGATAGAGTTGGGCAGCTATCAAATGGTAGTGATGAGGCCTTCATGAGGGGCTGTCCGGGGGGGGGGGGTGAGACGGGAACAGGGGAAGCAGTCTCTAAATGCTCCATGAGAAGTTTCCTTTTCAGGTCCTGTACCTCCACATTCCAGCCATTGATTTACTGGATTATGCATAGGAGTTCAGTGAAAGAGGGATCCCCTAGAGGGGATTTAGGAGATTCTTTGCACTTAGCAGAAGAGGACTGCTCACCGGATGATTCATCTGTGGAATCCTCCTCGAGTCTAGAGGATCAAGCTCCTCAGGGGTCCCAATCTCTGGTGGAGTTACCTCCCGAGGGGTTGCCCCCCGAAATATGAAAATTACGTACCTACTGTAATTCTGATCTTTCTGTGTATCTTCACCATTCATCACAGATGGGCTACTAGCCGGAGGTCAGGACCCCGCGGGAGTTTTTTTTTTTTTGTTTTTTTTTTAAAGGGGTAGGCGGAGCCGACACACCATAGGCGCCGCCCTCGAGGCCGACGTACTGCGTGGCACTCGAGGGTTGGCCGTTAGGCTGTGTCGACTCCACCTGCCTACCAGTTCTGAGTCGCCGGAGAGGTAAGAGGAAGGGATGGAGGGTGGGACAAGAGAGTCCAAGGGACAGAAAAAGGAAAGGATAACTGAACTAAAAGGAGAAATAACGACTGAGAGGACAGCAATGAAGAGATGAGACTAAGGGGATTGGGTAGGGGCCCCAATCTCTGGAAGTGGAAGAAGGGAAGGGAGAGAATTTAGGAGAGAGTGAGAGGTATCAAGGTATCCGAGACCCTTGTCCGTCACCAGATTGTATAGGAACTGCAAGGAGTAGAAAAGCTCTCTGCCAGAATTCAAGGCACAGAATAACTGGCAAATACCCCAGAAGCAGAGTTGGCTATTCTGGAGGAAGAACAGGGTACAGGGATTTAGTACTCTCTCAGGAAAAGTGTTTTTTTTAAAACAGTTGGATGGAAACCAGAAGGAGAACAGGAGGAGGGCAACCACCAACTCCCACCCCATCGGGGTGGAGACATGTAGTAGAGAAGGAGTGCCACTCGAGCTGTCTACCCTTTAAAGGAGAATACCCCGCTGTGTGTCCCTACTTTACCCCGCTCCTAAAGAGGAGAGGGGCAGCCACAGAGAGGGAGGGGGACCCAGAGACTGAGGCCCCAGGGGGATGGTGGGGTGGGGTTGTGATGAATGGTGAAGATACACAGAAAGATCAGAATTACGGTAGGTACGTAATTTTCATATCTTATCTGTCAATCTTCACCATTCATCACAGATGGGTGAGTAACAAGCCCTCCCAAAGGGGGTTGTTTCATTACACCCTAAGGGACAAGGTCCCTTAGCCCTCAGTGGGTGACACACTAAGGGGGAGAACCTTCAGGGCCTGGGGAGGCCCAAGAGTGGGTAGAGAGAGACAGGGTCCCCCCCAGTAGGGGAAAGAAAGCTGCCCCGACAAGCGCTGTCTTGCTCTACGGGAAAAAAGGTAGGTTCCCTGGTGGGCAGAGCAAATCACCCTACGCCGGGCCAAGGGTAACAACCGGGAAAGACGTAGCCATGCCGATCTCCTAGTGCAGATCACTGTCCCTATGACCCTGGTAGTTACCTCGTTGGCGTCGTAAGATGCCTTCGCTTGGTGCCTTGCTAGCTCCGAGTCAGGCAATGAAGCTAGGATCTGACCTAGCCTGGACCACAAGAACCTGTTGTAGGCTGCATAGTGGGCCTGGTGAGCAGAAATAGAAAGGAGCAACCGTGCCGAGCAGAAGGTCCTCCTCCCCCAAAAATCGAAATCCGAGGAGTCTTGATCTGGGGCCGGTCACGGTGGAGGGCACGAAGCCTATCAGGAGTGTCCAGATGCATCAAGCCAGACTGCGGATGAGGTATGGAACCTGGAGACTCCGGGGGAGCACAATACCTCTGGCTGAAGTCCCTAGGGGCAGGAACTCCGGAGAAGGGCCTCTGCCAGAAACGCAAGGACGCCTCCCAAAAGGGAGCAGGCCAGGGCAGCACCACAAGGGTGGCCTCGCCAAAATCGCCTAGAAAGGCATGAGCCGCATGCTCAGGATTGCTGACAGTAGAGGGTGAAAGATGCAAGTCCTCCAACATCCTCACGAGGAAACGCTCATACTCTGAGAGATCAGCAGCCGGAGAGATGTGGACAGAAGGTTCCTCTCCCCCAGAAGAGGGGGATGAGGAGCTGGAGGTCACCAAATGTTCTGAGGGTGGCTGCACAGGGGGAGGTTGAAAAACCTGGCTGTCCATAGCCCTAACATAAGCAGGGAACCGGGCAGCCACCGCTCTGAGCTGCTCCCAGGTGAGAGGGCCGCTAGGACCAAGAATGCCTGGGAGCACAGGAAAATGTGGCAGAGGGACAGGGGCAGAGCCGAGGAAAGAAGTCGGCTGACCTCCGCCAGGGCTAGGGAGCAGACCTAGAGTACCCGAGGAGGATGCCCCGGAAGACTCCACAGCCGACAGCTGTACAACCACGTTGGTACTGCCTTGGCTGCGCCCAGATGAATCCCCCCAGTGAGGCGACTGGGGCCGTAAAAGTCCAGAAGGACGGTCCCCTGCCTCAAAAGAATGGGACTCCCTCAAGGAACCTGAGGGGGAAGGGTGGAAATCCGCACTCCGGCTCCGTCCAGGGCCCGAGTGGACCCCAGAAGAGGGCAGACGCGCCGACCCCACACCCCTCGACCCCTCAGAGTCCGAGAGTCCTCCTCCTCGAGAGGGCCAGCCTAGGTACCTTGCATCTCTGGGCAGCCCCCGAAGGGAGACCCAGGGAACAGTACCCTCCCCTCCTGTAGGTTTCTCGATGGGCCCAAAAGTTGGGCGATCAAGACACACCACTGGAGGGGGTACCACCACCGAGGGGTCGATGAAACCCCAAGACCAGGTTGCAGAGCTATGGTGGCTCGCACCACTGCCTGCTGGTCAGCACTGCTGACCCTAGTCTCGGGGGCCACCTGACTCTCCTCAGTAGGGGTCTGGCTCCGACTCGTCAACGAGACCACAGTGCTGCCCTCCTCCGCAGTCAACCCCGAGGGGTGTGACTGCTTGTCTGACTCGGGGCTCAACTCCGACAAGGTAGAGTCCAAAGCTCTGAGCCAAACAGTAGGAGCGTGGGCAGAACCA
This sequence comes from Neoceratodus forsteri, assembly GCA_016271365.2. NCBI lineage: Eukaryota > Metazoa > Chordata > Ceratodontiformes > Ceratodontidae > Neoceratodus > Neoceratodus forsteri. Next base: position 961,844,147 of record CM028137.1, read on the forward strand.
ACCTTGCCACCAAGCCCAGCAGCCAGAGTTGTGGCCGAGTCAGCACCCGTGCCCTCCGCAACCCCGCGAGCAGGACCTGCAGGAGGTACCGGGGCAGCTCGAGCCAAAGGTCCAGAGCCAGGGCCAGACGCAGCACCGTCGAGTCCACCAGCACCAGGGGCGGTACCAGGGACAGGGACGGCGCCAACAGCAGCATCCTCGGCGCCGACGGCACTGCCCGGCCACAGCACATGGCACCGAGGGCAGTGGTGCTGACGACTGCCCAAGAGCAGACCCGGGCGCCCGAACACGGCGGGACCGGCCCCGAGGATGGCACCGACAGCCGGAGTCGAAGACCCTACGGCGCCGAGCTGCGAAGGCACGGAGCCGAGGTGAGACATGGCAAACGAGGACACCGGATCCGGTCTCACGGCGCCGTGAACAGCACCGAAGGCTCCAATGGCACCGACCGATGGCGTAGAGGACGGCGCCGACCCGGGCCTTCCGAGCCGCGGGAGCAACACCGGGGGAGCCTTCAACCCCGAAGGGGCGACTGCCGTGGCGGCACCTCCCGCCTGCTCACGTGAGGAAGCAGGACGGGCCTCCTGCACCGCGGGAGGAGCCTCGGTGATGGCCAGGCTATAAGTAGCCTAGGCTCCCTCCTCCTCGGTCCGTATAGAACCGGGAGGGGACCCGGAGGAAGGGCCGAGAGAGCGAGACTTGGCCCAATGAGTGCGAACCCTGCCCCCGGAAGTCAGTGGAGCTCGCCTCACTTTCAACGCGCGCTGTTTGAGGACCCGGTGATCCATGGAGAAGCAGGCGTCGCACGAGTCCATGTCGTGAAGCGGGCCAAGACACACAAGACACTGGTCGTGCTGGTCGGTGATGGAAAACTTTCGGCCGCACAGGCACCGACGCATGGGGAGCCGACTCGTCTTCAAAGACTTTTTGCCCTCCGACCGAGACATGACCTACGGAGAGAAAAAAACACCAAAACAGACTCGACGTCGCAGAATTCAAATAAAAAGGAAAGATCTTACTAGAGTGGAGGCAGAACACAGAACCAGCAGGCAACCGACGGACTGAAAATGTCAATTTCGAAAGGCTGAAGGCCTAAAATTCTTGAGCGAAGCTTCTCACGAGGCAACCTCGACAGCAGGAGATGAAGAACTGGTAGGCAGGCGGAGTCGACACAGCCTAACGGCCAACCCTCGAGCTCCACGCAGCACGTTGGCCTCGTGGGCGGCGCCGATGGTGTGTCGGCTCCGCCTACCCTTTTAAAAAAAAAAAAAAAGCTCCTGCGGGGTCCTGACCTCCAGCCAGGACCCCATCTGTGATGAATGGTGAAGACTGACACAGATAAGATATGCACTGTGGCCAAATGAAATGAGCTAACTGGAGACAAAAAAACAGTGGGGGGGGGACTACCAAGGCCGGCAGACACCGTTCCAAGTCAGAGACTAGTTCGGACATGGCATCCTTCCACCAGGACTGTATGAAGGATGAAGGTGTCCATGGAGGGACCTGGGGCACATTCACTGGAGTGGGGGAAGAAAAGACCACATCCAGGGGTCCCACTTCTTCCTCAGTCCCAGATGCAACGTCTGGGGCAGGAGGTTCCACCGGGGGAGGTGGAGAGGAAGGCTCCTGCCCAGGACGGACCTGGGAGGAGGGCTGGCAGAGAGTGGTCAGCGGGCTTGACCAGACGTCGGGTGAAGTGGTGTCAGCTCCCGACGGGTGAACAATGTCTGGGCAGTTGTCTAGAACTGAGGCTACCGACTTACTGGACTGAAGAAGGACTGGGTGGAGGAGGGCAGGACCCTCTACCGGCTTATCCGTTAGTGTTATGTGGATCCCTGTTAGCAATGGCCGGGCAGGCCCTGGAGGAGCCAGGGGCCGACTTATCGGCAAAGACCGGGCGTTTGCCAGATGAGCCGGCAGGTGACTTACCAGTGGAAACACGCTGAAAAGCAGCAAAAGAACCTGGTATAGATTCCAATGCAGCCTGGACAACCATGAGGGCAGGTGGCAGGGGAAACGGCCTTGCTGGTCGAAGGCTTGCTGGAGGTCACACAGTCCTGGTCCTCCAGATGCTCCCATTCCCTGTGCTTTTCTTCATCCTTTTTCTTCTTGGACTCAAAAGAAGGGGAAGAAGCAGTGTCCCTCAATTTTTATATCTCCTTTTCGAGAGTGGCCATTCTGGACTTCAATAAGTGGGCCTCCAAAGCCTGCTGCCTGCGTTTGCATGTGGCCTGATTGCAAACCTTTCAATTGGGGCAGGTCAGGTGTTGTGGTTCGGGCCTAAACAGAAGAGACGGCGGCGGCCTTCCTTATGAGGCACCTGTGCGCTGCACTTCTCGCACTTCTTAGTCTTCGGAGCTGGAGGTGGAGAAGACAAACAAATTGAACAGCGGACTGAAATCAGAGAAAAAGGCACTAAACGGCAATCAGCTGAGTAACGTTTACCGCGAAGTTCTTTGCGCAGGTCAACAGTGGGAAACTGGAAGGTAGGCGCAGGACCGCACACTATATAAGGTCACGCTGACACTGGGTGGGCGGTCCCCCGCCAGGCATTGCTAGCAAAAAATTTGCCATGCAGTCCTGATGCCAGGGGAAGCAGTCTTACATGTTATGACCTACTGCAGGAACGCTTTAAAAGTGAGATATGAAAATTACGTACCTACCGTAATTCTTGATCTTCTCTTGTATCTTCACCATTCATTACTGCTTGGGTAGTGCGGTCTTGCACCATCTCCGGAGATTTTTTGAGTCTGCTCCAGGCGCCACCCACGACCAGGACGCTGTGTCATCTTGTGAGGTGGCAGTTAGATGCCGCAGACTCCTCCTCCATCTCAGTTCTGGTAGTCGGAGGCAAGAAAAGGGTAAGAAGAAAAAAAAAGGGAAGAGAGGCAGAGCGGCGAAAAAGGAAAGGATATAAACTGAAGAAGGAATAAGCCGGTAGAGGACAGGTAGAAGCGGGAGAATACCTACCCAAAGGGACCGCAGGGCCTCCCATCTGGGGCGGTTCTAAGGGAGGAACAGATAAAGAGAAAAGGAAAAGGAAGAAAGAGAAGAAAGAAGGGATGTTGAGAGGAGAGAACACTGCCCATAGATACATTGGTTGAGAGGGTTATAAGCTCGGAACCAAAAACCAAGGTAGCAAGAATCCCTCTTAGTAGGAGTGAGAAAAGGTTCAACTGAACCGCTTGTATAGACTGGACACAAAGGGCAGGTTCTCCATGATCTCATCATCCCTACCCCCTACACTCAAGCTGAGAGCTTACAGACTGCCGGACAGAAAACTGTTCCGGAAGAGAGCGCCCAACTATTTGGGGGGGGGGGGATAAGCCCCTTAGTACCTTAAGTGCTTACACCGAACTGTGTGGGTAGGGGTTAGGCCCTACAAAGGGCAGCTTTGTATGAAGGATAGAATGGGAACTCAATCATACTCCCTGAAGGCAAGGCAAGGGCAGCAGTTCAAGGTTAAGAAGTGCAGAAGCACCAACCAGAAGAAGCTGACAATTAAATAATGCCCGCCAGGGAGAACTTTAATTTTGAGGCCGAGCCAAGAGGGACGGTCTCTTCAGCTGTGAGCTGAACATCGTGGCTAAGGAGCCCAGAGGTCACCCCTAGAGGCAGTCAGAAAGAGTTCCCTCAGTATAGGAGAAAAGTCCTACTCGTTCCCCTTTACCTTGAGGAAAAAAAGACCAGTCCAAGAAGGACAGAAACCAGGATACTTTTTTTTTTTTGTTTTAGCATAAAGGCCAAAGGAAAGGAGAGGAACGAGAAGGGAGGGGGAGACGCCGCAGTCAGTAGAAGGCAACTGAGGGAAAGGTGGGTGGGTATCAGTAATGAATGGTGAAGTTACAAGAGAAGATCAAGAATTACGGTAGGTACATAATTTTCATATCTTCCCTTGTCAATCTTCATCATTCATTACTGCTTGGGTGAGTATCAAGCTCCCCCCCGGGGGGGGGGCCGTTAAAGAAACCCTGAGGGAGCAAGACCCCCCAGCCAACTGCTGGTGGGAAACAGAAGGGGAAGACCTTGGGCCAATCAAGTGAGAAGCCTAAGGTGGAGTAGAGCTAGGAGGTGTCCCCCGAGGACAGGGAGATGGAGGAAGCCCCTGTAGAAGTCTCCTAGCTCTGGAGGAAAAAGGAAAATTACGTACCTACCGTAATTCTTGATCTTCTCTTGTATCTTCACCATTCATTACTTCCTGGGTGTAAGCCGGGGCCGCACCGTCCACCAGGAAGCTTTTTTTTTTTTTTTTTTTTAAAGTTGCCCTACTGCCCCGCCCTGCGAGCGACGCTTACAAGGCCATGCGCGAGGGGCGGCCGTTAGTAGCGATCACTCCTCCTCCAACTCAGTTCTGTGAGCCGGAGAGGCAAAGTGAAAGCAGAAAACATAGATAGCGAGGCAAGATAGCGAGGATAGCAAAAGCAAGGAAGAATGAACTGAAAAGGAATAAGCCGATGGAGGAAGGACAGAGGAGATAAGAACATCCCTAGCCTAGGGTGCAGGGCCTCCTTACCTGGCGACTCAAGGAGGAGAGATGAGTAAGGAAATGAGAAAATAGAAGAAGAAGAAGAAAGAGAAGAGAGAGATGGGATGTTGAAGGGACCAGAAGGCCCAACGAGCATAGTTAGCTTGTAGCTGAAGGCTCGACTAAAGGGGAAGCAAGAATCCCCGGAGATAGAGCTGAAGAGAAGGTTCACCGAACCCGCTAGACCAATAGTTCTTAGACTTTGTCACAGTGAGCCTCCCCAAATCCATGGAAAAGATTTTGAGCCTCCCCCAAAAACTGAAATAATCTTGGGCCTCCCCAAAGAAAAATAACATACCGTACTTTATGCAGTACACCATAAATAAATTGAAACCCCTTTGAGTACTTGGCTCACATTCAGTTATTTGTCTTATACTGATGTGGAACCTTTGAAAAAAGCTCCTGTGCTCATGGGTCAGACTACTTTCTTTGTTTTCTCTCTATTGAAATAACCTTCCTATGCTTTACCTCTCCCCTCCTTCTAAGTAGTTTCTCTGGGATTACTTTACTCCTTCCTGCTATTGCTCTTAGCACTTCAATGCTCAGCCCTTGTATTTGGGCTGTTCTGCCATCAGTCTACAAATTGATCAATTACCACCACTCATTATTAGTTTATTGTTCATATTTGTTTGCATTGTTGTTCATTGTACATTTCTTGATTGTTTTGCAGTTACCTTTTGAAATGTATTTACTACCCTTCCCGGTACACCTGAAATGAGCCTTGGCTCATTCATCTTCCTTTGTCACTTATTAGTAAATAAATGCATAAAATCCACTTACTATTATCCTCTTTCAGTTTGCTTCATCTCTTCAAACACAATATATAAAATTCTAAATTTAAATACAGTACTTTTTCAGACTTGCTTGAGCCTCCCCTGGAACAGGTTGGGGCCTCCCCAGGGAGGCTGGCCTCACCATTTGAGAACCCCTGCGCTAGACAGACTCAGGAGGGCATAGTCCTCATCTTCAACATGCCATTGTTCTTGACACCCACCTCGGCTCCTGGCCGCGGAGGGCCTTTAAGTGGAGGACAGCCGAGGAGGGAAGAATAAAACCCCCGCAGCATGAGAGCACTGCTCAGGGGTTTAGAAATAGAAAATGTAAGCCTTTCAGGCGTTTCAAGATAGAAATGGGACTCAGACTGACTGGCTAAGGCCAGCCAAGGCTTAGGCTGGCTAAGATTGGATATGGTCAGCAGAGGTCTACTGTAAAAATTGTCCAGGAGGACACTTAAAGGGAGAAACCACTAGCAAAACAGCGAGAAGGATAGCCTACCTTCTCATTTGCCTTCTTGTTTGATTTCTCCATTTTTTTTTTTTTTTTTTACAGATAAAAAATATTTTTTTTAAGTAGATGCATGACCCAGATACCAAGATGCCTATATGCAGTCGGAGAGAGTTCCCTCAGCACTCTTTTTGTTTGTTTTTTTTTTTTTAAAGAAAGGAACAGACGTACTAGTTCCTCTGCTCTGCAAGGTAAGAATAGAGGGGAATCAGATTTCAGGGCAACTATCTGAACACGGATTGCAGGATCAAAACTGAATAGCCTGAGCCAGGCCAAAAACCCCAGAGGTATCTTGCCATAAGAATAGCAAGAGATAGTTGTGCAGTCTGATCGCCAATGCAATCGCGAAATGGCCCATGAATCTTAAGTAAGTAATTTTTCTGGATTTGAAACCCCCAAGAAAGATCTTTTTTTTTTTTTTTTTTGGAAAATTTAAGGAATTTTCCTATATTTTATATAAATGCAGAGAGAGGAAGGAGGCGGAGGTGGAGAAGCCACAGGAAGAGGCACTGAGGGATGGTGGGCGGTGTAAGTAATGAATGGTGAAGATACAAGAGAAGATCAAGAATTACGGTGGAGTCACGTAATTTTCCTATCTTCCTTGTCAATCTTCACCATTCATTACTTCCTGAGTGATACCAAGCTCCTCTTCCCTGGAGAGGAACAGGCCATACCCTGAGGGAACAAGACCCCAGCCTTCTGCTGGTGAGAAACAGAAGGAGAAGACCCTGGCTTATTCAGAAAGCCTAGAGAGGAAAGAGCTAGGAGGTGCCTCCCGAGGGGCGAGGAGGCGGAGGGGCCCCTGTAAAGTCTCCTAGCTCTGGAAGAGAAAAGACAGGTCCCCAGGCGGCCAGAATCACCCTACGCCGGGCCAGGGGACAACCTGGAAAAGGAAGCCATGCCGTCCGCCTGATGCAGATCGCTGTCCCGCAAGCCTGGAAGCCACCTCATTGGCGTCATAAGATGCCCCTTGCGGTGTCTTGCCAGCTCCAGGCCTACAGCGGAGAGGGCAATGGCTTGTCTGGTTTGCTCCGTGATCAGGCATAGATGCCAGCAGCTGGGACATCATCGACCACAGATGCGGTTGTAGGCAGCGTGGTGAGCCTGATGTGATGCAATACATGCACTCGCACAAGCGAGAGAACACTCTGCGCTAGCGGTAGAACTGGAGAGTGTCCAGATCGGTGGGCGGTGCGTGCAGAACAGCGCCAGAAGGAGTATCCAGGTATACCAAACCTGAGGACGGGTTGGGAAGGGAACCTAGAGACTCAGAGGGCACAATACCTCGCTGGCAGTCCGCGGGGCTGGGAGAAAGCGGCAGGGGACTGCCATAACGGATAGGCGCCTCCTGGAAGGATAGGCCAGGAAGGTACCACCAGATGCTGGGCACTGAATTCACAAAATTCACCGCTCTCCCGGTCAGTATTGTCTCTTGAACGTAGGAAATCAGGAGATCCTCACCATCCTCGGAGAGGAAGCTGATATTCTGTGAAATCAGCATCGGGGACAGATGAGCAGGGGTTCCTCTCCCTCGGAGGAGGAGCGAGGATGATGGGGGAACTGGAATGCCCAGAGGATTCCTGCGGCGGTGGGGAGAGTCGAAGACCCGCTCATGCATGTACCTAGCATTATGGGGGAGGCCGCGCAGAACCCTGAACTGCTCCCAGGATAACGGACCGTGGGGCCGACTGGCCTGGGGTGGGGTGGTGAAGGCAGAGAGATGGGAGGGGCACCTCAGGAGGCAACTGCTCTCTGCAGGGCTCTGGAATCCGGGAAGGAGCCCTGGAAAGGGGGATCCCGGATATCAGACCAGGCCGCAGAACGGAACTCTGGGGAAGCGGAGCCTGGAAGAGCCCTGAGGGAGAACCTCCCCTGTGACAACGCCGGGACTGCATGGATCCAGAAGGGCAGTCCGCACAAACGCCGCCGAAGGACATCCTAGAACCCTGGAGGGAGGGGCGAGGCTCTGCACTTCGGCTCCTGGCCACCCCCCCTGAGGTGGCCAAGGAAGACCGAGCAGCAGACCCCTGCCCCTCGACCCTCGGACTCTGAGGGCCCTCCTCCTCGACCAGCGTCCCCTGTACCTAGAGGTGACAGCACCCCGTAAGGTAGCTGTCACCGGGCCTCCAGAGGGAGCCTCCCTCGTCACCCGCCTGCCCCAGGGGCCCGGCCGGCCGGGGAACCCTCAGGAGGCGACGAAAGGGGGGACAGAGGGAGGGGCCCGCTGCGCCGCCTGGCACCTCTAGCCACCGGGGACCCAGACTCCGAAGAGTGGGGGTGCCAGGATGGGTCCACGTCTGAATCATCGCCCTCCGAGGAGGACGAGACCAGCAGGACCTCAATGCTGCCACCCAGGGGTCCCGAGGGCTGAGGCCTGAGCGCCCAGGTACCAAGGGGGCGCCGCCTCCCCTCACGCCGGTGCCGCAGGCCTAGCTCCACACCCCAACGGCGCCGGCAGGTCGGCACCGCCTGGAGGAAGGACCAGGCCCGCAGGCGCGGCGCGTCCCGGAAGGAGCGGCACCGCCCGGCAGCGCCCGCCCTGTCCATCGGCCTCGTGAGCGGCACCAAGGCTCAAGCAGCTGCCTGCGGCGCCGCCCGATCACCACGAGCGGGCGCCAGGATCCGGAGCGGGCGCGAAGGCGGCGTCGAGGTCCACCGGAGCTAGGCCCAAAAGGCGAGGGCCTCGCCCGCAGGGAGCCTGCACCTCGAAGAGGTGACTGCCGAGCGGTGTCGGCGCAGCGGCCGGGAGGACTCCTGACGCTCCTGACACCGCAGAAGGGCCTCCTCCTCGGCAAGAAAAGACGAGGAGACCCCCTCCTCCTCAGACCGTATAGGCCCGGGAGGGGACCCGGGGGAAGGGCCTAGAGACCTTACCTGAGAATCCCTTGAGTGACGTCGTCCCCCGGAGGTCGGCGGGGCTTTGCCGAGGATGAGCAGCGGACTTGAGGACACGCGGTCCATGGAGAAACAGGCGTCGTGCCGAATCCATGTCATGGTTGGGTCCCAGGCAGCGAAGACAGCGTCATGCCGGTCCGAGGCGGAGAAATGCGGCCACAGTAACACCGACGCATGAGTAGGCCCGGTCTTGAAACACGTTTAGCTCCGGACCCGGACATAGCGAGAAATCAACAAGAAAAACAGTAGGAAAACACACCGGAGCCGCTTTAGAAAGAAAAAGAGCGTCTTACCGATCGGCGTCAGTGTGTGGAAAAGAAGAGTCGCTGGCGCGGTGAGAGATAGGCGCTCGAAACAGGTGCTGCCTCGGCGGGGGAGAAACAGAACTGAGTTGGAGGAGGGTCGGTCGCTACTGCGGCCGCCCCTCGCGCATGACGCATGACGTCGCTCTCGAGGGCGGGGCCGTTAGGCAACTAAAAAAAAAAAAAAAGCTCCCGTGACGGGTGCGCGCCTCCGGCTTACACCCAGGAAGTAATGAATGGTGAAGATTGACAAGGGAAGATCAGACGGGTCCCCCAGAAGGTGGAGCGAATCACCCTACGCTGGACCAGGGGCGACAACCTTGATAGACTAAGCCATGCCGTCCGTCTAATACACATCGCTGTCCCTGCAAACCTGGAAGCCAGCTCACTGGCGTCATAAGATGCCCTTGCTTGGTGTCTTGCCAGCTCCAGGCCTATAGCATAGAGGGCAATAGCTTGTCTGGTCTGCTCCGTATCAGGCATTGATGCTAAGATTTGGGAAAGCATCAACCACAAATGCCTACTGTAGGCAGCATGGTGAGCCTGATGTGATGCAATGCATACCATCGCACGAGAGGAAGAGAACACTCTTCGCCCCCACCGGTCAAATTGTAGAGAATCTTAGTCCAGTGGACAGTCGTGCGCCACGTGGCAGCACCCGGAGGGAGTTCCTAGGTAGGCCAATCCCAAAGGTGGGTTGGGGAAGAGTACCTAGATATTCCGATGGGGGCACAATACCTTCGTTTGCAGTCTGCCGGGGCTGGAGAAAGTGCGACTGGAGACTGCCAGGAACGGATAGACGCCTCCTGGAAGGGAATAGGCCAGGACAGTACCACCAAATGCTGGACACTGAATTCACCGAGGAATTCACGCGTCTCCCGTGTTTTTATTGTCTTGCCTAACAAAGGAGATACGAAGATCCCTACGAAGATCCCTCACCATCCTCGAAAGGAATCGCTGATATTCAGTGAAGTCAGCATCGGAGGAGAGATGAGCAGTGGGTTCCTCTCCCTCAGAGGAGGCAGACGAGGATGATGGAGAGCTCGAATGTCCAGAGGACTCCTGCGGCGGTGGGGGTAGGCGAAATACCTGCTCATGCATGTAACTAACATATGAGGGGAAGGCCACCACAGAGCCTCTGAATGTCTCCCAGGATAACGGGCCCCTAGGACCGACATGGCCTGGGGGGTGGCTGCAGAGGAATGGGAGAGGGGCACCTACGGCGAGGCAACTGTCCTCTGCTGAGGCTCTGGAATCCGGGAATGGAGCCCGAGCTGGCCAGATCCCGGACAACAAACCAGGTTGTAGAACGGAACCCTGGGGATGCGAAGCCTGGAAGAGCCTAGTAGGGGATCTCCCCTGTGACGAACCTGGGGCTGCATGGATCCAGAAGGGCAGCCCACAGCAATGCCACCAGAGGGGTCCCTGGGGCTTGAGGGGGAAAGATGGTGTCCAGCGCTACGGCTCCTACCCGCCTCCCCCCGAAGGATGGCAGGTGAAGACCGCGGCGCCCGAACCCTGTCCCTCTGTTTCCCCCAGAGTCAAACGCCCTCCTCCTCGACCCCAGCGACACCCCTCAGGAGGGAGAGCCCCTCCCTCCACCTCCGCTTCATCCTCCTCCAGGGATCCCAGACCACCCCCAGCCTGTGAGGCCTCAGGGGAGGACAGCAGCAGAGACAGAGGAATAGGCGCACTGGGCCACCTAGCACCTTGTCCCACCGGAGACCCTGACTCCGAAGAGTCAGGGTGCCAGGACGAGTTCACATCTGAATCATCCGAGGAGGAGGAGGAGGAAGAGACCAGCTAGACCACAATACTGGCCACCCCAGGTGTCTCCAGGGAAATAGCACTGCGAACTGCGGCAGTACCAGATGACCCCCAGCAGCACACCAGGCCCCTACTCCCCAGCAGGCGCCCGGCCAGACCCACGGCACCGCCCTCAGCGCTGTGACCCAATTCGGCACCACTAGAAGAACCGACCAGGCCCACGGGACCATGGGCAGCGCCAAGAGCCAACACGGCGCCGCTAATGGCACAGTCTCTATCACTGGTGCCGGGATCCGAAATGGCGCCAGAAGGCAGCGTTGAAGGTCCACGAATGCCGGGACCAGCAGACCTGGGCCTTGACAATGGGGGAGCCTGCACCTCCTAGGAGGTGACTGCTGAGGTGGTGTCCCCGCCGCGGCTCTGGGAGGGACCTCGGCATTCCTCCAACACCACAAAAGAAGCCTCCTCTTCGGCAAGAGAAGATGAGGAAGCCTCCTCTTCTACAGACCGTATAGGCCTGAGAGGGGACCCGGAGGAATTCCTGGAGCGGCGCCGTCCCCCTAAAGTCGGTGGGGCCTTGCCGGTCTTGAAGGCGCAGACTTCCAGGATGCGCCGGTCCATCGAGAAACAGGCATCACACGCATCCATATTGTGGCTGGGTCCCAGGCAACGGAGACAAACATCATGCCGGTCCATGACAGAAAAATGCCGGCCACAGGAGCACCGACGCATAGGGGTGCGGCCAGCCTTCGACTTATGTTTGCCCCAGACCTGACACTGATCTGAGAAAAATCAAGACCAAATAAGCACAGCTCTAGGTTGCCGTCAAAAAGAGAAGGGAAAAGAACACAGTCTTAACAGTGGCGGCGTCGAGAAAAACAGGAGAAGGAGTCTGGAACGGCTGATGTCGCACTAGGCCTAAAACTGAATCTGACCGCGCAGCAGGGCAGCCTCGATGACAGGAGAAACAGAACTGAGAAGGAGGAGTCTGCAGCACCTAACGGCCACCCCTCGTGCATGACGCAGCACGCTCTTGTGGGCAGTGCCGTTGGAACCGACTCAAAAATAAATAAATAAATAAATTCTTCTGTAGCATGTGTGCGCCTCCGGCACTACCTAAACAGTAATGAATGGTGAAGATTGACAAGGGAAGATCTATGGTTACAGGTGAGCAACCCATTTTCTTCTTACCTCCAGGAGTATATTTCTATACACTCACATAATAATCCCTCCTCCCTCCCTCACCGATTCCCCTCCCTGCCCTTTTCTTCCTCCCTCCCACTTCCTGACCCCTTCTTTCCTCTTCTCCCATCCTTACCTCCTTCCCCTTACCTCTCCCTCTACCCCCTACTTCCCCCCTTTTTCTTCCGTGTTCCTTTATCCCTTCCCTTAATCTCAATAAGTGCCTCTGTTTTACGGGCTGCTGCTTTTTTTTTTTGAATGTGTGGTAAATATGTTACTGTGGAACCTTTATATTTTGTGTCTTTTCTTTCCTTAACCTAGTCTTTTCGCTCCCTCTTTTCATTCTGGCCGCTTCTCTCCCCCCCCCTTTTTTTTTTTGATACGTTAAAGTTGTATTTTTATTTATTTATTTAGTTATGAGTTTAACCAGGAAGGCATACTGAGCAGTGTTGCTCAATTCCAGATGCGACCTGAGGGACAAGTCCCAAGACAATAGTACAATCACAAGGAACAGTAGATAAACAGCACAGTGAGGGGGCCACCCGCCATACAGACAATCGGCAGATCGATACACGAACGTAGAAGGGGGAAAATACAAGGCATAATAATGTTACAGAGAAACCCACCCGAGAACACAAAAATACTGGTACATAGTGGGCACTTGCTAAAGCATGAGCAGTTTAAGAAGTGGGTGCTGAGTAGGCGGTTGAAGTGGCGAGGGTTGGGGGAGTGTCTTATATCGGCTGGCAAGGCATTCCATAGCTGGGGGATACGGAATTTGAAAGCTGCCTGCCCTTTGGCTGTGCACATAAAAGGGATGTGGAGGAGCCTGGGGTCCATGCTTCTGAGGAAGTAAGCAGGGGGAGGTTGTGGTGAGAGGACACAGAGGCCAGGTGGGGGGGGGGAGGGTATGGGACCAGAATTTGGATGCGGATCTAGCACAGTGGGTTAATCTGTGGTCTTGGAGGGAGGGCAGGGCTAGGGAGCTGTATAAGGCGCAGTGGTGGGTTGTTTGTGGGTAGTCCAGGATAAAGCGACAGAAAGCATGGAAAAGGGTGTCAAGGCTGGCCAAGGCGGAGGAGGGAGCAGTAGTATAGACTATGTTGCCATAGTTGAGTATTGGGAGCATCGTCTTCTGAACAATAGCTTTCCTGGCAGGAGAGAAGAGACAGCTTTTGTTCCTATATAGGGCGCCGAGTTTAGGGAGTAGTTTCTTATGTATGGAATCAATGTGAATGGCAAAATCAAGGTGCTGATCAAGCCAGACGCCTAGGTATCTGAAACTGGTGCAAGCTTCCAGGACCGTCCCGTCCAGGGTTTGGAAAGGGGGACAAGGGGCTTGACGGTAGAGTCTTTGCTGTGAGCCAAAAGTTAGCGACATAGTTTTCTTAGGGTTTAGGAATAGTTGGTTTGACTGGAACCAGTCCTGGATGGCACTTAAATCCTGCTGCAGCAGATTAGCCACCTCGCTTGTGGAAGGGCCCGTGGCGTACAGCACTGTGTCATCTGCAAACATCTGGATGGATGAGCAGTGACAGGCTGATGGGAGGTCATTTAAGAATATGGAGAAGAGTAGTGGGCCCAAGACTGAGCCTTGGGGGACGCCGGCAGTAACTGGTAGGGGGTTAGAGATGTGTGAGGTGACTTTTACAGCCTGGTGCCTACCCACCAGGTAGTCGTGGAACCGGGTGAAGGCAGGTTTGGTGAGACCGGCTTCTTTTAGTTTAGAAAGGAGCAGTGTATGGGAGACAGTGTCGAAGGCCTTGGCTAAGTCTATAAAGATGGCAGAGGTGATTTGGCCTTTGTCCATGCCGGTGAGTATGTCGTCAGTGAGTCTTAGCAGGGAGATGATAGTCGAACTGATCTACGAAAACCCGATTGGTATGAGGTGAAGGAGGAGGCATCCAGATAGGGAGAGAGCTGGGCTAGGACAAGACGTTCCTGTAGTTTTGACAAAATCGGGAATAGGGAGATGGGGAGATAGTTACCTGGGAAAGAGGGGTCACCCCCTTTTGGGAAGGGTATAACGGTAGCCTGTTTCCATTCGGTTGGTAATTTGCCTAGTGAGAAGGAGAGGTTGAATAGAGCGGCTAGTTGGGCGGCTATGGCTGGGGCGGACAAATATAACATCTTGGCATCCAAAGCCGTGGAGCATATACCTTTGTTAGGGTTCAGGGAACATAGGTATTTGAGTACTTCGGCCAGGGATACAGGGCAAAAAGAGAAACTGTATGGTTGGTAGGAGTGCTCTTGGGGGGGGGGGCCCCGGGTGGGTGGGTGCTGGAGGGACGATGAGGCGAGTCAGCACAGCTGGAGAAGTAGGAATTGAAAGCAGTGGCAACCTCACAGGGGTCAGTGATGGAAGTGCCCTGTATTGACAGTGTCGGTGGTGGCGGCTGGGTGGGGGGAAGGAGAAAAGGGATTTAAATGATTTCCAAAAGTTTGTCGGGTGGTTTAGGTTTGCGCTGAAAGCCGATAGGAAATAGTTCTTTTTTGCCTGGCGAATGAGATTAGTACAGGAGTTGTGGAGGGCTCTGTAGCTTTGGCTGGATGCCTGGGTGCCCAGTTTCTTGTGGACTTTCCATGCGTGGTCCCTGGAGTGGCACTGGCTGATGATATCAGTGGTGATCCAGGGAAGGTGGGCGCCTCTGACCCTTTCTGTGCGCAGGGGGGCATGGTAGTCCCAAACTTTTAGAAAATTGGCCTTGAATGTTTAGAGTGCGGTGTCAATAGATGTGGCCGCTGGGATGAAGGACCAGTCTACTTGACCTAGGTCGTGCACGAGCGATGCTAGGTCCAGGGAATTATATGACCTTGTGCACAGTATCTTTTGGGGGGGGGGGCGGTGGGCCTATGCACTTTTCTGATCATGAAGATCATGTGGTGGTCACTTAAAGAGTCTGGGAGCAGGCCGCACATAGGATCCTGTGGGGGTGGGAGGAAAGGACCCAGTCCAGGAGTGAGTGATTTTGCGTTTTGTGGTTTAGCCGGGTGGGGTCTACAATTAGTTGTGTGAGATTTAGAGCCTTGATCTTGGTCGTGAGGTGGACCTTCTCTGTGGTTAGCCAGTTGTGGTTAAAAATCGCCGATGGCCTGAAGCTCGCCTCCCGTGGTTAAGGACTTTAGCGTGTCCAGGTGAGCTAGGATGTCAGGTAGGGGGGTGCCAGGGGGGCAGCAGGTACCTGCAACGTGCACTGGGGAGGTACGCGGTAGTGAGAGTTTGATTAGGAGAGAGTCGATGTGGGCTGGAAGGGAGGGAATTTGCACAATGGTAAACTGCAGCCTAGAGTAGATGTACATGGCTGTTCCACTGCCTCTCTTTTTCCCTAGTCAGTCATGTCTGATGACTGAGTAGCCAGGGATGGATACTTCAGCATCGGTGTAGTGCGGCTTTAACCAGGTTTCAGATATGATCAGGATAGGATGTCAGGGCGATGGGATAGGGTGATTGGCTGCAGCACAGCAATTTTGTTTAGTAAGCTGCAGGTGTTGAGGTGCAGGAGCCTGAGACCTTTAAGGAATGAAAACGGGGTGTGAGCATTTTTTTTTGGGGGGGGGGGCGTTCATGGTTGGCCTCAATATCTCCAGCCAGGAGGAGTAGCAATATGATATACTGTTTGGATTTATGCCAGAGGTATTTTGGCCTGGTGGTAGGAGTGGGATCTGAGGCTGTGGGCGGAGGGCAGCGGAGGGCTGGGATGCGGAGAACAGTATGACCTGGTAGAAAAGAAGGGGGGCAGTATGGTAGCACTAATGGGCCAATTGTGCACTTTAGTGCAGGCTTGCTGTTGGAGAGAGTTTGTATAGAGGGACTAGGGGATGAAGTAGGGGGTCATAAGTGGGGGTGGTTCCCTTTTTGGGAGGTCAGCTGGGGGAAGAGATGCCAGTGGGGCAAGTGAGAAAAATAGCAGGGGTAGAAGAGGTAGCATAATTGGCAGAGATAGGAGGGAAAAAATGCTTTAGCAGAGGTATAGCGGCCACTAGTGGTAACAGCTAATAAGCTGCAAACAGGAGAGTGGGCTGGTATGTTCTGGAAGTCACATAGTGATTACTATAAGCGAGGAGCTCACAAGGGACGGTGTGGGGGGTGGCAGGGGCGGCGCATAAGCGCTACATGGGCTGACTACAGACTCCGATTCAGGAGCATCCATACCTTTAGATCAGCTTAGGTGAGGGAGATCCTCGGTTGCAATGGCTTCTGGCTGGGGAGGGCTGCTTGCTGTCTGCCTGCCCTCGCGACCCAGACTGTGAAGGAAAGACAGAGACTTTAATAGCTGACAGAGAGCGAGGGAGGAGCAACACTAATCAGGTAGCCTGTTATTAACGCTAACACCTTAAGTAATCTCTACGCCTGTGCAACAGCTGAGCAATATGCTATTTTTTGTAACGGTCCCACCGAAAGGCTATTAAAGCAGTTAAATACAAGTAGTTTGCTTGCAAATAATCTATCTGTAAGCATGTGCCAACAGTAAATGCTATTAAAGTCCTTAAGGCTAGAGCTTTTAGAGTTCTTTCTTTGTCCCAGATTTTTGAATTTCATTTTGGCGCCAACACTCTAACCCCGACTCCCATTCAATGAGGCGTCCATACCTTTGGATAAGCTTGGTGGCGAAGCGCGTCTCGGTTGCACTGGCTGCTGGGGGCTGCAAGCTGTCTGCCTGCCCTCCAGACCCCGACTTTGGATCAACCGGTGGTGGGGGGATGCGTCTCGGTTGCACTGGCTGCAGAGGGCTGCTAGCTGTCTGCCTGCCCCCTAGATTGATATGATAATTTATTTCAAATGAAAAAAATGTTGCTTTTATTCATTCTTTTTAGTGTAATATTTTGTATGTAGATATGCTTAAAATTAGTATTTTTCTAAGGGAGCACTTTTTTTTTTAATTTAGTATGTATTATGTACAGGTGTTTTAGTGGACATGCTTTGGAGTGCACACAGTATGTGTGAATATCACTAAATATTTTGAATAGCTGCCCCCTGAAGCATTACACCAAGGACGCGAGGTGCTGGGGTTACTGCTGTGGCTTAGATTTATTTATTTATCTATTTATTTTTAACCTGCATGGCTTCAGGTTGTAAGAACTTCTAAGTGCTGCCTAATGTGCTTTTTCGTGTCTGCTGATGAGGTCAGCTGCATCTGTGTGTGTGTCTTCTGTGTGTGCCTGATGTGGTTATGATGCTGACATCTATTTTTATGACTCCTCTGGGAGTAACTCCTTACCTTAAGTTGCTATGAGCTGAAAAGGATTTACCAGCAGATGTGCTGTCCTTCTCTACACTGTACTTCCCCGCTTCTGGAAAAATAAGAGGACTTCCACTTGCATGTAAATTAAGGCCAGCCTGAACTCTTGGCAAGTGATAACCTCATAGTCTTCAGGTGAAGCTACCTCTGGCTGCAAGCTGCAACACTGGACTTAAGATTTGCAAGAAAGTGAGTAGTGCTCACAACAGAGAGAGGTGAACTTTACAATTTACAATTGTCTTTGGTTTGAAGCAGATTCCATAGGAAAGTTAATATTCTTCAGGTGGAGGATACTTCTAACTGAAGGGTGAAATAAGCAACTTAGAATTATCAGAAAAGGCAGTCTTTCAATCAACAGAGGGAGGTGGAGTTTGCTTTACTTGCGTTACAAGTGTTAAGGTTTTCATTCAGGGAAGAGTTTAAACCCACATAGGCTAAATACTGTTTTCTGTGTCTGCCCTTCTGCACAGCTAGCGTGTTTTGGGCTGACTGTTTTCAGAGCACAAGTCACCAGGCTCTTTTGGGGCTGGGGAGGTTTACCTGTGTCTGACTTGGATGTTTGGATTCTTCTCTGTTTGATTAGCAGGGTATTTTCTCTGTCAAATTGGTTTGAAGCAGTATTACAAATTGTCGTGTATGGCATCTTGCTGACAGGAAGGCACTCATCGCATCGGTAGGTCAGAGCGTTTAGCTGATTGTTTCGTGAGGGCACAGTTTAGGCCCAACCTCTTCCCACCCCTGGAAATAGTTCATTTATACCTGGGGTTCTGACATCATTTCCTCAAGAGGGCAAGGTACACATCACTGTCATATCCTGTCTAGCACTCTGCACTGACAATATAAGCATACACATTATATAAATACATATATTTCTATATAACGCACCAAACACACACACACACAAAAAAAAAAAAAAAAAAAATAAACAAGGTAGACAGTTATGTGGGGAGTAGTACAATGTAATGGCTGTGGGGCAGCAGTCTTCGGGAGTCTTTCTGGAGACTGAGATGCTGCCTGTTTGCAGACAACTATCTGCCCTGAGGGAGAAGTTGCCCATCTTCAGCCGCACTGGACAGTGGCAGGGAACCTCCCCATCCAGGAGCACCACAGCCACCACCACTACCTCAGAGGTTTGAAGAAAGCACAGCAGTTGGACCACAGTGGGCTCAGGGGTAAAGGTGGTGGAACAGAGGCACACCCAGTCAGTTGTTACACTCCACAATCCATACACCATTCTGGGGAGCATAGTTCCCCTATGGATGCACCATGAGAGGAGACTAGGAGGGTGCAGACAACTTGTCTAAGGAGGCCCTCAGGAAGGAGGCAGAGGGCACCACAGGGAAGAAAGCAGCTCCTGGTGGGGACTCAATTGTGGGGATAGAACTGGGGAGCAGGGAAAACTGAAGTAAGGTGCCTGCCTGGTGCCATGGCTTGGAGGGACAGGAAGCGCATCCTTAGGATCGCGAGAACAGCTGCAGGAGTCTGAGCTGGACATCATTGTCCACCTAGGGACAAATGACAGCTCATCATGAGATTAGAGCAGTGCAAAGGACTTTGTAGAGTTGGGGAGGGCTTAAGACAAGTAGCACACACAGTATCCTTCTCAGAGGTGCTGCCTGTCAGTGGCATGAGTGAGGCGGTACTTTGCACCATGCAGTTTAACAAATGGTTAAAAAATGGTGTGGAGTACAGGAGTTTGGCTTCGTGGGGACTGGGGTTCCACCTGGAGGAACACCAGCCTATACCTAGCAGGATGGTCTGCATCTGTCCAGGAGGGAACAAGTCTTTTGGAGCAATCGGTTTAAATGCTTCATTGGCAAGCCTTTAAACTAGTCAAGGGGAGGCACTGATAAGCAGAAGAAAATCCCAGCCTCCCCTACAAAACAGGGTACTAAATGAGAAAAGACCAAGGTAGAAAGGTCAGTGGGGTTGCCGCTACAGAAGGTAAAGCCATCAAAAATGGAGAACAATGAGTACCAATGCCCATAGTCTGGGTAACAAGCTTCCTGAATTAGTGGCCTTGATGGAGGAGGAAGATCTGGATATTGTGGCAGTCACAGAAACATGGTACACACAGAACCATGACTGGGCGTAAACATACCAGGATACACTATCTACAGGAGGGACAGGGAGGGTAAAAGGAGGAGGAGGAGTAGCTCTCTACATAAGAGAAGAAATCAAAGCAACAGAACAAAAGGGTAAACAGGGAGGAGAAGAAGCACTGTAGGTCAATTTGGAGACCGGCAATGGCACCACAATCCACACAGGGGTTGTATACAGACCCCCCTCTCAGGGGGAGGAAATGGACAAGGAAATGATAGAAAGTATACTTAGAATGGCAGATAAAGGGGAGATATTGCTGATGGGTGATCTGAATATGCCAGATGTTAACTGGAGTGCAGTTGCAGCAGCCACTTCTAAGAGTGGGGTTATTCTGAATGCCCTACAGGGGGCATGCCTTAGACAACCAGTATTGGAGCCCACTCGAGAGGAGCAATCTTAGACCTGGTTCTCTCAAACGGAGATGAAGAGAGGATCACAGATGTAGAAGTGGGTAGCCATCTGGGAACTAGCGACCATCGAACAGTATGGTTCACAATAAACAGCAATACAGTCAAGCCATACAAAGACAAAGGTACTGGATTTTAGGAGAGCTGACTTTGCCAAAATGGGTGAGTGCCTAAGGAATGCACTAGCAAATGGGCAGGAAGGAGGGGTGGAAGAACAATGGGAAATAATAAAAACTGCCATCACAGAGGTAACAAGCCTTTGTGTAAAGCAAATAAACAAAATGAAACGAGGTAAGAAACCACCATGGTTCTCAAAGGAAGTTGCAATGAAGGTTCAAAGAGAAAAGAAAGCATTCAGGAAGTACAAGGAATCACAGAAGGAACAGGACAGAGAACTGTATCAGTTAAAGCAAAAGGAAGCTGGAAAGGCAGTCAGAACAGCAAAGGCCCAAACCGAGGAAAAGATAGCCAACTCAGTTAAGAAGGGGATAAAACCTTTGTATGGTACATCAAGGAACAAAGGAAGACCAAGGGAGGGATAGTGAGGCTTAATAAAGGGGAGGAGGGTGGGCAGAGGGTGACTGTGGAAACTGAGATACTAAACAAATATTTTTGCTCAGTATTTACAAAGGAAGAGGGAGGTACCTAAAACAAACAGTAGAAACACTCTGGATACAGAAGTTGATACCAGCCCATTTACAGAAGAAAGAGTTCTGAAAGAGCTCTTAAAACTGAAGGTGGACAAAGCAATGGGGCCTGATGGGATTCATCCCAGAATTCCAAAAGAACTAAGGATAGAACTAGTGACACCACTGACTACCCTCTTTAACAAATCATGGGAGGATGGGGTGGTACCTGAGGACTGGAGGAGGGCAGATGTGATTCCCCTTCACAAAAGTGGGAGCAAGGCAGAAGCAGGAAACTACAGACCTGTTAGTTTAACCTCAGTGGTAGGGAAAATGATGGAATCACTTCTGAAGGAAAGGATTGTTGCGTATCTAGAGGCCAGAGGGGCACAGGACCCAAGGCAGCATGGATTCTGGCCGGAAGGTCATGCCAGACAAATCTGATAGATTTCTTTGACTGGGTGACAAAGTAGTAGATCAGGAGGGCTGTGGACATGGCTACTAGACTTTAACAAGGCATTTGACAGTCCACACAAAGATTAATACACAAGTTAGCCAGCCTGGGGTGGGTCCCAAGATGACAACCTGGGTAAAATTGGCTGGAGAATAGGACACAGAGAGTAATAGTAAATGGAGTCCACTCTGAGAAAAAGGGTTAGCAGTAAGGGTACCACAGGGTTCAGTATTAGGACGGTCCTCTTCAATGTCTTTATAATGACATTGCAGAGGGACTGGAAGAAAAATATGTCTCTTTGCAGATGACACAAAGATCTGTAACAGAGTTGATGCACAAGGTGGGGTGGAAAGGATGAGAAGGGACTTAGCAAGAGTTAGAGGAATGGGTCAAATGTATGGCAGCTTAGATTCAATGCTAAGAAGTGCAAGGTAATGCACTGGAAACAAAAACCAGGGGAAGAATGCATAATGGGGGTGAGATACTAACAACAACAAAAATGGAAAGGGACCGGGGTAGTCATATCAGATGACCTAAAGGTGGGCAAGCAATGTGAGAGGGCAGCAAGGAGGGCTGGGGGATACTGGGATGCATAGGGAGGCATCACCAGCAGAAACAAAGTTATTATCCCTCTGTACAGACAGCTGGTGAGACCACATCTGGAGTACTGCGTGCAGTTCTGGAGACCCAATCTCCATAGAGACATAGACAGGATGGAAGCTGTCCAGGAGGCAATCTAAAAATGGTGCAAGGTCTGCACCCGGAAGACATATGAAATGAGACTTGGGAGCTTAATATGTATAGCCTCGAGGAAAGGAGGAGAGGGGACATGATAGAAGCGTTCAAGTACCTCAAGGGAATCAACAAAGTCCAAGAGGGTAGCATCTTTCAAAAAAGAGGTGTGCAAGAACAAGGGGCACAATGTAGAAGATAGAAGGAAGCTGCTCAGAGGTAATTTAAGGAAGTATTTTTCACAGAGAGGGTTGTGGATGCATGGAACAGCCTTCCAGAGGAGGTTATGAGTCAAAAACAGTGGTGGAATTCAAGCATGCATGGGACAGTCATAAGGCAATTCTAGGGGATGGGGTAGGAAGAAGTAGGCTGCTGGTTAACTAGGATCTGCAGCTTATCCATCAGGTAGGGAAATGGGCAGACTGGGTGGGCCAAGCGGTCCTTATCTGCCGTCAAATTCTATGTTTCTATGTTTAAGTGGGGCGATGGCAGATACTGTGGCTGACCCCAAGGCAAACAACGTACCTGTCACTCTTGTTCTCAAGGGAGATCTAGTTACCGCAATGACAAAAAAACATCATCTTAAGACAGCAAAACTTGTGCTCAATGTCGTCAAGACTGGTAGAGGACAATCCCGGAGGGCATCATTGTGAAAAGGTTAACTGTACAAACATTCTCTAGTGTGAGGAAAAAGATTTCAATGAATAAACAACATAGTGAAGTCTGATGCAAATGCCTGCCACAGCAAAGAGAGACGACGCATCGAATGAATCCATTGAGGCTTTAAACTGGTGACTGTTCGACTCAATACCTCGCTCAACAGTCAGCTGAATATCTTGTTCAGTCTCCGAATCTGGCAGAAACTCTGTCAGACTCCAGCCTGCTCCAAAGGGTACAATTCATGCTTAGAAAAATGCCCTTGGAAACTAGCTATCCTTGCCCAAGGTGGCTGAATTGTAAGCTCACTCGCCCATAGTGTCAATCTTGCATGACTCCTTATTAACGGGGTGCGCAATGACTTCCTTAGGGACAGTGGTCTTAGTCTCAAGCAAGAATGAGAACAGTATCAGCTACGGCCGAGTGCCACACACTGGCTTATCTTTAGGCCCAGTGTATTTCCTGTGTCTCTGCTCAGGGACAACTGCCACCAAATCAGGTCTTTGTCAAACCATATCAGACCAGGTTTCCACTGTGGGTGCAATCAAAGGAATCAAACAGGCAATGATATTGTCATTAGATATTGATACCAGTTTCCCCATATGAGGGGCCTCTAAGTGTCCCAGTACAAAACTGTTTAGCCATGCATATGTAATCTCACCTTTTTTAGTTGTTCTCACCTTGTATACTTTGTGCCTGAACCACACTAAGGTCATGTAAATTTTTGTAATTACCTTTTTATAACAATGTTTATTTCCAATGCATTCTAAGTACCCGGGTCACACCTGGAAATGAGCCTCGGCTCAGCGTGTCTTTCCCAGTCATCAATCTTAAAATAAAAAAATAAATAAAAATATTAGGCACATTTACGAATGCCAGGTGGAGACATTTAGCCTGGTCAATGGTTGCTGGCTCTAAAGTCAATGCTGAGTGCATATTTCTGAGCACAGCCTGGAAAGAGATGCTCCTGAGGCACACCCAGGTCTGAGGTTTCTATGCCATAGTAAGAATCATCATCACCACCTTCAGAGGTAATGAGGTTGGGTATGACTTGTCCCTATTTACACCCTCCTCCGGGGAACAGAAGAGAGATTGTGGTCACAGAGCTGACAACAAAGCGCACAGCTGGAGCAACAACAGTGACACTAGTCCTGGCCTTGAGGGCAAGGGATTGGTGCCAAAGGCGGAGCCAAACCGGCACCGAGTGTGGCACGGGAAGGTTCCTAGCACCGCGTTTGTGGCTGCACCCAGCAACTAGGCCCAAAGAGCTCGAACTTGGCACCGGTGGTCTCTACAATCCAGCTGGCACCAAAGTGACCATATATAATGTATGGGAAAAGCTTATTAATCAAATCCAAGTGTTGAACCCTCTTGAGTAAGTCACATCGACAGTACAACATGGAATGCCAGCACACACTGCTGCTGCAGAGTTCTATGGCAGAGATGCTGTTGAAACAAGCCTCACTTGTGGGTGCAATACAGGGAGAACCATGGAATGACGATGTGCGGAGACACAGAGGACTCCGCGGCAGAGCAGTAAAAAAACTGGCAGAACTGTAGGCAAGTTTAGAGTTATTTATGAGAAAGAAAAAAAAATGAAAAAAACTGAGTCTGTGAGAGTGGGGGAGCGGGGACAGAGTGTGGTTTGACTATGGGAAGCGGGGACAGAGTATGGTTTGACTATTGGGGGGGGGTGCAAAGTCGGAAACCACAGCGCAGTTAGGTGTCATTGTTTAACTGTTGCCCATAAACTATAAAATACAGTGAATGGGCATCAGTTAACAACACAGAGTTCCCTCTTGAGGTTGTCATGCCAACAGTAAACCTTTCGAGTTTCGCTCTCGAGGTTTACTACATTGTGATGACAACCTCTCAAAGGGAACACAGCATTGTTAACTGGTGCCCATCCCTTATCCTCTATATGTTTCATGAATGAAATTACTGCACCTGTTAATTATGTATGATACCATCACAGCCAGGGACTAAGTACCTGCAGTCTCTGAATCCCCCACCCCTGATGAAGCCTTGACTGGCAAAGCACCAGGGCATTTTCTTCCTGGGTGACTAGCCCGAGTTCAGCTCTAACTGTATGTCTTTTGGCAAACGAAAAAGTGAACAGGCACCCCCATTATCCACTTGAGCATGGCTGCATACCTGACATGGGCTCCTTGAAGCCCTGCCTGTCTCCGTAGGACTTGCTTCACCATCCAGGCCAGGGGACTCTGAATAGGACTGAGGTGGGAAGTGATGGCTAAGCTCTCCTGGCCCCACTGTGGGTGGGTGGGGGTGTCATAGAAGAGTGTGCACTCTGGTAATCTGGCCGAGGTGGCAACCGGTCACAGGACAAGAGGACTGGGTTGAAGAGCCACTCATATGCCCGAAAGGTAGAAAAGGATTTATAGAAAAATAAACTGCCTTTACTCACCATAGCTGGGTAAAAGAGGATGAAGACTGCAGACCCCAGGAATGCTGTTGGTCCCAGAATGATTACATTGTACACCATCCCCAAAATGGCTACGACAGGTCCACCAGCTAACAGACTGCCCACTGCTGAAGCTTCAAACATCCTCTGTCCATCACTGGAGCAGACATTTATCAGCTGTAGGAACAAGGGCGGCAATTACATAGTGACATAAACAAACAACCGAGCTAGATAATGGGTTAACAGTGGAGTGCAACTGTTACCACAGCAGTACCGAGCCCCTGAATGATCAACTGTCATACTGGACTGTAACCCACCATACTGTATATTCCATCAAACCCATGCTGCCCCACCCCCTCCCTAGATCATGGTCTAACCCCACAATGAATGTGGTTGGACAACAGTCGATGAGCAAGAGACTGAAGCATCAACACATGTCCCTGATCAGAGAGTCACTAAGACAGAACAATATATACCGGATACAGTATGAATGTGTTTTTTCACTCTTGCAATCTGTAAATGAATGACCTATGATAACTTAATAAACACTGTATTTACAAAAAAAATATACTCCACAATGCAGCTTCAGCCCCCCCCCCCAAAAAAAAATAAAAGTTAGATACTAACCATCACTGGTGGTCTTCCAGAGTATCTCCTTCATTAAGTACCACTTATTGAAATGAGCCGGAGGTGCCAAAACCCAGCGGAAGCAAATCTGTTAGCCTGGGGGTCCACCAACAGCCCATGGCTATGCACCTGCGTGACATCACATGGTTCCACATGCCTGCCAATCAGTACTGCCAGCTACATAATCTACCTTAGTTCTGTTCGCCAGACAGAAGACAAAAACAAACTTGGGCTTGTGGAAAGCTTGCCCAAGGGGATAGAAACAGGATACAGGAAGGTACAAAATAAACAAGCAATTAAACCCGACTACCAACTCTAAAGAGAAGGGGCACACCTGCGAGTGGGCATACAGGTAGGAACATGCAGGTAGGCCTGTAGCACACCTGTGGGTGGGCCTACAGGGTAGGAGAGCTCAGGTATACCTGTAGCACATGTGGGTGAGCATACAGGGGAGGGGCATGCCAGTATACCTGTAGCACACCTGCAGGTGGGCACATAGGGTAGGAGCATGCAGGTATACTTGTAGCCCCTTAAGGGGGTAGCGGTAGTCCGGTTAGTGAGCCGGAGCATCAGGTGGCAGAAGGTCCCACTGTCTTGCAGGTGCTGGGCTAAAATCTAGAAGATAGTGGGTAAAAAGGGCTGTAGCCTTGAAGAAGGAAAAAAAAAAAAAAACACACACACACACACACACACAGTCTCTGGCCAGTAAAATACCCAGAAGTAGCCAAGGAACAAGGCAGCAATACATGACAGAGGTGAAATTCTGACCTATACATTTTTATTTTATTATCACTTCCCCTTACCACCCGACTTCAATGGTAACCTTTCCCCATTTTAAGTCTGCTTAAGCACTTTTTACTAAAGGTCATACAAAAAGGTTACGAAGCAAAGAAGGTAGTTTGCCTGTACGTGCTCCTTGTCCTTCACCTGTAACAGGACAGGTTGTGTTCCTCTACTATGTATTTATATTGTTTAGTTTTGAATTCCATCTTATCCTTGCTAATTATTATGCAGGTTAGTAATTTGTTCCTGAGGTTCATTATACACTCTGAAGAAAAATGAAAATTACGTACCTACCATAATTCTTGATCTTCTTGGACGAAGTCTCCACCACTCATTCACACTAATGGGATCTACGCCGGAGGCACTAGGACCCAGCAGGGGCAAACTTTTCAAGACTGTCGTCGCCAGAGATGGAGCTGCGAGGAAGCGGCACCGCAAGCCGTGGCTCATGCAGTAAAGACTACCTCAGCGGCGACCCTCCAACCGCCTCAGTACCTCCCAAGGAGGAGCAGAGTAACTAACCTAGAGGAACTAACCTAACAAAATCGGACGCAAGATAGTCCGAATGACCCGTGTAAGAACGGTCAACAATGAAGTCTTCACAACCCAGCCATTGAGGGAGTGAAGACCAAAAACAGAGACGTGAGCTCGGGGGATGGTGGGTGGGCGTGTGAATGAGTGGTGGAGACTTCGTCCAAGAAGATCAACAATTACGGTAGGTAGGCAATTTCCATATCTTCCTAGACAAAGTCTCCACCACTCATTCACATTAATGGGAGAGTATCGAGCTAATAAACCCCTGAGACGGACGGCAGGAGAAACTAAGAGCTCACATATTTAGGACAGAAGTCGATTAAGAATAGTCCTACCAAACGACAGATGCTGTCTGGCATGGACATCCAAAGCATAGTGCTTAACGAAAGTATGCACTGAGCTCCATGTAGCCGCACTGCAAATGTCTGCAATGGGCACACTGCGGATTTCCGCCAGAGATGCCGCGACTGCTTTAGTAGACTGAGCATACACTCTGCCTTCCAGCTTAACCTGTGCCATAGAATAGCATTGGCGGAGACATGCTACCAGCCACGCTGAAATGCACCCAATAGCGACAGGCTGACCCAGCCAGGTCTTGCAGAAAGAAACAAACAGTTCCTGAGCCTTGCGAATTTCTTTTGTTCTGTCCAGATACAATCGCAGTGTTCTCTTAACATCCAAAGAATGAAAGGTATGTTCCCCTTCATTCTGAAAGTTAGCAAAGTAGGTAGATAGGACTAAAGGTTGGTTTAGATGAAATTCTGAGACAACCTTAGGGAGAAACTTAGGGTGAGTCCCAAGAACTACTTTGTCGTTGTGAAATACAATGTATGGGGGTCTGTGACCAGACCATGTATTTCAGAAACTCTACGGGCCGAAGTGCTGGCCACCAGGAAGGCCGTTTTCCAAGTGACGAACTTCAACTCACAGGTAGCTAGAGACTCAAAAGGTTTCCGAGTAAGCATGTCTAGCACAAGATTAATGTCCCAGGCTTCGACTGGACGTCTGATAGGAAATCTGGTATGCAGAATACCCTTAAGAAATCTCTTAACTACAGTTAACTGAGCCAGAGGCAAGGAATGTACCCGTCTCTTAATAAGCTGAAATGGTACAAAGATGAACTTTGACAGTAGAGAACTGCAGACCTGAATTTGAGAGGTCTAAAAGGTACTCCAAGACTTTATTTGGTGGGCAGAAAAAAGGGTTCAGAGAGGATTTTGCACACCAGAGAGAGAAACGCTTCCATTTGGCTCTGTAGGTTTTTCTAGTGGCTGGTTTACGCGCAGCCAAGACAATATCTGAAACCCTACACGGAACATTGAACCTATTCACCTCTATCTCTTCAGGAGCCAAGCGTAAAGGGACCGCAGGTGGGATGGACCACAGGACCCTGGGTCAGAAGGTTCATCTGAAGAGGAAGCGTTTGGGGGTTTTATAGTCTGTTGAGTAGTGGGAACCATATCTGCTGAGGCCAGAAAGGGGCAATGAGAATCATTCTGCCCCCGAAACTCCAATTTCAGAAGTACCCTCTGAATTATGGGAAGAAGAGGAAAAGCGTATAGAAAGCATTTTGTCCACTGCAGCCTGAACGCATCCTGACAGAAAATGCCAGGTCCTGGATTTCTGGACCAGAAGAGAGGCAGTTTTGCGTTAAGTGGGGATGCAAAAAAGGTCCAGGTCTGGAGTTCCCCACTCTTTGAAGAGTGACTGAATGATGGTTAAGTCGAGAGACCACTCAGGAGGATCCGCCTTGGTTCTGCTGAGATGGTCTGCCCGCTCGTTTTGTACTCCTGGCAGGTAAACTGCCTGAATCAGAGCCTTGTGCTCCAGGCACCATTCCCACACTCTCACTGCTTCCCTGAACAATGGGTAAGTGTGCACCGCCCTGTTTGCTGATGTAGTACATCACTGCCCTGTCAGTTTGAAGGAGAATGTTCTTATGACAGAGTATGTCCTCCAAAGCTTGGACTGCATAGAGGACGGCTCTCATTTCCAGGTCATTTACGTGATGGTGAGACTCGTCCAGAGTCCATGTACGCTGGGTGTGGAGATCCCGGCAGTGAGTTCCCCAACCCAGCAGGGATGCGTCCATGGTAATGGAGATCTGATGATAGAGAGGGGCAAAGGGATAACCTTCCAGAATGTTGTTTTCCTGAGACCACCAGGTAAGCGACCTCTTCAGAGGTTCTGTCACCTTGATGAGAAAGGACTGAGGGTGAGTGATTGGGGACCACCGAGTACTGAGCATCCACTGAGAGGTTCTCATGTGGAGATGAGCCAAAGGTACAGTGAACACTGAGGATGCCATGAGACCCAGCATTTGTTGCATTGAGAGAGCTGCACCGAGCTGGGTTCTCTGATGTATCGGGCCATCTTCAAGATATCGCCCCTTCTGTCCTCTGGAAGAAAAGCCTTCGGACAGGAGGTGTCCAGAAGAGTTCCTATAAAGAGGAGCTTCTGGGAGGGCTGCAATAGCGACTTAAGGTTCAGCAGGATTCCCATGGACATGAGGAAGTCTGAGGCCGTGGCTACGGCGTCCAGAATCCCTTGTCTGGAGGGACTTGCTAGGAGCCAGTCGTCCACATATGGGAACACTTGTATTCTAATTTTCCTGAGGTGCACCGTGAGAATTGCACACCACTTTGTAAAAACTCGAGGCGCAGAGGATAGCCCAAAGGGCAGGACTCTGAACCGACAGTGTTGACCCAATGCCACGAACCTTAGGTATTTGTGGTGCTTTGGGTGTACGAGGATATGTTGGTAGGCATCCTGCATGTCCAGGGAGGCCAAAAATCTTGTTGATGAATCAAAGGTAGTAGGGTACAGAGTGATATCATCTTGAACTTTTCCTTGTGAAGGAACTTATTTACCTTTCCAAGATCCAGAATGGGGCGCATGCCGCCGGTTTTCTTTGGGACCAGAAAGTAATGGAGTAGAAACCTGTGTTTCGCTGATCCAGCAGAACTACTTCTACTGCCCTGTAGTTCAGAAGGCCTTGTACCTCAGAAGCAAGAAGGCCTGACTGTACCACTGACAGCCTGGGCTGTCGTTTGGGAGGATGATCCGGAGGGGTTTCCAAAAGATTTTGATTGTGCCCCTCGTGGATTATTCTGAGGACCCATTTGTCTGATGTTATAGATTTCCACTGGTTGTAGAAGAGAGTCAGATGTCCTCTCACTGTTGAGGAGTCCCCCTATGGCAGCTGAGGTGGGACTTGGGCTAGAAACTCGGAAGGTGGCACTGGGTGCTTTTGGGCCTTGAGCCTTCTGCTGCGTTTTCTTTTGCGGCTAAGGGTTGAGATTTCTGTTAAAACCTCCTCTGCCTTTGCCCCGAAAGGACTGACAGTTGTGAAACTGGTGCCTGTTTCCCCCGGGAGGGGTCAGGCGTAGGTCTGGCTGTCTTAATGGTAGACCTAGTTTTCTGTGTGGTGTGGCCTCTAGTGCTTACTCCACCCAAGGTACGAACAGATACATACAGTTGAAAGGTAAGGCCATGACTTACTTCTGGGCGTCATTCGTGAAGCCCGAGGTACGCAGCCAAGAGTGGTGACGGGTGCAGATGCCAGCCGCCGCCCGGGAAGCAGTATCGAAGGCGTCCACTGCAGCTTTAACCTGTTCGTTATTGGACTCGATACCCCAATTTATGGTTTTAAGTAGCTCAGAGTTGACCTCCATGTCAGGCAGAGCTTCTACCACTGCTTTGAGCGAATATTGAGAAAAATAGCCCTGGTAGCTGGCAATGCGCATGCCCAGAATTGAGGCAGCAAAGACTCTCTTACCTAAGGTGTCTATCTTGTGAGATTCTTTGTTTACAGGCCAGGCTGTAGATTCCTGAGGAAGGACAGCCTTATTTTCTGCCAGGACCACTATGGCATCAGCAAAGGCTTGTGGGGCCAAAATGAAGTGATCCTTGGGAGGGGGCATATGTCCTATCTATGGACTTGGCCACGGAAGGAATAAGAGCTGGATTCTTCCACACCACCTGTGAAAGGGTCTCGAAAGAAGGCTGTACCGGAGGGGTTAAATCCATAGGGATTTCCGGGACATGAAGATACTGGAGACGCAAATGCTTCCCAGGATCGATTTCTGTGGTCTGGAGAGAAAGAGTAGAATTTAAATTCTTGAGCAGAGTCTTAAAAGGAAAGGTCCTCAACAACAGGCTCTGCAGGAGGATTGATCCCTACCCCCAGGGCAGTGTCAGCATCAACATCATCACCCAGGCAAAGATCTGGATCAGGCTCAAAATCACCTCCTGACAGTCCGGGGGTGGGGGTGGATTGTATAGACAGGAAAGGAGTCAAAATCAGGAGGAAGAAGAGAAGAAGAAGAAAGAATCTGACTCAAAAACCCTTGAAGACCAGACTGTACCACACTCATCCTTGGCGCCATCGAGGAAAATGGCACCTAGAACAAAGAAGCAGCAGTCATTGGAAAAGGTATTGCACATGGCACCGATAAACAGCGTGGCGCTGACAGGGCCCCTGGCGCCGACAGAGCCCGCAGCACTGCAGACGGCGCCGACAGAGCCCACAGCACTGGAGAAGTCAGCACCGCAGACGATAGCAACGTCACAAGAGTCAGAAAACTGCAATTGGAAAAAGAGAAGGAACACTGGCAGGAGATAAAGGCCCTCTGCCGCAGCTGTGTGGAGGGGACAAACACCAGAGCACGGAGTCGACAGCACGCAAGAAGGAGCCGCTTGATTCACGGCGTCCAACCACCCCACCCACCATTCAAAATCGAATGTCCCAAGGCCCCGTGTCGGACTGGCCAGCTCGGGCAGTTGGACCAAGCTCTGAGCCCACTGCTGCGTAAGAGCAGCCCACTGTGAAACTGCTCAACGGAAACTACTCCAATAGGCAGAGAGGAGCTCCGGTGTCGAGGAGGTAGACCACTAGAGACAGAAACCGGCAACTTCAACAGAGGTGGAGACGGGCTCCTGGTCCTAATAACTGCCAGTCTACACGCAGACATACCAGAGGACGACCTCGAGTGATGCCGCTTCTTCTTCGACCTACGAGTCGAAGAAGAACTAGGGCCAAGGTGCAGAGAATGGGATCAGACTATTTATGCTTCCGGGGAGACACCCATCTCTGAGCACTGGACTATCCATTGTCAGACCCCTCCCCCAGGGAAGGCAATGGACCGGACCCAACCCGGTGACTGAACAGCTTTCATACGAAGTCCCCTACCATCACCTGACCCGCTCATGGTAGACTCCCATCAATGGAGGGCTGAAGACTTCTCTTGTACAAGTTAGAATTAATAAATATAATTGATATTGATTCGAGAGAATATATAAAACAATAAACTGAACTAAGCTGCTAGTGAAGTTTAACTCTTGGCGGGCAAGCAAAGTAGTTACTGAAGCGCACTCGACAGCGGGGAAAAAAGGAACTGAGGCTGTTGGAGGATCGATGCAGAGATGGTTCTTACCACACATGTCGGACTCGCGCTGCCACTTCCTCGTGGCTCCATCTCAAGTGCCAGCCCTCCTGAAAAAGCTTACTACCGCTGGATCATAGCGCTTCCAGCAAACTCCCATTAGTGTGAATGGGTGGTGGAGACTTTATGTCCTGGAAGATCCACCCTAAACCAACTGAGACCTGGCGTCCTTCCACCAGGACTGGATCAGAGACTGAAAGTCCTGTTAAGGAGGTGGCGGAGGAAGTGGAGGCGGGCTGGATGGGGGCAAGTAAAAATGCACACCTAAACCCGGATACTGATGGTGAGGATATCCTTGGTAACAGACGTAACCTGGAGTCTGGTACTCAGGATAGTAGGCCTGGGAGAAGGGTCCAATCATCGGATCAGACGACGGAAAATTAGGTGCCGGTTGACTGGAGAAATGCGGGAAACCTGGCATGGGGTCTTGTCCTGGCAGTCTGGAAGGACTGGAAAAATATACCCAACAATAGGGTAGTGGACGTCGGATAGTCACTCATGGAGAAGCTGACTAAGGGGCGATATATCGAAATAGCCAACGCCTGAGGATCAGACGCCAGGCCCCGCCAGGGTTTTGGGGGCCCTGATGGTGGGAGCCGACGAAAAGATATCCAGCGCCTTGAGTCAGGGCAGCAGATGATAGATGACCCAATGTTAGAAAACAGAAGGGCCCAAGTTAGATAAAGAATAGGTGCCCTTGAAAACAGGGGATCGATGTGGGGAGCCCTTGGAGGGCATCCTGGATGGGACCTGGGAATCGCCACTGATTGGGTGAGAGAAAAAAATTACTCACCATAGTAATGTTTCTTCTAATGGAGTCTTGCTGTATTCTGACTATATGCAGTTAGCCCCAGCACTTGAACAGCTCTGGAGAGTAAAGGGTTAACTCTATGCAAAGGCATAGAACATTGAGCATGTGCTCGGTTTTCAAACCTCTGTCTGTGGTACTCCGCTGTCTGTGGTACTCCGAAGTGTAACCATCAATTCTTACGAGCACTAAAATAACTGACCCAAAGGTAGAAACTGTTTCCAAATTTTAGTGCCAGGTGGCAAAAAGTACAGTTACGTAAGAACTTACTGTAACAGTAGATCTTCGAGAGAGGCTCTTGCAGTAGGTAATTACATATAGGACTGATGTCGGCAGGCGCAGGACCCCACGGAAAAATTTCTAGCTAGCAGTCCTGGCAAGGACCGCCGATAAACAGGTGACCGCGCCAGACTATCGCCGTATAAAGGGACAAACCCGACGCCCGCTTCCAGTTTCTTCTCGCCACAGGCCCGAAGGCCCGGACGAGAGAAAGAGACATTTCCTCAATGGAAAAGGAGCTGAAAAAGCTTAGGGATGGAGGATGGAGGTATTACCATTGTGAAGAACCTCTCTCGAAGATCTACTGTTACAGTAAGTTCTTATGTAACTGTACTATCTTACTTCGAGAGGGCTCTTGAAGTAGGTAATTACATACAGGACAGAATCCCAAGCAGTCTGGAACAAATGAAAGGCACCAGGAGGAGGAACTACTCCAAATAGTAGCAAAAAAAACCTTGCAGACCTCAAGACAGGAGGCCTTGCAAGACCGCTAAGCTGAAGCCTGCTCTACGGCGAGAGGCAATGTCCACACTGTAATGTTTCGTAAAGGTATGGACGGAAGTCCAGGTGGCAGCAGCACAGATGTCTGCCGCAGACACATTCTTGAAACAAGCCGCAGAGGCTGCTACTCCGCGAGTGGAGTGACCTCTGACTTGACCTGGAAGAGTTTTGTTGTACTTGTCATAACAGAAAGTGATGCAATGAGCCAACCACTTTGACAGGCATTGCTTGGAAACAGCATTGCCTTCCCTTTTGTGAGAAAAAGAGACAAACAACTGATCAGTCTTTCTGAGATCCTTAGTCCTATCAGCGTAGTATCTCAGAATCCTGTGAACATCCAAGGTATGGAGCAAATATTCTCCCTGGTTGGAGTACTGCGTGAAGAAGGCAGGTAATTCAATAGACTGATTTAAGGTAGACTCTGCTACCACTTTCGGAAGAAACTTAGGGTTCATGCGAAGAGCTACTGGCTTCCTTGAAAAAATCAGATAGGGACTTTACACATAAGGGCCTGGAGCTCGAAATTCTTGAGCAGAGTAATGGCCACCAAAGAAGCGCCTTCCATGAAGGAATTTCAAGTCTGCTGAAGCCGCAGGCTCGAAGGGAGGAAGGGTAAGTTTCTCGAGAACAAAGTTCAAATCCCAAGGGGACAGGAGTCCGGACAGGAGGCCTGAGATGAAGGACCCCTCTGAGAAAAGTCTTGGATACCTCTAATTGGGCAAAGGCATTATCAGCGAAGGGCACATGGCAGGCTGAAATAGCGGCCATGTGAACTTTCAAAAAGGAATGGCTGAGACCCAGGTCGAAGAGGTGACGTAAATAATCGAGCGGAACTGCCACAGAACAGGAGAAAGGCTCCACATTCCTGGAGGCCACCCAGATGGAAAATCTCTTCCATTTCATGGCGTAGGTGGATCTAGTGGGGGGTTTTCTAGCCTCCGCCAGAATCTCGGCCACCTTAGGAGAGATGCCAAATCGAGATTGGGCTAGGTCTGCAGGAGCCATGCATGATGTTGAAGAGACTTGAGTCCCGGATGGACCAGGGTCCCCTGATCCTGGGTCAGCAATCCTCGAGATAAAGGAAGAGGAAGAGGAAGAGGAGGAACCTCTGAGTATTTTTGTAGAAGAGAGAACCAGATTGCCTGGGCCAGAAAGAGCGATCAGATCATTCGGCTCCTTTCATGGCAAGCTTCTCTTGCTAGAGGACCAGAAGGAATTGGGAAAAGCATAGTCGAATCTGCCCTTCCAGCTTAGAGACAGAGCATCGCTCCAGAAAGCACCTCGCTCTGGAGCGAGCAAGCAAAAGGTGGGAAGTTTTGTGTTTTGCCGTTTAGAACCTTTTGGTCTAGTCCCCACTCATGTGGCAGAGCAGAGGAGCGACTTAGCTTGTCTGCTAGGGTATTGTCGGCTCCTGGAACATGGATCGCCGTGAGGTGAAGGTTGTGGAGCGTTGCCCAATCCCAAACTCTCATTGCTTCCCTGCTTAGCGGGTAAGATAGAGTCCCTCCCTGCCTGTTGATGTACCACACCACGCACATGTTGTCCGTTTGGACAGCTAGGTGACCGGGAAGGATGTATTGGTGAAGAGCTTGGAGAGCATACAGAACTGCTCGTAGCTCGAGTACACTGATGTGGAGAGCTAACTCCAATCTGGACCATAAACCCTGGGTTCGGTGAGGACCCAGATGGGCTCCCCAACCTTCGCCTGATGCGTCCGTGGTCAGAGTCTGGGAGGGGGGAGGATGACAGAAGGGGACCCCCCGAAACAGGTTCTCTCGAACCATCCACCATTGCAAGTCTCTTGTCATCGGCAAGGAGATCAGCACCAGATGATCTAGGTCGTCTACAAGTTGATCCCACTGAGAGCGAGAGTCCACTGAGAGTCCTCATGTGAAGCTTACGCGCGAACTGTCGGGATGGCGGCCGCCATAAGCCCCAAAAGACGGAGTACCGACCTCGCCGGAACCTTCCTGCGTTCCGGAAGCAGGGAAATCTGTGACTGGAGGGAGGCTACACTGTCTGGAGGAAGGAAGGCCTTGCACACTGTCGTATCGAGGTTTGCCCCGATGAACTGAAGTCTCTGGGAGGGGTCCAGATGAGACTTGGAATGGCTGATGGTGATACCCAGACCAGTGAAAACCTGCTGGGTAAGGGAGAGAAATTGCAGGAGTTCCTCCCTGGATGAGGCCGCCAGGAGCCAGTCGTCCAGGTAGGGAAACACTTGAACTCCCAAAGACACGTGCTGGGTGGCCGCTACCACCGCCAGGCATTTAGTAAAGCTCGGGGGCGAGGAAGACCAAATGGGGTGCCGAATTGGTAATGGTCCCCTGGAAAGCAAACCGGAGGTGCTGGTCTGGGGCGATTAATGGGGATGTGCAGGTATGCATCCTGCATATCCAGTGCACAAAGCCATTGGCCCGGCTGAAGAAGAGGCAAAAGGGTTTGAAGGGAGAGCATCCTGAACTTTTTGTATTCTACATAGAAGTTCAGGGAGCTGAGATCGAGAATGGGTCCGAGATCTCCAGTCTTCTTTGGTACAAGGAAGAAATGGGAATAGTAACCTGTCCTGTGAAGGTGAGGAGGAACGGGTTCTATAGCCTGCTTCACGAGGAGGGCAGATATTTCTTCCCTGACCAAAGGAAGATGGTCCCTTGAGTGAGGGGACTTCAGAGGGGGGTGGCGTGGAGGTTTCTGTAGAAACTCTATGGAGTGCCCTTCCGCGATAATCTGAAGCACCCATGAATCCGATGTTATCCTCTCCCAACCCGGAAGGTGGGAGAATCTCCCTCCTACCGGTTCCTCCGGGGAGTCCGGAGGCGGTGGGAGAGGGAAGGAGTCAGGTGGTGTGGGGCAGCTCTGCAGCTGGGGCACCCGCTGCTTTTTTGGGCGGCGGGGACCTGGCAGCTGTGGGGGCACGGCATTTGGTGGCCCGCCTTCCTTGAGGTTTCGCTTTGAGGACGGCTGCATCTACGCGAAAAGGACCGGCGCTACTGGGGATGGGAACGGTTCATGAAATCCACAGATTTCAGGGCCGTCCCCTTCTCCTGCAAGTCGGTGATGATGTCCTTGACATCACCACAGAAAAGCACTGAACCCCTGAAAGGTGCTTCCTGGATTGCTGACTGCACCTCCGGGACCAAACCTGACACGCAGAGCCAGGCGTGATGCCGAAGAAAAAATTACTCACCTTAGTAATGTTGTTTCTTCTAATGGAGTCTTGCTATATTATGACAGTAGCAGTTTGATCCAGCTCTAGAACTGCTCCGGAGGTGAAATGGTTAAAACCATTCCAAAATAGATTTGCTACACGAGCTCTAAGCAGCTCTATCTGTGTTATTTCAAACCTGAACTGTCAGCTCTTCACAGCCAAAACTCACTAAGGTCTGTGTGGAAGCTGTAACCTACACTAGCCAAATGGCTACCTAAATAATAACAACCATTGCTGGTCCCAACACCCAAGACTCAAGTCAGGGGACCAGAAATACTAACAC
The DNA here is from genome assembly GCA_016271365.2 of Neoceratodus forsteri. Taxonomy (NCBI): domain Eukaryota; kingdom Metazoa; phylum Chordata; order Ceratodontiformes; family Ceratodontidae; genus Neoceratodus; species Neoceratodus forsteri. The sequence continues at coordinate 961,881,210 of CM028137.1, forward strand.
AATTCTAATAATATGAGAATAAAACATAAGTATAACAGAACACACACACACACACACACACACACAAAGCCCCAAAAGGGGACAAAAATGCTAACAGGGCATAAAAGGTGCCCACACCAAGTTGCCCGCACCCCACCCAAGTAGAGGTTCTGAGAGGGGCAGGTTGGGGGGGAGGTCATAATATAGCAAGACTCCATTAGAAGAAACAACATTACTAAGGTGAGTAATTTTTTCTTCAAACAACATGAAGTCTTGCTATATTATGACAGTAACAGAATACACAGCAGTACCTCCATGGAGGAGGGCAGAACCTACTTAGGAATAGGCTCTGAAGAACAGCTGTATGACGAACATCTCTCCTGGCCTGGACATCAGGGAGTAATGCTTGGTAAAGAGTGCTGTACCCGTTTTCCAAGTAGCAGCCTGGCAAATCTCTAATATAGGGATGTCTCTGGCAGCAGCTAGAGGCATGCTGTACACCCTGGTAGAATGAGCCCTCAAACCAGGGGGACTCTGCCAGTTTCTGATAGCAAAATTGGATACAAGAGACAATCCACCTGGCAATTGATCTCTTAGTGGCAGGTTTGCCTTTCCAACTTCACCATAGGTGAGGAAGAGTTGGAGGGATTCGAACCTGTGACCTTTGGTGCGGCTCTATATAGTAACTAAGAGCTCTCTTAGCATCCAGGCACAATGCAACCTCCTCTCACCAGGCGAGGGTCAGTGAAAAATACTGGAAGGAGATAGATTGATTAAGATGGAAATCTGAAACCACCTTAGGCAAAAACTTCCTATTAGTCCTAAGGACTACCTTATCCCTGTGGAAAGAAATAAAGTCAGTTTCACTGACAAGGCTTTCAACTCACTTGTCGTCTGTGGCAGAAGTGATAGCCACTAGAAAACAGTTTCCAAGTTGGGTACTTAGCTCCTTACAGAAGACAGAGGTTCAAAGGGGTTGCATTAACTGGGCAATGCAAACATTCAGGTCTCAAGCCGGGGCTGGTTCCCGAAAGGGTGGATTAGTATGAGTAATCCTTAAAAACTTGGAAAACACAGGATGAGAGGGAAGCGGGATGACTTTCCTGCTGGACACAAAAAGCAGATACAGCTGCCAAATGAACTCTCAGGGTAGCTGGTCTGAGACCCAAGGAATTAAGATGTACCATGTAATCTAACACAGTGGGCAAATCAGCAGATTCTGGGAAAATATTTTTCCTCTTGACACCAAATGGAAAACCTTTTCATTTAGAACTATAGTAGCCCTAGTGGAAGGCTTTCTAGAAGCCTTTAGGATCTCAAGAACACCCTGAGAGAGGTAAATCAACAAACTAACTCCTCAAGAGCCAGGCCTTGAGGTTGAGGATTTGAGGTCCGATACCAAACCCTTCCCTGGGCACAAGTCAACAGGTTGTGATTCCTGGGGAGGCAAGGGAAGATGGATTGTCAGTGACAGAAGGAGGTGGGTACCAGGGCTGCCTGGCCCAATCCAGGGCAATCAGAATCACCCTGCAAGGCTGAGATCTGATTTTGACTAATACTTTGAATAGGAGAGGAAGGGAGGAAAAGCATAGAGAACTTTCCTCCCAATCCAGAAGAAGGGCATCCAGGGGAACTGGAGCCCAGCACTGGAGGCCTGCAACAGAACAGAGGAAGTTTGTGATTGTCTGGGGCTGCAAAAAGATCTATCTGAGGGTGCCCCATCTGGCAAAGACTATCCCCAGCATTTGAGGATCCAGGGACCATTCGTGATGGCCCTGGAAATCCTGCTGAGAGCATCCGCTGGGACATTGTCCTTCCCTGGAAGATGAACTGCTAAGAGGAAGTGTTCAGGAATAGGCCAGAGACCACAACTTCATTGCCTCGGTGCACAAGGCCGAAGACCGAGTGCCCCCTGTTTGTTGATGTACCACATTGTTGTGGTGTTGTCTGTTCTGACTTGTATCACCTTGTCGTGGACAGATGCAGAAAATGCTTGAAGAGCTAAAAAGACAGCTCTGAGTTCCAGCAAATTGATGTGGATCAGATATTCTGGGACCACACTCCCTGAGTGGAAAGGTCACCCATGTGGGCTCCCAACCCAGAAGGGAAGCATCTGTAGTGAGAGTCAAGTCGTGAGTAGGGGAAATGAAGGGACCCCACACCTAATTGCCCTGATCCTGCCACCACTGGAGGGCTAGGATCAAGGTTCGAGTCACTGGGACCAACTTGGAAAGGATCTCTTCTCTGAGACCAATAGGTTCTCAAGTGAAACTGAAGGTCTCTCATCTGAAATCTTGCTCCCCTGCACAACAGCTATGGATGCAGCCATGTGCCCCAGGAGCTGCAGAAAGTGTCTTGCTGGTCGAGAGACCTGCAGAGTGAAGGAGGAGGCCAGAGCCACTAAATTCCTTACCCTTTCTAAGGGAAGAAAGGCTCTGGCTAGCTTTGTGTCCAATTCTGCCCCTATAAAGGTGAGTACCTGGACTGGTTCCAGAACCGACTTTGGTAGATTTAGCAGAAAGCCCAGGGAGGTGAGAAGCTGCTGGGTGACCTGCAGGTGAGATTTTACCTGTTCTGGGGACTGACCTACAATGAGCCAGTCATCTAGATAGGGGAAAACAGCAATCCTTTGCCTCCTTAAGTGAGCCACTGCCACTGCTAGACACTTTGTGAATACCCTTGGGGCAGAGGTAAGGCCGAAGGGCATTGCTCTGAACTGGTAATGACCTGAGGGCAGTTCGAATCTGAGGTACTTTCGATGGGAGCTCTGATTAGACATGGAAATAGGCATCCTGAGGTCCAGGAGGCTAGCCAGTCCCTGGCCAGGGAGGGTAAAATCACTGCCAGAGTTACCATTTTGAACTTGGTTTCAAAAGATGCTTGTTCAGATATCTGAGATCTAATATGGGCCGCCATTCTCCTGTCTTTTTTGGGGTAAGGAAGTATCTGGAATACAGACCCCTGCCCTGGTGCAGGGGAGGAACCCTTTCTACTGCTCTGAGAGCTAACAGGGATGAGACCTCTGCTTCCAGAGCAAGGGTCTCTGAAGCACTTGCAGCTAGAAAAGTCTGCTTCAACTTGGGAAACTTTTGAAGCTGAGAACCAGACCCTGGCTTACTACTTCCAGAACCCACTTGTCTGAGGTTAAGAAGCCCAATTCCTGACTGAAGTAAGCCAGCCTGCCCCTACCGGCACAGGAGAATCGGCCCTGGACACCCCATCAGGGTGCCTGCTTAGCAGGAGCTTTAGGCTGGGGAGGGAGCAGGTCTGCCCACCCCCGCCTGCCTCTGCCTCTGAAGAAGCCCCTCTGAGCATAGACAGAGGAGGCCTGAGTCTGATAAAAGGCCTGTGAAAGACCTACCCTACCCTGGGTATGCCTTTGAGGAGTGGCTTGCCGCCTCCTTAGCCTGGGCACCTTGTAAGTAGTCCCATATTCATCCATCTTTTTCATGTAGTTCTCTGTCAGCTCCCCAAACAGAGAATTTCCCACCACAGGAAAATCCATAGCCTTAGTCTGGTATCCTGTACAGACTAGTACACCTGAGCCAGGCCAACCTACGAAAAGCTACAGATGTGGCCATGACCCTAGAGGAAACATCATTAACATCCACAGCAGCATGAAACTGAACCATAGAAGCCTCAATGCCATCAGCAGCCACCTGTTCTAGTTCACTAGCCAGCTGGCCATGGGCTTGCTTGGCTAATTGCATAACAGTATCCCATCTAGATTTCTGATACCTAGCTACATAAGCCATATAATTTGCTTGCCTGAGTCCCAGAGAGGCTGCCATATACTGTTTTTTGCCATGGCATCAATCTTCCTGGAATCCTTGTCAGGAGGATGTGAAGCCAGGGGAATATTAGCTTTATCACAGGCTGCAGCCTGAACTACCCCAACATGACTGCATTGCTGAGAAAGGAATTCTGTATCAGGACCTGACAATGTGTACCTTCTGTCCATCTTTTTATCTACAGGAGGCACAGAATTAGGAGCTTTTAAAATTTTATTGTTTGCTTCCTAAAAGACTTATGTAAAGGAATAGACAACTCTGGACTCTGGAATATCCATCATTTCTACAAAATCAGGCTCTCTTGCTCATCCACAGATTCCTCTAAGCAGCTGAAGGGTTTCAGCAACTTTTTTGTAAAACATAAAATGAGATGGGGACTCAGACAGCATAGGGGAGATTCTAAAGGTCTGTCTGGAGAGATGTCCGGTTCAATGGGCACACCCAGACCTTCCCAGCCACAGTCATACTGTTCATAATCATCCTCCCCCTCCTCTGGTTCATAAAATTCCTCAATATCATATTCCTGAACCACTGGGACCGGACGAACTGACCTTTTGCCAGATAGTGGCGGTTCGGACGGACCCTGAGACAGTGACTGGACAATCTGTATGGCTTTTGCTATCTCTGCAGCAGTTGGAGAAGGGGTTTTGGACTCCAGACCTGCTGATTTTCTTGTTTTCTTTACTGGAAGTGGTTCCTCAGAATCAGCTTTCTTTTGCCCGAGGAAGTCTCGCCTGGTCAGAGGGGCACTCTCCAGTTCGGTGGCACCGAACCGGCTGGCCATCCGGGTCAGCGGACTTTTGGCTCCCCTCGCCCCTGAGCCTGCCCAATCTTTTTCCAGGGTGGTTGCAGGAAATTTCTTGCATATCTGGCAGTCTGACTGGAGGTGGTCAAACCCCAGACAATAAACACATGGTGTGTGGATCAGCCTGGCAAAGACTTCCACAAACATCACAGTGTTGAAACCCAGTGGGCCCGGTTTTTCTTTGGTTTCTCAGACATAATGCCAGCCTAACCAGAAAACTTGCCCTTTAACAGCAGTGCCAGGCAAGACACCCTTATCGGTTCCTAACCGTGTCACTGGTATTGGAAAAAGCGTAATAAACTGCTTTTTTAGAACCGATAAGAACCGGAACCGCAGACTTAAAATGTTAATTTTAGTTTTAAATGAGTTTTAAACTCAGCTGATCGGTTCAAAACCGAACCGACAACCTCACAAGTTCCACACAGACAAAACCTTTATTTACTTTTACGGTTACCACAGATAGAGCTTGAACCTAACGGTTTGTGGTTAAATAAAACTATTCTCGGTTGAATCCAACTGAGAAAACACTTTTTAAACCAAGAAATGAACCGAGCAGTAGGAGAAATCTCCGGAGCAACTGTTCACTGAGGCGGAGTAAAGAATCTGACAGTTCAGGTTTGAAATAACACAGATAGAGCTGCTTCTTAGAGCTCGTGGCCAAAATTCTATTTTGGAATGGTTTTAACCATTTCACCTCCGGAGCAGTTCTAGAGCTGGATCAAACTGCTACTGTCATAATATAGCAAGACTTCATGTTGTTTGAAGACTTACGGCAAACGCGGAGCTCCGCCCTGCAGTGTCCACTGCATCGTAGGTTGTCCTCAGAATGTGATGACTGGCCGAACGAGCAGAACGGACTAGGTCAGCTAACTTCTGCTTGACTTGGGAGTCAGGTAAGGAGTCAATCTTAGATTCTGCCTGGGTAAGGATAGCCTTCTGGTAATCCCCCATATGTGCTACATAATTCAGGGCCCAGATTCCCAGTGTGGAAGAAGCGTATATCTTCCTTCCATACTGATCCAGAAGCGAGATTCCTTATCCGGGGAGACAAGCTCAAATGTTTGGGTGTGCTGACTGGCCATGAGCGCGCTATTCACAACAGAGTCTGCACGGGGTGAGAATCCAAAAAATCTACACCCTCCGGAGCCTGGTATAGCCTGTTGGACTTCCGAGGAAGTGGGGCTAAAGCCGACGGTTGCTTCCAAATAGTGGAAACAAGGTGGGCGTGAGGCTCGATCCAGGGTGGCACTAGAGTAGGGGTCGTAAGGGGCAGGTCCAGATGTTCAGAGAGTTTAACCCACTGAGGATCTGGCTCCAAAGAATGCCACTGATGTACTTCCTGGATCTTCCTGAGCAACTCCGTGAAGGAAGGATCCTCCGGAGGAGTCCTTGGCCGGGGCTTGGATGGAGAGAGAGGCTCGTCGTCTTTCTCGGAGGGATCCGAGGAAGAAGAAGAAGAAGAAGGAGGAGGAGAAGAAGGAAAAAGAGAAGGAGAAGAAGAAGAAGAATTGGAAGCAGAGTAAGACTCCCTGACTCGTCTAGGGGGAGGAACGGGTTCCTTAGGGAGAATCCCTGGACGCGGTCTTGCCCCCTCTCTGGATCCGGAGGGAAGAGCTCGGAACTGGAGGCGGAGAGGAGTATGCCATCTCAGGCGCACGGGGCCGGAGAAGGCACCGCCGCCGTAAGGTGGTTTCGATTTGGTGAGCTGAGCCTGGCCTCAGCCCACCAGGAGGCCAGAGTCTTCTGAAGATCCACCGCAGCCTGAGGGCGGTGGAGGATAGTTATCGGATTATATCCGTAAGGCAATCTCGTGGTCACGGCGGGAATACCCGTGCCGGTACTGCGGGCCGGTGGAGCCGATCGCCGGTACCGCGGGTCTGCAAGCCGCGCCGATACGACGGCGGATACCCAGGTACCGGAGGAGCTGCTTGAGCAGACGTGCCAGTAAAGAACCCTACAGGTGGATCAACCGTGATAGGCCCGTGGCGGGGTGGGCCCGATGGAAGAGTAAAATCCCCCGCTTCGCGGAGGGGCCGTGGACGGAACCGCATCGGCGGGCCGGCATCAGATCTGGTCTCAGTAGGAGCAGGGGTCTCGACGTCGGAAAAGCATCCTGTGTGAGATCGCGGATGAGCTAACGGCAGCAGAAGTCTCCGGTACGCCCACGCCCGGGCGAAGTTAAACTTAATTTTTACGCGATCTTTGCGTCCCAGTTCAATTTTCGAGCTGTTTAGAGTCAGAGAGACACACTGAGTTGCAGCGGGCGAAAGAAACTGCATCGGGGGAAAAAAGGAAAGAAAAGAAAGAGAACAGCAGCATCCACAGTGAGGCTTGCCTGTGGAAGGGCCGAGATGGATAACGGAAGCCCCGAGCCTTTGGCAGCTAGAACGCCGGTGGTGAAGCGCTCCAAGCCGCACTCCCCTTCCCCTGAGGAGACCGCTGAACTTAGAGCAGAAATACCAGGGGGACGATCAACCTCTGAGGACATTAGCGAGATTAAACAGCTTCTGCAGGAGCTGGTTGCTGATTTTACCCTTCTCAAACCGGCCTTAAATGCTCTATCTCAGAGGGTGGGGGATGTTGAGGTGAGAATGGCCTCGCAGGAAAGAAAGTCGGAAACCATGGATCATGAGATAATTGGCCTTAAAAGACAAGTTAAAAAATCAGAAGACCGCCTGGAGGATCAAGAAGCACGCAGCAGGAGAAACAACTTAATCATGGCAGGTCTCCCTGAGAAATCCGAAGGCCCAGACTGTGTAGCTTTCATGCAGGACCTTCTTCAGAAGTTATTTAGTCCGACCCCATTTGGGGAATCATACAATATTGAGCGAGCTCACCGATCACTGAGAGAAACCCCCACCCGAAGTCAGCCTAGGGTTCTCATTATGAGATTTCTGAATTACAAAGAGAAGACCCATGTTTTGAATAAAGACAGGCTAATAGAATTTACAATGGAATGGAGCTCCATTTGGCTCTTTTCAAGACTTAATACCTTCAGTGAGAGAGAACAAAAGAGTATGCAGAAATCAAGAAAGCTATACCTAGCTGGTCTGAAATTTAGATTGGAATAACCCAGCTACATTGACAGTGAATTGCTAAAAGGAGAAAAGGTATTCCACAGCTCATGATGCCCTGGAGGGTCTTCAGGGTGGAGGTATCTTGACCTGTTCAAATCGGTGACTTGAAGGGGTTTAAAGGCCCACGATGGATGCGTAATGGAATCTGCCGAGTGATACAAGGATATCAGGGAAGCGCCTAGACAGATGGCAGAAACCCACCAGACGCTCTGTGTTTTTTTTTTTCCTTTTTGATAGAGATGAAGTTCTAAAAGACTGTGAAAATGAATGCCCTGTTTTTTGCTCCTGTTCATTCTAATATAATACTTGTCCAGGGCAGAACTGATTTGAAAGTATGGACCTTGCTGATGGTGAACATTTCTTTCCGCTAGATGCTCAGAGTTTATCAGCCTTTTGTTGAGCCCTAAGGGTTAATTGACAAGCCAATGTAGATTATATTTGGCAAGCTTAGGCAGACCGCTACCCGGCTTTCACGATCCCTTGTCTATGGGGCACTTACATTTTTTTTTTTTTTCCTTTTTTCTTTCTTTTTCTCTCACCAATCTTTTAGATGGTAAGGGGCAGATTTAAAGCTACCCTGTAGGAGGGGATTAGGTTGGGGTATACTTTGTGGATTACATGCTGAGGCGTGGGGGTGGGTCGGAGACATGCTGGGGATGACTCAAACACGTCTCATGAGATCTAAGGAGGGAATTATCAGAGGATCGGTGGGGGGCTAGAGGGATCTGGGGAAGAGAGAGAGAGACTCCAAGATATATAACAAGAAAAGTAGGGCAAATGAGAGGGACTATAGGGGTACTGATATAGTAGATGGTTTTAATTAAGTTTCTGTCATGGAATGTGAAAGGCCTCAGGGGGAGGAAGAAGAGAATAGCCATACTGCAGTATATAAAACCAGCTAGGAATACACATGTGCACTCCAAGAAACACATTTACTGAGCGAGGAGTTGCACCCACTCAAGAAAGGTTGCAGGCAAAGTCATAGGAGTTGGGAAAGCCAAACGCCGGGGTGTGGCAATATTAATTAGGAAATCATGCCCATTTGTGGTGGAGCGAACCCTGCCAAGGAGGACGGTAGGGGATATATGTGTTGGGTTCAGTCTTGGGAAACCTATTTTCTATGCTTCAATTTATGGCCCTACTCCCCAAGCCAGAATTTTTGCTTCTTTGAAGCGACATCGCTTACTTCTCCTCATAACCTTTGATCATAGTAGGGACTGGAACCTCTGCCTGGACAATAAGGTGGACAGAAGCCCTGCAAGTAACAGACCCCCTAATGCTTCTCAGATTGCATTGAGTAGATTTATGGGGATTACAGCTTTAGTAGATCCATATAAAGTATACAGGAAAGGGGATACAGAGATGACTTTTTATTCTGGGGTTCATAAGTCGCACTCAAGGATTGACTTTTTTCTGGTCAATGGGGATGTGCTTGGTAGGATTAAAAGTCTAAACACCTTTAGCAGGGTACTTTCAGACCACTCCCCAATCCAAATGCATGGGAATTAGATCATATACTCCAAACCATATCGATGGAGGCTAGATGAAGGATTTTTGTGGAAGATAATATAGTAAATAGGCTAGAGGATTCCTTTAAGGAGATTATTCAAATTCAAGTTCCAACTAACAGATAAGAAGCTTACTTGGCCAGTCTGTAAAGTTCTATATGCGGAATAAGCTAGAATACTCTGCCAGGAGGAAACAATTAGAAGAGCCCGGGAGGAATTCTTAATGGGGCATACGGTCATTGTCGCTCATTGAGGGATCTTCCCAGAAGTGGATAAGGAGCTAGAGGAATTTTTAAGAGAAGAGTATAGGGGATATGGAATCTAAGGCAGATTCTGGGGGAGAGACTATGCTAAATATTATCTCTTTATAAGGTGACGTGTCGGGACGTGTATTGCGCACAGAATTAGGGAGCGGAGGCAGAAATGAAATTACGTACCCACCGTAATTCTTGATCTTCTTGGACGAGTCTTCACCACTATTCACACTAGTGGGATCTGGCACCAAGGCACTAGGACCCATCGAGCAAACTTTTGCTGGAGGGTCGGCGGGCGAGAAGATGTCGCGCGAGGCATGGCGCCATGAGCGGTGGCTCACGAGTAATGACTATCTCGGCGATGCCCTCCAACCGCCTCAGTACCTTTTACCAAGGAGGTGCAGCTCAACCAACGAAAAGAGTAAACCTAACTCAAAACGGACATAAGATAGTCCGGACGACCCGTAAGAAGGGTCAGAAGAAGTCTTCACGGCCTAAAGATTTGAGGGCGTGAAGACCAACACAGCGTGAGCCTCGGGGATGGAGAGGGCGTAGGAATGAGTGAGGAGACTCTCTAAGAAGACTGGAATTGATGTAGGTACGTAATTTCATATCTTCCTGGACATAAGTCTCCACCACTCATTCACACTCAGTGAGTACCGCTGATAATCCCCCAAAAGGGCTGGCAGGGGAGCCAGAGTCCTGATCGCTCAGGACAGGAGTCCATTATGATAGTTTCTGTGAAGGCGAATGACGCCATGAACATCCGTGCATACGTTTACTAAGGTATGCACTGAGCTCCAGGTGGTGGCATTGCAAATATCTGCACTGGAACATTGCATCGCTTGGGATGCCGGGGATCGCTCTAGTAGAGTGACGACACCTACCTTCTAATTTAACCTGTGCCATGGAATAGTAATGCTCACATGCTACTAACCATGATGAGATGCACTGATAGCTACAGGTTGACCTATATGGTCTCGCTGAAGGAAACAAAAATTGCTGAGTCTTATGAAAATTTTGTTCTATCTAAGTAGAAGTCTCCTCTAATATCCAAGGAAGAAGAGACTGCTCCTTCATTTTGGAAGTTCAAGATGAGGGAAGCACCAGAGGTTGTTTAGATGAATTTGACACAACCTTGGAAGAAATTTAGGATGAGTCTGAAGAACTATTGTCTTATGGAACAGTATAATGGAGGGTCCGTAATCAGGCATGTATCTCAGAGACTCATGGCTGAGGTACGGCTACTAGGAAGGCTGTCTTCCAGGTAAGAAATTTTAGTCACAGGTAGCTAGTTGAAAGGCTTCGAGTGAGTGTTCAGCACAAGGTTACTGTCTCATGCGCTCCGACGTCTTAACAGGGGGGTCTGGATGCAGAATTCTTAAGAAATTCTTCACTAATAGGTAACTGTGGTGAGACAAGGAAGAAACCGCTATGGTACGCTTGAAATGGCACTAAGGTGAACTTTAACTTGAGTACTGAGACCTGAGTTTGATAGGTCCAAAAGGTACTTTAGAACCTTGTCTGAGGACAGGAAAGGATTCCAAGATGACTTGATTGGAGAGAAAGCGCCCGCTTAGAAGCTACGTTGGGTAGCTGGCTCGAGCAGCCAGAAGGATGTCTGAGACTTACGAGACGTTGAACCGTTCACTTACCTCAGGAGCCAAGATGTATGTGAAGGACTCTCAGGTTGGAAGGACCAACTAACTTGAGTCAAAAGATTGATTTGGAAGGAAGTGTCTGAGAGGGTGCCACATACTGTTGAGTAGAGGAACTATAGTTGCCGAGGCCAGGAGGAGCAATGAATCTTCTTGTCCCTGAGACCGAATTTGAGGAGTACTTGAATTAGAGGAAGCGGGAAAGGCGAAGAAAGCGCTTTGTCCATCGTAGCGCGAACGATCCTGACAGAAATGCTAAGCCCTGATTTCTGAGCAGAAGAGAGGCAGTTTTGGCGTGGGGATGCAAAAGGTCCAGGTCTGAGTCCCCCTTCAACAGTGACCAGCTATGGCTGGACGAGAGACCACCATGAGGGTCTGCTCTGCTGAGGTGATCTGATGTCGCTTTGTACACCTTGTGGTTATACCGCTGAATTAGAGACTGTGCCCAGCACCACCCCACACTTCAGCTTCCCAAAGGGGATAGAATGAGCACTGCTTGCTTGTTGATGTACACATCATGCTTTGTTGTCCGCTTAGGAGAATGTTCTTTGACAGAGGATGTCCTCAGCCCGGATCAATACAGGACGGCCTCATTCCAGGACATTATGTGAGCTAGTCGAGCTGACCATACACTGAGTGTGGAGAGAGTTATTGTGAGCCCCCATCCATTAGCGATGCGCCTGTGGTGATGGAGATCTGATGATCCAGGAGCAAGGGGAATCCTCCAGAGATTGTTTTCTTGAGACCACCAGGTGAGAGACCTTCGGGGCTCCGTCACCTGATGGATAAGACTGGGGTGAGAGGTCGGTGACGGAGCGGAGAGCATCCATTGGGTGGTCCCCTGTGTAACCGAGCTAGGGTACAGTGAACACTGAGGACCAGAGGCCTCAATATACGTTGCATCGAGACTGACCGACGGCCCCGATGTAACGGCCATCTGAAGGATGTCGAGTCTTCTGTCCTCTGGAAGGAAAGCCTTCGAAGTGAGAGCATCCATTGGGTGGTCCTCATGTGTAACCGAGCTAGGGGTACAGTGAACACTGAGGGCGCCATGAGACCAACATACGTTGCATCGAGAGAGCTGTGACCGATCGGTTCTCCCGATGTAACGGGCCATCTGAAGGATGTCGAGTCTTCTGTCCTCTGGAAGGAAAGCCTTGGGAAGAGGTGTCCAGAAGAGTCCCTATGAAAGGAGCCTCTGGGAGGCTGCAGTTGTGACTTCTTCAGATTCAGCAGAACTCCCATGGAGCGTAAGAGAGGCGAGAGGCGTTTGAACGGCTTCCAGAGTCCCTTGGCTGGAAGGGCTTGCTAGGAGCCAATCGTCCAGGTAGGGAAACACTCGGAGTCCGAGCTTCCTGAGATGCGCTGCGAGAACTGCACAACACTTTGTAAAAACTCGCGGCGCCGAGGATAGCCCAAAAGGCAGGACTCTGAACTGATAATGCTGACCCAGAGCTACAAACCTCAGGAATTTACGATGGGTCGGGTGGATGGGGATATGCTGGTAAGCGTCCTGCATATCCAGGGAGGCCAGCCAGTCGTGCTGATGCAGCAAAGGTAACAGGGTACCTAGGGAAATCATTCTGAATTTCTCCTTGGGGAGGAATTTGTTTAACTTTCTGAGGTCTAGAATGGGGCGCATCCCCCCAGATTTCTTTGGAACAGAAAGTAATGGGAGTAGAACCCTGTGTTTCGCTGATGCGGGGGCACCAGTTCTATTGCCCTGTTGTTTAGAAGGCCCTGGATCTCGCGGTGAGGAGGTCTGACTGAGAGTGCGACAACCTGGGTTGTCGTTTGGGAGGAAGTTCGGGGTTTCCAAAGATTGAGAGAATAACCCTCGCGAATTATCTGAAGGACCCATTTGTCCGAGGTTATGGACTTCCACTGGTTGTAGAAGTACATCAGACGACCTCCCAACGGAGGAGAAAGTTCCACCTCGGGCAGTGTGGATGGAACTTGGGCCGGCAATTCATAAGGTAGCGCTGGGGGCTTTAGGCCCCTTCGCTTTCTGCTGCGTCTTCTTTTGAGGTTGGGCAGGTTGGCTTTTATGGAAGCTTCCTCTCGCCTCGAAAGGACTGGCGACTATGAAACTGGCGTTTACCTACATGCCCCGAGGAGGTAGGCGGAGTCTAGCCAACAATGGCCGACCTAGTCTTCTGAGTGGCCTCTAGGGCTTGCTCTACCTGAGGACCAAAAAGATAGGAGCCATCAAGGGCAGCGCCATTACCTGCTGCTGAGCATCATTAGTAAAGCCAGAACGCAGCCAGGAATGGCGTCAGTACAAATACCTGCGGCTGCTGAGCGAGAAGCAGTGTCGAAAGCGTCCATGGCGGCTTTGACCTGTTGGTTATTGGACTCAATACCTCTGATACGAGTTAGAAGAAGCTCTGACTTGAGTCGGAATCTGGAAGAGCTTCAACCATTCGTTTCATAGAGTGCCACAGGATATACTCATACTGAGAAAAATAGCCTTGATAGCTGGCAATGCGCATACTTAAAGTGGAGGCAGAAAGACTCTCTTACCTAATGTATCAATTTTACGAGACTCTTTGTTAATAAGTCGAGCTGTAGTAACGAGGAAACGACCTTGTCATTCTCTGCCAGGACTACAATAGGATCATCAAAGGCTTGGGATGCCAAAATGGGACGATCCTTGGGAGCTGAATATTTCTTATCAATGGATTTAGCCCCGAGGAATAAGAGCAGGATTATTCCATACCATTTGAGACAGCGTCTCGAAGGAAGGATTGAATCGGAGGAGTCAAATCCGTAGGGATCTCAGAGCATGAAGATACTGAGTCTTAATATTTTCCCAGGATCGATGTCTGTAGTCTGGAGAGAAAGAGTGGATCTCAGGTTCTTCAACAGAGACTTAAAGGATAGGTCCTCGACCACAGGCTCTGTTGCAGTGAAAGATCCTGTTTCCTCCACTTCATCACCCAACCGAAGGTCTGGGTCAGGCTCAACATCATCTCCTGATAGTCCAGGAAGGACTGTTTGGACAGGAAAGGAGTGAAAAATAGGAGAGGAGGAAAGAGCAGATAGAAAGGGAGAGTCCCGAGGGCCGCACGCGAGGCGAAGTCAGCAGCGCCGGCGGGCGCCTGGGCGCGAAGAAACACAAGCACATAGCAGCACTCCTAGCGCCCCAGTGGAGCTGCCAGCTACGCGCCAGCAGTGGCCGACAAAGCGCCAGCGACAGCGAGGCGCCGAGGACACCCTGGAACCTGGAAAGCAAGAAGGGAAAAACCAGGAGATGAGGGCATCGGTGTGGCCCCTGCGCCGCAGCCATGTGAGGGAACACCTAAGCGCAGTCGCTGGCACCGAAGGAGGCGGCGCGACTAGGAAGGTCCAACCGCCCTACCTGATCGCCTGCGACGCCCGAAGGCTCCGGGGCAACCGAGCCAGGCAGAAGAACCAACCTCCGAGCCCATCGCTCCATAAGAGCGGCCCACTGATGAAACTGCTCATCTGGAGCCCTACCTATAGGCGGGGTGGGGCTCCGATGTCGAAGATGGCGGAAACCGGAAGTTGGCGACTCCGAAGGAGGAGACCGGCAACTAGCGATGATAACCGACCGTCGACGCGCAGACGTATCAGAGGGCGACCTCGAGTGATGCCTTCTCTTTTTTGACCTGTGGGCCGAAGAAGAGCTCGAGGCCGAACGGTGCCGAGAATGCGACCGTTTATTTTTATGCCGGCTGGGGGACCGCCCATCCCCCCGGGCATCGGACTGACCGTTGTCGGAACCCCGCTGAGGAGAAGGGGGCTGACTGGACCCAGCCCGACTGACTGAACAGCTTTCATACGAAGTCTCCCTACCGTCACCTGACCTGCTCATGGTCGACTCCGTCCAGTAGGCCGAGACTTCTTTACTATAAGTTAAATTTTAAAATATAACAGAAATATAATGAAATAGAATAAAATTAAGCGATACTACTATCGAGATAATATTACAAAAAAATAAACTGAAAACTATGCGCTAGTTTGAAGTTTGACTCCCGACAGGCGAGCGACATTGTCACTGAAGCGCACTCGACAGCGGGAAAAAGAGAAAGGCGGTTGGAGGGTCGTCGCCGAGATAGTCATTACCGCGCGAGCCACCGCTCATGGCGCCATGCCTCGCGGCACCATCTCTCGCGCCGACCCTCCAGCAAAAAGTTTGCTCCCGATGGGTCCTAGTGCCTCCGGCGCAGATCTCACTAGTGTGAATGAGTGGTGGAGACTTATGTCCAGGAAGATCGAGCGATTCTGGCTGTTAATTTTGGAGGGGGGGATCATTACGGAACCTCAAAGACTGGCTGATGCCTTCGCGGACTATTATGCTAGTATATACCAAGAGGGGGCCGCTAGCACAGAGGACAAAATTAAGAGCTTTCTGGATAGAATACCGCTGCCCAGATTGAGCAGGGAGCAGGCCCAAGTACTGTCTGCTCCAATCTCGAAAAAGGAGATCAGGGAGACAATTAAAAACCTGCCTATTGGTAAGGCACCAGGACCGGATGGCTTGTCGGCCAAATTCTACAAAACGCATTTAGAGACAATAATGCCTTTGCTACAAAAATTCTTTTCGAATATTATGGAAGAGGGAGTGCCCCATCCGCCCCTGTATCAAGCTTATATTACTCTGATACCAAAGCCAGATAAACCTAGAGATTTGCCGGGTAGTTATAGACCCACTGCTTTAATAAATCAGGACATCAAAGTACTCACTAAGATCTTGGCTAATAGGGTCCTTAAAGTTGCTCCTTTATTAATTAGCCAGGATCAAGTTGGATTTATGCCAGGTAGAGGGGCACATGATGCGTTAAGGAAATTACACCACATCCTATATAAGGCCTCTAATTCGAAGTCTGCTATGGCCCTGATAGCACTTGATGCCGAGAAGGCATTTGATCGGGTTTCCCATGATTTTTTATTCTTCACAATGGAAAAAATGGGCTTCCCAAAGGGACTTCTCCAAGGTATTAAAAACCTGTATAAAGCCCCCACAGCCAGGGTTTTGTGCAATGGCTATTTGTCTAAAGAGTTTTCCCTCCGTAATGGAACTAGACAAGGTAGTCCCCTGTCACCAATTTTATTTAATATTTACCTGGAATCCTGCTAAGAGCACTCTCTATGGAACCCATGGTTCGAGGGTGAGGAGTTCAAGGGATGGAGCTTAAATTTTTGGTATTTGCAGACGATATCTTGTTGCACTTGGAACAACCCAGCTGTCAGCTTTCTACACGCTCTGGAAATTATTGGGGATTTCTCGATGGTTTCAAATTATAAACTAAACTTAAGCAAGACCCAAGTTCTCCCGCTCACGGTTCACACCCTTAAATCAGATTTCGAACACCTGCAGATTAACTGGGCCCCGGATAAGATTAAATATTTGGGAATTTGGATTAGAGCTAGGTCTGAAAATGGGGTGGAAGACAATCTGGGTAATTTATTGGCTATAATTAAAAATGATATCTTAAGGTGGAATAAACTCCCTTTAAACTTCACTGCCAGATTAGGAATGATTAAAATGAATCTGTTGCCCAGATTATTGTACCCCATACACCTTCTACCGTACAGTATTCCGAAGGGCCGCTTTATTAGTATCCGAAGGATAATCTCAAGCTTCCTATGGGATTCTAAACCCCCAAGGAGGAAACACACTACCTTGAGCCTCCCTTACCCTAAAGGAGGTATAAAACTCCCTGATCTGTTCCTATATTATGTTGCAGGACAGCTTGGGTTAATGGATCAATGGGCAAGGACTGGGGAGGTAGGAGGGTATATACCAACGTGGCTGTGAATTGAGCAGAGCATTCTAAAGCATTTAAAACTTTCCCTGGCTGCACTGCTGTATACAGACCTGGCGGCTTTGCCTACTAGGGGGGTGAATACACCAATTGAAAAGTCGATGAAGGCTTGGTGGGAACTATTAAACCCGGCTCAGAGGAAGTTAGAGGGGAGCTAGAGATCAACCCATGGTGGGTAATCTTAATTTTCGTCTAGGGGGATCGGTAATTAGCCCACAATGGGCACCACATTTGGCTAAGCTAAAGCTGAGGGATTTTATACTGGATGATAAGGTGAGCCTACCAGCTCATACCAGGGAGTGGGTCTTTTTTAAAAAGGTCCAAATTAAAAATATGATACAGAAGTTCATACGAGATAATAAAGTAGAAGGACTGACCCCATTCACATGGGATTATCTGAAAGAGCTAGATCTCTTACAACACCCCCTTACCAAGGTATACAAGGTGCTGTTAGAATTTCTGAGCTCAGAGTTTGAGGCCCAGACAGTCTACTGGGATAAAATTCTCTCCCCCATGAGGCCTGATTGGAAGGAGATTTGGAAAAATGTTAAATTCCTGTCGATTCCGAAGTACAGGACCATGCAAATCTTCATTTGTTCAAACATTTATTATACCCCTGTTAAACTATGTTCTAGAAAACTCAGACAGACAGATCTGTGCTTTAGATGTGAATTAAAACCGGGGGACCTACTTCATGTAATGTGGAACTGTCCTAAAATCCATTCATTATGGAATCAAATTGGCCAAAAAATGGACCCACTGTTAAACTATACTGAATATATCAAACCGGAGATCTGTCTCCTTGGGGACATGAATCTAATAATGAGGGATTCAGCCAAATATCATGTGTCTCTGATGTCTGCCTTGGTCAAAGCTTTTGTGCTGAGACATTGGAAGAATAGTAATATATACACTTATGATCAATGGGTCAGAGATTTGTTGCAGGTCCTGGGCAGACTTAAAAGGCAGATGACTGTAGAGGGGAAAAAAGAAGCTATATGCCAGAAGGTGGGGAGCCTTAGATGCAGTATATTCGATACAACAGAAAGGCCCCGAAACTCGGATCTGTCTGTCTGAAGGGTAGTAATCTACAACATTCATGTAATAGAACGCGATAAGTAGCTAGGATTGTATGCAGATGTATTACCCCTTCGAGGGGACGTCTTTATTGGTTGGAGCATAATACTCTCATGGGATTAAGTTTTATAGGGATGGAAGTTTTTTGTACATACTTCAGGGTCAGGCAGGGTCCTCTCTCTCTCTCTCTCAGGGACACAGTTATCTAAGATGGTCCCCCGTACAGACACTGGTATGACAAAGGTGACGGTATGATGTAAATTCCTGAAGGTACAAGAATTGGGTTAGTCTACCGCCAGCAGTGAAGAAACAGAAATGTGTGTTACCTTGATTTAAGGGGACTCAAGTTTTCATTTTCTTCTTTCTAGGGACTCCATATAACTGCGATTGTAAATAAGTTGAGGGATGTATATAGTTTCCACGTCCAGTTTAGGGATGTGGGCCCAGGATCCCACCCTGGGATGTATGTATGTCTTACTGTCGAAAATATAAAACTCCAATAAAGAAGTTCAAAAAAAAAAAAAAAGGGAAAGCATCCCGTGTCTCACCCGGGGACAGAGGTGAAAAGTCCCCGGGGTCAGGTAGGGGCGACTCAGGCTCCCCGGACGGCAGCGAAGGCTGCGGGGAACCTGGGACAACAGACGATGGAGGGTCTGTCATAGGCTCCAATGCCGGTGCACGCTGGAGAAGCCAGCGTGCGACTTAGAGGCTGAATCCGGCAGGCGCCAGAGGGCCAGTGTCTGACTTAAGGGTCCTAAATCGGAGGTGGGCCGAGGTGGGGGCGGCCCGGTCCAAGGGGACACTGCCGTGTGCCGCCCGGAAGGTCAGGCGTCTTAGCGGCCTTCTCCCAGTGGGCATTGGAGGAGTGACGTCCGGCTTATGGGAGGTGCCGTGCAAGTGGGCCAGAAGCCTGCGGCAGTACTGGGGAAGAGGCCTCCCTTTGCCGGAGCGCCCGTGGGACCGAATGTGAGCCCGGCCAGGCGGGCAGCGCCTCCTCAAAGCCTTGGAGAACTGCTGGTTGGGCGATCCCCGAAGGGTTACCTGAACTCTGGCTCCAATCGGAGTCGCGGATGAGGAGGCCTTCTCCCTGTGCCTTCCTTTGTCTCACTTCTTGTGTCCTTCTGGGGATGTCGAAGCCTGCCTAAGCTTCTTCAACTCCTTCTCCATTGCAGACATCTTCTTTTTAAGGAGATGGGCTTCCAAAAACTGCTGGCGTCGTCTGCGGGTGGCGCGTTGAATGCAGGCAATGCAGGCACCTCACCTCTCGCTCCGGAGCCTAAGCAAAAAAAGCAGAGAGAGTGACAGTCCTTGTGAGGCAGTTGGGCGCCGCATGAGTCGCACTTATTTTTGGAAGGGGACGACATAAACCGACGTTCATCTGAAGAAATAGTACTAAAATACTAATAACTTTCGGTAAAAACTGACGAAATAGCAGGGCTGAGCACGAACTTTACCGCATGGCGCTACAGAGTTGAGCGGGAAAGAACTGGAAGCGGGCGTCCGGGACCGCCTTTATAGTGATGTCGTCTGGCCTTGGTCACCTGGCCGATGAGGCGATCCCTAAGCAAGGGACTGCTAGCTAGAAATTACTAAATGAGATCCTGCAGCCTGCCATCAGTCCTATATGTAATTACCTACTGCAAGAGCCCTCTCAAAGTAAGATCAAGGTTTTCAGGGTCAAAAGACACAAGTCGAGAACCCCCAAAAAGAACACATATGGTAGTGAATTACCCAAACACTTTAATAAAAAAATAGAAGAAACCCCCTAAGAGATGGAGGCATGTCCAGTACACCTCTGGGGTGCAGCACTGCGCCTGCCCCACCACATCCCAAAACTACTAGGTTCCAGGAGGGGAAGCAGGGAGGGAGGTCAGAATACAGCAAGACTCCATTAGAAGAAACAACATTACTACGGTGAGTAATTTTTTTTTTTTCAAACATGAAGTCTTGCTGTATTCTGACTATATGCAGACAACCAAGCAGTACCCCCTTGGAGGAGGGGGTCACAGAACCTATTTTGGGAACAAGCTCTGCAGCACAGCCGTGCCAAACCCAGGATCACTTTGTGACTGAATGTCCAGAGAGTAATGCTTGGTAAATGTGTGAACAGATTTCCAGGTAGCTGCTTTACAGATGTCCACTAAATGTATATCTCTAGCTGCTGCAACCGAAGCAGCCGCACCTCTGGTAGAATCAGCCCTCAGGCCTGAGGGAGGTTTCTTCCCAAGCTTTGAATAGCAGAACTGGATACAGGAGACAATCCATCTGACAACTGTTCTCTTGGTAGCAGGTTTGCCCTTTCCCACCTCTCCATAAGTGAGAAACAGCTGAGAAATGGAAATTACGTACCTACCGTAATTCTTGATTTTCTTGGACGAGTCTCCACCACTCATTCACACTAATGGGAACTGCGCTGGAGGCACTAGGACCCAGCAGGAGCAAACTTTTTTGCTGGAGGGTCGGCGCCAGAGATGGAGCCGCGAGGAGCGGCACCGCAAGCCTCAGCTCGTGCGGTAATGACTATCCCGGTGTCGACCCTCCAACCACCTCAGTACCTTTTTTTCCGAGAAGGTGCAGCGTAACTAACCTAGAAGGATAGCCTTACCAAAACCCAGACATAAGATAGTCCAGATGACCCGTATAAGAAGGGTCAACAAATACAGGTTACTCACCTGTGACAGGAGTTCTAGGAAAGATATATGTTGTTCATCCACACTGTCTGTCTGGCACGTTCCTTGCTGCTTTAAATCTTGCTGGAAATTCTTCAAGCTGGCTCCTCCCACCCACCCGGGTGGTAAAACTCTTGGCTCGCCCCATGACGCCAGACCTAGCCCACTGGAAGCCAGGTTGTGCGTCGAAGCCGGGGAGGCCGGGTGGGTGGTGTGGATGAACAACATATACCATTCCTAGAACTCCTGTTACAGATGAGTAATCTGTATTTCTAGGGACCTGGATATGTTGTTCATCCACACTGTCTGGCAGACTCCTAGCAGTTCTCCGGGAGGAGGGAGGCAAGGTGCACACCCCCTACTTAGGAAATAAAGACTGGAGAACTGAGGCCCCAAAACCAGCATCCCGCTGTGACTCAAGGTCGATGTGGTAGTGGGTGATGGAAGGTGGGTGCTGACTTCCAGGTAGCAGCCCTGCAGATTTCATCCCTCTGGGAGGCTCCATGCCCACCAACCTATAGCAGAGATCTATGCAGGAGTTGACCCACCTGCCTATCGTCCGCTTGGCTGCAGGTCTGCCAGGTGCAGCTTCAGCATAGGTGACAAACACCTGGCAAACCTCTCCCCAAACTTCAGCCATCCGCTCCTTATAATAAGCGAGCGCTCTTCTAGGGTCCAAAGTATGGAGCCTATATCCGGCCTCCGAGATGTGACTGGGGTAGAACACCGGCAGAGTCAACACCTGGTTAAGGTGAAACTCAGACACTACTTTCGGAAAGAATTTCGGGTGGGGGCGCAGGACAACCTTGTCCCTGTGGAAGACCAGATAAGGAGACTCGATGGAAAGCACCTGGAGCTCTCCCATCCTTCTGGCTGACGTGATAGCCACCAAGAAGGCGGTCTTCCATGACAGGTGAATGATGTCACACCTGTGCATCAGTTCGAATGGCTTGCCCATGAGCTTAGCCAATACCAGCAGTACATCCCATGAAGGTGGAGGTTCTCGCACCGGAGGGGATATGTGATCAAGGCCTTTGAAAAAGCACCCGACCACCTTCTCCTGCGCCACCGACTGCTTCCCGGCCCATGCCCGGTAAGCAGAGATGGCTGCCAGGTGCACCTTAAGGGTCGTCGAACAAAGCCCTTGCTGAGAAAGGGACGATAGGTAGTCCAGAATACTTGCCAAGGAACAGGAGAAAGGGTCCAGGCCCTTGCCCTGACACCAAATGGAGAATCTCTTCCATCTGAAGGCATAGCATTTTCTGGTCGACTCCTTATGGGATGCCTCAACAACGTTGAGGATCTCATCGGAAAGACCCAAGGCCTGGAACTCTAGCTACTCAGGAACCAGGCCGTCAGGTGCAGGGACTGAAGGTCTGGATGGAATACCTTCCCCTGACTGACTGAGATCAGGTCCAGGCGGGCTGGAAGCCGCCTCGGGAGCCTGGAGTGCAGACTGAGGAGATCTGGATACCAGAACTGGCAGGACCAGTCTGGGGCTACCAGAATCACCTGTGCCTTGTCCCTCCTCGCCTTGAGAAGCACCTTGTGGATCAAGGGAAATGGGAGAAAGGCGTAGAAGAGGCCCGGGGTCCACGGCCTCGAGAAGGCATCCCCCTGCAGCGAGCCCTGCTGAGGGGGGGCGGGCATGAAACAGTCTCAGCTTCGCATTCTCCCTGGAGGCAAACAGGTCCACCTGAGGCATGCCCCAGTGGGAGAACAGATCTTGTACTACACCTCCGGCAGAAGAGACCACTCATAGGACGCAGCCCCTATCCGGCTTAGGGCATCGGCCAGAATGTTGGAGGCTCCTGCCACATGGATGGCAAGGAGATCCGCCTCCAGGCTGCGCACGAGTGACCAAATGTGGAGAGCTTCCCTGCACAGAGGCATGGAGCGCGTCCCACCCTGGTGGTTTAGGTAGTACATGGTATGGGTATTGTCCGTCTGGACCTAACCCACTTGACCCCGTAGAAATGGAGCGAAGGCGGTGAGGGCTAGACGAACCACTCAAAGCTCCAGCAGGTTGATGAGGCATCGGGACTTCCGAGGGGACCAGAGGCCATACATTCTGTGATCCCCCAGATGGGCACCCCAACCCATCAGAGCGGCATTGGTCAAAAGAGAGACCGTCGGCTCAAGGCGGACAAACGGGATGCCCTCCTGCAGATGTGCTGGAACGGTCCACCACTAGAGAGCGTTCCACATCCCCTGGGCCACTGTCACTAGCTGATCCAGGGGATCGAAGTGCTGTGACCATTGGCTGGCCAGCCCCCATTGAAGGGGACGCATGTACCAACAGGCCCAATGGACCACGCTGGTGCAGGTCGCCATGAGGCCCAGGAGGCGCAGGAAGTCCCGGGCAGGGTGCACTTGCCCAACCTGAAATGATTGGGCAAAGGAGGAAAGAACCTTGGCCCTGCCCACCAGGAGCCATGCTCTGGCTCGTAGAGAGTTGAGCTGTGCCCCGATGAATTGTATCACCTGCTCTGGCATGAGTTCCAACTTGGCCTCGTTGATGAGGCCAACCTGAGAGCAAACCTGGAGGGCCAGATCTCTGGACCGCTCCACCTCCATTCTGGAGGAGGCTGCAATCAGCCAGTCATCCAGGTAGGGGTACACCCGGACCCTTCGGCGCTGCAGGAATGTTGTCACCACTGCCATGCATTTGGTAAAGACCCTGGGAGCTAAGGAAAGGCTGAAGGGCATGGCCCGGAACTCGTAGAGGGATCCCTCTGCCCTGAAGCGGAAGACTCTCTGGTGGGATGGATGGATTGTGACATGAAAGAACACATCCTGGAGGTCCAGAGAACAGAACCACACGCCTTGTTCCAAGGATGGGATTATCTGAGACAGAGTGACCATCCTGAAGGTCCGAGACCTTAGGAACCTGTCCAGGTTGTGCAGGTCTAGAATGGGGCGCCAGCCCCCCCGTCCATTTCAGGACCAGGAAGTACCTGGACACAAACCCCAGGTCTGGTGGAGGATCCGCCACCTTCCTGATCACCTTTTTCGAGGAGCAGGGCGATGTCGGCTCAGCGAGCCAACAGAGAGGCTGCGGACCCCATAGCCCCCTAGGGGCGACGGCTTGGAAGGACGGGGCCTGCTCGAACTCCAGGGGCAGACCCTTTCCTACCACCTCCAACACCCAGCGGTCCGTGGTGATAGCGGACCAGGTGGAAAGGAAGTGGCGGAGCCATCCCCCCATGGGGGGAACCCGGGGTGGGGGTGACGAGGCTGGGGGCCACACCCCTCAACCCGTCACTGGGCAGGCTTGGAGGAGGGACCGGCCGAGGGACCTCCTGGGCCTTTTCCTCCCTGCTTCCTGTTAGAGGAAGCCGCAGGCTTGGCTTTGGGGTATCAAGCGCGAGCCTTTTGGCCCCGATGCTGGTGCTGTTGGGCCAGACGTGCTGCAGGCACAGAAGGGCGAAAGGACTTATGTTGTTGGCGACAGCACTCGTCCTTCTGGGCGGAGGTGACCGAATCCAGAGTAGCATTGGACTTTTCGATCCGCTGGAGGTGACCTTCCACTCCAGGGCCGAACAGGTCAGTCACCAGGAAGGGGACATCCGCCAGTTTATGCTGGGTAACCGCCGTGAAGGTGGATATCCTCAGCCATGCTCTGCGGCGCATGGCCACTGTGGCTGCAACTGATCTGGCACAGGAGTCTCCAATGTCCAGAGCCGTTTGGAGCTGCTGTTTTGCCACCACCCTTCCCTGGTCCCGTACCTGCTTGACCATGGTCTGCAGGTCAGCCGAGAGATGAGGGATCACCTCATCCAAGGAGCCCATGAGGGCATGGGAGAAGTGTGCCATCAGCACGGCCAAGCTGGCCTGGCGGAGGCCAAAGGAGGATGCAGTGTACACCTTGCGCCTGGCATAGTCCAGCTTTTTGGACTCCTTTTTGGGGGGATTATCCACATCCCTAGCGTTCCCAGAATGCTGGAAAACACTATTGGTGACCAACCCCTTCACAGAGGGGTGCTCTGAAAAACCAGACAAAGAGCCGGTAGGGACCGCATACTTCCTGGCCATCTTGGCCGAAGGCGCAGGACAGGAAGCTGGCCACTGCCACTGCTCCAAGGCTGGGCCAACAATGGCTTCAGCCACCAGAAAGGCCTCCGTGGGCAAATCCCCTCAGTCCAGTATCTCTGTCAGGGGATACTTGGCCCGCTTGGATACGGGCTCGAGCTGCATCCCGGTGGACTCCGAGATGAGCCGAAGCAGACCCATAAAGGATGATGGGCTCTCGTCCATCGACTGCCCCCTGGAGGACTCCAGGTCAAGGGGCCTGGGAAACAGGGAGGAGTCATCGGACTCCGAGGAGTCTGCGAAGAGCTGCCTGGGCTCTGAGCCACCCTCCACCTGCAGAGGACGGTCGGGAGTGAGGGTGACAGACAACCTGTGGGGCAGGCCCTGACCAGACCGAGAGTCCGTGGTTGGCGCCCCCGATTTCGGTTGTGGAGGCGGAGGTTCCACCACAAATCGGTGGGGCAGCTGGTTTCAGCCGAACAACCAGCCCAGGCTTGGGCACCTAGGCTACAGCGAGGGGTTGTTTCGGCTGCTCAGGTGACAGCCACTTAATGGCCGGGGAAGGTAACAGCGTCGGCTTGTTCCCGGACAGAAGTAACTGCTGCCACATCAGGTCCTCAGAGCCTGACGCAACTCTACGCCTAAGCCTCTCCTCTTCAGAGGAGGAAGACTGAGGACAAGCGGCGGCGCCGCTCACTTCAGTGCCGAGACCGAGACAGCCAATGTCGGCGGGATCGGCTGGACTGAGACGATTTCTGAGACTGAGACCGAGATCCTCGGCATTTCCAAGGATGGGTCTGGGAAGGGGCAGGGGACACCCGCTCTTCCCTCGGCTCGGAAGCCTTAACCGGGGACTGCAGCACCGGAGGTGCGGGCAAGTCCTCGGTCTCCATCGGTGGAACCGGTGAAGAAGGGTTGTCTGCTTCACCAGTCGACAGCCCGTCCAACGGGTCGAGATCGCATAGACGGGTGTCTCAGCCATCTGACCTGACGGGGACGCCATGTAGCCAGCAGCCTTAGCCGCAACCTCGACCAAGTCGAGTGTCGACTGTCCGGGGAAGGGGACCTCTCCTGCTCCCACGAACGCAGATGATGGGACTTACCTTTTGAGTCCTTCTTTCTGGACCGAGAGGAGTGTCCCGATGGCCCCTCTCCCTTCATGGAAAGGGATTGGCAAATCTCCTTGAAAGAAGCTGAATACAAGGTACCCAGAGAGAGCAGGATAAATGCCGCGACCGAGGAAGAAGACGATGCAGCCTAAGCCGCCCCCTCCTCGAGGACGATCATCTGCTCGAGTTGCTCAGCCGAGCCAGCTGCCGCGGTAACCGCCCAACGGGCCTCCTTTGACTTCACCGGCGAGTAGCGCTTCTCGGGGTGCCCAAGCTGTAACCGGGCAGCGTGGTCTTCCAGGACGTTGGCCGAAAACGAACGGCATAACTCGCAGGCCTGCGGGTCATATTCTAGGCCGAGGCAGTAGACGCACGTGGAGTGCGGGTCCGTCCTGGACATTTTCTGCCCACAAGGGCACCGCCGAATTCCAGGAGTCAATTTGTCCATCGCAGCCGCGAGGGAGAAACTTGACCAAAGTCTTGAAAATTTTAAAATAAGTATCGGGCGAACCGAAGAATTAGGATCCAGTCTACACGCACAGCGTTATGGAGGGAACCTGAGCTTCCAAGCGGTAAGGAAGATCTGGCGTCATGGGGCGGAGCAGAGAGTTTTACCACCCGAGTGGGTGGGAGGAACCAGCTTGAAGACCTTCCGGCAAGATTTAAAGCGGCAAGGAACCTGCTAGACAGTGTGGATGAACAACATATCCATGTCCCTAGAACTAACATTTTTTGTGGTGGCAAGGAACCGAAAGTAAAAATTTCTAACAAAAAAAATATACACTAAAATAACCACCACTTACTGATACCGAGACAGAAGTAAGAATACTGAAATTACAGAAGTAACAGTTGAAATAACAGACTGATTCGAACCTTTACCAAACCAAAGTGCAGGAGGGATCTCCGGAGCGACTTCACAGTTAGGCGGAGTAAGAAATCTGACAGTTACACTTCAGAATACCACAGACAGAGGTTTGAAAACCAAGCTCGAGCTCAACATTCTATGCCTTTGCTTAGAGTTAACCCTTTACTCTCCGGAGCAGTTCAACTGCTGGAGCTAACTGCATATAGTCAGAATACAGCAAGACTTCATGTTATTTGAAAAGATAATTTCCAGGGTCCCCCTTCATCCTTCATCTCAGGCATACGATCTGGGACAGAAGAGTCCACCAGGTGAGGTGGAGAAGGCGGCTTCCGACTGGGGGGTCCTGGAGGGAGGACTGATTAGGGGAAGCCAACTCACTCGACCGGACGTCGGGATTAACGGAGTCAGCCCCCCCGACAGGCAAGCGACACCCAAGCGGCCATCCAAAACTTGGGCGACCAACTGACTGAACGAAACCAGGACCGGGTGGAGGAGGGGAGGACCCTCGATGACTTATCAGTCAAAGTTGAGCAGACTCCCGGATACTTGTGATGGGAGTCCAGCTCACCAACAACTGGGCGTGCCCCGGAGGAGCCGGGGTCCAACTTACCGAAAAGTACTAGGCGTTCGCCGGAGGAGCCAGCGGACGACTTACCGGCAGAAATTGGAAGGAAGATGGCTGAAGCACTGGAGGCAGTCTCCGAAGCTGCCTGGGTCACCACGAGGGTGGGTGGCGGGGAAGGAGCCTTGCTGGTTGAAAGCCTACTAGAAGAGGATCGGTCCTGTTCCTCTGGGAGCTCCTTTTCCTTGTGCCTCTCCTTGTCTTCTTCTGTTTCGACTCCAAAGAAGGGGAAGAAGCTGTGTCCTGAAGTTTCTACACCTCCTTCTCAAGGGTAGCCATTCTGGTCTTTAGGAGATGGGCCCCCAGAGCCTGCTGTCAATTGTCTGCGAGTGGCCTGGTTCAAAGTCTGGCAGTAGGGTCAGGCCACAGTGTCATGATTCGGGCCTAGACAGAAGAGACAGCGACGATGACCGTCCTTGCGGGGAATCTGGGCCCCACACTTGTCACACTTTTTCTTTGCCTTCGTAGTAGTAGGCTGAGAAGACAAACGGGCCAAACAATCAGACTGAATTTGAAGAAATAAAGAAATAGATGGCGATTGACGAAGCAGAGTTTACCACGAGGCTCCAGCGCAGGTCGACAGCGGGAAAGAACTGGAAGGCAGGTGCAGGGACCGCCCACTATATAGGGTCACGCTGACGCCCATCACGTGACATCAGGTGGGCAGTCCCCCGCTAGATACTGCTGGAAAAGTTTGCCGTGCTTTCCTGATGCCAGAGGGCGCAGTCCTACATGTTATGACCTACTGCAGGAACCCACTCGAAACAAGATCTTCAGTTCTTCTGCTTTTGAAGTTTCTTCGAATTGTCCATAATATTTGGCTAGCTTTGGCTATCTGTGTAGTGTAGAGATAGGAAAATTACGTACCTACCGTAATTCTTGATCTTCTCTTGTATCTTCACCATTCATTACTTACTGGGTGTAAGCCGGAGGCGCGCACCCGTCACGAGAGCTTTTTTTTTTTAAAAAGTTGCCTAACGGCCCCGCCTCGAGACAACGCATCGTCATGCGCGAGGGGCGCCGTTAGTAGCGATCACCTCTCCTCCAACTCAGTTCTGTGAGCCGAGAGGCAAAATGAAAGCAGAAAATATAGATAGCGAGGCAAGATAGCCGAGGATAGCAAAGCAAGGAAGAATGAACTGAAAAGGAATAAGCCGATGGAGGAAGGACAGAGGAGATAAGAACATCCCTAGCCTAGAGTGCAGGGCCTCCTTACCTGGGCGACTCTAGGAGGAGAGATGAGTAAGGAAATGAGAAAATAGAAGAAGAAGAAGAAAGAGAAGAGAGAGATGGGATGTTGAAGGGACCAGAATGCCCAACGAGCATAGTTAGCTTGTAGCTGAAGGCTCGACTAAAGGGGAAGCAAGAATCCCCGGAGACAGAGCTGAAGAGAAGGTTCACCGAACCCGCTAGACAGACTCAGGAGGGCATAGTCCTCATCTTCAACATGCCATTGTTCTTGAGACCCACCTCGGGCTCCTGGCCGCGGAAGGCCTTTAACTGGAGGACAGCCGAGGAGGGAAGAATAAAACCCCAGCAGCATGAGAGCGCTGCTCAGGGGTTTAGAAATGGAAAATGTAAGCCTTTCAGGCGTTCCAAGATAGAAACGGGACTCAGACTGACTGGCTAAGGCCGGCCAAGGCTTAGGCTGGCTAAGATTGGATATGGTCATGAGAGCTCTACTGTAAAAATTGTCCAGGAGGACACTTAAAGGAGAAACCATTTAGCAAAACAGCGAGAAGGATAGCCTACCTTTCATTTGCCTTCTTGTTTGATTTCTCCTATTCCTTTTTTTTTTTTTTTTTTTACAGATAGAAAAAAAATTTTTTTAACTAGATGCATGACCCAGATACCAAGATGCCTATAGCAGTTGGAGAGAGTTCCCTCAGCATTTTTTTTTTTTTTTTTTTTTTTTAGAAGAGAAAGGAACAGACGTACTCGTTCCTCTGCTCTGCAAGGCAAGAATAGAGGGGATAGATTTCAGGGCAACTACCTGAACACGGGATTGCAGGATCAAAACTGAATAGCCTGAGCCAGGCCAAACAACCCCAGAGGTATCTTGCCATAAGAACAGCAAGAGATAGTTGTGCAGTCTGATCGCCAATGCAATCCGCGAGATGGCCCATGAATCTTAGAGTAAATAATTTTTCTGGATTTTAAACCCCCAAGAAGATTTTTTTTTTTTTTTTTTTGGAAATGAAGCAATTTTCCTATATTTTATATAATGCAGAGAGAGGAAGGAGACGGGAGGTGGAGAAGCCACAGGAAGAGGCCACTGAGGGGATGGTGGGCGGGAAGGAGTAATGAATGGTGAAGATACAAGAGAAGATCAAGAATTACGGTAGGTGTCGCAATCTTCCTATCTTCCCTGTCAATCTTCACCATTCATTACTCCTGGTGAGCATTAGCTCCTCTTCCCCAGGAGGGAAGAGGCCATACCCTGAGGGAACAAGACCCCAGCCTCTGCTGGTGAGAAACAGAAGGAGAAGACCCTGGCTTTCAGAAAGCCTAAGTGGGAGAAGAGCTGAGAGTGCCTCCCGAGACGAGGAGACGGAGGGGCCCCTGTAAAGTCTCCTAGCTCTGGATAAGAAAAAGACAGGTCCCCGGAAGGCGGACCGCATCACCCCTACCGGGCCAGGTGACAACCTGGAGAGACGAAGCCATGCCGTCCGCCTGATGCAGATCGCTGTCCCGCAAGCCTGGAAGCCACCTCATTGGCGCCATAAGATGCCCTTGCTTGGTGTCTTGCCAGCTCCAGGCCTACCTGGAGAGGGCAGCTTGTCTGGTTTCTCCGTGTCAGGCATAGATGCTAGCAGCTGGGACATCATCGACCACAGATGCCAGTTGTAGGCAGCTGGTGAGCCTGATGTGATGCAATACATGCTACTTCTGTCGAAAGAAGAGAACACTCTTAGCCCCAACGGTCGAACTGGAGAGAGTCCGAACGGTGGGCGGTCGTCATGCAGCAACGGCGCCCAGAAGGAGTATCAGGTATACCAAACCTGAGGACGGGTTGGAAGGGAACCTAGAGACTCAGAGGGGCACAATACCTACGCTGGCAGTCCGCCGGGGCTGGGAAAGAAACGGCAGGGAACTGCCAGGACCGGATAGACGCCTCCTGGAAGGGGATAGGCCAGGAAGGTACCACCAGATGCTGGGCACTGAATTCACCAAGGAATTCACGCGTCACCCGTTCAGTATTGTCTCTCGAGCACGTAGGAAATCCAAGATCCCTCACCATCCTCGAGAGGAAACGCTGATATTCTGTGAAATCAGCATCGGAGGACAGATGAGCAGGGGTTCCTCTCCTCAGAGGAGGGAGGCGAGGATGATGGGGAACTGGAATGTCCAGAAGTTCCTGCGGTGGTGGGGAGGTCAAAAGACCCGCTCATGCATGTAACTAACATATGAGGGAAGGCCGCATAGAACCCTGAACTGCTCCCAGGATAGCGGACCCGTGGGACCGACATGGCCTGGGCGCGGGGTAGTGAGAGGCAGAGAGATGGGAGAGGGGCACCTCCGAGGAGGCAACTGCTCTCTGCGAGGGCTCTGGAATCCGGGGAAGGGAGCTCTAGTAGGAGGGATCCCGGATATCAAACCAGGCCGCAGAACGGAACTCTGGAGAGCGGAACCTGGAAGAGCCCTGGGAGAAACTCCCTGTGGCACGCCGGACTGCATGGATCCCGAGGGCAGTCCGCACAAACGCCGCCAGAGGACACCCTAGAACCCTGGGGGAGGGCGGGGCTCTGCGCTCGTGCTCCTGGCCACCCCCTGAGGTGGCCAAGAGAGACCGAGCAGACAGGTCGCCTGCCCCTCAACCCTCGATTCCAGAGGGCCCTCCTCCCGACTGCAACGCTCCCTAACCCCAGAGGAGGTAACAGCACCCGGGGGTAGCTGTCACCGGACCTCCAGAGAGAGAGCCTCCCCTCCGTCACCCCACGCCTGCCCCGGGACTCTCGGCCACCCCAGCTGGAGGAACCCCTCAGGAGCCAGCAAGGGGACAGAGGAGGGCCGCTCACGCCGCCTGGTACCCCTAGCCACCGAGGACCCAGATTCGAAGAATGGGGATGCCAGGATGGGTCCACATCTGAGTCATCGTCCCTCAGAGGAGGCAGAGACCAACAGGACCTCGATGCTGGCCACCCAGGGGTCCCCGAGGCCCCGAGGCATAACGGACCCGATGCAATCTTGACGCCGCTCGCTAACCACGCCGGCAGCATGAGGCCAACCCACACCCCCAGCGACTCCGGCACCGACCCGGCAAAACCCGAAGCGTCGGGCTGAACCGGCTTTCATCGCCAGACCAGCAAACTCATCAGCTGTGAGCGGTGCTGAGGGCCAAGCGGCACATGTGGCGCCGCCTGATCACCCAGCAGCGAGCAGGCGCGGGGATCTGAAGCAGCCTGGGATCGCACCCGCTTCGATCACCGGCACCGTGAGCGCCCGGGATCAGCAGCACCAGCGAAAGCAGCGTCGGTCCACCCGCGGCCAGCCAAGAGCCTCGACACGGGGCCTGCACCTCGAGTGACTGCCGGCGGTGTCAGGCGCTGCTGACGGAGAGACTCTGACAGCTCCCCAACACATGGAAGGGCCTCCCCTCGGCAAGAAGGAAGAGAGACCCCTCCTCCTCGGACCGTATAGGCCGGGAGGACCGGGGAAAGGCCTAAGGATCTGCCGAGATTCCCACTGACGCCGTCCCAGTCGGTGAGGCCTTACCGGATGTCTGTAGGCCGGACTTCGAGGGCCGCACGGTCCATCGAGAAACAAGCGTCCATCAGATCCATATGGTTGGGTCCCAGGCAGACGAAGACAGGCGTCATGCTGGTCGGGACGGAGAAATGCCGCCAGGAGGAGCACCGGCAGCATGGGGCACGGCCCGTCTTAGAAGAACGCTTCGCTCCAGAACCGGACATAACGAAATAAACAAGATTAAACACAGTAGGAAATACACCGGTGCCGTACAAGGAAAGAAAAGGAACAGTCTTACCTGAGGGCGCGAGTGTGAAAAAGGAGTCGGATACGCACTTTTCGTTAGCTACCGCGAACAGGTGCTGCCTCGACGGCGGGAGAAACAGAACTGAGTTGGAGGAGGAGTCGGTCGCTGCTAACGGCCGCCTCGCGCATGACGCCGCTTCCGAGGGCGGGCCGTTAGGCAACCAAAAAAAGTTCGCGGACGGGTGCGCGCCTCCGGCTTACACCCAGTAAGTAATGAATGGTGAAGATTGACAAGGGAAGATCAGCTGAATTTATGTATTATAGCATCGAGATCCTGTTGGTGTTGTACCTCCTTAATAATAATATTTATTCCCCAATTTATATGTTTTATATTTTTCCTCACTTGTAAGAATAAGAGGAGCGCTTGTTTTAATCGGACTCTGACCAGGCTTTCGTTAGTATTCTCGGCTATTGTTGTATATCTGTAATCCCACAGGGTCAGGGAGCACTGCCTGCTGTGTGCTAGTTCATTAGAGTCACAGGAACAGCCATGGTGAACAACTGGCGTTCAAAATTGGGCAACTGTGATGAAGGCGTGCTCTTTATTATTTCAAATAAGAAAAAGTACTTCACTTTTCCCCATTTTAGGTCTGCTTATTATACAAGTTGGGAGATAAGAAAAAATTACTCACCTTAGTAATGTTGTTTCTTCTAATGGAGTCTTGCTATATTATGACATATACAGTGAATCCCAACCTTCGAACTGCTCCGGAGGTGAAAGAGTTAACTTTCCATGCCAGGCACGGAACGCTGAGCTCGAGCTCGGTTGAAAACTCTGTCTGTTGTTCTTCAAACTCAAACTGTCAGATCTTTACGAGCTAAACTCACTAAGGTCCTGTGTGGAAGCTGTAAACCTACACTAGCCAAATGGCTACTAAATATAAGAAGCACATTTTTTGGTCCCAAAACAAAGACTCAAGTCAGAAGACCCAAAAAAATGAAAAACACAACACCTAGTCACCCCAAAAAAGGTAGGGGTGAAAAAAACAAGGTGGGCATCTACTAAGTGCCAACACTGCACTGCCCACCCACATCCCAAAAACAGAGGTTCTGAGAGGGGCAGGGGGGAGGTCATAATATAGCAAGACTCCATTAGAAGAAACAACATTACTAAGGTGAATCATTTTTTCTTCAAACAACATGAAGTCTTGCTATATTATGACATATGCAGACTACACAGCAGTACCTCCATGGAGGAGGGACAAAACCTACTTAGGAAATAGGCCCTGAAGCACAGCTGTGCCAAACTGAGCATCACTCCTAGCCTCGGTGTCCAGAGAGTAATGCTTGGTAAAAGTGTGAACCGTTTTCCAGGTAGCTGCTTGACAAATCTCTAGAATGGGGATGTCCCTGGCAGCAGCCAGGGAAGCAGCTGTACCTCTGGTAGAGTGAGCCCTCAGGCCTGAGGGAGGAACCTTACCCAGCTTTTCATAACAGAATTGGATACAAGATACAATCCACCTGGCAATGAATCTTTTAGTGGCAGGTTTCCCTTTACCAACCTCACCATAAGTGAGGAACAGTTGGAGGGAGTCAAACCTGTGACCCTTGGTACGCTCAATGTAGTAACTAAGGGCTCTCTTCACATCTAAGCTGTGCAGCCTCCTCTCACCAGAGGAGGAATGGTCAGTGAAGTACACTGGAAGAGAAACAGATTGATTAAGGTGGAAATCTGAAACCACCTTAGGCAAGAACTTCCTGTTAGTCCGGAGGACCACCTTATCTCTATGAAAGGAAATAAAATCAGGCTCCACTGACAAAGCCTGTAATTCACTTATGCGTCT
Source organism: Neoceratodus forsteri (assembly GCA_016271365.2). Classification (NCBI taxonomy): domain Eukaryota; kingdom Metazoa; phylum Chordata; order Ceratodontiformes; family Ceratodontidae; genus Neoceratodus; species Neoceratodus forsteri. The sequence continues at coordinate 961,915,227 of CM028137.1, forward strand.
GGCAGAAGTGATGGCTACCAGAAACAGTCTTCCAAGTCAAATACTTAAGCTCTGCTGAAGACAAGGGCTCAAAGGGAGGCTGCATAAGCTGAGCAATGCAAACATTAAGATCCCAAGCAGGGGCAGGGTCCCTGAATGGAGGGCTGGTGTGAAGCAATCCCTTAAAAAACTTAAGAGAATACAGGATGAGCTGAAAGAGAAGAGGGTTTACCTGCTGAAATGAAAGCAGACACAGCTGCCAAATGCACCTTTAGGGTAGCTGGTCTGAGCCCCAAAGTGTTCAAATGAACCATATAATCCAGGACTCTGGGTAATCAGCAGATTCTGGGAAATATGCTTCCCAGAGCACCATATGGAAAACCTCTTCCATTTGGAATTGTAAGAAGCTGGTGGAAGGCTTCCTAGAAGCTTCAATATATCCATTACACCTTGGGAGAGGTGCAGATCAGCAAATTCTAACTCTTCAAGAGCCAGGCCTTGAGATTGAGAGATTTGAGGTTCGGGTACCAAACCCTTCCCTGAGCACAGGTTAACAGATTGTGATTCCTGGGAAGACACAGGGGAAGATGGACTGCTAAGGACAGTGGGAGTGGATACCAGGGTTGTCTGGCCCAATCTGGAGCAATCCGAATCACTCTGCAGGATTGAGATCTGATTTTGACTAACACTTTGAACAGGAGAGGGAAGGGGGGAAAGCATAGAGAAACTTCCCTTCCCAACTGAGAAGGAAGGCATCCAGAGGGACTGAGCCCAACACTGGGGGCCTGCAGCAAAAAAGGGGAAGTTGGTGATTGTCTGGGGCTGTAAAAAGATCTATCTGCAGGGTGCCCCACCTGGCAAATATTACCTCCAGGACCAGGGGATCCAGTGACCATTCGTGATGGCCCTGGGAAATCCTGCTGAGAGCATCTGCCAGGACATTGTCCTTGCCTGGGAGGTGAACTGCTGTAAGGGAGGTGTCCAGGGAGTAAGCCAGAGACCACAACTTCATTGCTTCGGTGCACAAGCCGTAGACTGAGTGCCTCCTTGCTTGTTGATGTACCACATTGTAGTGGCGTTGTCTGTTCTGACCTGTACAACTTTGTTCTGAACAGATTTGGAAAAAGCTTGAAGTGCTAGAAAACTGCTCTGAGCTCCAACAGGTTGATGTGGAGCAGAGATTCCTGAGGGGACCACAGTCCCTGGCAGTGTGGTCGCCCATGTGAGCTCCCCACCCCGAGGGATGCATCTGTAGTAAGGATTAAAGAGTGAGACTGAGTGACAAAGGGAACCCCTTGTCTCAGATTGCTCTGATCCTGCCACCACTGTAGGGCTTGGATCAGGGTTCGAGTCACTGGGATCAATTTGGTTAGAGGGTCCTTTCTTTGAGACCAAAAGGCTCTCAAATGGAACTGGATGTCCTCATCTGAAATCTGGCTCCTGTACTACTGCTGTAGAAGCAGCCATGTGCCCTAGGAGCTGTAGAAAATGCCTTGCTGGTCGAGACCTGCAGGGTGAATGAGGAGGCCAGAGAGACCAGGGTCCTTGCCCTGTCCAAAGGAAGGAAGGCTCTGGCTTCCTCTGTATTCAGTTCTGCGCCTATGAAGGTGAGGAGCTGGACAGGCTCTAGAACTGACTTTGGAAGATTCAGAAGGAAACCTAGAGAGGTTAGCAGTTGCTGAGCTATCTGAAGATGTAACCTGACTTGGTCTGGAAACTGGCCTACTATGAGCCAGTCGTCCAGGTAAGGGAAGATGGCAATTTTTTGCCTTCTTAGGTAGGCAACTGCTACTGCCAGGCATTTTGTGAACACCCCTAAGCAGAGGTGAGGCCAAAGGGCATTGCTCTGAACTGGTAATGGCCTGAGGGCAGCTCAAACCTGAGGTACTTTCGATGGGAACTTCTGATGAGAATATGGAAGTAGGTATCCTTGAGGTCCAGGGATGCTAGCCAGTCCCCTGGCCTTAAAGAGTGTAGAATAATTCCCAGAGTCACCATTTTGAATTTTGGTTTTAAAAGGTGCTTGTTTAAGTATCCGAGATCCAGGATGGGCCGCCATTCTCCTGTCTTTTTTGGGGTAAGGAAGTACCTGGAGTACAATCCTTTGCCCTGGTGTAGGGGTGGAACCCTTTCCACGGCTCTGAGAGCCAGGAGGGTAGAGACTTCTGCCTCTAGGGCAAGTGCCTCTGATGGATTTGCAGGTGGAAAGGATCTGGTTCTCATCTTTGGAAATTTTTTCAAGCTGAGAACCAGTCCCTGGCTTACTACTTCCAGGACCCACTTGTCTGATGTCAGAGACTTCCAGTCCTGGACAAAGTAAGCAAGCCTGCCCCCTACAGGTAATTGAGAATAGGCCCTGGCCACCCCATCAGGGTGCCTGCTTGGCAGAGGCTTTAGGCTGAGGGGTGGACGCTGGCCTGCTTGTACCCCGTCTGCCTCTCCCTCTAAAGAACCCCCTCTGGGCGTAAGCTGAAGAGGAGGCCTGGGCTTGGTAAAAAGGCCTATGAAAAGGCCTGCCCCTGCCCCTGGAAGGCTGCCTTTGAGGAGTGGCCTGCCTTTCCTTGGCCTGTGCACTCCTATAGGTGGTCCTATACTCATCCATTTCTTCATGTAATTCTCTGTCTGCTCCCAGAGAATTACCCACAACAGGAAAATCCATGGCCTTAGTCTGGGTATCCTAGACAGGCTAGTACATCTGAGCCAAGCCATTCTGCAGTGCCACAGATGTAGCCATGACTCTTGATGACACATCATTAGAGTCCACTGCAGCATGGAATTGCACCTTGGATGCCTCAATACCATCAGCAGCCACCTGCTCCAGCTCCTTAGCAAGCTGGCCAGGGACCTGTTTTGCTAGAGCCATAACAGTATCCCATCTGGATTTCTGGTATCTAGCAACATAAGCCATATAATTTGCCTGTCTGAGTCCCAAGGATGCTGCCATGTACTGTTTCTTTGCCATGGCATCAATCCTCCTGGAGTCTTTGTCAGGGGGGTGTGAGGCCAAGAGAATATTTGCCTTGTCACAGGCTGCAGCCTGCACAACCCCAACATGGCTGCATTGTTGTGTAAGGAACTCCGTATCAGAGCCTGACAATGTGTACCTCTTGTCCATTCTCTTATCAACAGGAGGTACAGTGTGAGGAGTTTTTAGAATTTTTACTGTCTGTTTCCCAAAAGATTTATGCAAAGGAATAGACAGTCTCCTGGACTCTGGGATATCCATCATTTCCACACAGTCAGGCTCCTCTTGATCATCCACAGCTTCCTCCATAGGGAGCTGGAGGGTTTCAGCCACTTTTTTATAAAACATAAAATGAGAAGGGGACTCAGAAAGCCTAGGAGGAGACACTCCTGAAGGTCTGTCTGGGGAGATGTCCAGTTCAATGGGCATATCCAGACTTTCAAATCCACATTCACTCTCCTCATACTCCTCTTCCCCCTCCTCTGGTTCATAAAATTCCTCTAAATCATACTCTTGAACCGCAGGAACCGGCCGAACCATACGCTTACCTGATGGTGCCGGTTCGGTCGGAACCGGGGAAAGTGACTGGACAATTTTAATCGCTTTGACTATTTCTTCAGCGGTTGGAGAGGAAAGTTTTGGCTCTACACCAGCTGATTTCCTTGTCCTTTTTGCTGGAACCGACTCCTCCGAGTCAGCTCTCCTTTTGCCCGAGGAAGTCTTGCCCTGGTCAGAGGGCACTCCCTCTGGTTCGCTGAAACCGGACCGGCTGGCCATCCTGGTCAGCGGACTCTGGCCTCCTTCCCTAAGCCTACCAACTCTCTTTCCAGGGTAGCTGCAGGAAAATTTTGTAAATCTGGCAGTCTGCATTGAGGTGGTCAAACCCCAGACAATAAACACAGGTGGTGTGGGGGTCAGCCTTGGCAAAAGCTTCCCCACAGACACTGCAGTGTTGAAACCCAGTGAGCCCGGTTTTTCTTTTGGGTTTCTCAGACATAGTGCCAGTCCTAACCAAACTTGCCCGTTTATGGCAATCCGCCAAGCAAGACCCTCTTATCGGTTCCCAACCGTGTCACGGGTCATTGGAAAAAAAACGTAATAAAATCCGTTTTTTCAGAACCAATAAGAACCAGTAACCACACTCTAAAAGACAGATTAATATATTTCAAAACAACCTGATCGGTTCAAACCGAACCGATAACCGTTTACAAGTTCCACACAGAAGAATTAAATGTAAAAGCTATCTAGTACTTACAATACCACAAACAGAGCTTGAACCTTCCGGTTGCGGTTTAAATTTGGTCAAAAAACCATGAAAATACTACTTTAACCGACAAAATGAACCGAGCAGAAGGAGAAATCTCCAGAGCGACTGTTCGGTGAGGCAGAGTAAAGAATCTGACAGTTTGAGTTTGAAGAACAACAGACAAGAGTTTTCCACCGAGCTCGAGCTCAGCATTCCATGCCTGGCATGGAAAGTTAACTCTTTCACCTCCGGAGCAATTCGAAGGTTGGGACTCACTGCATATGTCATAATATAGCAAGACTTCATGTTGTTTGAATGGGAGATTTAAAATAAAATATACAGATCACAATTTTCACCACTCATGCACTGCTGCTTTATGGTAGGCAATGATACCCATGTGGCAGACAACTGAGAATGGAGTAGTCCCAAGGATTATCCTTGTGACATCACCATTAGGAGAAAAGTACAGTTATGCAAGAACTTATCGCAACAGTAGATCTTCAAGAGATGCTCTTGCAGTAGGTATTTACATACAGGACTAAGCCACCAGGCGTCAGGACTCCACTGAAAAATTTCTAGCTTGCAGTCTGACAGGGGACCGCCCCAACTTCAGGTGACCGCCATCAAGAGATGTCGGTATAAAGGGACGGTCCCCCATGCCCGCCTTCCAGTTCTTCCCCCGCCAAAGGCCAAAAGAGGCAAGACGAGATAAGATATTTCTCCCCATAGCAATGAAGCAAAGAGACTTAGGGGGAAAATAGGGCAGGAAAGTAATACCTACTGCAAGAGCCTCTCTCGAAGATCTACTGTTATGGTAAGTTCTTACATAACTTTACTATCTTACTTTCAGAGGGCTCTTGCAGTAGGAATTTACATATAGGACCGAATCCCAAGCAGTCTGGAACAAGGAATAACACTTGGGAGGAGGACTGTCATCCATAACAGAAAACCTCAAGGCTGAACAAGTTCTTTGAGAGAAGACCTTGTAGGACAGCCAACCTGAAGCCTGCTCCATGGCGAGAGGCAATGTCCAAACTGTAGTGTTTCGTGAAGGTATGGACAGAAGTCCAAGTTGTGGCTGCACAGATGTCTGCCGCTGACACATTCTTGAAACAAGCCGCAGAGGCAGCAACTCCTCTGGTGGAGTGACCTCTGACTTGACCCGGAAGGGTGGTGTTGTACTTATCGTAACAGAAAGTGATACAATTCGCCAACCATTATGAAAGGCATTGCTTAGAAACAGCATTGCCTTCTCTTTTGTGAGCAAAAGAGACAAAGAACTGATCAGTTTTCCCGAGATCCTTAGTCAGACTGGTGTAGTATCTCAAGATTCTGTGAACATCCAAAGTATGCATGAGGTACTCCCCTTGATTGGAGTGTTGCGTAAAGAAAGCGGGTAGCTCGATAGATTGATTCAGCATAGATTCAGCCACCACCTTAGGGAGAAACTTAGGGTTGGTGCGTAGAGCCACACGTTCCTTGTGGAAAATCAAATATGGGATGATACACATCAAAGCCTGAAGCTCGGAAATGCGCCAAGCAGAGGTGATGGCCACTAAGAAGAGAGTCTTCCAAGAGAGGAGCTTTAAATCAGCTTCCACTGTGGGCTCGAAGGGAGCCAGTGTGAGCTTCTCTAGGATGAAATTCAAGCCCCATGGAGAGGCAGGAATGCGAATGGGAGGGTCTCAAATGGAGAACTCCTCTAAGTCTTAGAGCCTTCCAACTGAGCAAAAGTCCTGTCTCCAAAGGGAGTATGGTAGACTGAAATAGCTGCCATATGGGCCTTTATCAAGGAATGGCAGTGACCCAGACTGAAGAGGTGACGCATGTAATCCAGGACTTTATTGGCTGGACACACGAGAGAAAGGCTCAAAGTCCTTAGAGTTAGCACAGATGGAAAACCGTTTCCACTTCATAGCATAGGTGGACCTGGTGGAAGACTTCCTCACCTCTACCAGAATGTCTGCTACTAAAGGACAGACTCCTAAGCAGGCCTTAGCTACGTCTGCAGGAGCAACACATGGAGATGGAGGGATTCGAGACCTGGATGAACAAGGGTCCCTGATCCTGGGTCAACAATTGTTGCGACAGAGAAAGAGGCGGTTCCTCTGAAAACTGTTGCAGAAGAGAGAACCAAACTTGCCTGGGCCAGAAAGGGGTGATGAGAATCATTCGAGCCCCTTGCAATCAGAGTTTGTTCGGGACCCTCAGAATTAAAGGAATGGGAGGGAAGGCATAAACAAATTTGTCCCTCCAACAGAGAGACAGAGCGTCCCGCCAGAAAGCGTCTCGCCCTGGAGTGAGTGAGCAAAAGGCGGGAAGTTTTGCATTTTGGGGAGTAGTGAAGAGGTCTACCTGAGGTGTCCTCCACTGCAGAAAGATGTAATTTACGACCTGCTGATCCAACTCCCATTTGTGGGACCTGGCTGAGGACTGACCAAATTGGTCTGCCAGTGTGTTTTCCGCTCCCATGACGTGAACTGTAGTCAGGTGAATGTGGTGCTGGGCTGCCCAATACCAGACTCATCGTCTCCTGGCACGGGGGTAGAAACGTGTACCAGACTACACACGTCTGATTGGATGAGGAGATGACCGGGAAGAATGAAGGGAAGAAGAGCCTGAAGGGCATAAAGGACTGCCCTCAGTTAGAGCACATTTATGTGCACATTCTTGATTTATGTGCACATTTTACTCTAACCTGGAGCAGCTGCCCAGAGTCCTGTGAGACCCTAGGTGGGCACCCCAGCCCTCCCCAGATGCATCTGTTGTCAACATCTAGGAAGGAGGAGCAATGCAGAAAGAACTCCCAGACCCAGGTGCTCCTGAACCATCCACCAGTGCAAGTCCTTGATCATGGGATCCGATACCAGCACCTCTTGGTCTAGATCATCCCTGGTCTGGTCCCATTGCGACCGATGCATCTACTGAGAGATCCTCATATGGAGCCGAGGTAACAGGACTGCCATAATGGCAGCCGCCATTAGCCCAAGGAGGTAGAGGACTGACCTGGCTCCGACCCTCCTGTGACCGGACAGAAGATGAGCCTGAGTCTGAAGGGTCTTGAACCTGTCCGGAGGCAAAAAGGCTTTGCCTATGGTCATGTCCAGTATCGCCTTTATAAATTGGAGGCGTTGGCAAGGGACCAAGTGGGACTTGGCCTGGTTGATGGCGATACCCAGGCTGGTAAAAACCTGCAGGGTAAGGGAAAGGGAGTACAGAAGTTCCTCCATGGATGGGGCCACCAGGAGCCACTCATCCAGGTATGGGAAAACCTGCATGCCTCAAGTATGCAGGTGGGCCGCTACCACTGACAGGCATTTGTAAACACTGGGGCTGAGGAGAGACCAAATGGGAGGGCCTTGAATCGGCAGTGGTCCCCCAGAAAACAAAAACGGAGGTATCTGCGATAGGAAGGGCATATGGCGAAATGCAGGCGCACATCCTGCATGCCCAGAGCACACAGCCACTGTCCCGGCCAGAATAACAGTAGAAGGCTCAGCAAGGAGAGCATTCTGAAGCTATTGTATTCCAAACATGTTCAGGGAGCCGAGGTCTAGAACTGGCCTCAGGTCTCCAGTCTTCTTTGGGACTAGAAAGAAATGGGAATAGTAACCCGTCCCCCAAAGATGAATGGGGAATGGCTCTACCGCCGCCTTCGAGAGAAATGAGATGATTTTTTCTAGAACCCGAGGAAGATGTTGTGGGGAGTAAGACAACTGAGCTTTTTGGGGTGGTTTCTGTAGAAACTCTTTTGAGTGTCCTGCCGATATTAGCTGGAGCACCCAAGCGTCCGATGTTATCCTCTCCCAACCCGGAAGATGGGAGGAGAATCTCCCCCCTACCAGTTCCACTGGAATGGCCAGAGGAAGAGGGAGAGGCAGGGAGTCAGGAGGTGTGGGGCAGCGCAGCAGCCGAGGTTCTAGCAAACGTTTTGCTGGAGGAGTCTTAGTTGCTGGAGGGGCCTGATGTTTGTTGGCATGCTTTCCTTGAGGCTTTTGTTGGGTTTGGCAATGAAAAGGATGTCGCTGCCCCTGAGGAGGTCTTTACATAGTCTGGACTAACTTTAGTGCAGTGCCATTCTTTTGCAGTTCGTTATGATGTCCTTGACATCTACCCCGAACAGTACCGAACCCCTGAAGGGAGCATCCTGTATAGCGGACTGTACCTCAGGGACAAATCCTGACTCATGGAGCCAGGCATGATGCAGTAGGCCCCGCCAAAGGCCAAGCTCCTTCCAGCGATGTCCCTCCACATTGTAAGTGGCAAGCAGTGCCTATAGGCCAAACAAGCGGAGACAGACTATGTCTCCCAGTTCCTGCTTAGTCTGTGACTCAGAAAGCGTGTCCAACTTGGATTCCACCTAGCTAAGGATGGACTTCTGGAACTCCCCATATGGGTGACATAATTGAGGGCCCCGATGCCTATGGTAGAAGAGGAAAATCTTCTTCCGTACTGGTCCAGAAGCTGGGATTCCTCGTCAGGCAGGGACGAGCTCAGATGTTTAGGGTTGGTGGAGCGTCGTGGGCAGCACTGATGACAACCGATCTGCCCTGGGGTGAAGGCTGAGAAAGTCTACACCTCTGGAGCCTGGTATAGCCTGTCCGCCTTCCTCAGAAAGGGGCTAGGTGGAATGTTGTTTCCAGATGGTGGAAACAAGATCAGCATGAGGCTCTATACAGGCTGGAATCAGCTCAGGAGCGGTCCAGGCAGATCCAAATGAGCAGAGAGTTTCTTACGGCTGTGGGTCTGGCTCCACTGATTGCCACTGGGATGTTTCCTGGATCTTCCTTAATAGTTCCAGAAAGGAAGGGTCCTCCACAAGGGACTACGGAGGATCCCTTGGCCTTGGACGTTCTGGAATACGGAGCTCGTCTCCATGGTCAGAATGGTCGGACTCAGAGTCTGAGTCAGATGCCTCTGAGGAAGATGACTCCTCCCTGGGAAGGGGAGGGACGATCCCTCTGGGGAGTTCCTTGGGACGCGTGTCCTCCCCACCTCAGGTGCCAGAAGGTTCTCCTCTGGTGTCAGGTAAAGGGGAGGGAGTCTCCAACCTCCGATGTAGGAGGTCCGGTGTATGGACCGATGACTGGAGACAACTCTTGACCTCCTTGGTGAGCGGAGCCCTCGCCTCAGCCCACCAGGAGGCCAAGGTCTCCTTCAGATCTGCCGGAGGCTGTGGAGTGGGCAATGGAGGAGAAGGAGGTGGGGGATACGGGTAATGAGGGTACCCATAATAGGAGTATCCATAGCCAGAAGGTGGGAAGCCCAGCGTCTGGTACTGTGGCGCTGGGTACCGAGGGGCCGGGTACTGCAATACCGGGTATTGTGGTGTTGGGTACCCTGGCGCCAGGGGCTCTAATGGAGCAGACCTGGTAAAGGCCCTGCTGGCGGGCCAGACGGAGCATCGGCCCTGCAGGCGTCAGGCCCAGTGTAGGTATACCATCAAGTGGGTCCGACGGAGGAACAGGTCTTCCGTCAGGCAAAGGGACGCGCCGGAGGGCGGTGTCGGGTCAGCCGGCGTCGGAACCAGCGTCAGAGGGTCCGGCGCAGGAGGCAGCAACCCTGACAGCAGCATCCCAAGGTAGTCAGTTTCAACCAGGGAAAGAGGGCTGAAATTCTGGGGTGTAATCCATGGGGACGCGGGGACCTCAGTAGGCAACGGGGTTATACGTTGCGGAGAGCCTGGGGCGTCAAACGTGATGATAGGGTCTGGTGCAGGCTTACTGACAGGGCGATCATCAGAGGAGTCGGCGGCCAACTTATCAACAGTGTCCAGTTGGACATCAGAGGAGCTGGCATCCGACTTATCAGACTCCTTGTCCAAGGAAGGTCACAAAGGAGTGGCGGCCTTGTTAGCAGGGGGTTTGGCTGGGTGCTCACCCTAGCAGGTGAGCAGCTTAGCAGCCTTGTCCGGGCAGTCGTCAGTGAGACCGACGTCAGACTTACTGGACCTGCTCTGACCGAAAGGCCATGAAGGAGGAGCAGCCTTAACGGAAGCGGAGGCCTCCTTTGGCCTGGAGGATCCCAAAGGGCCCAGAGCCCGATGGGGGGATGCCTTCTTGGTAGCCACCAAGACGGCAGTTGAGGAGCAATCCCCCAGAGGAGATGTTACCTTGAGGCCCCCAGAGGGGATGTTACCTTGAGGGCCGCAACTCCAGTCGAGGTCGCAGCTGCTGTGGAAGACTACTCCTGCTCCCGGTGCTTCTCCTTATCACGCTTCTTTTTGTGGTCTTTGGGGGAAGTGGACGCTTGCCTAAGCTTTTTAAACTCTTTTTCCATGGAGGCCATTTTCTTCTTGAGGAGATGGGCTTCCAGGGACTGCTGCCTTCTCTTGGGGGTAGCTGAGCTGAACTTCTGGCAGTGCTGGCAATTCTCCACGGGGTGGTCGGGGCCTAGACAGAAGAGGCACAAGGAGTGGCCGTCCTTGTGTGGAAGCTGGGAACCACACGAGTTGCACTTGTTTTTATGCAATTTGAAGGGTGTCGGGATGACATGCACAGCAGATACTGTAGAAAATATTGGGGGGAAAAAACAAAAACATTGAGGAAAAAGTTGGAATCTTTAGGACCAACGAATGACTGCCCAGTGCTGTTCTACCACGAGGAACTTTCAGAAGCCGACGGCGGAAAAGAACTGGAAGGTGGGCGTGGGGGACTGCCCTTATACCAACGCCCTTGACGCTGGTCACCTGACGTGGAGGCGGTTCCCCGCCAGAGACTGCTAGCTAGAAATGTTTCCGTGGGGTCCTGAAGCCTGGTGGCTTAGTCCTATATGTGAATACCTACTGCAAGAGGGCTCTTGAAGTACGATACACTGTTTTTCATTAAAGTAGGCAATCTCCTGCTTCAGAGGGGCAGCGGAAAATGACTAACTGTTGATGAATGTGGTCACTGTAACACCAGAAGAGCAAAAAAGGAGATGCCCCAACTGAAGACTAGGCTGCCCCGGATGTCTCTTAGGTCACTTGGTCTCTCCTGTAACATACTAAGCCAAAAGCCCCTGATCTCGGGGCACTGCCAGGAATTAAGGTTAAGAAGAAAACGTGAACTGAAGAAATTGCCAGCACAGGAAAACACAGTGGCAGCAACGTCGGACATCGGCTGATGTCCCTTTCCTGTAAGGCAGAAGAGGGATTTATACCAGAGACGGAGCTAGCTACTACCACTACTGCTCACAGAGTGAGGGACCACAGACAGGGCTACCATCAAGTGGAACTGGGTTTGAGTCAAAGCACCTGGAGGGTGTAGTGTTGCATTTAGCAACTAACAGGGATGTACCCAAAGTAAGGGACATACCCTGGGCAGGAAAAGGGAGAACAAGGTGACTACCCAGAAAGAAAAAAAAAAAAAAAACTTTTTTGTTTTCTTCTCAAGCCTCAGCAAGAGAAGAGACAAGGGTGAGGGAGAGGAAAAGAGACTGTGCTGGCCAGACAGGGTACCACAGGAAAGGGAGAGCAGCCCATTAGCCCTGGCTCCAGACAGAAAGGGGAATGGTGAGTGGTACTCCATGAAGATATTGTGGAATAAAAGATCTTCACTTACGGTACCTTTCCCATCTTCTCCATGTAGTCCCACCCCTGGGTCCAGTGTACCAAGCTGTCCCTTCTATGGGGGAGAAGCCTGCTCACCCTGAAGCTAGAAATTAGCCTCTGCCCTCTGCACTGGGGAAGACACTTGAAGAAGGGGTCTCGTACTGGTCCAGAGGAACCAGGCAAGGGTTGGGTGGAGAAGGTGGTTTCTGGGGCACAGGAATGGGACAGTCCACCAACAACTGCCTTCTGACCTGCAGAGAAAAGTAATGAGCTCCTAGAAACAAGAGTTGAGCACTTTTTTGCCAGGCCAGAGACGCTAATTGAGAGATGCCAAGCCATCACATTAGTCTGATACAGACGGATGATCCAACTATTCTGGAGGCCACCTCACTGGCATCGTATGATGCGCTCGACTGGTGCCATGCTGCTTTCAGATCTCTGAAAGAAATGTGAGAAATGTCAATAATCTGCCATATGACTTCACAGTTAGGGACTGCAGTCAGTAAGGTGTGCATCTGCAACCACAGATGCTGGAAAGTCACCATGCACATCTGACGTGCCAAGATTCACAAGAGAGAACTTACCGAGGGGAGAGAAAGAGGGAAAAAGTGCATCAAACCTGTCAAGTCCAGTCTGGGAGGGCAGTCACTTCTCTGGCCCTTTGGCCCAATCTGGGTTTGCAATACCTGAAGCCTGAAGGCGGGATGAGGTATGGACCCTAGTCCTGCTGTGTGAACGATATCGAATGAGGAGGTCCCTTGGGCAGCAGGGTTGGAATAGGGACATCTCTACAATGCCTTCTTTATGGCTCAGGGCCAAGGGCGGACAACTCAAGAGTTTGTACTAGAAACACCTTGGGGTCCAAACGGCACAGCCACCAGATTGTGACTGGGAGATCAAAAGCTTGCAACAGCTTCCCCACAGAACAGAGGTCAGCTGGACAGAGTATTCGTTCTCAGTGAGGAGAGGAGGCACTGTGGGTCACCTTGGAGACTGGAAAGGGCACCACAATCCGCACAGGGGTTCTGTACAGACCCCCATGTCAGGGGGAAGGAATGGACAAGGATATGATGGAAGGCATTCTTAGAATGGCAGAGAAAGGGGAGATACTGTTGATGGGAGACCTGAATATGCCAGATGTTAACTGGAGCACATTTGCTGCAGCCACATCCAAGAGCAGGGCCATTCTTGACACCCTACAGGTGGCAGGCATTAGACAGCTAGTTTCGGAACCCACTCGTGAGGGAGCAATCTTAGACCTCGTACTCTCAAACGGGGGCAGTGAGAGGATTTCAGATCTAGAAGTGGGTTGCCATCTGGGGACAAGTGACCATCAAACAGTGTGGTTCACGATAAACTCTGCTACAGAGTCAAGCCATACAAAAGTGAGGGTACTGGACTTTAGGAGGGCTGACTTTGGCAAGATGGGAGAGTGCCTCAGAAAAGCACTAGCAAACAGGCTAGAAGGAGGTGTGGAGCAACAATGGGGAATTATCAAAACTGCCATCACAGAGCAACAAGCCTTTGTGTGAAACAAATCAAATCAAACGAAAGAAAAAGCCACTATGGTTCTCAAGAGAGTGGCTGTGAAAGTCAGGAAGAAAAAGACAGCATTCGGAAGTATAAGGAAACACAGAAGGAGCAGGACAGAGAGCTGTACCAGTTAAGGCAGAAAGAAGCAGGAGGGAAGTCAGAATAGCAAAGGCCCAAACTGAGGAAATGATAGCCAACTCAGTTAAGAAGGGGATAAAACCTTTTATAAGGTACATCAGCGGCGTAGAATGACAAAGGAGGGGATAGTGAGGCTGAATAGAATGAACAGTGGGTGGGCAGAGGGACAGTGAAAAGCAGGAATACTGAGCGAATATTTCTGCTCAGTATTCACAAAGAGGAGGGAAGTGCCTAATCCAATTAACAGAAGCACTCTTGATGGAAGTTGATCCCAGTCTTTTCACAGAAGAAAGGGTTCTGCAAGAACTCCTAAAACTGAAGGTGGACAAAGCAATGGGTCCTGATGGAATTCACCCCAGAGATATAAAAGAATTAAGGAAAGAACTAGTGAAACCACTGGCTACTCTTTTTAATAAATCATGGGAGGATGGTGTGGTACCCGAGGACTGGAGGAAGGCGGATGTGATTCCCCTTCACAAAAGTGGGACCAAGACAGAGGCAGGAAACTACAGACCTGTCAGTCTTACCTCTGTGGTAGGCAAAGTGATGGAGTCACTTCTGAAGTAGAGAATAGTTGAGTACCTAGAGGTCAGTGGAGCACAGGATCCAAGGCAGCATGGGTTCACAGTGGGAAGGTCATGTCAGACGAATCTAATAGATTTGACTGGGTGACCAAAGTAGTAGACCAGGGAGGGGCTGTGGACATGGCCTACCTAGACTTTAGCAAGGCATTTGACACAGTCCCACACAAAAGATTAGTAGTCAAATTAACCAGCCTGGGAGTGGGTCCCAGGGTGGTAGCCTGGGTAAAACATTGGCTGGACAACAGGACACAGAAGGTAATTATAAATGGAGTCCACTTGAAGAAAGGGCGGTTACTAGTGGGGTACCGCAGGGTTCAGTATTGGGTCCAGTCCTTTTAATGTCTTCATCAGTGACATTGCAGAGGGACTGGAAGGAAAAGTATGCCTTTTGCAGATGACACAAAGATCTACAACAGGGTTGATACACAAGGAGCGTGGAAAGGATAAAAGGGACTTGGCAAGGTTGGAGGAATGGTCAGGCGATGGCAGCTAGGATTCAATGCAAAAAGTGCAAAATAATGCACCTGGGAAACAAGAACCCAGGGAAGAATACACAATGGGTGGGGAGGTAGTAACAACAACAAAACAGGAAAGGGACCTGGGGTAATCATATCAGAGGACCTTAAGGTTAGCAAGCAATGTGAGAAGCCAGTAGGGAGGGCGGGGTACACTGGGATGTATAGGAGAGGCATCAGCAGCAGAAAACAGGAAGTTGTTATCCCTCTGTACAGACAGTTGGTGAGACCCCATCTGGAATACTGTGTCCAGTTCTGGAGACCCCATCTCCCAAGGACATAGACAGGATAGAGGCAGTCCAGAGGAGGGCAACTAAATGGTGCAGGGTCTGCAAGAGAAGCCGATGAGGAGAGACTAAAGGAGCTTAATATGTATACCCTTGAGGAAAGAAGGAGAGGGGGACATGATAGAAACTTTCAAGTACCTCAAGGGAATCAACAAAGTCCAAGAGGGTAGCATCTTTCAGAAAAGAGACTTGCAAGAACAAGGGACACAATTTAAAGATAGAAGGAGAGGCGGTTCAGGGCAATGTGAGGAAGTATTATTTCACAGAGAGGGTAGTGGATGCATGGAACAGCCTTCCTGAGGAAGTTGTGGGGTCTAAAACTGTGGGAGAATTCAAGAATGCATGGGACAGACATAAGGCAATTCTTGTGGGGGGCAGGAAGATATAGGCTGTTGGTTAACTAGGATCTGCAGCCTATCCTGTAGGTAGGGAAATGGGCAGACTAGATGGGCCTAGCGGTCCTTATCTGCCGTCAAAGTCTATGTTTCTATGACATCAAGAAGAAGAGGAGGCATGGACCCGCTTGGGTTAGGCACCGGAGAAGAAACTCTGAACTGAGCCCAACCAGACCCCTTCAATGGTACCAACTTATGTACAGCGCTGCTCCTATGTAAGCGGCTCCAGGGGCCTAATGTACATGGACAGACCATCTATCCACTCACGAGGCCCCTGATGCATCTGCCATAAGGGGGATGATGCAAGACAGCGGCATGGAAAACCCAGACCAAAAGAAGGGCCTGAAACCTGCAGTGACCCCTTCACACTTGGGGAGGACCTGGAGCCTACGGCAACCCCCTCACACTTGGGGAGGGCCTGGAGTCTCCAAGCAACACCTTACACTTGGGAGGGACAGAAGGCTCCAGCGACACACACACACACACACACACACACACACACACACACACACACTCTCACTCTCTTACTTCAGGAGGGCGTGGAGGCTCAATGGAGACGTTGAGAAGATAAGAGTTATGGTTAGGAATGTTCCTCTTTCTACAGCTGGTTTTCTTCATAGAGCAACACTATTAGGTTAAGTAACCAGCAGTACAAAAATTCCACAAATGAAGAAGATTGGGGCAACGCCAGTGCTGTGGCACATGATCACTCAAACCCAGAGAAACATCATGCTACAAGGCTAGCCCAGTGGCATGAAGGATGAAACACTGTAAACGCCTTACCATTTCAAAACCGGTGACCGGGAACGAGCACGGGCTGCCAAGGGTTGGCGGGGGGCTGGGAGAGGACTGAGCAACTGCCTGGCAGCTCTCCTCTCCCAGACTGGGGTGGTGACTCATCCCAGCTCTTGGCTGTCACGAGGTGAAGGGCTGGTGATAGCACCAGTGCTCGGGTGGCTTAAAGTCAGGTGGATGGAAGCACTAGCGGTTCCAGAGAACTTGCATTCCTCCATGCACATGCATCCTCTGTGTCGGCCATAGCCTTGGGAGCAGAAAACCTAGAAGGAATATGGAATGGGTGAGGGTTACATGAAGTCCTACCTGAAGCATCATGGCCTGCCCCTCCAATGGTCAAGGCAGGGGAGGGTGACATCTAGATCCCTCCCCCCCCCAAAAAAAGGGGGCAGCAGGCCGGCCAGTTGCTCCCAGGGACAGGGCTGAACAGCTGCCCCATCAGCCCAGGATAAAAAATTTTTTTTTTTTTTTTGCACCTTATGTCCCCCCAACCTACCACTCCTTCAGGACGCCAGTGCCTTGTCCAACACCCTCCGACCTCTCACCACCTACTTCCATCCCCTATAACAGCCTGAGAGTGGCCCCAGTATATCCTTGGTACGGGAAGCGTCCCTCTCCTCCGAGAGGAAATCGCCTTTACGGCCCGACACAGCTTCTCAGGCACTGTGGGGATGGGTCTGGGCTAGCCCCAGAGCTTCGGGTGATGGGGGCCTAGGGCGCTCGACATCTAGGCCTGGTCAGAAGGTATTTCTTTTTTCTGCGTGCCTCTCGCTCACAGCAGTTCTCGGCCTTGCTTAGAGCGCATAGGGTCCTGGGGTGGGAGCGTGCAGGGTGTGTGTGTCGAGGCAGCACGTCTCCAAGCACACTCCAATCCACCCACAGGTCTCCAGGCTGAACCCCCCCCCGGAGGGAGACGTCCAATGGACGCCTATGGAAACCCTCCCTGCTGGACTCCGTTCCCAACACCTGGGCTCGGGGCACAAACCCAGGTCGCCAGCATGCCATGCTAACCCCTTCACTCGGTGCCATGGAGCCAGCTAACCCCCAACTCAAAAAAATAAAAAAATAAAAAAAGCCATGCTGCAGATTTACCCAAGGCTCAAAGACAACACTGCAGCAAGTGATCATTCAAATCCAGAGAAACATCATGCTACAGATTTACCAAGGCTCAAAGCCAACACTGCAGCATGCGATTACTGAAACCTGGAGAAGCAGCACGCTACAGATTTACACGGCTCAAAGCCAACACTACGGCACACGATCACTCAAACCCGGAGAAACATCACGCTACAGATTTACCAAGGTTCAAGGCCAACAATAAGGTATGGGATCATTCAAACCTGAAGAAACATCTTGCTATACATTTACCAAGATTCAATGCCAATGCTGCAGCATGTGATCACAAACCAGGAGGAACATCATGGTAGACATTTACCAAAGCTCTGGGGGCTTTCTACCCTACATCAAGTTCCCTACGTGTTTTTGCTTTGTGCTGAGCCCTAACTGATGCATCAACCTTGTTTGTTGCAAGGTCATATTCCAAGGGGCAGTGGTACTGGATAGGGACGCAGCAGGGGAAGACAGCTATAATTACAAGGGGAGGGTTTAGATATATGACACAGCAGGAGCAGTTTGTGAGAATGGAGAGAGAAGGAGAAAGTGGCCCACAGAGTGATGAGGTGGCCTGAACAGACACAAACAGAACTGCAGAGGATTTGCAGCAAGGGATTTGAAAAGAGGAAGCAGAGGAGCAAAGAAAGCAAGAGAGACTGAGACGGGGAGAGGAGGGCGATGAGCCACTATTTATATTCACTAGTGTTTTCCTTACTGTGTGCTCTGAAACATCCTCAGATTCTTGCCAGGAGGCGCTTAGATGTCTTGAGAGTCATCTATATCTACATACTAAATACCTATGTCTGTATGTCTGTCTATATTTCAGATAATTTATGAGAAATTTGAAAATAAATTTTAAATTAACTTTACAATATTAATATAATGATTTTTAAAGAAGTTACCTACTGCAGAACTGTTATGCTGAAAGTTAATGCAAATTAATTTTGTTTTTACCATACCTTGTGCAAAGTGTTTTTTGTTTTTTTTTAAATACTTTATCTTCATTCTCCAGCACTGCCCCATTCACTTCTGTGCACCCTCCCAACCTCACTTTCTCTGTGCTCATCCATTCTCTGGGCACCCTCCAAACATCCCCTTCTCTGTGCCCCATACATTCTCTGGTTAGCACCCCCCCCCGACCTTTTGATGTTATATGCCCTTTACACCAGCACTGACGCTGTGTTGGAGCTGTCCCTGCACAAGGTGTTTCTGATGTTATATGCTCTTTATGCACCCAGCCACTGCTGCATTGGCGGCTGCTTGCACAAGGTGGTTCTAAGGTTATGTGCGCCATTTATGCACCCAGCTCTATGGCTGTGTGTGTGGCTGGCCTTGCACAAGGTGTTTCTGATGGTATGGGCCCCTTTATGTAGCCACGCTGGGTGCGTGGTTGATCCTGCACAAGGTACTTCTGATGTTATGGGCCCTTTATGCACCCAGCGCTACCTCTGTGTTGGTGGCTGGCCTTGCACATGGTGGTTTTTATATTATATGCTCTTTATGTACCCAGCACTACCTCTGTGTTGGTGGCTGGCCTTGCACATGGTGGTTTTTATATTATATGCTCTTTATGTACCCAGCACTACATTGGCAGCTGGCCCTGCACAAGGTGTTTCTGAAGGTATGGGCCTTCTATGTACCCAGCGCTGCACTGGCAGCTGGCCCTGCACAAAGTGTTTCTGATGCGCCTTTTATGCACCCAGTTTCCTGTAATCCCCACACAACCTGCTTAAGAATAGGGTCCAAGAATCTTCCATGAATGACATCGGTACTTGTGCTATCACCATAAATATAGTTATTCAACTGACAGTGAGTCTCCTGCATCTCCCACGGTTCCTACCTCTCCCACAGATTTCTCTTTAATGTTTTTCAGCTTCAGAATCTTCTGGAAAGCCATGGTAAGGATAGCGCCACGTAGTCTTGTACTGGTGCGGTAATTTAATGCCCAGGTGAGAGCCAAGGACCAAGAACGCACAGTCTCCATCAGAAAGAGGGCAAAAACCAACAACAAGCCGTACTGAAGATTGAACAACTCCTGCTGTGCGCGTTCTAAAAGGCGGTTCACCACAAACGCCTACAGGAAGGAAAGCAAAACTGCATGAAAACCTTTTAACACTGAAACTTGGAACAAAAGCTTTGATCTTAAGCTAGAAGAGCAGGCTGAACTTGTTGCTTTACAGGAGAAATGTTTAATTCAATTTTCATTAGTGTACCCTGCTCTAACAATATGCATCAGTTAGAACTAAAAATTCAGCAAGATAACCTGCTTAAAGGTTTAACCCTACCAACAAGCACTTCAACTAACAAGTGAAACAACTCCAACTTAACGTAACATTTAGAAAGTTAGAGCACTTGAACATTTTAACCACATTTAAAATGTCATTAATGTGTTCACATTTATAATAAAAAAAACAAAAGAAAATCAAGCATATTTTACAAAAACATTCCCTTACCAAAGAATAAAACATTTCTGCATCGTGCTTATTTGATAAAAAGAGACTTTGTACCTACAGTTGAACTGGGGAGAGGGAGATTTGCAAAACCCCTGAAAATAAACATCAGCAGTTTAATGTCACTGAAAAGAGCAGACAGAAAGATAAAATGCAAAAAAATTAAAAAAATGAAAACCTTTAAATACAGCAAGCGTATCTTACCCATTACCCAGGTATGCTTCAAGTGAAATATTCCATACTACCTGTCAAAATGCAAGATTACAAACCACAGCATCCCACCCCACCCCTCCCTCCCTCCCTCAATACAAACATCTTTTCATTTTAACTACAAAGCACTACGTGTGAGGCAGCACTCCAGAGAGCAGCATGTACAAAGCATGGACATTCAGATTCACTTTCAAACAAGTGCCATGAAATAAGAGACAACAGCAAATATTTATTAAACTCACTGTTACCATGGTAACTTCAGATATTTTACAAACACTGCACATTTAAACATCAGTTTACATTACAGTTTATTAGGTTTTATATAAAATATGTAACAGTCATGTTGAAAGAAGCACTGAGACAGTTTTCAAACATGTACACACTTGTGATTCAATACTAAACATTTAAGCAGCATTTAAATAATCTTGCTCAACACTCTTTGAACAGACAGTGCCTTAACACATTAAGCCCCATAACTGCTTTTTCTTCCACATATCCTATGAAACGACTTGTATTTTGGAAGAAAAGGCAGTCAGCCTGTGAACTTACAACTCACTGGGTGGAATACAGTACTTCCAATTCCATTGGCATATTGAGTTCCTGTTCTCAAGTGTAAACATCTGGACCCAGTAAGGCACTACAGGCAAGGTCCACGCTGCCCAGGTCTGCAAGATAAAGGTGCAGGTGTCCTGTAATGCACCCAACATTTTAAATAGGACTACTCCTTACAACTCAACAGACGGCTTAGAGATAGTGTAAGTTCACATGCAGTCTACAATCACAGCTTAAAAACAAACGAAAAAAACACAAGGATTGAAAGGATGGATGACAGTGAAAACAAAACTCAAATAACTGTTCAGAAGGTAGCAAGAGAAAAACAATTACATGTCCATGAACTTTGATTTTTTTTCATAATCTTGGGTGAAATCTGAATTCAAAACTGCTCAGTGCTCCACGTTCTCCCTGAGGTCATCTTTCACACACTGAACATGAGGTGGTCAATATTCTGTAAATCTGCAGTGACGAACCACAAGGCAAAGGTAGTCACTCCAGTCAGGAATCCAACAGAAACAGAGTCACTGAGCAGCTGGACAAATGGCTGCAACGGAATATTACTTGTCTCATTATAAACTGCACCATTTTAAAACCATAGGAAGATTTTTGCTCACAAATAATTTAACAATCACCAGGATGAAGTTGTAGTCTCCAGGGAACAGGTATGTGATAACAGAGAAAGTGTCTCCTCCAATACTTTGCTGTTCCTTGAATTTTAGAGCTCTTTTTACAGATGTCTGCAATTTCCTACTTACAGTATCAAACTTTTAAGAAAACAGTACAGGAAATCAAATTTCTGCACTGTAAATTTGCAAAAGAAACATTTTGTTAAAAAGCAGTGCGCAGAAGAAAATATGGTAAAGTACAAATAAAACACTGTACATATGACAAGACAAATTCACTGTATGGTTTACCTTCTGCAACAAGCTAGAATGTATGCACTTAAAAGTTGCAGCTTAAAAACTGTCAAAATGCTGCATCAAGAGTACAGACATAGAAATTAAATGTGTAAATTAAAATAGACTACAAAGGATAAATAGAAAAGAGCTTGGTTACTGTAAGCATTCTCATGGAATAAACAGTACCTTACCTGGGCTCGTGGTGCGGGTATCTGCGGTGCTTGCACGTTTCTCTCTGATTGCAGGATGCAGTCGCCCTGTTAAGTTCTAAAGAACAGCTTCTGTCATTTGCTACACGACAGAGACAAAAATTCCCCTTCTAAAAAAAAAAGCATTAGTATACAGCAATAAGTGCTGTTCCGTCTGTAAAAAGAAGAAAAAGCTGCAATAACACGGAACCTGCACTTAAAAACTGGCACCCTCCCCCACAAAATATACAGTACTATACTAGCAGATTTAACAAGGATGCAGAGAAGTGCAACTGCTTGTATTAAGGGGTCTAGGAGGCCCTTAACTTTCCAGCTTGGGGTGGGGGGTTTAGATTTACCCAACTGTCCTAATGCAACAATTAACGGCACGTTGCGACTTGAAGTAGAACATGCCAAACATCCATAGCAGTAGCACATTTACATGGAGTTTGTTCATTTGTAATAATTCAGACACATTTCACAATCTTTAACAGGGCTGTCTCTGGCACTGGAAAAAAATAAAGAGGAAAAATTGAGTGTTCAGGACTGAGGCCCACTGCTAAGTTGTTTGTCCCAATTAAATGTGCCCACACAGCCATTTGCAAGTGTTGGACTCTCCAATTCTGGCCACAGTTTACTTGCAGAAAAAAATATCTTCCCCCAGCTGCTTGCTGAAAACAAACTCCTTTACCAGTTTATCATTATTCTACATTTCAGAAATGGCTTGCTATTAGCGCTCCACGAAAGGACTGCTGCTAGCTACCCACCTCCTATTCAGACAGTAGCGAGGCTACGAGTGTGCTAGGGTTGCAATGACATCAGTTGCAGGGAACAGGCTCTGCCAGTGTGAAAAGGAAGGAAGGAATTTGGTTCTATACTGTGCTTTACGTACAAACTGTATCCCAAAGCACTTCACAATAAAGAAGAGAGAGAGAAAAAGAGAATGCAGTGGCCATTTGAGGTCTATGGGGAATTGAAAAAGGCACAGAGATGGAGGAGAGAGGGAGAAAGAGAGCAAGCGAGGGGAGAGGGATATTACCGGCGTTAAAGGAAATTTTTGACATAAGGTATTGGGGCTTCACAGCCCAATACCTTATACCAGTGCGAGTCTATTGATGCAAACATTTTAATGTAAAAGTGACAGTTTACTATAGGAAGGGATCATAACTGTTGCTGAACCTGCGGCCAGCCGATCCCTTCCAACTTCCTGGTGAGCCCGCTCCGCCCCCACGCTCAAGAGATTTTGTGACGTGAGCAGGGGCAAGCCCCATACAAGTCTACTGGGACCTTTTTAAAAGCAGTTTGTTTAGTAACTGTATGCACTTGTAAAGGAAAATTAAAGCAATCAATCACTCAACTTGACCAATCGCCCACCCCCACACCATAGAAGGAAGTTACACAATGCCTAACAAGAAGTACAACTGCTTTAGTTTCATGTAAAAGTTACTGCTACTTACTGAAGTTAAACAGTTAGCTGTACTCTCCTCCTAATTGTACCTAGACACCATTTAAGCACGATAAAAACAGAATTGGCTAATCCACCTTTCACACAGTCTTAGATGCAGTGCTAAAATCTGTACACACTGTGGTGGGCTGGCAGTATAGCCTAGAGGTTAGAGGAACGAGGTGTGAACAAGCGTAATACATCCAGCAGACCAGAACAGTTTGATTCTCACAACCTCCACTTGCATACTGTGTGACTCTGAGCAAGTCACTTAACCACCCAGTGCTCCCAGGTCGCCCCTGAAAACAGGCAGTTGTCTAGTGGGCCTTACCCAGTTACCAAAGACAAATAATGAAAAAAATAAATAAATAACATAAAATAAAAACAAACAGTACTACCACATGTGTGGTGCAGTGTTTTCCCTGCCTTTAGTTTCTGCGTCCTGCTGGATGCTGCACCCAGTTGACATTTTTAACCAGGAAAGAATGGTAAAGAGCTAGCAGTACAATAGCACTGCTCTGCCCTGAACTAGACAGAGTGTGGGTTGTAAAGCAGGAAAGTTAATTGCCCACTTGATCTTCTAGATCACCTTATCCATAGAACACTCTTTGGTCTTGGGGCTGGAAGACATCAGACCCTATGAGAACCAAAGTTCTGGGCCCAGTAATAAGCAGGAATCATATAAAATTACTGGCAGTAGCACCTAACAAATTCATCAAGGGACGAGTCAGCTTTTCTAGAAACATGCCACAACTGAAGGGAATGTAACTGTGCATCGTGCATATGTCTCAGGCAAGGCACACGGGACTCTGGCCTCACCCACTGCTTCATAAAAAGGAAGTAAAACGTGAGCCAAGGCCAGGGTGCTGTGTCCCACCTAGACAGGAAGTTTAGCTGAAAGGTGAGACATACAGAATCGAGCCAGCAGTGTACTGTAGAGGTTATCATGCCTAGCAACAATGTGCTCAAGCTAGTAGGCCAGCAAGGCCACCCTTCCATCTCTGAGCAGGAGGGAAGTGGGGTCACCCTTCAGTCTGTGACCAAGAGGGATGCAGGGTCACCCTTCAGTCTGTGACCAGGAGGGATGCAGGGTCACCCTTCAGTCTGTGACCAGGAGGGACGCAGGGTCACCCTTCAGTCTGTGACCAGGAGGGACGCAGGGTCACCCTTCAGTCTGTGACCAAGAGGGACGCAGGGTCACCCTTCAGTCTGTGACCAAGAGGGATGCAGGGTCATCCTTCAGTCTGTGACCAGGAGGGATGCAGGGTCACCTCCCTTCAGTCTTCCTTCTTCAGGGACTCTGACCAGGAGGAAGAAACTTCAGTGTCTACTGCAGGCCGGGGTGAATAGAGACTAGCATGGAAGAGCTTCCATGAAGGGTGGAAGAGTGCTGCTCCTCTAGCTTTAGAGTATGGATGAAAAACTGCAGATCGGTCTGAAGAGATCGTTAAGGTTTCCCCGTTGGCAATCATCAAACAGGGACCCTCTCAAATTAAATGTTAGACCCAAGTCAAGTGTTTGGAGTTAGTTGGGGAAAGTCGCAGACAGTTGTATCTAGGTATACAGATTCTAGAGCTGCAAAGGTACAGATCACTGTTTACGTTCATTAAGTTACCCTGCCCGATATTTATTACACTGAAGACCAAGATCCGCAAGGCTCAAGGGGCACTGCTTTGCAGTAGGGTCCGTACAGCCCTCCGCAAATGACTAATATAGCTCACATGTGGGTACTGTATTGAGCCTTGCTGGAGCTGCAATTTACTAACTAGTGCAAAAGTAATGTTAAGGTCATCACATCTTCTCAAACACATTCAGCTCTCAAGACTCAAAATGGACAAGGAGGGCATAATGCTGTCTGCAGCAGGGAGCTATCTGCTGCAACCTTAAATGAAGCACCCACTTTTGGCAGCAGAAAGTAATGTGGCTTCTCCGCCGGGGCTATATATTGGAGGTCTGCTCCTTTAAGAATGATCACAGTGTAAAGGAATGCCCCATGCCACTAAAGCTGCAAACTTGCTGTCTGGATTGCTGGGAAAACCACTGTTGAGGCAGAAGGAAGCTGCAGGTAATCTCATAATCCTCATGGAAGATTATACTGTTTGGAAGTATCAAACTGGAGGACCCATTCTGTATCTCCAATAAAACTGCTGAAGGCTACATCCTCCAATGGTGACAGAGGTATGCACACCAAGAAGACTCGGCCATCTGACAAAGGCAGAAGGCACAGATTCTTCTGCTGTACAATGGGCAGGGCTCAGTTTGGCACAGGGAAAACAGAGTCCTCCTCCATAGGCTGTTTCTGCACGTTAAGCCACCCAGAAGGCTGTGCTCCCATCAGGGGAGGTGGTAAGGAACACTTGTGTCCATCTATACGCTGTCTGGGACTCGGGATTCCCCTGATATGGGGAGGTGGAAAGGAAAACCCTTGTCTGTCTATATGAAGGTCTTCATATGAAAATTACGTACCTATAGTAATAGTAATTGTTAATCTTTCTGTGTATCTTCACCATTCATCACTATTTGGGTACTGCACCGGAGGCAGGACCTCAAGGGAGATTTTTTTTTATTTTTTTTCTCCATGGGCAGAGCCGACGTAGGGCCGGCGCCACCCTCAAGGCAGACATTCTACGTGGTTCTTGAGGGTTGGCAAATAGCTACTGTCAGCTCTGCCCCAGCCCCAGTTCTGACATGCCAGAGTGTACAGAAGGGAGGGTAGGTTGAGGCAAGAGAGCCTAAGGGATAGATAAAAGGAAACAAAGAACAATCCAAAAGGAGATATAAGCGACTGAAGTGAGAGAGAGAGAGAGATTTAAAAGGAAATTGGGGAAAGGGGGCCCCAATCTCTGGAAAGATAAGAAGAGAAGGAATAAGGGAAGGAATAATTAGGGGAGGAAGGGGGAAAAGAAGTCACATACCTCTGAAGAGGAGCCGCACATAAGCCATTTTAGGGATAAGTCCAGGTCTGGACTAAGAGTTCACATGGAGGACGAAAAAATTACTCACCTTAGTAATTGTGTTTCTTCGAATGGAGTCTTGCTGTATTCTGACAATCTGCAGTTAGTTCCAGCCTTTAAACTGCCCCAGAGAGTAGAGGTTTAATTTTCTATGCAGTGCATAGAACGTTGAGCTCAAGCTCGGTTGAGGTCTCTGTCTGCAGCACTTTGAAATCCAACTGTCAGATTCTTACGAGCAAACACTCACTGACTGTGGAAATTGTAAAAATTTTTTAACTAGCCAACTGGCAACAGAAAGTTTTGGATTCCCAAAGGAAGCCTTAAGGTCAGGAAACCCAAAACCAAAACCTATCCAAATATAAAGATTATAATACAAGTATCCAGGTACAAGAGAGGGTATGCTGAAGACAGCCCTGGGGTGCAACACTGCACCCGCCCACCCACTTCCCAAAAAACAGGTTCTGAGAGGGGAGGCAGGGAGGGAGGTCAGAATATAGCCAGACTCCATTAGAAGAAACACAATTACTAAGGCGAGTAATTTTTTCTTCAAACAACATGAAGTCTTGCTGTATTTTGACAATCTGCAGACTACCAAGCAGTACCTCCACGAAGAAGGGACAGAACCTAGTTTGGGAATAGGCTCTGAAGTACTGCTGTGCCAACCGAGCATCACTCCTAGCCTGGATATCCAAAGAGTAATGCTTGGTAAAGGTATGGACTGTTTTCCAGGTGGCTGCTTGACAAATTTCCAACAGAGGGATATCCCTGGCCGCAGCCAGGGAAGCAGCTGTACCTCTTGTGGAATGAGCCCTCAGGCCTGAGGGTGAAATTTTTCCGAGTTTCTCATAGCAGAATTGTATACAAGAAACAATCCACCTGACAACAGTTCTCCTGGTGCCAGGTTTGCCCTTTCCCACTACCCCATAAGTGAGGAACTGGAGGGAATCAAGCCTGTGACCCTTGGTATACTCTATGTAGTAGCTAAGGGCTCTTTTAACATCTAAACTGTGTAACCTCTCCTCCCCTGAGGAAGAATGATCAGTGAAGAAAACAGGGAGAGACATGGACCGATTCAAATGGAAGTCTGAAACCACTTTGGGCAAGAACCTCCTACTGGTTCTAAGGACCACTTTATATCTATAAAAGGAGATAAAATCAGGTTCCACTGACAGGGCTTGCAATTCACTGATACGTCTGGCAGAGGTAATGGCCACCAAAAAACACACAGTTTTCCAAGTCAAGTACTTAAGCTCTGCTGAGGACATAGGCTCAAATGGGGGGTGCATAAACTGAGCAATGCAAACATTTAAGTCCCAGACAGGGGCAGGATCCCTAAAGGGAGGATTGGTATGAAGCAATCTCTTGAAAAACTTACAGAATACAGGGTGAGGTGACAGTGAGGAAGGCTTTCCCACTGAAAGAAAAGCAGAAACAGCTGACAAGTGCACCTTGAGAGTAGCAGTTCTGAGGCCTAGGCCATTAAGATGGACCATATAATCCCGAACTGTAGGCAATCCAGAAGTGTCTGAATAGATATGCTTCTTGGAACACCAAATGCTGAATCTTTTCCATTTGGAGTCATAAGTCTTTCTGGTGGCAGGCTTTCGAGAGGCTTTGAGAATATCCACAACCCCTTGGGACAGATGCAAATCTGCATACTCTTAACTCTTCGAGAGCCATGCCTTGAGATTGAAGGACCGGAGATTGGGGTACCAAATCCTCCCGAAAGGAGGTTAACAGGTTGTAATTCCTGGGAAGAGACCGGAGAAGATGGACTGCTAGGGACAGTAAGAGGGGGTACCAGGGCTGCCTGTCCCAATCTGGAGCAATCAGAATCACTTTGCAGGGTTGTGATCTCACCTTGACTAGAACCTTGAACAGTAGAGAAAAAAGAAGGAAGGCATACAGAAATTTCCCTTCCCAGTTCAACATCAGAGCATCCAGAGGGACTGAGCTCAAGTCTGGAGGTCTGCAACAAAACAGAGGAAGTTGGTGATTGTCTGGGGCTGCAAAGAGATCCATCTCTGGAGTGCCCCACCTTGAAAAAAAAATCACTTAACACCAGAGGGTCCAGGGACCATTCATGATGGCCCTGGGATATCCTGCTCAGTGCATCTGTTAGCACATTGTCCTTCCCTGGAAGGTGGACTGCTGTCAGAGAGGTCTGCAGAGAATAAGCCAGGGACCACAATTTCATGGCTTCCATGCACAAGGCCGTGGACCGAGTGCCTCCCCTGCTTCCTGATGTACCACATGTTGGTGGTGCTGTCTGTTCTGACCTGAACCACCTTGTTCTGTACTGACAGAGAGAAAGCTTGCAGGGCCAGAGAAACTGCCCTGAGTTCCAGGAGATTGATATGAAGGAGGGATTCCTGAGAGGACCACAGTCCCTGGGCTGTGAGAGCCCCCAGATTGGCTCCCCAACCCCAAAGGGAAGCACCCGTGGTAAGGATCACCGAATGAGACTGAGTAACAAATGAGACCCCTTGCCTTAAACTGTCCTGATCCTGCCACCACTGAAAAGCTTGGATCAGTGTCAGAGTCACTGGAATCAGTTTGGTAAGAGGATCCCTCCTTTGGGACCAAAAGGCCCTCAGATGGAACTGAATGTCCCTCATCTGGAATCTTGCCCCTTGGACCACTGCTGTAGAAGCTGTCACATGGCCCAAGAGCTGAAGGAAGTGCCTTGCTAGTCGGGACACCTGAAGGCTGAAGGAAGAAGCCAGTTCTATAAGCACTCTTGCCCTTTCCAGGGGAAGAAAGGCTCTTGCTTTGAGAGTATCTAGCTCTGCCCCTATAAAAGTAAGAAGCTGCACAGGTTCAAGAGCCGACTTGGGGAAGCTGAGTAGAAATCCCAGGGAAGTGAGCACTTGCTGAGTCACTTGCAGATCTGACTTGACTTGGTCTGGAGACTGACCTACTATGAGCCAGTTATCCAGATATGGAAAAATGGAAATCTTTTGCCTTCTTAGAAAGGCAACTACCACTGCCAGGCACTCTGTGAAAACCCTTGGAGCTGATGTTAGACCAAAGGGCATTGCTTTGAACCGATAATGGCCTGAGGGCAACTTGAACCTGAGGTACTTTCTGTGGGAGCACCTGATGGGGATGTGAAAGTAGGCATCTTTGAGGTCCAGGGAGGCTAGCCAGCCCCCTGTCTTCAGGGAGGCAAGAATTATTCCCAGAGTCACCATCTTGAACCTTGGTTTTAAAAGATGTTTGTTCAGTATCTTAGATCTAGGATGGGTCGCCACTCCATCTTTTTTGGGGTAAGAAAGTACCTGGAGTACAGACCTCTGCCCCGGTGTAGGGTAGGAACTCTCTCTATGGCTCTTAAGGCCAGAAGAGATTAAACCTCTGCCTCTAAGGCAAGGGTTTTGGAGAGACTTGCAGGTGGAAAAGATCTGGCTCTCATTTTCAGAAATTTTTTGAAGCCGAGAACCAGTCCCTGGCTTACTACTTTCAGGACCCACTTGTCTGAAGTAACAGACATCCAGTCCTGGACAAAGTAAGCCAGCCTGCCCCCCTACAGAGAAAGGAGAGTCGACCCAGGCAGACCCATCAGGGTGTCTGCTTGGCAGAGGCCTTAGGCTGAGGAGTGAATGTAGCCCTGCTCATCCCCCGTCTGCCTCTCCCGCTGAAGAACCCCCTCTGTGAAAAGGGAGAAGAGGCCTGTGCTTGGTAGAAAGGCCTATGAAAAGGCCTGCCCCTAGATTGCTGCCTTTGAGGAGCTGTCTGCCTCTCCTTGGCCAGAGCACTCCTGCAAGTGGTCCTGTACTCATCAATTTTCTCCACGTAATTCTCTGTCTGCTCCCCAAACAAAGAATTACCCACCACAGGGAAATCCATGGCCTTAGCCTGGGTGTCCTGTGAGAGGCTAGTACATCTGAGCCAAGCCATCCTCCGGAAGAGCCACAGATGTAGCCATGACACATCGCTGGAGTCCACAGCAGCATGAAATTGTGCCTTTGATGCCTCAATCCCATCAGCAGCCACCTCCTCCAGCTCCCTGGCCAGCTGAGGGGAGGCCTGTTTAGACAATGCCAGTACAGTGTCCCACCTGGACTTCTGGTACCTGGCTGTATAGGCCATATAGTTAGCCTGCCTGAGTCCCAAGGAGGATGCCATGTACTGCTTCTTTGCCATGGCATCCATCTTCCTGGAGTCTTTGTCTGGGGGGTGTGAAGCCAAAGGAATATTTGCCTTGTCACAGGCTGCAGCCTGCACTACCCCAATATGGCTGCACTGCTGGTAGAAAAACTCCATATCTGAGCCTGATAAAGTATACCTCTTGTCCATCTTTCTGTCGACAGGAGGTACAGAATTAGGAGACTTTAGGATTTTTTGTGTCTGCTTCCCAAAGGACTTATGAAGGGGAACAGACAGTCTCCTGAACTCTGGGATGTCCATCATTTCAACAAAATCAGGCTCCTCTTGATCCTCCACAGCCTCCTCCATAGGAAGCTGGAGGGTTTCAGCCACTTTTCTGTAAAACAGATAGTGGGGAGGGTACTCAAGAGAGCCTAGGAGGGGAAACACCAGAAGGTCTGTCTGGGGAGATGTCCGGTTCCACAGGCACATCCAGACTTTCACCATCATCTTCAAAATACCCTCCTCTTCAAACTCCGGTTCATAAAAGTCTTCAGGGGTATAATCTTGAACTTGGGGAACTGACCGAACCGAACCCCTGCCAAAAGGTGCCGGATCGGTCAGAACCGGATGAAGTGATTCAACAATCCGAACCGCTCTGGCTATTTCTTCGGCAGTCAGAACATGAACCTCTGGATCCGAAACAGTCAATTTCTCTTTGCGTTTTCTTTTTGTAGGAACCGACCCCTCAGGACTGGCTCTCCTCTTGCCCAAATAAGTATCGCCTTGGTCAGAGGGCACTCCTGGTTCGGTTGGAACTGAACCGGGCTGGCCATCCGGGTCAGCGGACTTCTCGGCCTCCTTTTCTCTAAGTCTACCTAATCTATTTTCCAGGGTAGACTTAGGAAAGTTTTTACATATTTTGCAGTCTGTATTGAGGTGGTCAAACCCCAGACAAACACAGGTTGCGTGGGGACTGACCTTAGCAAAGACCTCCCCACACGCACTGCAGTGTTGAAACCCAGTGGGCCCGTTTTTTTCTTGGGTTTCTCACACATGGCCAACCTAACCAAACTTACCCTTTTTTCGGCAACCACCAAGCAAGACTCCCTTATCGGTTTCTAACCGTGTTACGGGTACTGGAAAAAAAACAAACATTGAAACACTTTTTTTTTTTAAGCCAATAAGGACCGATAACCACACACTAAGGATAAAACACAAGAGTTCAAATATGTTGGATCGGTTCAGCCGAACTGATCGAGAACACAAGTTTTACAATTTCTACAAAACAACAGAGAAACTAAAGTACTCATGGTACCACAGACAGAGTCTGAACAGACAATGCGGAAATAAATTCGGAATGAAACAGACAACTTTAACAGACTCTGAACTGAACAGAACAGAAGGAGAAATCTCCGGAGCGACTGTTTGGTGAGGCAGAGTAAAGAATCTGACAGTTGAGTTTCAAAGTGCTGCAGACAGAGAACCCAACCAAGCTCAAGCTCAAGGTTCTATGCACTGTTATACACCCCTGTGCGTCTCTACAGTCCTCTCCTGCCTACACCCAAGGGAGAGGACAGCGAGGAAAGGGAAGACACACAGGAGAGGGGAGGAGTCCAGAGACCGAGAATTTAGTGATGAATGGTGAAGTTACATAGAAAGATCAACAATTACTGTAGGTACGTAATTTTCATATCTTATGTGACAATCTTCACCATTCATCACCATTTGGGTGAGTACCAAGACCCCCCCGAGAGGGGGGCCCTGAAGCACCTTAAGGGACTAAGCCCTTAGCCCGCAGTCGGTGAGACACTGCAGGAGAGAACCCTTATAGGCCTGGAGAGGTTTGAGACTGGTCTGGGTGAGACAGGGATCCCCCAGTGGGGGAAGGAAGGAAGGCACCCCGAGAGCCGCTGTCTCACCCACTGGGAGAAGAGAAGGGTTCTCCGATAGGCAGAGTAAATCATCCTACGCTGGGCCAGGGGTGACAAAGGGGATAGGCAAAGCCATGCCGTCCACCGAAGGTAGATCGCTGTCCCTACCACTCTGGAAACTACCTCACTGGCATCGTAAGATGCCCTTGCTTGGTGCCTTGCTAGCTCCAGGCCCTGCGCAGAGAGGGCAATGGCTTGCCTCGTTTCCTCAGAATCAGGCATCGAGGCTAGGAGTTGTCCTAGCCTGGACCACATGAACCTGTCATATGCTGCATAGTGGGCCTGATGTGCCAAAATTGACAGCGGGATCCATGCCGAGTAGAACACTCGTCTCCCCCAGAAGTCGAAATCTGCAGAGTCTGAATCCAGAGGGTGAACAACGGTAAGATCGCGAGGCCCCAAGGGGGTATCCAGGGAGGTCAATCCCAAAGGGGGATGAGGCAGAAAACCTGGAGACCCAGAGGGAGTGCGATACTGCTGGCGTAGGTCCCTTGGGGCTGGTACTGTGGAAAAGGGATGTAGCCAGAGCCGATGTGACACCTCCTAAAAAGGAACAGGCCAGGCGGGAGTCACCAGGTGGGCCGCACTGTATTCGCTTAAAAAGGCATGAATCACATGCTCAAGATTGCCAATTGGGACCGGGGTCAGGTGAAGCCCGTCCAGCATCCTCACAAGGAAGCGCTGATTTGCGGACAGATCAGACACTGGGGAGATGTGGACTGAAGGTTCTTCTCCCTCAGTAGAGGGAGAAGGAGGAAGACTAGCTCCCAGGTTCAGGGTCCAGCTGCACGGGAGCTTGGTGAAACATCTACTGGCCAGGGCATGGAGGTAGGTGGGAAAGTGTGCAGCCACACCTCTGAACTGTTCCCAGGTAAAAGATCCGCGAGGACCAGGAATACCTGGGACCACTGGGGAAGGAGACAGAGGATTGAGGGACAGGCTCCAGGCAACTGGAGAACGATCTCTGTCAGGGCAAGGGGGCCAACAGGAAACCCTTCGCAAGGAGGGGGACCCAAAGGCTGCTGCAGCTAACAGCCGTTCAACTGGGTCAGAACGGTCAGAGCTGTACCCAAAGGAAGAAATCTCCCCATGAGGTAACCAGAACTGTGGGAGTCCAGAAGGACGACCCCTGACCACAGAAGTAAGAGTCCCCCTTGGTGACTCCTCTAGGGAAAGGTGAGGGACTGCTCTTTGGCTCCTTCCAGAACCCGGCTGAGCTCTAGGAAGGGCTCGTTGCACCACACCTCTACCTCACGAACAGCCCCAGAGTCGGGCGCAGTTCCACGCTCCCCCGGTGCCACAAAGTGCCAAACCCAAAGCGGCACCGCGCTCGACTCAGACACCCACCCCGGTGCCACGAGCGGCACCAATGCTAGGCGCAGCCCCAAACACGGCACCGCACACTCTGGCGCTGTGAGCGGTGCCAAAGACAGGATCGGCCCCGATCATGGCGCCGACCCCATCCCCGGAAGGTGCTGGGACCAGAACCAGGCCCAGAAACCTCCAGACTACCTAACCCAATGCCACCAAGAACCCTGATGCCATGAACAGTATCAGAGATGAATACGGCGCCGACAGCAGGCCCGACACCAACCGCGGCACCGGGACTAAGAGCAGTGCCATGAGACGGCACCAAGGATGGTGCCGGCCCGGTCCCAAAGGACCCAGAGCATGATACCGAGGGAGCCTTCGCCACCAAAGTAGCAACTGCTGCCGATGCAGTGCCTCCCAACCGACTCCCAAGGGGGCCAGCCTGGGCCTCTTGCACCGTGGAAGAAACCCCCACCACGGCAAGGCTAGAAGAGGTGGGGTTCCCTCCACGGGCTACAGGACCGGAGGGGACCCGGGTAGGGCTTAGACTGGCCTTGGCCCGGCAACTGCAAATTCGACCTCCGAAAGTCGGTGGCGCACGTCAGACCTTCAATGCGCAGTTTTCAATCACACGGAAGTCCATAGAGAAACAAATGTCGCAGTTATCCATATCATGTTCGGGGCTGAGACAGGAAACGCAGCAGTCATGCTGGTCCGTTACAGAATAAAGATGACCACAGGGGCACCAACGTATAGGGGGCCGCCCCTGTCTTCGACATCTTCTTGCCCCCCCCCCCCGAGACATGACCCAACGGAAAAGTAAAACAAAATACAGTACTCATCGCCGCTTATAAAAACTAAAGATCTTGCTGGTATTTCAAAGCGACGTCGAGTAAGCGAACAGAACCGAGGCAAAGAAACAGGTCAAGCACAACGGACTAGGCCACAAGTTACAGTCACAGTCTCACACAGGATCCACACTCGATGGCGGGAGAGAAAGAACCAGGGCTGGGGTGGAGTTGACAACGGCTAACTGCCAACCCTCGAGTGCCATGTGGAACGTCGGCCTCGAGGCGGCCGGCCCCTGTCGCCTCTCCGCCCATGGGGGGAATCTCCCACAGGGTCCTGGCCCCGGCACAGCACCCAAATAGTGATGACTGGTGAAGACTGACACGGATAAGATATCAGGTTTCCTCTCCGTCCTACTGCCTGCCAGCACTGGCCCCTAGCCTACACCGACTGCTGGGGGGGGGGCTGCCCTCCTCCTGGAGCCACTGCCTGGGTGGAGAAGCTGTGGGGGTAGTCAAAGAGATATGGACACACCAGGGTCGTTGGGAATAAACAGGGTACAGCCCCAATGCCCTACTAACAAGGTAATTCCGGGGGAGAAAGCCAGAAAGCCGGCCCTGCCCTCGAGGACACACAGACCGGAGGGGCTCCGAGCCGCCAGCGGGCGGGCGGCCACCGCACAGCCGAGAAGGGAACCAGGAGGCCGGGGGAGAAAGCCAGAAAGCCGGCCCTGCCCTCAAGGACACACAGACCGGAAGGGCTCTGAGCCGCCAGCGGGCAGGCGGCCACCGCACAGCCGAGAAGGGAACCAGGAGGCCGGGGGAGAAAGCCAGAAAGGTACGGGATAGCTGCATAGCCAATCGGAAGGCGACCGCCGACTTTGCCAGCCTCTGATTGGTGCGCCTTCTCCCATTGACTTTTGCTGTATTTTGCACCACCAAAACTGGTCGAGATTACTTGTCTTTTACTGAAAAGTTTAATTTCTCTAAAAAGGAGCTGTTTTTGCTGTTTTATTGTGTACTTCTGGGAAATGCCTACTTACCTGTTTAACTAGTAA
Source organism: Neoceratodus forsteri (assembly GCA_016271365.2). NCBI lineage: Eukaryota > Metazoa > Chordata > Ceratodontiformes > Ceratodontidae > Neoceratodus > Neoceratodus forsteri. Next base: position 961,950,188 of record CM028137.1, read on the forward strand.
TTACAGTCTTTTGGGTCAATTTTGTGTTGGGCTAGACGCTCAGGTGCCTACCCCCCACCCTCCCAGTCTTTGTTGTGCAAATTTTACAATTTAGCACCTCTTGCAAGCCACTGCCTGCAAGTGCTACTTCTGATTGCCCTCTCCTCTGTCCCCTCCCTTCTAGCCGGCCCTGCCCTCGAAGACACACAGACCGGAGGGGCTCCGAGCCGCCAGTGGGCGGGCAGCCACCGCACAGCCGAGAAGGGAACCAGGAGGCCGGGGGAGAAAGCCAGAAAGGTACGGGATAGCTGCATAGCCAATCGGAAGGCGACCACCGACTTTGCCAGCCTCTGATTGGTGCGCCTTCTCCCATTGACTTTTGCTGTATTTTGCACCACCAAAACTGGTCGAGATTACTTGTCTTTTACTGAAAAGTTTAATTTCTCTAAAAAGGAGCTGTTTTTGCTGTTTTATTGTGTACTTCTGGGAAATGCCTACTTACCTGTTTAACTAGTAATTACAGTCTTTTGGGTCAATTTTGTGTTGGGCTAGACGCTCAGGCGCCTAACCCCCACCCCCACCCTCACAGTCCTTGTTGTGCAAATTTTACAATTTAGCACCTCTTGCAAGCCACTGCCTGCAAGTGCTACTTCTGATTGCCCTCTCCTCTGTCCCCTCCCTTCTAGCCGGCCCTGCCCTCGAGGACACACAGACCGGAGGGGCTCCGAGCCGCCAGCGGGCGGGCGGCCACTGCACAGCCGAGAAGGGAACCAGGAGGCCGGGGGAGAAAGCCAGAAAGGTACGGGAAAGCCGCAAAATTTTTGCCCACCCCCACCCCCCTTCAGGGTGTTTCTTTTATACACACCTTCCCGCCAAATCTCATCCCGCCCATAGCTATTCTCCTAGCCAATTCCCGAGCTCATTTCTTCACATCACCTTAGTTTCTTTAACCCTTTCCTACCCTCCACCATGCTACTGCGCCTACTACTGCTGCTTTGCCTCTCACCTTCCTTGGATCCAGAAGAGATAACTGTTGGAACCCATACCGAGATGCTTAGGGCGACCACTCAACACTGCCCCCTCTACTGTCCCCAGTGGATGCCCTAAACTCTACATACATATACTACCGCTTCTGCATAATAATCCTTGGGGAATCCCAAAAAAAGGCTCACAACCAGTTTGGAACTCCTCTATCCCCCTGCTACCATACTGGCACTACAATTACTCCCTACGCCTGTCCATTAGCTGGTACTCTATGATAAAATCGATAACCATGCAGCAGGATCATCACCAACTATACATTGGATCCCAAGCAAGAAAAAACTGCCTGACTGCTCACTACTCCTATCGCTTGGTGCCCCATCAAGCTAATCTTCTTTCTGCTGGTCTGTGTTGGCACTGTGGAAATCAACCCTGGCCCCACTGAAAGCTCGATCTCTCCAACTAACCTAACCTCCGTAAATGGATTGAGTTTTCTTCACATCAATGCCTGCAGCCTCCTAAAAAAGTTCTCATCAATACAGGCCTGGGTTGCACACACCCTACCTGACTTTCTGGTTATATCTGAAACATGGCTCAAATCTGCAACAAAAGATAGTGAAATAAACCTTCCCAACTACCAGCTCTTCAGATCTGACCGTCTATCCAGGGGCGGTGGTAGCCATCTATGTCAAAGCAAACATCTCTGCATCCTGCCTCAACTCTACATCACAACCAAAGGAATTAATGCTTGTCAATTAAAATAACCCTTCCCAACACATCATCCTTTCAACTGATTGGTTGCTACAGGCCCCCTCTGCAGGCCTCAAACTCCTATCCCACCTAGGATCTATACTTAATCTGGGCCCTGAAGACACCATCATCTTAGGAGACATGAACTTGAACTGGCTGACTAATGCATCTGCACCCCTGGTAACCTTCTGTGACACCTATGGATTCTCTCAATTAATCAAAGAACCAACAAGGATCAACCCAAAGAATATTCTCAACAGCACACCCTGGATATTATGTTGGTAAATAAGCCTCATCATTATCCCTATGCAGGAGTACTATTCAGTGACATAAGTGACCACTGTCCCATAGCTGCCATTAGATCAACAATCAAGCCACCCAATCCTGCAAAATTCCTCCCACGAAGGTCAAAAAGAACTTTAATATTTCAGGATATCTCCATGATCTGTGCCACACACACGTTGGCAAGAATTCTATCTCACAGCCTCAATAGAGACAGCTCTTCAAATCTTAAATGATATAATCACAAGTGCCCTCAATTCACATGCACCTCACCAGTGTCAGAACCAAACTCAAATCCTGTCGCTGGTTCTCTGCCGACTTTAAATCAAGACTGCTTGCCAGAGACAAACTCTGGAAAGGGCAAGAAAAACAAAGGACCCAAATGACTGGCTTCAATTCAGAAAAGCCAGAAACCTCCTGCACAAAACAAGTAAGAAATGCCAAGGCAGCCTTCTACACAGCTGAACTAGATGCCTCCTATCACAACCCTTCCAGGTTCTGGGGTACCATAAAGGGCATCCTAGGTCAAACTTCTACCCCTGTCTTACCACCCAAAATTCAATTAAATAGTATTGAAATCACCGACAAGCAAAATATCTTGAATGCCTTTAACGATCATTTCACTACAGTTGGCCTGGCTTTCGACTCCTCTCCTGCAAACCTATTAAGATCATCACTAAACCTACAATCTACTGAGGGACAAAAGGTTGCTTCCACATTCTCATTCAAATCAATATTCTTCAAAGAAGTAGAAGACCTTCTACTCCAGCTAGATACCACCAAAAGTGCAGGTGCAGACTCCCTGGATCCCTACTTTCTAAAAGTAGCAATGCATGCCTTAACCGCCCCCCTCACCCACCTCTTCAATCTATCACTTGCCACTGGTTCTATCCCCCCTCAATATGGAAAACAGCTCAAGTGTTTCCATTACTTAAGGCAGGTGATCCCATGGACCTCAATAATTATAGGCCCATCTCCATCTTACCAGTACTATTCAAGATGCTTGAGAAGCTGGTAAACTCTCAGTTAACTGCCTACCTTGATACCAACAATCTCCTAAATCCAGCTCAATCTGGGTTTAGATCTATGCATAGCACCATCTCTGCACTAGCAAAAGTCACAAATGACTGGCAGACTGCCCTAGACAAAAAGAATAATACCTGTGCTGTGTTTCTGGATCTAAGCAAAGCCTTTGACACTGTGGATCATGATCTTCTAATCTCTCTCTCTGAACTCCATAGGCCTTGACTCACTCTCTCTTAAATGGTTCAGATGCTATCTCCGAAGATTACAACTGGTAAAAATGAAGGTGATCTATCTACCTCTAAACCACTCCTAAGAGGTGTACCGCAAGGCTCCATCCTGGGTCCCATCCTTTTTGCCATTTACATCAACAATATTGATTCCAATCTCTCACTATCTAATATCCACCTTTTTGCAGATGACACTGTACTATATGTGAGCAATCCCTCACCATCAAAAGCCTGTGATCTCCTACAGTCTGAATTCTCCCTCCTTCAGCACAACTATTAGAAAAGAAATTATTACTAAATGCCAAGAAAACCAAAGCTATGTTCTTTGCCACCAAGAACTGTTCTTCCACTATCCCATCATTCACCCTCCCACAACTCTCTACCATCCTTGGTGAAAATCTGGAATATGTAGACAAATTCAAATATCTAGGAGTATGGATAGACAATAAACTAGACTATACTACCCACGTTGAAGAGCTCCTGAAAAAGCTAAGACAAAGACTTGGTCTTTTCTATAGGATCAAACACTACCTGATCAAAGATTCCAAACAAAGATTAATCCTAGCATCATTCCTGTTCCTCATTGATTATGCTGACTTCCTCTATGGTCATTGCTCCCTCTCCCATCTAAACAAATTAGACACCCTGTATCATAGAGCTATTAGATTCATTACTGACCTTCCCTCTAGCACCCATCATTGCTCTCTCTACAATGCAGTCAGTTGGACATCCCTGCAACATGGAAGAAAAAAAAATGCTGCTATCTGGATCTACAAAGCTCTGACAAACAAACTCCCTTCCTACATCTTAGACTGCTTCAACCGGATCACATCCAGGCCCTACACCTTGAGGATCAACAAACTGATCCTGCTGAAGATTCCTATCACCTGCACCGGTATGGAAGAGCTGCAATCAGTTATTCCCTGGCACTTATCTGGAATTCTATCCAAAAGTCATTGAAAATGGATACACTGATTCCTCTTACATCCTTCAAAAAGCTGTACACCAGCCTAATCCCAGATCGTGCAACTGCTTCCACAAGGCCTAGTCCTCCCACACCCCACCCCTCCCACACCCTCTCTCCTCCACCCCTCTTTAAAGCTCATCCATATTCTTCTATCATTCCTCTGGTCCTTTCCCCATCAAACCTCATACATATATGCCCACCCTTGTGCCATTATCCAAGCCTTATCCCTACTAAACTGTTTGTTTCTCTCCTTTATTAGGTTTTAGGTTTACTGTCCTTTGCCTTGTATATATGTTAATATGTGTACATCTATCTCACTCATAAATGATTGTATTTGTGCTTATTCAATATCATGTTTTTGTATATAATCTGTAACCTTTTTTGTTATGACCACTCAGGTCCATCTTGTAAATGAGCTATGCTCAATGATGTTCGCCTGAATAAATAAAGATTTTGATTGACTGATTGATTCCCTACTAACAGGGTAAATCCCTGGTAAGATAAGCATGGCAAGGAGCAAAACCTCGGGGGAGGAGATGCCTTATCTGTCTCAGCTTCATCTACAGCCACTGCCTCATAGTTTAAACCCTTGTGCATATTTTCCAGTAGTGACTTGAAAGGAGAGAGCCTACCGAGAAGTCCCCACAGATGGGGTTACCTCTGGGTTCGGAGTATAAGTTTCATAGTACTCCATCTTGTTAACATGGAGATCTAGATTTTACTCTTTGGTCATCCTCAGTAAGGAGGACTAAGCCACTGGCCCCTGCACCAGTGACTAGGTTAGATCAGAAGGACACTCCCCGCCCGGCACTGAGACCAGTCCCAGCGACACAGATATCTCAGAGGGAGACTGCACTGCACCAAAGATGGAACTGCAGGAGGCATAAGTGTGAAATGGCACCAGCACACCAGCGACAAAAGCTGTGCTGACTCTGATTGGGGAGGGGGGGGATTCAGACGTTTAAGGCACTGTAAGCAGCACCAATAGGGTACAGAAGAGCTAATGCTCCGAAAGTGCTATCCACTGACCACTGCTCAACCGAATCATCTTATAGGCAGTCAGGGAACCGGATAAGGAGCAGCTAACCTTGAGAGTGCGAAAATGTCAGGTGTGGTATTATCCCTCATCAATGGCGAAGGAAAGGACACTGGAATTCCTGCACGGGGAGAGAGAACAATTGCCTCAGAGCAGAAAGAGGACAATTGGACTTTTACCGGTGTTACCACTTTTCTTTTTTCTTTCTATGCGAGGACTATGTCAAGCTCAAATGGACCCTAGAACCAGACACCAAGCACAAGCTGGGCCAGGACCCTTTCTTTTTAGGACTATATGAGGACTGCCTTTCCTCCCAATCAAAAGACTGCCTAGTACCAGAACACTTCTCCAGAGAGAAATAGGAGTCAACCTCTCTGCCACAGACCCTTGCCTTTTCAGATGCCTTACCTGCCATTAATGGTTCTCAATCACCCTCAAATGTGACAGGGCTGTAAGAAATGTGAAACTGTTACAAAAACAATAAAGTCATCTACATAAGGTAATAGAAATGTGACAAATTAGACTAGGCCATGCTATCTGTATGCAAACTGGTTTGTTCCCTGACAGGGAACGAGTACCATGCTTTGATAGTGGCCAAAGAAGGAGCATTAGGCTTTTGGGGCCAGTGCCCATATTTACCCTGCAAGTGGCATGGTCATGGCCGTGCACTGCTGCCAGGCACTAGTGTGGCTGGCCCCAAAAGTTCTAGTTCCTGCAGGGTCCAGTCACCTATAGCACTAAAACCAAAGAGCAGGCTGTGCACTATGACTGCAAGAAAAAAGGAACGGAGATGCTTAGTGTAAGCACCAACTGACATGTTGCAGGAATGTACACAGCCACTGCCAGCCTTAAAACCTAAAGAGTCAGACTCTATGAAGGAGATGGATTCTAGAAAAGATCTGATGCCCACCTACTGCAAGACTGAGAAAACCAGACAGGGAGCAGCCATGTTTTTTGTTTTAGAGAAACTCGAAAAATTTGATTTCTGAGAAGAAGACTATTGGCGAATGGTGTTCTTTTCCTTCTTCCTCAAACTCTGGACATACCGTGATGAACAAACTCGATCAGCGAAGGTAAACTGTGGTTCCTAAAATCTCATGCAGTTGCAGTATTAGGCTGCTCGCTGCCTGGTTTCTCATTCTCAGTCCTGCAGGCTCCGCAGCAGCTGGGCATCCAATTCTACAGTCCACTCTTCACTGCAGAGAGGAGCTATTTAACTGCCTCAGTAATGCTGCACAATCTGATTAAAATATCAGCTGGCTGTAGAAACTGAGCAAGATTGAGAAAACAGAGGTGGGAAAAGAGCACTGCACAGCCTAGTTAAGTACTAAGTAGAAACAAAAGCCAAGCATTACTCAAACTGAACATCTGTGCGTGTACATAAAATCCCCCTACTGTGATTTTTTTCTTTTGTTCACTTTTCTGTCCTTTGTTAGGCTTCACTGTTGGTGCCGACTTTTTTACCGCTGTATTTTTTTAAATTGATACATTCCAGAACCTGGACCACCAGTTAAGTGGAGGTCCCACACTAAAACTCGCCCTACAAGTTTCTGCTCAACTGATATCACAGTTCCCGAATTTAGCATTAATTAATCAAATGGATAGTAAATGTAAAAAAGGCAGTACTAACATTGGACTCTTAAAAAATAAATAAAAAAAGGGAATTCTAAAAACAAACAAATGAAAAGGTACATAAGTGAGATCGTGGAGGTTACACAGAAACGGATTGCATTCTTATCGTAATTGTTGATCTTCTTGGACAGTCTCCAGCACTCATTCACAATACTGGGATAGCGCTGGAGGTGCTAGGACCAAGCGGGGGCCATCATTTTTTTCAGAAGGGTCTGTGCCGAGACAGGACCACACATGCGTGGCACCGTGAGACTAGCTTGTGCCTGTGTAGGCTATCTCGGCATCAACCCTCCAACTGCCTCAGTACCTTTTCGACCAAGGAGGTGCAGCGTAACTAATGAAAATAACTTATCCTGAGTTTCTGGGCCTGAGAGGACCCAGATGGCCCTTGCAAGAAGGGTCAAAGAACAATGTCTTCACAGCCTGAACCATAGGACCATGAAGACAAGGAAAGAAAATGAGTGAACCCAGGGGATGGCAGGTGGGCACGTGAATGAGTGATGGAGACTGACCAAGAAGATCAATAATTACGGTAAGTACGTAATTTCCATATCTTCCTATACTAAGTCTCCATCACTCATTCACACTACTGGGAGAGTACCGAGCTAAAATCAACAACCCTGAGTAGGGTGGAGGAGATAGGGTTCGCTCAGAAAGGACGGTCAAGGACTTTCCTGCTAATGAAAAGAGCGGTCTTGGAAAGAGCATCTAGAACATAGTGCTTACAAGATAAGCGCTTGAGTTGTAACTCACTACTTTGCAGACAACTGCAATGGACACAAAATGAAACTCTGCCAGGAAGCTGCAACCACTCAGAGAGCAGCGAGAACCCGGCCTCACAATCTGTTATAGGACCAAAATTAATAGTGTCAAAGACATGTACTAATCCAATGTAAAAGGACCTCAGGAATTGAAAGAGCAGAAGGTAACGTCTACCGGGTTCAGAGTAGACCGAAAAGCACAGCTGGAACCCCCACTACCAAGTATGGCTGATCTGCAAACAACAGAACCAGGAGCACTTGAACCCCTTACTTGGTGAGCAAAAGAAGGTCCAGGTGAGGTTAGCCCATCAAGGAGAATGGTTTCCACTTAGTCACTGAAACCTTCCTGATGGAGGACCAAGCACTACTTAGCCTCTTGTGGTGGTCTAGAAGAACCAGATCCTACCCACTGCATATTCCAAAAAGTAATCATCCTGCCCTTGTGTGTACAACTGTAGTAGCAGTCTCTGAACTCAGGGAAGAAAGGAAAAGTGTACAGGAGGACATGTCCACTGCAGAAAACACATTCCGACAGAAAAAAAACAGGGTCTGGATTTCTAAGGCAAATAGAGGTAGATGTGCATCGAGGAGGGACACAGCAGGCAGGGCCAACCCATTCGCTGAAGAAGTGACTGACTAGCGGCAGAAGTGACTCAAGCGGTGAGGCACTATTCACTCCAGCCTCCCTGAAAGGGAGTAGGAAGGACTCTAGTTTACTTTGCTGAAAAAAAAATATATATCACAGCTCCATCACGCACTCTGAGAGGATAGCTTCGTGCACGACTGGTACGGAACCAGTGCGCAGGAACCAAAGGTGTGAATATTTGAGAAGCCATCTCAGAAAAAGACCTACTTGACCTACGGTCAAGAAAGAAGCATGTCTTCTGTTATGTTGAAGCAAGCAAGGAAGTAGGAACCAGGGTTTCGACTCACTGAAGAGTCACTTCTGTTGCTGCGAGGCTCTGATCAAGAAAAGAAAGCTTGATAAAAAAAAAGGGGACCAACAGACTTGGCAGTCGCCTAGATCTGGGAAATATCTTGGAATAAGAGAAATCTCTCTTGGAGAAAAGAGATGACCCATACCTCCGCTGGATCGGACTCCCCCAGCAGTAGAAGAAGTCAGGTACTCTTTACCGTAGTTTAGAGATGCCCGCCTTAGGGGCTGAGGCGGAACCTGACCAGATCCAAAAGCATGGTATCTGGTAATTTTGGCTAGGTCCTGTGCTGTGATAATTGTAACCTTTTTTTGGAAAAACACCATTAGTCTGAGCCTGACAAGGTTTCAGGCTGCTTTCTCGCAAGGACTGCCTGATACAAAAATGACGAAGATGTCATCCCTCTGAGGGGCAGGAGGACCCTGAGCATCCATAACTGAAATCGTGACCAGACTAATAATCACAGCTAAAGAGATGTTAACCACCTGTGCTGAAGAAGCCACCTAAGGGGCAGTATCAGAAGGGTGCTATATACCCCTCTCAAAGGAACGGAAGAGACTGTGCGACTTCCGACCATTGAATTAGAATGTTCCGCAGAGTGTAATTGTCTCAATGACTGAAAGAAAGAGTCTAGACACAGAGGTGTATGGTCCACAGATGCAGTCTGAATACTATGGTGGACCCCATCACTGAGGAACTACTGAAGAGATCTTCTATCACGGACTCTGATGATAGAGAAAGCGTGCCCTTCAGTATATAAAATGAGTCATCCGTTGCATCACTGACCAGAAGGACAGGGATAGAGACACATCTAGATGCACTTCTAACCCAGATGGACCTCTAAGGGAGGTCTATGTCAGATCCACTAGAGATTCCGCCACCAGGAAGACGGTCGAGGAGCTCGGCACCACATAGGGAGCCGAGAAAGTGCTGAGCAGAATGAGAGATTCTGCTGCAGAAAAGTACTGAAGAGTTCCATTAGCAGAAAACCGCTGGATGTCAGAAGATCCCACACAGACCGCCACTCACTAAGATGTGTGGAAAAATAATCCGCAGAACAGGACTTCATTCTGTGGAAAACATCTTGCCACAAGTCCCGCGGAAGAAGAGGTCTGCAGAAGGAAATCCATCACTAGATCTGCCGGACAACACCAACTGGCACTCCTGCAGCACCAACATCGATTGTGGCACAGGCGAGAACCAAGCAGTGCCTATGTCAACCTGGGTGACACCCGAGGGCACCTGCAGGTACCCATGGCAGCAATGGCACCGGCACCCATTGCACCCATGGTAATCATGGCAGCAATGGCACCCATGGGTGCCCGCAGAGGCACCTGTGGGTGCTCGGCATCATCTGCAGTGCTGCGAGACACCCGCGGCACCGCCAACCAATGGCAACAACAGTACCCATGGCACCGCACTGAGAAGGGGAGAAGGAAAAAGGTGCTGCCCGTGCCGGTCCCTGCATGGAAAAAGAGGGGGATAGGTACAAGAGGTTGACATGATGGTGAAGGCACCAAGAGGGCACCGCGTTCATCCTGATTCAATTGACCCAGCCCCGGTCCAGCAGCTCTGAGGCCCAAAGGCCCCGAAATCAGGAACAGTGGCCAGGAAACCTGGACAGAAGTCAAACAGGAGCAGCCCAGAGGTGAAACTGCTTACCGGAGCTCCAAAGAGGACAGTGATGGAGTCCAGAGTTGAAGAATGCAGCAGTTAGGAGCGGGGCCAAGAGGAACCCATCAAAGTCAGTTCAGGCCTATCGCCCCTCCAGACTAACAATCCACATGCAGACATACCAGAGGGCAACTTCCAGTGGCACCGATTCTTCTTCCCCCAATGAGGAAGAACAGCTAGAGGTGAAGCGGAGTCAAATCCTCGGAACTGCTAATTCGTGCTTCGGTGGACTGTCCTCCCCCCCACCCGAGCACAGGACCGTCCGTAGTTGGACCTCCCCCCCCCCCTTTATCAAAGGGCGGCAGACCTGACACAGCTCCTCTGCCATAACTTTCAAACGAAGTCTTCCTACCATCACCACAACGGTCTAAGGACGACTCCGTTGATGGCAGGTGAGAATTTATTTTTCTTCTTTATAATCTTTTCTTGTTCCTAAAATAAGAAATTAATACTACTAAAATGTCAAATTTAACACTAAAAGCTGCTGTCATATAGACGAAAACTGACTCCGGCAGACGAGCGATGTCAACATCTAAGCGCACTAGGCGGCGGGAGAAAAGGAACTTAAGCGGTTGGAGGAGTGGAGCGCGGGATAGCCTACACAGCTCGCGGCGAGCTAATCTCGCGATTACCCGCATGCGTGGTCCTGTCTCGGCGCAGACCCTTCTGAAAAATGTTGGCTCCCTCTTGGTCCTAGCACCTCCGGCGCTATCCTAATAGTGTGAATGAGCGATGGAGACTTAGTCCAGGAAGATTTTAACATTTCCAATTATATCAAAATAAAGTTTATTCTTCTTTTAAGAAGGCATACATGCTTGTATTTCGTCATTGGTAGCCACCAGCTGGTGATGTAGAGAACCACTGAGACTGTATTGCTGCTCTCCAGGAGGGAGAAGAAAAAAAGGCAGCGGAGGGGACGGGATCTCAAGCTTTTACACACTCAAGAGTATTCACAAGATGGAACTGCTACTGAGGTTTGATCTTGTGCCCTGCTGCAGGACAAGCCCCGACACTCAGGAACTGTTAATTTCCTGTGAGTTTAGCAGAGCTATGAATGGGATGAAGAGTTTATACATTTCTCAATGAATAACATGGGGGTGGAAAGACAAGAAGAAGGGAGGGACGGCCCCTGCAGGTCTCATTCGAAGTAACCCAGAGTCCAGTAACAGAAGTCCATAGCTGGGATGTGTTTTATTTCACCAAATAAAAAAAAAGTTGCAATAAACCAAATATCAAAGGGCCCAGCAAACTTTATGGTGTGTCAAGCTCTTGCCCCCACTGCATATCCCATGGGTTCCACTCGTCCAAAAAGGACTTTAGTCTAAAATTTACTTTAGCAGTTACGAGCTCCATGCTCCAGAGGTTCTCCATCTTATTCTTTCTAACACTGTATCGTGGGGACACAAGTGGTAGGTTTACTATCTTTATAAGCAGTAGTTAACGTGATATACTGAAGTTTCCACTTTTTACTTGCCAGTGAACCTGCTTTCAGAAGATCAAAAATTAGGTCCATAAAGGAAAAGAGATAGTTTGCATCTATTACCTTCACAACAAACAGCCTGATAACCCTGTGACCAATACCTTGCTATAACTGGACATTCCCCAAAAATATGAGTACGAGTGCCCCCATGATCACAATTCCTCCAGCACTCCTCTCCTCTGGTATTATCAAAGTGTTTGGTCACTTCTGGGGAGTCGAAAATCCTGACCAAGACCTTCCAGGTATATTCCCTCCAAGCTGGGGCAGATGTCACCTTCTATCCCCCTTGCAATCTTTCCAGACACTTTTTTAGTCTGGCACAACCACCCCACTCTCTTGTTCCCACTTTAGTCCGATATGTGCCAATGGGTTGTCATCCTCTTTAGCATTTTATACATCTCTGAGAGGTATCTAAACTTATCTTTAAGTATAACCACCCAACACATGAAATATAATCTTCTAGGACTCTTGTCTCTGGTGGTCTTGGACAGATTCTCCCCTTGTTACAGAGAGTATACTGCCTGCCAGTATCTGAACTGATCTTCCTGGCCTAAGCTGTACTTCCTTTTCAATATGTCACAGGGTATAATCTGACCTGCTAAAACCAGGTATGAAAAACATGCCCTTTTCTGACCAATGCCTAAAACCACAATCTGTTTGGGGAAGGGGGTATACCTTGTATGTGATGGCAAAGGAGCATCAAGGGCCCCAAGTCCCCTTCTGCCACAGTGCGCACCTTATCTTTAAGATAACAGTCAATGTGGGCTTTACCCATGGGTTAGAAACCTGGCGCCCTCACTCTGACATAAATAGTTTGAGCAGTAAGGCCCACAACCGCATTGGCAGTGCTTTTTTCTATTTCCAGATTGACCCATCGAGAAACTACTCCCCTATTGGCCCAGGAACATAGTCCCAACCAAATGGGCTGCAAATAGTGTCTCAGATGGGGTTTGAGCTTTATTTACTAGGTTACTATAGGACTTGTACACACAAGGTTTGCTCTGGACATTCGCAACTTCTGAAAATCCTCCATGTGTTGCAATTATAGCTGCCTCTTTACCTTAAAGAGAAAGGATTATCCCCATGGAGATGGTGGACGAAATGTGCAAAACGGTTCGTCTCTGTCTCCCTTACTTTCGTATGCTTGTATGCAACACTCTTTCTCCCAGGGAACCTCATCCACACAATTACTAATTTCAACAATTTTTTTTTATTTTTTTTTTTTTTTTTAATTTTTTCGGGGAAGGAGGGGGCAAAAAGAAAATCAACAGGCAGAGCAAACCCACCTAAAAGAAAAATAAACACATCGAATGTATTCAGCCATCAGTAACTATGGTGTTTTCCCCTCAATGCCAGTGAAAACCCTGCTCTCAGGAAGATAATAAAAGATAAATTTGCTACGTACCCCTGTAGAGTAACAAATGACAGAAGCTCTTCTTGGGAAAAGCTGGTCTGTTGTTAAAACCCGAATTGCATCGCTATTTCCATATCTGTGATTTGATTTCATTAAAATTTTTAAACAGTGAGAACATTTTAAATATTACGGCAGAAAAAAAAATCATCCACATCATACAATGGTGCACACACATTAATAAGCAGCCGCATTTTTTAAAGCAAAAGCCTAGAAGGCAGACATCCATTGCTCTTCTATACCATATAACTACTCATGTATCCTTAATACTTACCCTAAACATTGCCAAAAAGAACTAAGAGTGCAAACAGCTTGTAAACTGCTTCTCACAGAGAGAGAGAGAGAGAGAGAGAGAGAGAGAAGGAAGCCTCTTCTTTAAAGGAAATTTCTGATATAACAGAGCAACTCCCATATTGTGGTAGCTACCCTCTCGGTCAGTTATTTTAGACATGTTTTAATCATTAATCGTAGCCCATACCTTTGAAATATCACTCATAACTCGTTTCTCGAGATGGGCTGCCCAATCACTCCTGAGGGCTCCAGTCCTGCCGTCACACCCCTGCACTCAAGCAAGTAATGACATGTGCCCAGGGAGAGAACGGTGGCGCGCCCCAGTGATGTTAATGGGGCTTCTTTTTCCTGTCATTTTTAGGCCCCAGGATGACCAGTTGGACAGAAAAGGAAGGAAGGAAGCCGCTTGAGTAAAAAGGTCCTTGTTAGTCAAGCTGTTTCCTTCTTTCCACAATATGGGAGTGGTAGTTGCTTTCATCTAGGTCAGAAACTCACTTTAACAAGCTAATGAAAGCACGTTCCACAGCGTTGTTCCCCGCTCTGCTCCATCCTACCTCTAAACTAACATTTCCTGTAATGACTCGTACAGCTGCAGGATGCGGGCAAACAGAGCAATAGCTGCTCTAACATTCCCATTCCTATCCACACTGTTCCATTCTATCCCTACATTAACCTTCCATGCAATGACCCCTGCAGCTACAGGATGTGGGAAAATAAAGCAGTAGTTGCTGTAACATTCCCACCAATCCCGCTCTGTTCTACCTACACTAACCAAATATGGGCAGACAAAACAATGGCTGTCCTAACATTTCCACCCACTCCATTCTTTCCCTACACTAACCTTGCATGCAATGACCCCTACAGCTGTGGGACATGGGCAGAGATATAGGATGGTGTATGGGAAACCACACACAACAAGGCTATTCTTCCCGAGTGGATACTATGACGACTGATGATCTCAAGAGCAAAGCCTGAGAGGTGTCTCAGTCATCATGGTAACCACAAGGGGAAAGATTAGCCTTGTTGTGTATGGTTTCCAGACATTGTTCTATATAGTGTATGGTGGAATGCGATCACTGCAGCCTTCATTTAAATTACAAGAAAGACCAGAATTACTTACTGCTTTTTTCTTTTTTTTTTTTTTTTTTTTAGTTTTAGCACCATGTCTCTGCTCCGCCAAACGCATTTCAACCACAACTGCCCACCGGGGAGCACATGTGGGTGATTCTCCACCAGCTACGGACCAATGACAAGCACTGATGGGGTCACTTGCATTATGAGGCCCATACTAATGCATAATGAAAAATCGTTCCAAGTTAGTAAGGATGTCACTACTGGAGCAGAAAGACCTTCTATGGTGCATGGCCCTCCATACACAATCGTGTTCCATCATACATTATAAAAGCAATAACTGCTCCAACATTCCCATCCACTCCACTCCACTCCATTCTATCCCTACACTAACTCTGTATGCAATGATCCCTACAGCTGTGGGACATGGGCAGACAAAGCAAGAACTGCTCAGACATTCCCACCCACCCCACTTCACTCTATCCCTGCAGTGCACACTAACCTTGCACACAATAACTGTTGCAGCTATAGAATGTGGGTAGATAAAAGCAATACCTGCTCCAACATTCCCATCCACTCCACTCCATTGTATCGCTATACTAACTCTGCATGCAATGACTCCTACTGCTGTGAGACCTGGGCACATGAAGCAATATCTGTTCCAACATTCCCGCCTGATCCCACTCCATTCGATACCCATACTAATTTTTTTTTTTTATATTTCTTTTTCTCCCCCAGCCTGCTGTCCCACTGGAGCTGCACCACTGGGAGTTGCCCTTTAGGCTCTGTCCCTACCAGTGCTTACCTGTCAGTCTCTTGTCCCGCCATCCAGCCTCGGATATCCCCCGGGGCAGGGGGCAGTATGGGGGGCAGACCCCTGAATCTTGTCTCATCAGGGTCAGAGGCTATAGGCACCGGCACATCGGGACCCGGCTCGGCGCTCCATCTTCCTGGCTCCAATGTTTTTTTTTCTCCCCACATTCCTGTGGAATGCTGCGGACCCGTACATTCTCCCCCTCCTTTCCTCAAAGCAGTAGCCCCTGAGGCCGACTGGTCACTGGCCTAAGCCCTCAACCAATCAAGCCTCCCCCTCCCCAGACACCAGCTTGCCATCGTGCCCCCAGCCTCCACCAGGGGTCACCGTGTGCTGGGTTGAAAGACCCTCCCTCCCCCGGAGAAGATAAGCTGTCGGACGCTCCAGCCCATCTTCCCCCGGGCCAACCCACGGTGGCCCAAGCTTACTCCTGAACCTGGGTCGCCAGTGTGGTGTGAGGTGTGGCGTCCAGTGCCCCAACCCTCAGTGCTACCGGGACTGCACCCATACTAATTTTGCATGCAATGACCCCTGCAGCTGTGGGACCAAGGCAGTTAAAGTAACAGCTGCTCTAACATTTCCATCCACCTCGCTTCATTCTCTCCGTACATTAACCAGGTATGCAATGACCAATGCAGATAAAGCAATTACTGCTCTAACTTACCCACCTCATTCCATTTTGCACCTATACTAACTCTGAATGCAATGGTCCTTGCAGATGTAGGACATGGGCATATAAAGTGAGAACTACTCTGTCAATCCCATTCCACCTCGCTCCATTCTATTCCTACACTAACCTTGCATGCAATGATCCCTGCAGCTGTGGGACATGGGCAGATAAATCGAAAGTTGCTCTAACATTCCCATCCTGCCCCATTCCATTCTATTCTATTTTCTACATTAACCTTGCATGAAATGACCCTTGCAGCTGTGGGATGTGGGCAGCTAAAGCAATAGCTGCTCAAACATTCCCATAATGCTCCATTCTTTTCCTCCACTTATCTTGCATGTAATGATTCCTGCAGCTGTAGGATGTGGAAAGATCGATACATAGAAAACTGTAGCTTTGGTAAGTAGGTAGATAATGCAAAAGCTGCTCTCTAACAATGTGAAGTGAATTACCCAAACACTGTGTCTCCAAATATGTCTTCTCCATAGAGACACACTCAGGTCTTGGGGCCAGAAGCACTATGACCTGCAGAAGATTAACTTTTGGGGCAATCACATACCATGCGCATTCACAGTGTACGGAGCCAAGTGCACTGACAGCATCAGTAATGGTGCTGGCCCCAGCCACCTCACCCCAGGAGGGGGGGAAAAAAACCCAAAAAATACCACATACGAAAAAATATGTTTTTCCATCAAATCTGTTAGAAAATTAAAAAAAAAAGAAAGGTAGGTCCTGGGAACAGAATGTCTCCAACAGTATCCCATGACCTAAAATAAGTAGAATTATGACAGATAATCTAGAAAGGGGAAAACATCCAACCCTGAGAGGGAAGGAAGTTGCAAGGTATTCAACAGAACCTTTAAAGACACAAGTATAAACCTAAAACGCATGTTCCATCAAAGAGAACTGTACAGAGAAGTCCAACAGATTTAACAAATTCTCCAGTATTTGCTAAGAATGGACAACCTGCACCCTAGGATCAGACTGGCCAAAGCAAGGGGCCTGAAAAACTAGCCCAGCAGAAGAGACAGGAAAACAGTTGAAACCATCCACAAAGAGGTCAAGGATATAATAAGGAGAGTGCCTGGTGCAACATATACATACATATTTAGTTTGCTGACCGGAATGAAAGGCTAGTCATACATGGGGAGATTAGGGGAGGAGGTTCAAGAGGGGATGGCACAGGCATATGGGTATTCTGAAGCTGGAAACGCTTGGGGGGCCCGGGGGGGAAGATGGGTAACAAAGAGGCTCAGTTCAGTAGATTGACAGATGAGGGCACACAGGACTGGCCACTGGACTTTTTCTGCTGACACTGTTTATGTTTCTAGTTCCCAAGGACCAGCCCTGAGCTTATTTTTCCAAGACTCAGTGCCCTGGTCCTCCTGGGTGCGGAAAAATTGGCAGCCGGAGCTCTGTGCACCTAAGAATGTAAGTACTGCTGTCCAGCAATCTGTGGAGAGGAGCAGTCAAGGAGAGCCACTGATTAATCCACCTATTCAGCTTCCAAGACCAGACATGTCCCCAGAAAGGGGCACTAGGGCTCTGCTGCACGAGACCAGACAATGACAGGACCTATCATAGCCAAGACATCTGCCTGAAGCAAACAGCAGGTGGCACCAAGCAAAAGGCCAGCTTAAAAGCATTGCAGGACTTCCTCATTTGATGCCCTGCTGCCTCCATACCCAAGCAACTATGCCAAAACCAGCCCATAGCTGGCCATATGCAGGCAGCTTGGACAGTAAGTGTGCATCAGAGAAATAGGTAGCACTGAAATGACCGTGCCGTGTATGTGCCATACAGAAAAAAATTGCACCAGAGACAGCTAGAGCTCCAGGCCTGCCCAAAGATACCCCAACGCGGTATACAAGAATACTCTATTCTGCCCAGCAATTAGCCATATAGTCATATCGTGCTAAGAAATTTCCTAAGTTGCTAAAGGAATTTATAACCAGTTCACCACAGTGGCAAAATCATTAAAAGGCAACAGAAAACATGCTACACAAAACAACAAGCATTTTTTGGTATCAGGACTATGGCTGCCCTCTAAAGTACATTTGGTTTGCTAAAATGTTGAGTGTTTTAGCCACAGCAGCAAGTAAAAGAAAAATCCTAGCAGGAACACAGGGATAAGCCATCGCCACAGGGAAAGGACTCCCAAAAGAGCCACATGCCATACCCGAGTTGGCAGACAGAGGCCCATAAAAATACTCAGCAGAACCCTTATAAAAAAAAAAAAAAAAGGCAGTTGTGGTGAGGACTCTCCCAAAGAGGAATCCCCCCAAGATACATTCCCACAGAATGAGGACCCCCTGCCACAGCTGAACAGAGAACGAAGGCAAAAAGCAACTGACCAATCATGAACAGAGGACCTCAACCAGAGAGTCAGAGACCCAGCCTTGGAAAGTTAGTTTCCAAAGGGTGCAGGATAAAAAGGACATGAAACCCAGAGACTCCCCCAGAAAGGCAAATGGACTGAAACAGGGAAAAGGACACTGCACCAACAGAGTACCCCAGGTTATGTGACCAGGGCCAGAAGACAGTCTACCAAGAACCTGGATGGCAATAACTAGGAGACCCACACCCGCATGTGCATAAACTCTGTGGAGAGCAGTACAGCAGTGGTGCCAGAGCTTGTTACTACAAGAGGGAAGCCTAGAGGTGACTATAACACAAATTGGTGCCAAAAAAAAAAGTAAAAAATTGCAGGAATACAAAGTGCAAGACAGGTGCTATTTGCGTGACATTACTTGTGTGGAAAAAGAAAAACCAAAAATAGACTTGTATTAAAAAAACAAATAAAAAAAAAACAAGATGCAGGAGAAACGCAAGAGACACCGGCTCTGAGACCAGATTCAACGCAGACTCCAACGCCAGCACTAGGATGCAGCTGAGGAAGCTCAGCACAGAGATCAGCAGCAATGCAGACTCTGAGGCCAGCTTCAACACCAGCTCCGATGCCAACTCAGAGGCAGGCACTGGGTTGCTCCAATGTGAAGTCCACAGCGGAGAAAACCTGCAGAAGACAAGTTTGTCTGACAAGTGTGGGCACTGCTCTCTGCAACAGATGATAGAGAGTGATGGCAGTAGCAGTTTATGAAAAACACACTTTAGTGTCTGTCAGAGAAACTCTGACAGAGGTGAGATTGCCCAGCGACGGAGACTAGGTGGTGTATGCCAGGAGACACAAACCATAAAACCACAGCCAAACAGCTCATCTGAGACATCCCTACAGGCAGAGAGGATGTAGGAGATCGAGATGCCAGCTGTTGCACAAAGACGACTGGTAATTGGTTCCTTGCCCCCCCCCCCGAGGAAGACTAAGGTGGGTGACAGCAGTCGTATGTAACACAGAGCCAACAGCCCTGTGGAAGAATGGCAAGAAACAGACCAGGACCCGTGTCCTTACATAATCTGTGTAAAGATGAGGTCAAGGTTCTGCAGTCCCAGGAGTCCATCAACTATAAGAACAGCCATGACCACAGCATTTACAACTCTAACAGGACTGAAGGACTGCCTATCCTTCCAGGTGTGATTTTGTGCAGTACCAAGACACTCATCCAGAAAGGACCGGTAGTCTAAAAACAGACTTGTTGTCCAAGCAACTAAACTTAACTGACTACCCTACCTGACAGATTGGATGGCGAATAAACCAGTCAAAGTCAGGCTGAGAGAAACACAGATGATGCAGAGACAACTGATTAAAGAGGACACCGTCAACCATTTTACATTTTATGACTGCTTGCCTTCTCTAAAATTCACTGATGTTGCTGGTTGTTTTATTTGCGTCCTTTCTTAGCAGAGCTGAAATGCACGTTAATGGTACAGATGTTCCCAACCTTCTTTCATTTCAAATCCATAATCTACTCTTATTGCATACTTCCTGAACATTAGAAACACCCCCACACAGTGTAGCCAGTCATTATGCAATGAGCGGCTAGACTCCATTGGGGGTGTTATCAAGTCCAGGAAAGACGCAACGGCAGTTGATCAAGGACTGTACACAAATATGTTTTTTTGTGTGGCAACACCAGTATGATGGGCAGTCAGTTCTTCACTTTTGAAAGAAAAAAAGAAATCTGAAGCAAACAACCAGCTACATCAGCAGTTTCTAAAGAATGTGAACATATATATATATATATATATATATATATATATATATATATATATATATATATATATATACACACACACACACACACACACACACACACACACACACACACATATATACAGGGACACTGAGGCCTGACAGGCTTTGACAGCATCCCTTTAATCAGTTATTCTGGGCAGAGAATGAAGGAATGCACTGAAAGAAAAATCAAACGAACTAGAAATGTATAGGTCTATGAGGGCAAAGTTACTTTGGTCCCCAATGAGCATGGTCTCAATGGCAGTATAAAAAGTACAGAGGTGGCTGTGAATACAGTGCAGGGCCAGCACCCCTATTTATGCTCTCTGTTCTTATGGTCCCACACACTGTGCTGCACACGTTTATATGGCATGTGTTGACCCCAAAACTTCCAACTCCAGTGGGGTTCCTTTGACTCAAGCCCCAAGACCAAACAGGGACTCTACAGAGCAGACTGGATTCCTGAGATAGCTACATTCCCATCCCTACTCTCCAAGCTCAACAAGGTACATCTGAGATACCCATTCAGCCTGGAGAGGCCAAGCTCGTTTCACTCTTATCCATCTGCCAGGGGTGGGGTGGGGTGGGGGGAGTCCTCACCACCAAGGAAAGCCCTTCTAGTACACATTCTGAAGACCCCATATGGCTACATCTTTAATTTAAGCATTAACACCCATGTTGCAAAGGGCGAACAGTGAAGTGCTAAAGCCTGTGTGCCAAGGCACAGTAACAGCACCCAACTGAACCTATATCCTATTTCAAGACCAGAGTGTAAATTTGGTCAGAAAATAAAAAGGCTCCCTTCTGGTTTGTGGAATGGGCCAAGGTTGGTAAGATGCTCGGAACACTCAAGGAATGTCCTCTAGAACACCCTTCGGCACAGCACCTGTAACTAGTGCTTACCTGCCATGCTTTCATAACTGCATTCTGGCATAACAGAAAGCTGAATTACCTTCCAAGCCCATGCAAAAAGTTTAAAATATCAAAATAATATGCACTCCCACCCCAGAATTAAGGAAAAAAAACATTTTAAATAAAAAGGAGCAAGGACTGCCAGTTCGGAGTCACTATCTAGACCCAAATATATGAACTAAAACGCTTAAAACCAGAGACTTACTTTCAGATTTTGTACGTTTCTTCTCCTGCTACATGTAAAACTAAACATAATGCGACACATCTGCAACAGTTTAACTAGACACCCGCATTACGCTGAAAGGATCTGGACTCTTCCCCAGAACCAGGGACTTTAAACTTCAAAAGGGAACTGCTAACATTCTAAAAATGAAAGTGGAAGCATTCACAGTCCATAAACTGAACAGTCTATTTTCGTAGCGGACTATGAACTATTTTTTTTCAGTAAAAATGGATGGATATTACTTACTGGCCCGGTGAAGCCTGCTATCTGTGTGACCATCAGGCATACTATGGAAAGGAGGAGTCTGGTCTGACAGAACCTCCATACCACATGGCGAAGCGAGGCCTTCTCTGGACCACGTTCCTTCAGTTCTTCCTGCCACAAGCGTTCTAACCTGAATTACATGAATGGAAAAGCCACTGTTAACCTAGTTCTACGTACTGAAACACATCAAGCAGCATTAGAATTCTACAAATTTGGGGGTTGGGCATGTGATGGAAGGAAATGCCAGGCCTTACTGGCTCGTTTTGCCAGTAGCTCTAGCTGCGGTTTACAAATAAACAAAAAATACACATACATATATACGCAAGAAGAATCACAAAATGGGCAGTTACTTACGAAGAACAGTAGCTCTTCGGGGAAATCTCCTCCAGTGAGCCACGCCTCATACCGTTTGTGCCTATATAACGTGGGCAGCCCCAAACCTCCTCAATTTTGCCCATATGCCGCAGACCAAGAAAAAACTTTGTGCCAGACCACCACATGGCAAAGATGAGCATGCCAAAGCCCCACGAGGAAGGGAAGGTGACCACCAAAGAAAATACAGTACAAGATAAAACGGGGAGAAATGACGACACCCAAAACCCATGCTAGACCCCACAAACCAAGGGGCAAAGGCAGAAGGGTGTGCTGTGGCTCACCGGAGGAGAGTCCCCGAAGAACTGCTGTTACAAGCCTTAACTAACTTCTACTTCAAACATGCAACTGCTCAGAAAAAAAAAAAAACTAGAGTGCTGGGCAAATTCAGGATGAGCAGCGATGGTGTCAATATGAAACTGGTAGCCATTTCTCTACCAGAAGTCATCATACTAATAACAAAGCTGTTTAATCTGACTCTCTGCTTGTCTGCTTTCCCTTCTACCTGGAATTTCGCTCTTGTAACCTCCAGTGCTAAAAGGACGTGATAAGGCAACTGTGTCTAATTACAGACCTATCTCCATACTGTCCCCACTCTCCAAAGCACAAGAGAGAATTATAGCTGACTAACTCGTGGACCATCTGCACAAATACAACCTCCTCTGCCCACAGAAACATGGCTTTCGCAAGATACGTAGCACAAATACTGCCCTAACTGATTTCACAGGCTATGTGCATGAAGCACTTGACCAAGGCCTGCTAGTTGGAGCCATCTATATAGACCTTCTCACAAACCCACTCAGCAGGTCAGGCCCTCTGCTCCCACAGTGCCAACCTCAGAGTGCAGTTTTGTGAACAGGAAACAGAAACAGGGTAACCCTCCTGTCTGTTTTGTGGGTTTGAATAAACCTTCGGTCTCAGTTCTGGAGGGATTCAAACTGTGAACCTCCTGTTAGTGTACACAATGTACAGGCTCGGTTCTGCTCTTCGGGGGGGGGGCCAGATATCTTTCGCCTACAGGCACCCAACCAGGTGTACAAAATGAACCCTTAAAAACTCTAATAAAGACCTTAGATAACTCTCACCTTTTCCCAGTCTGGTATTACCATATAAGCTCATGCACAGTGTTGTCACACTCTTAACCATCCACGCATCACAGGCAAAAATGGAAGGACTTGGAAGACACAAATAGTCTATTTAAAAATTAGATGTTTACTTAAAAATAGATAAGAATGTAAAATGTAAAACACAGAACCATAGATCACAAAAACATACAATCACTTAAAAGAAAAAAAAAAAAGATTTTCAAAATTGCAATTTCCTACCACCAGACAATTAGACTTGATCTATCTAATGTATCTCTTACAATGCTGCTAGCAAGTTGTAGCTTTCAGAGTCCAAACAATTGTGTTTTAATAGAAAACAGAATAATGTTTAAAACCTGGCTTTGCCAACCTCTTTGCGCGAGGTGACCTAGCTCCTCCCTGTCAGAATATAAAAAAATATATATCTATGCAAAACAAGATGTCTTATCAAAAAAGAATTAAATTCTGTGACCTCTGCACAACTCATTTTCTCATATGACTTTCTTTGATCTTATAAGCAGCTTCCCCTTTCCATGGCATCAAAGGACTTGTTATGTCTCTCTGCCAGATCTCACGGAGGTGCAACATGCTTTGTATAGCCATGTGAATATTAACTGTGTTTCTTCTGAACGTCATAAAAGTTTATGACATAGCTTGGCAGTTGGCAAGCTGCAATTAGTCACATAAACAGGAGATCCTAAATGTTAAGTCTTTTCTAACCTGTAATTATCTCTTGATCTTCCAGGTAACACGCTGTAGCTAAAACCTGGGAAGGGTGGTGTCATTCCATAGGCTGATTCAGCATGTATCATGAGAGACCCTCAATAACACATTTTTATACTACAAAAATTATATATTAATCAGAACCAGCGGTCTGAGTGTCACAGACCTTACCAAGGCTTTCAAATTTGTGGCTCATCAGATTCCGTTACATAGGTTAAGTTGCCTGGGTCTGTCCCCGAGCACAGTCCAGTGGTTCGCTAGCTACCTAACTGGACGCTCCCAGAGGGTAAAAATTAACGAAGCAGTCTCCTATGCTTGTGAAGTCACCATATGGGTCCCTCCCCCAGGGCTCTATACTGGGCCCGCTCTTGTTCAGCCTCTTTGTGAACAATCTCCCAGAGGCATGCCCTTTGGCTAGGATTCTGCTCCAAGCAGACGACACAATTGTCTTTCTGTGGGATTCATGCCAAGAGACTCTCACCAGGAACCTGCAGCACAATTCTGACATGCTGCAGGACTGGTTTAAGGATAGCCTATTGGTGTTCAATAGCAAAAAAAAAAAAACACACACAAAGACAATGCTCTTTGCTGGGTGTCAAGAGAAGAACTACTGTACCCTTCATCATAAATGACAGCTCTCGATCTGCCCCCGGGCAAGTGTCCTCCTTCAGGTACCTGGGGATCACCATCGATGAGTCCCTTGCCTTTGATGAACATATTTGTACTATTACCACCGCCACTAACAGGAAGTTAAGGGCCCTCTACAGGCTACGGTCCTGCCTCACTCCAGAGGCCAGGTATCAGGCTGTCAGAGGTACAATCATACCAATGCTAGACTATGGAATTGTGGTCTATGGTGCAGCCTACACAGAGTCCACACCACCCTTAACAAAGCTTGCAGACTTGTCTTAGATGCTGATCGCCTTACGCACACTTGCAATGTTTTTTATTAGAACAAAATGGTTTCCTTTCAAGGACCGGATCCGACTCCACTCCTGCCTCCTGGGGGTGAAAGCCCTGCTTGGACTTGCACCACCTTCTTTACAGGCTTTATTCTGCCCTGCCCCTTCTAAACATGTTACAAGAAGGGTTACAAAACACGCACTTATGGTGCCATTCAGAAGAACTGCCCTAGAGAGTTGTGCCTTTCCAATCAGGACACCCACCTGACTAAATGAGCTCTCACAAGCCTCGCCAGCATTAGTCATCTCAAATCCGAACTTCAGAATTCCGTCCCCCCACCTACACACTGCTACTGTTCTACCTAACCCCCAGAGCATTACCTGTGTACCCTACTAGACTATATCCATACATACTCTGCTGAATCGGCCTCTCCAACAAGGCTTCTTTGCTGCTATTTGTGAGTACTTAACTGATCTGTTAGCACCTTATTTATACTACCTGTGTTTTGTTCCTTATGCACTCTGTGTTAAGACTGTATTTAACAATTTGCCTCTGTCTTTACTACTCAATTTCTTGTATTATATTAGTTTGTTAGTGTGTTACTAATATGTTTATGACAATGCCTGTTAGCTGCATTTGCTATTCCCAACTCATATAATTGTTCCCCTCCTTTGACTGACAAGGACCTTCTATAAATGAGCTCTTGGCTCAAAATTTTGTAATTCTGATTCTTTAATAAATAAATAAAAATAACTGTCCCATATATGATGTCTGTAAGTGAGCCACACCTATGGAATGACATCCAAGCAGTACCCCAGACAATGGGGTGGTAGGGGGCAAGCAAGGAAGTATATAAGCCAGCCAACATGTAGGCCACTGTCCCATACACCAAAAAGAAGGGAAACACAATAAGCCAACCAGAGCATACGGAGCACAGGAAGCCCCAGCTGGCAACAGAAAGAAAAGTTTGACAGCAGACACACTCGATGGCCAGCATATAAATGTAGACACGGTGGTCTAAACATCTAAACAAGAGGAGTTGACTGGGCCAGGCCCCGTGAACAAACCACAACATCAAGGGGAAACCCAACAAAGAATGCCATGAGCTGAAGCTAGGTGGCAAACAAACACGAAACAGTCTGTGAGGCAAAGCCACAAAACCAGGGCCGAGAGCCACTGGCCTCACAATCGTGGAGGGACCAGTCAGAGACCAAGTGCAACAGTAACAGCCAAAAACCACAGCCAACATGAAAGCAGACAATGGTGCCTGGGAAAAACAGCCATGCAAGAAACACATGGGACTTCGACAAAGCAAGGCAATGACCAGCAGGAAGGATGCCAACAAATGGGGACTCCATCCTAAACAGCAAATGAACATCAACAAAGCAAAGCCAGGTAATGCAACCACAGAGAGCCACAAGCCCCATGGAGATGGGAGGTTAAGCCAGGAACCAAATGAAGCATCACAAAACAAAAGCTGGACTGGTGGCAGAAAGCGGCAAAGCCAACAACAGCAACATGCAAACAGTCCTGCACAAAGCAGGGGACTGGGAACGCCAATGAGGTAAAGCCTGGCAACAGCAGGTCAAAAAATGGAGGCGCTGTAAACAGCACACACAGACTCGGTTAGCGAACACATTAACAAACAAGTCCAGGCAACGAAGCCAGAGAGAACCACCAGCCCTGGGGAAACAGGGAACAAGGCTAGCAACAGACGGAGGTATCTCATAGGACAGCCAGACTGGCCACAAAGCCAGGCTGAAGGCAAAGCCAATGGCAGAAAAATCATGAAAACAGCCATGCACAAAGCAGGGGGACTGCACATTTAGCTGGTACAATGAGGCATAGACAGGCAATGACTAGCAGAAAGAAAGAGTGCCGAAAACCCCCAACCCAACAGGGAGACCATCAACGGGGTAAGAACAAGCATTGACAGGGCTGAATGGAGTCATTGGCCCCACAGAACCAGGGAGCCAGGCAGGAAGCCAGAACTGACAGAGTTTCCCCAGAAGATAGCCAGACCACACACAAGACCAAACTGAAAGCTGAACCAACAACAGAAACGTAAACACTGCACAGCAGAGTCAGGTGGCAATCAGGAGAATGCTGAAAAAAGTGACCCCAACCCAAACAGCAAAGCGAAGTCACAAAGCTGAAAGAACAATAAGCCCCAGCAGTTAACGGGAGGCTGGGCTGTGAAGCCACAAACCAACCTTGGCAACGGAAGATGGTCGGAATGGCTGGAAAGGCCTCATATATGACCAGCACTCACCCCCTCAACGCAACAATGCAGCCACCAGCTGAGACCAGTACCAGAAAGTGCTGGAAAAGCCACCAGTGGAAACCCAGACAGCTGTGGGAAACCGGCAGGGATCAGTGAAAGGGGAGCCCGGCAACAGCTGACATACAGCAATGATAACTTGTCCTCTTTTCAACATTGTAATATTGCTCTGTTCTTGTCTTTTTTGTAGCCTGTTATGTTATTTCATGTTTGACGTGCAGCCTTTGCAAAGGAGTCCTTGCCTCAAAGGTTGTAATTCCGATTCTTTCAATAAATAAATAAATAAATAAATAAATCAGTGTCGGGAGCTTAGCAACCAAGGCCTGTGCGGGAAGCAGAACAACTGGCAGATATCATGGAAAACAGGACATGGAGGCTGGCAAAGCACACAGCAATGAAGTCCAAGGAGGGCATTCTTCAGTCCAACGGGAAGATGATGGCGGAAAAGGAAAGTACCGAGGCTTGGGGCTGCCCCTGTTATATACGTGTGGGTGATGCACATCATCACAGGTGGCCCACTAGGCAAACAGTTTCTGGCTAGTTCTGATGCCCATGGTGTCTATATCCGCCCAGCCATAGCCTCTCGCACCACAGGCTTAGAATAGCTGCAATGAACATTTGCAGCTTAACCAGAAAGACGGCAGGTCTCCGTTGCTGAATACTGCAACATCAGCCAGATGTGCAAGCCCTCACAGAAACCTGGCTCTCAAAAAAACACACGACTCCTTGGTCGCCCTCCCTGGTTTCACTCTTCACAAAGCTCACAGGAGTGGGCAAACGTGGTGGGGAGTGTGTTGTGTACATCCGTGACGCCTTGATATGCCATGCCCTTCCAACACCTCCATTAGGCCATGGTGTCCAAGCCTTACCATTAAAACTTACTCCAGATCCCTCCAGAGCCCCTGCAACTCTTACTGTCACATACGTCCCCCCAAGAAACCAAGATCCTGCTATACAATCCCTTGCTAACTACATCTCCAGCTCCCCCCCCAAAAAAAAAAAAAAAACACGGAACACATCATAGCTGGAGACTTTTATGTGAACTGGCTTGCCAGTTCGGCTTCCCATGACGAGGACCCCTTTGCTGCACTGGACCTGACCCAGCTGGTCAGCCAACCTACCAGGGTGAACCCCACTAATGGCTCTAGCACTCTGATTGACCTTCTCTTCACCAACCGTTCCCACAGAATCTCTGACCTGGTGGTCCTTCTGGACTCCCTTAGCGATCACTCACCCATCCTCTTTTCCTGGCCATGTCTTCAGCAGAAACCCAAACCAAACTATATTGCCCGGCATAGACTCCGACCCGGAGGCCTCTACAAAACTAAGAAAATACTTAGTTCAATGGGACTGGTCCCCCATCTCCCAGGCCTTTACTACAGATAAAGCCCTTCATTGTTTCACCTGTTCTTTTAATAAAGCATGCGACATCTATGCCCCACTAGCAAAAGTGCAATCCAAGAAACGTAATGCCCCCAGGTCACGCCTGCACTGCTCCAACAGCTAAAGCAGAGAGATGATCTCTGGCATAAAGCAGTCACATCCGGCATGCAGGCGGACAGGCAAGCCTATAAAGCAGCTCATAACAGATGCACTTCGGCCATAAAACAGGCCAAATTGGGCTACTACAAAACTACCCTTGTCTCCTCCTGGGGGAATGCTCAGTTGTTCTGGGACAATATCAAGGAACTCAACGGCAAATCCAGTCCCCAATTAACTGTCAACAGTGTCCCTACCACCGACCTGCTGGCCATTGCCAACTGCCTCAACTCATCATTCTCTGGCCTTAGTGCAGTACTCCCAAATAACTTCTTCACTCCTGCAACCCCACCCCCAACACCCAGCATCCCCCCTTCCATCTCAGGGTGATCTCTATGAATGAGGCAAGGCCTTTTCTTATTAAAGCACTCAGTGGCTCTTGCTATTGCAAAGATTCTTTTGATAGGAGAATCCTACATCTAGTACTAGATACAGTCCTCTCCCCACTGACTGACCTCATTAACCGCTCCCTAAGTCTGGGGCAGTTCCCCATAGCCTGGAAGACTGCCACAGTCACCCCAGTACTGAAGAGTGGTGACAGCTCCTCCCGCAATAACTATCGTCCCTTATGCATTCTCCCACCACTCTCGAAAGCCTTCAAAAACATTATAGCCACCCAATTCACGGAGTACCTGCTTGCTCATAACCTACTTTGCAGAAAGCAGTATGGCTTCAGATCTGGGCACAGTACAACTATGTCTCTCACCGAATTCTCTAATTTTATTCACTCTGCCCTGGATAGAAAACACCCAGCTGGAGCCGTCTTCATCGACTTGTCAAAGGCCTTTGATACAGTCTCCCACCCCTTACTCATAAGCACACTCCGCCACATAGGACTGTCCCAAGGACCCATCTCCTGGTTTATCAGTTACCTCACAGCTAGATCACAATGTGTCAAAAAACAAACACCACCCTCTCAACCATCCTGCCAGTCCGCTCTGGAGTTCCCCAGGCCTCCATCCTTGGCCCTCTATTATTCAGCATCTACCTAAACACCTTGCCCAGTTCCTGCTCCGGTAACCTACTACTCTATGCGGACGACGCAGTTCTTTCTGCCTCACACCCGAATCCCACAGCATTGCAGTCCTCCCTCCAACATGCATGCAACCAGACTGAAAACTGGTTCATAGACCAAAGACTTGTGGTCAATGTGAGAAAAAAAAAAAGACCATGCTCTTTGCCCACCGACAGAATAAGGCCAATAATGCGCAGCTAACAATCTCCTCCCACTCTCTCCTTCCTCTAGAACAGATGTATATTATATTATATACATATATACACACACATACACACACACATACATATGTGGTCCTTACATTTGATTCCAGCCTCTCCTTCCATTCACACTATCAGCAGCCATAAATGTCCGTATAGGTCTAGTGTATCGGCACAAGGATTGCCCACCTCCGGAAGCCCTTAATCTGGCTGTCACTTCCTCAGTCCTCTCCCTAGTCGATTATGGGCTCATTATCTACTCGGCTGCTGAACACACAGCCCTTAACAAAATCCACCTGACCATAAACAAAGTGTGCAGATTCCTCTCCGGAGCAGACAAGCGTGCCCACAGTTGTACCCTATATGCCCTGACAAATCTCTTCACCCTGGATGAAAGGCCATTTTATCAAACATGTCTCCTCACAAAGAAAATACACCTGGAGCTTACCCCCTTGGGGGTTTCTGCCTCTCTATCCTCCCACACCTTGGTGAACACCCGCACTGCAAACAGACAGGTGTGGTCCATCCCGAGGATTAGAACCTCCTTAGCCCAAAGGTCATTCCCACACAGGGCCCCAGCCTGGTACAACTAACTCCCCTTCGACATCTCCATCACCAAATTAGGACCTTTCAAGTCAGCCCTCAAAGAGCACATTCTCGCTTCACGGCACTGCCAATGTACCAGCTAGTGCTGGGTCATCTATCCATCATCTTTACAGGACCACCACGCCACGGAGCTCCTACCGATAGCGCTACCAAACATTACCTATTAACAATGTCTCCTTTGGCTGCACTCACAAGATATCTAATTTTCTACTTCGCTGTAAATATCAAACCTGTTATTCCCTTCCTCTATCAGAAAACTTACTGTTCTCTTAAAAACTGTAAAATTCAGCTCTCGGCAACCCGTTCAATGCAATGTATAGCTGATCTCGATTCTTCAATACTGTATAACAAAAAACTAACCTTTAGCTGCCATTCTATGTCCATACGTATTAAGTGTTTATGTTTGTTTTTTTCTGACGCAGAGCCTTTGTAAAGGAGTCTCTGACTCAAAGGTTGGAATCCTAAAATCTGTTGAATAAATAAACAAATTCCAAAGGTGTGGCTCACTGGAGGGAGATGTCTCGGAAGAGTACCTGCAGTGACCAACAGCTGGGTATGGCACTGCATGTATTAATGCAGGCTAGTTATTCAGGGCAACACAAAGGCAGAGCAGCTTTGCTCGTTTGCTTTAATCTCCTCTCTCATCTTGAAGTACCTTGATAACAGACCCTTGTCCCACTGAGAGGCAGGGAACTTTTCTACACTTTTCTGCTATTAGCTTTTTTTATATATATATTTGGTTTACATCCAGCTCTAGCAGAATTATTTTTGTGGGAGATAGTGCTGGACAATTTTTGTGTTTTAGTTTTCAGAATTTTTTTTGAACTGCAGAGAATCCCTGGCCTCCTACCTCCAGAACCCACTTATCTGAGGTGATATCTACCCACTCCTGAAGGTAGTGAGCCAATCTTCCCCTTCAATGGCAATGCATGGGCAACCCAGGCACAACTTTTAGGGGTTCTGCACTAGCTGAGGCTTGGGTGCTGATGCTGCAGCAACATTACACTTTGTGCCCCTGCCCCACAGTATCCCCTCTGTGACAGATACTCGTAGGTGGCACATGAGGTATAAACTCTAGTGAAGTAACCTCTATCTGCGGCCAAGAAAGTTTATACGGCAGCTTCCTTGCTTATTAGACAGGCAGCGTATTGAGCATATATAACACAGTACCAGAAAGCATTGTGGAATACAATTCTGGCACTTGCTGATAGAGCAGATGGTGATCAGGTGCAGGACTTGATCGCTACAGCAAGATCAGCCCTGGACGCCACTAAATACCACTTCCACACTGCTGTGGATATTGGAGACAGCAGCTAGAGTCCTAGCTCGTACAGTGTCCTTAAGAAGATACTCCTGTCTATGGACTACCATTCATTCCCAGGATACCCAAAGCAAAGCCATGAAGTTCTCATTTGAGGGGAAATTCACTTTTTGGTGACAAAACAGAGGCGTTTTTTTTTCAAGTGGATGAATACAAAAAGACCACTTACAGGAATAACGATGAAAATACTTTTACCTCCTGTAGGCCCTGTGGAAATGGAAGCAGAGATCCATAGAAACATAGGTGCTCCACACCATGGGATGCTATCAGTGGTTGAAAAGAAAGAATTACTCACCTTAGTAATGTTGTTTCTTCTAATGGAGTCTTGCTATATTATGACATATGCAGTGAGTCCCAACCTTCGAACTGCTCCGGAGGTGAAAGAGTTAACTTTCCATGCCAGGCATGGAGCGTTGAGCTCGAGCTCGGTTGAAACTCTGTCTGTTCTTCAAACTCAAACCGTCAGATCTTTACGAGCTAAACTCACTGACGTCCTGTGTGGAAGCTGTAAACCTACACTAGCCAACTGGCTACTAAACATAAGAACACGTTTTTTGGTCCCAAAACAAAGACTCAAGTCAGGAGACACAAAAAATGAAAAACACAACACCAAGTCACCCCAAGAAAGGAGGGGTGAAAAACAACAAGGTGGGCACCAACTACTGCACTGCCCACCACCATCCCAAAAACAGAGGTTCTGAGAGGGGCAGGCGGGGGGAGGTCATAATATAGCAAGACTCCATTAGAAGAAACAACATTACTAAGGTGAGTAATTTTTTCTTCAAACAACATGAAGTCTTGCTATATTATGACATATGCAGACTACAAAGCAGTACCTCCATGGAGGAGGGACAGAAGCTACTTAGGAAATAGGCTCTGAAGCACAGCTGTGCCAAACCGAGCATCACTCCTAGCCTGGATGTCCAGGGAGTAATGCTTGGTGAAAGTGTGAACTGTTTCCCAGGTAGCTGCTTGACATATCTCTAGATTAGGGATGTCCCTGGCAACAGCCAGGGAAGCAGCTGTACCTCTGGTAGAGTGAGCCCTCAGGCCTGAGGGAGGAACCTTACCCAGTTTTTCATAACAAAATTGGATACAAGAGACAATCCACCTGGCAATGGATCTTTTAGTGGCAGGTTTCACTTTACCAACCTCACCATAAGTGAGGAACAGTTGGAGGGAGTCAAACCTGTGACCCTCAGTGCATCTATGTAGTAACTAAGGGCTCTCTTCACATCTAAGCTGTGCAGCCTCCTCTCGCCAGAGGAGGAATGGTCAGTGAAGTACACTGGAAGAGATATAGATTGATTAAGGTGGAAATCTGAAACCATCTTAGGCAAGAACTTTCTGTTAGTCCTGAGGACCACCTTATCTCTATGAAAGGAGATAAAATCAGGCTCCACTGACAAAGCTTGTAATTCACTTATGTGTCTGGCAGAAGTGATGGCTACCAGAAACACAGTCTTCCAAGTCAAGTACTTAAACTCTGCTGAAGACAAAGGCTCAAGGGGGGTTGCATAAGCTGAGCAATGCAAACATTATGATCCCAGGCAGGGGCAGGGTCCCTGAATGGAGGGTTGGTGTGAAGCAATCCCTTGAAAAACTTGGAGAATACAGGATGAGCTGAAAGAGAAGAGGGTTTACCTGCTGAAATAAAAGCAGACACAGCTGCCAGATGCACTTTTAGGGTAGCTGGTCTCAGCCCCAAGGTATTTAAGTGGACCATATAATCCAGGACTGTGGATAAATCAGCAGATTCTGGGGAAATATGCTTCCCAGAGCACTATATGGAAAACCTCTTCCATTTGGAATTATAAGTAGCCCTGGTGGAAGGTTTCCTAGAAGCCTTCAGGATATCCATTACACCTTGGGAGAGGTGTAGATCAGCAAACTCTAACTCTTCAAGAGCCAGGCCTTGAGATTGAGAGATTTGAGGTTCGGGTACCAAACCCTCCCCTGAGCACAGGTTAACAGGGTGTGATTCCTGGGAAGACACAGGGGAAGATGGACTGCTAAGGACAGCAGGAGTGGATACCAAGGTTGTCTGGCCCAATCTGGAGCAATCAGGATCATCTTGCAGGGTTGAGATCTGATTTTGACTAAAACTTTGAACAGGAGAGGGAAGGGGGGAAAAGCATAGAGAAACTTCCGTTGCCAATTGAGAACAAAGGCATCCAGAGGGACTGAGCCCAACACTGGGGGCCTGCAGCAAAAAAAAGGGGAAGTTGGTGATTCTCTGGGGCTGCAAAAAGATCTATCTGCGGGGTGCCCCATCTGGCAAATATCACCTCCAAGACCAGGGGGTCCAGTGACCATTCGTGATGGCCCTGAGAAATCCTGCTGAGAGCATCTGCCAGGACATTGTCCTTGCCTGGGAGGTGAACTGCCGTAAGGGAGGTGCTCAGGAGTAAGCCAGAGACCACAACTTCATTGCTTGAGTGCACAAGCCGTGAACCGAATGCCCCTTGCTTGTTGATGTACCACATTGTGGTGGTGTTGCCTGTTCTGACCTGTACAACTTTGCTCTGAACAGATTTGGAAAAAACTTGAAGTGCTAGAAAAACTGCTCTGAGTTCCAACAGATTGATATGGAGCAGAGATTCCTGAGGGGACCACAATCCCTGGGTAGTGAGGTTGCCCATGTGAGCTCCCCACCCCAAGAGGGATGCATCTGTAGTAAGGATTAAGGAGTGAGACTGAGTGAGAAAAGGAACCCCATTGTCTCAGATTGCTCTGATCCTGCTACCACTGTAGGGCTTGGATCAGGGTTCGAGTCACTGGGATCAATTTGGTTAGAGTGTCTTTCCTTTGAGAACAAAAGGCTCTCAAATGGAACTGGATGTCCCTCATCTGAAATCTTGCTCCCTGCACCACTGCTGTAGAAGCAGCCATGTGCCCCAGGAGCTGTAGAAAATGCCTTGCTGGTCAGAGACCTGCAGGGTGAATGAGGAGGCCGAGAGACCAGGTCCTGCCCTGTCCAAAGGAAGGAAGGCTCTGGCTTTCTGTGTTCAGCTCTGCGCCTATGAAGGTGAGGAGCTGGACAGGCTCTAGAACTGACTTTGAAAGATTCAGAAGGAAATAAAGAGAGGTGAGCAGTTGCTGAGTTATCTGTAGATGTAACTTGACTTGGTCTGGGGACTGGCCTACTATAAGCCAGTCGTCCAGGTAAGGGAAAATGGCAATTTTTTGCCTTCTTAGGGAAGCAACTGCTACTGCCAGGCATTTTGTGAATACCCTTGGAGCAGAGGTGAGGCCAAAGGGCAGTGCTCTGAACTGGTAATAGCCTGAGGGCAGCTCGAACCTGAGGTACTTTCGATGGGAGCTTCTGATGAGAATATGGAAGTAGGCATCCTTGAGGTCCAGGGACGCTAGACAGTCCCTGGCCTTAGAGAGGGTAGAATAATTCCCAGAGTCACCATTTTGAATTTTGGTTTTAAAAGGTGCTTGTTTAAATATCTGAGATCCAGGATGGGCCGCCATTCTCCTGTCTTTTTTGGGGCAAGAAAGTACCTGGAGTACAACCCTTTGCCCTGGTAGAGGGGTGGAACCCTTTCCACAGCTCTGAGAGCCAGGAGGGAAGAGACCTCTGCCTCTAGGGCAAGTGCCTCTGGTGGATTTGCAGGTGGAAAGGATCTGGTTCTCATCTTTGGAAACTTTTTGAAGCTGAGAACCAATCCCTGGCTTACTACTTCCAGGACCCATTTGTCTGATGTCAGAGACTCCCAGTCCCGGACAAAGTAAGCCAGCCTGCCCCCTACAGGTAGCTGAGAATCGGCCCTGGCAACCCCATCAGGGTGCCTGCTTGGCAGGGGCTTTGGGCTGAGGGGTGGAAGCAGGCCTGCTTGTACCCCATCTGCCTCTCCCTCTAAAGAACCCCCTCTGGGCATAAGCAGAAGAGGAGGCCTGGGCTTGGTAAAAAGGCCTATGAAAAGGCCTGCCCCTGGGAAGCTGCCTTTGAGGAGTGGCCTGCCTTTCCTTGGCTTGTGCACTCCTATAGGAGGTCCTATACTCATCCATTTTCTTAATGTAATTCTCTGTCTGCTCCCCAAACAGAGAATTACCCACAAGAAAATCCATGGCCTTAGTCTGGGTATCCTGTGACAGGCTAGTACATCTGAGCCAAGCCATTCTGCGAAGTGCCACAGATGTAGCCATGACTCTTGATGACACATCATTTGAGTCCACTGCAGCATGGAATTGCACCTTGGATGCCTCAATACCATCAGCAGCCACCTGCTCCAGCTCCTTGGCAAGCTGGCCAGGGACCTGTTTTGCTACAGCCATAACAGTATCCCATCTCGATTTCCGATACCTAGCAACATAAGCCATATAATTTGCCTGTCTGAGTCCCAAGGATGCTGCCATGTACTGTTTCTTTGCCATGGCATCAATCCTCCTGGAGTCCTTGTCCAGGGGGTGTGAAGCCAAGGGAATATTTGCCTTGTCACAGGCTGCAGCCTGCACTACCCCAACATGGCTGCATTGTTGTGTAAGGAACTCCGTATCAGAGCCTGATAATGTGTAACTCTTGTCCATTCTCTTATCCACAGGAGGTATAGTGTGAGGAGTTTTTAGAATTTTAAATGTCTATTTCCCAAAAGATTTATGCAAGGGAATAGACAGTCTCCTAGACTAGGGGATATCCATCATTTCCACATAGTCAGGCTCCTCTTGATCATCCACAGCTTCCTCCATAGGGAGCTGGAGGGTTTCAGTCACTTTCTTATAAAACATAAAATGAGAAGGGGACTCAGAAAGTCTAGGAGGAGACACTCCTGAAGGTCTGTCTGGGGAGATGTCCAGGTCAATGGGCACATCAGACTTTCAAATCACATTCCTCTCCTCATACTCTCTCCCCCTCCTCTGGTTCATAATATTCCTCTAATCATACTCTTGAGCCGGTGGAGCCCGGGCGAACCCGGGCGCTTACTTGATGGTGCCGTCTGGCGGAACCAGGGAAAGTGACTGACAATTTTAATCGCTGGCTATTTCTTCAGCAGTTGGAGGAAGTTTGGCTCCACACCAGCTGATTTCCTAGTCCTTTTTGCTGGAACCGACTCCTCAGAGCTGGCTCTTCGTTTGCCCGGGGAAGTATCGCCCTGGTCAGAGGGCACTCCCTCTGGTTCGGTTGGAACCGAACCGGGCTGGCCATCCGGTTCAGTGGACTTTTGGCCTCCCTTTCCCTGAGCCTACCAACTCTCTTTTCCAGGGTAGCTGCAGGAAAATTTTACAAATCTGGCAGTCTGCATTGAGGTGGTCAAACCCAGACAATAAACACAGGTGGTGTGGGGTCAGCCTTGGCAAAGACTTCCCACACACACTGCAGTGTTGAAACCCAGTGGGCCAGGTTTTTCTTTGGGTTTCTCAGACATAGTGCCAGTCCTAACCAAACTTACCGTTTATGGCAATCAGAGAGTAAGACCCTCTTGTTCCGTTCCAACCGTGTCACGGGTCATGGAAAAAAAGCGTAATAAATCTGTTTTTTTTAGAACCGATAAGAACCGTAACCACTCTCTAAATGACAGATTAAGATATTTTAAAACAACCTGATCGGTTCAAACCAAACCGATAAACCGTTTACAAGTTCCACACAGAATAGAATTAATGTAAAACCTATCTAGTACTCACAAATACCACAGAGTCTGAACCGACCGGTTGCGGTTTAAATTCGGTCGAAAACCGAGAAAAAATACTTTAACTGACAAAATGAACCGAGCAGAAGGAGAAATCTCCGGAGCGACTGTTCAGTGAGGCGGAGTAAAGAATCTAACGGTTTGAGTTTGAAGAACAACAGAGTTTCAACTGAGCTCGAGCTCAGCGTTCCATGCCTGGCATGGAAAGTTAACTCTTTCACCTTCGGAGCAGTTTGAAGGTTGGGACTCACTGCATATGTCATAATATAGCAAGACTTCATGTTGTTTGAAACTGGTGCAGAGCTCAGGGATTTGGCTTCACTGGGGACTCTGGAGTCCACCTGGAGGATGCAGGCCTATACTGGCATGATGGTCTGCATCTGTCCAGGAGAGGAACCTGGATCCTAGGTGATAGGTTTAAATCGTCATTGACAAGCATTTAAACTAGCCAGCGGGGGGGCACTGGAAAGGAGCAGGAAATCCTACCCCAAATATCAGGGTACTAAGTGAGGTAGACACCAACATAGAGATGTCGATAGGAGAAACGCTGGGGTAAATGGAGAAAATGACAAATGCAATAAGGACAGGGATGGGGGCAAAAAGGGGTAAGGCCATCAAGAAATGGAGAGTAATGAGTACCAACGCCCGTAGTCTGGGCACCAAGCTCCCGGAACTGGTGGCCTTGATGGAAGAGGGATGCCTGGATATTGTAGCAGTCACAGAAACATGGTACACAGAGAACCATGGCTGGGATATTAACATACCAGGGTACACAACCTACAGAAGAGGCAGGGAGGGCAGAAGGGGGGTAGCTCTCTATGTAAGGGAAGGGATAAAAGCAACTGAACAAAAGAGTAAACATGGAGGAGAGGAGGCACTGTGGGTCACCTTAGAGACTGGAAATGGCACCACAATCCGCACAGGGGTTGTATATAGACCCCTTTGTCACAGGGAGGGAATGGACAAGGATAGGATATAAGGCATACTTAGGATGGCAGAGAAAGGGGAGATGCTGTTGATGGGGGACCTTAACATGCCAGATGTTAACTGGAGCACCTTTGCGGCAGCCACATCCAAAAGCAGGGCCATTCTTGATGTCCTTCAGGTGGCTTGCCTCAAACAGCTACTTTTGGAACCTACTAGTGAGGGAGCAATCTTAGACCTCGTACTCTCAAATGGGGACAGTGAGAGGATCTCAGCTCTAGAAGTGGGTAGCTATTTGGGAACAAGTGACCACCAAACAGTGTGGTTCACTATAAACTCAGCTACAGAGTCAAGCTCATACAAAGTGAGGGTTCTGGACTCAGAAGGGCCGACTTTGGCAAGATGGGAGAGTGCCTTAGAAAGCACTAGCAAACAGGCTAGAAGGAGGTGGAGCAACAATGGAGAAATATCAAAACTGCCATCACAGAGGCAACAAGCCTTTGTGAAGCAAATAAACAAATCAAAAGAAAGAAAAGCACTATGGTTCTCAAAAGAGGTGGCTGTGAAGGTTAGGGAGAAAAAGATATCATTTAGGAAGTACAAGGTAACACAGAAGGAGCAGGACAGAGAACTGTACCAGTTAAGGCAGAAGGAAGTAGGGAGGGTAATCAGAATAGCAAAGGCACAAACTGAGGAAAAGATAGCTAACTCGGTTAAGAAGTGGGATAAAACCTTTTATAGGTACATCAGGGAGCGTAGAAAGACAAAGGGAGGGATAGTGAGGCTGAATACAATGGATGGTGGGTGGGCCGAGAGTGACAGTGAAAAAGAAGGGATACTGAAAGAATACTTCTGTTCAGTATTCACAAGAGAGGAAGGGGAGGTGCCTAATCCAATTAACAGAAGCACTCTGGGGGGGGGTCGATCCCAGTCCTTTCACAGAAAAAAGGGTTCTGAAAGAACTCCTAAAACTGGAAGGTGGACAAAGCAATGGGGCCAGATGGAATTCACCCCAGAATTTGCTAAAAGAACTAGTGAGAGAACTAGTGACACCACTGACTACCATTTTAACAAATCATGGAGGATGGTGGGACCTGAGGACTGAAGAAGGAAGATGCAATTCTTCACAAAGTGGGAACAAGACAGAGGCAGGAACTACAGACCTGTCAGTTTGACCTCTGTGTAGGAAAAGTGATGGAATCACTTGCAGGAAAGAACTGTTGAGTACCTAGAGGCCAGTGGGGCAGGGACCCAAGGCAGCATGGGTTCACAGCAGGAAGGTTGCATGTCAGAGCAATCTAATGATTTCTTTGCCTGGGTGACCAAGTAGTAGACCAGGGAGGGGCTATGGACATAGCCTACCTAGACTTTGCAAGGCATTTGACACAGTCCCACACAAAAGATTAGTAGTCAAATTAACCAGCCTGGGAGTGGGTCCCAGGGTGGTAGCCTGGGTAAAACATTGGCCGAACAACAGGGCACAGAAGGTAATTGTAAATGGAGTCCACTCTGAAGAAAGAGGGGTTACTAGTGGGGTACTGCAGGGTTCAGTACTGGGTCCAGTCCTTTTTAATGTCTTTATAAGTGACACTGCATTTACACTAGCAAAGGGGGGTGGCAGGTCAGCAAGGAAGGTACCTACTTGCTCACCCCCCACAGCTAGCAGTGGAACCAGTGAACCACAGGAGTTGCTGTCTCTACAAAGCAGTGTGCAAAAGATGGAGATTAGCGCCCAAGAGGTGGATAGGCAGAAAAGGGGCAAAATTCAGAAGGGCAGACAGCAAGGAGAACCAGGGATAAAGGACAACCAAGGAAGGGGCTGGAATAGAACAGCAAAACAGTCTAGGGAGGTCAATCATGGAAAGCCATGTGTGCAAATGCCAGAGCCTTAGCAACAAGATGGAAGATCTTGAGGCTGTCATGTGCAGTCAGACCTGGACATTGTGGCCATCACTGAAACATGATGTAATGATAACCACGACTGGGAGATGGCCATACCTGGCTACAACATGTTCAGAAGAGAGACAGGGCAGGCAGGAAGGAGGAGTGGCACTGTATGTGAAAATGACATAAGGGCCACAGAGATCCAGAAGAACAAAATGGGGAGATACTGTGGGTTACGCTTGAAAGGAAAAATGGGGCCAGCTCATCCACATTAGGTGTGGTCTATAGTATAGACCACCAGCCCAGGAGGAAGAAACAGATAGAGTTGATGCTAGCTATCCAAAGGATGGTAAGACAAGGGTGAGGTAGTACTGGTTGGAGACTCTCAATATTCCAGACGGGACTGAAGCATCCCAGCAGCAGCATCA
Source organism: Neoceratodus forsteri (assembly GCA_016271365.2). Classification (NCBI taxonomy): domain Eukaryota; kingdom Metazoa; phylum Chordata; order Ceratodontiformes; family Ceratodontidae; genus Neoceratodus; species Neoceratodus forsteri. Next base: position 961,990,620 of record CM028137.1, read on the forward strand.
ACTAGGAGCAGATTTATCCTGGACTCCTTCAGGTGCCTTCCTCAAGCAATTGGTCATGGAACCAACTCGGTGAAGGCAATACTGGACCTTATGCTCACAAACAGGGACAGTGTGATGGGGTAACAGTGGGGAGCACCTGGGAACAGTGACTACCAGTCACTGTGGTTTGAAATCACAGAAAGAGCAGAACCAAACCACACAAAAACACGATCCTGGATTTTTAGGGGGGGACTTTGGGAAAATGGGGAGATACTTGAAAGAGGCATTATGAATGGGGCAGGAATCAGGGGTTGAGGAACAGTGGGCAGTATTTAAAATGGGGATTACAAAAGCAACAGAATTATGTATTAAGCAGGTTAGCAAGAGGAAAAGGAAGAGGAGACCATTAGGGTTTTCCAAAGAGGTAGCAAAGAAAGTGAAAGCCAAAAAGATTGCATTCAGGCAATACAAAAAGACAGGCAGAAGGGGATAGGGAAAAGTACCAGGAAAAGCGCAGGGAGGTCAGTAAGGGAAGCCAAAGCTCAGACAGAAGAAAACATTGCAAAATCAGTGGGTAGAGGAGACAAAACCTTTTACATGTACATAAGTGAAAAAAAAAAAGGCAAAGGAGGATAGTGAGACTGAAGGGAGGATGGGGCTGTGTGGAGGATGACAACAGTAAAGCTGACATATTGAACAGGTATTTCTGCTCAGTCTTTACTGAGGAAGAGGAGGGTAATGGTCTGAACGGGTACAAGGCGTGAGAATGGTGCAGAAATGGACGTAAGTCCCTTTACATTAGAAATGGTCCTGAAGGAACTGGAATTAATAAGAGTTGATAAAGCAATGGGGCCAGATGGGGTGCACCCAGGGTCCTTAAAGAACTAAGAGAGGTGGTGGCTGAACCTCTGTCTATCCTGTTTAGCGATCACTGGAAACAGGGAGGTACCCAAAGACTGAGGATAGCAGATGTAGTCCCCTTATACAAAAGTGGGAACAAAGGAAGCAGGGAACTACAGACCAGTCAGCCTCACCTCGGTAATGGGGAAGATCATGGAAGCACTACTGAAGGAGAGATTGGTGACGTCTGGTTGTCAATGGACTACAGGACCCAAGGCAGCATGGTTTCACCAGGGGAGGTCATGCCAGACCAACCTCATTGAATTTTTGACTGGGTGACTAGGGAGGTGGATCAGAGGAGGGCAGTGGACATGGCCTATCTGGACTTCAGCAAGGCCTTTGACACTGTGCCACATAGAAGACTACTGCACACACTGGGGAATATGGGTGTGGGCAGGACAGCAGTGTGGTGGGTAGATAACTGGCTGGGCGGCAGGACACAGAGGGTGGTGGTAAATGGCTGTCACTCCACAGAGGGAAGAGTGACCAGTGGGGTACCACAGGGATCAGTGCTGGGACCGGTCCTATTCAATATCTTCAATAGTGACATTGCGCAGGACCTAGAAGGCAGAATTTCACTGTTTCGCTGATGACAAAGCTCTGTAATAGAGAGTAGACACAACTAGAGGGTGTAGACAGAATGAGAAGGACCTGCAGAAACTTGAAGAATGGTCAGGGGTTTGGCAGTTGAAATTAATGCAAAGAAGTGCAAGATAATGCATATGGGGCACAAAAACCCTGGCACAATGTATCAGTTGGGGGGGGGAGATATAGCATGCACCAAGCAGGAAAGGATCTTGAGGTTATCATCTTTGATGACCTCAAGGCAGGAAACAGTGTGACAAGGCAGCAGGTAAGCAAATAGGATGCTGGGATGTATAGGCAGGGGCATCACCAGCAGGAAAAGGGAGGTCATAATTCCACTATACAAGACACTAGTGAGGCCCCACCTGGAGTACACTGTACAGTCTGGAGACCTTACCTACATAAGGACATAGACAGGATAGAGAAGGTTCAGAGGAGGGCAACAAAGATGGTGCATGGATTGCATCACAAGTCCTATAAGGACAGGTTGAAGAAACTGAACATGTACTCCCTGGAGGAAAGGAGGGAGAGAGGGGATATGATAGAGACATACAAGTATCATACAGGGAGGAACAGGGTGCAGGAATACACTATTTTTAAGCGAAAAATATGTTCCAGGACTAGAGGGCATGGGATGAAGTTGGAGGGAGGACGATTCAGAGGAAACGTGAGGAAGAATTTCTTCACGGAACAGGTGGTGGACAAGTGGAACACCCTGCCAGAGGAAGTGGTGGGGGCTGAAACAATCACGGGATTTAAGAATGCATAGGATAGACATAAAGGAATTCTGGAGGTCAGGAGTAAGGGGCAACAGACTTCTTCGAAAACATAAACTGAACTTACAAGCTCAAATGGGCAGACTGGGTGGGCCATGGGCCCTTATCTGCCGACACTATCTATGTATCTGTGTACTGCGGAGGGACTGGAAGGAAAAGTGTGCCTCCTTGCAGATGACACAAAGATCTGCAACAGGGTTGATACACAAGGAGGCGTGGAAAGGATGAGAAGAGACTGAGCAAGGTTGGAGGGATGGTCAGAAGTATGGCAGCTTGGATTCAATGCAAAGAAGTGCAAAGTAATGCACCTGGGAAACAAAAACCCAGGGGAAGATTACACAATTGGGGGGGGTGTAACAACAACAAAAATGGAAAGGGACCTGGGGGTAGTCATATCAGACAACCTAAAAAAGTGTTTCTCTGAGGTGAAACCTTTGTAAAAGAGCCTTGGCACAAAGGTATTTGGAATCCCACACTTGATAAATAAATAAAAAAATAAAAAAAAAAACAATAAAAGTAGGCAAGCAATGTGAGAAGGCAGTAAGGAGGGCTGGGAGGATATTGGGATGCACAGGCAGAGACATCACCAGTAGAAAACCGGGAGTTATTACTCCTCTATACAGACAGCTGGTGAAACCCCATCTGGACTACTGTGTGCAGTTCTGGAGACCCATCTCCGCAATAACAGACAGGATGAAGGCAGTCCAGAGGAGGGCAACTAAAATGGTGCAGGGTCTGCAACAGAAGCCATACCGAGACTAAAAGAGCTTAATATGTATACCCAAGAGGAAAGGAGGGACATGATAGAAACTTTCAAGTACCTCAAGGTAAATTTCAGAAAGATGTGCAAAAACAAGGGGACACACTTTGAAGATGGGGGGGGGGGGGGCGCTGCTCAAGGTCAACGTAAGGAAATAGGTTTTCACAGAGTGGGTGGTGGACTTCGGATGAAACGTTAAACCGAGGTTCCATCTACCTGGATTGGTGGTAGTTCAGGTGGATGTTAAAGATCCCATGGCACTTATCGAAAAATTCCGGTGTTCTGCCCAAATTTCCCTCATTCACTAAAAATACCACCAACAGTTTAACCTGGTTCAATTTCAGTTGCTTACCATCTGTATCCCCCCCTTCCCCCAGTCGCCCCTGAAAAAGGGACTTCTAGGCCCAGTGGGCTTACCGGGTCAACAAAATTCAACAAACTTTAAGAATACATCGGACAGACATAAGGCAATTCTAGTGGGGGAGGGGTTAGGAGGAAGAAGCTGTTAGAAACATAGAAACACAGAATTTGACGGCAGATAAGGACCGCTTTGCCCACCCAGTCTGCCCATTTCCCTACCTACTGGATAAGCTGCAGATCCTAGTTAACCAGCAGCCTACTTCTTCCTACCCCCAACCCCTAGAATGGCCTTATGACTGTCCCATACATGCTTGAATTCCACCACGGAATTTGACTCCACAACCTTCTCCGGAAGGCCGCTCCATGCATCCACAACCTCTCTGTGAAAAAATACTTCCTTAAATTACCTCTGAGCCAGCCCCATCTTCAAATTGAGCCCTCTTGTTCTTGCACACCTCTTTTTGAAAGATGCTACCCTCTTGGACTTTGTTGATTCCCTTGAGGTACTTGAACGTTTCTATCATGTCCCCCTCCCTCCTTTCTCGAGGCTATACATATTAAGCTCCTTTCGCCTTCTTCATATGTCTTCGGTGCAGACCCTGCACCATTTTAGTTGCCCTCCTCTGGACAGCTTCCATCCTGTCTATGTCTTTGCGGAGATTGGGTCTCCAGAACTGCACACAGTACTCCAGATGGGGTCTTACCAGCTGTCTGTACACAGGGATAATAACTTCCTGTTTTCTACTGGTGATGCCTCTCCCTATGCATCCCAGTATCCCCCCAGCCCTCCTTGCTGCCCTCTCACATTGCTTGCCCACCTTTAGGTCATCTGATATGACTACCCCCAGGTCCCTTCCATTTTTTGTTGTTGTTAGTATTTCACCCCCACTGTGTACTCTTCCTGGGTTTTTGTTTCCAGGCATTACCTGCACTTTAGCACTGAATCTAAGCTGCCATACATTTGACCATTCCTCTAATCTTGCCAAGTCCTCTTATCCTTCCACCCCACCCTGTGCATCAACTCTGTTGCAGATCTTTGTGTCATCTGCAAAGAGACATACTTTTCCTTCCAGTCCCTCTGCAATGTCACTTATAAAGACATTGAAGAGGACCGGTCCTAATACTGAACCCTGCGGTACCCCACTAGTAACCCTCCTTTCTTCTGAGTGGACTCCATTTACTATTACTCTCTGTGTCCTAGTCTCCGGCCAATTCTTTACCCAGGTTGTCATCTTGGGACCCACTCCCAGGCTGGCTAACTTGTATATTAATCTTTTGTGTGGGACTGTGTCAAATGCCTTGCTAAAGTCTAGGTAGGCCATGTCCACAGCCCCACCCTGATCTACTATTTTGGTCACCCAGTCAAAGAAATCTATCAGATTCATCTGGCATGACCTTCCTGCTGTGAATCCATGCTGTCTTGGGTCCTGTGCCCTCTGGCCTCTAGATACCTGACAGTTCTTTCCTTCAGAAGTGATTCCATCATTTTCCCATCACTGAGGTTAAACTAACAAGTTTGTAGTTTCCTGCTTCTGCCTTGCTCCCACTTTTGTGAAGGGGAATCACATCTGCCCTCCTCCAGTCCTCGGGTACCACCTCATCCTCCCATGATTTGTTAAAAAGGGTAGTCAGTGGTGTCACTAGTTCTACCCTTAGTTCTTTAGAATTCTGAGATGAATCCCATTGGGCCCCATTGCTTTGTCCACCTTCAGTTTTAAGAGTTCTTTCAGACCCTTTCTTCTGTAAATGGGCTTGGTATCAACTTCTGTATCCAGAGTGTTTCTACTGTTTGTTTTAGGTACCTCCCCTCTTCATTTGTAAATACTGAGCAAAATATTTGTTTAGTATCTCTGCCTTTCACAGTCTCCCTCTGCCCACCCTCCTCCCCTTTATTAAGCCTCACTATCCTCCCTTGGTCTTCCTTCGCTCCCTGATGTACCTATAAAGGTTTATCCCCTTCTAACTGAATTGGCTATCTTTTCCCTCGGTTTGGGCCTTTGCTGTTCTGACTGCCTTCCCAGCCTCCTTTTGCTTTAACTGATACAGTTCTCTGTCCTGCTCCTTCTGTGATTCCTTGTACTTCCTGAATGCTTTCTTTTCTCTTGAACCTTCACTGCCACTTCCTTTGAGAACCATAGTGGTTTCTTACATCGTTTTGTTTTGTTTATTTGCTTCACACAAAGGCTCGTTACTCTGTGATGGCAGTTTTATTATTCCCCATTATTCTTCCACCCTCCTTCCTGCCCATTTGCTAGTGCATTCCTTAGGCACTCACCCATTTTAGCAAAGTCAGTCCTCCTAAAGTCCAGTACTTTGCCTTTGTATGGCTTGACCCTATTGCTGTGTTTATTGGAACCATACTGTTACGATGGTCGCTAGTTCCCAGATGGCTACCCACTTCTACATCTGTGATCCTCTCTCCATCTCCATTTGAGAGAACCAGGTCTAAGATTGTTCCCTCTCGAGTGGGCTCCAATACTAGTTGTCTAAGGCATGCCCCCTGTAGGGCATCTAGAATAACCCCACTCTTCGAAGTGGCTGCTGCAACTGCACTCCAGTTAACATCTGGCATATTCAGATCACCCATCAGCAATATCTCACCTTTTTCTGCCATTCTAAGTATACTTTCTATAATTTCCTTGTCCATTTCCTCCCTCTGAGAAGGGGGTCTGTATACAACCCCTGTGCGGATTGTGGTGCCATTGCCTGTCTCCAAATTTACCCACAGTGCTTCTTCTCCTCCCTGTTTACCCTTTTGTTCTGTTGCTTTTATTCCTTCCCTTATGTAAAGAGCTACTCCTCCTCCTCTTTTACCCTTCCTGTCCCTCCTGTAGGTAGTGTATCCTGGTATGTTTACGTCCCAGTCATGGTTTTGTGTGTACCATGTTTCTGTGACTGACACGATATCCAGATGTTCCTCCTCCATCAAGGCCACTAATTCAGGAAGCTTGTTACCTAGACTACGGGCACTGGTACTCATTGCTCTCCATTTTTTGATGGCTTTACCTTCTGTTGCAGTATCCCCCACTGACCTTTCTACCTCGGTCTTTTTCTCATTTAGTACTCTGTTTTGTAGTGAGAGACTGGGATTTTCCTGCTGCTCATCAGTGCCTCCCCCTTTGACTAGTTTAAAAGCTTGCCAATGAAGCATTTAAACCGATTGCTCAAAAGACTTGTTCCCTTCCTGGACAGATCCATCCTGCCAGTATAGGCTGGTGTCCCTCCAGGTGGAACCCCAGTCCCCAGTGAAGCCAAACCCCTGTGCTCCACACCATTTTTTCAACCATTCATTAAACTGCATGGTGCTAATTACCCTCGCCTCCCCCATGCCATTGACAGGCAGCACCTCTGAGAAGGATACTGTGTGTGCTACTTGTCTTAGGCCCCTCTCCAACTCTACAATGTCCTCCTGCACTGCTCTAATCTCATGATGAGCCAAGTCATTTGTCCCTAGGTGGACAATTACGTCCAGCTCAGACTCTCTTGCAGCTGTTCTCGTGATCCTGAGGATGCACTTCCTGTCCCTCCAAGCCATGGCACCAGGCAGGCACCTTACTTCAGTTTTCCCAGCTCCCCCCAGTTCTATCCCCCTAATAACTGAGTCCCCCACCAGGAGCTGCTTCCTTTCCCTGTGGTGTCCTCTGCCTCCTTCCTGTGGGCCTCCCTTGTGACAGTTGTCATCAGTCTTCTCTGTGTGTGCATCCATAGGGGAGCTATGCTCCCCCAGAATGGTGCATGGATTGTGGAGTGGAACAATTGACTGGGTGTGCCTCTGTTCCACCATCCTCACCCTCCCTGAGCCCACTGTGGTCCAACTGCTGTGCCTTCTTCGCAACCTCTGAGGTGGTGGTGGCGCTGGTGCTCCCTGGATGGGGGAAGTTCCCTTCCTACTGTCCAGTGTGGCCTGGGGGAAGGTTTCCTTACTACTGTCCAGTGCGGCCTGAAGACAGGCAACTTCCTCCCTCAGGGCAGAGAGTTGTCTGCAAATAGGGCAGCATCTCAGCCTCCAGAAAGACTCCCGGAAAACTGCTGCCCCACAGCCATTACATTGCACTACTCCCCACATGTTTATCTACTTTTTTTTTTTGTTTGTTGTGTGTGTGTGTGTGTGTGTGTGTGTGTGTGTGTGTGTGTGTGTGCGCATTTGGTTTGTTATATAGAAATATATATATTATACAATGTGTATGTTTATATTGTCAGTGCAGTGTGCTAGAGAGGATATGACAGTGATATGCACCTTGCACTCTTGAGGAAATGATGTCAGAACCTCAGGTATAAAGGAACTATTTCCAGCGGTGGGTGGGGTGAGGGGTGGGAAGGGGCTGGGCCTAAACTGTGCCCTCACAAAACAATCAGCTAAAAGCTCTCACCCACCGCTGCGATGAGTGCCTTTCTGTCAGCAAGATGCCCTACACAACAATTTGACAGAGAAAATACCCTGCTAATCAAACAGAGAAAAATCCAGACATCCAAGTCAGACGCAGGTAAACCTCTCCAGCCCCAAAACAGCCTGGTGGTTTGTTAGCCACAAAGGAAAATCAATATGCAAGTATTTCAGCCCTTCTGAAGATGCTGACAAGATAAGCAGTTTTGAAAAACCCCTTCCTGAATTAAAAACTAAAATAATTAAACATAAAGCAATACCAATGTAAAAGCAAGGAAAACTTCTCTCAGATGTAAGCAAGAGAGAGAGAGATTAGTTACAGATACCTAGTCCAATATAGTATATCCCATGCAGCTTCTCAGTTGTTTCAAAGCACACCCAGTACACAACTTGGAAGAAGATGGACTTCATATAGTTAACTTGGATCTGCAGCCTATCCAATAGGTAGGGAAATGGGCAGACTTGGTGGGCCAAGCGGTCTTTATCTGCCATCAAAGTCTATGTTTCTAGGTTTCTGTGTTAGCTGGAAGAAGAGGATGGTTGAGAAGACAAACCGTCCAGTAAGAACACTGAAAATTTGATGTTAAACTAAAGGAAAAAAAAAAAAAAAAAAAAACTAAAAAAGAAAGTGCAGTTAAGCGTAGGAAAAATGGAGGTCGACTGTAGCTGTGCGGTAGCAGAGGTCCGGCGATGCGCTGGCTGACAGTGGGAAAGAACTGGGGAGGTGTGGGGGGTGGCCATCTTTTATAGGATTGGCTTACGTCATACACCAACGTCGGGGGTGGGCGTGGGCAGCCCCCCCTCTGGTAGACTGCTGGCTAGAAAGGTTTCCTGTGGTTCTGGCGCCTGACAGCTTAGTCCTACCAGTGATGGCCTGCTGCAAGAGATACCCCTGAAGTAAGATCCTGGTCTATATAACACCGAGTCAAGATAAGCAACTTCCCTTTGACATACTGCATACAACTTCACAAACTAGAAACAAAATTAGAATGTTTTTCAGCATCATACATACGTTCATGTAAATTAAATAAAATCAGCTATTTTACATTCAAGTACCAGGGCAACTATGAAAACCTCAAACTAAACCTGACTGGATGTTTTTTTTGGGGTTGAGAGGATGAAGTAAAGGGGAAAAACAAGACACCAAAATCCTGTAAAGGCTAAGAACCAATCAATCCAGACCACAGATGACTGGGCATCAAATGATCCCCAGAAAAGGATTTCTATCTCATCTCAGCAGCAATGAACGAATTGATCAACCAGGCTCAACAAAAGGGCCTGCTGCAGCGGGACACAGTACCACAACCAACCAATGAGTGTCAATGTGCAGCCAGTTTATCCTGCAGCCATGACTAGTGAACCCTACAGAAAAAAAGGTTTAGTCACATACTGAAAATTACAGTATGTGTGATACAAAATAATATTAGTCATATTTTTTATTTTAGCCACATTTTGATACTTATTAACCACTGGCTACTGTAACTATTACCAGCACATATCCATCATGAACAGAACAAAGAGCCCCTATTTCAAAGATCCTGAAAGGTCTTGTAGAAGTAAAGCATCTCTTTTAAAAAACCATAGAATACACATAAGGAAATAAACCAGTTTCAGCTACCATCAACAGCTTCCCAATAGTCGCAGACTGCTTTCTTGGGACATCTATTGGCATAACCAAGACCAAAGGTCAGCATGCTTTCATGCACTTCATACTTGCCTCTTCTTGTTGAGTTCAGACACTTCATACTTGGACAAGGCCCAGATATCCTCCAGCAACAGCTCCCCTTTCTTGTAGGCTTTGTGAGCTATGGGAGTCAGCCAGGTAAAGGCCATGAAAGAGAAGAGACCAGCATTATCCACAGGGTGCTGATGCCTGCCAGAACAAACGAAAGAAGATGAATACATGGAGTACACTAAAAACTGCAGCAGAGAACTGCAACTACCTCAGCACACAGCTACAATTCTGCTGGGGGGATTAAAAGCTTTGCTCACTCACTTGAAGGTGGTACGAAAAGGTTTGAGTAGATTAAAACTGTGGTGATATTTGCCCTTCTGAGATTCCTCGTCCAGTATGTTCAAGTGCGAGTATACCGAGGTATCCAAGGGAAGTCCTTCCGCTCTGGCAGCTGCTTCAAGGGCATCATGACAAATGGAAGCCATCTGTGGGGTTGGGGGAGAGAAGAGAAGAAATAATTACTTACCATAGTAATCTTGTTTCTTCCCAGTGATACTCTGGTATTCCTAACTTTATGCAGTATCCCTTTTAAGACAGAATTGTCCAGAGAGATGAACACATGCAAATGATGGAATCTTTTGCATGAGCCACTTTTTCAAATGCTGGCTTCCACTAACTGCCTTAGTTCTAAACCCCTCAGATTTTCTGGAAGCCTGGAAAGACAGCACACGAAGACTAAGAAAAAATTACTTACCAAAGAAATCTTTTTTCCAAGGGGTCCTTTTAGCATCAGTAACATTAGCAATTAGCTGGCAAGGTGCACCTGCCCCAGAGATGTGCCTTTAAGAGAAATTTAAATGAGATTAGGAGCCATAGCCAATCAGAAACAGGAAGGGTAGCGAGCAGAGTGAGTTGCTGAAGGCTTCAGATTTTTTTTAAAGGAAAACGAGGGCATATGCCCCGAAAAGAATCAATAAGAATCAAAAAACATGCAAATGTCCACACAGTGGAAATAGAAACAACAACTACAATGAGAGTTAAACTCATCAATAAGAAACTCAAAATTTGGTAGAAAGATGTAGAGCCCTTCTTAGACAGGTGAACCGGGGAGAAAGGGTGGGAGCTTACCAATGCTAAAGGACCTCTTGGAAGAAAGAAAATTACTGCGGTGAGTATTTTTTCTTCTTACCCCAGGAGTCCTTTAGCATCAGTAACATTAGCAGACTACAGAGTAGTACCAAATGTGAGCTGGACAAAGAACCTACTTAGGAAAGAGGTTCTGCAGAACTGCCCTGCCAAAGTTGGCATCCGATCTGGTCTGCACATCCAAACTGTAGTGTTTCACAAAGGTGCGCACAAATTTCCAGGTAGCTGCTTTGCAGACATTCAGAAGATGATTGTCCCTTGCTGCTGCAAGCGAGGCTACAGTGCCCCTGGTGGAGTGGGCCCTGAGCCCCATTAGAAGCTGCTAACCAGCTTTTTCATAGCAGAAACCAATACAAGAGACCAAACAAAGGGAAAAGGTTCTGTTGGTAGCTGGTCTTCCCCGCCTACATCCCCGTAGGTGAGGAACAACTGAGTGGGGGAGTCTCTGGACTGCCTAGCATGTTCTAGGTAGAAGTAGATGGCTCTTTTGACACCTAAGCTGTGTAGCTTTTGCTCACCAGGAGTGGATTTCTCAGTAAAGAAGACAGGCAGAGTAATGGATTGGTTCAAATGGAACTCTGAAACCACCTTCGGCAGAAATTTCCTGTTTGTCCTGAACTCAACTTATCGACATAAGGGATTATGTAATTTGGCTCAGAGCACAGGGCCTGTAGCTCCGAAATCCTCCTGGCAGAGGTAATGGCTACCAAAAAGACCGTCTTCCAGGATACAAACTTGATGCGAGCCCTGGACATAGGCTCGAAGGGTAGCTTCATGAGCCAGTCTATGCAAAGGTTAAGGTTCCAAGGGGGAAGGCTCTCTGATTAGAGGCTGGACGTGCAAGAGGCCTTTGAAAAACTGTTTAAATATGTTGAGGAGAAAAAAAAAAAAAAGGCGGATTTTGTCTCTCCCACCAAAAGACAGGCCGAAATCGCCACCAGGTGAAGCTTGATGGAAGATGGTTTCGAGCCCAACACCTGTAAGTGTACCAGGTAATCTAGCAGTTGAGGGTCTGAGGCTGACAGGGGTTCAACTTTTTTGCTCTTGCACCAGAGGGAAACCCTTTTCCATTTGGCTGCATAAGTCTTCTTAGTGTTGGGCTTGTTAGCCATCCTCAGTATCTTAAGGACCTGTTCAGAGTACTGTGAGGATGGAAATGCTAACTCCTCAAGAACCAGGCCTTGAGGTGAAGAGAGTGCATGTCTGGGTACTGCACACCCATCTGAGGAAGGGTCAACAGGGAGTAAGTTTGAGGCAGGCAAATGGGCCTGCTGCAGGACACAGAGAAGAAGAAGGAGAGGGTACCAGGCTTGCCTGAGCCAGTCCAGAGCCACTAGGATCATCGATGCGGGCTGCTGCCTGAGTTTCAGCAAAACCCTGAATATCAGGGGAAAAGGAGGAAATGCATGTAGGAACCTCCCTGACCAGTCCAAGATCAGGGCATCCAGAGGAAGTGTTCCCGGAACTGGGGGCCTGCAACCGTACTGAGGAAGCTGAAAATTGAGGGGTGAGGCAAACAGATCCACATCTGGTGTGCCACACTGCCTGAACACTGTGGCTAGTACTTGCTTGTTCAGTGTCCATTCGCTCTGGCCTTGACTGATGGGACTTGGAGCATCCGCCAGCGTACTGAGTTTGCCTGGGAGGTGAATAACCGAGATGCTGACTCCCAGGGAAAATGCTAGAGACCAGAGCTTCAGAACTTACGAACAGAGTATTCCCTGATCTGGTACCACCCTCCTTGTTTATGTAGGGCACTGCAGTGGTGTTGTCCATAAGAATTTGAGCCACCCGCCCTTCTATGCTGGGAGTGAAAGCTTTTTGAGAGCTAGGAAGACTGCTCTGAGTTCCAAAAGATTTATGTGTAACGGACTCTTCGGGAGTCCAGTTGCCACTTACTGAGGCACTGTCCAAATGAGCTCCCTAGCACAAAAGGGAGGCATCTGTGGTGATCACCTTTGTGGGAAGAGAAGCCTGAAAGAGAGAAACCCTGCCTGCAAATTTGCAGGGTTCTCCGCCACAGCAGGTTTTGGAGGAACTGCTCCAACACAGGTATCAACTCTGAAAATGGACAACATATCCATGTCCCTAGAAATACAGGTTACTCACCTGTAACAGGAGTTCTAGGAATGGTATATGTTGTTCATCCACACTGTCTGGCAGGTTCCTTGCTGCTTTAAATCTTGCTGGAAGGTCTTCAAGCTGGCTCCTCCCACCCACCCAGGTGGTAAAACCCTGGCTCCACCCCATGACGCCAGATCTAGCCTCGACAGCCAGGTTGTGCGTCCAAGCCAGGAGGTCGGTGGAGTGGTGGATGAACAACATATACCATTCCTAGAACTCCTGTTACAGGTGAGTAATCTGTATTTAGGACATAGATATGTTGTTCATCCACACTGTCTGGCAGACTCCTAGCAGTTCTCCGGGAGGAGGGAGGCAAGGCGCACCCCTACTTGGGAAATAAAGACTGGAGAACTGAGGCCCCAAAACCAGCATCCCAGCGTGACTCAAGGTCGATGTGGTAGGGGGTGATGAAGGTGTGTGCAGACATCCAGGTAGCAGCCCTGCAGATTTCCTGGATAGGGACATCCCTGGAAGCAGCCACCGATGCAGCGGTATGGCGGGTAGAATGAGCTCTTATCCCTCTGGGAGGCTCCATGCCCGCCAACCTATAGCAGAGATTTATGCAGGAGGTGACCCACCTGCCTATCGTCCACTTGGCTACAGGTCTGCCAGGTGCTGCTTCAGCGTAGGTAACAAACAGCTGGCGAACCTCTCCCCGAACTTCAGCAGTCCACTCCTTGTAATAAGCGAGCGCTCTTCTAGGGTCCAAAGTATGGAACCTATATTTGGCCGCCGAAGTGTGATTGGGGTAGAACACCAGCAGAGTCAACACCTGGTTAAGATGAAACTCTGACACCACCTTCGGAAGGAATTTAAGGGTGGGGGTGCAGGACAACCTTGTCCCTGTGGAAGACCAGATAAGGAGACTCGATGGAAGCGCCTGAGCTCTTCCATCCTTCTGGCTGGACGGATAGCCACCAAAAGGCCGCTCTTCCACGACAGGTGAGATGTCACACCTGTGCATCGGTTCAATAGCTTGGTCCATGAGCTTAGCCAATACCAGCAGTAGATCCCATGGAGGTGGAGGTTTCATCGAGGGGATATGGATCAAGGCCTTGAAAAAGCGCCTGACCACCTCCTCCTGCGCCACCGACTGCTTCCTGCCCGCACCTAGTAAGCAAAGATGGCTGCCAGGTGCACCTTAAGGGTCGCCGACCGGGGCCCTAGCTGAGAAAGGGACCACAGGTAGTCCAGAATGCTTGCCAAGGAACAGGAGGAAGGGTCCAGGCCCTTGCCCTGACACCAAATGGAGAATCTCTTCCATTTGAAGGCGTAGCATTTTCTGGTCGACTCCTTACGGGATGCCTCAACGACGTTGAGGACCTCATCGGAAATACCCAAGGCCTGGAACTCTAGCCGCTCAGGAACCAGGCCGTCAGGTGCAGGGATTGAAGGTCCGGATGGAAAACCTTCCCCTGACTGACTGAGATCAGGTCCGGGTGGGCTGGAAGCCGCCTTGGGAGCCTGGAGCCGAGACTGAGGAGATCTGGATACCAGAACTGGCGGGGCCAGTCTGGGGCTACCAGAATCACCTGCGCCTTGTCCCTCCTCGCCTTGAGAAGCACCTTGTGGATCAAGGGAAATGGGGGAAACGCATAGAAGAGGACCGGAGTCCACGGCCTCAAGAAGGCATCCCCCTGCAGCGAGCCCTGCTGGGGGGGGGGGCATGAAACAGTCTCAGCTTCACATTCTCCCTGGAGGCAATCAGGTCCGCCTGAGGCGTGCCCCAGCGGGAGAAGAGAAGAGAAGAGATCTTGTACTACCTCCGGCAGGAGAGACCACTCGTAAGACGCAGCCCCTATCCGGTTTAGGGCATCGGCCAGGGTGTTGGAGGCTCCTGCCACATGAATGGCGAGGAGATCCGCCTCCAGGCTGCGCATGAGTGACCAAATGCAGAGAGCTTCCCTGCACAAAGACATGGAGCACGTCCCACCCTGGCAGTTTAGGTAGTACATGGTCGTGGTATTGTCCGTTCATAGTCCAGCAGGTTGATATGGCATCGGGACTCCCGAGGGGACCAGAGGCCGTGCGCTCTGTGCTCCCCCAGATGCGCATCCCAACCCATCAGAGAGGCATCGGTCGATAGCGACAGACCGCTGCCGGGTGGACAAACGGGATGCCTCCTGCAGATGTGCTGGAACAGTCCACCACTGGAGAGCGTTCCACATCCCCTGGGTCACTGTCACTAGCTGATCCAGCAGATCGAGGTGCTGTCACCATTGGCTGGCCAGTCCCCATTGAAGGGGACGCATGTACCAGCGGGCCCAATGGACCACGCTGGTGCAAGCCGCCATTAGGCCCAGGAGGCGCAGGAAGTCCCGGGCAGGGCGCGATTGCCCAACCTGAAATGACTGGGCAAAGGAGGAAAGAACCTCGGCCCTGTCCGCCGGGAGCCGTGCTCTGGCTCGTAGAGAGTCGAGCTGTGCCCCAATGAATTGTATCACCTGCTTTGGCACGAGTTCTGACTTGGCCTCATTGATGAGGAGGCCAACCTGAGAGCAAACCTGGAGGGCCAGATCTCTGGACCGCTCCACCTCTGCTCTGGAAGGGGCTGCAATCAGCCAGTCGTCCAGGTAGGGGTACACCCGGACCCTTCAGCACTGCAGGAATGCTGTCACCACTGCCATGCATTTGGTGAAGACCCTGGGAGATAGGGAAAGGCCGAAGGGCATGGCCCGGAACTTGTGAAGGGATCCCTCAGCTCTGAAGTGGAGGAATCTCTGGTGGGACGGACGGATTGGGACGTGAAAGAATGCGTCCTGAAGGTCCAGAGAACAGAACCACATGCCTCGTTCCAAGGATGGGATTATCTGAGCCAGAGTGACCATCCTGAAGGTCCGAGACCTTAAGGAACCTGTTCAGGTCGTGCAGGTCAAGAATGGGGCGCCAGCCCCCCGTCCGTTTTGGGACCAGGGAGTACCTGGACACAAACCCCGGGACTGGAGGTGGAGGATCCGCCACCTTCCTGATCACCTCTTTTTCGAGGAGCAGGGCGATATCGGCTCGGCGAGCCGACAGAGAGGCTGCGGACCCTGTAGCCCTCCCAAGGGGCGACGGCTCGGAAGGGCGGGGCCTGCTTGAACTCCGGGGGCAGGCCCTTTCCTACCACCTCCAACACCCAATGGTCCGTGGTGATAGCGGACCAGGTGGAAAGGAAGTGGCGGAGCCGTCCCCCCATGGGGGGAGCCCAGGGGAGTGAAGGCGTTGGGGCGACACCCCTCAACCCGCCACTGGGCAGGCTTAGAGGAGGGACCGGCCGAGGGACCACCAGGGCCTTTATCTCCCTGCTTCCTGTTGGAGGAAGCTGCGGGCTTGGGTTTGGGATGCCAAGCGCGAGCCTGCTGGCCCTGGTGCTGGTGCTGTTGGGCCAGACGTGCCTCAGGCGCAGAAGGACGAAAGGACTTGTGCTGCTGCTGTCGGCGGCCTCTGTCCTTCTGGGTGGAGGTGACAGAGTCCAGAGTGGCACTGGACTTTTCGATCCGCTGGAGGTGACCTTCCACTCCAGGGCCAAAGGGGACATCCGCCAGTTTGTGTTGGGTATCCACTGTGAAGATGGATATCCTCAGCCATGCTCTGCGGCGCATAGTCACCACGGCCGCAACTGATCTGACACAGGAGTCTCCAATGTCCAGAACCGTTTGGAGCTGCTGCTCAGCCACTGCCCTACCCTGGTCCCACACCTGCCGGACCGTGGTCTGCAGGTCAGCTGGGAGATGAGGGATCACCTCATCCAAGGAGCCCATGAGGGCGTGGGAGAAGTGTGCCATCAGCATGGCCGAGCTGGCCTGGCAGAGGCCAAGGGAGGACGCAGCGTACACCTTGCACCCAGCGTAGTCCAGCTTTTTGGACTCCTTGTCGGGGGGGCTTGTCCACGTCCCTAGTATTCCTGGAATGCCAGAAAATGCTGTCGGTGACCAACCCTCGGCAGAGGGGTGTTCCGAAAAACCGGGCAAAGAGCCGGTAGGGACCGCATACTTCTTGGCCATCCTGGCCGAAGGCGCAGGACAGGAAGCAGGCCACTGCCAGAGCTCCAAGGCTGGGCCAACAATGGCTTTAGCCACCGGAAAGGCCTCCGTTGGTGAATCCCCTCGGTCCAGTATCGCCGTCAGGGGATACTTGGCTCGCTTGGATACGGGCTCGAGCTGCATCCCGGTGGACTCCGAGACGAGCCAAAGCAAATCCATGAAGGACGATGGGCCTTCGTACATCGACTGGCCCTGGAGGACTCCAAGTCAATGGGCCTGGAGAACAGGGAGGAGTCGTCGGACTCTGAGGAGTCCGCAAAGAGCTGCCTGGGGCCTGAGCCACCCTCCACCTGCCGAGGACAGTTGGGAGTGAGGGTGACCGACAACCTGTGGGGCAGGCCCTGACCTGACCGAGAGTCTGGTCGGCGCCTGATTTCAGTTGTGGAGGCGGAGGTTCCACCACAAATCGGTGGAGGTGGTTTCGCCGAACAACCGCCCAGGCTTGGGCACCTCGGCTACAGCGAGGGGTTGTTTCGGCTGCTCGGGTGACAGCCACTTGATGGCCAGGGAAAGTGTCGGTTTGTTCCCAGACAGAAGTAACTGCTGCCACATCAGGTCCTCGTAGCGTCAACGCAATTTGCACCGAAGCCTCTCCTCTTCCAAGGAGGAAGACGAGGACGAGCGGCAGCACCACTTACCTCGGTACCGAGACAGAGACCGCCGATGTCGGCGGGATCGGCTGGACTGAGACGATGTCCAAGACAGAGACCGAGATCCTCGGCATTTCCGAGGATGGGTCTGGGAAGGGGCGGGGGACACATGCTCTTCCCTTGGCTCAAAAGCCTTAACCGGGGACTGCAGCACTGGGGGCACAGGCAGGTCCTTGGTCTCCACCGGGGGAACCGGTGAAGAAGGGTTGTCGGCCTCACCAGTCGACAGCCCGTCCAACGGGTCGAGAAAAATCTCGACCACGTCGACGGGTGTCTCAGCTGGCTGGCCTGACGGGGACGCCGAGAAGCCAGCGGCCTTAGCCGTAACCTCGACTGAAGTCGAGTGTCGACTGTCCGGGGAAGAGGACCTCTCCCGCTCCCATGAATGCTGACGATGGGACTTACCCTTTGAGTCCTTCTTTGTGGACCGAGAGGAATGTCCTGATGGCCCCTCTCCCTTCGTGGAAAGGGATTGGCAAAGCTCCTTGAAAGAAGCTGAACATGAGGTATCCAGTGAGAGCGGGATAAATGCCGCAACCGAGGAAGAGGATGATGCGGCCTGAGCCGCCTCCTCGAGGGCGATCATCTGCTCGAGTTGCTTAGCCGAGCCAGCCACCGCGGTAACCGCCCAACGGGCCTCCTTCGACAACCAGCGGATAGCACTTCTCGGGGCACCCAAGCTGTAACCGGGCAGCGTGGTCCTCCAGGACGTTGGCCGGAAGCGAACGGCATGACTCGCAGGCCTGCGGGTCGTGTTCTAGGCCGAGGCAGTAGACGCATGTGGAGTGCGGGTCCATCCTGGACATCTTCTGCCCACGAAGGCACCGCCGAAATCTGGGAGTCGATTTGTCCATCGCAGCCACGAGGGAGAAAGATGACCGAAGTCTTGAAAATTTTAAAATGAGTTTCGAGCGAACCGAAGAATTAGGATCCAGTCTGCACGCAGAGCGTTAAGAAGGGAACCTGAGCTTCCAAGCAGTAAGGAAGATCTGGCGTCATGGGGCGAAGCCGAGAGTTTTACCACCCGGGTGGGTGGGAGGAGCCAGCTTGAAGACCTTCCGGCAAGATTTAAAGCGGCAAGGAACCTGCCAGACAGTGTGGATGAACAACATATCCATATCCCTAGAAAGTCAGTTCTCTTGGAATCCTTGTCAGGAGAGAGAGAGCGACAAGGAGACTTTAGCTTCTCACAAGCTGCCTGCTGCATTATACTCTTGTGGCTAGGGTGTGCAGACAAGAACGCTATTATTTTTAGACAATTTACATTTTCTCTCAAGCCGCTCATCAACCCCTGATACTGAAGTGGGGTGTTGATGCACCTTCATGGTATTTTTTCTAAGTGCATTATAGATGGGGACGACCATGATCTTTGGGGATGAAAGACCTCTCACCTCCCTATAATCTTCGTCTTCATCGACATCCTGATTGGGCTCCTGCTTAGGGAGGTCCAGGGTGTCCAGCATATTGTGTATAAATGTAAACAGAGAGGAAGGATCCTCGTGGTCAACCAGAGGATCCCCAAGATGAGGGTCTGGGGACTCCTGGAGCTCAAGGCCCTCAAAATCCATGTCAGGGGCATTATAATATTGATCACCATCTGCGTCACTCTCACAGTCTACGGAAGAGAGAACCATGGTAGAGTGCTTGCCATCCCCAGTGAACAGAGAACCCATCTTTTGAAGGGTCTGAAACAGTTGCCATGCTTTTTCAATATCTTGCACCGACGGAAGAATATGCAGACTTTGTTTGCAATTGTTTTGTTTTCTTCTCTGTATGCTTTAAGCTGCCAGTTGTCTCGCTATTGGCTTTCCCAGGAGCAACGGGAGCATTTTTGTCTTGGCAGAGTTTTTTTTCAGCCACATCAGAGGCTTGATCAAGCTTCCTTTTTTCGTCACTTTATTTTTTTAATTTGTGAGGAACTTCATCTTTGGAAGCTTTATTTTTTGCCTGGGATCTGAAGGGTTCCTCAGCACCTCTGCTTTTAGTACTAGTACTTTTGGATGGCCCCTCGTCGGAAGCCTTTGATTTATCCTCAGCCATAATAATCAAAAGGTTTGTCTGCTAGGTTTGCCAATTTAAGCAAAGCAAACCAGTCCTGGACCTACGAACTGAGTGCAGGTTTCTGTTAAAATGCCACCAGCCAGTCCTGCCCCAGTTAATAAACTCTATTACTAGTGCTTTTTATTTTGGTTATAGAACTGGGATCTATACCAGTGTCAATCTTAACAGAAACCCAGTAATACCAGTCAACTGCATACAGGTGACTGCTGGAACCTTACGGACAGTCCTAACACAGATGATACCAAGGTCCAGTAAATAACAAAAAAGGTTTCCTTGTAATTGGCAATCTAGAGAGAAACCCTCAGGCACTGTTTAAAACTGAAATCCACTGCAGATGCCTCGAGGTAAACCCCGCGAGGTCAGAGGTAAAAAACAAGGCAACTGCCCCTAATTTGACGGTTCCCACAAGAATTTGTCCAAAATGAAGGGAACCACCGAAAATAAGCACCCGCAATAAAATTAGGGTTTAAAATGAATAGTCATGGTAAAAATAAAGTCAAAATAGCACAATCGGGCAACAAATAAAACATTTGCGTAACGCTAATGAAAAAGTAAAACTTTCACTCAGCACACTTTTGGAAACAAAATGGGAGGGAAACTTTACCCAGATCAACACTGGAAGGCTGTCAACAAGGAAAACGGAGACACCTCAGGGGCAATGTTGCTCAGTCCAGCGGGAAAAAAAAAATTCTGAAGCCTTCAACAGCTCTCACTCAGCTCACCCCCCTTCCTATCTTCTGATTGGCTTGGCCCTAAGCTCATTTAAATATCTCAAAGGCACACCTCCGGGGCAGTTGCAACTAGCCAGCTAAGTGCAAAACAGTTACTGATGCTAAAGGACTCCTGGGGTAAGAAATATCCTTTTTTTGGCCATGCTGTCAATCTTTCTGGAATCCTTGTCAGGAAGATGGGATGCCAGGGGTACCTTTGCCTTGTCACAAGCTGCCACTTGTACTGCTCCCTTGTGGACAGGCTGAGACAATAAAAATTTAGCTCCCTCCCTGTTCAGCTATTTCTTATCCAGCCTTTTATCAAGAATGGGAACAAAGCTTGGAGTTTACAAAATCTTTGAAGTCTTTTTCTTGAAGAAATTATTTACAGGAAAGAGAAGCTTTTTAGTGGGTGACAGCCCAATCATTTCTCATAGATGTGAAGCGTGAGGAATAATCCTCAGATGTTCTGTGGGAAGAGCCAAATTCCTGTTCAGGGAAAACCTCCGGTTCAACAGATTCCCCCTTCCCCAATTTCATCATAATCACCATGACTGGGCAGAGGAGATAGACTGCTTTGCAGGGGTCTGTTGTTGAGAGGCAGACAGCTCTTTAAGCCTGAATGACAAAGGCCTGTGCAATTTCTACAGGAGTTGGCAGGCTTTATAGTAGGCAAAGAAGTCCCCAAATGCTGTCCAGTAGGGGGTGCTGTGGCTTAGTTTTCTTTGAGGGAACCAGAGAGTCTGTCTCTTAGGAACTGCTTGTATACCAGTCTCAGGGTTAGCAGTTACAGTAATTGTGGTTTCACCAACAGTAATTTAGGGCGTATGCGGGTCAGAGCTCGAGGGACCTTTGGGTGGTGATAGTTTTCTCTTTAGCCTTATCCAGGCATTTTTCAATAGTTTTCTTATGACAGCAGGGCATGTATTGCAGATTTTACTTTGCTTTTAAATGTTCATGCCCAGGCAGGCAACGCAAAACGAATGTCTGTCTTAGCAAAATTCACCACACTCAATAAGTGGTTTGAAACCGCGATCACCAGTTTTTCTTCTTGGTTTTTCTGACATTCTCAATGTAAAACTGATAAAAGTTGCAAGTGGTTTAAAAAAAAAAAAAAATGTTTTACATTTACAGTTTATTTAACGGTTGCGGTCAGTTCGGGAACCGATGAGGAACTGATCGGGAACAGAGGCTATCAGTTCAGAAACTGGTATTAGCGGTTCTTAAAATACGTTAAATTTAATAAAATTAAACATAACTAATGGAGTTTTTTAGTCAGAAAACTCAGATAAATATAAAATAAACCTCAGTTTACTCCTGGTTATGCCGAACTGGGAGAAACTAAGAAAACTTACAATTTAAACACTAAAACTACGGTTTATCCTAAAATTACAAAAAGTAAAAGGCAGCAAATAAAATTTAAAGAACACTTAAATATATTTTATAAGTTTTCTCGCATCAGAACAAGATGATGAGGAGAGGATCTCCAAATGTCTAGTCATGACAGGCGGAGAAAGAAAACTAAGACAGTTAGTAGAAGGCAGCATTTGAAAAAGTGGCTCATGCAAAAGATTCCATCATTTGCATATATTCCACCTCTCTGGGCACTAGTCTTAAAGGGATGTTGCATAAAGTTAGGAATACCTGAGTATTACTGAGGTTAGGATGAGAAAGCAGGAAATGTAAATACACGAAAGGCAACGTGGTCCAAGATGCAAACTATCAGTATTGTAATGGAAAAAAGCACTTGGTGTCCATCTCGTCTGCCCTTCTCTGTGCATAGCAGTGGTCACAGAATCCTCATTTAGGGGACACATCCTAACAGAACTGTTTAAATGTTGCTTAATAGTGCTGTGAAACCCTTGACCGAGAGGTAGGCCTTTCCATAGGTTTATATCATGTGGAAAGACACAAGGGAATCCCAGAGACAGGAAAGAGAGGGAAAGCTGCAGATCAGCTACAATCTGCGCAAGTTAAAGGTAGGAAAAATGGGCAGACTAGATGGGCCAGGTGGCCGTTATCTGCCGACAAATTCTATGCATCACCTCTGCGTTTAGTAATGCTGTTTACCCTTATAAAGTCCCACCCCTCAGTTTGCATGCAGATTCTCTTGTTCTGCTTGCACCTCTCAGCTTAAAAGCCTATGTATGCTCCACACCGTCTACCTGTTTTAGCATTCAGAATACTGTGATCATTCACACACTGAAAACTTCTCCACTCTAGGCTAAATGGGGTACATCAATCTTCCTTCCTAGCTCCCGCCTCAACCCATTATTTAGTCTGGGCAGCCCTGTATTGGCGCTGCTCAGCCTGGTCAATGTCCCTTCTGTACAGTGATGACCAGAACTGGGCACTGTCTTGTACTGTAATGTGCCACTGTATAGACTGTTGGCAAGACCCCACCTGGAGTACTCTGTCCAGTTCTAGAGACCAAATCTCAGAAAGGGAATAAGAGGCTGTTCAAAGAAGGACAACAAAATGGTGCAGAGGCTGCACCTTAAGCCCTACGAGAAGAGAGAGATCTCAACATGTATATCCTGGAAAAGTGGAGAGTGAGAGGGGACATGATAGAGACCTGTAAGTACCTCACGGGGGTGAGCAAGGTATGGGGTGTGGGAGGGGGGTATTCTTCAGAAGTGAAAGTGAGAAAGTGCACCAGGACAAGAGGGCATGCAATGAAGCGGGAGGGAGGGACTTTAGAAGAGATGTGAAGAAGTACTTCTTCACTGGAAGAGTGGTGGACACCTGGAACAGTCTTCTAGCAATGGTGGTAGGAGTGAAATTAGTAGGCTTTAAGCATGCATGGAATAGGCACAAATGAATCTTGCTAGATGTGGAGGGTTTGTGGGATAACAGATGGACAAGACACCGAACTTCAAGTTTAAACACACAATCTCTGTGTGATATTTATTCAAAAATGCAGGAGATAACCTTCAGCAATGGCATATCCCTTCTTCAGTACATCAGTTTGTAGTAACAGACTATGAAAATCTTTCCTCTACATTTAGCCAGCACCTACTGACTCCGTGAACTAACTTATCAGTTGATATTCAGCCTCCCCAACACGGGCCTTGTTTGCTTGTGTGGTGGGGGACCCCCCAAAAAAAAATGGCTAAAGACAAACAACCTCAGTCCAGAGGCACTGAACGAGGGTTACCTCAAAGGACATTGACAATAAGCCAAATTTCAAAGAAACGTAACATCACATATACTCCCAAAATACAAAGCATCATGGGATATATGCAAATCACCATGCCATTTTAGACTGACTCAATTTACAGCAATGTACATGCATTTTAAATAGCACAACTTAGTTTTTAAAATACAGTTCTCATGTAACTTTACCTTTATCAAAAACACCTAGTGCCATGGTATTTTCAATATTTACAGATTTCATACACAAGGTACAGATAGCAATGTCTTTTATGGTATAGTGCTACTGCATACTAAATCCAACAATGAGGAACACAGCCTGTTTTACATAAGCTCAGAGGTCACCACAATAACCTCACTGTACGAGGACCTGAGAGGGAAAGGAAAATTAAAGAGGAAACTATAGCATAGTCAAGAAAGGGGAGGGTGTGGCCAACCTTATGGACTAGAAATGATAAAGGATAGATTAGGTTAAGAAATAGAAGATCCACTGTAACAAGTTTAAGAAAAGGTCAGTCCTCAAAAGTGGTAGGAGCTCCCTGTCACACTAGAAAAGCAAGGTGGAGGAAGTAGTCAGAGATCAGGTAGGGTCTACACTGACAGTAAAAGCAGGGACAAGTCGGACTAGGTGGGCCAAGCAGTCCTTATCTGCCAACAAACAGAAGTTATGCAAGAACTTACCGTAACAGTAGATCTTCTAAAGAATCGCTTGTAGCAGGTCACACCTTAGGGACCATAGCCGCCAGGCACCAGGACAACACGGACCCATTTTTTTGCTAGCAGTCCAACTTTGGCCGCCCACAGAGACGTCATCATGTCGACATCCCCCATATAGCCGTGGGCGGCCCCACACCCTCCTCAGTTCACCACCAGAAACCATCTGTGGAGGATGTGCTCCCGAGGGAACCAAGGGGGGAGTCAGAGAGATCCACCAAAAGGAGTGTGTAAGACAGACGGTACAACAACCTGGAAAAGCAGAGAACAGGAACACAGAGGCAAGGGGGAAGGAGAAAGGGGGGCATGGCCTGCTGCAAGAGATTCTCTCGAAGATCTACTGTTACGGTAAGTTCTTACGTAACTGTCCTATCTGCTTCGAGGATTTCTCTTGCAGCAGGTCACACCTTAGGAATGAGTCCCAAGCAGTACTGGAGAGGAGAAAAAAGCAGTCCGGGCATCTGGAAGGCAATGGCCTATGAGAGCAGGCCCTGTAGCTCTGCCAGGCCAAAACCTGCTTTCCTTCTACAGGCAATGTCCAAACTGTAGTGTCTAGTGAAAGTGTGGACAGTACTCCAAGTAGCAAGCAGCACAGATCTCCACTGCGAAGATACCTCAGACAGACAACAGAGGTGGCCATGCCTCTGGTAGAGTGGCCCTTCACAGTCCCAGGAAGTTCCTTACCGTACTTCCTAAAACAGACAATAATAAAGTTGGTCAACCTTTTGGACAGGCACTGTTTTGAAACAGGTAGGCTCTTTCCCAGGGGCAACAAAAACAAACAAAACAAACAGCTGTGAGGACTTCCTGCAGTCCTTTGTGCGATGGACATAATTATCTGAATATTCTATATACATCCAAAGTACACAGCAATGCTTCCCCTGGATTGGTATGCTCCAGAAAATAAACAGCAAGGTGAATGACTTGATTTAGAGTAACTCGGACATCATCTTTGGCAAAAAGATGTTTAAAGACCAAATGTACCTAAATGTTCTCATTCTAATTCTATTGCCTTGTTTGTCTCAATCCTCTGTATAATCACCTACTTGTTCTAAATGTACTAACGTGGAACCTATAACCACCAAATCTGCCTGAGGGGGGCCTAGTATAGTTTTTCCACCTTCCTGGGCACGGGGTGGCATCAGGTTTGGCCTATATCAAGCTGCCATGGTGGCACCCTCATATGCATCAATTATAGGAGAGCTAATAATGGGAGGAGACTCAGGCAGGCCCAAATAGTGAGCCAGGTTCCGCATGGTAACATCCTGTTCCGTAGTAT
Source organism: Neoceratodus forsteri (assembly GCA_016271365.2). NCBI lineage: Eukaryota > Metazoa > Chordata > Ceratodontiformes > Ceratodontidae > Neoceratodus > Neoceratodus forsteri. The sequence continues at coordinate 962,015,901 of CM028137.1, forward strand.
CAAACCCTATGGCGGCCTGCAGTTGCCGTACCACAGCAATGATGAAGAGGTCATCTGGGGGAGACCTCGGGACATAAGAAAAAATTACGCACCGCAGTAATCTTCTTTCTTCCAAGGGGTCCTTTAGCATCAGTAACAGTAGCAGTTAGTTGGCTAGGTGCAACTGCCCCGGAGGTGTGATGTTAAGAGAAATTTAAATGAGCTTAGGGCCATAGCCAATCAGAAAACAGGAAGGGTAATGAGCAGAGTGAGAGCTGCTGAAGGCTTCAGAATTTTTTTTTAGAGGAAAACGAGGGCACATGCCCCGAAAAGGAATCAACAGGATTCAAAAAAACATACAAAAATGTCCACAAACGTGGAAACAGCTACAACGAGAGTTAAAGAAATCAATAAGAAACTCCAAATTTGGTAAAAAAATATGATGAGCCCTTCTCAGACAGGTGAACCAGGAAAGAAAGGTGGGAGCTTACTGATGCTAAAGGACCCCTTGGAAGAAACATAACTGTGGTAAGTAATTTTTTCTTCTTACCCCAGGAGTCCTTTAGCATCAGTAAATTTAGCAGACTACCAAGCGCTACCAAGTGGGAGGTGGGCAGAGAACCTACTTGGGAAAGAGGCTCTGCAGAACCGCCCTGCCAAATTTGGCATCCGATATGGTCTGCACACCCAAACAGTAGTGTTTCACAAAGTTGTGCACAGATTTCCAGATAGCTACTTTGCAGACATCCAGTAGGGGAATGTCCCCTACTACTGCAAGCGAGGCTACAGTGCTCCTGGTGGAGTGGGCCCCGAGCCCCACTGGAGGTTAGTGACCAGCTTTTTCACAGAAGAAACCAATACAAGAGATCAGCCAATGGGAAAAGGTTCTCTTGGTAGCTGGTCTTCCCCTGCCTACATCCCCATAGGTGAGGAACAACTGAATGGAAGGGCCTCTGGACTGTCTAGCATGCTCTAGGTAGAAGTAGATGGCTCTTTTGGCATCCAAGCTGTGGAGCTTTTGCTCACCAATACTGGATTTCTCAGTAAAGAAGACAGGCAGAGTAATGGATTAGTTCAAATGGAACTCTGAAACCACCTTCGGCAGAAATTTCCTATTTGTCCTGAGCTCAACTTATCGTTGTGAGGGATGATGTAATTTGGCTCACAGCATAGAGCCTGTAGCTCCAAAATCTTCCTGGCAGAGCTAATGGCTACCAAAGACAGTCTTCCAGTATACAAACCTGATGTGAGCCCTGGACATAGGCTTGACGGGTGGCTTTGTGAGCCTGGCTATGCAGAGGTTAAGGTTCCAAAGGGGAAGGCTCCCTGATTGGAGGCTAGAGGTGCAAGAGGCCTTTGAAAAACTGTTTAAATATGGCACGGGAAAAAAAGATTTGTCTTTCCCACCAAAAGACAGGCCAACATTGCACTAGGTGAAGCTTGAGGGAAGATGGTTTCAAGCCTGACACCTGTAAGTGTACCAGGTAATCTAGCAGCTGAGGGTCTGAGACTGATAGGGGTTTGACTTTTTTGCTCTTGCACCAGAGAGAAACCCTTTTCCATTTGACTGCATAAGACTTTTTTTTGTGTTGGGCCTTTTAGCCATTCTCAGTATCTTAAGAACCTGCTCAGAGTACTATAAGGATGGAAACCAACTCCTCAAGAACCAGGCCTTGAGGCAAAGAGTGAATATGTGGATACTGCACTCCTGTCCGAGGAAGGGTCAGCAGGGAGCGATTTGGAGGCAGGCGAATGGGCCTACTGCAGGACACTGAGAGAAGGAAAGGGTACCAGGCTTGCCTGGGCCAATCCAGTGTAACCAGGATCATTGATGCCGGCTGTTGTCTGGGTTTCAGAAATACCCAGTGAATCAGGGAAAAGTAGGAAAGCATATAGGGACCTCCCTGACCAGACTAGGATCAAGACATCCAGAGGAAACGATCCCAGGACTGGGGCCTGCAACAGAACAGAGGAAAAGTGGAAGCTCAGGGAACAGGTAAACAGGTTAGCGTCTGGTGTGCTCAACTGCCTGAATACTGTGGCTACTACTTGCTTGTTCAGGGTCCATTCGCTCTGGCCTTGGTGATGCGAGCAGAGCATCTGCCACAGTATTATGTTCGCCTGGGAGGTGAATAGCTAAAGAGAGAACCTCCCAGGGAGAGGGCAAGACAATGGATTTATAGATCCTGTGAACAGAGTACTCCTGATCTGATCTACCCTATTTGTGAAAAACATTGCAGTGGCGTCCGTTCCTACTTTGTACAGTCTATCCTTTTGTGACAGAAGCAAACGCTTTGAGCTAGAAAGATTGCTCTGAGTTCCAAAAGAATTATGTGCAACTGTGACTCTAGTAAAGTCTAGATGCCACGTACTGAGGCACTTGTCCATATGTGCTCCCCACCACAGAAGGGGAGGAATCTGTGGAACTGCTCAGTCAGAGGTCTCAGCTTTGAAGAATTATTGCTTTCAGAGACCAGCAAGCTAAAAAGGAGCTTGCAGGTGTCACATCTTGTTTATGAACCCTGGGACCACTAAAGGCATTGAAACCATGTGTCCCAATAGCCTGAGGAACTGTCAAAGTTGCGTGATTTTCTCAGGACCGCATCCCCAGCCAAGCGCCTGCTGGCTGGTCTCATTGTCCTTGGATGAAGAAAACTGTCAACGAGGGACAGCTGGAATTCCCACCTGCGGAAGGGAAGCACATCCTTCCTGGATGCTGGGAGGGTCCCAGGTGAGAGTTTGTTTAGATTTACCAGGGAACCCAGAGACCCTGTAAGGGGTAAAAAAAAAAAAAAAAAGGACTACTTGAACCCAACAAGGAGACTTTGGCACTATGAGCCAATTGGCAAGTTAGGTGTAGCTAGAGACACCCAGACTCCTGACATGTGCTATCACTCCCAAGCACTCCGTTAAGACTCTTGGGGCCGAGGAAGGCTGAAGAGCCAGAGAGAGCCCTCTGCGAGACCTCATTATGGGTAATGGAAAAAAAGGAAAAATTACTCACCTTAGTAATGTTGTTTCTTCTAATGGAGTCTTGCTATATTATGACATATGCAGTGAGTCCCAACCTTCGAACTGCTCCGGAGGAAAAAGAGTTAACTTTCCATGCCAGGCATGGAACTTTGAGCGCGATCTCGGTTGAAAACTCTGTCTGTTGTTAATCAAACTCAAACTGTCAGATCTTTACGAGCAAAAACTCACTAAGGTTCTGTGTGGAAGCCGTAAACCTACACTAGTCAACTGGCTACTAAATATAAGAACACATTTTTCTTGGTCCCAAAACAAAGACTGAAGTCAGGGGATCCAAAAAATTAAAAACATAACACCCAAACACCCCAAAAAGGAGGGGGTGAAAAAATAAGGTGGGCATCTACTAAGTGCCAACACTGCACTGCCCACCCACATCCAAAAGTAGAGGTTCTGAGAGGGGCAGGCGGGAGTCATAATATAGCAAGACTCCATTAGAAGAAACAACATTACTAAGGTGAGTAATTTTCTCTTCAAACAACATGAAGTCTTGCTATATTATGACATATGTAGACTACACAGCAGTACCTCCATGGAGAAGGGACAGAACCTACTTCAGAAATAGGCTTGCTAATAGCTGTGTGAACCGAGCATCACCCTAGCCTGGATGTCCAGGGAGTAATGCTTGGTAAAAGTGTGAACTGTTTTCCAGGTAGCTGCTTGACATATCTCTAGGATAGGATGTCCCTGGCAGCAGCCAGAGACGAGCTGTACCTCTGGTAGAGTGAGCCCTCAGGCCTGAGGGAGGAACCTTACCCAGTTTTTCATAACAAAATTGGATACAAGAGACAATCCACCTGGCAATGGATCTTTTAGTGGCAGGTTTCCCTTTACCAACCTCACCATAAGTGAGAAACAGTTGGAGGGAGTCAAACCTGTGACCCTTGGTACGTTCTATGTAGTAACTACAGGCTCTTTTGACATCTAAACTGTGCAGTCTCCTCTCGCCAGAGGAGGAATGGTCAGTGAAGTACACAGGGAGAGACATAGATTGATTAAGGTGGAAGTCTGAAACCACCTTAGGCAAGAACTTCTGTTAGTCCTGAGGACCACCTTATCTCTATGAAAGGAGATAAAATCAGGTTCCACTGACAATGCTTGTAATTCACTTATGCGCCTGGCAGAAGTGATGGCTACCAAAAACACAGTTTTCCAAGTCAAGTACTTAAGCTCTGCTGAAGACAAGGGCTCAAAAGGGGGTTGCATAAGCTGAGCAATGCAAATATTAAGATCCCAGGCAGAGGCAGTGTCCCTGAGTGGAGGGTTGGTGTGAAGCAACCCCTTGAAAAACTTGGAGAATACAGGATGAGCCGAAAGAGAAGAGGGTGTACCTGCTGATAAGAAAGCAGATACGGCTGTCAGGTGCACTTTTAGGGTAGCTGGCCTCAGCCCCAAAGTATTCAAATGCACCATATAATCTAGGACTGTGGGTAAGTCAGCAGATTCTGGGGAAATATGCATGCCAGAGCACCAAATGGAAAATCTCTTCCATTTGAAATTATAAGTAGCTCTGGTGGATGGCTTCCTAGAAGCCTTAAATATATCCAATACACCTTGAGAAAGGTGTAGGTCAGCAAACTCTAACTCTTCAAGAGCCAGGCCTTGAGATGGAGAGATTTGAGATTCGGGTACCAAACCCTCCCCTGACCACAGGTTAACAGGTTGTGATTCCTGGGAAGACACAGGGGAAGGTGGACTGCTAAGGACATAAGGAGTGGGTACCAGGGCTGTCTGGCCCAATCTGGAGCAATCAGGATCATCTTGCAGGGTTGAGATCTGATTTTGACTAACACTTTGAACAGAAGAGGGAAGAGGGGGAAGCATAGAGGAACTTCCCTTCCCAACTGAGAAGGAAGGCATCCAGGGACTGAGCCCAACACTGGGGGCCTGCAGCAAAAAAGGGGAAGTTGGTGATTGTCTGGGGTGGCAAAGAGATCTATCTGCGGGGTGCCCCATCTGGCGAATACTACCTCCAATACTAGGGGATCCAGTGACCATTCGTGATGGCCCTGGGAAATCCTGCTGAGAGCATCTGCCAGGACATTGTCCTTGCCTGGAAGGTGAACTGCCGTAAGGGAGGTGTTCAGGAGTACGCCAGAGACCACAACTTCATTGCTTCTGCACAAGGCGTCAGACCGAGTGCCTCCTTGCTTGTTGATGTACCACATTGTAGTGGTGTTGTCTGTTCTGATCTGTACAACTTTTTTCTGAACAGAGGTGGAAAAAGCTTGAAGTGCTAGAAAAACTGCTCTGAGTTCCAACAGATTGATGTGGAGCAGAGATTCCTGAGGGGACCACAATCCCTGGGTAGTGAGGTCGCCCATGTGAGCTCCCCACCCCAAGAGGGATGCTTCTGTAGTAAGGATTAAGGAGTGAGACTGAGGGGTGAAGGGGACCCCCTGTCTCAGATTGCTCTGGTCCTGCCACCACTGAAGGGCTTGGATCAGGGTTCGAGTCACTGGGATCAATTTGGTCAGAGGGTCTCTCCTTTGAGACCAAAAGGCTCTCAAATGGTACTGGATGTCCCTCATCTGAAATCTTGCTCCCTGCACAACTGCTGTAGAAGCAGCCAAGTGCCCCAGGAGCTGCAGAAAATGCCTTGCTGGTCGAGAGACCTGCAGGGTGAAAGAGGAGGCCAGAGAGACCAAGGTCCTTGCTCTTTCCAAAGGAAGGAAGGCTCTGGCCTCTTTTGTGTTCAGTTCTGCACCTATGAAGGTGAGAAGCTGGACAGGCTCTAGAACTGACCTTGAAGATTGAGAGGAAACCTAGAGATGTGAGCAGTTGCTGAGTTACCTGAAGGTGTAGTTTGACTTGGTCTGAGACTGGCCTACTATGAGCCAGTCGTCCAGGTAAGGAAAGATGGCAATCTTTGCCTTCTTAAGTGGGCCACTGCTACTGCCAGGCATTTTGTGAATACCCGGGCAGAGGTGAGGTCAAGGGCATTGCTCTGAACTGGTAATGGCCTGAGGGCAGTTCGAATCTGAGGTACTTTCGATGGGAGCTCCGATAAGAACATGGAAGTAGGCATCCTTGAGGTCCAGGGACGCCAGCCAGTCCCCTGGCCTTAGAGAGGTAAATAATTCCCAGAGTCACCGCTTTGAATTTTGGTTTTAAAAGGTGCTTGTTTAGGTATCTGAGATCATGGATGGGCCACCATTCTCCTGTCTTTTTGGGGTAAGGAAGTACCTGAAGTACAACCCTTGCCCTGGTGTAGGGGTGGAACCTTTCCACAGCTCTGAGAGCCAGGAGGGTAGAAACTTCTGTTTCTAGGGCAAGTGCCTCTGATGGATTTGCAGGTGAAAGGACCTGGTTCTCATCTTTGAAAATTTTTGAAGCTGAGAACAGTCCCTGGCTTACTACTTCCAGGACCCACTTGTCTGATGTTAAAGACTTCCAGTCCTGGACAAAGTAAGCCATCCTGCCCCTACAGGTAGTGGAGAATCGGCCTGGCCACCCCATCAGGGTGCCTGCTTGGCAGGGGCTTTGGGCTGAGGGGTAGAAGCAGGCTTATGTGTACCCTGCCTGCCTCTTCCTCTAAAGAACCCTCTGGGCATAAGCAGAAGAGGAGGCCTGGACTTGGTAAAAGGTCTATGAAAGGCCTGCCCCTGCCCCTGGGATGCTGCCTTTGAGGAGTGGCCTGCCTTTCCTTGGCCTGTGCACTCCTATAGGTGGTCCTATATTCATCCATTTTCTTCATGTAATTCTCTGTCTGCTCCCCAAACAGAGAATTGCCCACAACAGGAAAATCCATGGCCTTAGACTGGGTATCCTGTGACAGGGTAGTACATCTGAGCCAAGCCATTCTACGAAGTGCCACAGATGTAGCCATGACCCTTGATGACACATCATTACAGTCTACTGCAGCATGAAATTGCACCTTGGATGCCTCAATACCATCCGCAGCCACCTGTTCCAGCTCCCTGGCAAGCTGGTCAGGGGCCTGTTTTGCCAGGGCCAGCACAGTATTCCATCTGGATTTCTGGTACCTTGCAGCATAAGCCATATAATTTGCCTGTCTGTGTCCCAAAGATGCTGCCATGTACTGTTTCTTTGCCATGGCATCAATCCTCCTGGAGTCTTTTTCAGGGGGGTGCGAGGCTAGAGGAATATTTGCCTTGTCACAGGCTGCAGCCTGCACTACCCCCACATGGCTGCACTGCTGTGTGAGGAACTCCGTATCAGAGCCTGATAATGTATACCTCGTCATAGAAACATAGAAACACAGACTTTGATGGCAGATAAGGACCGCTAGGCCCATCTAGTCTGCCCATTTCTACCTACAGGATAGGCCGTAGATCCTAGTTAACCAACAGCCTATATCTTCCTGCCCCCACAAGAATTGCCTTATGTCTGTCCCATGCATTCTTGAATTCTCCCACAGTTTTAGACCCCACAACTTCCTCAGGAAGGCTGTTCCATGCATCCACTACCCTCTCTGTGAAATAATACTTCCTCACATTGCCCCTGAACCGCCCTCCTTCGACCTTTAAATTGTGTCCCCTTGTTCTTGCAAGTCTCTTTTTCTGAAAGATGCTACCCTCTTGGACTTTGTTGATTCCCTTGAGGTACTTGAAAGTTTCTATCATGTCCCCTCTCCTTCTTTCCTCAAGGGTATACATAAGCTCCTTTAGTCTCTCCTCATATGGCTTCTCTTGCAGACCCTGCACCATTTTAGTTGCCCTCCTCTGACTGCCTCTATCCTGTCTATGTCCTTATGGAGATGGGGTCTCCAGAACTGGACACAGTATTCCAGATGGGGTCTCACCAACTGTCTGTACAGAGGGATAACAACTTCCTGTTTTCTGCTGCTGATGCCTCTCCCATACATCCCAGTATACCCCGGCCCTCCCTACTGCCTTCTCACATTGCTTGCTAACCTTAAGGTCATCTGATATGATTACCCCCAGGTCCCTTTCCTGTTTTGTTGTTGTTACTACCTCCCCACCCATTGTGTATTCTTCCCCTGGGTTCTTGTTTCCCAGGTGCATTATTTTGCACTTTTTTGCATTGAATCCTAGCTGCCATACGTCTGACCATTCCTCCAACCTTGCCAAGTCCCTTTTCATCCTTTCCACGCCTCCTTGTGGATCAACCCTGTTGCAGATCTTTGTGTCATCTGCAAAAAGGCATACTTTTCCTTCCAGTCCCTCTGCAATATCACTGATGAAGACATTAAAAAGGACTGGACCCAATACTGAACCCTGCGGTACCCCACTAGTAACCGCCCTTTCTTCAGAGTGGACTCCATTTACAATTACCTTCTGTGTCCTGTTGTCCAGCCAATGTTTTACCCAGGCTACCACCCTGGGACCCACTCCCAGGCTGGTTAATTTGACTAATAATATTTTGCGTGGGACTGTGTCAAATGCCTTGCTAAAGTCTAGGTAGACCATGTCCACAGCCCCTCCCTGGTCTACTACTTTGGTCACCCAGTCAAAGAAATCTATTAGATTCGTCTGACATGACCTTCCCGCTGTGAACCCATGCTGCCTTGGATCCTGTGCTCCACTGACCTTTAGGTACTCAACTATTCTTTCCTTCAGAAGTGACTCCATCACTTTCCCTACCACAGAGGTCAGACTGACAGGTCTGTAGTTTCTGCCTCTGTCTTGGTCCCACTTCTGTGAAGGGAATCACATCCCTTCCTCCAGTCCTCGGCACCACAGCATCCTCCCATGATTTATTAAAAGAGTAGCCAGTGGTTTCACTAGTTCCTTCCTTAATTCTTTTAGAATTCTGGGGTGAATTCCATCAGGACCCATTGCTTTGTCCGCCTTCAGTTTTAGGAGTTCTTGCAGAACCCTTTCTTCTGTGAAAGGACTGGGATCGACCCCCCTATCAAGAGTGCTTCTGTTAATTGGATTAGGCACTTCCCCCTCCTCTTTTGTCCATCCTTTTATCAACAGGAGATATAGTGTGAGAAGTTTTTAGAATTTTTACTGTCTGTTTCCGAAAAGATTTATGCAAAGGAATAGACAGTCTCCTAGACTCTGGAATATCCATCATTTCTACATAATCAGGCTCCTCTTGGTCATCGACAGCTTCCTCGACAGGGAGCTGGAGAGTTTCATCAACTTTCTTACAGAACATAAAATGAGAAGGGGACTCAGACAGCCTGGGGGGAGAAACCCCTGACGGTCTGTCTGGAGAGATGTCCGGTTCAATGGGCAAATCCAGACCTTCAAAACCACATTCACTCTCCTCATACTCCTCTTCCCCCTCCTCCAGTTCATAAAAATCCTCAAAAATCATAATCTTGAACCGGTGGAACCGGACGAACCGAGTGCTTCCCTTATGGTGTCGGTTCGGTCGGAACCGGGGAAAGTGACCGTATTTAATTTGAATTGTTTTTAGCTATTTCTCAGCGTTGGAGAAAGAACTTTTGGCTCCACACTAGCTGACTTTCTAGTCCTTTTAGTTGGAACAGGTTCCTCAGAGCTGGCTCTTAGTTTGCCCGAGGAAGTATCGCCCTGGTCATAGGGCACTCCCTCCGTTCGGTTGGAACCGAACCGGCTGGCCATCCGGTCAGCGGACTTTTTGCCTCCCTTTCCTGAGCCTACCAATTCTTCTATGGTGGCAGCAGGAAAATTCTACAAATCTGACAGTCTGCATTGAGGTGGTCAAACCCTCAGACAATACACACAGGTGGTGTGTGAGTCAGCCTTAGCAAAGGCTTCCCACAAACACTGCAGTGCTGAAACCCAGTGGGCCCGTTTTCTTTGGGTTTCAGACATAGTGCCAGCCTAACCAAACTTGCCCATTTATGGCAATCCGCCAAGCAAGACTTCTTATCGGTTCCCAACTGTGTCACGGGTCGTGGAAAAAAACGTAATGAAATCCCTTTTTTTTTTAGAACCGATAAGAACCGGGAACCGCACTCTAAATAAGGACTAGTAAAGTTTGAGAATAACCTGATCGGTTCAAACTGAACCGAAAAGCGTCTACAAGTTCCACACAGAATAAAATAAATGTAAGCCTATCTATTACTTACAATACCACAGACAGAGCTTGAACCGACCGGTTGCGGTTTAATTTCGGTCAAAAAACCGATAAAATAATACTTTTTAACTGACAAACGAACTGAGCAGAAGGAGAAATCTCCGGAGCGACTGTTCAGTGAGGCGGAGTAAAGAATCTGACAGTTTGAGTTTGATTAACAACAGACAGAGTTTTCAACCGAGCTCACGCTCAAAGTTCCATGCCTGGCATGGAAAGTTAACTCTTTCTCCTCCAAAGCAGTTCGAAGGTTGGGACTCACTGCATATGTCATAATATAGCAAGACTTCATGTTGTTTGAAGGGCCCTTTAGGACCAGGAAGGCTAGCCAGTCTTCCTACTGTAAGGACTGTATGATCAGTAACAGAGTGATCATCTTGAAATTGGGATTTTAGCAGCAAGACACGTCACCACTCCCCAGGTGTATTTTTCTGTCAGAAAAACCTGGAGTAGAGGCCCTTTCTTCTTTTCATGGGCTGGGACTCTCTCCACCATTCACAAAGCTAGAAGGTTTTTACTTCCCACGACAAAAGCGACACCTGTGTTGGGGATAGAGGCTTAGACATCTGGGTATGCATGCGGTCTGCCCACACTAACATCAGGGCTTAGACTGCAAAAATGCTGGCTGGATACAGATGGCCACCTTTGGCCCCTTTTGCTCCTCCCTCTGAAAGCACCCCTGTACTAAGAGAAGCGGGGGACTCTGCCCCTAATGTCCTTGGGAGGAATTTCCGTGGGGCAGGGGGCTTGTTGCAGTGAGATGTTCTGGAATCGAACAGTGTCATTTGATCACAAGGAAAACACATGGCTTTAAACTGGGAGCCTGAGGGTAGACTAATAGTTCTAGGCCAGACAAAAGTGCCTCAGAGGGTGGCATGGGCCGTGACCCTGGAGGCGGCATCTTTGTTGTCGTCCTGTGGAATTGGTACTACATAGCTTCTGAAGCAGGTTTGCCGTGTCCACTGGCTCCTGCACCAAGAAGAGAGTTCCACAGTGTATTTTTTTTTTTTTTTTTTATTATTTTATTTTTGATATTTGGCCAATAAAGCTAAGTAGGTAAAAATTTTGACAAGCATCTGCTGATGACTAAAATCTATTTTCTGGAGTCCTTATCCAGGGTTGAGGACAAGGAGACTCCAGCTTTCTCGCAAGCTACCTGATGAACTATACTCACACGGCTGGGATGAACAGAGAGGCACTCAGCATTGTTTTTTTTTTTTTTTTTTTTTTTTTAAATATTTTTTAGGTTTTCAACATATACACATACATGTCATCAGGTCTCACATTGCTTATTTCATTTATACAGTTCTTTAACTCACAAAAGGAGTATAAAAAATGGTATAATTTATATATTTCGTACTTTGCCTATGGGGGTTGGGTTATCAAAATTTGATCTCAGTTCAATAATGAAAGAACATTCTCTTAAATCTTGGGTCCCTATTAATTAGTCTCCAGAGCTATAGTCCATTCTGTAGTTTGTATTGTTACAGATAGTTTGATCTAAATTGCCACCATATAAATCTTCATAATGTAATTAATTAAATTAATAACTGATAACGCCTAAGTTTGTTCTCCCAGGTTATATCTGCAATAACTAAATCCGTTAGAGATAACTGAGGCTTCTTATAGCCACTCCCATTTCTGGTTACAATCTATAGGCAGTGGGGCCATGTAATTTTACATATATCTGCAGCCCAAGAACCCCCCCACTTCCCTCCCTGCATACCCCTCCCTTTTCCTCCAGAGGAAACTTGTACTGGATTCCTATCATTCAAAGGGAAAACTAGGTTTGGGGTAGCAACCCTGAAGCCAGTGTTTCGGTTGTTTCAGTCTGGGGATAGTTTGATCGGCTAAATTTGTGTTCCCTAAGGGGTGAAGGTGGAATCTTTTAACATATAATATATCTTCCATCGAATCCATCTGGTGGTAAACTTTTCTTGTTCATTTAGATTGTGTGTTATCTTTTCCATGTTATAAATCTATCTTGTGATGTCCCACCAATCTTGTATCGTGGGGGTTTTGGTGGTCAACCACAATTTCGTAATTGCCTTCTTTGCTGCAGTGATGAGGAGAAGAAGTAGGTATCTGGTGTTGGAGCCCTTAGTGTTTTAGGAAGGATAAGGAATAGGAACATCTCCAATGTCAATTGAAGTTGGGGGTCTAGTATTTCTTGTAAATGGGTCTGGAGGTGTAAGAGGAACATTTTGAGAGCCAGGCAGGACCACATAATGTGGGCGTGATTTGCCTTAGGTGCTCCACATAGGCACCAACATATTGCTGAATTAGTTGGGGAGTAGTGACTCGTGACTGCTGGAGTTCTGAAATATCTGATCAGATTCTTCCACGTGTATTCACGCCACTGGTGTGAACTGGTCGCTTGGGCTGAGTGACTGCACGCTCGTCACCAGTCCTCAAGAGAGAGACCAGATATCATGATTCCTGGCTCCACTGCAGTCGTACACTCTTAGTGAGGGAATCCCTTTGCGAGTTAAGTACTTGATAGTACAATGACACCAGGTGGTCTTGTTTCAGAGTGTTACTGAGGTGGATTTGACTGTGAATTAAAGTTGGGTATTGTTCAGGGTTCCAGAGTGTCTGTGGGAGGTTTTCAATAAAGTGTAGAAGTTGTAGGTAGCGGTAGAAGTCTCAATGAGGCAATTTATACTTTTTTTGGATGTCTGCATATGACCATATGCTGCCCTGTGTCGTTATCTGCAACAGGTATTTTAGGCCATATCTCTCCCAGTGCTGGAAGCTGTTATCTATGCTATTCGGAGGGAAGTCGCTAAGGCTGGAGATTGGGCATATGAGTGATTGGAAAGGTGTCAACTGCTGGCTTTTTTTGACCGATTGCCAGTTTTTGAAATGGTCTGCGAGCCAGGTGTTTAGGTGCTGGTACACTCTCTTATTTACCGCCTGCTGGTACAGAATTTGGAATTAAGCGCGATCGCTCATCAAAATTCTCTCCATTTCCAACCAATGTGGGCTGGAAGTTCTAGTTTGCCGGGCCACTATGTGCATCAGAGTCGTCGCCTGTCGGTATAATTTTAAATCAGGGAGTGCTAAGCCTCCCTCTTGATGTGGGAGGGTGAGAATCTTTAGGCGAACTCTGGGTCGTTGGTTAGCCCATATGAATTTTGCTATAAGGCGATTCAGTTCTCAGAAGGTCTTTAGTGGTATATATATGGGAATATTTTGAAATAAATATAGAGTCCTTGGGAGAAAAATCATTCTAATCAGGTCTGTTCTCTTTGTTAAACTTAAAGGTAGGGTTGCCCATGATAGTAAGTCTGATTTCAGCTGTATCATAAAGGGAATGTGATTGTACATGCTGGCGACAGGTGGTGCGCCATGAGTGCACACACACACACACACACACACACACACACACACACACACACACACACATATATATACATATACACACACACACACAATAGGTGAGTGGTAAATGAGTGAGATAAAACAGTGTATCATCCACTGCAGCGTGATATTTTTACCCTCTGCTCTACTGTGATGATATGATACATTTACATACACAGGTCACAAAAGGTCACTGATATCATCACCCTAGGCAGCTTTCCCCTCAGCATGTAAGAAACACCTGTGCTGTTACCATAGACACAAATGCAGAACTACCTGAGAGGTCTCACTGCTGCCTACAGCTAACTCAGTGAGCATTACAAAAACACACCTATCCCCCCGCCCCCCCCAACTTCCAGCTCATTACTGTGATGCTCTCAACTTGATACAGCCAGAATTCCAAACAGCACAGCTTCACAGAACAGTCTAAACTACTGCCTGGAGCTAACTCAATTACCACTGAAACACACTCTCACTTGTTCCTCAAACTCTGATTCTAACCCATTACAATTAGTGTGGGAATTTCAACTTCACTGCAGCCAGAATCCTAAAGAGCACAATTTCACAGAACACTCTGCACTCTGCCTGCAGCTAACTTAATTACCACTGAAAACAGTATCAGCTGTTCTGACACTCTGCCTCTCAGTTCATTACAATTACATGCTCTTAGCTTCACTGCAGCCAGACTGCTAGTGCTAAACAATACAGCTTCACAAAATTATGTTTCTCATTCCTATCTGAAACTAATTCATTTAGCATTGCAAAACACACTCATGTGTCTCTCAGAGTTTATAACACTGCAGCCCATTCAGAAAAGCTCACACACAGAATGAGCAAACACATTAACAGGCACAGAACACAAGACAGCATAACAAAACTTCTGAAACTCTTGGCCCTATTGTATATATCAAACACATGATGGGCAGATAGAGTTTATATGGAAATATTGTCACTCCTGCATCGTGAGCTTGGATATCTCACTCGTGCCTTCGGCACTCGTGGATATCCAGAGCTCACTCTGCAGGAGTGACAATATTTGCCATACCACACTCATGCCGATCATGTATCCTACATATATATATATATATATATATATATATTATATATATATATATATATATATATATATATATATATATACACATATATATATATATATATATATATATATATATATATATATACACACACACACACACACACACACACACACATACATAAATATTTAAATTTTTGCAGGTTCCACTTACCTGGGATGCTGTCTTGTACATTCGGTGAAGGGGAGCAATGGAAAGTGAGCATTTCTGTTTTGGCCAGATTCAGCTTATATCCTGACACCAGGCCAAGAGTCCAGGATTTGTTTTACTATAGGGAGTGACTGTTCGGGGTTTTGGAGGTATAAGAGAATATCATCCGCATACAGTGTGATACAGTGTTCAGAGTCTCCTATCTTTATTCCCTCTACTGTTTGGGATTCCCGGATTTGTTGTGCTAGCGGTTCTATGAATGCTGCGAATAGCAGAGGGGATAGTGGGCAGCCCTGTCTGGTCCCTCTTTGCAACTGGAAGTAGCTAGAATGGTGTCCATTTACCTTTACACATGCTTGGGGTGCAGTGTATATGTTGTGGAGGACCTTAATGAGGGCAGGGAGAAATAATTTATGGAGTGTTGAGTACAGAAATGCAAGCCACCCTGTTGAATGCCTTTTCGGGCCTAAGCTAACTAATACCAATGGGGCTTTAGTTATTTGCATTTGAGGTACAACATGGAGGAAACGTTTAATATCGTCAGTGGTGGTACGAGATCTCACAAATCCGGTTTGGTCCTTATGTATTAGTAAGGGGAAAACCTGATCCATACGATGAGTTAGTATACTCATACAGTTTATAGTCCTGATTAAGTACTGATATGGGCCTGTACGAGGCACAGATTTGTGTGTTACCACCTGGTTTGGAGATTACGGAAATGGCTGCATATGACCAGGATGGGGGGGGGTGGACTTCCCTCCAGGACCGAGTTGAACACGCTAAGAAGTCTGGGAGAGATCTGTGCCCTGATAGCTTTATAGAGCTCAGCTCCGTAACCATCCGGACCAGGTGATTTAAGGGACTTTGCGTTAGCAATGGCACTGGCTACCTCCGATTCCACAACTGGGGTTATAAGGGATTCCCTATGTGCCTCTGTGAGTTGTGGTAGGGTAACTGATCGCAAGTAGTCCGTTATTTGTTGTGGGGATGATGAATACTCAAGGGTGTATAAGGCCTTATAGTATGAGGTGAAGACCTCCGCAATGTCGTGTATTTTAGTGAGGCATTGGCCTCCTGTCGGATGGCGGATGGATGAGAGTGTGGATGCCTTTTTTTGTTTACGGATTTGGTATGCCAACAACCGTGTGGCTCTTGGGCCTACTTTGTAAAAACTCTGCCTTAAAAATGTTAAGGCTATTTCAGTTTGTTGTTGGATCGAGCGATCTAGGTTGAGCTTGGTTTGCTGTAGCTGGGGAAGTATCGACGCTCCTTGTTTATGAGCCATTTGCAGAAAGTGGAGAGAATCCTCCAACTTGGCTCTTTGTTCCTTGCGTTGTCTTCCTAATTCTGCAGTATGCTTTATTATGTGTCCTCAGAGTACTGCCTTGATCGTGTCCCAGTGAATCGCCGGGGTGACATCTGTAGGGGGATTGTCTGCTATAATTTCGGTGACCTTTTCTGACAGAAATTCACGAAATTGTTTAGAGGGTAGATAGTATGGATTTAGTCTCCATTGTGTATTTTTGGGCTGAAGCCCCAGATCCCAAAAGGAGACCAAGGGGGCATGGTCTGAGATAGAAATACCTCCCAGCTGGGCATCTTGTAGGGCTCCTAGATTTTCCACCTGGGTATATGTGTGGTCTATGCATGAATAGGTGTGGTGTGTCAAGGAGTACTGAGTGTAATTTTTCATTTGGGGATGTAGCCTCCGCCAGAGATCACACCATCCCACCTCCGCCAGAAACTTTTTAAAAGAACCTCTACGTAGCTGTTTGCTTTAGGGGTTTCCTGTTGGAGGTGTCAATCAAGAGATCGAACGTCAGGTTAAAATCACCCGCCATCAACAGGACTCCCCTAGTCTTCTGTATTACTTTATCTAGTAAGGGTTTCAGGTGGGAGACTGAGATGCCCGTGGGAAGATATATATTAGCCAGAGTAACCCGTTCATCATTAAGCTTCCCCTGCACTATAACCAGTCTACCCTCTGGGTCAGACCAGGTAGACTCCGCTTTAAACGGGGTGTGTGGAGGTATTGGCACTCAGCATTGTTAAACAACTAATATATTTATGCATTTATTAACATTTCCCGACCGCTTGTAAATCTCTGCCACAGAAGTGGGGGTCTGAAGCAATTCTGTGATTTTTATATATATATATATATATATATATATAAATACATACATATACATATACATATACATATATATATATATATATATATATACACACACACACACACACACATATACACACATACACATATAATTTTTTTTTTTTATTATTATTATAGATAAGCACAGTCAGACTTTTAGGAGGTGGAACCATTCATCTCCCTATAATCTTTTCTTTTTTTATCCTTATCCCCACCTTGTAAGGACTCCTGAGAAGGGAGGTCTAGGGTGTCCGATATGTTTTGGATAAACAAAGGCATAAAGGGGGGGACCTCCTTGGATACATATGGTTCTAGATCCTCCACCGTCATATCAGGGGCATCATAAAAATTCTCATGTCATCTGAATCACCCTCAAAGTCTCTGGGGCTAGAACTGTGAAAGAGTGATAGCAGCCCCCTGTAAACAGAGGCATCAAAAATTATTTATCATCAACTGTATCACCCTCACAGTCTAAGGGAAAGTGAACTGTGGAAGAGTGCTTGCCAGCCCCAGTAAAGAAAGGACCCATCTTCTGTAGGGTCTGAAACAGTTGCCATGCTTTTTCCATATGTTGCACAGATGAAACACTGCGCAGACTTTGCAAGTACTTTGTTTTTTCTGTATGGTTTAAGCTGCCTGTTGTCTCTCTATTGGTTTTCCCAGGAACAACAGGGAGCATTTATGTCTACTTTCTTTTTAGCTACTTCATCAGCATCTTGATCAAACTTCCTTCCTTCGTCACCTCTATTATTATTTTAAAAATTGTGAAGAACTTCATAATTTGGAAGCTTTATTTTTGGCTGGGATCTGGAGAATTCCACAGCACCTCCTTACATTTTAGTACTTTTGAATGGCCTCTAGTCGGAAGCCTTTGATATGTCCTCAGTCATAATAAAATCAAAGGTTTGTCAATTTAAGCAAAGCAAACCAGTCCTGGACCTTACAAACAGAGTGCAGGTTTCTGTGAAGACACCACCAGTCAGTCCTGCCCCAGTTAATTAGCTCTATCTATTGCATTTTTTTTTTTTTGTTAGGTTGTAGAACTGGGATCTATACCAGTGCCAATCTTAATAGAAAAGCCCAGTAATACTGGTCAACTGCCACAGGTTGCTGCTGGACCCTTACGGATAGCCCTGCGAATATTATATATGGGCTTCTCTTAATTTGCCAATCCTGAGAGAAACCCCAGGCACTGTCAAGATTTGAATTACACTGGGGTGCCTTGTGGTAAAACTCGCAAGGTCTGAGGTAAAAAACAAAACAAAAAAAACAAACGAACAAAAAAAAAAAAAAACACAAGGCAACTGTCCCCACAAGAATTTGGTCAAAAAAAGAAAGGAACCATTGAAATGAAGCACCCACGATAAATTTTGTGTTAAAAATGAATAGTCATGATAAAAATAAAGTCAAAATAGCATGGTTGCGTACAAAAATAAAAATTAAGCGTGAATCATCTAAACTGCAAAACTTTCACCAGCACACTGTAAAAACTGAAATGTGATGAAAACTTTACCCAGATAAGCACTAGCAGGCTGTCAACAAGGAAAGTTGAGAAGCACCTCAGGGGCAATGTTGCTCAGTCCAGCGGAGAAAAAAATTCTGAAGCCTTCAGCAGCTCTCACTCAGCTCACTAGCCTTCCTGTTTTCTGATTGGCTATGCCCCTAAGTTCCTTTAAATTTCTTTTAAAGGCACACCTCCAAGGCAGTTGCACCTAGCCAGCTAACTGCTAAAGTTACTGATGCTAAAGGACTCCTGGGGTAAGAATTGGAGGAACCTCCCCCGCTGAGGAGACTGCAGAGGTACTAGAGGGTGTCCGGGTCCCAGTAGTCTTGTCTTCTTCATCCTTCTCATCCAGTACGAAGAAGTCAGGGCGATAGTCATCCCCAGCTCAGAGGGTGGCACTGATGAGACGAATGAGACGTGGCAGGTCTTGATGATGTCTGGTGTGCTATCGCAGAAGGCCCCGCCAGCAACAGACCCCGAGATGGGACAACCTTTTGCACCAGGTTTAAGACAGAAGGAAAGAGGGCCTGTACATTAATGGCCACTGTCATCAGCACAACTCCCAGCAAAGGGGGGGGGGTTGTTGAGGCCCCAGTGTTGGGAGGGAGGGCTGGAGCAATGACGGGATGGGGGCAGGCTGAGGGACCAGTTGAGGTGCCTGCAGCTTTGTCATAGGGACAATCATAAGTGTCGATGGAAGAGGTCTAGTGCCTGCCAACACATGACCATCACCAGCCACCAGTAGGCCAGCATCGCACCCCAAATGCAGTCAGAGGAGGTGGAGAGATGTTCAGCAGGGGTGGGTGTGTTGGCAGAGGTAGAGGAGGGAGCTCCAGCAACTAAGGATCAGCATCGGCGGTGCTGACGGGCCAAACTGCCAAAGTGCCCCCTGTGGCAGACAGGGTGAGGGAGGTAGTGGGAATTGTTGGTGGGAGAAGAGAAAGGCCCATAGATGAACCACCGCCGGGCTGAAGAGCACCGGCGTAAAGGGCTGCCAAGGCCACCCCTGGAAGTGAGAGGGAGAAGAAAATAGCCCACAAACGATGAACCACCGCCAGGCTGAAGAGCACCAGTGGAGAGGGCTGCCAAGGCCAACCCTGGAGGCGACAGGGTGTAGGAGGCACGCTGGTTGACGACCTTGAAGCAGGTCGGTGCTGGGTGAGGTGACAGAATGCTCCGGGAGGACCAGTCTTTCTCTCGGTGATGTTTCCCCAATGACTTGTCCTGGGCTTTGACGGAGTGGGAGCCTGAGGATGGGGCCATGGAAGCAGAGGAGCCCAAAGCCTAAAGTTCCTTCTCCAAGGCAGCGACCTTCTGTACCATTAGGAAAGATTTAAGCTCCTTCAGACAACGAGGCCGGGTAGCCTGGTTGAAGCCGTGGCAGATCTTGCAGGCCTGGTTGTTGTAGTCAATGCCAAGGCAGCAGATGCAGGCCTCATGAAAATCCTTATCGAAGATCTTCTGTCTGCAGCTGCAACGATGGAAGAGGTTATCAGAACCAGGCATAAAAGGAAAAGGGGAACCATTTTGGGGAATAAAGTGGTAAAAACTAGGGTGAGAAAATAAAATTCAGAAAGTTCGAGAAAAAATGGTGGTAGACTGAAGCAACAGTGCTTCATGGAGTCTGAAGTGCTATGGTCGATGGCAGGAAAAGAACTGCAAAGGGTGTAGGGCCACCAGTTAGACTACTAGCAAAATGTGTCCATGTGGTCCTAGTGCCTGACAGCTATAGTTCCTAAGGTGAGACCTGTTGCAAGAGATATCCTCAAAGAAGATTCTATGTTTCTATGCAGTCTAATGGCACTGTAGAGTAGTCTACTTTACCATAACCTCATCAACCACTCTATGTTTGATGCCATTTCGCCATACATATGGCTAGTACACTAGTGGACTGAAATATCTGCTATGTCTGTGTGCATACGCCTTAAGCAAGGGTGTGCAAATCCTACTATTCCCTGGCCAGGGCAAGTACAAAGAGAGAGCAAATTTCATTGTAATAAAAAGGGGCAAGTGAAAATTCAGTTACAGTCATGGCTGGGAAAGTCCTAAAAGTTTTGATTTGAATACCCGTGTTTAAGTCTTCTTTCAGACACACCTTTTTTTTGGGGTGGGGTTTGGTAAATATAATTTAAGATTTTCTATCAGGATTTTAAATAGCCGGTATCGCATCGCATTTTGCGATACAAACCGTCTGGTCATGCAAGTCCAAACATGGACTGGATCACACAAGTGCGATCCATTTTTTCCAAGTTTTATTGCATTTTCCATGTTGTTTAATGGACGTTTCATGTGCAGTACTTTTTTTTTTTTTTAAATGTAAAACGGGCGTCATTATGCCCGTTAGTTCTGCTCACCTCCGGAGTTATTGGCTGCCTGATCCCATGCATCTGGAAAGTGGCTACACTGTGGTGGAGAAATGTGAAGGAGTGTGTGGCACAGCAGTGAGCAGAGGCTGGAATAGTTCCGTGAACAGAGCAAGAGTTCAACCATACAAGATGGGTATCACTAGCTCATGATCGAAGGCAGAGGAATGACTGAGATCACTGCAATGAGGGTTATGGGGCGATTTATTCTGTTCAAGCAGAGCAGGAAAAATGAACTGATCGAGACCCAGGCCTGACTAGTACTCTGGATTTTAGGTGAGAAAACAGAAATCTCCCCCCCAATGTCATTGCAGAAAGACTTGCTGTCAGATGAGGCAGGTAAGCTTAATTAATTTCTCCCAGTGGCACTGCTCTGACCGTCGACGAGTGGAGGTGCGGAGTTTGACCCAAGATGTAGGCGCCTCTAGCATGGCCTCTGAGCTGCAGATCTTAAGCTGCACAGGTTAAAAATGCACTGAATTGGGGGTGGGGGGGCATGACAAGCACAGATGAGGTGTCAGCTCCTGGATGGGCCTGTAGCACAGAATCCTCGTAACAAACCCATGCGTCTCAGTGATGGAAATGTTCCTTTGCTATACTTGGGTTTGTTCACCATGGCCGTCGACGAGTCACTGTCTGTGTGCTGTAGGCAGCCCACCCATGATCGGACCGCGTGTCAGCTCATCGGGGATCTCTTTGGATGTCAGTGAGTGTTTGGTGCGTGGCAGGCTATACCGTTGCTCAGCCCCCCCCCCAATGATGGCTGGAATCATGCTGCAGTCCTGCTGTGTGCACCGAATGAATCCCACAAAACCGACAATCTCTCCTGACAGTGCAGGCAAGGCTTACAAACCGGACAATCTCTCCTGACAGTGCAGGCAAGGCGTTCGAAGTTGGGAGGTTTTGCCTTTCAGGCGCTGTAGCTGAATAGAGCGCGTCGCACCTGGGGATTACTGCAGTGGTGGTTTTTTGAGGGGGTCTCTACTGTCAGAAAAGCATAAATCTCACCTATTCTGCAGTGCTGCGGTCCTCTGTGACATGGGGCCATTAAGCAAGAGGCAGCAGTTTTCAACCCAGTTTTAGTTTTTTGGAGAGGTTGTTCTCTCTGGTAACTGTTGAGTGGACTGCAATTCTGGGCAAGTACATATCAAAGCTCAAGAGAGCGGAGTCATGGGGTGCCAGAGAGCACTGAGCACTAAGTCACTCAATGGGGGTCTCACAGCCTGTCCTGCCAATATGATTGACTCTGAGTCTGCTAGACCAGTTCAGTCCCAGAGGCACTCTGAGTGTAGTAGGGATGGCAAGAGAGTCTCTGGATGGGGTGCCGGGTGGGGGAGACAACTGTTCTAGTCTGGAGATTCTTTCTTCAGGGTAGGGGGATGGGGGTATTCTCGTTTTGCTGTGTGGTGCTGCTGCTCTGATGTTTTGATGCCAGTGCCCTGCCTAGTGCTTACCTGGTGGTCAGGGCCGGGGGGTGGTCAGTGACTGGGCAGTGTGTCACACAGTAGTGACAACTCTCGTGCCCTGCCAGTGGGTGGCCATGTAAAAATCAACCCCATCCGATTCCATCAGCAGTAGGGGTTCCCTCGTCACATTTCAGATGAGCTGTTGAGTTTGTTGTGTGCTGCATCAGGGCCCCGAGAGTAACTGTCAGTGCCCGGCTTGCCCTGTGGAAAAGCAGGCGTGTATGTTTCTGGCAGTCTAATTACTGGGGGCACTAAATGCAAGGAAGCACAAGCACAACTTGTGGGCCTGATACTTCCTTCTGCACCCTTTTTTTATTCCCAGGGGGCATATTTTGCTGCGCAGTCAGCTCGCCATTTGCCAGAGCAGCGCTGTGTCAGGTCAACATGACAAGTCACCGTAGGTTCTTGTTGGGGTTTTGTCGTGGGGCTGAGTAAATTTTTTTTTTATTATTATTTTGTGGGGAGGGTCATGGGGCATTAGGTGATTCAATTTTAAATTATTCTTTAACTTTTTTCAGGTTGTCGGTGACCGTGTGCAGAGTCAGTGAGTCCTCCTGGTGGCACGAGTGAGTACAACTGCCCTGCCAGCAAGACGGCGGCCCTGCGGTAAGTTACAATCCTCAACTCACTCTGAAATAAAGCTTTTTTTTTTTTTTTTTTAAGCAAGCGAGTAGTTGGTCTCGACCAGAGTGTAACTGTCCTGTTTTGTTTTGCAAGGGGTGGTGCTGCTGCAGTGGTTCATCACCCAGCCAGCCAGGCCGGCAAGCGTGGGTGCATCCCAGTTCGTCCAGAGACAAGGTAGGGTAACTTAATTTTGGGGCACGGCAAGCTAGCGTTGGGGATTCATATATTAAAATTGGAAGGATACATTAGGTGAGTACAAACACGGATACGATTTGTCTTTGTGTCTGTAGGTCAGCGGCCAGAGCAAAAAAGGAGCTGCTGCTCAGCTGGGTAGACAGGAAGAGAGAAGAAAAAAGCTCAGTGACACAGTCAAGAAGGAAAGTACCAGAAAGTATCTCAGGAGGAAGCAGCCAGAAAGCAGGCTGATGAGAAGGATTATTTATAAACTGTCAAACTAAAGCCAGCTGTCTCTATCATGGACAGTCATTTTATTGTCATAATTAATCGAACTGGATGCCATGTTGTTTGGCGAGGGCTAGCAAGGTCTGCCCGAACAAGGAAGTGCATTTTTGGGGGTGGGGTGGGGCAGGCGGCTAGTATAGTACTGACTAGTTTTTCTGTGAAACGGCTCCTGCAGAAACTGACCGATTAAAAATACTCACTGTTGGAACTGTGTTTCTTTTGAGGCTGCATCTGCTCGATGTGCCCTCGTGTCATCTGGCCGCAATAGCAGCACCGAGCTGTGACACACTAGTCTGGGCCAGACTGATGACTGGTGTTAATTGTCTCTGCTTTAGAATTCTGTAATCTGACTCTACCCCCCCCCCACACCCAGATTTGGTCACCAGCCTTGCTGGGCAGAGCTGTGCAGACAGCAGCTGTACTAGTTAGGGTACTGACCGTTCATCTCCCCCTTCCCACAAAACCAATTTGGTCTGCCCTGCACAGCCCTGCAGTGCTGTGTACAGCAGACGACGTACTTAGTACTGGGATGTTGCATTTAGGTTAGAAGCTCAGACCCATACTAGTACTACTGGGTAGTGACTGAAGTCAGTTTATTAAGTTAGAGGCTCAGTCAAGTCACCCTCAACCGGATGGTCATCTGCTCTGCACAAATCTGCAGTGTTGTGTACAGCAGACATATGTAAAACTGGGTGGTGACCATTTAAGCTGGAAGCTCACTCACCCCATACCCGCCCTTAAGAGTATTCTGTGTAACCAATTGACCAGAGGCTCAGACCCCTACTAGCTGGGTAACTGTACTGATTGATCGCTTAAGTTCTAGCATCAGTTACACACACACACACACACACACACACACCCACCCCACCACCACACCACAGCAACTGTTCAGCTGCTGGATTCAAGTAAATCAGTGGTGTCTCTGCAGTAGTTTGGACAAATTTTTACAGGAAAAGAAGCGCACACAATTTGTTGTTTGTACTTCTATTGTTACAGAAGTGTCATTTTAGTGCAAACCTACAAGACTCATTGAAAATGAAGCAACACAAACAAATTTAAGTACTTAAAGTGTACTTATCTTAATATGTGTCCCACAATACAGCTAAGTGAACCCAAAAGAACAGACAGCAACTATGGCAACCACCACCAAAAAAGTAAGGAGGCACACTGTTGAAAATGGAAAAAGGAGATTGATCACCGCAACGAATGGTTAGTGTATGAACCAGACAATGGTGGTGAGTTTGCAGACTGGGTAAAATGGGCATACCAGTTAAAGTACTGCAGAAATGTTAGTGAAAGTTTCATTGCAGGTATCCAAGGTACAGCTTTGAAAAAGGATAATGTTGCAAAACACAGTCAATGTGATGCTCATAAACAAGCTGTTACACGCAACTGAAAACCAGAATCAATTGCCTTCATATACCAAACTACACCAATAGGACGTGCACTATTAGGGGCAGAAGTAAATGACAGCTGTAGTTCGCCATCTGACTGAAATCGCTTATCTGCTCGCTAAAGAAGAACTTTTGTTTACTAAATTTGAATCATTTGTTAAACTTGAAAAAAGACATGATGTTGATCTCAGAAGTGCATATGCAAATGTTAACGGTTGTCGTATGCTCACGTCAGTTATTGGTGAATTGTTACGGGAAACTCTACTCACAGCCATTCAGAAAAGTTTGTATTTTGCGGTTCTTCTAGATGGGGCAACAGATGAAAGTTGTATTGAAAAAGAACTGCTATATATTATGCATTTTAACGAAAGTTCTTGTTTAACAGAAATGACTTTTTCAGATTAAGACATTCAGCACGCTACTGCAGAAGGTTTGTTTAGACTTGAACAGTCGCATGGTTGCTATGTGAGCAGATGGTGCTGCAGTAAACCTGGGGAAAAGAAAAGGGCTATCAACTCTGCTAAAAGTAGACATGCCATGGTTGCCATCTATTCATTGTCTTAACCATAGACTTGAACTGGCAATTAGAGATGCACTAAAGGGAACATTTTTTGATCAAGTGAACGATAATCTCATGACATTGTACTACTTTATGAAAAACATCCGAAGAAACTTTGCGAGCTTAGAGAATTAGCTAAAATAGTGGGTGGTGAAGTCCGCACACAAGAAAGAGCATTTGGAATAAGATGGGTAGATCACAAACTTTGTGCCGCTCAGACACTGGTAAAATCCTACACAGTAACTATTTATCATCTCGAAAATCTCACAGAAACTGCCAGTATGCCACCAACGGAGAAAAGCAAAGTTGAGGGCATTTTGACCAAACTGAAAACTGACAAATTTGTCACGCATTTCCTCTTCTATATTGACCTTCTAAAGCCACTGTCACGACTCTCCCTCAGTTTGCAGGGTTCTTCTGCTGACTTTATCTTGGCTTGTGTTGACGCAACCTTATGTCAACTACAGCATCTCACAGATAATCTTCTCGGAACATGAAACTCTGATCCTAAGACACTCTTACAGCAACATGATCATGACGTAACTGACGATGAGTCTGACTATTCTAAACCTGTCGTATTTAAAGATGCTACAGTCTGGAATGCTAACAGCAGCATCAGGCACCTTATAACAGAGGTACCTAATTACGTCAGTAGAGTACAATAGTGCATTTTTGATATATTTTCAGATATCACTAACTGTGACTCTCAGGATCAACACTCAATTTTTAGGACTTTAAAAAACTGTTAGATGTGAAACAGTAGCCTAGGAGTACTGAAGAGCTAGAAGTGTTCGGAAACTTAGACTTGGACGGATTTGTTAATTACTATGGACAGATACTCACAAAACATCATGTTGACCTTGCTGCTTTGCCAGGAGAATGGTCTGAACTTAAAAAAAAATTATACAATAAGTTTTTAAGTCACTTAAAATGGGAAGACTTTTAGAACTGTATTCTGAAGTCCTACAGAGAACAGTTCTCAAACTTCTACCAAGTTGTCGTTATTTGTAAGCTCATTCCAGTATCCAATGCAAAGCTGGAAAGGTCATTTTCAATAATGCAGCGTGTCAAAACTGATTGGAGAAACAGAGTGAGTGAACTAATGTTGGAACACCTAGTTAGAATTTCAGTTAAGGGTGAGTCCAGAGACATTTGAGCTGTTCCAGTTGTAGACATTCTTCAGCACTCCAAGAAGAGTCTATGCGAAAAAAGGGCAGTCAGAAGCAAAAAGGTCAGATTCATCTCACAGCATCACCACAAATGTAACTAGTTCAGAAGATGCAGCAAGTAGTAGCATTATTATGTTTTCCACTACTTCAGAGTCAGACAAGGACGACAACACAAGATTGATCATTGATCAGTAGTGAGCCCCTGTAAACTGAGGGAAGTACACTTTTGGCTTTTAAGTTTAAGCCCAAGTGGCATGTAGGGAAAAATTTCAGGTCTTCAGTGTCTGTAGTCGGAGGGAAGTGGGTCAGTTGAGAATCCACGCCAGTCAGTCGAGCACCTCTCTTCACGTCTGCCTGCCAGCCCCCATCCCCGTGCTTAAGATGTCCAGATCTCCAAGCAGGGGGAGAGTACTGGCCATGGGGGGGTGCCCTGCACTCTCCCTACTTAGCAATCTAGATCTCTGATTACGGGTGTTGGCACAGACAGATGTGGTAGTGGACCATCGGTATCCCGGCTGGCCATGTGGGAACTCATACTCTTCAGAACTCCATTTACTAACCGTGACAGGTCAGGACTTTACCACTTCAGCAAATGGGCTGCACCCGTCGAGTTCAGCAATGCGTGACCTGCACAATGCAGGTATAAGTTTGGGCACCAACCTCGCCATGAGAGGAGACATTGTCATCCATGTAAAAATTGAAAATTACGTTAGTCTTTTTTTTCCCCTTGTGCTGACTTCATCACAACTTTACTAATTCATTGTCTTAACCATAGACTTGAAATGAAAATTACATACCTACCGTAATTCTTGATCTTCTCTTGTATCTTCACCATTCATTACTTCCTGGGTGTAAGCCGGAGGCGTTAGATCCGCCACGGGAGCTTTTTTTTTTTTTTTTTTAACTTTATAACGGCACCGCCCCGAGAGTGACGCCATGCACAAGTGCGGTAGGTGCTGCTAGTAGCTTATCGACCTCCTCCAACTCAGTTCTGTGAATGGAGAGGCAAAAGCGAAAGCAGAGAATAAAGATAGCGAGGCAAGATAGCCAAGGGATAGCAAAGCAAGGAAGAATGAACTGAAAAAGGAATAAGCCGATGGAGGAAGGACAGAGGAGATAAGAGTATCCCTAATCTAGGGACTGCAGGGCCTCCTTACCTGGGTGACTCTAGAAGGAGAGAGAAGGAGGGAAATGAGAAAGAAGAAGAAGAAGAAGAGAAGAGAGAGATGGGATGTTGAGGGGACCAGAATGCCCAAGGAGCCTAGTTAGCTTATGGCTGAAGGCTCGACTTAACAGGGAAGCAAGAATCCCCGGAGATAGAGCTGAAGAGAAGGTTCACCAAACCCGCTAGACAGACTCAGGAGGGCATAGTCCTCATCCTCAACATGCCATTGTTTTGATAACCATCTGGCCCTGCGCCGGGAAGGCCTTTACCTGGAGGACACCGGATGAGGGAAGAATAAACCCCTGGCAGTTTGAGAGCACTGCTCAGGGTTTGAAATGGAAACTGTAAGCTTTCAGGAGTTTATAAGAGGCAGAAGTGGGACTCAGTCGGACTCCACGGCAGGCCAGAGGCTTAGGCTGGCTGGGATTGGTTATGGCAGCACTGCTTGTCTGTAAAACTGTCCGAGGACACTAGAAAGGGAAACACCAATTATCAAATCTGGCGAGAAGGGTAGTCTGCCCTCTCATCTTACTTCTTATTTGTTTTTTTTTTTTTTTTTTTTTACAAAAAACAGACGTGCCCGTTCCTCCTCTCTGCAAGGCAAGAATTAGGGAAGGAGGTGTTTTGATTCTAGGGCTTAACAGCTGGAGCACGGGATTGCAGGATCAAACTGAATAGCCTGAGCCAGGCTAAAACCCCAGAGGTATCTCTCTTCGAGGGATGGCAAGAGATAGTTGTGCAGTTTGATCGCCAAAGCAAATCCACTAGATGGCCCAAGAATCTTAGAGTAAATAATTTTTCTGAGAATAAGAACCCCCAAGAAAATAGATTTTTTTTTTTGGAAAATTGAGCAATTCTTCCCATTTTTATAATTTTTTTTTTTTTATATATATTGCAGAGAGAGGAAGGAGACGGGAGGTGGAGAAGCCACAGGCAGAGGCCACTGAGGGGATGGAGGGTAGGTGCATGAATGGTGAAGATACAAGAGAAGATCAAGAATTACGGTAGGTGTAATTTTCATATCTTCCCTTGTCAATCTCATCATTCATTACTTCCTGGGTGAGTATCTAAGCCTCCTTCCAGGAAGGGAAGAGGCCATACCCTGAAGGAACAAGACTTCAGCCTCTGTTGGTGAGAAACAGAAGAGAAGACCCTGGCTCATTCAGAAAGCCTAAGTGGGGGAAGAGCTAGGAGGTGCTTCCCGAGGACGAGGGAGACGGAGGGAGCCCCTGTAAAAGTCTCCTAGCTCTAGAGGAGAAAAAGACGGTCCCTCGGAAGGCGGAGCGAACTTCACCCCACGCCCGGCCAGGGTAGACAACCTGAAAGACGTAAGCCATGCCGTCCCGCCTCGGATGCAGATCGCTGTCCCCGCAAGCCGAAGCCACCATTGGGCGCCAGTGAAGATGCCTTTGTTTGGTGTCTTGCCAGCCCAGGCCTACCGCGAGAGGGCAAACGCTTGTCTGGTTTGTCTCTGTCAGGTATTGATGCCAACAGCTGGGACATCATCGACCACAAATGCCGTTGTCAGGCAGCGCAGTGAGCCTGATGAGATGCAATACTGGCACTCGTGACGAAGAAGAGAACACCTTCGCCCAACGGCTCGAACTGGAGAGAGTCCGATCCGTGGGCGGTCGCAGCCAGGCAGCGGCGCCCAGAAGGAGTGTCTAGGTAAACCAAACCAGAGGGCGGTTGGGAAGAGAACCTAGAGACTCTGAGGGGGCACAATACCCACGCTGACAGTCAGCCGGGCTGAGAAGAAGCGGCCAGACTGCCAGGACCGGATAGACGCCTCCTGAAGGGATAGGCCAGGAAGGTACCACCAAATGCTGGGCACTGAATTACCAAGGAATTTCGCTCCTCGCTCGGGTATTGTCTCTCCGAACATAGGAACCAAGATCCCTCACCATCCTCGAGAGGAAAAGATGATATCTCAGTGAAATCAGCATCGGAGGAAAGATGAGTAGGTTCTTCCTCAGAGGAGGGAGACGAGGATGATGGGGGCTGGAATGTCCAGAGATTCCTGCGTCGGTGGGGAGAGTCGAAAGACCCGCCATGCATGTATCTAACGTATGAGGGAAGGCCACTGAGACCTTGAACTGCTCCCGAGGATAACGGACCCAGAGGACCGACATGGCCTGGGAGCGGGTGGAGAAGGCAGAGAGATGGGAGAGGGGCACCCAGAGAGGCAACTGCCTTCATGCAGGGCTCTGAACCGGGAAAGGAGCCCTAGTAGGAGGATCCCTGATATCAGACCAGGCCACAGAACGGAACTCTGGGGAAGCAGAGCCTGGAAGAGCCCTGAGGGAGAACCTCCCTTGTGACACTGGGACTGCATGGATCCAGAAGGGCAGTCCACAAACGGCGACGGAGGACACCCTAGAACCCTGGAGGGGAGGGCGGGTTCGCGACCACGGCTCCTGGCCACCCCCGAGGCGGCCAAAGAAGACCGGAGTGGCAGAGCCCCTGCCTCAACCCCTGACTCCAAGAGGGCCCTCCTCACCTACAAGGCCCCCCTGTCCCTTAGAGGGGCAACAGCACCGTGGGGGTAGCTGTCACCGCCCTCCAGGAGCGGGAGCTCTCCGTCTACCCCTCATCGCCTGCCCCCGGGCTCCTGCCACCCCAGCCGGGAAACCCTCAGGAGACGACGGAAGGGGGGACAGAGGGAGGGGCCCGCTGCGCCGCCTGGTACCTGTAGCCACAGGGGACCCAGACCCCGAAGAGTGGGGGTGCCAGGATGGGTCCACGTCATCGCCCTCCGAGGAGGGCGAGACCAGCTGACCTCGATGCTGGCCACCCCAGGGGTCCCTGAGGCCACGGAGCCGCGAACGGCCCCAGTACTAAGGGTGACGCCGCCTGCCCCCACACCGTAGCAGCCAGGCTCATTCCAACCCCTCGACGGCGCCGCAGCCTGCACCGGGCCAGAGGAAGGACAGGCTCACGGTCACGCGGCAGCGCCGAGGCGAGAACGGCACCGCCAGGTCCATCGGGCGCCACGAATAGCGCCGATGCCCAAAGCGGCACCGCCAATGCCGCCGCCTGATCACTGCACCACGAACGGCGCTGATCTCAAAACGCGCTTAGTCGACTGGCCGCACCGCGAACGTGCCGGATCCGCAAACTGCGCCAAAGGCGGCGGCCGAGGGTCCACCTGAGCACCCAAAAGCCAAGGGGCTCAACATGGGGGGAGGCACCAAGAGGTGATTGCCGGAGTGTGTCAGCGCCGCGCCCGGAAGGGACTACGACGCCCCAACACCGCGAAGAGGCCTCCTCCTCGGCAAGAAAAGACGAGACCCCTCCTCCTCGGATCGTATAGGGCCGGAGGGGACCCGGGAGGGCCTAACGATCTTGCCTTGAGAATCCGAGCGACGTTGTCCCCCGAAGTCGGGCGGGCCTTGCCGAGCTTAACGCCTGGATTTGGCAGGACGCCGACGTCCATCGAGAAACAGGCGCCGACCTAATCCAGCACCGGTTGGGTCCCAGGCAACGAAGGCAAACATCATGCCGGTCCGAGACGGAGAAATGCCAGCCACAGGAGCACCGACGATAGGGGCGCTCGTCTTGAAAAGCGCTTAGCTCCCAACCGACATAACGCGAAAATAACAAGGCTAAAAACAGCAAGAAACACACCCGCGCCAGTGATAGAAAAGGAACAGTCTTACCGGATCGGCGCCAGTGTGAAGAAAACAGGAGTCGGCAAACACGCGACTAAAATGACCGCTACTCGCGAACAGGTGCTGCCTCGACGGCGGGAGAAACAGAACTGAGTTGAGGAGGAGTCGGTCGCCATCAACGCGGCTGCCTCAAGATGACGCATGACGTCACTCTCGAGGGCGTGTGCCGTAGCCAAGTTTAAAATAAAAAAGCTCCCGTGACGGGTCCGCGCCTCCGGCTTACACCCAGGAAGTAATGAATGGTGAAGATTGACAAGGGAAGATCTGGCAATTAGAGATGCACTAAAGGGAACATTTTTTGATCAAGTGAACGATAATCTCATGACATTGTACTACTTTACGAAAAAAGTCCGAAGAAAGTTTGCGAGCTTAGAGAATTAGCTAAAATAGTGGGTGATGAAGTCAGCAAACCAGAAAGAGCATTTGGAATAAGATGGGTAGATCACAAACTTTGTGCCGCTCAGACACTGGTAAAATCCTACACAATAACTATTCATCATCCCGAAAATCTCACAGAAACTGCCAGTATGCCACCAACGGAGAAAAGCAAAGTTGAGGGCATTTTGACCAAACTGAAAACTGCCAAATTTGTCACACATTTCCTCTTCTATATTGACAGGCATGCTCTACTAAACTGAAGATCCTTCCATATGCATATCTTAGCAGTAACTACAGGCACGTGAGCTTGACATCGGTGGTAGGAAAGCTCATTGAGAAACAAATAAAAGGCAGGATCACCAGCTACCTGGAGGAAAGCGGCCTGATAAATCCAAGCCAACATGGTTTTTACCAGGGGCAGATCCTGTCAAACAAATCTGACAGAGTTTTATGATGGGGATACCAAGGAACTGTATCACGGGAGAGCGGTAGATGTGGCTTATTTGGATTTCAGGAAGGGTTTGACTCTGTGCCCTACAGGGGGCTGCTGTGTAAAATGGCAGGACTGGGACTGGGGCAGAGGGTAGTTAAATGGGTGGGAAACTGGCTAGGGGACAGGAGGCAGAAGGTCATAATAAATGGGGTGGCATCCGGAGAGGGCAAGGTCACAAGTGGGGTCCCTCAGGGATCAGAGCTGGGGCCCCTACTATTCAGTATATTTGTAGGGACATTAGGGAGGGCCTTGAGGGAGATGTGAGTATGTCTGTGGACGATATCAAAATCTACAATAGGGTGGACACGCAGGAAGGGGTAAAACAGATGTAGAGGGATTTGGGGAGGCTTAAGGCATGGTCAAAGAGATGGCAGCTTGCATTCAATACAGAAAAATGTAAAATCATGCATCTTGGCTACAGGAATCAGAGGGCAGAGTATTGTATGGGGGACAGAGATCTGGGAGTGATGGAACAAGAAAGGGACCTAGGCATCACTATATCGGGGGACCTGAAAGTGGAAAGACAGTGCGGGAGGGCAGTGGCAAGGGGGAGTGGAATGCTGGGATGCATCGGAAGAGGGATCACCGGTAGAAATAGGGATGTCATAATACCCTTGTACACACATCTAGTTAGACCGCATGTGGAGTACAGAGACCAGTTCTGGAGGCCATACCTCAGGAAGGATGTGAGGAGGCTAAAGCGGGTTCAGAGGACAGTGACAAAGATGGTGAAAGGGTTAAGTCACCTATCCTATGAAGAAAGGCTGAGCAAGCTTAACATATACTCCCTTGAACGGCAGGGGGGGAGAACATGATCGAGATCTTCAAGTACTTTAAGGGTACAACCTAAGGTGCTATTGGGGTGCATCTTCCAGACGTAAGGGAAATCAGAGGACAGGGGCATGGCCTGCAGGGGGGCAGTTCGAGGTATCACTAGGAAATACTATTTCACAGAGAGAGTGGTGGAAAAGTGGAACAGACTCCCAGAGGTGGTTGTTGGGAGAAGAAACAGTGAAGGGATTCAAAAGGGCATGGGACAACCACAAGGGGAGTGTTGGGGGGGGGGCACAGGTCCAAGCAGATAGCT
Source organism: Neoceratodus forsteri (assembly GCA_016271365.2). Lineage (NCBI taxonomy): Eukaryota > Metazoa > Chordata > Ceratodontiformes > Ceratodontidae > Neoceratodus > Neoceratodus forsteri. Next base: position 962,049,000 of record CM028137.1, read on the forward strand.
GGACAAATGGGCAGACTTGGTGGGCCTTGTTTCGGTCCTTTTCTGCCATCACACTTCTGTGAATCTATGAATCTAAGTTACTGGATCAGCACTGCTTCTCCTGTGGATCTGGGGACAAAAATGCTGACTCCTGGTTATATAAAGAACACAAAACGCGTACAGTTTGAGGTGAGGGCAACCTTACTAAAGGTAGTAAAGCTTAGCCATGCATATAAGTAAAAAGATCAGATGAAATTGAAGGGTTATTAATCCGTTTATATAGCTGTTTATATGGTGCCGATCTAAAGCCGATTAACAATGTTCCAGTTTGGAATAGCAAAGTTGATACATTAATCCATTAATCACCCATTTTTGTTCATCTACATTAACCCAAGTAATTATCTTCTTGACGAATATTTTTATGCCATTGGAGTTCTCAAAAATCTTAAGCAATTTTCCAGTTTGAAGGAAACCTATTTAATTTACAATATTCAAATAAATCAGCTTATATTTCTGCATTTTTAGTCCTTTATAATGGAAAAAAATTACATGAAATCAGATCTCAGTCCCCTAGTGCTCCTGCTTTAACCTGCAATGAAGGCACAGTCTTAATCAGTTCCACAGCAAACACATATTTTGTTATTGTATCCCCCCCCAACCCAGACACCTCCATCTCTTGCACTTATCCTTTCCTCCCTCTTGATTTACCCTTGCCCTCTGCATCGCCATCCCTCTTCCGGATGACACTCCTCAACCCAACTGCCCACCTTCTCTGGCACTCATGCCCCCCCCCCCCAAGCAGGTGCTTAGTCAGTGTGCCAAGCCTGCGGGAGGGCCATCATTATCATCATCATCCTGTCCCCAGGATTCTTTTCTCATCATTGTTTTCTCCACCATAGGACACTGCCAAGCAATGACGCAATGCGTCACCAACTACCCCCTGCCTTTCCTGAGCCTCCCGAATGTCATTACTCCCAGCCCTGGCTTGAGGGCACCACATTAGAAACTGTACCATAGTAGTAAAGTTTATCTATACCTGGCGCCCTTCCCCAAAGACTCAGGGCACCATTAGAACAGATCACAGCAGGACAACACAACAGAGACATGTTAAAATGAAATAAATACATAGTAGGTTATAACCTACTAATAAAAACATTACTGTTATAGTAGTTCACGGTTATTTTACAACTAAATACAACAGTAAATGTAGATAAATAAATACCACAACTGGGATGAATAGAATCACATGCGGAAGGTGATTTCCCACGAGCTTGGGGGGGTATTGAGGCCCCTTTTAAAGGCCTCCACCAAGGGGGCCCTCCCTCAGAGCCCTCAGGAGCAAGCTCCAGAGAACCAGACCCACCACCTTAAATGCCTGCTCCCCAAAGGTTTTTTAACTTTAGCCTGGGTACCACAAGCAGGCTTTCCTCAGTGTAGCAGAGAGGGCATGAGGAAACACAAGGATGCAGCAGCTCTCCATTTAGTTTTTGTTGACCAGGAAAGGAGGACTAGACAATTCTGCCTATTTTCAGCCTCGTCCCAGCAGAGGGGGGATACAGATGGATGCCAACTGACACCGAACTAGATTAAGCTGTTGGTGGTATTTTTAGTGAATAGGGGAAATTTTGGCTAGGACACCAGGGAAATTCCCCTACTCTTTTCAAGAAGTGCCATGGAGTCGTTAACACCTGAACTACCACCAGAACAGGCAGATGGGACCTTGGTTTAACATCTCATCTGAAAGACAGCACCTCAGGTGTGCAGCACCCCCTCATGCTACACTACAGTGGCAGTATTGGAATTTAACCCAAGTGCCTGGTGTAGGGATAGAATCCACAGTCTTCTGATCTTACGGCCTCAGCGGTGAATGTGCAACCCGTTGAGCCACTGACACTCTCAGGTAACCCGGTCCCGGACCCAACCCATGTAGGGCCTTATAAGTTAGTAAGACAACTTTTTGGAAGATATGCCACTTAACCAGCAGCCAGTGTAGATCACATAGCACCGAGGAGACATAATGCAACCTCGAAAGGCTGGTCAGTTCAGCAACCTAGCAGCTGTATACTGCACCAGCTGCAGGCATTGAAGTGCACCCCCACTGACCCAGACATACAGATCACTGCAGTAGTCAAGCACAGAAATCGCACATGCATGCACTAGTGTCACCAGGTCTCCGGGGGGGGGATAAGAGATTTTATCCAACTGATGTTCCCAAGATAGTAGAAACCATTCTGGACTACTGAAACACCCGAGCCTCAAATATCAGCCCCTCATCCAGAATGACGAGATTGTGCGATACACTAGTGTTACCGCACAGTGGTACTTAAAACTGAATATCGCCATTTTGAGTTGATATTGTATAGAACCAGGAATTACAAATAAAATAATAGATAGGTTGTGGTGTATTACAAGGCAGTAGTTCCATCAAGAGGTTTCTTGTGTCCCCAGAACCACGAGATGGAATTTCTGCCTTGTAATACACCAGAACCTATTTGTTGTTTTTTGTAATATATGGATGAGAGGAATTTTTAAGTTCTTACTTGTGCCTGCTGTACGGTGCTGCGGTCTGTAGAGTTAGTAAGACTCCCGAGTGTTGCTCCTCATTCCTAACCCCCCCCCCCAACTGCTCCTGCTCCCAGTCCCATTCCACTTCTTTCTCACACAAAAAAACAACAACAAAAACAAAACATGGTTCACACAGTAGTCGCATCGGTAATCCCAACGATACTATTACGAGGACCGGACGTATACTATTACGGGCCTAATATATTACAAGGAATTTTTTGTATGCATTTTGGGGGTATTATTTTCATTATCCATATATTAAATTATAATACTACAAGGCTAAAGATAGCTGTAAATACTTGCTTCCCAGTCCAAACAAATTATCTGACCCCGTTCCTTGTCTGAGATGGACTACCTTTGATTGTGTGCAATAAATATAAAATCAGGAATTAATACAAAAACATTGCTTTACTTGTTTCCACCCACAGCCCTCTCCACATAATATTTGTTTGATCTCAGGCAGTTCCAAACTAATGATGCCATCACAGATTTCCTAAAAGACATCAAACTAAGATGCTCTCCATAATGGTCCCCACCCAGCTACTGTAACCCTTCCCCCATCCAGAATTTACAACCATAAAGTAACTCTAAAGTACTCTGACAGACTACTCCATCTAACTGAAATCTACTTCACTAATCCGATGGAGTGTGTACTGTACGGGTTCAAAATTAGTCCAGAGAAACTTGTTCGTTAGTCCACTAAACAGGTACTGTTGCAGTACTTTACTCTTCTTGCATATCTGATTTGATAAAGGTAAAGAAAACTCAATATAGTATTGTGTTTTTCTTTCATACATGTATGAACTGCAGAGGAAACAGTAAGAATCACACAGAAACGAAGAAACAGGATGAAAGGACATAAAAAAAAAAAAAAGCATCTTGTTACATTCCAGTAGTTACAAAACTATGCCATATGGATTCAGCTCAAAGTTGCTCAGCTCTGTTAACCCGTTGTCCTCACTGCTCTTTCTGACTTGCTCAAGCAATACTACACAAATACAACTCCACACCCTCCAATTCTGGCCAGGCTCACAATGCAGTTACACAAAACAGCAGCAAACTTGACTGGCTAGTGTATTGGTGATATCAGCCAATCTGAGCAGGCTTTTGCTCAGCAGGGCTGGAGTCACCCAGTAACCAAAAACAGGCTTGGAACCAATAGAAACCCTGTTGTCAACAGGAATGTTGCTCATGTAATGGTTACTGGATAACCGAAACTGGGCTGTAAGCCAATCAGCATACTGCAGTACCTGATGCAAAAGGCAATGCAGTGGGGGACTGCAAAGAGAGAGAGCTTCAGAGCCTGCATTACACAGCAGAATATTCAGCTTATGCTCGCTGGCAGTATAAACAATGTCCCTGCATGTCACACAAATCCTGTCGAGTCACCCTGAATTTAAACAAACACACACAAACAAAAAAAAGAAAATGGGAAATGCAGACCGTGCTGGTTAACCAAAAAAAAAAAAATAATTCCTTATTCAGCACTATGCCTAGTGCTAAATAATAGCCTTTTAAGAATTTAAGGCAAGTAAACATGATTTAAGAGGACTGTGCCGAAAATCCCACACCAGGGACATCACTGCCACCACCAGGTTTTTACCAGTACAGGAACTGGGAAGCCTGCTTCTCATCTCCTCCTTGCACAAGGTCAGGAAAGTTAGCACAATAACTGAGGGTAGAGTGCCCTTCAGAGACTGACTGCAGACAGTCCAGTAGAAAGAGTAAAATTACCCTTTCAAAATAAACAGGCAGTCACTGAACTTATCGGAAATAGATTCTTTACTAGAGAACTACAAATATTTACAACAGTATATATTTATAATCAGACAAAAAGTTTACTCAGAATGAAAAATAAAGGGTGTTAAGAACTTTATGCTGGAAATTAGGAAACTGTAAGTTGGAATTTTATTTTGGGAATAAAGACTAGTGGGGAGGTGACCAGCTACGAGATTTGTTTAACCTCAGGCCCGAGAAACGAGCTCTAAAGTGCATTGTATCCTGATGCGGGGAGCAGTGGTCCTGACCCTTCAGGAGTGCTTAGTGGTGGGGTACTTGGGTTCATGGGGGACTGTGGTTCTCGACTCTACCAGGTAGCTGGCGGAGCAAGCCAGGGGTCCCCTGGGTTTCCCAAGAGGCCTACTGGAAAGGTTGGCCTTGTCTGGATCCATGGTGGTACTGTGGCCCTGCAATTCTAGCCCCGGGTTGCGATTTTGGGACCCTGCTACTAGCATTATGGGGTAGTAAGAAGATTCATTCTGCATGTCATTAATACGGTCAGACTACTATTTATTCTGTTTTCTTCTGTGACAGTGAGAGTTCCTGCTTAATTTATTAATCCCCCTTCGCAGTGAGAGAGCTTGTGGGGTAGAGGGTATCGGACATCTTCATATTTACTCTGCTGGGAGTGAGTCCCAATATTTCATTTGACCTCTTGGTTTTGAGGGGGCCTGGGAAGCCGAAGATGTATTTTTTTCATTTGCTGTTTAATATACATTTATGGTTCTTAATTTGAATTACAGCGTCAAAAACTTAACATATTCACCCTGCTGGGAGTGAGTCCCAATATTTCATCTGGCCTCCTGGTTGTGAGAGGGCCTGGGAGGTTGACAATGTACTTTTCTTTGTTGCCTAATCTACATTTATGGATTTTTTTTTTTTTTTGAATTACAGCGTTAAGAACTTATTAATTATTCATGACTGGTTATGCACCTCTTAAATTGCCTTCCTGGACTTTGGACTGTGCAGTTTTATTGGGCGTATTTTTAGTTTGATCCATTCTGCGATTTTAAGTTATTGTTTAAAAGGTGGGTAGTTGCTCGGGGGGGGGGTAGAGGGAAAATGTTTATTTTTATTTTTTCCTGAGTTTAGTTAGTTATTTAAGTGGGGATTTCTTGATGGTTTAGGTGCGTTTTTCTGTTGATGTTTTTTTTTTAGTATGTGTAGGAGACCTGCCCTCACGGTCGTGTGCTATTCGTCCTCCACCCTTTGTGCCCTCTGCCCTTTCTCTCCCCCCCCCATTACAGTTATCAGCATCCCAACACTGTAGAGTGCTGGGTATTGCTCGTGGGAAGTGAGGGGGGTTGGGGGCGCGAACAGTGGAGGTTGAATGAGCGGGGCCACCACACTGGGGTAGTAAAACCCAGAAGACACCCTGGGACGAAATGGAATCTGGAGCGTGGTCCCTCATGCCTAGTTTCCATACCCAAGGGCACCACCAATATTGGTGAGCAGGTAGCTCGAGTAGCTCCAGAAGCCCGTCCTACTCGAGCAGTGTTGTGCAACACCAGATACATCAAAAATAAGACTGCAGTTATTGCAGATCTTGTTGGGTTGGTGGATCTGGTGTGCATCACTGAGACCTGGCTGGAAGAGAATGCAGGCCCCATATTAGAGGCCGCCACTTCGGCCAGGTACTCTGTGTTGCACCGCTCGAGGCTGGACCGCAGGGGGAAGGGGGTTTACGGTCTGTTTAAAGACAGAGCTGTGCCTCACGAGTGTACCAGTAGAGGAGGCCGAGTCATCAGAGTGTACTGTACTGTAGTGGCAGGTGTTGGTTGTAGGATCGCCCTCATCTACTGTCCACCAGGTGATGAGAGGCATTTCCTGCAGGAAGTAGTGGACTTCATGATCGAAATGGTGTTCAAGTCGCCCAGGCTGATGGTCCTGAGCAACTTCAACGCCTGGGTCGATGATGAACTCTCACAATTTGGACAATACTTCCTCCAACTGATGACATCTTTGGGCCTTACACAAGTTGTTACTTCTGCCACTCAAAGGCGGTCACTCCCTTGACTTAGTCTTCCTCCTGGGGATCGAAACCTTCGATTTGGGGGTGGAACCTGTCGGATGGTCCGATCACTACACCATGGGGTTCAGTTTTTGCGCCCCCCCCCCTTCATGGGCCTACCCCGTGGAGATGGTTGGTACCTTTAAGTAGATGTAAGCTCTAAAGGCCTGGCAGCGGGTACTCGACCCATCAGAGCTTCCTGGAGCGAGCAGTGACCCAGATGCCCTGATTTTGGCTTATACTAAAGCCATCTCCTCGACTCTGGATATCATTGCTCCTGTCCGCGTTCGTCCTCTCCCCCTTCGCCCTCGGTCCCCCTGGTTTGATGGGATCTTGAGGGAGATGCAGCGACAAGGACTAAGATTAGAGCATTGATGGCGGAGATACGCCCTTGATGCCGACTATCTTAGACTGATGGACCACCATCAAGCCTATCACTCTGCAATCTCCCATAAAAAGGCAGAGTTCCTGTCCAGGGAGATTGCGGCTGCTCAGAATTAACCAGCTCAGCTCTTTCAAACTGTGCAACCCAGCTTGCCCACAGATTTGAAGAGCCTTTTCACAAGTAGTGTGTGAAGAGCTTGCTCGCTTCTTTGTGGCCAAGGTGGCTGACACTAGGCCGGCGCTCCAACCTGCACCCTCTATGGGAGATGCTATGGATCAGTGCTCAGTCACTCTCCCCCAGCTCTCCTGGAGTTCCTTTGACTGGCCGGAGTTCACTGATGTCATGCGGATTGTCCAGGGTATGTGCCCTACATGCTGTAGTCTGGATCAGGGCCCAACCTCCCAGATTAAGGGTTGTTGTGATACTATTGGCCCAGTCCTAGCATGGATAGTCTGGTGCTCCTTAGAGATGGGTGAGTTTCCTAGCTCCCTGAAGGAGGCAGCAGTAACACCCCTCCTGAAGAAAGCTTCTTTGGACCCAGACTGCCCTAACTACAGACTGATCTCTAACCTTCCCTTTGTGGGGAAAGTGATCAAGCAAGTAGTGGCCGTACAACTGGACAACCATTTGACCATCCATGACATTTATGAACCACTCCAGTCTGGTTTTTGAAAGAGGCATAGTACCGAGATGGCACTGGTTCGGGTGCTCCATGATCTCTTGATGACGAGAGAGATCGGAAGAGCCGTTCCATCTTGGTTCTTCTTGATCTCGCCTCAGCATTTGATGCTGTGGACCATGGGGTTCTTCTCGAATGCCTGAGGTTCATCTGTGGCCAGTCTAGTACAGTCCTCAGGTGGTTTATATAATTCCTCACTAGTAGAACTCAGAGGGTGGTGTCAGGGATTTATTCCTCCGGTCCAGTCTCTCTGTCATATGGGGTACCTCAGGGTTCTGTGTTGTCCCCCATGCTGCCCCTCGCAGACACTGTAAGAAGGTATGAGCTGAGGTTTCACTGCTATGCTGGTGATACGCAGCTCTACCTATCTTTTGCACCCGACTAGGATAGAGCCCTCTCAGTATTTAACAACTACATCACTGAAATCCAGAATTGGATGAAGTCAAGTTGGCTGAGGTTGAACTCGGATAAGACGGAGGTGATGGCTGTGGACTCAGGTTGCTGGATAGAGGGGACGGGAGCTGGTTTGCCTTCAGTACTTTTTCTTGGTGGCTCCCTACCTCTGAACGGGTGTGAAACCTGAGGGCGATTTTTGACGATAGGCTGACACTGCGGTCGCAGGTGTTGGCAGTCATCAAATCATCCTTTTACCATCTGAGGAACATCTCCAGGATTAAGCACCTAGTTCCATCCGGTGATCTGCCTACATTGGTCCACGCCTTTGTGACCTCACACCTTGATTATTGCAACTCCCTTGATCTAAGGCTACCAGGGGCTGACATCCGACACTTGCAGCTAGTGCAGAATGCTGCGGCCCAGTTATTGACAGGTACTCCTCATACATGTCATATTTCTTTGGTGCTGCGCGAACTGCACTGGCTGCCAGTACAGTGGTGGATCACCTTTAAAGTTGGACTTCTGACTTATAAAGCCCTACATGGGCTTGACCCGGACTACCTGAAAGAGCTTCTGGTACCTTACTGCCCTAGGCGATTGCTCCGCTCGGCTGACGAGGGGTTGCTAGAGATTCCAAGGGTTTCTTTAAAATCTTTGGAGGCCCATGCATTTATGTACGCGGCCCTGGCCCTTTGGAATTCTCTACCCAGTCTGCTTCGGGAGTGCGTGTCCGTGGAGGAATTTAAACAGGCCCTTAAGACCCACCTGTGGCATCAGGCATACTCTACCCGATGGTATTTTATTGAATTTTATGAACCCAGTATTCATTATATCTGTGTTTTATTGTATTTTGTTTTTTTATTTGTAGTTTAAGATGCCTTGATTTTAGAAATGTGCGGTAAAAATAATTATTGAGAGATAGAAGCTCAGTTTTTTTTCTCTCACCAAATTCTTAACCTGCCCACTAGCTACCTAGACACCTTCCCTAGACTAATCTCTACTCACCATTCAGCTAACTTCCTATGGCAGGGCTCTTGTCTTTAGATGTTGTAGGTCCAAGAGAGGGAACCGAACCTCTGATCCCTAATTTCTACCCTTTGGCTGTGGGGGAAGGGCCTCTCCCCTTTGAGTGACAGTTCCCCACGGTCCACATGAAGGACATCTGAGACAACTGACTGTGAGGAAGTCTCGCCACGTAGTAGCAGAAGTGAATCTTTTTTATTCAGCAGAATAAGGGAAAAACATTCTACTGAGCATAGTTCATTTACAATGAAGTCCCATGGGTTCATAGCAGCAAACAGTTTCAGTATAAAAAAATTACACATATCAATGAAAAAACAAACTACAAAATACAAATCAAGGTACACATAAATAATCATCAAACATCCCATTCAATACAATGAGACCAGCCTAAGCACCAATCATTCAGGTGGGGTAGGCGTACGGTTTGATTCATATTGTGTAGCCTTACTGGAATTTTATTCCACAGGGCAGCTCCCCTATAAGAAACAGATGACCTACCTACATTTAAATTACACTTGGTAATAGAATATTATGAACCATGTGCTGTCCTCAGATTATCTTTTACCGTTCTCATGGGGAACATCTCAATGATGTAAAAGGGACCCACGTGTTTGAGTTTTATACATAAATTTAAGGAGATGTAAATTCATACGGGCCAAAGGTTTTGGCCAATTTAAACTATTATATAGTATACATCTCCGTGTTCTATGGGGTACCTCCAGAACAAAACGCGCTACTCTGTGGTACGTTACATCCATTTTATTCAGTAATGTGCTGGAAACTCCACTATAGAAAATGGTGAGTGACTGAATGACAGTTCCCTACTATCCCCATGGTGAATGACATCTGAGCTAACTGGCTACTTCACACTCCAACAGCCCTTATTCAGAATTACAATCCTGTTTTGAAGGATGTCAGAGGTGTCTAACCCCACATCCCTGCCTTTCAGAATCAATCTGTAGCTTAGTTCCCATTCCCATGAGACAGTTACACTGAGAAGTTGAGCTGGCCAGTATTTCCCACGAGACATGCGACCCTGGAAGCCATATTTGTGGTCCACTTGCAAATAGCAGAACTTGTAACAAAAGCGTAACTACACTAACAAAAGAAACTAAAAATAAGATGATAGCTCCATTTGGTCACATGTCTGTCACAAGGACACAAGTTACAACTGATTGAAAATATCTCTAAACGAGATACTGGAAAATAAGTCTTTGTTCCAAGAACAGTGAGACTTAAGACTTTTCTGGGTTTTAAAATAAATTGGGTAAATTTGATGGTGGCCTCACAGACTGCTTCCACTGAGAAGTGAGGGACATCCTTTAATGGGCATCATACGGTTCTATAACCCTAGCAGACGCAGTTCAGTGGAGTTTGACGGTGCAGAAGCACATACCTTAATGGTCCCCCCGGCCCACCCCACTCCCAATAAACACACACTACAAATGAAGACATGACACCCCAGTCCCAGCCACCACCGCAGCACACACTGCATTTTTAAACTAAAAATAAACCTTTGTTTGCACGCTGGATCAATAACAGTATTTCTGAAACCAAAACTGAGAAAATTCTATCTTCTAGCAGCAACAACTATTTAGTAATTTTCTTCATACAGTCAAACTCTAAACCTATGCAAACTATCTGCCAACTATAAAAAAATGTGCAAAAAGCAGACTGCTACATGCCAAAGAGAACAAATTCTGCTTTAATCTCTCAACCAAAGATAGACAGTGTCCTGTGTTACAACTGCATTGCCCTTCTGATACAGAAATGTACACCCGCCACGTCAAAACAGCTACATAAGCCCATACAACATTCTACCTCAAGTTGAAGAAGAAACTTTTGAACACCTTAAACTGTCGCTTCCGATTACTTGCACTGGCAAATTTACAGCACGAGACACCCCAGAGGGGACAACTTTATCCAGCAAGGACATGCCAAAGGGGAGGTTTCAGGCAGAGCCAGGAGGATAGAAAACATGTCCTTGTCACAGGACATTCTTTAGTTAGAGAGACGAGAAGAGACTGGTGTGAAACTCTGGTTGTTTCATGTCACTCTGGCAACTGCAGGCTGGCTAATCCCACAGCTGGGAGAGGCTGATCAGCTCAGAGGTGGGAAGGTAGATGCTGTGATACACCTAGGTACCAATGACCTGGTGAACAGCAGTGTAGGAAAGGTTAGGGACAGAGTCACAGTCATCTGCAGATGCTGTAACCTGCCTGGAGGAGACGTTACTGTCACACGAGCGTAAATGTACAAAGGATATTAAGAGTTTAACAAGATGTGGCCTGCAGATTTTATGTGATGAGGTGGGGTTTCATTACACTGGGGACAGAGGATCATTCAGCATCTGGAGCAGGTGAGGAATCAGTGCATTAGGATTAAAAAAAAAAAAAAAGGCTAAAAGTAAAACAGCAAGGTGTTTAACTATGGTGGGATAGGGGCACAGGAGCATACACCAAGACAAAGCGAGCCAGCCAACCTGGCTCTCTCCAAGCACACAGCACAGGGGGAAGTAGGGGGAATGGGAAGGAAGACAATAAGAACAGCTGCATTCGGCAGTCACCATGTACTGGAAACCAAGAATGGAAAGAAGGGCAGGAGAAGAATGATTACTGTGAATGCCAGGAGCTTAGGAACAAAATAAATAAATGAGCTGCAGGCCATTTATGGTGGCAGAGCAGTTGAATTTGGTGGTTATTACAGAAACATTGGCAAATCAAAGTTGGGACCTCAAGGTCCCAGGCTATACCCCATTTAGAAGGGAAAGGGAGGGGAAGATAGTAAAAAGGGGTGTGCGAAAGGGTCATTAAGGTCTAAACAGTCTCAGGAGGGTAAGAGTGTGGTGTCACCAGAGCTCCAAGCAACAGAAGGAGGGAAAAGGGTATAGGATAGGAGTAGCCAATAGGCAGTCTAACCAGATAGCTAACATAGATAAGGAACTGGCAAAGGAAATTAGCAAGGCAGAGTGCAAGTGAAAAAACATACCCTTGGGAGATTTCAATCTCCCTGATATTGAAAAGGATATACCAGAGACAAGGATCCAGAAAAATCAGACCTTTGTAGAGTTATGCAGGACTGCTTCCTCACCCAAAGGGAGCGGGAGGAAACCAGAAGGTGATGGGCAATCCCAGACCCCGTAATGTCCTATCAGGACTTTGAGACTTCATGACTGAGGACTCCACAGGACACAGCAATCATAATACTGTGAAGTTCAACACTGTGCTGGGTTCCCAGCAACCAAATTCCAGCACTGTGGTCCCAGATTTCAGTAACTGATAAAAAACAATGGTAGCATTAAAGAGTACCAGTTTCAATGCTTTCCTTAAGGCTTCCAACAGCAACTTATTTCTAAGGAACTTCAAAAGTACACTTTATTTTAAATTTTTTAAATGCTCCATAACTAAGGGGGGAAGGATCATAAATCCTCAGTTGGAGAAGCTGGCCACCTGATCCCCGATTTTACAGGCGCCATCTCCACGCTCTTATATTTCGTGATGTATTAGTCTGGAGAGAGGACACGCTGTACTGATAGCAATGGGAGCCAATACACACACACACACACACACACACACACACACACACACACACACACTAGAGGGCCACTGGCGTCAAGGCCATGACTCAACTAAGAGCACACTTAGTTGAACCATGGCTTTAACTCACGTGCCCTCCAAAATATAGAGCATGGTACTTAAAAAAAACAGCTCTTATTACTATCAAAATAGTGTGCCCTCTGCTCTTCAATTTAGTACATCACAGAAAGTAAGAGCGTTGAGGCGGCCCCAGTAAAACCGTAGATCAGGAAGGTGAATGGATTGGGCAGAGGATCAGGCATCTGGCTCCTCTGACCAAGGATGGATTTACAATCCCCACCCACTTCGTTAGAGAGCCCTTAAAGAGCTGCTGACACCATCTGACCAAAAGTGCTACACTGCAGAATTAGAATAGGCGTATACCCAGTAAACCGAATACCAAAAAAGTAGATTTCTCTGTTACTTTAAAGTTATTAGCCATTTTGTAACCCTGATTTCACTACCTGTCCAAAAAAAGGCCGTTTCAGTGAAGTGCTGCTGCTGATGTTATCTAGGGACCTTACAGGCTAGTATTTTCCGCCAGCAAGCTTATAGGACCCATTTCTCTTAAGCTGTATAGATCATGTGCAATGGTTCATAACTAGAACAGGCAGCACCAGTTAGTAAACACTGCTTTAAAAACTTTGTTTTTCAGGCTTTGTAACAAAACTGACAATATTCTGTCTGGGTGCCTTTTTATTGAGGTCCCTTTTCCCTGGGTTGCAGAGTCATTGCACACTGTTGACAGGTTTGCAGACTGAATAGGTTTCTGATGTGGTGAAAGGCTGAGCTCATTCACACCTATCAGTCAAGTGAGGTAACTTCTAAGAATGGCAATTTAAAACAATTATCCCATCTCATTGTCAATGGGGTGGACAGAGACTCATCTATGTCCTACTCCAAATTACAATGATCATTTTACCAGAGCTAACACTTCCACCCATAGTAGGAATTAACTTATATAAGGCCGTTATTAAAAACATATTGTAAAGCAGACAATGACAAAACTGGGACTACAGAACTGGGACCTGTACCCTACTCGACCAGATCCTAACCAACCAGCCCTCTCGGATCACAAAAACCTCAGTCCTCCCTAACTCACTCAGTGACCACTCTCTCATCAGCTGTACCTGGTCAAATAAATGCCATAAGCCACCTCCAAAAATCATCACTAGCAGAGTCCTACCCCATGGTCAGCTACCCCACCTCAAATCGCACCTCCATCTGAAGGACTGGTCCCCCAATTTCAAGGCAACAGATACTAATACTGCACTGGAGCAATTTATTCACATTTTCAATGAAACCTGTAATAAATCTGCCCCCCTCAAAAAGTGTAAAGTTAAATCGCTCAGTAACCCTTGGCTGTCAGGAGACCTAAAAAAAAAAAAAAAAAAAAAAAACCTTAAATCCAGGGACCAACTCTGGGAACTGGCTAGAAACTCCGGTAAGCAACTAGACATCCAGAATTATAAAAACAGGCACAGAATGATGGCACCAAATCCATTCGGCAACAGAAATCTGACTACTATAAAAATGCCCTCACCAACTCCTGGGGAAACTGGAGGGATTTCTGGAAAAACATTAAAGATGTCACTGGGAAGCAGTCAAAATCTTCGCCGAACATACTCGACAAAAATGGGCACGCTACACTCAACCCTAAAACTATTACGAACACTTTTAACATCGCTTTCACTGACCTTAGCAGTGTTCTCCCCTCTGACGTCTTCCAAGATGCGTCAACTCCCACCCCCCAACTCCTCCACCCACGCCTGTCACCTACCTTTCTACTGTAGAGCACTGACGAAACATCAAGTCCAAAACTACGCTGCCAAAGCCATCAGCAAATCTAGAACAAGCAACAACACACTTGACCTCAAGCTACTGGCGCCAACGCTTGACGAGGTACTTGGGCCCCTCACCAAGATCTTTAATCTCTCTTTCCCTTAGCCAATTCCTGGACAAATGGAAAATGGCCACTGTTACCCCGATTCACAAGTGGTGATAAGACTGACCATGTGAACTTCCGCCCTATGTCCATTCTGCCTCCCCTATCGAAGGCACTGGAACGTATAGTAGCGGACCAACTTACCGAGCATCTGGACAATTAGAATATTCTCTGTAAACGGCAACATGGCTTTAAGAAAGGTCATAGTACATCCTCTGCCGTACTCGAATTCACCAGCTCCATTCACAGCTCCCTCGACAATGGACAACTAACTGGTGCTATTTTCATCGACCTGACCAAAGCCTTTGGATACTGTCCACCACTCCCTCCTGCTGAGCCAACTAAAAAATGCTGGTCTCTCCAATGATTCAATCTCTTGGTTCAAAAGCTATCTTGAAAACCGCTCCCAGCATGTAAAAAACTGGGGATGTGCACTTTGATTCCAAACCTGTCCTCTCCGAGTCCCCCAGGGTTCAATACTGGGCCCCCTACTCTTCAGCCTGTTCCTTAACACCCTACTGGACTCCTGCACTAAACATATCACCCTGTATGCCGATGATGCAGTAATCCTTGCCACACACCAGGACCCAAAGAAATTGCAAGAAAATCTCCAACTTGGCTTCTCCTCGGTTGAGAATTGGTTCACAAAGCACAAACTGATCCTTAATCAATAAAAAAAAAAAAAAAAAACAAGGCCATGCTCTTCAGCAGCTCCCATAATAAACATAAGCACTTCCAACTCTCCGTTATCACCCGACAAGGTGCCACACTGGAACAGGTCAAAAACTTTAAATACCTCAGGATCACCCTTGACCCTTACCTCTCCTACACTGCCCACATCGACCATGTCGTCAAAGCCGCTAACTCCCGGCTAGGCCTGCTATTCCGTCATAGGAAACACCCAAAGCTGTCGCTGTCCAGAGCTCCATCATATCCATCATTGATTATGGCATTATCATTTACAGCTCTGCTACAACCACCGCACTCAAACGTGTATCCACTGCCCTCAACAAGGCCCACTGACTTGTCACTGGCTTCCAACGCCTAACTCACACCTGTGACCTCTATTCTCAAACTGGATGGTTGAATCTTGCCAATCGAATAAAACACCAAACTTTTATTACCACTAAGAAAATCTTGCTGGGCCTTGCCCCCCTTGGAGTCTGTGCCTTCATACAGAGAATCCACACCCACCATACCAGGGGATCGAAACCTCAGCTTCTGCAAATCCCGTATTGCCGCACAACACAAGGCCAAAGATCCTTTGCTTACCAGGCCGCTAGTTGGTACAACGGTATTCCCAGCGACATCTCATCCCCACTATTGCTTAGCACTTTTAAGACTCGGCTCCGCCCAACACTCACTGCCTCCAACCTCTGACTTTGTGGCGAAACACATCTTTTGGTTCCATAGCTTTAGATGCCCTTTTGGATCCACATCTATTGCTGCACTTTGTCAACCCCCCCTCCAACCCATCTTCACCTCCCCTGCTGGCCCATGACAAATGCCACCCGGCTGCACTACCTCTATTCTTACCCGCCTTCCACCTCTCCTCTCTCTCTGTTCCCCCCAACCTACCTCCCCTTTTCTCCCATCCACTTAGTCTCCCTGATTTCACCCTCCTCCTTTCCCTTTCCTTCCCCAACATTTCACCTTATTGTTCCTTTTTCCTCTACAAGACAGCTTATATAATAAAAAAAAAATAAAAAAGTTATCTTTGCTTATGTTTGTCTTAATTGTACCAATGACGTGGAACCTTTGTAAAAGAAATCAAAGGTATTTGTAATCCTAGAGTAATACAGCAATTTTGCACTCCAAGGGTAGTTTGAAGTGCAAGTTCATTTAGGCTGCAGGTTTGTAGATTGTAAAATATTACAGCTCTCTTTGTTTTAAGGTCCAGTGATAAGCTACCCTGGATCAGAAACTAAAGTGATACCGTTTTTTCTGTTTAGACTGCATTCCATTTGGGTCACAGTTGTAAGCTTTGCCCTGCAAATAATTCAATTTCTCTTTCACTTTCTGTCCATCTGTCTCCTTGCTGCTTGAATTTTTACACCCACCCTCCCATAGCCCACCTCCAGCCTTATTAAATACTCTCACTCCCCCCCTCGTCACCACCCCTAGCAATGTTCATCCTCCCCTCTCACTAATATTGCAACTCCTCTTAAAGATACAGAGTGCAGCTATTAGGCCTAACACTTGTCCTGTCTTCCCTTTAAAGACATCTTCCTGTTCTCACCATCTGCTTGCCTATCAGCTTTGCTTAGTGCCTGCTCTGCTATCTACTGTGCAGTTCCATACCTGGGCTTCCTCTCTTGCTACCCCGAGTAAATTTTAAAGTTGCCTTGGTGCCCCCTGCCCTAGCTAATAACATCCTATCTTAACCTACATTTTATATCTTAAAATAGATCCACTGTGCCTAATCGTGCCCCCAGTGAGCGGCGCGGTTAATCCTGACAGCTGCCCGTAACTCCATCCTCCTGATGAACAGGACACCTTCAAATCCGGTTAAGTGTCTGGGCTAGCACTGTGCGGGTTTGATAGGCCGCCACCTGCTGCCACCCTCCTCTAATTGGACTGCTGCTCTCTGCTCGGCCACTGTTTGGCCCTGCCTTTTCTCTGTCGGATTATCAGTCTCCAGGCTTCGGCGCCCTCTGCTTTGCATTGACTTTTGCCGAACACTACTCCTGTCTAGTCTCCCACTGGTTCCTTATAAAATTCCGCCACTGAGGGTGCCGTCTAACATATCTTGAATAGGTCTTCATTTCCTCACTGTAATCTTTACCACAAGTAGAGCCTCCGGCTGGTCTGCTTTCCTAATTAACCTTTGTGGGGCTTTACTTTCTGCTTCTCTGATCCACTTCTAAATAACTGCTATGCTAGCAAGAAAACACTTTGTTGTTTTTGCTCTATCTCTAATTTTGGCCAAGGGTTAAAAACGGTGGAACACAATCACCCTTGGCAATCTTAATTTTTTACACACACTATCTCTTTATCCCTAAGAGCCAATTCTCTGTCTCAGTATACCACTAGCCTTCCTACCCAAGTCAAATAGTAACACCATGGCAAAGTATAGTCTGCTATGGGCACTCTTGTCATCTGTCCTTTTACTCAGCCTGGACACTGCCACATGGGCTCTCCCATGTAACCAAATGGCAAAAGACTCCTCAGAGGCTTACTGCAACTACATAGTTTCTCTAACTTGACTGCAGAGACAAAGCCTGATCTGCAACCTAACCCTTTCCTCCTTGTTAGAGGCAGCATATATTGCCCTCTACATGCCAGGAGGAAGCTGCCATGGAGATATGCTTTCACCCTAACCTGCCACTGTGCAAGGCTTTGGTTCCTAGCCACGATCATTATTCTGCTATCTGGGGATGTCAAACTAAATCCAGGTCCACCTACCCGTTTCTTTTCCCCAAATTAGTTATCTGGCATGTCCAAGAAAGGATTATTAATTGCCCACATCAGTATCAGAAGTCTTACCTGTCACCATGCGGAACTCGAGGCCTGGGTGAAACTCTACAATCCTGATGTACTCTGTCTCACAGAAACTTGGCTAAAACCCGGAATACCTGATGACGTATGCTACTTGCCTAACCATTCCCTGTTCCGGCGGGATAGATCCTCATCCAAGCGTGGAGGTGGAGTTGCCCTATTCTTCAAAAACCACCTCAACATCTCTATTGTCCCGGCATCTGCCTCTCCCGCAGTGTGCGAATTCATACAGGCAACTATTGTATTAGGGAAAAGAAGCTTCATATTATCTGTGCCTATAATCTCCCTGCTGGGGGAATAGTAGGTCTTCAAGAACTCCTTGACATCATCTCCCAGACTGTAAATCATAATGAGGCTGTCATCCCAGGTGATCTTAACCTCAATTGGTTAGGGTCAGCTCAAATAACCTTGCAATCACTCACGCTTAGTTATAATTTTCACCAGTTGATCTCTGAAGCAACTAGAGCCACGTCATCCCAAACGGGTACACTCCTAGACTGGGTGATGGTTAACCGTATGGAACATGTGTCAAAGGCAGGAATCCTTGCAGATGCACTAACAGACCACTCACCCACTTTTTGTATCCTATCTATGGTTGCGCCTCCATCTCCTCCATCAAGACTAATCACGTTTACAAATCTAGCTCATATTGACCAGGATGCACTTCTCTATGATGTCTCCAATATCGACTGGGCAGGTATCAAACAAAGGATGTGGAGATTGCTCTACAGATATTCATAAATGAATTTCTTACCATTCAATCTAAACATGCCCCCAAGACTACTAGGAGGATCAGAGAAAAACAGACGAGGTGGCTGCATAAAGACCTCCTTGCTAATCTGCACCAGAGGGACAAGCTTTGGATTCGCTACAAACAAACTGGCCTACAGTCAGATCTTATTGCCTATCGTGAACTAAGTAACAGATGTAAGAGACAAGTTAGAGCTGCTAAAAGCAAATACTGCAAAGACCTTCTACAAAGCTCAGCCTTCGACCCAAGGAAATTCTGGGCCCATGTCAAAACATTTCTCGGTACTTTGCAGTTAGTCACTCCTGATGAAATGATCATAAATGGGGCACATTGTAATGACCCTAGGACCACCTCAAACAGTTTTAACAATCTTTTCTCTGATCTGTCATACTATACCTTGGCTTTACAACCTAGTGGATCGCACTCCAATCTACCCACCACACTACCATCAAACAACCATACTGCCCTATCGTATGATGCTCCTCCACCGCTACCATTCTATTTCAAGGCTATATCAAGAGCGGAAGTTCTGAAATTACAGATATCCATATCTGCCAATACCAGCTCTGGTTCTGATTCACTGAAACCTCGTCTTCTTAAGCTGGCTGCTCCACTCATTGCCTCTCCGATTGCCAGAATCTATACTTTATCCCTTATCCATAGCACTGTGCCAGATCTATAGAAATCTGCAAGAGTAATGCCGGTCTTTAAAAAAGGTGACCCAAAGGACATGGCCAATTATAGACCTACAGCAATTCTCTCTGTCCTTAACAAGATCCTAGAGAAAATAGCTGCATCACACACCACTGGCTACCTTGCACGCTACAATCTCCTCTCAGACACCCAGCATGGTTTCAGAAAAGGTCATAGCACCACCACGGCCCTTCAACTAACTACTGATATTCTGTCCAACACGGACTCTGGAAAACTCACAGGTGCCATCTTCATTGACCTAAGGCTTTCTACCTTGTAGACCATCCCCTGCTTCTCTCCACTCTCCATAAATTCCATTTCTCTACCCCTGTTGTGGACTGGTTCTGTAGCTACCTGTCAAACAGTTCGCAAGCTGTCAAATTTAACTCCTCCCTGTCCAACACATCTATCATCAACCTTGGGGTCCCCCAGGGCTCTATCCTTGGGCCCCTTCTGTTCTCAATTTTTATCAACAATGCAGCTGAGGTCCTGGAATCCTGCTCAGCTATTCTCTACGCTGATGACCTGATCATCTGCACTAGTTCTTCTAGTATTGCCTGCATAAACACATCACTTCGGACTTCAATAAGGTCTTAGACTGGCTACTAGACCGTAAGCTTGTACTAAATGAAAAGAAAACGAAAGCAATGCTCCGAAGTTCTGCACCGAAGATTGACCTGTTCTAGTTTGCTGGAGGTTCTTCACCCAGGAGGATTTCCACTTGAAAATGTTACTTCCTTCAAGTACCTTGGGATCCTGCTGGACCAGTCTCTGGATTTTAATCTTCACATTCAGTCCTCATGCAAAGCTGTAAACTCGAAACTAGGAGTAGCTTACAAAATGAGCTACATGCTTACACCCTCGGCCAAATTAGCAAGTGCCCGAGGTATTCTGCTCCCAACCCTTACTTACGGTGCCTCTATTCTTACCTCTGCCCATAAAACCTCCCTACTAAAATGGGACGTAACTTATAACAATATATGCCAATTTGCCTCTTCATTGCCTTGACTCAAACATCACTGCCTTCTTTAAGGATCCGAATTGGCTCTCACCCTCTGCCAGAAGACAATAATACCTTGGATCACTAATGGACTCGATCATCCGGGGGAAAAAAACAAAACATCCCAGCTGGCGGCGTTGCTGGTCCTTCAACCATCCTCCCATGGCCTGCGATCAGCTGACAAATCCTTGCTCTGTGTTCCGAGATGTCAGACTACTAAAGGCACAGGAGCCTTCCAATTCTCTGCTCCCAGGCTATGGAATGCTCTTCCACTCAACCTCCGGTTGACTCAGTCTCACTTTGGATTTAAAAGTGAATATCGTCATTATCCATCCTTAGCTGATGCTTGTACATGCTTTGACCCAACCTGAAGCTCCTGAGACTTACCAGTAATGTCACCCCTGCACTAATCCAACTCCAAGACTGTCTCCTCTTCCCCTCCCTATATTTTTCCTTCTCTTTGTAAATAACTTCTTAACTACTAGCTCTCTTCCTTCTCGAACCTTGTTACTGACCATCCACTGTTTTGCCAGTTACCGCCCCTGACCTTCCTTCTGTCAGTCTTTCTTGTTATGTTTGAACATTCCTCACATTTCTCTCTATATAACCTTACTATCTTATTAACCCTTTCACTCCACAGGTCGGGTCCATGGTTTCTGCACTTATTATATATCTTACTGCCATTATCTGTATAATGCTTGCCATTATTTTTTGTTGTTTCTACCCATTGTATTTTTGTAGCACTGCTGTACTGTTGTTCTATTTGTATTATTGTACCCATGTTGCTGTTGTTCAACTGTTCCCCTTTTGTTGTACTCTCCCGGGTCGTGCCTGAAAATAGTCATTTTATGGCTAGTGCACCTACCCGGTTAACAAAAACTAAATAAATAAAATAAAATAAAATAAACATTACAATACTAGCAGCAAATACAATTTCCTAACAGGCACATTAGAGTAGCACTCCAAATGGCTTCAGCATCCTGGAGGCATGTCGACTTAGCATCCAGCAACCCAGGAAAAACAGACCACACAAAATCATCATGGCATGATAGCATGATGGAATGGGGCATGGGGGGATAGGACTTATGAGGACAAGCTGCAAGCCCATGGGCTGTACTCACTGGAGGAGAGGAGAGATGGGGGGGACATGATAAGAGGTTTTCAATATGTGAAAGGGATTAACAAGGGTGGAGCTAATGAAATGTTCAGGGTCCAGCAAAAAGGCAAACCCAGGGGACATAAATGGAAACTGGAGGGAGGAACCTATAGGGGATAATGTAAAAGGCATTCATTCACAGAGAGGGTGGTGGAGCCATCTAATGCATTGCCCGGGAGCCTGGTCGAGCAAGACACTGTGGAGGGCTTCAGTAAGGGGTGGGACAGATGCATGGGGGTACTAAAGCCAAGATTGACCCTGATGGGGACGGGGGGTGGGGGGCGAAGCACCCGCTAAGGGCTGGATACCGAGCAGACACAAAAAACCAACAGGCCTATTCTGCTGGCTTTTGGTACGTTAGTAAGTAATACAATTTTATCAACTTTGTTACAAAACTTGAAACATATATAGTTTTTTACAGCAATGTTTACTGATTGGTGCCGCCTGTCTTACTTGTGAAAACCACTGCACACGATCTTTACGACGTTGGAGAAATGGGTCCTATAAACTTGCTGACACGGATTACTAGACTGAGGTCCCTACAGCACATCAGCAGCAGCTCTTTAGTGACGCCTGCTTTTATTGCACAGGTAGTGCAATCACAGTTACAAAATGGCTAACAACTTTAAAATGAAATAATGTAAAAATCTAGTTTTTGGTATGAGATTTACTGGGAGTATGCTTATTTGGATTCTGCAATGTAGCACCTGTGGCGTCAGTGGCTCTTTAAAAAAATTAAAAAAAGTGAACTTTTGAAGTCCTTAGCAGTGGGGCTGCTGCTGGGGAGATGGAAAGAAGATCTGAAACTGAGCACCATTGGTGCTCTTTAACCAAAGATCAGGTGTAACATGAGACAGACATGGCATGGCAGGAAAAACAGTGGATTGAAATTATAAGGCCAGAACTAGGAGTAGCCCAGGAGTGCATTACATTTTTAAGTAAGTAAAGAAAGAATTACAAAAAGTGGCGGAACGTTAAGGGTATACAACTCGGAACCGACGGAGATCAAAAGGTGCTATACAAGGGAAGGCTAAATAAATGCAAGTACAATAGCTTATTAGCAGGGCAAAAAGCAACACAGAGACAAGGATAGCATACATGCTTACAGAAAATGACAAATCTTTCTTCAGGTACATTAGAAAAAACATTAGCAACAGCAAAGAAAGGATTAAAAAAGACTGGTGAGTGAAGAGGGTGATGTAGGGAAAGCAAGCATACTGTATATACTGAACGAGTACTTTAGCTCAGTTTACTGTGAAAGCTGCAGGATCAGTACCAGAATGACAAATCTGAAAATATTAATTCTGTCTATTTTCGTTGGTTTCTTCTTTGATCTCAATCAGCAATAGCCTCAGTAATTGTCTGACTCTAGTACAGAAGTTCTAGCTACAATCGTTATAGGGAATAAAAAAAAAAAAGGGGGGGGGGCAGCGCTAGACAGTGGTGGTGGGAAATGAGGCCAAGCAACCTGGACCTCATTCAGCAGCTAAATCGCGAGCAGCTACCAATGACAATGTTCGCTCTCCGGTGCGAGTATTCTAACAGAGAGCGATCACACACTGTCACAAAGTATCCCATTTTCAGTGCTGTCTGCAGGTCTGAAACACAACTGGGGGGATTGAGGGGCGTGGCCAACTACAGAGTGTGGTGCTGCAGCAGTGCAGAGCTCCACTGAACTGAAAGTTTACAGAACTTTTTATTTATTTATTTATTTATTTTAACTCAGCTTTATTGAAGGTCAATGTTCTCGGAAGTACATCTGAAGTCTGAGAAGACTTTTATATCCAGAATACAGAAAGAAAAAACATGAAGAGACAGCATACAAATCATCAACAGCCTGCTGGTCACCAACTCTCCAAACATTAATGTGCCGCCTATCTTACAACAAGAACACAGAAATTCTGTACATATCTCCAGAGGCCTATCTTACAACAAGAACACAGAAATTCTGTACATCTCTCCAGATGCCTATTTTACAACAAGAACATAGAAATTCTGTACATATCTCTAGAGTTAATCTCAGGAATTATTCTTTCCATACATAAATTGATCTCCGAGCCTCTAGCTTAACTGTTAATGAAGAACATATGAAAAAGGAAATAAAGTAAATGAAACTTCAAAAGGCCTCCACATCGGCCTTAACAAGTAGGTTGTGTGCCAATCACCATCCCTCTGATTTTTAATAAGGCATATTTTTACATTTTTACCTAACAGCCTAAGTGTGTCTCCCATGTGTTCGGCTGGTTTTTCACCCAGCCAGGGTGGATTAAGGGTCCCCCCAAATACTGCAGCACCCAGGCTTCCCACTGCAGCCAACGTTGCTGGTGTCGATCCTGTTGTAATCTCAATCTGGACATGAGAAATTCCATCAGCACTACACCCCGACCCTTCTTACCCATTTACTCAGTGTAGGAGGCTCCGTCTTCAGCCAGTTGGAGGTGATGCATTTTAATCCCACTGCTAACAACATTAATGCCACCTTTTGACTATCCCCCTTTAACCGTATGGCTGTGGGAGTCCCCAAAATCCAATCCTCAAAGGTATGGGGAATTCTCACTCCCACAATCTGTCTCACTGCCTCCCCCAATTGAGCCCAAAAATTAGTTAATTCAGGGCAGGCCCAGAAAATATGCCAATGACTCCCACACACACACACACACACACACACACACACACACACACACACCTCCTCGAACACAAGGAGCCTCCCCCTGTATAATGTTGGGTAATCGAAGGTACCTTAAAAAGGCGAATGAGACATTTCCAATAAAATTCATGCCATACCAGTGAGGAGGTTACCTTCCAGCCCACCTTTAGTCTCCTGCTCCAATCTGTTTCTTTGAGTACGATGCCTGCCTCCCTCCCTCTCCCAATGCTTCTTATGCTGTAGCAACAAGTCACCTTGTCCCCTCAGGAGCATCCCATAAAGGTGAGTCACTGGCTTAATTTTAGCAGAAATGGATACCACCTCGTATAAAAATTGCTTCCAGGGGGAGAGAGACATCTGGTGAGCCTGAAGAAAAAATTACTCACCTTAGTAATGCTGTTTTTTCTAATGGAGTCTTGCTATATTATGACTGATGCAGTTTGTCCCACCATTAGAACTGCTCCGGAGGTGAGAGAGTTAACTTCCATGCAGTGCATGGAACTTAGAGCGAGTCGGTTAGGAAAGCTCTGTCAGGTAATTTCAAACCAAAACCGCTGATCTTTACGAGCAAAACTCACTAAGGCTCTGTGTGGAAGCTGTAACCTACACTAGCCAACTGGCTACTAAAATATTCACACATTTCCTGGTCCCAACACCAAGACTCAAGTCAGGGACCAGAAAAATAAGATAAAATAAATAAAACACAACACCCAAACACCCCAACAAGAAGGGTGGAAAACATAAAAGGGCAACAATAAGTGCCAACAGTGGACTGCCCACATTCTACACCCAAAGTAGAAGTTCTGAGAGGGGCAGGTTGGGGAGGTCATAATATAAAGCAAGACTCCATTACAAGAAACAACATTACTAAGGTGAGTAATTTTTCTTCAAACAACATGAAGTCTTGCTATATTATGACTGATCTGAACTACCTGCAGTACCTCCATGGAGGAGGAACAGAACCTACTTAGGGAATAGGCTCTGAAGCACGGCTGTGCCAAACCGAGCATCCCTCTTGGCCTGGATATCCAGGGAGTAATGCTTGGTGAAAGTGTGTACTGTTTTCCAAGTAGCTGCTTGACATATCTCTAAGATAGGGATGCCTCTGGCAGCAGCTAGAGATGCAGCTGTACCTCTGGCAGAGTGAGCCCTCAGGCCTGAAGGGGGAACCTTACCCAGTTTTTGATAGCAAAATTGGATACAAGAGACAATCCACCTGGCAATGGATCTCTTAGTGGCAGGTCTCCCTTTCCCAACCTCACCATAAGTGAGAAATAGTTGGAGGGAGTCAAACCTGTGACCCTTGGTACGCTCTATGTAGTAACTTAGGGCTCTCTTAACATCTAAGCTGTGCAGCCTCCTCTCACCAGAGGAGGAATGGTCAGTGAAGAACACCGGAAGTGAAACAGATTGGTTAAGGTGGAAATCCGAAACCACCTTAGGCAAAAACTTCCTGTTAGTCCTGAGGATTACCTTATCCCTGTGAAAGGAAATAAAGTCAGTCTCCACTGATAAAGCCTGTAACTCACTTATGCGCCTGGCAGAAGTGATGGCTACTAGAAATACAGTTTTCCAAGTCAAATACTTAAGCTCTGCCGAAGACAGAGGTTCAAAGGGGGGTTGCATCAGCTGAGCAATGCAAACATTAAGATCCCAGGCAGGGCAGGGTCCCTGAATGGAGGACTGTATGAAGCAATCCTTTAAAAAACTTGGAAAATACAGGGTGAGCAGAAAGAGAAGAGGGCTTCCTGCTGAAATGAAAGCAGAGACAGCTGCTAAATGCACTTTCAGGGTAGCTGGTCTCAGTCTCAAGAATTAAGATGGACCATATAGTCCAAAACAGTGGGTAAATCAGCAGATTCCGGAAATATGCTTCCCAGAACACCATATGGAAAACCTTTTCCACTTGGAGTTATAGGTAGCCCTGGTGGAAGGCTTCCTAGAAGCTTTCAAGATTTCGAGAACACCCTGAGAAAGTTGTAGATCAGCAAACTCTAACTCCTCAAGAGCCAGGCCTTGAGGTTGAGGATTGAGATTCGGATACCAGACTCTCCCCTGAGCACAGGTTAACAGATTGTGGTTCCTGGGGAGACACAGGGGAAGATGGACTGCTAAGGACAGAAGGAGTGGGTACCAGGGCTGCCTGGCCCAGTCTGGAGCTATCAAGATCATCTTGCAGGGCTGAGACCTGATTTTGACTAGCACCTTGAACAGGAGAGGGAAGGGGGGGGGGAAGGCATAGAGAAACTTCCCTTCCCAATCGAGAAGAAAGGCATCCAGGGGAACTGAGCCCAACACTGGGGGCCTGCAACAAAAAAGTGGAAGTTGATTGTCTGGGGCTGCAAAAAGATCTATCTGAGAAGTGCCCCATCTGGCAAAAACTATCCCCAGTACTAGGGGATCCAGTGACCATTCGTGATGGCCCTGGGAAATCCTGCTGAGAGCATCTGCCAGGACATTGTCCTTGCCTGGGAGGTGAACTGCTATGAGGGAAGTGTTCAGGGAATAAGCCAGAGACCACAACTTCATCGCCTCGGTGCACAAGGTCAAGACCGAGTGTCCCTTGTTTGTTGGTGTACCACATTGTAGTGGTGTTGTCTGTTCTGACCTGTACCACCTTGTTCTGAACAGATGCAGAAAAACCTGAAGTGCTAGAAAACAGCTCTGAGTTCCAACAGATTGATGTGGAGCAGAGATTCCTGAGGGACCATAACCCCTGGGTGGAGTGTGCGCCATGTGAGCTCCCCATCCCAAGAGGGACACATCTGTAGTAAGGGTCAAGGAGTGGATAGAGGGATGAAGGGCACCCCTTGTCTCAGATTGCTCTGATCCTGCCACCACTGGAGGGCCTGGATCAGGGTTCGAGTCACTGGGATTAACTTGGATAGGGAATCTCTTCTTTGAGACCAGAAGGCTCTCAAATGGAACTGAATGTCCCTCATCTGAAATCTTGCTCCTTGCACTACAGCTGTGTAAGCAGCCATGTGTCCTAGGAGCTGCAGGAAATGCCTTGCTGGTCGAGAGACCTGCAGAGTGAAGGATGAGGCCAGGGCCACCAAGGTCCTTACCCTTTCTAGGGGAAGGAAGGCTCTGGCCTGCTTTGTGTCCAGTTCTGCACCTATAAAGGTGAGTACCTGGACAGGTTCCAGAACTGACTTTGGAAGATTGAGAAGAAAGCCCAGAGAGGTAAGCAGCTGCTGGGTAACTTGCAGGTGTGATTTGACCTGGTCTGGAGACTGACCCACAATGAGCCAGTCGTCCAGGTAGGGAAAGATGGCAATCTTTGCCTTCTTAGATGAGCAACTGCTACTGCCAGACATTTTGTGAATACCCTTGGGGCAGAGGTAGGCCGAGGGCATTGCTCTGAACTGATAATGGCCTGAGGGCAGTTCAATCTGAGGTACTTTCGGGAGCTTCTGATAAGAACATGGAAGTAGGCATCCTTGAGGTCCAGGAAGCTAGCCAGTCCCCTGGCCTTAGGGAGGGTAAAATCATTCCCAGAGTCACCATTTTGAATTTTGGTTTTAAAAGGTGCTTGTTCAGCTATCTTAGGTCCAGGATGGGCCGCCACTCTCCTGTCTTTTTTGGGGTAAGGAAGTACCTGGAGTACAGACCCTTGCCCTGGTGTAGGGGAGAAACCCTTTCTACAGCTCTGAGAGCCAGGAGAGTTGAGACTTCTATTTCCAAAGCAAGAGTCTCTAAAGGGTTTGCGGGTGGAAAGGATCCGATTCTCATCTTTGAAATTTTTGAAGCTGAGAACCAGACCCTGGCTCACTACTTCCAGGACCCACTTGTCTGATGTTAAAGACTCCCAGTCCTGACTGTAAGCCAGCCTGCCCTACAGGTAATGGAGAGCCGACCCTGGGCATCCCATCAGGTGCCTGTTTGGTGGGGGCTTTAGGCTGAGGGGTGGGAGCAGGCCTGCTTGTAGCCCGTCTGCCTCTCCCTCTGAAGAACCCCCTCTGAACATAGGCTGAAGAGGAGGCCTGGGTCTGGTAAAAAGGCCTGTGAAAAGGCCTGCCCCTACCCCTGGGGGGCTGCCTCTGAGGAGTGGCTTGCCATTCCTTGGCTTGTGCACTCCTATAAGTGGTTCTATATTCATCCATTTTCTTCATATAATTCTCTGTCTGCTCCCCAAACAGAGAATTTCCCACCACAGGAAAATCCATAGCTTTAGATTAGGTATCCTGTGACAAAGTAGTACACCTGAGCCAAGCCAATCTGCGAAAAGCCACAGATGTAGCCATGACTCTAGAGGATACATCATTAGAATCCACTGCAGCATGGAATTGCACCTCAGATGCCTCAATACCATCAGCAGCCACCTGCTCCAGCTCCTTTGCAAGCTGGCCAGGGGCCTGTTTGGCTAAGGTCATGACAGTGTCCCATCTAGATTTTTGGTATCTCGCAACATAAGCCATATAGTTTGCTTGTCTGAGTCCCAAAGACGCTGCCATGTATTGTTTTTTGGCCATGGCATCAATCTTCCTGGAGTCCTTGTCAGGAGGATGTGAAGCCAGGGGAATATTAGCTTTATCACAGGCTGCAGCCTGAACTACCCCAACATGACTGCATTGCTGTGAAAGAAATTCTGTATCAGGACCTGACAAAGTGTACCTCCTGTTCATCTTTTTATCCACAGGAGGCACAGAATTAGGAACTTTTAAAATTTTTATTGTTTGTTTCCTAAAAGATTTATGTAAAGGGATAGACAATCTCCGGGACTCTGGGATATCCATCATCTCTACAAAGTCAGGCTCCTCTTGCTCATCCAAAGCCTCCTCTAAAGGAAGCTGGAGGGTTTCAGCAACTTTTTTATAAAACAGAAAATAAGAAGGGGACTCAGCAAGCCTAGGGGGAGATTCACCTAAAGGTCTGTCTGGGGAGATGTCCGGTTCAATGGGCACATCCAGACTTTCAAAGTCACATTCACACTGATCATAATCATCCTCCCCCTCCTCTGGTTCATAAAACTCCTCTATATCATATTCTTGAACCGGTGGAACCGACCGAACCGATCTTTTGCCAGATAGTGGCGGTTCAGAGGGAACCGGGGAAAGTGACTGGACAATCTGTATTGCCCTGGCAATCTCTGCAGCAGTTGGAGAAGGGATTTTGGACTCCACACCTGCTGACTTTCTAGTTCTCTTTGCTGGAACTGGCTCCTCAGAGTCAGCTTTACGTTTGGCCGAGGAAGTCTGGCCATCCGGGTCAGCGGACTTTTTGGCCTCTCGTTCCCTGAGCCTACCAACTCTCTTATCTAGGGTAGCTGCAGGGAAATTCTTGCAAATCTGGCAGTCTGCATTGAGGTGGTCAAACCCCAGACAATAAACACATGTGGTGTGTGGGTCAGCCTTGGCAAAGGCTTCCCCACAGACACTACAGTGTTGAAACCCAGTGGGCCGGTTTTCTTTTGGGTTTCTCAGACATAATGCCAGCCTAACCAAAACTTGCCCTTTTGTTGGCAGTGCCAGGCAAGACACCCTTATCGGTTCCCAACCGTGTCATGGGTCGTGGAAAAAAAGCGTAGTAAATCGTTTTTTGGTCGATAAGAACAGGAACGTATCTAACAAGCCTTAAAAGCGCTTCAGAATGAAGTTTAAATGCAATCTGATCGGTTCAAACAAACCGATAAACATTTACAAGTTCCACACAGAAAACCTATCTATTACTTACAATACCATAGACAGAGCTTGAAGCGATCGGTTTATGTTAAAATAATGAATATCAGCGGTTGAATTTAACTGAGAAAAAACACTTTAAACCGAGAAAATGAACCGAGCAGCAGGAGGAATCTCCGGAGTGACTGTTCAGTGAGGCGGAGTAAAGAATCTGACGGTTTTGGTTTGAAATTACCCTGACAGAGCTTTCCTAACCGAGCTCGCGCTCTAAGTTCCATGCACTGCATGGAAGTTAACTCTTTCACCTCTGGAGCAGTTCTAATGGTGGGACAAACTGCATCAGTCATAATATAGCATGACTTCATGTTGTTTGAATAGGTGATCTGAAGAACTTATAAAATGTCTGACCTGAATGTACCTGAAAAATTCTCTATTGTCCCAATTCAATTTATCTTTTGCTCTCTGAAACGAGATACAACAGTCGTTTTCGATTAGTTGTATAAAAATCGGGTAACCCCTCTCCTGGCCCATCTTGCAAACCCCACATCTAACATTAGCGGGAAAAAGTCTGGTTTGTTTCTTACTAGGAATAATGGGCCAAGCCCTTCAGGGTATCGGTAAGTTTTTTAAACTTCCTCAAAAATAAACAGGCCTCGTCTCGCCCATCTATTCTGGAGCTGCCAGGCATATACCGAGGATGTTGGGGCTAATGCCAGGGTGAAGAGTGGTCTCCCATCTAGCAAGTCATCCTCCATCACATACCATCTGGACTCATGCTGTTTTACCCATGAGAGGACTGGAGTCATTTGAGCCGCCAGAGAGTACAGATAGAAATTTGGCAGGGCAAGGCCACCCTCCTCTCAGGGAAGGCACAGCAGATGTCTGGCCACTCTGGGTCTCTTATGTTGCCAAATAAACTCCTGGGTTTCTTCTGTTAGTCTATTCCAAACCGAAGTTGGCAATTTCAGTGGAAGGGATTGAAACAAGAAAAGGAGTCTAGGGAGAATATTCATCTTGAGCACCGAAATACGCGTGGGTAGACAGGTCCGGACACACCTGATCCCAGAGCTGTCCATAGTTGAGGTCAAATCATTTTGAGAGATTCGTTGAAATTTGTATGACAAGGTAACGAATGTGGCCCCTAGGGGCCCAACTGAATGGAAAGTTATCCTTCAAGCCTCTAGGAGGTGTACCACTTAATACAAAGGCTTCAGATTTGGAAAATCTGATTTTATAGCCGGAAATCTCTCCAGAGGATTGTAGGGCTTTACACAGGGCCAGGGTTGACTGTTCCAAGGAGGATAGCAAAAAAAAAAAAAAAAAAATTGAATCATCTGCATACAACAAAAGTTTTTGCTCCACCTCTCTCCCCAAGATTCCTAAAATATTCAGATTTTGTCAAACCTTACTGGACAATGGCTCCAAAAAGAGAGCAAAAAAGAAGTGGTGAGAGGGGGCACCCCTGCCTGGTGCCTCATTCTAAGGGGAAGAAAGATGAACTTGCGCCATTTGTTCTTACCAATGCCAGGGGTTTTAAATATATTTGAGATATTGTATGCAAGAATTTAGGGCCAAATTACATTTTTTCCATGGAGGCTTTTAAAAATTCCAATGTACTCTATCACATGCTTTTTCTGCGTCCATGGATATGGCTATCTGAAAGGTCCTTTGGTTGGCTTGGGAGGAGACAATGTTGAGCAGTCGCCTAATATTATCAAAAAGATGGCGACCTGTGACGAAGCCAGTCTGGTCTTCATGTATTAAAGAGGCAATGTGGGTCTGAAGTCGCCCAGCTAAAAAGTCAGTAAATAGCTTGTAGTGTACGTTTAGAAGGGAAATGGGCCTATATGGACTACACTCCAGCTTATCATTACCCTCCTTGTGAATGACTGAAATATGAGCCAGCCGCCACGAGTCAGGACAGGTTCCCCCATCTAGGATCTCCTGGCATGCTGGGAGCAGGAATGGCAGAAGGATGTCTGCAAATTTTTTAAAGAATTCGGGGGGAAGCCATCAGGCCTAGTGGACTTACCACTTTTTAAACTGGTGATTTGAGCCTGAAGTTCTGGATGCGAAATGGGGCCATCCAAGTGTTCAAGGGACGATTGTGAAAGGACCCTCACCTCTACACCCTCATAAAAGGAAGAGACCTTCCATTCAAAATCCAATATTGGTTCCTGAGAATAAAGTTTTTCATAAAAGTCAGCTAATATTTTTGATATTTTTTCTGGATGAGAAGTTAGTTTCCAGGATTAGTGTGATCCTCGGGGCTAAAAATCTTTTTTTGCAGATGGCTGTCCAAGAGGTGCAGTATTCATTTTGACTGTCCCACAGAATATGCACCTGTCCTGTTGATTCTTGTTTAATAATTTTACACTTTATGTTTACAAAAATGAGCTATTAATAACTAGTGTGCCCCCTGACTGGTGCAGTGCCATGAAAGGAGCTTAGTAACTGATGGTGCCCATTGAAAGGTGCCCTAAAAAGGGCTACTATACATTTTTTTTTTATTCAGGCGTTTATCCTATGACCTGATGATGCATCTCTGTCCTCCTGTCGGTCTCTGGCCATTATGCCACCCCATCATTCCAGGCCCTCTGTCCCCCACAGATTAGCTCTCGTGGTGCAGTGGAAGGAGAGAGCCCCCCCCCCCCCGAGCGACATCTGGATTGGGCCCAAGAGTGCTGTGAGGGCACGACACCAGAGTACCGCAGGGGCTTCATTAAGCAAGCAGTCGTTTTTCCTCTTTTTTGGTGTTCCCTCCCCCTTGTGGTCTTGAACACACATGCGTGGAGGTGTGCGCATGTGACAATGCCATGCTATGCATCTCCCCAACTCTGGCGTTACTCTCCATCTTCCACCAGAGGGCAGCCAAACAGCGGGACAACATGCCCACCCTTCACCTGGAGAGGAGAGCTGTCAAACGCTCAATCCTCTCCCTCCCTCGCCGACCCCTGGTGGCTCATGCTCGTTCCCAAACACAGGTTGCTGGCGTGGCACAAGGTGTGGCATCCAGCTCCTTAACCCTCAATGCCACAGTGCCGGCTAGGGCTACTTAATATTAACCACTGGCTGGTACATGGCCAAGAAAAGGACATAAGTGTGCCCTCAGTTTAGTGCCCCCTCCTGCTCAATAGTAGCCCTGACAAGTACCCTTAACTTCGTTCTGCTCCTTCTGCTCTGCCTTGAACAACTGATCAGCTTCCTCTGCTTCTGTGTACAGCACATACACTAAAAGTCTTCCCCTACTCAGTAACCTTAACAAGGGCTTTTAACCAGCCTCCCCTTTTCCTGTCTCTGTAGCCCTTCCTGCCCTGACCCTGACCTATCAAGTCTCCCCCTCTTTCTGTATTGACTGTCTGGCCCTAGGGCCTTCAAAGACAATTGTCTAGCTCTCAGAATGGCTTTTCCATACCATTACCCATCCTCCTCTTAGCTAGCTGAGAGTTCTGGAAAAAGAGTTTTTATTATGCACCCCCAAAGCTCTGCTGCTAAATGAACAAGAGCTATTCTTGGGCTGCTGTTGCAAGTACAGCACACAGAGTATTGCAATGTAGAAAGCAAAAGGCAGATGGGCAACTACACATGCACGATGACATGGAACACATACCTAGCACAGCCTGCTGCTTGATGAAATTGCCACCACACAGAAGAGGTCATCATGAGACGATGGATTGAATAGGACATCTCTCAACATGTGACACCATGATGTTGGGACCTCCACAGCCTAACCTTACAGGGTTGCAGCACCTCCTGGGTCCTAGGGCCAGCTAATGCTTTTTCATTTGGTGCCTGTCCAAGGGACAGACAGAAAAAGGAAACCAGCTGTCCCTGGGGAAAACTGGGTGTCTGGGACAGGCAGACAGGTGGTTATTTCAACCCCTGGTGATCCTTAATTTTTAGAATAAGTCTACTTAACTGCTTCTGTCTAAGAGTGGCTGCCAAGACTTTTTCTACTCCGTTACCTCCCTCATAATACATCTGTCGAACTATCCTAAATGATGTCTCTATCTGTGCTGTGAGAAGGGTTTCCAAGGCTAAGTGTTTTTCAGCTACAGCTGTTGTGTTTGCTTATTCAATGATATTTTATGTATGAACTCCAGTTCCTCCAGTTTTTTTCTATTGCCACCCTTCTCTGCATCTTGCGTTTCTTAACTAGTGAGAAGTAGCCTTTAATAGTGCCCCTAAGGACCACCTTCAAGGAGTCCAATCTAAATCACATGGGAGGTTGTTCCTACTGGGTTCTTGTCTCCAAAGGAGCGAACAGTACAGGCCACCAAACCTTGAAATTCCTGGTCATTAAAGAGACCCACATTCAGCCTCCAATGTGAATTACAAATTTGGGGTGCAAGGTTTAATGCAAGAATAAATGGGGCGCGGTCAGAGAGGGCATGCATCAGAATTTGACAAGCTATAACCGTATGCATCCACTCCTCTGTGAGAAAGAGAAGATCGAGTTTTGTATAGCAATTGTGTCTTTCTGAATAATGTGAGAAATCCATTGATTTCTCGTTTACATTTCTCCAGGCATCTGCAAGGCCTAGACTGTGATATTCTACACAACGATTGCCCTGCCAGACCTAGTTTCCCTCTTGCTGCCCCACCTCTCTTGTCCAGTGAGGTGGAGAGAACAATATTAAAATCTCTGCCCACTACACACAGTTGATCAGTAGTCTGCAATGTAGTTAGGAAAAACTTTTTAAAGAAGGAGGCAGCCTCTTTGTCATTGTTGGGGGCATACACACAGGCAATTGTGCAGGGGATGTCTAGATATTGCACCTGTAATATAATATATTGGCCCTCTGGATCTGAGAGAGTGGCTGTAACCTGGATGGGACAATTCTTGTGAATTAAAATGGCTGTGCCTCTACGATGGGGATGTTCTAAATAAATAGAAGCATATACCTGCCCCACCCAACTATGACGTAGCTTCTTGTGTTCTACATCTGTGAGATGAATCTCGGAGTAAAGCAATATGGGTTCCCAGTCTGTTCATCTCTCCAAGGACTCTGACTCTTTTTATAGGACTGTTTAAACCTCTGACATTATATGACGTAATAATTAGGTTCTCCATGATAAGTACATTGGAATCTCTGATGTCATCATTGTACAATATCCCTTCCCCTCCTCCATGCCCTGCCTTGGAGAGAGGAAACCTGAAAGGACCCACAAACCAGACCGTGCTAATGGGAGGAGAGTGGTTGCACAACCAAAAAACAAGCTTAAAAACTATTCGGATCAAATGGATCCAATTAACTAATAACAGCTGGAACCAACATAGCTTGGCAAAAACAGTTTGCTTCAATAGTGTCATGCTTGTCCCCTCGCTCTGTGGATGTGGAGCGGCAAAGGGGAGTGCAGGATAAAGTCCCGTACTGTGTTGCCATACCCCTCCAGCGGGGTATAAGAGCAACTGGCGTGGTCGCACATGGAGCATGCTGCAGGCATCAGCAAGTGAGCCCCATGATCATGGTACAAGTTGCAAGGGCAGGGGTAGGTGGGAGGACAAGGGGCCAAGTCGACAGTTACCGCTCTCCTGGTCCCCCCCACTGAACAAAATCTCACCCTCCTCTGTAAGGGTTTGGAAAGGACCTGAGGAGGGGCTAAAGGATGGGGCTTTATAAAACCACTATGGGAAACAGCAAAAGATTATGATTTTAGGCCTCTGCCTTATTCTCCACCCAAAAAAAAAAAAAAATCTCCATTCCATAGAAACTACTGGAAAGCCTCAAACCAACTGATTCAGATGTCTTAAGGAAAGTTAAACAAACTTATCAGTCCTTAGAAGAACTAGCCTCTTCCCTTCTGTCTTCCAACGATCTGGAGTCCTGCCTGGCACATTTCCTTTTTGAGAACCAGGCTGAAGTTTAGGCCACAGTCCCTGATTAAAGGAGTGCTGGAGGGTCTTCTGTTCACAGAGATCCATTGCCGACGATCTATTTCTTTAATCAGATTAGGAGGAATCAGTTCCTCAAGCGTAATAGCCAAGGAGACCAAGTATTTCTTGGAATCAGGTGGGAAGCCAAAAAAGTACAGTTACGTAAGAACTTACCGTAACAGCAGGTAACATAGGACTGATGTTGGCAGGCATCAGGTCCCCACGGAAAAATTTCTAGCCAGCAGTCTCTGGCAGGGGACCGCCCCCACGTCAGGTGACCGACATCATGTAAAGTCAGTATAAAGGGGCAGTCCCCCATGCCCACCTTCCAGTTCCTTCCCGCCAAAAGGCAAGACAAGAGAGAAGCAGATATATCCCATCCTGGAAAAGGAACTGTAAAGCTTAGGGGGATGGAGAATGGGAAGGTATTACCTACTGCAAGAGCCTCTCTCGAAAATCTACTGTTACGACAAGTTCTTGCGTAACTGTACCATCTTACGTCGAGAGGGCTCTTGCAGTTGGTAATTACATATAGAACTGAGTCCCAAGCAGTCTGGAACAAGAAGAAGCGGGAGGAGGAAAACTACCCAAAGTAGACCCTCTGGCTGTGACGGTCTTAGGAAAGACCACCTTGCAAAACAGCCAACCCGAAGCCCACTCTACGGCGAGAGGCAATGTCCAAACTAATGTTTCATGACAGTATGGACAGAAGTCCAAGTAGCAGCGGCACAGATGTCCGCCGCTGACACATTCTTGAAACAAGCAGCAGAGGCAGCGACCCCTCTGGTGGAGTGGCCACTGACCTGACCCAGTAGGGTCTTGTTGTACTTTTCATAATAGAAAGTGATACAAAAAGCCAACCATTTAGATAGGCATTGCTTAGAGACAGCATTGCCTTCTCTTTTGCGAACAAAAGAGACAAAAAACAGTTGATCAGTCTTTCTGAGATCCTTCGTCCTGGTGGTGTAGTATCTCAGAATTTGATGAGCATCGAGAGTATGCAAGAAGTACCCCCCTTGATCGGAGTGCTGCATAAAGAAAGCAGGCAACTCTATGGATTGATTCAGCGTAGATTACGCTACCACCTTGGGGAGAAACTCAGGGTTGGTATATAGAGCCACATGTGCCTTGTGAAAAATCAAATACGGCATTTTATACATCAGGGCCTGAAGCTCAGAAATCCTTCCAGCATAAGTAACAGCCACAAGGAAGAGGGTCTTCCATGAGAGGAACTTCAGATCTGCTGAGACTGCCGGCTCGAAAGGAGGCAGAGTAAGCTTCTCAAGGACAAAATTCAGATCCCAAGGAGGGGCAAGAACCCAAATAGGGGGCCTCAAGTGAAGGACCCCCTCTAAGGAAGGTCTTGGAGACCTCTAGTTGCACAAACGTCCTGTCCCCAAAAGGAACATGGTAGGCCGAGATGGCTGCTATGTAAACCTTCAGAGAGGAATGACTGAGACGTAGATTAAAGAGGTGTCTCAAGTGATCCAGAAGCTGCCCAACAGAGCACGAGAAAGGCTCAAAATCTTTGGAAGTGGCCCAAATAGAGAATCGTTTCCATTTCATGGCATAGGTAGATCTAGTGGATGGTTTCCTGGCCTCCACCAGAATCTCAGTCACCAGGGGAGAACCCCAAATCAGGCTTGAGCTACGTCTGCAGGAGCCATGCATGCAACTGAGGGGACTTGAGGCCTGGGTGGACCAGGGTCCCCTGATCCTGGGTCAGCAGAGTTTGCGACAGAGGAAGAGGAAGCGGAGGTTCCTCAGAATACTGTTGCAGAAGAGAGAACCAAACTTGCCTGGGCCAGAAAGGACCGATGAGAATCATACAAGCTCCTTCCGAGCACAGTTTCTGTAAGGCCCTCTGAATCAAGAGGATCGGGGGGGGGCATAAACAAATCTTCCCTTCCAGTTTAGAGACAGAGCATCTCTCAAAAAATGCCGCACCCTGGAACAAGCGAGCGAGCAGAAGACGGGAAGTTTTGCATTGAGAGGAGACACAAATAGGTCTACGCGAGGGGTTCCCCCAGTGTAGAAAGATGTCGTCTCCTACCCTCTGATCTAGTTTTCACTCGTGAGCATGAGCAGACGACTGACTGAGGTGGTCTGCCAATGTGTTCTCAACCCCTGGGACGTGAACAGCTGTGAGGTGAAGGTTGTGCTGCACTGCCCATTCCCAAACCCGCACTGCTTCCCTGCAAAGAGAGTAGGAACGAGTTCCTGTTTGTTGATGTACCAGACTACACACGTTGTCCTTTTGAACTGCCAGGTGTCCGGGAAGCAAATAAAGATGTAGAGCCTGAAGTGCATATAGCACAACTCGCAGCTGGAGCACACTGATGTGGAGAGATTTTTCGAGCTGGAACCAGGAGCTCTGGGTCCTGCGAGGCCAGAGATGGGCTCCCCAACCTTCTCCCAAGGAGTCTGTGGTCAGCGTCTGGGAGGGGGGAGAAAGGCAAAGGAACTCCCCGGCAAAGGTTCTCCTGAACAGCCCCCTATTGCAAGTTCTGAGCCTTAGGGCTGGAGACCAGAACTAGTTGATCCAAGTCGTCCACCAGCTAATCCCACTGAGACCGAAGGGACCACTGAGAAATTGTCATGTGGAGCCAAACACAAGGGACTGTCTGAATAGCAGCTGCCATGAGCCTGAAGAGGCGAAGGGCTGACCTGGCGCTGACTCACCTACGGCTGGACAGCAGGTTAACCTGAGCCCGCATTGAAGCCACCCTGTCCAGTGACAGAAAGGCCATGCCAGAGGTCATGTCCAGGATCGCCCTGATAAGCTGGAGCCTCTGGGATGGGATCAGGTGGGACTTGGCAAAGACCTGCAGAGTAAGGCAAAGGATCCGCAAAAAGAAAGACGAGCAGAAAACTCTGCAGACAGAGCATCCTGAACCTTTTGTACTCCACAAATAAGTTTAGGGAGTTGAGGTCGAGAATAGGCCTCACCTCTCCTGACTTCATTGGGACCAAGAAAAAATGGGAGTAGTAACCCGTCCCCTGAAGGTGTGGGGGTAAGGGTTCTATCACCTCTTTCAAAAGAAGAGAGGATATTTCTTCCCAGACCAGAAGATGTTCTGGGTAGTAAGACGACCGGGGGGGCTGCTTTTTTGGTCGGAGTGGGGCTTGGCAGCCAGAGGGGCCCAACATTTGTTGGCCTGCTTCCCTTGAGGTTTCGCTTTTTGCAGAGGATGTCTGCAAAAGGGATGACACTGAGGTTGAGGGGGTTTGTACAGAGAGTCGACAGACTTACGTGCAGTACCCTTCTCCTGCAGATCGGTGATATCCTTGACATCGCCATCGAACAGCACTGAGCCCCTGAAGGGCGCATCCTGAATAGTGGACTGCACCTCCGGGACCAAACCAGACACCCGGAGCCAGGCGTGATGCCGCAAACCCACAGTGAACCCAAGCTCTGACCAGCAGCGTCCAGTGTCGTACGTGGCACGAAGCATGTGCCGACTGGCTGAATGCGCAGATCGGACTAGTCCGCCACTTCCTGCTTTGTCTAAGACTCACGAAGGGAGTCCAATTTAGCCTTCACCTCGCTAAGGAGCACTTCCTGATAATCCCTCACATGACCAATGTAATTAAGGGCCCTAATACCAAGAGTGGAAGAAGCATAGACCTTTTTCCCGTACTGATCCAGAAGGCGGGATTCCTTGTCGGGTGGTGACAAGCTCAAGTACTTGGGGTTAGCTGTCCAGCCA
Organism: Neoceratodus forsteri; assembly: GCA_016271365.2. NCBI lineage: Eukaryota > Metazoa > Chordata > Ceratodontiformes > Ceratodontidae > Neoceratodus > Neoceratodus forsteri. The sequence continues at coordinate 962,088,291 of CM028137.1, forward strand.
TGAGCGGCGCCGATCACGACTGAATCAGCTCAAGGGTACGAATTCAAAGAGTCTACACCCTCAGGAGCCTGATAAAGCCTGACATCCTAGGAAGGGGGGCTAATGCAGACGGTTGCTTCCAAATGGTGGAAACAAGATCGGCATGAGGCTCAGTCCAGGGTGGCTCCAAGGTCGGAGCAGTCTCGGGCAGATCCAGGTACGCAGCGAGTTTCTTACACTGTGGAACCGGCTCCAAGGAATGCCACTGATAAACTTCCTGGATTTTGTGCAGCAACTCCATAAAAGAAGGATCCTCCGGAGAAGACTTCAAAGAAGTTCTCGGCCTGGGCTTATCCGGACAGCGGCGCTCGTCGTCTAAGTCAGAATCGTCCGAGGTGTCCAAGAAGGATGAAGAGGAAGACGATGACTACTCCCGATGCAAGGGAGGAACGGACCCCTTGGGAAGCGTATCTTGCCCTGCCCTGGAACCGGAGGACTCGCTTCTGGTATCCGGAGGTGGGGAGGGAGTCTCTTCTCAGACATAGGGGGTCCGGAACTGGGACTGGGACTGATGTCAGAGGATGGCTCTCTACCTCCCTGGTAAGTCGAGCCTTAGAATCAGCCCACCAGAAAGCCAGAGTCTCCTTCAAATCCACCACCGGCTGAGGGAGCGGTGAAGGAGGAGGGGGATATGGATACTGAGGGTATCCTTACGGTGCGTGTCCATACCCTGACAGCGGGTAACTCGGCATCTGAAACTGAGGCAACGGATAGGCCGGCGTCGGGTACTGGGGCGCCAGATACTGCAGCCCCGGGTATGACAGTGTTGAATAGGATGGGGTCGGATACCCAGGGACTGCGGGGTCTGCGGGAGCAGTAGGCCCCGAAAAAGGCCCAGCGGGCGGGCCCAGAACGGAAGGCCCGGTGTAGAGACAGCATCCAGGAGAGGGATGTCACCCAGTGTCAGCAAGACTGGCATCGGCATCCGAGAGTCAGACGTCAAATCGTCCAGCCCAGCAAGAGGCAGACCTGATGGGAGCATACCTGCATCGTCCGTATCGCCCGGGGTTGGAGGATTAAAATCCCCAGGGTCTAGCTGAGGAGACAATGGGGCCTCAGAGGGCAGCGAATGCTGCGGGGAGCCGTGGACGGCAGACTGAATGTCAGGGTCCGGAGTCAGCTCCGACGCCATGCAACTGTCGGAAGGACCAACGTTGCGGAGTCCGGGTGGACATCAGAGGAGCAGCTGTCCGACTTAGCTGAGCCATCGCCCGAGGGAGGCCGCGAAGGGGGTATGGCCTGGTCGGGCGGTTTAGGGGCCGTGCGCTGCCTTGAAGGGTCGAGCTGACCTCTTAACAGCTCTTCCTCTGGCAGACGTCAGAGGAACCGACGCCTGCCACCGGAGCCACCAGACAGAAGGCACGCACGGGCGTCCTTGCCAAGGGTGGACGCCTTGACCCGGAGGTACCCGAAGGGCCTGAGCGCGAGCCAAACAGGTGGGTCGATGCCGGGTTGGACCGTCACGGAGCGGTCCCCAGCGGGCACATTACCTTGAGCACAGCAACTCCAGCCGAAGTCACGGTGGTCGAGGAAGAGCAGTCCCGGTCCTTCTCCTTGTCTTTCTTTTTACGGTGTCCTCAGGCAAAGTTGAGGCCTGACAAAGCTTCTTCAGCTCCTTTTCCATGGAGATCATTTTCTTTAAGGATGTGGGCCTCTAGGGACTGCTGCCTC